>PUFA01000135.1:0-2645000 GCA_003508835.1 Eonycteris spelaea | reverse complement strand
CGAAGTCCATGGCACCCGCGGCGCGCGGGGAACCCCTCGATGGGTCTGAAATTAGGTTAAAGCAATTAGCATGCTGCCGACATATTGTCCTATGGCGGAGCCGTGGGTACTGGGAGATTCCTGAATGTACCGTGGAGAACCAGGCCAGGGCTGGCGAAGGACTGTCACCTTGCCTGGCTCCAGCCTGCGCCGCGCGGGGGCGGCTGGTCAGCGGGAAGGTGCGCGCCTTCGCGCGCGGCCCGGCTCCGCGCCTCCCTCCACGCCTGCGGCGTCTGAGCGCGCGCCGGGCCCGGGTCAGCCGCCGCAAGCCCGAGCTCCGGCCCACAGCGGAAGGCACAGCGACAGCCGGGGAGGCGCGGGTTTCCAGGGCTTTAAGGCTGAGCGACCCCAGCCGCGCCCTCGAGCCTCTCCCCGTCGCTAGGGGGCGACCCTGCGCCCTCCGCTCGAGGCTTGCCTGCCCCGCCTGCTTGCCAAGGAAGACGAGACTCTGTCCGAGCAAATATTTTCAGAAATAACCTAGCTGCAGAAGTGGCTGAAGGAAAGGGCATGCTCCTTCTCCCTTACCTGAAAGCCCTTGGATTTTGTTGGGAGGCATCTGAGAGGTCTCTTGGCCTCAGCACCCATAGTCCTTTGCTCTGTTTCCCTTAAGAGAATACATCTGAGTTCCATGTACCTAATGCTGTGGCTGCGGAAGGGATGGGCCAGAAGCAATGCAAGGGCACCCTTTTCTCCACAGACCATGTAAGCAGAAAGACACTTCCCTTGGCCAGGCCCGCAACTAGTCCCCTGTTCCCGCCTCACACAGCGCATTCACTTCATACACTATGATTAGGCAGGGTAGGAGTGACTTTGGGTAAGGCAAAGATCTTCTCTGAACCTCAGCTTTTCCTCTCAAAAATAGGAATAATAAACATACCATGACCCACTTTGCCTCATAGGGTTTGGAAGCTAGGATAAAAATACAGACAAAAGTCACTATTGAGGGTAGGCAATGCAGATACAGGGCACTCGCGAGGCCTAAACCTAATGGGCTCCCTTTCAGTTAAATCTTACTAAAATGTGGTTCTTACAGGATAGCTATGTTTTGAGTTTCTAGTTCAGTTATAGTTTACAAAGAAAGTTAATTCTTTGTAAAGTTATAGCTACCCTCCTTATGTATTAAACAAATAACTTTTAGAAAAAGGTGAAAATAGCATTTATTAACATCGCTTAGAAATAAACCACATCTGGCAATAAATTAGCACAAACTTTTCTGGCCAGAGTTCTGCCAAAGGTGCTGGGGAAAACCATAGGCTATTGCATATTTTTAGAAAATCAGGATAAATTATATAAATTATATATTTAAAAAGAAATCATCTATTTCATTAAGCGACAGCATATAATAAATAGATAAATAACAAGTTGATTGCCATTAGAAAAATGCGATTCTTAAATTACATTTACATTATAGGTATGTACATGTACAATATGCACAGAGACATAATCAGATCCTCAGGCGAGTCTGGGATTGCTCAGGACACAAACTCAAAGGGCGGTTCGTTTTCTATGTTGTTGAAGGAAGATTTGCTGTTGAGTTTTCTGGGGTCTTCCGGGGTCCACACTTTGGCTGTTCGGATAATATTTTGTTCTTTGAGTTGTTTTTCATCAGTCCATGAAAGCGAGTGTCCTGCAAGGGGAGGGAGGCCATAATCCGGGTCGCTGGGGGAGGGGGACCCTGAGGAAGTGAGAAGAGAAAACAAGACTGTGAATGTCCAGCTCTGCTCCCAGAGGAGCCCTCCCGGGCGCCTGCACAGGCGTCGTAGATCCCAGGGGAAGACACTCTTCCTTCACCCCTCCAGCCCCCAGCGCCCTCTCCCAGGAATCCCAGGAGCTGCAAGTCGACCCAGGATCTTGCGCCCTTTGAGCCGCGGTCAACGTGGCAGAAAAAACCTGAGGAACGCCAGCTCGCGCTCAAGGTCACCGGTGCCCACCCACCATCTCTGTCTGTCCGTCGGCTTTGTCGTTCTGTTCACCCAGCCCTTCCGGACCTTCCCGCGCCTGTCCCCGTCTCCCTGAGCGGACAGGCAGACGCACTTACGGGTGCCCCGATGGCAGATGATGACCTTCTGGGCCTGGCTGCCGGGGCTGTCCCCGCCCAGGCGCCCGCCGCCGGGCCCCCCGCCGCTGCCCGCGCCGCCGCCGCGCAGTGGCAGGTCGGCCTGCACCAGCTCGCTGAGAAAGTTGATGTAGCCGATGGCCAGGCGCAGCGTGTCCACCTTGGAGAGGCGCTTCTCGTAGGGCAGCGTGGGGATGTGCGAGCGCAGCCCCTCGAAGGCGTCGTTGATGGACTGCATGCGCCGCCGCTCGCGCACGTTGGCCGCCTGCCGCAGCTGCTGCAGCTCGGCCTCCGAGCGCACCCGCCGCCGCCTGCGCGCCGCCGCCGCCGCCGCCGCCGCCGCCCCGCTCAGGCCGCGCAGTCGGGCCCCCGGGGACAGCACGGTCGCCCCGGAGCACGGGTAGGCCAGGCACGAGGGCGGTGAGCCGGGCGAGTAGGGGAAGCCGCCGGGGGGCGCCCCTGCCTCGCAGCAGTAGCCGCCCGCCGCCGCCGTCGTCCGGCTCGCCGGGGCCCCCCGAGGGCTGCGGGGCGAGCGCGTGCGGCGCCGCGGAGGGCGCGGGCTGCAGCAGCAGGCACGCCCCGTCGCGGTAGCAGTGCAGCTGGTGGCTGAGGAACTCCACCTCGGCCCGCTCGTCCGCCAGCAGCTCATCGCCGTCCTCCAGAGGGTCCCTCGAAGACTGGTCGGTGAAGAAGTCCTCCTCGTCAAAGTACGGCGACGGGAAGGCATCCAGGCCCCCGGGGAAGTGCTCTAGCAGCACCGCGTCCATGCTTTGCGCCGCCGCGGGCCCGAGGCGGGGAAGCCGGTGAGCTGGGGCCGGTCTCTGGAAGTGGGATGTCGCAGTTCTCGCTCGTCTAGCACCCTCCGCCCTCCGTCTCTCCCGGGTCCGGCGCGGGAAGCAGTGGGGACGGCCCGCCCGCTTCCCGCCCCCCGCCCGACCTCCCTGGAGTGCCCGCGGCCGCTGCGCTCTGGCGGCGCCCGCGCGGCGCTGGGGAGGGCTGCGGCCGACTCGCTGCAGCTGAGGGCCGGCACGCGAGGATTCTTATAACTACATCCACAGGCGCGTGCCAGGGACCTGCGGCGCCAGCCAATCACCGCGTGCGGGGTGCCGGCGGGGAGGAGGCGCGGGGGCCCGGCGGGCAGCGCGGGGGCCGGGGAGGCTCTCTTAGCGGTGGGAGCTCCCGGGGCAGAGAGGAGGCGGGGCCGGCGCGGCCCGGGGCTCCTCCTGCTCCTCCCCGCCTGCTCTTCCGGCGAGTACCTGCCCGGCACGCGGCACCAAGGGCACCTGCGGCCCGCAGCGCTTGCGGGTTTCCCACCGCGTACTGCGCCGAGCCCGGCCCTCGCGTCCCGGGGGGCTGGTGCAGCTGTGCGCGGCGTCATCGCGCACCCATGAAAGGTCCGAGGGGTACGTCCCGGCTGTCCAGACGGCGTTCGCGGGTGACCCGCGGAGCTCCGGGCGCAGAAACTGCCAGCAGCCTGGGCCGTCGGGCAGCTGCCTTTCGCCATCCGCATCCTCCGGGCGTGAGCAGGCCTCTGGCCTGGGTTCAGTTCGGGGCGTCTGTGTGTCTCATCCCCGGACCTTTCGAGGACTCTTGTAAAGTTGGCACAGTGTGTGCGGGTGGGGTTGGAAGGCGACGTGGTCTAGGTCCCAAGGCGTTCCAGACGCTGCGCGGGGTGCCTGACTCCGGTGCGGTGCGGGTGCGGGTGCGGGTCTCGCCTCCCCTCTTTTACCAAACCTCCCAGACAAAGAAATGGGGACACAGGAGGGACTGCCTCGGAGGGCAGCTCAGTGGGAGCACGTTTCTTCAGAGAGCAAATCGAGACCCTAGGGGGTTCACAGCAATAAAACCCGATACAAAAGGAGTCAATTGAATCGTCTGCTCCGAAGCAGGCGGAGGGAGGGCGTAGACGTTAAAGGGCAGAGCGTGACGGTTTCAAAGCTTGAGTCGCTCACCTGACTCGCCACCGCGACTATCCTTGAATGATTTTTTTTTCTTTTTCGACCTTAAAAACAACACACACACACCCACACACACCCACACCCCCCCCACACACACACACACACACACACACGCACCCCGTAAGCGCTCTGCCCCACGACACACTTTTACCGCAGACTCTGAGCCAACACGAATTCCTGTTTAACAAAGAAGCACCTTCAAGGTCGGGGCAATTCCTGTTGAAAGCCCAGCTCCAGCTTCCAACCGCAGAGTTAAGAAGTCCAGCCGATGGCACCTGTTCCCTCGTTAGAGGACTGAGAGGCACGTCTTCTGAGTCAGCAGCTTCCTTTTTCAGATCCTTGTCCCACCAGAGACGTGCAGTGGTGTTCACAGTCTTCTCAACATCCAAGTCTGTCCCTCTTAAGACCTGCGAAGTAAACAAACTTCTTGGTTTTCGACATTACACTGTAACTGAATTCTGAGACCAAAAAAAAAAAAAAATTGACGGCAAAAGATTTATAAAATTAGAAGACCAGAGATTACCCAACTTTGAACTGTCAAGAGCCCCAGACAATTTTAACCCAAAGATTTAACCGTTTTCCAGCAAGTTCTTCCATGTGGTAACTCCTTAGCGCAGGCCCCTTCCTGGCCAGGTGATTGTCCTAAGACAGATGTAAATGTGGACAGGTTCCCTGTGTCAGAACCCCAACTGCAAAGTCCCACTTTTAGATTTGTCTTTCTCACCTCAAAGAGAGGGAAGCTTTTAGGGTGGGGACGTCAAGACCAGGGATCCAGCCAGCTGGTGGTGTGCACCCAATTCTCTTTACATTGAGAAGGCCTTCCTCCTCTTCACTCATTTGGTTAGACTGAAACCGTGTAGCAACATGTCCTTGGGGCAATTTGAATACTTGGAAGAATGACAAATGACCAGATTTCAACACGTTATCTAACATATGAATAACCATTCAGTGAAGACTAGATCCCAGCCTACAAAGGCTTTCTTCAAGAGGCTGAGAGGCCTTCTCTAAGAGATCTAGGTGGCTCTTGAGAAAGTGTGTTTGAGTCATGGAAATGTTGGGGTGGGGGTGATGGCTGGGGGACATGGGAGTCAAAGAGTGTGTATATGAGTGTCTTTTTATCCAGTGTGATTTAAACAGTCAGCTTTCAATGAGAATCATCTTCCATATGCTTGATGAGTGGAAGAGTCCAGAAATGTACCTTGGGCAACCAGGTGAGCTAACGGGAAGTCCATTGCTGGTGAAAAACTTTACTGTCCTGTGAGGCTGAGCAGAGCTAGTATGGAGGTTCTGGGCGGCCCCTGGGGCTGCATGGATGAGCATGGAGTAGGAGGAAAGAGAAGATACTTATTCCAGATGTTACGCTTCTTCCCCCTTCCTTCCCCACCTCACCATTTTTTTCCTTGGAGGATTGCTGGCTACTGCAGACTGGTCCCATTGGGAAGTGAGAGGTAGGCCTGCAGATACTGGGATCCTGATATGGGCATGCAAATGTTGCGCATGCACGCACACGCATACCCTGTCCTTAAGTAAGGCAAGATCGTTCTTTTCTCTAATAAAAAGCAGAAAGACTTCACTAATGAAGGAAATTTTCTCTGGGTCACTGAAGGTCAGAAGGATGTGGATGGCTGCCTTCTGCCCATTGAAGCAATAGGTTGGTTGAGAAGGTGGCCAGGCTTGCCAGGCTAGAGGGTCCCAATCTTCATTTCAGTACCACCCTCCTTGTCCCTGGATTTCTGGGCAGTGGCAACATGGACAGGGAGGAGATCAAAATATTCCAGGTACTTCATGAAGAATGAGACAGAGCTGTAAGTCTCTCCACCCTCGGTCTTCAGACCGTATGAGGAACCCCCACTTCACTAGGAAATAAATATCAGTCATCCCTCAGGTAGGCAGTGGCAGGGACGCTTTGCTCTTTTTAGTGCCCAATCCCGGCGAGGCCTTGAGATTTTTTTTTCAAGTCTTTTGAAAGGGGCTTAGTGCCACCTTGTCGCCCTGGGTCCAACAGACTCCCACCTCACCTTCCGGACTGCGCACAAGCCTCATGCCATCTTCCAGGTGCTCGGTGTCAGGAGAACTGGCACGGGCCTTGGTGTTCCTCTTCCTCTCTCTCTTTCCTGCCCCTCTGTTCTTCTCCCTCGCGGCCCCCTCCATCCCAGTAGTCTCGAGGACCTGAATTCCTGTTCATTTGTTTCTCATCATACATTTTGAAAGTCTTTCCCAGCGTCTAGGGACAATGACTGGAGGGCTGGAGCCCAGGTCCCTGGCTCTTCCCCAGAATGCATTTCGGGCAGACAGCACTATCCAGAGTGAAGGCTCCCCATCCTTTGCTTCCCCTTCCTACCTCCCGTCTGTCCGTGCCATTCAGTGGACTCATACACCAGGCGTCCCCGCTGCTGGAGCCTGAACTCCACAGAAACTGGGTACCCCCACAGCATCCCACTCTTCACTTAGTGCTTGCAAGCAGGTACTTGTGGATGTGACTCATTGTCTGTCTCCCAGCTTGAAATGGGTTCATGTTAATTCCTCCTGACCCAAATTCCCCTTCCCCACTCACAAACAGAGATGATGTCAGGTAGCTGGTTGTCCTCTCTTGTGTCTGTTTCCTTTTCTTTACTACTCCCCCTTGCTCCCCCATTCTGTGAAACCTTTCTCCTCCCCCCCCCCCCAGCACCCTCATCAACCCACCCCTTTATCCCTGTACTCGTAGGAAAGGATTTGAAAAATGGAGTCATGGATTGGCTTGTTTGCTCCGAACACAGCACTGTGAGATAAACTTGGCAGGTATTTTTTACTGTTCGCAAATAATAAAGTTCAGAAAGGCTAAGTACCTCTCCTGGAAGGAGAGAGCTGGCACTATGGATCCACGCGAGTGGAAAGAAGTGGATTTTTAGCACAAGGGGATGGGGATGTCACAGCTGGCACCATGGATCCACGAGTGGAAAGAAGGGGATTTTTAGCACAAGGGGATGGGGATGTCAACACTGTTTTCTGAACACCCACCTCCTTCTTTCTCACCTTTACATTTCCCATTGTTAAACATTAATCCTTTGAGGGAGAAACACTGAGATACTGATATAATTATCCAAATAAGTGGTTTCTGTCATGCCAAAGTTTATCTGGTGAATAGCAAAACTTCTGAGCTTTGTCCTTCAATCTTGTTGTTCTAAAAGGTGTTTGACCTTTGGTAATATAAACACCAAAAGTCATTATTACCAGACTTCTGAGTCTTGGCCTTCGTAGTGAGCAGTGAAATGGGAAAAAAAAAACACACACACACAAGAATTTAATAGAATCTGGAATTTTGAGCTTTTTTCTATTTGTTTCTTTTCAAAGCCATAGTGTTTTGTGGCTTCATGTCCATCTATGGCGCCTTAAGTGAATTTTGGTACATCCATATAATGGAATATTCATTAGCCATAAAAAAGAATGAGAATACTTTTGACGTAGTGATGTGAAAGATACATCATTAAGCAAAAGAAGCAAGAGTGGCTAGTATGCTTCCACTGCATTTTATTTTATTTTTTAAATTATAGTTGGCATATAATTTCATATTAGTTTCAAGTGTACAATATGGTAATTAGACATTTATGTAAGTTATGAAGTGATCACCCCAATAAATCTAGTCCCCATCTGACACCTTACATGGTTATTACAATATTGTTGACTATATTCCCCATCCAGTGGTCCCCAACCTTTTCGGCACCAGGAACTGGTGCCCCTATGAGAGAATATAATGCCTGATGATCTGAGGTGGAGCTGAGGTGATGCTAGCACTGGGAAGCAACTGCAAGTACAGATAAAGCTTCACTCACTTGCCCACCGCTCACCACCTGCTATATGGCCTGGTTCCTAATAGGCCATGGACCGGAACCAGTCTGTAGCCCTGGGGTTGGAGACCCCTGCCCTATGCTATACTTTACATCCCCATGACTAATTTGTAACTACCGATTTGTACTTCTTAATCCCTTCCCTTTTTCACCTACACCCCACTTCCTTCCATCTGGCAACCATCAAAATGTTCTCTGTAACTATGAGTTTTTCTGTCTGTTTGTTTTGTTCTTTAGAGTCCACATATAAGTGAAATCGTATGGCATTTGTCTTTCTCTGTCAGACTTACTCCACTCAGCACGATATCCTCTAGGGCCATCCATGTTGTTACAGGTAGCAAGATTTCATTCTTTTTTATGGCTGAGTAATATTCCGCTGTACATATGTACCACTTCTTTTTTATCCACTCATCCATGGATGGATATCCAGTTTGTCTCCATATCTTGACTATTGTAAATAATGCTGCAATGAACATATGGTTTCACTGAACATATGGTTTCACACATCCATTCAAAGTAGTGTTTTGGGTTTCTTCGGATAAATACTCAGAAGTAGGATTACTGAGTCCTTCTTTGCCTCTTGTTATAGCCATTGTCTTAAAGTCTGTTTTATCTTGTATAAGTATTGCCACACCTTTTGTTTGTTTGTGTCCATTTTCATGAAGCATCTTTTTCCATCTCTTTACTTTCAGTCTGTGTGTGTCTTTCTATCTGAAGTGAAGATTTTGTAGGCAGCCTGAGTAAAGGTCTTGTTTCCTTATCCATTCAGCTACCCTATCTTTGGATTGGAGCACTTAATCCATTTACATCTAAAGTAATTGTTGATGAATATGTAGGTATTGCCATTTTATTATTCATATATATATATATATATATATATATATATATATATATATATATATACATACTTTTTTACCTTCTTAAAGAAGCCCCTCTAACATTCCCTGTAATACTGGTTTGGTATTAATGAACTTCTTTAGCCTTTCCTTGTCTGGGAGAAGCTCTTTATCTGTCCTTCGCGTCTAAATGATAGTTTTGCTGGATAAAGTGATCTTGGTTGTAGGTCCTTGCTTCGCATCACTTTGAATACTTCACGTCAATCTCTTCTGTCGAGAAATTGGCTGCCAGTCTTATGGCATCTCCCATGTAGACAACTAACTGCTTGTCTCTTGCTGCTTTTGAAATTCTCTTTTTGTCTTTAACCTTTGGCATTTTAACTATGGTGTGTCTTGGTCCTTGGGTTCAGCTCGTTGGGACGCTCTGCTCTTCCTAGGTTTGTGTGTATACTTCCTTTGCCAGTTAGAGAAGTTTGCTGTCATTATTTCTTCAAGCAGGTTTTCAATTCCTTGTTCTCTCTTCTCCTTTTGGCATACCCACGATGCGAATGTTGGTATGCTTGATGTTATCCCAGAGGCCTTTAAACGATCCTCATTTTTTTGGATTCTTTTTTCTTATTGCTGTTCTGATGGGTGTTTTCTGCTACTTATCTTCTAAATCGCCATTCGATTCTCTGCTTCATCTAATCTACTGTTAATTCCTCCTCAAGTAGTCTTCATTTCTGACTAGTTCTTTTCTCTGTTTTCCATCTCTTTGTTAAAGTTCTCACTGAGCTGTTGTGCAAGGGCTGACCCTACGGAGCTTGCCCAGTGTGCCCTTTGGGTGTGTCATCCTCAGATGTGGCTCCCCGGTGGTACTCCAGATTGTCTGAAGCTGGCCACTGGGCATGGCAGCCCAGGGCCTCCTGGGATGGCCCTGCCACAGGCCAAGTTCCACTGCAGGCTGTCCCTGCTCGGGACCACCTAGCATGAGCCACCAAGCAATCCACAGATGGCTGCCACTCACACTGGACTTTGAAGTACCTTGAGAGGTCAAGCCATAAACTGAAGCTGGCTGCCACTAGTGTCAGGCTTGGGGCTGCTAAGCAAGAGGTACCGGGCATGCTGAGGCCAGATGCTGCTTGTTTGGGTTCAGTAAACCTTTGAGAGGTTTTAGGAAAGTTCACAGCATGAGCCAAGATAGGCCATTTGTATGGAAAAGTCACAGGAGGCAGCTTCGGTGGGCACAAACGTTGGATTGGGAAGGGTCTCAGGGAATCACCAGGGCAGAGTGAAAGGTGTCAGCCAGGTTGATGGAAGCTGAGATATGGCAGCTGCCTGCATCCACACACGGGGAGCAGGGAGAGCTCAACAAAGGAACAATGGCTTTTGCCCCACTTCTGTCTGGGAGAAATCTGCCCCTCCATCCCTTGTCCTGAAGCCAGACAACTCGGTTCCTTCCTGTATGTCCCTAATGCCTTTCAAGCTGCTGCTCTAGTGCTGGAACCCTGAGCGAGTGAGTCCGTCAGTGAGTAAGGCTGCTCGTGAACCCTTTCAGAGGAACGCCTGGGACTCCCACAGCCCTCGGTCTCACTCAGCCACAATCTCTGCAGGTTCTCACAGACAGAAGTTGTGAGGACTTCACTTCCTGTCACTGGAACTCGAGGCTGGGGAGCCTGGTGTGGGAACAGGACCCCTTGCTCTTTTGGGAGGACCTCTGCAGCTGAGACATCCCTCTGGATTTTTAACCTCCACCCATGGATGTGGGACCAGCTCATTCTTTGTCTCTGCCCCTCCGACCAATCTCAAAGTGGCCTCTTCTGTGTGTCCCCAGTTGTAAAACTTCTGGTTAGCTAGACTTCAGGCAATTCTCAATGATGGTTGTTCTGTAGTTCAGTTGTCATTTTGATATGGTCGTGAGTGGAGGCGAGCACAGGTTTACCTACTCCAACACCTTGACCGGAAATCCCACTGCATTTTAAAAAGAAGATAGTGAATATACGTGAGTAGATTTGTTTGTGCAGGTGTCAAATATTTCCAAATAGGTAGACAAATAAGTGATGACATTAGTTGCATTGAGAAAGGAGTTAAGTGGCTAATGGATAGAATTTTTTATTGTATTCTCTTTTAAATCTTTCGATTCTGAGATATGGTACCCCTCCCAACCACAGAGCGCAGTGGCCGCCTGAAACTGGGGACAGTACCAAATCTTATATACTATGTTTTTCCTATATACACATACCTTTGCTAAAGTTTAACTTATAAAATAGGCACAGTAAGAGATTAACAACAATGACTAGTAATAAAAATAGGACAATTATAACAATAGACGGTAATAAACGTATGTGAACGTGGTCTCTCAAAATATCTTCTCAACTGTATTCACCTTTTTGCTTAAAGAAAGCACCTTTTGGCTTCTTTTTGGCATATCTGAATCGTTAGCATCACTATTTTTGTGCTTTGGGGCCATTGGTAAGTAAAATAGGGTGATGTGAACACAAGCACTGGGATACCTCGATGGTTCATCTGATAACTGAGAAGGCTACTAAGTGACTACCAGGTGGGTAGCAGACACAGGGTGGAGTTGTTAGACAGAGGGACAATTCACATCCCAGGTAGGACAGGTAGGATGGCTCGAGATTTCACCAAGCTACTGGGGAAAGAGCACAATTTAAAACTGTTGGTTTGATTGCTTCTGGAATCTTTTCATTGAATATTTTGGACCATGGGTGACTGAGACCCTAGAGAGCGAAACCACGAATGGGGGAGGGGGGAGAAACTATTGTATATGAACATGTCTGGAGAATGTTTTAAAAAATTTGCGAACTTATTTTAAAGAAAAATGTGGAGTTTATGATCTCTTCATATAAGCTTGGGCAGAGCTCTCCAGAGACCCTGCGTGCCATCTTCAAAAACAGTAAGAACCCCCTAGGAGACGGGACCAGTGAAGGCTGGCAGGGGCAGCCAGGCACAGGGTGCCCTGCACGTGGGTCGGGTCCAGAGTGAGCCTCTTCTGCAACTGTCTCAGTCACACCCGCAGTGCAGTTGAAATTAGATGGCATTGGGTGCATGTTATTCCCTGCATGAAATCAATATCGAACAAAATTTAGAGGCTTTTGACAATATAAAGGAAATTAAAAATTACTAAATACTCACTAAAACCATCACATTGCCCATAGTCCCGCAGCATATAGATGACTATTGCTAAAAATTCGGTCTATATTTCTTCCATGTATTTCTAGTTTTTGTCTTGTATTTTTTCCTTGGCTGAATCTCATCATGATTTCCCCATCTCTTTACTAATAAGCTTTAATGATGGCTTGATGGTTCGTTGCATGATAATTTCATTTTCACTTGGGCATCACTCCCGCAAACTCACAGTTCAGCATCTCTTAGAATACCTTTGTAAGCTTTCGGTGGTCTAACTAATCCTTGCGTGGCAGGCCATGATTTTGATTTCCTTGGCATTTTCCTACCTTGGTTCAATAATACTTTAGCTTTCACTCATATCAGTGATCCTGAAGATGTTGGGGTATTGTAGTGGCATTTTTATTGTTGTCCCTTAAAATCCCGTCTAGAGCAAAAAGTCATCCTTAGCTGGGTTCACCTGTGCTTGAAGAAGCTGATGCCTGACCATGACTGGTTCAGGCAGGAAGGTGGCTAACATTAGTCAAGAACATCAGTTATTTGGGAAAGCTGCCTACAAGTCTGGGGTACAATTTCCATGCTTATGCATTCCAAGAAATAAGCACCCTGCATGTACCCCGTCATGCCTCAGGTTTTGCCACCGTAAGACCTCACTAGAGGTTTGAGCCTATTTATGTCACATGGAAAGTAACACTCCCCTTTCCACTTCAGTCCCCAGGCATCCAACCAGAGAAGCTGGCAGCACAGAGCTATGAGTCTGGGCCCTGCAGCCTGATGGCCTCGAGCCCAGTGGCTCCGCCGCTCACGAGTTGTTTGGGCAAGTTCCCTAATCTATCTGTGCCTCCATTTCTGCATATGCAAAAAAGATATTATCATAATACTACCTCACTAGGTTATGGTGAGGATTCAGAGTGAGTTAACAAATATAAACACACGCACAGTGCCAGGCACACAGTACTAGGTTCTCGATGTTATTTAGCAGTAGTAGGTGCTCAGTAAATGTTGGTGGGATGGACGAGTGAATATCATTGGTGCGAGTGGGAGATCTGTTCATCGAGTCAGCGTCATTCTTCTCGCTTCCCCCACCCCTACCCCATCTTCTAGATTTATAGTGGACGAATATTAATACATATCTCAACAAATACTGAGTTTGACTCACCCTTGACACTAGAAGATGCCAGGCTCCTCTGTGCAGCTGTTCTCACATCTCGTGGAGGCAGATGGGATTCGGCCTGGTTACAACCTGTAGCAAATGCTCACGGCTGTAAAGTGGGAGCTAGAAAATGAGTCGTTACAGTGTAGCCCAAAGGGAAAAGGCTGTGAAAGGGCAGAGCAAGACCACAGTGCTCAGTGGGGGCGTTCAGCAGGCCAGTCTCTCCTGGTTCCCCTCTGCGAAGTCCGTCTGAGACACGGGTTAGACCCACAGCAAGGCCTGAGTGCAGGGGCTGGGTGACAGCTGGTTTTCTCCGCTCTCCCCTCCATTCTCACTGGCCCTGCTGGAAGCCAGAGATCTTCCCTCACCTGGAAGGAAAAAGAAGCCGGACCTCTGATATGATACAGTCACTCTGCCATCTGCTCATGCCTCTCAGATCAGTGCATCTTAGTTATGATTTTTTCTCTCTTCAGAACAGAGGGACTATATCCATACCCAGGAGTTTGATTTTCCTGATAAGACATATCATGGACCTCAGATTTTCTGGATCCATATTTCATAAATCAAGGTTATACACGTTAATTATGACTTTCCCCTACCCCCCAATTTGGGACCTTATTTAGATGATAATCTTAAAAAACAATGATGACAAAGTATGAGCATACACTGGTCCATCTAGATGATCACCTTTCCACCTGGCCCTACCTTTGAGCTTGAAGGCTGCATCTGGATTTGCATCTGTGTTTAATACTATGGTGGCACCAAGCAGGCTGTTTTAATTGCTTCGCACTAAAGAAAATACACAGATATCATGCCTGTTGCTGAGAGAAGACAAATAACCACAAAACGAGCGAGATCATCAACGCTATGGCAGTAATTTAACTAAACAGAGGGGAGAACTGAATCTTCACATGCCACACAGGGACTGAAGTTAGGGACTAACGTCATGTCAACTTTGTGAGTGGTGAAGATGTCATATCATTTCTCACGTTAAATTAAGGTTAATTTGAAGTTCATTGATTTATAGATTTAAATTAGTTTTTTAAAATTTTTCGTTATATAAGTGCAACACATGTAAAGAGTTAATACCAACTTTATATTTGTAACGATTTAAGCAATTTCACATTAATAATAATTCATGCTGAGATGGAGGTCCTGTAAACGCTTTCACTGGTGGTGACTTTATTTTGTTTTTCCATAAAAGTGGTGGAGACTTTCTACATAAGTCTATATATGCATATGTGTGTATTTATAAATATGTACACACCTACAAATACATGTATACATTAAAAGTCAAGTCTGAGAAACACTGTTCCTGATGATTACCAAATACATGTCGACTTCAGGTGAAGGGATTAGAAGTAGAGAGGAAAAGGGACAGGGGAGCAAAGCAGAAAAGAAACGAAGTAAAATGAAAAAGAAGAAAAAGCAAGGGGAAGGGTTTGAAAGTTGGAAAGAGGAAAGGTTCGAAATGTAAAAGAGTGGAGAATGAAAAAATGTGGACATTTGACTCAAATTCAAATTCAAATATCTGCTCTACAACTTAGAGTTGTTTGTTCCTGGATAAGTTATTTAATCTTGCTGAGCTTTAGTTTTATTGGCTATAAAAACAGGAAAAAATAATAATCTCCCTGAAGGATTGTCATGGAAAATAAGTTAAATGGTATATGTAAAGTATCTGATATACAGTAGACACTCAGTGAATGCTAGTTCTTATCCTATTTCCCACTATAGTGAGTGTTAATCAATACGGATCCCCCCCAAGCTTTACTGAAATATAATGGACATATGATATTGTACAGTGTGATAGTTTGATACACATACATATTGCTAAATGTTTACCACAAAACGGTTAGTAAACACATCTTTTGCCTCACAAGATTATCATTTTGTTGTTGTTATGGTGAGAACATTAAAGCTCTACTTCATAGCAGTTCTCAAGTATAAAATACAGTCCCGAAATAAGTTTTTCTTAAATGTCCATAAAGAAGAAAAAAGAAGAGAAAAAGACATTATAATAATAAGTATCTAAAGATAAAAGTGATTAAAATATAACAGTTAAGTCTCTCTCATGTGACAGCCCAAGCCTACGCAATCTGAAGTTTATATGGTGGCTAAATGGGTTGGGGGTCCGGCTTATAATTTGTTCTATCTTCCTGTGAAACATGGCTTCTCCACCTGAGTCCAAGATGGTTGCTCCAGCTCCTGCCATTGTGTCTGCATCCCAGCCTGCAAGAAGAAGAAAAGGGAAGGGCACCCTCATTTCCTTTTAAGAACATGACTGAAGATCACTGCTGCCCATATCCAATGGTCCTGGGCCATCACATGGCCATACCTAGCTAACCGAGAAGCTGGCCAACAGAGTCTGGGGTTGGATGGGCATGTTGCTAGTTAAAACTTGGAATGGTGTCAAATAAGGAGCGAAAAATATTGTGTATATGTGTGGTAGGGGTATTAGCTGTCCCCGACACACCTTATCATTGCCACTTTTGAGTGTGCCCTCTAAATGTGAATTTAAGCATATTTATGTACTTAAAATCGCATAGAAATAAGACTGTACTAATAATAAATTGTGTATGTTTTTAAGCAGGCACAAAAAAAATTTAGAAAAATGAGTGAAAAATATAGAAGTTCTAAAAAATTTCCCATAGTTCAATGGAATGTCTTGTTCACTTGGGAGCCCACTAGTCTATATGGTGCCGAACAATTAATTAAATATGTTTAAGCTGAATTATCTTTTTTTAAAAATCATTATATACAAAGTTATAAGCAAAGTGGAAATAGTGAAGAAATGTAAATGCGCCCTGTTTTAAGCTTAATTTATCTCTAAGAAACATGTTTTGAGCATGGACTACGTTCAGTCACTGTGTTAAATGTTGGGGATATAGAGGTGAGTAAGATGCAGGCTTCACACATTCTTGGGGTAGTAAAAGGAGGACTGATTAATTAGAATCCAGTGTAGTAAGGGCTGCAGTTGACGTTTAAGGGCTCAGTCAGGAGGGGCAGAGATGTGTTCCTGGGAGGTTGAATAGATTCATTAAAGTCCAAGGCAGGCAATGGCCCACAGTGTTCCCTGGTTTAGGAGAGTGAGTGTCATCCCACTTAAGGGATGTTACAGGCTCAATCTCGAGCAAGCCAGGGTCAGTGCCTTTCGGCATCACCATTCTTAGTCCTGCCTCCACTCCCCATCCCTGTCCGAGGCATGGAGTAGCCTCATGATGACCACAAATATGCCCCACCAAGACCCGTGTCCTCAAAGAATGCCCAGTGCTCCAAATTGTCCTTTTTGCCCTCTTTAAAAGCCGATTACTTCGGGGCCACTGGTCCCAGCTAGAGGCCATAAAGGAAAACATCTGCTCCACTAAGGTGTGAGCAACACATAGCAACCGTCTCATCGTCTCTCTGGCATTTTATTAGTGTCCTTGAAAGGTAATGCCATAAATCACAGGGATGAATTTCTTAAATGTGGCCTTTGTGGCTTTACTGCAGTCATTTGAAAGCACTTTGGGGGTAATTGGAGATTTCTTCATGTCTCATCTTTATTTAGCCTTTGCCAGTCTTGGAAGCCCATTGCCCTGGATTCACTTCATAGTCGAAAAAATGTCAATAACACAGGGTACACAGATGATACCAACTTACTGGCAGAAAGTTGCAACGATTTGAAAGGACTTCTGACGGAAGCGAAAGAAATGCCAAAACAGGACAGCGCGTCTGAGCATCAGGAGGGCAAACGTCATGATTACAGAGGAAATACAGTACTTTAACATAGACGATGAAGACGTTATTAAAGAGTTTGCTTACCTTGGTTCTGTCATCAGTTCGAACGGAGACTGTAGCCAAAAAAAAAAAATCAAGAGAAGGCTGAGACTCAGAGGGGCAGCAATGGAAGAATTTGGAACAGATCGCCAAGAGCAAAGATGTGTCATTAGAGACCAAGCTAAGGCCATCCCACCCTCGTATTCCCAATTACTGTGCACGGATGTGGGAGTTGGGCAGTGAAGAAGGCTGATGGGGAAAACATCGATTCATGTGAAATATGGCATTGGAGGAGAGCTCTACGGATACCTGGACCTCCAGAAAGACGAACGAGTGGTCCTTGAGCAAATTCAGCCTGAAATGTCATGGAGGCAAGAGTGGCAAAGCGGAAGCTGTCCTGCGTGGGGCGTCAGGAGAAGGCGGGTTCTGTGGAAAAGGCAGTCATGCTGGGACAAACAGAAGGCAGCAGGACGAGAGGGAGACCGAGCACGAGAGGGACTGGCTCCGTGCAAGAAGGCGCAGGCACGCGTCTACAGGAGCCGAGCGGGGCTGCTGAGGACAGGACACCGTGGGCATCGCTCATTCATAGTGTTGCCAAGAGTTGGAGCCAACTCATGGCACCAAACACACACCTTGTGGTAGAACATCTTGTGTTCTCTCATGATCCTGATCCTTGCATCTTTTTTTTTTTTTTAAAGAAATTTGGAACTTAACAGACCTGAGCACAGACGCATTGTAAAAATTCCAGAGGGAGCCAGGAATATGTGCAGAGACTCCTGAGAGTGTTAAGAGATATCCTAGGTGGAGCCTAAGCTGCAAACACATCATCCTTTTTATGATATTTTCCTACGCTGAATGATGTGAGGGATTTACCTTGTCATTGGCCTTAGAAGTCCCTGGTAGTTTCCAGGACTTAAAGGACACTAAGGGATGAGTAGATTTGAGCAGAGCAGAAGAGAAGGTGCCGAAGGATCAAGTTATACTTTCCGGGTACTTTACAAATAAAGAGTTAACCTGTGGTTTGATTTGCATTTCCTTGATGGTTTGTGATGCTGAGCATCTTTTCATATACCTGCTGGTCATCTGTATGTCTTCTTTTTTTATTTTTCGATTATGGTTGACTGTCAATATTATCATATTAGTTTCAGGTGTACAGCACAGTGTTTAGACATTTATATAATTTACAAAGTGATCCTTCTGATTAGTCTAGTACCCACCTGGCATACATAGTTATTACAATATTATTAACTATATTCCTGTGCTGTACTTCACATCTCTTTGACTATTTTGTAACAATTTGTACTTCTTCATCCCTTTGCCTTTTTCACCCAGCCCCCCGTATCTTTCTTTAGAAAATGTCTCTTCAAGTCCTTTCCCAATTTTAATCAATTGAGTTGTGTGTGTATATGTGTGTGTGTGTGTTAAGATGTATAAGTTCTGTACATATTTTGGATATTAATTCCTCATCAACTATATGATTTGCAAATATCTCTTCCATTCAGTTAGTTGCCTTTCCATTTTATTGATGATTTCCTTTGCTGTGAAAAGCTTTTAGTTTGGGGTATATATCCCGTTAATTTATTTTTGCTTTTGTTGCTCTTGCCTAAGAAGACTGGTCCCTAAATAATATTGCTAAGCACAATGTCAAAGAGCTTACTGCCTATGTTTTCTCCCAGGAGAGTTGTGGTTTCAGGCCTGACATTCAAGTCTGGCTATTAGAAAAGACAAAAAATAACAAGTGTTGGTGAGGATGTAGAGGCAACGGAACCCTCATACACTTTTGCTGGGAATGTAAAAAAAAAAAAAACAGAAACAGACTCATAGATACAGGAAGCAAACTGGTGGGTACCAGAGAGGGGAAAGGGGGCAAAATAGATGAAGGGGATTAAGAGGTACAAGTTTCCAGTTATAAAGTCAATGAGTCATGGGGATGTGATGCATGGCATAGGGAATGCAGCCAATAATATTACAATAACTTTCCATTGTGACACATGGGAATTAGACTTATCTGGGGGATCTTTTTGTAATGTATATAAATTTTGAATCATTATGACGTACACCTGATATTGTATGTCAATTACATATTGATTTAAAAAAAAAACCTAGAAAAAAAATTAACCTGAAAGGCTTCTACCATCGGTAAGGCACTCATGTAGTGGCTGCTGGTAGGACAAGCCACATAGCACTTACAGACAAGTGGGCACAGAGAGTAGAGGCTCAAATAAACATGAAACAGAAAGCAGAGTGATTATTATAGCATTTTAAAATGTAAAAGAACTTTATGAAAGAGTGAAGAGAAATGATTAGAATGAAAATGCAGACAGGGCCTCGATCAAGAAAGACCTGAGAAGCTGTTTTAAGGAATCTGGCATAATATAGATAAGTCATTTCAAGATTCATTGGTGCAGGGGAAGAAATATTAGCACTATTATCTATATTTTTATTTTCTTTAAACTTTGTATTTTTCTCATTTATAAATAATCAGGGAATGGTGAGCCATCGAAGGTTTTAAGCAGTGGGAAGCATGATCAAGTTTGCCACGTAGAAAGGATACTTAGGCAGCTGTTCAGAGAATGACTGGAGCAAAGCAAGATTTCAGGCAGGGAGACCAATCAGAAGGGGATCATAGCTGAGAGATTATGAAGGCCTGAACTGGGTGGTGGCTTGGCAGATCAGAGTGAGAGAGAATTGCTAGGACTTGCTGCTGACTTATTGAATGTGGAGCTTGGAAAAGATAGAGGAACAGCAGATGATATCAAGGATTCTGCTCTTGGTGTCGGGATGAATCGTGTGGGCCTCTTTTACTGCAATGTTAGGCAAGATAAGGCCTGGAAATTGTCCTTAAATTTGAGGACTTGAAAGTTACTGGTGAAAGTGACCAAAGAGAGTTTCAGTTTGAGGGTGTGAGCCAGAATGCAGCATGCTAAGGACTGAATAAAAGTTAAGAAATAGAGTCACCTATTTGGGGCAACTTATTCAAGAAATTCGGTTGTGATGCGATCGATGACAGAGCCGGAGTGATGTTGTCTTTGTTTTAGAGGTGGGAATGACCGTCTTTCACTGTGTAAGGACTGTATTCTCTCCGCCTTTATTCTCCTTTCCAACTGGTCTTTTTCAGACACACACCCATCTTCAGCCTTTTCACCATTGTTTGACCAATTGCCCTCAGTTTTACTCAGTCAAATGTTAATTCGAATAATAGATGACACATATAAAAGTCACGATGGGGGTACACTCACAAGAAGGAAAAGGAGATTTCCAGATCGTATGAGATAAGGGAGCAAGGCAGAAAGCCTCCGAACCCTTTGGGAGGACCCAAACCTTTCCTTTGGACACACCTAAATTTCTGTCTGCCTCATCCAATTCTTCAGGTTGGCCCTGAAAATCATTAAACAGCACTTGCTATGTTTTGAAATAATATTGGGGCAGTGTTTTTTTGTGCTGTTTTTCTCTTTTCGTATTTTGGCCCTGTGAAGGCTTTCGTGGGTGGACCCAGAAAGTGAACTCCAGCAACAATTTCTCCCTAAGGGAGGCAACTGGAGGGCTTTGAATTCTTGGCTTGCCAAGTCTTTGGGGACAGAGAAGAGTCACTGGAGTGGCTTACTGAGGGTATGGCGCCTTCTTTGTTTCTTCCGGGCAGGGAGTGATTTGGGCCACTGCTTTAATTAACGAAGAACATTGCTAAACGTGCACCCAGGTGCAGGCCCATTTTTGCGCAGGAAGATACACAAGGAGAGGATGGACCTAGCAAGGAAAGTTCAAGTGAAATCCAGGCAGATCCCTGGGGGCCCAAGCAGCATGACACGTGGGCAAAATGCCCCTTCCCCAGCACCGCGCTCGCCTCCGCTAGGAAGTTCTAGTCTCCTGTGACCTCCCTCTGCCCTCAGTCTTGAAACTGAGTCGGGCTGTGCAGAGGCCCCAAACCTCCCCGACTCCTCTCTCCTTCACATGAAGCCCATAAATAACGTACCCTGCCCTCCCCCACCCCCGACCCCACCCCGCTGCTTACTCTGCCACCCCCTGGGACCTGGGTCTGCACTCCATCCAGCCTGGCTGCGCGGGCAGCAGAGGAGAAAGCGCCGGACTGCGCGAGCGGCGGCTGCGGCGGCGGGACGCCCCTGCCTCGGCCCCTCCCCGGCGGCCCTCCCCGCTCCCCAGGCGTTTGTATGTATAGCAGACACCTGCAGCACGGGCGGCCGCTGGGCCTTCGCGACACAAGGCGCTGGTACCTGAGCCCTTGACTGGTAATTCACCATAAACAGCTCCTTTCAGGCCCTTTCAGAGAGGGAGTGCGGGGGTCACCGTGTCTACAAACCCCTCTGTGTCCGCCGCGTCTCCCGGGCCCCGGGTGCCCGGGCCTCCAGCCGACGAGCACGCCGGTCCGTGGGAATCCCAACACTTGTGCTCCAGACCCGCCCGCGGGGCGGGCGGGGGAGTGAGACCACCCGGCCCTCCCCCAGCCCCACCGCCTCCGCCGGCCCGGGCTCGCTCACAGAGCGCAGCGAGTGGAACGAATGGGTGCCGGCGTCCCCAGACGCTCGCGGAAATCAAATGATAAGGCGGGAGGGGCCGCCGCCCCGGCTCCGCGGCCGGCCGGTGCCCGCTCGGCTCTGAAAGAGAGAACGCAGGCGTAGGGGTCCCACAGCGCCCCCCCCCACTTCTCTCCCTAAGGGACGTGCACTGTCAGCAACCAAAGGCCAGGCTCCCCGGGTCGCCGTCTCGGCTCCAGGAAGGTTCCCGCTCCTCGCTGCAATCCTCCGAGGACCGGTCAAGGGTTTGGGGAGGGGACGTGTACCTATGACGCAGGTGGCCCAGTAAATGCGACGGAGCCAGTGATGTCAGCAGACCTGCTCGCTTTGGGCCAGCGCGGACGCCGGAGCCACTGGCCGTCTCCCAGGCAAGCTTTGCGCCCGGAGCTCAGCGCACGCGGCGCTGAGGCGCAAAAGAGGATAAAGAAAAAGGGTCCTCAGTGTTCCCCCCAAACATTGTCCCACTGTGTCCGCGAAATGGGGGAGGGGGAGAATGACCCGTACGGGAGAGACAAGACAGCTACGGCCGCCGTCTTTTGCCAGCCACGCTTCCATCTGCCAGGCCGGTCTGGCAGTGGGGACAGAGAGGCGGGGAGGGGGCGCAGCGTCCCAGAGCTGGCCGCGCCCGGGTACCGCGGGCGCCGCTGGCTCGCGCTACCCAAGCCGTTGGAGAGCCACCGCACTCTGGAGAGCCAGCCGCGGGCAGGGGGACCGCGGCGGCGCAGGAGAGGGCATGGGGCCGGGGGCCGGTACTTTGGCGCCGTGCGCCCCTCCCGGGGCCACAGGGAACCGGGGTTACCTGGGGAGCGGGGCTTTGTCCCCCACGCTGGCTCTCCGCGGCCCCAGAACTAATTAAACGCCTCTTTTGGACGAGGGAAGCCTCGCGTCCTCCGGGGGTGGGGCGTGTGGGGGCGGCATGTGGGCACGGGAATAATCAGCCCCATTCTTGCGCTTCTACAAAACCCGCGGCGCAGCTAGAAGTGAACAGCGGCCGCCTGAATGGCCGTTTCAAAAGGCGACACCTGCAAGCACGGCCGGTTGTGAATTGAATGGAGTCAAACGCGGCGCCCGCTCGTACCTGAGCCGCGAGCTATTAGAGTCAGGCGCGCCCGCTCGCCGGGGCGGGGAGGCGCGCGTCCCGGCCGCCCGCGCTGAATGCGACAAGCTGCGGCGCGGCCGCTCCATGGGAATGTCGCCACTTGTGCTGCTCGCGGTCGGGAGGGGGTGCGTTGCCCTTTCAGAGACAGACACAATTAGGCAAAATGCTCAATGAACATTATAAATGATGTGCGATCGCTCTGCAGATTGCCTGGCAAATCAAATTATATGGTCGCTCGCGGGCGATTTCTATGTGCTTTTAAAACTTAAACAGGTATTCGCTGATTTAAAAAAAAAAAAAAAAGGGAGGGGGAAGACTCAGGGATTCCGGAAAATACAACTGAAAGACTCGGTGTTGAATATTCACACGCCCCCTTTGTTAGCGACTGACTCCACAATAGGCTTGAGGAGGGGTGCATTTGGACGAGACACATTTTTTACTGTCTTACATACTGCGGAGGAAGGCACCAGAAGTTTGCATTTATTACAACTCACAATTACAGTGGGTCCCTTTTTTTCTTTTAAGCCTAAAATTCCTCTCATAATGAATGACTTGAAAGCTACTGTCATTCTAATCAGATGTACCAAATATTCTAATCAGATGGAAGCTGGCCCGGGTGCGCTTGGGGCGGGGCTGGGGAGAGACTCGAGCTTCTCCCTGGCACTGATGCTAACTAACCCTGGAGGGAGCTGGCCGGGGGAAGCCGTTCTCCGTGCTATGCACGGTCCAGGCTCTGGGACTCACCGGCGGCGCCACGACTTCCTGGCTGCCCGCCGGCCTCCCCGCCTCGCATTGCGCTCTTGGGCAAGCAGCGCTCCGGGGGAGCGAGAGGAAGCAGCGCCCCGAGCAGTGCGCCCAGCGCAGCATCCGCAGCAGCATCCACACGGGCATCCAGGGCACCCTCGCTCTGCCCCAGTTTGGCTCAGCGCTCCGCGGCTGGCGACTCTCGGAAGAGAAGGGGCAGCTGGAGGCGCCCAGATTGCGCGGACCCCCGCCGAGGCCAGGAGCAGCGCCGTAGGCGAGGGGCTGTCACTGAGGAAGAGCAGAGTCGATTTGGGCTTCTAAAAAAGGAAGCAAGGAAGCGGCAGCAATGCGCGGCCTCACGTCCCTGCCGACCTCCATCTCATTTTCGATTTTCTACTCTTTTGGTTTTCAGCTAATTGGGCCGGAGGGAGGGGTACAGAATTGTGGATCCTGGAGACGTTTGGCAAATATAGGTACTGTATCTTGCTGTAGCAGCAGAAGAGCACTGGAAATCTGGGGTTTGGGTTCGCCTTTGTCACTGATTCACTGTGTTATCATGGGAAAGTAGCTTTACCTCTCCGGCTCAATTTCCTCATCCATGAAATGCGAATAATACTACCAATGTCCGATTTGTCTTCCTCACAAGGGTCTTACTACTTTAATTGACAATGGCGATCTTTTTTGGTAGGTGGTTCTTGCTTGTCCGCTAGGCCTAAAATCAAGAGCTATACACCAAACCCAGGGATTAAAAGCTCTTAGGACGAATCTCAAAAACCAGACTCCGGAACACTGGAGCGCCTCTCTCGCCTCTCCTTTCGGTCCGTGCACGGGAGTCCCCCCTTGTTGGAAGAGGAGGCAAGGAATACTCTTCCGAACTGCTCCCCCTCGTAAAGAGGTGCTGGGAATGATAAGAGCAAAAGTCAACCAGCATACAGCCCATCTGACAGTGCGTGTGCGTGTGCGCGTGCGTGTGCGCGTGCGCGTGCCTGTGCCCGTAAGGGGGTAGGTCTCCAATAAATTGACCGTTTTCATCGCTCGTTGTCAAAAGCTTTTCCTGCTGGTACCAGTATCCATTCCACGAAGGCAATTTATAAAGTGCACGTTAAGCATCAAGAAGACTCTCTTCATCGACAAAGGACATTTCTTTATTGCCGTTCTGGGCAGGAAATTTCCGAAGAAGGTGCCCAGGATCCCAGCCAAGCCAGGTGCGCTGGCCTTGGTGCTGAAGGTAAAGGCCAAGACTCTGGAGACGACCTTCTTTAAATCAAAATCAATGGCTGTTGTCAGGGGTTGCCAAAAGAAATGCGCTCATGTGCTCTTAATATGCGCGCGCGCGTGCATGTGTTGTCTGAGTGTGTGTATGTAAATGAAATAACACGTGAAAGCCACTAGCACAGTGCCTGAAATATAAACAGATGCTCAATAAATTTTAGTTAACTGAGTGCATAGCTGGGTACCTTTCTCTCATTTTCCTCCATATCTTATTTATTAGATTCAGTGTGGGAAAATTTTACTAAATAATAATCTTAGAATGTCTTAAAGGTATCCAAATTCTTTCTACCCTTCTTTACATCAGTAGATTTAAACATTATTTTGGAAAAGTTTGGATGGAGAACAAAACCAGTCAGAGCTGAGAGCCATTCACCCAAACTACTTCCCGATCGTACTTATATTCTATCGCTGGGCCCAGAGTGGGGTGACTCCATCTCAGGAAAAGAGATGGTGACTAGGACAGAGTGGTCGTGGAAAGGCACAGCTGGTTTTAATTCATGAATCTATTCTGAGGTCTCTGAGGAAACTCAGTTGGTGCTGGGTTACGTGAGTAATCGAGTTCATCCATGATCTTCATGGAGGACATTTCTCTTGGGCTAACACCTACTCCAAAGATCAAAGGACCACCCTTTCTGTTCACCTTTCTTTCACAGTATCATACTTGATCATTAAAAACTCTATTTCCACAACTTGCTTATTCAAAATAGATATCAAGTGGCATGTGTGAAATGTACACTTAACAAGATAAGAAAGAAAGTAAATAGAATATTTAAAAGTGGGGAAAAGAAGCTGTAACTGGGACTAAGTTCTGTACACTTGCTAGAGATGATCTAAAATTTTGGCTTCAAACCACGCAGCAGCCAATGCACAGGGAAATACAGTAAGTGCCATGATCCACAGAGCATAAGATAGAAGTGAAGCGATATCTCATAGAAAAACAATCACTTATGGTACTGTCAGGTAAGAGAATTTTCTCCCACGTGTCTGTCCCCATAAAATGATGTCCGGAACAGTGATCTCAACAATGTTCTGAAAGCAAACAGGTCTGAGTCGTGTGGGCTGGTCCCTATTTGTGCCACTCAGAGTAGCCCTACAACATCCCCTTTGTCTGAATAAGAATAAAACTGCTAAAACTGCTGAGGAAGGGCCTGGCAAGTGCCATGCTCGCTACACTCTACATGGGATGTTGGACTCTGAGTGCCAAGCGAAAACCACCCTGGGAGTCCTTACACTACAGTTGTTGCAGCTTCTGAAAGACTTGCAGGAATACTCCGGGAACCCAGCCTGATATTTCAGGTAGAATCAAGACAGAGCTGCCTTTGGAAAAGATCGTTACCCTGCGCTAGAACTACCAGAGCCATCTCTGGGCCAATGCTTGAGCTTTGGGACCATGAGAATTATCTAGACTTCACATTCCTTAGCCCCAGAGATTCTGATTCAGTTGGTCTGGATAGCATTAGAAATATATATACACACACATGTATATATATATATATGTGTGTGTATGTGTGTGTATATATATATATATATAATATGTCTATCATATCATATGATATACCCAGACCTACTAAATATATACATTTACAAATACATTGCAAACACATATACACTTACAAATACATTGCAAACACATATATATATTTCCAAGCACCTCAGGTATAAAATGAGATCACCAAAATTATTTCCTTTTCCTCTTGGACAGAGCTAAACTATAGTCCCTAGCCTCTCCTGCAGCTGTGTGGGGCTGCGTGATTGAGTCCTGACCAATAGAATGGAGGCAAAAGTGATGGCCATCACTTCTGGCATTGGTCCCTAAAATCACTCTTGAATCCTCTACATTGGCTTTTTCTCCTCTTGTTATCTGCCAGCTGGACACAGAGGAGCCAGCAGAGGCCTCTGAGGCCTGGTCAATGGCAGAGACAGTAAGCAGAGGGAGCCCATGCTCCTGGCAGGAAGACCACCCTTTAGAACCTGCTAATGCATATTGAACTATGAAATGAGCACTAACTACACCATTATGCTGTTAAGCTCCTGAGATTTGGGGACCGTTTTTCACAGCATACAGCTTTACTTGCCCTAATAATACCCCTTGGTGATTCTAAAATGGTCCATTTACCACATTTGGAAAAACACTGCCCTAGACAAAACTATGAAGGAACAAATGATGCAGACTTCCGGTGACAATGCTGTAGCTTATGAGAATGACTCAAACAGTGAGATTTCCAAGTGTGGTGTCAGTGCAGGCGGATACAAGCTTTGACATAAGTGCCTCTCTAATTACATCCTATACATGTTGCTGCCTCATAAAATATACTTGGAAGTGCTGACTTCTACGGTATTTGTTTCCTGAATTTCTCTCCTCTTTCTCTTTCTTCCTTGAGCCCATTCCCACTGGGGGGAAAGATGAGTCCCAGGAGAAATGGAAGGAAGAGCAGTCACATCTGTAGATAGTCTACTATGTGACAGACACCATACTTAGTCCTTTTCATGCATTATCTCGCTTATACTCACATATATTCCTTCAAAAGAGGCACTCATAGTCTCATTTTACAATGAAGACTCTAAGACTTTGTTGGAATCGTTGCACTAAGTATCGAGACACTTGCTGTTGAGCTTATAGCTCGGTTCCTTTAAGGACTCTTGGGTGACCTAAGTACACCCAAGCCGTGCCTCTCAGTGGGAAGATAGAAGAAGGAACATGAACCCAGTGTCAGTGCTATCACTAGACTGGAGCAGCAACGGACCAGTTGACCTGGTTCTGGGAGGAGGTATTCTAAATGCACCTCAGATGAGCCTGTTTGGACTCGTTCAGCTCCTTGGATTCTGGCCCTGGAAAAGGGACATGCTTTGTATAAAGAACCTTAGAAAGGCACTATTTTTTTTCCTAGAAACTCCATTTCTAGGGATGAATTCTCAAGAATAGTTTGAAATACATAGAAGACTATACACAAAAAGTTCTGCCATAACACTGCTTATAAATAGATAAAAGATGAAACAACTTAAATGATTTTCAAGTTGGTAGGTCATTTAATGATGCATCATTAAGTGAAATACATGGTCACTGAAATAATCCAACAGAGAGTTTATAATTATTTTGAAAATGTTTACAGGATAAGGTTAAGTGACAAATATTAAAATAGAGATTTGAACAAACATGGTCATCTATGATGAAAAATAAAAACATGAAAAACTAGTCACAGAAAATGATCGAAAGGAAGCATACCAAAACATTGACAGAGTTTGTCATTGGAAGAAAGAATTAGAGGAGATATTTTCCCCACTTTTCTGATTTTTTTTCAAGTGTTCATGAAAAACTCATGAATATGTGTTACAATGGAAAGTCATAAAATAGAAACATTTCAAACTTGTTTTTAGGAAATTTGTTTTTAGGAAAATAGTTCAGAATAAAATTTGTTTTTAGGAAAATAGTTCAGAATAAAAACTTTAAATATTTTCATTAAAGTGTGCAATATAGCACACAGAAAAATGTACCAAATACAATTCAAGGATTTGCCACAAGACAAGCACCATCCTGGAGAAGAAAGAGATCGTGGCCAGTGCCCCGGGAGTCCCTTTCATGTCCCTTCCCAGCCACCACCCAGGAGTAATGACTGTTACACATCTATGTTAACTATTTCCTTTCTCTTCTTTAGAATTTTGCCCCCTAAATCTGAATCCTTCGACACTATGTATGGTTTCATCTGCTTTTGGAACATTATGCACAAGGAATCATGGGACATTTCTTTGTGTCTGCCTTCTTTTATTCAACCCTGTAAATCTGAGATACATCTATGCTGTTGCATGAAGTATTCATTGCATTGTATAAACACCCTGTTCTTGATGTAGCATTGTCCCAGTGTGGATGTTCCCAGTGTGGACTGTTATGAATAATGTTGCTATGAGCAGTCTTGTACACATCTCTTAGTGCACCCGTGCAGACATTTCTTTGAGTTTAAACCTACACGTGGAATTTCTGGGTCATAAGGTATGTACATCTTTAACTTCAGCAGATAATGACAAACTGTTTTCCACAATGGTTCTAACCGTCTCTACACTCCCAGGAGCAGGAAGCATGTGCTTTGACTCTTTTTGCACTAGGAGCATAAAAGGAGATTCCAGGGAATTTGTTTTCATGCTCTTCCTTCCCAGGGACAGACTGGGGAAAGCTTCTGTATGAGATTTGAGGGTCCCCAAGGCTCACAATGGATGCCACCATTGCTATACCCCTCACTGGATCAGAATCTAAGCTGACCGTGACGTGCATCTACCAATACAATGGAAAAAACGCACCACCCACGAGAGTTGAAAGGCACTCAGAAATAACACTTGGGTGAAAGTTAGATGCTGAGGAGTGAAGTTCTGGACCTAAATGGATCACACAAATGAAATATTTTTCAAAGATTCTCAATCCAGAGCATTTAAGAAGCCACAGAGGTGGTAATGGGGCTTCACCAAGTATTTTACATATTAAGTAAAAATGTAGAGAAATCAAACGTTTACTGGGGATCAGACTGAGCAGGATTTCCAAAGCTTCCTGGCTTTATTTTTGCCTGGAATTCTATGAATTCATTATGAGGTCTCTGGCTACTTCATGCTAATCACAAGCTTTAGTTGGAAGTCGTATATGTCTCTGATTCATAAAAATAGGGAAATTAGCTAAGAATTAACACATGCATAATCTCTTAAACCTTGGGGTCCCTGGTGATGGAGGGGTTGGGAGGCACAGAAGGGCTGATGAGGCAGAACGTGGGTGCTCTGGGCGACAACTGAATTGCCCACCCCACAGGCCCCGATAACCCCTTGGTCATTCTGTCTTCCTAGGCAGGTCCTCGCTGAGCATCCCATAAGTTTAACCCACATTCGCAAGGCACAGGGGCTTAGCATTTGAATACCTTTTTCCATCAGGGTACATGAAAAATCACGGAGGCGGTCCGTGCCACCTCTGTAAGAAACAAACCCTGGGAGGCAGAACGATGTCACCAGTTGATGAGTGGAAAGACTCTGTGTTAATTTAATGTGACTGTCATAGCCAACGACTTCAAGTTTGGTGGCATAAAACAATATAAATTTGTTGTCTTATAGTCTGTAGGTTGAAAGTCTGACACAAGTCCCACTGGACTAAAATCAAAGTGTGTCATTGGGGCTGCGTTTTCTTTTTGGAGGTTCTGGGGAAAATCTGTGTCCTTGCCTTTTCTAGCTTTTGAAGGCTTGTGGCCTCTTCCTCCATCTTCAAAGACAATGACATGGCATCTCTGATCATTTTTGCTTAGTCACATTTCCTTCTGCCTCTCACTTCCGCTTCTAGGAACCTTGTGATCTTAAGGCCCACCAGTGTTATCCAGGATAATCCCTCTTAACATCAGCAGATTCACAACCCCAGTGCTATCTGCAATCGTAATTCCCCCTGGCGTGGAACCCACCACGGTCACGTGTCCAGGCATTAGGGTGTGGGTATAGTCCGGGGGCCATTATTCTGCCTCCCGCAGACCCGCTGTAGCAAACGGTTGGTTGGTGCGCCATGGGGCTACAAAGGGGAGGAGGCTCTGGACCGGAATAGGAAAGTATAAAGGACGACCCCCTTCTGCTTCCTGCCGGTGAGCCAGAGTTCACAGAAAGGTGTGCAAAACCTGTGAGTGATACGACGGCACTGCAATCCTGCAAGCGACATCCTCAGGTTTACTGATGTTTGTCAACCGTCCAGGTGTGTTCCGCCGCTGCTTGACTTGTTGCCGAGACGCTGATATGATGTGGCGTGGTCGAGCCCTCCCTTCTTCCCTTGCTCCTCAAAGGATAGAGTCGAAATGCTACCAGACGGTGGAGGGATTAGAAATGCCAATGGACGGACTAAAGATGCCACACATCGACAAGCTCACGGCAGCATCAATGAAACGTCTATCTGCGAGATATCAGGTGTAAGCTCTTGATATGCGGTGTCTTCATCTTTGCAAAAGTAGGTATAATTGTTACTATTGTACCCGTTTAGAGGTGAAAAGAGACCCGTGTCCCCCAGTCATCACAACTCCACAGTCATGACCAAGCAGAGAAATCCAGAAAGAGCTGGGCACGTCCTCGCGAAGGCCTGTCTTTCCGAAGGAGGCTGCCTTTCGTTGCTTTCTCTCCGCGTTTGCCAAGCCGCGCGGGCGCGTGGGGCTGTGTGTGGCTTCTCCCTGCCAGCCTGGCAAATGGAAGCAAGAAGTCATTACATTGCTAATTGAGCAGATTAAAAGTGCCGGTTCCCGGGAGCGCATGGCGGACGTGCCCTCTGTGCCACCTGGCCCCTTTGAGGCTGCAGTAATGCTGAGAGAGGCGGGGACAGGGGCCGGCCAAGGGATTTAGGTCTCCTTTGTCCGCAAACTCTCTTGTTTGGGTGGCATTGCACCTGTTGTGGAGGAGGGGTGGGGACGGCTGTCCTGTAATGAGGCCTTGTGGCGTGGCGCGGCCTTCTCTGTCCCCTGGCCTCGTTGGCACGGAACCAGCCTTTCCCGGGTGGGGGCGAGCGCCCCGCCCTCTTTGTGGAGGTCAGAACTTTCCAGGCTGCGTTTCCGGGGCACGTTCTGACTCTCTTTACCACTGAGGTTCTCACTCACCTCTCCTGGAACTCCCCCATGGGAAGGTAAGATGCCTGGCTGCGAACCACTCCAGTATCTACGATTCTACTGTGTCACATTTTAAATTGTTTTCTCTGTGTATTGTCACCTCCCACGTTTTTCTATAAGACAGACGCCCTTCTCATTCTCCGGTTTCTTTTCCTTCATTCACCCCAGTGCTGAGATGTAAGAGGTACATAAATAATTGCGAGAGTTTCTTTTTTGGGGGGGGGGGGGTGTCAGTTGAATCATAGCAGGAATTAAGCCGTTTAAAATGATTTCTGACCTATGTGGGACTCTGGTAGAAAATAATAGATCAGCAACTTCTGAGCACCACATATAAATATATAAAAGAACATTTTTTTCTTCTTTATTGAAAAATGATTTTCCACTAGCCTAGATTTTAACTTCTAAAACAAAGATTCATGTCAGAAAAATTCTCTAAGCTGTTGTATCAGTCTTTTATATCTTGAAAATGTTTTTTCTCCTTCTTGAAAATGAGAACTATTTAAGTAACTCTGTTTTCTTTCTGTCAGGGAACTCAAAGGCAAACTCGAAATCTAGTCAGAGCAATGATACTAAGTCCTTTCCAAGGTCGAACTTCCCAATCTGTCCTCCAATTATTTTTGGTGAGGAGCGGAATGAAAATGAAGAAAAGTAAAGCTGACATTTTAAGAAGTATAGGGAATGAGAGATTGACTTGCTGATAAGAAAGCGTAACTGAGAAATATCTTAAAAATATCTCACCTGTTATAATTTGGATTTTCTTCTTTTAAAACTCATTCAATTCCTGACTTCTCCCTAACCCATCCCTTCTCATTGGTGCCACAGGAAGCCGGGCGATAAGGCAGCCAGTGCAGACCCTCAGCCAACAGCCCCAAACTGGGGGGCTTCCCCACGCAGCCCTGGGCAGCCCCCTCCTCACTCAGTCCCTGAGAGGCACCACCTCAGGGGTGTGAGTCACAACCAGACTTAACGCCAGGGCGTCAGGTGACTGAAGTCAGAAGCCTCTGCTGCCCCGAAAGCCTCGAAAGCCTCGACAGCACCTGCCTTTAAGACTTCACGCCTTTGTGCTCTCCTCCTAAGAGCGAGTTTGGGTCTGTGCATGGTGTCTTTGTTGACTGTGTTCCGGAGTACCCGGTGCCTTAAAGCTCATGCCAGAACCCTGGAGGGTCCATTGGGAGAGGACAACCTTCCTTCAGCTCAGCATCTTTAACTGGAGCTGGCGGTTCTGCGGCGCTGTTTCTTCACGGTGAGCGTGTGACATGCTGAAGTCCTTACCCACTTTCCCTGGTGTCACCGTCAGGCCATGCTGCCCCCCATCCTGTGCTCGTCGGCAGAGTTTCAACTCTGCAAGCTGGACGTTTCACGGAGCGAGGATAAATTTCAGCTCGTTGCGTGAGCCTTTGTTCTAGTGGCTTGAGATTTCGTAATAGCTTTATTGAAGAAAAATTAACAGTCCATACGCAAGTCACCCATTTAACGTACCCAGTTCAATGGCTTTTGGTGTATACCAAAATATACTCACTATATGCTACATCCATCACCGCAATCGATGTTAGAACGTTTTCATCATCCCCAAAGCAACCCCACACCCACGGCTCGTCAGCCCCCAGCTCTCGGGAACCGCTAATCTGATTTCTGTCTCTATAGATTTGTCTGTTCTGCATATTCCATTCAATTGGAATCATGCAATGCGTGGCTGGCTTCCTTCACTTGGCATCATGTTTTCAAGGTTCGTCCATATTGTAGTGGCATCAGAATTTTATGCCCTTGTCCCCCACCCTAAAACATTCCATTATATAGCTACAGCACATCATCGGATTGCCATTTGGGTCGTTTTCATGTTTTGGCTGTTATGAGTAATACTGTCACGAACATTTGTTTTCGCGTGGGTGAGTTTTTATTCCTCTTGGGTATATGTACTTAGAACATGAGAACTCTACGTTTATACACGTGCAGAAACTGCCAACGGTTTTCTCAAGCGGCCGCACCATCTTCCTTTCCCACGAGCCGCTTACGAGGCTTCCAGTCGCTCCATGCCATCACCCACACTTGTTATTATCTGCCTTTTTGATTATAGCCATCCTAGTGAGTGGAGTGGTATCTCATTGTGGTTTTGATGTGCATTTATTTCCCTGGTGGCTAATGACGCTGAGGACTTTTCATGTGCTAATTGGCTATTTGTATATCTTCTATGGAGAGCGAGCCATCAGATAGTTTGCCAGTTTAAAAACTGGCTTTTTTTTTTTTTTTAATAAGCTTACCAGTTTTTATATTTTATCTATTTAGGTAAAAGCCCCTTTTCAGATATATAATTTGCAAAGTTTTCTCCTATTCTGTGAGTTTTCTTTTCACTTTCTGGATGGTATCCTTGGAAACACAAAAGTTTTTAATTTTAGTGATGTCCAGTTTATTTTTTCTTTTGCTGCTGTGTTTTTGGCATCAAAAACTAATAACTCATGTTCGTCCCGATGGAAGTGATTAATAAAGTGTTGACTGGCACAGGCTGGAGTGCTGGATGGGGCGGAGAGCTGACCTTCCATCACAACCTCCGTTAGCCTTTTTCCCATGGTAACAGACATGGCTGCCCAATGCAACCTCCTTTCCTAGTAGTCACCTGTTGCTATGGGACCAAGTTCTCCCTAAAGAGGGACATCTGAGACAGGAGTGCGCCTCCCCATGCTTCTTCCACCTTCCTACTGGGCGCGACCTGGACATGGTGTGGTCCAGCCCCAGCTACACTGAGGACAAAGCCCTTGGGAATGGCAGGGCCAGGATGGAGGAACCTGGATCCTTGAGTGACCACATGGAGCAGAGCTGCCACTGGCCCAGAACACTTACCCCAGACTATTATATAGGCAGAAATAAATGGTTGTCTTATGTTTAAGCCACTGTATTTAGGGCAAGTTACTAATCCTCCTCGATCACCTCAGTTTTCAACTTTAAAATGTAGATAATGGTAGTACCTACTACTTATTTCATAGGCATTTCTGTGGATCAAATGAGTTAACATCGATCTAGTGCTTAGACAGAGGCTGGTGCATAGTAAATATTTACTTTCTCTTACCATCTATACCTTGTTCATCGACCTGTTATTTCGTCCATAAACATTGATTTACTCCTAGTATGTGCCTTGCACTCTGCTGTGTTTGGGCTATGGAGAAAATTAAGACAAAACTCTTTAATCAAGGAGCTGACAATTTAATAAAAGAATCAGATTTAAAATAACGACATAATGGAATTGGAGCTATAATATGTTACAAAGTACATGGGACCTCAAAAGGACATTCTAGCCCCAGGCTGTGGGTTGAGAAGGTGAGGGTGGGTATGAAGACTTGTCCGAAATTCAGACATACCATTTTCCCCGCAGCCCTGGCTTACAGAGTGTGGCGGAGTGCCAGTCACAGCCAGCGTCAACGGGAGAAAGCTGTTATCTCCTTGGACAGTCTGTAGAGTGGGACAGAAGCAGGAACATGTATTTGTCTAGGCTGTTCCCAATGTAGAGCTACCCCCATCACAGCGCAAGAAGACAAATTCACTGTCAAGCCGCCTTAAAAACACATGCTAAGAATATTGTCAGTTGAAAATGTATGAAAAATGATCAGCGTAGCTGGGTAATTGTTTATAATCCTAACCATTCTCCCATCCTCCCTCATCCCCTAGTCCACCAATATACTTGACTGGATTTATTCCTCACTGTATCCACAATTTTATTTATTTTTCCAAAGGCAAAATTAAAGCAACAAACAAAAAAGATTCTATTCCCCATTCAGAGGGTAGAGAATCTTCACATTGTAAATACTTTACCAGCGGGTTGTTAAGTAAGAAAATACAGCATATGCATTTCTGGTGTTATGATGACTTCTGATTTTTAAAATGTCTTGGCGAGGGCAGGGTTGAGGGGAGGGAGGCGGGGAGCTCAACGGCTGTTATGAAGCGGCTTCCGGAAGAGAAGACCCCCCAAACCTGCAGTGAACGGTTCTAAAACAGTCATTTGGCTCCCTCTGGTGGACTTTTGCAGAATTACTCATTCCCGCAGGTGTAAACGTGTCACCGGTAACGAACTCATCCTTGTTTGGAAAAGGGAGTGATGCAACGAAACGGTCGGTCAACCCAGACTCGGCTCCGTGCCCAGGCGCGGGGAATCGGCTAAGGTATTTAGGTCAATCTAGGCAGAGCCAGAACTTTTAAGCGATACAATGTATTCAACTCTACTCCCTGCGAAAGGGACAAGGCCTTTCCGCCGCATTCGTATGTTCATTTTCTAACTACCGACCCCCCCACCCCATCCCCTGCCGCCTACGGCAAAAAGCCCCCTGGTACATGTCAGCGTCTGGCCTTCCCTGCCCCGCACCCCCCCCAAAGTGCTCGTCTTATAAAGGTGAAGGACGCCCTCTGTTGGCTTGGCTAAGTCCCACATGTCAGGTTTGTTTTCATATGGAGTACCCCAAACAGAATCTGTACATACACAGTTATGTTCCCCAACCGTGAAGAGTCCCAGGACCCGGCCCCCCCCCGCCCCATATTTATAATTAGATTATAAATATATTTAATGATAAATAAATCCATGAAGTTAATACCCAATTTGCATTTCATCATCCCTGTGTGCGTGGGCATATGTGTGCACGCCCGTGTGTTTGGGGTGTGTTCACACATACACTTTCTAAAACACGCACAGTTTCTGAACCACAGCTGGCCAGTGGGACGTGGATCACAGAGGTGTATCTGCTGCCACTGTGGGAGGAGACAGGTGAGTCTCCCCACTCAGCTCCTCCCTGACATGGGGCGGCATGGCTTTCTGGGGCCTGGGAGCCGGTCCCCTGGAGGATGAGAGCAGGTCCCAGGCACCACCCGGTGTTCCCTCCACCTTGGCTAAATTCCTTCCTCGGCCCCTGGGACTCCGCCTGTCCTTCCTACCCCCCGACCGGGGGCTGTTTCCTGCCCGCCTTTTTATGATGCTGCATCACGAGATGGGACCCTCGTGCCTGGAGCTCATCGTGACGGCCCAGTACGGGACTCTGGGGAAGGGACATTTGTTCTTAGATGCACATAGGTGTCCACGGGCCTTTTTCAGGCCACTGACTGATCCACGTGAGTAGCTGTATCTCACAAGCTCTCACATCCTCGGCCTCTCATGGGACTGCAGATGGAGGAGGGTTCATGTCAGCTCGAGGTGATCTCTCTGGTGACCCCATAAACCCAACTAACTCTGGCTTCACTCAGCTATTCAGATTTTTAAAAAATGGGGTTGAAATACTTTTCATGCATAAAGCCCTGTGTTGGATGCTGCGGAAATGAATAAGTCAGTGGAACACAGACCCTGCTCTCCGGGAATTTTCTTCCTAGTAGCAGACTAGCAGGCAGGTGGTGCACTAGCGACCAAACCAAAAGCCGTGTGCAACCTGGAACACAGTGCTTGCCACCTGTTGCTCTGCGATTGTTTACATGCCTGTTTCTTAAGTGAAAGAGACCCAGCTGTTCCTTTTTCCCTCCCTCCTCTCTTCCTCCTTTCTTGCTTTCTTATCATCGGGCGCTGTAAGGCTGCATGATTAGAATAAACACACATAGTGAAGTGTGGGGGCGTGCAGAGAGGGGCTGGCTCACAGGTGGCAGTGGGGGGTGCAGGGCACGGGCCACTGGGTGCCTCTTCTTCCAGTGGATGCTTAGCTGTGACAATGGGTGTCCTACTCAGTACTGTACAACCATCTAACTGGGTACTCCCCTAGTCAGGTCGCAAACAGCCGATCACACGTCTCTGTCACCCCTTGTCCCCACTTGCTTCTGGTCCTGTCTGGCCCAATCCAGCAGATGGAAGATCTCATCTTGCATTTTGGGGAGGAGTCTTTCCAGTTTGGGGCTTTTAAAAATAGGAAGCTGCCGTGAATTTTCTTGTATATGTCTTTGGGTGCAAATAGAGACAAACTTGGTTGGGTGTTTATCCAGAAGGGGAACTGGAAGGTCGCAGGACGTGAGGATGCTCAGCTTTAGTGGATGCTGCTTGTTCTGGTGATCCAATGCTGCTTCATTTAACAAATTACCTCCAAATTGAGTGGTTTAAAACAACTATATTTTGTATCTGTTTTGTGGGTCACGAATTTGGGTAGGCTCGGCGGGTGGCTCTTCACGTGGCATTGACTAAGGTCACGAGGTTTAGCCACCAAGTGGCCTGGAGGGTCCCGGGCGACTTCGCCCACATATCTGATGCCTCAGCAGAGACAGCCACACGGCTGGCTTGGCTGGCACTGTCGAGATTCTCGATGAGGCTTCTCCAACGTGACAGTCTCACAGGGCGTGAGATGTCTCATGTCGCAGCTGGCTCCCCTCAGAGCGAGTATTCAAGGAGACCGAGGCAGAAATCTGCAAGGCGGCGTCTGACCGCGGGGACGTCATGCAGCGTCCGCTCCGCCCCATTCCCCTGGTCCCACAGGTCGCAGAGGCCAGCTCGGAGTCAGGGGAGGGAGACCGAGCCCCCAGCTCTGCGTGGGAGCAGGAACTGAGCATTTGCAGCCATTAGATTGACCGCGCTGCTCAACCCGGCTCCACACCGATTGCCACTCGCAGCAGCAGTTTGCGGGGCGCCTCGGCGAGACTTTTGATCCTAACTGCTGTCGTAGTGAACAAAGCCTGTTCACATGTGTCTGGAAGCTTCTTTCTTCTTACCCCTCACCAGCTACAGGCAGAGCTGCTCCCCAAGAACCCGCCTCAGTCCCTACAGGGAAGAACCTGAGGCAGTCGAGTTACCTGCCTTAGCCTCCTACCGCCTCATGACGAAGTATCAGGGGTCACTTGTCTCCTCCCTCCGTCTGCCCGCTCATTGGCCAGGGCTGGCCTCTCCCCGCCTCCGCTCTGGCCTCCCCGGGACTTTGCCTCAGTGCCGTGCGGAGCCCACCTTGCCTCAGTCTTCCCGACTCTACTGTCTCATTGTCTCCTGCACAACTCTCGGCTGGACTGTCTTAAAAAGTATGGAGAACTTAAAGTGGACCCATTAAGCATTTTGGCTTTTTAATGTATGTTTAGCGATCGACTGAATTGTGAAGTCGATCTCAAATCTATGAAGAAAGAAGGGATGAGAGAGATTTTTAATTACTTTATACGCATACACACATGCATACATGAATCTACCTATATGCACACACGCGTATATAATAGAATATAATATATATATATATATATATATATATATATATATATATAGAGAGAGAGAGAGAGAGAGAGAGAGAGAGAGAGAGAGAGAGAGAGAGAGTCTACTTTCTTCTAGAAGGGACTGGAGAGAGAGTTGTTTTTCAATTGAAACTCAAATTTCGATATGAGTTTGACACTTCTTATTGTAATCACAAAGAAAAGTGCTGACAGAGATTAAGATGTGTGGTGATCTACAGGTTCTTCGAACACTTGTCCAGATGTGCTAGTGCATATCTGGACATGGGATTGAAAAGACCCCAGACATTTCGTTGGTCATATTCCTATGTCTGGAGGGTCTTCTGGATACCCAAGTGATTTACCCTCAAAGCTATGCTTGGTGCCTTTTGGAAGGGTCCCTGTTGTTCATTTTAGTGACCAAAACCCAGGAATTATTCTGAACTGGAACAGAGTAAGTGCAGGGTTGGAAGAAAGGCCTGTGGCCCCGGCTGGCGGTAGTGCCCGACAGGGGACCCCGCCTGACTGTCTGTGCCCGCCGCCGGGCCTGGCTCAGGCCAAGCGGGCACCGAGGGTAGGAGTGCCCCAGTCTGCTCCGGGTGCGATAACAAATCCTACGAGCGGCAGCAAGATGTTTGGGGTCATGAAGGCCACACACTGCCGGGCAACTTGCGTATCTTAGCCGCCCCTGAAGCTTCTCTGACGGACACTCAGAGCTTTCGATTTCGGAGCGGCCGCGGTGAGGGGCAGGCCTCCTGTTTCTTAGCAGTGAGCAGAGCACACAGGGCTTCGCTCCCCTAACACTCTGGCATCCAGGTTTGGCGACAAAGTGCTGGAAACCTCAGGTTATCACCTGCCTTGTCGTGTCCTGCAGCAAAGCTGCACCAAGAAAGAGGGAAGCGTGCTGAAGGGGCGGGACTTCTGGTTGATAAATGCTCGGCATTTCAGCGTTTTCTCATCAGGAGAATCACGCTGGGAGCCACTGTTATTTCGTTTCCACGAATGGAACTGACAGCCACAAGCTGTGCGGCCTTGGGCCAATCACTAATTCCTTCAAGCTTCATTATCTCCTTTTGGGCAAATCGGACTTGACCATGAAGACATTTTGGTACCCACGTTCTATTTCATTCCAATTAGACTTGGATAGTAGGCCTATAATGAATGCTAGATATTCTAACATGCCAGGCTGTGCTAAAGTCGCCCATTATATTACACCCTTCTTCCAACGGCCCTCTGAGGTAGGCTCTATTACTACCACATCCAATTTTATACACGAGGAAAGGGAGGCACAGAGAAGTTAAACACCTTCCCTAAGATCACACAGCTAGTTACAGGCAGAACTAGGATCCGAACAGCAGCCGGCCTCAGGGGTTAAACTTCTGCCACTTGCTGTACCGTGAGATCTTGGAAGGTCAGTGTTAGTCTCGTCATTTCTGAGGGACCTGCCCAGGGCTGCACAGCCAGCAAGTGGTGGGTCCCAGACGAAAAGGCAGGTTTTGTGGGAATCTCAAGTCTGCTCCTTCACCGCTCTGCTGTAACAGCTCCTGTGTGCTCTTTATAATGACAGACTCTTGGAAACATAAGTGTAAGTGTCCGATGGCAGGTCATCAGTCGCCTAAACGATGACATAGCCACACAAAATCATATGCCTTGAAATTATATGGGAGAATATTTATTTACGTGGGAAGGTGTTCAAGGTGCATTAAACTGCAGAAAGCAGTTACAAAACGGCTTAAATTCACATGCAGTCATGGAAAGGGCAATGAAAAGAAGAGTGAACTACAATTTCTAGGTTATTAGATTGGCAACAAGGTAAAATGGTCTGACAGTACCAAGTGCTGATGAAGACACACGGAAGGGGGAACTTTCACACACGGCCGGAGGGAGTGCCTACTGGCAGAACGACTTTGGAAGTCCACTGGGCATCTTGAGATATTTATATCCTCAATCCAGCAATTCCAGTTCTAAATAAACAATTCGGAAACCCTTGAGACATGAACAAGGAAACTTGTACAAGGGATTTCCTCGCGGCAATGGTCATAATAGTAAAATATTAGCTATAATCTAAATTTTAACAGTAAAGGAATAAATAAAATGTGATGTATTTATACAGTAGAATACTACACAGATGATTAAACAAACCAGTTAATGCTACATACAGGGACATGGAGAGATGTAAAAACTGCTGAGTGGAAGTAGTAGGCGTCAGACCAATATGCACGGTAATTAATTGCCTCTTATGTACTCACACTTACGTAGACATACATGTACGTACATGTACACATACACGCATGCATGCATACATGCATACAGTAGTTCCCCCACGGGTGTCAGAAACCACAGATCCTACATAAACTATAGTTTTTCCTCTACATACAGGCCTGATAAAATTGAACTTATAAATGAGGCATGGTAAGAGATTAAAGCACAATAATCAATAATAAAATAGAACAGCTATAACAATATGCCGTCGTAAAAGCTATGTGAGTGTGTTCTCTCTCTCTCTCAGCTAACCAGGGGCTACTCAGTGACTGACGGGCAGGGAGCATCTACAAGGTGGAGACGCAGGACAGAGGGGTGATTCACGTCCCAGGCAGGACGGAGCAGGAAGGCAAGAGACGTCATCACACGACGCAGAATGGTGTGCGACTTAAAACTTATGGATTCTTTACTTCGGGAATTTTCTATTGAATCTTTTTGGACCACAGCTGACAGAGAAGAACTGGAACCGTGGAAAGAGAAGCGGCAGGTAAGGGGAGCTTCTGCGTGCACATGCATGCGGCCTGGAAGGAGACGTATCGATCCGTGCTATTGATGACTCCGGGGATGGAGGGAAGGGCATGGATCTGCAAAGAGAAGCCGGAGAATTCCAGCTTTATCTGGAACATCATTTCTGTACACCCACAGACAGACACACACACACACGCACACACAAACCCGCATGCTATTACCAGGTGGTCATGTTTATCCGGGGAACAGGACTGGTTTATTTGTTTGAATACTCAGTTATTCTGTACTTTCTGGGTTAAAAGTTTTTCAATCCACCCCAGTGTGCTTTCGTTTTTAGAAAATAAAGAGTCTATATTTTCATAGGGGGAAAAATGATTTTGGATTATTGATAGTGGCTATCTCTGGGCATCGGGATTATGGACATTTAGATTTTCTCCTTTTTGCATATCTATGTTTTCTGAATTTTCCGAATTGAATATTACTTTCATAAGAAGAGAGAAAATGATTGTCCGTGCAGCCATTGTCCCCATGGTGGGGTGATAGTTTAGCCCGGAGCCAGGATGACAGACGTCTTGGGTGAGGTGGAGCAGTCACCCTTGGGGTCCTGAAAGGGGGCCCTCCCTTCCGTTCCTGACTCAGACCCAGGCCCGGGCACAGGAGGCGTGATGCCTCTGTGGATGTTTCTGCTCCGTGGTACCGCATCTTCGTAACGCTTCTCGGTGCCGGTCCCCTGTCCAGGTCACCCTGCCCCTTGCCATTGTCATCCCCTGTTCCTATGTCCTGTGGGGTAACTGCAGAAACAAGGGTGAGGCAAGAGAGGCACCCAGGATGCAAAACGTCAGCATCAGCCGCCTCTGGGGATCTGAGCGTGAGTGGCTCAGCGAGGCGCCTCCCCCGCCTCACACCGGTCCTGGCCTTGCTGGAGGCCTCAGCTCCAGCCCCATGTTTGGGCTCCAGGACAGAAGGTAGGGGTGAGGCAATGCGGGACACTGCCCCCAACATGGAGCACTGCCACATTTTCCGAGCTCTCAGAGGCTCTTGAACCTAGCACGGCCTCGGGAAAGTCCTTTCTTCTGCCTGAAATCAGGCTCCTACCCGAACTGCTGTGCAAGTTTATCACGTTGCTTTTGCGAGAGAAACCACCTAACACAATTTCCACGCATAATGGCCACCTGGGGGGGAGACTGGCGTGAGGACTGGGGAACCTCAGCTATGTTCACGGCCGGCCCTGGCCAGTTGAGTCTCTGAGATTTTTTTCATCTGAAAAATTCACAGCGGTTGGACCTAGTGACTTTTCATTTTCTTCTATCCATGGCATTTGATGGTGCTACGAGTCTGTTGCTCTGGGAATAAGCCGATAGGATGTATCTTAGGCAGAGAGCCTTGAGGGCTCTGGTCGGGCGGGGGCCAGGGAGAACCCGGATGCACCTGGTCTTCTGCCAGCACTTAACCTGGCCAGGTGGTTTCTTATTAAGACATAAGTCCTGAGCAGTGGAGATCGGGAGGGGAGTCCTGGTGACCCCCAGAAGCATGTCCTCAGGACAAGGCCTCAAATTCAGCTCCGAAGTTCATGATGCACTAATACTTTCACCAACAGCGAGAGCTGCCTCCCAACGCTTAGGATGCCTCCAGTGACTCCAAGAGTCCGGAGACAGGTGAAGATGATGCTCCGAGCAAAGCTGCGCCTGAGACTGTGAAATCAATCAAGCGGCATGTTTATGTAGCAAAGTGTAGAAAATAGATGATTTTAATTGCTAATTGTTCTTGAGACCCCTACCAAGATTTTTTTTTTTTTTAATGTGGCCTAAATGTTCTTGACAGGCATGGTGGAAGAATTACAGTTTATTCAGAGGCTGACATGCTGCTGATTGAAGTACAAAGAAGAGTAATCAAGGTCTTTTTTTTTTTCAATATGGCTTTTAACATTTAAAAAGAAAATGATTTCAAGGGGTATGCGCTGGAAAGAAACAAGCTGTAAACAGTCACCAATCAGCCAAATACCCAGATTACTAAGAATATTCCCTCCACCTTCATCTCCTACCACCCCTCCCCCATAATCAGCATCTAAATGTAGGAGGAATTATTCTTTTGTTCGTAACTCTCAGGGAAGGGGATGAGGTGTCAGACAGAAGGACATCCTGTGCTCTGAGACTCTAACTTCACAGACACAAACCTCCTTCCCTGACAGGCAGGGAGGCGGCCTTGTGGATGCTGCATTCAGATGAAATGAGTGGAAGCCTCTCATGGGCCTTGCCACAGAGACTGCCTCCCATACCTGCTCCCCAGAATTAGGCTAAAGGACCCCCTCGGTTAGTAACATGAAGAAGGGTCAGAGAATGTGAGGAGAGGGAATTGGACAGATGTAGAAAGCAAGGTTGTGGTTCTATTCATTTTTTGAAGAATTTAGCCTAGGACCCAGGGACTACAAATGTCTTAGGCAAAGTGGAAATGGTCACCCATGGACTATAAAAGGGGAACTTTCCTTCCACTCCCCACTCAGATCCAGGAGTTTGAGCCCGAACTCCTGACCCTGGATTAGAAAGGAGAAATGGAGACTAACTTCAATCACATGGCCAATGGTTCAATCAATCATGTCTATGTAATGAATCTCTAATCAAAATTCTGGTTACTGTGGCTTGCATGAGCATCCTGGTTGGCGCACATCGATGTGCTGGGAGGGAAGCATCCTGATTCCACAGGGAGAGGACACAGAAACTCTGAGTTAGGACCTCAGCCTGAGTCTCTTCACTGACTGGTCTTAACTTGTATCCTTTAGATTAAAATTGTAACAATAATTATAGAACTTTCCTGAGTTCTATGAGTCATTCTAGTGAGTTATTGCACCTCAGGGGGTGGTAGGAGCGCCACTGAATTTGAAGCCAACTGGTCAGAAATGAGGGTGATCTAGGGTCCCCCAAACTTGCAGCTGGCATCTGACATGAGAGCAGTGTTACTGGGGTCGGTGCCTCAAACCTGGGGGAGCAGGTGCTAACTCTGGGTGCTTAGCGTCTGAATTGCATTGTAGCCTTGCAGTCAATATTTAATATTTTAATATTATTTAACATGAATATTTAATATAATGTAATAATACTAATATTTTATTTTAAAAATTCATTTATTTTCCAATGACAGTTGACATACAATATTATATTGGTTTCACGTGTATAGAATAGCGGTCAGACATTTACATAACTTCCAAAGTGCTCCCCCTGATTCTTGTAGTTTACATCCCTGTGACTATCAATTTGTACTCCTTCATCCCTTCACCTTTTTCACCCAGGCCTGTATCCTCCCTCCCATCTGGTAACCATCAGCTTGTTCTCTGTAACTATGAATGTTTCCGTTTGGTTTGTTCATTTGTTTTTTCGCTTCCACATATCAGTGAAATGATATGGTACTTGTCTTTCTCTGTTTGACATAGTTCACTTACATAATATCCTCTAGGTCCGTCCATGTTGCCGCAAATGGCAAGATTTCATTCTTGTTTAGGGCTGAGTAATATCCCATTTACATATGTACCTCCTCTTCTTTACCCACTTGAATATGATGGTCGCCTATGTTGCACCCACACCTTGGCTATTGTAATAATAATGCTGCAGTGAACATAGAGGTGCATCTATCTTTTTGAATTGTTTTGGATATCTTCAGATAAATACCTGAAGTGGGATTGTGGGTCATCGAGTAGCACTATTTTCAATTTTTTGAAGAAGCCCCCTACTGTTTTCCATAGCGTCTGTACCACTTTGCAACCCCACCAACAGTGCACGAGGGTTCTCTTTTCTCCGCATTCTCAGCAATACTTGCTTTTTATTGATTTATTGATAATAGCCATTCCGACAGGTGTGCGGTGGCATCTCACTGTGGTTTTAACCTGCATGTCCCTGATGAATAGGGATGTCGAGCATCTTGTCATGTGTCTGTTGACTGCCGTATGTCTTCTTTGCAGAAATGCCTTTTCATAGCCTCTGCCCAAATTGCTCTAGCAGTTTGATAGTCCTTCCAGGTCTTAAATGTCAAACCGATCACTTACGGAGTGTTTGGTGTTGTTGGCAAAGCGGAGCAGAGGTGTAACCAACCCGCCAACACATAACTCAACGTTCCTTGCACTCGTCATAACTCTGTAGTTATTCAAACAAGTCACTGTTTTCAACTTCTATGCCTTTTTTTTTTTTTTCTTAAACCATGCGTCTATGTTACTAATTTGATGAGAGGTAGGCATGAACTTTCTGAATGTGGTTAATCTGTAAAGTTGTTAATCCATCAAAAGCTATTACGATTCTCTTCTGAGGCCAAAGACATCATACGTGGAGAGTAAGGGAAATGGCATTCTATCAAACTGCTGTCATTCCTCCACCTGCATTACTCAGCCCTTCAGTGCGAGGGTAGGACGCTTAGTGCTTGGTTGGCATGGCAGAAGCCTCCAGAATGGTGGGCAGGCTGCGCAAGTAATTTTGGGGAAACGTTCTTCTCAAATGAAAACGTGGTCAGAGTGAAAACTTAACAGGTATGTGGCAAACACTCCTGAAATCAGGCGAACTTTGGGGAAACGAGTTACAGAGGTGGGCACTGAATGGTGCAAAGGAGTCTTTCTGATCAGTCATGCTTTTCTACATTTCCTTTCTTCTACACCCCACTCTAGAGGACTGCATTTGAGATGCTACGAGGGCCCAAGAACCTGAATTATATAGTCTCCAACAATTAGAGTGACTTCAATTTCTTTGAGTTGAAACATAAAAAAGAGAGGAGGCAGAGACAAGCAGAGTTTGCCCTCTAGAAGAAACAAAAAGGCAGAAAAATGGAAATCAACACTTAATATCAAGGAAAAATGGCCACCCTATAAATATACAATTATTCTTCCTGGAATTCCTCTTTTTTCTAAAATAAATACATTTCCTCAAATTATAAGGGATAACAAATAAAGTAAGCAGAACCCCACTGACAGTCATAATGAAATTGGCACCAGGGATTTTAAAAAAATTTATAGCATCACAGCTAACAAATGGAACCTGCGGTCCTTAATAATGATTTATATTTTTTATAATACAGTGATAACCAGCTGTTAATGTGATTTATATATTTTTGTAACATGATCACAACTGGCTACAATATAATGAACATAATTAACAACCCACTAAAGTTTGGGAGCCAGAACACAGCAGATAAATTATATTCATAGTCAGCATGAAGCGAAAAATATCTTGATTCATCAAACACCACAGGATGAGTCAAAAGGCTATTAGGCCTTTGGCCAGAACTGCCATCTTCTATTAATTTGCCAAAATGATGAGTACAAAGGGAAAGAGGAGAGGAACGAGTTGTATGTTCTCTGGGCCTTTTGGAAAGCATGGAGCCATTCCTTTGCCCACATACATGTGAGTCCACAAGGGCGGTGATACCGTGGACATGAAGGGAATGCCCCACCAATGTCACCATGGCAAACCCGGGAGAGTCTCCAATGTTACCCAGCATGCCTTTGGCACTGTTGCAAACTAACAAAGTGAAGTGTGTGCCAAGAGGATTAATGTACGTATTAAGCATATCCAGCACTCTAAGAAAAGTGATCGCTTCCTGAAATACGTGAAGGCGAGGATCAGAAAAATTGTGGTAGAGGTTACACGACTGTATAAAAGCATAACGTTCAACAAACTGTTCACTTAAAACAAGTGCATTTTCCTATATGAAAATAATTTGAAAATAGGAGTCCTTGATTCTGATTGTGGGTCATAGGAACTAGGATAACGAGAAGAGGATCGGACATGGATCTAGAGACCTGTGTTATAGTCCTGACTTGGCTTTTTACCTGTTATTTGATTCTGGGTAATTCATTTCACCTTCCTGAACTTCCACTTCCAATATAAAATAGCAATAAGCATGTTCTTTGTCTCCCTCACACGGATGTTTGTGAGGGCAAAGTTAAAAGGTTTGGGGACTAAAAATTGTGAGCTAACATCCAGGAGCAATAAGCAGTTGGCAGCATACCAGCACTCCCATCCAGTACAATTGGGACGGATAAGCAAAAATATGGAAATTATCTCTCCGTAGACAGCAGAAACCTCCTGTGGTAATGAGAACTAAAGGGGCTAAGATTCCTGTATTAGTTTTCTATTGCTGCTGTAACAACCACGAACGTGGCAGTGTGAAAAACAGATATTATCTCACAGTTATGCAGAAATCTGAATGGTCTCACTGGGATATAACAAATGTCGGCAGCGCTGCACTCCTTTCTGGAGGCTCTAGGGGAGAATCCATTTCCAGCTTCCCAGAGGCTGCTCACACTGCTTGGTTTGTGGCTCTCTTCCTCCATCCTCGAAGCTAGCCACGTAGCATCATTTTGAACATTCTTCCATCGTCATCTCTCTCCCTGACCCCAGCCAGGGTGGGTTCTCTACTTCTAAAGACTAGCCATTAGATCAGATCCACCCACATAATCCAGGATAACCTATCTCCCAGCATCAAGGTTCTTAACTTATTCACACCTGTAAAGACCCTTTTGGCATGAAAGGTAATGTTTTTACAGGTCTGGGGACCAGGATATAGACATCTTTGGAGATCCATTATTCTGCCTACTACAATTCCAGGGAGGGAAGGATCCCAGAGAGCTACTTTTATCCTGGGCTCATCTGCCAGTTCTGAACTCTGCTAAGAGCCTGTGAATTTGGGCTTTGTAGTCACAAAGGGCATCTGCCAGGGGACACAGAAATGAGTGAGCATTTAACAGACATGGAGCCTCTCTGTAAATGGCTAGCTTTTCCTCTTAGCCCATCTGGTGACTATAGGATCTGTGTGGATAAGGAAGCTAAAACCCTAAGTGGAAAGCTCGTGAAATGCAGAGCATTGTGTTTAATCAGTTTTTCTGAACAGAGATGAAGGGATCCAACTGTCCTAGGAGGAAGGGCCTCAGAGAATACACAGGCTCTCAGCTGACCTTCATGCAGAAAGGTTAGGGTTGATAAGAGGTAGAATGAGCTTTATCAGGTGTACAACCTAGCTTCTAGATGGACAAGTTAGTACAGTCTGAGTGAATCAAAACAAGTGGCCAGTGCTCTCTCTGACCGGCACAGGGAAAAGGAAGGTAACGTCAGCTGGGAGTGCAATATTTTAAAAACACGTAATGTCTGAACTCTCATTAGAAAACTACTAGGCATTCCAAAAGAAAAAGAACATATGCCTAAAAAGCAAAAGGTAAAATATACTCAGAGGTCCTCCAGATAGTAAAGGTAGCTGACGAGGGCTTTTAAAACTATGATTAATATACTCAAGAAAAAAGATTAAAAACATGGGGGAAAACAGACCTGTGAAGAACTTCAACAGATAATTAGAATCTATAAAAGAATCAAATAGTTATTTTAGGACTAAAAAAGTACACCACTTAAAAATTAAGAACGTGTGTTTAAAAGCAAACTCAACAAGCAAAAGGATGAGGATGGTAAATTAGAGAATGTTGACAGTAAATATCCAAACTGAAGTATAGAAATTTAAAAGACGGGATAATATTGAAAAGAGTCTTAGAGATAGATGAAATGCAATAAATAGGCTAAAATTTGTGTAATTCAAATCCTAGAGGGAGAGGAGAAAGAACAGAGAAAAAGCAATAGTGAATAATAACAGAATTTTCCCAAACTGCTGAAAGTATCAACCTAAGATTCAAAGTACTCTATGAATCACAAGCACAATAAAGACAAAGACAGCTAACTACCTCAGAGCACATCACAAACTTCTGAGAACATACAAAAAGAGAAATTCATAGACATTTGGGCGGAGGGTAACATCCTACCTGCAAAGAAGCAACCAAAGCATGACAGCTAATTTCTCAGCAGAAACAATGGAAGCCATAAGACAATAGAACAAGGGAGCGGGGGAGGTAGACAGGGTAAAGGAGGTCAAATATGTGGTGACAGAAAGAAACCTAACTGTGGGAGGGGAACACACAGCATAAATACATATATGCCTTACTGTTAAAGTGTACAGCTGAAACTTACTGGATTTCACTAACAAATGCCACCATAAAAAAAAATGACAATGGAACAAAACTTTAAAATACCAAAATAAAGTTCCTCCAAGTTAGAATTCTATGCTCAGGGAAAATAATTCCCCAGAAAAGAAAGGGAACCAAGCTCATCAAAATTTACACATTAAATATGTACAATTTTTTGGTATGTCAATGTTGCCTTAATAAACTTTAAGAAATGAAAGGAGAATAGATTTTCTTACCAAAAACCTGAGAAGATTCATCACGAGGAATCGTGAAGTAAAATAAAAGTAAAAGGATTTCTTCAGGCAGAAGAAAAATAATCCCACAGGGAAACATGAATTTGAGTAAGAAACAAAGAGCAAGAGAAAGAACAAATATGTAGGAAAATGTAAATGAATATTGACATGTACACTCGTGATTTGTGGGGTTTAAAATGAAATACATGAGAATAACACCACAAATCTGGGAGGGTGATAATGCAGTTAAAGTGTTCTAAAGTTAGCATTCTTGGACAAGTAGAAAAAAGTAATACTTTTCATATGACCAGAGCAAGGCAACCACTAAAAGAATTAATAATGCTTTACAAGTTAGTAAAGAGGAAAAGTGAAATAATTAAGTTTCCTTTTTGTTTGCAAAGTCTCAAAGACAATGATTTAAACACTTTCCGTAGCAAATTATTGAAGACTCTCAATTTGTAATACACGTGAGTTGCCCTTAGTGTTAATATAACCAAATGCCGACTGCCACGTGATCTAATGATTTTTTTTTTTTTGGCATTTGATTTAGGAGTCATTTCTGTAAAAGAGAAAATTCATAGACTTAGACAAAAGCATAAACATAAATTTTAGTAAATATTTTATTTGACTATTTTAAAGTCTAACTCTGTAGCCACTTTCATTCACTCTCACTGAAACCTAAGAAACTCCCATCGGAACTTAGGTGCAGGTAGGAAGGTTGGAACTAGAATGGTCCAGTCCTTCTAAAGTTTTGAAAAAGAATCCCGCATCTCATCTATCACCATGTGTGCTCCTTCTACGTTCTCTGTGGTGCTTCTTTCAAGACTGGGCTGTGGACTGATCCCGTATTCTCCTTCCTCTTTTCACCTACACGTGTCCATGGAGGACTTAACCTCAATGGAAAGTTCAGGGTCGTTTGCAGGAATGTTTTGCTTATGGTCCATCAGCCTCTTAACGTCTCCACAGAACGACATCCTCGGGTCCCAGACAGAGCCTACAGAAGTCAATCTGATGGAAATGACTGTCCCTCTGTCATTCTGTGAAATTCCACAGTCAAAGCTAGAGTCAGGGTTGAGTTCACTCCAGGTGAACAAATCAAAGTTGTGACTTGCTGGGTATCAGCAGCAAACTTAGCCTAGTTTGCTAGTAAATAAAGTCAGTCATTTACATGAGTTATGAAAACTGAGGGTACAAATGAGGGAGTAACAGGGACGGGGACTCGGGAGGAAGTCAGCATCTCCCCGGCTTGAACTTCAATGCCACGCTGTTGATGCAAAACCTCTGACCAGTAGGCCCGGGTCCATCGGGAAACACATGGCCGAGGTGAGCTGCACACTGCAAAGGAGAGAGGCCTTGGTCACTTCTCCGCGGACACAGAGCTCTTCGTGTAAAACTGGACAGATGAGCCCCACGTGGTCGCCCCACCCCAGTGTCTGACATCTGTGTGGAAAAGTCTAGGGTGTCAGAGTTGACTAAGAAGTGAAAGAATGCAGAGCACAGCAGCAGTGAACAGCTCTCTGCTTCCTCAGTGAGGATGTGAGCAAGTTACTGAACTTAGGCCTTGATTTACTCACCTATAGAATGGGATAAATATATCTATCTAACAGAGCTGTTGTGATGATTAATTGCTATAAGGTATATAAAACAATAATGTATTTCTGGATAAGCGTTCAACGATGTTTTAGTTGATGATGATTATTATTATTGTTTTTTTTTTACCTAAGACTGCTATGTTGATCTGCTTGCCTCTGATATTTCACAAAACCAGAAATTTGAGCACGAGGATATCAAAACCAATCTGTTGTCTGGATTTAAGCCACTCTCTCGCTAAGCTCACAGTAGGAATAGCGCACTAATGTCACCTGCGGTGCCACTCTGACAGCTGGTGACATGCCGCAGAGTGGGGAAGAAGGTAGAGAGGTGCCAACCATGCTGGACCTTCCTCCTCCCTGTCCACGTTCAACAGAACGCGAAGGGCCAACTCCTTCTCTCCGATCCCCACCCTGCTCCCAGCTGTGGAAGGCTGGGACCAAAGGCTACTCGGGGTGGCACAGGAAGGCTCTTCCTCTCATCTGCAGCGCCCAGGCTGATGGGAGGGAGGGACCAGAAGTGGCGCAAGTAGAAATCCCACGTGCTTCAGGGACAATCACATAATCCGAGGACAAGGGAGCTCTTTGTGGCACTTGGGGCAGCATCAGGGAAAACAAAACAGACAAAACAAAGAAACTCACCTTCTTGCAGACGACCTCCGTGCGAACCGATCCCAGCGAGGTGTCCACGTGCCTCAGGATGCCGGTGTTGCTTTCATCAGAGCCAGACGCGCCGTGGGCCTCGGAAAACGAAGGCCACCCCGTGCCGGAGCAGTACTTTTTCTCAGAGCTGGGAAAGACATTCCCAACAGTTTAGCTGCCACGACTGTTGTGAATGCACAGTCTTCCTCCCTCTCTCCTCTGCCAGATCCCAAGGACAGCTCCATGACAGCCAGTCCCATGGCATCCTGCCCACTGCACCTTCACTCTGAAACACGTCCCATCGCAATGAAAAGATTCCTTGTTCCTTTGATGCTAAAGGCTTCCCTCTCAATGCCTGACAAGGACCTAAAAACGCTAGCTTCGTGAACTGTGTCGCCCAGATCGAACCCCACGTATTCCAGATGTGGTAAAATGGGGAAATCACAATGAAATGACAGTGGTCGGAGGGTATCATGAGCTTGGCAGATCAAGGAAGTGTGAGATCTGATGAACAGCCATTTGTATTGAGGGGAATTTCACGTTATCTAAGCACAGACGCCTGACTGCGCCTGCGGAGATCCAAAAGCTGCCTCTGCCACTGAGCCGGGGGAAAGTGCGCAAGCTGCTTCACCGCACTAAGCCTCAGTTTGCTCATCTGTAAAATGAGACCCTGTCTACCCCATGGAGACGTCCTGAGAGTGTAAAGAGCCGCTCTCTGTGGAGTACATGGTAAATGCTCATGAATGCTCACTACGGTTATGATGATGAATAAATAAGCCTGGTCACCCTGAGTCAGTCACTGCAGCGGAGCCTGACCCGGAGAAGGCCCACAGGGATCAGTGCTGCTGACGGCTGGGGACGGCCAGAGGGACCAGGAGCGGAGGAGGGCGACTAGCAAATCCGCTCACCAAAGACCCATCCAAGTGCTCTGAAAGATAAGCACTAGGAAGACAGATTTAAAATTTTTAAATTGTAGTGAGATAGCTCTAAGGAAAAACGAGAAGAAATGAATTATATGCCCTACAAAAAAAACTGAGCAAAGAGAAAAAAATGTGGTGAATGATCGAATCCCTAGACTATGATCAGAGGCGGGAAGTCAGCGTAGAGCACAAACCCCGGCGGAAGCGTCTAGTGTGATGCGGTGATTCTCAAACATTCTGGTCCCAGGACTTCTAATACTAAGAAATGACTGAGGATCGCTGACGACTTTGGTTTACATGAGTTATGTATATCCATATTTAACAAATTAGAAGTTATAATGGTGAATTTAAAATGTACATTATTTTTAAAAATAATTGATCACATGGTAATATAAACAACATTTTTATGGCAGGTAGTTTTACTTCCCAGATGAAACAAACATTTAGTGAGAAGCCTTGCATTGCTTTACATTTGCAGATCTCTTTAATGTCTAACTTAGATGAAGGCGATTGGATCGTCACGTGTGCTTCTGCACACATGCGGCAGTGCTGTCCAGACTGAAGTGCAGGAAGAGGATGTGGCCTTGCGAATACGCAGTGAGAAAACAGGACCCGATCGATCCCCTACAAGGGTCCTCGGACCCGGCTTTGAGAACCACAGGTATGACTTTGAGGAGAAAGGGCTTTGACTTTTGAAAGACACGGGTGTGAATCCAGGCTCCGCCTGTCACATCTACGTGACCTGGCAAGCTATTTATTCTCTTAAAGCCTCAGCATCATTATCTTACAGGGCTGCTAGGAGGATTAATTGAGATACTTTCGACATAGAGTATCTTAAGTGTAGTGTCAGACGCATGGTACAAAAATCATAGCTATTATTTTTTAATATTAATAATAACAGATATCCGTGACATTTCAGCAGCCATGGGTCCAATGAGAAGAGTCTACACATCCAGGTTGGGTTCTTTGCAGGGCTTTTCCATAGGTTCACGAACATTTATCTGTGCCTACTCTGGCCCAGAGGAAAACATCTTAAGTATCTTCTAACCACAGCCTTTTCACTTTCAACGTTACAAACTAGTGATAGTTAAAGGAAATTGGATGGAAAATTATGAATATAATACATTTTTAATGAATGAATCTAAGACTAATAAAAAAGTAATTTAAAATATTTTATGGGGAAAAAAATAAACCTTTATTGATGCAATTAACAGAATCTGGAGATTTTGCCAAGGATTATGAGAGGCCATACAAAATTTAAGACTGGCAACCTAAATATTAAGGCCAATTGGAAATCCCAACACATGTATTAAAATGATTAGCAGAGTATAAGGCCCACTCTTGAAAAACTAAAACCATTCTGGATCATCTCTTTTCATGTGCTCTTAGAGGTATTTCTTTTGTTTTGTTGTGTTCATTTGCTTTGTTTTTCTTCATCTGGAAATTCTGCAGGTCCCCAAACCAATAGCAAAGGCACCTGACAATAACTAAAACCATAGTATCTTAGAAGACTTTCTGTTCTTTCGAAGGGAATGAAAGTCCAAAATGAAGGAATGAGAGCCCAAAAAAGGCTGTTACCTACTTATAACACGTAGGACATTGAGATGCAATGCAAAAAAGGAACTAGTATTAGACTTTCTGCTTTCTTCTAAGATTATGGCCATGAAATATGTGATTTTAACAAACACTTCCAGAAGTGGCACTCAAGGGGCAGAGAGGAAGCAGGGGAGGGGGCAAGGTCCTGGAATGCCAAGGTTAATGAAGTGAAGCGACAGTCTGGAGTACTCCGGGGAATGACAACATCCCGCGAGTGTTCTTGACCTTGGAACCCCGGGTGAAAGGTTTCTGACTGGCGGCTCTCCCAGACCGCGCACCACGTTGGTTCTGTGAGACGGTGAGTCCACAGGCGGCAGCGAGCCCCGCCGCCCAGAGACCACAGCCCCACATCCACTTGACTCTTTACTGTTTAGTTTTGGTCGACTGACTTTTCACTTCCTTTTGACTCTATACAACCATTTGGAGGAATGTTTATTTTTCTCCAGCCCTGTTCCCTATTATTAAGGCTGGAGACTGGGGACAGGGGGAGGGGAAAGATGAAAGGCAAAACAAGGATATATCCTAAGACCATCCTCTGGAAAGGGACGCCCACTCAGGAATATAGTCTTCTTTGATCAATTCTCATTAATCAGAAGATATTCTCAATATATAGTCATATCCATAGCCCTAAAAGGGATCTATCTCTAAGGGTCCATCATTGCTAGGACTGAGTGCTTGGCATGTGCCAGGCATAGCACTGGGGCTTTTATGTGTCAGCGACAGCTCAGCTGAGCCTCCCAACAGCCTTGTGCGTTCGGTACTACTGTCCTGCTCATTTACAGGTGAGCAAGCCAAGGCAGAGAGGTTAAGAGACTTGCCCAAGATTATAAGACAATGGACTCAGTATGTACCCTCCAGGCAGCCCTAACCACTCTACTACTATGTCTCTCCTATAGACAAATGCATCTTTAAGAAGAATATATTCTGGGACCTAAATGATTCTTATGAATTTATTCTTATTCCTCTTAATCTTGGCTGTAGTAGCAGCAGGAAAATGGAACAAAATAAACTCAAAGTCCTTAAGAGAATGAAAACTTTTCAATAAAACTAAATGACTAAAAAAGAAATGAATGGAGTTGGTGAGTTGGCAGTTCAGTAAACTGGTCGCTAGGTACACAGGCCTCTGGCGAATCATCTGGCTGTCCTGCTAGTCCTAGGTGCTTCACAGCCTTAGCGACTGGGGGCTGGTCACTCAACTTCCTTAATCTGGGCTAGCGTTGTGCTAACACAACAGTCACTGGCCCCGTGTGGCCTCTCAGGTCTCCCTGGATCCAACGTTCTGTGGTTCCAGGCCTGACCCATGTGGGGAGGGGTGGCACCGTGCAGGAGGAAGATCTCAAGTTTACTAGTGCATAAACTAAAACACCAGTGAAGTAACAGCGTAGCAGAGTGCTCTTACAAGGGTGGCCTCTCGCCTTTTGTCCTCATAGTCCAACGACAGAAGCCCATTACCTGTCTGTATCAAGGCAGTCCTTTACAATCTTACAACGTGGTTCCTTGCTAAAAGCAAGTGGCCCTATCAACGTCCTACTTCTCCTCTTTAACAGAACCAGAGGTTATGGCATAATTAATGTCTCAGAAACACATGTCCCATATTTTACTGTGTCAAAATTAACCTTCCTCTCCTAGTGGTCACCAGGCCATCTTGGGCTGACTGCCACCTTCGATATCTCCTCACCGGCCACGGGCAGAGTGAATGAATCTGGGGAAAAGCCTGCCCTTCCGTGAGCATGAAGGAAAATCAATCCTGATCTCTCCTCATCCTTACAGTTGGGGTCTGGCTTTCCAAATTCGGCCCACATTAGCAGGAAAGCCCAGTCTGTTCAAAGCCCAAAGGACATAATGAAGCACTGCCTAATGGAAGATTCACAGAGCTGGCTTGATTTATATTTTATTCTAAACAAATTTAGGGTTGATGCAAAAGAAAAAAATAATAAAATAAAAAATCTTTGAAGTTCTGAAAAACAAGACTTCAAAGATGTTTTCCTTCCTTCTTCTTCGGATCTCCTTCTTTTTACACTGTTTTCTGTATGTCTAAACAAAAAAGCCTTTGTTGAGAGATTTCAGATCCTGATTGACTTAAAAGAGGCTTTGAAATCAAGGGACAATTAAATTTACTTTTAGCTACATAGAAGAGGGCATGGTATTCGCTACTGTCAGGCATTGTGAGGAATCTGTCCTCATAAAATTCTACATTTCCTAAATTGAATTATAAACCCATTTTCCCTGGGAGAGATATAGTTTTAATCACATGGCCAAGCAAATACGATTATGGCTTAGATTTCCTTAAATACTTCCCATGGAAAAAAAATTCTAATAGCTTTCTCTTAAAGTGCTCAGCAAGTCTTATTATTTTGCTATTTCTCAGGAATACAGAAAGGGAGCACATAGGCTAAGAAGTCGTGTTAACTACTATAAATGCTAGAAATAATAAGACGAGCAAGTATCCTATATAAATAACTCTCATAGTAGCCATGCCAAACAGGAAGGACAAATAAAACAACATGGGTATGTCTTTATCCAAGGCCTCACAGGGGACAGAGCTGAAGGAATCTGGAGGTGTGTTCCCCTTCAGGATCTCTTGATCCTTTGACTCACCTGAAGAGTGGGTTGTCACAGCACACACAGTGATACATTCCCGATTCCTTGTTATTCAGGTAGATCCCACTGAATGGCTGAAAGTCAATTAGATAGACTGTGTTTAGGTTTCTCAGAACAGCAGCAGGAGATGATATAGTGGAGTTAAGTCCACAATGAAGTCCCCAAATAAAAGACTTTTTATACTAATTTGACAAAGTACAAGTATCACCAGAGAAAAAATTACCATGCACCCAATGAAACAGACTGTGGCCTTGTTTACACCCTGGCCTTTATTGTGCCAAATATTCAGATCACGACATTAATAACGCCTTGTATTTACATAGCACCTTTCATCCAGGAATGGCAAGGTCCAAGAAAAGGGGCGAGAACAGTGCTTGGACTGTGTAAGATTTCAGTCTCCATTTCAAGTCAATACAATGGGAATCTAGTCTACTATTGAAAACACTCTGACCTCTCGAATTAAAGATAGACTATAAATACCTAAAAAGCTAGCCTGGTGAGATTGGGGTTGTGCCTTTAATGTGCTTCGCACAGGGTTTAGGACACTGTGCACTTAATAAATAAATGTTAAACAATGAGCTAGGTTCTCCCGGGGCCCAAGAAGACTTAGATGAGATTACCATGTTAACTGTGGCTTCGGGAGTTTGCAGGTTTTCAGAGGTTTCCGAGAGGAGCACAAGGAGACCTGCAGCAATGGGTGAACCGAGGCAACTTTTTTTAAATGTTATTTTATTTTGCAAAGACCATTTTTGTCCAATTTCTTTTAGTATCTCCTCTGGCAAAGAAAATTAAGGAAACAGAAAGCTTTGCGTGAGCTGACCATGAGCACTGTCCCCTTTTGTGGGACAGAAGAGAAGCGGAGCACGGACTGGCTCATGGGCTCACAGAGCTGCCTTGGGACAGGCGCTGGACTCTTCTGGCCGCTCTAGATACCCCAACTCGACAAATCTACAGGCCAAACATTCACATTCCCTGAGTGGTGTAACAGCACACTTTCAGTGAGCTAAATAATGGACAATTTCAAATTAGCTTACTGAGCCGACCATCTGGGCACACTTGGATGTTTTTCCTCTTCAAAGACCCTAAACTTAGCTGCAGAAATCTGAACAGTAGTGAGCAGGTCTTTTTACGGCCTGTCCCCAGGATGCCTGCTCCCAACTCTGGTTCGAGCGGGCATCTGTACTGGGAGGCAGTTTCACACCCCTCCCTCCTGGGCTGATGAGACACGCACGTCCCAGAGCTCCCGGTCCTGCAGCTGGTCTAGAAAAGCCTACTCACAGGATCCAGAAAGTCTGAGAAGATCCAAAGCATAATTTTGTCATTGCAAAAGACAGTTGGACAGAGGAAGGGACAGGGAACTGGTACTACAGTTGAAAAAAATTTCAAATGAAAGGAAATCTTAACTGAAAGGTTTGATGAAATGACATCTATGCACTGCCTCCCTGCCCAGGATCTTGATGTCTCCTCTTCCCTAAATATATACACATCCTAGCACTTATTTAAGGCCAAACTCAGCTGCCATCTCAGTTGTTCATTCTAGTGTCTACCGGAAAACCTAGCATGTATCCGTGCTGGGCTGGATGGGAAAAAATACCAACCCACAGTTCTGCACTCGAAGAATGTGCTTCCTAGTTAGGAAGAGGCATTTGAGCTCCCAGTGATAATAGCTCTGGTGGGGAGATGAGCAGGAAGTGTGGGTAGCACCAGTTCCTTTACAACAAGGGAGGTTTCCATGAAGGCTTTCTGTGCCAGGTGGTGTGTGAGACCACGGGGTTTTTTTAAAAAAACCTTTTATTATTTTTTAAAATTGCACAGCTGAAATGATATTTCTTATAGGAAAATGCCGAAACACTGTGCTGAATTTTGAAGGATGAGTAAGAGTTAATCAGATGAAGAACTGGAAGAGTCTTTTATAAGCAGAGCAGCTTGGGCACAGCCCATGTGACAGAGGCAGAGAACAGAGAAAGGTGATACTAGAAAGGCAGAGAGGGCCAGATCAGAAGGGGCTTTGCTGAGACCACGCTAAAGAGTTTAAACATTTCTGAAAATGAGAAGCCACTGGAAACTTAAACTGAGTGTGTGCACAACGTCCACACGAAGAATGGCTTGGAGCAGGAGCAAGAAGACCCTGGAGCAAAGAACAATCAAATGGCCCTTAATGCAGGCCTGGGTTTCGAGGTGGCAGCAGCAATGTAAACAAAAAGGACAGATTCAATCATTACTTAGAAGAGAAAACTAAAATGACTGACTGTATGGGGGAGGGGAACAGGGTCAGAGACAAATGACACTCAAGATATCCCATGGGTTTGCAAGGTCAGGGCTAGGGCCTGGACGTTTGTTGAAGCCTAATCCCCAATGCGATAGTCTCTGGAGGTGGGGCCTTTGGAAGGTGACTCGGTCATGAGGGTGGAGCCCTCAGAATGGGATTGGTGCCCTCATAAGAAAGTTGCTTTCTCTCCATCATGTGAGGACAAGCAAGAAGGTGGCAAGCCAGGAAGAAAGCTCTCACCAGTCATCGAGTTGCCAGCACCTGGATCTTGGCTTTTCTAGCCTCCAGAACAGTGAGAAATAAATGTTGTTTAAGCCAGCAGTCCCCGATCTTTTGGGCACCAGGGACTGGTGCTCCTATGAGAATCTAACGCCTGATGATCTGAGATGGAGCTGAGGCGGTGAGGCTAGCGCTGGAGAGCGGCTGCAGATACAGATGATGCTTCACTCACTCGTCCACCTCTCCCCTCCTACAGTGAGGCTTGGTTCCTAACAGGCCACGGTACCAGTCTGTGGCCCAGGGGTTGGGGACCCCTGGTTTAAGCCACCCAGTAGTGAGCATTCTGCTAGAGCAGCCCGAGCTGACTACGACAGTCTATCTGGGCCAATGGGAGTTCTCCCTTCTTTGATCTTGTCATACAGCATACCTATTAGAAATAGATGAGCCTTGAAAAGGGATATTTGGTAAATAATTTCATACAGATCTATTTACAAAGGTGGGGACAGGGTCAGTGGAAACCAGCAAGGGAAGGTGAAGCACCCTGGGCCGGTGACTGTGAGGATACACTACCCTACTAGGTCTTCGGGACAGAGGAAGGGGCAGTCACCAGAACCTGACACTGCAGCCCGAGGCGAGGGCTGTCTGCAGCGGCTGCCACCTGCGCTGGGGGAACACAGCTCCAGAGAGGACCCTGGATCCCGACTTCTCCCTCTCGGCATCCGATCTCGCTCGCATCTCCCACTGGCCAAGCTCAATCAGTAGCCAGAGGGCAACGGGGTTGGTTACTCTTCTCAGAGCAGAGAGAAGCGTGTGGAGAGTGAATCCGTAGGGCAGACGGGATGAGCTGCATAAAGCCTATCTTCATTGATATTTGACTTTTAGTTAGGGCTTGACCAGGCTGTAAACTCCTTCGTCGTATAGCAGGGTGCTGGCATATTACTGCTGCCCAATAAAAACATGTGTAACTGAATCGTGAGTCACCACATAGAAAGTTAAGACGTTTTATTTTTCTTTCCTTAGCCTCATGAAGCTAACAAAGGCTTATAGTTCTGCAATATTCTAAAATGTTAAATAAGGAAATAGAGTGAGTGAAAAGGATTTATAACATTAGTTAAAATAATGGATGAGGCTCATTTTGTGAAATGGCCAAACATACAGAGTATATTGCACCATCTGTTTGAGAATCCCACAGATTTACTGTCCTAAACATCTGGCAGCTCGTCTCTAGGCTCTGCGTAATATACTAAACTTCTTGGCTCTGTCCCTGAGAACAGGGCTGGCTTAGAATACTTCAGGAATACACACAACTGTAGAAAGCATCACGTATGGCTCCCTTGTGCCATCTGCAATAATGGTGAACGCAGTTTCTTTCCCAGTGAAGGCTGTATTAAAATCCCACCCCCAGCAAGTTTCCAAAAATACCAGTCTTTCAGGAAAATCTATCAGGACCTGCTGGCCTAATGACTTTAGTATCAGAGAAGTCGAGGGTGAGACCATGATTATATGGCCACATGCACACGGATAGCCACCTGAACTTTTCAGGGACTGCTAAGGTCAAGATATACTCTACAACTTTGCCAAACCATCGTGCTGTGGTCCGCTTTGTGGGGTCTGATTCACAAATGAAAGCATCTAATAACCAAGTTCGATAGCTATATTCTAGTGGCCATATTTGGGTCTAAGACAGACAACTTGTTAGGAGATGCAGCACTGTAAAAATGGTAAGAAAATCAGGAACCAGTGAGGACTGTTCTCCCAGGAAATGAATGAAGCTGAGATTGCTGAATGCAGTGTACATAATGTTTTCACGGCCATTTATGTTGTGAGTGCCAGGCACCACGTTATGTACTAGGCATATATCATCAACGGCAAATGCTATTAGGGAAAAGGACCAGTACGCACAGCTCGGGGCTGAGTAAAGGCTTCCCTGAGGAAATGAGGTTTGGGCTGAGAGCTGGAATACAGGTGTGAATGAACGGGGTGGGCGGGGGGGGGGGGGACGGCGGTGGGAGAGAACACAGGGTACCAGGGCCGTAAGGGAGACGGGAGCCTGGGGGGAGGGGGAAAGCTGAAAGGACAGTGGGGCCAAAGTGTAGAGATCAAGAGGAAAAATGGTGGATTTGAGGATGGACGTGGGAAGCAGAGGCAGAGCCTTTAGGGCCTTATTAACGACCTAAAAACTTTTCTCTTTACCTGGAAAGCAGTGGGGAGCCACCGAAGGATTCTGAGCAGGGGAGTGATGTGGTCAGGTTTGTGTTTTGAAAAGCTCTCTGGTGGCTGTGAGGGGAATGACTAGATGAGGAGCAAGAATGGCTGTGAGCAGAACGGCTGGCGGGAGGCTCCTGCAGTGGACAAGTGAGAGGTGGAGGGAACCAGGAGCAGTGCGGCAGCAAGAGACGTGGAGAGAAGAGTGACTGGAAAGTTACTTGGGAGGCGGCATGGCCAGGCGGGGTGATGGAGGGCGGAGAGCGCCATGTCCAGAAAGCAACATGTTCTGGCTTCTCTACTGGATGGATAATGACGACTTGAGAACAACGGAGCTGACCAGATTTGCAGAGTAGATGATGATGAGCTAAGTGCTGTAACTAGATCTGTTCCAACCCTCCCCCGTCCCTTGCATCTAATCAGAAAATTGTATATCCACTTAGCTTACAGGTTCAGTTCCTTTTTCTCTGGTGACATAGAACTGCTCTGGAGTCAGCTTCTTTTGCCATTCGCTCTTGGTGAGAAATGGATCATGTTTTGTAAAAACCCCTGCATGATAAATAAGAAATTTTAAATTAAAACAAAAAAGGCACAATGACCTTTTGTTCCTTAACTTCTCTCCTAAAGTGCACTGTCACCCAGCAGAGTCAGTCAGTCCCTTCCCCTCTCCCAGTCCTTTATTCTTCACAGGGACTGGACAAAAAGTTCTGGTACAAAACACTTTAATTGAGTCATTAGTTTAATAAGAAGTGAGGAATAAGCAGAGAGCTTGTTTTCTGGTCACCCGCCACCTGCCCCAGGGCACAGAAGCTTAAGAGGCAGCTGAAATATGAAATAATGCAGAATAAATTCTCCTCAGATACCTAAGGGTAGAAATGATCTTTCTTCCATTGCTATGTTGAAAGGACCAGTTCCTGTCAGATGCAGCTGGGAGTAGTGAGTTATTGGAGAGGAAGGGACGCTGAACTGGTGGGTTATTAAACTCTTCTCCCTTGCGGGTTTATGAAGATCTCTCTGATTTTGTTTGTCAGGGGAGGTCTTTATTAAAAAATCTTGAGTGGAGAGAAGAAGAGACTCCTATAGCATATCCTCCTGGAAAGAAAACTGAGACCCACCTTAATCTATTCTTATCCGTAACAGTTTTCGTCCACATTTTGTTTCCTTTCTTCTGCTCTCTCTGGGTTTTATCTGACTACTTTTATGCCAATGAATGCAAACAGAGTAACTAGGACAGTACAGTATTTGTGATCCACAGCCTGCAGGGGGCCAACTGTAGTTACATGCAGATTTTCGACACTGTGCCCCTAGCCCGGGCTTGTTCCAGGGTCAGCTGTACTCTCTTTAGCTAAAGTTGTGTGTGTGTGTGTGTGTGTGTGTGTGTGTGTGTGTGTGTATGGGGGGGGTGAAGCCCAACTATATAATAAAAGTTTTAATCATTCAACATTAAAATTTCAAAGGCTCTCATAATATGTCCACCGTAATTTACAAACGAGAACACAGAGGCCCAAAGGGTCAGTGACCTGACCACAGCATTGAGTGTGAAATGTTAAACACCTGGGATGTCACCACCACATGTCAGACATGTCGAAGGCATATTGGAAATTCATTTTTGGTTATGAAAAATTGCTAAACATTCTCTCAGCAAGAAAAGACGTATCTTCATCACCAGGTCATAATAGTGTACAATAGGGTATTTTCGGTATTGCACATTATTGATTGCTTACGGCATTTACATTTTATTAAAGGGTTTTTACCTGTTAAATATATTACAAGTTATCCTTTCTTAAATAGTTTTTATAAGGCTACAGGGATTTCTTTTTTACTATGGAAATACCTCTCAAATTTTCCTATGGGAATATAGCTCAGTTATACACAATTTTTCAGAAACTCATCTCTTGGGGAGCAAAGCAAAATGTATTTATGTGACAATTATTACTCCTCAGTGGCTTTCAGAGTTAACATGAAGAATGTCAAGTAATAAATGGAGAAGGAATGATAAAAAATTTAAAATCATCATTTTTATAATTGCTAAAATAACTAACTCAAATAAGAATCATCAGGGGATTCTAAACCTCTCAGGTGAGACTGTTGAAGAATGAAACAGTCAAACATTTTCAAAATATAATCTCAAAGATTTAATTACAAGGAAGAAAATATGCTCGTACATGGAACAATCTAGAAGTCACCACCTTAACCAAGTAAGCAAAGTCAGTATCAGCCAACGGTGGGGCAAGCTGACACCAAGCGCCCCAGGTGTGAGACCGGCCACTGCGCTGAATCTGCTCTCAGAGAGCTCACCAGGACTCTGAGTGCGGCCTTGGGACACTTCGCCCCTATCGCATTTACTTCTCAGTAGTGCTGACACTCTCTCTTTCGGGTAAATTCTATTACATGACATCAAATTCTTTCGAGTCTCCAGTTATTTCCTCAGTATTCTTCAACTCTCCTTTCTTTAGCCATGCCTGGAACCTTGGTGTGCTTCAGAGGATACAGGGGTAAAGCAAACAGACAGGAACCACTGCCCTTATAGAGTAGAGGGACAATGAAATAAGAATGTACAACTTGAGGTTATTTTTCAAAAATCACAAAGGAGATTAAAGAGTGAGAATGTGTGTGTAAATGTATTTGCGTGTGTGAGTATGAACATATGCACATGCACACACAATTTCAAATAGGAAAGGCCTAAGATGACATATATCAGCAAAGACTCAAAGGAAATGAACGAACATGCCATGTGAATGCATCCCTACAAGAGCATTGCAGGCATGAGGAAAAACAGGTGGGCTGGACCTTGCGTATTGACAGACAGCAAGCAGGCCAGAGCCACTGGGGTGGTGTGAGGAGGGGAAGGCTGGTAGAAGTGAGAACAGAAAGGTAAGGGGGGCCCAGGCCATTTAGGGCCTTAAAGGCTATTGCAAGGACACTGGCTTTTACTCTGAGTGAATTTTGAGGGTTAGCAGAAGCATGGCATGCTCTAACATATTTTAAAAAGGATTAGTGGCTGATAGACTTTTTAAAAAAAGCAGACAGGACAAAGGCTGAAGCCCGGAACCAGTATGAAGGTGACTTGAATAAGCTGGCTGAGAGATGGAAGAGACGGAGAGCATGAGAGAAAGAAAAGAGCTGGGGTCACGACCCCACGGCTTCGGTCAAGCACTGGAAAGACGGGGCAGACAACAGGAGGAGTAGGTTTGAATGCCTGGTTTTGGATGTAAGTTTTAAAATGTCGATTAGATATTCAAATGGAGATACAGGTAGGCAATTGGATATGTGGACTTAGAATTCAGGGAGACGCCCAAGGTAGAAATGTCAACTTGGGACTCCTCAGCATTAAGATGTTATTTAAAGCCATGAGACGGGAGATCCCCAAATCAGTGAGTATAGACAGAACAGAGGGGCCCAAGGGCTTGACTGGGAGGCACTCCAAAATATGCGGGTTGAGGATATGAGGAGGAACAGAGATGGGAAGGAAACTGCAAGAATGTGGTATTGTGGCTGCTAGGTATTTAAGGAAAATGGCACAATCTACTGTGTTGAAAGACCACGAAAGAGATGACCGCTAGCTGACCATTGAGTTCAGCAACGTGGAGATCACTGGTGACCTGAAAAGAGCAGTTGAGGTGAAGTGGAAGTGAATCTGATTGGAACAGATTTAATGAGAGGAAGGAAAGGGATACTGTGCCTCCAGATCAGTCATTTGAGGAGTTCTCGAGGCAGCTGGAAGGGAAAGTGAGGTCGAGAGCATGTTTTAACAACAACAAAAAAAGAGAAAAATCACAGTATTCCAGTGTGCTGATAAGAATGATCCAGTGAAGAGGATGAACTGATGATAGAGAGAAAGGGGAGGATTGTGGAACTATTCTTTACCTTGAATAGACCAAATAAATTTGAGAAAACTTTATTAACTACATAAGCTTTGGACTATTCAAGACAATGATAAAGGAGTTTTACAAAGCAATGCAAGCTTAACTGCCAACAGTATGGTGGGAATGTCTTTAAATCATTTTAGGCTGGGTTACTCGTTTTTGTTGTTTTAAGAACAAGTATGATCACAACTGGTTTTAATGGGTGTGGGCTATTTGTTTAAGCAAATGGGAAACAGAAGGCATTCCATTTTAGGCAGCTTAAAAGATAGGTAGATGTATATGGAAGCCTTCAACTTAGGGCAAGAGGCCAAAAGAAGGCCAGTGCCATTGTGTTAGAGTGATCGAGGCGGGGTCCTGTCATACAAGGCCATCCCAAATGCTGAAAAATATAAGGGTAAAAGTAAGAACAGGCTTTGCTAGTTAGAATGAAATATTCTTGATTCCTCCTCCCAGAAACTAAACTCTGGTCTTGAGGGGAATTTGTGAAATCTGAACCCTGGCTAAAACTGACACCTGTCCAGGAATATCTGTCTTTTGAATATCTCTCCTGCCATGTTGCTCCATGTGTATTAAAAGGTCTTGCATTATTTTCATGGATTTCTAAGAGGACAACTGACTTTTGGTTACCAAGGTTGGAATTTATAGTCTGTAAAGCTGCCATTATCTTCCTATGGGCTTTTGGGCAGGAACTGCAATAGGATGAGAGAGAGAGAGAGAGAGAGAGAGAGAGAGAGAGAGAGAGAGAGAGAGAGAACCATTATCTCCTGGAAACACTGCTCTTAGTGTCTTTCAACATGTAATACAATATAATAGTTGACACTAGAAAGTGGGAATTCAATAAGGGCTACAGTTCAGTGGGACTCCCATGCTTCATTCAGCTTTGCGCCTAAGGCATGAATCCTGTACGGCGTCCAGCTCCCCCTCACCAGTTCTGTATGTACCACACCTGTTAGAGAGTGACTGACTACCTGTTTTCAGACACCCATCTTCATCTTCTGCCCTTTTTTAAAATTTGTAATATTTTTATTGTTAAACAAAAGAATTACTCTTTCATCTAAATACAATAAGTACATTTTTATGGCTCTTCTAATCCTTATCTACTGTACCTTTTACACTGTTATTGATGTGTCTGAAAGGTTTCGTCAGTGGACCACAATGTTCAGACTAGTTGATGATGAAGCAATTGAAACACCAATTATGCAACATTTAGTTGTAGATCTGCCAGCCTGGATGACTGTGTCAAAGGGAGACAGACTCTACCTTGATAGCAAAATGACAAATGGTCAGTTGGGTGCTCTCAGGTCAGGATATATGTGGTCTGCAACACTTAAAAGAGGTTTAAACTGGGTGTTGGGAGCTGAATTGTCACCTGCCCTTCAATTCATACAACCCTCAGTATCTCAACATTAATCTTTAAAGAGGTGATTATGTTAAAAAGAGGCATTGGGATGGGCCCTAATCCAATGTGACTGGTGCCCTTATGTGAGGAGGAAGAGACACTAGGGATGTGAGAGTAAAAAGAAAAGGCCATCTGCGAGGGCAAAGGACAGGCCCCAGGGGAAAACCAACGCTGCTGACACTGATCTTGGACCTGCGGACCCAGAACTGTGAGGAAATACACTTCTGTGGTTTCAGTCACCCAATCGGTGGCACTTAGTTATGACAGCCCCAGCAGACTAATCTGTGCTTTAGGCAACGACTAGATTGAATGAAAACTGCATTATGAGTAAATTCTGTGCAGCTTTACCAAACAGCAATTGAGGCACACATACATACAACACACAACAGGTCTCGCTTGGGAATGTGTGATGCTTTTTGGCTGCCAGCAGCCAGAGGGCAGGATTCAGCGTCGGTTTCTCTGTCCTTTTGTGTGTGGGTGGGGGTGGGTGTGGGTGTATGCGCACACACGCTGGTGTTTTCTGTCTTCAATCCACATCACTTGCACCTCATAAGGGTCCTTTGAGGGACTGTGTGTCTTTCAGATTCCTTCTGCATTCTCTTGTTATCTGCACTACGCAAAAGTTTGGCTGTTGCTGCATTCAGTGGCTACACAGCTCTACCTTGAACTACGCTTTGAACTTGGATTCCTTGAGGTTCCTTTCTCTTTGTTCTGTGATTTGCACAGGCTTTCTTGTTGAGAGCCAAACGTTCCATGAGTTGGGCCTTGATTTGCTCATCTTTAAGTAAACACACACTCATTTGGTCACCCATTGGTTACATCCAGAATGGTTTTGCTAAGCATTCTGGGGCCACAGTTGCTATACTGGCAGATGTCACACGTGAGCCATACTTGTTTGAATAAATACTTGTTGAATACTAAGGGAACCTATTAGGAACTGGCATAAAAAGAATTCCTAGCCCACTCTAACCTGCAGAACTAATCTCTCTCACGAGAGTGACTGGACTATTTTAACTTTATGTCAGGATAGTCTCCTAGCAGAGTATCTCTTGAAAGAATGTTTTCCTAAAAAAAAAAAAAGATTGTTTTTCTCCAGGATGGTTCTTACTTTCTTCTTTCAGTTTTCTCTTTTGTCAGTCTGGATGACAAAATCACAGGGGCTTTGCCTCTTGCATATCAGAAATCTCAGTTCTGGAGAACAATCCTCTGTTACTTTTAACATCTGTTATATCATTGCTCTCTCTCTCTCTCTCAACTTCCCCCAAGTCCACACCGTGGGTTAAATGTGGCTACATTTTCTTTCTTTCCATTTATTTATATAATTATAACTAACATTTATTTTGTACTTACTAAGTGTCAGTCATTGTGATAAAGCTTTTTAAACTCTTCTTTTTGCATTTATTCTATACAAAATACTCTATTACCATTATCCATATTTTATAGAAGAAAAACAGGTTTAGGCTTACTAAGTTCAAGGCGTGCCAAAGACACAGAACCAATAAGTGACGCTGTCCACATCGAAGTCCTTAACCACAAAACTATTACTTGTTTATCATTTTTAATGAATGCAGAATAGTTTTTTTGAACTTTCATGCTTTACATAAGCATTCCTTAACTGATGGACATTTGGGTTATAGCCAGTTTCTGGTTCTTAAGAGTCGTGCTCTTTGCACACACTTGGCTTTGTTCTTTTGAATTATTTCCTTAGGATAAATGTCCAGGAGGAGGTGTCTGATAAGTTACACAGCTCCTGTTATGTACTGGTGTCTGGCCAAATTTTAATGTTGCTAAAGAACTTCACATCCAGGGCCATTCACCAGGCTGTTTCCGACAGCACTGAGTACAAAGTTAAGGACAAATTTCGGCTGAAACCACTAGCCTACAAAGAGGAAAGGAGAGCTCCAGCCCGCAAATGTTTCCATCACCTGCGGTTCTCAGCAAACACAGTGGGTGCACAACAAATATGATTATTAGAGACACCGGGTTCTGAAGGCCATGAATGGAAGTCATGCTGGATCAGCTGTTACTCCACAATGCTAGTGCTTTTATTTATTTAACACTACGTTCTGAAAACCTCAGGGAATAAAAAAAAAAAAAAAGAGTTCCAAGTAACTGGTACATTTTCAGCAGTTAGGTATCTCTAAATGTTTCCACGGACACATAACTGAACTAGATTCAGAAATGGGACAGCTGCGCAGTTGCCCAGTAACCTGAAACATACCTGAAATACAGGTGACTCTTTGTAAAGAATGAAATGTAAATGTGCCCCAATCCGCTAGAGGAGCCAGAAGCATTCGGCAGAAAACGCACACTCTCCTCCCTGGTCTGCCTCACTGCCAATGACAATGAGAGGAGGACAAGGGACACTGCGCTCAGAGATCAGTCTTTCGAGGAGTTCTAAAGGTAGCACGAAAGAAAGTGAGGTCAAGGCTCCTAAGTCCCTATGTCTCCCTGGGTCCAGGAAACATACATAGAAATAGAGCAGGGCAGGAAGCCAATCCACATGAATCCAAAGTCTGAACTGCCTGTTTCCGAGGACTAAAAGCAGAGCTCGAAGCGGAGACACTGTACAAGGCGAAGGGCCAACACAGGAGACCGCGCGGGGTCTGAGTCCACCACCGCGGTTCTTCGCCTGGAATCCCAATATAAGCGTCAGGGGCTCCGGAGCCCGGTATTTTATGCGAAACGAAAAAAAAAAAAATGTGTGAACGTTTAAGAAGAGGACTTTTCCTCCAATTACCCCAGGGATCAGGGACTCTCCGCTTCTGCCCCTCCAAGTTTACAACCCACGGTCCTAGCCGGGTCCACAAAGAGCACTCGGGGCCCCAATTCGCAGCAATTGAAGTGAAACTGAAAGGCGGCGGGGCCTGCGAGACCCGCGTCCTACCTGCGTCCCCGTGTTCGGTCCCTCGTGCTAAGGTCACCGCTGCCCGTCCGCCCCGCAAAACCCGCGGAAGCGCCTCTCGGAAAGGTCGGCCCAGAGGGAGCGGAGGACGTGCGCCATAATGATGCTGCCGCCCGCAGTCCCCGCCCCCGCGGCGACGCCCCGCCCCGCGGCGACGCCCCGCCCCGCCGCCCGCAGTCCCCGCCCACCGCGGCGACGCCCCGCCCCGCCCCGCCGCCCGCAGTCCCTGCTCACCGAGCCGCCTCCGCCTCCCACCCACCCACTCGCTCCACCTTCTTGTTGAGACCCCTCTGCGTCCCGCTAGACCCACCTCCAGCGCTGGGCTTTTGCCCCGACAACGTACGTGCCCCAACGCCTCTCCTGCTCCTACCTGTCTTCCCTGAGCCTCCCCTGGCCCCCTATTCCTTTGCCCTGTATGGTGCCTCCTGTCCCTTCCCTTACTTCCTGCTCCTGCCCTCTCCTACTTTTGCCCTGGCCCTGCCTCGCATCATTCTCGCTCACTCCACTCCTCCCAAACCCAAACAATGGTCGTTTTAGTTTGTGTTGCATTTTTTAGAATTGTATATAAAGGGAAATATCGATTAGTTTGCATTTTCTTGAGCTGAATGTAGTTGGAATTGTACTGTATATTTTATCTACCTTCTTTCACTCGGCATAATTATTTTGGCACTCATTCATGTTTTTGAGTGTAAGTTGTTATTCCTATTTCTTATTAGTGCTGAGTAGTTATTCCTTTTATAGTGATTCACCGCATTGTATTTATCTACTTCCTGTTGATAGACATGTATATTGTTTCCAATTTTTCGTAATTAAAAATAAAGCTACTCGGATGGCCTGTACAATTTTTGTACAAACATGTGCTTTTTTTTCTCTCTCCAGTAAATACCTGGAAAATGGAATGGCTAGATTATAAATTAGATGTAATTCTAAAGAAATTACAAAATTCTATTTTTCTTAGAATGGTTGTTTTGCCGTTACCATGCCCACCAGTTCCTCTACGTCTTTGCCAATACCTGAAAGGTCCGAACTTTTTAACTGTAGCCATTCTAATAGTACCTAGCACTATCTTCATCGTGGTTTTATTTTGCATTCTCAAATAGTTTAATGATGTCGACATTTTCATATTGCATGTCATATTATTTTTTCTTTAGTGAAGCATCTGTTCAATCTTTGTCCACTTACTATATGGCTGTTTTCCTTCTTTTTTTGAGTTCTTTATTCTTGATATAAATCTTTTATCAACATATGCTTTACAAGGATTTTCTCCTAGTCTATGGCTTGTCTTTTCTGTCTCCCTAATAGTGTCTTAAAGAAGAGCAGATTTTAATGAAGTCCAGTTTATTGTTTTTTTTCCCTCATATCGATAATGCTTTTTTTCGTGTGTGTTACGTTAAGAAATTTTGCCTAACTCAAGTTTTTCTCCTATGTTAATTAGTAAGTTTTATAGTTTTGGTTTTACATTAAGGTCTATGATCCATTTTGAGTTAAATTTTGCATATGCCAAAAATTTTTGTTCGTTTATTTTTATTCTTATTTTTTGTTTTTGCATATGGATATCCAATTGCTCCAGCACCATTTGTTGAAAAGACTACTCTTTCTCTACTGAACTGCCTTTGAATTGCTGTCGAAAATCAGCTTCTCATCAATGTGTGTATCTATTTCTGGACTTCCTATTCCGTTTCAGCAGCCATTGGTGTGTCTATCTTTACGTCAATGCCACAATGTTCTGATCACTGTCCTTGGAATCAGCTAGTTTCAGTGACGGATTTTCCTGTTATTTTCCAAAGTTGTTTTGCTATTTAGATTTTCTGTGTTTCAACGTAAATTTCAGGTTTTAGCTTAAGTTCTACAATTTTGACTGGGATTGCATTGACTCTATCCATACATTTGGGGAGGATTTATGTAACAATATTGAATTCTCTGACCCACGTATGAGATATGCTTCTCAATTTATTTAGGTCTTCTTTGATTTTTCTCAGCACTGTTTCGCAGTTTTCAGTGAATAAATTTTACATAGCTTGTGACAAGTTTATCCTGAAGTATTTCGTATTTGATGCTATTTATTGTTTTATTAATTTCAATCTGTTTTATTTTTTGAATACCGATTTGTGTACTGATTTTGTATTCTGCAACTTTGCTAAGCTCATTTCTTAGTTCTAGTAACATTTTTAAAGATTTTGTCAGATTTTCTACATAGACAACCATGCCATCGTGAAGAAAGAGTTTTAGATTTCCTTTCCAATACAGATGCTTTTGATTATTTTTTTTTCATTATTGCACTGGCTAGAATCTACAATGCTGAGTAGAAGTTGTGAGAATGAACATTCTTGTCTTGTTTCTGATCTTAGAGAGAAAGCATTCAGTCGTTCACATTAAGTATGATGTTAGCTATAGGTTTTTCACAGATAAGGAATCTATCAGATTAAGGAAATTCCTATCTATCTGTAGTCCTGAGAATATTTATCAAGAAAGGATGTTGGATTTAAATCAACTGCATTTTCTGCAGCTATTAAGAGAATCATAGGGGTTTTTTTTTCCTTATTTATTTTCAAATGTTAAACCAATTTAGTATTCATGTGATAAACCTCACTTTGTTTTATTATTTATATATATTATTGGATTTCACAGATTAAAATTTTCTTAGAATTTTTGCATCTGCGATTATGAGGGATAATGGTTTGCGGTGTTCCTTTTATTGTACTATCTATCAGGTTTGTATCTGAGTACTAGGGAAACTGATTCAGATCCAGGGAAGTTAAGTAATTTGTCATGGTCACACTGCTTGTTAGTGGAAGAGTTTGTAAAGTTCCTCTAATGTTTAGGATTTAGAAACTATCGTGGAATAGTGGAAGTTAGCACGTGACATTGTGAGAAAACACGGAGTCCTGTCTAAGATCCAATTCAGGATATCTTACATTTAAAAGATTCATGACCTTGGTCAAGTATTTGATCTGTCTTAGCTTCAGTTTCTTTATCCCTAAAATGAAGTTTTTACAAGGATTAGGGGTGATATATATTAAAAACCTAGCAAACTCTCTGGCACATAGTTGGTTTTAATAGATGTTAATAATTGTTACGAAGATTTAATTAGGAAGGCAGTGATGGGTAAGAAGAGTTGATAATCAATCCATGCCTGCATTTCTGTGCATCCCGCACTCCCAGAAAGACATTCTAAATACCAAGGAAGTCCCTCCCTCCTTTCCTGCTGCTCTTCTCCCTCAAACCTGCTATGAGAACTCTTGTTGCATCTTTGCTTGGCCCTTTCTGGTCTTGAAATGCTCCCTCTGCCCACCACCATTTGTCTATATCCAATTTAACCAGGAAGGCCACATACTAATCTCTCTTGTTAGCTGTACTGTTTTAGCCTGAATAAAATATCGCTTTATGTTTTGCCTTCCACCTTATACACTGTGTGGAAAAGACTACTAGTTGCCTGCCCAGTATTCGTTCTTCCCTCTTATTTACAATCATATATATATTTTTTATTTTATTGAAGGTAGCGATGTGCCTAGCTAAAATGTTACACCCACCAGCTAGCTCTCTTGCAGCTAGTGCTGGTCATTTCACACAGTCTGAGCAATGATAGAAGCAGATGTCACCAGAAGGCTTCCAGAAAAATTAGTTAAAGAGGACCCGACTCAGCACCAGGCTTTTGCTCATTTTTTTTCTACCTGGAAATTAGTCATGATGGCTAGAGTGCTAGCAATTTTTGATGATATGTGATGATGAGACCAACACCCTCATATCAAAGTAGATGTCAGGAAGGGGCCTGTGTGCCTGATGACACTGTGGAACTGGCATAATGTCCCTGGGTCACCTATTTTCAGACTTCCCATTATGTGAGAGACAAATCCATATTTTCTTTAAACCACTGTTATTTGGATTTTCTGTTAGATGAAATTGATACACTATATCTGGTGTTCTGAATTTGATTGTGAGAATCTCATAGAAGGCAAGATTCTGCAACTTTATCTTTTTGTGTATCTAACATACTTCCCTGCAGACTCTAAGTGCATGAGAAACAATTATTCATGATAAAAATCCTTTAAAAGATAAGGTAGAGTGGCCCAGAAAAATGGGAGATCAGTTCAAACGCCATTTTGCTTTTCCCTATCAAAAAAACCATTCAGGAAAATATGATGGAATGGAAGAAACCATTTGCCCAAAGTTGAACATCACGCTCATTTTTTTCTACTACAATCTAGAAAATTCCTAGCAAATTGGAATATACCTAATATCTGTAAAAATTCCTAGCAAATTGGAATATACCTAATATCTGTAAAAGGGTAGTTTTAAAGTGTTAAAGGCAGTGAATGAAGACTTGAATATACATGTTGTGATAGAAAACGTGTAGAATAAGATAGGCCCTGGGTTTTGTTTGTTTGTTTGTTTCAGCTTTGTGCCCAACCAGATACAGATTTCTAGGCCTTAGTCTGACCATTTGTTTCTGGAGGTTGGGTTGATCATCTATAAAATAGTATGAGCGAGGGAGGGTGGCCTAGAACCAGAACTTGAATGATATCTGAACTCTCTTAAGTCTGTAATCAGATGATTTGGGGTAAAGAATATAAAGATATACTCTCCTGCTGACCGGAAAGTTGAAATGGTGAAGAATAAAATAATGTTCAAGTTAATTAATTATTTTTTTCCCCTTTTTAATTCTCCTCCCCAACCCCGTCTTCCACCCCTGACCTATGGATGTTGCCGTTTCCCCTTAAGAACTGGATCTCTGAATGTGGGGCATCTCCTCCCACACACTTGTGTGTGCACCCGGGGCCTGGCACACCCGGGGTATGGTCCGTGGCTCCACCTGGGGCACAAGCCCAGGACCTTCTGCGTGTAAGGCAGATGTGCTAACCATTACACTATGGAGTCGCCCCAAGTTAATTAATAAATTTAAGCAATATCATTTATAATTCCACTGGGTTACTTTATAGAAAATGACAAAATAACAAGAAAATACATGTGAAAAAAGTACATTTTTGTGATGAAAGTAATACTGGAGAATTGTCCTCACCAGATATTAAAGTGTCTTATTAAGGAACAGTAGTTATCAAAATGGCCTAACCAAAAATTAGCCCAAGGAGATAGAGATTTCCTAAATTAATATGTATCTCATCTATTATAAACAAAGGAATATAAAATTATTCAATATATGTTTTGGGGAAAAGTGACTATCAATATGGGAAAAATAACCTTAGAGTCTAAGGCTTAGATTGATAACTCACTTCAACCAAAAGGATTAATTTTTTATTTAAATATAGCATCATACACATGTACACATACATATGAAATGAAACAATGGTACACTTACCCATTTTGGAAAAAATGGATTTTGGGTAATGGAAGTAATAAGAGGAACAGTAATGAAATTATGATAAGGTTGACTAATTCTGGTACATTAAAATACATACATACATATCCCAAATTAACAAAAACTGATCCCTCTATGGGCTCCCCAGAGACACAGAACTAGTAGAAGATATATCTATATATATACTCTCTATCTAGAGGCTGGCTCACATGATTATGGAGATTGAGAAGTCTGCATGCTGGATACCCAGGAAAGCCAGTGCTGTCACTCAAACACCTGAGAGCTGGAGAGCCTCACTGTCTTGATGTCAAGGCCTGGGAACCAGGTGTTCTGAGAGCAGAGGACCGATGTCCCATCCCAAGCTATCAGGCAGAGTGCAAATTAACCTTTCCCTGCCTTTTTGTTCTATTCAGGCCCTCAATGGATCAGACGATGCCCTCCCTCCCCCCACTTTGGGGAGGGTTCAGAAACATCCTCATAAACACACCCAGAAATTACGTTTAATCAGTTATCTGGTCATTACGTGATCCAGTCAAACTGACACAGAAAATTAACCATCACCGTTCCAAATTGGAAAAATCAAAAGGAAAACAACTGGGGAGAACTGTAATGACCTAGAAGCATTTACTATTACGAATATAATGGAAATTAACATTATCTATATGGGCAATACTCAGGTCTGACTGGACAGATGGTAAAAGGATACGAGCAGATGGTTTGCATAAGGAAAAATACAAATAGTGAACACACACTTGGGAAAACGTTTAGCTTCTGTAATAATTAAAGAATTATAAATTAAAATAGCCTGATATACTACCTCATACATATTAAATTATTAATAGAATTTTAAAACTAAAATTAATAGCACTTTGGGGTCTCAGGTATATGCATATATTGCTTGTAGAAATAATGGCAAGATTTTTCTGGAAAGAAAACTGACGACATGTACCAAGGATCATAGAACTCATTATATTCTTTGCTTTGGCAAACTTGCTTTGGAAAGCAAATCCCAAACAAAGAATTCAATTAAGGGAAAATACTAAATTTTTGCAAAGATGATTATAGCTATGCTTTTCATAATGGTAGAAGAATATGAAACCGTTAACATCCAGGAAATGGCTAAATCTTAAGATAGTAATACAATTAAACATTATATAGCTATTAAAATATTAAATATGAAGATTATCTGGACTTATGGAATGATCTTTATAAATAATGTCAAGAGGGGAAAGTGGAGCACAAAATAGTTGAACCTAAGAATATTAACATGTCAAGATATGCATTGTGAAACTGATCTTTTCTGAAGCGTAAAATTGTGGAGGAAAATATTTTTTGGTGAAAAGATACTTTTTTGTACTTTTCTAATAATTTTCTTTTTAATTTCTCAAATACTTCATATTCCTTATAGATAAAATAGAAGTACACACAAAAAAATTCTTGAACACTATCTCAGAAATCTTTACTGATAATATTTTGGTGCATATTCTTTCAAACTTTTTCATTTATACTGTAGTTGATATGTTTTCATTACTTCTTCTCCTTGAATTATACTCTTGATTTGTCTTTGAAGATATGCTTCTTCCTCCTACCCCCATCTCCATTCTTACTTATGTGATTTGGATAGGATGGATCTAGAGCAAGGTTTCTCAACTTTACTACTGTAGACACTTTGGACCAAATAGTTCTTTAATGTATGTTGGAGTGGGGAGGGGAACTGGTTTAATGCATTATTGGAGGTTTAGCAGTATTCCTGGCCTCTACCCACTAGATGCCAGTAGCATCCTCTGCCACTTGTGACCTTTTCAAAAGTCCCCTGGGGGCAAAATCACCTTCAATTAGGAACCACAGATGACTGTATCCTAAAACAGTTTTAACTATTGTTTAGGGTTTTTAAAATCTCCTGTAAATGGTATCATAGTGTTAGTATGCTTTCACAACTTGATTATATCATTTAGTATTTCACTTTTTAAAGATTTATTGAAATAGATAGATATAGATCTAGTTCATTAATTTTAACTGCTGTATAGAGAACGTTGTATGTATAAATCAGAGGATATCCAGTATTCTACTTAGATACAGTGGGATGTTTTCATTCTTCAGCTGTTACAAACCTTGCCACCATACTACCAATGAATAATTCTGTACAAAACTTATTCGTGCAAGATTTCTCTAGAGTAGCAACTAGAAGTGGAACAACTGGACCAAAGAATAATGCATCTTCAGCTTTTCTAGGACTTCCCCTATTGCTCTTCAAATTGGTGATACCAACGAGATAAATGACTGTTTCCCACATCTTCACCAATTTTTAATGTTATGAGATTTACTAATTTTTGCCAGTATGATGAGTGCAAAATGGGATTTTATTAATTTTTAATTTTTATTTCCTTGATCGTTAATGGGATTGAGAATCTTCTCAGACAATTATTAGCCTTGAAGGTTTTTCTCTCTGTGAATTGTGTGCATTCTTGTCTCTTTTTTCTTTTTGATGGTTTCTCTCTTTGTTATAGCCTTGGTGGATTTCTTTATTCCTATGTATACCAATTATTGATTGTATGGGTTTCATTTATTTCCTTCCATTATGTGAATTGGATTTTTACTTTGCTCATGATATCTTTTGTATAGAAGTTTTCATTTTTAAGTAATCAAATTTATCTACCTTTACCTTTATATTTTGTTTATGCTCTTTTATTGTGTTTATCCACATGTATGTGTGTTTGGAGATAATTTTCCACAAACAGTACATACTAGTGTCATCAAATGTTTGTATCCTTTCCAACTTGCTTTTCTTCTCAATATTTCATTTAAAAATTTTACTTATATGGGTTTTTAAAATGTTTTATTTATTTTAATGAATCTTACCTAATAATGATATTCTCTTGTGTTATCTTCTAAAGCTAGCAGTTTTGCTTTTACATTTAATTTTTAGTCCACTTGAAATTAATTTCTGTGTATAGTAAGGATCTAAGTTTGTCTTTTTCTACATTGAGGCAATTGTCAGACTATTTATTAAGTGTCCGTTTTTGAAACATTTACTAAAAGTTTATTCTGTTCCATGGGTCTATTTCTACCCCTGTACCAGTACCACACTGTTTCAAAACTATAATTTTATACTAAGTCATAATGTTTAACAAATATACATCTCTCTTCTTCAAAAATTTATTGGCTCTTCTTGGCTCTTCATTCATCCAAATGAAATATAAGGTCCCTTTCCATATGAAATGTTAGTTGCATAAAAATAACTCTATTGAAATGTTGGAATTTAATTGAATTTATAAATTAATGGACAAATATTTGTTATTTTTGATAATATTTATTAAAGTAATATAGTGCTCCATTATTTAGGTTTTATTTTCTATTTTTTTATAGTTTTATGTTATCAATAAAGGGGTTGCCTACCTTTTGTTAGATTTATTTGTAGAAACCTTGTAACTCTTGTTGCTATTGTGTGTTTACATATTCTAATTTCTAATTATTTGTTGGATATTTATTTGAATGCAAATTTAGTATGTCATTATTTTATCCAGTAATCTTGCCAAACTCTCTTCTTATATTCAACAGTTTATGTTGAAGAGTTCTTGAATTTTCTATGAAAATAATCATCTCCTCATCTCACATATTTTTCTTTCCAATCCATATATCTTTATTTTCTTATTGCACTGGCTTGGCTCTCCATTAACTATTGAATAGATGCAGTGATAGCAGCTACCCTGTTCTGTTCCTGACGTTAAAGAAAGTGCTTCTAACATTTCTCCAATACACATGATGTTTTGTAGATTTTGGTAATCTTTATGAGGATGTAGATGTTCCCTTCTAGTCTTAGTTTTTTAAGAGTTTTGTTATGAATGAATGTGAATTTGTTGGCTTTCCTGTATCTAGTGGGTTGATCGCATGGCCTTTCTCTTTTACTATGTTCATGTAGTGATGGACTTTCTCTTGATGTTAAACCATCGTTGAAATCTTGAATTCAAGTCAACTTGGTCATGATGTATCTTTTTTTACACATTTTTAGATAGTTTGCCAGTATTTTATTTAGAATTTTCACATTTATATTTAAAACTGAGTTTACTTTGTGATATTTCCTTTCTCATGGTGCCATTGCCTGATTTTAATATCAAATTTATGCTAGCCTCACCATATGAATTTAGAAGCTCATGTATATTGTTTAAAATCAACCCATGTAGGTATGTATCATAATTTTAATGGCTTCAGTATTGTTTGAATGTATCACATTTACTCACAAATTGAAGAAGATACTATGTGTTCAGTTGTCAGTAGTTTCATTATGAAGATAGTAAATATTTCATAAAATCAATTTTAAAATGATCCATAATTTTCCTGATCTATCTGGGTCTGTCCTCATATCACAGAGGTTTCCTGGCCAAATGGGTGTGGCTGATACCTTTTCATTTATGCCTAGTTCCCACCCCCCAGAGGATTGACATACGGCTCTGAAGACTGGCATTATTTCAGATTTCCTGGGTTGGCCCAGGAAACTTTGGTTTGGCCTTTGAACTCCTGGGCCACCTTGTCTTTATTCCCAGACTATGCTAGTCTGTTTTCTTTCATTAAAATGTGAAAGCTTTTGCTGCCTTCTGTGCTCCTCTGAGTCTTCTCCTTTCTGAGGCTAATCTAAATGTGTTTCTGTGTTCTTCATGGGAATTAGGCTTTAGCTGACATTCTAGAATGATCCAGAGAGCTGGATTGCCTTGTTAGTCCCTCCTCTTCACTGACTCTCCTTTTCACGAGATTTCATGTTTAAACAATACAGTTTCAGCACAATTTCCACTGTCTTATTGTTATACCTTTACAAGTACTCAAGCAGGTCCTTGAAACCCGAATATCACCTTCCTGGGGCAGAGGAATGTTTCAGCCCAGGGCAAGGTCTAGATTTTCCTCCAGTTGCATTTTAATTTCACTGGGTCAACTAAACAAGGCTTCCAGAGGAAACATCATTTATGACTTTGAACACCTTCAGTAACTTCTTCAAAATCATAATGGCAAATCTCTGAACATATTTACAGGGGATGGTGAATCTTCTCTCTCCAGATGGCTTGCCACAACAAGCTAATCCCACTTCATGTTACTGGTAATTGAATTCTCCCCTGAGAAGGAAATTGTATGAGATCCATGAACATTTGATATATGGATATTTCTAAACAGCCTGACTTGGAAAAGATTAAAACAGCCTTGTATTCCCAATCCCTCAGACCTCCTCACCGGCAGGACCCAGATTTTAATCTGCTCCAGGTGGCTGAACTCAGGAAGGCTTATAGCTCTCAGCATCTTCAATTAATGCCAAGTGTAATCATAGTTGGCAGGATGCAGGGTGTTCTGGCACATTTAAGGGATGGGCATAGAACCTCTCTGCCAAGTCTTCAGAGTACTGTCTTTTGGACTGCACTTTTCATAATCAAAAGCTACCATGATTAATGAGCTACAGACAATGGGTAATCCCCTACACTTAAAAATTAGAACCATGGAGAAAAAAAAAGTAAGAGCAAATTATTCCACATAGCCATGAGTTTCTTGACCTCAAAAGCTTTGCGCGAAGCCTTTCTTTTAGGCCCTTTGCCATGCAGACAGCTGAGTCTGATTGAGTTGTGTTATATCTGTGTGCGAGAGACTTTGTCTGCTGCTCCGCATCGGTGTGTGTATTTACTTTAATTCTGCCCATGAGCTCAGAGGCATGTGGAATTGGCCACATTTAAAAGTAAAACAAAAGCATCAAAACATCAGATTTGGGAAATAACAACATGACAGACTCGCCTTTGACTGTCTGATTGGCTTCTGGTCTGAGGCAATCTGAAGCAGATGTTTCCGAGCTTGTTATAGGAACGAGTCTGCAATGGAAACTGTGACCCCTTTGACATCACATTCAGAAAGTCACAAAAGTCCAGTTTCTACTCCAGGGCTGAAAAGAAAGTGCTACCTCCAAAAAGAGTTAGGAGTCAAATGAGTGATTTTCCCTAACATCTATTGTGAGGTTTAAAAAGCGAAGCTTCCTAAATTTCACTGGAAGAACGAGAAATCAGAGTTACAAAGTAGATGAGGGAGAGACTAGTCTTTGTATTTAATGCTGTTTTAGAAACTCTACCAAGGTGATGGAGTAAAGAATCATCTCCAGAACCCGTCATTGACTTAAAATATTTTTGATGTAGGGAAGATCTTGAATTTTATGATTATCAAAAAAAGAGGTCATGAGAGAACAAGAAAATGCTGATCAAATGTTTCGGCTAATGTTTAAAACCTTAGTAAGTCTTTGGCAATTTTCTCAATTTTATAAATTACTACAGTCTGTATTTAAATTAGATTTTATTAGTCATCGCAAAATAGTGTGTTGGCTTGGTTACACATTATTTTTAAAAGCTGGAGAAATGGAGTCTTAATTCTGTTTTTTTATTACACATGACATAAAAGTCTTTGTCATGGCTGTGTTTTATGGGACTCCCCACCCGTTGGGTACATTGTAAATCTCCTGTTCCACAGCTTACAGATGGAGATCACAAAACATGTGGCAGTTAAGTTGCTAGTGTTCACATTACAGCAGCAGTGATAAAATTAAATCTGAGACATTATCTGTAAAGGAAGAATTTGCCTCCGTACATGAAACCCAGAGCCCTCCAAGTGCTATGGCAGAATAGAGCTTCAGAAAGGATTTCCCTAGACCAGAGGGGCAGAGTTGACCTCTGAGTCTTGGTTCTGCCCCACTGGGTATTACCTGCTCCATTGGTAACACCATCAGAGTTTTGCTCTGCTGTAAACAGCAACAGTAAAACAAATGTACTGCTCATACATTGTTGGTGGGATTGCAAATTGGTACAGGTGCTATGGAAAATAGTATGGAGGTTTCTCAAAAAATGAAAAATGATCTACCTTTTGACCCAGCAATTGCACTTCTGGGTATTTACTCAAAGAAAATCAAAACAATAGTTCGTAAAGATCTATGCACCCCAATATTCATGGCAGCATAATTTGCAATAGCCAAGATATGTAAGCCACCTAAATGCCCATCAACAGATGATTGGATAAAGAAATTATGGTTCATATATACAATGGAATATTACTTAGCCATTTTAAAAAAAAATGAAATTGTACCATTTGCAACGACATGGATGGACCTAGAGGTTATTATGCTGAGTGAAATAACTCAGACAGAGAAAGATAAGTACCATACGATTTCACTTATATGCAGAACCTAAGAACAAAAAGAACAAACTAATCGAAAGAGACTCGAATATAGTGGACAATTTGGTGATGGGCAGGGGGAAGTTAGGGTTGGGGGATTAGAATGGGGTGAAGGGTTAAAGAAGTACAGATTAGTAGTCAATAGATGGTCATGGGGATGGGGAGCACGGCAGAGAGAATGCAGTTAGCATTAATCTGATGGCTAGGTGTAGGGCCAGGGGAGGAGGGAGCAATTGGGGGATCGTTTTATGAACTATATATAGATGTCTAACCAATGCACTGTATACTTGAAACTAATTTAAATAATTAAATTAAAATTTAAAAAAAGAAAAGAAGAAAAAATATAACTGGGCCTCTCAGCACAGTCTAGGCAGAATGACAGTTTCTAAAGAATGTGAGTAAATGCAAGAGGGATAGCAAAAGGAAAGAAGAGAGAACTCGGCCCCCTCTGTTCACTTACCCTCTCCCACAATCTGATCACTGAGCCCAGATTCCCCCTTCCGCCCCCTGGCTTTCTCTCCCTAGAACCTCTTCCAGTGTGCCCATCAACCCCCGCCCCCCACCCCGCCCCAGAATTCTTTCCACCATAAACAAACTCCCACTTTGAGGCTCAGATTACTTTCGTCCACAATACCCATGACCTGTTCCTCAGCCCTGCCATCTGTCAACCCTCAGGTCACACTCCCACATTCACTGAGGACATCTGCACCTGGCTGGTTGTCAACTGCTGGGCGACCTCGAGTTCATGTAGAGAACCGTTCGGACACCCTAACGGCACGTCTGTTTGGCATCAAAATTTAAAAATTTCCATTGCCTTTCTACAGGCAGCTGGAACAGCAAAATCACTAAGCCAGGCAGCCTAAATAAAAGGCGATACCTAACCTTTTTGTCTCAAGCAACCAGAGGTTATTTGCTATATGTTTTTAACCGTCCAATTGTTTTTTGTTTTGTTTTGTTTTGTTTTGTTTTGTTTTACTTCATCCCATGATTTTTTTAGATTGAGTTTTTTGTATTTTTGGTATTCTATTTCCCCACTATTGATATTTTAAATTGTACCTATTTTTTAAATTTATTTTTTGATGGTTGCCCTAGAGATTACCACTAGATCCTTAACTTATCACAGTCTATTATACCAATTCCCAAATAAAATATTAAACCACATAGTTCACTTACCAACCTCTCACTTTGTGCTATTGTTGTTACACATCTTTTACATACACTGTCACTCCACATTGCGTTGTTTTATTTTTGCCCTACACAGTCAATTTTCCAGTTAAAAAAAAAAAAGATTAAAAACAACACAAAATGTTTTTTAGAAATGTTTGGTGTTCTTCATTCTTTTGTGTAGATTTGAATTTCCAACCGATATTATTTCTTTTCAGCCTGAAGAGCACGCTTTGATAGTTATTGTGGGGCAGTCCTGCTGCTGCAAAGTCTCTCAGCTTTTGTTTTGAAAATCTCTTTTTTCACCTTTGCTTTTGAAAGATATTTCTACTAGTTATAGGATTCTACACTGACAGCCACCAGCCCCAACACACACACACACACACACACACACACACACACACACACACACACTAGCACCTTAAAAGTGTCATCCCATCGACTTCTGGCTTGCATTGTTATCTTATAGAAGTCAGAAATCATTTTTATTTTCTTACATGTAATGTAACCCTCCTACCACGCCCACCAGCTGATTTTAAGGCTTGATTTTCAACATTTTGACTACCACGTATCTAAATGCGGTTATTGCTATGTTTATGCTACCTGAGGTTTGTTGAGATTCTTGAATCTTCAGGTTGAAATTTTTTGCGAGATGGAAAAATTTTAACCATATCTTTTTTTTTATCACATATATTTTTTCTGCCTCAAACTCTTTCTTCTTCTTTTTGACTTTTATTATGCGTGTATTAGATTAGTTGATGCAGCCCCCCCCCCCAGGTCACTTAGGCTCTACTGATGTTAACTTAGAAAGTTCTTTTTTCTCTACAGCCTTCTGTTTTGAAAGTTTCTGTTATCCTGTCTTCAAGTTCATTGGCTTTTTCTGGTGCAGGGTTAATCTGCCATTAAGCCAATACAGTGAACTTTATATTTTAGATATTTCATTTTTCAAGTCTATAATTTTTTTTTTATCAGTTTCATTTCTAGGCTGAGATTCCATATCTATTCATTCATATGTTCATTTTTCCTTTAAATCCTTGAACAAATTTATAATAGCTCTTTGAAAGTTTGTCTAATAATTCTTTGGATATGTTTCTCTTAACTTTTTTTTCCTCCTGATTGTGGCTCACCTTCCCTGGCTTTGTATCACACCTAGTAATTTTTCTTATTATTATTATATTCTTTGAGAATGCTACTTAGTGTTGAATTTTGATGTTTACTTTTGGCCATTTCAGTTAATTTACCACAGGATCAATTTGATCCTGCTAAGACTTATTTCAGACTTGAGTCACTTCGCTTTCTATGTGGCCTTTCTAGCCTCTCAGTTGAATGCCTCAGGTGTTCAGCACGTTCTCTGCACTCTGGCTGGTCAGAGCTACAACATCTTCCAGCCCTACATGAAACTCTGTCCTGTTCTTCACCCTCAAGTCACTGTTCCCTGCCCCACAGGGTCTCACCTTGTACTTGCATAATTTAGTCTTCAGCCAAAGACTCAAGAGGACCCTTTGAGAATCCAAGATTTTTAGAACTTCTCTGTAAAGCTCCCTCCTCTTTGTGTTCTACCTCAAATTCTAGTCACTTTAACATTCTTGAACCTAAACTCTGTTTCCTCACCTCAGTGAGACCACTGCTGTCTGTGCTCTATTTATAATCCCCCAGGCAGATTCCAGTGTGAATGTGCTGTTTTCTTTCTTTCAAAGATCACAATCCTGTGCTGTCAGTTGTCTACTGATTGAAAACAGTCGCTTCACACAGTTTGTCTAATTTTGTACTTTTTATGTTGAGAAGGTGAATCTGATACTTGTTACTTCATCATGACCAGAACCAAAAGTCAGCTCAGGAGTTTTTAGAAATATAAACTTTCATGTTTGGGGAAGGAGTACTATATTTTTCATAAGGTGGCACTAAAAAAATTTTTGCTCTTTCATTTTTTTCTCCTCTTTCTCTTCCCTATAACCAGTTCCTTAAAAAAAAAAAAATTCTCCTTAAAAGAAGTGACTCAGGATGCTTATATACAAATTAGAATTTGGGCAACTAAAGAAAATTTTTATACAGCAGTAAATCTGCATATACTAGAATTTTACTTAAGGGGAATTAGAGAGGGGTTTACATATATGAAGCATGTAAACAGCTAGATTTAGAAAGCCCAGGTACACATAGTTTGCAGAAAATTTGCTAATCTTATTTCTATCTCAATTCCATGCTCATGTCCATATAAATAGTCTTACTTCTTGCTATTTACTAGTGGTCTCAAAACCACGTCTTCTGCTCAGACAAGGCCAGAAGACCCCATTCCAAGCTTCCTAACTTTCCTGAGCTTTCCACTTTTTTCTAGGTCCCAAGAATCTTGGGAAAGCATCTTGGTCCTAAGTGAAGAGCAGGATTTTTAGGGTCTGTACTCTGAATTTCATCACAGTTAAAGTGATCCTCTGCAAACCTGTCCACACCTCCACCAAGTTAGAGGGTACTCACTCAGAGGTTCATGAAATAATGTTTTTTAAGATACGATCTTCTTAACATTCATAACAAAGAACTTAAGCAGATAGTATAATTGGAATTTATCCTCCCAAGGCTATGCAAGTATTGTGTTGAATGTCAGAGTGGGAGGGTCTTTAGGAGTCATCAGATTGAACCTCATTTGCATATTGGTCAGATGAGGTCCAGGGAGGCTGCTGTTTTCCCCAATGTCACATACTTGAAGGATCAGAAGCAGACTGACAGCTTGTGTTTTCTGAACTTTAGTATAGATTCTTTAGGCTTCACTATGTGAGTGAAAGTTTCATCCATTCTGGTGCTCTTGCTTTATTAGAGTGAATCTATTTTTCGATAAGTTCTACTCACTGGAGAACCTGGTAGAAAGGCCATGGTAGAATAGAAATGGCTAAAATGATCATATCTATTTTGTATCGAATATATTGATGCTGTCTAATTTTCTTAATTCTTTAATGCTGTAAAAACCCATATTTTACTTGAACATATTCATTTTTGTTATACTGGATACACATTTAATTTAAAAGTATCCATTTTACTGCATACCTTAATAGCTGAATAAACAGGTCTTTGCAGCCTATTTTGATTACATTTTGTCTCATTTCTCTTCATTTACCCAAACCTTTCCAGACTTTTGGATGACTGAATTGCACACTAAAAGGCAGAACATCACACACCATTTCTCTGAAAGTGAAGTTCACATAAATCTAGTAATTATCCACACAGGGTATCATCTATTTTTATGCCCTTGTAAATAAATAATGTTCACTTGAATAAAAATCTCTTGCTTCTTGATTACTTCTTATTTATAATTTTATGGAACTTTATATGTTCAACTTATGATTTAAAGAGGCATCGTCTGTAAATTCTCACAACTGTAACTATAGCCTCATTTAGGAACACAAATAAACAAGTACTTAGTAAGTGCTTGTGAGAGGTCATAAAATCGTGGACATGATTATTATCTGTCTTCATGACATCTCTAACCAAGGTGTAGTCCAGATGTAGAATGCGGTCAAGATGTGGATCCACATAAGCAGAAACATAATTGTGGATAAGCTAGGGAAGTCAGAGATAGTTTTACAGTGGAAGTGAGATTGGAGGTGGGCATGGAAAGAGTATTTGTGAAGTTGAGAGGAAAGCATTCAAAGCAAGAGAAGTAGAGTGAGCAGGCTATTTGTGGGCACTACTTGAGGTGAGAAGGTAAATAAGAACCAGTGACATCTGACAGTCTGAATTCCAGGCACTCTCAGTCCCTGTGGATACCTGACCTTATTTAACTGCCAATGATGAGACAGTGGTTGTTATCTGACTTCAGTGGGAAATAGATGTGGTTCCTGTTTCTTTTTCATAAATGAAGAAATTCAAGGTCACCGAGGAAACTCACTTGCCATGGTTCCACAGCAAATAGTGGGGTGGTGGTGATGGTGGTGATGGTGGCTAAAATTTGATATTCTAAATGCCTGGCTCCATTTCATGTGCTTTTAGCCACTGTGCTCTAATACTGCTTCTACAAGGGGGATCGGATATAATAGGAGCCAAATGTTTTAATCTATGCTTATAAACTGTGTGAGCCTATGAGACTCATTCTGATTTAGGATTTTGCAAATAACACTAACCTTGTGTGCTTTCACCTGCCTTGCAAACTGGGCTGCAAAGATGATGCTAATGCAATGTTACATCTCCGTTTCTGCTCAGTGTGGTGTCCCTTAAACTCGACCTCATCCCAGGTTCTAGCCTTAGGTCTGGGAATAAAACTTGAGATATGATCAGATCTGAATTTCTACTTATCCTTTGCAGGTGTATCAATTTAATATAAATAAAGAACGTTAAACGTTTAGATGAGATATCAGAGGGTAGTAAGATTCCTAACAAAAAATATTGCCAGAGTAACCATAATTTAACTAGTCTTTAAAAGGCAATAAATTGGTTAATACTTTAATTCACCAATATTGTGGGTATTTACTCAAGGAACTAACATTTTTCTAGTACTTATTATGGACAGGAGTAAGAAATCCTTTTCTGTTAGAATATCTGTGTAGTCTATTAATGTCAGCAACATTTTTTTGAGTGCCACACTGTGCTGCAACAGATATGTGTGTGTGTGTGTGTGCATACACACACACACACACACACATATAGTTAGTAGTTGATGTAAAATGCCTGCATTAATTCTGATTTGTTATGCCATCTCTTCAGGGGAAAGTTCTGTTATTTAGTTTTCTAACTAGATTTTAGTTATTGACCAAACTATGTAAGTCAAAGTTGTTAACACTTCACACACACACACACACACACACACACACACACACACACACACACACACACACCACAAAAAGCTTTAGCCATGTTGCCTATTCATTGCTTTCTCCCTGAGGAATGCTCCACCAATCCTAACATCCTAATGCCTGAGAAGTCATGCCAGCTGAAGGTTCTTTTGGGGCCACAAGGTAACATTTTCCTGTGTTGTAAGACATGATGCATAAGGAGCTTTCTTTTATAAGGCTAAGAGATAGTGTGGCTTCCAGACAATGAAAGGGAAAACCATGGTTCTTACATAATGAGATGGAAATCTGGGAGGTCATGTGTAGCAATGTGTTTTTTTTTTCCTTCTTCATAATCAACTTTTTAGAAATTACTCTTCCTGAGAAAAGTGAAGCAACATTTTAGCTCTTTTCCTGAAGACTTTTATTTTAATCTACTTCTTGATCAGATCGAATGTACTCCACAATAAGACTTAAGTAAACCCTGCTTTCCTTTTCTTTAAATTAATTCTTTCCTTTTCTGCAAGATAATTATTTATAGAAATAGAAGTGCCTTCAAGAAGGGGAATTTTGCTTTTGGTATCCTGGCTGAAGGCTTCACAAATCAGGGCAGGGTAGTGAGATAATTCTTAAGAATACTTGTCATGAATTCTTTGGAGTTTGAGGCATACAAGCACATGGGGGCTGTTGTCAGTTTTTGGTCCAGAGCATTCTGAAGGAGGAAGGTCCAGTGGAGTAATCTGCACACGATAGTAGCCTGGGAAGAAGTGGGGTACATCTCCACCCCAACCAAATTCTTCGTGCTGCATGAGCGAAGGAAAAAATATCTTCCCATGGCTCTACATGAAGAAGTATGGGACCTAGAAAAAGGGTAAGTGCTGTGGGACTTCCTAAGGGACCACTGAGCCGAATGATGGGGTGCTCCATTCTCAGAAAGAGTCAGAAGTATGGACTGCTGGAGAGGCTTAAAAGGAGATTAGGCTCCTGCTCTTCAGGGTCTTCAGTGACCCAGGGGGCTGGGATGAATCTGAATACCGTCCCATGAAAGGATGCAAACCACCCATGTGACATCTACCACATCAGTCTAGATGACCAGTTTTAGACCAAACCGAAGGCAAGCCAGCGAGCTGTCATTTTGAATCCTACACGACATGTCAAATCAATCTGTTCACTTGCACCTGAGTGAATATCCAGCTATATATAGCGTTCCGGCAAGGCATCGAACATCGGTTCCTGAAAAACATTTCATTATCATAATAACTGCTGGTTCTCGAGTGCTGTGAGCACAGCACTGCCATCATACTTCCCTGCCCTTCCCGTACCTCCCCACAGAGGGAAGCTAGACCCGGAAGTGGGGCCAGCAGCCTCTTCCCCCTGCAAGCCATGTGCAATATGCCAGGGTGGGAGAAAGAATGAGCCAGCCACCACGCCCTGGACCCCACTCCACGCCCTGGACCGCCAAACCTGGTCTGTATCCGGGACGGAGGTGCTTTGAATCGAGCCGCCTCTGTTTTAATAACCCAGAGTAACAAGAAATTATGGGTGCTGCCTCGGATATCACTAGGAGAAAGGAAAAATTCCTGACACAGAACCACTGAAAATTGTGGCTCAGGAGAAACCATGTCTTTATATTTCAAAGAATTGAAATTCCCTGGTAAATAATTTACACGTATAATTTATTTTAGAAAAATTGCCATCTAAGGTAGCTGATTTTTTTCTAAGTTTGAGATTTTGAAAACGGGAGGTTATTCAATCTAAAAAAATTAATTTATGAGCTACCAAAATTTTTTCAGATATATGAAGTATTAGTATACTTCCTATTCCATTTCTTGTCTTCCAAAAAAAAAAATTACTGAGGGAAATTACTGAAATCTGGGATGGATATTGTTATAAATAGAAGACACCTTGTCTTTTTAAGTACAAAGAAATTACCACTTATATTCACCTATGGTTAATGCCTTCGACAGCATTTTTCTAAATGATGACCTCGTAGATGAAATGTATTCATGTAGCTTACGAATTTGAGCCATTGAGCCCCTCTCACCTGGAGGACCTGTCCCATGTGTCATGAGAAGAGGAAGTGGGGTCGATGACAAATTACAGGACAAGAAATAGATAACCCATTCTTTATTTGTCTTGTATGAGTTCCTTGGTTTTAGTAAAGAGATTTTATCATCTCAAGGAGCCAGGTGCCACCACAAACACCAAAGTAAAAATAGACACTTCCAATGATGTTAGCATTTTAGTTACAAGTCTAAGCCTCTGTTTTTGATGGTCATTTGGTCAAATTTTACCTTGGCTTTGTAACACTTCCCCCATAATTTAATTTTATCTTTGGTATTTGAGTATTTGGATTTTAAAAAATTACTTATTACATTGAACCTCTTTAAGTAAGCAACTGACATCATCTATGTGGCTTTAGGGACAAACGATGATGACTTTTCAAAAAATGAGTATACAAAAATAAAATTGGATTCATTGCCAGGGCTCTGCCTGAGACTTTGCTGTGTGTGCAGTGCCTTCCTGAGATGTGTGTCAGGCTGCACCACGAAGAAAGGATGGAGAGAGAGGACGGAGGGAAGGTGCTGGGGGAAACCAGAAATTGTGACAAATGAATACGTGAATAGGTTTCTCAGATTAATCTCTGACTTGCTGATCGAGAGATTGAACTTGAGAAAGGCTATAATAAATCAGGGACTGTTCACACTTACTGATTACTTAGAGCAAGCCTCCAAAATGAATCGGCGCTCCAGGATGCTTACTGGTTTTGAATCCAGAGATAGAGTATGCGCCTAGGGACCGCTGAGACCTGTGAGGGCAGACATGACCTTTATGACAAGGAAGGCTAAGGCAATGATAAAGAAAACATGGTTTTAAATCGCCTTGCCTTTGAACAGCATTTTGTGATCTTCCTTTTTCTCATCTTGATTTTCATGCCCGTTGTGCAATATGTTTTGCTACTTTAATAAGAGGCAAGTGACTGTCCCAAGATGACCTGGAACTGTCACTCAAGTGTGGGTCTTCTGACTCCAGCTCCAGTATTTGTGTCCTGATGGGCTTAACCGGAAGGATGAGGTTAACCCAACACGGCCAGGGCATCTCCCGTAGGAGTGTACGTGTGGGAAGGGTCTCTCAACCCAGGAACTGGGAAAAGCCTTTCTTCAGATGTTTTCTTTTGGTATGTTTTGGTGTGTTTTCTTTTCATAGCCAGTATGAATTTTTCATTTCTCCGATTTGTCTTTGGCTGTTGAAAAGTCCAAGGACCAATTTCTGCCCTAATCTCCACTTTAGGAAATTGCATAAGATCTTCCGGACATATCCCATTCCACCCATTCACCTTGACTTTCTATTCATATTTTCTTATTAACTAGCATGCATGTTATAAGCCTCTTCAAATTATTTGTGAAACAAGGTGGGATAAAAAGGCATAAACGAAAACAGTTAACATGTGACATTTGACAGCTTTAGGTCTCTGAAGGAAGAACTATCACCCTGAGACCTACAAAATAACATCTAACGATCCATCTTTTAACAAACCTGCACTTGGATAAGTAACGAGCTATACATAGTGATGTCGTGAAGCATTCAAGCATCAGTTCCTGGCAACATTTCATCTTAACAACTGCGTTTTATCACGTGCTATGAGCACCATGCTGCTGTCGATGCTGAGGGATGAGCTCAGGTTCTTTGGGTTTGGACGGGAAGCAGAGTTCTCTTCAACACTGAGGAAATTCCCAGCGGGGACAGGTGTGAGTCTGTGCTTCCCAAATAATCACCCCGTGAAGCGAAGGAACGCCCTGACTGTGCAGGGCGTTTCATCTGTGGCTTCTCGTGCCCAGCTGAGAGCTCTGTTTATTCCTTCCCAGAATCCTAAGATTGCCTTTTTCCCTTCCTCCTCTCAGTTCTGAAGAGCCAAGACTCTGAACTTTACGATCCCATTAGACTATGCCATATACTGTCTGGAGAATCAAGGAAAACCTGGCCTTTACTGTCTAAAAACCCAATCTCCTCAGCATGCATAAGAGCATGATGTGATTAAATATGCTGAACGACAGAAAATTTAGCTGTGAAACGGTGTGACATTTTAACAGACACTAGAACTTATGCATACAGCTAAATCAGATGTGCTCATTCTATCATTTTTTTTTTTCTTAATGCCTACATCACCTGGTTTTCCTAGGTGGTCTCCCATCTAAGTACTAACCAGGCCTGACTCTGCTTAGCTTCCAAGATCAGACATCGGGCTTGTTCAGGGTGGTATGGCTGTAGACCATGGACAGTGGATCCACTGGAGCATGAACCAAGGACCTTTTGTGTGTAAAGCAGACGTGCTAACCGCTACACTATGGAACCACGTCCTCTATCATTTTTTTTAAATAAGCCAATCACTGAGTCCTACCTAGGCAGTTACAGAGGTGGTCTTTGGTGTATGGTCACCATTGTTAACTGTGACAGTGGAAAGTAATCATTGAATGAACATGGATGGGGCCTGGCTCTTTGCTAAGGGTGTCAAAGACCCTGACCGCAGAGCTCACGGTTGAGGGCATCCTCCTGACACAAAGGGCTCGGCTCAAGCGGCACCTCGAGCATGTAATTACACATTAATTACACATTAACCATCTGTAACATGGGTCTTCAGTGAGGGGATGGAGAGTCGTTTTGATACAACTATAGGGAGAATTTGCTATCTCTTTTTCCATTTAAATATCCTGCTCTAAAATGGGCAATTCAGTGTAATAAAGCTATCACGTGCTTCTGAATCTCTTTCCTTGCTTTTGAATTGCTGCATTTAGATTATAACCCTTTACTTCTTTTCTCTGTCCCAGATATCTTAGAGATTCCACTGACCTTGAATATATTCAATGCACAGAACGAGAGAAAAAGTAGCTGAGTGTACCTTTATTTGGCTCAGATGCCCTCATTGGAAGGTGACCCGTTTCTGAATTTATTGTCTTCCTGGTTTCTAGCAATAATCTCTCCAGGACACGAGGAAAACTAAAACGGGAATTCCATGGGTTATTAATGAAGTGACTTTAATTTAGAGATTCTCAAAACCGTATCTCCTTCAGTTATAAGTCAAGGTGGGAGTTAACTTTCTAGGAGTGAATAGTGTCTGTTATGTTTCTTGGTACACAAATATTGTGAAAGAAAAAAAAAAGAATCTGGCTTGCCTAAGAGGGTGATATCTTCAGATTCTAGGTCTGTGGTTTTCCGAGTGTGGCCCCAGTCCGCAGAGTCATGGGACATGTGACGTGGGAACATGTCACAAATGCATATGCTCAGGTTTACCATAGATCTATTGAATCGGGAACTCTGAGAGTGAGGCCCAGTCGTCACCAGAATGCAGGCGATTCTGATGGACAGCCACTAGTCTGTCAGCCTAGTGTGAGGGCAGTGGTCTTATCTGAACACATTTTAGCTTCCTGTACCAAAGTACATTCAGGTTAATAGAGGAACATGAAAAATTACTTTTCTTTTAAAGTGGCTTGTGATTTGGGAGGCACAACTAACTCCTTGGCTTTAGTAATGGTGTTTACAATTAGACGATGAAGGGTGGTGAATAACCAACCTTCTGCAGAGTTGCCTGAATCTGGCCCCAGCCCACAGTTGATGACCCAACTATGGCGAAGGGCACATGGGACACAAGCAACCAGACCTTGTAGGGCACACTATTTCTTCAACGGCAGTAAACTCAATACTGCAGACAGAAGGATTTTCGCCTCCAAATCACCCAATCCCTGTCTTGTTTGAATTTTTCCATGTTCTTTAAACACAGTCACCATTGCTTTTGTTTTAAATATATGTCTAAGTCTTGGTTTTACAATGGTCCTTATACAACTGTGAAAAAACTTTATATAAAAATAAGTGTTGGCATAGGCATTCTTAATAGATCTTTCTGGGAGTTATCCGCAAGAAAAAGCCAGCCACAAGGGCATGTAGACCCAACCTGACCAGGAAAGAGTCTTTCTCTCTCCTTGAGCTTCCTTCTGTTAATGAGATGGGCAACTGCCAAGAGAAAAGATGGTGTCAGGACGTCTAGCCCCCTGCCTGCCCTCAGTTTCTCTCTGTGCCTGGAGCAGCCGCCACCACCCTGTTCCAGCGACGACCTGTTCTTCCTCTGGGATATGTGTGGGAATCGTTGTTCTTAGAAAGCGTCACCATTCCCCTTAGTATCCCTGTTGTCACTGTGAGACACAGAGACCTCAAATCAAATCGATCTGAACAAGGTTGGAATTCGCGTGTATCAAATGAGACCAATGAGTAATAATTACTGCCCGCGTGAAGCCATTAACAGTCACACCGGTCACACAGTTAAGTCCTGCCATTTGTCAGGAAATTTTAAGCCTCTACTCATGTTCCCTTAAAAACATCTAAATGGGTCACCTTCCAACCTACGCTGAACTTGAGCCTGTAGTCAAAGTGAGGTCTCCCTTGTCCCCAGAACAAGCAGACGGTGATTAACAGAGATGCCCTTCCAGCTCATGCATGCACTAACAGCTGTTAAAAACTGCATTTGTCCAGGATTCCATGAATGATTGATACGGGAACGTATTACTTTGGCCATACGCAAGATTTTAAGATTTCCCGGAGTTCTAGGTTACACTGACCTGACTTTCAAAGTTACGAGTTAAAGCAATCTGCTTTCATCCCAGGCCGACCGTACAGGGGAGATTTTCATTTGGAACAATCTGCTATCTAAAGAGAATGAGGCAGATTGAGCCAGAATCTGTGGTTGGGACTCCTTCAGGGTGCCTGAAGGCAGCTGTATAGCCTGGCACACTATGAGTCTTCAGAAGGAGGGCGTTGTTATGCTCCAAACAGAGAAATTCTCTTCCCATGTTTAGGGTTTGTAGCTTTCTTGCCGGGGCAGGATGACTGTAAAGAAGAAACACGTGAAGCAAATACCGACTGTCGTGCTTGTACATCCCCCCAAAGAGCATTCTTAATGCTCTTGAACTTTCATTTGCTGCTTTTAAACTTATATATATTGGAAGTATAAACCAACGGGCTCACAGTGCCACAGCTGGCTGGAGACATGGCTATCGCCGGATGCACATCTCTCCTGCCCTTTGCTTTTTCCAGTCACGTCTGCATCACTATTGACTCCACAGTCTGTTTCGCCCGGTGTTTGTGTTGGGGAATCTCACTGGATGCTCTAGACAGATGGAACATATCTGAACATAGCTGTCATGTGCAGTAGCTCTTTGCTTCACGGCCTTCTTTTTACTCGGCCTACCTTCTTAGAGAAATATTTTAGGAAGTGAGATAGCGGAGAACGTTTCTGTGCTTTTGTTGTACTATTAGAACAGAATCCTTATTTCGCCAACCTTTTTCCTCCTAACTGAAGGCATCCTCCCCTGTAGATAGAAAGGTTATTGTGTCTGTGGGATTTGGCAAAGCGAAGGGCCCACTAGGGGGCGCCCAGCACCTCAGAATCGTCCGCCTCTCAGCAGAGACTGGGCAGGCGGCCAGCTCTGGGGTTGGGAGCCCTCTAATTGGGGAGGCTCTGGAACTGTTCCTGGAAGGCCTTCACCTGTCTATTAATGAGTTTGACAGCGGAGAGCACTGCCAGTCCCCAGATGGGAGTGGGGGCGGGGTGAGGGATCAAGGAAGAAGGAAGAGGTTGAGAAAACTGGTAAAAGGAAGGAGGAAGGGAGGAAAAGAGGGTTGGAGAAGGGCGGAAAAGATGAAAGCAAAGGAAGCTGCTTTTTGTGAGGTTGGAGTGCCCCGGAGACATTGGGGTATGATGTTTTTGTGAACCATATGGTGTGGGAAGGCGGGGGGGGGGGGGGGGATGGGGGGATGGGGACAGGGAAAAGCCAGGTTTGTGCTTAATTAGGAGACCAGGATGTCTCTCGGGTCTAGACGGTCTTAGCCACCGTGTGGGCCTGGGTCCTCCCAGGGTCCTCCCAGGCACCTGTGCCAACCTGCGACCTCCATGACTTTATCTCTTCCCCTGGAAGAGAAAGTGAGGGGCTCTTGACCACATATTTCTAGATATACGGGTTGAAATCAGGACCCCAGCATTCTAAGAGACCCTGGCTCGGGCAAGTTATCTAACTTCCTAGCCTCAGGTTCATCTCTAAAGGGGAGGTAATAATAGTACATTCGAAGGATTATAGAGATAGTTAAGTGAGTAATGCATGTAAATGGATTAGAGCAGGACCTGGAATGTAAATACTCAAAGTATTAGTGTTATTATCATCTGAAAGGATTCCTGGCATGCTTTGTAGCCCCATTTCATCATGTGCTCCCTTTGGCTTTCATACCTGTAGTTTGTTGGTATGTTTAGTCTTTAATAATCAGGTAATTCTAAAGACAGAGATAAGACCCATTCTGGATCAGTGTTCAATCTCAGAAGATCATGATGTCTATTCTGAGTATTATTCTTTGAGGTTTTTCACCCCATTCCAAGAGTTTAAGGCCTAGGTGTCGTGGATCCTCAGGTTGGGTAGAAAAAAAAAATCAGTATTCCGCCTATTATTAATTTATTATATGTAGGTGAGAATATGTGCCCCTGTGTAAAGGAAGGGGTTGTCACTTGATTGTCACTGCAGGCGCATTAAATGGACCAGCTAGTGGAGCTCAGTCTAGCCTGCAGCTTTATCAGCAGGCTCCTGCACAATCTGGGGGCAGGAAATCCTCTAAGGGTGGGGTACAGGAGGCAGAGGCCGGGAGGGCCCACTGGAGAGACGCTGTCTTCTTTTTGCAATCATTTCACAGGGGCCAAAAACATGGGGGACTGGAGCACTTTTCCTAAACAATCTGTGCAGCTTGGCAGGCTGGTGAAGATTCTCGTTTTTCACCTGGAATAAGGTGGGGAAAGGACAAACATGTCCCCCAAGGATCACTTAATCTACCTGCTGGGTCAGGTAGCCATGCATTTTCGGCTCTGGGGTCTGGACTAATGTAATGGATCTAATATTTTTGAGAGAATTCCCCAACTGCATGCTCCCACTGCGGGCAAGCTGGTTTCTCTTGCTGCACCACCTTTTGGTAGATCAGATCGTTGCCATCGGATCTTTCTCCCTCTCTGAACTCACGCCTTTTGCCCCGTGGCTTTGCGGTGTCTCCCACCCAAGGAGCAGAGCGTGCCTCCCCAAACTTGGATACGGTGGTTGGCCGCGTGACTGGCTTCGCCCTGACTGAGATGCAGGTGAAAGTGTTGCGTTCTGAACCTAGGGCTGGAGAAGCCTGTGTGTTTCCACTTGTGCTTCTTCGATTCAGCCATTTCCATGAGAAGGACGTGGCTCAGGCAGGCGCTCCGGTCCGAGAGGGAGGATGAGGCCCACGTAGAACAGAGCCACCCCGGTGAAGCCTCAGTCAGCCAACGTCCAGTGAACCCACAAACACGTGAATGAAATAAACGCTCACAAGTGCTATGCCACGAAGATATTACAGTCGTTTGTCACACAGCAATAGCGAACCAACATATGGGCCCATCGTGAGACTAGAATAACGAAGGCAGATGTGATAAAAAAAGAAAAGTCGAATCTCTCCACTGGTAGAATGCGAGGAGTCGGAGAAGACGTACGATAGGGAGGGCACACGCCCAGCTTCCTACTCTCTCTGTGCCCTTGACTATCACGGGCAAGAAACATCCTGCAGATTTTGGAAATCCCGAGGACGTCAGGAACCAGGGGCCCGTTTTCCTAGGTACAGCATGGAGGAGGCTGTGAACCTCCAGGAAACACCTGTGTTTTGCGCAGCACCATGCCAGTGAGTTATCAAACAGCTCCGGCAGAGGAAGATGCCTGGGCCAGTGGTCACGGCACGGGGTGCTCCTGCCTAGCTCTCCCCAGTCTTTATAGAGTGTGGGGTGGGGGGAGCAGGGAGGGGAGGATCTAGAATTCATTGCATGCTCCAGCAAGAGCGACCCAAGGGGTCAATGGACTGACAGAGCCTGGGCCTCGAGCAGAGAAGCCAGAGAACGCGCTGGGTTGGTGACCAGAGATGGATGTCTGGGGCCGTGGTACCTGCGTAATATTCCCTCCCCCCTTAAAAAGAAAGGCCAGATGCCCACAGTTTGTCCATCAGTGGTTCTCCTCTCAGGCCCAGCGGCGCTGCAGACTTATGGCCACCCAGATGCCATCTTGGGGAGGTTGGGAGGCAATCTGCCACATCCAGCTGGTTCCCACTGACGTGGCAATACTGAGTTGTTTCCTTGCTTCTCGGGCATGTGGCACGTGCTCTTAAGAAGTTTAAACCATTTCCTGAGAGGGTTTAGTCTTCCTTAGAGCCTCATTTTGTAAAATATCGTGTCTCTGTTTCTTCAAGGCGGGAACAATGTTCGGTTTTAAGTTTGCAAAGAGGCCTGAAATGCCATAACCCGTCTGAGACTTCAGCCCACAAACATCTGCTCGCCACTACCGGGAAAACGTCTTTCTTCAGCTGTTGGCTGTCAGCGGCTCTGTGTGAGCTAGTTGAGTTGGACGAGGACGCTGTAAGGGAGGGCCACGTGGTATTATCCATCTGCTGTGGAACCGAAATTGTGTTTTCACGGCACGGGAACAGAGGCGGGACTCCGAGTGGATTTCGGGTCAGTTCCTTGATGCTCAGGCCCACGTCCCGTATCCCGTTTCTCCACCTTCGTGTTGCATTTCAGCGAAAGGCGGCCCCTTGCCATCCCGAGTTCTTCGGCCAACGTCATCCGAGAATGCGAGCGGGGTGATTTGGGGGGAGAGAACGTGTTAGTTAACTGGGCCCGAACTGCTATGCAACACCCGATGCGTAAACCGCTTCCTGCGGGGCTGGGAAAGAAGCTGAGCCTTTCGGAAAGTTAACTTTTTGTTTTCTGAGGCCTTCTGATTTCTTGGCGGCAGCTGACATGCCCGCAGAGCAGCGGTGATACCCTGGGAAACGGAGAGATGCTTCGTTGTCCGGCCCAGCTGGGGACAGCGCGGGGCCGGCGCCGGCCAGGACAGTGTGCCCCTGCCGGGGTCCCAGCTTTAGGGGGCAGCTCTCAGGCCACGGGCTCGGCCCCAAAATGGGAGAATCCTGGGCTGACCGGATTTTCCAGGAAGCACCTCATACAACAAAATTACCTTTTTGGCGCCTGCGCATTTGATCTTGCCAGCCGAGCATCCATCCTATCCCTAGGTATTCATAATCGCCTTCCTGGGGCGGACACCATGCTCAGCACTCAGATCCGTTGGCGATTACATCCCTGGAATTTGTGTTTCAGGCAAAATGAAATGTGGCTGGTCACGCATCCTTCCTTCTCCGTTCAGGGTGCTTCTAGCCTTGTGACCGGGCTCTTGTTTGAAAGTGCTATGCTCGGACACGCATGCCCGTGTTCATGTGTGCTGGACAGCGTTCTCGTGATTTTTGTCCAAATAAAGTTGAGGGCGGAAGGGGCTTGCGAGAAATGTAGCTTCTACTTGTGAGGTTTCCCCTCGGGGATTGGGAAGGAGTTCTAATCGGCAAGCACGAGTCCCCAAATGGGAAGGAAGGTCATGGGGATGGGTGAGGCCTAGGTCCTGGTGCCTTGGCTTCCTGGGAGGCCTTTGGGTGACTGACAGCAAGGAGAGACTGAGCAAGCGACTGCACACCTACAAATGTATCTCCCTGAACGCTGGCCTCCCCATCTGTTCTAGCTTCTAATCACAAATGCAAAAAAAAAAAAAAAAAAAAAAAGCTAATTTACAATGGCGTCATAAAAAAGGGAAAATATAAGTAATTTAAGAGCCGCCCTATGCTCTGTTGTTCAGGCTGTACACACACTTCAGGCAGAGAGAAATTGCTCTCTCCCTGTGTTGAGAACGGTCGGTGCCTCGTATCAGCTTGTTTCTGATTGGCTGGACTAGTGGAGCATTCCTATGAGGCTGAAAGGAGGAGGAGCCGGTCTCCAGGACAAGACACTTCCCACGTGATTCTGCCAGCCACTGGGTTTGTTATTCAAGGCCAGTCGTCTGTCCTGATTCTGGATTATTCGACACAATACTACGAGTCTATGATCGCTATACATTATTTTCTTTTCAACTGTGCTAGTGATGAAATAAAGAGGTTTGTCATGAATCACCTTAGTAAGGAGATAGAGAAAGTTATGCCTGTGTACCAACTTGTAGACTTGACTTCCTTTTCTTCCTCTCTTTCTTTTTCTCCTGTCCCTCGGGCGCTTCCATTTTCTGTCTCTGACTTAGAAATCATCTGGAGTGCCAGTAGCATGGGATCGAGGAAGAAGCGAACGGTTTGGAGTCAGGGGCTGTCTCTAGATTCCTGTCATGATCCTGGCACCCAGGAGTTATGCAAACACAGGACAGGTGACAACCTCTCTGAGAGACTCACTTCTCTTACATGGGGATGGGGATGAGAGGCAGCTGCTCTATTTCCCTGTCTCCGTAACCATCCTGTGGATCCCAACGGGACAGTGCTTAGTAAACCAGAAAGCACTTGTGGGAGTGTGTGCTCTCTGATCCAGCCCTTTCACTTCATAGGTGAAAAAATAGGCCCCTTTAGTGCTCCGAGGAGAACCCGACCCTTGCACTTGACCCCAGCACTCACTTCTTCACCCAGGATGTATTAGACACTTTGATGGCACCCAGGGCTGTGCTGGTTTCTGAGGGAGGGATCAGAGGAAGGGCACAAGCTCTGGTGGAGTCCACAAAAAAAAAGAAGACGCTTTCTTCGCTTTTGAGGAACTAGTTGGTTCAGTTTCACAGCTCCCGATGAAGCGGAAAGACTTCTCCTGTACTCAGAATCAGCAGTGCCAGTAACTTATTAAAAACCTTGGGCAAATCACTCTGCTTCCCTGGGCCTCAGTTTTCCCTGCTATAAAATAAGAAGTTTGAACAAGGTAGCCTCTAGGAATTCTTCAACCTCTGAAACTCTACCGTTATCATATTATTGAATCTACCCAGACAACAACTTTCGTTTTATTAACTTTAAATTGAAAACATCATCATTTTCTCTGATCCTCTGGTTGCTTTAAACGTGTTATGACTCGTCATTTCCATCTTTGACAATCTTGCAGGTGCAATAGGGAAGATAATAAAGTTCTTTCTGAAAAAGAGAAAACGAAATATCGATGGATAATTCATATAGCTCAGTGAGCTCTAAATAAGCTTTGAAGTGGTAGATTATTTAGGTAGTACTAGGGAAAAAATATTCTGACATTTGTTAAAATGGGAATGAAAATTTATTCAGGACTATTGCAATAGGGGAGAAGATTGGCTTAACTCCAAATACTGTAAGATACTGTAAAGGCAGCTGGAGATTTTTAGCTAAGGAGCAGAGCAAAGGGGCGATGGATAGAAAAATCATTAAGAGAAGACATCAAGGGTAGGACATCCTTGTTAAACCCACTTAATGGGCTGGAGTGACCTGAAATCAAAGACAGAGGATAAGGAATTTGATCCAGTTTTAAGGGTAATTAGATACAGTAGTGGAAGAGGTTCTCACTAAACTTAGGGTTTTTGCTACAACTAGACCAGGCAGCCAAGGCCAAGGTCCAAGGAAAGAATCTCTATTCTTGAGGGGAAATAGCCTATTTTCTAGGATAGTCTAATCCTTTTTAGGAGAATTTTTAGTAATTATCGGATAATTATTGGATACTTAGTTCCTCATCGTTGTTTTACAAATAAACGACGGGAGGAGAGGAGCGGGGAGTTAGTGGAAGGGTACATTCTACTTTGGTGAATGAGACACAATCCTCAGAGCCCTCCCCCTTGGTGGGCTCTCATATTTGCAGGGGAGCTTGGAATCTTGGATTATATGATATGGAATGACACTCCCTCTGAGTCAACCACTTGGACTAGGCTGAAGCCTATGCTTCCATCAAAAACTACCTGCCACGACACAATGTTTACTCTGAAAAGATAACTGCTAGAATGTTTCTCGCGTTGCTCACAGATCCATCAGTTTGCACAGGAAAAAAAGTTGTAATAACCTTTCGTATTATTGACTAGTATTCAGGATGTACTAAGTAAATACCACTGTGTAGATACGTATGGCATTGTCTACACTGCTGGCTTCTATACCCTGCCCTCTTTATTACCTCTCCATCCCCATGCATGTTTACGATCTTTGGTTCTGGAAGTTCAACAGTACTGTCTACAGAGCAGGTGAAAAAGGTGAACATGTGTTCTTGGGCCCTAATCAACTCTTCTAGTTATTTTTACTTATTTTATCTTATATATGTTTTTGACTTTCAAGTAACCTTTTTGATCTTGGCAGCACCACCTTTGGGCATTAAAGACGGGTTGAGACCATTGCTTCTCCCACGCTCCGCATTTTACTTAGCCTTATACCAAGCGCTGTCTTGGTAGACCCTGAAGTGGTTCAACCTGAGGTCATCGCCTTCTGGGTTGACCTTTTGTGTTTGCAAAATGCCTGGATATAATAATGGTTTGGGGGCATACTTACTTTCTTATTATGCCGCCAGCACCATCTGATGGCATGGTCCCCAGTTTATCACGATGACTAGGCGTGGCGTATTTGCAGTCCCTTACAACGTCATAGCGCTGACTGCTCTGAGAGCCACACAGTCAGTTATCGGCAAGGTCCAGGAGGGGTTTGAGCAGGGCAGCACTGGCCAAGGCAGCCGCACTTGTCCTTTCTGCCACAGCGTGGTGAGCCTGCTGGTCAAAGATGCAGCAATTCCATGCGCACGCTTTGCACCCATGGGATCCAGGCCTTTACTGGGGTCGCGTGTTCCCATCTGCTTGCAGTAGTACCCCTGCGGCAGAAGCACATACCTCAGACTGGAGTTGCACAAATGCGCAGGGAGCTCGGGGTGCCTGGTGGGGAGTCGGGGGCAGAAATCCCTTAGTGGAGCAGGACATGTGGAGATACAGGGTGTGCACGATCCTGGCGCCTTCAAGGCAACGAAGGAACTTTCCAGACAGCTGATGAGCAGTGTCTCCATCTTCACATCCCCCACAAAATATCCAGACGGACAAGGGATCTGGCTCCATCCAATGTCTCGGTTTTTAGTCTGTGACTCCGGGTGTGTCGTTCGTGGTCCCTGGGCAGCATGGCGAAGCAGATCCAGAAACCTGTCATCTGCAGGTTGCTCCCGGTTATCGTACCGAGATGTGGGCTTTCTGGCAATTGTGTGCACTGGGCCCTGCAGACACGGCACGATAAAATCCTCCAGGCCTCGAAGGCTTTTCGTGTTCATCCTCCTGGAGACTAGATTACACGCTTTCTACTCTTCACTCTTCCCTATCTCCTCTGTGACCGGTCTTGCTGTTTGCTCTGTGGCCACAGGCCAAGTTCCAGGGAGCAATGAGTTACAATCCAGGCCTCTGCAGGCCAGCTGACCAGGCAGGAGAGGAAAGAATCGGAGTCTGTAGAAAAAGGAACGTGTTAAAGGTGCCTCTGGCGGCCTCCAAGCTGAACGAATGTTGGCTGTTCCATCATCACCAATTTCCTCTGTTCACCAGGTCAGGTTCCTGGCAATCCACAGTCCCGGAAATTCTGAATTGCACCAGACTATCCCAGTAGTGGGGAAACCATCTCTCCGGGATGATATTTGTGAATCGTCAGGTCTGGTTGGGATGGCTGGGGTGTTGGCAAGGACCAGGATCCAAAGGACTAGAAAGGGGACCTCGGAGGGGGCTTAGGGGTGTAGGTAGAGGGGTGACGGGAAGGCGGAGCCCGCTGAACGGGGTGACTAGGGAGAACAGAGGAGGAGCCGGTCAGGGAGATCTTTAAGGGAGGGTGGTGGGAGGGGTTGGCACTAGCCAGAGAAGGGAAACTGGGCTGGCAGAAAGCTGAACGAGGCGAGTGGCGCTGGGGAGTGAGCTGAGGGACAGAAGGACGAGGAGCCAGGGATGGAAGGTGAGTTGAATGACGAGAGCGTGCGGGGAGAGGAGGGGAAGGCTGGGGCTGGGGCGGGGAGATGCGAGGCAGCTTCCTTTTCATGCTTCCGAATGGCCTACGCCTAGTTACTCATCTCGTGGAAGGGAGCAACTGGACAAAGTTCCGACGGGTCCACCAGTTATCTCGCGTGCCACCCCTCGCATCAGCCCGTGACATAATGCCCATTATGAAACGCACAACCAGGGAACCAGTGCCAGGTTCTAGGTAGAACAATGATCACGGGAAGAGTGACAAAGAGCAGAAGTGGGGCTGGACTGCCAGTCTCGGTTCCCTTTTGATAACCTACATACAGTGACACCCCTCAGTTGGCAAAGCTTGGTCACAGGGCCGGGAGAGAGTTGCAGGGTGGGAACCTAAGAGAACGACTCTGAGGCAGAAACAGGCAGAGCGGGAGAAGTCGGTGCCCCCAATCCAGGCCTCTGGCCGCAGAGACTTGGGAAGGGCTGGTTTAGACTCGGGGAGGATGACAGGCTGGTACCCTGGCCCTGCCTTCCCAGGGTTTCTGCCTCACATGGAACATGGCTCGGGGATGCACAGAACCGCGGGACCACAGGCGTGAGAGAGAACATTTAGAACAGAAGAAAGACGGCACGAATGGAAACAGACGAGCATAACACGCCACCGAAGTCTAAGAAACAAATGGGAAGATCCACTTCCAATTGATTTTGCAGATTTGCAAAACCTTCCGGGAGGAACACAGAAAAATGGCACGAGAAAAGAAACGGTATCTTCCGAAAAAGGGGGAAAGGGAAAAACAATGTTGCCCACTCACCATCGAATAGAGATCAAATTAAGAAAACCAAAGAGCTTTTTGCTTTCTGTTGATACGCATGACTAAAAGTGGGTTTCTCATCTTTGCCTTGTTTTCAGCGGCAGAAAGCGGTTTTCAAATTGTATTCACAGACCGACATTGCTGAATAGAGGTAGCTTTATTTCATTCCGTCAGAAAATAATTTTTTCGATTATAGCCCTACTAGAAAACAATGTGTTGTCAGCCCTCGGGCAGAACTTGTGGAGCCGTGATCAAGGGGTTCTTTGAAATTGTCGTGAGTTTGTCTTTTCTGTCTGTGTTCAGGCACAAAGGGTCCGGAACCTGAGTGAAGAGCCCTCCCTCATTCGTAAACGACACCCAGACACCCACGTCCGCTTAACCTGGACGTGACGGACTCAGCGGAAGTGGATTTGAGAGATGACTTTAAAAATACACGGTATTCCAGTCGCTTCCGTCCGGTTCTACCGCTTGGGCAGCAAATCGCCAGGCTCCTAGAATCCGGACCTAGCACTTCTGTCTCACCTCCGGGAGCTGGAGGGACTTTCTGGGTAATTAGCATGCAAATGTGCATTTCGATGCAGGAGCGGAGACAAGCTTTCACCCCCCTGCCGAGGGATTGATTTCGTTAGCGCCCCCTGCCCCCCCCCCACCACCAAGGTGTGTTTTTCATTTAGCCATGCTCGTGTGACTACGAGCACAGAGGGTGAATTCCACCTAGGCGGTAATTGATAAGGAGCCTTATTAAAATGAGATCCCATCCCCACAGCAAGGAAAAAATACCCGTGTCCAGTGTTGGCTGAGAGATGAGTGAGGACCTCTCAGGAGTGTTCATGTTGAGCAATTCCTGCTTTTTATGTAATTAAAATGTTGTTGTAAAGGAATGTTTTAAAAGCCTCAGTGATTATTTGCAAATAACTATTAGAAGCCTTTATTTATTTTTTTTAAAAAAATTTTTTAGGCAAGGCAACCCTTGGTTGACCTCACAGATTGCAAGGACCTTGTCAGCTTACAAACCCTTATTTTTTATTTTTTTACGCCTACAGCACCTGGTCTTCCTAGGTGGTCTCCCATCCAAGTACTAACCAGGCCCAACACTGCCTAGCTTCCAGATGGGATCAGGCTTGTTCAGGATGGCATGGCCGTAGACTAGAAGCCTTTATTAAGTCAAGCAACCTCACTTATTTATTATTTCTAAGTGTGACTCCCATCGAGTCAAGGAAAGAGGGCCTTCGTTCTGTTCTTTTTTTCCTCCCATGAAGGAGCTTGTCCCCACCCCCACACCCACCCCAGGGAGGGGTCTGTAAAAGTTTTCCCTGGTGATATTCAGCAAGGCGGTTTCTTTTTTTCTTTTAAATGATTTTGCTGGCAGCATGTAAAATGCCTATCCTTGACTAGATTTCCTTGGATTTCAGGGTTTTGTTTGGTTGGTTGGTTGGTTTGGTTTGGTTTTTGGTTTGGTTTTGGTGGTGAAATATTTTTCCTGTCTAGGTCAATTTTTCGTGGTTGGGATGACACATCTTGTAGTATCCGAATGAACTGAGCGGGAAGATTTAGTGTTTTAGGCATCAAAGCAGTGAGAAGATTCTGGGGCATTTTTGGCCAGAAAGTTATTGCCTGAAATTCGAGCTCCCTGACTTTTGAGCCACGAAAGTTGAATCGGCCCAGGGTGGTGGTGGGGGTGTTGGTTGTGGTGGTGAGGATGATGGTGATGGTGGTGGTGGTCGCAGGGAGCTTTGTCCCTGAGTGGGTGGTGATGGGAGCAGAGGGTAAAAATGCACCACCACTTCTTAGCATCCAGGATTATGGGTAAGGCCTGTAAGGGGACAAAATGTTAACTGGGTAGTTACCTCTGGTCATGAGACCGTGGGTGACTGTTGCTTCTTTATATATTTATCTACATTTTAAAAACTCTTTACAGTAAGACTGTATTGCTGTTGTGGCACGATCACATTGAAGACCCCCGGAGCCAATTAAGATGAATTGTGAGCCTTTATTAGCCGGCTGGCGACGGACTCATCCACTAGAGAATCAGCCCCCAGCTTTCAGAGGAGGTCGCTTATAAAGCCTACGATTACATGGAACAAGCAAGCAGGTTTACAGAAGCAGGATCCTAGAACTATACTCTGGTTAAATATTACACAAGCAAACAGAAGTCGGCCATTTGAAAATTCCCCTCCCCGCCCCCTTAACATTACTTTTAGAATCCTGAAACACTAATTCCTTTTAAAGCTCTACGCTGGAGGAGGTCCGAAGATCATGGAGCTGGTAGTCACAGGAAGGCATTAAAGGCAGGGTGACTTACAACCCCATTTGGCTGCTGGAACCCCACCCAAGGCTCCCCAAACCCTGACACTTGGCAGGCCTCTTGCCTTCCGTTTGGGGGCGCGCCTGCTGCAGTATGACAAGGGCGGGGTGTCTGCTCCCACGGAGGGAATCTGCCCCATGCCAGGAGCTCAGAAGGCCGCTTCTGCTCTCCATCCTCACCTCTCAGGGCTTCGGGGCCTGCATTCGCTTAACACTGCCCTTGACTGTGGTACCAGCTTCTAGCCCGTTGATTTATGGAGCTATTTGGTGTCAAGTAATTGCCCATCAATATCCTATTTATCACCCAGCTTGTCACGGGTTGTGGCTGCTACTCCACAAAGCCAAGGCTTTAGAGAGAGAGCGCCAGGGACTCAAAACACAGGAAGAGGGCGTAGGAAATGCCATGTGGCCACCTTCTTTCTCACAGCTTGCTTCTTACTGCTAGATCTTTCCACGAAGGAGGGGAGGGACCTGGCATGAATCCAGGGTAGGGGAGCGGCAGCTGGACTTCTGGACTCGGAGAGAGCTCCCTCTTGTCCTAGCCCTTCTTCCTCAGTAAATAAATGTGTTTGGCGTTGGGGACCGGGACAAAATCTACATATTCAATAAGTCATTAAGTGTTTTAAAAATGTCCAAATTAATAGCCTGGAAAGAAATATATCAGAACACAAATACTCTGTGGGTGATAGAAAACTTCTTCTTCTTGCTATATTTTCTACATTGTCTATAACAAGCATATTTCTCTTAAAAGAAAAATACATTTTGTCTATGTTCACCCATACTCTGAAATTCCACAATTAAAGAGTTGTTTATTCAGCTTCAAGTTTTTTATGCTTTTAAAATGCAGATTATCTTCGAAGGTGGCTCTTACAGCCTCCAGCTGAGGAGTTCATCCTTCTAGAAGGAAGGCTTTGTAATTGATGGCCCCCAGAGAGCAGGCTCTGATGAGCCCGAGGGTGTGTGTGGGAGCGGTGCGAGGGGGCCGGAGAAGGGTCTGGGAGCGGGGAGGCGGTGCGGGAGGGGGGGACGGGGTGGGGCTGGAAAACAGCTTCGCCCACCACAGGGTTGGCCTGGGGCACGCTGGGAGTCTCAGTGCGGACGCGAGGGCCCTCTGCCCTCTGCAGTGCTGAATTCCTGCAGAGCCCAGCATTATCTGGATGGAGTCTCCGAGATGGACGTTTTAGGCCTTTTCCTTGTCCTTGAGTACGAAGGGTTCTGTCCTGAGGCCCTCCCTCTGCGGGGCGGGGAGGGGGAGGAAGCCGGGACTCCAGGTGTTCCACAACAGAAAGCCCCAGCTCCTGACACTGAGAGATTAATAGTGATTTTTTTTAAGAAAAAAGAAGCCTTTTATCATATTGCTAGGGCTGTCAGAAACCATTTGGGCATATTTTTTCTCGTCCTGTTTTCACATGCAGACGTGGGAGGGCATACCTGTCCTCCCTCCGCACCTTTACGAACCACGGTGAGGACCGAGAGGAGGGTTTCCGGCGCGGCCCATCCGTCAGGCGGTTTGATTGGCGTCGCGTCACCTCAGCGATGCCCGGACTGAATGGAAGGAGGTTGCCAATTGTTTCTATCCTCAGGTTCCTTTTTATGTTGATTGTGGCCGAGAACCCGAGTCCGGGGGCACAGCAGGAATGGGCTGAGGAGAGCTGGCATTCGCGGGGTGCTTCCCGGGTGCCAGGCAAGGTTTTAGCTGCTTTACGTCTATTCATCCATTTAATTCTCTCAACTCTACAAGAAGGGAGCTATTGGTATTGCCATTTTCTGGACAAAAACAAAAACAAAACACAGAAAAACTGAGGGCCAGGGAGATAATCACTGGCCTAAAACTACTCATTAGTGAGTGGCAGAGCAGGGGCGTGAAGCACGCCCTCTGCTGCCAAACCGCGACACACACACACACACACACACACACACACACACACACACACACGTCGTCCGTTTGCGTGCAGTCGATCCAAATTTTGCTTCCATCTGTGTGTAGAAGTTTCAAAAAGTCATCAGACGGAAACACCTTTCCAGGCATTCTGCTCATTATACTGTGCTAACAATTCACATCTGTAATTAGGAGGCCGGGGAGTGAGTGTTTCTGTCGCTCGCACCAATCTCTCCTCGTGGAAACCGCGTACCCACGTCCCAAGAATAAAAAATATGACGCCCACAGGTCGGCGCCGAGTGGACGTCCACCATCCAAAGATTTTCAGGACCCAAGGATTTTAGTGATTAACGATCCCCATGGCGTGACAAGAAGATGGGCCAAATAACTCAAGTCAGTTCTGCTTCAGTGAACGGGAGGAAAATGTTTTTCTTATTACCGCCCTAGGCCCTTTGGCTGGGGCCTTGTCAATTGGACTGACAGAATTCAGATGAACAAGAGCAAAGCATAGAAATCTATGTAATGCAAGTTTTATGTGACGCAAGAGCCTTCTTGAAGAAATGAAGACACACACACACCCTACTCCCCTCCCCCCAGGAAAGGTGACCCCTGGGCACGTTTAGACCAGGTTGGATGAAGAGTGGAAAGTTGTGGGAAAACAGGACAGGAAAGAGAGAAGAGGTTCAAATTCTTCTCGTGGTCCCTCTGTCTTTAGAGATAAGGATGCCCCTTTCTTCTGGGTACAGGGACAGCGTCTCTCACATGAGAGTGTCGTGACCTGCTTCAGGGGAGACAGGGCGGGTCAGAGTCTGTCCTGTATCTGCTGTTTCTGGAATTTCTTCAACTAGAAATATTCAATATGTCAAGTGGCCCTTTTTCGAAGTAGTGTATTCTGAACCCCGCTGTTGGCAAACAACAAAACTTTAACAAAACTTTAAAGCTGATGGCATCTTGCAACCAAGACACCGAGTATAACATGAGTCTCGAATTCCCTAGATAATTTATTTCATATACTTTTTTGTCTTTTTATAGAAATGAATACACTCATCAAAAAAAATTGGTTCCAATTTTTTTTTTAACTTTGAAGAGCACTACTTGCAAACCTCTACTTAGATTAATGTCTTATTATCCACTTAACCTTGGACATGGGACACTTGCCAAAGATCCACCTTGACCTCTCTGGAATTCTCTAGTTCATAGCTGAACTCTTTGGGTTTCACTTCCTTTCTACCTGGTTTCTTCGACAGAGATGTCAATGCACGTGGAAAATGATAATAGAACATGTCCTTGGGGAAGCCACGCTCCGGGAGTCCTCTCCCAGCCCTCTGTGAGGGCCCTGAAACTTGGCCAGGGGCAGGCTGAAGGCACAATTGAGCTTCTCTCCTGGGGCGATTTACGACAAGGCTCTGGGCTAGTTTTCCAGGCAGATGCCATCTCTGCCCAGCCCCGGCCTTCGGGGTTATGCCGATAATGTGAAGGTGACCCTGAAACTAAGCCTAAACGTAATCAGACGGTCGGTATTACGAGCCTTACCAAGCCTTCCTCATTTCTTCATTTCCTTGCCGTGGAATTTCGTACTCGTCGGCACATTCTCCGGGCGTGACGGCGTAGGGGTGACAGACACGGCAATCCTGATTCTCACGGCACTAGTCTTGCAAAGAACACGCACGAGAGGCAGCATTTGGTTTATCCTGCAAATGGTTTTAACTCATCCGTTATGGTTATATCTCTAGCAGTCATGGCTCTGGGCATGGAGAAGCTTTCCCGGTGCTAAATTTCGTACTACTCCTTCAAACCAGCCAGGGCGGGTTCCATATCATTACTTCTGAGTGAGGCTCTGAAGTCTATTTATGACAATTCTTAGCTCCCTTTTTATTTTATTTTATTTTATTTTTTTATTTTACTATTGTCTTATGAGCTAGGGAAAATAACATCTGCATAGGGAAAATCTCATCTCATTCAACAGTTAATTTTTTCCTCTATCCTAATTCTCAAAGGAGTGAATAATTGCAGACAAGGGACACAAGTCAAAATTTCTGTTCCTTAAGAGTCTAAGGAAGCAGTATATTTATCTCTGTCTCTCTTACTTGGATTAATAAAACGAGATTAGTGTTTTTTTTTTTTTCTGGAAAGCTAAATAAATGTCACACAGGAAATTGTGTATGCATGATAGCAGAAAAAATGACTAGATAATACAGATATAGATGCAATCATCTGGGCTTTTCAAAGTTTTTCTAAAAGTAAACTCTATAAAATCAAAAGGAAAGATAGACACTAACTCAGATTTTTCAAAGAAAAGAACCTATAAATAAACGAATTGGACTATCACTTGATTTGTATGTCAGATATGTAAGTACTTAGAGAAAACACTGTCTGTTTCAGCTGTTCTCATCAGGATGATTAATGACCACTTAAAAGTGCTTGATTCCATTTGTATGCCAGCTGCTCTTGTGTAAAACAAACTGGAACTTTCTCAAGATAATCAGAGTTGGACTGTGCAGGATTTGGGGGCTGGTACCTAAGAACGAGAAAATGAAATGGGTGGCTCTCAGTTCATTGCTCTGAGGTCAGACTGACACTTGCGACTGAAACACAGTGACCTTGAACGACATGGGTTTGAACTACGTGGGTCCGTTTTTGCGCGGATGGTTTTCAGGAAACACTGTGAAGCATTTTCTTTTCCTTATGATTTTCTTCATGTTTTCTTTTCTCTAGGTAACTTCATTATAAGAATACAGTATGTAATACATATAATAGACAAAATATGTGTGAATCAACTTATCAGTAATGCTTTTCAGTGCACTATTAGTAGTCAGGTTTTGGGGGAGTCTAAACTTGTATGGACTTGCAAGTGCACCCGAGCCCCTGTGTTGTTCAAGGATCAACTATACATTTAAAGCAGAGGCTGATTTCCAGGACTTGTAAAAACAAGGGCCTGCCCCTTTGCAGTTCTGATTGGTGGAAAGATCTTAGCCATTATGGAGCCTCATGCATTGTGAGCAAGCTAACAGGAACCTACGTAGTCTTAACTAGACAAATTAATAGCACTTTAAAAGGAAAATATGCAAGATGAGTCAGTCATTCGAAATCACAGACAAACTGGACCAGCAGCAATATGAAATCACTAAACCATGGAAGCCATGCTATGTCCTTTTGTAATGAAGCAGCCACCACAGGTGGCACCCTGTGGGTGGACGCTGTTGGTGATGGGGGGATGGGCGCATGCACAGTGGGGAATGATCTCAGACTTAAGCTCCAAAGATGGTATCCGTTTCTGCCTTTGTATTTCCTGTTGCAAAAGTTTAAATGTAGCTGTGCAAGAGGTGGGAGTGATTTTCTTGATTTACCACACAACTACTTTCACAAGTGTCCAAATGAAAATGAAAACTGTTGAAAATCTAACTGTTGTCTTTAAGGTCAGTTACTTTGAGACATAAAGACAATCAACAAATATCATTCAGGCTACCCTAGCTATATGCCTGACCTGAAATATCTTTCTGTCTCATTGCGAGAGATCAAAGCATAATAGCTAATGGTTGCCAACTGCTTAGTATGTTTTAGGCACTGTACTAAACAGGTTATAAACATTTTTTTTTTATTGTTACTCAGAGAAACCTTATGAGGCTACTATTATTACATCCCCACGTTAGAGACAAGGAAACAAGACATTTTTTCACATCCCACAGTTAAGAATGGCAGAAGCGAGACTCAAACCCAAGTCTCTTTGACTCCAGGGACCGACCCTGCTCTCACTACATGATATATACGTGCATTATGAAAACGGCATTGGTAGGCAGGACGCTTATGAGAAAATGCCAAACCGAGTGCCAAAGACAGTGTTATAGAAGGTCCTCAGAAGAGCAAAGGGCATCTGGACAGCTCAGGGAGAAGGTGAAACTCGATAGGAATTTGGATTTGAACTTGTGGACGAAAGGTTAGTAGGATGGTATTGGGAAACTACTATACTTTCTCACAAATATTCCTTTAGTGTTACCAAAGGAAGAAAATTGGCCTCATGAATCATTAAGCTGATTTACTGTGACCTTTCTTAAATGATTATACACACATAGATAATTTTTATATATTTATATAAAATCTTATAAAATTTATATAAACATATATTTTTAAAAGTATATATAATTACTGGCTAGAGTGAGTTCACATTGCCAGGTATCAATTATTTCTATTTTATGGATGAGAAATTCCGTAAAGCCTTGTATACCATAAGAATTGATATAGCTTTGGCGAGACAATTTCCATGGGTCTCCCTTATTTCTGCATGTCCTACAAACAGAGGCTTCCTGGTGGCCCTTTGTTCTGGACTATCTTTTCAAGGTAGTTAGGAAATGGTCTTGGAAGATATAGTGTTTCCTCTCTGGTGAAGAGGGCAGGCATGCTTACTGTCCGTTATAAAAGATGGGGTTCTCTAAGCTCAGGGCTCTTCTCCTATAACACAACCCACTGCACGTGTAGGCTCCCATCTGGGTCGGTCCACATCACCCCCATTGAACGTGGGAGCAAGAAAAACTGATCCAACACACTGTGCCTGAGTCAGAAAGTCCTCTGCCTCTGACCCAGGAATCTCACATCTCCTGCCAACGACCATGAAACTGTGGCAGCTAAGTTATAAATAAGGGAAAATCTCAGACCCTTCACACTTTGGGAGACAGAAAAGTTTATTTTCTTTTTTAGATAGGTCAAATCTGTTCTTATCCTTATTGAAAAATAAGGCATCTGCTCTGGTGTCCTTTGATCGACATCAAACAGATCCATCTTAGAGCTTAGAGAAAGCAAAGACGACAAAATGCCAGGGAGAGTCTCCTCTGAATGCTTAGCAAGGGTGCCTAGGGACTCGGTTAAGTGAATTACAGCTCTTTCCATATCCACCCTCAAAGGGCTCATCATCCCAAGCAAATCTGGCCCATCTCTGTTTTACTGAATAAAGTTTATTATTTGGGTATTATCTATGGCTGCTTTTGTGTACTATAGCAGAGCTGAGTGGCTGCAGCAGAGACTGTGTGGGCTGCCAAGCCTAAAATATGACTATCTGGCCCTTTACGGAAAACATTTTCCTGACCTCTGATCTAAAAGAAGAGACAGATACATGAAGAATAAAAAATTCCCTCAAAACACACTAAAGGCAGAGGTATGGACAGAGGTACACACACACACACACACACACACACACACACACACACACACTACACACTTACTTTCCCTGCCTCTGTGCACATATACACACAGCTGTCATTTCATCTTTACAGCAGCTTTATTAGTCATATAGATTGAGACCATAGCCCCTGGGGACAAATTGGTTTCAAAGATAAAGCTTTGCCACTTACTAGCTGAGCAATTTTGAGTAAGTTACTTAACTTCTCTGTGCCTTCCTTGGTAAACATGGGTAATACTACCTACACATCGTAGGGTCACAGGAAGGGTTAAGCAAAGGCATGGACATATAGAATACAACATGTGAATAGTTGTCGTTGTTTATTCCCATTTCCCAGAAGGGTAAACTGAGGGGCAGAGAAGTTGGGTGATTTTGTCAAGGTCACACAGGTAGAAAAAGGTAGATGCAGAACCTAATCTCACCTCTGACTCCGAACCTGGGCTTTTTACCACTGTTATATTATAATTCTTCTCCATAATGAAATTATGAATGAAATAATCACAACAATTTTTTTTAACCTTTTCCAACAATTTTTTTTATTTTTAAAATTGTGATTTGTGGCTTATTCGTTGGCAGATCCAACGGCTCTCTCGTACTGTGTCGTTCTGTTAGAGCCCTATTTGAATTTAATATATTCACATCTAACTCTTTGATGGCTGTCTTTTGAAGGCATATTCACTTACATGATTAAAATAATTATATTCATGGCTTTAAAAGCATAAGCCTAAACAGAGCTTTTGCTGGTGATCTATATAATAATATTCAGGTAATTTTAAATAAAGAGCAGTACTTTTAAATACTAAGCTCTAAATAATTAATTTCATACTTATTGCATTGTTCTAAGAATATACCAAAAACAGTGATATTTTCCATAGAGTTTTCAGAGAGTCAGTTTATCCTACCCTTCATATTCAGCTAAGTTAAAACAAACAGTACCATCACTGTGTGGATTACAGCTCTTCTGTGAATGGTTCTTAGAGAAAATGCACCATGTCCTGAAACCCCTGTGTCTCATCTCCAGATTACTGCTTTTGGCAGAAGAATATTGTCGTGATATCTTACTGAGAAACAAGTTAGTATTTAAAGACCTCTGTGTCAATAAAAGGATGTTAGTATCCACTTTATTTTAATTTTATTTTGTTTCTAGAAAAGCATTTTTCATGAATGACAATGCTGCTTCTTTGACAAGGAAATGCTACTTTTGAAATCTGATGTGTGTTCACGCAAAGTGCCAACTAGAATCCTCATTTATGATACCTGCTCAAAGGGTGGAAGCCTGTGAAAAGGATTCTATTCAACTCTTCCTCCATTTCATTAATTGCTATTTTTGAAAGTTAGATATTAATTTTAATGTAATGGTTTGATCTCCAGATGAGAAACTGTAGCTTTTGATTGTGACAAACTAACAAGTTACTTTATATAAATTACTTTGAAACCTCACAACCACAACAGTGGCCAGTTTCCTCAGGTTTTAAGGGATGGTCGGATTTTAACTCAGATCTCCTTGGTTCTAGACACACTCCATATTTTCCGGATCTAGTTCTGATGAAATAACATGTTATTCCAGCCCAGTGTGTGATTCCTGCAGGAGATCCTTAGTAGGTTCTCTGCCAACCGTAGTGACTGAGAAAGTCATGTATTTCAGACAGTGCAGCTACAAATGGAAGTGCTGCTGTCAGCCTGGGTCCTTAAGTGACTGCATGGAGCAGAGTCCTCTCTACTGGCCTGTGTTTGACATGTAATGTGATGAAAGACTATCTTAAGCTATTGAGATCTGGGGACCATTCATTACTGCTATATAGGTATCCTATTCAAATACTGTTTTTTTTTAAAATTTTTTTTTTGCGTATTCTCCAAGTAGATAATCTTTTTCTTATTGATTTACAGAAACTCTTTGTTTATTAAAGATACAAACATATTGTCTGTTACGTATGCTGCAAATTTTTTCTCCCTGCCTATAATTTTGCTTATATTTTATTTTGCTTAACAGAAATATTGTTGCTTATGCTGTATTTTTCTGAGCAGGAATTTAAAAAATTTTATGTCAGCAAACTTGTTGACTGAGTTCTTCCATGGCTTCTAGATTTTCTGTCATAATTAGAAAGGATCTGCCCTTGTCAAGATCATAATTCTCCCATTATCATCTACTGAATAAACTATCATATCCCCACAGTGCAGAAAAGCCAAGCCTGGACTTAACATTTTTCTATTTTTATGCCCATTCCATACTAATTTATTTTTTATTGCTTTTTAATATATGTTCTGATATATGATGGGCCTATTCATCTTTATTTTTTATTTCAAAATATTACTGGCATTCACATGCATTCATTCTTCCAGATAAATTTTACAATTTGTCAAGTTCCAGAAAAGAAAATGTGTTGGGATTCTATACGAAATTACACTAAATGTATATATGAATATGGGGAGCACTGAAATCTTCACATTGCTTAGTTTCCTTTTTTTCCCCCTTTTCTTTTTATTTATTTATTTTTAAATTACAATTGGCATTTAAAATTATCTTAAATTAGTTTCAGGTGTACAACATAGTGGTTAGATATTCGTATAATTTACGAAGCGATCCCCCCCCCTCACTAATTCTAGCACCCACATGGTACCGCACATAGTTATTACAATATTATTGACTATATTCCCTGTGCTGCACTTTGCCTCCCTGTGACTATTTCATAACTGCCAATTTGTACTTCTTAATTCCTTTACCTTTTTTCCCCCAGTATATTGCTGAGTTTTCAATCAAGGAAAATGGTGTGTATTTTCATTTCTTCAGACCTCATTAAAATCTTACAGTTTTTCTTGTACATTTCTTGTTAAATATATTTTTAGGTATTTTATCATTTTTGTTTATTGTAAATGTGTTTCCTTTTCATACTAGATTGGCTTATTATTAAATTTTATGGCTCTAGACTTAACTGATAACACAGAATACATAAACTTCAAGACCTGTCAGAGATTCAGTAATGACGTAGAACTTATGTGTGAGAGAGACAATATACATAATTGTCCCAAAGATGAAAAAAAGTGCCTTCAGCCCGTACCAGGCTAAAAACCGAGGTGTCTCCCTGGACCATGTCACAGTGGAACCTCTCCCTCATTTCCTATTGATGTTAGGCCATCGTCCTATGAAAACGCTTTCTAGAGCTTAGAGGGAGCTTGTTTTTCAAAGATGTTATTACACTTTTCATCTGTATGATGCTCCCAAAGAGGAATTCTCTGGTCTTTACTCCTCCTGAGAAACTGTTTTGTGCTTGTTACCCAGTGGCCCCGATTACAAATCATGTAACTGATAGCGTTTCCCGCTGCACTGGCTTCTGGAGGTCCTAGGGTCATGTTTTAGAGCACCTCTAACAGATGCAGAAGATTTTCATGGACGCATTTGAATTCTGAGCTTATTCCTGGCCTTGCTGAACTTTCTTTCCTACGCTAACACCTGGTTTTCATTTATTTTTATTTTGTTACATCTTATGTATTTGGGAATCCATTTTAAATGCTTTTTGGATCAAAACAGACTTGAAAACGCTTAGACGGGTTTGTACCTAAGGTGTGCTCTTATAATCACCACACCATTTTATGTAAAGAGTTTTATTTTGAAGTAAAGAATTAGACATTCTTTGAGATTACAGATTGGTTTATACAAAATACTCTTGGTTTGCATTTCTAAAATGAAACTCACTTTTAAAAACTTTCCAGTAAAATGATTACACAGGTAAATTTTTGACTCAAAGTCTGACTAGAAATATCTACTTCATGAGGTTCATCATATTACTCATCTCTCTTACTATCTGAAATGCACGCTTGCTCTGTTTTATGCTCGATACAGAAGACATGACTCCTCAGCAAAAGTTTATTTCTAAATTTCTAAATTTCCCAGAAAAGAAAAATGTTTAAGTTATATAAATTTTAAATAATATTTTTGTCACCAGGATTGAAATGCATTAAAAGCAAAATTGAAGTGTTTTTTAACTGAAGGTATATTTCCAAGTCAACGTAGACAGGACAAAGAACAATTTTTTGGAAATAGTTTTTAGAAATACTTGTAGTTCAGTGAGGTATGGTAAACAGTATTCTTAATAAGTTTTTAAAAATATGAACAAAAATTTTTAGAAGAGAATTTTGTAATCCTAAAATAGATCTATAAATATTCAAGCTAGTAATAATCTTTATGCAAGTGAGAAAAGGTGACCAAAGACATTAAAAACCATCAGATTTATTTAACCAAATGTCCCTGAATGACAGTCACGAAGTCACAGAATTGTCTGGGAACAACGGCTGGGTTTTTTTACACAGCATTCTCAAAGGGCAGGGATGCTCCTTATGAAACAGTGGGGTGGATTGATTTTGACAATAAGCTTTTCATGAGGAACAGTGAGCATAATATGATCTAAGCAGACCAAACTTTTGCCAAAAGCCTGAAGTCAGAAGCACAACCAAGTCAACCCAAGTGTTCTCATTTTGAACAGGGGGTACATTTCTAATACGTTTATTGAAAGAAATCAAATCAACGGGTGAACTTCATAGAAAGTGTATATAGGTTCATTGCTTCTTTCAATTCCTTTTGTGTTCATTTGCTAGTTTTAGAGAAATCTGTAAAGATCTGCTTCTCTGCTTTTTAGCTTGATCAGACCCCCTGGGTGGAACATGAGGTCAACGAGGTATACTTCTGGAGGAGGAAAACCCCCAATCACTCCCTTCTGAGACTTATTCATCAGCTTGACTTCATTCCAAGCTCTGCCGTACTCCCCTCGAACGAGAGAGCAGCCGATGCCAATTTTATCAGCCAGAGCCTGTGGGAGAAAACACGGGATCAACCCAGAGTGAGGCGGGAGAGGAGTGGAGAAAAATCTTTAGTCGTAAGGCCCACCTTCATTGAAGGTGTAATATACAACTCTTGCAAAGAAGTGCTTAGAGAGGAGGCTGGGGGGGGCGGGGGGGGGGAGGAAGGAATATCGTAACAGAAGCCCATAGAATGTGGTGATTTCCCTTGTTCCTCAAGATTCTGTAGATTCAACATCTCTGTGTAGGTCCTGCTGGGAAGTGACATTTTTCAGGCCGTCACGCCGCATTGTATCAGCACAAGATTGATAATGGCATTGGTGAAAAGCGATTCCACGAGCTTTCAGCACTAGTGCATCTATATCAATCTTTCCACATTTCTAGGCTGCTCTTTGAGTGTGATACACAGTGGAAGGGAGCAAACTGGGGGACCTGTTTCTAGCTGATTTATTCTGTGTGATGCCATGAAGCAGGAGGAACTGTGAGTGGCTGGTCCTTCTTGGGCTGCCGGCTGCCCCCTCCTCAGGGGTTCGCTGATGTTTCTTGGAAGTTGTCTCTTCAATGCATCCTGAGTTTGAGGTCATTCGAAAAGGATAACCTCAAAGGTTATCTGGAAACTTCTTGGCCATATCACAGTGGATAAGAGAGCTGGCTCAGACTGCCTGGGTTTGAATTTTGGCTCAACCACTCACGAATTGTCACCTCAAGCAAACGACTTAGCCTCACTGTGCTCCTATTTCTTCATCTGTGAAATGAGGATAACAACATTATAGCTGCCTCCCTCATATGTAATGATAAAGAAGACGCGAATGAATATTCAAGTGCTTAGAGCCTTGAACGCTGGCTCAGAGTGAACACTCAATAAATGTTCCTTTAATTAGAAGGCAAGATTTGCGTTGTTTTAATAATCTCTATGTTCATTTATTAATGTAATTTATCTGAATGAATAGCATTCTGTGATACTGTATTTCTAATTAGAAATATAGCTTGGGCTTCATAGAGGTTTAAGGCAAGGGCTCCATAAAGCCTTGGAATTTCCTAAATCACAGGGACACAACGGTGTCTTTTGTTATGATAATGAGGGACTTTGGACCACACCTGGGGATAGGGCTGGTTGCCAGGAGAATCAACCATGTGATTAGAGGCTTGGAACTTTCAGTCCCACCCCCTTGACCTCTGGGGAGAGAAGAGAGGCTGCAGGTTGAAATCAGTCGTCAGTGGCCAATGGCCTCATCAAACCCTCCTCTTTTTTCACCCAGACAAACCATGTCACATTTCCCAAATGGCCTGGTGACTCTCATACCTGTTCCCGCTATTTTGTATAAAATGTTTGCTTTGTTTAGAGTACTCTTGTATTTCTTCCTTACCTGTTGAAATCCTACGTAGCCTCTAATACTCAGGCTACACGTCACTTTCTCTCCTGAACTTTTTCAGACATCACCTTAGAAACCACAAATCTGGTTTGGTACCCCTTGCACATGGGAACTGTCACTTCAGTACTTTTAAATTCCCAGACTCTAGAAGAGGTCCCAGACTCTAGTCAGTATCTAATAAATGTTGAATGAACACGCTTTCAATAGTCTGGCAAATATGTGTGTGTGTGTGTGTGTGTGTGTGTGTCGCAAATATAAGTCAATCTCCATAATAGGATGAACTATTATTATCCAGTTCAATGTTAGCAGCCGCTCAGTCCATTATGACAAAAAGAAAACATTTTTTACCTAATGGCAAAAGAGGCAAACATCTTAAATACCTTGAAGAGTAAAGCTCGATGGTAGAAGATTCCTTTTTTTATGTGTCCAATTGGTATGACATTGGATTTAAGCTGAAATTTTAGTTCACTTATATGAAGTTCCCAGCTGAAATCCTGCAGCTTGTCTTTAGGAATCGTCCCGCCCATTTTTTCTGCCACGTACCTGTGCCAATTACATCGAGATCAAAACAATCAAGTCTAATATGTCACATTGGATGCCTTCAGTGTAACTAATGTATAATTATATGTATCAAAACTATATTCCTTCTGATCTTTATTCTTTGTTTTACTTTTTAAAATGTGCTGATTATAAGTAGGTTAACATGATGCTTATAGTGTTCAAAATATCATATATAAACTGAAACTCTAACAATTTCATTCAACACAAGGAAAGAAATGAATGCTACTTTTCCCAATACTTTAACAAGCTACAAATCAATATCACATTAAATTTGTATCAGTGAATTTTAAAATTTTTATCTTACTCTTATGAAGTATTTTTAAATGTTTCCATCTGAAACCAAGGCATCGTATTACCACGTGGTCCTTCTTTTAAGAAATGTAAACTCGTAGACAAGACGGACATACAGGAAAATTTCCCATTAGATTCACCAATATTTTCAAGTTTTATACATTTTTTTTTCCTGGTATCATTTTTTAATTTAGAGAAAGACGTGGCATTGACGTAACAGGTAAGTTGGAGGAGAGAGGGGCAGGCGAAAAGAAGCAGTGAGTAACGGGCGAGGGGCAGATGGGAGGTGGTGTACTTCGCCTTTGGGCTTCTCCTAATGTTAGGATCTCACTGGGGAAGTCAGGAATGTACCCAAAAATCCTCTGTAGACTAAGGCTACTGCTGGGAGTAAGGGCAGCATCGCCAATTTCAAAGAAGGAATTTCCTTTGCTGTATGCGGAACCCGGGAAGCGCAATGGTGGCAAACAAGAGAAAGGAGAGAAAGCCACTCACATGTAGGGCAGCCCCACCGGGCCGGGTGTCATGTGATCGATGCTAGCAACGAAGGCCCGGGGACAAATCTGTATCTCGGTGGGGGCACAGATTTAAAACAACGCCAACAGCAACAACACACACACACACACACACGCACACACACACACACGCACACGCACACACACGCACGCACACTTATTTGGGAATGACGAAGAGTATTTCTGATGGGAACGAAGCATGAGAAAATTTGACAGATGTCGAAATGAGCTCAACGGGAGTTCCGCTTGACCCATCAGTTCTCAAGGGCGTCAGGGAAACCCCGTCGCCAACGACGACGTTCTGGCGGACGAGAAGCCAACGACCAACCGGGCGGCGGCGGCTTCTCGCAGGTGCCGCATCCCGGTTTGACTTCTGCTTGGCGTGGATGCGAGCGCCACGGAGACCACAGCTGTCGCACAGTCTCCACCGTTGCTAATGATTCCTAAGCCTGCAGCTCCCGAGTCAGGCTCTCCGCTTCTCCTCGTAGAGTCAGATGCAACGCTCTGCTTAAGAAGGGACCTTCACAGCGGACCCAGGGGCGCGGAGCCCGGCCGAGCTTAGAAGGCCCACGCTCCCACTTTAGAACAAGGCGAAACACTAACATAAACACCGGCGATGGCTGTTTGTACTAGGAGATGCCTTGTGAGTGAAGAAGTAATTCACGGCACACGTCTCTCAATTGTGAGCGCCCCATAGGTCCAAAGAACGATTTAATTTTCAAAACTTCCCATCATTTATAACTTCTTCGGGGTCACATTGAAAGATGCTTTTCATGCTTTAGCTGGAGAAGATGACAGGCAATTTTTTTGCCTGTTTTTCTTTTTTAATTTAATATATATATATTTTTAGCATAGTTGGCATATACATAGGCATTTTTCATTAGGCCATTTCCAGCTCTTAGTGCTGATTCTTGGTAGAAATATGATTTCAAATAGAAATGAAGAATGTTTTCCATTCTTTGTGCTTCTGTTTCCGAGTCAGAGGCAGGGAGCTATAGAGTTCAATGTTATTACAGTGTACTTATCTGAAAATTGGCTAGGAAATGTAAACCACTAAATAAAAACTGTTTTTCAGAAATCGAAAATGTATACACACACACACACACACACACACACAGACAACTTACTTTGCAAGAGCCTCGATCTGTTCCTTTATACTGTTTATGGGCAGTATTGACTTGGTCACTTCATATACATAAAGGCAGAAGTCAGGATCAAAGGGAGGGTACCATTCTTTCTCAGGGCTTCCTTCTCCAGCCCATTTTGGTACTGTTATAAGCTCTTCCTCCTCCTTCACTTTTTCCTCTTCTTTTTTCCCTCTGCCCTTCCTGTAAGAGTAAAGAGCAGTAATCAAACTCACGGAATGAATCGGCACTCACCGGGCTCTGAGCTAATCTGAAGAGTATCCCAGAAACACAGCGCTCAGGCCTCAACAACCACGCTGTATATAGTTTCCCAATTTTCAACAACAATGACAGTTTTCGAGTCTCTGGAGTTTTCAGGAGAAATTAATTTTCAAGAGAACACTACATGATTGATATATGTTATAGAAATCCTATATTGGTCTTCCGCACAATTGTTTAGCAAGATGTCTGGCGCATTGTAGGTATGTAATAAATTTTATTGAATTGGAAAACAATAAGTTGCCTTCTCAGGGAATCTATGCCACTGTTGTATCACCCCTTGCTTCCTTTTGAGTTGAGATCTTTTGCAGGAAGAATGTGGATCGCAATTTTTAAGAAAAAATCACCCAAAACATGGAAAAAAGCAAAACAAAATAAGGATGGCGTGAACTTTCTATGTCATAAAGGGGCAAAGACGTGATGAAAGTTTATCTAGGGATATGTACTTAGTTCTGTACTTAGAAAAAATGGAATGCACTCAGTAAACAGTAAAGATACTGTTTCATTAAAAGATAGTATTAATTAAAAGTTCCAGACTTAAAGAACTTACTAATTATCTTACAGAATTTTGTTTAGTAGAAACACAAATTATTTTGTCCAGTGGAATAAATACTCCTAGAAGCTACAGTTTTTTTTTTTTATGTAACTTTGCAATCTTTTCCTAACATTCCTTAATAAAATACCTAGCTTCTCAAATGTTCTCTGAACCAGTACTAACATCTTACTGATTCTCTCATTAATTAATGAGCTGAACAAAAATAATGGCATGGCTTCTCTTTCCGGGTAACATGGAGTAAGGACGCTTTGCCCTGTCTCTCCCGCTGAATACAGTAACAAAACCTGGACAGGAAGCATGCAACAGCTATTTGAAGACTCTGAAAAGTAATTAGTAGCAGGAAGATCAGAGAAGACATTGTATTACTACTGAACTGTTGCTGAGTTTAACTTTTTATTTTCATCTATTTTCCCAAGCTAACCAAATATAGCCCCAAATCTGGAAGTGGGCATCAGTGCCAACAGAAAAAGCTTAAAGAAGAAGCCCACTCAAGAAACAGGAAGGAGAAGGAGAGTGGAGAAAAGCCCTCCCCCTTTCTTTCTAATTTCCTCTATTCTATTTGTGCCCCAGCACTTAAGGAATACTAGACAGTGGTGACAGTGGGGTCCTTAGGAGCCTGAAACTGCTTATACCCACTCAGTCCTCCTGTGGTTTGGCTGTAGACATGGATGCAGCCATGGCAAAGGTGTATCAGGGTAGGGGTAAATAAAGTTTTTGGCTTGAGGACCAAAAGGGAATCCCCAAGGAACCAGAAAAGACAAGGGAGATCATATAGAGAAAAGAGCTCAGGAAACCAACCCTATCAATGTGTTTATGAATTCCTAAGCTTACTCCAAGCTGTGTGTACTAACCCTCAACAGCACACACATATTGACTTTGAGGAAGGAACTATGGACTAGAACACCACCTAAGTCCCAAACTGGACCCTGGTTGGCACACATGCAGGAATGATGCAAACTGTGCTGCAAAGCCTTTGCGACAGGACTGACAATGGAAGGAAACCCACAGCACACTGGTTGGAATTTGAAGACTGGGTCAATTACCTGCTAGAACGCATGCACGCACACACAGGAACGTTCTTTTTTAAATATATGTATGACATCTAAATAAGAACTGTAGGACTTAAAACATGATATTACAACAATCTACTTATTCAGCAGACAAAGGACCAGGAAAATCTCTACTCGTATGGGAAAGGACTGTAGACATCGATGCCAAGATGACACAGGTGTAAATGTTCCGACAAGTCAGGTTAAACACGCTTGAAATGAATAGAGCTGGAAAGTCTCAGAAAGAAATAGAAGGTATAAAAATAGGGTTTGGAAGCTAAAAATACAGGAACCAAAAAGAAAAAAACACAACTCCCTGAATTGGTTTAATAGCAGAATGGAGATAACAGAGGAAAGAATCCATGATCTTGACGATAGATCAAAAAAATTATCCAGTCTGAACAACACAAAGAACAAAAGATTGAAGAAGCAACTGACAGAGTCTCAAGGACTTGTGGTGCAAGTAAAAAAAAAAAAAAAAAATTTAATATTGGTGTCATCAAAGTCCCAGAAGAAGAGGAGAAAGAATGAAGTAAAGAAAAATGAATAAATTAGGGCTCAGATGGCTTCCTTAATTCAGTTAAAGACTTAAATCTATATAGTCAAGAATTTTAGTAAATGCCAATAAAGTAAACAAACCCAAAGAATTCCATTCCAGTCACATCAAAATCAAACTATTGACAATTAAGGACAGAACAGATGACACAATTGTCTATGTAGAAAATCCCAAGGAATCTATTTAAAAAAAAAATCTCCTAGAACTAACAAGTGCGTTCATCAAGGTTTCAAGATATAATATGAACACGCAACAATCAATTGTGTTTCTATAGATAGTAACAACAAACATGAAGAAACCAAAAAAGTTTGGAGCACTTACAATTGCTCCAAGAAAATTAAACGCTTGGGTATAAACTTTACAAAATATATAAAGGATCTGTGTGATGAATATTAAAAATGCTGTTGAAAGCAATCAAAGAAGATCTAAATAAATGATGAGACATACGATGTTCATAGATGTAAGTGCAACATATTAAAGATGTCTATTCTCCCCAAAATGATATTTAGGTTTCATGTAACTCCTATCGAAAGCTTAGAGGAGAGTTTTGTAGACATAAAAAATCTTATTCTAAAATTTATATGGAAAGGCGCAGGCCTTAGAATAGTTAAATCAATCTTAACAGAGAAAAATGAAGTGGGAAGACTCACTCTAGTGGATATCAAGGCTTACTTTATAGCTACAGTCATCCAGACAGAGCGATACTGGCAGGGGGACAGGCACACAGATTAATGCAACAGAACAGAGGACCCAGAAATAGACCCACTAACATGCTCAACTGATTTTTGACAAAGGCGCAAAAGCAATTCAATGGAAGAAGTATAGCCTTTTCAACAAATGGTCCTGGAGCGAATAGACATGCAGGATTCTCTGGCGATAGAATTGTTCATTATCCTAATTGTAGTCATAGATACATGAACCTACAGATATGATAAAATTGTCTAAAACTAAACACTCATGCGCATGTAGAAGTAAAACTGGAGGAACCTGAATAAAATCATTGGATTGTGTCAATCTACAATACAATCGAATCTAAACACCTCTAAGCAAAAATTACTATTTCCCATGCTATATCATCTTAATCCCTTTCTTTTTCTGTAAGATGAATAAATGGAACATAGTCACATGCATAGAAGAAGTTTGTAAATTAGAAACTGACGCTAGGATGGTCAATTGGAATGGCAGCAAGAATAGATGGGTTTACTCGTTTCTGATTTTACAGGGTAACTTCATAGGGTTAGAGACCCCATGACTGCACAGTGCCACCTATAAAACGAGGCAGGTGTATTTCTCTGTACAATGCATGTGCTGCCTGAAGTAAGAAGAATCATTTGGCATGCAGAAGATGTCATCCAGCGCACTGGGCTAAGCACATCGAGGAGGACAATCTTACTGAGCGATTAAAGAAAGATAATTTACTGGAACTCCTGAACTGTCGTTTCCTGCTGCTATAAATAGAAGTATTTCATTTGGACTTCTTTCCCGTGAAAGCTGCCAAGTTGTGTGAATAAGGGCCTCATGTAAGTACACGAATTTCATTTCTAAACAAATATGCAAATGAGCACTTAGAAATTACAAAATTAACTCCTGTAAAATCAATCCTCAGAAGGAACATCAATTTATAGTTAAAGATAGCAGAGCTTTCATCTTTCTTGCAGAGACTTTAGCAAAACTAGCTCAGAAAACAGAGATTTGCTGTGTGAATTCATAATAATAGGGATACTTCTACGTTCAATAGGGATACGTCCTACGTTCATAGGAGAATGAGCAGATAGGCAGGCAAACAGATAGAGAGATTCGTCTGGCCCCAAATTGTGTATTGACATTTTTAAAGTTAAGTGTCTGTTCCTTTTTGATACCATCGACTATTTGAATATATAAATTATAGGGCAAGGCTGCAGGAAGAAATATAAGTCATCAATCCAACCCACTTGGAATTTCAATTTAGGAGGGAAGACTTGGTATGTGAAAACCAATCAATACCAGGTAGTATTCAATAATTCCACATGCGTGATAAAAATAAGAAATTTGAGTTCAACGTCGAAAGAAATCTATGCCATTGGGTGTCCTATTCTGCCCCATCGATTCCAAAAGGATGAATAGGGGGTATTGTACAAAGAGGAGATACAACTTATTCTGGGCTTAAGCGGGTACATAGCATGTGTGGACGTGTTGTTTATTTTGTTTGTTGTCTGTCTCCTCTCAGGTTTACAAGGACAGAAGTTTTGTTCACTGCTATAGCGCCAACTTGGTAGATGCTCAGTAAGTACTTGCATTTTCCATTTTACAGATGCGGGAACTCAAGCAAAGAGAAGGTAACCTATTTGCTGAAGACATACAGTAAGTATATAAGTGTGGGTCTTGTCCAAAATAACCACTTCCTGTAAAAAAGTCCAGATTTCCATTCTCTTGAATAAAGGTGATTGCCTAGCACTGCGCTAAACACTGGGGGTGAAAAGAGAAATCATTCCAGTCAGGACGTGTTCTTGTCCTCGAGGAGCCCTGAGTCTAGGAGAGGGGAAGCACAGCGAAGCCACGTGGGGAGGGGAAGGGGACGGGTGAGGAGGAAAAGGCAGGGGAGGTGGGGAAGGGCGCAGAGTGTCAGGGCTGGAACAAGAGCAGCAGATGACAGCAGAATAATGAGCAACTGAGACTGACAATAGAAAACGAAGTCCGAAATCGAAAATACACAGCCCTGAGGCCGGAGGAGAACAAACCACTGCCCACACACCTCAGCAGACCTTCCGGCACAGTCTCAGTTTAGAAAGTGGGTGTCTGATACCCGTGCCAAGAAGCCCCCCAGACCGCCGAGGTTCCGAAGGGCTGAAGGCAACAGTAATTATAGGGCCGTGGTGTGTGGCAGGAGGTCCAGATGGTCTTTTGAAGAATCCAGGAAAGTGCTCACGAGAGAAATACTATGTTTAAAAATACGTCAACAGGTAGAAGGTTCATTGAAAGTATGCCAGGCCTAAAAAGCACGAAGCCACGTTGTAATCCTTCCAATCAAGTAAGAACGTGGCCCCCGCTTCACCGACCTCCCACTCGGAGATTCCCAAAGGGTCCAGGGTTTCCATGAGCAAGACGGGGAGGGGCTGTGACAGCACAAGGCAGGGTGAGGGGGGAAGACTACACTCCCGCCTGCGTCACCATCTGCAAAGGCAGCCAGCAGCGGAGACAGAAAAGTTCATTTTCGGTGGATTACTACTAAACAGGGTTGGACTTTTAAATGACTGACGGGAGACCTGTCTCCTGTGGTCATCTTTGAATTAAAGTGACCCTAGGGCTTTCTGGTGATCAAAGTGACCTGTGTGCTCACCCAGAGGCAGAAAAAGAAATTCCTTCTGGGTAAGTTTGAGAGACAGCGAGAGACAAAAAATAAAGTTAATTTTAATTACATTTCATGAGTCCTTTCTAATTCAACATGCTGACTTTCTAAGAAAAGTTTCCTATTTTAAAGGCCACCCCTCCCTTTCACCAAGTTTTCTGGGTAACTAAAACTTGACCTGATTACAATTAGAAGAATAAATACCGCAGTCCCTACCTTAATCCTTTCTCTTTAGTGGCGATCTTGCTAAGAGCAGTATTTCGTCCAGAAGTGGGTTCTGATTTCTCTTCTGTGGGAGATCCAACTCCAGCACTAAAATGATAACTATTTTTTCTTGTCATTTGAAAAAAACCACAACCAATTTAAATCACATGGAAAATAGCAATACATTACATTTGCAAAAAGGCATCTTATAATTTATAAGGCATTTTTACTTCCTTTGTATGTTTGATTCCTCTCACCATTACGAAGCAGAGCCCAGGTATAATTCCATTTACATATAAAAAAACTAAGCTTGCTCACAGACACCAAGTCATGTGCTCAAGATCTCACTGTAGGTTCATAGCAGACAGAATGTCAAACCAGGTTTCCTGGCTCCCTTTCCAGAAATCTTTTCCACAATTATAAAATTACATTACTTTAATAAGAATTAAGTTACTTAAATCTAAAATCTCATTTTTTTACTCCCAAATTAAGAGGGAAATTATTTGAGTATAGATAAAAGATCTTTTTTTTTACCTGGTTTTTCTTTACTTGCTCTTCTTAAAGAAGAAGAAGAAGAAATGCTTCGCCCATAACCAATGTCTGAGGACTTATCTTCCGTAGATGGAGGTGGAGAACTAAAATGTCACATACTTGAAATTATGGACAAACTAAAATAATTTATGTGTCAATATCAGCTTTGTCCTACAAAACAGATTTTTTTTTTCCCCCTGAAAATCATATTTGGAGCTGACTTTTAACCGTGACATATCAAGTTAAAAGCATAAAGGAGATGTCGAGATAAGGCAAAAAGACTATTAAAATGCTTTTTATGAGTTTAAACAGGAGATATTTTTTAAAAATCGGTTACATAAAATGTATTATATACATGTATAGATATGTGTGGCCATTTTAAGGAAGACTGTGGAAGCTTTCATTTTCACCTCTACTATTTACTTCTTATTAATATATATATATATATATATATATAAACCACTTCTTATATATATATATATATATATATACTTCTTATTTTATATATATATATATATAAACAACACTGGGAAGTAGCTGTATATTGGCATATAGTCCTGGAGAGTTGTAAACATTAATTCGTCTTGGTTCATGCCTATCTGCTTCTACTGTCTTCAATCACTTCATGTCACCGGAAGCCCTGACTGCTGAAATACACATGGAGGTCACTGATAACACGCCGTCAAGGGAGAAACCACGAAGGTGGCTATTCCATGGTCTTTGCTACGTCAGTTTGTGGACACGTGTTTACTTTACTGGTGATGCTAAGATATAGGGGGAAAAAGAAAGATGTCCTGCTGGGAATCTTTACGTAGTCACATGACGACAGACAAACAGGAAATAATCTGCGCTTCCCGGCACCCTACCCCAACCCCAAAGACTCACACGTCAGAAGATTTGCTGTTAACTAGGAGTATGGCTCGGAGATCGTTCGGTTCTTGTAAGCAGAGATCCTTCAAAGGCAAAAGTTTGGTGCCAGGATTTATCTGCAGATCATTTAAAGATTGAAAAGTAATGCCTGTGTGGGTTATATTTTTTAATACAAGTACTAATAGGGCACGTTCTCAACTGTTTGAGGTGTCTAATTGCACACACACACACACACACACACACACACACACTCACAAGTAGAACCAGGAACTTGGAACTTGTGGACATCTTGCCTTTGAGTAGGATTTAACCCTTCTGTTCCCCACAATCTTTATTGCTTTATACTCGGTTGTTTCACACCATCGTTATCAGTGCAGCCCCTGAAAGCATTTGAGTTTACAAATCTAGCTATATACCTAAGGGAGAACTTACTGTCTATAAGAGTAACTAATTACTAAACAGATTGCTAAAAATGTAGTGAGGATATCTGAAAATATGCTAGCAATTTTACCAGCCTGCTGAAGATGAGGCCACAATACTTTCTGAACTCTTTTCCCAACCATATTACAGTTCGATCCCTCTTTTATCCAAGATACATTTCATGATCCTTTTAAAATAAGACAGAGCATGTTATTCTTCTGCCCAGACCCTGCCACGGTTTCCCACGTCATTCAGAGTAAAGGCCGACATCGTTCCAGTGGTCTCCCGAACTCACACGGTCTGGTCTCTCTTTGCCTCTCTGATTTAGTCTCCACTACTCTGCTGCCCCTTGGCTCACTCAGCTCCAGCGACGGACACTGACTTCACTGTTTCTTAAACACACAAAGCATGTTTATACCCTAGGGCTCGACAGCTCTGCCTACAGAGATGTCCCTCAGATGTCTCCTTAGCTAAAGTCCCCTGCACCTTTTCCATACTTCTGCTCAGGTGTTTCCTCTTGGTGAGGCCTCCCTGACCACAATTTCGAAAATTACAACCATCAACCCCAGCCCTCCCCGCCACGGCAGAGCCCCCTTAGCCTCTGCCCTGCTTCCCCTCACCCCGTAGCTCTTATCATTTCAATCACGTGACATGATTTAGTTAATCGTGATGCTTATTGTCTGTCTTTTCCCAGTGGTATCACATGAGAGACCCTTCTCGCGCTTGTTCATGGACACATTCAAGATCTACAATATTAGAAGGAATGAATCAGAGAATTCTCCTTTAGAAAGGATATTGTCTCTTGAGCTTTTAAAAAAAAACCTCATGAATAAATACATTTTGTCTTAGTTTTCTGATCCATGGCAACATTTTTCTCATGTGTTCTCTGTTGGTTTTTTCCTGCTCTTTCCCTCATTTTTCTGAAAACATCTTTGTACTAACGTTGTGCCGGTCCTTTTTAAATGATCTGTCATTGAACGAGATGGGCTTCTCAGAGTAGTGATTCCTCCGTGCGTGTGGTGTGTGTGTGTGTGTGCACGCGTGTGTGCTGTCGTGGGGTATGGTGGCAGTGGTGGCCGGGGAAGCAGAAGGAAGAGCGCAATGAAGCTTTAGGCTAGCTGTTTTTCATTATTCAAAATGCCTGTAATGCCATAACCACGACGCAGTGTTTCCTGCAAATATCACTTAGCTGTGTGATTCTTTTCATGGCCCCATCTCCTCTGCTTCTTTGAACCAAATTGGTCCGAGAGGGCTTCCGCTGCCAGCCTTGCTCACCCCAGTTTCTGAGATTCTGCATGGGCCTGGCAAACACATGGGTCTGGCTTTTGTATTTCTGAGTTCTCCCATCACCTTAGGAAGTATATTTTTTTGTGGCGTTTTCTGGATCTGCCACAACTAGCCCTCCTGTGCTTCCTCCCGCCCCTGCCCTCATTCTTTTCCTGAATATCTTCTACCCGATCTCAGGGACTTTTAGGAATTCTTAATTTTTTTTTTGAAATCTGCGGATCAAATCTGTTTCCTAGTTTTGTCTAAAATGGCATTTATGGGTTTAAAAATTTCCCCCATTCTTATTGCTTTTGGTTTCCAAAAGAAATAGAAACTGCTGGCTTAAGCAGCAATGCCAAAAAGTCCTCAAGATTCTAATTTTTAGCTTCCTATTCTCTCAACATTAACACTGAATGGCACTATATGTTGTTTTAAATATCATAATCAGCAATGCGCCTAAGTAAAAGAATTCTTCTACATTACATTTTTAAATTCAGTATTACAATTTGGTTAATTTCAATTAGATTATAATTAATAAAATGAAAAAAAAACCCATACTTCTGTCCTTATCATCAACACTGAGTTCTAGAAGTAACAGAATCCCAAAACTAAAAATGCTGCTTCTTTCCTGTCTTCTCTGAAATTTGAACTAGCATAGCACCTGATTTAAGCAAAACTAATCAGATTCTAGTTAAAAGCATACACGCATGCAAAGTCTTAGAGTCAGACAAAGTTAAGGAGGAAGTTCTGATTTCCAAGTATTTGTCTTTAAAACAATATAAATTACGTTAGGCGGTTATGACATTGCAATGTAATGGCATCATGTTAAAGAAAAATTATTATCATACATACTAAAAAAATAAATTAGTGCGCCCACTTACCCGACCATAATCATAGAATCCATCACCAATTATGTTACTTGATGACAAATAGCCAGTCTGGCTATATTTCAGAGACAGGTTGTTGTTGAGCAATTTGTTATAAGCTGCTTCACTGAATTTATTTTTTCGACTTACTGATAGATTAATTTCTTCAAGGATATCTAAAGCCCTGTTGATATAAGCAAAAGGCATTACTTGCTTTACATACGCAATCCAACATTAAGATCTCCTTTATGTACCCAGCTAAGATCCTGAATGAAAGGTTGAAACAGAAAGGTTAAAGCACCCTGTCTTTTTAGATAAAAAAAATATACTGACAGGGTTGCAAAGACGAATCGATCCTTTTTAAAAAACATACACGCCTTGTGATAGATAACTCTTCAAACAGTCGCGTAGGACACTTTCCAAAAAAAAGTTCTTCGTTCAAAGCAAAATGAGCATCGGACTCCAACTTTTGCGGCTGACTGGGCCATATCTACGAAGAATCAAAATGGCTAGAAGTAGGGCAAAACTGTGGTGCCAAAACACTCCACCTGCTAAAATGCTAAAAGCAACTACCTCGTCTGCCGTTGGTAAGGACTGATTTGGTGAGGCTGGCCAAGTATGTAATTGTGATGAAAAATTTGGGGCCGGGGAGGGAGAAAAACAGAGAGGGTCGCCGTGGGTCACCCATTTCATTGTGCCTTGGAAGCTGGGGGACAAATAGGGTTGTGCTACAATCGCAGAGGCAAATGAAAGCGACGCGTCTCTCAAGACGGAGACATGGAAACGGGAACGTTGAAGACGATTTCGTAAAGGTTACGGCAAGGGAGCCCCCGAGGGGAGGCCCGGAGGAGGACCCCGCTTCCACCAGGCACCCCCTTCACGGGCAGGCCCGTGCCGTGACACGCGGGGTCCCTGAGCTCCCCACGGACTGCGAGGCTGAGCGCAGACACCGCTTGACCATCCTTGGTCCGAAAGCGTGTGCTTCTTCGTCTTCTGCTCCTCACCGGAGCTGGAAACTGGAGACAGCGCCACTCACCCGAGCCTGCACAACTCTGTGGCCATCAGCTCGTCGCCGGCACAGACCGTCACAGCCCAGCTCGCGTGTCTTCGAACTTCGTCGTTCTTCGAGCGCAGGAGCTCGACGAGGGGCTCCAAGCCACCTGAATTCCTCAGCTGAGAGGAGAAACCGGCCTTTTATGCATCAGCAGAATATCAACCTTACGCTTTAAAAAAAAATGTGTCCTTATTTGATTGTTTAAAGGGGGTAGCTATGTAAAAACATTTGGGGGATGTGTCCGTATTTAGATGGATTTAAGCCAAGGGGGACACCGATTGCAAACACTTAGAGACGGGAGCCCAGTTTTCTGTTCTACGTTAACAAGAGGCCACAGTAAAGTAATCGAGGGAGGTCACTGTGATCTTGCACAGGGCAGAACTGGGGAGAGAGCCAGCTTCGCGCTATCTACAGGTAGGATGTCCTGTGTTTATTCACTTGGATCCTCAATGCTGAGCATCCATTTAGCCCTGAGGTAGGCAGAAGGATGGTCCCTGATGATGCCTTTGTTCCAGGAAGGAATTTTGCAGGTGTGATTAAGTTAAGGCGTCAAGATGGGGAGATTGTCCCGGCTTATCAGGTGGGCCCAGTGTAATCACGAGGGTCTTTAAAAAGGAAGACAAGAATGTGAGGAGCAGAGAAAAGAGATGATAGGAAGCAGAAGTTGGAGTGATGGGGGAAGGGACCACAGCCAAGGAACGCAGGTGCTGGTAAAAGCTAGAACGGGCCAGGAAGTGGGTTTTCCCCTAACATCTCTACAAGGAACACAGCTCTGCCAACACCTCATTTTAGCCCATGAGACCCATTTTCAGACTTCTGACCTCCCAAACTGTAAGATAGTGAATTCCTATTGCTTTAAATCATGAAGTCGAGGTGATCTGTTATGGCAGAAATAGGAAACTAATATAGTCCCCAAGGCTGGGTAAGGAACAAATGCAGGCAAGTGCCACCCGTGTCACTGAATACTGCCACCAAGTCGGCTGTGTGGCCAAAACAATACTGAAGCAGTTCCCTAGAAAGGGACCCATTTCTGACATCCTCACACTTCTCTGTGTTTCTCCAAAAAGTGAAAAAGAGAAGAAAAGAATAAGAACTGGATAGAACTGCATTAATTATATTATTAATCGATATCATGTATAAAATATCATGTATATCATGTATAAAATTTTATGTATAAAATTATTCCAAACAGGAAAAAAAAAAAAAGATTTGACACAGCTCTTGGTTCACTGTCTGAGACACAATACTCCATCATCGGAGCCTGGAGGGCAAAAAGAATATTCTGCCAGTCTCTACGTGTGGTACCTGAAGACAACAGCCCTTGTGAGATATGATCCATCTCCAATCACTTTCCTCTCACACGTGGGGACTCTGGCAGAGATCTGCAACTCCGGCAGCTTAGAAACATTTCCGGAAGTATCTTAGGCTTAGGGAGCCAAATTTCTGAACGTTTTTATTTTTGAATACAATACATGATAGCAATCTAACCCCATGTGTTCTTTTGGCAAAAATCGAATTCATTTATTAATCCCTCCATTCATTCCTCTATTCGGTCATTCATTTCATTTACTCATTCAACAACTGTTTACTGAGGATACGCTATGTGCCAGGTGTGTATTAGTGACATGGACACAGTCCCCTTTCCTAAAGGAGTAATCACAGTTGCTCACACAAGGACCACAGAACGCGAAATGGAAGAAGACACAGAGGCCTGCACAGGGCGTAATGGGAGCATAACGGAGGACGCACCCACATTCGAGGACAGGATGGCTGAGCTGGGTTTTGAAGGAGAAACAAGTTTATCAGGTGGACCAAAGGGAGACGAGCTTCCGAAGCAGAGAAGTCAAAGAGGTATAAGTAAGAGAATCACGAACGGTATGGTATTTCTGCAGCACAGACGCACTTGGCTTATGTAGGCAGGTGCCTTTCACTGAGAATCCTTGCATATCACGCTAACCAGCTTAATTTTACCAAGGGGCAAAGGCATCACTGGGACCTGTGGTGATGTGATGAGGGCCACATATTTGAAAGACAGTCTGGAGGCAGTGCCGGCAAGAGGTGGTGGCAGGGGTAGGGAGAGCATTCAAGGGTCATTGACATTCCTGGAAACAGATGGACTCTTCTGCAACTTGAACAGAGGTGTGACCAAGACCCTGTGTTCCCGATGCTGAGCAGAGTGTCTGGCACATGGTAGCTGGTAAATTAATATTCGGTGGCTAGCCTTACTACTTTAATGGATGGTCACAGGTAACTGAGTCCATGGCCACGAAGAAGACAGAAGAGGAAGGACCTGGTAGTTGTCTGAGCAGATGGCGTGGCGTGGGAGCATGGGACCTGAACTCAGGAAGATGTGTTCTCATATCCTGATCCATCACTTACCGACTTGGCTTGGAGCACATCATTTCTTTAAGCCTCATTGTCCTCATAAATAAAATGGGGATTACAAACAGACCTATTTCGAGTAGGGCTTAAATGAATATAAAGTGCTTAGTACAGTACCTGGTGCATAGTAGGTGCTCAATTAATGACAGCTATTGTCATTGATATTAAGGAGAGAGGAACAAAGTTCTAGCCTGTTTGAATGAGTGCCACGGTGACAAATCAGGATGAGAAAAGCAAAAGATAAAGGGACGTTTGTAGGATTATATGAAATCCTTATGAAGACTAATAGGACCAACCACAAATACCAAACACTTTTATGTGATGGACTTGTAAAAAATGCAATTCCATGTGTTAAAACTTTGAAATATAAGAGAAACAAAAGAGTCTGTGTGATCCATATGTATAATTTCGAAAATCACAGTAAAAGGCACACCTGTTTGTCTACCACCCGGCTTAAGAAATGGCACATTTCGCTGACCTGGAACCCGTGCCCTCCTCTGAATCACACCACGCCCTTATCCCCGAAGAGCAAACCACTTCCTTGAACTTGGGTTTAATCATTCTTTAAAACTTTTCTTTATAGTTTTAGCTTATATGACCGTATGCCAAAACAACATATTTCTTAGCTTTGTGTATTTCTTAATGTTATATAAACGGAATCATAAGATGAATCCTTCCGCTGACGGGATTTTGCTTTGCAAATGATGTGAGATTCCATTTTGTGAATATACCATTCTCTTAACAACTGGACAACTGGTTTATTTGCAGTTGTTTAGATATTATAAATAATGCTTCCTGGAGCCCAGAGGCAAGAGATTGTCTTAGGTACGCGTACTTAGAAACGGAATGCTGTTTCTACAGGGGATGCTCGGCGTCTTGCTGGGTAACGCCCATTCGTTTCCCAAAGCGTTGCACCAGTTTTGAAGGGCTCACGTGATGGATGGGTTCAGACACCTGAACATGTTTCGAATTAATCCACCCGCAAGCACAGACCAGAAACACGAGAGCAGGTGTTAATAAAACGCTCACCTCCACCCGCGCCTCGGCGTCGCACGCCGTCGCGGCGACGGCCAGGGCGGCTTTGCTCTGCACCACGGTGTTGGCGGAGCGCAGCGGGCTGAGCAGGGCGCCCATGACGTCGCGACTCTGGATGCTCGCGCGCAGCGCCTCCTGCGTGGCCATGTTCGTCAGCACCGTGGCGGCGTTGGCGACCGCGCCGTCTCGCTTGCTGGACAGGGTGTTTATCAATGGATCGATAGCGTCGGCTTCGGCAGCAGCGCTGGGTCAGGAAAGGAGAAACGAGTGTCATTCGTCCAAGGTCAAGAAGTTATCCTAGGAGGGTTCAACTGAGCTTTATAAAGCAAATGAGCACATAATACTTTTGGAAATAAATGAATTTACAGGGAGATGAGCCCAGGATTGAGGTGCTAGTGATTTAAATGGAGTCTGGGGAAATGTCAGGTATGAACGAATTTAACTAATCCTTTTCCTACACCGACAGCTTTTGGTTCTAGAAAAATGTATGACTACTTCTTAGAAACCCTTCATAGCTGTTCAGTTTTAAAATCAGTGATACTTATAAGACGATGCAATACGATTCAAAGAAAGCCTATTAAAATATTCCTAACTAGTGGGAAAACAACGCTTTACATAGAAATGAGTGAGCATGGGAAATCTTAAGTTAAAATTCTTTAGCCCATTCTCCTTTGTTCAAATTGGGTTGTTATTTGTAGGCAGTGTTTAACATTTAAAGGCAGTAAATCATTTTGCACGTGAGTGTTGCTTTTACAAATTAGAAAGCAAAAATCAAATCCATGCTACTGACATAAGTAGATAATTTCAGTCTTGTGGGCATATTCAGTTGTTAAATTTCCTATTTCTAGTATAAAAAGACTGCAGATATTCATTAATATACTAACATTCTCTTAGAAGTAGAAAGGCTAAATTTCCTTTTAAGAACACCATACATCCTATAGTCCTTACTTTGTAAATACTTCAAAAGCTCATAAAATAAGTGAAAATCAGGAAGAGATCATTTTAAGGAGTGGAAAACTATTTAAGTATGTGTTGTAATGTTTGGAATGGCTTCAAATAAGAGATGTTCTAAACAATAAGATATATAAAGCATCCTGGTTGTAAAGGATGACCCCAAACTATGTGTTAAAATCCATTTGCGTGATCATGGGGATAGAGGTAATCAAGAATAAAAGCATACTTGAGACTCTAATAATATCAACATCTCCTTTAAGTTTATATTTGACACATTTTTTTTTCTTTTAGGATATTAATAACCAAAACTGACGAAAAACAAGTGAGGCTATAGGATTTAACCCATCACCCCGTATTCCAAAGAAATCAATTTAATTCGGTACTGTCAGATTTGCTGATTGGGAAGGGGAACTGACAACCTCAAGAGCAGAAGTTATCACCATTGTCCATCAAAGAGAGACAACAAATACAATCTTGATAAAGAGACTGGTAGCTCCGGGTGAAAAGCAGCTGGGATCATGGCACAGACCAGCTGTCAAGGAGCCTGGCCAGCAGGGACTGGGCAGGAACGAAATGACTAGAGATGGTAGCTATGGAGAAAGAAGGGCTCGGTTGGTATGGACCCCGAAGGCACCTCCCACCCTTGGTTCACATCGGAGCATCCAGAAAACACATCATACTGGTACCAAGGCAAAATCAGCACCTAGCTCCAGTTCCCCCATACTTGGTGTACATTTAACCCGTTCTTGCGGAATCTCTGGGAAGGCGTCCCTTAAATGACATGTAATCAGAATTTGTTGATATAAAAATATTATATTGGGAGGAAGGTCTTACATCTCACTATGATAACTGAGGGCCAGCATTTAATTCCTTTTCCTAGGGGTTATAATAAACACTTTTGAGAGAATTTCATTTTGAATTCTCTCTCCTATTATTAATTGACATGGTGGTCATTTGATTTTACGAATAAGGGAAAATTTGGGGGCTCTGATATATTTATCAGAAACTTCTTGTATTTAACTTAGTTGAAACATTGAATTAAAAAAAAAAGTGCCAGCAAGAATTTTAAATTATGCATGTATTCTAATTAATTTATACTTTAACTTTTTCAAAAGTCATTTTTTCCTTTGGTTTATTTTCAAGTACTTAACGCAATCACTTCCTTAAACCAGATACTTTGTAGTTTTCAATCGTTATAAACATGCCTTGGCTAAAATGCACAAATCCTTTGTCACTTAATGGTTTTTCCTTCAACAAGGTTCATTTTGTAAAACATCTTGGAGGGAAAGAAAAAGCCAACAGTGGAGATATGTCAGTGGTATCCATGACAGAAACCAGAAGTACGTTAGGTAAATGCATACCAATAAATCCTCAAAGGTCTTGTCTTTTCCGTGTATGAGGGAACTTTTGGAAAATATAAGTGAGCACATAGAGTTGCGCCACACATCGTTTCAGTTTTTCTTGTTAAAAAAACGCGGTCATGGAGACGCAGGAATTTTCATCAGGTGTGCCTCTGCTCACGGGCTTTCTGCTTGGGTTTCGTCTCTCCCTTCACCACATACAGAGTGAGAGTGGGCTTTGGTTCATTTATACTCCACCTTCTGCTCTTTTCTTTGCTCTTTATGGGGGCAGTAAAGGGAAGTCCATAAAAAAAAAACCTAGCTGTTTCAAAGAACAAAGATTCTAGTACACGGTGGAATGCAGCTTTTACTGAATGGAACATAACTGCGAGCACAGAAAGACAAAGACACATGCACAACCGGGAGAGCCACCTGCCTGAGGTGTACGGATCTGCCCATAATTTATGTGCAGCTCTATCTAAGTGTAAAAAGCACTGCGGAAATTAAATTTTTACAGTGAAAAGTCAAGCTATTATTCTTATCTTTAAAAACACGAATTTCAACGAGTGCAGAATTTATACATTAAAAAAAGACTTGCATCAATTTGTCTTTCAAACCCAAGACATTCTCCTGTCTTTTTCGCTGTCTTATATATACACGAGCTGCAGCCTGTCATATTTTAAAGACACATTTCCGTTTCCCAGGTCATACGGCAATATCCAAAGGAACAGGACAGAAGTCAAACTGCTTCGTTACAAAATCCAGAATTATAGGGCCATATGTCATCACGATAATCTGAAAATAATTTCTGATATTTACTATCATTAGTCTCCATCCCGTTGGAGCTTAATCAAGTTGAAAATGTAAATTGGAAAAAGAACCAAGCTAAACACCAACACAGGGAATGTATAAAAACATCTGTTTGTATCATTTGATATATGTATCAAGAAGTGAAGTTTGACATGTCATGTGTATCCAATCTATTACCAAGTCTGGACTATTTTCCTCTTCCATATTTCTCAAATTTCTCCCTTTTTTTCCATCTCCGTCTCTCCAATCCAATATTCTCTCTTGTGGATTGGTACAAATACTCTCCTAACAGGTCTCTCCTCTTGCCTGCCAATCCTGTCTCCATATTCTCTTCTAAACCTTTCTCCATCTTACAGCTAAAGTGTTCTTTGACAATAATAAATATGACCGTATTTTTCCCCTATGTAGAACTTCCATGGTTTCCCATTGCTCAGATGAAGCCCCTGATTTCTGCATGGCCTCGAGGCCCTGCAGGAGCTGGGGCTGCCTCCCTTCCTGCCCGTGCGCCCCACCACCCCTTCCGGCTGCTCTGTGCTCTGGGCCTCTGACAACCTGCAATAGGCCAGCTCTCTCTCAGCTCAGGCTATTCCCGTAAGCCCTTTTCACATCCTGACCTACTCTGCACCTCGAATATCGTCCTCTTTATCTTTCAAGATTCAGTACAGATGTCTCTTCCTCAAGGAATCATTTCTTGACCCCCAAACTAGAGTAGGTCTCTTTTACACAAGCTCGGAGCATTTGTTGTTAACCACACATACACTTTTTTGTTTGTTTTTTTTTTAAAAAAATGATGTTTGGCACAAATGTTCACAATCCAGAGAATGGCAGCCATCTTGAGATATTACTTTACAGCACACATTACAGAAAGAAATTCAGCACAAAGTTTTTCATATAAGTCTCCAAGCCCCACAATGAAAAAGCACGTACAGCGTGGACACTGAGAACATGATTAAGGAAAAATCCCATTACACAAATAGTGTCTGTTTTTGGCTCACTGAAAAACCCTGTGCAATTTCGAGTCTGTGTGCCTTCGCACTCACGTTCCCTACGCCCGACACACCTTTCCCTACCCTCCCGCAAGTCTGCCTGGGGAACTCCAGCTCACCCTTCAAAACCTGCTCAGCCACCCCTTCCTCTGCGAAGCCATCTGTGACCATCACTACCCCTCCTCGTTAATCACTGCCTCCTCCGCGCTATGTCTGCACCTGGTACCTACTTCTCAGCGGCAGTGTTTGAGTCTTATTTATATCCCCAGTGCTGACAAGATCAATATATTTTAATTGACTTGAATAAACTCAAAGGAGCGATGAAGAAAATCTCTGTGGGGTGTTGAGAAGGGGTGAGGGGAAAACACGCGGCTCGGCTTTAAGTTTGCAAGAAGGAACAAGACTCAACAAAATTGGGATCGCCCCTCGTATCATTTACATCTGCTCTTGAAATCAGGTTATTGCCTCCCCTCCCCCAGTGCTTCTGTAATGATGTGGTGAAGAAATTTTCGTGTGAAGTTTTATCTCGAATTTTGGACACGTCTTAGGGATCTATCTCTTTCACATGTCAAGGAGTGTCTGCATTTTTTTCGTCGCACACACCGTTGACTCTATTTTCAGTTGTGTCCTTAGACGACACTATTTGGTACCTCTCAGAATTTGATCTTTGTTGCAGTTTCGAGGTCCCCATTTAACACATCTGCAAAGGCTGGTTACATGAATCGAGGGTGACCTTGGGCAGTACAGAAATCTGTTTAACAGAGCCCACATACAGGGTAATATGTGGAACCTGACGGAACAGATGGTAATATTGGCAATCAGAACCTTGTTTGTTAACAGTGATTGCAACCATTCCCACCAGCATGACTTTTCATATGTCTCTGTGAGTTCTGTCGCACTGAGGAAGACAGATTGGCAGCAGACATACTACTAGTGGTCAGGAGAGGTGCACAGGCAGCAGTGACTCAGGGTTGACATGTTTAAGCCTTGCAGACGCCCGCGAGTATATACAGGTGCCTGGGGGTGGGGCGCTGGCCGTTATGAGAAACAGGTTCCCTGGTTATCACAGCCAGATTTGGAATGCTGTGAGCAGGATTCCTGACTCTCGTTCCAGCCGGTTTTTCAACAAAGGTAATGATTCAAGATGTTGAGTGTGTACGTCAAATTGATCAATTTCTGGGTCTGAAAGGACTGTGACCCTGCCGCAGCCCCACAGCTGCGGAGGACTGGAAGGTGTGCCCCAACTTGGCTGACCTCCAGGACTGACGACAGTAGCCAGGAGAAGTTTCTCCCTTTTAAGAAATATTGTTTTAAAAAACTAATCAATAGTAAGGAAGAGAATCCCAATTAATTGCTGGCAAATGCTTATAACGTAGAGTTTTTAAGTAACATACATTTAAGTAAAACCCAGCCATAGAAACAAACGTGTCAAGTTTTGTATCCTATAGCAAAATAAGAATGCAAAAAAAAAAATTGTTGAAGTATACGAAACTAAATTATTTCTTTTATACTGATGTGGCACTAGTGCATGATTTCGAGACTTTCAGAATGTGCTTCTCTGCTTCTCTGCTACAGTTGCTGTGACATTATGGTTTCTCCAGAGAGACATGCTAGTTGCAAAGAGACCAATACACGCAAATGCAGCACCTCCACAAACAGCATGCGGGTTTTTGTCACCAATTATGAGGCAGTCGATCAAGGTCTAGGGAAATCAAACGCAATTTTCTTGCAAGTGACATGGAATCCTTATTGACCTATCTGTTCAATCACAATACTTCGCTCCCATACATGCCACCTTCTGTTTCCAAAGCTGGAATGCCTGCCAATAATTAACCAGCTGCCATTCGCAAAGAACGACTGTCTTCATTTTACATGGCTGACTTGTTTCCTGATAGAATAGGAATAATGGTCAAGGTGTTGTAATAGCCTAATAAATGGCTTTTGCAGTTACCAAATGTTTCTGTTGAGCCTGGAAATCAGTCTATTTACATATCCGTAGATGACAAGGGACAGAATCCCAAAGTAATTAGAGATACCATATTGTTGATTTTCTTAACTAAATAATAAGGACGCTGAATGCCCTAGTGTGACAGCAAATTAAAAAAAAAAAAAAATCCCGGCATTTGGCAGGATTGGCGGATTCTCATCGGCTCTAATGTCACTTCTTCAGAGGGGCCTTCTTTGATAAGCTCCGTGCCATTCCCTAAGACCTCTCGCACAGCCCTGGTGTCAGGCATGCCCCTCTCTGACATTGTGATGCTTTATTTAATCCATACTGTTATCACTTCTGAAATTACCTTTAAAAAAAGTCTTTCATGTATTGTGTCTCCCTGACTAAAATATAAGTTTTATAAAAGCAGCGTCAGGGAACCTTTGCCATGTTTCCCGCTGTCTCCCACAGCCTAGGACGGTGCCTAGCACATAAAGAACACCTGAGTAATGATGAAATAATTACAAAAGAAACCTGACTCCATAGGTAATAACTTTCTTAGCGTTTGGAATAAAATGATAACAGTAATAAAGCGTGATTCCATCTAGTTTCTAGTGGGAGTTGTGTTCCAGACTCTTTGTGATCCTGGGTAGAGGGTAATCACTCAGAGGCACAGAATATAATGCATAATCTAGATTCGCTTTTTTGTCGTTGTTATCATTCAGAAAGGTAAAATTTAGAGAGACTTAAAACTCGCTCAAGAAACAATTCAATCAACAGACACGAGATCAAAACCATGGAGTTCTGACTTTTAGTCCATTACCTTTTCCACAATGATCAATCCCTTAACTTTCAAAAAGTATAGTGTTTTCTTAAAAAAAGGAAAAAAAGAAAAAAAAGAATAAGCCAGAATTTATTTGATTCACTCCATCATTCCTCAGGGAAATAGTGGGAAATTCATTCTAGCTGTTGGATACATTTTCCCCCGTTTTCTTACTCCTTGTAAGAGGAGGAGGAAGAGGAAGAGGACAAGAAGAGGGATAATGGGGAGAGGAACACGAGAGACAGGTGGAAGGAGGGTAGGAAGGAAAGGAGAGGGTGAAAACTCACTCCCCCAGAGGTGCCTACTGGACTTCAAGGAACCCTGCCACTCCAGTCTGAAGGAATTCAAAGAGATTAGGAAGGCAAAGGGAAGATGTGGAGTTCAGCATCAAGGAGGCAGTGAGCAGCAGACAGAGAGAGAGAGAGAGAGAGAGAGAGAGAGAGAGAGAGAGAGAGAGAGATGCAGGGGTGGAAACTAAGAGTTTTAGCTCCTGCAAGCTCCCTCTGGATGTGTACAGGGCACACTGTCTCAGTACGGGTATCCACCCCACCTCTGTGACCTTGAGCAAAGACTGTGCCTCTGGTTCCTCATCTGCAAAACGGACGTGACTATAATATTCCCCATCCCCCAGGACTGCTTCGAAGATTTAATCCTATATTCCGTTTCGAGTACTTAGCTCAATGCCTGGCCCACGCAGGCCAGCTGCCATGATCATCATCCGCTCATACTAAGCGAGACGCAAGGGCAGAGACTTCCCTGCATCCTGTTGAGATTTCTTGGGTCGTGGAAAAATGTGATGGTGTTTCCAAATTTGCATGTGTGTGTGAAATTTTCATTTTCGGATAACGTTTCAGCTAGACGGCCAAGTGTCCAGCACCTGCAAGGCTAGAGCCGGGCAGTTTCCTCAGGAATCCCGCCCACCCAGTCTTTCTGCTTAGGTGTGATCCATGAGCAGTAAAGGCCATTTTCCAGCGTGAAGAAAAAATATTGAGAAAAGACATATAAAAGCCAAAGATGAGCAAAAATGGAATTTATGTAGGTTTTTAAAGGACCGCTTCAAGTTGAAAGACAGCATGAGAAAAATCACAAAATACAAAAGCGTGCAAACTGTTGGATAATTTCCTCTGAAAATCAGTAACACTGGGAATTAAACCTGACAGAGGTACCAGCAACTTTAAAATAAGGTTATGCAAGTGTCTCCTCTGCTCTCTAGGTAATAAAAGCACATGGGTCATTTTCTAATTGAACCTGTCACGGTTTCAACTAGCCTCCAAAACTGGCGGCCAATAAAATTCAAACTGTGAAGGCCGAGTTGGCATCAACTAACACACAATGGGATGTGGAACCAACTGGTGTTATTGCAAATTCCAGCTTTTCAGTCTGTGTATTTTTTCAAGTCCAGTATGCTTTTCACAATCCAGAATAGCTTATGTTATAACCACATTCCATCAGGCAGAGAAGGAATCTGGACTCTAAGGTGTAGAGATGAAATGTATCTGAATACTCAGCAAGTCGGGATAGAAATAATGCAGAAATAATTCTTAAGAAATAATGACTCTGCCCATCCATTTTCTTTTATTCATTTCAGAAGACTTTTAAAGCAGCAAATAACACTTTAAATAAGTCCTTTGAGCAATCATCCTTAATATAAAAGTTTGAAACATTCTTACTATGAACGGGAACTTCCCGAAAGGTTTTGAAACTGGCTCAAGTTATCATGAGGATGCTTATAATGTGAGCATTCTAATTCAAAGGATGAGGCATTTTTTCAACAAAGTGCTATAAATAAGAATTTTAAAACAAAATAATTTTTCTTATTATATAGTCAAGAGCAAAAAATCAACTTGAGTAGGTACAATAACAGTGAGATTAATCTATGTTGTTCAAGCCTATTATATTTATCCTAATGGTTATACAGCACAGCAAATATGCAGCCACCAGAACAATGAATATGTCAACACTTTTTGAAGTGACAACACCTTAAAAAAGGACAAAGACAAACCCAAACATCTACTAACACACATTTAGCAGTAGAATGTTCTCTCTTTAAAAGCATCACAATGAAATGCTTTCCAGATCACCATCTTTTAATAATGTCTTAAAATATTATTTTAGGTACACCAGAGAGTGTTTCAAATTAAATTCGTGTGTGTTTCGCTAAAATACAGACAATTCTCTCATTATCTTTTTTTTGCCCTTCCCCCCACTTCCTCTCAAACTGCCACTAGGGGGCAGTATGAAGACACAGTTCCTCTCGTGTTCGAAAGCAAGATGGAACTCTGAAAACATTTTCCTGTGAAAAACCCGGGGCAACAAAGACAGTAACTACATAACTGTAGCGTTATTAAGTCCAACAGATACTTCGAGCCTGTAACAGAGTTTGCATTTTTTCACAAGACTGTTTTAATTTTGTGAATCATTGTGGGTTATTTCTGTGGTCCATGTTTCTTTCATTAAAAAAGTAGTCTAAGTGACAAGATTATTTATTCTATGTGAATCTGTGTGTATTGGCTAAGACATATGATCCAGAGCAGACATTAAACTTTGTTTTCAAAGGGTGATAGTACACATCTCTAGCCATCTCAAAAGTAGATATCCTGTCTCTTCCTTTAGAGGAATAGGGGGAGAGAGTCAAACGTGTTATTTTGCCAACTTTAAGAGAGGCACATTTATTTTTTCCCCCCTTCAAAATGACTATCATTATTCACTGCACTACAGCTGTAAATGCACAACAGAACATAGGCAATTCTAAGAAATGGCATTATTCTATACTTAAATCTACAGAATAAACAAAATAAAAAGAAATGGTAAAAAATAAATATACAAATATATGACCTTCCCCTAACTCTGTTTAATAGGGTGGGAATGAAAAACAAACAAACAAACAAATGCAAAAAGCCTTCAACAGTGCTTTCTGTGTACACTAGAGAGATTTAACATTCCAAGAAGTCACTTAAGATCAGGCCCTTCTCTGACAATACTGACATGACTGATAGGGTCTTGGTCACTGTGAATAAATGAAGTTCTGTCTTTTCTTGAAGTGCTTACTTTTCTGGACGAGGCATACCTTTTAAATATTTTTTCGACAAGTTGCATGGCTTTCTTAGGCATGGTACTGCATGAATAATTCTACTAGGTATTATAATTCAGCCAATGCTTTATTTTTATGTGAGTGAGAAGAAATATTAATACTGATAAGACGAAAAGGACAGGTCGTCCATATATAATAAGGACATTCGAAGTTTCCAAAGCACTCAAAAGCACATCCATATTGTTTGGGGGCATTCTGTCTCTCTCTGGAGTCCTTTTGGGGTGCACTCCTTAATGTTTCCTGACTTCTTTTGTTGTGGTACTGACCATACGTCACACAACGGCAGGATAGTCCCTAGGGAGGAGCTCTTTGTCTCTGCTATTGTGGAGGCCAGCAGTGGCCCAGCAATCCATCATTTTTTTTTTTTTAAGTAACCACTATATATGCTTCCATTAGAACTTTCTTAAGTCCCTGCTGTTGAGGGAAGTCAAGAAGGAGTATAAAAATCAAAAATAACAAGCAAGGAAATGCGATGGAAGTAGTCTTTAAGATTTAGGAAAATCACCCAATTCTTCATGGACATAGCATGGAACGACGACGAAGAATCAGAATTAGAATAATCTATGTGTAAATAATGGAATTGATTATGGATTTTCTATAGTAAAACCACAGTTTCTACTTGTCTATAGGTATTAAAATAATTGTAGTGGTTACTTTTTATATTTTATTTTATTGTTTTATTTCCTAAAATGATATCTTTTGAAAAATATTGTCAATAATTATACTATTTTCTAATCTCTTCATAGTTTACCAATAGCCAAAAATTTGGTTAGTGTTAACAAAGGGAAATGAAAATGTTGAGCCCTTTTCATTCTTGGGATAACTTAAAAACTCTATTTCTGATCAGATCCAACAGATGGCAGTGATGTTATAGATTAATAGTTGAAAAATATAATATGTAGGATCTGCCCCTCAGAAGAATGTCAGCCAAGAATAATTCTCTCAGGTACTTGCATAAATAATGCAAAACTTTGATAATACTAATTGGATAGACGAGTACAGGTAAATATAACATGAAATGTACTTGAAAATGATATTTCCTCTTTCAAAAATTAACTTTTTCCTTTCCAAAAAGTATTACAAATTGAGAATTGTCAAGAAGAAGAGCAGTGAATCAAGAAAGGGTGGGCAATGGTGTCCTAATTAATTAAATGGAATCTGTTTTTATATAAGACTCATTATTGCTCTTGGTTGCATTTTCATCTGTTTCTTTATATGGAATTGTTTCAGCTTTCTAACTTTTTATTTATTCACTTAAATAATAATTTTACTTTTCTTTCTCCTTTTATCACTTAAATACATGATTCTGGCTGTTCTTAACCTCTTTTCCTATGCCTTCAAATTGTTATTTTTTATTCTTATTCATTGCTTTGTCATATTTTTATCCATTTTGTGACATTTATTATGTAGATAATAAAGAATGAAAAGTATGAATAGAAGACTCATAAAGACTCAGGTAAAGTCTCCACTGTTGCTTCTGTCATCCAAATTGCGTAAAAACAAAGGAAACAATACAGAGACCACTTTCTGTTTTAACTTTTGGGTATCGGTTAATGTCAGATAGACCTTCTTTTTTCACAATACTTCTTCATTTTAGTTGTAAGCCCATTTTCCCCCTGAATGCCTACTATGGGATAGGGACTATTCTAGATGTTTGGTATGTACCTGTGGATTAAACAGACAAAGGTGCTCCCTTCATTGGTGCTGGTCATAGAGGTGAACAGAAAATAAGCAATAAACACAACGAGCGAGTCATATAGTGTGTTATAAAGTAAGTGCTATAAAAAAGGGCCGTAGGGAAGGAGGACTGAGGATATGTGTATGTGCATGGGTGCAACTGTAAACCCTGTAGTCATGGTAGGCCTCGTGGAGAAGGTGACGTTTGAACAGACTTGAAGAGGGTGAGGGAGTGAGCCATGGGCATTTTGGGGTAGAAGAACATTCTTTGCAGAGAAGATAGTCGATATGAAAGTCCTGAGGCGAAAAATATTACTGGGAGTTGAAAATGCTGTTGTTCCCCCCTAATCCACAGTTTTGCTTTCTATGGTTTCAGCCACCCATGGTCAGCCAGAGTCCAAAAATAGTAAATGGAAAATTCCAGAAATAAACAATTCACACGTTTTAAATTGTACGTCATTCTGAGTAACGTGATGGAATCTCGTGCCACCCTGCTCCCTCTCACCCGGGAAGCAGATGGTCCCTTTGTCCAGAGGGTCTCCCTGACTGGGAGTCACTTAGCAGCTACAATCTCACTTATCCATAACTTGAATTCCTAGGAAATTTACATAGGCAGAATGCACATGAGAACTATTAGGAGAAAAAACGAAAATAAATAGCCTCTGAGGACCGAAAGTACTTAAAGAGGCCTCGGGCCCTCCCTTACAGCTTTATATCAAACTTGATGAAATTACCTGCTATGGATGGTTTTAACTGACTGAAAGGAAGGGATCTGAAGAGAACGTTGGCAAGACTGGCCCTGCCAATCATGTCTCCAGGCAGTGAAAATTCATGCTGACAGTCTGCCAATGAGGAGTCGACAAAACGCATCAATACCCAGAAGACACTGCCTCCCGAGGCTTTACTCAGCGAGTGGGACAAGCACCCCATCTTTCCTAGGGGGCCCTGACAACACCACCCTGAAGCGTAGGATGGTCACTTACTCAAAATGATAACTTCATTCCGTCCCCAAAGTTTAATACCAGTACGATCAGTTTCCGAAGGATGGGAGGGAAGGATTTTAGAAGATTTAAATTCAAACGCATGACAAAGTTTTAAAAGTTTTGTTGCTTAAAAAAGTCATTTCAAATATCTAGAAAACTTGAGAATCGGGAAGCCTTGTTCACAGAGAATACCAATTAGGTGAGATCTTTTGGCACAGATCAAGGTGATAGTCATAGTGAAAGCTAAAAATCTTCCAGAGGTGGATGAATGGTCTGGTCATTTACTCACCATTCTTATCAAAGTGCTTCATCCTCTTACTATTTTTTCATATGAGTGTATTTTCTTTTGTGAGAAAGGAAGGTGTGTGAAAATATAAATTCAGATATTCTAGATCGTAAATTATTTTGCATATATTATAACATTCTACTTTTAGATTATTAAAGTGCTTTTGTTCTATAAAAGAACTTGTCAATTTCACAATAAAAGTCATCACAAAGTATGTTTTTCCTTTTCCTGGTTGTTTTTTTATTTTTCCTTTAAATTAGAAGATTTTGATTTGCCTACATTTTTTTTTCAGGCAAAAATCCATTACATAAAGGAAATTATACTGGTATTTTATGTCATCATAACACACTAGTGATTACTCAGTTCATGAGATGAGCCTCCAACTTCAATTCAAGTACTCTGAGTTTAGGAATTAGAATCTATTTTAGGCACATTGAGATATGGTATAGGAGAAGGAGGTTCTTTTTTTTTTTTTCACTTTGCTCTGTCTTTACTGTTTAAATTTTTTTTTATTTCATCCATTACAGTTGACATACATTATTTTAGCTTTAAGTGTACAACATAGTGGTTAGACATTCATAGAACTTATAAAGTGATCACCCCAAAACAGATGGGTGAAAAAGGAGAAGGGATTAAGATATAGAAATTGCCAGATATAAAAAGATGGATGTAAAGTATAGCATAAGGAATATAGTCAATAATATTGTAAAAACTATGTACGGTGTCAAATGGGTACTAGACTTAGGAAAACGGGTTACATTTTCAAAATTAGAATTCGCAGTGCTTAACTGCATTAAAAAAAAAAAAATGAGTCTAGGCAATTTGAGGGTATCCAAATAGTTACCCATGCAAGGAAGGCATGAGCTCTGGGTTTCTGCCTTCTTCTCTTACCATTTAAGTGTGGTGGAAAAGCAACTTTCAATCTCTAACCCCCGACTCCGGCCACTCCAGCAGCAGAGTCACGAGCTGGCCTCAGTCCTACAGCACTTTTCTAGGAAAACAATGGAATGGACTGTTTCTAAAAAGTGATGCTGGAAATAGTCGCTAATCCTAAGTTTAAGCTAAGAAAGTTTTAAAGACCATCTAAGGAGGAAGCATTGTTTATAAATATAACCAACCACCTTTGTTGTCGCCTCTGTGTGGTTAGTTCAGTAATTAACACTCGAGGAGGCTTGCTAGGAGGATCGACAACATGGCCTTTTTGTTTCATCCCTTTTGATGGACTGTAGAACCTTTTCAGCTCCCATCTTCAGCATTTGGAATCTGGCACAAACATGTCAATTCTGACTCTATTTCCTCCTCAAAACCATTTTTTTCAGTATCTTTTTAGTTCGAAAAGTCTGAAGTAAAACTATAGAGACCTCGAAGAACATCCATAAAACCATTTCCCTTACCAAACACAAATTGGAAAAAATAAAAAAATAAAATAAAAATAAATTGACAGTATATAATAGGTTAAAGAAACACAGCAATTAAAAACATAAAAATAAAATTAATTTATAAAAATAAAGTTGATAACGTAGAGGAAAAGTCAGGGACCATTCTGTCCTAACTGATCTTTCTATGTTGATAAAATGAAACTATAAAGTCAGGTGACAAAAATCTAAAATAGATAATTGAAAGAAAAAATCTGTCGGCAGTCTCTTTTAGAACTACTTACCATTCTAATTTTCTATGATTTTATGTAAAATTGTGAAACGATATAAGCCAGGTATTCTCACATCAAATCAAGACATCTATATACTCTGGAGGCCTATTAAAGTATTCTAGATAATATGTAAATCTAAAGGCACTGGAGATGGAAGTGTTTTAGTGCCACTGATAAGATTTTTGCACTAGCGAGACTACTGGAAAAAAAAATCACTCAATACGCTATTTTCAAATTGCTACATATTATGACTCAATATTCTAGAAATGTGTGTGCTTTCATACAGATGATGATGACCCCGAATTTAGGAAATTACTGTGTCAAAGACTGTAGCTATTAAAGGAATACAATTTCGTTTTGATGCCTATGCATTTTGGCTATGTTTTTATTGGGCATCATTAGATTTTTATTCGTTGCGTTAAAATATTTGTGTGTGGGAGTACATAAAGGGAAGAAAAGGGTATGAAATGCATTCAATATATGATAGAGGCGGAGGAGGCTGTAGTTCAAGTTCAAAAAAGGTAATTTTAGCCACAGTGCTACAAGACAATATTATACTAAAATTAATGAGTAATGTATTGTGATGATTAATTTTATGGTTAACTTGACTGGGCTAAGGATGCCAAATCACTGGTAAAACATTATTTTTTAGTGTCTGTAAGGGTATTTCTGGAAGAGATTAGCAATGGAATCAATAGCCTGAGTAAAAGTCCCCCTTATCAATGTGGGGAGCATCATCCAATCAGGTGAGGGCTCTCTGCTTCATCTGCGCTCAGATATCAGCTCCTTGGTTCTCAGGCCTTTAGACTCAGAGTGAATTGTACCACCATCTTTCTTCGTTCTCCGTATTGCAGACAGGAAATCATGGAACTTCTTGGCCTTCATAATCACATGAGCAAATCCCTCTATCTATCTGTCTGTCTGTTTATCTATCTACCTATCCATCTATCTATCTATCTACCTATCTATCTATCTATCTATCTGTCTATCTATCATCTATCTATCAATCATCTATCTATCTATCTATCATCTACCTGCCTATTTATCTATTTCCTATTGGTTCTGTTTCTCTAGAGAACCCTAATACATGTACAAAATGAGATTTAGGGAGGGCAGACCATTATTTTATGTATAACTGTTACCTTCGAGGAATTCTTACTGTGGAATAAGAATCGGGTAACTATGTGGAGGAAAGAACACAGACTCTGGGTCCAGCGGACCTGGATTTAATTTCCAGCTCAGCTATTGAAATAGATATTTGTACCAGGAAAATTAGGTGACCTTGCAGAGCCTGATTCCTCATTAGTTGACAATTAAACGTTTTCAATGAACATAAATCACATAGCCAGTGTTTGGAATACAGACGGCAATGCTTTCCAGACTTTCTTCAGAGTTTTTACTCATATAAATTTTGTTTGTTGTTCGTTTGTTTGTTTGTTTTTAGGCGAGGCAACCCTTGGTTGACCTCAAGATTGCAAGGACTTTGTCAGCTTACAATCTCTTATTTTTTATTTTTTACGCTTACAGCACCCGGTCTTCCTAGGGGTCTCCCATCCAAGTACTAACTAGGCCCGACTCTGCTTAGATCCGAGATCAGATGGGATTGGGCTTGTTCAGGGTGGCGTGGCCACAGACTTACCCATACATGTTTTAAATTCACTTTTTAAAACCTTCTAGATTTATCTAATGTTTATGCCCTTTTAAAATGGATTTTTAAATTTTTTTTCCCCAGATTTATCAACCGTCGTCATACAATGTTGTCTTTAAGATCTCCGGCATTATCCAGTTTTATGTGTACTGGAACTTGCCATGAGAGTGAGCCTGTTACCTGAATCAAACAGCCTGCACAGTTTCCAAATAAACCCAGAAATAATCACGATTTTATAATAGTCATGCGTCGCTTAACGATGGGAGAAACGTGCCCTTCTGCAGTTTTGTCATCCGGCGAACTTCACAGAGCGCATGTACGCAAACCTAGATGGTCTAGCCTAACTCGCGCCCAGGCCGTGTGGCTCATACAGCCCATTGCTCCCAGGCTACGAGCCTGTACGGCATGCTACTGTAATGAAGACTGTATTTGTGTATCGAAATGGTAAGTGCTGGTGTATCTAGATATATCTAAACATAGAAAAGGCACAGTAAAAATACGGTCTTCAGTACTTTCATACAACCGGCAGCACAGAAGGTTCGGTCGGTTACCCCAGCTTCACCACAAACACGTGAGCAATGTGTGGCCCTATGACTTCACAACTGCTACAGCGTCATTAGGTGGTGGGAATTTTCCAGCTCCATCATAATCTTTTGTGACTGCCATTATACACGTGGCCGGTCATAGACCGAACACGTCATCACGCGGCCCATGACTGTAGTTTTGGAAGACAGGCCTATCGGATGACTTAGTTTCACTAAGGGTTTCTGAGGATTGCAGAAGAGTTTTATCCTGAGACGGACCATCTGAACGAACACGTAAACTGCTTCGAAAGCCAAAATGTTAAAAGGAGCACGGCTTGGACCGTGAGCTCTCCCACCCACAAACCGCCGTTTAGCACTTACTTTGCGTTAGCGGGATTGCAAGTGGTCAGATTAGCCAGGGCCAGGGCAGCCGCCTCTCTTACCTCCTCATTGTCACTTTTTAGCAACTGAATTAACTGTGGAATCCCTGTGGCAAAAAAAAAAAAAAAAAAAAAAAGGAAAGAAAAAAAAGGAACACGTGACTTCACCAACATCCACGTAGACTAGAATATGGGAGCCTAAAAACGCACGCGATGGTTTCTTCCAGTCTGCTTACCCTGATGATTGAAAAACTCCTTGCTGCCTGAATGCTCGCTCATTGCTGAAATAGCCTGGGAGGCAGCAATTTTGGTTCCATCGCTTTCGGAGCTCAGAAGGGCTATAAGGCACTTTTCGACCTCCTGTTCATGAAAAAGTTTTCTGTTTTCAGCTTATGTAAACCAAAAGAGTGGGGGGAAAAAGAAATCAGAATTTTTCTGCAAAAACCGTGCAAGTGTAACTACTTCCCCAACCAAAATATGACCGGAATTCAAACTGTTTGCTAGCTTTAGTCGTGAAGAGTCTAAACAAAATATATATCTATTTAGCCTTTAGAACACAGTGATTCTGCAAAATGAAGAACAGATATTGCCTTTTTTTTTTTCTTATTCCCCTGTATGTTACCAATACTATGGCATGTTTCAGACTTAGCAAGAACTTGTTTGCACCATCATGTGCCTGGCATGTTGCTGCGTTCACATACACTATTTTCTCACTAAGGACAAAAACCTGTTTTTCTGATGTGTTTTCTAAATACAAACCCAATATCTGAAGAATGCCTAAGATGCACAAGCTGGTGAGCTGGATGCTCAAGAGAAGAGGAAAAGTACAAATGAGTCATAAAGTATGATTCCAAATCTTAAGGAATTTATGTTACATGAAAAAAAATCATAATAATTTTTTTGTCTTAAGTTACAATACATGCTGATGTAGCAAAAATTTAGATAATTATTTAATTGCTTGCTAAATTCCCAGAAACATAATCTAAACATACATTAGCATAGTTTTCTTTATTTGGAAAAAGGTAATGGCTCTAAGTGCCTAGGAAATATCTATTAACCAAACTCAATTTTAATCCCGTAAGAAGTACCAGAGGCTTCTTTGAAAAGAAACAGCTTACAAATAATTCCTGTTATTTATCTACAGCTCTTTCATCAAACTTTATCATAGGTTTGATCCTCCATTAACCTTTACAAAGTCAATTTATATGATTGAAATATATGCGATATATGTTATTAGGATGCTGATATATAAAACTAATCTGTTAAAATAAAAATTTCTGCAAAAATGCTGATACTAATTTAGATTACACCGTCTACATGTGGAACTTATTCATTACTTATACATATTTTAATTGCTTGTTTTTTTTATTTCCAGAAATATTTTCAGAAATTATTGCAATTAGGTTTCCATTTCAAAGTTAATATATGATTTCTGTCTTCCTTCAATGATAATTTTTTTTTTTTTAAATCTCCCCTTTCACAGAAGTGGTATCACATTCAGATGCCCCCACATTGGCAAATACTTGTGGCCTTTGCTCATCGGACACACAGATGTACGCTGAGCGGTCTGGCCACAGCTGGCACGAGCCAGATTACTGACACTTCTGTTCATTGCGTCTTACACCAATCATAAACCATGTCCTGTAAGCCAATCATCTTAATCCCTTGCTTCCTTTCATTTAGAATTCAGGCAGACCACGACCATTTCATGAAAAAAAAGATGCGATTATCACTTAAGTGTGAAGTATGTGGCTTCTAAGATGTTTAAAAATACATGTAGCCTTATTCGTTTTCCCTGAATAAACAAGATCTGAAACTTTTCTAGAGCAGCTGACCTAAAATGCTTAGATTTATAATTAAGAGTTCTCTAATGGCTCTAAATCAATTTTACTAAATAGAACACTCTGCGTGTGGATTCTATCAGGAAAATCGACCAGAAGGATTAATTTGAAAAGACTAACTTTGTAGTATGTAATTGTTACATTCAAAAAACAGTATATATGCAATTAATGGAAGATTTAAAAAATAATTTAAATACTGTGGGCAATCAGTTTCTCAACCCTGCTGATAGTGTTCTCAAAATCCAGCTGTGTTCATCAAACCTCAAAAGTGCTGACTGCAGTGTGGCTATAATAGATTTAAAAGATGAATTAACATATTCACCAAGTACCTTCATTGAATTGCTATGCCGAGGAGTATTTATGTTTTAATTAAACAGATAATAAAGATGGCAAAGTAATTATGCCACTACTAGAGGAATGTCCTTTGGAAAATAACATTTATTCAGTCTCGCTAAAATAAAAAGCATGAGGTTTAGTAACTGGAAATAAATCTGTACGTAATGCTGATTTCCTTCCCCCTTCTCAGAAGTCACCATTGTTCCACCTCGGCACCCGCTGAGATGTTAACACCAGTCCATAAACCTCGTGGCAACGTGGTAATTCACACCTTCCTCTTCCTGGTGCCAGGTCAAAGACGGACTGACATGGCGGGGTAGGAGGGGTGGGGGTGCGATGCATGTTAAAGCTTTACTCAACCAGCCAAACTTAAGGAATGCGCATTCCGTGTTTTGCGTGTTTCAACAGTGCTTTTGACATGTAATGACAATGCATTACCTCGCCTATGAAGTTTTTAAAATAATTATGGAAAGTAAAAAATGTGTTATAAATACTGATAGTTACATTGTTATTAACAGCAGCATAAAAAAACAGTGTTTTACAGTATTTGTTAAAACCTCATTACGAATGACGTTTCCTACCTGCGGAGAGTTATTTTAAAGCTTCGTGATTATTTACTTGCAATACAGAAGTGTAGGTGATACTTCTAAGTTTTTAGGGAGGGCAGATCATTATTTTATTTATAACTGTTACCTTGATAAGTTTTTAGAGTTTATCGTTGTTATTAATGTCAAATAAGGCATGTCTAAAATAAAATAAGGCACGCCAGATCTGGCTGGGTCTGGCAGAGAGAGGTCAAGGCAAGCAATAGTTGATTAAAAAAAAAAAAAAGGTAGACGAGGAATACATGCAGGACTGGAAAAGGCACAGTCTAGAACAGAGGCAGGGAGAAAGAGGTGATTATTGTGGATTATTATGAAAGAGGTAATGGCGTTAAGAGGTAAATAAATCTACAAAAATAGAAGAGAATAATCAGGTAAATGAGGAAGATGGCAGCCAATCCCCTAGCACTGGCCCTAGGAGCAGGATATTGGTTCTGTGCTAGCATTGTGTTCTGAACAGAGTGGGCCCCTCCACCCACAAATGTTCCGGCTAAGGTAGTTCCAAATCCTCAGGGAATTCTGCTTCTGGAGAAGCTTGGAATGGAGAGATGTTCTCAAAGCCCTATCCTGCCAATCAGAAGAGGGTTCATACCTGAGGATTTATTGAGAGATGTGGACAGAGAGAAAGCTTGACTCTTTGTAGAATCAGCTCTGTCTAGAAGTTCCAAGAGTCAGTCTTCCAGACCAGAAATCGCCTAGGCTATAAGAAAATCAAACCACCCTTTACCCCTTAGATTTGCAGATCCATTTGACACACTTTTCCAGTGTTTGTACAGTCGCCAAAGGTGGAACAAACTTAGGAAGGAAGGAGACTATGCCAGAATGGACAGAGGAAGGTTTCCAGTTGAGCAATCTGGATTATGAAATGTCAGCTTTTACAGGAACAGATGAAATCTGCAAGGTAACGGTGAAGGACTGCTACCATAATACACGCAGGCAGTCACTTGAGCGATGTTAGGGTAGATGTAAATCTCATCCCATCTGGAAAATGGGGCTTCTACTAAGTAAGGGAAGTTAACTTTTGTCCCATGCTTGCTTGGCACTTCCAAAATAGTGGCAGAGTACCTGAGTTCCTGTACAGGTTCTTGCTTTAATCTACTATAGTAGGGACAGATGAAGGCTATGGTGTGAGAAAACTGATAGTGTATTTAAAATAGAATGGGCTACACTAGGTTGGAGCATGAGAAAATACATTTTAAAAATTCTTACAGAAAGATAGGAAAAAAAGTTATTTTATAGAACCTCAAAAAGCGATGGAATTAAAAAATGTGATTTTCCCTCTAACCCTAGCCACTGAAGAATGTGGATACCATGGGTCAAAACAGAATTTCCACAATCAGAATCCAGACAAGGGCCTAAACCAGAGCAAATGTGTCTAAAAATTCTGGTCTAGCATAAGTTATGTGCCCCAGAGCACAATGAGAGTATGTGAGCAAGAAAAACTGATAACCAATGGCCATATGAAGTACGAGATCGAAGAATCTCTGATTCCAAGCTGGGCATCTGGACTTAATCCTGTTTATTCTAGTCCAAGAGTTATTAAGTTGGAGTTCATGGATCCCAGAAAGCATAGATGGGCTTCCGGTAGCCCACGAACTCTCTGAAATTATATGCAGAATGTTGTGTATATGTGTGTTTGGGAGGGGGGACTCTTTCATCAGATTTTCAAAGACATTAAAGATGCCTCAAAAGTTAATTTTGGGTAATGTAGTCGGATGTGCTTGGAAGTCATGAGAAATATAGGCAGGAATTCAGAAGACAGGTTATAATTAGATACAGATCTGGGTATTCATAAGCAAATGAGGAGTCAGCTGAACCGTCTGTCACAAGTGAGATTACTCATAAAGATTTCAAAGACAATACTGAACCAAGATAGGAAGGCAAGTTTAACCCTGATACGACAGACAGGCAGATGAGAGGAAGCTGGTCAAGGCAAACTGGTCAGTCCGAAGATTAGGGTCCTCATCAGGGAAGAGGCATGTTACAGAAATTGAAAAATAAGAATTTTCCTGAGAAGGGGGCAATCAACAGTGCGGAATGCCACAAGAAGATCAAGTAAAGAAAAGGCTGAAAATGTATCTGTAGAATTTAGGGGTTGGGAGGTCAATGTCAAATTCTACAAGGACTGTTTTGGTGGCATGGGGGAAGCAGAAGTCATATGCAGAAGGTTGACAGAGATAAGAGAAAGAGGTTGATTAAGAAGAAAAGGAGAAAAAGAGGGCCCGGGGCAGGGGCACAAGAAAACCAAACAAATTTTCATGGGACACAGGAGCAAATTTTCATAAAGTACCCTGGTCGATGAACAATAATAGGCTCCTCAGAATACTCCAAACTTATATCAACTTTCTCCTATAAAAAATATATAACTATAATACTATTAGAAGAAAACGTGAGGGGAAAGCTTCACGACATTGGATTTAATGTCACTAATGATTTCTTGGATTTGGCACCTGAAGCACAGGCAAAAAAAATTTTATATATATTGGACCACATCAAAATTTAAAACTTCTGTGCATCAAAGGGCACAATCAACAGAGTGAAAGACAGCCCACAGAATGAGAGAAAATATCTGCAAACCATAAATCTGATAAGGAATTAATATCCAGAATATATAAAGAACTCCTACAATTCAATGACAAAAGTTAGATAACTTAGTTTAAAAAATAGGCAAAAGGTTTGAATAGACATTTCTCTAAAGAAGATACACAGATGGTCAATAAACATATAAAGACAATGCTCAATATCACTAATCATTAGAGAAAGGCAAATCAAAAAACAGTGAGATACCACTTCACACCCATGAGGATGGTTACCACAAAGGAAAAAAAAAAAAAAGGAAAATAACAAGATTTGGTGAGAAGTGGGAAAACTAGAATCCATGTGCCCTGCCGATTGGAATGTAAAATGGTGTAGCCACTGTAGAAAACAGTATGGCAGTTCCTCAGAATGTTAAATATAGGATTACCATATGATCCACTTCTGGTATCTACCCCAAAGAACCAAAAGCAGGGACTTGAAGAAGAGATATTTGTACATCTATTTTCATAGCAGCATTATTCACAATAGCCAGAAGGTGGGATGCAACCCAGATGTCCATCCAAGGAATGAATGGATCAACAAAATGTGGTCTGCACATACAATGTTATATTATTCAGCCTTAAAAAGGAAGGAAATTCTGATAAAACTTGAGGACATCCTGCTAAGTGAAATAAGCCAGTCACAAGAGGATGATTATTGTATAATTCCACTTATTTAAGTACTTCGAATAGTCAAAACCACAGAAACAAAAAGAACGGTGGTTGCCCAGGACCACAGAGAGGGGGAAGTGGGGACTTATTTTTTCACGGGTACAGGGTGTCATTTTGCAAGATGAAAAGAGTTCTGTGGATGAACGGTGCTGATGATAGCACAACCATGTGAATTTACTTAATGGGTCAGTGAATTTACTTATTGGTTACTTAAGCAGTTGAGAGCGTAAATTTTATATGATGTGTATTTTACCACATAAATTAAAAAAACGGAACTCATTTCTTTTCCTTTAATCAAAACCTGCTCCTTTCTTGAGTTACCCATTTATGTGGGTGGCATCATTCTACCTCCAGCTGTCCAAGCCAGAAACCGGGCCTCGTCCTGACATCACCTCTTCCTCCCCCAACCCATGCAGTCATTCATCAAACAGTGATGGACCCTCCCAATGCGCCGTGCATTGTGCTGGTGGTTCCTGCAATGGCTCTGAGTCAATTTTGGCCACCGCATCTCTGTTTCAAGACACCCGTCACCTGTCACCTACATCAACTCCTCAGTCCCCTTCCTGCTCTTTCCGTCTGGTTCTGCACATTCCCACCTCTTCTCCACGTTGCAGCAAGAGTGCTCTTTCTTTACAAAGGAAAAGTGTGCAATGTTCCTTCCCTCTCTAACCCAATTCAAGGCCCTTCGGTGCCAACAAAATAAAGTTCAAAGTCCTTAACTTGTCTTATAATGCTCATCGGCTCCTGCCGTAACTCCAGTTGTCTCCTGCCTTCTAGACACTAAGCATTCTGAAAGCCTCCATTCTGGAACTTGCCACACTCTATCCATCTCTGGCCTTGACCAACACTGTTCCATCACCTTAGAGCAGGGATCCCCAAAACCCTGGGCCACAGGCTAATACCGGTCCTGCAGCTGCAGCTTGTTAGGAACCAGGCTGCACAGCAGGAGGTGAGCAGTGAGCCGGCAAGCAAGAGAGGCTTCATCTGTGTTTGCAGCCGCTCCCCAGCGCTAGCATCAGGCCTCAGCTCCGCCTCAGATCATCAGGTGTTAGATTCTCATAGGAGCACCCCTGGTGCTGAAAAGTTTGGGGACCGCTGCCTTAGAGTATTGCTGACCCCACCGTCCCTGCTCCCTCCCCTCCGCCCCCACATTCTACCAGGGCTGTCTTTGCACAGCCAATTTCTATTATTTACAATAGATCCTAGCCTGAATAGGTCCTTCCTATTTCAGGAGGCCTTATCTGATCCAAGTCTGCATTAGGCGGCCCTCCGGGTGACCCTGTTTTTCTATCAACAAGCACTTTTAACACTGCATTGTGATTTTCTGTTACTTGCCTCTGTCGGGTTTACTGACACCAAGTGAGTGGCTCATTAAATCATTAATAAAGAGGCCCAGAGAGGCTACAGGCACCCACAGTCACATACCTAGGTCGGCAGCACCAGTAATGGAACTAGTATTCGGACTAGACCACCAGTGCTATTTCCGGTGCATGTCACATGACGGGTGATGAACTCTTGAAACTCACTATCCGAAGAGGGGCTGACAACCTTCCAATGGCCCGGCCATACTAATAATCCAAAGAGAAGTTGTGACACGCAAAATTTTAGATGTGACATTGTTCCTGTCTTCTCACTACCCTCTCTTTGGGTCTCAAATAGGTAAGAAGGCCTAGGACAGATGGTTGGCAGAACTGACCAGGAGTGATAAGGTCTACTTCCATTGGACAGAACACTGAACAACCAACTTTGCCAACACCGAAAACCTTAATTTTACAGCCTGTCTTTAGATTTGGCACATATCATGTAACTCATAAGGCCATGCTCTATCTACAGTGTACTGGACAGTGAAATTTGTCTTATTGCTTTAAAACTTTCCCAGCATGGGTTGAAAAGGAAATGTTTCCCATAATATACACAAAGATATACGTACAGATATGATTATATATGTTTAGAATATAAATCATTTAAACTAGTCGAAGTTGTCAACATTAATACAAGGAGTGATGTGGAAGGGGAAAATAAAGTCACATCTTTTACTAAATAAAATACTCCAAATATACATAAATTAAAACCATAATTTCATCTTTGGTGCTTGTGATATAATTAATCTCTCATATTTTACAGATTTATGTCAACATAGCTTGCTGCTGAAATGAAAATTGTGTATGTATGTAGTATAGCATATTATTTTTCACAGCTCTATAACATGGCATGACTCTAGCTGAAACTTGAAATTACAATACGGATATCATTCCAAATGTGGATTTATTGAAACAATGTTTTCAGGATCGTAAGCAATGTGTACATTCTGCATAATTCCAAAATCAAGAGAAATAAGGCTTAAAACTTAATTTAAGATTGAATGATTTTAAAAAGATAGAGTTATAATTAAATCACATTAGGTTTATTATATCCTTGACAAAGTCATCTCTATTTTAACTCATTGGCATTGAGATAAATGTTGGCCTTAAAGAGTAAGCATAGCACTATTCTCAAATGGTCATTTAAATGGCAGACCAATATCTAGTGTTTGTCAGCACTAACCCAAATCAAGAACACAATAGAGAATATGGATGCTTAGTTAGTATAAAACGAGACATACGGTCATAAGCTGCTTTGGTAATTGCTTTTGCTGCATTCTTCTGAATGTCAGGAATTGTAGAGTTTTCTGCAAATGCTAGGAGCTTCTTAAGACCCCCTGTCTGCTGAATCAGCACCATAGTATCCATATCTTCTAGGCAATTGGCAATCACCGAAAGCGCTTCTATATGAAGGTCGTTCAATTCCTAATAAAAGCAAACGCTACTTTAGAAAGCCGTACTAAAAGGAATTTATACTTTCCAAGTTTGACTGGTCGAGGGATAAGGTCAGAACACAACAGAATTGATTTTGTCAGATGGAGGCCCAAGGAAACAAATCCGTTTATTAATAAAACAATTCTAACTATTTGCCCCGCCTTTTCTCATTTCCCTATTCCAAAGTGTTTTATAGCTAAAAAATAATTACTGGAAACTTCTGGTAATGGTATCCAAGTGAAGATGCTCGTACAATCTTCCATCGAAAACAATTTTAAAATCTGCAGGAACTATTTTTTGATTAAGCAGACAGAACGGAAGGAAATAAATGTAGTCCTTACAATCGCCAACTGGCGAAGCGAAGGATTGCGAGTGTGTGGCCTTCTTGCCCGAGGAATCTCGCAAATCCCCATCGCAGTGGGAAACTGCAGCGTACCTGAACAGCTAGAAATCCAAGGTGGACATCGTTCAAGCGAGAGAGACACAGAAAGGATGCACCGCCATCAGGGCATTTCTCACAGCAGCAGCGTGGCAGTGGGCTCATGCTCACGGAATTCACTGGCCTCGCCCTGGTCCCAGCCTCCTAGAGCAGCAGGCCTGATAGGATGGCCTTTTAAAGACTCAGTTGCAGGGTCTGTGGGTGGCAATACGCTGTCGGTCTGGGGCACGGTTCTGGAGGAGGCTGTACGGGCTCTAAACCAGCATCAGCGTATGGTGCTGTCACTCCCACAGCCAGGCAGGGTTCATGGGCCCAGGAATGGGGGGGGAAATGGGAGTGGCACCACTCATCATTACCTCTAGTGACCCACTAGCAAAAGTTTCTGCTTCCTGTCTCTGTGACCGTATGCTCTGCTGGCCTAGAGGTCTTAGCTCCGAAGAGAGAAATGTTTCCACCAGGGAACCCAACAGTGATTCCATTGCACGAAAGTTAAGACGGCCACTGGGACAGTTTGGGCTCCTCACGCCTCTAAACCAACAGGCGAAGAAGGGGCTAACTGTGTGCCAGCTGGGTGACTGATGCCGACCACCAAGGGGAAATCGGACTGCTACTGCACAACAGAGGTCAGGAAGGATATATCTGGAACGCAGGGGACCCTTTAGGGTGTCTTAGGATTACCTGCTTAGGATTAAAGTTGATGGAAATCACAATGACCCAATCCAGGCAGGGCTACTAATGGCCCAGACCCCTCAGGAATGATGTCTGAGTCACTTCATCAGGCAAAGAACCAAGGTGAGCTCTCTGCTGGGGGCAAAGGGAATATGGGATAGGTAGTGGAATGAAGCAGTCACGAACAGCAAGTATGACCATGTGACTCGTTATAGAAAAGAGGCTGTAATTGTCATGAGTAATCTCTTCCCTATTTTGTTTTGAATATGTGTGTGTAGATGAAACATCTTTGTTTTCTTCCCTCTCTTATCCTCTTACACAACATAATATATACTGATTTTAGAAACTAGTATTTAAGTATTGTTAATTTTACATCATAGTATTTAAGTTACAGAATATCACAGAGAAAAGTAAACATCACCCCAGAACTTCGCATTCTCTTCTGAGGAAAGGTCAGTGTATTCTCGGTTGTACAGAGGAGGGTGGTATCATATTAGGCTGAAGTAGGACCTTGTTATTGCCTTTATTTGGAGATTAAGTGTGATTTAAGGAGATGTCTAGGGGTGCCAAATTGACAAGGAATGGACTTGCGAGGGTCAATTTTAATATTTTAACTTGGGTACGCCATAGCATCCGGCTACTTGGTCAAACATTATTCTAGACCTAAAAAAACTTAACTTTTAAGATGAAATTAATATTTAAATCACTAGACTGAGTAAAGAAGTTTACTCTCCAGATGTGGTAAATTACTCTTTTTGCTTTACCATAGAGAACACATGGCGAAGTTTAAAAGACTAATTCTAGGCATTTCAGAAAACCATGCAGATCCTGAGTAATAATTTAAAAATATTAAATCTTCTAAACCAGAAGATTTTTTTTTTCTTTTTTAGAGGCCATGCTTGGTTGACCTCACAGATTGCAAAGACCTTGTCGTTTACAATCCCTTATTTTTTCTTTTTTAAAAAATATAAGCAAGATAGGATGGGCGTGTTCAGGGTGGCATGACGTAGACTCTAAACCAGAAGATTTACGTGAGGTATAATTGACATTTACATCATATTAGTTTCAGGTGTACTACATAATGATTCATTGTTTGTATATTGTACAAAATGATCACCACAGTAAGTCTAGTTAACATGTCACTATATATAGTTACAAATTTTTTTCTTGTGATAACTTTTAAGATCTGTTCTCCTAGTCACTTTCAGATATACCATAGGGGATTGTTAACTACAGTTACCATGCTGTACATCACGTCCTCATGACTTATTTATTTTATAACCGGAAGTTTGTATCTTTTTAACCCCTCCGCCCATTTCAACCAACTCCAACCTCCACCTCCGAAAAGTACTATTCTGTTTTTTGTATCTATGAGCTTTATGTTTTGGGGTTTGTTTTGTTTTTACAGATTCCACATATAAGCGAGATCATGTGCTATTTGTCTTTCTCTGACATTTCATTTAGTTCTATGTTGTTGCAGATGGCAAGGTTTCCTTCTTTTTTTATAGATACAGAATGCTCCATTGTGTGTGTATACAGACATACATGTGTGTATGCATGTGTATGTATATGTATATTTGTATATATACACACCACATTTAGGCTGTTTCCATATCTTGGCTATTATAATAATGCTGTCGTGACCACGGGGGTGCATACATCTTTTCAAGTGAGTGTTTTCGTTTTCTTCAGATAAACACCAAGAAGTGGAATTGAATGATGTGGTAGCTCTATATTTAATGTTTTGAGAAACCTCCCGGAATATTTTAAAAATTATTTTTATAATGGCCTTTATCATTTGTCTGATTTCATTGTGTTGATAAACTATGTAGCAATAAGCAAATCAGTTCATTATATATAGTACCATGCTTAAATATAATAAAACTTCATTTAAAAAAAATGTTCCACAATTCGTATTTTATAACAACATTTAGAAGACACACATTTCGTCATAGACGGTTGAATGAATGTTATATACCTTAGCTTCCAGGATCTTAATAAGGAGGTCCATTCCTTGACTGTCTCTCAGCATTGCTCTTGACTCCTTATCATTTGTAATAATGCCTAAGGTTTTGAGAGCCAATAACTGAATAATTGGGTATTCTGACTTCAAGAGCTCTAATATAGAAGGGATTGCATTTAGTTCTTGTATTGTAGCTCGACACTGAAAATCCTGCCATGAAGTACAAATGAACAAATAAGCAACTTTTCAAGCAAAATGCCGTTTCAAGAATAGGAAAATTATACTTTCTAACAAAGAACATTATAAGTTATAATTTTCAAATTTTCATTGCAGATTCCCTTCCAAAATCACTCACAAAAATAAGCAAACCCTCAACTGACGACGCCAAAATATTCCTTTTAACCATGCAGACATTGTCAACAACAGGAAATAGACATGATCTATGACTTTTCCCGCATCTATTTCTTCTTTATTACACAGCGCATTTCTATTACTATAAACAGTATTACAACAAAACCTATGCATAATGAAATTCTCTTCACACTCTATATCCTGTTTTAAATAGTATTTGATAAAATGAAATGATGGCATCAGCTCCTTATTATTTCCACTTAAATGGCTTGTTTATGAAATGCTTATGTGCGTGCAGTGCCACGGTAGGCCCTGAGCATGCAAATTTACATCAGGTTTAGTTCAGGTTTTATGTAAGATATTTACAGTATCAAGGGGTCATTAGAGTCTAGACACACTGCTCTGCATTGTGTGTCTGGAATTCTGTATGTGAGTTGGGAGGGAAGGAGTTGGTTGGGGCGAGCAATGGAGAAAACAAGGCAAAAAGCCATGAAAAGCCATGAAAAGCCCCCAAACTCTGACTGCCAAATCATGCCATTTTAAATGTAAAATAATATTAAAGGTGGAAAAGTTTCACATACAGCTTAGTTTTCTTCTATGCATCCTTCAACTGACCTCTAATATTTAGCTTCCTTTAGACAAAAAAAAAATTGCAGGTTGCTGTTTATTTTAGGTTGGATTCTATCCCCTCAAAAAAAAAAATGTCGAAGTCGTGACGCTCAGTACCTTAAAATGTGGGCTTATTTGGAAATGGCATCATTGCAGATGTAATTAGGTTAAGGTCACAGTGGTGTAGGGTGGGTACTTAATGGTGTCCTTAGGAGATTGGTGTCTTTGTAAGAGAGAGAGAGAGAGAGAGAGAGAGAGAGAGAGAGAGAGAGAGAGAGAAGAGAGAGAGAGAGAGAGAGAGAGAGAGAGAGAGAGAGAGAGAGAGAGAGAGAGAGAGAGAGAAATGACAGGGAGAGATTGTGGTGCTGCAGATGCAAATCAAGAGACACCAAGAATTTATGGCCACCAGCAGAAAGGTGGAAGAGGCAAGGAGAGATTCTACCCAGAGTCACAGAGGGAACGTGGCCCTGCTGACACCCTAATTTTGGGCTTCCAGCTTGCAGAGCTGTGAGGGAATAAACTCCTGTTTGAAGCCACCCAGTTTGTGGAACTTGGTTTCAGCAGTCCTAGGAAATTAACAGTGTGATTAACTAGTACTTCTGTTAGGAAAAATAGTGAAGTCTTTTCATTTCCGTTTGATTAAAAATAGGGAAATAGAGCTATAATGAGTTTGGGGATGGAAATCAAAAATGTGTGCAGGATTACTTAGGCCTATTGGGTGAAGGAAAACCTTAAGCAACCAGAGAAGGGAAACGAAGGTGGAGGATGCTCTTTCAGGGAAGAGCGAAGTGACCCCTGTCAGTGCCCAGGCAGTGGCAAGGACCGAGGCCCAGAGTGTGTGCGTCTGCGGCCTTCGGCATGAGCCCATTTGTCTCTCTTCTTTTGTGTGATTTGTCCAGATACTTTGCCTCTCAGAGACCCCTCCTTCACCTCTGCTTCCCCATCTCTTCCTTTCACACTCCACTGCTGGCTACTTAAAATGGTGTTTTTATATTTTCAGTTGATCAAAAAGCTGATCAAATGTGCACGGGGATGTTCAGGAACGTGAGCAGAATAGAAGAAGAAAAAGCTGTCCACAGGGTCAGGGGGCTGACCTGCTGTGGGTGTGAGGGTGTGAATGTTGGCTGGGAGGCAGGGGCGCTGGCAGGGGACAGAGGACAGGGCTGGGGGCGGGGGAAGGCGGGAGGTTTCTTTCCATTGCAAAGGAAAACAGCACAGTGAGGTAACATCTTGCGATTGTGAACAATGAGTTCTGTTCAGCACACTCAACTCGCTGGGTTTTCACCAATAAATAAGCCTAATCCAACATCTGGGTACACGGACTAGGGTGTATGATTCATCCAATGTGCTTAGTTCACGGTGTCAGGCCATTAGGTAACTGCCCAGGTCAAACCCAGTTCAAAATGAATGTCACATTTCCTGTTTCAGAAGAAAGGCATTTTATCTGGCACAATCCTACCTTTTTCTGGAATTTGTAAACCATTCTTTCTTTTAAAATCTAAATACATTTCTAAAATGCTTTTTCATGAGAGACAATTACTTCTAAAATGTGAAGACTGAAAGGAATCTACACTACCATTATTTTTTTCTCTGAACGATAACTACTAAATAGTACCAAGATGAACTAATTAATCAAAACTCGTGTTTTAAGACTTTTTCTTTTTTCTTCCTTTTTAATGGGAAAATAAATTCTATAATCAGCTTTGCTCAGAACATATTTTTAGAAGTTAATCTCACCTGGGCCAAGTTGTAAATGCACTCAATAGAATTCTTCTTCACGTCAGGGTCTGGGCTGCTCAGCAGCCTGATGAGAGGCTCTAATCCACCGTGTTCAAATATTTGCACTTTGCTGGTGTACTCTGCAGACATGTTTGCTAGGCAAAGACTAGCAAACTCATGGATAACTACTTCTTCTGCATATCAAAAATAAATAACACAAGTATGCTAAATGCCTATTCAACCATTACTCTAAAGCATGTTTTGAAAACCAGAGCTTCCCAAATCTTACTTGCTGAATGACAAGCCACAGAGGCATTTCATTAACTATTTTCAATAAGTAGTGTAATCAAATGTGAAAAATTGAGCAGTCCCATTTTTGAGATACACATAGATTGCCAAGTTACCTTCTGGAGCGAGCTGAGCAATAACAGAATTCATGACATCTAACTCTCTTAACAATTTTTTAACATCATCTACAAAAGAAGAAACAGAATATTAATGTTTGTTAATAATAATAATGGCCATGTCTGTTGAATAGTCCCTTATGAGATAGGTTTTATTATTTAATTTCAACGGCAAGTGAGTGTTGGGGCCAGGTTTCATGCCCAGGTCCGCCTGAGCCCAGAGAGATTCTCACCTCTGCTCTTTGACCACTGAGCTATTATGCTCTCTTCCAAAACACTAGAAAAAATAACCATCTAAGTGCAAAATGTGCCTAAAACATATGTCAGTAAGTTGGTTACTGTATCTTATGCTTGTTTATTATGTAACACTAATTTTCATTATTGTTGTTTTGTTGGAAAGGTATTTTCAAATTTTGATTTTAATAAAACTTATGGGATGTAAATAAAAATTATCCTCAGCCTTTTTTGGATTAATGCATCTTGTTTACATTATATTTCAGTATCAAAAATGCTTAAAGGTAAGTATATTCATTTTTTAAGTTCATTTTTGTATTATTTATATAAGCTTAATTAAGGCTAGACAACTATGGCCCTCCCCACCCCCCCGTCATCTTTAACCCCCTTTTGCTGAGAAATAAAGAATAGTTGATTCTTCGGTTTTGCAATTTCTCTTCTTGGTCAATTATCTTTGTCTGTAAGCCAGAATTGGCATTACCAGAATTTTGGAAAAGTTCACTTTGCAGTAGCCAAAGCAAATGGTTTTTTGGATGAATCTTTCCTCATTAACCGCTGGATATTCTAACCTTGTGTTGGACACCTTTTCCTGTGGGCTTCAGGGATGTGGCTGTTCGTCCACCTGTTTTCGTTTAAAATGGCTAAATGAGGGCCAGCAAGATTACAGCCAGCTACATGTATGTGAACAGGCTTGAACAAAAGAGTGTTGGAGCTTCTGGGAAGGGTTGTGTCTCATGGTGGAGGGCATCATTTTACAGTTGAGACTCATTAAAAAAAAATACATTACCTCCACAGGTTAAGAAATAATAGCTTTGGCATACGCTCAGATCCCTCCAGGTGTTCCGGTGAACTGCACAGATGTGTGCCTTCTGGAAGAGGGTATTGGTGGTCTCTTCTCACTCTTGAGTCCAGTGTGTATTGCTTGGCATGATTTTTGTGAAGCCCATACCAAAGGCTCTCTTTTTTACATGCTTGAAGAAAAATATTTCTGGGCTTTTAGAGCTCCAAGTACATGCTCCATTTAATAAACAAAATAAACGTCCTTGTACGTCAGTGTTTCTGCTGCAACACTGACCATAAAGTCATGCTCTGTGTACTCTTCTGCTACTCTTAGTTCTCTGCAGGAAGGGTCTGCTCCCCCAGGGAGGGGCCACCTTCCTGCATCTGTATGTGACAGTATGCCCGGGTCTGCTCAAACGAGTAGAAGGTGTTCGTCAGAGGATTCTCGGTGCTCTGAAATTCCCTTCTAGATATGAATTGAGCCCCACAACAGATCTGGGAGATCCAGCCACGAAACAATTTCCTTATGGCTCAATGGATGGTTCAGACCGACTGGCAGCTCCGATAAATGGGTGGCACCATTGATCGATTTGTTATTCTGCTTTGTGACACCAGGTTGTTCAAAGAATCTCTCTTTTCTCACGATTAAATCAGCAAAAATAATGGATAAGCTTCTACTTTCATCACTTTAAGCACAATATTGATCTCTATCCCCTTCTTTCTTAACAGAGAACACTCCTCAGTATGGCAAAATAAATAGAAACTACTACTTGTGCTTGGGCCACATAAATATGTTCGAGCCAAACAGTGTGACACCTACAATTTTAGGCTGTTTCAAAACTGCCAGCACCTTACTTCCTGGGGTACCTTCATGCAGTCTGTTTTAATTGCATACGTATTCACAATTTTTTGGTTGTATAAAATTGACCTTCTAATTTATTCTTGACCTTGTGGACCTTTTCAGATCAACCTTCTCCTATGACGGCAAACTCTTCAGATTGCCTGAGTAATCTGCGTTTCGAAGGCTACTTATTTCTCACAAGGACCCTAATGAACTCTCTCTTCAATGGATTTCATTAAGTGAGTTATATGGCCTCATCAACTAAATACACACTGGCAGGTAAAAGAAGATGGTGAGATGGTGGCCCCATTTGATAAAAAAAAAAATAATAATGTTTAATGAAGTAATTTAAGTGTCTGTCTTGAATGACCCAGGATTAGCTTAGGCACATAGCTCAGTTACTCTAAGAAAAAAACAGGGAAAAACAGGGAGTGGGGAAGGAGCCGCAAAGCTGCAGCAAGAATTGTATGCAGCTGCAAAGGGGGAAGGCGGCTTCCCATCGCATCCTTTCGCACCTGGCTTTCTGCTGGAGCAGTCTGTGGGTTTATCCACTGTGAGTGTAGTGATGTCATTGGGTGCCTGTGAATCACATGAAGAGACAACTTTCTGGAGAACAGAAGCTATCTTACGACTGCCCAAAGAGGACAATTTAACCGTATAGCTTCGGAGGTGCATTTATTTATACATTATTCCAGAAACATGACTTTTCATTTAGATCAAATGGCTAGTCGCTCATTTTTTTTTATTCTACGTTTCCATGGACATGTGTGAAAAGTGAAGCAATAGCTGTTAGTGGGTTGACTGAACAAAAAAAAGAACTCACATGCAGTTGAGGATACATGTCAGCAGATAGTTCAAATGGGAAATCAGTTTAGTTCATTCCAATAATTGTTTGTTTCTTCACACAAATCATGGTATCAAAAGAAAGCTCTTGGAAGTTCATTTAGCATACCCGGCTCAAGCACTCAGTGGAGACCTCAAGGGCAGCAAAGAAAGCCCTTTCCATCATTCAGCTCGGCAGCTGCAGACTGCACTGGTCCTAGCACTGATCACAGTCCAGCCGGCCGGCCTGCAGAGTGTGGTTTGACAAGTCTAAGAGAGCCACCTCATCTAGCAACCAAATGTAACTGTGATTCTCAATATTTGGGGGCCGCAGACTCCTTCAGAAACTTGTCAAATTCAATTTATAAACCCACTCAGGAAAATTTTGCTAACTATTTGGAGGGCTTTACAGATTATAACTCCACATACATTGGACAATGAGAATACTAAATAAAATTGAATGATAGAAATTGAGAACGAAAGTAAGAAAAAAGTCATACAGACCTGAACCTTTAATTAGAAAATATAAGTGTAAGCAGGAAATTATAACTCTCCTTTCCAAATGAAATGCATCTACCCCAAAATTATTTAGCAGGAGAACCTCATTTATATATACACTAATGTTAAGAATCATAAAAGATCTGATGAATAGAAAATCTACTAAACTGTGAGTCGGAGAGTAAAGTTCCAACTCTCGCTCTAATCTCAGTTCTGATACTAACCACTGCGTGACTGAGGAAGAAACCTAATCTTTTAAGGATCTTTCCTATTTTCAAAACGAGGAGTTACACAAAAGGTGTTACGAAGCACCTTTAGTTCTCAAATCTTCTGGTGTGTTAACAGAATAAAACATATAAAATTGTAAATTTTCTCTTTTTTGCTTATAAATACATTCAATACAGCACATTCAACACAGCAGAGTTTATAGACAGGCAATCCCTGAGATAAATTTATGAAGGCCCCACGACATAAATGATTACTACCTTATTGAATTTCTCTGTGCCTCAGCTGCTTCACAGATAAAGGAAATAATAATACACCATCCTCATTAAATGATTTAGTACATGAACAGCCTGTAGAACAGTGCCTGGCACATCGTAAGTGCTATGCAAGTGCTGACAAATGTCACCCAGGTTGGTGGAACATCCACCGCCCCACGACTGTACTCATCCTGCTGTCGTCCCCAGAAATACTCCCGGGGTCCCCGCATTACAGCACGGTCACCGCTAAAGCTCCGGCAGTTGCCCCTAAACCCCTTCCAACCCTGACAGAGTCCTGACACTGCAGGTGCTGTTCGTGGAGTCTCTGCAGCCGAGGTGATAACGGCACAGATGCCAGACAAAGCAGCCCCCCTCCCCGCCCCCATTCCTCCGCTCATAACGGTCTCCAAAGACACTAGTGCCACAGTCCCTTCTGGACACCGCGGAATAAGGAGACCCCACCGCCTCTCACAGGGTCCAGGACAAGGAGGTGAAGGGGAGGCAGGACACTGGGGGAGGAATCTGTGCTTGTGTTTTTGCCTGAGACTGGTAAAAGGAGAAAGTATGATGATTTCAGCCACATGCCATGATAGGGGTGTGTTTATTCCTAGGAGCCTGAGTTTCACATTAGAATTCAGTCTCCACCAGGAATATCATTTTTTATTATAAATCACAAAGTTTTTGTTGGCTCACTTAAAAATCTACCATGATAGCATGAAAATGACTTACAAATGGAAAACACATTTTGTTCATTAGTCAGGGACCACCTCTATTGGCATGGTTTTGTTCAAACTGATATTCTAATATACATAACAGCCTATTTTAACAAATGCTATTATTCTGCTCTATTAGATATATGAAAATATTCAAACAAATAATAGATCTGATTTAAGGAGTAAATGCGTGTCTAAATCTATTTTTGGCAAAACCTAGCTTGCAGCTTCAAAAAAAAAAAATCAAAATTCTTTACCATGGCTTCCTTCACTGTGAAATACATATGAAGTGTAACTTACTTATAGGCAGACAAATTACATTATACTGACTCAAAGAAAACACTGTTTTAATTTTGAGAGGCAATGATTGCTCCTACAACTTATAAGACCAGAACGAACTATATCACCAACTTTGAGTTTTTGCACATTTTTATACTTAAAAAAATATCCCTTAAAATATGAAATTATACATTTGTTGCATTATACTTACTTTTTCATTAATATTGAAGTCAGTTTAAATAAAATGAAAACAAATCCCTTAACATTAAATTTGACAGAAGGATAAGGCATTTCATGAGATTATTTGCTGCTTTTTAAAAGGTGACACTTACTATTAGAAGCCAGGATTCCAAATATCATAGTAGCATTTCTTCTTACAATCTTATCTTCATGGGTGAGCAGTTTAGTTAAAGGTTCCACAGCTCCAAGTTCAAGGAGGGTTGCCTTATTTTCCTCACCTGCCGCCACAGGTAAAACGAAATCATGCACGGATATCATCAAGCTCACCAAAACTCGTCTTTGCGCCATTCCAACTGCTTATTTGCCGTCTGCCTTTCACATTCCTCTCTGCTCCCACGCATTTTCCTCCCAGTCTAAACTTTAGAATACAAGTATCTTGGACAGTCGTTCCTCTCCCCGCCCCAGGTTTACCAAGCTGGCTTCCTCTGTCGTTTAGTTCTTAGCTCATCGTGCACCTCCTGAGGGGTGTCCTCTCGCCACTGGGTCCAAAGTTATCATCACATCCAAGTCTTCTCTATCTCTCTCTATCCATCCTGCTTTATTATTTTTTTTTATACCACTTACCGACCTCTGTGCATTGTTTGCCTGTTCTGCTGTAGCTTAACTTTCCATGAAGACAGATCATTATTTTGTTCTATTTTCTCATATCCTCAGTGCCGAGCACAGTGCCAGTCATGTAATGACATAATTATAAAATGAATTAACATGCATAGGATTATGCTATTTACTTTTCAACCACTTAATAATGGTCCAGAGTTGTGTTACTGATTTTTAATTTAAGTTTATTGTGGTATGATATATATATTTTGCATGATTGGAATTCTTCTAAATTTATTAAGACTTGTTTTATGGCCTGGTCTATTTTGAAAAATGTCCTCTATACACTTGGAAATAACGTATATTCTGCTGTTTTTGGAGTGCTCTATAAATACCAATTAGGTTAAATTAATTTATATCTCTGTTCAAATCTTTTAGATCCTTAGGAATTTACTATTTACTATTTACTTGTTCTTTCATTTGTTGAGGTGGGGGGGGGGATACCAAAATCCCCAGCTATAACTGTGGATACCTATATCTCCTGGCATTTCTAGCTTCGTGTCTTGAAGGTCTGACATTAAGTGCATACCTGTGTAGGATTTTTCATAGCCTCTTGATTAGTTGATCCCTTTATCATTATAAAATGACCCTCTTTATCTCTGGTATTGCTCTTTTCTCTGTCTACCTTTCTGATATTTATATAGTCACTCTATCTTTCTTTTGATCAGTGCTATCATAGAATATCTTTTTTCTATCTTTTTACTTTCAATAATTTGTGTCATTACATTCCGAGTGGACTGCTGGTGGCAGGAGTTAGTTTGCTCAGGCTTTTTATCTGATATAAAACTCTCTCCCTATTGATTAAGGTACTTAGACCATTTATGTTTCATTTGATTATTGATATGATTAGGTTTAAATTCACCATCTTATTCTTTGTTTTTACATGTGCCATTGTTCTTTGTTTTCTTTTTTTTTTTTTTCCTGCCTTCCTTGTAGAAACTGATATTTTCCCTTTGTTGGCTTACTTCGTTTTGTTATTTTACGGGTTGTAATGGGGCCTGCGGGATAGGTCCTAACTTACCACAGTCCACTTTCGAGTGGAGGTATACCACATCACATATAGCATACGAAATTTACAATAGTACACTTCCATCTGCCTCTTTCTACGTTGGTGCTGCAGTCATATACTTTCCTTATACGTATATTTCACACCACAAGTATATGAGTATTATCTTTGTTTGGAAAGAATCCATTTGTTTTTAAGTGATTTAAATAATTCAAAAAATCTTATACGTTACAATTTCTAGTATTCTATCTTTAGTCTTTTGTGTAGGTCCATATTTCCACCTGGCATAATTTAGCTTTTGCCTGAACTACCTACCGTACCACACTAGTGGTGTGGATCTGCTTGCAATGACCACTTCAGTTTTTGAATGTCTAAAAAAGACACATTTTTGAAAGATATTTTTGCTGGGTTTCTATTTTTCTAGGTTGAAAATTCTTATTTTTCTTTCAGTACTTTAAAGATGTTACTCCCCTGACTTATTGCCTGCATTATTTGCGATGATAAATCTGTTGTCATCCTTATCTTAATTCCTCTGAATATAATGTTTTTTTTTTTCTCGTTTAAGACTTTCTCTTTATCACTGGTTCAAGCAATTTTATTATGATGTGCCTGGGTATAGTTTTCTTCATATTCTTTGTGTTTGGGTTTAGATGAGCTTCTTGGATCTGTGGCTTAGAGTTTTCATCAAAATTGGGGAATTTCTGGCCATGATTTCTTGAAATATTTTTTCTGTCCTTCTCTCTCTTTTTCAGAGACTCCAGTCACTTTTGATTACTTATTGACTTATATCCTCATTATGGGTAGTGTTTTCCTGCTTCTTTTCATGTCTAGTAACTTTTTATTGGATGCCAAACATTGCGAATTTTACCTACTTGAGAAATGGGTATTTTTGTATTCTAGAAATTTGTACTAGGACACAATTCTCTGAAATGGTTTGATACTTTCAGATCTTATTTCTAATATTTGTGAGGTAGTACCAGAACAGTGATCAATCTAGGACTAACTATTCCTAACTAGTGAGACAAGACCCCTCGGTGTATTCTGCACAATGGTCCATGCATCTTGAGGCTTTTCAGTGCAGCTGAGGAGAACAAGCACTACCTCTGGCCCTGTAGGGTCTGTAGTATACATCTTTAACTTACCACAGCAAAAGTTTTCAGGCCAGAGTAACAGAGAGAGTTATTAATACTTTACATTGGTGGGTACATTTGCTACAATTAACAAGCCAATATCCATACATTATTATTAATGAAAATCAATTGCTTATTCAGTTTCCTGAGTTTCAGCCTCATGTCTTTCTCTTTTCCAGGATTCTACCTGGTTCCTTCGTTACACTTAGTCATTATGTATCCTTAGCTCCTCTGGCCGTGAGAGTTTCCCAGACTTGCCTTCTTTTTGGTAGCTGAGACTGTGTTGAGGAGTACTGGTTTATTTGTAGGATGTCCCTGAATCAGAATTTGATTTTTTTAAAATCATAATTAGACTGGGGTTATAGTTTTTGGGAAAAATAACACAGAAGTAAAATGCCATTTTCATTATATCATGTTAAGGGCACATATTATCAACGTGACGTATCACTGTTGATGTTGGATTTGGTCACCTGGCTAAAGTAGTTTTGTCAGGTTTCTCCACTATAAACAGTTTTTCCCCCTGTTTCCGTATTGTACTCTTTGGAAAGAAGTCACTATGCACAGCCCACAAGTGAAGAAGTTATATTACACGTCCTTGAGGGCAGACTATATACCTAAGTTATTTGGAATTCTTCTGCATAGGAGATTTGTCTTTTCTCTCCCATTTATTTACTTACTCATTTATTTCCGTATAGCCTCATGGATATTTATTAACTTTGGGTTATAATTCAATACTACTTTATTTATTTTGTTCCTCAAATCATTCTGGCTTTGACCACTGGGAGCTCTTTCTGCTCCTATGACATTTACAATTTTTTAAACTACAATAAAACTTTCAAAATGCCTCTACCACGCAGTGACAAATTACTTCTTAAGATTAAGTTAGTCACTTAGGGAGATACATTACTTTTAGGTGTTGCATTAAATGATATTTGTCTGAAAGAATTCACCTGACAGGAAGTAAGTTAAAGACTCACGAGAAAAGTACCCCTGATGTAGTAAATATCTTAAACAACTAATGAAATAGATAAACTGAAGAAAAAAAAAATCCAAACCTTTTAAAGCAAATCTATAAATGGCTTCACATGCTTTGGCCAAAATTTCTTCTTCTGGAGAATTTAGCATCAACACCACGGTGGCTGCTTTTTTGCTTTCAATTGTTAGTGGATCAAACTGAAATGCAGAGAGAAAAACATCAGGTTGACATGGGAGCTTTAAAAAGCACATACAAAAAATAAATGGTGCCTTAAGACTTACAAAGAACACAATCTTACAAAAAGGATGTGGTCACCGACCAGTAAGTGCACTGTAAAGTCTTCATTTGAACAACATCACCGATACAGAGGCAGCTGTCCACACTGCGGCTTTGGAATTGCCGGGGGGATGGAGGAAGGAGCAAAGCGTTTTGGAATCTGGCAGGTTTCGTCTCTCCATTTAGCCATGTGGAATCAAACAAGTTATTTAAGTTGCTAGGGTTTCAGTTTCCTTTTCTGTGTTATGGGTATAATAGTACCTTTCTCACAGGACTAAGGAGAGAATTAGAGATCATCTAATGTAAAGCACTTAGCACATTGTCTGGCACGTGACAGATGCTCATTCAATAACATCTGTTAGTATATTCTCAATACATAAGAATCCTTGAGCACCAGTATATGTTAGATGCCTTGACAGTCTCAATAATCAGTACTTGTTTTCAGACCACTACGCTTTTTCTGGGAAAATAAGAGGGACATATGTGAAACAATGAAAAAGCAATAAAAAACAGCATATGACAAACTGTAAAATTAGATAAAACCTGGAATCAGGAAATGGGTAATATCATATAAAGAAAAAGTATAAGACTCTAAGAAGACCTGTATTCTGCTATGAGAACTTGAGAATTTATGTGTAGCTGAAATGAAACAATAACAAACTCATGTCTCCTGTAGACTTTCTTAGGTTAAAGAGAAAATAAATTATTACACTATTTTTCTTCCATCTCCAGAGATCAGTGGCAAAGGTAATTCTGCTTATGTTAAAGAAAAAAAAAATGAATTTCAAAGCTTTGGCTGGTTTTCTGCATTGACCTTCTTAAAAATGGACATCTTTTTGTGTTTTGAGCTATAACAAAAATTGACATTCCATTGTAGGTAGAGGATAGAGAGATAGATTACTCTGAATAAGGAAACATAATAGTTGAGGTTGGAAGGGTGTAAGAGACAGAGGAAATGATAGTGATCAATGATCTGAAGGACATGGCTGGGATAAAAATTCCCTTTGGAGGAGAAATGGCTGTTGGATTTTAGAACAGCATTCTCTAACACCCAAATTAAAGCTGTTGTTTGTATATGTCTAACTCTATACTGGAAGCTCTAAGAGTTATGAAAGTCATGTTGTTTATTCTCAAATCTTCAGTAAAAGTTTGCCATATACACCAGGCTTGTGGCTCTTGTGGATTTCCAGTGATGTGACCAGTAAAAAAATGGCTCCTAGCAGAGCCTACAGCAGTGGCTAGGGCACTGGTTGCAACAAGGATTGGGAGAGTGTGAGGACCTGGACATCCACATAAAGTTAAGGAAGAATTTCTGGAAGTATTTGGGGATTGAGGCTGGAGAATTATTTTATCTAGGTATTAAAGGGTAGCCACAGAGGACTTAGGGTCATCCAGGTTACAAATGTGGCTTACTGGCCACCTCTTTTTAAATCTGAAAAATTAGGAAGTTGGATTATATTTCTTAGATCTCTTCCAGATATCAAATTCTAGGATCCTATAAAGTACAAAAATATATGACAGAGATAGATAATAAATGTTGTGATGAGGAAGGGGAAATTCATTTGAACTGGGGTAAATGGAGAAAGGTCCACAGAGGTGGTAGAATTTTAGATATAATTTGAAGAATGGATAAAATAGAGTAGGTTGGAATAAGGAGGAAGGATCTTTAAATAGGGAAAACAATACTATAAACATTTAAATAGGAATGAATGGATGTTGTATTTATGATGATAAAATAGGAGTGTGACTAAACAGAAAATATATAATAGGAAGCAGAAGTAATATTGAATAATAAGGAAAGATGGGGCCTCAGCAAAGATCTAGACCTTCCTTCACCCCACTTTCCATTGAGGATAATCAACTAAGTTCAGAGAAAAAAGGATTGTGACTCTAGAAATTTATATATCTGGCTAAGAGATCATTTATATGGAAAAAAGACATGTTTGGGCATTCACAGACTCAACTATATACTCAAACAAGTTACTTGGCAAATACTCCAACCAAAATTGGGGAGGACAAAATATAAAAACAATTAGCGGTAAATAGATACAGTAAAATATATAGTTAAACCAAATAGTAATGATGTTGTGAATCATAATATAACTTTTAAGAAAGGATTCCTGAAGTATTGGTGACACATTATAAGAATAAAAACTAGTCTAGGTGATTTTGTTGTTGTTGCTGTTGTTGTTGTTTTTAACAAATCTCAGGTAAAAGAAATTTTTGGTGAAGAGAACAGACTCATTGCCTGGTTGTTACTCACTTTTTACAGTAATAGAAAAAATACAGGTTTAAACATGTGTATTTAATAGACGATAAGTAGTAGATGTTCCAAATTACCAAAAAGAAAGGTAAACAAAGGAATGTTGTTCAATTCAGGAAAAAGAAAGATAATACAAAAAAAAAAAACCATGATAATATAGCAAAGAGAAACCAAAAACTTAACATGATAGGAATAAAATCAAATATAGTAATGATCAAATAAACATCAATAGGGTAAACAAACCTCAATATATAGGATTGTCAGATTGGAACAAAAAACTTTTTTGTATATTGATATTTCTTCTGCTTTGAATTTGAATTTAGATCTCTCTGACCAAGATATAAAACATTTCTATCACCCCAGAATATTTCCTCACCCTATTTTCCCAAAAACCCTCCCAGAAAGATAACTATTACTGACTTTTAAAATAATCACTTAGTTTTTCCTATTCTTGAACTTCCTGTAAGTAAGATCATATAACACACTTCCTCTCACATCTGCTTTCTTTAGCTCAGTACAATGTCTTTGAGATTCACTCACATTTTTTGTGTTATTAAGTCATACTTTTTATAGCTATATAGTATTCCAATGTATGACTATACTATTTTGGGTTCTTTCAGTTTGAGGCTATTATGAGCTGCAATGAATATTCTTATTTATGTCTTTTTGTGGATATATTGCTTTGGTTTTCTTGGGTATATACCTAGGAATAGTGAGACATAGAGCAGACATATATTTATCTTTCACAGTTACCATTGAACAGTTTCCTAAAGTACTTTTATCAATTTAGATTCCCACTAGCTATGAATAAGAGTTCCAGTTGCTCCACATCCTTACCAACACTTCATATTAACAGTTTTTTTAAATTTGCCCTTCCACAGAAACATTAAACTTTTTATTTTTAAATCCATCTGCTTTATTCATAGTTGTCATAGTGAGAGAAACATCCTACTGTTACCTACTATTACTATACCCTCTCGGGAAGCTGAAATGTTCTTATTACTTTTTCAAGGTCTTTTCTGTCTCTTCTACTAATCTAAATCAATAGCAACCATCTACCATTCAGCTTTGTCTTCCGCTATTATGTTTAATATCCCAACAATTTTTCTCGGCCTACTTACTTTGCTACTTTCTTTAACATCACAATGTTCAGACTTTTGAGGGTTTCTTGGTTGGTAGCCAACCAGGAAGTGGCAAAAGATACAGATTCATGGCTTAGCTACTCCCACAACAGCTATTTTTCAATTTCATTGGGATTCTCAGTCCATTTTCTCCCTCTACTGTTATGATCTGTTATTTTAATAACACTCCTGCCAAACCTTAAACCTCCTTGTCCCTCTGTCTTTTCACCAAATCAAGTTTAGAAAACCCAAGTCATAAATGAGCTTGCATCTGCTTTCTTTGCATTTGCACCCAGGCATTCTTGGAGAATGTTAAATGACACAGCAAATTAGTATCACTGTAAATTCGTGATTAACCATTTCCGAAGGGCCTCACTGCATATCAAGCCCACTACATTTCTCTTGTAATTTTGATTCCCCCCTCCTCAAAAATTATTTCAAACCTTTCTACAGTTCTTGAACTCTCAATACTCTTTCCCCTTTCCGTTTTCTCCTCCTCACCACAGCAAAATTCTCCAAGAAAATAAAGTTAGCAGATGGAAACTCCAACTTCCAACATCTAGGTCCAAATTTACCTATATCTGTACATTTTCTTCTATTATGTTAGAGAAACTGTTTCTCCTGCTAGCTCAGCCCAATACCTAATGTGTGCTTTGAAATTTTAACTCATTCACCTTAATCTGCTCATTCATCCAATAAACATTTATTCAACTCCTAATGAATTCCAGACACTAAAAAGAGCACAAGAAACAAAATAATCAAGTCCCCTGTTCTGAGAACTTGCACATTCACAGTTGTTATCTCATCTTCCTTATCAATGGAATTATTCCCACTTTACAGAGGGCCAATTTAGGTTCGATACATGTACCTGTTGTAAGCGTAAGTTTGATGAGTTTTGAGAAATGTACACCTCCATATAACCGACTACCCCAAACAGTATGTGCAACTATCCTTAACTATACTCTTTATGCATGGTTTCTTTCATTCGGCAGAAAATTTAAGAGATTCATCCATATTGTTCAGTGTACCAGTAGTCATTCCTTTTTATTGCTTAGTAGTAGCTCATTGTATGAATGCATCACAATTTATTTCAATTGTGATGCATTGTATGAATCTATACATTCAACTGTTGATGAACCTTTGAGCTTTTTCAGTTTGGAACCATTATAAATAAAAGTGCAATGAACATAATTTTATATGTCTTCATGTAGACACGTTTTCGTCTCTCTTGAGTAAAAACCTGGGAGTAGAATTTCTGCTTTTTTTGGCAAGTGTATGTTTAACTTTACATGAAAATACATTTTTTTTCCAAAGTAGTCTTCTTGCCATTTTGCATTTACACCAGCACAGTACCTGAATCCAACATACTGTATCTCTTCACTTATTTAGGTCTTCCTTCTTTATCTCAGCAATGTTTTATAGTTTTTAATACACATTTATTCTGTTAAACTTAAATCTGAATATTTTATTGTTTTTGATGCTATGGCAAAGGATATCTTGTTTTTTATTCTTAATATATTTTAAACCAGTGTTATTAGGTGAACAACATTTAGTACCATTTTTTCCTCTTAAAATGATTTTTTTTTATTATTATGATTCATATATCTTTTTCTCTGGTAATATTTTTTGTCTCGTAAGATACTTTGTCTGGTATTAACACAGGCACTCCAACTTTCTTATGATTAGTGTTTGCATGGTATATCTTTTTCCATATTTTTACTTTTAACCTATCTGCATCTTTATATTTAAAGGAGATTTGTTGTAGACGGCTTACTGCTGGGTCTTGCTTTTTCGTTTAGTTAGACCATCTCTCCCTCTTAATTATAATATTAGATAATTTACATGTAATGTAGCTATTGATGTGGTTGGGTTTTAATTGACCATCTTGCTATTTGTTTTCATGTTGCCCCATTTGTTCCCTGTTTCTCTTTACCTGTCTTCTTTTGGATAATTGAATTTTTTTTACTATCCAATTTTATCCTCTATTGGCTTATGACTGATTTTCTCCTAGTTATGAGTCACATTTTTCTTTGCATATGTCATAATTTTTGATTGGATACTGGAAATTGTGAAAAAAGGTTTGCTGAGTGTCTGAATTCTTGGGTGGGGGGAGTCTTCTCTTGAAGGATGTTGAATTTTTTATTCTAGGTAGTTGCTTTACTTATGGATCAGCTTGATTTATTTAAGCCTGTTTAAAAATTTTATTAGGGCAGGTTTAGGAAAGTCTTTGCTCTAGGGCTAGGTTGGCCATCCTGCTACTAAGGCATGGCCTTTCTAGAGACTCTACTTAATGTCCCAGGTGTTCAACAGGTCTCTTCTGATTAAAATGAGAATGTCTCCTAGACCTCTGTGAGCTCTAAAAATTATTCAGCTTATAGCTCCCTAATAGTTATTCATGCTTGTTCTTTGTCATGGGGAGTTTCACCTTGTGTAGCTTAGAATTCAAAAACCAAGGGGACTATTAACCAGGTTTCTGGAGCTATTTCTCTGTGTGGGTCCCTCCTCTCTGGTACTCTGCCCTGAAAATTCCGGCCATCATAGCCTCCCTGAACTCTAATTTCTCAAAAATGCTCTTATTTTAAAACAAAAACAAACTTTCTCTAGATATTAATCATCCTCCAGGTGTCGCACTATTTCTCCTTCCCTTTCACAGTCAAAAATCTTATGAATTATTGACTTTTCTTCATTGTCTCACTTTACTTCATGCTGAATATCTCCAATCTTTCACTCTTATCAACTTACTAAAATAGTTCTCATGAAGGCCATCATCAGTGACCTTCATCATTCTTGATAGTATTTCATCTCTAGAGAATTAAAATAGTACTTGAAACTATAGAAGCTTAGAGTTTATGTAATAATAATCAGGTCTCCATCTTCCTGGACACATTTTCTGTTGTTTTTTTGTTCAGGGTAGTTTTGGGTGTTAAAAATCTTTCCCACAGCTATATTCCTCTGAATTTCTCTATAACAGCACTTAACACCCTGTACGTTTCTTTGTTTTACATGTCTACTTCAGTGTGTTATACCATCATTTACTCGGTTTGCTCAGGCTGAAAACCTTGAAACATTTCAACTCCTCTCCTTCCTACACCCCAGAGCAAACCCTTTCAACCTTCAACATGTGTCCTCACTCTGGCCATTTCCGGCCTTCTCCATAGTTGCTACTTGGTCTAGTTTCCAAATAAGTCATCCAGTTTTCACTCTTCTTTCACACTGTAGATAAACAATCTTACTTATTTTTCCGTTTAAATATAAACCACAGGTTGCTACTCCTCTACTTTTAACCTTCCAATTGTTCCCTTTTTTGCACATTAGAAAAAAAAATTGACCCTCCGCAACATAGCCTAAAAGGCACTAGATGATCACCACCATCCCACCACCTTTGTGACCCACCTCCTATTCTTCGATTACTAATCTTGTCACACCAACCTTTTTGCAGCCCTCAATGTACTGAATAAAGCCTTAGTTATTGTTTCCTGGCTGGGATGCTCTCACTCAGATATTTGCATGGCTGACTCTTTCATTCCATTTAAGTCTTTTTAAAATCTGACCCCACTGGGAAAGGTTGCCCTGATTTAGACCCTGTATGAAGCAACCCTATCACGCTTCATCCTAGCATCTTACTTTATTTTTCTTTATTGATCTTATCATTACCTGAATTATATTACTGTTTGTTAATAGACTGTTTCCATAGAATGGAAGCTGCCTTGAGGCCTGAACTTTGTTTTGATCTCATGTATACACCCGGGATGTAAAAGAATATTTGATATTTGCCTGATAAATGAATGCGTTTCTGCAGGCAAATACTGTTATTTCTCTATCTCCATTACCTAGAAGAAATCTGGGGTCTTGAAATTCAATAAATATCTATAGGGGAATGTATTAAAGTGACTCTGCAAACTTCTCTTTTATGCTTATGGCCATAAGTGTTGATGACAGGAGAGAAGGTTCTAAACCAGAGGTACACAGAGCCGTCAGTGGGCATCCGGGATGCTCTTTCCCACTGAAATGTATGCAAAACTTTCAGTGTGCACTTCTACGGGGAGAGAGTCCACAGTTAGCATCCCACCCTCACCAGGCGCTGACCCCCTGTCCAACCCTTAAGGATCACAGGCCTGGATCACTTTGTCACTTAAGACACATCCCCCAGCATTCCGGCTGGTTACTTTCTCCACCAACCCATTCAGAAGAGATTTCTTTTCCATTTTATAACTTTCACTTAGGAGCCCTCTGACATTTCAATATTGTTAAAGCCGATTTTATAAGCATGTGAATAAATATACTATGTTGAAACATGGATAATGATTATGATCCTCAAAGCAGCAGAGCACATGAAAATACATTTAAACGAAAACTATAGTATCTTTTAATCCTCGGACAGTTTAGAAAACACAAGTATTTCACCATATCTTCTGGTCATCGTTAATAAAAAAAAATGATATGGAGGCTAAGGAGCTGAAAGGGAAGATTGAGACTGTGAGAGTTACAATCTAAAGAGCTGTCAGAGGAAGAGAAATACCCATTTGGCAGCGAGTGGAGAAACTTGGCACGGTATTTGTTTCTCCTACAGAGCCTACAGCATTATAGTAATTTTTTATTTAAAAAGGCACTGAGAATAAAATGATAGCTATAGCAGAACGCCACACAACTAAATAAATAATACTGTGCTGTAATTACATATCCCATCTGCTTTCCCGTGAGGAACTCACAGTCAGTCACCAGCAAGCTGGTTGTGAAATTATAATTTCATGCTCCGCACAAAATAAATGATGAACCAAAATTATTTACAAAAAGAATGAAAGAAAGGGGAAGCATTTTGGGTAAGCATTGAATTTTAAGCTCAGTCAATTAGAGAAGCCATAGATTTATAGCATTACTTTTATATCTCTGTGAAGGAAGTAAAGCTTCTAGGACAGTGCATCCAATAGAACTTTAATGATGAAGATGCTGACTCTGCGTTCTCCAATATGGCAGTCACGGTGACATGTGACATTTGAGTCCTGAAGGGTAATGTGACTGAGGGGCTGAATTTTTTATTTTGTAATTGTTCATTTTAATTAACATAATCTTAATTATTATAAATTTAAATTTAAATAACCACACGTGGCTAGTGGCTACTGGATTAGGACAAGTCTAAAAGAACACAGAATTACAAGTCAAACTTAGTGCAGAGACAAACATGACAGGTAAGTGATTTTAATGGTGCTGTAAGTGCAAATAAAAGTCTTTTGATATCTATTGGAAGGTGTTGCCCACTGGTCACGAGGAACCAATTACACAGAAAAAGAGAGATAAACAGAAGGAAGTAGACTACACTGCTCTAGTATGAACTTTTAGTACAGAATGTACAGATATCAGTTAAAATCTTCTAAAAAGGATAAAGGTTAAAATGAAAACAGCTAGTTTGTTTGGCTTCTAGTTGGCTTAATAACCCGAATCAAGGTGACGAACATTCAGAACAAGGTGAGCACGCTGATTAATTATTTATAGGGGTTTGTATATGTGTATTATTTAAGAATTTATACTATATTTTTTATTGATTCACGTTTGTTTATCCATGATGAATGAGAAAGATGAGAAGGCGAGTCCCTGCGATGCTTCATTTCTAGAAGAAAGTCTATGGCAGTTTGGCCTCTCTGACAAAGAGTTAAAGGTGAACTCTGAGGTCGACCAAGACGGTTCAGGAAAAACAAGCCCCCGGAGATATCCCAGTCTTCCAAAGAATGGGGTTTCGTTGCCCAGGCGAGGGAGCAACTAGTAGAATCTGTTCTACTATTGTCTGCTGCTCTGATTCAGTACTCACCAAGCTTAGTGCCCCATATGCACTTAACTAGGGAAGGAAAGAGCTGACCCATTAACATAAATGTTCAGCTAACTTGGTACTTAATCGCTGAGATTCTGGAGCCAGGTCATAGTCCCTTGTGAGTTTAGATACTGTGGATTTATCCACTGATGCTCAATCGCCTCTGAAACATTAAGAGAAACAAGTCGCCATGCATAAGCTCGCAGACCTGACCACGAATCATGATGGTCACATATCAGGCCTCCAGGAACTTCGATAGCTGGCTGGTTTTCCACAGCTGGTCACCTGCCTTCTTTGACAGTTCATACAAAATCCTACAGTTTTGTAGAACGATGAACGGCACCCTCGACTATGTCACTGATAACAGCATTTACTAAGTTCTTATGTAGTTCTAAGCCTCTTATATTTACCTAACCTCACCTCACCTCTATGAGTGGATATCAAGTGGGTATCCGGTGAAGTGCATATCATTATATCCTCACTGGGGTACACAGAGGTTAGAAAATTTGCCCCAGATCATGGATGGTGGATGATAGCATGAGGATTCAGACTCTGGCAGTGTAATTCTAGATCCTTAGATGAATTATCTTGCCTTATACTAAATATTGCCTACTAAGATCATTTCTGTTAGTAATTCTTTTATGCAATCATTCCACAGAAAGTTTGCCTTGTATTACAGCATCACAAACAACCTTTCAGCCAGGCACGGACATAATCTGGCAAAACAGAATATATTATGTTGGTCTTTCAAGCCATATCTTCCTTCTCACATTTACGCATCTTCTTAGCTAGTGTTCCCTTTTATGAGAAGGAATGGAGATCGAGGCTCTCCCAATGATTAGGATACAGGGGACAATACCAGCAAGATATTATAAAATTACAGAAAGTGTATTAGACAAATATGACTAACACTATGCTTAATAGTTCTTTAATTCTAATTTTAATGAGAAAGTGTCATCAAGCACTGCGTTCATGATTTCGCTTTATAGTAATAAGATGTCAGCAATGCTCTTTTGCAGGAAAAAAGAGGGGTGAATGCAAAACTAAGATGCAATGAAAAAGTAAGAGAACTTGGAATGTTTTAAGAGTATGTCCAAAGGCGAGCAGAGTAGCCAGGCTAATAAAAATATATCGGGAACCCACAATGACCATCTCTGCAAAACTTTCCTTGACCTGGGCAGATAGATGCTTCCATAGCACTTGCTCCCAACTATACGGATCATACATAAGTAGTTTCATAGTGGGGTGAGTGTGTGTGCGCACGTGTGTATAGCAAAGTCTAAAGGATTCCCACGATTTATACCTATGTGCAAAACACCAAGAACTTTATGTTTTATTTCATTATAATTCATACAACAACCAAAATGAGGTGGACATTACAAGTCCCATTGAAGAGATAAAGAAAAACTGAAATAACTTGGCTAAATTTGGTGACTTGGTCAAAAAAACACAGTTCGTGAGAGGCAGAGCTGGGACCGAGGCTCCAGTGCTGACAGGCAGCTTCCCACGCTAAGCTCAGTTTCCTTCAAACTACAAAATCCTATGAGTTTACTGTGCTCATTTTTTTCCACTTACATTTTACTTGAAGAAAACCATACCAGGCGGCTTTTGAAATATGTTGCTAAACTGAAAATTGTCCAAGGTCATATTCTCTTTTATGTATAATCTTTCAGTCATTCAAAGTTTTAAAGAGAAGATAAAACCACATTCTTAAAAGAGAGAGTGACAGGATTTCGTGCTGCAAGGAATGCCTTACTTAAGCATTTGGAATGGAAAATGATGATGAACACAGACTTCTCTCTCCACAGAACTGGAAAATACAGAACTTCTGATGTCCAAAGGGTCATCTGCAGACAATCTTATACACATGTCTAATAACTATAGCAAAGCTTCCAGGAAATTTTGAAAATTCACTTGGGTAATTAACATTAATGAGAGATTGGCAAATGTAAAGTATTTAAAAAGAATAAACCAAAACTATTTATTCATTAACTAGGCTTATAAACATGCCATCCACATACTGGAAAAGCTAATAATCACTCTCTAATTGTGCTAATTATGTAATGACAATGTTGTAAATGTTTGTTTATATGATGTTAGATTTCTCTGACTAATCTTATCATTAGTCAGACTTTGGACTTCTGCCACCATGTACTCATGTATACACTGGTACATGCCAAACTGTTTGAACAATTTATTTTTAAAACTGGTTGTTAATGTGCTACTAATTCTCAAATCAGAAACTTACCACATCCTTAGGAGGGGGTTCTGCTTCCTTCTTTACCTTTTTACCCATTCTGGAAAAGACGTAATAAACGATTAAAGTGTCATTTGTACCTTGCATATATACAAATTTTTCATTTACCTATGTTCTTATGAGATTTATTTCCTCCTTTAAATTTTACATAAAAGAGACTATGCAATACACGTAGAAATTATCGCACATATACAAATATGTTACCTACATCTCTCTTTCAAATGCCACAATTTTAAAGGAACTTATGGATAAGATTGTTGAGCATTAGTCCTGGCTTCTGTTTGGAAAGGAGACTATATTAGTGACTTAACTTTTGCTTACATACTTTACCACACTGATAGCTCACTTAAGTAGGGTTTGGGAGAGTAAGTCCAAGTTAATTTTGAGATCTGCAAGAATGATTTGCCAAAAGGGAGGGCAAAAAGGGAGGGCTTTCTTGCATTAAACAGTGTTTGGTACATAGTAGGCATTGGGCATTTATAAAAATAATTAACTTTTTTCTGGAAGTAATGATTTTGTGAATTGTAGCCAAGGTCTATAAACTCCAATGAACATTTGTGTCATTTTCCCAGATGACAAAGTTTTTTCTAACTTAATCTATAGCTCCATAAAAAATCATTGAGAATCTGAAGAAATGGGAAATTAGGGTTATTCCTTGCAAGACCCTTTTCTACATGCCCTCATATGTTCAGGCCCATACAGAAAAAGTGTCAAAATAACAGTATACATAGTTGATACACCTCAGAGAAATAACTCCACCTGGGTACCAGAAACTTTCCAAGATGTTGGTGGCTGTTAGAATAACCCTAGAAATCTTTTGCATTTTCTCCTAAGAGAGTTTGTGGGGTTATGTTTGGTGTTAGGCAATCTCAGATGTATAGTCTAGTCTCAAGGAAATTACTACAGTCTTAAGAGAAATCCTGGGAAGTAGAAAATCCTTGGAAAGAATCTACGATGTCAGGGTTAGTTCAGATGAGTTGTCAAGGAAGGAAAGCAGCTCCTAGCATTAGAATTTATCACATACATTAAAAACCACATGTTCATAGAAACACATAGGGACTTCTGAAAGACATCTATTCCTAGTCCTTAACTTTAGGTCACATACATTCAAACTCTTTAATAGCCTGGGTAGCTTACTCTGTGATACACTATCTCACACTATATCCAATATATTAAAATGTTAAAATGTACCCACATCCCCTATTATCTATGATTTTCACTATAAAAGGTTTTAAAATTTTTCATCTGAAATCACTCAGTGGTTTGAGCACCTGGAAATTCTTGCAAAATGAGAAAGTTATTTTCAAATGTAATGAAATTTTAACGTTAATAAAAAACAATTTACCATTAATTTTTCATTGTCTTTTCATATTTTAGAAACTACATATATATATGTGTGTGCGTATATGTATGTATGTATATGTATATGTATTATATATATATATATTTAATCTCGAATATCTCTCATAGGTGCCTGAAAAGCACACAGGCCCTAGACTTTGTGCCTATAACACTTAAGACAGGCAGAAACTATGTGGACAAATGAAAATCTATCCTATGATTAATCTCTAGAAAACAAAGATTTTATAGCTCTTTATAATCGATTCCTTAATATAGTAGTCTTAGATTTTACAAAAGAATTATTTATGAATATTTGAAAAACAAATTATACCTGCTTAAATTTGTTTACATCAGTCATCTAATTTTCACTCAGGAATTTATTTTTCCTATTTCAGGAGAGTGGTTTTGAGTAATTGCATATTGAGGAGTACAGACGCTGGAAGGATCTAAACATACAGGGTTACAGTGATGAAGCTGGTCCTCGGAAGTATTCTGAAGTAGGACATATTTAGTTTGTGTTTTTATTACCGTATTGGGTCTAACTGTTAATGAAAAAAAAAAGTACACAGCTGATAAAAGCCAAGGATATGAGCTTCAGAGATGACCCTAAGGTTTTTAAAAAAACAACTTTGTAAGCTCAACATTTCACTTATAATCAACATGATACAATTAAATTACCTTATATTATTTTATTCTTTGAAGATTCGTTTTCTTTTAAACAACAGAGATATTGAATTAAGAAAATAAATCCCTTTGACTTTTTGAAGCAAACAAACCTGCTTTCTTTGACTATTTGACCACCTGATTTATTTAACTGAGCTAAAATATACCAAAAATTTACCATTTTAAATTTTTAATTGTACAGTTCTGTGTCCACTGTCCACTTATAAAGGTAATACATTTCATTATAGAGAATTTGTGAAACCAAAGAGGGCACATGAAATAAAATAAAAATCAATGGGAAACAAGCTCCAGAAGAGAACACTGTTTGATATAGTTTCTTTTTTATGTGTCTTCTGTAGTGATTTTACCATTCTACCTGGATTTCTATCCCCTATTCTCAATTTCACTTCCTGAGACCATTTTCCTACTAAATTCTTAAATTAATGAACAAGTTTTGAAATCCCAGTCTCCATTTTTTTGCTCTAATCATCTCCACTGGATCAGCATATCATGTCATTCAAAATAATATTTAAAAATCCACTGTGTACCTAGCTATTCTATTGGTGAGCACTTGTTTCCAAATTTCTAGTATTATGGACAAGGCGGCAATGAATTCCAGACATAAATAGATGAATCTTTAGACATAAAAGTTTCATCCACATTCTCAGCTGTTTCTTTAGGATAAATCCCTAACAGCAAAATAACTGGGTGAAAGGTATGAACTTCATTGCATTGGGTATGCAAACAATTCGGTTTTATATTTGCATCTTCTTGATTACTGAAGAAGAGCCACATTTTTTCCCCCACGAGTTTATTGATCATCGTTTTTCTCCTTTGTGAACTTACAGCCTAGGCGCTCTTAAAGAGTTTCTACTGGGGAGATTTGTTTTGAGGAAACTTAAAGGGGAGGAGAGGGCTAGATCAAGTCGGGACCCACATCTTGAGTTAAGTAACTAAACCTAAAACCCTCAGATCCCTTTTCGCGGCCTCACCTGTTAAATGGGAGGTGGCCACGGGATGCTTATGAAACCCACACCAACCCCAGTCTAACACTGCAGGTGTAGGACAGGGACTGCCAACCCCTCACAAACTATTCCTCAGTTGCCCCAGTGTCCCCACCTGCGTGGCGCCTTCTCCTTCATCAAGTTTTGCTGGGACCTCTGCCCCGGGCCTTTCCAAACCGCGAGGTAGGGGTGCAGCCGCCCGCCTGCCTTTACCTGCCGGGAAATCCCGCCGAGCAGCGGCTCCTCAGACCTGGCGAACTGCTCACGCCGCTGCCTGCCGGAGCCTCCTAGTCCCGCGTTGGCCCTGGTTGCTAGGCGACAAAGGCCCGCGCCTGCGCGCGCCGCGGGCACGCGCGCCTCCGCCCGGAAGCTCGCGCCCCGCGGTCCCAGGCGCCCATTGTCCAGCCGGAGGAGCGCTGGATCCCTGAAAAGCACGTGAGTCCTCAGTGGCCCGAGTCCCGTGCTTTGAGGCAGGATAGACACTGGAATCTTCCTCTCTCTAGTTGTTGAGGCCAGCCCTGGTGGAAACGGGAAAGTGGGAGGAAGCGCAGCCTCAGATTCTGACCGGAGGACTGGCTGTGGGGTTACGTGCCCTGAGCTGCTATTGCAGCTTCCCAGGGACAGCCTCTGAGATCTGTGCCATGACATCCAAACGAAAGGATGTCTACTCTTTTCCTACAGAACTTAAACTACCTTCGAAACCTCCCCTTCCTCCTCTTTCCTTCTGTCTGCCATTCCTTCCAATGGCTTAGAATCTGTTTCCCCTTTTCCTCTTCTGTCCCCCATTTCCCATCAGCAGTGCAGCCGATTAGCATCTCTCTATTTTTTTCCCTCTATTTCCTCTCTTACATTCTTACTGTCACCCCAATCCAGGTCATATCATTTTTGGCCTTCTAACTGATAACTGAGGTTTCTCCCCGCTTCCAGTACTTTCTACACACCACAGGCAGATTAACCTTCCAGAAATTATTGCTCTAGTCATGTCACTCCCCTACCCAAACTCAGTGGCTTCCTAAAATAAAGTCTAAACTCCTGAGTCTGACATTCAAAGCTGTCTGCCCATCCAATATTCTATCTGTGCCGAAAAGTGACCACCACACAAGCTCCAGCCAAACTTACTGTCCCCCGCCACCCCAGTTTTTCCATACTCGTCTTCTCTATAGAGTTTTGCTCACTCTGTTCCTTCATCTATTCAACAAATATTTATTAAGCGATTACTGTTTTCCAGTTCATATGTAACTCTTGGAATATTCTTTCATTTCTACTTAATTAAGCCCAGCTCAAGGGCAATCTTCATAAAATACGCTTTGATTGACTTTAGCAAAAATTTTCTCCCTCTCCTGAATTCCCTTTATACTTTTTGAACTCCGTATTCCACCTGCTCCCTTTGGTCCCCAAGCTCTAAGAGTGTTCGATGCTTCTTGTAATTGCTTCTTTCATATCATTTCTCTTCTCATCTTTTAAATTACCTGATAAACAGCTTTATATATATTTAAAAATTATTTGTATTAAATTTCCTATGGTCAAATAACATGTGATTTATTTGGACATGGAATATTACGCTTCTGGATCTTCAGCCTCTCCCTTTCTTCCAGCCTTTCTCCTTTCAGTATATGTGAGGTCTTTCCTAGGCCTCATGAAAAAAACAAAAAACCCTCCTTTGAGCCTGTATCTCCTTCTAGCAATCATTCTATTTTTCTCTTTCTTTTATTAACCATGACTTTCCAAAAAGTAGCCTGCTTTTGATACTTCCACATTTTTAACCTCTCATTTACTCTTTAAGCTATAGTGATCTAGTTTGGCCCCGCCACTAAAACTACCCAAATCGATTGGCTATTTCTTAGACTTCATTTTCCTTGACATCACTGCTGCATATAACACTCTTGATGGTACCTCATTATTGAAACACTGTCCTTGATTTACTTGATAAGACTTGCTCTTGATCTCCTCCAACTTTTATGAATATATTTAAGGGATTTCCTATAAAGCCTTAAATGTTGATATTTCCCAGGGATCTTTCCTGGCTCCCTTTTCATACTATATGATTTTCCCAGTGATATTTTTTATGCTTGTGACTTGACTGTCATATATATATACATATATATATATATATATATACACACACACACACACACACATATATACATGTGCACACATATATAGATATATATATATATATGTATGTATATATTGTGTGTTTGTGTGTGTGTGTATTTCCAAATCAGACTCTGATACTTAGCTGTAGGCTTATACATCCTTCCTCTTACTGGACACTTTCACTTGGATGTCCACAGGTACCTCATTCTTCAACTATACCAACCTCAACTCATCACATTTCCAATATAAACACGTTTTTCTATTTATCCAGGGGTACCACCGTCCAAGCATGAAGTCTGGCAGTCATCCTAGAATTATCCTTCTTCATATACAGTCAGTTGCTGGATTCCCCTAAAGTCTCTTGAATTTATTCTGACCTTTCATTTCCATAGTCCAAGTACAGATCATCACCATTCTTTACCTGGATTTATCTAACAAGCCCTCTCAAAGGCCTTCTGTCTTCTAATTTCATGGAACTTCACTTCATCTTCTCCAGGATGATCAAAGTTATCTTTAAAATATGTCTCTGTCTTTTCTGGCTCCCAATCGCTCTACCATATACATGAAGAGATGTGGCAAGATTCTTAAATTGGTACTCAAAGCCTTGCTCTGGCTGACTGCTCTCTACTACAATAGCTTCTCTAATCTCTAAAAAAAAATCAAACTGCTCATAATTCTCCAAGTACACCATGATATTTTTTGACCTTCACTCTCCTAATTGGCCTGAAAACCATCTATTGGTTTTTCAGATTTTATTTTAATCATAATTTACTCCAGAAAGTCTTTATTGGCTTCTCTAGACACAGTGAAACATTTCTCATTTTGTATCATCACTGTACCTTACTTACACTTGCTCTATTTCTGCTGTTTTTACATGACATTGTAATTCATTTGTTTATATACGTGTGTCTCCCACCTAAGCTGTTTCTAAATGTTCTTCAAATAACTAACATTTGTCAAATGCTCATTAGGACCCAGCAATTATGAAGTAGTTAAAATGCATCATTAAATCCCATCATAACCTTTTGAAGGATGAATAAAATAATTGGCATAAGGTCACTGTACTAAAAAATGGCAGAGCTAGGACTTGAACCAAAGTCAGGTTCTTGACTCTCATAGCCATGTTCTGAACAAATACATCATACCAGTCCATTCTGAAAATACAGTGTTGTAACAAATTGTAAAGAATTTTCATGAAATCATTAAACCATTGTTTTCTTTCATTCTAGCCTTTGGTCTTTACTACAGGTGTCTGTTTTTTGTTCCTATTTATTTTACTATGTACAGTTGGATAGTTTCGACAAATGTTTACAGTTGCATAATCACTACAACAATGACAGTATAGAACACTTTCATGATCCCGAATTTCCTTCATGGCCTGCTGAAGTCAAACCTCTTCCTCTACCCACTTCCTTGGGAACAACTAATCTGGGGTTTTCCTCCCCGTAATTTTGTCTTTCCTAGAATGCCTTGTATGTGGAACCACACAATACTGCTTTTTGTGTCTGCTTCTTCAGTTTAGCATAATGCTTGTGAGATGTGTCCATGGCATTGCGTGTATCCATAGCTTGTCTCTCTTGATCGCTGAGCGGTATAGCCCTGCATGGATGTACAACAGTCATTCACTGGTTGATGGACATTTGGGTTCTCTCCAATTTTGGACTGTTATAAATAAATCTACTGTAAACATTTAAACACAGGTTTTTGTTGAACATATGTTTCTCCCTCCTTGGGAAAATACCCAAGAGTGGAATTTCTGGGTCTTATGCCATGTGTATATTTCATGTTATGTGAACTTGCCAAAAATTTTTCCAAAGGGACTATGCTATATTTGCATTCCCAACAGCAATAAGTGAGAGATCTAATTGCTTCATATGCTCTACAACACTTGATATTGTCAGTCCTTTTAATTTTAGCCTTTCTAATGGGTGTGTAGTGGTATCTCCATCTGGTTTTCATTTGCATTTCCTTCAAGACTTATGATAATGAGCTCATTCTCTGTACTAGTTAACCATTTCTATATGTTTTTTTGTGAAGTATCTGTTCAAATATTTTTCCTACTTTTAATTGGGTTATCTTGTTACTATTGAGTTCTAAGAGTTCTCTATTCTGGATTCAGGTAATTTAGCATACATATAATTTGGAAATATTTTCTGCTAGTATATGCTTTATCATTTCATTTCTTTAAATTGTGTTTCAAAGACCAGAAGCTTTCAATTTTGATTAAAGTCAAATTGATTAATTTTTTTTTAAGCTAGGAGTTTTTTTTATTTTTACCCTAAGAAATTTTTGCCTAACCCCTGCCCCGCCCCTAAAATAAATGTATCATTTTAGCAGTCTTATTATTTTGACTCTAACATTTAGGTCTATTTCAAGTTAATTTTTGTATATGGTATGAGACGGAAGTTGAGGATAACAATTTTGCATATGGATGTCCAAATGTTTCAGTACTACTTGAAGAAAACACTGCTCTTTGTCTATTAAATTACTGTAGCATCTTTGTCAAAGAAATTTATAGACCTTTATATGCGGGTCTATTTCTGGACTCTATTCTGTTCCATGGATTAATATATCTCTCCTTATGCTAATACCACAATCTCCTGATTATTCTAACTTTATAGTAAGTCTTGAAATCAAGTAACATGAGTCCTCTAGATTTGTTCTTTTTCAAATTGTTTTGACCATTCTGAGCCTCTTGCATTTTCCTACAGATTTTAAATTAGCTTGTTAATTTCTACTAAAAATCTGCTAGGCTGCTGCCAATGCTACCCTGAACAAGCCCAATCTTGTCTGATCTCAGAAGCTAAGCAGGGTTAGGTCTGGTTAGTACTTGGATGGGAGACTACCTAGGAAGACCAGGCACTGTAGACGTAAAAAATAGTAATAATAATAAGGGATTGTAAGCTGACAAGGTCTTTGCAATCTGTGAGGTCAACCAAGTCTTGTCTAAAAAATAAATAAATAAATAGTAAACAAATAAATAAATAATAAATAAAATCTGCTGGGATTTTGATTGAGATTTTAAATCTATAGATAAATTTGAAGAGAATTGTAGCTTAATAATACTGAGTTTTCCCATTCATGAATATGGTATATCAATTTATTTGGATATTTAAAATTTTATCTTTACATATATAGATCTTGCACTTGTATTTTTAAAAAATTGTATCAGTATTTTGTGGGTTTTGATGTTATTGTAAAAACTAATTTTTAAATTTCAATTTTGAAATTGTCATTTCTAGTATAAATGACATAAAAACACATTTGATTTTTATATGTTGATCTTCTGTACTATGACCTTGTTAAGCTCACTTATTAGTTTAGTAAGTTTCATCTGTAGATTCCTGAGAACTTTTGATATAGATGTTCATGTCATCTGTAAATAACAACCTTTTTACTTCATCCTTTCCAGTCTGAACATCTTTTTTTACTTGCCACATTGCATTTGGTGAAATCTCAGTATAGTGTTGAATAGAAGTGGTAAAAGCAGACATTCTTGCTTTGTGCCAAATCTTAGGGAGAAAGCATTCAGTCTTTACAAAGAACTGTAGGGGATTTTATATAAATGCCCTTTATCAGGTTGAAAAAGTTTGCTTTTACTCCCAGTTTGCTGGTGGGTTTTTCTCATGAATAAAGTTTAATTCTGTTATGTTTTTGCCAGCATTTATTTATATGATCATGGGCTTTTTCTTTTTTAGTCTATTAATACGGTGGCATTACATGAAATTATTTTCAAATGTTGAACCAGCCTTACATTCCTGATATATACTCTGTTTGGTCATTATATATTATCATTCTACATAACTCTGGATTTGATTTGGTACTATTTCCTGAAGGATTTTGCATCTATTCTTGTGAGAGATATTGGTCTGTAGTTTTCTTTCCTTGTAATATCCTTTTCCACTCTTGGTTTCTGGATAGTGCCAGACTCATAAAGTAAAATGGGAGATGTTTCCCCTTTTTCATTTTTCTGGAAGTGTTTATGTAGAAATGGTAAAATTTCTCCCTTAAAATTTATCAGTAAAACTGTCTAGGCCAGGAATGTTTTCTATGGAAAGATTTTTAATTGTGAACTTTTTTAAAAAAAAAAGATACACAGCTATTCAGGTTATCTTTTTTTTTTTTTTTTGAATGACCTTTGGTAGTATATGTAATTAAAGGAATTTACCCACTATAAATGACTTGCAAATTTTATTAATATAAGTCTTTCCATAATTTCTTATTATCTTTTTAATATCTATAGTATCTATACTAATGTTCCCTCTTTCATTCCTGATGTTGCTACTTTGACAATTGATTTAAAATCCATATAAAAACCTGCACGTGAAAGTTATAGCAGCTTTATTTATAATATTGGAAGCAACCAAGATGTCTTTTAATAGGTGGTTGAATTAAAAAATTATGAGATATTCTTACAATGGAATATTATTCAAGGATAAAAGGATTGCGCTATTAACTCATACAACAAAACTGAGGAATCTTTATTTGGCTAAGTCAAAGAAGCCAAACCAAAAAGACTGCAAAATATGATCCCATTCATATTAGATTCTGGAAGAGGCAAACGTATAGTGATGAAAACAGACAAGTGGTTGCCATGGGTTTGTAGAGGGAGAATATTTGACTAGGGGAAGCAAAGGAAAGCTTTACAGTGATGGAACTAATATGGTACTATTACTGTAGATGATGCCATCTATTTGTCAAAATCCATAAAACTTTACAATGCAAAGAGTGGATTTTAATGTATACAAATTAAACACTGGAAGCAGGAAGGGGGAACTGGAGCTGACCTAAGTAACTCTGAAAATGTTGTTTTGACTGAAAACGAAAGAATTGTATATAAATAGTATATTCTGCTTGGTAAAGTTGTTTCTCACAGAGCTTTACAAAGTATAACAATTTCAAAATAGCCATACATTTATTTGGAGATTGAGCAAATAAGCACGAAAGGCAGCCAAACTACTAATAAGTAAGATTTTAAAAGATCAAAGGACAAAGTATCTGATTAGGGGCAAGAAAGCAGTTTTCATTCACTGAAGAAGAAGAATATTCTGATATTTCTCACCTCTACTTGTGTAAACATAATTTCTGACCAAGGTGACTAAGAAGAATATGAAAGGTTTGGATCAGGGATTACATATGGCAGTTTTCAGCTATAAATCATATGTGTGTACGTATGTGTGTGCAACCTATCCACAGAAGCAAACAATGTTTTCATTTAAAAATCTGAGGCAATTTTATTTGTAAATTTTTTGTAAACTCAGTATTTAATATATCTCTACTAATGTGTCTCTTTTTTTTACCATAAATATGTGATATAATGGAAATGTAATAATTTTTTCTCGCCAAGCCCCACATCGATTCCTTCAAATCTCCTCCAGTTCATCTCAGAGTGACTTACAAATATTATCATTTTCTGAATGTGCCATGCTGTGGAAAAGTTTGAGAACTACTCATCTAAGGTCTTGCTGACCACTAGAATTTCTTTGTTGGATCTATGGAACTTTGTCCTCAAGATTTTCAGTCCAGTAACGTGATATTATTCACACATGGAGAAATCATCAAATGTGTCTATTAAATGATTTATAATGAGCATTGTTTCCATTTTTCCTAAATCACTGCACTTCCTTTCCTGGTATTAAGTACTTGAGCAGCAAATGAACTGTCAGAACATTGTGGGTGACTATGAAGTAGGGCTACAGAAGGTAAGAAATCTGATGAATTTCTACCCCACTACATATCACTGGCCTTCAGAGTCAGACTCTTTCTCCCCTGCACCCTTTTACAGTCCATGTAGTCATGTTCATGGCTAGGAGACATTTTATCTCCTTGCCTTATGTATTTTAAAATCAGTGTCCCTAGGCGCTGTCGCTCTCATAGACCACCCACAACTGTGGTTTTAGAAGCTAATTACACCTCATAATACTGTCTGTTCTCCACTGTTAACAACCTGAGAATCTTAGCATAACAAACTTCATTTGATTCAGTAGATAAGTTCCAGAAAATATGTTTTTGAAAAGAGTTTTTGAAATCTAACTATACTTTTAGAACATTTAGAGTTCGCTGTAGAAAACTGAGGATGAATCACTTTATATCAAAAACAAAAGAGCCCTTAAGTAAAAGAAAGCAATTATCTATTATTTACCTACTTCATAAATCTAAATTTGCTTCAAGTGAGGGGGCACATCTGTACTATATTAGGTAATTTATCATAATATGTTTCTTTTAATGTAGTCTTTGAATTCATTTTTATTCAAAGTGAATTAGTCATGTGGTTGATTGTTGTAAATCATTGAAATTGATTGAAGACAAATAATAAAAATATAAGACTTCTGTTTATACCATGCAATTCAGTGTTACCCATGTAAGGAAACTCACAAACAGTATGGTCACCTTTCACCCTTCTAGAGCTTAAACATGCACAGTTTGCCAACACACATTGTAAATAGTTGCTCTTTTTCTCAACAGTGGATTGCCACAAGGCAGTTTCTTCCACCACATTGTGTTATTTAAAAGTTATCTGCTTCTTGGCTGCTGTTCAAGGGAGTTCTTTGCCTGTAAATCCTCTTTATCTCATGCATTGGTTGAAGCGAAATCTTGGCACAATTTCAGTACATTTGTCTTGTACCAGGGGAGGAAAAATTAAGGGCCCCAGAGACTACACTGTTTTACAAATAATCATGAAACAGTAGGGAGCCCTGTCGACCATTCAGAAGGATAATACTACTAAGCACCCACTGTGAAAAATAAGATCCCCTCACATGAAAGGCAGCCGCACTATAAAAAAGATCATTTACAAGCCTGAAAGATAAAGTTTCAAAGTAAACGATGCTCATTGTGTACTTGACTCCAGGCCTTTAAAATCAGCTTAACTTAGTTTACTGGGCCCATAAGTAGCAGTCATTTAATTCACAGTCTAGTTTTTACATTCTTTTGACTTTGAACTCAGCTTCTGTAATTGCCCTATGGAGATATCCACTTGTTTGCTAGAGGTGGTGAGGTTTAAGAGAAAACAGTATACATCACACTTAAAGAGTGATAACAGATGTCTGAGACAGCATAGGCCCTCTCTCAGATGAGAAGGGGTCTCCTTCAGACTGGTGGAAGATGACATACATGCCTGTGGATCTCAGAACAGCAAAGATCCAGGCTCTGCTCTCCGTTGGTACCACAGGAAGCTGTAGGAACCAGACAAAGATGGCGGTATTGGTGAATTAGAGAAAAGACTACAAGCTCCAAGGCTTCCAATCTTGTTGATGTCAAACCAGAATTAGATGTGCAAGAGGTTTATTGAGAAATGCCTGCAAATGATAAAGTGGAGGGAAACAGGAGTAGGTGGCCAGAGCCCTCAGACCACGATGCAGGACTGAACCTGTGAAAAGAGAGAGGGAAGGGGACAGTTGGGTAGGAAGAGCCTCGGGCCTCAATGCAGCTCTGAGAGAGTCTCCATCGGCTGATGGGGATCCCTAGAGGAAAGACTGCCCAATGGATGAGCCCATAGTGGGTACTGATGGTCCAGCTCAAGATCCCCACCATATCCTACCACAGGCCAAGAGGGGCCAAGGACAGCAAGAGAGCAGCAGCCACTTACATGCTCACCGCAGGTTCTCTTAAAAGAAAATCTGAGCAGTACATCTCCACAGCCACCGCAATGATTCTAAACTTCTAACTATGACAAAATAAAGAACAAGAATAGCCAAGAGAATTCTGAAGAGAAGAATTCTGAAAGGGGATTAACTTTAGGAGATATTTTCTTTTTAACTTACTTATTGAAGTACAAATTACATAAAGCAAAGTGTAATTTGGTGAATTTTTACTCTTATCTACCTGTGCAACAACCACCTAGATCAAGATATAGAATATTTCTGGTGCTGCAGAACGCTCCCTTGCACACATTTCAGGGGTAACCCTTATTTTGACCTATAATATGAATAATTTTAGCTATTTATGAATTTCATGTGAATGGAATCATACACCATACTGTTTTATGTATAACTTTTTTCACTCGACATTATTTCTGTGAGATTCATCTGTGTTGTTGCTTACAGCAGTAGCTCAATCCGTTTCTTTGAAATAATTATTTATTTTATGTATTCCTTCTATCTATTGTTATATGTATTTATTGTTAATAAATATTTTGGTAGTTTCTAGTTTGAGGCAATTATGAATAAACATTTGTAATATATGTGCTTAGAACACACTGCTTTAAATGTATCCTATATATTTTGATACATCATTCAATTAAAAATATTTTCCACTTTTTATTGTGATTTCTTTTAACCTAGTGGTTACTTGAAAGTATCTTGCTTAGTTTCCAAACATTTCAACATTTTAAGGCATATTATTATTGTTGATTTCTAGTTATTTTCACTTGGATCAAAGAATATATTTATAATTTCAGTCTTTTGAAATTGAATGACTTGTTTTATGACCTAGGTTATGCCCTATTTTGATAAATGTCCACATACACTTAAAATGAATGTGTGTCCTGAAGTTGTCAGGTACATTATTCTCTTGTAACTAGGAAAAATTGGTTAATTGCACTATTCATATCTTTTATCCTTACTGATGTTTTGCCTACTTTCTCTCTCAATGACTGAGAAAGGTCTGTGAAATCTGCAACTACGATAGTGTCTTATTCATTTCTTCCATTAGTACTTTCAAGTTTTGTTTTATATATATCCAATCTATGATAATAGATACGTTCAAACAGGATGTTTATGTTTTTCTGTCAAATAATCCACTTATCACTATGAAATATCCCTCCTCAAATTTACTTCTTGTGTTAATATTTCTTATTATAAAGGTTGAAATAAGATACACCATGCAATCATCAAAAAAATATTTGATGATTGCATGGTGTATCTTATTTCAACCTTTATTTATTTTTCACTTTCAGTTGTTTGGTAGCCTTCTCCCCATTCACATGGAATTCTCCTCACTGTATATTTGTGTCCAAACTTTCTTCCTTTTATGCGGACACCAACCATTGGATTAGGTCCCACTCTAATCCAGTATGACTTTATCCTAACTAATTACCTCTTCAAAGACTCTATTTCCAAATAAAATCACATTCATAGGTGTCAAAGCTTAGAATTTCTACATATTTATGGGGAGGACACAATTTAATCCACAACAAACTGTGTTGTCCTTATTTGCATCTATGTGAATTTCCTTTAGTAGACTATTAGCTTCTTGAGAGCAGGAACTTTATCTTTACACTCTCAGAGTCTAGCATAGCATCTGAATTATGTTTAGGTACTCCGTAAATGAATTAGAGCAATGCTTGCATTGCTAAAGATCGACTTGGGGGGAAATGTAGGAGAAAGAATACTATATAATATTCTAGGTTTTGGCTGTGAATCCAAATCTGTGTATAGCATATCACTTAGGATACAAATTTTGGTTGTGGGCAGAAGAAAAATCCAGCTCATACTGTCTTAAAAAGGAAATATATTGGCTCATGTATCTAAAAAGTTCAGAGGTAGGTTATTTTTCATATGATTCATTGGCTCAATGACACAAGGAAGAGAAAAATGTAGATTTTGTCTTTCAGCCATGACAAAAATAAGTGGTACAGAATTAGCCATAAACAACTAGAAAACTGGACAAAATATCTGAAACAAGAGTTTTTAGGCACTATAAATAGAAGTATAATATTTTTATTTGTTTGTTTGTTTGTTTATGGCAATGCAACCCTTGGTTGACCTCACAGATTGCAAGGATCTTGTCATCTTACAATCCCTTATTTTTCTATTCTTTATTCCTACAGCACCTGGTCTTCCTAGATGGTCTCCCACCCAATTCCTAACCAGGCCCAACTCTGCTTAGCTTCCGAGCTCAGACAGGATTGGGCTTGTTCAGGGTAGCCTAGGGGTGTAATATTTTAGTGAAAGGAAAAATAAGGTGAAACTAATGATCACAACTGATTTCTACTAGAGGCACTTTCCAGATTATAGCACGGAGAGGGAGAACCAAGCAGACCACAGTGGTCTCATTGAGCCGAAGCGACAAGGATTGGAGTCTGAGAATGGTAGGGTGAGTAGAATCTGCAAGGCAGAACACTGAGGAAAAGAAACCTGCAGAACAGGAGCTCCAGAAACCGGCAGAATCTGCACAAGGGTCTCTTGAGGTTTTAGCTAAATGCTAAGTTGCTCATGTGCAGTGCAGACCTCCACGAGGCCTTGAAAGGAGCTATAAGCTGAAAAGTTCTCAGAGCACACAAGAGGCTGGAAGAGGTTTGATTTTCTAAATAGTTAGAATGGAGGGATAATATTGAAAACCTGGAGCATTCAGCAGAGATCGCAGAAGGATTGCAACTTAGTAAGAGTGCTAAAGTAGCCTGAAGTAAAATCTGCTCTAGACTCATCTTAATGAAGCTTATAAAAAAGCATCGGGCTGATCTCCAAAGAGCTTGCCTACTAGGCAAACAAAATTCAACACTCTCTAAAGGAATTTTTTAAAAAATTTGACACCCAACAACATAATATTCATGATATCTAACATCCAATAAAAATTACTCGATATGAAAAAAAGAATACTGTCACTTATGTCCAGGAGAAAAAAAGTTAAAAATAGAACCAGGATGATAGTGATAATGAAGCTAGTAATAAAGGACTATGAAATAGGTATTAAAAATATGCCAAAGAATGGAAATAATACATGAACTTCAATGAGGAGAAGAATAAGCTATATAAAAGTAAACTCTATCACTGAAAAATATAACAGCTGAAATAAAAATTTACTAGTTGGACTTAACAGCTGATTAGACTCTGCAGAAGAAAACATCAGTGAACTTGAAGACATAAGAAATAGAAATTTTCTAATATGAAATATGGAGGAAAAAATGGCTGGGAGAAAAACTGGGAAAGCTTAATTGTCTATGGGATTTCATATGTGTAATTCGATTTCTAGAAGATAGAGAGAACAGAAAAACATTTGAAGATATAATGGCCAACATTTTTTGAATTTGATGCCATATCCACGATCCAAGAATCTTAACAAATCCCAATCAGGATTAAAAAAAAAAACGACAAAAATACACCAATACACATCATAATCAAATTGTCAAAAACCTATGATAAAGAGAAAATTCTAAAATCACCTAGGAAAAAAAGGCACATTATAAACAGAGAAACAAATTAAAAAAAAAATGACTTCTTGTATGAAACTATGCAAGCCAGAAGACAATGTTAATATAGCCATGCCAGTTTCCTTTTGTTATGATTTATATTTTATCTTTTTCTATTTATTAAGATTCAGCACTTCAGTGTCTTTATATGTAAAATATGTCTTTGAATAAGCATGTCTTTTCTCCCATCTGGTGATTTTTGCTTTTTAATTAGAGTGTTTAGATCATTTACATTGCATGTAATTTTTTAAACAGTTGGATTTAGATCTGCCATCTACTTTGGTTTCTATTTGTCCCACATGTTCTTTTTTCTTTTTCCCTCTATTTTCTTTTGGGATTGAGTGTTTTTTAGTATTCCACTGTATCTTCCTATTGGCTTTTCATTAAAGCTGTGTCTCTTTGAATTATTTCTTGTTTGTTTGTTCATTTGTTTGAGGGGACCAAGAGGTTGTTCTAAAGCTTACAGCATTCATCTTGGCTTATCACATCCTACTATCAAATAATATTGCACCATAGTACGTACAATTTAATAACCTTACAACAGCATACAATAATGCCCCATCTCCCTTGCTTTGTGCTATTATCATGCTTTTTCTTCTATATATGTTATAAATCCATGAAGTATTATTATTTTGCCTTAAGCAATGAGAAATACGTACTGTATTTTATATTTACTCACATATTTACATTTTCCAGCAGCACTCTTTATTCAGTTACATAGACTTTTTCTACCTAGTATCATTTTCCATCAGTAGAACTTGTTTTAGCATATCTTAAAGTACATTTCTGTAAGTAACTGATCTTCTGTTTTTGATCATCATTTCACCTTTTTGTTCTTGCTCTCATAGCTTTAAAATGCATCCTTAAACTAATTATTTTTTGGTTGGAATTAATCAGTAGCTATATCTTTCCCAGAATCACAGAAGAATACTAACAACATTTTGCTTCTTTCTTTCCCTCTACTCATACCTGCCTTATTACTGCTGTTTCATATATTGCATTCTTCTAAAATATTATTTCCAATTTTTTATTGCTTTAAAATTTTTAAATCAACATATTTAATTTTAATAAGCTATTTCACTGATTTCTTTATTTTGTTTCTTGCATTCCACTTCTTCCTCTTGAATTTTTTTTTTCCCCTTCTTGGATATGATGGCTTTGTCACGTTACAATTCGGCTAAGCTGAACTACATTTCCCAGAATTCCCTTTGTTGTATGTTTCTGGTTAGGATACTCACATGTGTTGTTCTGATCGGCTGATGCATCTTAAAGGCATGAAGCAATTGCAACTATGTCTGCAATTATTCTACCTTCCCCTGGATTATCCTTCCATTTCAATGATGCCTGAGCCAGGTATGCATGTTTAGCTCTGTGACACAGGGCCCAGCTTCTTTAGGATACTCATGTTACCACTGTCGGATGTAACAAGAATGGGCACAGGTTTCAGTCTCTTCTCATGGGGTTCCAGCTGTTGTTTGTGGGTTCCATCCTACTCATGATCTTTCCGTGCTGACTTCCTGCCCTCTGAATGTCAAGCTCCATTATTAAATGCAGAGACGACAGCTTTACAGAGACTGCTAAGCTAGCTCCCACAATTGTGTAAGTAGACAAGCAATTCCTTGTAACAAATCTCTCTGTGCATAGTGATAGTTATGTCTGCTACTGGTTCTGCTCTACGTCCCTACTTGACACACTAGAATATATTAATTCATTAAAAGCCATTTATAGCAGTTCTTCTGACATTTCCAGCTATGGTTTCAATAATTACAACCTGTCTGCCTTCCATATTTTAGAAGTACCTCATAGTTTTTGGTCTTCAACTGTTCCCTTTGTTGTCTAGAGCAGTTATGGATTTGCCAGTTTATTTATTTTCTCTTATTTCTATGGTTTTGGAGCCGTAAGCCTTTGGTGTGAACTTAATCTGAAAACAGGAACCAGAATCCTTTAATCAGTTCTTTTAAAAATAAAATATCTGAAACCATTTTTTAAAACTTAGAAAAAAATGTTATTATTAAAGCTAAGATGCCTTAGTGTGGTGAGTATGAATTTCTGAAAAGTTTAAATGTAAAATTTTAAAGCACAAAAGGTGAGGGTATTACTCTGCATTTGAAAATGACTGATAGGCAGGTTGTTAGAACGTCAGAAGTAAAGAACTTTCACATAGTCTCAAAAAGAAAATGAAAGAATTTCTACCTATTTAGAGGAAAGGAGGTAAATATTCTGCTTAAATAAAAAATAGCTTCCTTCCAAGAAGAAAATTGTTTTTTTTTTCTTTTAATATGCTTTACCTTAATTTTTAAATCACAGTAACAGAGTTCAATTTTAGAGAAAAATAACTCAAAAAACTACTGTCTATCAAATTTTGAACTTTCAAGAAATATTCAGTTTTTCTGGGTCTCTCCCATGTATATAGGAGGTAGACATATTATTAAACTTTAATTTTTTTTTTTTTTTGGCTAAAGAAAATATCTTGACCTATATTAACAAAAGACTGCCACATAACAAAGTCCTAGATGAATCTAGGCCAGCATATCAATTGTTATGTAATGATGCTTCTGCCATGCCAGAAAAACGAATTCCAGAGCAACTTAATTCTTAAATGAATTAAGTTGAATTAAGTTGAATTTTGCTGTGTTAAATGTCAGTTGGTTTTTTAATTATCTGCTTATATTCTTTTTACATTATGACTACCAATCCAAACAATAAAGTATATGAAGCACTTGGTAAGCTATAAATCACCAGAAAAAGGTAAGACAAAATTATTGTAACATTTGGTTTAATTAAGTGCTGTGACAGTGGTCATTGGGAGAGTCATCTCTCACTTGTGTGTCCGGTAATATTAAATATTTTCTCTATATACCATGAAGTTTAAGTAACTAAAGACAAAATAAAGTGTGTTGATGGTATTTGAAGACTAAAATCTCCCTAAGGCCCAATTTGCTGTTTCTTGGCCTTTGGCCTAATTTATACATACCGTTAAGGAAAGAATGCAGTCTGTCCGTCAGATGCCAACCTGCCAGTACTAAGATACTGTGCAGTGATGAATTCACTTTACTCAAAGAGTGATCTGCCTTTGCTCCTACTCCTGGGAGTTAATTTTTATACCCTTGGAATGTTCCAAGTAACAGGAATGTGTTGTTAGTCATGGTAGACCCCTCAGACCACACCTATTAGTTTATGCTAATGAGATAATGCATGATTGGCACCTGATAGGTTATGCTAAGAGATGACTCAGTATAGGGCCTCTTCTGCACCAGAAGTCTTAAAGTGCAGACTGGCAACACCAGAAAGACCAATCATACGATTAGAGGATTGGGACTTTGAGCCACAGGATACCAGTCTGATCTCCAAGGAGGGAAGAGGGTTGGAGATTAAACATAACCATGTGGGCCATGATTCAGTCAACCATACCTATTTAATGAAGCCTTAATGAAATCTCTGGATCACAAAGCTCGGGTGAGCTTCTTGGGTTGGTGACGCTGTGTGTGTGTTGCCACACATATACACTGGGAGAATAATGCCTCCTTGAGGACATTGGATCTTTGAGTTTAGAGCCCTCTCATTCCCAGATTCTGCCCTGTATATTTTTCTTTTTCTAGTTCTGATTTGTGTCCTTTGCTATAATAACATTGTAATCATACACAAAGTAGTTTCTTAACTTCTGTGAGTCATTACAACAAATTATCAAAACTGAGAGTGCATGGGGACCCCTAAATTTTTAGACAGCTAGTCTGAAGTGAGAGTGGTCCTGGGAACCCCCAAACTTGTAGCTGATATCAGAAGTTTTGGGAAGACTTGGCAGTCTGAAGGATTGTGCCCTTCACCTTGAGCTGAAATTTGATTTAAGATATACATGAGGTAGAATCAACAGGATTTGGTGACTGACTGGAAGTTAGAGTACTGATGCAGAGATGTCATGGATGACTCCCAGACTTGGGCAACCAGGGACATGGTGGTGCCATCCACTGAGACAGAGAACACTGGAAGAGGACAGGTTGTCAGGGAAACATCCCAAGTTCAGCCGGACTCACTGAGTTTGATGCACCATGTGTTCAGGGATGTCTCCTGTGAAACTCTATTTATGGGTCTGGAGCTCAGAGGAAAGGTCTGTGCTGTATATGTAGATCTAGGAGCTGTTGGTGTATGGAAGGGATCTGAATTCATGACCCTGATAAGCTCACCTAGGGAGAATGTGCACGAAAAGAAGCTCTCGGACAAGCTGAGCTGTGTGCTCTGCTCAAACACATCAAGCTTTATCAGGGAGTAACGGCAAGGTTGGGGCACAAGGTAGGGGTAAGACCAGAGACGAGAGAACTTCATGGTTTCTTTGCTATGTGCTCACCACTTTTCTCCTCTTTTCCTGCTTCCTACTCAAGCAGGAAGTTAGGGAGGTTTGCAATGGAAATGGGTGGGTCTTAGACATTGTCTGGGAGTAATCGGGAGGTCAAAACCATGCTACATTTGAAAACTGCCTTCACAGAGGTATATCTCCACTCCTCTTACTAAATACAAGCCGTAGCTATGCAGCTATGTGGCTTTTCCGTGAGGTAATAGATGTGTTAATTATCTAAATGGGGGGAATCCTTTCACGATCTATACATATCAAATCACCATGATGTACCCTTAAAAAAAAAAAAAGTAAATTCCCATTGTTTTGTGGTTTTCTTTATTAAGGGGCCTGGAGATCTGCTTTGCACGCAAACATTAGTATTATATTAACTTATTTTATTTTGAATGTTCTAATGCCATTATTCAACTGGTACTCAATCAAGCAACAAGCTTTCCAAAAGTCCGTGGGTAATTAGAAAGTTTTAATTTCGTGGCTCGTCTAGTGGTGCCCGCCCATTTCCTGGCCAGGCTCTGAGACCCCATGATGATACGGCTTTTCATCATGTCCAGATACATCAGGGGTTAAACCATATTCTTTGAAAGAGAACAAATGATACCACATGGAATTCTCAGCCACATCCCCTCAACACCAACATTATAAAATGATTTCACTCTCTTCAGAATAGGTTATGTCACAATGGTCATAAGCTATGGACAGACTGGGTTTTAGCCAGTATCATTTTCTGTCTTTAACCACTTTAATAGCTATGTGGCCAACCAACTCTCATGAAGACCTTCATTTGTCAGGTGCTTGAAAATAGCCTACACACTTCTCCCCCCCCCCCCCAAAAGAAAGCACCCTACTGGGAAGGACAGCCAGAAGGAGTGAGAGCCATCAGGCTCACAGCAGGAACAGGCCTTCTTTTTCCTGGGAGAGCCACTTTGATTTGTGCTACTGCGGAGACAGCCCGGGAGAAAAGGCCTCTAATGCATGCGGGTTTTCCATTCCAGACAGAAGCTCCTAAAAGAGAGAGTAAGGCGTGTATTTTAATCTCGAGCTTGACCATGTTTGCTTCCCTGCATTCATGCTTACCCTCACTTCGACCCTTTCTGTGTACCTCCCATCCCCCGACCTGGCTCTAGAAAGATTTTACATCTATAAATCTCCAACACAGCCTTCCAAATTTTTTTTTTCAGAAAAATACATAAAATGCTAAGCTACTTGCTCTGCCTCTCATGCTCCTAGTCATACAAAATATTTCTGGAGTATACGTTCTCCTTATGCCAAGAGAAAACTTTGCCCCATCAGAAAAGTTTACCATCTTCACAACGTCCCGTGGAAGTAGGTATAACTGAGAATTCTTTTCTCAACATTACTCTGCTCTCATATTTAATGATCATGTGAAGAAAGAGAGCAGATTGGGAAGCTATTTGAATCTAAAATCACCCTATATTTGAAACAAAATGAGAGCCAGGACAAATAGAGAACCACCCAATTTTTTAAGTAGGGAGGGGTGTCCTTCTTTCCCAAGCCTCCTTTCCTGGCATGAGTCCATGAGGGTTGCTTCATATTTGTGAGGGTCTAGAATCCAGGCTCGTGGCCACAGATGAGAATACCCTGCGCACCAAAGGACTGGCTTTCAGTGTATCAGCATTATCCTCTCCCCGATTATAGAAGTAAGTCCACTTCAAGGAGGGAGGGTGAGGAAAGCAAGGTCCTGATACTTCTGACATTAAAAGCTGAGCTGTCCAATATGGTATCCCCTAACCACATGTGGCTGTTGAGCACTCGAAATGTGCCTGGTCTAAATTGAGGTGTGCTGTAAGTTTAATATACACACTAGATTATAAAGACATCGTATAAAAATGTAAAAGATGGCGTTAATAATTTCATATTGATTACATGTTGAAATAGTGTATTTTAGATACATTGGGCTGAATGAAATACGTTATTAAAATTAATCTCCCCTATTTCTTTTTGCCTTGTTATATGGCTTCCTAGGAAATTAGAAATTACATATGTAGCTCTCACTATATTCTCTTGGGCAGCGTATTTCTGAGTTCAGTTGGATATTTTTTCAGGATTGATGCTCAAGCTGTGAAAAACATTCTCCCATCAGCAGAATCTGGCACAATAGCAGGCTCTTCAGATAGCAGGGTTGGCATTTTAAAAATTCACTCTGGAATTGTTAAGTGGTCTGCAGCTGAGAAGCTATATGAGCTGACTTTTTTACTGTATGAATTTAAACAATGCTCAGAGGCAAACATTTTCTTAAGAATTACGATCTTCTATGGGCCGTGTAATCAGCACATTATCAAAATATATGCCCTTTTGATTATTATAGTAATCTAAAAATTGCTAATTATATGATAGAATGCTAACTAAAAACGTAATTACAGATAATACATTATTTGATGTGTAGTCCTATTATTGGCAAACTCTGAAACTAGTTACATATTATTCCCAGAAAAACCAAAATTTGTCCCAAAATGTTAGACTCGGTCAACGATAGAAGCGCTTAAGTGAGCTTAGGATGATTACAGTGTTTCTCCGTGACAGTCACTAGGGAAACATCTGTCAGTGGAAGTGTGAGAAAATTGGATACGGTGAGCAAGAGTGCCTCTCTTTGCACAGATTCTAATTTAAACTGGTTATTCCATTGCAAAGAGCTCACAGTTAGAACATTCGATCTGTTTATATGTACTACTAATCATTTTTACATTTAATAGCCACTGGAAAAATCAAAGGCTCAATGTCTGTAGGATGAACATTGTTTTAAAGCAGCAACGCTATCAAACAAATTTTCTTTGATATTGTGCTTAACTCAAAGGTCGTTCCACTTGTTTTATTGTAAACAAGGTACTCGGAACAAAAAGAGTGGGGAAATGAGAGAGAGGAAGAAGGAGAGGAGATGTCGAGTGGGGGAGGGAGAAGGAAAGGGAATGGAATGGTCCATTTTCTGGAAGTCCCCAAAGCCATCCATTCAAGTTGATCTCGTATTTGATCTAAATGGTATTAAGTAGAAGCTCATCCAAATTGTTTGGATATTTTTCTCATTGGAAAGAGCAAGCAGACCAACGAAATAGGCACGATTCAGCAATGCAGTAGGGCCTCTTAGGTAGAGAATTTAAAATACATCGTCCTTAAAGCCACCCAGAAGCCATCTCTTCCAAGCCTTTTTGGTCCAGCTCCCCATCATATGTTCCTTCTTACCACCGTTCTAACAAGACCTCAACTTTCCCAATATTGGGGTTTCGGTATGACTAGCCCCACCCCCAGTTCCGGCGTAAGCCCTGACTGGCTTTAGTAAGTTAAAGTGTTCTATTTTCCCGAGTACTTGGTTCAGCATTGGGCATGTGACCCAGTCAGAGTAGTGGGACACAGGAAGAGGTTTGGGGCTGTCTGTAAAAGAAGAGTTATGGGGGCTTCCTGTAAGGCGCTGTGCTCTCTCCCCTGCTGGGCGTGATGAAACCAGCAGTCCTGGTTGTGGCCGGCAGACGCCTTTCCCCTTTCGTGACGTCAGAAATGTTGCTCCCGCGAAGTCAGTAATGATTCTTCTTTCCTTCCATGTGTCACATATCTTCCCGCTCCTCCTTTCCATGCTGCTTTTAAGATTATACGTTTATCACTGTTTCGCAACAATCGGGTTTAAATTTTTTTTTTCATTTGACTTGGAAAATTTGAGTCTATTATTTCTTTCAAACATCTTTTTCTTCCAATGATTTTTGAAACCTTCTTAAATTAATTGAGGTGACACTGGTTACTAAAAGCATATAGGTTTAAAGTATGCAATTCTATAATACATCAATTCTATAATACATCATCTGTACATTGCATTGCGTTCACCACCCAAAGTCACGCTTCTTTCTGTCACGTGTATTTGACCCCCTTTATCCTTCCTTTTCTACCTACCCCCACCCTCCTCTTTCAACGACTTTTGTTTTCTCCTTTCTCCTCTCCTTCTGCACTCCAATTACATGTATCTATTATCCCACATTTTTCATCCTTTTATTCCACTTTCTGCTTCAATTTGGGTGGTGTCTTTTGCAGTGTTTTTAAGTTCTCTGCTTTGTTTTGTTTTGTTTTGTTTTGTTTTGTTTTGTTTTCCTACATGCCTAATCTACAACTAATCCTATTCAGTGAAAGTTTTATTTCAGATATTGTATTTTCATGTCTAGAAAGTTCTATTTTGTTCCTTTTAAGTATCTTTTTTTCTCCTCATTCTGTTTTTTTTTCTTTAAATACTTAAACATATTTGTAACAATTGTTTTAAACTCTTTTTTTACTGATTCTATCATTACTGTCATTTCTAGACCTTTTTCTATTTTTTTCTAGATTGACTTTATAATAGGATGTGAGACATTGTGAATACTGTGTTGTTGAGTATCTGAATTGTTTTCTTCCTGTAAAGAGAGTTGAGCTTTGCTTTGGCTGCAAGCAGTTAAGTTACTTGCAAGTCAATTTGATCCTTTGGGGGCTTGTTTATAAACTTTTTTTTAGACATGTTTACAGTAGTTTAATCAAGGGATAATTTCATCCTACTATAAAGATGTGACCATATTGGGATCTCTATCTATCAGTTACTCTGACTGTTTAACAAGGTCTCTGCATTCTGGCCAGTTACAACCTGATTATCTCCAAGCTCTGCATGATCCTGGGAAATCACTCAGCTTGTGAAATGTGCAGATTTACACATTTCTGGAACTCTGTCTTCTGCTTGATTCTAACCTCCCTGCGGCTTGGTTTGAAAGAGCCTACTAGCTCCAAGACGTGCCAGCCCTGCTCCCCTGGGGCCCCCACACCACAGCCCCCACGTTCTGAGCCACACCATCTCTACTGCCATCCTGACAAATAGATGCCCCCCTCCCGCCTCTCTCTCTCTTCAATTAAGCCGATTCCAAATAAGTCTTGTGTTGTTGGAACCTAAATCACACCAGCGATCCTAGCTGGAAGAGAGTCTGATATTTAGTTTTCCAGTTTCTAAGCTCAAGGAGGCACAGGAGGAGATCGATACGGATGCTGAGCCAGCCATAACATATTTGCCTTATAAAATATTTCAAACCACCAGAAAAACACAGAGGGAAATGTATTTTAACACACATGCCCAAACATCTAGATGAACACATGTTAAAGTTTGTCACACTTGTTTCAGAATATTTTTAAAGACATAAAATTTAACAGATCAATTTAGAAATGTATTTAGAATTCTTTGTAGATGTCATTCCCTTCCCTAGAGGCCACTTCAATTTTAAATTTTCATTTATTTTATTGATACATGCCAGGAAAATAGATCAAGAATATAAAACAGAGAAGTGCGAATAGTATCTCCAATACCAAATTTTCCATTATTTCTTATCAAAAAAGATGTTTTGTACCCCAGTGGTGGACACATCCTTTTGGTCTACTGGTGGGAATCCTCAACCCTCCTCTGAGAAGAGGAAATAAGGAAAAGTTCTTTTGATTTCTCCAGGTATGTCATTTCTCTCGAGGACACGTCCTTCACTGCCCACAGACCACAAGGAGTTTGCTGCCTCTGCACATTAACACTGAGGTATGACTTTTCCACTGTCCCAGATTCACCTCCCGGACCTGCTCTGAAGTAAATACGTACAGGAACCCGTGAAGGCCGAAGCAGTTCTTGGCTAGAGGGGTTTGAATGCCTACACAGCTGAGATATACTGGGACAGGTGTCTGGGAGGGTGCTTTTCACTCTAGGTTAATAGGTTTTCTCCCAGAATATCTAAAATCAAACAGTTCTCACCACCTAAGAGAATCCATTTCTTCCTGAAACTGCCCTCCCTATAAACACACACACACACACACACACACACACACACACACACACACACTTTTTTCCACGGACATAGTTTGACTTTATTTCTTGCAAACGAGTGTCCTGACTTTATTATGCACAGAGGGCATTTGCAGACTCCCCGACCAGAGTCACCTCAGAGTGGAGAACCTCGAATCGCAATTATTCTCCAAAGGCTGAGAGAAAGAGAAGATGGGCAAATGATATGGAAAGAAAAATCTCAGTGCACAAACATTTCTCAAAACACAGACAAGATTTTTATACAACCTAGACGAGATTTTTATACAAGATTATACTCAAGATTTTTCCAGCGTGTGAATCATAGGACCCCCTCCTTTATTTTTCACTTCTTTTCCGATATAATTCGATTAAAACACCTTGCGTCAAGTGACAACCCTCAGCAGCAGATGCTAGCCCATTTCTGTAAATAGGAAACTGATAATATGGCTCTACTGTACAAGACTGAAGACACGATTCTAATTACCCCATTTTTCTTTTGCTTTCTTTTATTCAGTGACATACTTATCTCTCCAGATCTGGTTTCTCTGTGGTAGAAACTGAGAATGTGTTCTGCAGTGATTTTCTCTGTTTCTTTCTGCTTTTATCTTTGTAAGGGGCAACGGTTTGTCTGCAAAACTTTGTTGCCCCACATTAGGTTTTAGAAACCAAGGCCTGCGATCTAACATGTATCACTTTTCAGAGCAGCTTTATTCCCGAGGCGGGAAGAAGGATAAGCTGACCTAGGCCTCTTGCAAAACAAATGATCTTTCGTTCCTTAATTTAAAAGATGGCAAAATGATTTTTCTTTTTTTAATTTAAAGGAAGGTGATTCATCTGAGGTTGTCAACAAATAAATGATCATAGACCCTCTGCATCAGCCTGCCTGAGAGTTGGAAAAGCACGTAGACTATAGAGTGAGTGCATTATCCCAACTCGGGCAAGCTGATTGCAGACACTGAGGACTGAATCTTGGTTCTTAAACTGAATAGATGTGTAATTTGGGGCACAGCATTTTACCCCATTGATTCTGTTTCCTTATCTATAAAACAGATAGTAAGGTCTAACACAGATTTGTAAGGACCATGTGAGATAAGTTTTGGGTGTGCCTGGTACATGGTATTTGTTCTATGTTACCATTTATTAGTTACTTTTCTCAAAACAAATGATTTTGAAGAACAGTCTTATAATAATGTTTACAATGATTCACTTTTATCCTTTGAAGAGTCTACAGCCATGCTACCCTGAACAAGCCTGATCCTGTCTGATTTCGAAGCTAAGCAGGTCAGGTTGGTTAGTATTTGGATGGGAGACCATCTAGGAAGACCAGTGCTATAGGTATAAATAATAATAATAATAAAAATAAAAATAAGGGATTGTAAGCTGACAAGTCTCTTGCAATCTGTGAGGTCAACCAAGGGTTGCCTCGCCTAAAAAAATTAAAAATAAATAAATATCCTTTGAAGAAATGAAGTTGATGAAGAAATTTGCAATAGAAGCATTTGACATAGAATTTCTAATTAATTTCACCATAGTACTAATATATATGCATATATATATAAACATGTACAAAATATTCAAAATCAGAATAAACCCAAGCAGTATTATTTTCAATGTTTTATTACAAATTTTTGCTGCTTAAAACATGAGAAATGAACAGGAAATCTTCTCATTTCTAAACTTCATCCAGGGACCCTCAACATTAAAGCAGCAATAGATAACTTCCAAAGTTTTGTGCAACATTTTCCCCATTGACTTCAATTACTATTTCAAGAAAAAAATTCAGTAGCGTCGCTTAAATTTTGTTTCAGACACATTCTATTTCGAGTTTATGCTATCTTGTGTTTAAAACTGATCAAGCTCAAATAACCACCAATAGTGGAACAGTTAAATAAAACATGGTGCATCCACACAACACATGCCCGAAGTGGTAAAGGACCCCTCTGTGCTAGTATGGGAAAGGTTGCCCTAGCAGTAAGTGAAAAAGCAGAGTGTGAAACAGTGTAAAGTGTATAACTTGCGTGAAAGAAAGGGAGGGGAATATAAATCTAGATTTGCTGTATGTACATAAAGTATTACTGGAAGCATACATGAGAAGCTGCCCTGCTTCTATTATAAAGGAGGAAAAGACGGAGACACACAAAAATAAAAGGGAGATCTTTTAATGTATATTTTTAAGATATTTTGATTGTTTTAATGTGATGGAGTATGTATAAGAATATGGTTTTTTAAAGGCCATGGAATGGCATAAAATACTATTCAGTGGAACAGCACTTTATAGAATAGTGTGTAGAGCATCGTGTCATATTTTGAAAAACTACAAGTATATGTGTTCCTAAGTGTAGAGATATACAGTGGAATTTTCACCAAAATTATATGTATCATAAGATTTTGGATCACTTTGCCTTTATGATTTATACTTTTTGAAATAACTTGAACATCTATGTTTTAAAAACACACTATTAATAATGGCTAACAAAAATCAAGGAAGCACAGGAAGAAAAAAAAACAGGAGGAAGAAAAGAGAATGAAAGAAATAAAGAAGAAAGTGTGGCTCTAAAAATTTCCTCACATTTCACTTCTCTGATCTCACCCATCTGGTCTCCTTTGTTCAGCTTTTCTATTTATTTTTCCATAGCACTTATCACTTACCAAAACATAATATTTATTAAATCTATTTGTTTAAGTATAGAGGGAAAATAAGTCCAGTATTTAGTAGGTGCTAATAAACGAATAAATGAGGTGATTCTGCCAAAAGTCAGTGCTCCACATAACAGAATGATAGAACGTGCTTCTTGAATGACATCCCTATTTCAAAAGTAATGTTCTCACTTTGAATTTGCAGTTCTGTATGCAAAAAAAAAATAGTTTGTGAAGTCTTTATGGAATCATTCAACAATAGGAAAGTTTGTAAATACCTTCTATTCATTATCATATGTCACTAAGGAAGAGGTTGTTGAGCTTTCAAACAAGAGAATTGAGTACCCTGTTCTCTTCTTTTTCATTCTGTTTTCCTTTGTCTGTATCATCTTTTCCCTATTTTCTCTCTTATCTCAGCATCTGTCTTTGTTGTGATTTGGATGGATGGATTCTTGCTGTTATTGAGACTTCAACAACATGAGGTCATAGAGAGGGAGAAGTTCTATGGGATTTGGACCAGTTTGGGGCTGGGAATTAAGCTCTTGAGAGAGAATGGGCCTTCATCCAAAAGGATGCAGCAAAAATGAGTTTGATTCAAACAGTGTAATATCAACAAAGATACAAGAACAAGAACTATTGGGGTGTAACAGCAAAAGTCCAAAAAGAGAGTCATTCTTGAGAGGAGACTCTAAGGAAATCTTCTGAGTTAGTGTTTCTTTAACACAAGTCTTCCCTGAGCCTTTAGGATGATACTTTATTATGTGAATCTCCAAGTAGGAATTTTCCTTTGCATCATTACCCGCCCCCCTCACCCCGCCCCACTTTTTTTGCTCCTGAACCTATTTCTCTGCCTATCATCTTGCAGAACAACTCTTCCATTAGGTGCATTTGGGAAAAAGGTAGAGGGGACTGGATAGAACTGGACAGGGTCCCAAGTTTTCTGCCAAGCGTTCGGTCAAGTCAGGGTTCACATCAGTACCAAAGGGCCAAAGTGTGGGCCCACTCTTCCATGGAATGGCAGTAGAGCAGAGAAGGGGGTGAGTGTCGGCTTGCAAATCAGGTAGCTCTGGTTTAGAACACCACCACCACTGATTTCCCATTGGGTAATTTAGGGCAGTCATTTAATCCTCAGCAATCTTGCATTTCTTCATCTATGAAATGAGGATAATAGTGCCCTTTCATAAGGTGGCAGTGAGGAATTAAATGAGATGTTATGCGTAAATCATTTAGCATAATTCTTAACACAGAGTGAAATTTCAAAACCAAAAAGTAGCCATATTTAGTTTTTGGAGAGGGTTTGTATTTTGTTTGTTAGCGTGATGTTCTTTAGGCCAGACCGACTCTTCATGGGGTAGGGTGAAACTCAGTAGGCACCCCAGTTTCCAAGTTTCTCTCTAGACCTGTAGGCGTTTGCAACTACAGAAATTATTCCAGATGCACCAGGCTCAGGCTATTGCTTTCCTCCAGGTCTTGACTGGGTCCTCCTAAGAGATGCTGCCGAAGGCCATGGCTCACAACATCTTTATTTCTTCTTCCTTTAGTCTACATTTCACATAACCTGCGAAACATCAACTCAGGAGTTGACTTTAGTTAATATAGCAAAACTACATTAGAATGGATAGTTGAACATGACTATTTTTATGTGTTGCCATATTTTCCTCATCAAAATGTTGAAGATTCATTTCACATTAGCTAAGACTTTTTATAAATTCTGTAGAGAAAATGCCAAGCTGTTATAGTCTTATGATGCTGGTACATCATGTTGGGCTGGCGCATTAGACTGCCTGACATAAATAAATAAAGGGTTATTATTAACAGAAATTAATAGTACCTGCAATAATCATTATCACAAAAAAATAGCTTTCTTAGCCTGGTCTGATAACTCTGTAGTGACAGTATAACAATGTATTCAATTTACATGTTTAATTCAATCTAATTTTTCCTAAACTGTCTGTTTATTTTTAACGTATGCTTTTCCAGAAATACTTGCTTGCATATGCTCTTTCTGCTCATAATCAGATTGTTTGGAGCTAATAGGATCCAGGCATATGGTTCTCACTGATTTGCTGTTATAGGGAACTATTGGAGCTGACACTTTCAAATGCTCTGTCCAGATTTCAGAGGGCAGGTAATACATGACTTCCTCTTACATCGGCTTATGAAAACTGACATGAATGCTTTTTGAAGAAAATCCACAAGAGTTCCTCTTTTCTACAAAAACATCTTCATTTCCAGATTTCAAATTGATTTCTTTATTCTTTTTACTATTTAAATCAATTAGTTAAAATGTCTAATTAGAAGTTTAATTAAAGTTCAATTACTTGGCCAAAAAATCCAACTTGGGACTGAACTCTCCTAAATTGTGTGTCCTTTAATTGTTCACTCAGTCAACAAATATTCACTGAGCACTGACTTAGTAAGACATTACAAGATACTGTGACTCAAATAGAGATAGTCACCATCCCTTTCCTCAGCAAGCCTATAGTTTCAGAGGGGAAACAAGATTTAGAGACAAATGTTTGTGAAAACACAAAGGAATCATTAGGAAGAGAGGAAAGGAAGAGAGATAAAGTGTCATCCGTTATAATTCAGACACGGAAGAGATTAGCCCTTCCTGAGGGATAATTTGTGCATACCAAAGTGTGTTTTTTCCAGCATGTTCTCTCTACATTCACTCTTTTTTCCAATCAATGCTTGATGATGCCCTTGCTTTGTGCAATGGTTGGATTAAAATTCAAACCAGATATATCTCAGAGGCTCACATATTCTGGGATGCAAAATAGGCCTTGAAACATACAATATATATAAGAACTTTTTAAAAAATAATTAATTAAGGTGCTGATTTTGAATCTAAAAAATTAAGTTCTTGTTGTCTGTGCATATTAACTTAGAAATAGCCCTCTTTGACATAAACATCTACTGCAGTTTAACCTAAGGTTTGAAACACTACAAATTTAATTCTCTGAGCACTGATAAAGGCCCAAAGGAAGAGGACGAAGTCATGACCTACAGAGAAAGTGCCCCTTGCACAGAGAAGCAGCACAGGATAGCAGATACCAATGCGGGCTGCAAATGTTTGCAAACAGATGCTCTAGAACAGTGTTGGCAAAAAGGAAACTTGAAGAACATCAGTCACGTCCTCACTGTAAGAGTGGGGCCAGTATCAGCCTGTGGGCAGAGAGCAAATTTTAAAATAATCCTACTGAATTAAAGAAGTGGTCAGAATGCTTTTTAAAGTTTGCTGAAGATAAATGCAGGGTAGGAGGAAATGAAGTTGAGATGTGACTGGCAGCAATGTGTAAATAGGAGTCCTCAATGAAAATAGGTAAGCTGGAGCCAGTGGTAACGCCGGCTTGTCAAGATTTGCACAATGTTAGGATGCACAAACAGGTGCCTGGATGACCCGGTGAGATCACCCTCCCTTTCCACTTGATATTAGCCAAACTGTTTCTGGAGGACTGTGTCCATTCCTGAGTTTCATAGTTAGAAGGACAGCCAGAACTTGGGGAACTGCTTATCCCTAAATTCAACCATGATTAAAAATTAAGACCTCAAATGTTAAGAGAATGGTCTCAAATGGGGTTCAATCCCTAGTTTGGACAAATTCTTCTCTAAATTGAAAGTCCCCTTTGCTTGAGGGTGAGAGGAGACTTACTGGGGGGAGAGGGATCCAGCTCTTCTTGGTTTGAATTCGTTAACGTTTGTAGAGATGAGTAGTTAATAGTTTCTTCTTAAAATTTTTAAGGCATTTTTCCTCTTCCTGGACTGTAGCTTGTGGTAACAATAACACTCTGTACTTCTAGGCCCTGATCCAGTGCCCTGCCTCTCCCTGCCTCCCAGCCCCTTCCTCTCTGCCGTCAAAGAGTCTCCCAAGCCAGCTTTCCCTGACCTTCCTTCCGTCACCTTGCAGCAAAGAAACCTCCTCCCCATCTCCCACTCCTACTTCTAACCATTGCCCTCATAGTTTCCCCTCCCCTCCCACATACTTTAGGACCAGGAGGTAGGGCTGTGGTCCACCCTTACTTCTACTTCCATGCACTACTATTGTTTCCTCTTGCAAATAAAATCCCCCATTTTTTGAGCTTCATGGTTTTCGGCTCCCCGTCTTGTCGTTGTCTTCCAAAAGATTTCAGGTGACTCGCAACCCTGTCATTTATCCAAGTCTTAGCACCTGGCCTACAAGCCCTGCCTCATCCCCAGTAGCTTCAATGCACAAGCGACAATCCATGAGACAAAATGACCCCTCCTTCCTCACATTCTCGTGTCCATTCGTTCCCTCTACTCCGAGTCATGTACTCCAGTGCATGTGCGCTGGGTCTTGCCATCATCCACACCGCCTCCACCTTCAGAATCACTGATGCAAATGTCCCCTGCACACGCCTGCTCCGCCCCCAGCTTGCTCAGCAACTCCCACCGCCACCATTCTTCAGCATCACGGGACTCCCGGGACTTCCCGTTAGTCTGCCCAGTCGCTCCAGCTTCAGCCTCTGGGGCTCTGACCTCCTATCTTGACTTCCGTTCGCATCTAGCAGAGCCTATGGTTTGGCAATCGTGTAATACTGTCACCAATACCCTGTACTGCCTTGGCCTTTCAGCATTTTCATTTCCCCTGTCAGGAAAACTCTCACCCCTGATGATCCCAACGGTCTGTATCCAGCCCCCAGCAGCTGAACCCATCTGCACGAAGTCACACAACAGAGCAAATTGGTTTTACTGCAAATGCATAAAAGCTGATCTCAGATAGATCCTCTCACATCTCTCTGATTAATTCACTCTCCTTTCCACAAAAGCTTCTCCCCTCCATTGCTGGCAGCTGCCCTCACACCACACACACACAGGCAGACACATTCGGCCCTCCCCCAGGCTCAGGAGAAAACCTGCCTGCTACAAAATGAAGAAAAGTGAAGCTGTAGCATGAGGACTCTTTCACGGTCTGGATAGGGGCCTTACCCTCTCTAGTAACTCTTCACTCTCAAGTAGCACCTTTCTCTTCTGAATCCTTTCCCCGCATACCTAAGCACCGCCTACCTGCTCAGCCTCTTACGCCCACTCAGCCACTTCTCTAACTTTCTCATTGCAAAGCTCTTGAGTTTTCTATCCTCGCTGTCTCCCGTTTTTCCTCCCCCCACATTCCACATACGCCCCAACTTCTCATTCTGGTTTCCATTCAGCGCTTTATTAAAACTGATCTTGCTAGAGCCCTGACCTTCATGTCCCTGGATCCGATGGGCACGTCACAGCCCTGATTTCACTCCACTGCACAGCAGTGGCTAACACTGTTGACCACACACTCCTGTTTGAAACACGCTCTTTGCTGAGCTTGGGTGACACAGGACTTTTCTTGTCTTCACCTGACCTCTCTGGCCGTCTCCTCTCCTTCCAGCACTCCTACACATGGCCATTAAATATTCAACACAGTGCAGGCGCTCTCGTCGCTCTCTCGCTCTCTCTCTCTCTCTCTCTCTCTTGATTTTCACTCTATGTTCTCCTTCTAGGCATTCTTATCAATCACACACTTACACAAGTGACGTACAAATGCATATCTCTAGACCAGACAGCGCAGACCCATTTCTCCACCTGCCGGTTTATCTCCAGGTGGATATCTCAGTTCCAGAATTAAATTCTTGATCCTGCCATCCACCAATCCATGGTTCTCGTCTGCTTCCCTTTCTCAGCAAAAGACACTGCTTCGAACCCTTCAACAACTTCCATTGCCCTAAGAAGAAAATCCTTTACCATGCTGCTTCAGACAGACGCCCATGGTGGCCTTTTAGACCATGGTTCTTCATGTCACGGGGCCTTTGCTCGCGCTGTTGCCTCTATTTGGAATGGTCAGTTCCTCAGTCGAGACTCTTCTCATGGCTCGCAGTCAAGTTTCCCTACTATAAAATATCCTCTAGTATGATGTCAATTTTACAATTATTGGTATGATTGTTTGACTCATGTCTTCTCTCCGGGGGAAGCTCTGTGAGCAGAGACCACAGTTAGCCCGGCTCACCATTGTTATGCACAGTGACGAGAGTGAAGTAGACGATCATGAAATATTTGTTAAAGGAACAAATGAATGCATGACTAGTATTATTTTTTGTGTGGCCTATATAAATATAAACTTACCATCTAATGGCATAAACTTACCATCTAATGCATAACTTAATTCTCGGAAGGGGATACTTTTCTTTAAAACCAGCTCTTAGAATATAGGTGTAGCATGTAATAAATAAATTCTTTGTTACCACACACATTCCTCTTAGATTAAAAAAAAAATCTAAATATTCTGCTTGTTTGGCAGTTTTAGTGCAGATTTCCCTTATATAGTATTATTCTACTTACTGTAAAAATTGAAATATTTTGGTTTTCAATACACAACTTTGGGTTTTTCTTCTCTCTTTTTTTTTTTCTCACTGATTCACATTTAATCTTCTACTCTCCCTTCTTACCAGACTTTGCTTCCTGCCAGAGACCTCCCAGGGTGCCAAGGCTGCACTGGGGCCTGGAGCTCAGCCACGCTGGTGCCGGGCAGTCATAGTCACTGCATTGTCCAGGGCGGCGCCATTACTGTCCGACCGGGGACCCTCAGCTCCAGTTCTGGTACACATTGTCCGCACTGCTGTTCCTCTGATTAGTTTTTCTCTCATTCAGAGCTTGGCTTTGTAGTCTGAGTTATTCCTAGTTTAACCTCACTCACATGTAGCGTAAGACCTGTCATAGCTTCTAAGAAGGTTGTCTTGATGCTTCAACATGAGATATATCTGGGTCCCTACGTTTAAGCGAGAGCCTTCCACTCTGTCCTCCAGGAAAGGAAGAGATGCTCCTTGTGCAGATGGCTCAGACCCAGACCTAAGCATATTTGTCTTGCCCACCTGCTCACCCTGCTTATTCCTCCTCGTTCTTCTCTCCACTCCCATTCACCCCCACTTGGGACTCCGAACCCCAAAGCAGCAGCATCCCTCCTCCCTTAATTTCTGTGACCACTCTCCTCTCTGTGCTCTCCCCCTTCCCAGCTATGTGCGGTTTCCTTCACACACTCTTATTCTCCCCCATAACTTAAACACATCGTACCCCTCAGGCCACCACCTTAACATCTCCTTGCACTTGACCCACTTTCCTTGGGAACATCTTTACTCTGAAATATGTGTCACCAACTCAAACTTCTATCCTGATGTTTAGACACTTACATTCAACACTCACTTGCAGATTTAACCATTCACCACTGTTTTCATTGAAGATAAGGGTGCATCAGGCACAATAGAAGGGGCGACAATTCCATAGGAAGCCACTAAGAATGCTGCTTGCTTCCAGGCACAGAAAGCCCTGAAGTGGCCTTCAAGTCCCATCCCATAGGATCTATTTGACTGTGTTACCAAGACCAGGTTATGCTTCCTCTGCAGTGGGGACAGGTTGCAAGAATTATCCCCTTGAGTGATGTCATCTTTCTGAAGGAGCGAGTGACATTCTTTTCACACCACCAATATAGTCCAGGCTGTTCGTATGCATAATACATTTATCAGTATAGTCTCTCTTTCAAGGTTTAGAAAGACACAGGAGAAGTCTTATAAATCCAGAAATACTTCCTTATTGATAATATCCATGGACAAATTGTCATCTGAAAATCTAGTGGTAGAAATGTTCAGGCACTAGCATTCCAGTACGTTTGATACTGAATGTTATTTTATGAATTTACTCTTAAAATTGGTCACTATTTACAATTAAATGACTGACTACAATGCAATTATTAATTATAAAATGTCTATTTGCTTATGAAAGAAACATGATCCTTGAAAGTGCTTGGTTTTATTTAATTTAATTAGAGGATTCAATGCGTGCCCCTAAATTGCTCATTTTATACTTTTGCTAAAGGAAGGTGGTTAGCTGGCCAGAAGGAATTACTTACAAATGGCTAATTAATTACTTCAATCCTTATGCAATGATATTTACATGGAAATACAAAAGGGCAGTCTGAGGACAGACAAACAAGTCTGCATGGCATTACACTTCTTTTCATCAGTTCTAAAGAAATGTCTATTTGTGGACTTCTAGTCAGTAAAAGAACCGCTTGGCTAATAAAGCAGATTGGTTTCAGGGAAAAAAATGTGGAAATTTTTATTACTTCCTATCTAATTAGAGAGTAAAGAATAAATGGCATCAAACTAACTTTAAACATTTAATCTAAAATGAACATTCATAGATATGAATAGCGCTCACATACAACAATTGAATAAAACAGAGCCAAATTAAAGATAATGTCTATGCAAGATGGGAGTCTGAAAAATTTAAATCTTAATAGGCTACAAGAATTCAAAAAGGCCTCAGTACTGACCTACATCTCAATTTCCTGAGTACAGGCTCTCATCATGGCTTTGAAACGTACCTGAGTTAGCCTGCAATGGTACATCCCAGACCTATGAGGTCATGCCAGTGTTCCAGAAACCTGGAGAATGATGTCCCCACATTGCACAATACAGGTCCACAACACTTTCATCCAATTCCTTTAATTTACAGTCAAGTGGCTAAAACTCCCACGTTAAAATAAATTAGAAGTTACTACTGATGTGCCTACTAAGCTATGAGCCGTGTTAACCTCTCTGGAGTCTCGCTTCCAATAAATATCTCTAATAATACAAGTATTGTGAAGGGACCCCGTTTTCAGAGGGTAGCATGCGAACTCCCTAGTTGGCCATCCACACAAGACATTCGTGCTCTGAATCAGATTTCTGATCCACTCTAGTATCCCGCTTCTGTTCCCAACACTCTTCACTTGAATGAATGGGAATGGATATGGTCATAGGTTTAGCGCTTTGTGAAAAGGCTGCTATCCTACAAGAGGCAATGAAGGTTACGAACTTGGTTTTCGTCTGCGGATTCTGGAGACCGTCTCATCTCCTTGGACTCACAATCTTGCACATCCTGGCTGATAATCATGCTATGGCCTATTTCTGATGAAGTCCTAGGAAACAAGATGCTGTGTTCATGATGACCAGTTGGTAGAAGAGTTAAATATAGAAAATGCAATGGGTGGATGGATCAATTCAATGTGATCCCGGTCCCTTGCCCTTTGCTGCCTTCGCTCTCACAGATGAGAGAATTTGAACCTGTTATAGTTTTTAACTAAAAATAGGGTAGGAGTTCAAGTCACTTTCCTGTATGACCAAAGGGGGAAAAAAAGTCAGGCCAGCTTGCAGCCTTCCACAATCAGATTTTTAAAATATTCATGTTGCAGTATGGCTGCCAGCTAGGGAATATAGGCTTTGGGGTTCACAGCAAATCAGTTATAATTGTCCTCAGTTCTGGGCCTTGTGTCCATTTGTTCATTTACATCAAGTCAGTAAAGAAAATCAACATTTAGCTTTTGCAAGTTTAAACAGTTCAATCTGTAAAGATTTGAGGATGGTTACAAAATGAATACTGATGGCCAAAATAATTTTTAAAGCCAAGATAAACATTGCAGAAATGTAACAGCATGATGTTGTTAATTATGTCCGTATAAAACGCCAGATTATATCAACCAAAACTGGGAAGTGAAGAAATGGAACCTGCTAAATTTTTCATCTGACCCAGAAGCAAGTCAACAATTCTTTCCTTTAAAAATGTAATGTAACTATTGACATGAAAAGGAGAGAGAGAAGTCCAGATATTTTTAATGTTTAATTGAAAATGCTAGTAGAAAAATAAGAAGTTACGTGCAGTAAGTGCAGTGGGCATCGCCCAGGTCTATTCTTCAGAACCGAGACAGTATCAGTTGGGAGTGTTGGCTGCTGAAGGCCATCAGCTAGAGAAGCTTCCTGGCCCCTAGGACATGACCACATGATCCCAGGGGCAGCTCGCATTCATAACTGGCCAATGCAGCGGTATAAATGGCTGTCTACCTGCCAACCCTTTCCCACATCCCTCACACCTCAGTTTGGAATGTTCTAGAAAACCCATCCCAGTCTCAGTGCTCCGCGTAGTTTAGGCCGAGGCCTGATTGCAAGTGCACTGCTGTTCAGCTTCTCCCTCAGCTCAGTCCTACATTCCTCACAACCTTAGAGACGCTGTTTCTGACTGTGCTTTTTAGCACACTTCTACAGGCGAATTTTCACTTGTTTCCTGGGGAACATGACTTATGACAGTATATGACTTCCCAGTCACTATTGGGGATAAAGGGCGAAGTAAACATAGTCTTTTAAAACCAAATTAAAAAATGAAACAAGTATTTTTCTTAGCTGAAAGCATGAAATGAGCTAACAGATACATGTGCGTCTCTTAAAATATCTTCTATTAGAAGACAAAGATTCCCCAACGAATCAAAAAATAAAACCCAACTGTGTGCTTATTCTATCAGTGTTATTTATTTCATAGATATCTACTGAGGTCATCTTGACCTTTTCAAATGAAAATAAAACTGGATCGAGCCTTTAGTGCTATGTCCTTAGGGAAGCACAGTGCCCTCCTCTGATACTTCTGCAAATTCTTGGGCACTTACATTCTCGCTGTCACTTCTGTTCACCTCTAGACACTTGATCTCATTCATGACTCACTATGGCTTTTTTTTCTCTCTCATGCCACAGCACTCCTAACTCAAGCGCTCGCCTTGATCCTCCCACAAACCTCTCACACAAAGCCGTTTATGCCGTTGATGCCAGTTGGGTTGGGGCGGGGGAAGTTGTTTTAAATCCCCGCAAGACAAACAACTTAAAATTGGATTTGATATCCATGGTCGTCAAGTTCTTTGATGAGCAGAAGCCGGTCATCATGGCCAGTCAGCTCCTGCACAAAGAAAATTCCTTCTCTACACAGGGCTCTGAGATCAACCAAGGAGATAATTTGCATGCTTTTTTTGTTGTTGTTAGAAAACATGCAAAAACCACGAGAAGTCCAACAAAAGGGAAAGCGTTACTTAAATTATGGTAGCTCCCTATAATGGGAAACTGGAAAGCCATTTTAGCATTTCATTTTAAAAGAATTTATGGTTTGGTAATATGCTTTCGGCATTATATGTAAAAATAGTAAAAAAGAAACATAATTGTGTATATTTTGTGACCCCAAATTTACATAATTTCATGTATATTAATAAAAAAGATTAAAAGGAAATGTACTAAATTGTTACCTGTAGTTTCAAGGTAGTGAGATTCATGGTGGCATCTGACTTATTTTTATACTTCTCTGAACTTTCAAATTTTTAAAATGAATGCGTACTACTTTTAATGTCAGGTCAAATAAACAACGCTATGTTGAAACATTTATTGGGGATTTATTGTGGGGATTAGAAAAACCTAAGTATTTGGGGGGAAATAAAAAGCTGTCATTTGTATTAATTAATATTATCCTCTAGCCTGTTGATTTTTATCAGGATGGAAAATCAAGATCTGCTGAAAAGGATGGCAATATAGCCCACTGCTTTGCTGAGTATTTGTTGAGAGAGAAGGAGGAGAGAGAGAGAAACAGGAACATAGAAAGAGAAAGAAAGAGATTTATACCTGGAAAGTATATTGATTCCTTTTAGGAAAGAGATTTTACCTGGAAAGTATATTGATTCCTTTTATGTCCTGAAATTCACAGATGGTAGTAATCTATATTAAATGCGATCATTTGAATCTGTAATACGGTGTATTAAATATGATTTGGTATTAAATACAAAGAATGTTTTTATTACCACATATGCGGTTGTCCAATTGAATTTTCTATAAATTCCCTATCAAATATTGATAAATTGAAGAAGTAACATGTTCTTTTTTTTAACCTAAAAACCATGAATGTTGTTTCTCTAAGAGATTATGAAATCTAAATGATAGAAACAGGTTTATTAACAGTGTGCCAATGATCTCTTCTATGAAATGGTAAAAGTAGTAACTGTCACTGATAATTATCAATGTAAAACCAAGAAAGCACAGAGTCCTGACAAGACGGGACACTCCCTCCACACCCCACATTTCCTCCTCCCTTCCCACCCACCATTCTTCCACTCCCCCTTCCCCTGTTAATTTGGATTTTCTGTAACATGACCCTGGGACTGTGGGCTGAGATGAACCACCTACTGTACCGATACGTGAAGGCACTGATTGCGTCCATTGAGAAAGGCTCCGGTTTCTAATTAATAAGCCAGTGTTCGCTAAGAAAACAAAAGATGAATAATGGGCTGAAACAGCTCTTATTAGGAAGGCTTGTCTTTCATAGAGTCTGAGGAATCGGAAGGAGGAAAAGCATTTTTACTAATTGGCTTCATATTCTCCTTTCAGCCACTAATCAAAACCTATTAGGAAGGAGAAGAGGATTTCTCTCTCAGGCATTTTTTTCTCATCTCATGCCAGCAACCCCCTCTTTGTCAAAGCAGAGGTTGATTGGTTGGATCCTCAGGGGACTGTGCTTCTTAAAGTGGGGTTTGGAGCCACTTCAAACAGAACCACCAAAAACAGAGTTCAAATGCAGATCCCAGGCCTTCTCCTGGAAATTCTGACTCAGCAAATCTGAAGTATCACCTAGGAATCCACTTATTTTAAGTGACTCCATGGTTCCTGTGTGCATGAAAAGTTGAAAACATACAGCAATGCTACATGATGATTTCACAAACTCTTGACAATTTAGAAGTATAAGGGCTTGGTAAATTTCTAAGTCCCATGGTCCCCTGAGCCTACAGAATGACAATTTAACAAATGTTAAAATTTATGACAGAGATCTTAACCTAAATGGGAACTGTCTTTGGGCCTGTGGGAGGAACTCTCACACCCTATAATATAGGAGGAGTCATACAGGAAGAACTCTGTTTACAACTTGGGTGTGTGGTTGTTAACAGTACCTCCTCTTAACTTCCTTTTCCCCTTTATAAAGTCTTTCTTCCATCTTAGTCCAGAGAGAACTTGCACACGGCTCACCGTGTCTGCCTGTACTGGGTGCAGTCCTTTCTTTTCCCTAAATAAATCCTTTTTTGGTTACAAATACTTAGTTAATTTTTTTGCTTATGATCGGCACAAAATATCATGCTTTATGAACTACAGGCCTTAGGAATTGGTGAGAAGAATGGAGATGTTAGAATGTTATCTAATCTTTCTCTTTCCAGCAAGACTCTTACCTGTCTCCTCCATTCTACTTTTATGTGTTCCTAGAACAAACTTGTCTCCAATCCTCCTGTCTTTTCACCACCAAATCAAATGGGATTTTTATCATTAGTTTTCAGGATGCCCAAACTGGAATGAATTCCTTTCTCTTGTGCACTACGAAGCCCTTTCTTTCTACTGCTGTTATAGGACTTACTATATAAGGACTTACACGTTAGCTATTAGTTAGCCTCCCTCAGTTAGATTGTAAATTCCTTGAGAGTGAGTAGACATTGTGATAGAATGATGATAAATTAGATATATAGATGATAGATAGCTATAGATGATAGTCTTCATAAATGAATCATTCATTTATTATATAATAAATATAATATATTATTATAATGAATATGTTCATTCATTTATTATATAGCAGTGGGGATATCGATTAAATAGGGCTTCATTAAAGCTGCTACTCTCAGAAGAATCTTAGATTCCTAAACTAACTTTCTACCAAATCCAACCAAGAGTCTATTCTAGCTTTTTCTTCACAAGTTCACCGAGAATAACAGGTGCTGGGGAAACCAGTGTTGTTACTTATATGTTTGATATACAACATATATATAATTTATCTGTTAATTTCTTAAATATTTGCTTGAAACTATTTACAAAGAGCAAAATTGCTCTCCAAAACTTTATATTCTAATATTTCTCATTTGATAGTGCATTTTCTTACATCATGTGTATTTACAAAACTCATTTGTTGGTTTATGTTCAACTAGTAAGGAATGACTCCTTTAATTTTTTATAAAATAGGAAGAAGCTAAACCAGCAAAACTTCTTAAAAGTGTAAAGTTTTGCAAAACTCCTGGACACATTAATATCAACAAAAACTCTCAACAAAAATATTAACCAAAATAAAAAGGATTTTCATAGCAAGAAAATGACCTAGTACCATATACTGTAGATGAAAGAAACCCTTTATCATTTACAAATGATCCAGAAGCCCCATTTGTTCAGCTGGAGACTCTGGATGGAGCCCTTCTGTCAGGAGCAGTGACCCATTAAAGAGCCTCAAAAAAAAAAAAATCCCCCTAAGAGATAACAGCATATTCTTGAAAAATAGGAAGCTGAGAGATATGATGCTTTAGGCAAGGAGCAGTTGCAAGGAAGCAACAGGGGTGGGCAAATATTTTACTCCTGTTTTTTGATAAAAGCCAACCCCCTTATTGAAGGGGTTCAGCCATGACATTTGTGGTTAAGTGACTATGATAGTCTCCCCAGTTACTAAGGGATTTACGTTACGTATAAGGAGAACTGTTCGACGCAAACTAGGTGGCCATTTATTTAGAGGAGCTATGCCCAGTATATTTTAAGTATTGTCCTGAAATGACCGTCTCTTCTTATGTGTTCCCATTCTATAAGCATTCTATTTTATTTTATTTATAAAATTATATTTTTGAGGAAGAGCTGTCTAACTTACTGTACTACAACCTCTGTCTCTTTTTCATTTCTAATACCTAGCAAAGTGCCTGACAGACATTAGGTTTTGATAAATGTTGATTGAATTAAATTTTATAGCTGTTATTATTTGGTAATTTTTATAAAACCTTTCCATTAAATGAAGATCCCGGTAAAGGAAGTTTTCATTTTTTGCTAAAGCAATAAAATATTAAGCCTTTGACTAAAGAGAAAGATTGAAATTACATTAAGACATACATCAAATTTCTATAGAAAGTTATTTTATATTTTGGATCATATTGTGTAGGTGAAGAGCATAATGTATTTTTAAAAATATAGAGGATAAGGTGAAATAATTAGTAATGCCAATAGTTAGTAACACAGTAGTAACTCCTATTCAGACGGTGGGTAGATTTACTCTATAGATCATTTCAATATATACTCAGAAAGCCCTATTTCTTAAATATTATAACACATTTTTAATAAACTAAGGCATTTAAAGTTTATTCTCTTTCAATCCAAAAGTGAATAGCATAGTGTCTACAACATTCGTGGAAAACTAGAAAGTCTTGGTTCATATCTGAAACCAAGCATACTCTTGGTTTCTTTTGTTCATTAATTTCATTAAGCTAGAATCCCAGATGACTTAAGGCAAGCCACATGAGAACCAGGGTCCTCCGCGCTTTTTCAGAACCCTTCCAAGTAGTTTAATTTGGGCACACCTTATCCTGTTTCTGAAGGGTGATGTGGAAGGTTTTGACCCTGTGTCAAATGTACTGCATTCTCTATTATATCTCTTATTCTAGTCTTAAGGGACCACGGGTCTGTAGACTCAGTCAGTGTCAGGCATTTATATAAAGAAGCAGAATATCAGCACATGTGTGTTGTTTTGATCCCAGAATATGCTCCGTGGTTGCAACAGCAGATCGACCCTGCTTTCTACCAGATATATGACTATTATAATCCCCACCTGTCATTCTTGCCTTCCACGGATCTGTTGGCCAACTGGCTAGGATTTGTTCATGATGTAGCCTTCAGATTACCTTGTTTTGTTCTTCAGAAATTCATACATTTTATAAAAAAGGAACTGCTTTTGTATTGTAATAAATCTGCCATTATTAAATACCGTAAGAGAGAGATTTTACGCTAATATGTGAGTGGGTTACCTTGTGCCCTAACTGCCAGAACACACACTCAAGTTTTATCTTTCAATCACATACATGTGTTTAATGATGTATCAACCTCATCATCTAGAAACGTTTATTTTGCTTCATAAGGACAAGCAATATACTGCCCATTTTGTCCATTTGCCTTTTTTTTTTTTTTTTACAGTATGTTCTTCCAGTGGAGCCAAAAAAGAAAAGAAAAAAAAAAACTATGACCTTTCCAATACATCATTTAAACCAAAGTTTAGGACAAATTAAGAGAAATATTCAGATAAGTTTGTGGCACACACACAAACATTTGCTCAACTTCCTTTAAACATATCTTATTTCTTCACCTGAACTGTCTATTTTCTCTGAGTATAGACAAAGTAGCGAGTGTGTATATTTGCATGTGTATATAAAAAGCAATAAGCAGATAATATTAATAAAACACTACCAAATATACTGTGCAATAAATTTTGGTTTGTCATTTAAAAACTCAACAAAGCTTCTGTTTTTATAGAAGACACTAGAACTATCAGAACATATTTGTTCTGTTTTCAGCATGTCATTTTTTCAGAGACAGCAAACACAAGAATAAACGCTCTTTCAGCCTAGACTATCACAATTCATCTGCATCCCAAAGGCGAGGGGCCTTTTCAAAACAGTCATTACATTGTCCTTCAGCAATAACACCTATAACACTTTGCAATTGTTACATCGCAGGCAAAGCAGGCAGCCACCCCAGTGCAAACACATCCTTTATAGTTTCTCATGGAGGAAAGGCAAAAATAGAGAACATGAGCACAATGTGACAAATTATCACAGGCTATTTTGTCCATGCTTGAGATGTAGGTGGCACTTTCCAGAAAACTAAAATCAAATCAATAGGTCCTTTCCCTCAAGAGCCTAAAAGCTATGCTGCTAAAGCACGCATTTAGTCTTGCTCTAACCTGCCCATTTATCATTTGTCTTTCAACACATCCAGAAATGCCAGGATCCCTCAGTCCACGAGGAGAGACAGAGTGGCCTGCTCTGAAACCTTTTATGGCCTGACAGCAGTTCCAACCCCAGAGTGCTTCACATGGCTTTCTAATTCCCCTAATTCCCCTTGTCCTGTCTCCAAACCCTTCATCAAGAGGTTGGAATAAGGATACGACCTCTTTCCTCTTTCAGTTATACACTTGATTAGACCAATGGTGGGGGTGGTGGGAGAGATGCTTTTGGGAGTCTGTGGAAATCATATATACAGAATTCATGTCTGTCTATAGTCAAAACCACTGAGTCACCAAATCTGACTTGGCTGACTGAAAAGAAATTACCTCTCAGGTCTTCATTAGGGCACAGAACCAGTGTAATCGATTGTTGGGATCATGACCATTTGGTAGGCCCCATTGTAATTAGGCTTCAGTTCTCAATATCCAGCCCTGAAAGAAAAACAAGATAAAAAGTCACGGGTTGAATTTTGGCACCTCATTCTTTCCCTGCGGGTTCTGATCTGTTGTTACACCTGTCTGCTCCCATTCACACACCGAGCTGACTGACCCAGTTTGACCCACGGATAAGGCGAAGTCAGGAGTCATGCTGGTGTGGCTAAAGAAGGGACAATTGTGTTGCGTTTGCTTGTTTGTTTGTTTCCACTTGCTTCACATTTTTTCAGATCATTGGAGCCACATCTGCTCACTTTAGAAAATCCAAAGAGCATAATTATAAAGAAACAAAATAATCTTACCACTTAAAGACAAATGCTAGTTTTACCTACTAGTATAGTTGTTCCTGCTCAGAAGTTTACCGACAGGGGGAATAGCCAGCAAACCTCCTCAAAGCCATGCTACTATTTCTTTGGTTTTGCCGTGGCAGCACTGGAATTTACTGCTGTTTCTTACACTGTATTGTAACTGCCCTACGGGAGAATCGATCACATAGTAGTTGCTCAATAAACATTTCTTTCTTTTTTTTTTTTACACCAATTCATAGCATTTATGAAACATTTCTTAATTGAAGTAAGTTAAATCAATCTAATTAGCCAGCAGTGGACTTTTAGGCAGAAGTGGACACCAGAATCAAATGTTTAGTTTTGGTTCACAGTTATAGCCAAGACCAAATCAAATTTTATCTGCTGAGAGAATATAGTTTTCTTTGACAATAGAATATTTACCTTAATAAAACGTCTTATTTTAATTAGCTTGATGGAATTTTCTGTCTCTGATGGTTCTGACATTTCATAAATGTTCCAGAAAAAAAAAGTCACAGAATGATCAGTATTTAATTTCTAACTGGAGTATTTTCCATTGTTAACACAAATATTTTCAAAATTTGTTCCTAATTCTGGGGAAAAGTCAAAAGGCAGCTCAGTATACAATCAAGAGGTCAGATCTGACAGTAGTAGATGCAGGTTTAAAATTTGGTTCTGACATTCCCACCCCTATCCCACTTGACTTTAATCGAGTTACTAAACCATCTAAAATTAAGAAACTATCTTCGTTTCTTCCTTGATAAAATGTAGATAATACCCACTTCACTGGTTGTTTTAGGTTTAAGTTTGGAATAGCAGGCAAATGTTCCTGGCAAAATACCTGAATACATTGTAGGTGCTCATAAAATCCTTGTTAATCCAAGGGAATCATGTTCCCTTACTTTTTTAGGTGGTGTTTTTTCCTGGGATTATTTGCAATATGGCATAAAATAATTTTAGAGGTAATGAGTAGCTTAGGTAATTATTATCCTCATCATTTTATAAATGGAACAATATTCAGACAGTCATTAGGGTTGTGTCTACTTGAGACAATTATGCCAATTATGCAGTATACTTGGGTCAAAACATTTTTCTCTTTTCCTTTAAATATACCTTTACAGAGAATTTATGCGAGAGAGGATTGTCTTCTTACCCAAATTGCTGAGGTGAGTCAGCAAAGATGCACAATTCTCATTCTGAGATCTAAGACATTGATGAACAGTATTAAACAGAGGTGAGCCGTCACACCTCGTGTCTCCTGGGAGAAGGATAACGGATTGACCATCTAAGTGACACTCGTTCCAATTTAGCCATTGTTCAGGACACAGCCCACCAACTTGCACACTCCTAAACTCCATCCTGTCACCGCCCAGGGTTGACTAGGCTCTAAGGCTGGCTGTCACCCTGACAATATCACAAGAGACGAAGTTAATAAACCCAACAGGCCAATCGGTTTATTTATAATGAAAGATTCAGGTTGTGGGTAAAGCAGACACTGACTTCTCTCCCCTCCACACCAGACCACCTTCAACCACTTCAGTGAGCTACGTGGAAAACCTATTTGTGAGAACTTTGTTGTGTAAGCCGAGAATCAGAACAAGAGGAATTAGTTGTACAATTCAAATGTTCAGTCACATCCAGTGTTTGGATTCCATCCATTGTGATTAATTCCTTTGTAGCCTGCCAACATCCCAAGTAAAATGAAACCCTTTCAGGCATTGTCATCGATAACAATCTGGCCTGGGTGTACCGTGACTGAACATTTCGGTCTGGACTTTAGTGCCTGGAGTGGTCAGACCAGTTAACAATACCTCTCAGAAATATTCAGCTTATGGGCTAGGTTCCTTGAATTAAAAAAAAAAAATTGTGGCTAATTAAATTAGAAAGAAAAAAGTATATTGATCAATAAAGCCACCCGATTGCCATGGTCCTTAAATAGACACAACCTTAACCTGCCTGGAGCAGGTGGGGCCAGGTGCTAAAAAATCTCCCACCTTTAATCTCTTGCCTGTGGCTGGAGAGACAGACCAATGGGGAGGGTGGAGGGGGAGAGACCAGGCAAGTGGCACAGACATGGCCTGGGGGGCTGTGAACACTGTGAGCTGAGGTCACCTGTCTCCATTACCTGATAAGGAAACCAAACATGGCCAGCCAAGCGTTCTGTTTCACTTAGTTATGTTAGTTTCCTTCCCTCACTCGGTATTCCTACCTTCTAACAAGCTTGTCAGTGGGAGCACCTTAAAGGGCCGTTCGTAAATAATATGTAACATCTGCCAGTGTGGGCCTGCGGGATGATGAGTGAGCCTTGTGAAGGATGGTGACATTTCCTTCTATGTATAGACGTTTTCTAATAGAGCTCTCATTTGAAATCTGTGTGCAGTCAGATTTTAAGGACATCAGTTAACAGATTTTCTCTTTCTTCCCTTCCTTCCTTCTTTTCTTCCTTTCATTCTTTCTTTCTTCATTTGTGAAATCCTTGCTTAATATTTTGTTCTGCTTAAAGTAGTTGGAGCTGTAAGGCAAGATCCACAGCTGGCCCTCCTTTGCAGCCCGCCTGTGGCATGCAGGCCCCGGGGTGAGGCTCTGCCCCTGTGTGAATCATAACGGAGCACCTATTAATGCATTTTGTTCACTGATAAAAGGAAGCCATTCTCAACCTACGTTCTCAATACATATCGATTTTCTTGCACAGAACCAAACCATCCTGCTCCTTAAAAATTAAACATTGATGACTTTTTCATGACTCAAAGAGAAATTTAGGTTAGTGGCTAGTGTTTTTTCTATTTATGCATTTGTTTTCCTTAAATTTTTGACTCTTGCTATCAATTGTATAGAAGCAGTATTTGTCTGGAAGAGATAGTATTTGATTTAACACAAAATAATATACTCAATTCCTACATATTCACTCTATCAATAGTTTCTGGATTCCATAAAAGGCCTCACGACTTCCAGATGCGCTGCCACATGAAAATATTTAAGAACCACTAATATAACTCTGTTACTAATTAACATTAAGCATTTTTATTGAGCTTTGATTTCTACTTAATATAATATGTATTTTAGAGCAAAGCACAATCTAATATAACACCTCGTTACCTGTTTGCAGGTTTTCTCAGTTATGTCACTGTTATCTAACAATACATATGAACAAACCTTATTTCTTGTTTGTTTTTTTTCTTATTTTTAACTACCACTGGCTTTGTAGTTTCCCTCCTATTCAGTAGATGAATGCCTGTTACAATTTAGGTTTCAATTGCTCCTTTAAAAATATGTTTGTCATTTCTGCCAGAAAAGCGCCACATTTGGCCTCTCTGGTAACACGTTTTCTCCCAGCTCCCTGGAAAGCGGTGCTTTGCACTGGAGAGCCGGCTCTAGCTCCGTGGTTCGCAAACTGGGCTGCACATTAGAATCACCTGGGAAGCTTTCAAAAGTCCAGGTTTCCAGGGAGCATCCTCGACCAATTAAATTCAGATTTCGGTATGAGATCCAGGTAGAATCTTTTTAAAGCTCTCTAGGTGACTCTGGAATGCAGCCAAAGTTATAAACTACTGCCTTAGATAGAGTTCTTACTTACATGTTACGTGACAGCCTGCCTTCCGCGGGATTCTCTGATATACCATGATTCAAGGACATAAGTTTTCCTTACTCGTCCCTCTAAATGAAAACCTAAATAAAAAAAACCACACACACACACACAAAGCAGCTATTTAGGCAAGGTTCATGTGATTTTTGCCTGCTCATTCCCCACATTTTTCTTTTAAGAGTCAGCTCTCCAAGCTTAGACTAAAAGGCCAAACAAAGTCAGATTAAAAAAAATAGTGATGCATGGTCCCTACAACCTTATCTCATGACCTTTCCCACTGTTTCCTAATGTTAGCTTTGCAAATTTTTGCCACCAGGGATGTTGTAAAAGTCTTTCACCACTTTTTTCCTACGAGAATTAGTTAACGCTGTATAGTTGGTTCTTCATTCAATTTCCTTCAGTCAAAAGTTCTACATCTTATCTGGAATCTAAATTGGAACTTTTATTGTCTATTCATCCAAGGCAGTGTAGATGTAAAGTTCTCATGAACAATGATTACCCTTTATTTATTCGTTTATCTCAGTGACTAGTGAGCACCTGACCCAGAGTCATGGCGCTTAAATAAATCAGTTAGTTCAACAATTCATGAACAAATGGACACATGCTAGCATGCAGAGAACTAAGCACTTATTGATGTCAAACCAGAGAGAAGTTCTCAGATAAAAGCAGATAATACGTACCCCTGACGGTGGATAGTTAACAAGGAAAAAGCCAAAATAAGTGCAGGCAAGATGTCCAAAATTTCTAGCCAATTGTCATGGAGGTAATTATGACGTAGACATGAAAACAGTTAAGTAGCCAGAAATGGCTGGCAACAATAAAAAGTCAAAACGAGTGACGTGCACAAATTGAATTGCATAATTTCATAGAAGGAGATGACCGTGGCTTAATGAAAATGGATGTGGGGCGTGAAGAGACAGTCACCCCTTATCGGATCAGAAGCTTGATCAGCACGCTGGGTTAGAAATTTTCTTGCAGGGAAAATGGTATTTCAATTTTATAATCTTTGAACAGTGTGTCTGTGTTTTGTTTAATAGTACACATTTGACTTGCAGAATAATTTATCTGGTCAAAAGTGTGTAGGCAGAAAACCAGAAACAGGAGTCAGTTTATTACCACAATAGCCTAAGTAATGAGCATGTGGAAATGAGTGTATGTAAAAAGAACTAAAAAGAATATGTTTAACAGCAAGAAGCATTTGAGATGAAGAATCAATGGGACTTTAGAGCTGGTGTTTTCTATAAAAGGAAGGAAAGGGAAGAGGCAAAGATGATTCCAAGGTTACTATCTAAGAGATACTCACCAAATTAGTAAGGGGACTGAAGGAAAACTTTACAGATTTCTCAGCATCCACAGAGAGCACCTGAAGTCCTCTGGTTGGGATTTTAATGGCAATCTTAGATAAACAAACTAGAAATAAGGGTCTGTTCATTTCGATGATAAATCTTAAGATATATCAATTACTAAGATAAATTTAAGCAGACATTTGATATAATTTATTTTCAGAAGCACAGATCTACATTATTTTCAATACAATTAACCTCTAACTGAAAATAGCCATTTCAATGGCTGACAAGAATTCTAATTTTATCAGAGAGAAAGATTTTCAGTAGAGAGCATATTTATAACACATTCTGATGATTTACATTTTTTAATTTAGAGGCCAGGGTATATCTTTAAATGATCTAAATAAAACACAATCAGAAGGTGAATTGTACAGTAATACATTTCTGTATCAAATGCACATTCTGAATAAATTTTATTGTTTTAACTCTCAGATAGTAAATTGATAGAAACATCCATGTTCTGCAGTGGTGCAATCTGAGGAAGTTATCCTTTTTAAATATTCTTAGCAATAATGCTTCCAATTCAATATCACAGCAATCATGACTAGCAGCTACTCGTATCATTCTATACTTTTGGTAGGCAGTACCAGCATTCTCTGAATAAGAAGAATGAACTGAAGTCAGTAGAGCAGACTCCTATTTTCTCTTATCTGGGCCTTAATTTATGATGCCATCTCACTAGAATTCTTCTTTGTGTGGTTAACTATCCATATTCTACCCATACTCAAGGGTCTGCTCAAATATCGCTTCCCCTGCTCCAAAATTCTATTGCATTTGCTGTCTTTATACCTTGTCTCAGTCCATTCGGGCTGCTAAAACAAAACCCACAGAGTGGATGGTCATGAGCAACAGAGATGCATTTCTCACAGCTCTGGAGGCTGGAAGTCTAAGGTCAGGGTGCCGACGCGGTCAAGTGAGGTCTCATTTTGTCCTCTGTGGGGCAAGGGAGCTCTCTTGGGTCTCCTTTATAAGGAACCTTATCCCATTTTAGGGACCCAATCACATTCCACAGGCCTCACCTTCCAATAGCATCGCCTTCGGGGTAGGTTTCAGTACGTGAAATTTGGGCAGACACATGCGTACCTTAGTGCAACTCGACGAGACGTGTCATTTTCCAGGCTTCTTACTTTTCTTTTCACTAGTGGCAGCAGGATGTAGGAACAAGCTAAATGGCACCTTCTTTAGGAAGAAGCGGACAGATCCAGAAGTTGGGACATTCTGCAGTCCGACTGGCCTTGTCGCTTTAACAAGACCACACTATAAGAAGAAAGAGGGAGAAGGAGGGAGACCGTGCTATATGGAATAGTATCTACGATATGTTGCAATCAGGTGCATTTTATGGTTTGGGGTTAGAACCTGGTTTGGACAAACTAGGTACGAAGGACATTTTGAGGACAATTTGGGAAACTGTTATTCAAACAGGATGTTGGATGAGAAGGAGACTTATAGACGTGAAAATTGGAAATCGTTAACTGGAAAAAGCAACTGACAAGCCGACATGAATGGTATGTCCTCCTAGAAAAAGATTCGAGAGAGTTTACACTAGGAATTTAATAGTGATAATCACTGGGTAACGGGATGAGGTCTTATTATCTCATTTTTGGCTCCTCTGAATTTTCTAATTTTCTATAATATACATATACTGTATTTGTTATAATAGAAGTTATTTTTTAAGAGAAAAAAAACTCTTGTATTCCTGGCTAACCTGTCCATGCCTCACATCTGTTTCTGCTCTTCTATTACCTGTCAGCTTCATCAAGATGCCCCCAGGAGCTCAGCCAGAGACTGAGAGTAATGCTGGGTGTCTCATTTTCTCTCACTGTCACACGTTTTACCTCCTAAACATTCTCCAGTCTGTCCACTTCTCTTCTCCCATTGATTTTGGTCCAAACCCAATTACCTTTTATTGGAGGTTAAGCAACAGTTTACCAGACAATCTCCCTGTACCTGGTCAGGTTCTCTTCTCCATCAGAGCGAGCTATTGGAAATGCCAGTCTGGCAGTATCATTCTCCTGTTGAAGGCTGCTCACTGGCTCTGTATCCCCTCGAGGATATGGACCAGGCTTTTGGTGTGGGATGGAGATCTCCTTAGGACCTGGCCCTTGGGGATGTCCGTCCTCAACCCTTGCCTCACACTGGCCTCAGCTCCAGCATTGCTGACCCACACATATTTCCCTGTACACGTTATCCCCTCGCGTGCCTTGGTGCAAGTATTATTCCTCCAGCAAGCTTTCCCTGATGGGCCCTTGTCCGCAGGCTGAGTGTCCCTCTTTCTGCAGTCAGGACACTGCCCATACTGCTGCATTCACCGCTTACCCCTTTGTACAGAAATCATCTCTCTGTGTGTCTGCATCTTCCACTAACTAGAGGCTACTCCCGAGGAGGCACTGGGAAGAAGCTACGGGTTTGAAAAGCTGCTCTGCAAGGTACGAGTGGTCAGTATGTCCCCTTGGGAGTGGTGGGTTTCCTCACTCTCCTGCTGGCTGCCTCCAGTTCCCACAGCATTCCCTGGTAGCAGCGTCAGGATCGCAAATTGGAAGCCTGCCCCTGGGAAGAATAACGCCCACAAGGGATGATAATAGCCCTCTGCTTGGCGGGATTGTGAAGTGATTGGAAAGCCACCAGCCTTCTGGGTTCCAGATGCCTGCCTGCCTGAGCCAACTCTGGGATGTTGCTTTTCCCATCTGCTTTCCTGCCTTCCAGACCTTAGTTTTGCTCTGGCTACAGAGACACAGATGCTCTATTCCCTTCAAAAAGTATCTCCTCCAAAGTTGACCCACTTTATTCATCCTCACTGTGCTCTAGTTTAGTCCTCGCATTGGGCTTCTAGGCAACACAGAACCTGCTGACTAGTCTCTATCTGGTCATTACCTCACTAAAACGGTAAGCCACGTCTCTCCAGCTACATCATAAAGTCCCCGAGGACAGGGCCAGCGCATCTATATGTCCTCGTGTGCCTAATCACACCTAGCTCAGTGCTTTGCATGTAGTCAATTTCAGCCCATCTTTGTGGATTCACCTACGTTCTGAGTATTACCTTTCAAGCCTCTCATGGTTTCATGCTCTATTTGCTAACACTATTTTGAACATTTCAAAAACAGTTCTTATCCTAATACTTGGTTAGTATTTACCCATCACTCCATCTTTGGATGGTCTTAAAGTCTAGTACCAGTTCTTTTTATCTACACCCTCATTCATTAATTTCGTCTCTGATTTGCCTCTTAAAAATAATTTTGAGCACATTTTTAAGCACCTTTTGCCAAATCACACTGGAATTATCTGTATTCTGGAAATATACGTATTTGAACCTTTTTTCCTATTGTCTTCAAATGGATTATTAAATTCTCTTTCTTCTTCCAAGTTCTGTAGCTATTGCTCCATTATCTCCCATGTTCCATTGCTGGAGAAAAATCTTAGGCTAAGCAGGCTTCATTTCTTTGGGAAGGATTATCTTTCTAAGCCTTCTCTTTTCCCGCCCCATGGAATGATGAATTGTCAGCTGTCAGCTGGTGGCCAGGAGGGGGTCTCCTTCTCTCTGACTAAAGTCTCCTGAGGCCCAACAGACCATGTGAGACAATGTGAGGGCCTGGGGGACAAAGCAGGGGCCAAATGCCTCAGGGCTCAGAAGAGGAGCACAGTTGAATGCAGGGCAGAATCTGAACCGGATCAGGGAAGTGCTAGTCCTTCAAAAGCAAGAGGCACGGGATGTAATAGTGGATTCGTCAGCCTAGATTCAAGGGCCAGGGCTGGAAAGATAAGATCCTTTCAGAGTTAAACATTTAACTACAATATGTACTTCATTCTTTCACTGTCTTTGAAACAGGAATGCGTATTTTCTATCTTTCTGTGCCCTACCTCCACTCTGCCCAAGATCACCCATTTTGAACTTTTGTTCTCAGATTTGTTTTCCATCTAGATGTTAATTGTTTTTAGATTTACATTATACAAAAATTTCTCTTCACAGTTTATTATTATTTCTGATTCCATTTGCTCTACTTTTTTTTATAACAATAGTTTATAGACTGGCAGCTCGCCATATCTGCCTCTTTATTTCAAATTATTTGCTTCAGAAAACACAGGAGAATGTCTTTGGGCCTTGAAGTTAGGTAAAGATTTCTTAGATGGGGCATAAAAAACATGAAGTATAAAAGAAAAATCGATAAATGGAAGTCCATCAAAATTAATAATGTTTGCTTCTTGGAAAACACCATTAAAAATGAAAAGGTAAACCACGAATTAGAAAAAATATAAAACACATATCTGACAAAGGATTTGTATCGGAATATAAAACTATCTCTTAAAACTCAATAATAAGAAGGCAAATAATCTGATTGGGGAAATAGGCACCAAAGTTCGACCAGACATTTATGAAAAAAGAATATGTGAATGGCCAACAGACAGATGGAAAGCTATTTAACATCATTTCAATAGAGAAATACAAATCCAATCCATAATGAGATTCCACTACACATTCATTAGGATAGCTAAAATTAAAATGACCTGTAATAGCAAGTTTGGTGAGAATGTGGTACAACACAGTGTTAGTGAAAATGTAAAATGATACAACCCCTTTGAAAACAGTTTGATAGTGTCTATAAAACTTAAGCATACATTTACCATATGTGTGTACCAGCTTACCAACATATGTACCAACATTTTCATCCCTAGGTACCTATCTAAGAGAAATGAAAACATATGTCCATATGAAGACTTCTACATGAATGCTTATAGTAGCAGTTTTCCTAACAATCCCCAAAATGAAAACTACCCACATATTTATCTCTGGATGAACAACAGATGATGTACCCATACAAGGGACTCAGTTATAAAAAGAAATAATGAACTACTGCTACACGACAGGAATAAATCTCAAAAACATCATGCTAAGTGAAAGAAGCCAGACACAAAAGAGTGTATACTATATGATGCGATTGAAATACATCTCTAGAAGAGGCAAAGTTAGAATAAAAATAGAAGAGAAAATCTCAGTGGTTTCCTGGGACTCGGGGCTGAGGTAGGGTGGGGATTGAGTGCAGCGGATGCAAGAAGGTCTCAGAGTGATAAAAATGTTCTAAAACTTGATTGTGGTTGCACATCTATGTACATTTACCAAAACCTATCAAACTGCACCTACGCTGGGCAATTTTACCCTGTGTAAATCATACCTCAATGATGCTGTAAAAAAATGTTTTTCTTCACATTCTAAATCATTTCCTTAAGCTAGTCATCTACACATGATTCAGTTTTCTACAGTTAGGTGGAATAATACTTTATATTGCTTTCAGTTAAAGTTTTATTTTAGTTTGTGTGTATGTGTGTGTATTTATTCCAAAGATCCTCTTTTATTGAGAACTAAGGAAATATTAACTACATTTTTCTTCTGTTTCATGAGCAAATCTATTACATGGTGGGAGGGATTCTTCTCTACGCATTTATAAATTTGCTGGTGAATTTGTTCACAGTTCCTTTTGCTTGTTGTTTGTTTGTTTTCTGGGGTTTTTTGTTGTTGTTTGTTTATTTGTTTGTTTTCATTTTTGAGTATAATCTGTTGCTCTTTGATGAATATGTTGGGAAGCTGTTTTCCAAGCCTGGAAGCCTGGACAGGAAGGCTCAGGGTGCATGAAGGAGGGGGGGGGGACTTGGAATCTCAGAGCACAGAGCAGAAAGCAGGAGCAGGCAGGGGGACAGCAGGAATTTGAGTTGTGGCCAAGAGCAGGAAAGCAGAGCTGCCCAAGCCCTGATCATTAGGTGTAGAAAGCAGAGAGTGGAGGCTGGCTGAGGAAGGTTCAGACCAGCCGGGCGCAGGAAGAGGCTAACGAGGGTGCCAGTTTGGCAGGAGCCGCTTCTAATCTTTCAGGGAGGGCAGAGAATTGGAGAAAAGCTTACGGAATCTGGAAAGGTTCCAGTGCGTCTGAGTCTCACAGTGGCTCCTGCAAATCCTCTCCTTTATGAACGGGCATCTGGGAGGCTGGGAGGCTGGGAGGCTCAACTGCTTTATCACTTTCCTCCAAATCCTCCCCGTTATATCTCCTGACATCTCTAAGCAGCATTTGTTCCTTCCCAAACTCTCAGCAAATGTGCTTAAGAAGTTTTGTTTTTCAAAAGAAAAAAAGGGGGGAGGGGGTGCTCCTTTAGGCTTCCAAAGAAAATACGTATTTGGTTCTCTTCAGGTGGACTGTAGATTCCAAACGAATAATGAAATAATTAATTTCCAAGTTGAACCTTAAGGGTAACTGTTATTTAAAAAGGAAGCTTTGTTAAAATCCAATACTTCCCTTCTAAATTCTGTCCTCGCCTTGCCTCCTATCTCATCTCTTATACCAAATAATTGCTCACGGCACCCCAGTACAGGTGTGTCCTTAGAGATATTTCTTCTCTGCAGAACGGGGACCATGTTCAAGAGTAGCCGTGATGTCAATGGCCTCTAGGACTGCCTTGCCCTTAGTGACTGTTCGTGAGCTATTCTTAAGTGATGTTTAACTGAGCTGGAATGACGATTTGGGAGAGGCAGCGGGATGACGAGAATGCAGAAGCCTCTCAAGAGACCTTCAAGTGTAGGTGGAAAGGGAGACGTATGAATGTATTTGCGGATACTTCCAGAAAGTAAGAGGGAACAAAGGACTTGAGAACAAATCGGTTCTGAGTCTTATAAAAAGCAATAGCATCCGCTGACGTCTATAGAAAGGAAGAGATGTTTATTATTGGAAAACTCAAAAAGACTGGCATATTGGTCTGGCGTGGTGCCAGGCACACAAGATGATCTGGCAAAGATATCGGAACTCTTCTGTTAAAGCATGGATCACATGTGTGCTGAGAATGTGTTCTTTCTCTGGGACCGAGGTGACAGACAGCCACATCACACGTCATCCCTTTTTCCACCCCACTTCTAGCGGGCGAATAAGCCCAATCGTCACCCAGTCTGTCGCAAACGTGTGCCTTCCCTAGCCAGCTGAAGAAAATATTTTCAGAATGTGGAATGTAAACAAGTTTCCTACTGTTAGCAATTCTGTGTCATTTGCTTGTGGTTTATTTTATTTTACTTTAAGTCACATTTAAATTCAAAAGATTGCCAGTCTGCGTGATGCGTGTAAACAAATCAGAAATATAGATTAGCACTGCAACTGATTAGTTAGCTGTGAAAGCGTCTGCGGAAATGGAAGAAGGGGTAAAAAAATCTATTATGCTCCTGGGACGTCGCCTCTCCACAGGAAATTCAATTGTGAAAAGGGCTTTAAAAGCAATGACTTTGGTCTGTGTTTTCCACACGCTGGTTGCAGTAAATGCTAATAGAATACCTCGCAGAACTGCTGCGGTATCACGTGACGCAGCTTCACAAAAGAAAAACAGGGAGCGATGCTGGAAGGAAAAAGAAGTCCTATAAATATGAGTTGGCAGACGGTGATCACAAAATATGTGTCTCTCGTGGAACTGAAGATGTTTTTCAAGAAAACACAATTTTCCAGCTCCATTATTTCCTGTCATTTGAAAGTACACGTCTACGGTGTATGTTGCTACGTGATAAAGGTGGTACACACCTTCCGGTTCTCACTGAGAATCCACATCAAGACTTGCCTTCGTTTATAAATTTTCTCTGACATATATTCTGTCTTCCAAATCAGTAAAGGATAAATGAGGCATAACAATTTCATTATTTACCCACCAGCCTATACAATTGATGGTTTCCTGGCACAGTGTCGTGAATTATACATTTTCTAAAATTTGTTGACGCTTTAGAGTAACCTGGTCCACCTTTTCTATATTATTTGGAAGCCAAAAGCTAACATGAAAATTAACTAAGTGACACACTTATTTGAATTTTTCATGGTATCTTCCTCATTGCGGCCAGGGGACAATCTTGGGGTCACAGATGGGTCAGGCAGCAGAGGATGTCCCCTGTGAGCTCACCACATTCCATCTCCCTGTTGCTTCTTCCTCTTTCATTCAAAAAAGTAATTGGTTTCCAGCTCACCCAATTAGTCTTATCACACGTTCTCAAGTGATACCAGCTGTATCATGACTCACAGCAGACTCTCCCTCAGAACAAAGCCCTGTGAAATAAGGTCCTGTGCTTTACAAGATTAGGCACCTGGAGGCTTGCAGGAACAATCACCTTGAACCACCAATTATTTGGATCATTTGGCAAAAGGAAAAAGCAACTTCCTCTAACAGGTGAGATCTGAAAAAGTTTTCACCTGAGAAGGAGAAATGGATAGCTCAGAAATGGGGACTTAAGGCATGCGGAGATATGGGAGAGGATAATCTGTGTTTCGAGTCGAGTGGCTCCACAGATAGATTTTGGTCCCACACCTGAGCATGCTGACAAAGAAGTGAAACTTCATCGTTATCGAGAAAAGCCCTGAAACCAAGCAGAACCCTCCTCCGGTCTGACAGGTAGAAGTTGAATCTTCCCGTATATTCTGGGTTCTTTTATAAACATAAATTTCAGCTCATTTTCTCATTCATTTGTTCTGAAAACATATCATTCATGATAAATTATGGAATAATTATTATCAAGTTTGTAGGATTACTGCGGTACACTTTTCTATATTTCTATATCCGGAATGTCTTATTTTTTCATTACATTCACCCCACTTAATTCTTTATAGTACATGCATGAACAATATGAAAATCTGACTTTAATTAGGCATCCGATTGAAAGCCACATCTTGAGCAATTCAGTGAGAACTGTTTTCATTGTGAATAATTCTTAGTGAGAGAAGTCTTTCCTGATCTAATTTGAATCTCCTTGATCTAAATTAAAACCATCCTTGCCTGTTTTATTACAAGGAGAAATATTTATTTTTCCTACTCATAATTCCAATTTGGCTTATGAAGGAAGAGGTATTTATCTACACCCGAGGGGTGACGGGGGGAAACACTGAAGAGCTGAATGTCCACTAGGCCATGTTTTATCCATATGAAGGGTCTCTATGTTCCATCTGGACCAAATCCTCCATTCCTGATGGACAGGAAGGAACAGTGCTCTCCTCTGCTTCCTGTCCCTCGAGTGTTCCCATGTGCACTAAAACCACCCCCTATCTCCAAGAGTACTCTAGGGAAGTGGTCCCCAACCTTTGGCACCAGGCCGGCGCTCCTATGAGAATCTATGCCTGATGATCTGAGGCGGAGCTGAGGCAGTGATGCTAGCGCTGGGGAGCGGCTGCAAACACAGCTTCTCTGGCTGGCCTGCCACTCACCTCCTGCTGTGCAGCCCGGTTCCTAAGAGGCCAGGAACTGGTCAGACCGGTACCCGTCAGGTCGGTGGCCTGGGGGTTGGGGACTCCTGCTCTAGGACCTGGAAATCTTTAAAGTAAGGAGCAGGAAACCTGCTTTAGCCCCAGACTGGAACTGCATTCTCTGACACTTTTCCTGCATTGGCGTGGCAAAGTAGCAGAGGAAGACTCGTTGATCTAATCTTGTAAAGAGTCTTCCTATTGGTCCCCAGAAAGTAAGTCTTAAGTGCATCTGCCAGAGGCTGTAGGACATAGTGGCTTTAGGCCCTGCTGTGGTCTGAATGTTTGTGTCCCTCACAAAATTCATGTTGAAATCCCAGTGCCCCAATGTGATGGTGTCAGCACATGGGGTTTTGGGAAGATGTGAGGTCATCAAGGTGGAGCCCTCCTGAGTGGGATTCGCGTTCTTATAAAAGACCCTACAGAGCTCGGAGGCCCTCCCACCACCTGTTACAGCTAGGCATCTGCAGCCTGGAAGAACAGCCCCTCGCCCTGATCTCAGACTTCCAACCTCCAGACCTGTGAGAAATACACGTCTATCTTTATAAGCCACTTAATATGTGGTATTTTCATTTTAGCATCCTGAGTGGACTAAGACTGGCCCCAATAACTAAGGACTGTATATTGTCAGACCCGAGAAATTCTTGTTCCTCTGCGTTCTTGTTCTACATGCAAATAAGGCGATCTGCAGGTGTTCGCCAGGCACTTGGAGGATCCTAAAGAGAAGCCCTGGTCTCTCTCTCGTCCTCAAGGAGTCTTCAGTCTTAATTCTGTTGGTTGAATGATTCATGGGAGCTGACTGATTCCCTTAGGCCTTGTTTTATAAGATGCTAATTTTATAACTTCCTTTTGCGACGTTCCTAGTTTCTAAGCTGGAATTCTGAGAGCGCACGGAGTACTAAGTCTCATTAAAATGAAAAACTACTTCCTGATCTTGCAGAGTCAAGGCTTTGCATTTATGTTAAGCTTTAAAAATAGCATCTTTGTCTAAACAATGGGCACCACATTGGCGGTGCATGTAGCATCTTGCTAAGTGTATTGTGCTCTCTGCCATTCTCACACTTCCGCTGTAATCCAGCTGGAAGCAGCTCTCCCTGATTCAAACACATATGTGGTGTGCATTTCAGCACTCAGCCATCCTTTCTTGCTATGTAGTTAAAACAGCACACAGGTCAGGGAGCCAAATGACTCAAGAACTTCGGTCGTCAGTGGCTGGCTCACATCTTAGAGTTGTACAGAATTTGGGTTATTGTAGTATCTCCAGTTTTTTTCTTTCAACTTTTCGTAAAAATAGCTTGAAGTTATGTTGATACCTCTTATGATACTACCCTGTTCCAACCTCCTAAGGCCTTTTTGAAAAAATCGATTCGTTGCTTCTATTAGTTTATCATAGGGTAGTGTTCTCCCAGGATGAACTAATAGAGTGTTTAGGATGAGCGCAAGAAAGTCATTTTTCCCTGTCAAAGGCAATTGGCAGTCGCCTCAAAAATTCATCAAGGGACTCATGAATAAAATTCAAGATATTTTTTACTTGAAAGAGAACACATACTATTGCATAATGTTTAAATTGAAAACATTCTCTTCAGTAAAAACAACAAAAAACGTATACATGATATATACACTGATTCTATATTATGGACTTGTTAGAAGACCCAGAAAAAGAAGAAGAAAAATAGAAATAGAAATAGAAAAAGAAAAAATTATGAGGGAAGCCTAAATGGAGACAGATATCAAAAACGAACAACAACAACAACAAAAAACAAACAAAAAAACAAGCAAACAAAAAACAGACAAATGCAAGGAAAAGTGAGAGAGAAAAACTCAGCTAAGCTTTAAAGAGTCACAACAAACAAGAGTTTTTCAACTTATTGCCATTAAACAGAGAAACATTTTCACTACTAGAGCATAAGTGAAATCATCGTGGGGGACTTCACTCCCAGAGCAGACACTTGGGGTCTAACCGGAGGGTCAGTGTTCTCCCTCCCTCGCTTTAAAGACATAATATTAGGAAACAAAACAACGAGTGTGTGGTATTTAGGGACTGGGCTCATTTTAGACAGGGCTAGCAAGTAGATGTTTGGAAAGGAAAAAGTAAGTCATAAAACAAATACAGAGCTTTAGGCTGGTTTCCATACACAGTATGAAGGCACTTCCCATAAACCTGAGGATAGACCATGAAAAAGTGGTAGGAAACCAGCAACAGAAACACAGTGGTTCTGGGTGAGCCCGTGTCCTCCCCACCCCACAGCCTTCCTCCCACTTCGCTCTGCTTCCCTGCGTGTGCTCCAGGAGCCGCAGGCCCTCCTCTCTGCAGACATCGGTGTAGCTGCGGTAGGATGAGGCACAGAAAGCAGGAGCCAGTTCATACTGACTTGTGAGAGCCAATTAAATTTGCAGGAATTCTGCAAACTGGTGGCTAAACACAACCATTGTTAAAAATTAGGTGATATCAATGTCCAATTACACAAATTATATTAAAATCAATGGTAATAAATACTCAAAACTCATCATTTCCTAGTTATTTTCCCATCTTTCCTTTTACCTATGCTCTAGTCACATTTTTGGTACCTGTACGGTGGCAATATCACGGTGGCGTGTGCATCTCTTCCCAACTCTGCACTGAGTGAACTCATGCTGGTAGCTTGAAATGAATCATGTGGGAGCATGCACAGCATGGAAACCAACAAATGCTACAAACTAGGACTTTTTACTTTTCAGAGAACTAGTTGATGGTTTACCAGCACACCACTGGATGGAGGGGAGAGTCAAATGCTATTGCCAGATTTTTCGGAGAAAAATTAAGTTCTTCAATGACTGGAATGCATGGAATGGTCAAATGTATAGTAAAACAGCTACTAAGGTATGAAGAGAATCAGTTTAATTTGTTCTATCACAAATGTAAAAGTTGCTATTTTGTATGAAGATAGAAAATAAATAACAAAAAGAAAAGATAATTATCTGTGTTCTTGGTGTGCATTAATGGTCTTCCACTGTTAGCTGCATCACATTGGCTTCTGTCCCTTTGGTCAAAATAAGTCACAGTGCCAAGCCCAGAGTTAAGTTAATGAAGGTTAGATGTGAACACCTTGGGGCCATTTCCCAAATCAACCCTCTGCCCTACCAAACCGGAAGAACTAACATCTTGATGTTCCTTCTCTCGCATTTCTTCAGAATCCTCAATCTTAGAATGATAAAGCAGTGAACTTTAAAAAGAAAACCAACAATAAAAATCAATGTGATGTTCATACGTGGGTGTTCAAAGGTGTGTGTGCATGTGTGTGCGTGTGTTCTAGAGAGGGATGATTTCTGAAAATAAGAAAACTACATCTAATGCTAATTCAAAATAGGCACCACCAGATAACGAGTCATGTTTTGCAACAATGCATATCAACCATCCCTTCTGGACACATACTATCCTATCCTTCAATTATTCTCCTTTCTCACTTAGCACTGAAGTATGTCTCCATAAAGCTACAGTTGACTAGGTAGATAGAGAGTTATCTTCCTGGCATATAAAATATTTTTACTCAATTTATCTGGATAGGGTCTAAGCTCTCAAGAAATATAATTTTTTCTTAAAAATTTAAAACTTAAAAACACTGGACCCATTAGTCCATGTGTATATGTACCTCATAAAAAGCAGGACTTATAAGAAGGCAACTACCAGCTTATATGATGTATTTTGAAAGGTACCAGAAAAATCCCTTTACTGACCAAATACTCCCTCACTTCCTTGAAGCATGGGACACATGTTTAATAATATTAGGGAACCTTTTACGAATGAAAGTTTTACCTAAATTGGCTAAATTTAGGCCCAATAAAATGATGTACAGGTTAGGCACTTGGAAGGGGGCAAAAAAGATGAGTGTCAGAAGTAGAGAGAAAAACTTTGAAAAAGGATGTAAAGAGATTTTTTAAAAGCAACCTCTGATTTTAAAAAATTCGGCTAAAGTTAATTGAAAATGTCACTGACTAGTCTATTGAGTGATATGGATTGCCCTGGGGTGTAACACAGTACCCTGCCATGTGCCATGAGGGCAATAACCCAAGTGGGGGGCTGCCAAAGAGCGTGCTTTGGTTCTCAAGAGGCCGTAGCTTGGTCTAGCTGCGGTTGAAGGCGCTGCGAGGCCATCATGGGTTTTTCCCTCCAGTTGTGTGTCGGGTGTTAGGAGAAGAGCTGGCGTCTACCCTATCCCCATGCAGGCCCGACCAAGCAGCCGCAGCTCTCGTTTCTAAAACCGCCTCTTTGCCACCACCGCAGAACTCCCTTCAAAATAGAAACGACAAGTTGGGGACGATATTACGTTCCTCCTTTTAAAAATCTTTATATTCTTGAATTCTCTTCTGATTTCTCAAAATCTGAAGATAATGACCCTCTCTACCTTTCGTCAATTTCCCACATATCTATCATTCACTACAGGTGTTTTTTTCATAACCAATCTCACTTTCTGCTATACCGTTGGAAAGAATGTAATCTCAGGTTTCTGATGCAATTGACCTTTATTTTTAAAGTCTGAAGCTAAAAAGTCCTTTCCTTAATAATGTCATGTATATCATTTCATTCCCTATTAAGAGAGAGGGTCTTTTTTTAAATTTATTTTTTGTCACATTTATTCTGAATTTATTATAATTCGACAAGGAATAATCTGACTTATTTTTAACTACCTATGAAGAGAAGGGTTGTATAAGTAAAAAAATGAGCATGATTATAAGAACAATAACTGGTCTACCTAAGATAAGAACTTTTTCAGAAACTTTATGAGAATACATTTGCCTGTAATTGATATAAAAATATAAATACATCTGATGGAAATGTAAAATGACACAGGCACTTGGGAAAACAGTTTAGCAGTTTCTTAAAAAGTTACACATACACTTAGCATATGACAGAGCAATTTCCTTCCTAGGTATCGACCCAAGAGAAATGAAAACATGTGTCTATCCAAAGACTTACATACCAGTGTTCACGGCAGCATTATTCATGAGAAGGAAAAAGCTGGAAACACTCCAAGGGTCCATCAGCTGGTGAATGGACACAGAAACTGTGGTTCATCTATACAATATATCAATAAAAGGGAGAGAACTGATGATACATACAATAACACAAATGAACCTCGAAAGCATTATGCTCAGTGACAGAAACCAGACACGTAAACTACAGATTGTATAGTTCCATTGATGTGAAATTTATACCAGGGGTAAAACTGCAGAGATGGAACACAGATCAGTGGTTGCCTGGGACTGGGATGGGAGGGAGATCATCTGCAGATAGGCTTGAAAGTAGCTCTTGGGTGATGGCCATGCTCTAGAACCGGATTGTGGGGATGGTTGCACAACTGTCTACATTCACAAAAATCTGTCCAGCTGCCACTTAAAATGGGGGAATTTTATACCACGGAAATTATACCTCAATAAAGCTGCGTTGTAAAAGAGCATATTTAGTAGCAGGAAAAATAAGAAAATCTACGACGATCTATTTACCTTTACAAAAAGAAATAAAGTGGAGAGGGAAGGCAAAAAAGGTAAAGAGAGTCAAATCTATGGTGACAAAAGGAGACTAGACTTGGGGCGATGAGCACAGATGATGTAGTATAAAGTTGTCCACCTGAAACTTATCTAATGTTACTAACCAATGTCACCCCAGATATTTAATTAACATGAAAAAATTAAATCAAGAAAAACAGAAAGGAACACAGGTAGGATAAACCAGAAAACTATGAAGTTGGTTCTCTATAAAGGGAATGTGGCAGTGGAAATTTGGGAGAGAGGGGCATTTGTACAAATATAAAATGGAGAACAAACGAAAGAAATGAGCCCAGTTAGACTTCAAATGAATAGTATAACAACACAGAAGGAGAATAAAGAATGGAAGACCTAATCCGAGGAATATATGAATACAATATTTGACATATATCCACAAGTTATAGTACAGTAAAGGGACATGGAGGAAATTACAAACAAATGTTGAACTCTTCTCAGTAGGTTTGTTTTATGTGGAGGCAAGGGTGAAGTAATTCTGAAATCGTTTTAGATGCAGTATGCAATTGAGCAAATAGATAAATGTATTGTTTGGGGAATCCCGGTTCTCGTTAGAGAAAAAAACACATACAAATATGAAATAGGAAAAGACAAGAAAAACTGTGGGGACAGATGGAAATTGAAATTGTTGCTATGGACCCATGATTTCTAAAATACATGTATGTTCACATGTATATATATACTTATCTACGTATATAACTATGTGTATATGTATAAATACCATTGACTTCCCAGTTCACTCAATGGAAAGTTTCAAGGAACGAAGATACTCCAGGAGCAATGACCACACCTTGCAGATCCTGATTTCCAATACCTCTCACTATTAAAATTAACCAAAGCTCTTTATACAAATGGCTGAATTTAGGTCTGGGGCAGATAGGTGCAAGAGAAGCCTAGAAAATCTTTTAACGCCAGGTATTAAGGAAGTGTTTGACATGATGGGCAGGGGAGTGTCAGACATCACAGGGACACAGGAGACAGCTTGGCGGGTCTTCCCTGGCCAAATCTGAGACAATTTGAGCACCAAAATAATTGAATGCAGTATTGAATTATAAATAATTTTTAAAAATAAGTTATTCATATGTCTATATCTATGATAAATATATAAGTAACGGGGGAATAGGAAGGGTTCCTGCTTAAACTAGAATACTAAGTGCCACATGGTAAATGGGGAGGGAGTGCTAGAGTTGGAAAATAACCATTTTGCAACCATCATGATCTTTATTCAGTCCCTGTAGTTTTACCCCTTCTGTAAATTTCACGTCAACGGAATTATACAATGGATAATCTTATGTGTCTGGTTTCTGTCACTTAGCATGAAGCTTTCAAGGTTCATTTATATTATTGAGTGTATTGTCAGTTCTCTCCTTTTATGCAAAGATCGGTTCAGCAGAAATTATCAATGGATGCTGAATTCAGAAAAAAATTTTCATGAGAAGCAGGATATTTGCATGAACTTAAAGTATCTCTCCACAGATTGCATATATATGAGAAAGAGAGAGGAAGCAAATGGATCAAATGTTAATAAGGGTGAATCTGGGTAAATAGGTAAACAGCATAGGATATATTTTTGGTAATACTCTTACGCATGCAACTTTCTATGTTTGAAATAATTTTCAGATAAAATGCGTAAAAATTGAAGGGAAAATAATCTAAAAGTTACCCTTCACTCCAAACTCCTCTTCCCAAGAGCAGACCAATGTTAACAGCTTTGCATGTATATTTCTAGATCCATTTCTATGCATTTTTTATTGTGGTAAAAATACATGATATGATGTACTATATTAATCATTTTTAAGTAACACTTGTGTGTATATTTCTAGATCTATTTCTATGCATTTTTTATTGTGGTAAACATATACAATAGAAAATTTACTGTGTTAACCATTTTTAAGGGGACAGTTCAGTTCATTAAGTACAAAAAAAATGGAACGCTTCTGAATTTCTGTGTCATCCTTGTGCAGAGGCCATGCCAATCTTCTCTATCGTTCCAATCTTAGTACATGCTGCCAGAGAGAGCACTCTGTGCATTTTCAAAAGTACATGTTCCAATATTAAAAAATGTAATCATACTGTACAGAAAAAGGGAAAAAATGAAGATGAAAGATGGCATGTCCTAGTAAAACAAAAACAAAAATATTTCTGACCAGTAGAACTTGCAAGCATGTTAAAGAATCTCCTCGAGCAGAAGGAAAATAACAGATGGAAATTTAAATCCACACAAAGGAATAGAGAATACCAGAAATGGTAAATCTATGGGTAAATTCAAAAACATTCTTGCTCTGATTTAATTTCTTTAAAAGGTATTTGACTATTTAAAGTGAATGTAGTGAAGTGTGTGGGTTTTTAACATATGTAGAAGTAAAATGTCTGACAATAATTACAAAGTATGAAAGGAGGAAAATGGAAATATACTATTGTCAGGTTCTTACATGACACATGATATAATATTATTTAAAGGTAGATTGTGATTAGTTATGATCAATTAAATATTGTAAACCCTAGAGCAACCACTAAAACAACTTTAAAAAGGAAGGTAGAGCTGTAAGCCAACAGTGGAGATAAAATGGAATCATAAAACAATTAGATTACAATTAGATTACAAATGAATAAAGAACAAAGAAAAAGAGAACAAAGAATAGACTGGGAAACAAATACCAAAATGATAAATTTAATCCCAACTATATCAAAACATTGATTGAATATAAATAACCAAACATTCTGTTATTACATATATCAAAATATATGCTATACACCTAAAATTAATACAATGGAACATGTCAATTATATCTCAACTTAAAAAAATACTCCATAAAAAACTAAGATTGTCACATTAGATAAAAAAATCGAGACCTGACTATATGCTCTTTATAAGAAACCAACCTTAAATACAAAGTGTGTGCAGGTTAAAAATACAAGGGTAATAAATATTATCAAAAAATTTACCAAAAAAGTAAAACGTTAGATAATATATGCCACACAAGCACAAGGCAGAAGAAAGGGAATTTGCTATATTAATATTACAAAAGAGATTCAGATTGGGGTCATATTGATAAAGGGATTAATTCATCAAGAAGACATAATAATACTTATGGAGCTTTAAAATACATGAAGCAAACACTGATAGAAGTAGAAAAAGAAATAGACAAAATTATAGCTGCAGACTTCAACACTCCTCTCTCAATAATTGTTAAAATATATGAATAGAAAAATCAGTAAAGATACAGGAGATTTGAATAGCATTATTGACCAGCTTAAATTAATTAGCATTTATAAAACACTCTATGACAACAGAATAAACATTATTTTTGAGTGTACATGGAACATTTATCAAAATAGACCACACTTGGGGCAATAAAACAAGTCTCAATAACTTTTAAAGGATTGAAATTATTTATAGTATATTCTCGGACTACAATGCAATTAATTAGAAATCAACAATAGATATCTAGAAACACTCCTATGTTCGGAAATTAAGCAACATACTTCTAAATTACACAAAGGTTAACGAAGAAATCACAAGTAAAATTAGAGAATATTTTGAACTGAATGAAAACAAAAGCAGCACCTATTAAAAGTGTGAAATGCATCCAAAGCAGTGTTCGTTAAAGGGGTAATTTATTACTTTCAAAGCTTATGTTAGAAAGAAGAAATGTTTAAAATCAAATACCTAAGCTTCGACCTTAAGAAAGTAGAAAAAAAATTACTTAACTCAAAATAGAAGAAAAGAAATATCTGGAAATCAATAAAATAATAAGTGGACAAACAATAGAGGAAACCAGTGAACCAAAAGCTGATTCTTTCAAAGTAAAATTGGTAAATCTTTAGCTACACTGCACAAGAGAAATAGAGGACACGATTACCAATATCAGGAATCGAAAATTCTACATACGCCAAAAGGATAAGAAGGAACTATTGTAAATAATTTTAAGCCCACACATCCATCAAATTAGATACAATAGAAAAATTCCTTGAAAACCAGAACAACTAAAGCTCAATAAAGAAGAAATAATCAAAACATCCTGACTTCTATTAAAGAAATTGAAGTTGTAGTTATCATCAACCTTTCTATAAAGAAAATACTTAGATCCAGACGGCTTTACTGGTGAATTCTATCAAATATTTAAGGAAGAAATAAACCCAGTCATAAACAAAAGAATAAATGAGGAAAAGACTTTCCTATTTGTTTATGAAGTTAGTAACACCCTAACACCAATACTAAAAAAAAAAAAAAAAAAAAAAGAGGAAATTATAAGGATAGAAACTACAGACCAAAACTCCTTATGAACCCAGGAACAAAAATCATTAACAAAATGTTAGTAAATCAAATTCAGCTATGTATGCATAAAAAAAAAAGAACAATGATTAAGTGGGATTTATCTCAAGAATGTAAGTGTGATTCGACATGCAAAAATCAATAAACGTAATTCACCATATTAACAGACAAAAAAGGAGGATCTATATGGTCAGCTCAATAGATGCAGAAAAACATTTCACAGTTTTCAACACTCACTCACGTTTAAAAAACAAACCAAGACTCAGCAAACTAGAAACAGAAGAAAATTTTCCCAATCCAATAGAGGAAATCCACCAAAACTCTATAGCTAACAGCATATTTAATCATTTAAAACTGACTTGTTTCCTCTTAAAATTAGAAAAAAGGCAGGAAGTCCCTTCTGGGCATTTCTATTCGACAGGAGCTCCTAGTCAATGTTATGAAGCAAGAAATCAAAACAAAGTCCGTGTAGTTTGGAAAGGAAGAAATAAAACTGTTATTATTTCCTGTTTATTTGGTTGTATATGTACAAAATCCTAAGGAATCTACCAAAAGCAACCCAACTAAGTAATTTAACAAGGTCACACAAAAGGAATTGTTTCTATGTGCTAGCAACAAACAATTGGAAATTGAAAAAATGTAAATATATCAGTTACAATGGCATCACAAAGCATGAAATACTTAGGTATAAATTTACCAAAATATTGGATGATATGTACATTGAACACTCTAAGACTTTTCTGAGATAAAGTAAAGAAGACCTAAGTAAATAGTGAGATGTACCTTGTCTACAGCTCAAGTGACTCAATAAGATGTCAATTCCCCTAAATTGATTGATTGGTTAATACAATCCCAATCAAAATTTCACCGACATTTTTTTTTGTAGAACTTTATATAGAAATGCCAAAGACCTAGAATAACCAAATAATTTTAGAAAAGAACAATCACTACTTGATTTCAAGACTTACTATAAAACTAAAACAATGAAGATAGTGTGGTGTTAGCATAGGATAGACATATGGATCTATGAAACTAAATTAAGAATTCAAAAATGGGCCTACACATAAATGGTCAATTGCTTTATAATAAAAGTGCCGAGATATCAACAATAAAAAGATGAGTGTTTTAACAAATAGTTGAAATAAATTCTGAAAAGACAGCCTCTTTAGCAAATGGTTCTGTAAAATATCAAATGTTCATATGCAAAAAAACAAGACCAAAAAAACTCAACCTTTACCTCACACCACATAAGAAAATTAATTCCAAAGCATTCTTGATCTAACTGAAAATCTAAAACCATTAAACTTCTAGAAAAATAGGAGAAAAATCTTTGTGATTTGGGTCTAGACCAAGATGTCTTAGGACACAGGCACAAACCATGAGTAAAAATTAATAAATTGAAGATGTCTTTGAAATTTAAAACTTTTGCTCTTCGAAACATACTGTTAAGGAAGTGAAAAGATAAGCCACAGATTGGGAGAAAATATTAGCAAAATATATATGTATGAAAGGACTTGTATCCAGAAATTGTAAAGAATTCAAAATTCACTAATATGACGAACGACCTGATTTTTTTTTTTCTAAATGGGCGAAAGATTTGAACAGACACTTCACCAAAGAAGATATACTAATGGCAAGTAAGCATGTGGAGAAAAAAACCCCAAAAATTCAACATCATTAATCGTTAGGAAAATATCAATAAAACCACATGGGCTACCACCATAATGACCAAAATTTGAAAACTGGCAGCATCAAGTGTTGATAAGGATGTGGAGCGATGGAAACGCTCACACACAGTTGCTGATCGGAATGCAAAATGGGCCACCACGCTGGAAAATCTCGTCAGTGTCTCATAAGGTTATACATAGACTTACCATATGACCCCACAATTCCATTCCTAGAGATTAACCCAAGAGAAATGATAATGCACATCCAGGTGAAGGCATGAATTCATAAGACCTCTTTTCATAATAGTCCCAAACTGGAAATACCAAATGTCATCAACAAGTGAATGGAAAAACAAATCACAGAATACTACCTGGCAATATAAAGGAACAAATTCTGAGCGAGGCAGCAAAAACACCACACTGAACTTGGATTTTGCTTGTTCTTGTTCTTTTGCCCTCTTGGCTGCGAACCGCACCCCCCTCCACACACACACACATACACACCCCTCTGCCATTATAAACTCTTTGAGATAGGGAACTGTCCCCAGTGCCTCACACAGAGCCTGACCTACAGTGAGTACCCAGCCATTATTTATTTAGTGAAATAATTTTCTTGCTTTTCAATGTCATGAAGTTCTTACTCGCCAAATCAGCTCGCACGCTCTGGGGCGCTGGGTTCTTTCCTCATACACTCTGTTTGGGTGAAAAACAGCCTCCATCGAGACTTCGGGACGACTGGTCCGCGGTCCTGGAAGCTCCTGCGTGGTCCTTCTCTCCGCTGAGCCACGAGGGGTTTGACCTGAAGTTCCTTCCGCCCTGCTGGAGGGTCAGGCGGCACCATCCCAGCCCCCGTGTTTGAATTATTCGCTCCTTCGGCCAAGCTTTAGGAGCCAACTCGCAATTTGGCTGCTGCGATATGTGTTGGCACTTTCGAGTGTGGTTTGGGCTCACTGACACTCGCGAGCGTGCACAGAGGAGGCTCCTCTCTCCTCGGAGGCTGGGCAGAGGGAGAAGGGCCCTGGCTGCTGCCGCCGCCGCCGAGAACAGCCCAGATGCTCCTTGAGGAATCCCTTAGGCTCCCTTCCAGATGGAACAGACTTTTGGACCCTGAGCTCGGGTGTTTTGGCCTCCAGAGTGAGTCCCCAGAAGCCATGTCACCCTGGAAGACACGGACAAAGTTTTCGCCCCTTGGGGACCCTGCTGGGTTTTTCGTTCCATTAAAAATGTGTTCTCGGGTGCAGCATCCCTCGGCAGCTAAGGAACGCCGGAGCAAAGAGTAATGTCCACAGCGGCAGAGGTTGCTGCCATTTGGGGGGCCAGCGGCCAAAAAGATTGCTCTTTTTCTTGGAAATAATTACTATTTCTCTTTTTTTTCATCTGGTTAGTCCTGGACATATAACACAAACATGCCTTTGCTTTCCTTAATTCAATTAATTTATTTTTCAGAATAAGTGCTGTAATTCCTCTCTTGACTTCATTAACCAGTGTGTGTGTGTGTGTGTGTGTGTGTGTGTGTGAACAATAGAGGTCTCACCCATACGTGCCACACTTTCAGGGAGTTCCAGCGTGTGAGGACCTCCTGCTAGCTATAGTAAAATAATAATACTGTGTGCCAGGCACTGTGTTCAATACTTTGCAAGGCTTATCTTCTTTAACCCTTACGTCGATTTTGTAAGGTAGGCTAGCATTAGCGCCACTTCACAGATGAGGGAACTGAGGTTTATAAAGGTGAACTAATTTGCCCAGAGTCGCACCTCTATTAGTAATGGAGCTGGTTTTCAACCTCAGCATCTGGCTTCAGACTATGTTTTTATCTCCACATACTGAGATTATTGGGTACCCTTTGGGGTAAAACCATCAGATAAAGGTGGAATATGACAGCCATCTCTAATTTCATATTGTTGTTTGTGAATGGGCCACGTGTTCCTCAAAAGTAAGGGTCAAAGAGTCTGGACTGACTTACAGCACGGGTTAATTTTTTGCAGAAGTGACTGCTTGGTGTTTCTCAAACACCTCCTAACCAAGACCCACAGGAACCTGAGTGAGGCTCCTTGAGTTGGGAAGGGGGTGGTGATTTTCTGTGAAGAACAGTGGCTCTGGAGAGGAACCGCTGGGAGGAGCCATTTCTTAGTTCCTTCCTCCAATATTTTTAAGCACCTCTTCTTGGGGAAAAGAAAGGCAGCAACAGAGACTGCCTTCGTAGAGCTCACTGTCTGGTGGAAAAGATGGCAATTAAATGAGCAATTACAATAAGGTGCCATGAGAGAAACGCTAGAGGAAGTGCTGGATTTGGGGAGTGTGTGTCCCCCCCCTCCTCCCCCCCCCGCCCCTGGGATGGGGTGGGAGGGTACACTATCTCCCCGGGGGGGAAAAGCATGCTAACGCTAGGGTCAGCCCAACGAAGTGCTGGATGCGGACCACTGGGGGTGGCGCGGGGTCCTGGGGAAACCCTCATCTGTGGCTGTCCCAGGACATTCCAACGACCATCAAGGGAATAGGGTGACCTCTCTGGGACCCGCAGAACAAAAGACACTGAAGTTTCAGCGTTCTGGTGTTTCCGCTGTTGGGCACGCAGAGCCCAGACATTTCTTTTTCTCAGTGCTGATTTCTGTCACACTGCTAACTCTGATCTATAGAAGCTCACCTGAAAATATATGGACATATAATTTTTTCCATATAATGGAGCTGCAATCCTCCCAGGGAGAATTATTCATTTTCCAAAGTTGATCATTCTAAGAAGTACATTCTCCTTGACTTTGAAACACTGCCTCGAAGGGGCGTGGCAAAATCCAGGACAGGAAGGCAATAATTAAAGGGAGCACCTCTGGGCTCCTCCAGTTTTTCAGCAAGTGTTCCAACAAGAAAGGAGAGGAAACCCTCCCTCTTAGAAGTATGGAACATCACTACAAGCTCTCTTAAATTTCTGTGAATTTATTTTATTTTATTTGAACAGGGGACGTGAATATTAATGGCTTTTGCATGAACTCTGTCATATACCAGAGGTTGTTTTCATATGGAAATGGTAGATTGCTTCCAAATCTTAGAGCAGTTGATGCCCTATGAAGAGCAGCAAGCCGCATACCATAGAGTGAGAAAACCTTTTCATTCTTTTTTGTTATAGTTTGCCTTTTTTAAAAAACCATAGAAACAACTGGAAAGTACATAAAATTTATAGTAAATTTGAAAATATTCCACAACATTTAACAATGGTTTCCTGCTCCCTTGGGTATAGTGATTCCAAATCTAAACCAGAAAGCTGAATTCATCCCAAAGCTCCTTGAATCTGTTTTTGTTTTTAATGTGTAAAATGGGGACAGTAACATTTATCACATAGGAATGTTATAAGAACTAAATGGAATCAATGTATGTAAAGTATTAGGCAATGATGGAAACTCCATAAAAATTTCTTTTCCACGGGTGCATTTCAAAGCAATTTAGACAAACTATAAAGGAAAAAAAATCAGTATTCTAAATCAAGATAGAATTATCTGAAAGTCAAAATACTTAAAGTTGAAAATAGATGATTACGGTTCCAGAATTTTAACTTCTATTTTCAAATTCCCCGCTGACTTTGGAAATTTATTAATTTTTCTCTATGCTGTGGTCTTAGTATCTAAAAGTTGCTACAGTATTACTGGCTTCTTATGGAAATAAATTAAATAAAGGAAAGACATTTTAAACACACATCAGTGACTTCTCTGTGTACTCATCCTTGACCATGGGTTTCTATGTGCATTTCAGAGGTTTGATGACCACCATTCTGACAGACTAAGAATCACTCTTCTTTGAGGAATGGACTGAGAAATTTGAGAGAAAAAAGGTAAGGGGACTGGCCCAAGGGGACATGGTGACTACTGAGCTGGCCAACATAAAAATGTTAATGACCCTGTAAACAATGGAATACTACTCAGCCATAAGAAAAGGGGAAATGGCACCATTTGCGACAACATGGGTGGATCTTGAGAGTGTCTCGCTTGGCAAAATAAGTCAGATGGAAAAAGACAAGAACCACATGATTTCACCCATATGTAGGATATAACACAGAAAGCAGCAAGCGAACAAACAAAATAAACAAACTCATAGACATAGACAACAGTATGGTGGTCACCAGAGGGAAAAACGGGTGGAGGGAGGCTGAGGAGGGTGAAGGGGGTTAAATCTATGGTGACGAAGGAGACTGGACTTTGGGTGGTGAGCACACGATGCAATATACACATGAGGTACGCTTGAAATGTATATCATGTTATTAACCAATGCCACCCCAATAGATATGACAAATAAAAAAGAGGTGGAAAATGTTAATGTCCCTGACTTTCACACATCAGAGACCATCGTATCCATTGATTATGCAAGGCCAATGTTAGGCTGATGATTTGGAACATGTGAGCGAAGACTCCAGAATGTCTTTTTTTAAACTATTGCACAAGAGGACTGAAGAAAGGCAAGAAAAAAAAGTCACTGAATCTCAAACCTGTAACTTACGTTTTCAAAGTCTCAGTATGAAATTCTGTATCCTCAAATGAAATTTAAATGAAGAATCATTGGTCATACGCTATTGAAATAGTAAATATGTATTCTATTCTTTTAAAAGCACAATGAGAACTAAAAGGAGCTTTGGAATGCAAATAAATGCATCCATTAGGAATATGAATGAAATAAACCTTCAAATTATTTTTTTTTGCATCATAAATTACGTGTCATTATTTTCTCCTAAACAACAAAAGAATTAAATATCTAGGTGTAAGTCATAAGGAATTACTTCATAGCCATATTCCTTTAAAAGTAAATTTGCTAACTTTAATCATTTTAAATAAGGGAACATTGTTAAAGATTTGTTAGACAGTATGAAAGAAAATGAAATCCTATTACTAACAAAAAAATTCTCCTCCTTGCCTTGGTAAAGAGAGCAAAATATTGCAAAAATGACTATAATACCCTGAAGAGTTATTACATTGCTTTGATCAATATGATGGAAGGAAATGGTATAGGAAATGATAAGCTAGGTATACAAGGTGACATTTTATTGTGCACATAGAATTCTCATTAGTTATGTGTTAGATGTGTTTATATCATAAAACCGTCGTTGGCATTTTCCTTAATCTATTTTGTTCATTTACTGCCTTCATAATAACCACAGCGCCCTGCAAGTAGAGTCTCACAAATTTAATCTTTTCCATTAGATTTCATTTTCATATCTACAGGGCTATTTGAAAAAGAGAAGACCAGGAGAAAACTTTGATGCCAGATTGTCACATGAAATTAAATCTATGTCCTTAAAAATGAAATGATGCATTCAGCACATGGCTGTGCTCTTGCAGAATTAGATCTGGTATTGTCTCTAGTTTTTCATGCTGCTAAGAACTATTCTTGCTGTCTGGAAAATTCCTTCCTGAAATTATCTGTGCAATATTTCATTTAAATTGCAAGATAGTATAATCTGCATTTCGCTAACACTTCTAGAACTACTATGTAAATAGACACATCAGTCTAAAGACAGAACACTAGCTTATGTGTGTAGTAAGAGAAACACAGATAGAAAAAGCATTATATTTCTATATAGCTGTCTGTGGCTGATGCTAATTATCGAGCATAATCTTTTGCCTTGATTTGAGTTGTTAACATTCGAAATCCTATTTCCTGAAATTGGCTTCTTGTTACGAATATCAAGGCATATGCATTTCAAATTGACGTGGAGGAGGCACACCATTTTAATTTCTTAAGATTTATTATCATATTTTTTCATACATGTATATGTATATGTTCATATCATGTTTGTGATAATAACATAAAATAATGTTAGTAATACTATGGCATGAATTCATCGATTGGTCCCTATATGCCAGGCATTATTCCCAATACTTTACATGCCTTACCTCTTTTAATCCTCAATAAATCTATGAAATAAAAACTCTATCCTTATTTTTCAGATGAGAAAACTGAGATTTAAAGACATTCGACATTCAATAACTTGCCCAAGGTTGTACAGTCAGGAAGCAGTGAAACAAGGATTTGAAATGAGACATTCTGACGCCAAATCCAATACTCGTAACCTACTGTTCTACCTCAAAATGAAATTAAGATAGTTGTGAAAGATACACACTGTTTATCAAAAGAAGATGAATCAGGAGGACATGAGAAAAGAATAGAGAATAGGAATGGAAATGGGACCAAGAATTAGGCCAGGACGGGAAACGTAGGGCACTTGCTGAGGTTGATTTACTCTGTGCTTCTCATCAGTCTCTGCAAAGACCAAACACAATGGTGTCTGTACCGTAAAACCGAACTGTTTGGTCGAGAGAAACACAACTATCCTTTATATGAAGACTGTGAAGCGTGTCTCCCAAATTTTCATGAACGGAACACTATGCAACATAATAAAGTTCATTTTCGACAGCATCCTTTCGATCAACGTGCATGAATTTCACAGGGCTGTTTTTTACTGATCTGCTGGCGCAGACGAATAGCACTTTTCAGTGAAAGCGACTCTTCAGGAGGCCAGGACGACATGGTCCAGACAAGGGCCACAGGCAAGGCTGAAGGCAGCCGCAAAGCCAAGCAATTTGCTTTCGAAACTGAAAGCGAACCGAACCTCAGATACTAAATTTACTACGTAATTTTCCCTCACTTTTGTCTATGGCTGTAACATATGTACAATAATCTTCAAGAAGCAAAAGTAATAGAACTTAGAAGCTTACCTCAAGTGTCTGCCTTAAGCAAGAGGGAATTAAAATAGCACGTGGCATCTTTACAGGTAGAAACACCTGATTTTCAAATCTGCTGTTATAATCTTCTCTTCCGTTTTTGCATTTGTTCCGTGACACTATGACAAGGTACATTGTGGAGGAAATGTGGAGATTCTAGAAAACTCGAAGGTACAGAAGTAGACAGAAGGAAGTTATAAAAATTAGTACCTGCTTAAGTGGCTATATCATAAGGTTGGATTTCAAGACAAGGCCAGCCTTTTTTATAGTCTTTGCCCTCTGATTATTCTGCCGCCCAGTCTCTCACGTGTTTCACTTCATTTTGTTAGGCTGCCTAAAAACAGCCAGAAGAAATCTTTTGGGGCTAATGAGCATCCTCTTTTTCGAACTCCTTCTGCAGAGTTAATGATCTTTCAGTCATTCACACTCAAGTATGAACTAGCTAATCAACCACAGTATGTAGTTAAATTTTCCAGAGAGATAAATTTAGATTAGATAATTCAGATGACAGAATAAGAGAGCACAAGAATATTCACACTGGAGGATATATTTAGGTGCATGTTATTGATAGATTTTTTTTCCTTTATGAGTTTCCTTTATTTCCACATATGTATAAATAAACGCAACCTTTTAAAAATGGAATACTCTTATGTCCAAGTTCTTTCTGCTCTTGATAGAATTCTGGGAATATTATTTGATATTAAAAAACACATAAATTGAGTTGATTTTTCATGATTTTGTATCCGTGAATATTGTTATTTTTTGTTTGTTTGCTTCATAGGGGGAAAAGATTGATCGTTTTGATCAAAACTGCTACTTCCTTTCTTGATGAGATTCTGGGGGGAAAAAAAGGTATTTTCCACATGTGTCCTATATCAGGAGCCCTCAGAGTGGGAAGACATTGGGGCAGGGGGTGTAACTGAAAAATAAAGAGAAATGAAGATAGGCATCCTGGTAGAAAATTTAAAAATTCTCGAAAGGATATGAAGAAAAAAGTCAGACATGAGAGAAAATCTTCAGTTTGTGAGGGAAAACATATAAAACCTTAACATGAGAAGGGAAAGTCGAAGGTAGGGAAGAAAGGTGAGACCAGAAAGAAGAGCGACAGACAGACACGTCATAGGATTGTGGCCACGAGGAAGCCCGGAGGGAGCGAAGGCCTCCCCTGAGCAAATCCTCAGGAGCACTGCTTCCTTCTTAGCAAAAGGTAGCACGCTGGCTTGACAGTTCTGAGAGCAGGATGAGAAGATGTCAGCAGACAGGGTGGGACTGAAAGACCCTGAGAAGAGTCCGCAGTGTGTTCTTGGCTTGCTTGTCCCTCCACCAACCAGGAGCTGGACCAGCCCAGCCCCAACCTCACTCCCACGGACACACACACACACACACACACACACACACACACACACACCCTGATGACCTGCTGAGGGAAACCCCAACCATGGCAGCCACTGCAGTCCTCCATATTACAGCAGAGAAGCTACATAGAAAGTCAGCGCTCTCCTATCTATGACTTGTATTTCTTATATATATCCTGGGAGACCCACTAGAACAACTAAGAGAGTGATGTCTCAGAATGAGTACATGAGAGAAAAAAGTGTTTATCCTAGTAGAATGAAATTGGGGAGTCCACGAGGTTGTGTCCTTTCTAAATGATCTCCTCCCTTAAAAAACAAACAAAAATAACAACAACAACAACAACAACAAAACAACTGTTATTTAATGTCCCAGAAAGTGTTTTGAAACAAGCAGTTTGTCCCTTTCTTCTAAGTTCAAGGCTGAATATAGGAATTGTTTGGCTTTCTCTTCTGAGGCAGATCTGTATAAGCCTAGCCTGAGAAAACCCTTCCTGACCGTTAACTAAGGGAGCTGTCATGAAGGAATTCTGGGAATTATGATAGGTACTTATACACAGACCGTCTAAATGGGAAGCAAAGCCTGACCTGGTTTTCTTCAAAACCAGACCATACTTCTTTTTCTCTGTTCCCTTTAAAGATGGGGGAGGGGGGTTGGGGGGGACAGCCTCAACCCAACACTGCTACTTCTCCTAAATGCTCTGTTAACATGAGTCACCAAAAGGAAGATGGGAAGATGGTCAGCTATATGGTATAATCTGATTTTATAGGTATTTTGCCTCTGGATAGAGTGAAAAGGCCACAGTTATCAATAGGACATACTTACTACTAATAGGTAACCTTTGCTCACTGCTTCCAACTCGCCTGGCTCGCCTGTTAAGCACTTTACATGCTATCTCATTTAATCTTCACGCCCCTGTGAGGAAGTGCCATGATAAGCCACATTTTAGGGGCGGCTAAACTGGCTCTTAGAAAAGTTGAATCATGTGGTTGCACAGCTAGTGACAAAGCCCAGTATTAAGCCCAGGCTGTGGGGCTAGAGTCATCACTTGTCCACCTGGTTCTAAACTCACAACTCAGTCATGAAGACAGAATGGGAGCCTACGAATATTTAATAACACCAGTCAGCCAAAGAAATAGGATGAACTGCTATTAATGTGGAGCATAGAAAAAGGATGATCTCAGTGCATCGGAGGCAGGATGGGAGGGAGACTGACTTCTGGTAGAGCATGGATGCATCCAGGGGGGCCCCCAGGAGAAACAGAACAGTATGAAAAACATCTTCGGCGGATTAGATAGGAAGTCATTTTTCAAGTTGTTAACTGCTTGTGAAACCAACCAGCTCTCCAAACCCAGGAGATGGGTGTAGAGCTGCTCACCAGTTTGTAGGTTGAAATCTCTTTAATCCTCCCTCCCCCTTCTCACCCACTAGAGGGGCAGGGCCTAGGATTCCAAGCCCCTTGCACCAAGGCCGCGAGTCTCCTGGGCTGGCAGTTTCTGGTGAAAGGGAGCCCAGAATAAATTTGACTGATTATACGCGCTAATCTTAAACAGAAAGAGGAAAAGTTCTCCCCCCTCCCCCGCCCCCTGCTTCAAATTGTCATGTCCTCTCTGCAATTTTTGGCAGATCTCTCAGGAAATATTAAGTTAAACTGAAAATTCAGAGATGCCAGAAATTTTCCGGTCTACTTTCAAACAGCTATGAATACAGACCTAAAATTATTGAAACATTAATTTTAGCAAAGACAGCAGCTGCCTAGAATCGGAATGGAGAACAATAATCGACTGAGGGGGGAAAAAAAGGCTGCATTTTTACGGGGGCTAAAATGTCTCATGTGATAGATATATTTTAATGGCTGCAAAGCCCCGCACCGCCCTCTGGTCTTGACTTAAAAGAAGAGTCACAGCATTAAAACGTGCTGCTTGGCGTCCTACACAGAATATAGGACTTAACTCCAGACTCCACTCCTGTGCCGTTGAACAAAAAACGTGTTTACCATTTAACGCGGTGACTGCTGTGGGCTGGGCTGCAAATACTGCTTCCTCTTGGGGTGCACATTTCGTCTGTCTTCGGAGGACAGATTTGGAACAAAAGAAAAGGAAGTAGAAAAGATAATTTGATCTTCAGATGTAGCAACAAAGAGCGTGTAACCAAAATGGGAATTTCAGGGGGGGTTGTCTTTTGCACAATATATTGGCCCTTTGCTTTTTTGGTCCTCAATTTCCTTCATGCAAATATACTCAGATGTCAAAACTGCAGACATTGTACACGCCAGGAAAATTCTGTCGTACTATGCAAATTGGACACTTCTCCTTAATCTCGCCTTTGATTGGGCACTTTGCAAGCCACTAAACTGTGACAAACTGTGTACTTTACCAAAATAACATGTAAGCGTTTCATAAATGAATCTCAAATATTCCTGAACTATTTTCAGACATAGTATTTATGAAACCATTAAAAACTCATTACTTGTGCCATCTCTTTCATGAGTAAGCACAGGTTATTTATACCATGGCCCTAGAGACGCCAGTAATTTTGGTCTGGAAGACATTTGCATTGAAGATACATCATGCAACTAGCAACAGTTTATTTTTTTTAACATTATGTTTTATGCACTCATCCAGTGGTAGCAATTCTAGTCAGTTCTTTTAAAGGGCTGTGTAGAGGAAATGATCATGTCTTTTTTATGAATACAATGAAGAATCTCACGCCTTGAAGTGAGAACGAGGCAGACGCCGAGGTAATCTGAGTAGGCATTTACTGTCTCACCAGCAGACTGGACCAGGAGGAAAACAGGACCCGGGACAAAAGTGAGCCCGAGTTCTTTCCTTTCTTTTGACGTCCCGTTCCACATGGAGTAGATGGAGAATGTGCTAGAACTGAGATGTATACACTTGAGAGAGAGCGAAACATCCTTGTGCATGGAAAGACCCCTGAGTGTGAGAACATCAACGTCTACTACAAAGCGGTACACATTGTGATTGCTGCCAGTTAACTTCAGATGGCTCACCCTTCAGTGTGCGTGTGTGTGTGTGTGTGTGTGTGTGTGTGTGTTTTATAATATACTTGACTTGTCAGCCTCCTCCTTTAGTGAGGCTGAATGATGCTAGTTTCTTCTCCACAGGCCTGCTCTCTTGTTTTTCAGAAGCTCTTGCCTGAGGTAAGTTTTGGGAAGCACTTGAAGTTGTGAAGGGCCGGCACACTGATAAGTGTGTGCCCGTCTTAAGAGCAGTCCAGAGCAAGCGAGTTAGACGGTGTTTGGAAGAACTGGTCAGACACCAGCACCACTACCCCACCACCCCAGCCCTCCATCTTAGGAGCCTGAGTCTCTGTTTCTGGTGCCCTCATTGTTGATCTTGATTCCCGATCCTCGGAACCCGATTCCATCCCGTCCTGGATCATTGACTGAAGCCATCGCCTTGAACGTCTTTCCGTCCTGTGTATCTGTGCCGTTATTTTCCTTTCTCAAGTAGGTCGAAGACTGGCAATAACTGAGAGAATCCTTAATATCAAAATTTAATTATACAAATGACCCTACCCTTTCTCTTCCCTGCCTGTCACATCCAATTTGTCGCACATCCTCTCATTTCTCCTTCCTAAGAGCCTGTGAAACCTGCCCTGTGGCAGGCTCGCCATCACCTCGCCTCAGGACCTAATGACCCCTTTTCTGGATAACTGCAGAGGGTCCTCTGGCTTTCTCCACGTATGCGCCCCTCCCAGAACGCCAAGGGGAAGGCTCTGAAACAGAGCTGCCATCAGAGTCACCCCCCAACGGGATACAGAACCCTTCGCCGGCTCCCCGTGGCCTTGGGAAGGAGGCGAGAGCAGCTTGCGGTGCACAGAGACCTCCCCCGCTCGGCCTTCTCCCAGCATCCCGAGCCCTTCTCCGCCCTGACCCCCGGCGGCGGCACACCCAGAGCCGGCCCCGGCTCACAGGCTCAGAACTCACTCTTGCCCTTCGGACTTAACTCTTTTGTGCGAGGCATTCCTGTACCTGGAGACTTGTTTCCCATTCTGCCTCTCAGCTCTGGGGAATAACTGAGACATGGCAGAACTGGAGGGGATGTGCACAGCTGATGTAACTCCCGGAGAGTCTGAAGAGAAGGAACATACCGCCATCAGAACCTAACCTGAAAGAAGATGCTGTTCTTGTTTAAAGCAAGTCAAAGCATAAAAGAAAGGTTTTCAGAGAATGGGAAATCTTCACCTGGATTCTAGCCTCGAAAATACTTCTTCCGCTCAAAGAATGATCCTTATCTTTTGGCTAGTTATCTCTCCCAAAGCTTCTCTCTGAGCCCCTAATGACCACAAGATAGCAACATGTAAGCATTTTCGTTTGTTTGTTTACCTTGTCCTCAGTCAACCTGGGTTTTACGTGTACAGCTAGGCCCCGATTATTGCGATTGCAATTTTTATACGGCAAAGTGAATTCAAAGTGGACAGATCCCCCCACCCCCGCCCCCATACACGAGGAAGTGATATCCACACAATTAAGCAGATGAAAGGGCAAAATAAAAACAAACGAGTGTGAAGTTAGAAGGAACCATCTATGTGACAAGCATAGGAAGATCAGACAGGTACCCTGGCATTTTTGTCTCTCACCCTCTGAAGGGTCTGAGTCCAAGCCTCCTCTGCCCTCACGCCCGTCTCTCAATTAGGCTGAAACTGGGAAAAGATGGAAAGATCAAAGAAATGGAGCTTGGTGAAATAATGAAGAAGAAACAAAAAGGCACCGTGGGGTGCCCAGGGGTGGCAGGAAGGGGTGGAGACTGTCTCTGGCTTGCATTCCTGGCTCAGTGGGCTCACAGGTACTGGAGGAGGGCTGCTTGCATCCGCCCTCTCCACCCCCATCAACTCCTAACTCCAGCCCGTGGTGATGGGCTGCTCATTCAATACAAGAAAGTTCAATTTAGAGAATTTTCTGCTGATGTTGCAGAATGACTCTGGAGCCAGTGTGGATCCCGGCACCTCCACCTACCAGCCACGTGACCCTGGGCAAGTTCGTTAACCTCTCTGTGCCTCAGTCTCTTTGTCTTTAAAATGGAGATGAAGTCACACCCACTTCCCAGGCTTGCTCTGAGGATCATTTAAGTGAAGATAAATATGAAGCCCTAAGAGGATTGTCTCAATAAATGTTGAGCTATTTATTTTGTTAAGCAAGTAACTATTATTTGGTGCCTTGGTTTTTTTTTTTATATTATCTGTAAAGCTAAATTTGTTTTTCCAACTGGTCATTAGAATAATTAGGAGGGTATTATAAAAAATCTTAGAAAATATGAAGCAGCATGTCACCTTGGGAGATACTTGAAAGGGCTTCATACTCACCAAATCGTTTAGCAAACAAGAAAGAAAGAACCCTGTTCACACTTAATCTTACTTTTTTTCAAACACATTCCTCTAGAGACAGCATTAATTCTGGCAGCGGTCCACATCAGCAGGCAGAGAGAAAACAACCATCTGCCTTGAGGAGATAAAAAAAAAAAATGGGTTCCCTCACTAACCCTGCAAGTTCCCACAAAAACACAGTCCAGATGAGAGGCTCAGTTTACGTTCCTTTGGGCATAGTGCCGGAAAATGCAGAAGTGAATAATTAGCCAGAATTTGTTAAGTACATTCTATTTGCCAGAAAATGCATTAGCTATGTTACATGCCTACCCACAAAAAACCCGTGAGTAAAACCATTGCTCCCCCATTCTACAGAGAAGACCAAGGGATAGAAAGGTGGCATTAGTGGTCAGGTCTGAATGACTCCAGCCCTGCTGGCTCAGTCACCCTGTTACGCTGCCTGTTTTGATCCTAAGTGTACTGGATAATGTTATTTTTTACCACCTAACATTTGATATTACTGATTTTGATGTATTTTTCAGTTGTCAAATCCATCTTCTACGAACTATTTACATATTTTCTAAATGTTCTTTCCTGGGAAGGCCTGTCGTTCTGAGATGACATCTTCCCCACTTTGGATATTAAAATGCCCTTCTCGAAAATGAAGTAATCGTCTGTCTTAGTTCGGGCTGTGCTATAATCTGAATATTTGTGTTCCTCCCCCAATTCATATGTTGAAATCTTAACCCCTAAGGTGATGGTACTAGAAGGTGGGATCTTTGGGACATGCTTAGGCCACGAAGGTGAAGCCCCGATGAATGAGATTAGCATCCTTATTAATGAGACCCCAGCTCCCAATACTATCACCTTGGGGCTTGTGTTTCAACATGACTTTTGAAAGGATGCAAATATGCAGTTCATAACTTTGGGTTCATACATGGTAAATTTCCCTTCTTTTTAAAGAGCAAAAAAAAAAAAAAAAAATCCCCCAAAACCACCTTTTAGGGACCTTGCGAAATATTTCTTTTAACCTACGGGCTATGAAATTCAAACTAAGAACTTTGCAGCATACTTTGCAGAATCTCCACCAGTTCTTTACACGGAAGACCTCAGCTCTCTATCATTGCTCATTTTCTGGAATCAGCAGGAAGTAGAGCAGTCAGCCATCTTGTTAATATACATGCTCATAATTTGATTTGAACAAATCAAATGAAAGAAGATATTTTTGAGGCAGTTAGGAAAATTAATTATGGATGGACACATATGATACCACAGAATTATTAGTACTTCATAAGTTCTGATAATAGCATTGTTATTGTTTAAAGTCCATAGTTTTTAGAAATACTTACATCTGTAGGGGTGAAATGACATGTCCAAGGGGTTGTTTTGAAATACTTCAGCAAAGTAAAAAGTAAAAGAAAAAAAGGAAAGATGAAGCAAATATATCAGTCTTGATAACTTTTTAATTGGGTGATGAAAATACTACATTTGTAATTATTTGAAAATGTTCACAATAAACATACATAATCGTATGTAATAGTCGAATCCTGTCATCACGTGCTGCTTTGTTTTTTCCCTGTGCTGATATGGACTTGAGCGATTTTCTCTTCTATAAAGTGTTTGCAGGTTGTTTGGGGCATTAAGTGAGATGCCTGGCCAAATGTTTTCTATCAATGTTAGTGCTCTTCTCTCCGATTTTTGTCTCCCTCCCCATGCTATATACAAATTCATACTTATAGAATGATATTTAGATAACAGCCACTCATGTTTTACCAAATGAGATATTATAGAGTCTTAAATATAACTAACTTCTCCAGTGCAATTGTATGATTCAGTTTACAGTAAAACACAAGAATAACTCTTCAGAAAAATAATTTGTAGAAGTACGATATAATTTGATTCAGGAAATGATGGTCATTTTTGACATGGTGGTTATAAAAGTGTTGCTCAGAAATTAAATTTTTCATAAATTCTAAATACTTTCAAAGCTCTACTTTAAAATTTTTATAACTATATTTTATATTGATGTTTACGAATCTAAAGTACAACTTACTATACAGCACAGGCAAAATCCTTCAGCCTGTATCACATTTAAATCACTCAAATTTCCTCTTAATTTAATACAACTTTGTGAAATTCTTTTAAATTGGAAGTGATGCTGAAAATTCAGCAACTTTTCTGTAGACAAAAAAATCACATTTCTCTGTTATTATAAATAATTTTTAATAATTTTTATAAGCATATTCTCTCTTTTATTGGTATAGTATATTAAATTTCTTACTGGAATAATAAAGAATTACGTATAAATTAAAGGAAAATTTTTTGAAGGGTTGATAAATCAAAGCTGCAAGAGATACTTTAAGAACACTGATCCAGAGGCACGTTCTTCACTAGCTTTTTCTCAGATCAGCCTTTTATTGATTATTGAGTATAAATGTGGTATTATAGACAATACCATTTTTGAAACTTTTATGAAAAAGCTAGTGTATTTACCATGCTTTGCCACATAGATATTTTAAATTTTCCAATTAAGAGCTAACATTCATCATTTTCACTAGCATCCTCATGTGCCCAGGCCTTTTTAAAGGGCATTGGAACAATTTCATAAGTTAAATCCTGTCAAAAATAACTTATCAAACAGATGACTAAAGGAACCCTTGCTTTGAAGCTTGAAAAAAAATTGCCTTTCACTGTGAAAAACCGTCTGTCTTTAGGATCCTTTTCATGTTTCTTCAAACGTTTCATGTCAACCTTTCCCCAGAGCAAAATTTGAGATGAAGTTGTGTAATTTATTGTCATGCTGTAAGCATATTATATTTATTCTTCCCTTTGATACTTTTTTTCTCTGAGGTCCTTGGAAACACTGAGATCACAATGAATCGATGCTTCCTGTGGATGTAAGAAAGGTGGCAGAATTAGCAGGAAGTGAGAAGGTAACAGAATGCAAGAGAGGAGGCCAAGAATGAGGAAATAAGAAGGTAAAGTTTTCCGTGTTTGTTAGTTCTAGTCTAAAGGATTTGCCTCCTGGGCCTAAATATAGAAAGTCAATCCACAGGTAAATATTACATGTATCAATGAGGGTGTGGTCCTTGCATCTAGAGTAACTTCATGAAATCAAAGCAAGTCCAACAGTCTCTTTCACACTAGAGAAGAGAGAAGTCATATTTACTGGGTGTCGTGAACCGTGGTGAGTAGTTTCTTCACATATTTATCTTATGCCATCCTCATGGCAACTCCATAAAATAGTTGCCACTTTCCCAATATACAAATCAGAGACTGAGACTCAAAGAAATTATAAAATAAATCTTACGTGACCTTTGTGGCACAGCTAAACTCCAGTCTGTTAATTCCGAGGCTCATGATTCTCCCACGACAGAAACCATCTTGCTATTACATCAAAGTCTTGTTCTCTCTACGGCCTGTCTTTTAATCATTATGGTCCCAATTCAATCAACAGCATATAAAAGAAACTGATGTAAGAAAATCCTGTGAATAGAAGTCCTTTAAGCCATAAATTAAAGAAAATCTCTGAGGAAATGCATCCAAATAGGACAGAGACAAAAATCGGTAAATTGGGTGACATGACTTAAATGACCCATTTATCACCTGAATTCATTAGCTTCTGTTTTGGATTGTGAAGTCCTTTGAGATTCTGATAACAGCTGTGAAAGTGCACACTCACCCAACCTTTCAGAGGACTTAAGCCCCACCACTTAAACCCTACTCTCCATTATTCACAGTGTAAGATCCACTTAACTATGAAAATGTGTATGCATATAAATGAAGGACAGTTAGGATACCTGTATGTACTCTGTAACATGAATTGCCTAAGCTCGACCAAAAGTGATTTCATCACTTTTGAATGGATCTTTGGTGATTTGTAATAATTTTTTGACCAATCAGTGTCAAAGGTCATCTGGGACCTTGGACCATAAATCCACCCATTTTAAGGGAACCAAATCAGAAAGAAGCCATCTAAGAAGGCCGTCATTGGCATGTAAATACAGTAATGATATATCCGTACCTCTCAAAGTTCTGGGGGAATAGACCCTAGGTCAAATGCAAATTCAGTTGTTAATTTCATTTCACCTTTTAGATAAAATAGCATCCTAATTATTTCCTGTAAATTAGTGCATGCTTGGGGCAGGCTTGGACCTAGAACCCAAAGCTTGACAGCCCCCAGGCACTAGCTGGCCTTCTCCTGAAAGAGAAGGGGTTAGAAGAAGGGCAGCAACTGTGCCTCTGCCACCACCTCTCTCCCTAAGCAGCAAAAAAGGCACAGGAGAAAAGTGAGGCAGCAGATTGAGACAGCAAGACAGCTACCACGATTAGAAAAAGGGAGGGAGGGGGCGGTGGTGAATAAGGTGGCGCTTATTAACCAGCTCAACAGGCTCTGCACACATTCTGAGGTCAGTAAAACTTTGCCAGAAATTGGCTTGAAAACACATCACCTCAGAAAACTGAAACCAGCGAGTTAAACGAGATTACTTTTGCCCATTATTATTATTTATCATCCCATATTTTTATACGAAGCATTCATTGTTTAACGTTACCTCCAGCAAGGTGGTTTTTGTCCTGGGCTCTGCCATCAGTTTGCTCTGAAAGCCCCTTCCCCCGCGACCCGGGGACACGGCTCTCACCGGAAGGGCCCTAACAGGACTCTTCCAGTTTTTCTGACGTTCCAAGAGTCTACGACTCTGCAGATACATATGGAAAATTTTCCAGTGGTACAACAAAAACAGGAAATAGGAAACTTCTGCACCAATTAGAAGATGAGGACTATTCCCCGCCCCTCCCTGCCTGGAGTAAGGGGATAACTAGACGTTTGTCTGCCCGAGGGAAAAGAATTGGATATTTGAATGCATATTTTTCCCCCCTTCTAAACCAAAGATTAAAGCCTCGAGACGTGACCAAATAGAGACACGTTCTCAAAGCAGGCAGGTCACTTCTGGCACCGCTCTGCTCCCTCCTGCGCTCCCATCCCAGGTCTGGAGCCCCGTCGGTGTGTCTTTTCTCCTGCCTTCCGCGCTCTCCTTTGAAAGCCCGGCTGAGACTTTGCAAGCTCAGCATTGCCCAAGCATCCGAACTGCTTTTTTTGTCTCAAAACTCCCCCACAGTCCCAGCAAACTCGGTACCCTTTCTTTCTTTTAGGCGATTTAAGAAAAGCAACTTCATTGAGCCAATTTACACTACGATATGAATGACTAAGAAGATTTTAACATCCCAAAGGCATTTTAACATGAGAGAGAGAAAGGGAGGAGGAGGAGGAGGAGGAGGAGGAGGAGGAGGAGAGGAGGAGGAGGAGAGGAGGAGGAGGAGAGGAGGAGAGAAGAGGAAGAGGAGGAGGAGGAGGAGGAGGAGGAGGAGGAGGAGGAGGAGGAAGGAGGGAGCAGCTTGCTTTTTAACTAGTAGGGTGTTGGGGAAAGTAAAATGAGATTCAAAAAGAAAAAAAAAAAAAAGGCCTTTCGTTTGGGAGATGTTTGCGCACGTGGCTGCACCAAATCTGCTGAAAGCAGATGCCTGTACCTGTGAGGTACCATCCCTTTCCTTCCTCCCTTTCCGAATCTGGAGAAGAAGCCCTGAGAGCTCGTTCCTGACCCCCTCCCTGCCAGCTCGCCAGCTCGATGGCTTATATGGGAATAGTTGAGGTTCCAAGCAGTGGAGATAAGGAATAAACATTTGGAATTGTCTGTTATTTCTAAGCCAGGAACTGTGTGTATTTATAAGAGTTCTAAATTCCCACTTCTAAAATTGTGACTAATAATTCCTTTCTCCAATGTCAAGCTGATGTTTACAAAGCAAACCAAGAAGCAGAAAGCACCCTTCTTTGAACCATGCTGCTCTTACACGTCTCTGCTCTTCTGAAAAAGTCAAAAGGGGGAGAGGAGGAAACACGCAAATTAAAAGAGATCCTAATGCCCGATTAATTAAGAAGTGACAAGCGCACAATTTGGGAAATCACCCATATTGCAATGTCTCTGTGTCCCTTTGAGCTTTTTAAAAAGTCATTGGTAAGTAATGCAAATAGGATCTGCAATTTCCTTAAAATTGCTCGATATCAAAAAATATATATATTTACATGCACATACACACAATATAGAAGTATATATGTATGTGTGACTACATACATGTTGTGTAAATGCAAACATATATAGTTGGATGTTATTCTAAATCAGCTATTTATCACTCAACTTATATTAATCATCCACTCATTAATTGATAAGATTGTTTTGCAATCCTTTGCATTACAATACCACCATTTTTATACTATTGTCACAGGAGATAGAAAACAACAAATATGCTTGACACTGTGCTGAAACTGAAAGTTAGAGCTTCATCCTACAGTTCCAGTAAAACCAAAACTTAACTATTATGTAAATAACTACCAACAGAAATAAAACACACAATCGCTATTCTCATGACCCGATCGGAGATCTGATTCAATCTGTGGTTTAACAAACATTATTTCTGTTACAGGCCATAGGAATAATAACCAGAATACCAAACACAAGTATTTGGAATCGTCCTAATCTAAACTACTGAAGGGTCCCTTCTCTACTGCATCAGCAAAAGGTCAAGTTTAGATGGTAGAGATCTCAACTTGAAAGAAGACAATATAATTATTTTTCCTGATAATCTATTCTTTTGGTAGGACTTTATCCTCAACAATGGAAGAAGGTACATTAGAGAGATGTAGGCAATTATTAATAGTAAGGCAAAAATGAAATTCAGTGGAAAGGAAAATAGGAAAGGTCCCAGGCTTCTCTTTATTTATAAAAGGCTGTTCTTCTCTAGTGAAGTAAGCTTCCCTTGACATAGAGCTAGGTCATCAATTAGGGGACATGCATTCTTCTCGCCAACAGAACCACGTGCTTGGAAACTCACAGTCAGCACCAGGAAGATACACCTTTCTCTGCCCAATCTCAATACAGGTTGAATTGAGGGAGGCCCAATGGCAGAGTTGAAAGAATCTGGAGTCAATAGCTGAATTCCAATCTCATTGTTGCCATTCATGAGCTGTGTGACCAAAGGCACTTTTCTGAGCCTCAGTTCTCTCATCTGTATCATGGGGATAAGAGAGCCTATCTTATGGATGTTTGTGTGCTAACATGATGCAGGTGGCAGTAGGTGTGGCTGTGGTTCTTTTTAGAATGGCCATGACACAATGACACACAGCTCTAAGTGACCCTTGTCTACTTTATTATCTGTGAGGATTTCATGGCTTCTGTCCTTCTGGGTGAAGTGTCCTATGATGAAATCACTACAGTGCCTTTTATAGTCTCTTCATACAAGTAGCATTTAGAGTAGGAATAGGGTAATACAATTTGGGTTCGAACTTTTTACTCAGTAAGTTGACATTTTTTGATGTTAGCAAAATGGCGTAGTGAAAAGAGTATAGGGGAATTTCCTCTCTCTTGTAGACCTGGGTTTAAGTCCAGTTCTACTAGTTACCAATTTCTTTACATTTTGAAACTTCAGTTTTATCATATGTAAAAATACTCACATGCCATTGCAAGCATTAAAATAAGATAATGAATATAAACTGTAATGTTCCAGACAAATATGATTATGTTTGTTACAAAAATTAAATAGCCATTCAGAAATGATATTCAAATTTCGCTGTAAAATTACTCCCTAATCACAGCACTTAATATGAGACAGCTCTTTCTTAGAACTCATCAAAGATAATTTATGTAAAGAAATGTTACATTGACCTCATTTTAAAAAGTGTGGAATGTAGAAAAGGACCTGGATAAGGAAGCACTCAGACAAAAGTCTTTTTCATATTTGCACTTTAAAAATAATTAATACAGGCTCCATAATGAACTCACTGAATATGACTATTAAAATGATTCTTTTTAAAAATGCTTTTTTTCTTGTTTAAAAAACATATATATACTCATATATGCATGTGTGTGAGTGTGTGTGTGTATGTGTGTGTGTGTGTGTGTGTGTTTATGGAAGAAACTAGAAAATACAAATAAGAAAAAATAAAATAAAAATCACTTGGAATCTCAGTAACTTAGAGGTAACCATTATTAATATTTTAGATGACAGTTTCATGTGTTTTTAATATATAAATGCATGGAGAAATTGAAATATAGATGTCAGCTATAGAGTTTAGAAAAATGTATCCAAACTTTATTCATCGCATAATAGGTCGTTCTTGTTCATAATTCAGCCCCGATATTTCCTTGTCATTGCAGTAATATAGAATGACTTTGTAATTGAGGACACGTCTCACGTATATTCAACCTAGTCTTTACTGTTTGCTGTCTCCATTTTTTTTTCTTTTTTTTTTTAAGACAGCAATGTCAAGAACATGCTGGCAGCTACTTTTTGTTTTTTACATATTCCTGTTTATTTCCTTAGAATAAATGGCCAGACAGGGAATTGCTAATTCAAAGCATATGTGAAATAATATAGCTTCTGATAAACATTACTAAATTTCCCTTCAGAGGTGATATGCCAACTGATGCCTATTATTTTATTAGAGTGCCTGTTTCCTCCTAATATCTTTTTTTTACTATTAATATATTTTTTCTTATAACATAGTCATAAAAGAATGCTTAGAAAATACAAGCAAAGGGAAAAAATAGATTCCCATAATCTCACTAGATAACTAACCATTGTTAACACTTTGCTTACAGTTACATGTAGATTTATAATTTAATGTGTGTATTGTTCTTTTTATTCTTTCCTGTATTTAGCTTTCTTACAAATTTGTAAAAGCCTTTTTGTGTAAAACACGTTGCAAATCTTTTCCTGTTTTTTTTTATTCTTTAAATTTTGTTCATGACGTATTTCAATGTAAACTTAGTTTTTATTTTCATTACTCAAATCTATCCTTTCAGACTTTTATCTTTTGTGTCATGCTTGAAAAGTGGTTCTATATCTGATTTTTAAAATTGGGGTTTTTTCCTATTTTCTTTTTACAGTTAACTTCTTTCACCATCTGGAATCAATTTGGCATTGAGTATGAGGCCGAGAATTCTTTTTTATTAAATAACTAGCCAATTTCTGTAACACATTGATTTAAAAAAAAAATTATTTTTTCGTGGTTGATAGAAAGATCTTCATTTTCCTTAGATTTTTATGCCGTTTTATTCTGTTTAATTTAGCTTTCCAATAGCACAGTACCATTACCACGCTGGTGAAATTATTTTAGCTTTCTTATAAAATTGCATATAGGAGCACAGCAAATTCTGCCTTGTCAGTCTTCCTTGAGAATTTTTCTTGGCTTTGCTAGAATGTTACTATTACCAAATAATGGAAACTTTTGACAGCATGTTTAGACCCTTATTACAGCATACTAAACCACAAGATCTTTTTTCTTATTAGATACAAACATGCAATTGCTCCTACCTATGAACTCTTACTGTGTCCAGCACACTCCCTACGCCATACCTAGGTCTCTGATTTACAGTAGTTTCCTGACGCCCATGTCTCAGCCATACCAGCTCTCATGGAGGACGAGATTTACTTTTGTTTCTTATCATCGTTTCCCCACCACCTGGCATTTCTCACATTATGGGCCATCAAAAACATTTTTTTAAGCTGTCGAATAAATAAATTAGTGCCTAATTATAAAACATCGCTTTAAATATTGAATTACTCTCTGAGAGAGTAAACTTTTTATTTTGAACTCTTTCTATTTCCTTCCTTTTAAAGAAAGAAGTACACACACACGATTGCCCACACACTCCGTGGGGTTATACACACAGAATTTGAAAGTTTCAGTGAGTGTGGCAGGAATCACTTTAGCTTTTCAAAAGGTAAGAAAGTGGCAGACAGAAATAGAACTTCCAAAAGTATATGGGAAATCAATGATATGTGAGAAATGAGGCAAGTTTCTCTATTTTCTGTTAGCAAGGAAAAACTCTGATCCCTTTGTTGTAATTCAACTCTTGATGACGTTTCGATTCTGTCATCTCTGTCCAGCGCGTTTTCTGCCAAACCCAAGACACCCTTGCTGATTCGTGTTGGCACTATTTGGCTCACGGATTTTATACTCTTCCGCAGTTATCTTACATTTCTTTATGGATAGCTATAATTTCGAGAAATTCTTTTAAAACAAACCATTCCACAGGTTTTCCACAAAACAATTCTAAACATTCCTTCTCTATTCCACCCCACTGTTCATCAAGTGGTGTTCCAAACAGTAGTAGCACAGAATACTCTAGCATTTCATTTTCTTCAGTAACTAATTATTGACATCTACTGTCAATATAGATTAGAGAATTATGCAATTTTAAAGCCACACTCCTGTCCATAGTTTGAAATTCATTAAAATAAGGGATGGATAATATCTAACAAAAATTACCTTCGAAGTACAAAAGGGTTTCTGAAACTCGAGAAGTTTTTAAAAGTTTGGTATTTAGATTTTTATGTTTGGAGTGCAACATTGTAAATAAAGCCAGTACTTAATTTTTACTACCTGCCAAGGACTGTTCTGAGTGCTTTTCTCATTTTATCCTCAGGATGAATGCTAAGCATGAGTCCTAAGATGCTTGTGCTATTATAATCCCCATTTTGCAGGCGAGAAAGTTGAGGCAGGAAAAGGTTAAATGACCTCCCCAAGGACACACAGCCAATAAGCACAGAGCTGGGGTTCAAAACCGAGGCAGCCTGGGTCCAATATCTGTGCACTTAACCGTTACACTGTTGACCAATTCCGGCTTTAAAATACAGAAAAATTCAGAGACCATGAAAGCAGTGAATTTTATTTGAAATGACTGCAATGTTGGCCTAAAGATGGTGATGAAACATGACATAAATTTGGAAATGAAAGTGCCTGCAACTCAAGAGCTGGCATTTTTTTGTGTTGTGAAACACTGTTTTACTGTGAATAAAAATACCAGGTAGTAGGTTAGAGGTTTGAAAATAATGAAGAGAGTAAAAAATATATACACGTGAAAATGTATGAATTTTTGAAATAAAATATTCGCAGTAGTGAAGACAGAAATGTCGCAGCTCATCGTCAATGAACCGAATGTTTCTGGGCTTATTTAAAGAAAAGTGACAAGACGAAGAACGGGGGAATGAAGAACAGCTGTCGTGCGTGTGGTACACACCCAGAAAACATCCCAGGCCGCGTTCAATAAAGCTCAGCCCTCAGGTGCGTCACAGTGTGGCTGCCTCACAGGGCTTGAACTCATCCAGGCAAATCGAACTTGATTTGAATTACGACAGATGGCCGGCCTGACGAATGGCAATGCCAACAGGAGGGAACAGTTTAAAAATTAAGTGTAAGGAAGAAGGAGCCTAGAGTTTTAAGCGATCATTGTTAAGGACATACATTGGATCTAACGATAAGGATGTATTTTAAAACTTAAAAATACTTTCGAAATTGTTAATTCTGTATATAACAATATTCACCCACCTGCAAACAAATTACCAAGTTTTTAAGATAATTCTATGTAGAATATAAGTACAAAATGCCATGTACTTTAGGAAAAACATATTGGACACTACACCATTATGTTTTAGTAGTGTGATTAGTAGCTGAGAAGTTTCTGGAGATTATTAAAACATTGGGAATTGTACTGTGCAGTTCTTCACACAGATATACAGTGCATCTAGTGGTTTGCCAATAATTGCCAGCCAGATTTGAATTTATCTTTTGTTTCCAAATTTTATTACAGGCTAACAATATAGAAATTCTTTCTGAAGAGCTTCAAAATGAAACCGAAGATATTTTTCTGTTTCTTCTAAAACTAAAGTAGTATTTTGTTGTTTTGAGATATGAATACTTTTAAATCATTTGGAAAAGAACAAATGAATGCGAAAATCATCTTGAAAATTTCAAAGTAAGAACTCCTTCTTTTCAAAGGAAAAGAATTCCAAAAAAAAAGATAATGACTATTCGTATAAAATATTTTCTCTACTTACTAAGAAAAATGAAATAAAATAGTCATAAGTAAGAACTGAGTACTATAGTGTAGAAGTTAAATATTTTTAGTCGCAAGTATAGCAACATGAAATAAATTCTAGGTTCGCTATTGAAGCAAAATGAGCCATGAAATACAGCAATAACCAAACACATATATGATTTTATAAACATGAGGCAAATGCAGCCCTAGAACTTCAATTTGAATGCAGTCACCAAAAGTTCAATTTCAGCTACCATTATAACAACGTAAGTGACCCTGGCTATTTATTTAAAATGATCTTTCTAGTAGAGCTTTGTGCCTATTCAGAGCTACTATTTATTGCTATGATTGGCCGATCACTGAAGAATAGGCGTTTTATATGCTTTTCTCCCTAAAAACCTATTTTAAAACATCACAGTACAGTCAAGGACATGAAAGCAATTCTATAAGGCTAGAAGTAAATTTGGACAGGGGTGGCAAGACACAAGTTAAAAAAAGTCCATAGCCAGCTAAGGAGTCTGTACTTTCTTCTGAAAGTGCTTTAAGAGAGTGGTATAGTCAGGTTGACATTTAGAAAAAGCAGTCTGACAGCTGTCTAAAAAAATGTATTTGGGGGAAACAAACCTAGAGGCAAAGAGGCAAATGAGGAGACTAGAAACGGACCAAGGAAGATACGACAAGGAAATGGAATATATTCCGCAGAAGTGCAATGTTAGTATTACACACCGATTGGAGATTTCATTGAAGAAGAAATAATCCCTGCGTTTTAAAGTGTATCATTGTAAGGCAAGGTAAAATGTAAGCACAGTGGTCTACCTCAGAATCCCACTTAGAAGGATGACATTCAGCCTGATCATTTCGTAAAATAGCACCTGTTTTTATTGTTTCTTTGAGATTAAATAATACACTAAGGAGAAAATAGCCCACCATTGGTCAGGACAAAGAGATGACATGTGAGCCTCACAGGCAGAAATAATTTCTGGGAACCCAAGTCCTAAGAGCTCAGGCCCCATCTCTTAAGGCGTTTGGAACTTAGAACCAGTAACCTAAAATCTGGTTAGAGTATCTCTCACTGATTTGTCTTCCAAGCCTTTGGATGCCATATACCAAATGACTTAAAAATATGTTTCTGACCAGACCTCTCACCTGGGCTCCAGCCCCACTACCCTACCTTCTACTGGAATATCTGCTCGGAAATCTCAAAGGTATTTCGAAATCAACATCTCTAAATCCAAACAGGATCCTCCTCTCCAAATTTGATCTTCTTTCATTGTTCTCTGTCTCAATGATCAATACCATCCACCAAGAAGAAAGCCAGGCAGTCACCCTTGACATGTCCCTAAAAACCTGCCATTTGCATAGCCTGTCAATCACCAACACCTGTTGTCTTACTTCCTCACTATCTCTTGAATCTCGGTATAACCCTGCCCCAGGTTCCTCAGATCCAGCTCATGTGGTGGCCCCAAGCTGTAGATGATCTGTCCTCATGGGTCTTCTTTCAGTTTGTTACCCACCTGCCATGCTCCCTCCTCACACAGAAATTTGCACACACAGTCTTGTCTTTAAGCTCTTTGCCTAGTTAATCCCTACACATGTGGATCAGTCAGCTGTTATGGCTAATAAATATTTCAAAACAGTCTCTTAAGGCAACAAACACTGAGCATGGCTCAGAGAGCTGTGGGTCAGCTGGATGGTTCAGCTGCTCTGGGCCAGTTTTGGCTGCTCTCTGCTGGCCTGCTCACGGGGTTGTGCTTGCTTAACAGGTCAGCTGGGGCCAGGCTGGTCTTGGGTGGCCTCGCTCACATGTCTGACAGTTAGCTGGTTGTTAGTGACAGTGTCAGAGGCAACTGGGTCGTCTGCTCTTATCATCCAGCCTAGCCCAGCTTATTCATATGACAGCGTCAAGATTTTCAGAGGGCAAATGGTCACGCATGAAGCCTCTTCAGGCCTAGATTCAGAATTGACTCACCATACCTTCTTCCACATTTTATAGGCTAAAGTGAAGTCACAAAGTCAGCCCAGATTAAAAGGGCCATGAAATAGATTCTTCTGATGGAAGGGATTGCAGAGACAGAAGGAATTGGGACAATTTTTTTTAAAAATTGTAATTGGGACAATTTTGTAATCAATCTACCACATTGCCTTTCAGATACTGGCTCCTGATAAGCCTCCTTGGGGGAGGACTTTTGGTTCCCTGCCTACATTAAATCACACTATTATAGACTTGTTCTTGGAACCACTTCATTGCCCTTGTCATAGTTGGCATTTTACATACATTTGTGATTATTTTGCTTAAGATCTATTCTCTCCCTTCTTCCCAGACCTGGAAGTCAACAAAATCCAGTGTCCATTTGTTCTCACCACACTGTTTCCAGCACCTGGCACAGAGTTGGAACTCAATAAATATTTGTTTAAAGAATTATTTTACTTCCCATCGTGTTATTTTCAGAATACATCTCCTAAAAAAATGCTTTGTAAAAAGTGACCTTTTGTATACTTGGGGAGGCAGGCAGAGGATACTGAGTCCTATCCATAGTAACCCCTCCAAGTGATACAATGAAAATGATCACCTCTTTGGGACATGAGGCAAAGAAAGAAAGAATTTCATGGGGAGCCAAGGGGGGCTAGAAAGTACCTTTAGACTTAAGATATAAACTCAGGTGGGGCTTCTTGTAACCAAGGCAAAACATGCAGACACACACACACACACACACACACACACACACACACGCAATAGTTTCTTGTCGCGTTTTAAGGTGCGTGGAGACCATCTGTGAATCTACACTTAGGAGAGAACTCGAGATGGAAGAAGGAGATTTGGGAGTTAATAACGTAGGCATTGAAGTAGATGAGAAGTGGATGAGAGTGAGCAGGAAAAGAAGAGAAAGCTGAGGGTAGAACCCAAAGGGCAATGATATCTAAGAGGCACGAGAACGAGTTAGGTGAGGCACAGTGAAGAACGCTCAGAAAATGAAAGCAGAAGTAAGAAACAGCCAGGCTCAGAAGTTAGGGGAGGAAAGAGCTTCAGGAAGGAGGAAGTGGCCCAAAGCACCAGATGCAGCAGAGAGGTCAAGAAGATGAGGCTCAAGAAAGACTCATTGACAGTGACGTGTGCTGCTAATGTTTTGAAGTTTTTTTCCTCCAAGGGTTATTTTTACAGATGTGTACATTCTAAGAGTCTTAAATTTGATATTTCCTAAATTATAAGAAGGCAATTTACAAACACCACAATCCACGTGTCATTTATTCGGTGGATGCATTTATATCTGAAGGATTAGGCAAGCCTTTTCAGAGTCCTGTCCCCTTTCTCCTGCCCTAGTTGGCCTCCCATTTATGTGCATGTGTGAAATCAGTGATTTTGATCATTCTCACTGCCACTCATATCAGAAAAAAAAAAAAAAAAAGAAAGAATACCAGTATAGATTAAGTATAATTTACTCCCATATTCTACTTAACTTTGATTAAATGTCATTGTGTCAAAATACCTCTAAGAAGAAAAAAAATTTTTTTTTGTTAAGTAAAACTATCTAATGAAGCAAATAGAACATGTTAGATTTCTACTACCAAGTGAGAATGCTGTTACCAAACCTGGTACAAATTAATTCATTTGTTAAATAAACGTTGACTATTGAGCTATTAACTGAAAAGCGTATAGAATTTTCTCTGGGTTCTATCTTTTCAGAGAATTAAAGTACAATCAAATTATAAAAGCAGTTAAAAAAAAAGAGGAAGTATTAAGTTAGAAATACTGACTGTACTAAGTGCTACAGATGCCCATGTCTTCCTTTACAGATAGCTCTCTAATATTGAGATAATCATAAGCAAAAATGATCAACCATTTATAAAAGGCTTTTAAAAATTATTTACGAAAAAGGGTTTGGATCCATTATTTCATTTTATCATATTTCAAAAGAAAATTGAACTATAACCAAATAAGATGTGTAGTGAAATAGAAATAGTCTGAGTCTACCTAGAACCAGGCAGCTATATAAGTAATTTTTCTAATACTTGAGATACTGGCTAAAGACTTTGATATTTCTATTCTTACATATACTTGATTTTTGTTTTGTTTTTGCCTAACCTTATTCCTAAAAAGAGAATCTATAATTTTACTGCGGAAATGAAACAGCAATTTTGTACTTCATAGCATCTATTATATAAATAAAGGAACTGAGCCTTCAAAAGATTGAGGGACTTGCCTAAAATTATGAAGGATTAGAGGCTAATCCCCAAGTCTTCTACCCCATTTTCCCCACCATACCACATATTATTTACAATAATATATAAACAAATTTTGTAAATCGAATGTTATTTTTATCTAATAGAATAACATTATCCAAGAAAAAATAACTTTGAAACAAAGAAACCTTTTAAAGTGTTCCTGCATCTTTGCCATTTTGAGGTTGTTGTGTTGTTTGTTTTAACATGGCATATCATTAAAAGATTACATAGTTTTGTATTTCAAAGGAGTTCATTAGAAGACAATTCTATATTTGTACTCAACCAGAAACTTTGATAACATAATTTAACAAGGAAAAGTTAGTAAGAATTTGGTGTTACATCATGGTAAGTAATACTTTATATTAATGTAATGTTAGTCTTTTAGGAAATGGACAGTTCATAAAGATAGCCACAAATTCTTTCCCTCTTTGCATCCATACTCTTGTGAAGTGACTTCACAGACACTCCCATTAGGAGATGAAGTCTACGTCTCCACTCCTTGAATCTGGTTTTGGCCACATGACTTGGTTTGGCCAGTGTAACACAGGCAAATGTGACACGAGTGGAGACTTGAGAAGCACTTGTACTTGAGGGTCTGCTCTCCTGCAGCCCCTGGGGACTCTTCTAATGCCACGTGTGAAAGTCTGGACTATTCTACTGGACAGTAAGGTGATGGAGTCCCAGCTAAGAGATGAGCCATTCCAGCTGAGCCTTTAAGACCAACAAGTTCTAGTTCATTGAGTAAGCCTAGCCAAGACTAGCAGAACTTCCCAGCTGAACTCAGTCCAAATGCTGATCCATAGACTTATGAGCTAAAGAAATGATTACATTTTGAAGCCAATAAGTTGTGGGGTGATTTGTTACACAGCAAACACTAACTGATACAGGGAGAGAAAACCAAAAAAAAAAAAATAGAAATACTACTACTATACTAATTTGGTAAACAAAGCTAAATTGGAAAGAAAAGTACATTATCTTTTTTATATGAGATAAGAAACTTAAGCACAATGAAGTTCCACAAATTTCTCAAAGGTAAGGTCACACTTTTAATATAATAAAGACTTTGGACAAAAAAAAAAATCTAAATAGCTTACATACCAGCTGTGTTCTAATTCCTACTCTGTAACTGTTCCAGATGACCCAAAATATTGTAATTCTATTTTTAAAAGACCCTAAAAGTAGTTCTACTAAAAGCCGATTTGGATTTTGGTGTGCTTATTGCTACTGTGACTAAAAATTCTAGATCATCTAGGCTACAGCCAGTCGGGCTGTGAAATAGTCCAAGGAGATGGTTCCTTAGCAGTGAGAAGGTATGTTACTACATTTAGAGTGATAAACTTTCAGTTTTCATTGTTCTGAATTTAGAATGGGAATATGGAGGTTTTCCTTGGTGAGACTTTGAGTTTTCTAGAATATATGTATCACATTTATCTTTTTATAGAGCTTTGTGCGGGAAAAAGCCAGTCTTCCTCTTGTGGCTCTCCTTGACTCTCACACTGAGACCACACTCACAACACTTTTCACACCAGACTGGGGGTTCACACACAAGCAATTCCGCAACACCACCAGCTGGGTGTCCTACCTGGAGATGCCATCAGATCCGCAGGTTAAGGGCTCAGTCCCACCACACTGCTCCCCTACTTTGTATGCTAATCACAAGTAGCAGGCCCCCAGGTCACCCACAACTGCTGTTCAGCTTAGCTACAAATCAAAAGTTCCCTTGACCTCCTCCCTCCTGGATTTGATTATTTGTTAGAATAGCTCACAGAACTAAAGGAAACACTTCCTCATATTTACCAGTTTGTTATAGGATGTGATAATGGCTACGGATGAACAGCCAGGTGCAGAGGTGTGTAGGGCAGGGTCTGAGAGGGTCTCAAGTGCAGGAGTTGCTGTGGAGTTGGGGTGCATCATCCTCCATGAACAGGGATGTGTTCACCAACCAGAAAGCTCCCTACACGCCATGCTACTGGAATTTTTATGGAGACTTTATCAGGTAGGTATGGTCAATTATTACCTTCATTTCTAACCCCTCTCCCCTTTTAAGAGAATGGGGCTGAAAATTCCAAGCTTCTAATCTTAGCTTGGTCTTTCTGGTGACCAGGCCCCATTGAGGAACCCACCCAGAGTCACCTCATTAGAACAAAAAGACACTCCTATCACCCAGGAAATTCCAAGGATTTAGGAGCTCTGTGTGGAACTGGGGTCAAAAACCATATATTAGAACAAAAGATGCTCTTAGTGTTCTTATCACTTAGAACATTTTAGAAGCTCTGTTCCAGCAACTGGGTCAAAGACTAAATACTAGAAGAAAAAAGATTCCCCAGGACACCTATTTACAAGGGTTTCAAAAGCTCCATGTCAGAAGCAGGAGCAGATTTCTTATTATTTCACAGGCTTATCTTTGAGGAACCCATGAAAGCCTAAGTGTCACTGGTTTTCAGTTCTCTTAATCAGAGTAAACATTATCATGGTACTAAAAAATGTAAATCAGAAAGATTTAATTGCAGGAAATCTACCTGTAGCAATCCGTCCTTCTAGTAGGAATGATTTTGTATATTGGACGTACATCTTCTATTTACCACTGAGGGCCGACATCTGTTAAGTCATAAAAACAAATGCAAAATTCCTTGCTGTCTCTGCAACTTGATTGAGCAATTGTCTGATTCTTATCCGGAATCATCACTTAACTCGACAAGCATTTTCGTGGTATTGAGAAAGGTATCCACATTTGCAATAAAAGGTATGTAATGGCACTCCTGCACAGTTTCCTAAAATATTCACATAGCAATAACATGTACGGGGATAGATAAGCAGCACTGGGTGGATAGAAGCTTTGAGCCTGAGTTCGTTTTTTTCCAAAGTGTCCTGCACTAACAAACAAGGTGCACTGGAACGGACCCTGGGTGAGAAGGCAGACCTTTCAAAGTGAGAGGTCACAGTGTCTAGATGGGATGGCTCCGGGGGTGCCTCAAGCTCCGAGTAAGTAGGCAAGAGGCAAGAGGACTGAAATGTTAAATCAAGCTACTCAGAAACTGCAATTTGCTGATGGGCACTGCGGCCAGACCACAGGAATCCTGCGGACAAAGGCGGATTTCTGCTGGGATCGCTAACGACCCATTTCCCCACACCCTGAAGGGAAAACAGGAAGACAGAGTCTTTCAATCGGGACCTACACAAAATAAATGCCGAAACCATGGGAAACCTAGCGATCAAAGGCTGGGAAGTGCAGCCGGCCTTGCATGCCACATATTCTCACCTTTTCATGCTCAAATGGTCTTATCTGTCCTCGATGTATGCCCATATCAAAGGAAAATAGGTAAACAAAGTCTTTAAACTGTAAGTCACAGAAACTAAAGAATGATGTAAAACTGGATTCCTCAGCTCAGGGCTTTTCATTCTTGTTCTGGCTCTTTGTCATTGCTTTCTCTTGTCTTTGCTTTTCCCATAAACTTTCTCGTAAACTTTCCTTTCTCGACTCTAGCTCCGGCATGTGTTTGAATTCTTTCTCTCTCACTGCAGGGCTGGAGTGCCTGCTCCGGGGACTTTGCCTGGTCCTGCATCAGGAGGAAATGAGTACAAGGAGTGACTGGGTGGGAGTCCTCAGTGACTGTGGGGTGATGAACTGGGAGATTGCATCAGGAACGGTCTTCACATTCAAGTTCCTCCCCCGTTCCCTTCTCGTTTTGCTTGGCAATGGGCAACGTTGTCTGAAACTCAGGTTAAAGCAGAGAATGGGCCTGAGAGAAAAGTAACCCCTGAAGGTAAATAAATGGTAATATTCAGGAAGAACAGACAAATGCCACGCCCGTGTGGCAAGCTGCTGGCACACCTCACATAGCATCGTATGGTCCCTTTCCACCATCACCAGAAAAGGCCCTACAAGCAGAACTGGCATCTTCAGGTGAATGTGAATGACCAATTACAAAGGGAGGGACCCAGGAGAACCTCACTGTCCTCCCTTCTTCCCTTCTCCAGTTACGGCTCTCCAATTGCCAGATTCAGGCACTAGTCAGAGGGCAAGGAGCCCACTGATGGGTTACATAGATCAGCTTCTCAGGGAAGAGTCCAGTTGGTCAGGGTGAAGAGAAGATGTGGATAGACTACATAGGCCAAATGTATAGGTTACAACTTTAGTTGTGACTTTATAAGAATAGAACTAACTTCCAGACGCCTAGAAAAAACAAAGCACACACTCGCTCAATCTAACACTGGGGAGATTGCCTACAACGGCAGTGAAAGAGTCCCTAACGGCCTGTACTCCTGGCCCTTTACAGTTAGACGTTGCCATTCCCCCCATCGAGCAGTGAAGTTGCCTTCTCCACCCTCCAAAGCGAGGCTGGCCTTCTGACTTGCTTTTACTAGCAGAATGATGAGGTGACGTTGCAGGTGTTCTGAGCTTTGTCCTCGAGATGCTGTTGCGGCTTCTGCTGTCATCGTCTTGGAACCCTGCCATGGGTGAAGAGGCCCAGGCTCTCCTCTCCCTGCAGATGAGAGACCCTGGGAAGAGGGTCAGCACCATGTGACTGAGCCAGACATGTGACCGAGGTCCCAATAGAGCCACTCCAGCTGCATGAGTGATCCCGGCAGGACCAGCAGAAGAAACCCCCAGCTGAGCCCAGCAAAAGAAACGCTCCCTCCCCCAGCTGAGCCCAGTTCAAAGTGCTGGCCCACGAAATACTAAGCAAATAGAATGGTAATTGCTTTGAGTTGTGCTTCAGTTTCTTAGGTGGCAACATATAACTAATGAACAAAAAGAAAGTACATTTGAATAGCAAGCAGAAAACAAATCCAGCATTGCTATTTGTAAGAGTTACCCAAAAAAAACAAAGGACACAGTTAGTTTGACAACCAAGGGACAGGAAACAACATCCTAACCGAAAAGTAATACTAAGGTCAGAAAAAATGGAAGAGATAAGACTATTTTAAAAATAATGAAGGATATTGCATTTCGATAAATGTGATCTTGCCAAAAGTATCAAAAGCCATGAACCTTGGCACATCTAATGATGTAACTTCAGAACTTATCAAAACTGCTTTAATATAAACGGAAATTTGATAAAGCAGCTCAGAGTTAGATAGATTAAAACATAAGTAGAAATAGAGGATTAGACTTACATAATTAATAACTTTAATTGAAAAGTTAGATTTTAAGAGAATCTGTACCAACATATGGGGAAATGCATTCGTTTCATTTATCCTCATTTTACGTATTATTTTCAATATAAAAAGTACAAGTACTATAACAGTATATACCTTCCATGAGATGTTTTAAAGGTTAGCTTTTAAATAGGTTGGCTTTCATGTATTTGTTTCTAAGAAATAAAATCCTACAGATACGGCCATTGTTTCTTACCCCATTCATTACCTCTGTCCCTCCCGGGATTCCAGAACTGTCCTTACTCAGGTGGTGAATTTCTCACTCTGTTTTTATACTTTTATCACCTATATGTGTCTCCACAAATAATATATGGGATTGTTACATTTATTTTTAATACATACACTATAGAGGAGGGGAAAAATTATTTTTCATCTATCCTCCTAGTCTTTGTGCCTGGCGTCCTAGAAATAAACTGACAAAAGACAGATTCACAAGAGGAAAACAGAGTTTATTAACACACATGGTAGAAACTCAGTGATGAGTAACTCAAAGAGCAGTTAGAACCTGGGACTTTGGTAGCATCTTATGGGAGAACAATACATTTGTAGAGAAGTGAGGAGACAAGGGAAAGGGGTTAGGTTTTAGGAGTGGCAAACTGTGGGAAGGTAAATATATGAGGAAATGCGGCAGATAAGGGGTGTTTAGTAAGAGTTGTCTTGCAGATTCCTCTCTGAGCTGATAAGAGTCTAAAGTCACTTCTGGTGAGAAAGAGACCAGTAAGTAGGTGATTGAGTTGTTCTCATATGTGATATATTTGCATGGTGACAAATGATTATTAGGCTTAGTGAGGTGATCGCACTAGAAGGTATATAAATGTTGAGTCACTATATTGTACACTTAAAACGACTATTTTGTATATCGACTATGCTTAAATTTTTTAAAAAAGAGTTGTTCTCTAATGTACAGAGCAATGACTCTAGTTAACAATATTCTGTTGTATATTTGAAAGTTGCTAATAGAGTAGATCTTAAAAGTTCCCATCACAGAAGAAAAAAATGTAACTATGTGAGGTGATGCATGTTAGCTAAATTTATTGTGGTGCTCATTTATCAATGTATACATACATCAAATCGTTATGTGGTACACTTGAAACTATCACAATGTTACATGTCAATTATATCTCAATAAAACTGGGAGGGGAATTTTAAAAAACAAACCACCACCAACAAAAAGGTGTTCTCCTCTTCCCTGGTACAGAAGAGAGAGACCTTTACAAATGAAAATGTGGGCCCTGCTTTTAGCCAGCTAGGAGGATGGCAGAGAATTTTTATTTCCTGTCTGCTCTTTCTTCATTTATATAAATGTGTACCTTTCTGTGATATTTTTTAAAATTCAATATAAGGTAGCCAAGTCGTATCCATTTATGTTTTCCAACTTTATTGAAATGTATTTGATAAATAATGTATCCATATTAAAATGCAAGATCAAGTTCAATCACTCCAGCTGCTGTGAAGTCTTCCATTCAGTCATCCATTCGTCTATGAATATTTAGGTTGCTTCTAATTTTTTGCCATTACAACAATTCTACAGTGGACACCTTCGTATATACGCTTTTGTTGATACCTGTAAAAGCATTTCCCAGAGAAGTGGGATTGATGAGAAGTAGGAGATCTACATCTTCAGCTTTTTTACAGGGAATTGCCAAACTGTGCTAAGAAATTGCCCCAATTTACACTCTACCAGCAGTGGCTGAGGTTTCTGATTTTCCCACATCTTGACCAGTACATAGTTCTGTTTTTAAAACTCTAGCCGATCTAATGGAAGAGATATAGTCTAATTTAGTTCAGAAGCAATTGCTAGGTCTATGGTGACTTTCCCTCAGTAGTCCATTGCCAAGTGGCATCTAATGTTAGAGGTGAAAGATACACTATCAATGCAACTGTTATCCTTTCAGGTCACTTATTTCTCTGTCTTTAATATTTTTTCTTTGTCTTCACATGAAACAACTTACTATAACGTGATCAGGGGTGATATTTTAATTCATTCTGCCTAAATTAGGTATCTTTAAATCAGAGCCTTTATAACTTTCTGAAACATTCTCAATCATTATCTTTTGAAACATTGCCTACTGACTTCTATTCCAGCAGTTCGGTACGTTTGGTGTACCCATCCAGGTACAGAACCATTTTTAAATAATAGATAAAAATAGAAAAAATATATATGTTTTGAAAAGATGTTTCTTGGCTAGCAAGAAAGTAAGGGAAAATAATCAGAGGCCATAAAGCACTAGAAAGCACGATTTCGCAATTACTCAAACCAGCATTTAACTTGAGGGCATCTACAGAGCCCCGATGGCCCTGAATCTGAAGGTCAGCCAGAGTAAAGGCTCAGACTAGATGCTTACAAAAGCCAGACCTTCCTCTAAAGATGACATCATGTGATGAACTAGAAAAGATATACCTATAGACAAAGGATATTCACCTGTTTTGTTCTTGGCTCTGGACAGAGTAACAAGAGAGGGTTAAAAAGTCTCTTGAGCATTTGTAGTCACTAGTATGCACTCACCTGCGTGGGGAGCCAGATTCACACTATTTGTACAGCAGGAAAGGACCAAGCTGGAATCCTCTATAGAGGATTTAAGCATCAGCCTCAAGGAATGTCAAAACAGAAAGTTCAAAGCACACAGCTCCTTTAACACCATGAGTTTAGCCCGGTGACATCCATTTCAGACTTCTGATCCACAGAAATGTAAGGGAATAAATTGATGTTGGTTTAAGCCACTGATCTATTGCACCCCCCAAATTCCCACCCAAGCTCTCTGAAGGGACTTTTCACTTGACTAACATAGAGAAGCAGCTCCCTGACAGGCCACAGTGCTCTGTCAAATTTACTATAATTTGTCACAGCACCAATAGGAAACTGATAGTCTGGCAAAAATGCTTGGGTTTTACCATGAACTTAGTAGATTTGCAGGAAGTAGGCTGCCCAGCAACCTACTGGGTAAATGGCACATTTCTTTGCCCTTTCACCAAGCAAGTGGTCAGAGCTCTATTATTGATCTCATGGGTGGGCAGGCTGTAAAGCAGGCGTTACGCACACAGTTCAGTTCCAGCTTTCAATCCTGTGCAGACCCACGGTTATGGCTCCAGGGATTTAAAAACCTTAGCGGACTGCCCTTGGCCTGCTTTTTCACCAGCTGTAAGAAACGGCATCAATCCTACTGAAGTCACATCATTTTTTTTTATTTCTGGCTTCTAGAGATTTCTTTTTCATTTGAGTTGAGCTGTGTGCTAAAACTATTTTTATTATATTTTATCCTTCGTTTCCAAATAACTGTTAAGTTCAAAACGATATTCGAAATAAAATTGCAAACTACTTAGAAAAGAGCAAAAATGAGAAAACGTTAAGCCTGTGAAATGTAGGCAGAGTGGTTAATCAGAGAAAACTTTATAGATTTAAAGGCATGTAGTACAAAAGAAGGATTAGAAATAAATAACTAAAACATATAATCATTCAACTTAAGAATCTAGAAAAAGCATAAAATAATCTAAGGAAACAAATTAAGAGGTTTAAAAGTAGAAACGGAAGAGATAAAGAAAGAAACTAGAAGAACTAATTTAACCAGTAAACCCAATAAAGCTTTTCTTGAAGGGAATAATAAAATGGCTGGAATTTTGTCAAATAGGATCAAGAAAAAAAAAATACAACTTGAAATTGCACATAACTACAGGTATTAAAGATATTAATTTACAGGAGAATATAATGCAAAAATTTACATCAATTAAATATAAAAACTTAAGTGATTAATTTTCTAGAAGCCTATATATTATCAAAATTGAGTCCTGAAGATAGAAAACTGAACAGATAAATACCTACTCCAAAACCTGAAGCATGCCAAGAGGTTTTACAGTGAGTTCTGCTATACCTTTAATGAACAGATGAATCATATTTTATTTAAATATGATAGAAGAAAAACATGTAAAGTGTTCCAACTTCTCTGTTGCCATTTTACACGTTTACCATGTAAAATTTATTGATAAGAATGTCACTCTAAATCAGTCTCTTATGAACATAGGTACAATAAAATGCTAGTAACCAAACTAATAGATTGTTACATGCACAAGAAGTGTGTTGTGTGTGTGTGTGTGTGTGTGTGTGTGTTCTTAGATAAGAAGTCTCAGTGCTGTAAAGTTGTAATGTTTCAATTTAGTCTGTAAATTTAATGCACTCTCAATAAGACAGGTTCATTCTCAAGTTCCTATAGCCAAAAAAGCTTAAGTATAGCCAAAAAACTTTTTGAAAATTGAGTCATGATGGAAGATTTGACTAACCAGATACCAAAATATAAAAGTTCAGTGATTTCAAAGGAGTTATTAAGAGAAAATAGATAATAAATCATTGAAGTTGTAGAGTTAAGAAAATTTCCCATCTAAATAAAAATTTAAATTTTAGTGTGTATGCCCTTTTACATTAGTCTGTAGAGAACAGTCTGTTAAATACATGGTGTTCAGAATTACTTCTTACCGTGGACAAAAATAAACTCCAGAGGGATTGAAGAGCTAGACATTTTTTAAAAGCATAGACCTGCTCAAGAAAATGTATATATATTTTTTACCATCTTAGAGAAGAGAAATAGATGAATTCGACTATCTCAGAATGTAAGATCGTTAAAATAAATGACCCTTTAACAATGTCAAAAAGACCAGCGATAGACTGAGATAAAATATTTGCAACACATATAATATATGAAGAATTAATATCCAGAAGAAAGCGCCACTACAAATCGATAAGAAAAGAGCAAGACATTGAACAGGCGATTCACAAGTTAATAAATGCAGACGGTAATGCATGCTGTGCGGTGCTTCGGCCCGGAAGGATTTGTCTCCCCAGCTGCTGAGAGCCTTGCTGGCTGACTGCCCTCAGCTGCCAGCCCTCTCTGGGAGTCTCACCCACAGTACATTCCCCGGGCAGCTCTCAGCCAGTGACTGGGGGACGCTGGGGCATAAGGACCTGGCCACCATGTTCTAACCAGACACTTCAAAAAGCCATTCTAGCTTCAGAGATCACCAAGAAAGAGGTCAGCTGAGGCCTTCGCTGTGCAGCCCAACTTTTCCCTCGTCCTCCTTCCTTCCCAGGCCCCATGGGTGTTTATTGAAAGAATATCACTCCCTGAGAATTTCCTGCACCCTCATCTCTGTCTCAGCACCGGCCTTCCAGGACCTGTCAAGGAACAGTCAGAGAACATGAAAAGTTGGCTTGCCCTAGTCCTAATTAGGGAAATGCGAATTATTAAAAAAAAAATCAAAGGTCCTTTTTTGCTTGTTGGATTGGCAATGTATTTCAAAGACTGATCACATCCAGGGGTGGTGAGGGCATGGGAAAAGAACGTTTTCATATGCAGTTAGAAAGCAAATTGGTAAATCACTTTTGGAAAGCAATTGGCCGTAACCTATCAACTCCATCTCTACGTACCTACTTTAGAGAAATAGGAGGACATTTGCATAAAAAGATATATGAAGCAGTTCATCGAAACGTTTTTTAATAGTGAAAACTTTTTTGTAATCTGCTCAGCATTCCAGGAACTACTTCTTTTTAGCTCAGTGCAGGTGACGCTGTCAATCACAATAGCCCCAGTGATAGTTAATTTTATGTGTCAACTGGACTCAGCTAAGGGATGCCCAGAAGGTTGGTAAAATGTTATTTCTGGGAATGTCTGTGAGGATGCTTCTGGAAGAGATTAACATTTGAATGGGAATCAAATAAAGAAGATGCCTCCTTCCTGTGGGTGGGCATCATTCAGTTAGTTAAGGGCCCGCATAGAACAAAAAGGCCAAGGATGGGTGAGTTGCTCTCTGTAAAGCAGGGACAACCATCTTCTCCTGTCCTTGGACCTCACTGTTCTTGGTTCTCAGGTCTTCAGACTCACTTGGTACCCTGGTGCTCAGACTCAGCATTGGTGCCCCGGTACTCAGGGCTTCCAGTTTAGACTGGAACCACGCCACCAGCTTTCCTGGGCAGGTCATGGGACTTCTCGGCTTCCATAATCTCATAAACCAACCCTTCATAATCAGTCTTTCTTTGTGTCTCTGTACATCGGTTCTGTTTCTTTGGAGAATACTGTTTAACGCAAGCCTCTTCCTCTGCATGGCACAGTGGCACATAGGACTAAGCACAGGACCACAGCATCTCATTCCCCGGGACCCAATGACAGATCCAGAGGTGTGCACCGCTTCCCATGGGGCCAATGTGGGACCTGCCGGAGAAGTGATAGCTGGACATTGATACACAGAGGGTCTCTGGGGAGCAGTTGTTAAGCTAAGGGCTATCGGGGGGCATCTTCTCTGGAACACGAAGGAGGCTGTCAATGGAATGAAACCACACACACACAGAGGCTGAGCAAGAGCTGGAAACACTGAGTTTTGAAGCATTCAGCCTCCAGATCCAGCTATGTCTGGATCTTTTATCTCAATAAGCCAGTAATTTCCCTAATTTTGCTGAAACTAGTTTAATACAAATTCCTAAATCTTGCAACCAGAAGAATATTAACATGATTAGCAGAGCATTGGGACTAGTTAAATGACAATACCTGCACACCAGCAGTTGACAAATTTTTTTTCAGTAAAGAGCCACATAGTGATTTCTTCAAGCTCTGCAGGTCATATGTTCTAGCTATTCGTCCCTGCTGTCGCAGCATGAAGCAGCCATGGACAATATGTAAATGATGAGCATGGCTGTGTTTTTCATAAAACTTTATTTACAAAAACAGGGGGCCACCCAGCTTTGGCCCTCCAGAAATAGTTTGCCAGCTTCTATTATTATATCACGGAAGCCTGAAGTAGTTGAAAAGCGATGTCCTTCCAGAGCTTTGTGGTAGGATAACAGTTGCAACACAACCCATGGCTTTTCATTCTCAGTGATTCTTTTTCACCTTTCTGTCCTGGAGCGTGGTGATACTTGCAGGTATTCTGCCTGGGATGCTCTTCCGTAAGGGACTTACCTGGCTGGCTCCCTTCCTCCTTCAGTCTGTTACTCAAATGTCTCCTCAGTGACATTCTATCCAAAACAACAAGCTCTCTCAAAAACTACTTTTCTGCATCCCCTGCTTTACATTTCTTTTTAGTTATTTTGCCCACCTAACATACTCTACATTTTTGTACTTTGACATGTCCATGAGGATGGGCATTTTAATCTGCTTTGTTCGCTATCCTAGTGCTTAAAATAGGGTCTGGTACATAGCAGATGCTCAATAAATATTTGTTAAGGGAATGACTAATAATGGTAACATTTATTGAGTACTTATTATGTGCACTACTATTACTATTGGGCATTGTAGAAAGTGCTTTATGTGTATTAATTATATCAATTCTCACAGCAACCCTTTATGGTATGCCACTACTATACCTATTTGACGTGTATCTGGGCAGTGGCAAGGTTGACATCTATTGCCACAGAGAAAACCAAAGAGTAGAAAATATAAAGCCCAAATCCTTGGCTTTTGCTTCCAAAATAGGTGCTTACAACACATAGTGAAGATAATAGTCTTGAAAGCCAAAGTGTTTGCATGCAAGATCTGACCTTTCAAAAATAGAAAAATATAGGAAGGTGTTTGTGTAGCCAAAAGCCAAGTACCCATCGGATTTAGGCATAAAATTTATCCTTAAGTAATAGTTTGGGATGAATACATGCCTTTTAGAATAAGGTGGGAAAAAAACCACTCTTGGTGTAGGTGGGAGATTTTCTTCAAGTAGGCGAGCTGCAGAATGAGTCCCTGGTGTGGGTCGCAAAGTGTCGGCCAGATCAGAAAGATGTAGGTCTTGATTATCAGCTGTGTCCCAGGAGGCTAAAGACCTCATCGAGAAGAGCTAGGCGGGTCCAGAGCCTGGAGTAGCATTGACTGATCGCGTTTCCAGGTGGAAGGACCAGGGCAGCTCAAAGCTCTGGTGATCCTCTTAGGGAAGGGCAGACCTGAAGGGAACTGGAGCTGGGCTGAAAATTTTCCAGAGCACTAGGCCTGAGCAGAGGAGACCGTGGAGTGATGGAGGTCATCTTGGGTGATCCCAGGAGACGACGATGCCCACAATCCATCGATAGTCTCCATCCCCAAGCCACAACACGTAAGCCCCTGCCCCTGTCTTACGTCACCTCTAAGGGCGTGGGGTATTGGCTTTCATTGAGTGGTTACCTAACAGAGACTAGGAAAAACTCAGAATGGACTGTGTTTACTCAGAAGGGACTCAGTCAAGGTCTCTGCCATTCAGCTAAGAGCTGTATGCAGTGTGGGATGGATGAAGAAAATGACAATTCCGTGTACATGAGATTTGTGATACTGAGACCAATCCCTGTTAGGAACGATCTCCAGTGCATCGTGCTGAGTAGAAAGGGAACCAGTCCCTGCACCCCGTGTACAGTGTATTCCCATTTATACCAATGAGGGTAGAGAGAACGTGGGATGGGGGACTTCCCCTTTTCAGTCCACGCCCTTCTTAAAGTTTGAACTTTTTACAGGAATGTCTTCAGCTACTTTTTATGTAAAGACAACAGTGACCTGGAAAGATGCCATGATTATGCTGCATAAACTTTTTTTTTTTTTTTTTTTGACTCAAGCAGCACCATTTCAAGACCACCTTCTCTACCTCTGGTCATGCGCTTCCCTCCCCCACCCCACAGGCTGGTCCAGGAGTCATCCTCTCAGCGACCTGCATGGTCTCGCTCTAGCGTATATATTACGTAGTACTGAACATGACAGGCTCATGGGTTTGTCTTCTCCACTAAACTGAGGGCAAGGAAGAGATCTTCTTCAGCTCTGTGCTCAGAATCTTCTCGGACCTCAACATATGTGTGATGAAGGCATGAGGAAAACAACGATACTAAACCTATTTCCGATTTCAGGTTCATCCCTCAGTTTTATTTTCTCAAGCTTTAAAATACCGCTATTGTGACCTGCCTCAAATTTGAATACGAAAGCTAAAATATAAAAAGCCCAAAGCAACAAAAGATACAGCAGGATTCGTTACTGAAATTTAGTTTTCTGTCAATTCTCTAAACAATATGAAAGATGAAACTACTAAGGGTATGAATATTATAAACGATCGAAAGTCTCCTATCTTTAAAATCCAGGCCAAGAATTTTATGTAACGATGATTTTATCTATAGCTTCCTTTTAGTATGACATTTGAATGTGGGCTGGTGCTAAAAATACGTAAGGGAATTAAAAGGTACTCTTCTGAGTCTGAGCCACCCATGAAGTTCAACTCCACCCCTTTCAAGTTTTAGAGACTTGAGAAAGTGACTAAGGCATGTCTAATGGTGGGGGAGGGGTGACAGATGGACACGAGATTGTCGATGAACGTAAGCAGCACCCAAATCCCTCACAATGAGGAAACTCTTGCATAGGGTTTTGGGGTCTTTGTACAAATGACAGAGAGTGCTCAGTGGACTTGCAGACTTCTATACAACTTTCTGGGGGTAAAATATGGATGCTAAAATGGAGGTGACCCCCAGGTTTGGGAGAAGGGGAGTGAGGGGCACAGAAGGGCCTGAGGGATGCCATCGCAGCGCACCCCCTGACCGACCCACTGCTCCGGGGCCGCTTCCACTTCCGCGGGACGCTGGAACCCCCGGTTTCAGGAACTGAGAGCGGTGCGGAGGAAGTGGGCACAGCTTGGGTGGTTTGGGAATCTTTCCGGGACCCCCTGTTCCTCTTTTCCGCTTCGGCTCATCCCCACGGGCTGATGGACTGGGCCCTGCACAGGGTTAACCAGCTCGGATGCTGGGTGCTGCCAGGATACGAAGACGTGGGTCCTGGATTCTCAAGTCTTCCATTTGGTTCTCCGCAGGGGCGGTGAGGACCATGGGGACCATCGCGTCTCGGACTCTTGGACGCAGCAGCAAGACTGCCGTGATCATTTTCCTCAGGTTGAATTTCTTCGGATGTGTTTTAAATAAGCGCAACGATGATTTCTCTAGGTTTTCTTTAGGGTAGCATCAATACAGCATACACTATGTGTTAGAATTTAAAACATGTCCAGACGAGGGGACGTTTCTCTTCAGGTGCCTTCTCATTAAGAGCAACAGGTGCTTAAATCCCGGGACCCTTTGATTGCAAGAATAATTGCAAGAATGGTAAAAAGACAAGTAAAGCCGTGGCTGGCATCTTCCACTGTGTACCGCTTCCGCACTGAGGCCAAGTTTGTCCTCTCTCCACCCCTCCACCCACATGAAAGCACTATTGCCTCTTATAGAAGAATTTTTCCATTTTTTTCCTTATCATTACTGTCAAGAGTGTAGTCGAAGCCCCATCATCTTCTACTTGGATTCCTGGAACCGTTTCCTTACTTGGCTCCTACGTTGGCATTTCTGTTCCTTCAGCCACTGAGGATTTTTTATAAACACATCCTCAGCTTCCAAGGGCTCCCACTGCACCGAGAATATAATTTGAATCCTTGCCGGGGTCTCAGTGACCTGACCCCTGCCTTCCTTGCCAGCACAGGCCTCCTTTGAGTCCTAGAACAGAAGCTGTCACACGGGATGGCATGGCCCCTCTGCCCAGGTGACTCTTCGCCCCATTCTTTGCATGGCTGGCTGCTTCCCAGCCTTCAGGCTGTGTGTCTCTTCCTCGGAAAAGTTCTTCCTGACACGCTGCCTGTTTTTTATTACGACACTGGGTTTATTACCTTCAGATTCTTTATCACAGTCTGTAATTATAGGAATATCTGTTTACTTGCTTCTACTGTGTAGCCTCTCAGACTGCAAACTATGAGAGAAGAAATCCACGCAGTACCTAGCGTGTTTCCTGGCTCACAGTAGCTGCAATCCATAAATATGAGTGGCGTGGGTGCATTTTTCTGAAGTGGCAATGAAAACATGAATTAACTGAGGACAGTACTAAGCCCTTTAACCCAGACCTAACTTGCCCCACAGACATAAAGGACTGAGGCAAAGTCACAGGTTCCTAGCAAGGGCTCCTCTTTCCAGCAGGGAGGGTCCACTGCAGCCTCCACACAGCTAAGGTCCCCCTGCTTCCCGCTCTGGCCTTCTTGGACTTGCCCCTTAGCCAGGACAGAAGGCTCAGGCCAAACTCTTGTGGTTCCTCTGGTCTTCTTGCTCAGCTTTGGCTTCTGAAAGTCACAGAGACTTGCATGGACCTTGTTGATCAACAAAGAATAAACCCTCTCTTCTTCCCAGAGCTTTTGAAAGACTTCCTTCGGTGCTGGGCATTCTGAGTTTTAGAGGCTCCACCCCCTCATCGTATCACTCATATTAAAAGGAATTCATAGCCCATATTTAAAGACTTTTATGATTTTGTTCTTGAGATTTTTGGCTACGACTAACATTTAATTTTTGATGAACTATTATCTTTTTCTCAATCATTATGTATGCTTGTAAAATAAGAAAAGCTAACTCACAAATTGCTCGTGAATGTAATGACATTTTCGATACCTAATTTAAATGAAATAAATGAGGTGTTTTGCAGATGCTTAATAAAATGTGTATTAATATAAATGTTGCAGTTTTCTTCTGCAGTCATTTTTTTTCTGATCTCAAACTTTTTCTTTAAAAAAATGGAAGTAAAAATCATAGGCCTTAAGCATTGGGGATATGACCCCTAATAGATAAGGCAACAGTGCTTCTATTTTCTTCATATCTGTAGCTTTCCTTTCACTTAAAGATGCTTTGTGAGCTGGGGGCAGCTGACCCCCCCTGTGCAGGAAAATGGCCTGTTCCACTACAGACTTAGTTCGACAATAACTAGAGAAAATAGGAAGGAATAACTTAAAAGGATTTATATATATACATACACACACACATAGGAACTGGGTTAATATGTTAAGTGCCATTACTGTGTTATTTTTTAATCAGGGGAGATGGTTGTGTTTTTAAAAATCATTATCAGAATAATACAAACGCAGGAGTACATATATATAATCATCCATAATCCAAACTGCACCCCTGAAATATCACTGATAACACTGTGATTATTTCCTTTTAGTCTTTTATACATATACACACATACACATTTTATACTATTAAACTACGCTTGTATACAATTTCGCATCCTATTTTTTCGTTTATATTAACATCATGATTATTCTACATTATCACATTTTCTGTGAAAATACCGTTTTGTTGGTCACATTCTAGTCTGCCGTATGGATCTGCTGTAATTCATTTCATTGCTCTCTCAATGTTGGGAATTTCTATTTCTGTTGTAAAGGTATATGTCATCAAGATAGAATGCCGCTGGAGATTGACTCCTGTCCTCCACACAGCTTCCTGTCTTCCAACAGGGCTTTTGAAGTCCTCGTCCTCTGTTTGGGGAGTACAGAGGAAGGCGAGGCAGGCCGGGGAGCAGTCACTCTACGTGTCAGCTCCTTTACGCTCAGTCTTCTCCCCGTCCAATCTCTCCAAGTCAGGCTGACGAAATAGCTGCCAACTGAGTGGTAGATTCTTGGAATTGCTGCCACTGTCCTGGAAGTCCCAGCCAGCTGCAGAAGCCAGAAGAATCGCCATCAATATCTCAGTGGGGTGGACAACCCCCACCAGCTGATGCCAAACCACAGCCAGTCCCGGAGGGCTCTGGACAGCAAAGACCCTCAGAACTCCCAGATGGAGAGCTGTGGCCCATGGTGCCAACAAGTCCCCCTCCCCACAAAGTAACTCACATACCACAACAAGCCTTCCTTCCCCCAACAGTAACTCCCACATCAAAATCGAATTCTTGGATCCCATTTATTGCCTTTTGGCTGGGTATGACTGTATATGCACTACAATTCTGGTTTTCTAAAATAATGCCATTTCGAATGCAAGGTCCTGGATGACACTACAGAAGATTGAATGAAATGGTTCTGCATCTTGCTCTCATCTCACAGAGCAATGAAAAGCACAAAGGCTTCCAAATAACAGCAAGGAAATTCCTGAATTCCTCTTCTCGAGGGAGAATTCTAATCAGAATTGTTGAGGACGTAATTTTATTTTTCTTTTATGAAAAGGATAATACAATAAAGGACCAGAGCATCCATTCTATTTCAACTTCCATTCCTGGTAGCCCAAACCTTTGTCAACACATACTTTCACCAGAGTCATCTGGGATACTAAAGAAGTTGATTAAAGAAAGTGAAAAAAAAAAAATTGGAAAAAAAAAAAAAAAGCAGAAGCAAGTACCAGGAGCCTTTTTAATCGTCCTGGCATTTCTTCCTTCTTCCTAGTGGACTGGGCTGCTGGAGCATCTCTTGGCAGCTGTGATGTCCTCCACACCTGGATGAATAGCCCAACGAGCCAGATGTGATGGGGTGAGAGCAGTGTTCTTGACCACACGACTACATGTCCATCCTGAGATGGAACATCTTTGCTCTTCTTTCTCTAGCCATGCCTGTCTGGTCAAGATCCTTGCTGAATGCTGGTGATTGGGGTGCTCCCCCCCCCCCCCGCCCGCCCATGACAACATAAGCAGGCTGAATTAGGCTCTGAACTAAGGACATACGCATTGTTTTATTATCATACAAATGCTAGAGGAAAATAGTGATCACACTGCTGGGTTGCCAAACCCACGTAGAATTTACCCCACAAGGTTAAATATTATGTCAAACCTAACCTAATTTCCCAGTATAGTATTTCTGAAAGGAACCTTGCACAAGCATTTTCTGGGTGGGGAATCTTTGCATGTAACTTGTTGTGAGAAAGGAAATTTCCTTTTCTATGATTCACCAAAACTTTACCATAAGTGCTATGGGAAAAGGGAGTGACAGTTTCATTGGCAGAATAGAAAGCACAACATGCCTCCTGCCTTCAAAGGGCTTATTGTCCCCCAAGTCAGGACATTACCTCAGTTTCTCTAGATCTCAGCTGTCTACGTATAGAATTTGACAACTGGATCGGGTACTTTACGAGGTCACTTCTGTGACTCTAGGTCTCCTGCATCACACGCGCTCCGCAGAATGCAATGTTAACGTGGAAGGTCACTGAACGGCTTTACGATCACCCAAATTCTGTCTCTTAACAAATATATATTATATTCCTGAAAGTAGCTAAGGGAGTACATCTTAAATGGTGTCAGCACACGCACGTGCACACACACAAGTCCATTATTTGCGATGCGGGTATTGACTAACCTGAGTACGGTAATCATTTCACTATGTGGACTGTATCACATCATCAAGTTGTACACCTTAAACTTACCCAGTGTTGTCAATTATATCTCAATAAAGCCGAAAAAAAATTCTGCCCTTTAAAAGCTACCAGTTTCATTACTATCTGAAAATATCACATGCCTTTGCCTCTGTCTGTCCCTAACACGGGTGACACCTTGTGCACCCATCCTTAGCTTGCTGCCCTCCTGTGTGAAACCTTATCTGTCAGTGCCCACAGGTATCCATTTCCCTTTCCTGTGTTCATTCAACACGTTGTCATCACTAAATTCACTTTTTTGGTGCTCACAGCAAGCCCATTGTCTTGCATTATTAATATATGATGATTAACTACAATAGAGGTTATGGAACAAATGAAGTGCTATGGAAACACTGACGTGAACAATTAATTGCCACCAGGGAAGAGAGAATAGTTGAGCACAATTGTTTTCAAGGGCAGGACCAGGTAAAGGGGTTCATGTGGAGTGGCAGTGAGCGGCATACTCCATGATGATTATAAGCATTCAAGCCTGGGTCAATGAAAATTTGTTAAACAAATGAACTTCTAATGGGGGTAGCTGAGTGATATGAATGCCATTTACAATATACTAGATAAATGAAGGGACGTGTGGTATGGAGGAGGATGTTGGACTTCAACCAGGCACTTCTCTGAGGTCAGGGGGAAGTGTGTGGGTTATCTGCGAGCACTCTACATTTCATCTTGTGTGGTTATAGTGCTGTATGATGTACAGAGGGCTTTTCACAGCGACTGTCTAGTGTTGCTTTTGCTCCTAACATCCTATAAAGTAAGAAGGCCGGATTACAATTACCGGGCTCAGGGTAGTCCCTAAAGTAACATCCGTGTCTGACTATCCCTGCTGTTAACACAAAAAAAACCTGAGGTTCAGAGAAGTTAGCGCATTCGCTCAAATAAGTGAGAGAACTGTGCAACCCCATGTTCTAAGGACAAATTTAGGGATTTTTTTTGTTTGTTTTTTAACCACTAAACGTGGTGATGTTTAATGCTGGGGGAGCAGATATCATTTCGGACAAGAATATGAAGAGTAGAGAACAAGGACTTTGGGGCAACCCTTATTTTAGGGGGAAAGAGGGGAGCAAATGAAGGTGACTACATGACCTGTCACTCCCCACCCCCATGAGACTAAGGTCCTTCAGGGAGAAAGGTCTGCTATCCCTTGTCCCCCTGACAAAACTAAGCAGATTACTGAGCACACAGTAGGTCTCCACTATATTTACGTGGAGTAATAATAATAGACCACATGCTTGCCCAGCGGGCTGAGTCAAGGTAAGCACAAAGAACAGACAGGATGACAATCTTTGAATGGCGCTTCCTGAGGTGGGCCAGGTACTGCCAGCATTAAGAAGGGCTACATTTAGGTGTACATGGATGAAGACAATGAACAGATTTCCGTGGAAGAAGGTGGGTGTAATGGGGGGAAAACAGTGATGTAAGGAACGCCGTGCCGGATTTGAAGTAGAAGGTGCAGTTTAGGGCATGATTTTCCCGGCCAAACCAAGAAATCCAGGGCCCTGCCTAGGCAGGGGCTGGTGGTGGGGATGGCACCTGAGTGTTAGTGGAGCGTCTCCCTTCTGCATGACTTGGAGATTGTTGGAACGCCCAAGTCCAGGGTCCGAAAGGCCCGATGCTGAAAGGCACGAGGAGATAAAGTTCGTTTCTGGGCCACTTTGAGAGGTGGCCAACGAGGAGCCCAGGTCCTTTCCTCGGTGCTAGGGAAGCCCTGGTCTGCAGGCAGCTCCTCGCGTCTCCCTGGCTCTGACTCCTGGCACCGGTAAACGGCGGGTCCCTGGGGCTCCTTACTTAGCCTGTCTCTGTCTCTGGATGCTCCTCTCTTCCCACGCCCCATCTCTCCGCATCCTTCCCTGTTTCTCTCCCTGGGGAATAAAGCAGGGTGCCTTGCGGGAGTCCTCACGCTCCCCGCACCGCACGCCCACCCCGCGTCCTCCTCAGCGGGCCGGGAGCAGCCAGCCATCCGAGCTCCGGTGCGCACCAGGGGACTGGCCGGCCCGAGCGGAGCCGGAGCCGGAGCCCGAGCCCCAGCGCGCGGGCGCAGCTTAACGGTCCCGCGGCCGCGCCCCGCCTGGCGGGCGCCCGCGGTGCTGCCGCCCCGCCCCTGCGTGATGACGCCGGCGCCCAACGCGGAAGCCGCTCGCGGCGCGCCGGGTCCAGCCGCGGGCTGAGCGCCGAGCCGCGGCGGGCGCAGGATCCGGGTCGCGGCGCGCGCCGATCGCAGCCTCCGGCCCCAGCGCGGCGGAGCCGGCGGAGCGAGCGGCAGGGGCCGAGCGCGCCGGCGGGCGGAGCGGGGCACGGCGCGCCGGGGCCGCGCCGGGGGGATGCGGCTGCCTCCCCGGGCGGGCGAGTAGAGAGGGCGGGTCCCCGGCCTCGGGAGCGCGGCGGTGGAGGGGACAGAGGCGGCGGCCATGGCGACCCCCGGCAACCTGGGGTCCTCCGTGCTGGCGAGCAAGACCAAGACCAAGAAGAAGCACTTCGTAGCGCAGAAAGTGAAGCTCTTTCGGGCCAGCGATCCGCTGCTCAGCGTCCTGATGTGGGGGGTAAACCACTCGGTAAGGGCTCGGGCTGCGGCGCGCGGTCCTTTCCTCCTCCTCTTCTTCCTCGCTCCCCTCCTCCTCCTCCTCCTCCTCCTTCTCCTGCTGCAGCTGCTGCGGGGCGGAGAGCCCGAGCCGGGGCCCCGGCCCTCCGGGGCTGCCCGCCCGCCGCGGCGCCTGTGTCCCCCGTTCCTGGCGCACTCCTGCCCCTCCGGGCCACTTGGACCCCCTTTGGACCTAGGTCCGGAATCAGGACAACGACGGGTCCCATCTGCATGTGAGCCCTGTGGTCGGTACCAGTGTCGCCCCGCGTCCGTCCGTCCGTCCGCCGATCCGTGCCCGCAGCCTGGGTGGGAACTGGGAAGTTTTTGCGGGCGCGGCGCGCCGGGGCTGTGAGCCTCGGCGGGGGCGGCCGCGATCCGAGTCCCGGCGATCGCTCCCTTCTGCTGGGCGCTGCGGGGGCGGCTCGGCCCTTCGCCGGCCGGCAGGTGTACCTGTCCGAGGCTGGGAGCGTCCGGAGCCTCCCCGCGGGGGCATAGGGGTGAGAATACTGGAGATCGGGGAGACCCGGACAGAGGCTTTAGTGCTTAGGTCCTTTTTTTCCTTTAAAGGCGATATTGTTGGACACAAGGAATGTTTTCGACGAAGAAAAAAGCCGGTGTGAATACGGCACTGGGGTTTAGCATCTTCCTCTGCTCCTCTTCCGCATCGCCCTGCCGCTGTGCTGGCTGGAGAGCGGCTCCGCGGGGAGGCTCCCTCCCCGCACCTCCTCCCCCACCTTGGGGGCCAGGCCGAAGTCGCCGACTGCGGAAGGGCGCCTTGGGGGATGACCGCGGGAGGGGGTCGGCGGGCGCGGAGGAAGGCGGTCTGGAGTCGTTGCACCCGTTCCGGGGTTTTCTTTAAAAGGCTGGAGGAGAGCGCTCGGAAGGGTTAGCTTCACGCACAGCCCAGAGGTAGTGGACGATGCGCCGCCGCGGGCTCTGCGGACTGCGGGCTGAGGATCTGAAATAGCCTCCAGCTGATCTGACTGCGGGAAACCCCCGCATTTTTAATCTTCCTAGAATGTGGAAACATGATAGGCGCTGTTGGCCGGGCCATGAAAGTTTAAATGAGCTTGTGAATTTTGACCATGACCTTACCCATTACCCGCTGCAGTCAGTTAGCCTGTGGGAAGAAAGTGTCAACTTGCTTTCCATACTTTTTAATTTCGATGGAGGCCTCTGTGCCCTTTTCATCATAATGCAAATGACAGAAAACCATGCTGGTTTTAAAAGAACATTCTGAATTTAATGAAGGTGTTTGAAATGATTCAAAAGCATCGTGTTTGTACTTTTCTCCCAAGCTGAGCTGGGGAAAAGGTGAAGCAGTATCAGGATTGATTGTGTTTGCATGGAGTGACCATTTTTAAGGTTTAGAAGTGATCATTTCTGTCAGCCTGATGCCTGATCCATTGTAGTGCATTTTAACTTTCTGACAATCCTAATTTAGTAATTAGGAATGTCAGCTTTCACAAAAGCATACATTACTGTACCAAAACTCTCCTAAGTTTTATTATAGTATGTAAAATGAATTTTTTCCCATGTACTGTAAGTCTACAATTTAGAGTTATGTCTAATTCTGTTAAGCTTTTTAAATTTATGTTGTTCGTTACTTTAAAAAATTAATGTCAGTTCTGTATTTTGGGGTGCTTTTATCTGCTTTGGATTTCCGGTGTTTTGGTCAGGAGAGTGTTTATATCTGAGGGTTTAATCTAGCAAAGTAGTGTCAACAGTATATTGCTGAACTCCAGTTTACTTTAGAAAATCATGAAATGGTGCATGTTTTACTGTGACCACTTTGTTGCTACTTTGTATTTGTGAATTGCTACATTTGTTTTAGAGTTTTTTGCCAATTGGAAATACTTTGAAGCTACTTACAGCTTATGTGAGTAATATATGATTTGCAGGTAGTGCATTTTGTGTTATTTTCTCTTGCTTTCAAGAAAAGTTAGCAATTCTAAGTAGAGTCATCCAGAGAAGTGAAGTTTCCATTGTATGTAATGTAACCATGTTATTCATTCACAAAAAAGTGTGCCAGCCGCTGTGCAAAGATTGCTGAAAACTCCCATTGTAATTTAGTCCAGGTATCTTTGAGAGTCTGAGTTGACATAAGAAAAGTCTGTTTCACAGGCTTCTTTTTGAAAATGTCTATTTTTCTTTATTATTTTTGAAAGACAAGAAAGGAAATGTATATAAAGATGGAATCTAAGCACTTAGATGCCATGTGTTCCTGGTTGATTTCAGTTTAGCCAACAAAGTCTAACATTAAATAACTGTTTTTTATATGCCCTGTGTGCACCAGAGTCCATATAGTATAATATGAGAATAACTAGGTCGACATTAAGAAGGAGCAAGCATAGTGTTGTATATGAATGGGAACATTTGAGAAAGCATAGTGGAGAAGGAATAGATCATTCACATAGTCTTTTCCTACATTTCTGATATGATCAGAATAAATGGGGGGGGGAATTTGTCACAAATACTGCAATTTCATGCTCCTAAAATTCATGTCTTAAGATGATTTAGAGATAACCAGACTTTAGAGTGCTGAAGGAGAACTACATGTCTATTGTATTATGTAGGCATCTTCTACGGGGCTTGGGGACCTTATGCATACAATGGTGAAATGCTGCTTGGATCAGCGTACTAATTCTTTCTCTAATTCTGTTGACCCTGGGCGTGTTGACTAGTTTTACATTAATGTTTGCATCTGGATAATTTCCAAGTGTTTTCTAACTTCAAGATTTGACAGTTTTTAGAGTCCACTAGATTCATAGCTTTATACTCAGTTGCACAGACCAGGAGTGGTAAAACTATATAACACAAATTGCGTTTTCATTATAACCTGGCCAGTGCAGCAGCAGCATCCAGGGAATTTTCAAGGCTATGACGAGAGGGAAAGTCGGTGGCGACTGGAGAGATGTGTGAACTAAGAGTTTGTTGACTTGATTGCCGTTGGCCTGCTTTGCAGCTATTAAGTGAAAGTCTATTTGATTGATATGTAAAAATTTGCAGTTAAAGTAGGAATGTTCAAGTCCATTGTGGTGGTAATTCTCAATAAGAATAATTCTGACTTTGTGTGGTTAATTTGATATGCTACTGCTTTCTAACTTAAAATACCCATCAATGAATGGATCACTGCCAATTTTAAGTATTTTAAGCAGAAAACATAATTGAATACATAAAAGAAAAGATGATTTAAGAAGGCAATTTTGTCTTGTTACATTTGGGATTAAACTAAAAATAATCAGGCAGTTAGCTTCTCCAAATTATATTTTAATAGTGTGAGGAGCGTGTAGAGTGATCTGAGCCAAGACTTGTTTTAAACATATTCTAAAATAATTTTATGCAGAGTGAAATGTGAGCCTCTTAGAAATTATATTTAAAAGCCTATTTATCTAGAGGAAGATATTTTCTGTATAGAAAAAAAATTGAAGGACGTAAAACTTGTTTAAAACAAATAAAGTATTTAGAAGTAGCCGTTATTAATATCAAAATTTTTTGGTTGCAAGCATAGAAACACAAATGAGTTTAGGCAGACATTTCAAATATTCGGGGCGTGGGTGTGTGGGGGTGGGGTGAGTGTTGGAGGTCTATCACTGAAGAAGCTGGGATTGGTAACCAAAGCAAGAGAACAGGAAAAGGGCGGGGCTTCCAGAACCATTGGAACCAGGCGCGTGGGTACTGTTGGGACTTTTCTGTCCTTTATGGCTTTCTTCTTACTCTTAGCTTACAGGTTTCCTGCACAGGGCAGCGAACTCATGGTTCCTGAATTTGACATTTTGTGCTTTCTGCCCCTAAAAAGGGACTTTCTTGCCTGATTCAGTTGTGAAAATCCCATGGAAGGATTCCAGCTGGATTGACTTCGGTCACTCAGGGCCTCTCCTTGGATGGAGCACTTATAAAAAGGTGGCAGCTCCCGCCCGTTGGAGTTGGGGGAAAAGCAGTTCCCAAAAGAAAGGAGAGGGTCTGGACAGGCAGGGTCAGGCAGGTGTCAGTCCTAGTAGAGCTGGGGTGTTTATATTGGTGTTGTGTACTGCATGTCATGTTTTGATGAATATGTGGTTTTCTAGGTAGAAATTCATAGCTTTTGTTATATTCTTGACAAAGTCCAGGACTTGAAATAGGTAAATACTATATTGGAGGAATAGTGATGTCTTTTCTGTTTGTGGGTTTATATTTGGGCACTGGAAAAGATAAAAGAACCAGGTTTAAAAATGAAATATATGACTATGAAAAATTAACTGAATAGAATACAACAAGGCAATTAAAATAATAATTAGCTAGACAGTAGATGACATTCATTGAATGGAACCCAACTAATTGTTCATTTAAGAACTAGTCTCATACTATTTTTTTCTTTCCTCTTTAGAGGATGGAAAATACCAAGCAGACATGTTTGAAGTGTATTATCAGGAAAATAGTTTCATAACCTCTAAAATTTGGGGTTATGTCCTGAGAACTGAATACATTTTATTCTCCATTTCTTCTCAGATACCTTAGAGTGAACTTGAGTATTTAGAATGAAACTGGACTCCTTCTTAGAATAATGGTTTTGAACAAATAAACAAAAATACATAGGATATGTACTATTAAGCAATTACGATGATTTCTCTTTCTATAGCAAGGTTGTCTTGCTGTGCCTTTAGAAAGATGTTTAACAAGAATTGTAATAAACAAACAAACTCTACCTTAAGTTGATTATAAAATGCAGTCAACCAGAATAATTAATTCTGCCAACATACCCTTTGAAATCTAAATTTTGGAATGGAAGAGAATTGGTGGAATTTCGCTAAATGGTTTGTGATGAGATGGATTAGGTTCAAATCCTGCCTCCTTTATTTATGGGCTTTTTGAGCAGATAGATAGATGATCTAGGCGCTTGCACCCCAATGTACTCATTTTCAAAGTAGAGTTCATGATGTCTACCTCACAAGGTTATTTTGAGGGTTAAGTAAGATCATGCATTTAAAGTCTAGCACTGTAACCAGCACATAATAAAGATTCAGTAATTAATACCTATAAATGATCAAATTCAGATGCAGTTAGGCTGGTAGCAAATTAATAAACACTAGACAAGTGCTTCTCAAATTTAATGTGTGTATGAATCAATTGAGGACATTTTAAAAATGCAAATTCTGACTCAGGTCTGGGATGAGTCCTGAGATTCTGCACTTATCAGACTCCCAGGTGATTCTGACACTGCTTGTCCCTAAGCCACACTTTGAGAAGCAAGATAGTAGAAAGAATAATGTTAAAAATAAGGAGAAGTATTCAGGATTTGTCCCCTGACTGTATGTGATGAATTCTTGAAGGAAAGATGACCACATGAGAGAGTTAGAAAAGTCAGGAGAAGGAATATGTATTGGAAAAAGATATAAACCTTTTTGATTTAGCAGGTGGGATGAGAACTCGGGGGCAGGGTTAGGGCAGGGATGGAGAACTGAGAATGGTCCATGCAGGATTGGTAAACCATGGGGGTGAGTCAGATCTCTGAGGGAGAAGTTGGAACACTGGAGACACTTGTGTTGAGGGAAGGCGTGAAGAAGAAACGGAAGCAAGAGAAAACTCAGCGAGAAGGCCAGCATAATTGGATGCTCTAGAGAGCACATTCACGGGTGTACTCTTTGAGATAGTGGTTTATGGGTTGTGTGTGTGAGTGTGTGTGTGTGTGTGTGTGTGTGTGTGTGTGTGTACGCATACATGCAAGCTTAAAAATCTAAGAAATGGATGAGTGGAAGTAGAGACAGCTTCTCTTTTAGAAGGTTAGAAGTAGAAGGAAGGCAAAAGATGCTATTTAATTTAGGAATACCTATATATTTTCCCTCATTCCATCTCTTCCTTTCCATTTTCATCTCTACCAACGCCAACCAGATTTATTTCCCTCTTTGTGTTGTAAATTACCTCCTGCTTATCTCCCTGTTTCTAGATCTATCCATGTTTCTGTTTTTGTCATAGACCCCTATTATAGTCTGGTGAAGGCTCTGGACCCCTGCTTAGAATAATAGTTTTGAACAAATAAACAAAAATACATACGATACATACTGCCAAGCCCACTGATGCCCTGAGCTCTATCCTTGGGTCACTTGAGGGTTTATGGAACCCAGGTAGGAACCCTTGCAGGAATAAGGTGGGGTGGGAAACACTGGAGCACACAGTAGCCAGGAAGAACGCTACGTAGTAGGAATGTTGCATAGGTTGAATTAATGACGTGCGATTCAAACCCATAGCCTTAACCATCAAGCGGTGCTGCCTGGGCAGGCCTGGGAGTTATGAATTGCATTGAAATCTGATATTTTCTTTCTTTAGTCTTAAAAGCTTTGACAGGCTGAGGACAGTGGTCCGCCCTCATCCATGAGGGTTATGTTCCAAGATCCCCGTGTTATTGACACATATATCCAGTGGGTACCTGAAACTATAGATACTACAGAGCCCTCTGTTTACTATTAAATGTATAAATTAGTCACAGTAAGAGATTAACAACAGTAACTAATAATAAAATAGAACAGTTCCGGCAGCGTACTGTAATAAAAGTTACGTGACCATGGTGTTCCTCTATCCTTCCCTTTTTTCCCCCTCAACCATCTGATAAGTGAGATGGCTACTAAATGATTAACTGGCAGGTAGTGGATATGCTAGTCAAAGGGATGATTCATGTCCTGGGCGGGATGGAGCGGGAAGGTGAGTGATTGCAGCACATTACTCAGAACAGTGCAATCTAGAATTTACGAATTCTTTATTTCTGGGATTTTCCATTTAATATTTTTGGATGTCTGTTGACTGTGGGTACTGATACCATGGAAAATAAAACTGTGGATAAGGGGTGACTACTGTATTAGCTGTTAATATGGAGGAAAAGTGTTTGAAAACACAGTTTTTCCTTTACAGAAAGAAAACCAGTGCTTATATTCAAAGCATGTAGGAAGAGAGCGTGTGTGTGTGTGTGTGTGTGTGTGTGTGTGTGTGTAAAATTTATTCATGAAAAGTGTTGTAGAGGGTTTTAAAACAGTAGCCTACCTAGCGAGAAGCCTTTACATTCAGAGGAAGTCTTTCTATTTTCTCACTGAGCAGTGGTTCAGACTCAGTCTCTGATGCCGCGCCGCTGGGTGTGTGGCTTTGGGCAAGTCTTTAGCTTCTCTTTCTCAGTTCCTCTCTTATAACAGGAGATAATAATAGCACCTATATTGGAGGTTTGGTATGTGGGTTAAATAAGTTGGTACTTATAAGGTACCTACCTACAGAGTTGCTTGCCCATGTTGTTAGTAAACTTCAGCTTGTCATCGTTTTTTTTAAAAAAACATTTTAAATGATAAAACATGTTAAATCAATTGCTATCCTGGTTCATAGATATAAAATCACTATTGCTTTTGACATTCTTGTGCATCTTTGAGTATTAAAGCAATCGTTTTAGAATTATTTGTGCCCTTGCTTGAATTTTGCATGATTTATCTTTTATTTTTATTTGATTTTATTATTATTTATGCCTACCACACCTGGTCTTCCTAGGTGGTCTCCCATACGAAGCACTAACCAGACCTGGGCTTGCTTAGCTTCTGAGATCGGACATCGGGCTTGTTCAGGGTGGCATGGCCATAGACCGTGGACTGTGGCTCCACTGGGGCATGAACCAGGACCTTCGGCATGTAAAGCAGACGTGCTAACCACTACACTATGGAACAACGTCCTTTTTTTTTTTTAAGAGAATTTTCATAAAAGTTTATTTGAGCCAAACTAATCTGCATCTGTTTTGTTATAATGTTTTTCTCGTACCTTTAATGCTCCACTAGTGTTCGCGTTGTTTGAGGTGCCAAAACTTTAATTCGTATTTATTAGTTGCAAGTTATGTCAGCTATTGATTTATTATTTTACTTTTTTTTTCTAATGTAAGAGACCTTCTGCAAGATGTTTGGGATGCAAAATGACTATCATGTGGACCCAGCCCTCATATTGCTTATAAGTGCAGGGGAAACAGATATATATACATACATGTATGTATGTATAGTGTCAGAAATGATGGGAGTATTAAATGGGGTGGTCAGAGTATAAGCCTCATGAAGAGGACATTCGAGTAAGGAGATAATGGAATGAACGGGTTGGACGTGAGGATGTCTGGGGGGCAGCACGTTTGAGGGAGAAGGAATAACCTGTGCAAAGGCCCTGAGGCCGGGGCTGGCTTCATATGTTAGGGGAGCTGCCAGGAAGCCTGTGTGGCTGGAGCAGAACGAGAAAGGGGCGGAGCGATGGGAGATGCGGGTGGGGACCGGACCATGGTAACTTCTGCCAGGACTCCTGGGGGATGAGTTCAGGAGGAGCCGATGTTGATAGGGCCTTAAAGATGGAGGAGAATCTCCCAGTTGGAGAAGGCAAGGAAAGGCATATGTGGCCAAGGGGACCACACTGGCAGAAGTAAGCAGACCGAACAGAGAGAATGGTGAGTGGTCTGGTGTGGCCGCTCACTCAAAGTGCAACCCACAGAACAGGGGCCCCAGCTGTCACCCACGCGCCTGTCAGAACTGCAGGATTATGGGCCCCTCTGCACATCTTCTCCACAGATGATTTTATCGAGACAGGTGATTCGTAAGTGCGTGCCAGTTTAATAAGCACTGGTTTCAAACCCTGGGCTTCCTTGGAGATGCCTCGGAGGCTGGGGGGGGGGGAGGGGCGGAGCTGGTGGGGGAACCGAGCCCCTACCTCATCGTCATCCAGGCCAGACCGGCTCTTTTTGTCGTACCGCACCCCCCTCCTCCCTGAATACATACTGCATATATTCAGGGGGAGATGTTTACAGGGACAAAAAGCTGCTGCAGCCGGGAAAATTGCAAAACCACAGAGGTAAATGGCGGGAATGTTAGTTTGAGACCAGGCTCGAAAGGGCCGAGAAGCTGGTGTTTGCCAGAGAGGACCTTGCCACCTCCGACAAGGGCCACTTCAACATGTGCCGTAACTCTCAAGAGGTACGCAACCCTGACATTGTACTGTCCCCCTTAGCGAGTTCTCTGCTCTTCGAAACCATTTCTTACCTTTTCCTTTCCATAAACTCCCCCCCCCCCCCAGCTGTTTGTTCCTCTGCCCTCCGGTAGCTGATGATCTTTAGAGCTTTAGAAAACAGGGAGCAAACAGCAGCTGTCAGCGTTTACCCTTCCTACCACCCCGTCTGCTGACTTTGGGATAGCTGACTCCAGCCCACAAACAGGCCGGGGGGCTGCACTGTCCGGATGGGCTATTTCAGTTTCATTTAGTTAAAATCAAATCCTAAGGTTCGGTCCGGCATCCGGCGCTCAGCAGCGGCGTGCGGGCGCCGGCCGCTGGGCCAGACATCGCTGCAGCACCTTCTCTTGGACAGCGCTCGCCCTGGCCCTCCTGTCTCGCAAACAAACTAAACAGCCCCGACGACAAAAAAAAAAAAAGTCGCCTTTGACCGCACGTCTCTCACTGTCCACTCTGTCGTCCACTCGGTTTTTGCAGCACGCGTTGGGAAGCCTCGTCTAAAGCCGTTGCCTCTTACTGTCCATTAGTTGCTGCCCCTTCCCCGGCCACTCTCCCTGGCTTTCTCCAGCCGAGCTTCCATGCCCGCCTGCTCCGGTCAGCGTCATCAGCGACGTCCATGTTTTCCAGGGCTTGCCTTGTTTTGTTTTGTTCTGTTTTCCCTGGTTTCCTTTTGCTACCCCGCCCCCCCAGCCACTCCTCTCTTAGGGGCCTTATCAAGTTCCTCCTCTTTATCCGATCTCAGAATGTCGAATGCCCCTGGACTCTGCCCAGGGTCTTCTCCTGTAACACACGTGTTTTATCTACCTGGCCTTATTTAATCTCATGGCTTTTGATGACAGTTCTTGCTGACGACCGAGACGTTTCTATCTTCAGCTCTGACTTCTCTGCCAGGCTCAGTATTCAGCTTCTCAACCGCACCTCTTCCCTTGAATACCGAATAGGCTTCTCAGGTGTGCCCCAAACAGGGCTCTTGATTTCCTCCCCCGACCCCCAACTCCTGTCAATTCCTGAACCAGTTTTCTTTTCCCATCTCAGTAAACGGATCACCATCGACCCAGGTGCTCAAGCCAAACACCTAGGAACCAACCTCGGGTCCTCCCTTTTCATCAGCACTTTCATTTCTCGGTCCCGAATCTTCATACTTCTCTCTCCCATTGAAGTTCTCTTTCTCTAGAACGCTGTAGCGGCCACCCTACATTCACCTTCGCCCCTGTTTCAGTCCATCCAGGTCCTTTACAGTGGTGGCGGAGTCATCTTTCTGAAATGCAAATGGTCTCACGTCACTTCCTCCGTGAAAACCTTCCAGAGGCTGCCCGTTCCCCCGAGGATCAAGCCGTGCTCGTGGCGGGTGGCTTGCAAGGTCTTCTGGCCTGGCCGCTGCTTCCCTCTCCGCCCTCGGCGCTCACCGCTCTTCATCACTTCTTCCTTCCAGCTGCACTGGCCTTTTTCTGTTCCTCAAACAGGCCCAGCTCAGAGCAGCTGCAGGGCTTCTGCATCTCTTTTCCTCTTGGCCTGGAATGTTCTTCCCTCGGCTCTCTGCATGGCTCGCCCCTGCTTGTCATTTGAGTCTCTCAGCTAAAAGGGTTTCCTTTTGCAGCCTCCTTACCTCCTCATCTAAGGGAGCCCCTCCACTCTCATATTACGCCTACAGTCTCTCTGTGACCCTTAACACTCGGAAACTGAGTTGTTTACGTGTTTATCATGTACCTTCCAGCTAGGATGTTGAGTTCCGCAGAGGCTGAGACTGTATCTTGTTTACTGCCTACTCCCTGCGCCAGAACAGCGCTTGTATGTAGTAGGCGCCCAATACATGTCATTGAATGAATGGGGGGCGCTGGGATTCTGTAAACTGTAGACCATGAGTCCTCGACTGGTGGACTGAGCCCTTTCACATTAAACTTTCATCACTGTGTAAAGTGTACCCCTGTGAAGATTGAGCAGAGCATTTACGAGCGCTCTGCCGAGCAGGCCGTGCAGAGCATCAGCGTGGGGGAAACCTTGCTGCGAGCCGGCGATAAGAGGTGTGGGGTAGCCACGCGCCAACGTCAGAGGCAGAGAAGGAGTGATGTTTACAGCAACGCGCAGACCTTTGCCTGTGAACGTAGCAGAGAAGGGTCAGAAAGGAAACAGCTTGTCATGGGAAGTCACCAAGTGAATCGTGAGAAGCCTGTGAATGCATTTCTAAACAATCTGAGACAGTATTATATGAAAGAGTGCACTGCAGGGTTATTTCCGATTTAGTCCACATAGTTTGGATCTCTGAGTGGCTTCAGTTATTCCTCGACCACATCCAGTATTCAGAAGTGTGCCAGAAGTTGTAAGAATAGCATTAATCCAATTTCTGAAACCTCCTTCGACTGTGTTATATTTCTGCTGGTTCTTATTCGTGGGCCTCATTTCCATACTTACTTGGTTATTTTGGGCTGAGAGCTGTTCATTTCCCTGGACAATTATTTGGGGAGGATTCTTTGAGTCTTAGGGTGAGAGTGTGTCCCCTGGAGAGGACCGTTTGTTGTTGCCAGGGGGCCACTACCGACCAAGCCCCTTTTAAACCAAACTCGCTTGGCATTTTTGGGACCTCCCAGTGATATGAATTTGGGCTGCAGTTCCCCTGGGGTGGAATGGTTTATATTTGGTTCGCCCTTACCCTGAAGGTGTGCGATCCTTCTGGATCCCAGCCTTGCGGAGAAACAGCTTTTTATTAAAGGCCCGTGACATTTTTCAGAGAACTGCCAAACCTTTGTTCAGGTGCCATTATGCTCCCATCTTCCATTGTGTGTGTGTGTGTGTGTGTGTGTGTGTGATTTCATTCATTTCCCTTTCGCACGTTTTTCTGTCAAAATTATTTTATCCTATAGGCTTGGTTATTTAGGATTAGGATCAGAGCCGCAAGTTGCGCCACCCTAACGTTCAGAGCCCACTGTTGTTTGTCATTGTAATAAACATGCTTTTCTTTTGTTTCCCCTGGATTTTGAGGAAGGTGTTTCATAGTAATCAACCCAAGAATGACCTGTGGCATGGCATACCGCATAACCTGAACAGAGGCGCCTGGGTGGGGGCCGAAATCAGTATCGCCACCTGCATGCCATGGCAAGGGCCGCACTAACTAGAGACAGGCGCCCTTCTTGTCACTTGCCGGCACAGAGGAAGCTCATTTTCAGATGAGCACAGAGGTGCCCTGTGTGCTAGCAGCTGCCCTGCTTTGCTTTGCTTGGGTCAGGCGCCCCGAATTTCTCGTGTCAGATTCCTACGTGTTGGTATCTTTGAGGGGTTGATAACGTTCCTTACAGATGTTAATCTGCTGTAGAGAATGCATGGTGATGTGGTCTCTTCTGTTGCATGCGTGTTTCTGTAATGGAAATTAGTTTGCACGAGGAGGTAGGGAACGATGGCACATGATGCCGAAATTCGTCCAGACAGGATTTTCTTTGAACGTGTCACTTAGCGCATCCAGGTAACAGCAGCAGCTGGATGCAAAGGACACAACACAGACGAAGGCAGGAGATCACGTAGGGCACCAGGACTGTGCACCTTGCTCACTCATCTTTTCTCAGGTGGCCAAGTACTTGGTCTTGGAAGCGCTAATGTTATGGTCTCTCCAATCTTTGTGCATTTGGTCCTAGTCTGTGTAACTTGGGAGCTCAGTCTTTCCTCACGGTCTTTCCATTGAGTGATCTTCACAACTGCAGTTTTAAAGATAAAGTCCGTTCTGTATTTATTAAGAATTAAACGATTTTGAAAACCATGTGTATTTTTAGCATTTTTTGAAGGTTCCATTGGTTTTGAGTGGGCTGCCTAAGATCTATTTTTAGTGTATATACAGTGCTTAGTTTTTCAGGAACACGCACATTGCATCATAAATAGGAACATTTGTATTTACAATTTATTTGCACACCTGTACACCCAGGCTGGAATCTTTCTACTCCCCCCAAAATACACTATCACTGTCATCATTATTTTGTTTCCAGGGATAACCAGATACAAATAAATGTGATAGAAGCCTTGCTGACTGAGTCTTCCACAGTCTGAAAAAAAATTTGAAGACACCAATCTAAATAAGCAAAAACTTAATTTCTTTATGGGCTCTCTTGAATTTCCTCCTGCCTGGCCACATTGCCCTCCCACTTGCTCACACTCCCAGGTGTCAGTGTGTTCATTTATCTTTCACAAGTCTGCCCTGACTCCTTAAGTTCCCATGCTCCCAAATCACCTGCCTCACTGTGCTACTTATCAGCGTTACCTTTTGAAAATTTGCTCTAGCGTTCTCCTGTGCCCTGAAACGGGAGAAGGAACTTCCTTTACGGCTGACTCTTCCCTCGCAGAACCCGACTTGGAATATGTCTCCCCATATTCCAAACAGCCAACTTAGAAATGAACGTTTGGAACACAATCTATTCCTAAATTAGACTCTTCGGGCATGCAGATGCAAAGTTCAGATGCTTGGCATAGAAAGAACTGTTTCAGAAACAAATATGATAAGCCCATAAGGCACTTGGTTGTTTTTTTTTTTTGTTATTATTATTTTTTTATTTTTGGAACATGGAGCCAAGTAGGAGGACAGGAGCAAATTTAAGAGACGTTTTAATGAAAACAGTAGGTTTAGGAGAAGCTGGTATATCCCTTTGTTTTACTCGCTTTTCTCTTGCGGTTTTGGTATCGGATATTCACAAATTTAAAACATGCCAGTCAAAATTGGATCCAGTAAATAGCCCATCGTGAATATTTTTATTCTGTAATATGAAACTTCCTATGTTTATTTAGGTGAACTAGAAACATTTATAGTTGCAATGGAAATTCAAGTTCTAATAAGTACAGAGGACAGACATGTATATGGGGATATATACTATGTGTGTATATATGTATAATATGTAACTTGAAAAATATTGACAAATATAGTGAAGAATTACCATAATGATCCTATCCAGGGGTGATCAGTGTTAATGTTTTGGTGTATATCTTTCCAGTGTCTTCTTTTGAGTCTCTTTAAGATTATACTGTCTGTATATTTCCTCATATCATTATATATTCTTCAAAAGGATCATTTTTAATGAGTTCCTGATAGTCTAATGAAGTTTTAATAGTCTCTAAAAGGGTTTCGGTTTCATTTGTTTATTTGCTACCTGCTTCTATCAACATTTCCCCGTATAAAACTTCTGGATGATTTCCTTAGAACAGGTTCCCTTTGTGGGGAAGTACTTGATCGGAGGGTGCAGATGTGTCACGGCTCTTGGCGCATGGTGCCAGGCTGGTCCCAAAGAGCTGCACCAGGTTATAACCCCAGCCCTGTGGCTGAGCGTTCTTTTCCACATCTGCTTTTGTATTTATTCCTAAGTCGAACAGCGAAGATCAGAATAAATAAGATGTGCTTTTCTTTACATATTTTTTTAGAGTTTGCTTTTAAAAAAACTTATTTAAAGGCTGTTTCATTCTTCCTTCTGCTTCAAAATCCTCAGATTCTCGGAAATATCACGCTTGGTAACTTTCTTTCTTTCTTTCTCACTCTTTCTCTCTCTCTTCTTTCTCTTTCTCTCTCTCTCTCGCTCTCTCTCTCTCTCTTTCTTTCTTTCTTTCTTTCTTTCTCACTCTCTCTCTCTCTTTCCTTCCTTCCTTCCTTCCTTCCTCCTCCTTCCTTCCTTCCTTCCTTTCTTTCTTTCTTTCTTTCTCACTCTCTCTCTCTCTCTTCTCTTCCTCCTTCCTTCCTCCTTCCTTCTTCCTTCCTTCCTTCCTTCCTTCCTTTCCTTCCTTCCTTCCTTCCTTTCTTTCTTTCTTTCTTTCTTTCTTTCTTTCTTTCTTTCTCACTCTCTCTCTCTCTCTTCTCTTCCTCCTTCCTTCCTTCCTTCCTTCCTCTTCTTCCTTCCTTTCTTCCTTCTTCTTTCTTTCTTTCTTTTCTTTCTTTCTTTCTTTCTTTCTCACTCTCTCTCTCTTTCCTTCCTTCCTTCCTTCCTTCCTTCCTTCCTTCCTTCCTTCCTTCCTTTTCTTTTCTTTCTTTCTCACTCTCTCTCTCTCTCTCTCTTCCCTTCCTTCCTTTCCTTCCTTCCTTCCTTCCTTCCTTCCTTCCTTCCTTCCTTCCTTCCTTCCTTTCTTTTTCTTTCTTTCTTTCTTTCTTTCTTTCTTTCTTTCTTTCTCTTTCTTTCTTTAAATGAAAGCAGAAAGACCAAATATCTGCTTTTCTACAAGTCCAGAGTCTGGAAACCAGGGTTGAGATGGAGTAGGGCCTTTGTGGGTGGTGTGGGCCAGTAGAAGTTGATGGTTTGTCAGCAGCGAGTGTACTTGGACTTCAGAACCAGTTCTGCGTCCACTGTTTATGGTTGACTCACTTCCACTGGCCATTCCCTAACTTCGATTACACCCGACCCAGTGGCATTTACTGGCAGGCCGAATTCTTCAAATAGAAGTGTACTAGTGAGGAATGCGCAGTTGGTTATCCAGTCTTACCACTTCACAGTAGACTTGACCTATGGATGACTCCAATGAAACTGTCCGGACAAGTAACGTGACATCCACCAGAGTCCACTGTTGAGAGTCTGTGCGTTTGCTTTCTAAGGGTTGGACGTCGTCACCCCTCTGCGGTCCTGTTGTTGGCTTGGAGCTTGAATCTATGAGCTGTCCATTCTGCTCCACGTTATCTGATGTAAATGTGTCAGTCCCTGTGCCGACTTGACAAACGTTCTGCAGCCTGGCAGGGCCAGGTAGTAGGGGAGGTTAAAGTTTTGCCAGGTAACTGTGAGTGACTGGCTTCTTTTTTTATTTGGATAATTGGTATTCAGAAAGAAGAAAGCAATGTAATTTTTACTTTCATGCTGCAATGAAAATATTACTTTCATAATATATTTCATTATAGGATGAAATATTTAAATATTAAAAATTCCCTACTCTAATATGTAACTGTTTTAGATAACATAAAAATAACATTTCTCTTGCTGAAGAAAAAACTCCTGAGAATATCGAATCAAATTGCAAGAACAAAGGTGGGTCTCTCTTAGAAAGGGAAGATCATGCATGTAAACCCAAGCCATCCAACAAACTATTATTTCCACTTTATGTGGATGTGTTTTATTGTGACAGTGGTAACTACAGTTGCCAATTTTCAGGAGGCCTAAATTACTATTTGAGATGGATGCAGCCTTTGAAATTAGCCCGTGGATAGTACATTTCTTTTAAAATTGAACCTTAATTGATTTTTATTTGTTAAAGCTTGAATTAGGTAGAAAATTAAGGGCCTTTTATAAAAGATGGTAATATATATTTAACTTGGATGATGACCTAATAGAGAATTATTCCTATCCTATTATTATTTTACGATATTAAGCATTTGACACACAAAGCAGAAGATTATCTTGTTAATGATATCTCGTTAATTCACGTTTTATAAGTCACACATCATTCCGAATAGGCCTGGGGGACTGTGTTGAGTGAGAACATAGCCAGTGTGACTTTTCAGCATTAATAAACTATATGTAACTTTTTCATCAATTTCAAACATTTTTAGACTTGTGAATAGAACCTCTTTTTAAGAAAGTACAATGTTTCCTTTATGTGAAAAAATTCTGCAAGAGTTCAAAAAACACCTCTAGAACAGAGTAATATTTTGAATGGAATTAGTTGTTTTTCATTTGACCAGATACTATTTCAGCACAAATTTACTCCCGTTTCTGAACCTCCAAAACAAGAGACCGTTTTAGAATTCATTTTAGTTAGTTCTTTATAAGAAGAAAAGACTTGTTCTGATGGCATGTGGAATAGTCCTAAATACTGAGTTAAGCTATAAACATTTCCTTACAAATATGGAATACACCAGCCGAGAGAGACCCTTTTATCCTGTGTTTCCTTAAAAAACAAAAATCCAAACACAGATCTTTTATAATAATACATATCCTTTAGTGTGATATTTGGGCTGAGTAAAATTTGATGTATCTGTATATTGAAATGCCTTGTAGCCATGAACCATGTTTATGAAGTCAGTAGACTGCTGGGGAGGAGTGACTGATATGTGAGTGAGGACGTGGCGGTGTGTTTTTAATCCCTCTCCCTCCTCAGATGATTTTCAGTTTCTACTTATTTTTTTTTATAGTTTGATTTTTAAAAATACTGAGCATGCAGTATACTTATTTAATTAGGAAAACGAGACATGTTCTTAGGTGTCATGGGTGGGAAGACATCTTTTTACTTGTTGGATTTGATGAGGCAGAAATAACTCGTAAATTTCTGTTTATGAACTAGATATACTTGCTAGATGTAAGGGATATTTTTCTTTGAGTAGCCATCCCAGGAAATCCCCTCATTAGAAGGCATTATTGATCGTTTTGGGCAATGATTAAGTAATAATGATTCTAAAAGTTGTTAATTTGGGGGAGCTTGGGAAAAACAAAGATGCGGTTACCACTGATTTACCTGTAGGTGTTCAAGTTTTTATTGAACATGGGCCTTCAATACATGAATTTTTTATTTTATATGTTTGTGTGTGTGTACTACTGTATTATTTTATTTGATAAGACACAAATTTTTAAAACATTCAAGGTAAAATAAACATTATATTAACAGCTAAAAACTTGCTCTCATTAAAAATTATCATTAATACGTTGTGTTTGTTTTCTTTTAATGAGGCTATGTGGATGAATGTGTGTCATCTTTAAAAAAAAGTCTTGGTGAACAGTGCAATAAATCAATTTGAAAGTCTGGTACTACATTTATTTTGCTATTTGGTTTTAAATTTAAAATAGTTTTAAAAACTTTTTTATTTTACAGATATATTGATGCAAAACGCTAAAGTATATCATGACTAAATTTATTAACTAGCAATTCCTATTTTCAAAACATCTATCAATCATAAAAGTTTTGGTTAAAATTTGGAAATTTCTGTTCCTGATATCATTAAGTTCTTAGAAAATGTATAGCAGTTTATATTAATAAAGATGGGGCGTTTGAAATAAAAAACTCTTTACACTCCTTGAAAATTTTTAAAGAGATTAGAAAAGTATTTCTAAGTTCTCATGCTGATAGCCACTTGTACAAATTGTATATATGTAAAGAAAAATGTGTTAATTTTCCTTCAGACAGTTCTTCTATGTTTTGCATGAGATAACTGTAACATCTCTATATGGTATAAAATATTTTTTTGTGGTCACTCCCCACCTCATTATTTAAAGGTTTTGTTTTTAACCACATAGATGACATTCTATTATAAAAAAACTGAATGCATGACAGAGGGCCGTCTAACATGTGAGCCAGATGAGGATGCTAGTGTTGATAAAAGCTGCATTTCTTACCTTTTAAGGTAAAAATCACTTTAAATGGTGTTCTCATAGTTTCTTCTTGCTCCTATAGATTAGTTGTCTTGCTTTCCTTCTCCCCTGGGAGATTCACAAATAGTACGTGAATGAAGGAGTAACTCCAGACTTAATAGCTTTTACATTTCTTAGATTCCATCTCAAAAATCATAACATGTTAGAACCAGATGGTACTTGTGGGTTTTCTCCCTAATAATCCCTTTATTTTATAGATGAGAAAACAGGCACAGAGAAATAAAGACGACACTCAGAGGTAGAGTCAGGACCAGAATTCCATTTCCCTCTCAGCCTGGGTTCTTCGTCTGTGCACAGTTCATCTCTGAACAGTGTGTAGATGACCAACAGCTCCCCAGATGCAACCTGGTACAGATCTGTTGATAACCGACTTCCCGAAGACTAGTTTCCTTCTCAAATCTCTCTGCTCTGTTCTTTTGGTCCCAGCATATGGCCTTGAAGAATCATCTTTCTTTTTCTTTTTCTTTCCTTTTCATCATAGACACACGGCTGCTTCTACATGTTATTGAAACATGAAGGCTACTCATAGAGTCTCATTTCTTGAGACGTAGCCTTCGAAGTGAATCAAGATGTGGTATAGAATCACTGTTGGACTCTTTTTAATGATGAAGATGAAATCTTTATAACGTGTCTTCTCTTTAGTAGCCTTGGAGACTTTTAACAATGAAAAGTAAAATTAAGCAAAAAGCAAAAGGGTAAAAATATCAAGTTGTAAAGAAGGAGAGGGAAATATAAATTTACTGTAAAATTCTATACAGTGCTAGTTAAGGACACTATGATATTTGAATTTGAAACTTAGGTCTGAATTTTTTAGCAGCCATGACAAAGCTGTAACGTAACTATCCATGTCTCATGGGAAAACAAATGCTAGTTCATTTTCACTCCCTGGTTCTGAGAGAAATTTGCTGTGAAGGAGATTAAATGACCAAATGAATGACCCCAGTGGACTAAAACAAGATTGAAATGAAATCACTGGATATGCGTAACTATTTATTACTGAGTTCTATCGAAGCCAAGGGCAAAGTGTGCCCCAGGAGTGAGGCCTGAGAATGATAGAGCCCAAGTGCATGGCCTTCTCCTAACCTGGCTTTATAGTGAGATAAAGCTTGAATAAATGATCGCTTCAAGAATCCATTTTCCCATGAGGCGTGGTGAAAAACCGAGGTCGTTATTGAGGTCATTGTTGACATATTTTCTGCATCGTTGACAGAAGATTCACACACTTTAGGTACCTTGGTGTGTAGGCAGCGAAGACCATTTTTAATAAGTAACATGAACTTGACTTGTGAGCTCGTCATAAGGAAGGGCCATCTCTGTCTAGGGGAAGTCACAGGCAGGACGCGGGTATGTCCCAGCGGTGTTCCACAATAATACATAGTAGAAGTCCCTAGATTCCGAGATTTTTAATAGGGAAGACAGTGATTAGGATAAGAGAGAGCAAGTACCTATCCTTGTTATAGAAGAGTCTAAATACAGCTTCCGTAATCTATTTACAAGCATTTTCTACTTTATATTGTTCTTCAAATAATCTGTAAAGGTTTCAGACTACTGTATGTTGTCTGGGACACAGACAGGTGTCCAGTAGGTGGTCCAGTTGGACAGTGACAAGGAATTTAGAGTCTTGACTCTTGTTCTGAGATGCTTTCAGCAGCTCTATTTAGTAATGATTAGATGTGTTATTAAGCTCATATTTGAGGAGTCAGCATTGAGATGCTTTGAAGTGAGTTCTTGAAAGCACTTACCTAAGCCGTGTGGGTCACGCATTTGCTGGGAAGCAGGTTTTCTCTTTCTCTCAGGGGCTTACAACTGAAAATGGGCAATGACATGTGAATGCAGCAGGAATGGACGAGCCACCCCATCCTATTCAATCAGGTCAGGCATACAGAAATCTTGAACGATTTTAAGTGTTAAAGTATTTTTGTTTTACACAAATGAGGATTTATGTTGTATGATAAAAAGGAGTAAAAATTTTAAAACTCAGTAACCACAAAGTTTTATAAGTACTTCTGCAGGGGGAAAAAAAAAAGCCCAGCACTCTGTTCTTGTATAACGATACATATACAGAGAAACATGCTGGGATGGAAATACATAATCCTGAGAGGAGGAGAAGGAACGTGAGGGTAAGAACAGATCTGGAGCGTCATCATGGAAAGATGTGATGATACAAAGCAGTGATACTAGAAAAGCATTTTGGGCTTTTTTACTTATTAAGTCCTAGGACGCAGTGCAGGTCCTCAGGAGGTAAGATGACAAGGACAAAGCCTGACGAAGCAAGATGGAGGGAAAGTTGGCGGGGTGAAGAGTTCCGGGCTCGGCCAAATCCCAGCCGCCATCCTGGGTACCACTAGCGTAAGCGTCGTGGGCACCGCGTGCGGTCGCCGCGTCTGGCGCAGATGCCGCAGTGCCGTTCGAGCCTCCGGCATTCTTCAGGCTTTACCGAAACTATTCAGGTTTATTTGTTAAGAGTGGGGATACCACCACCTCTCCCGCCTCCCTCGGGGTGTTACATGGGGGAACCAATAAGGTGATTTGTGCTTGAGGGTCAGGATGTCTGCGCCTGGAGCAAGTGCCAGGAGAAAGTGGGTGCGGGGTCTGGACAAGAGCCCCACAGCCAGTATATACCCCACTGCTCTTCTGTTCGCATTAAACCCCTTTGTTAAATTGCTCTTGTTCAAAGGAGATACACACACACACACACACACACACACACACGTATGGTTTGTTGTTGTTGTTGTTGTTGTTGTTGTTGTTGTTTTTACAATCAAGGCAGCATTGGATAAGAGAAAAAAAAAAAAAAGGATTGTATTGGAGCCAGATGGAAATTCTAACTTTTTCGTTTGCCTTGGACAAGTTGCTAATCCTTTGAACCTCGGTTTTTCTTTTCTGGAAAATGGGGCGGATATTTATTGTCATTACTGTTAATGAAGACAAATGAGATAAGGAATAGAAAAGAATCTGGCAGTGTTAATAGCTGTAGTGTACTAAGTGAGTGTTAGTTTTTTGCCTTCTTCATAGTTATGCTCTTTGAAGAAAAACATCTCTTGAAAGAGGAGATACTTTCATTTTATATCCTTCTTCCGTAGGGGAGAAGTGAAAAGCTTTCAAACTTGTATTTAAAATCTTCCAATTCATTAAGATGGTAAATAATATGAGAGAAACCAGTGGAGCTGAACAATTTCCACGGGGAGAGAACCTAATGATTTAAATGTGGCCTGATGCCGTATTGAAGACTTAGTGAGGGGCAGTCAGTGCAGTGCAAAGAGTTCAGACTCAGGACCCAGCTGGCTGGGTTCAGATCCTGGCCCCACCAGTTTTTAGCTGTGTGATCTTGGGGAAGTTAATTAACCTCTCTGTGCCTCTATTTCTCATTCGTACAGTGGAGATAGTATGAGCCCCTAGGTTGTGTCCCCTCTAATAGGTATGGTGACAAGTTGGTTAATAACATTTCAATATTTTAACTTTGAAAATGAATATCGTTCATATTTTATCAGAGACAAGGAAAGGGCCCACCAAAATAAAAATAATTTGAAACAATTTTTAAAAAGAAAACTTTCTGAATACGTTACGAAAGCGATATGAGTGGAAAAATGTGAAATCGATAAAATAACCCAAAATAGTTAAAACACAGTATCAGTAGAGAACAGGTTTCTATACAGACTTGAAATGAAAGAGTATATCTAATAAACCTGTACACAGCCTCAGATACCCAGCACAAAGAACTAACTAACTTATAGAATTTACTTATATACTTCTGCAGTAGTAGAAATGGCAAATGGTGGGAAAACCACAGTTTCTAAAAACTTGAAAGATTTTACCCATAAAAGTCGAGGCATTCCTATTTCCATTATGTTCTTTACATATATGTACATCCGGAGCTAAGAGCAAAAAATCTGGGTTTGTTCAGTTTATCACGTGTCTCACAATACTCCATTGGAACCAAGAATTAAATTTAAGAAAGGAGTCCCTTAAAGATTCATTTGTCATCCACGGCCACGCCACTCTGAACGTGCCTGATCCCCTCTGATCTTGGAAGCTAAGCAGGTTCAAGCCTGGTTAGTACTTGTCTGGGAGACCAGCTAGGTAGACCAGGTGCTGCAGACTTTAAAAAAAAAAAGAAAGATTCGCTTGTCTGTCTTTAACTTTAAAGATACTGACCATCTTTTTCTTCTTTCTCGGCAGAGCTTTCTTCTAAGAGGTTTCACAAAACAGTTTTTGGGAACCCTTCGGGGGCATCTGGGGCCAGGCGCACCCTTGAGCTCCCAGAACTTCCTGTCCTCCCCACGCCTCCCGTCCAGGCTGCCCCACTCAAGCAGCTGAGGTTCTCAGGCTTGTTAACACACCCTGAGCTGACTCTTGAGCATTCCGTTAACAAAGGCCCTAACGTTTCAAAATATGAACAAACCGGTCTGCAGGGCCACTGATTCCTTAGAGGAAACAGATACACGCGCCTCTCTGTGAACAGACACTAAAGGAATAGGTGGCTTCGATTTGGAAGTGTCAACAATGCATGAAGGTATGGCCTTGGAGAAAGTGGAGCCCAGCGAGGGCAACCACCCAAGCAGAGCCACTGCCAGTGACGGTGTCACTGTGACCCCCTGCAGTGTCTTCCCTGACTGCTCAAGACTTTCTGTAGCAGTGCTTTCATGTCAAAAACGTCAGACCACTCCAGGTATAGCACTGAACAAGCCCGGGGTTTGCTTATTCCTTTTTTTCAAACACTTGAGCCCTGCAGAAAGAAAAAAAAAAAAGTCTTGTAATTGCTGACCCCAAGAAAATATTTTATTCGAATTAAGTGTTTCTTTAAACTTGCATTCCTCTTGACCTATTAGCGTTACATCAACAGTAGCAGTAGATTCATCACAATAATATAAGAAATAGCAATTAACAGTGCCAAGTACTGTCCTAGGAGTTACCATACTCTTCTCTATTCACTGACTAAAACAGAAGAGCTTACTTCCTTCAGTTATCGATTGTCTCTCAATCTAGAAAAGTGGGCAGGAGAAAAAGAGTCTTTTTTTGACACCTACAAATAACACTTTTTAGTTCTCTGAAAGGAACCCAGGGGTTCAGAATCCTTTTCCTCATTTGTCGGTTTTAATTAGAATGTAATATGTAGAAACATTTGGGAGATTAGCTTTCCTTCAGTAGATAAGAACAACTATCTAGGAGCTCATGTGGTCCCAGGATGCAGTCAGCTAGCTAGCTGCCTTTGGGAATAATGAGTTTCCTGTTCCTGAAATCATCCAAGTATGCGCTGGGTCAGCAGGTCTCAAAGTTTTTTCCATCGTGGTAGACAAGATGGATAAACACTCACAAGCAGCACACACTCCCATGGGCAGAATTGGGTTTGTGCCGCATTCCTGACACGCCAGTGTTGAAACAAGACGGAAAGAAATACTAAGGCATCGAATCTACTTACATTCATATATAAAAAGCAAGTTATTAGGGGAAAAAAAACCCCCTAATTATTATTGGTATCAAATGACCAAGAACACAGTCGATAACTGACTATTGCCCAGTTACTATGTGTGTGACTGGAGTTGACGGCTTCTGGCCCCAAGCCTTTCATCGTCCAGGGGTGCCAGCACCCAAGTGGGTGATAGGATTAGTTCAGGCAGCTTTTACCTTTCTTAACCTGGTGACTTTGATTCTATGTCATAACCAAAATTTGACAGGGAGAAAGTTCTTTTTCATGGTTTATCTTTCTTCCGAAATTGATTGGTTAGTGATAATTATGGTTCGGAAAAGTAGAGACTTTGATTCTTATGCCCTTATGCGTTTCTGCCGATTTAGCAGTGTTTGACCTCATGTAAAATATGAAAAACATTGAGTAAAAAAAGGAAATCGGTGGAAGATATGCACAGGTACTTTGTTAATAAACTTCCTCTTAAAAATTATATGCACGTAATCTCTTATGCTATGTAATTATAGTTTCCATTCCAGAATTTTAAACACTCAAAGCAGAACCATTTTAAGAATCAAAATCCTATTGAAAAAGGAAACCGGAATTCTTGAAAAACAATATGCATGGCCTGGCTGCCATAGTTGATATTAAATGACAAGATTGTCACCAGTATTGATCCCCCCCCCGCCTTTGCATCTGTTTCCACAAGCCTAAAAATAATCCTCTCTAACCCCCTGTTTTACTAGGCTGGACACTTGCCAAAATAGTCGCCAATACAGAGAGTTAAGCAGCTGGGCATGGTAAGCCGCGGAGGAGCAGCTGCGAGCTAGATGGGCAGAGACACGCTCTCAGGACACAGTAAAGCACGACGTCAAATGATCTGGCAGGGCGGCGAGGCGCTCGGAAGCCGCCGTCAGGGGCTGGGCATCTCCCCAGATGGTTTCAAAGAACTCAAGGGTTCTTCACACACGGTCACTTTGCCATATGCCTGAGGCAGCGTAACCGTGTTGAGTAGGTGACCCTCTTACGAGGATGACGCCGAGGGGACTGGGGTCCTGTGGACAGGGAATCCTTTTGATAACGGAGCTTCAGGCGATGTTGCATATTGGGATGTTACCTATTCAGGTTTTCTGGTGAACGTAAGTTATGTTTTCTATTCATATAGTTCATTCGTTTTTGAGGTAGGAAATAACCTTTAAGAGGACAAGGAGGCCAACGGGTATTATTTTTCTTTTTATGATGAATATTCCGTATGTACGCACAAGAGGACAATGACACAGACCGTTACAGTTCAAATAACGGTAAAACACCATGATGTAGGCTTCTGTGCAGCAGCACAGATAGAAGCTTTAAAAGTTTTTGACAATTTCTTTTGGCAAAAGAACTCGAGGTCCTGTCTATGAGAGAAGGGGTGAAACAAGGGATGTTTACTGTCGACTGACTGCCAATACCACAGATGTCGATGGTGGTTTTTAATAAAAAAAAGACCTGGTCAGTAATAGCTTTGAGATGGCGTAAATTTACATTTTGATATTAAGCATTTATAGATACTAAAACAGCAAACCCATAAGGAAAAAAACTGAAAGATGATTTGTCACAGATTTGAAACCGTGGGCGTGGGGGAGTCGGCATACTAAAGTGTACAGAAAAATGTAAGCATTTGGAATAACAACAACGAAAAAAGAGACTGCGTGACAAATGTCAGGCTCCAGACTCCTTAGTATTTTAGAACAGGTCCTCTAGACTGTTACTAGTGTGGGCAGTGCGTGCTTGTGTGTGTGTGTTGTGTGTGTGTGTGTGTGTGTGTGTGTGTGTGTCTGTGTGGTGGTCACTGTTTGATAGGAAAGCTATAAGGGAGTTGAGAAGGGTTAAAGGGATGACAGAAAAAGGTACCAAACCAGAAGAAATCAAAATCAAAAAGGACTCCAGTCTTGAAAGAGAAAGCTATGATTAAAAAACAAAAACAAACAAAACAAACAGGCTAACCAGACCTTTTTATCAGACCCTGTAGACCTGGACAAAAGATAGTTGTTGATGCTTGAGAAGGAAAGTTGATGATAAAAGAAAATAACTTGTTGTAATGTTTCCAAAGCAGTCGCACAGTTGTTAGTCTCTTGACGCTCACACCGCACCGAGGGGAGCGGAAACAGCTCTGGGAGAGTAAGTGACTTGGCGAAGCTGGCATGTCAGGGCTGGGGTCAGCATCAGACCCAGCTCTGACTCAGGTCCGGGCGCTTGTCTCACCTTCACGTTTGGAAAACTCATGTTGTCCAGTCTGTCTCTACCATGACTTAAAATGTGATGGCAAACGATGTAATGCAGTAGAAATGTAAAATGCGAATGCTGTCGAGGTCTTAAAGGAAGGCCCGATTCTTTGCAATATTAACGTGACTTCGAAGAGTGGAGGTCATAGAGTGTAATCTGTCATGTCATAGCTCCCCCGTTCGAGGCTGAGGGTTGACCGGTATAGGTTTATTGACTTGATCCAATAGAAGCTTTCCTCATTTTTATTTGTACTGTACTGTTATGGAAACTAAGGTGTTTCGTTTTGTTTTCGTATCAGAGATGGCCTCTGCCAGGCAAAAGCAGAAGGCTCCAAAGGTCAGTCTTGTGTGAAAAAAGGACTGCAGGTGACATGGTCGATGATTACGCATTGTTTGTTTCCTGGGTTGTCGGTGGTGCCAGAATTTTCAGGCACAGATGATGCACATTTAAAGATTAGCAGACCATCTGTGTCTCTTCAGGTTCCTGGTGAGAAAACCATGTGTTCCGAACAAGGGTTAATGCGGTCTGCTGACCCTGGCTCCCGTCGCATGATAGCTGTCCTTCCCGAATAGAGACTCTAGGAGTCGAAATCGGATTTGGAAGCATTCATAGATGAGGCAGGTTTAATGTAAGAACAGATATTCTTAGTATTTGGAGACCTGATAGCACTATCCGTGCTTATCAGTCTCTTCTTGCCAACACCACCACCAATAGTGGCGTTTGTTCCCTTATGTATGTGTTTAGCTGAACTGACAAGTGTCTCATCGTTTGTACTTTTTTTTCAGGTTCAAAGACACTGGTAATGTGATCACCAACAATTTATTAATTTTTTTTTAAATCAAAACTTAAAACCACTAGGAATAAAAGATCAGAATCGTCTCATTTCCCAAGTTTTCGATTGCTGGCATTTTCTAGTAAACAAAGGTAAAGCGTATGTACTGAGGTTTGAAGGCTGTCAGTGTCTTCTCACAACAGCAATGAACAGGCTTTGCAGTTTTCAGTAACAAAACAGGTTAAAAGAAACTAATAGTTGAAGTAACGAAAAAAACCTGAAAAGTGAAATTGGCTCTTAAGTAGAGAAGTTGGAGGACAGTGAAAAATTTAGTGGTTAAAGGTTGAGTATTTTACCCAAGAAATACACGTGGATGTGTATATAAGATACTACTCAGGAGAGTATTTCCTTGTTTAGCATTTTTATTATATCTTTTAAATTAACTACAGCATAGGGATTGGCAATCCGTGACCTATGGGCCGAGCCGGGCCCGCTGCCTGTTTTTGTATGGCCCTTGAGCTAAGAATGGTTTTTGCATATGTCAATAAGAATGGTTTAAAAAATTAAAAGAATATTTCATGTCACCCAAATTTCAGTGTCCACAAATAAATTTTACTGGAACACAGCCACACTCCTTTGTTTGCATGTGGCCTGTAGCAAAGCCATCTAGTTCAAACAGAGATCTGTGGCCCAGAACCTAGAATATTTACTATATATCCATCCTATAGCAAAATATTACAAATATCAGAAATTAGAGTCTTCCCCCTTTTTTCTGTGATTTTTTTAAAACAGTAAAATGTTTGCAAATGGGAAGTGATTTTTTTTTCAAATGAAAGGGCCAACATTTTTTCAGAGGCGTGCATCTCTTATTCTATAAGGACCAAGCACAAAGTTTATCTGTTGTGTGTCTGTCTCAACAACCAAGGGCTGACTCTACCAGAAATTGGTTTCGTTTGAGTGTGTGTCTCCAGACTGTTCGCAAACAGGCTCACCACAATTCCCCTTGTTCTTGTGCACACATGAGGCTTCTCAAGAGGTAGTGTCATCGTCTCTTCCCTTGAATCTTAGGCTGGCCCTCTGAGTCACTTGGACCTGTCAAATATGGCAGTTGTGACGCTGTGTGACTTCCAGGCCTGTAGAGAATTTGCAGTTTCACCCTCTTGACACCAGCCGTCAGGTCAAAGAGGCTTGAACTCCCACGTGACAAGAAGAGATGGGGTGGAGAAGGAAGGCACAACAGTTGAAAGCCATCACCAAGACCAGAAGGAAGAGTGGGGCCATCTTGGATAGCTGAGCAGACACCGGAACAGTGCAGGGCCGAGCCCTACTCCAGTTCTTCACCCTCGTAATAGTGAGCCAGTAAAATGGTGGTGGTTTTAAGCCACTCAGGTTTGGAGTACTTTGTTATGCAGTATTATCTCACTAAACAAGTTTGGGGATATGTGTGACTTTTTCGTATGAAGAATGTAAGGAAAAAATATTCTCTATGTAGATGTTAAATAATACTATAGTTGCATGTTTGAGTTCCTGGTGTATTGGTTCATCTGAAAAATTAAATAGTTATCTTTATGATTATAAAGTATAATGTCTGTTCATTGGAGAAAAATTAAAAATAAAAAATTCTAAAGCATAATATTTAAATTACAGTTCTCCATCTAGAGAAGAATCACTGTTCTAGCCTTTTCTTTACATTTTCTTTTTTATAAAATTATATATATAGTTTTGTACTTTGCTTTATTTGTGTATTATGCCAGCATTAAATGTATTTTAAAAACATAACTCTTAATGACCACAGTAGCCTATTTAAGTGGATTACAAAAATTCACAATTCAAAGGTCTTCTTTTCTATTTCCAAATTTGCTAGTTACAGAAGTTTTTTTAAAGCAAAGCTTTTTTAAAAAAAAGCTTTATTAAGCTATAATTCACTTACCATGCAATGTACACTTTAAATACCATTTAAAGTGTACGATTGTGTTTTTTTTAGTATATTCACAGGATTCTAATTTGTTACAATCTAATTTTGAAACATTGATTTCTCAATAAAAAATCAAACCTCATCTCCCTCCCATCCTCCACACCCCAGTCCTAGGCAACCACGAATCTACTTCCTGTCTCTGTAGGTTTGTACATGGTATTTTGTGACTAGCTTCTTTCACTTAGCATAGTGTTTTCAAGGTTCATCTATGTCGTAGCATGTAGCAGTATCTCATTCCTTTTTATGGTCCAATAATATTCCCTTAAATGGATAGACCACATTTTATTTATGCATTAAATGATGGATATTTGGGCTGTTTCTACTTTTTGGCTATTATGAATATGCTGCTATGAATGTTCATGTACAAGCTTTTGTGTGGACATGTTTTCATTTTTCCTGGGTATATACCCAGGAGTGAAATTTCTGGGTCATATGGTAAACTCTATGCCTAACTTTCTGAGAAGTTCTCAAACTGTCTTCCAAGACAATTGTATCATTTTGCATTCCTACCACCAATGTACACAGTTTCTAATGTCACCACATCCTTGCCAACACTTGAAAGCGTCTTTCTGATTGTAGTCATCCTGGTGGGTGTGGAGCAGTATCTCATTGTGGTTTTGAGTCACATTTCCCTAATGGCGAATGATGCTGAACTTCTTTTCATATGCTCCTTGGCCGTTTCTCTCTCTCTCTCTCTCTCTCTCTCTCTCTCTCTCTCTCTCTCTCTCTCTCTCTCTCTCTCTCTCTTCTTTTTGGAGAAATATCTGGTCAAATATTTCACCCATTATTTTAAGTAAGTTGCCCTTATTGTTGAGTTGGAAGACTTTTTCTAGATACACGTCCCTTATCGGAGATGTAATTTGCAAAGCCTGTCTCCCACTTTGTGGGGTTTCCTTTCCTTTCTTGATAACATTGTCTGCAGCATTACCCTTTTCAATTTTGATGTAGTCCAGTTTACCTATGATGTTGATGTTGTTGCTTCTGCTTTGGTGTCCTGAGACACGATTGCCTAAACCAAGTCACAGGGATTTCGGAGCATCTTTACACGTTATTTTATTCGCGCGTGTTTGACTCCATAGCTGGTACTGCCGGTTTTCTTTTTAAGGACAGTGCATATGGAGCACGTTCTTTGTGAGAGATGCATGGTGTTCTATGCTATAGATATACCGTAACGTGTTCAACCATTACCGACCGATGGTCATAAAGTCTTTTTTCCAGTGTTGGGGTTTTGCTGTAAACGAGACGACGGCAGAAGTCCTCTGTACCCTGATTATTTTGTCCTGGCGCCTTTTTCCTGCAGGATACATCGCCTTATGATGGAATGCGATGCTCCTTCAAAACCTGAGTCGCTCAAATTTGTCGTCTGTTGGACTTTGTACACTCTAGTCAGCTGATTAAGAAAAAAAGACTATGAAGCTACTGTTGAAGAGCTTTCGGAAAGAGCTAATGTATTTCAGATATATTTCAGAGTGCTGGGTGGCCTTCGCGATCTGTTCATTGCTCGTGAAACCGTTTTCTTTACCTTAAGATAGGAGAACAGACTTGTCCTTAGAGCAACAGAATGAAAGAAAAGAAGGAAGGTTTAGAAATAGCCACCAAGAAAAGTACGCCAGGGGACCCTGTCTTCCTTCTGGAGTTATCATGTTGTGTTTTTTGCCATGCTAAAACAGAAATTAGGGACCACAAAAGACACACTCGTGCACACGCATACACATTTAGTATGTCGATGTTTAAACGGATGAGATCATGCTGGGGAGAGTGATGCCTGTGCTGGCTCTTGGCTGAGGTCCTGGAACTGGGATTTCATTGCTTGCCTGTGATTGAACGGGGCTTGGCAGCTGAAAACCAACCCAGGCACCTGAGGTTTTTTGGGGAGCTTGTAACAAAATAAAGACATTTTGTAAATGAAAATAGTTAAACCGTTAAAATATATAAATATACCAACGTAATACGCCGTGCACCTTAAACTTACACACTAGTACATATCAGATTTGTTTAGTAAAAGTTAAAAATTCGAAGATGGTTTTTATATTATTGATTCCTATTGCTTTAAAAGGAGTGAAAAACTTAGAGGAGCTTGGACTGTTGTCTGGCTTCATAAAATCTGTATTAACATAACTAGTGGGCAACTTTTCATTTAGAACCAGAGTGGCAGATGAGTATTTTAGTATTTTGAGATTCTTTTAAGAGCCTTTAGTAGCTTTGACTTTGTTGGAACTTTTAATAAACTTCCAAATTATTGCTGTTATTTACAAGTTCAGCTAAAAGGACCACTTGAGTGCCTTAGTGACAGATTTTAAGTTATAGTTTAGCTGCATTGAATTTTTTTTTTCTGATGGTTTTAGGATCTGTTGTTGCTTGGTATGAGTTCAATTAAGCAAATCATTTGCAGGAAACTGACAGCTAGATGTGCGTTCAAAGGCATATTTCTTCTTTTAACTTTTTATTAATGGGAACTTTAAGACATTTCAAAAGTAGAGAGAATGGTATACTGCACACCCATGAGCCTGTGACTCATCTTCAGCATTTCTCATCTCAGCTAATTCTGTCTCATCGTTCTGCACCGTCCCTCATGGCAGCCACTGGGGCTGTGGTTGTCAAACACTTGAACTGTGGCCAGGTCCAGTTGAGAAGAGCCCCAAGTGTAAAATGCTACGTCACAGCCGTTTTTAGACATTTTTCTTCCCCTTCTGGGGCTCCTCAGAGAATTCTTCCCTGACCCTCATATGTAGACATACCTTCCCCCAACCCTGTTCTCTGTAAGCCCCTGGTTTGTCTCTTTTATAACACTTCTATGACTTGTAGTTGTCTAATTATTTCACTTGCCCAATGAGTTTTGGTCTGACTCTTTAAAATGACCTAAGTTGCAGGTGGGGCGGGGAGCATCATTGACTCCCCGCTGACTCTCCAGTGGCTGCCCGTGACTCCCCGTGAGTGAACACTCCACAGCAGGAATGCTCAACCCAGGCAGACCCAACACCTCCTCGCTGGCAAGACATATATCATAATCTCATTTACTACCTTGATGTGAAACTCATAGATCACAGAAATTACCTATACCCATCATTTTGACAGAAAATGAATATAATACTCTAATATCAAAGAATTATAAGGAATTTGCAATAAAATAAGGCACTTTTTCTTTCCTGTTTCTGGTATTGAGAGTGTGCCTTGTATCAGACTCTCTGCCAGATTTTGTCCTAAACTCTGGTTAGTGTCTTTTTAACACACACACACACACACACACACACACACACACACAGTGACAATCCTGAACCGCTTGGTCCCTGAATTACTTCCGGTTCCCTGAAAAGATTACCAGAGAGGACTGTCCCGCCTGAGTCTCATGGACAAGCCTCACCCCACCCCACCCACGCCTCCAGCCTCAGCCTCCCCCACAGTGCTCAATGCTACCTGACGTTCTCTGTGGTTTCCTCACACTAGGCAACTCCATGAGGATGAGGTGTCTTTCTCTTTTTTCACAGCTGCACCACCCTCAGCACCTAGATCCGTGCCTGGAAGGTAGGAGGTGCTCAGTAAATTTTCAATGAAAAAAAAAAGATGAGTCCTCCTTGTCCTCTCTTGCTCTATGATCCTCAGCAAGAAGGGCCTATGAGTAAATGGGTTGCAGCATTTGTCAGAAACAGAAAGTCTCATCAGCCCATCACTGAGTCCAGCCATTCCCTCTGGCTGGTCTCTCACCCGTGTTCTTCTGTACTGGGAGGTCTCTTTAGAGTGAAATGGTGCCAGACGAAGAGACTCACCACCTGTAATATGTTCCTGTCACATTCAGACTTTTAGAATACCCCTCCCGATCTGGCAATATGTACATGAAATGCTATTTTGTTCAGGTAGTGAGGCAGAAAGCTGAGAGGCGAGCAGTCTGAAGGTTGAGCAGTAGATTCTAATCCAGGACTGATGGGCATTTGACATCTTAGGGTCTTGGGGTGGTCACACTGCCAGCTAGGAGTAATGCATCATGAGTGAAAAGCCCTATTGGTGCTAATTCCGAAAAGAAGGGAATATGTTTACATTAGTTTAGATGCGGTCTTTATTTGCTCTTTAAAGCAACCTGATAAAGCATTTTGGGAAAGGAAAGCACATATTCTGGGGACCGTAGTCTTTGAGCCTGAGCGCTCAATAGAATAATACATTTGGAAAATACTCTGCGTTGAACCTTAGGGGGGACCGAAAGCAGAGGCGTGAGGAAGAGAAGGAGCCAAACTGCAGACTGACATTGTAGAGTAATGACGGGGAAGGCGACAGAGATGGAGTGGTGGCCGTGAGGTGGCCACAGTTTTTCTGGTTGCCTGCGAGTGATACTTGGGAAACACCGACCAGCAACCCCGAAGTATTTAAGTAATAGATCATGTGTGATAAACGGTGTTAGCTTACCAGAGTGTAAGTCAGTTTCCTTCTTCCAAGTTCGGAAATGTCAAAGAATGGCATTCGAGGCTGGTGACCAAGGGTTAGTAAGGTTTCAACACTTCTTTGCCTTGTTTCTCTTCTCTTCACTGGGCGACATCACATTTATGGAATCGTAGCTCTCCGGTCATGAGAAATGTGCTCCAGTGCTCATTCAAGGGGATCGTCTTGCCTGTTAGGGAGACTCTTTTCCTAACTTGCAGTGGCTGGTTTATTGACCCTTCTTACTTCCTGTTTCTCCTAATAGTTAAAGGCAGGGTGCCAGGTGATACTTCATTATAATGGTGGCTTCGATAAACGAATTTCATTTGCTTGCTACTTTCTCCACTCTTGTATTAATACAGATGTTGTTTCCAAATATCCATGTCATATAAATATCCGTGTCATATAAATAATAAGCAATGTAAATTGCAAGAATGAAGGACCAGAAAGATGTCACGTACCAGTGATGATGATCCTCCTAAGCTATGTTCTCTTAAGGCAATTAAATAAGTTCTCTTTGATTAATGGTTACCTTGGCCACTTTTTAACTGCCCAAGTATAGTTGAAAATTTCTTAATAAAACAAAACTGGTTAGTAGTCCAAATAAGTTATTTGAATGCTATGAGAATCTATGATTATAAAATTCCATTTCCAGAAAATATTTCCATCAGCCGAGGCTAAGAGAAGAGAACTGTGCCTTGCTTAGTAACTGGTATTAGGTAGCTGCACAATAAAAATTCATCGAATGCATAACTGGATGTTTAAGGAACAAAAGTTGAGTAGTAAACACAGCGAGCCTCCCCTTCTTCCCTCCCGAGTCTCTTCCTTCCTCTCCTCTCTCCTCTCTGTAGCATGATTCTTAAGAGTAGAGGTGTCAGTAACATGGGAACCGTGCATTAGAAGGGGGGAATCACCGGAAGAAGATGATATAAGGTGAAATGGATTATCAGTGGAGAATAGTTTTGATACAGATGTCAAGGGAGTTCAGGTTTTGTAAATGCGCACTATGTGCAAGGCTCTAAGACGTTAAGGAAAGTGAAAGTCTGTGTCTCTGTGGTTAAATGTTTGGCTGTCAGCATGCACAAAATAGATATGACAGCATATTTGAAACAGGAAGAAGCAGAAGAAAAACAAAGGTTCTGTGTAGAAGAACCAAGAGGGTGTAGTCAACAAGCCTTGCTTGAATAGCACATTTCTGTAGAAAATAAGTTGGCCTTTCAGTTGGTGAAATGACTTTTCGTTTGGCTGTAATATTCCTCTGGGATGGCTCCGTGAATTCAATAAAACACAGCTAAAGAAAAACCTATTCTGTTTGAGGGAATATATAATTAACCCATAGAAATTAGTGCCATCCAGTATATTACTGAGGAAAAGGATTAAATACCGGTATGAATAAAAATAGTATCTATTATTGTTCTCCCTGGGATAAAATTATAAGGACTGTCAATCATCCTGCCTAAGGGTCTAGTTTATTATCGGCTGGGTTGGGAACAGTACTTTTCTCTTCCTATTACATAATAGTCCACAATTAGATGAATAGTGGGATTTTTTTCCCCTTTTCTCAGAAGGGTCTGGTGTGAGGTGTTACAGGAACAGAAGAGGCAGTTATAATTGTTTTGGAGCTGTGTTTGAGATGTGTTTTTTAAGCGCTGCTAGAGTGCTTTGTATACCTCTTAAAAGTTCTTTCTGGATATTGCATGCTCCGTTGAGTTTAATATGCCTTTGACGTGAAACCAGAGCCCTGGACCAGGACTGGGACACCTGGTTCCAGTTCTAGGTCTTCCTTTGACTGCTGTGGTCATTTTAATGAATTAATTCATAAACATCGATTGCATTTCCTGCATGAAGTTCAGGAAAAACAAAAGGGAATAAACCATGAGTAGTGCCCTGAAGGAGTCGGTTTAGGTGGAGGGTCATTCATAAGAGCGTAACGATAACATGCGTGGACTATTTCGTGACAGAGGGGAGGAACCCAGACCATCCCTGGTGGGGGGCAGTGGCAAAGGCTTTCTGGAGGAGGCGATAGCAGTTGCCACCCTGGGAGACCGAGGGCTTTGTGGGGCATTTGAGGGCTGAGCCAGGGGCAATGGCACAGCCCTCAAATAGGACCCGGTCTGTTCAGAGGAGTTACAGGTCCAGGAGGTGGCCCTGGGCGGGGAGGCAGGAGGTGAGGATGCAGGAATGAGATCTCTGGATCTGTTCTTGTTCCTGAAAATGAGGCCGTGTTAATATAAGAACACTTCTGAGGAACTCGCTCGTTTTCTTAAAAAATTTCACATTGCTGCTGTAAGGGAGGAAAAATTATAGTTTCTTTCTTTCTTTCTTTCTTTCTTTCTTTCTTTCTTTTTCTTTCTTTCTTTCTTTTTCTTTCTTTCTTTCTTTCTTTCTTTCTTTCTTTCTTTCCTTCCTTCCTTCCTTCCTTCCTTCCTTCTTCCTTCCTTCCTTCCTTCCTTCCTTCCTTCCTTCCTTCCTTCCTTCCTTCCTTCCTTCCTTCCTTCCTTTCCTTCCTTCCTTCCCCCATCTTAGGTTCATTGGCTGGGGCTCTGTAAATTTGACAGAAGACAGATTAACAGGAGCAAAACAAACACAAGTTTATTAGCTCGTGCATGGCCCAGGCATCTGTGATGAGTGACTCAATGCAGAGGTCAGAATTTGGGGTCCAGATACCTAGTTTAGTCGGGAAAGACAGAGAGGGGCCTTTTGGAAAATCAAATGACTTTTTGGAAAGATAAATGGGCCTGGGGAGACTTAAGGGGGAGGCGTGAGAGTTTGTGGCAAAGTCTGCGGGGTGTGCCGCTGACTTCTCCAAGGAGAGAGGGTCAGAGCTGATCCCAGTGACGGCTTCCTGACAACTGAGTCCTTCTGAGAGGCGCTGCTTTTAGGCAGGTGCAGGATTTCAGCAACTCAGGTGCCTTCGCTCAAAGTAATTTTTACATCAAAGTGACATCTTTTGGTGTGTCATATCCAGATGCCCCCTTTGACGCACCTTGGTTAATAACATACCAACCTGCCAGCCCGTTTTGGTTTTTTTTTTTAGGGTTGAGGGCTGGAATTTACTGTCTGGAGTTGGGCAACATTTTGAACAAGGGCATCCTGAATCAAGGCTGGTGTGACTCATGCCTTGCTGGGTAGGCCCCTGTTGTATAGGTAGGTCTCTTTCTACCTCTTCTTAATCTGTCCTGAAATTTTTCTCTGTGTCGTGTCCTCTGGACTTACATGTTCATTTCTATTTCCGCTGGCCGGTCCCCAGTTTCCACCACCTTTGTGTGTAGATGCCCCCCATTTGGCCAGACTCGTCCCATACTAAGGCATATCAAAGGAATGCCTTTGATAGACATGCTTTATATTTTCAAACATTTGTGTTAGTGAGCAAGAGATCTATGTAAGAAACTGAAGTGAGCGTATTTTTAAAGTTAAATAACTACGGATAAGGACTCAACCCATTTTCGTAATTCTCTGGAAGAAACGAATCAAGTAGAACTTGAGTAATGGGTGTGCGATCTTACTTTTTAGTTGTCTGTATGAGTTTTAAAGTACACGTGTTATAGTTGCTCCGTTCAAAGACTGCACATTGATGGAAGCATTGAGATGCGGTATAGATCATTGTAATGTTTGACAGGAATTTCTATCTCAATAAAAAGTGAGGCCGCAGTAAAGAGCATGGGGAGGGAGCCCTCTGCCTCCGGGGCCAGCGGAGCCTCCCTGCTGCAGCGCGGTCAGGCTGTCAGTGACCAGATCGTATTCACTCATGCACTGCGCTTCTACAAATAAATGTGCAAATGAGAAATTAGAAAGCTATTCATACTTTTCATTTTTATTTTTTTTTACTAGTGATGATGATCTTTAAAAAGTAAAAAAACGTTCTGAACTTTCCACGCTTTACTCCTTCGCACCTGCACCTAAAACTTGGTGCGTTGAAAACCGGCCTGTGTCCTTGGCGTGCTGGGGGTGGGAGCTGGCTCTCCAGTCGGCTCCCCGGGTCTGAGCTGCTCTGTCCACGGCTCTGCTCTGTTCACACCACAAGCCCTGCTCTTGCATCTCAGTGGAACAACGTATGGAGCTGGAGTTAGTTGTCCTTCCCGCTTCTTTCTTTTTCTTTTATAACTTAATTTCCACTTCAGACAGGGTGTTTCTTTTTTTGTTTATACATACATATCTTTCCTGATCTCTTTTTTGATCTTCAGCCTCTCCTAGTTCCTCTTTCCTCTTTCTCTTTGTACACCAAAAAAAAAAAAAAAAAAACTTTTTTGATTATAGTTGAAAAACATATGGTCCGCACTTGGAACACTCACCTATCAAAGAATTTCCAAACCATAAATTCTGAAGTAAAGCGAGGCTTAAGTACAGTGTTCGTAGGAATGTTTGAACGGTCTTTCTCTCAGTTAGGCATGCTTTTTCTGAACGTTTAAACGGATCATTTTCTATGTAATAGTAGTGTGTTGTCAATTGGCAACAAAAAAAAAGGTATTGAAACCAAGAGTGTTTTATTAAAATGAAACGAAACAGATAATAGAGTTAACAGAAGCCGGATATGAAGATACGTTTCTAAAGTTTGCTAATAAATTATCTCATTTGTTCATTTTTTTTTTTTTTTTTATTTATTTTTTTTTACAAAAACAGTCCAAACTGTGTTTTGCTTCAAGCACCAGGCTTCAAGAGAAGTATACGTTTTTCATATAATGTCTATTAGTTTTTGTTTTTGCTTAATATCCACTGTTGATGATAGAATGAATATTGCTAAGGAAATTATTTTCTGCATTGAAACACATGTAATAGTATTTCATTTACATATGGGTCATAGAGAATTTTGTGGACTACTTTAGAAATGCAACTTCTATTTATAACACTGAATTTTGGAGAAAATTCATTCTGAATTGGGAGCATTCCGAGACAGACAATTTGTAAGCCAAAAAAGACTTTTACTCTGTACCATATTGAAATGTGACCCAGAAACATCTATTTCATTTATCATCCAATAAAAGACAAAAAGCTTTTTACCAATTAGACGAGAAAACCTTTAGTTTTGCTTTCAAATCAACCCATTGTTTTTTAGTTAGTTAGTGATGTTTGGTGATGAAAATGCCTGAGAAACTTCTAGAGAATCTTTTTAATTTTACTGCAGAGATTTTTTTTTTTAAGACCAATTTAAAAATATTATTTCTAAGTCTGCTGAAAACTTCAGGATTTTCCATGGTTAAGAGTCATGCCAATCACAAAAGCATGACCTTTCTGAAATATTTTGGAGGGATTAAAAAACTGCCATTCATATATTTTTGTAAATGATCTTTTTACAGGTATTAGTCTCTAAGGAAAACTGAAAGACATATTTTCTAGTCAAGAAATACAAGGATTCACTTTCCAAGAGAATTTTAACTTTATAACCTCCCATATTAATGTTTTGGTGTGAAAATGTGTGTCCAAAGTAACCTGAGAAATATTTCATTTGTTGGGTGTTAATTGTTTTTTATGACCATTCATTTTATAAATGATCCTTTGTTTGTTGAATAATCAAAACCACATAGATGTGACTTTCTCACTTTAAACTTTGGGATGAAAGCCAACACATTCAAAGCCAAGGAGTTTATAGTTGGAGTTTATAGTGGGATATTTGCTGTCATAGCTGTAATTCAGTATTCTATGAAATAATCTTGCACTATTTCAAGAGTAGTATGCCGTATTTAAATACACGCGTCAAAATTTGCTGGTTACTTTTTTTTTCCTATATAATTAAGTCTATTTAATGGATGTAATTCAACACTAGCTATTTTAATTTCCTTGCTTCTTGATCAAGATCTTGCCCTTTTAAGCATCATATGAAGCCATCGGTACCCACTCTGACAAAATAAGGTGTTGTACATGATGTGGAAATATTATTCTGAATCCGATGAAAGATTTCTATGCCAGTCGACACATTATTATTTTTACAAAGTTACCATCTATGGCTTAAAAAATGACTACTTTTTATTTTCATTTTACTTAGTATATTATTAGTATCGTCAATATATTTTACTCAAGTCATTTTCAGTAAATAAGTACAGCGAGTGGATTCACCTGCCCGTTACACGTACGGCCTGGGGAATGGCATCAGCCAACTTCCTGGCAGAGATGCGCAGGTCGGTTCTTCTGATGGCCGTGCTGGCATATTATTTCATCAGCATAGAAGTATTAAAAACTTGTCACAAATATAATGGAAAAATGCATTTGGGGAGCAAAGGGGGAGGGTTCATCAGATATCAATGACCGCTTGTCTGTTTCAAACAGGGCCTGTGGGTAGACCAGGCGCCCGGAAGTAGTGCAGTGAGTGCCGTGCCCTGGAGAACCACAATGGGGTTCGTGCAGGCTGAGGCGAGCGTTTGATGATAAGCCATCTGCAAGATGTTGACAGAATGGCTCTGCCTCCTTGGGGTTTGCCGTTGCCTTCTGAGTAGACCTGTAGAGCCAGCCGTTCCTGGGTTCCCTCTACGTATTTGATTCTATCTTTTTGGATTGCTAAATTTTCAAAACAGACTTCCTAAACGCATGCTCTTCTGCTGCATGAAAAGCAGTTCTTCGGTAAATCAAGAAAGAGGCATTGAAGGTCCTGGTTTCTCTCTCACCTTTTGCACGTACTTAGGTCATTTGCTTCCCCCCCCCCCCCCTACAGTTTTTATGACCAACTTGAAAACTGTGGTTGGTAATTAGTAAGTTATTGAATATATTTTAAAGTCATTATAGCTCTCAGAATTTTTCAGATGTTTTTTTGAAGTTCGTAGTAGAAAATTTGTATTATATATTTTCTGTGTTTCCTTATGTAGTTTTAATCATTAGATAACAGTGTTATTGGGAACAAAGAGGGTAGTAAAAGTAACACAAACCAGATCATTGGAATTGGGGAGAATAATTAAAATGCTTTCAGCGGGTGTTTAATTTTTTTCCTCAGGCAATAAGTCAATTTTTAGTTGGTCAAGTTCAGAGACCTATTTCAAGCATTGTACAGAATGTTATATGTTTACAGCCTTTCCAGAAAGCCATATGGAAATACCTATCAAAATTAAAAAATATATATATAAGCTTTGATCCCACAGTCTCACTCCTGATAATCTATCCCATCAAAGTAGAAGCGCTGTAAGGTTAGGTATATAGGTATGTTTATTGCATCACTGTGTGTAGCATCAAACCATTGGAAACGAAGCAAATGACCTTCAGTAGTGGGATGGCCAGGTAAATTGCACTATAGTCATACTCTGGGATATTAAGGGGCTATTAAAAGTGACTTAGGCCAGTTGAATAAGCCCTACAATGTAGTTTGGGAAAGGAAGGTTTGGAGAAGTATGTAATATAATTCTGTATTTAAAAACCACACAGTGTTTCTCTGAGTTTCTATTATTATACGTAGCAACTAAGCTGTAAACATTGGTTGTGAGGTTTGGGAGTGGCAGGAAGGTTAGGGGGAAAAAAAGGAAGTGATAAGACAGACGTAGAGCCAGTTGTTTATGTAAAAGTATATATGTTTATATGTACATATACATGTGTCTCTATATGAATGTTTTGAATATATGCATAAAGATATCTATATAAAAATGTTCAACAGATTATTATCTTAGGTACTAGAATTATAGTGTTTTTATGATTTTTCCTAATTTTTCTCCCTTTGAATTTTTTTTTTTTTTAAGAATCCCATGTCTACATAATGTGAATAAAAATAAAACTTTATGCAGTGGGGAACAAAATTTTGTGTGTTCAGCATTCATATATAAATTTCACCTTTAATGAAACGTGCTACCTACAAATATATTTCTTCATATACAAATGAAATATTTGTGCCTTTTGGATAGTAATTTGTATTAACATCATAAAGTTTTTTCTTCTGTGTTAAATCTGTTAAACGCTTATTAGTGTTAAAATTTTTTAAGTAAAACATTTCAAAATTATGGCTAAAAAACACATGAACATCAAACTGAAAAAGAGAAAGACTGATAGTTTTAACCACATAAAACGAAAAATTATCAATGGTCACTATGAGTAAAAAAAAAAAAAGACAGTAGCAACCATTAAGGCATACTATTTTGTTTATAATGATCAAAAAAAACAATTCAGCAGCAAATGAGTAAAAATCATAAATTAGGAAAAGCCAGTGATAAATATAAATTATTTGTAAACATGAAAATGTTTAACCGAAGTAGTAATGTAAATTAAAATAGCAGTTACACATTGCTGATAATAACATAGTAAGGCCTTTCTGGACAGTAGTTCAGTACATTTCTCAATTTGCAAATGTAACATGTGATATGCTTACTTCAATGAACATGTATTTCATAATTAGAAAGAAATGACCGTGTTTATTTGGAACATTAAGAAAAAACCAGACAGAAAACACATAGAAAATACACCTAAAAGTGAAAAGAGAGAGCAAAGGGTGAACATTTATTAAGCACCAATTGTGTGCCAATTCTTTGCACACGTTATTTCAATTCAACATTTCTTTATTCGCTACTTTAGCAAATATATATATATTAAACACTATTGTGTTACGGTCGCAAAAAAGCAGACCTTTTCAAATGAGGAGATAGGCTCTTAATGTGTCCTTTGAGATCACGTAGCAGGAAAGCCAAAAACAGGAATTCAGTACAGTTGCCGATCTTGAATGAAGCTTGAATTTTTGATCAACCATTGGCGGCACTGTTGGTAGGATTAACAGAATATACATCCTATTTCCAGGCTGACCCCAGAATTTTGGAGTTTACCAACTGTCGCTCCTTTTCCTCATCCTGGCCCATCCGAGTCCGGATTTTGCCGAACTGCATGTGTACTGCATTGCTTGGCCGAGACCCACCTAGGTGTGTGCGTTTCACTCTAAGCCCAGCCTTGCAGGTCCCTAGCTTGGTCAGGTGGTCAGGTTTTGTGGGGACAATTTGTATCCTAGTCTTTAGATGTCCCATCGTTGACTTTCAGTCACTTCCCTTTGTCCAGATACTCTGGTAGTATAACATTCCTATTTCCTGGCGGTAGCCTTTGCTTTTCTAAACCATTCAAGTGGTCATCAGACTAACGGTTCCTTTTACATTACTGAACTTCACATCTTGCCAATTGAGCTTTTACTCCAGCCCAGGACTACATCCCTACCCGCCCCCCCACCATGTGCCCTGCATATTAATGGGCAGAGCTGAACACTTCATTATGTGCAGAATGTTTCAGTCGCATCTGTCGGCCTGCTCACAGATATCAAATTGAGGTTGCCTTTTGGAACGCTCACAGCAAAACGTTTCGGAAATCCTCCTCGGCAGTCAGCAGAATCTCACTGAAGTGTTGGACCCAAACCAGAGAGAAAACGCTTCCAATCTTACAAAAGGCTCTTGCACTTATATTTAGCAAACGGGAAAAGGAAAAGATTTTGAGTGTGGAAAGGGAGGAGGTAAAACTGATGGGCGAATGCGACCTGATAGAACGATGGAGGTGCCCATGTGAAACGATTTTAATCTCGTTTTAAAATTGAAGATGTAGGAGAGTTTAGTAAGAGGTGACGCCAAACCCGGTGTCGAAGGTAGAGACTGGATACAGAGCTTGTCTCTTCTGCTTCCTCAGCGTAAGTGGTGGGTCCTTACTTGTATTTTTGTTCTTGTTACGCCTTGCACCCAGCTTGTCAGAGCTGAGTTCATAATCAACTGTCAGGCTGGTCATTTCTACTGGCGGAGAAATTTTTATTCTTACAAAGTGTGAGTTCATTTGGCCTCTAACCCTGCTCTTCCATTACTGGGGAACAATACCACAGTAGTCTTCTCTCTCTTTCCTTCCGCTTACGACTCGGGTTAAAAAGCCCCCTTCCTTTGAAGCCGCCTTGATTGGCCCCACCTTGGGACGGGAGAAGGAGGGCAACTGATGAGTTCCAAAGTCCCGATTTCACGTGATGTTTCTTGTCTTGGTTTTCAGATGTTAAAAACATTCATACAGATAGATATAGCCTAGTATACACAAGTCTGAATTAAAAATAAGATAAATTTGGGAGATAAATACCTATCTTTTATAGGAAAACATCTGATTCATTTTAGCCACTTGGCAGATAACAAATGATTTTGTCGTGTTGCGGTTTGCAACTGTAAGGCTAGATAAATGAACTAAGTTAAAACGCTCATGTCCTGAATAGTGTAGATTAACTGAGGTGGTGGTCATGTTCCATGACACTTTTTTTTTTTCTTTTAAAAAATCTTGCAAGTTTTCTTGAGTTATAGAGGCCCTCTGGTATGTTTTAGTATTTATTGTTGTCAGAAGATGGGGGGTATACAGATTATTAAATTATAAGGAATTGTTACATTTGAAATTAAAGTTAAGATTCTCAGAAATTATTAGCAAGATGAATCAATCTATAAATCTTACCTTTCAGGAATAGGTCTTTTGTGAAAAATGAGGCAGGCCTGTACTTGGTATAGATTTAATGGGATCCTGTGAACCACAAACTCCATTTTACCTAGATTGTTTTCTCTTGTCTCCCTTCTTGCCTGCCTTTAAAAAAAAAATTAGCGAATTCAGTATTCAAGTAAACATTTCTTGAACACTCATTATGTGCCCAACATAGTAGCAAGGAGTGGGTAGGTGCTGGGGAGACAGGGAGAAGTAAGATTGTGTCTTGCCCTCAAGGAGCTCCCATCTAGCCAGGCAGAGAGTCCTGGAAACCATCCTCAAAGCTCGTGTGCTGTGTGAAGAACACAATGTCTGTCCCTTGTAGCAGGGGCTGAGAACTCTGCTGTGGGAGGGAGGTGAGTGGGCAGGTAGGGAAAGCATGAAGATGTGTGATGTTTAAGCTACACCAAAGGTAAATTAACCGGCCCTCACCCGGAAAACAGCCTCCAGAAAGAGATCTTTTAGAGATCCATCCGTTACGGCAAGTAAATGAAAACCCTTTTGTCCAGTTAGTCCTCAGGATAACTGAGTCATCAGGCGGCTAAAAACACGAGAGTAACATGTTTTATGAGTTACTTAGGAAAAGAGAAAGTCGTTGAAACCTGGTTCAATCTCGATTGTTCTAATTGAATTCAGCCGTTAGAATCAGAAGGAACCCAGTGCAGCCTCCTCGGGAGCTGAGCCGGAGCGGGTGTTGGTTTGTCTGGTCAACTGGGAGCCAGGACCGAGTCGGCATCTCTTGGATTCTGGTTGGTGCACATTCCGCAGTGCCCAGCAGCTCCGGGCAGCCCGGAGGAGCCCGGAGATCTGCTTAGGGGCATTGTGGAGCCCTAATCGCAAGGCCCTGAGGTGCTATGGGTTTTGTTGTGGGATTAAATCTTGGGTGAGTTATTTAACTTTTCTGAATTCAATTTTCTCTTCTTTTAAATGGAGATAAAAATTCGTGTCTAATGGAATTGTTCTGCAGACTTTATGAGATAATATATGTAAAATGCCTAGGATTGCGCTGGGTTTAAGAGAGCGGCTTAGAGTTAATTTAAAAAGAGAGAATCTTCATTCTCCTTCCTATAGGATCTTTTGCTACATAGCAACTATATAATCCCAGTGGTTGGTTGATAAGATAGTTGATTTGGTAAAAACCTAGTCAAAGAAACTTCTCATTTATTTAAGTGGTTTTTGTGTTGTTATTTTTACATATAGGTATGGAATTTCTTTAAGAATTGTAGTTCTTGAATTTGAATTTGAGTTCGTTTTCATTGTCTCACTGTATTTTGGCCTATTGGTAGTTTCAACCTATTATATTCTTTGTTTTTCTTTTTAATGTATTTGCATCAGTTTAACATGTATTTTATTTTTAAGTTCTCAAAGATTCCTATACATAAGACATTATTAAGCCATGATGCTTTCTTCACCAGTGCATGTAGTTCAAGTGTTGAAACACAGTATTATATTGCAAAGTGTTGCATTGTTTTCATGAATGACTCTCTTCTATTATAGTTTCTGTGGCATTCAACACTTTGAGTATTTTTTTTTTATAACTGTTATATTCTCTAATTGGCAATATTTTCCTAAAATGATTTATATTGTGGCGTGACATTTTGCTGCCACATACTCACAGTAAGAGCAAAGCCTAGTAAGTCTAATTCTGAAAAGATCAACAAAAGAAGTTTTTAGGAAACAATTTTCCTCCGGGGCGAGTGAAGTATTTTTGCATTTTATTCATAGCTGATTGCCTAGGAAAAATTACATGTTTCTTTTCCTGTCTGTACTTCTGGCGCCACATATTTCTGTAGTAGTGACCTCAGTGGGTTTGTAGCCCCCCAAAATAGGTAGGTCCCATTTGTAAGTCCAGTTGAAATGATTTCACAATAGTGCTCTCCCATATCCCTCAAAAAAAAAAAAAAAGATACTATCTCTGAAATTTAGCACGATTGCATCCATTTGAAAAACCACGGTATTAATAACATTCCCATCTACTCTCTCATCTCCTGTCTAGGCTCGAAGTTCTTCAGGTGGACAGGCCAGCTGTATATTCTCTGCCTTTCAGAGTCACATGACAGAGACCACATTTCCAAAATTCAGGCTGTGTCCTCAGGCACTTGGGTTTTTGTTTGTTTTGTTTTGGTGGGCATATTTTTTTTTGAAGACATTTATTTAACAACAAAGAACAAGATGATTACGTTCTAGAGATCTGCTACACAGCCCTGGGCCTGGAGTGAACAAGGCTCTGCTGTGCACTTAAGACATTTTATCAAGAGGGCAGATCTCATGGTGAGTGTCCTTTCCACAATAAGAATAGAGACACAAGGTCTACCACTGTAGAATGTGAATAGTTTTAGGTTGTTATTGTTGTTTTTGTTGGTAAGAATGGTCTTTCTTTCAGTGAAACAGGTCTTTTGCTTTGGAGTAACAGGACTAAAGGCATCCTTTTGAAGGTTCTTCAAAGTGAAGAGAAAAATTTGACATTGCTCTTGGAGGAATGGTTTCTAGACCCACGAAAGGACAAAATAACATTTAAGAAGGTTTTTGAAAAAGCGAATACGAGTCCCTTGAAATTTGGAGGTGTTGACGGAAGGCTGGTGCCGTGTTCCTAAAAATCAGCCGTCGCCCTGAGTGATACGGGGTTATTCCCGCCGTCCTTCCTGTGGCAGAGGGCAGGAGACCTGCACTGTCGGCGACACCGGCTCCCCCGGCAGGTGGCCAATGGGGTCATGAGAGTTTTATCCCAGGTGGAGGGGAGCTCTGAGAAGTAACAAAACAGATGTTTGATGTGTCCATTATTCCTATTAGGTTTGGGGACAGATGTAGAGTAAAATGAAACATAGCCCTGGACCAAGGTGTTCATGAAACACTGAACGCTATTCTTGGTACTGTCGGGAACCAGAAGCAGCTTAATCTCAGGCTCAGGGAGATCAAAATCTAATTGGCAAATCGTTAGGACTCTGTTTTTTAAATTGATTTTGCAAGTGACAGAAAATAACTCAAGCTTGCTCAGTCAAGGAGGGAATTTACTGACCTATGTACAACAAAATTCCAGGTGTCGCTCTATCTAGAGGCTTACATAGTTTACCTGTACTGGTTCGTTCTTCTTATCTCAACTCCATTTTCTTTGTGTTTGCTTTATCTTTGCCTTTGTGGTAGCAAGATGGCCTCAACGAGCCCAGCTCTACATTTTCATCATTGAGTCAAGTTGGAAAGTGTCTCTTCCCCTAATGAATACAAGTCTGGGGGTCTGGCTGTCATTGGTCCACATTGTGGCATGTGTCTGTACCTGAAGCAGTCATATCCAGGGAAACAAGGAAGTGCTTATTTCTTGGGCACAGTTCACACGTTCACCTTCTGAACTGGGCTGGAAGTCAGAGGGAGGCTGGTGTCCCAGGTAAGAATATGGCACATCGTCGCCAGAAGGCACTAAAGAGATGCTGATGGCAGACAGCTGGTGTCCATCACAGGGAGAGAGGACTAATCTAAGAGGGGAAAAAATGACATGATATTAAACAGTCAGGGGGTGATTATATAGTTATTTCATTGAAGTCGCCGTAGGAGTTGAGAGAAGGGTGTAAGCAAGGACCGAGGTCATTGGGGTTAAAGTGTCGCAGAGCAGACGGATATGAATGAACTTGCACCTTAAGGATCGATAGGGTTCTTGATTTGACTCTCAAGATACTAATGAGACTGATGGCAGTGATGCTCATGTCAGAATGTCCATTTCAGTCCTTGGTGAGTCTCCAGTGGAGTAATGCAACCCCCCAAAAGAGATCCAGCTTTTAAAATGATACAGAAACCGAGACACTCAACTCTGGATTCGAGCAAATCGCGGATATGACGAAATCCCTGAAAGTGGTTCAACAACATTAAAAAAGACGAATTATGGCACAGATACGTGTTAGAATAACTTTTAGGATTCTAGTCTTGTTTACATTTCAATAAATAGTTATCGAGCACCTACTTCAAAGTATTTTGAAGGATTTTTAAATGAGAAAAACTGGGCGGATCCAGGATGGTTTACTGTACGTGCAAACTACTTAGAACCTAAGAGCCTAGAAGGAGATACATCAAAATGGTGTGTGGTTGTCTCTGTTCTTTAGACGGAACTGTATTTTCAAAACAAATAAAAAAGACCGCATAGCTGTGAACCGGCTAAACAAAAGCCTTTGAAACATGGGCGTCAGGCTTCTGCCAAAGGCAGGACATGAATTTCCCCCGTTCTGACAGCCCCGCACAGAGAACTTGAACTCCTGCCGAAGCACGTTCCAGATACAGGAACAGCGACAGTGGCACTCTCCACAGTGCCTGTCGCTTTGCTTTGAGAACTTGCTGTCTCCTGGACCCCGCAGAACTCTGCCTCCCCGGGCTCGGGTCAGATCGTGACTTTCCCCCCTGGTCTCCAGGAGCACCGTCACCTTCTCTCGCGTACGTCTCCATCACTTCCCCCCCTCACCAGGCACCTTTACCTTGAGTCCACTCATTTCTTTTCCCTCCATTTTTCCCCGGGCGAAGCCCCAGGCCCATGTCTGCCCTAGGTTTTCTCTTCCGATTTCTTTCATTTGAAAGCTCATTTCAAATCATTTGCATGTCTCATTTGATACCTTGTGTTAGAGCCGGACGAGGCTAGAATCCCTGTTTCAAAGTGCGAGGGCAGAGTGCAGAGGCTGTGACGCACCTGGAATGGCCTCACCAGGTGTGGTGGCTGCTGATCAGTTCGCTCTCTGTGGCACCGTGTTGCTTCAGGCTTTGGGAGGGCTTGACTGTAACCAGCGGTGGGACCAGACCCTTTTTGGGAATTACACAGATGACCGCTCTTGCATCCCTTAAAATTTACCTTTCTTGGAAGACTGTACTTCTGAGACAACTAAATGAGCACTGTTCAGTCTACTTAACCACCGTCCCTCCCACCACCTTTTTAAAATGCTGAAATCTCAGCGCATGTCAAGAATACAGTAGTTATTAATAGGATTCTCTAATTTGTCATTTTTTTATACTTAGTGATTTGAATCATTGGTCGACCGTAAGTATCTATGTTTCTCCTTTTTTTCTCTCCCCCCCTGCCCCCTCCTCACACGGTAAATTCTTGGAAAGTGAGAGCTGTGTTTTCCATTTCTTTACTGTTGATTTTTCTCCTAAGGGGAAGTTCAATAAGTGCTGAGTGATTGACCGGCCAATCGACCTTGAGGAAATAAAATAATTCATCCTTCAGGAAAGTTCTCATAGCCTTTCTGGAAGTAATTATGAGATTAAATTTTCCTGAAAAAAAAATTTACTGAAACAGCTGTTTTCCAAAATTGAATTGGAACGATGAATGGCCACGGCGTTTGTACCCAGCAGAAAGTCATTCGCCGGTCCAGAATCGCTAGCTGGGGGGTGGGGGGTGGGGGAGGGGTTCCTTCCTTGCACATTATTAAATCTGTGCCTCGTAGCAAGCAGAGACACTGCTACATTCACCGAAAACCCAGCTGCAGCTGTTTCTTCTTGGCGTTAGTACTGACCCTGCAGATGGCCAGTTGTTGAGATTGCAGACCCACGAACTTGCTGAGTGTCGGATTGGTAGAGCATTCTGGAATGCCTCGGAGGGCCGTCTCACGGGGCGATTCTTTAAGCCGACCAAAGACGTGTCTGCTGCTCTGTGCAGTCTCCCCAGCGGTCCTTCGGCCACCCAGTGATGCGCGGCTCGTGGGCAGAAGCTGCCCTCCTCCTCGCTGCCTGTCTCACGGCCAGCACCCTCCCTGGGTAGCTGCTGCTCTGAGTCACTAAGAGAAAGATGAAGGCGGGTGAATGGGAGCTGGCAGCGGCGATGCTCACAGTTCACTCCCCCGGTGAAACTCGCTTGTGCAGAACAGGCAAGGACGTAGAAGTTGAAGAGCAAGTTGGCTCCCTCGACATGACTGGGTGTGAGAACAGGGTAGGAAGTGGCTTCGCTTTGCATGATTTTCTGCTGCCTTCATTTCCTGGTCGCCCGTGCCCCCAGATCTGAGACAGGTGGAGGAGAGGACTTCCCTCCTTTGCCGTGCTTTCTTCCTTTATCTGGTCCTTAAAATGGTGTTCTCCGTCTCCGAGTTGACCGTGGAGTGGCCCTGAACTTAATTTACGTGGAGTGTGATTCATGCCCCAGGGATGACCCTTTCTCATAAATGTTTTTAAGCAGTTTCGAAGGAGCAGTGTTTCAGTTGAGAATTGTGCATGCATTGTTCATTGAATAAACATCATTTTCCATTTCCTTGTGTTGCACGTATTAAATGTAACTCGAGTTTTAGACTGAATTTGCAACACAGTGATAGACTTTTTTGATTTTTAGTTTTAATGCACATTTTACTATCTTAAAAGCAAATTTCTTGCATGAAAATACACCCACGAGTACTGATCACCCTGAAGACATCGCTTCGCAAAAGGAAGCACCTCGCAAAATATCACAGTTCAGTGGCTTAGGAGACGGTTGCTAAAGTGGACAGTTAAAAATTGCCATGTGTTGGTTATAAACTCGTTCATGAATATTAAGTGAGCACTCATAGTGAGCTCGGTATGAGCCAGGGTTCCCTTCCAGAAAACAGAAGGTACTGAAGGTGATGTGGATAACAAGGAATTAAATGTATTAATGGGCATTGATAGTGCCTCGAAGAATCTTTGCAGATGTTAAAGAGGCAGCTCTAGGAGGGTAAGATGGTGATTTTATATCCAGGTGGCCACTGGTGAGGAAGTTTGAGAAGTGTCATTTTTAGCCCCCAGCCTTCGCAGTACAGGCAGGCCCAGAGGTGGAGGCAGGAATGGGTAACGAGTACCCGCCTGCCTGGGCATCTGCTCCGCTGTCTTGTCACTGAGCTGACTCCGGAGGCAGCACCAAGCCCAGCAGCCGTGGTCTGCTCTCATGAGGTTGGCTGTTAACACCAAACACAGACATAGCAATGATGGCAGTCGTGATGAGGCTGCAAAGGACACGTACACATGCTTAGAAGTAAATAAGAAGGGGACTTAATCTACACCGGAGGTGGGGGTGGGGCGCTGGGAACGCCTCTCAAGGAAGATGCATGTGAACTGAGGCTTGTGGGTGGAGTTGGGTTTGCCAGGCGAAGGAAGCAGGAAGTGGGGAGGGTAAGAGATGCTAGGCAGAGGAGGCACAGGCGAGGCCTGAGGCTCACGGGAAGGAGGGAAGGAAGGGCCTGTGTGAGGGCGCAGGAGGTGACCCTGACGGCTGCAGAGTTGGGTAGGGTCGGATGACGGATCTGAGATCACGAGAAGGATTTTTCCTAAGAACGATCGGAAGTCATCTTTTGAGTATAAGAGTAGGAGCAAATGAGTTTTTGTAAATGGTCTCAGCAGCTTCACTCTGGAGAGTGGGTTAGAGAAGGGGAGGGGTGAACGCCAGGAGACAGCGAAGAGCCTGGCGTGGTGGGCGGACCAGGCGACGGTGGTGGTAGCCATGGGGAGGGAGAGAAACTGGGCCTGGACACTTATTTAGGAGACAGACTTTTCAGCGTGTGGGGAGCGAAGGTGAAAGATGCATTAAGAATAAAATTCCCTGCTTTCTGGCGCATTCAAGTGAGTAGCGAGCACTTTTGGTGATGCCAGGAAAGCCATTGGATAGGGGTCTGGAGCTCAGAGGGAAGGTACGGATCTGGGGCGGGGGCTACAGATGGGGATGTCGTCACATCTACGAGGCACACGGCGGTGCAGTGGAAGAGGGAGCCTTGCGAGAGGGCCCGAGCCCAGACTCCGATGTGTAGAGGTCAGCTGGAGCAGGGACAGCCAGTGAAAAGTAGAAAAAACATTCAATTAAAATTAGTGTTTTTCCAAAAAGAAGAGGCTCTCCATCAAGTTTAGTGGGGAATATTTTTATTTTTGAAAATAGGTCATTTCTAAAACCTCTAGAGATTATCTGTTAGCAGCTAGATTGTGCCTGGAAAAGTTCCTTTAACATAAAAAAAAAATGCATTTATTCTACCTATATTGACTATTAATTACATTAATTTCTGTAGTAACTGTCTCGACATACCATGATTGATACCTAAACAAGAAAACTATACTTTCAAGACCAGAGATCCATATTATTAACAAGATCTAGCTAAAACATGATCATCACGTTTAGATAGTGCTATTATAGTGGACCCTGATATTTCATGGCAAAGTATGTAGGGCAAGTGTTCTCATTTCCATTTTTTAGTTCAGGCTGAAAAAAGAGTTAGTGACCAGACAGCGAAGCTTTTTCTCCCACTGGCACAGTCCTCCATTGGGCTGTCAGATCACCTGTCACCTGAGAAGGCACCTGAGGAGTGGGGCACGGGGCAGGCCACGTTCCATGGGAGAAAAGTTGGGGGGCACAGTTTGGCAGCTTGTTAGTTGAATAAATTGTTGTGGTTCAATCAAATCCAAGACCCACGAAGCCAGTTGAGATGCATTGTGAGCCTTTATTAGCCATATTAGCCAGCCGGCGACTGACTCTACCAGGCAGGGTTAGAGGAGATCCCAAAAGAGACAGCTTATAAAGTTTATAAAGCCTAGAACCACACTCTGGTTAACATCAAACAAGATTCACAAGCAAGCAGATGACAGAATCAGAAGTTGGCCATTAGCATACCTTTGAGCAGATTACCACACACTGGTTAACATCAAACAGGCAGATTACAGAAGCAGAGTAAATCCTTAATGCTGGTTTACTGGAAAATTTTTCCACCCTTAACAAAATGTTTATGGAGCCAAATCCCGGGGGTGGGTCCTAGGGCAGAAATGAACCTCTGTCACCAAGGAGTTTATAGACTAATGCGGGTCAGAAGATGGATGAGGACGGATACCATATAAACGGTGAAACTGTGGTGCTCCCGCAGCAGACATAAGGGACCTTTTGTGACCAGATGGGAGGGGAGGGTGGTATGGATGACCATAAGAGAAGTACCAGAGAGGAGTGTGCTGGCGAGTAAATCTGCTAAGTGTTTCGCCTAGGGCCAGTCTTCCTCCGTGTGCTGTGCTGGTCACCGAGGGGTCTGCTGCGGTCACGTTTTGTTAAATTCGTCTGTTCCGTGATTTGGCCGTGGACCCCGTCCCTGGCATTACGGCCCACGTGCAGGTTCACGCTGCAGAGGTGAGTAGGTCAGTGTATATTCCGGTTAGCCGCTAGCTCAGTGTGTGTTCTTTATGTCCCACTGCCCAGGCTTTCACACTTCATCCTTCCTTGTGTGTACAGTGTCCCCTCTCGTCGCTCAGCTCCTGGAGGACAGGGAGCATGTGCCCCCACAACGCTGAGGCCAGGCATGTTGCACTGCACCAAGCGCAACATGGCGCTTCCTTAGAAAAGGAGTGGCCATTTGACATGTATGTAGTTTGGCTCAGGGCGCCGTCACACGTGCCACAGTGCCTGCTGTCACTCTGCCCTTTTCACGTGGAAGATGATGCATCGAATAGCCAAGTTAATATTTTGAAATTGTGAACTTAATACAGAAATTTCTTCTTTTTTTTGAATAGAAAAATTATAGCCGAAGGAGAAAGAAACTTAGAGACACTATGGACCCATCTGATAGTCAGTGGGATACGGGAAAATGTTAAATAATTCATAAGTTGCTCGATAACTGGTGAATAAATGCATGACGGAACGTTTAGAATTTGGCAAAGCCTTCTAGAGGCTCCATTAAACACGTGCGTGCTCAATCTTACAGTATCTGCAAGAATTTCTGGAGAGATTTTTATTCTGAAAAGTTGAATGACATGTAGCTAAACTCCAATTAGAACTATGAATGAAAATATTACAGCGCCTTGATTAGCGAATTCTTTTTATCACAGCTTTCTGACTTGTACAGATGAGATTTTTTGAGGGAAGTCAGAGATTAATTCTTGAAGGTAAGACACTGATATGTGCCTACTATCCTCAAGCAAATGTCCCTGGACTCCGTTCAGATGGTCCCAAACATCTCTCTACTTCCACATTTCAGGAATGTGTGTAGTCTCCAGCCTTTATTGGCCAAATTGATCTCTCAAAGACTTTGTGGTCTAGCAAAAGAGCTTCTTGCTCCTTAGGCTTGGAGTGTGTTTGACACATTCAGTTATATTTATAGTTGCACATTCAGTTCTATTTGTTACCTTGAAGCATGGGAAGAAAATGTGCCTTTTTCAGACCCCCAAAACAGGAGAATTTTTTAATGTGATTGTGGCTAATCAGTTTTCTGTTCTTCCTGGGGATAAACTGCCTAAAAAAAAAAAAAAGAGATCAAATGTTTCAGGGTCCCTCCCACAAAATCAGAGAGACGTAAGAAATGACAGGAAAGAGTCAAATATTAATGAGTGTTTTTCAGTCTGAGGGAAAATACTTAGAAGAGGCAGAAAGTTCATTGTTTGGAACAACGATTAAAGATTCTCAGAGATATTCACCAAAATTTGAATAAGAGGAATAATGAAAAGAAGCTGTACTGTGCAATAAATTTTCGTTACATAACTTCCTCCTCTTTGCGGTAATAACCTGAGGGTCATTTAATGCTAGCCAACAGAATATTAACAGAATAACTACATTATGCAGATTCAAGGAATTTACTGCCACCTCTTTTTCAATGAGTGCTAGTTTTTTAGTTGAATATTTTCTTTATAGACTATCACACTCATTATAAGGTACCTGATTTTTTTTTTTTTTAACTTAGTATATTTTAAGATACAACACTTGCAGGAAAAGAGAGAGAAAATGATACATGAAACACACTGGCCAGTCTGTTAAATGTCCTCCAGAGGCCCAGAGACTAGAAGGAACATCAGTCTGGGCTGGAATATTCCAGGATGGCTTTGGGGAGGACACAGATCAAATCTGAACAACCTTGAAGCCTGGGTAAATGTAGGAAAGGATTCAGGAGGGAGTTTAGTTAAGGATAGGGCACTGCAGATAAAGATATGCCTGAGATGTTCTCCTCGATACTTCATGTCTATCTGCTAAATGATTTTCTTGGAACGTAATTCTTATTTCCTTTCACACAGTGTTTTTCTTTTGTTGTTCTCAGCACCCTGCTTCCAGGGCCAAGACCGAATTCACCTGTGGCTCACTGGCGATTTCGTTGCCCAAATCCCCAAAGGGTCACTCCGCGTATACTTATTGTCAGTGTATTTTCCTTGGGTCACTTACTGTGGCCTGATTTGCCAGCTTTCTCCACGGATGTGTGCAGAAAGTCTCTACACTCCTGTCCTCTGTGACATTTCAGGGGCAAGTCCCTAGTTACTTGGAACAAAGGTGAGATGGCTAGTCGTGGGAAGAAGCGTTCCCTGTCAGCCGTCGCACCGGTTGCTTAGTTTTTTTGTTTTGGTTTTGGTTTGTTTTTTTTTTTTGTCATGCAGTTGAAGGCACACTGAATTATTGTCATTTTTTTCTTATGTTATTGTCTTCCATGTTGTGCAGGTTAGACGGGTCTCCGATGGGCTGTAAGATGGGATGCGTTAACCGGCAAATTCCGGGAGTGCATGTTTATCTCTGAACCCTGCCTCCTAAAGCTCCTTTCATTCTCTTATCTGTGTCCCTGCCTCTAGCTTGGTCCCCAAAGCCTTTCACAAAATCATGACGCGTCTATGTTGACCCTAAGTAGGAAAACATGCATGTGTGCACATACACTCACACACTCTCTCACACACACAGGGTATTTAGAAATCGAATTATCTAGAAAGACTTAGAATGTGATATTCCTGCCCAGTGCGCATGCTACGGGCTGGCATGTGGGCAGACGCACACCCTTATTAGGCTTCTTAGAGCTCAGGAAACAATGAGAAAAGTAATGCTATTAAGGACATGAGGACTTGTGTTTTCAGTCTGCTTCTGCCAGTGAGCAGCAAATCCTCTTTCAGAAAGCAGATTTCAGTCCTTGTTTGAAAAAACTTTGTAGTGTAAGTAAACAATTTTGTTTATTTATTTTAAGAAGAAAAATATCCGTGGGTCAGAGTTTAAAGCCTACTCAGCTTTCATCTGTTTTTTTTTTCTTCTTCTTCTTCTACTGATTCTTTTCTGTAAGAAGCGTGGGAATTCTACTCAATCTACAAAGAAGGCAGTAATTAAAGAAGACCGTATCTCTGACTAGATAATCTTTGTCTTTCTTTAATAAGTGTGTTTAACACTTTGGCTCAATGCTAACTCACACACTCTCCAGGTGGGGATAAAGAGCATACCTCATGGGAGATTCTAGAAGATCCACCTTGGTTCCCAACCCCGCTTGGATTCAAAAGGGAGAGAAAAGTGTCCCTCATAAGTTAGAAACTCAGTGTAAATACTGTAGCGTTTACTCTCTGACAAACGGGTGGCATTCCAGTTATTCTCAGTAGTAAGATTGGTCTTGACTTTGTGCCATCCGAACTCATCTGCTTCCTGTCTCTAAGAGCTTAAGGCTGTGCGTTAGAAAAATATGTGCACTCGAAACCACCACCTATCAGGTGAGTCCAAGATACCTGGAAGCAAAATGCACGCAAAATATGAGTTGTTAGCACTGACCTAAGTTTTTGTGTGTGAGATAGAAGAATGAAAACTTGGTGTCAGACATCGGAATTATTTTTTTAAGTAAGAACATGGTCAACAGTCCAATGAAAGCTTAATCTTCCTTTCCCTTCTTCCTCTCCTCTTGGCTCCTTCTCTAGCTATGTTTGGGACAAGAGTTTACTGAGAGGCACATCAAGGCCCCAGAGGTGGGTCCTTCATGAGCGAAGCGCCTGCGTTAAACAGAAAATGTGTTTCCGCCTTGTGTCCAAGAAAGTTGTCTTTCAGACGTAGTTCTTTTTGTCGACTTGTCGCTGTGCATTGCCAGGATTATCGTTTTCTCGGGGAAGCTGATCATGAAATTAAAAGTGTTTGACCTGGGTTAATTATATTATTAAATATGATACCGAATTCCAGCTGAGCCAAAGGAGGGTTTTGTCTTTGGGGTACTAGGGTGCATTGTGGAAGGCAAAGCCTGCAGCGTGGCGGGAACCAGGGCTACAGGTGCTGCCAGGACCTCTGTTTCTCATCGCTGCTTCTAGTCAGCCCCTCTGCCATTGTGGAGGTCACTGATGACCGCCATGTTTTATATTTCATCATGCAGCGGTGGGGAGAGCCAGCACAAAGGTCCCAGGTCCCACCCTGGGAAGAAGACTCATTGCACTTGCTTGGGGCTCAGGCCGGTCCCAGGCCAAGCAGTTCAGGTGGGGACTGGGAACCCTGGTGGGCGGGAACCGAGCCACAGCACACAGAATCCCCACTCCTGCAGTAACCATGTGGACGTGGGGAGGGACGCGGGTGGTGAGCTGGGTGTTCAAAACAGAGAGTTGAGTGTGCATTAAGTGAGTAAATATGAGGTCTTGACTAGAACAAAAATTCACTTCTTATGTTTAAGTGAGTGCCTTACTGTGATCTACCGAGGATCCATTTTCTGAGACAGACTGTGTCGTAGTGGCATGGTGGCCCTGGGATGCTCCGAGCCACTTCGCGGGTGGTGGGTAGTCAAGAGCCCTGGGGCTTTGTCTGCCTTTACCCCGGATGCCGCTGGGCTTCAGTTTCTTCATTTATAAAATAAGGGGGCTTGATTAGGTAGTCTGCAGAGTGCCCTCTGAGACTAAAACTGCTGTTTCTGTCTGCAATATCATTTGTCAGAGAATGTAATAAATGTACGGTAAGACTTATGATGATGATAAATTTTAAAAACACTACTTCATTGCAAGCATATATTGCATTTGTCAATTTGATAAGGCTTGATCACAGAAGAGGCATTATTTTTTTTTTCCTTTTTTTGGAAAGGAGCGTGAGTCAAATTATGCTTTTTCCCAACAAATCTTTCTCTTAGTTCTTGGAACTGTGTGTTGCTTTCTAGCTTGATAATTTTCCCCTAGATCTCATTAGGCTCCACATCCTTGCCACACGTTTATATAGAACATTATATATTATTCTCTTTCATCTAACTACCACTGCTTCTCCTCCATTTCCTCTGCACTGTATTTCCATTTTGCATTAGGGAATACAAAATTGAGCCACGTTTAAGCAACATCATGTCAATCACTGGAGTCTAGATTCCATTTTCCCACAGGATGAGAAGAAGGTAAATAAATTGGATCTAGCAAGAAGCTTGAATATTAGGATGTGCCGTAATTGTCTTTTTCAACAGAACTGCATGAAGAGGGCAGGCAAATCCCTGAGGCTATGTCCAGTCACTGATAGTGTCAGCGTAACCCACTCCCAGGGTCCTCTGAGGGGCAGAGGGTCTCAGCCAGCCTGGCTTCCTGCCACAGCTGCTGTTCTTCCAGATGATTCTGCTGCTCTGTAAACCCTTTCATGTAATGCATCATCCCCATGAAAAAAGACTTTGTGCTGGTAAACAGGCGGACACTTCTAAGGATGAGTCTTGGTTCTCATTCCGCCCCACCCTGTACCTGGGAGCCCTCTTGTCTGTGTGAAGAGCACCTGATTGTTGCAAAGGTTTCTTTGGATTTTAAAATACCTGGTGCCACCGAGGGACGTACTGAAGGAGTGAATTTCCCAGATGTAATTCCATCATTCTTCCGTGATTTATGAGTCCCTATTATTAAGCCAAACAGACATTTTCTTTCAATATTCTAGAACTAATAAAAAATCCAGTGAGCTTCATATAAAGGATTGTTTTAATAAAAGTGGTAATTCAAAACACCTGTTTAACTCGTAGCTTTCAATTCTAATCAAAGCTCCGTTAATCCTTTGCTTGGGACATCCTGATTTTTTTTTTTTTTTTTTTTTGCTTTTTCTTTAAAGAAGGAAAGACAACACACCCATTTGATTGAAATTTGATTCTTCTTAGTAAAACTGCCAGTTTTAATTAAGTTTGAAAATTGAACTACGGCTAGAAGTTGGATGAAATTCAGCATAGTAATTCCGTTCACGTGTTCTCCGTGCTGTGAGGAAGGAGCTGTGAATTTGTGCCGATGAAGACATGACATGACTAATTGTTCCTGCTTCTGTGAATTAAATCAACTTTTTAGTTTTGTCGGTATTCATAAAAAATTCTTTCATACTTATTGAAAGGAAGAGGTCACTAAAAAAGATGTTCGATTTGAAGCTATGGCTACTTTTGATGAGCGATAGCAAATTGTCCATTCAGAGGTTTTAATAAGGAAAATGAGAGGCATTTTGTGCTGTGAAAAATCGTGTTCTAATTTAAAAGAAATGTTGAGTAGAGTATTCTTCAGTGATGTGCATGTTCCCGTGTTTTCACCAATCTGTGTTCTTGGATGTATCATCTTTTTTTTTCCTGTGATCATTTCCAAGTCAATTTGGACCTGATAAAAGTTAGGGATGTATGTACATTTTTTTAAAAAGCTCTTAATTCTGACTTCTGAACAGAGAAATTAAGAGAAATACATTTATTTTGTCTCTCAATTAATTAAAATGTTAATTCTTTTAAAGCTTTCTTTGATATCACCTACATATATAGTCAACAGGGGAATCAAGAAGTAGGAAAACTATAATAACTATTCCAAGGCACTATGATTTTTAGACTTTCTCTTTCATTGAACTTTAAGTTCCCTCAGAATTCTTTTAAAGCAAAAGCCAAAAAATTGTGTCAGAGAATTTCTTGTGATTGAACATAGGATAACAGTAGAAAGTGGTTTATTTTTTCCGTCCCTTTTAAAAAATTGACCCTGTTCACTAAAAGTATGGTTAGAGACAATTCTAGTTAAAATGTTTACTTTGAAAAATGTTTAGATAGGATCAAGAGAAAGCACTAAACAAGAAAAAGGAAGAGCATGGAAACCAAAATCCCCAAAGAGGTGTGAAAAAGGAGAGTTTATTCAGGTGAAACAGTGTGCAAACCAGAGAAATGTCTCCTCCAGTAGAAACCGGACGTGAGCACCCCAGAGACAGAAGCGAGGCTGCCTTTATATAAAGAAAATGTCTCCCCAAGTTCCCAATTGGTCCAACGTTATGCAAAGGAAGTTTTCAAACTCATACAGTTCTGATTGGTTGTTATAGAGCTGTTCTGATTGGTCAGTAGATATGCAATGATATATAATTGTGCAGTTCTGATTTGGACAGAGCAGTGTGTCGGTGTTGGTCCGTTAGTCAAAAGATGAAACCAGGCTTTACCTATAGTGGTTGACTCAGATACAAAAACAAGCAGGGCAGATTGCAGGAAGCCAAGAGTTCAGTCTATGGTATACAGAGTACCTGGGGATCCCCTGTCAGCAAATGGCCACTAGACTCTGAATTATTTATAATAAAGTTTGGGCCCTAAGTTGACCATGGGGAGTTCATCTCAGAAGATAAATTCCTTCTTGGGGTTCACATCAAATAAATCTTCTCAAGGCCCATAAACATGAAGTGTTGTGTTAGACTCTTCCTGCCCCTCTTGGTTTCATTCTTAATTTAAGTATGGCATAATTTTAAGACATACTTTAAGGATACTTGAAGACAGGAAGTCAGGAAAAGCATTCTGTGGAGATAGGAGGAAGGAGTTACTGAAAGAGGCTATAAGTTTAGGTCAAATTAACCAAAGAACATGGTCATGTGTATATAGAAACTTAATAGGGAGATGTCTTTCATTTTAATTATATTAATTTATGCTTATAATTGAAGACTATGGAAAGAAGATGAAATTCACTTCAAAATACAGATTATTATCCAAGACGCAACCCTCCTGGAGGCCCACTGACAATCATTACCCCAGATGCCTTGGTTCTGGGGCCTATTCGGGCAGAAGGTGCTGAGATCATGAGCTAGCAGAATTCCGGAGCGCTGAATCTCTGAAGGGTGCATTATCTAGCGATGGTGCTCACTTATAAATTCTTTATAGAACTATCTTCACACTTATTTTCAAATCATCCCTTCAAATCACTCTGGGAGTCAGAAACAGCTGTTTCAACGTGGGCTCGTGAGACCCTCTTAGTGACCAAGGGCTGCACATCCCGAGAGCTGATGCGTGTCAGGGCTCAACGTCGAATAAACATGTATCGTGGGTTTTTTTTTTTTTTTTTTGACGGCATGCTCTTTGTTTCTACATTCACTTGGTGGTGATGGCCTGAGTTCTGGTCTACTGCGACCTTTTAGCCACGCAGGTCATGCTGCTTGCCTTGCTCTGCGTTGCTTCTTCAAGCACCACCTGGATGATTCCCGTCAACCACCGAGCCTGGCTGCGCAAGGAGACCATGTGCCCACGCACCAGTGCGTGAGAAAGGCCGGTGTTCCCGAGGGCGGCGAGTCTGTGAACAGGGTTCGAAAAGACTAAATCAGGCAGAGTGTGTGGTTATGACTGGGCAGGTTCGTGCAGCCTGAAGCACACCGCGCTGGGCGGCAGCAGTTCCAATTCTGGTTTTGATACTGAAAGTAATTAGGTTGTGGGGCTTTAGGAAGGAGTCGCTTTTTTGGTTTTAATTTCCTCACCATCAGGTCATCTCTGGGTCTTTTTGCTCTTACATTCTGAAATCTATATGCCTGTAGGTGGTTATGGGTGGAATTAACAGGTGAGAATATTAACAGTCTGAAAAGAGCCATCTGGAAACAGTGCTTAGTGCCAGAGGGACCAGCCCAGGTTTCCAATCATGGGGCCATTTTCAGTCTTCTGTGAGTGGATGGATGGATGGAGGGATGGATGGATGGATAATTAAATAGTCTTCCATTCTGAACCTAAAACTTCTTCCATGTCTCCCCACAGATCTGTGCTTTGCACTCCATCTTGAAAATGTTCTGCTGTAGTTATTTATTGCTGTGCAATACATCACTCAAAACTTAGTGGTTTAAAAACAACTCTTCGTTTGCTTATGATTCTGCAATCGGAGCTAAGCTCTGCTGGGCACTTCTGCTCTCTCTCCTGTGGCTGCAGCTAACTAGGGACTCCCCTGGGGCTGGACGGCCCTGATGGCCCCTCTCGCATGTGTGGTGGTCAGCTCTGGCTGCCAAGCAGCAGCATCCCAGGAGGACAAGCCCAGGGCATAGGCACTTGTCTGGCTTGTGCTCAGGGTCTCATCTGCCGATGTCCCATTGGCCAAGACAATAGCCAAGACTAGAGTCAATGGATACTGGGAGAGAGGACTCGTTGGGGACCATTGTGCCCTCTACCATCTATTTATACCTTGAACTTGTAATTTGGAAATCTGTATTCCCTGTCTCAGATGGTAAACTTTCACAAACTCACATTTCAGTTTTTGCTTATAGCATCTCTGTTCTGCCGTGAAAGGGAAAGGGGCATAAGTAGTTACTTCTGATGACAGAGGTAGGTGTCTGTACTTCCCTGAGTGTGGCCAGCAGGGGACATTGCCTCTTCTCTTCTGGTTCCTCCATCTCTAAATGCACCTTACCAGACTCCTTTGCTGAGTCTTCTTCCTGAAGATCCTGGCCATTTTCTTTTTTCATCTGAATGAATCCCTTTACAACCTTATCAATTCCTAAAGCTGCAGCTCCTCCTAAAGCTTTAATTAGTATCTCTTTGCAGATTACATCTAAATGTTTTTGGCCTCAGAACCGCATTTGTGACTGTATGTTAGTCCTCTCCACATGGATAATCTGTGCACACCCAAGATAATTCATCTTCTACATACCCTAAATTTACTTCTCTTTCTGTATTTACTATTTTTGGCATTGGCTTCACTGTTCTAGTCTCAAAAGCTCAACATTTTTTACACATTCTCAGCCCCTCCCTCCACCGCTTCCTGTGTCCCAGGCCCCCAGCTCACTGCCTCAGGCCTGCCCTGTGATTCTGGTCCTCCAGGCTTCAGCCTTGCTGCAAATGCCATTCCACTCTAAATCCTTAGACTGTCTCCATCTTATAACACAGAACCTTCTGTGACTCCTTCCTGCCCACAGAACGGAAACCAGCCTTCTCAGCCTGGCCCTTAAAGTCCTTTCAGTGTTGTCCCTTGAAGTCCTTTACTGTCATTTCCTGTGTTAGTGACATGCTCTCTTTTCTAAGTATGAGTCCTTTCCCTCCTCCAAGGTCTCGTTCCAGTATCTCCTCATACCAACTCAATGAATGAGAGTTACTTTCTTCTCAGTGCGATCACATGCTGCTAGCGCTTCCAAAAATAATAATGGACTCTATATTTGAGAGAAGTTTCAGGTTCAGAACAAAACTGAGGGAAAAGTACAGAGTTCCCACATACACCTTCCACCCAACCCAGCTGTCCCCACTACCCGCATCCTGCACCAGAAGGCACCTTTGCTACCGTCACTAACACCTCGTTACCAACCAGAGTCCGCGGTTTACATCAGGGTTCACTCTGTGTTGTACATTTTATGGGCTTTGACAAGTGCGTAATGACATGTATCCAGTGATTTGATACAGAGGATTTTCACTGCCCTGCGAATCCCCCGTGCTCCACTTATGCACCCCTCTCTCTCCCGCAAGCTGCTAGCACTTGTCACTCATCTCACATGTCTGTTTCTGTCACTTGGTTTTGAACTCCCCTTGTCTGTCTTCCTTCACTACATAGTCATTTAAAAAAATATAGATACATAGATTACATCTTTAAAATCTCAATTAAAGAGCGGTAACCTGTGGACAGCCCAGAGTTTACACAAATCGGACATTTGGGGGACATACCTGCCACCACCATGTTAGAGGTTGCTTTTGGAAGAGAACAATGAAACTTCACAGTTCAGGGAGACGTTTTTCAGCTTAGTACAGGTCAATAAGTATTCGTGAAATTAGAGGTGATGTTTTGCGATGTAATAGTTGGGTGTACTCCTTCCTAACCCATAGATTAAAAAAACCTATGCTTCCCTGGAAACCTTCCGCTCTGCTAAACTGAGCGACAGAGACAGAATTGGGCTTGGAAAAGAACACTTAAGCGAATCCTTTAAAGTAATCTTCTTTTATAATGTGAATCATCACCTCTTAATTAGTTGCTAAACTCAGACTTTTAAAGATGCTATTGAATTACAATAAACAAGCAAGTAAATGCCAAACGGGTTAGCAGGAATGTACCCAGAATATGATACTGCTGTGAAGAGCCCAACAGAAAAGTATACGGACTTCTAAAGTTGTCTGAACAGCATTGTCAGCAAGTGTCTGCACGTCCCCCAGATCTGTAACCTGCAACCACGGCGGAAATGAACTCGGACAGTCAACAAGAAGGACGATAGGGTGCTGCTATACCAGAGGAGGAATTACAGTTCCTCACATCAAGAAGTGAAGTGTAGCTGTCTTAGATTTGCTGATGGTGATGAAGGGGCACGAGCCGGCTTCTCCTCATCCCCTCTGGCCGAGTCCTTCGGGCAGGGCTGTGATGGCGGGCATTGCCCGGGGCTGGGTTTGCCCTGACTCGGGGACGTCGGCTGCAGTTTCTTAGTCGCAGGCTCACTGCAACTCTAAGCCAAATAATCGTCTTTTGATTCAACCACATTGGGTTTTCAATGGAAGTCAGCAAAGATTTACTAAGGGTCTAGCCTGGAGCCGCACTCTGGGGATCTTGACACCGGTGACAGTGTGGTGCCGGCACCACGTGCCAGGCATGGCCATCGACTCAGGTCGTCCGCACAGCAACCTCAGGGCACGTGCACTTGAACTCCGCGCTCCTAACCGCGCGTCTGAGATGCCTGGAGAAGACCCCACTCCCTTTGTCTGCAGGTGGACTGTCACCACCTTACACGCCATGACTCCTGCACTTAAACAAGGAGGAGGAAACAAACCCACGGCTGTGTTTCGTGTATATTGCCTCTCTTCTCCGGGCCCGGTTTGATAGTTTTGAGGGCACGAAGTTATGAACAGCCTTGGGGTATGGCATCAAGGAATGACAGCCCGCTGAGGAGGAATGGGCACCCCCGTGTCTCTGACTCCTCCCTTCTTGGGTTCTTGCCTGTGTCCCCCATTCTCACTGCCTGAATCTTCTTCCTGTACCTTTTGGGGCAGGCTTTGAGGAGCCCCCAAAGCCTCGGCTTACGCTGACTGATGGGATAGCATCATTGCTTCCCTCTCTTTACTAGCGTTGAGGCAAAGCTGGAATTTTTTCATGGGAAGTTTTTACTGTGGGCGTCTGGGTAAAATAAAAAGAGCAGAAAACTGCGGACACAAAGCAAAAGGACAGGTATATTTTACACAGAGGCTTTGTGTTGTTCGTTTTATTTAGTTGTCATCTGCTCCTTAAGCAGTTTTCCTTTGGTTACTTTAATTGAACAGGTCTCTAGGTCTCTCTCTCTCTCTCCCTTTCTCTCTTTCTCTCTAAAATTTATGTCCTTTTCATTTATTTATGTGTATATAAGACAAGAGACAGCTGGGTGCCATGGCTGAGAGCCCAGGTTCTGGAGTTGTACCGACCAGGTGATCAGAGTAAGACATAGTGCTCAGAGGTCGTTATGACCTTGAGCCAGTCACTTAACTGCTCTTAGCCTCAATGTCCCTATCTGTAAAGCAGTGAGGAATATAATAGTCCGGTTCCTTCCACAATGTTGTTAAGATGATGACATAAGAGACTGTAAAGCAATTAGCAGATGCCTGACACACAGTAAGCCCTAATAAATGTTAGCCATGAGGATGTGGCATTATTGTTAATTTTTAGAAATGATGAATGCTCAAGATGAAAAGGTGCGGTACAAATAGAAAATCAAAGAATATAAAAAATTAAAACGCAACTGCTTTTTAAAATTCAGTCTTATTTTTTTCCCTCATATCCTAAAACCCGATAATGTAACAGAGTCAGGAATACTTCAAATCCTATTCCCCTTGTCTATTTTCCCATAATTTTTTTTTAAATTGGCTTTAAAGATCGATTGATTCATTCATAACCGAGCCAGGCACTGAGCTAGGTGCCTGGAATTAAGTGCATATTTTACCCCTGTGCACCTTGCTTCTTGCTCAAGGAGTAGAACAGATGGGGTGATACATGGGGCATGAGAGAAATAATTCAGTTAATACTATGTGAGACGCGTAAGAAAAACAAAGCGAGGTAACACCAAGTTGTTAAGTTCAGTAAGCGGGTGCCGATTATTAGCGAGAGGAGCAACGACGGCTGTACCAAACTAAAAACGGTATGGATGGGTTTTTTCCCCTTTACAGATCATTTCAGACATAGAAATGTGGCAAAAGTGAATACGAAGCCTTCCCATATACCCTTCACCCAGATGTTGACATCTTACGTAGCCAGGGGCACTGTTCATGAAGACCGGAAAATTTGTGCTGATCCAGGATTGTTGTATAATCAGTGGATCTTATTCACACTTCCCAGTTCTTTCGTTTCCTTTCTGGCTCAGGATCACAGGTTGCATTTGGTCGTCCTGTCCCCTTCGTCGTCTTTAATCTGGATGGGTTTCTCCTTCTTTATATGTCCATCTGGATCTTTATCCTTATCAGCATCCTGTGTCTCACTGTACTTTTGCTCATTAATTTTAGCATCCATCAGTGGTTCTTACCTGAAGCACTTATTACTGTATGTCGTATTTTCCAGTAGGGGATTTTTTAAATTTTTGTCATTCTTTTACTTTTATTAGTTGGAATTCTGCTGTAAGAAAGTTTTCTCATCTGTCTGTCTATCATCTATCTATGTATCATCTATCTGTTTAGCATGAACTCATAGTTTCTTATTCTATGGGTTAAACCTGTTATTACCGTTATTTACAAAAAGGTTATTTTAAAAAATATTTGGAAGAGGGATCATTACTAAAGCAAATAAACTTTTTGTTGACCGTCACTACCAAGTGCAAGTGCACATCATTTGGTGTGACAGTGTGTTATCATCTTGCTGTGCTGCCTTCTGGGCAGCTTATGTGACCTGGCTCCTGACCCATGAGAAAGTGTCACCTTAGTTACTACCAACCTTTCTCACCTCTGTTTCCATCTTACTATTTACTCTCATAAAAAAAAAAAAAAATCAGAGAACCGATAGGTCAAACCTTGCCTGTTTGCGAGTTTAACCGGCATGGATGACAAGGGAAGGTGAGAGGACTCCGGATTCAGGTACTTCGCAGTAACTGAGAGATGATGTGTCAGGCCTCAAAACTGCACATCCTGTCTGAGCTTTGGGTGGGCGTTGTGGTTCCTGAAACCAAGAGTTCTCTAACTGAGAGTTTTTTGTCATTGTCGTTTTTGAGTTTTGTTTTTTTGTTTTTTGTTTTTGTTTTTTTTTGCTGTCCATCTATGGCCCATTCTAATGTTTTGCTGATAATCACACATTTACCGGTGTCTAAAAACAGAACACTAGGGTCATCGCTGTGAAGCGAACATGTACAACAGTTCTAGAAGCTGCTGCTTAGTAGACGCACATTTAAACACTCAATTTTAGTGTTTTGTGTCATGGGGTTAGAGGAGAGAGTATAAACCACATAGTTTGTCGTGATAATTGGGGCACTGTGAGTCATTATTAAAATTAGTAATTTGGGTAGAGGAAATGACATGGTATCATAACAGCTTCATATCAACAAGAAAGCAGTGTGTCCCATATACTCTATCCTTGCTGTGCCCTGTGGCTGGAAACTTCCCCCAGTGGGCAAACGTTTTTAGTCAAACGGACCCTGTTTACCAAGTACAGAGTGTCACGTATATAGTCCAATCAAGTGAAAGGTCAGACTTTTCCGGAGAACGTCTGTCTTAGTCCGTCGGAGTACCTATATCAAAATCCACAGACCGGGTGGCTTATAAATCACAGAAGTTTATTGCTCACAGTCCTGAAGGCTGGCAAGTCCAAGGACAAGGCACGGTGAGGACCTGCTCCATGTGGTTTGTAGGCTGTACCTTCCCCCTGTGTCCTCAACGTGATGGAAGGGTCTAGAGAGTTCTGTGGCTGTCTGTTATATGCCACTAATCCCATCCATGAGGTCTCCACCCTTATGACGGAAGCACCTCCCACCTAATACCATCATCTTTGGGGATTAAGACCTCAACATGTGAGTTTGGGAGCAGGGGGAAACACAAACATTCAGACCATAGCAATATCAAATGCCTCTTTTTTTCCCTATTATTAGGGAAGGTAAAATATCTTTTTTTCTTTATCCATTTTGAAAGAAATCTTTTAGGAAGGAAGGTTATTTATTTATTTATTTTTTTAACCTGTCTTTAGAATTGAACACACTTGTTGCCATTGTAATTACAGGGATTATAGTCTGTTGTAAAGTAATACTTTTCACAGGAAGTGTACTACCTCTAGAGTTTTAAAAAATACATAGGAGAAAACAAGTGAGATTGGGTTAACAAATCAACAAATTTGGAAAGTGAGTTTCCTAAAACGTCGATGAAGTTAAGCCTATTTCTTCAATGAAAATGATAAACCGCCTGAAATTTTACATCTAGATATGTTATTATTTGCATTTTAAATTTAGCTTCAGTATTGTTTTATGTTATCTAAAAGTGTGTTTTTTTTTTAAAGGACAGCCTATTTTATAGTTAATTCAGTCACTATGTTGCTTTCCTTGAAATAAGTATTGTCACCCCTCTAGCTTACTGTGCCAGTTGAGGACTTACTGTCCTTGTCTGAGAGTAATTCTAGGTCTAGGGAGCTCTTTATGCACCCAATTTTTTGAAGAATGCAAGCAGGTAAAGTTTAACCACATGTAAGTAAAGTATTAAGGAAAATGTGCTTATAGTGGCTAGGGTTTTTTTTTTCTTTTTCTTTTTTCCATTTTCAGGCTTTTAGTAGTGTTTATTTAGAGATGGTGAGGTGCTTATATATTAAAACAGAATACATCTTTAAGAACTATTGACCTAAGTCTCCAAAAAATGTTCCATTTTGTTTGATTGCCAACAAATTATATGAGAATGAGAGAGGAACTTGTTTATTGTTTAGAATCGCTCAGCTGGTAAAATTAGATAGTGTTTGGAGAATATTTTATTTCATTGATTTTGTGCCAGTAAAAATCTTTTAGTAAGTCATCTTGAATTCAATCAGTCTGCACTTTGGTGATCTGGTAAATAGGAATTATCAATTGGCATTGTAGCATTTCGTTTTTGTTTTATGAATATCAGGATTCGTCTCTGCTAGATAGTCACTTTTAAAGTTTATAAGTGAACATTTCGTTTAAAATTTGTTCAACAGCTGTTTCTTGTAGTTGGTCCCTGGGATGGGCAGAATGTACAAAGATGAATATAATCTGGTCCCTGCCCTTGAAGTGCTTCTAACCTAGTAAGGAAAGAAGACAACTATAGGCCAAATTTTCTCTTATTATGAGAAGTCTTGTTTTTTCCTGCTGTTACAGCAAATGCTTATACTCTCATATTCTTCTTACGTGTCTTTAAAGAAACCAGTAAGATCCTCAAATAATTGCTATCGCTGAGTATCTTGAGGATTCTTAACTTCAACAATAAAAGGCCTTGCACATAGGCGAAGCCCTTGTACACTTAAATGGTCGCAGTGAAATCATAATTTGTCATGTATCACAACAAGATTTTGAATGGCTTTCCTTATCTTTCTTTGCATATTAGATTTTGGTTTGACAGATGCAAGTTTATTTCAGATATGCGTTAGATGGCACATCTTGATGTGCAGGACAAGGCAGCATGCTAGCTTTTGGTTGCCTTCCTGTTTATGTTCTACCACAGAGAGTTTATTTTGAAGTGGTACCAGTGAGCACTGGTAAAGCTCTCATTCTTCAGTCACAAAGCTGTAAGCGGTTCCTGCACATCGTCAGTGAGCATGTCCGTCAGCCAGCCAAAGGGTCCTTTCCTGCTGCTGAGGGCCATAAACAAATTCAAGTCCTTTGGCCTTTCCTGAGATGCATGTGATAACACGTGACAAAGAAGGGGAAAAAAGAGAGAGAGTATGGGGAAAATTCGTAAGTAACAACTGTTACGTAACAAAAATTCAGCTGGGTACATTTTAAAGATCTAGCTGGCTTTACTGAACGATGCACGAATTGGGCAGCATCCCATCTAACACAGAGACAGGCCCTCCGAGAAGCTTTACAGAGTAGGAGGCTTTTATAGGAAGAAGGAGACAGGGACAAGGAACGAGTGGATTACCTCATCTTCCTTTAGGGATGGAAAAGGGCCTCTGTGGCAGATGACCTCATTGGTGCTGACCAGAAAATTCCAGACTGACCCTTTAAGACTGCATCGAAGTTTGTAACTGTGATTAGTTTAGGTGTGAAGACTTGGTCATGGGGCTTAACGAAAGTGGCTCCATTGGGGTCCTGTCGTTTTCTTTTTAACACAATGAAACAAGAAAATTTTGATTTTCCTCTGCCAAGATTAAAAATTCACAATTCCCATGGAATTTCATATAGCAGTCCCTTGGTTTTTCCGTAAACAGGTTTAGAGATAGAAATTAGGAATTAACTTTTCAGAGTTGACAAAACATGAATTTGGAGTTATCAAAATCACATTGCTATCTGAATGTTGACTGATAAACTTTGTTAGGTTCTTTAAATCATGTTTTCCACAGACAAGCATGCTTAAGACTCTGAACAGTTAGCCTTTAAGATCAGAGTGGAAAATACATCCGAATGCAAAATTTGACTCCTGAAGTAAGAAAGACATTCGTTAGAAGATATCAAAGAGGCTAATGCATTTTCTAAGATTTGCATCATTTACCTGATAATAAGATCTTCATCATAATACCTCAGACCTGACCTTGGAGAGACCATTTAGGTTAGTCTTATGTTGTTCTTGGACATACAGTATTTGCAATGCTAGGGCAAGGAGCGGATCAGATGGCTCACCTGCAGTCTGTCCTTTTTCTTAACATCGAGGCTAAATATTTAGCCTCAAATGTTTCAGAAAAAGGATAATTGAAATATAAGGATGAGAGAAAAAATTTGAATGTTTTATAACAGCTAAGAGTACAGTTCCCTGTCCAATGTTTTAGAAGTTTCCAAGTTTAAAATCCAGTGAGAACTGCCTAGGTTAAATTTGGTGTGTTGCATCTTTAATTCATGTTTGTAGCATATGGAGAATGAGAAATTAATGTCACTTGATCTAATTTGGAATTAAAATGCTCTGTTATCTAATTCTGTGTTTTTGTTTTTTGTGTTTTTTTTGGTTATCTATTTTGATAGCTGGTAGAACATATACAATGTAGTGGGAAGAGGCGGGGAAAGGAGAGAATTATTTATGCAAAACTCATGTGGCAAATGCTCTTTTTCCTAAAATAATGAAAACAAACAGTAGCATTTTTGTTCTTTTGACAGTTTGTGAATTAGGAGTATTTGTGGGTATATACTATATATATACTATATATAAGATATATATTATAATTGGTATGACACATTTTTGAAAATTCATGAATAATGACATGGTGACAGTTTTTTCTTACCAGATTTAAAAATAGTGCTTGTTATTTTTATTATTCGTAAAACACTTCAGTACAATTATTTGTGAGTATATATGCACCTAAGTAAAGGGTTAAAAATGTTGTTCTCAGCCACGAAAAATATATTAGCTGAGCTAATGATAATTTTTAAAATCATATCCCTGTGCCTTGTATCAAAAGATAAAGTAAATTCGAATTTGTATGAAAAAGTGCTTTTCAGCATTTCGTTGTGATGGAAGTGAAGCTATACTACAACCTACACTGACATCGGAATTGAGCTTATCCTCAGCGTTTGGAAACATTTTCAGTGTCAAAAGAAAGTTGTGTAAAAAATGTAGCCTGGTATGTCTTAGAAACAATCTCCTTTTGTTCGAATAAAATAGCTTTGGACTATTGTTTGCTCAACAATTCTTCCTTTTTCAGACAAAATGAGTTGCCTTTTGGCTTTCACTTATTAGAAAAATGCATTTACACATGCTTGAAATAGTCTTTGAGGCTAAAGAATGCAACTCACCAGGAAAATATGACTGATTTAGCCTATCAGATAGGAAAGCTCTGCGCTCAGAAGCAAGTTATTCTGAAGTTTTCAAACAATGTATTTTAGAAATGGGGGTGAAGAGAAATTAACTTAGAAGGTTGTGGTTTAGATATATAGATAACGGAAAGTGCTGTTAATCCCTTGCAGTCTTTTGATATAGATATCTGTATCCCAAAATTTCAAAGTTTTTGCAAACGACTTGCAAGGCTTACCTGGGATAACCAGGTGCATCTTTCCACAGACCCATGGAGGCCACTGGCTGGACCACTGCTTCCTTGTAAGATGTGGGGCCACGTCGGTGGCTGTAATGTCATCTCTTTCCACGGACATCCTGTTCAAGACTCTAGCATCCAGTTTCAGAAATGTGTATATGAGGTTGGCTCAAGCATAGGCCTTAGCATAGAGGAATCTCGTTCTCCTTTCTCCTCTCATGATCTCAAGGAGGCCATTTATCTTCTCTGCTGAGTTATTTCCTTTTATTTCTCGTCTGTTCAGTGAGAATAATCTTATGTCATTATTATGAGGGAAAAAGCAAAGATTACATATGAAAGTGTTTCTGACAGTTTTTAAGTGAGATGTTGCTATGGGTAACTGTGAATGCTGTGTAGTATGCCTGCCTCTGGCCAGTGCAAATATAGGATTGTGTTTCTTTCTCCGTGGTGCATACTAAATGCTCAGGGTAGAGGGCTCACGGCTTGGTGGCAGGGACAGAGATTCTGTCAGAAATACGTGGGGACTATTTATTCTCCAAAACACACAGCCAAATGTCCTGTTCCCACCACAAGGATAGGAGATAGGTAACAATATGTGTATCTTGAAAAATCCCCATAGAACAATAGACTCCAAATATTTTGACCACACATCATGTGTGTGAAATCTAAGCGTGTTAACATGTGTACTTATTTATACGTAATGGTCATATGCAAATATCAATGCTATGTACATTTTACACCATCTCTAAAAACTAAAAATGGTGAGATTCAATTTTAAAAATAATTTTAACTCCTTAAATCTTTTGCCCTCATTAACAATGATTAATTTTTTTAGTGAGAGCAGTCTAATTAGTATAATTTTTTTTTGAAAATTTTATTTTCATATTGATTTTTTAATAGGTTTTGTATATTTTGATTCTTGGTTTGGTGGCTTTTGTAGCTGAAGAAAACAAAGATTTATAAATACAAATGCAAGAACTATATCACTTTTACTAAATCATCATACTCCTGTCTCAGCCTGTCCTGCCAGTTTTAGTTGACACGATGTAGCTTTGAGTTGACTTCCAGATGTGAAATTTCATTTTCTCTGAACACTTCTAAACTTATTGGAAGGTATTGTTGTTTGTAAAGTTTTAACCAATGGGTTCAAAGCCCATTAACAAACGGGCTCGAAACTCTGTGGCAAAATTTCTAAGAAGCTAGAATAATACTCTAGTTCCAAGTTTCTGGGTGTGCTGATACACGAGCTTTCTTAGGTGACACAATTACGCTGTGCTTGGCCCCAAGATCACAGAGCAGTGAGAACATTTCCCAACATCTGTTTTTCGAATCCTCTCTTTTCAAAGCTTTAGTTTCTCTTGAAAAGCAGTTATTTTCTTAGTCAATGCGGAGTCTCACCTTTACCTTGAAAGGAAGCTTAAAGCGTGTTTATTTATTTGCTGCTGAGGAGCACACTACTGACAGGCACCTCTGACCTCTGACCTCTGATCTCTGCGAAGGCCCGCGAATTTGGAACACTTGTCTTTTTTTTTTGCAAAGGAGAAGCACATGACTCATCGTTTAAATTCCACAACTTTTTAAAGTATTTGGGTTCTGCTTCCCTCTCAACCACACAGACTAGTTCTTTGTTTTCTGTTTGTTATTTTAAATTTATTTTTAATTATAGTCGACCCACAACATACTATATTATATTAGTTTCAGGTGTACAGCATAGGGATTCAACATTTTATATAACTTACAAAGCACCGCCACAGTAAGTTATTACATCATTTACTCTATTCTCTTTGTTGCACATTACATTCCCATGATTTGTTTTGTAACTGGAAGTTTAATCTCCTTCCCCTTTTCCGCCCACCTGCCAACCTAGTTCTCTGAATATATGGAATAATTTAGCGATTACTAGAAGCAGGAAAAGGTTCGAATCATCTTCAGTTAGATGCACCTATAAAGCAGATTTCCTAGGCTGTGCAATTTATTCTAAACCTTGAATCGTCAAATACTGACCAGTGTTTTCTATGTATCTGCCAACAGTATTTGCTCACAAAGGAATCCGTTTGCATTTGCGCCATTGCTTTTTCCTGTATTGCTGGCCATTTTTACCTTGGTATAGGATTAACTACAGCAGTATGTGGTTTTTAGTTTTTTGCTATAATGGAACCTAGAAAGACGCTTCTGTACATTATCATTACATTAGTAAACTTCTGCGGCGTGCTGAATTTGGCAGGCTCGCATTACATGATGTCACACGTCACTGAAAAACCCATGGATGTTTCGCGTTCCGGGGGAGCGCCTTGTTTCTCAATGAATGACTTGCCCATTTGCTAGCTCTATGCTGTCATCAACACACATCTCGAGGCACCGCGTACACCGAGGGGAGGGCAGCTCTATCGGGTAGCCAAAATGGGTGGGAGCCCACGTTTTAAACAGTCTTCGTAATAACTCCCATTGTCTTGAACCGCTCTTGTCACATCCCATGAAATCATCGTTCTTGGACCTCGTGATGCGGTCAGTGGCGAGAACGCGCCAGGAGCTCCGTCCGAAGTCAGTTCTGCCGCCTTCTGCCATAGTCCCGTCGACCGGTGCTTGTGTTTTTAGTATTGGCGTCAGTCAGTGGCTTCTTTCAGGCAACCTTTTCAACACGTGTCTGTTTTGTGAGGGTTAATGAAAACCAGCTGTTAAAACCAGATGGTATGTCCCGTAAATCCACTCCGCTGGGCACGTGTACGCTGCGGTCCATCCAATGCCCTGGACGTGGTCAAGGCGTGGTGTTCCCACCGCCCTCCCCTCCAGGTTGTGGGGTCCCTACCATTTCTGCAGCTTATCTCCCTTGCAATCTACAGCTCATGCTTTGACGTACGGACGGACTGATGAGGCCATGTGCCACACTGTATCATAGGTTGATTTTCTTAGATAGAAAGTAAAGAGAAATAGAAATTCTCAGATCTCTCTGCTGGGGAGTGTGCACCCCTGTTGGGGACCAGTGCCTTAGAGTTATGTGACATGCCCCTGAGCTAAGTGCTTCATGAGTGTTTTAATTTTCCACTTCGTTGTTATTATGAAAATAACATGAGGAACGTTATGCCCACCCCAAACTTGCTCCTCCGGCTTTTATGTACTTTCTGTAAGTTTCATATACAAATATATGAATGTATAACCTTTCTCAAAAACACAAATGGGAGCGTATTTTTTCACTTTATACTTAGAGAACTTTCCATATTAGCACACAAATACACAGAACGGTAATTTCCCCTGATATTCCCCTATATTTCTAGTAATAGGCTTACACTGTTGTTTATGATTTGCCAGTTAGAGGTATTATCTGGACTTTCTGCCATGATAGATGATGCTACTCCTTTGCATTGTTCCTCCTTTTGGTTAAGATAATGCTCAGCTTTTGGTTAAAGTAATAGTATTCACCTTACTACGTCTCATTGATTTTGAGTACTTTGGAAAGTAATGACTCTGGTAATTAAGTATTGTGCAATGTTAAATATCACTGCACATATTATAGGTTTGCTTCAGGCCTTCTCTTTCATGTCAGAGGCTGTCCTCACTTGCCTGGTGGTTCCTTCTTATCCATTCAGATTTCGGAATGCAACAGTGGAAAACAGAATAGAAGTTCTGGGAAGATGGAGTGGTGCTTCTTGTTGGCCCGGGCTTTTTGTATGAGGGTGGTCGAGGAGCGGGCCAGCCTCTCCATCCTTGCCCACTGGTGGAGTTTCTCCCGGAGCTTTTCTCCTGAGAGGACCCTCCTGTCCCCCTCAGGGAGACGCCACAGGCTGCAGGTGTGACTGCAGCGGGGCAGAGGGTAGGGGCTGAGGGCTCCAGGGGGAGATCGGAGGTTTCCACTCCTGTGCCCCAGCCCAGCCCTGCTCTGTGCCCAGCGTTCCCAGCTCAGAAGCCTCTTGGGTTCGGTTCTCTAAAGAACCAGCCCTCTGTCTCTCTGGGGTGCGGTGCTTGGCAACAGGCAACACGCTGTGTGCCACCCGAACCCCAGGGCACCTGTTCTGCAAAGCAGCCATGGCTTCCTCTCCCTTCCATCAGTCAGCAATCTCCCTTCCTTTTTTTTTTTTTTTAAACGAATCCTTTAAAATTTCTCCTCTTCAGTTGTCTGCTCACCAACTTTCTTGGTCATTGTTGTTTATTCCACCTCTAACTTCCTTTATTGTCATTTTAGCAGGGTTTCTGCAAGGGCAGGAGGTAAAAATGCACGGTCCATTCACCGCCCAAAATGGCAATCCAGGAAAGCTATATAAGCTGCATAATGGTAACCTTCCTCATATTGTTCTTTCTTGTGCTGTAAAACAAGCTGCCCCTCTGTCCTGTTCATGGAAAGAAAAACAGAAGCCCAGCCCTAACCAAATCGGGAATTCCCTGCTTCCCTTCTAGAATCTTAATATAGGTCCCAACTGGGAAGTTTGCTGAAGATGTCATTTTATTTTAAATGCCGAACTATACGTGCCCAGGTCCCTCTCCACCGTGTGGGAGGTTTTATTGATGGTGTGTGAGTGATTGGTTTTCCAAATGCGTGGCCACCTCTCATGGCGTTCTCATCCTCCCGGGGGCGCTGGCGAGACAGCCGTCTCACAGAACAGCTCCTCCACATCTTCTCAGTGGCCAGCCAGGCTCCACTCCCAGAGGGCTGTGGGAGTTTGGACCTCTGGGCGGAACCGTCAGAGTGGCATCTTCCAGTGCCTTCTGGAAGCTTCTCTTTCACAGCCCCCTTGGGGCAGTGTACTTTCAGGGTGTCCTCATTGCTGGATAAATATACCGAGAGACATCAGGAAGTCTTCAGCTGTTTTGGTGTGTTAGATATAACACACCATAGACTATAAAAAGGAAAATATGTTTATTTGAAACGTTCAGGATCCGTTTCTTGGAGTGTTGTGTCATTGCTAGCCGTCATGGCCCCCCAGATGAATGAAGTTGTGTTCATTTGACTCCCACTAAGTATTTGAGTATTGTGTTTGGATGTCTTCAATCACAACTGGTAGAAACCTAACTTCCACTAGACTAAAGGGTTGATTGGTTTGTGTTGTGTCTGTGAAGACGGCAGGGGGTAGGCTGGCTTCAAGATCCACTGGGTCCAGACATTCAAACGATGTCATTTCCACGTGACCCTTGTCTTTCTAATCTGACTTTCCTGTGTCATCCAGGATGCCCTTCTGGAGACGGGCTGAAGACATGGTTGCAGGCATTCCTTCCACGTCTGTGTATTGATTTCAACGAGGAACCAAAATTATGCAAGGCCCCTAATTGTGATATCGGAGCTACAGCTTCTTATCCTAACTTTGTTCCTGCCCTCCTATACCCCTATAAACAAAATGCTTCATGAGATCATCTGTTTCTTCTAGAATTAAGAGAATCTCTGTGGAAAGTTGTTTTGCTATTCATTGGTATTTGTGAGACCGCCTCCCATGTGCCAGGCCCTGGAGCACAGTGGTGGCTGAAACCCTGGAATGAGCAAAGACACCCAAGCCAAAGATTATAGGGAGTCTTGGGACCTGTGCCCAACTAGAGGGTGCATTCCCATCGCTGCCAGCACCAGATGAGCGAATCCAGGCTGGGTGCCAGATCGTCCCGTTTTTCAGAGAAGCCTGAAATCCAAATCTGTATGTAAATGTTCTCAAGTCTGAAAGACATTGGTAATTAATTCAAGCATTTTCTAAATCACTGTCTGGGTCAAACAATACATCATTTGTGCTCTTTAATCTTCTAGAATTCATCCGAAGAAAGTGTTCTGGAGCGATATGCGCACGGTCGGGCAGTGACGAAGTGGCAGGACCAGGGCTTTGCCCTAGGTCTCCTGACCCTGAGTTTGGGAGTGTTACAAATGGACCACATTCACACCGGCAGATCTGGTTTTTATTGGCAGGATTTTTCTGGTACTACCTCTGTAAAGCCTGTAAATTTTGGGCCTTATTTCAAGTTTCATGTCAGATTCTCTGGTTCACGGAAAGTGAAATTTTAACGTGACTTCATTCTTCGGGGTGAAGTTGGCGGAGGGCCAGCCAGTGAGGAATGATCATCAGAAGTCTGATTGAGCTCGCAGATACCATGTTGACAGATGGTCTGTCGTGGGGTGTGTGTCTGTGTCATAAATTAAAGTAAGATTCCAAGCAAGAGTTTAAATATTTCTGATGACATTTTAATTTTAGTCAAGTAGCCATTAATCAAAAGATTGACTTAATGATCCTTGTTCAACAGAAAAATCCCCTTAAGTGTAATAATTTGGGCTTTTTAGTTTCATAGATGCTGGAATGACAGACCCTTATGCCTAGATTCACATCTCCTCTCCACTTTGCTATCAGAATAGTTTTACTTGGCTTGTCAAAATAAATCATTTATTTTCTAGACATTTGAAGGTAGCTCACATTTCAAAAGAAGGCTTTAATTAAAGTGTACTTGAGTTTTTTTTATTTTGTCTTATCTGGAAATAATACAAAGACACTAACTTTTAAAAAACGATCTTAGAAAATGAATAGTGATGGAGCAGCTGTAGATAATTGAGCTCTTGCCTCAAGACAAATAAAAATGCATTTTGCAAACATCCACTGCCTGTTTTTTCCTACCTCCGTAATTGACTCTGATTTGCTCTGCTTGCCCCCTTTGGAACCTCAGAACTTTCAAAATTGCTATTCAATTTGCAGTGTAAGTTGTAATGAGAGCCATACCGTCCAAGTATGGGCTTTGTGCTTGAGTCATGTTGGGATTCAGTTTTTCAAACTCTTGATTATTGCTAACCTATGGTCATTATAAGATTATGCATTTCCAAATGAGAGCTGATGTTCAAGTTGATTTTTTAAAAATATAGAATAAGAAATTACAAATAGGTATCAAATACAGGGTAAAAAACTTTAGGTAATCTTCCCTGCCTCACCACTACTGCTACAGACTTGCTAAGGAAGTTAGTAGAAAAGACATTAAGAGAAAATGGTACCTTTATGATATTCCTTGTTCTACATAGTAAACATTATGTTTACTATCACAATCTAAAATATGAACTTCGGTATATAAATCGGTGGTGCTATTCCCATTTGACGAGAATTTTCTAGCATTCTACTCTCAGGTGTTTGGAAGGGGTGATCGTCGGTATGGCACCCAATCTGGACAATTTTGTGTACACCAGGCAGTCACCTAATTTGTTAAAGTTTATTATAACCCTTCGAGTTGTTTTATCTCTGTTCGCCTGCGCTTCCTCCGGCAGCCGCTGCTCACCCTCTCCCACAATGCTGCAGATGGCTCTGGGGAAGAGCGTGGAGAAGACACGTTCCATTTTGAGGACCTTTTCCAGCTCACACTGCGGAAAAGATGTTCTTAGAAATGCGCCCGAGGTCATTTTATATACCTCGGGGGAGAACCAGCGAAAGTTATGAATGGCCCCTGCTGATTGTCGAACAGGGGCGGAAGGTGTCAGAACTTCTGTGATCCTTCCAGTATCTCTGGGAGTACCCTCAGCTCTCATCTCCTGGTAGGCATTTTCATTTTCTACTCATTCACTTCTTGAAGCCAATGACCCGTAGGGCAGCAATGTTCAAAGTAAGTTATCTGATGGGAGGCATCCTTCTATGCTTATCAACCGTAGGATCCGCAAAGGAATTTTGCTTTTTAGGATGAGTCCACGTAGTGGAAAGCATCTATTTTCAGACACTGATCAAAAGGGACACAGAAGGGGAAAACAGATTTTTAACATTAGTGGTGAATTTGTATCACTTTTTCTTTCTTTTGTGACGTCAGGATGCTTTTGGAGAAAGCAGAAGCAGTTTAACAACTTGTAAAACCTGGGGAATCTGGTATGACATATTTATTATTCGATTCCCCTAAGAAATTAATTAAAGTGAATACAGTACCCAAAATAACAGTCATGTCGAGTTATGCATTACAGTGTCCTTCCCATGGAGTCCTTACTGATCGTGAATCCTTTGTGTTTATCTTCCCCAGGTTTATCGCTCTATAGTCTACCTACTTGATTCTTATTATTTAACTGTGTTTTAAAAAACACACACGTATTTAAGTGGTAGGTAGGAATGTCGTTTGGGAGATAAAGTAAGCCCTCTTTAATCGGCGCCTTGAGATGCTGAGGAGGGATAAAGGACCTCCTAAGATAATTCCCTCTCTTGCCATCTCCCATCGTGCCCCAGTCCCTGAGAGGGACGAGGCTGCGATAAAACCAGCTCCGCCCACCAGCCCGTATTCAGCCCCTCTCTCCAGCCGTGCACCCTGTGGCTCCACGAGCTGGATGCCTCCTGTTTCATCTCAATCTGGTGTAATTTGCAGTGAATTGTCTATTCTAATCAGATTAAATATCTCAGTGTCTACGACACGCGAGTTCTCTTTTTTTGGTCCTTTTTGTGTATGCTTGGCTGAATGAAAACCAATTACTTGTTATGTGTTGGTCCAGGGATGAAGTATTTAGGGTGATTATATCTGAATTAATTAAGCGCCATTAATAATGCCTCATGTTTACGAACATATTCTATACTTGACTTAAAATTATATAAATTAGCAAAGTTTATTTTTTAAATATCTCAGTGTGAAATGGCTTTGTGGGGACAGCTCTGTATGTCTTAATTTAAGACCCATTACCAGCTGGGTCTCACTTATTTATTCCTTGTCCGGTAGCTATTTATTATGCCCATTTTTGCAGCTTAATTGCCAACTCTGTTTTCTTGCCAGTGTGAATTTAGTGTTACATCTGCAGGAATGACACTCAGTGCAGTCAGCAGATACAGCTCCCTCCCCCCAACTCACACAGAAAAACCCTGTGTTTCACAGTGTTGGAGGTACCTTGAATGGGATAGAAATTTTAATGTCTTTCTGAAGAGAGGAATCGAGATACCTTTTCTGAGTTGGGCCATATAGTATTTGAAAAAAAATGTCCGCATAAATTTTACTCTACTGTGTATGAATCATTTTTCATAAAGGAAAACTCGGACAATTTGCTTTAGCATATAATTACTTTGGAAATTGAGTTTGTATCTTTTAAGGATACTGTTTATGATTCATTAAGATTTAATGGAGCTTTGCAGAATATTTATTTTCCATTTTTTGACATGACAAGGAATGTCAGAGAAATGATAACTTCAGTGATAGATGGCTTTGCAAATTCAGATTGCACTTACTGAAATCACAGCTGATATAATTACAGTAGACCATGGTGCAATTTCAATTAAACATGCCTTTAATCATTTATTTTAAACATCTGGGTAATTACTCCTTTTTTTAAAGAAAAAGGAATCCTTTCGAAGTCAACACAATAAAGACTTAAATTTCAGGTGGCCATCTTATGAAGTTGCTTTCCGTCTTACCTCATAGGCTTTCAGAAGCTCCAAATGATCTTAGGGTCAGTAACTCCCACTCCCTGAATTTTATATTTGAGTAACTCAAGTAAATTGCCTGACTGAGGAAGATTCGGGCTGGATTAATTTACCTCATCTCACTAAGCCTCAATTTACTTATCTGGAAAATAGGAATAATAATGATCCCTACTCCATGTGGCTGTGAAGATCAGATATGATCCTGTGTCTAAAGCATTTAATGGTATTAGCAGCAAGGTTAATGACAAATATTAACATGAGTTAAGGCCAAGCTGTGCCTGGGCTCTCCCCATCCTCCTCCCTTCACCACCCCCAGGTCAATCAGTGTGCTCCCCTCTACACATAATCTCTCTCTTTCCGCTTTCTCCCAACTCTGGAATCATAATACAATCAAGGACATTTGGGTACTTCGTACTAAAGTGTTTACTCCCCCCTCCTTTGCCTTTGTGTCTATTGTTGGTGACAACAAAGCTTCTTTATTCTACGTCCTGTGTTAGGCCCCAGTGTTGTCCACGTTGATGCCCAATCGCTCAGCAGAAAGGTAGAGCTGGTCCACACCTGTCTGTTTTGGAGGTGACTAGTGCGGTGTAAATAGGAACAGGCGGCCCTTCCCGGGGCATCGGGAGGCCAGGCCCACAGCCTCTCTACATGGGGGGTATTTACAATATATTTTTACAATCATGAGCTCTATAGGACTGTCACAAATAGAAAAAATATATATTTGACAAAGTGGTTTGACAGTTAGTATTTCACAAGTATAAGTGGTATTGCACTTTGTCGTGTGAGTTTATTAAATACTTACAACCTGAAGGGAACTCAAATGTGGCCTGCATAAACAAACTAGCACTTTTAGTTTATTGTTTAACTAACAATACAATTTTAGTATACTCCAAAAACACTTTTATCTCCATAAATTAAAACTATTTAGGTTTCTTAATGCATGCTTATTTCTGAGTTGGGGTTTTATTCTTCCCCTCAAAATAGTAATTGTTAATACAAGTTGTTTTGTTTCGTGAATGTGTGGCATATATATAAATATAATTATGTATATGTGTGTTCCCTATGTAAGTATCTATTTTAAAAGTCATAAAAAAAAGTGTAAATGCTATGTTAAAACACAGATGTGAACGAATGATAAGCCATTATCAGTTTAGCTGCCAGTTTTGAGGCGGGCCATGTAGAATGGTTGGGCGAGGAAGAATGCCAGACTAAAAAGTTTCTCAAACTGAAGACTTTGAAGTTAAAGAACTTTGTCTTGAAGCCTGAAAGTTCACAACCCCTAGCCTTATGTGGGAAAACAGATGAACAAATAGGATTAACTCACCCTCATTCAGGGCGATGCGTCATTGGCATTGCCTGCATCGCTCGGGAATAACGGGAGCGGACTAGCGGCAGGCCACGTTCCGCGTTGCGTGATGTCATTCCCTCCGTGCTCGCTTTGCACGGCCTCGCCTCCCAGCTCGGCGGCGAGCGGTTCGGAAGGAGGAGCGCGTCCCCGCCGGCCCTGCCTGGACCCGCCGTCCTCTGCATCTCGCCCCTCTCCTTCACGGCCACGGCTGAGAACCAGCTCGGTCCAGCGTCTGCACTCGCTCACCCGCCGGCCCCGCCGAGGCCGCCACCGTCCTCCACGCTGCCGCGTGCGGTGGCTTTTCCTGTCGTCGTCGTCGCATCTCGGAGCCTTCGGCGCTCTTCGTCCCCGTCTTGTCCTCGACTCACCCCCTCCCTGCCTGCCCGGGAGGCGACCCTGTGCCTTCCTCTCTAGCTCACAGCTCCTGCCGTCCTCCTTGGCAGGATCACCCTTGTCTCCCGCCGTGAACTGTATTTTATCGTTATAGACGTCGAGCCTCTTCCCGGCGGCTTCCCGGCTGTCGGGCGCCCGCTCCGTCCACGCGGCAGGTTCGCTCACTCGCGGACACACACGAGTTCACCTCCCGCCCCTGAAACCTCAGCGCCCCACGGCCACCTGCCTGCCTGACGTCGGCATGGAAGATGCCTCGGGGAGCACGTCCAGTGGCAGCAAGTTCAGAACTGAGCTCTGCTCTTAAAATGCTCGATCTCAGTAAAATCGCGGTCGTCTTAATGTCGTGCAAGCCGGCTTTACCAGCACGTCGGTATCGACTGGGATGGGAGTCCTTCCTCTGGGCCGCGTCACAGGCCTCTGCTGTCCTGCCGGCCAATTGGAGGCGAGCTTCCGGTGACCAGCCGTCCGTGGGACCCCTCTGCCTGCCTTTCTCCTGCGGGAGTCCAGCGCCCCCTTCAGACAGCGCCACCTGGGCCTCGCCTCTGTTTGCTGGCCTCTAGCCTGATGTGCTTCTCCCTCCAGACACCTGTCATTGTTGGATCGGCATCCTTCAGTGGCTGTGTGTGCCCCACTAGACTGTCTGGAAGGCGCCTGTGAGGGCGAACGCGGTGTTCGGCACAGCCCCCAGCCAGGGCGGATGCTCACTCACTGTGCTCATGAAAGGATGGCGGCGAATGGATATTGATACAGGAAATGCTCAGCTTACACATTCCATCTCGGCTGAAAGGTTTTCCTATTTTCTTTTCCCCCAACAAACATTTTTCAGAACAGGAACTATAAAGCAAAAAGGACGTAAAAAGCTGCTCTTTTCCACTTCCAGCTTGGGTTTTGCTTTCTCAATAATTCCTTGAAGCAGAGGTGTGATAGAAGGAATCATTCATTAGGTTCCTCCAGCTAGTTTCTGTATAATGTAATGAAAGCGATATGAAGCTGATTACGCCTTAACTTTTCCTTGCCACCCTGTAGACTTTCGTTATATTTATTTCTACTTTTATTTGCACGAAATATTGAAAAATTCGATTGTCATTCAGCTTCATTCTGATTGTGCTTATTGTCACAAGATTTGGTTTTCAGTTCTGAGTCTCTCTTTAAAAAAGGAAAACTTTGCTATTCCAGTGCTAGTATATATATATAAATTTAAAATTTTCACAAATATACTCTGAGAATGACATAATATTGTAAGATACTTGAGTAAGCTGAATGGAAGAGATTATATGATTTTAAATGTCTAGTTTTTTTAAGTGGCAGTTTCATACATTTTTACGCACCATAACATGATATTTTAATTAGTATACGACAGGCTAATAATGATGTCTGATTGAGTTATTGGAATAGTTTGATAGAAAGAGAATTGTAAGTTGGCCTTGCACAAATGCAGTTGATAGAGTTATTCCAAGAAAACCACTTTCGTGGAAAGGTGATATAGACCATCAGTTTTTGCAAGTTAAGGAGTAACTGGTGGTTGCATTTAAGGTTTTGGGGGATGAATATAGACTAGTTATAGGTTATAATCAATTACAATGCATTTTAAGGTATTCTAATTATCTTATTCTGTGATTATATCATTTGCTATTTTAAGCATCTGCCATTGTTTATATCTGTGCCAAGGTGCCCTAGGGCACTGCAGCAAAATTCAACAGGAGTGCCACAGGTTCTTTTAAAATTTCAAGGGCAGCATCTGTAAGACACATGCAAACTGCTAGCTTGAGGGAGTCCACACTCCCTTAAACAAATCATACTACTTTCTTTTAAATGATTGATATCTTTGGGAAGCTGGATTCTTAGCAGTTGTGTGAAAAAGGCAAGTACCCGTGAAAATCAGAGTGGATGAGGAATTGAGGGTGGTGGTGTCCGGTCTGATCATAAGGTTTGGGAATTGTGCAGGACCCAACATAACATAATTATATACTAATTAGTATGTTTTAATTATTATGTTACATATATCAATCTAATATTTATTTTATAAAATAATACCTGATGATTTGCATATATGTTTTCCTTTTGGTCATAGTTTTTTTTTAAGTTATTAAAGTACTTAATTTGTAGAACAGGCGGCTCTTTAACATGATTCAAAGATCAAACACATAAAAAGGAAGGCAGTGAGCGGTCCCCCGTCTGGGCCGGTGGCAGCTCCACCCTCTGGCTGCTCAGGCCTAAGCCTCTGAGTGGGTCATGGCATCTGTTTTTCTCACACCTCACATTCAGAAGTACAGGAAATTACGTCGTCTCTGCTTCTAAAATATATCTAGAATCTGACTTGTCCCTGGCCACACTGTTGTCCTTCTCGTCAAAACAGGCCATCATTACAGGGCCAATACTACTAACACTAATTTAGTGAAAGCAAAATGAAGCTGATTACCTCCTAACTGCTACTAGTTATTACTGCTGGACTCTCTACTTCTTTACTTGTGCCCCACCCTTCCCAGTAACTTCTTAGACTCAAAGTTAAGTGATATCATCACTCCGCCACCTGGAACCCTGCGACAGCTCCCATGTCACTCAAAGGAAAACGCCAGTCTTTCCAGGGACCTGCAGGTCCCTATAGGACGCACTCCCCCTTATCTCTCTGATCTCAGTTCTTATTTCTTCCCACACTAATCTACTCTAGCCCGACTGGTCTCCTTGCCCCAAGCATGTCAGGCATGCTCCTACCCCAGGGCCTTTGCACTGAAATGCTAACTCCCTAATCTCTTTCTTTTTTAAAATCAATTTGTTTATTTTTTTAATGGTGACACTGGTTAACGAAATCTAATAAGTTTCACATGTACCTTTCGACAGTAAAGCATATATATATTTACATTGTGTGTTCACCCCCATAGTTAGATTTCTTTCTGTCACCACATATTTGACCCCTGTACCCCGTCTACCTCCCCTTCCCCCACTCCCACCCTCTGGTAACTACTAGTCTATAGTCCATGTCCATGAGTCTCTGTTTGTTTGTCCTGTTCATTTGTTGCTTTTAGGTTTATATCCCACGTATAAGTGATATGTGATTTTCAACTTTTTCTGTCTGGCTTATTTCTCTTACCATGACTATCTCAAGGTCCATCCACGTTGCTGCAAATGGCAATATTTCATCTCTTTTTATGGCTGAGTAATATTTCATTGTATATATGTACCACAGCTTCTTTATCCAATCATTTATTATAGGACACTTCAGTTTCTTCCATGTCCTATTTTAAATACTCAGTGACCCTCACCCACACACTGGATAGGCAGTTCCTAGCCCTTTTATCCTGCTTTTTCTTTATTCCAGAGCTTTCTCACAGAGTGGATAATTTACTTCTAACATAATAATTTCCCAAGTTTACGGTTTTATTTTTCTGACTCTCCCCACTAAAATAGAAGCTCCAGTGGGACAGGCATCCTACTCTGTTTTGTTCAGCAGTGTATCCAAAGCAACCTGAAGAATGCTTGGCAAGAACAGGTGTGCAGCGAAAATTGAATGATGTTGAACGTGTTTAAAAATATTTTCATCCTTAATTTTTTGTCTGAAACTATCAATAAAAGCATATTCGAAACTTCCTCTATAATGATGGATTGCCCATTCTTCCTGAGGTCTGAACAATCTTTGCTCTGTATTTCAGGCTAATTAGGTACTTATAAAATATGAATCCTATCTTCTTGGCTAGTTGAACCTTTTACCATTATGTACACACTTTCTGTATCCTTAATAATGCCTTTCTCTCAAAGTTATTCATTTACCTGATATTAGGAAAGGTAAGCTAGCTTTCTAGTAATTTTTAGTACTATTTAATATGTTTCTTCTGTTCCTTAACTTACAGCTTTTTTGGATTCTTATGTTTTAGGTATGTCCCTTGCATATAGTTTATGGTGGTTTTAAATTCATCTTGACAATCTTTATTTTTAACTACAAGTCCATTTATGCTTATTTTGATTATGTATTGATCCAGATTTGTTTCTGTCATTTACTTTCAATTCGTCCGACTTTGCAGTGCTTGTTTTTCTTTTAAATGAGTTTTATTTGTATTCTTACTGTTTATTCTTTTCTCCTAGTATGGAGGTTATATACTGTTTCGATTCTTTTAATGTTTGTCTTTGAAATTTTACCTTAATACTTAAAGTTAACATCTTGTACACTTCAGTATTATTATAAAATAATACTGAATGTGAACTGTAATTGAAATATAAGAAAAAAATAAAGTTAACCTCTTAACCCTGCTGGACAATACATGAACATTGCACTCTGACCGTCCGCTTCCCAACTTACATGCTGTTGCCATTCAGTGTTATTTCTGCCCTTTTTAATCCCATAAATTGGGCATTATTACTTTAGATAAGCAGTGTCAACTTATATTTATGTATTTACCAATTTTTTGCTTACTGACTTTTTTCGTTTCTCAGACCTTCCACTCACATTTACCATCTTTCTGACATATATCCTTAGAGTCTAAATATGTAATATCTTTTTAAAGCTTATAAATTCCCTTAGTGAGGTCTGTTGTAGCTGAGTTCTCAGTTTTTATTAATATGAGAAAACCTTTATTTTGCTTCCATTTTTTGAAAAATACTTTTGATGGATATACACACACATTTTATTTATATGTATTTAAATGTACATATATTTGATATGTGTTTTTTCCAACAGCACACCGCAGTTAACTCAATTCTGACACTGTCTTCCTGGAGACAGACTCGATCTCACAGGTTCAGGGCTCGATCCCATAAGACTGCTCCCACTGCAGAGGCCAGTCACAAGTTCAGGGTGTTGCTTGTGCTTCTTAGTGGCTCACTATAAAATGAGGGTTCTCAGGACTGTCTCCTTCAGTTCAATTAACTTGCTAGAGGGCTCTGGGAGAAATGGTTACTTATATTTACCAGTTTATCATTAAAAAAATATAATATAATCTAGATGAAGAGGGCACATAGGGCACGGGCCAGCAAGGTCCAGAGTGCAGGCACTTCCGTCGCCACCCTCCTGACACCAGCCAAGAAGCTCATCAACTCCTATTGCTGAGAGTCTTTACAGCGCCTAGTCTCCTCCAGCATCCCTCTTCCCCATCCCTGAGGTCATAGGTGGGCTGAAAGTTCCCACCACTTCCCATCTAGGTAGTAATAACCCGTGTCGTTCATTTTGTGTTTTTCTAGATCAATGAACTGAGCCATGTTCAAATCCCTGTTATGTTGATGCCAGATGACTTCAAAGCCTACTCAAAGATAAAGGTGGACAATCACCTTTTTAACAAGTAAGTACAAACACGAGCGTTTCTAGAACTGATATGACTGCCAGGAGTAGGGTTTTTGTGAATTTCTATAATCACGTTATTTTTCAATGGGTGGGAGTAAAGTTTTGCTGATGAAGTTAATCCTGTGATAAACATAACCATCTGTCATTTTCAGAAAAGCAACAGCAGGCCCTCTTGGGTAATATCCTTTAGCCATATGGCATATTGTTCTCTATGAATATCTTATATGTTAAAAGTGATATTCTCATTACAATTTAAATGTTTCAAGCTGTAAATTGCTTGGATCTTTTTTTTTTTTTTTTTTAGCAGCTATGGACCTCAGCTATCTTACACAAAACTCTGACAATGATTATGAACAGAAATGACAACTTCATAGAACAATAGAAAATTAAGGTGCATTTTCATATAACATAATTGGATGCTATATTGGGCATTGAGACTATTTCTCCTTCATTGCATATCGTTTGGGATGTCATTGTGGAGTATTCTATGTGTTCAGCAGTCCATTGAGAGCCAGAGGCACAAAGATGTATAAGAAATGGCCCTGCCCTCGTGGGGGTCAGTCAGCCAGGTGGTTGAAAACCTGACACATATACAAATTACTGTAGTTTGGTGTGCAAAGCAGCACAGTAGAGAGTGTGTGTATCGGGGTGGGGGTGTGAGTGGGATGCACTGAGGAGGAAACAATTCTGATTGAGTAGGATGAGCCTCAAAGAAATTCCTCCCACGTGGGGCCGTTGTTCACACATGAAGCTCCTGTGTGAATTCTCATACTGCTATTTAGAGGTTGACCATTCGAGTGGATCTTTTCTGCGTGAATTTAGAATGTGGTATTTATATCCAACGAAGTAGGTCGTTCAGGGAGTGAGAGACAGACTTGTTTTGTAAGCTTATATATCAGCAAGTCGCCCAGGTCAAGTGTTTGAGGCTCTCTGCTGCTGTTCCCGAAGTCCCCACGTTCGTGGCTTTTCCTTCCCTGTTTTTCTCTGCACGTTTTTTTTCTCTTTCCACCTCATCTTCCTCCTCTTTGGGGAAGCAGCTGTAGCACGTGGTCAGGATATAAAGGTCAGATAGGCCTAGTGCTCCTAGGTAGTGAGAGGACACAAATGTCATTGCCTGTCCCTCCTGTCCGCTGGATCTCCCTGTGGGTTGTACCATTGACCCTTGAACAACACGAGACTGAATCGTGCAGGTCCACGCATACAGAGATGTATAAAGTAAATACGTACAGTACCGTAAGTGTTTTCTCTCCCTTATGATTAGAATAACATTTTCTTTCCTCTAGCCGACTTAATTATAAGACTATAGGCTATAATACATATCACATACAAAACATGTGTTCGACTATTTATGTTATCAGTAAGGCTATTATTAATAGTTAAGTTTGGGGGAGTCACAGTTATACATGGATCTTCAACTGTGTGGGGGGTTGGCACCCCTATCCCCTGCCCCCTGCATTGATCAAGGGTAAACCATATGAAGTTCTGTGCCCTCTGTGGCCAGGGAACTCCAAGCCCTGTTTTATAGAACTAGCCGGTGGGAGCTTCAACTCTGGTTACCTCTCTGTATTTCTGAACCGTGTCCCACAACATCCTGTTTCAGAGAAAACATGCCGAGCCACTTCAAGTTCAAGGAATACTGCCCGATGGTTTTCCGAAACCTGCGGGAGAGGTTTGGAATCGACGATCAGGATTTCCAGGTGAGCTGCTTTCGCAACGTTTGCTTCGAATGGGCTTCATCGCCTTTTGCTCTGTCAAATTGGACGTACATTTTCGTCGTTACGAGTAATTATATAACAGCAGTTTTTGTGTCACATCTTCATATTCAGTGTTCTTTCTGAAACGAAGGGTTCTGGCACTGAGGGATCCCAACACGATAGGATTTCAGTAGTCGATAGAAAAAAAAAATGATTCTTTGGAAAGAGAGCCGGTGTGTGAGACTTTTATTTAATGCTCTCATTTCCAGGTGTTCTGCCCTTTTTGATTGCTGCCATCAGATGTGCCACCAGCCTGTGCAAATGTCTGTGTTTATGTGGAATTTTCATGTCCTGTATTTCTAGAGGCCACTTGGGAATCACAGAACTTTATCTTGGTTTTTGCTGATTTGCTGCTTTTTAAATTAGCCAACCCCGACTCTTGCCCATAGCGTTTTTGCCGGAGGCCACACTTTATGCTGTGGTGCATCATGGGACAGTGACCGTTGCCGTGGGGAGCCCGCCTGTCCCAGGGATGGTTATGGGGAGCATCACGAAGAAATGTGCTTCTCCCCGTATTTGCCTGGCTCTCGAGTTGGACTTTTAAAATTCAGATCACGATGCTGTCTTGTCTGCTGATCCACGGTCTTTCCTCCCAAGAAAGCACCTGACATCGGTTACCTGATTTTCCTATAACCAGCCAGATTCGAAAAAGCCAAAGATTTTTTTTTTTTTTAAGCAGAAATCTATGTTAAGAGATGGAAGGGCGGCTTTCTGTCTTTTACATCAGGCTGTCTATTTTACTGTGAGAGTCCTGACCTATTTTCAATCCCTTCGAATCGAGTAAACACTTTCTTTCACTTCCCCTAAATGGGACATCTAACTGATCCCGCACCAAGTACCATGTTTCCACCAAGTTGAGTATTAACACAGCTTGCCCTGTATTTTTCCGTAAAGAGTAGGGTCTCTAAGGCAAATAGAACTTAGTACACTTTCCTGTAGATTTGGGCCTTTTCACCCTGCCCTGCCCCAGTGTTGAGAGTTTCCAAGAATTTCTTGCATGCTCACTCAGGCATGGGAAGCCTCCCAGCTGCCATGTTTTAAAAAAGCAATGCTGGCCAGGCTGCAGGTGACAGACATCCCCTCCTCTGTGGACCGCGGCTGAGGTGCCAGCAGAGGGCCTGGTCTGGGAAGAGTGCTCCTGAGGGCTGGGGGAGGTGTGACAGAGGATGTGGGTGCTTGGTTTGCTTTTAAAGACTGCTTGTAGAGCCAGCAACACTCGGGTGAGACCTCGGGTGAGAACTTAGATCAAACTCACACTTGAAATTTACTGCTGAAACAAAAAAAAAAGTCAATTTTAAAGAATACATTTTGGGGTAGTACAACAGGTTTGCATAAAGTAAAGAGGAAGAATTCCACATGATTTCAGAACTAGTACTGCATTTAAAGAAGCCATATGAAAGTAAACGGAGGACTTTAAAAGGAGTCAACAGCTGATAACTTTGGCGTCTTAAGATCTCCCATGGCCAACTCTCTGTCCCTCACCCCCCCGCCCCCATTTTTTAAAAATAAAACAGCTGCACTGGCATTTCGCAGAACCACCTTTTGAGGGCCTAAGCAACAGGATCTTGTTAGATTCCCCAATTCATTACCAAAACGAAGTTCTTCTATTTCTTCTCATAATCAGCCCTGTTAGATGAGATTTAAACTCCCATTTCATCCTGAGTTCTGCACTGCAGCAGAATAAAAGTCATTTTTAAAATTTCCTAAAATGACCAAGTTAGTTGCCGAAATACTAAGACACAAGCTGATTTTCCTCCCCGTTCCGCCCCTTAAAACCAAACCCATGTAAGTTGAGATTTAAGTAAGTGCAAATTGCTGAGTACAAACTCTGACGGCAAATTAGGCAAGTGGAAGATGATTCACACTAACTAATTGGCAAGTCTGCGAAGCTCTTAGCATGAGAGCCGTGCAGAGGAGACGGTGTGAGTGTAATTAATCATGTGAGCATCACTCCTTTGCTAGCTCTGCCTGGTGCTTTTGGCATTTAAATTGCTGCTTTGTCTTTGGCAACTGTATTTCTATTTAAAAAAAAAAAAAAAAAGGAGGGTGTTCAAAGTAACTTTAGCAAACCAGAGATGTATTGGTTTCCCTCCCAAACCCTATGTTCCTTTCTCAGTGTCTCTGTCTCTTAAACAATTGCCCCAGGGGCAGCACCTCTGCGTTTAAACCAGAGATGGTAAACGTGGGGCTCAAGCCCCTTTGTTGGCTGCCCAGTTTGGGAAAAAAAAAAAAAGTCAACACCGGCTCTGGGTCAGTGCCCTGAGGCCTCCTGCACAGCACGGGGGCGGAAGGGGATGCGCCGTGGTCCTGCGGTGGCCCAGCGGGCCTGGGCCAGGACCAGAGGGGCCCATCGTCTCAGCTGCCCGGCACTTCCGCTCACTTCGGCCCAGACATTTCGAAAATCGGGGTAGCAGGTACCAGTTGACACATATAGGACAAACCTCCCTATCCGATTCGAAACGTGGGGTCAGTGCCCTGGGGCCTCATCATCTATTGGAGGCACTAAAGTGACCGCTCCCGGGGACCGGGCCACACGCTGCTCCGCCTTGCCGCATTTATCTTTCTGAAGCGCTTGCCCGTCGGCCCAGCAGCTTTACATCAAGGCGGCAACAAGGCGCTCCACTGTCCAGTTCATTTCGTGTTCAGCCCTGCCTCGTGTGCGCGAATGCCTCTTTGCTGGACCCGAGCAAAGGCAGCATTGATCACTCTGATAAAAGCAGAGCGTAGTAATGATCAGCCTGCCTCATTGACCTCTGTCAGTGAACTTACACTTCTTAAAAGACCATGAAAAGCGTTCCTGCTGTCCCCATAACCATTGCTATCTTTCCTCCAGGTTCAGTTTCTTGAATGTCTTTTTTTAAAAAAAACCCGTCTTTGTTTCTTACTAGTAAAGACAAATTCAAGCAACAGTTCTAGAATATTCATCATTAAAAAAAGTATCACCTACCAAACCTGTGTGTGTGTGTGTGTGTGTGTGTGTGCGCGCACGCACGCACACCCAGATTCAGAGCTCTGTGCAGTTTATTAGTGCCGCTTAAGATTACTTCATTGGTTTGTAATATGATCAAGTCAAATCACGTTCTTCTGATCATTGTTGGGCCGACGTGACTCCCCCTTACCATACTGCTAAGATAAGATGTCTTTCAAGGTGGCGGCTCCCATGGAGGCCTCCACTGTCCCCGCTGTCACCACTGCCGGCGTAAGCTCTGGTCCCCCTTAGGCCAGTGATTTCATGCACAGTTATCAACTCAGTTTATGTTTATTTGCACCTACTGCACATTAGGCTCCGTGCTGGACATTGTAGGAAATGCAGAACAGAAGAAGCAAAGGAATTCCTTTTTTTAAATTTTTTTTTGATTAGCGATTACATGCCAGATTTTGTAGTAGATGCTAATGAGATTTACAGAAACCCAGACATCCTGATTTTTAATGCTCTTCAAGAAAACCTGCCTTCCAGTCTCAGAGAAACAGACCGTTTGACAGCAGGCCTCGGGAAGTTAGAGGCAGGCTCAGTTAAAGTTTCTGAGCTGTGGGAATGGATTGCCCACCAGAAACAAGACAGAGAGGCTGCCGTTGAACCTGAATACACCACATAATTGAAACTGAGCCCTCTTGTTCTTTGTGGAGGATAATATCAGGTTTGCTTTGCCCCTACTGCGTCTCGGCAATTAGAATCCTTCATTATTCTCATTTGATGCATTTTTTTTCCTTTGTATTCGTAACAGAGAACTCTAATTTTAAAATAATTTTAAAAGCTGATGTTTACAGTTTGATGCTCTAGTTTCAGGTTCATAAATAAAAATTTTAAATGTTAAGACCTTCAAAGTAGATTAAACTTTGGGGGGAGAAAATTCAGCCAGTATCTTGAGACTATAAAAGTCCCTATATTTTCAAATGTAGATTCCCAAGGGTAATTTACACGATCTGAGGGCAGGAATTGAGACCAGCTTGTTTACTGAGCCGCAGGCTGGTGAATGAGTGGGCCTGGGCCCTGGCTTAGGTGCTTTTTTTCCTTAACAGACAATTAAGAAATACTTGTGGAAGGAGAGGGAGGTCAGGGGGCACTCAGAGAGAAGTGAGCCTTCCTGGGCCAAACATGCAGACCCGGGAAAATGTGAAGCAATGGTGGTGGGATTCTGGGAGAAGCAGATGGGCAAGTGGAGAATGTGGAAAGTGGGCTGAAGACTTCACCCAGATGGGTTTTACGCGGGGCAGCCGTGTGACGACACGTGGCTTTTCTAAAGTAATTGAGGCAGTTACGTATAGAATGCTACACGGGAGCTGAAGAAACTGGGAGACGGTGCGCTCCCCCGACGAAGAGGCGCCTGGCACCGACAGGGTCAAGCAGAAGCACCTTCGCAGGGCAGGGGGAAGAGTAAAGTGGCAGGGCTGGTGGCTGATGTCGCACAGGAGCAAGGGTGTTGGCGTCAGAGACGCCGAGAGAGCAGGGTGCTGGTCGCTGGAGGGGGGAATTTGGGGGCGGGAGAGGAGAGAGAAGAAGATGAAGTTACATTTTTAGGTATCGCGTGTGGAGGTGACCGGGAGGTGCCTTGTGAGCTGGTCGTCGTCGCTCCGTGGGCGTCCCAGGTGGAGCTCGGGATTGGGGTCTGCAGCGGAGGCCCAGGTCTGGGACCGACTGGCACAGAGGCGCTTGTCTCTCAACAGAGCTGTCACCACCACAGTTCGCTTGCCCATTGAACCGGATAAGCTCTTCTATTCCTTCATGATTGCTTGTCCCTTGGGTCGGCTCAGCCCGCTCTGAGAAAGTTTCTGCTCGTACTCTCTGGCCTCACAGGTTAGCTGCTGGGGGCTTCACCTGAACGTGGGGTGGAACCCTGCCTAGGGGTGACCAGAGTTCCTCGCAGATTGCCCGGTCTCTCAAGAGACCTTGGGGAAGCTCCCTCATGACCCATTGGCATCATCAGACCTTTCTTATGCTCTTTTTCTGCTCCTTCTTATGAATCGAACCAACGACTGTCCCTACCACCCACTGTCCCCTCCCTGTGCCCCACCATACACGCGCGCGTGTGCGCACACACACACACACACACACACACACACACGTGCACACAGAACTCAAGCTTCCTGTTTGCCTGCATCTCCTGCCCCTGAACCGGCTTTGGGTTGTCACTTGTGATTTTCAACCAAGAGCTGCCACAGGGAGCCTCTGTCCAGGTCAGACGCCACAGTCGTTCATTGTGAGCCTAGGACCAGGTCCCTGGCATGTTCACCTCAGTCAAGTACCAACCTGAGATGCGTAAAGATCTCATGGTGCTCCGTTCCTACAACGTTGCTGCTCTCTCTGCTGGCCCTTGCCTTTCACTTTTGTGTTCCTTTATTCCGATAAGTTGTTTCATTATTGATAAGTGTGAAGTTGCTCTGTGTCTTGCTCTCCTCCTTAATGAACGCCATTCTACACCTGGGATCACAGCTCAGCCTTTCTTTGAAATTCCCCAAGAGCTTAACGCAGGGCTTTGAACACAGTGGGCACTTAATAAATCCTTGATGATGATGTTCAAGGTAGCCTGTTGGTCTCTGCCTCCCTGATGAGGCCAGGGACCATCTGTGCTTGCTCAGGTGTGTCCAGTGCGCACCCGCAAGCAGCCTTGTCTGGGCGATCGCTCCCAGCTCCCGGGCCGTGTGATTGGAGGCGTGTAATCATAACCCTGAGTTGTCAACAGGGCAGCGATTGGCTTCCAGGTTTCAGGTCCGTGAAACAGGTAGCCTGGGTTAGGAAGAACACCTTCCTGGGAGTTCGGAGGCTAGTTTACGTCCCAAATCTTCAGCAACTAATGCCGTGACTTAATCCAGTCGCTTGGCCCTGGTTGGTCTCTGTTTTCTCATCTGTGAAATGAGGGAGCAAGACACGATGCTCTCCGAGGCCCTCCGGCTGTCAAATCTCTGAATCTATTATTAATTAAGTCACCACGAGTAGATAGATGCCTGTCACGTGGGTTCTCGCACACAATATTGAGAGGTTCGCTTTGTAAAGTGGTCGCTTTTCTGCATTTGAGCGTGGCAGCATTGACTTTAAGTGGCCTTTCTGTTGACTAAAAATAAAAACTTTTCATATGTGACTTTTAGCAGACATACAAACACATATCAAAAAAAATTTTTTTTAATGTATGAATATATAAGAATATATGAGTAGTTCAAGAGAATTCAATGTTCAAAATGTTAAGAAATGTACAGGGGACTGTCATGGTTACTGAACCATGACATTTTTATGAGAGATATAGAAGATTCGTGGTTAGAAAGAGCTAATTAAATTGACCTTTCCGTCTCCTCCACCCTTCTGGAGGCCTCACTAATCCTGGGCCCCCCACTGCAAAAATAAACATCTTCCGTGCAGATGTTAGAGGAGTAGGGAGGCAGGATAGCACCATGAATCCCTTTCTTAAAGGAAAGGACAAGAAGTTTTCAATTATAAATGTAAGAAGGCCATTGGAGAGGGAGCTTCATCCCTCATTCTCTCCTTTATTTCCTGTTGAGGGCCCGACATGGCACCAGGAGCTCAAACACAGCTGTTGAGATATGAGAGCGGGTGTACTGTAAGATTCGTGATGGATTTGGCTGTGGAGAATGGGAGTGGTGAAACGGAAGTTTACCTGCCAAGCGGCAAGAGAAGCAAAAATGGACTGAACTAGCATGCTGTTACCTGCCCTTCATCTAAGAGCTTTGCCCTAGAACTTCAGGTTTTGGTCAAACAGTTAATTTTTACCCCCAACTCCCCAGCAAGCCTGGGAGCATCCAAAGAATCAGCCTTTGGGACTGTAACATGTCCCCTGCAGCGGAGTGAGTCGAGGGCACCCACAGTGTCACTACACTCACCCAGAGACCACCCGGGCGGATCACTTCAGGGTGATGATTGTGCTCGGGGGACTTGCAAGGAGAATGTTCGGGCCACTCACAAATACCTGTGTACTGTATGATTGCATTGATATGAAATACCATGAATAGGCAAATATATAAGACAGAAAATAGATTCGTGGTTTACTAGTTAGGGGGCTAAGGAAAAGAATGAGAGGGCCTGCTAATGGGTACAGGGGTTTTTCCCTCCTTTTTTTTTTTTTAATTAAGGCATAGTTGACATACAATATTATTTTAGTACACTAGGTGTACAACGTGGTGATGTGACATTTATATACCTTACAATGCGATTGCCATAAGTCTAGTAACCGTCTGTCACCATACAGCGTCATTATGGTATTATTAACTATATTCCCTGTGCTGTGCGTTACATCTCTGTGGCTCGTTTATTTTATAACTGGAAGTTTGTGCCTCTTCGTCCCTTTTTCATCCACCCCGCTCCCCTCTGTCAACCATCGATTTGTTCTCTTTTCTTTGAGTCTGCTTCTGTTTTATTTTGTTAAATGTGTCAAGATTTATTTTTGAAGTGATGAAAAATATTCTAAAATTCGTTGTGCTGCTGATTGCTTGACTTTGTGAATATATTAAAAGCCATTGATTTGTACATTTTAAACAGGCAGATTGCCTGGTACATGAACTATATCTCAGTAAAGCCATTAGGGAAGAAGAATGTTTGGAGTTTAAAATTCGTTTGTATTTGATATAAGATTTTTTTTTCCCTTCCATCATTGATTAGGCTGTCATTGTCTTTCGGGTAGAGGGTTATGATAACAGTATTTCCATTTAGAACAAGTGAATTTAAGGAACTATCTAGTTTATAATATGAGACTATCAATTGTATAGAAGAAAACAGTAGCCAATGAGTAGAGCATGGTGTTGGCAGTTTGTTTACATTTATCATTAGCTTTTTCTCCCCAAAGTAATAGCAAACCATTGTCCATTCCCTGAATCTCTACAAACCGACAGCAGAGACTGTCACTGAATCCTAGTTAGTAGAACAAGAAGGAAACCTAGAAACCATTAAGTCCAACGGTCTTTCTTTGCAGAGGATCAGATAACAGAGTAAGGGGTTGGGGAGGGGCTTGTTGAGAGTCTCATTGCTCTTGACTTGACCTCTAACTGGTCCTGTTTCTGCCATACCTATTGAGACTGGAAAGCTGAAAAGGAAAGTTAGGTGGTAAAGGCAGGCCATGGGAGACTGTTGTGGTCAGTGAAGGCAACAAGACACTATCAGATTTCCATTACGTCTATATTTTAAAGGTTGAGTTAAAGTCTTTTAAGCCTCTGCACTGAACGGGATTGTGGGTTTTGTGGTAGCCCAACAGGTTACACAAGCGACTTCTCAGGCTGCCAGTTCCCAGTTGCTGTTTCCTAAACCTCCATCTCTGTCCTCAAGCCCTGTGTCTCATTCGGCCCATTTCTGCTCACCGCCCCGACTCTTGCCTGAACCTCGAGGGAGCAGAGGCCACGTGATGGGCTTCCCTGGTTTCCCCCTCCCGTACCTCTGAGGCGCCGGCATCTCAGGAAGGAGGGGGGTACTCAGGAAGGAGTGCCCCCACCTCCTTCCCCTGCACCCCATGTCCTTCTGAGCATTGTCCCCACTCCTGTCACCCCATCTCGCCTTCAGCTGGGGGGTGAGCAGGCGCCCAGGATAAAAGGAAAACCTTGTGGGTTGGGAATTTTCCACTGAAACTTCTTCATTAAATGTTTTAAATACTCTTTTAAAAATATAAGTGGTTATTATTGAGGGCTGTAGAAAATAACGTATAAAACTGAATGGGGCGGGGAAGTGTGTAGCTGTGTTCTCACTGGGTACACACCAGAGGCCGGCCAGGGTGGAAGAACTCATTCTGCAAGTCCTTCTGTATTGTTAAATTAGCAACTGACAGAATAATTTGTTAATATTGATCTGCACCTCTCATGAGCTTCCAAGTTGAAATTTGCTTTTTATAATAATAGCCACAATTTATTGAGTGCCTCTGTATTCCAGGCACTATTATAAAAACTCTATATTAACTAATTAAACCCCAAAACTTCTTATTATTATTCTCATCGTCATTACCTGTCCCCAGATATGGAAACGGAGGCACAAAGAGCTTAAATGACTTGCCCAAAGTCATCCAGTTTTGACTTCTAAGGCTCCCAAGTCTAGTAACCATCTGTCACCGTACAAAGTTTTACTGGCTTCCGTCTTCATCGTCAGTACTATCTGAAACTTGAAAGGTCATCAGGCCTCTGCTTTTTGCAAATATGAGCCTGAGAAAATATGAATAAACTAAATAAAAGTTTGAATAAACTAAACTGAACATAGAGAGATGGTTTTGATGTTCGGAACATTCTAACGAGTGTATACTTAGTGGGTTTGTGAATGGTTTCTCTTCTGACGGCTTCTAGTCTGGAGAAAGAATATTAGGCCATTTCAGAAGACCAGTGGAAGATTTCGCACATTGAATAAGCCCTGTTTGCCTTTGTATTGTGTTGTGACTTTGACCCCAGATATCCACAGAGCACTTGTTTTGCAGATTCATCTCTTGAGCTGAGAGATTCAGAATCCCAGATTTTGAATTTTAAAAATGTCACGATATGACAGAACATATAACTCTCTTAAGTTTTGTCCGCGACAAGGAATTTGTTTTCTTATGGAAATAGATCTCTCCAAACCCCAGGTAGATTTCACTGGGTAATTTTATCTGGCACGTTCTCATAAAGACAGACAAGTAGGTAGGGGTAAGGAGTCCTGAAAGTGAACATTGTCCTTTGGAAAGGGGAATGATCTCGACGACTGAGCCAAGCCTATCGGCGATGCGTTTTAAGCCTTTCCTTGGCTCGGGTATTCATCTCAGACTTGGCCTTTTACGTTTAGGTGGTTAAGATGAGAAAGAATTTTTTTTTAATGGTGCCTTGGGCTAGGCCTTCTTTCTTGCATGTAAATCTTGCCTAACTTGCAAATTTTGTCTTAAATTTTTTTTCTCTGTCCCCTCTCTCCCAACTCCCTCTCCTCCAATTAATATTATAGAGAGTCACCCAGAATTCAGCATTCTCACTGTAAAGATTACTCCTTTCAGCCTTGTCATTCTTTGCCAGGAAAACCGGTACAGTTTTAAGCAGGGAAAGGCAGAGGATGGGACAGTCTTCTGAAGAGAAAAGCCAGTGACTGGAGGAGAATGAAAACCTCCGGCTCTTCCTAGAATGTGTGAACTAATTAGAACAGACGTGATGAACTGTGCCACGTGGTCAGAAATGTGAAGAATTCTGAGGCTTGACATTGTCCCAGGATCGTAAGAAATACTGAGTGCCAGGCACCTTTCAGTCCTGATTCTGTGTCACATGCGTCGTCTGCCTCTCACCCCCGGGCTCAGCAACACGTAGTTTTTCTGTCTTAAAGCCTTGTTCTTCAGACACACATCTGTCTCAGCTCTTGCCTTGAGAGGAGGTGGCTCCTATTCCCACCTGCCTCAGGTGAAGTCAGGTGATGAGCAGTCCTAGAACGAGTCAAGCGAGATGTGTACACATGTTAATAAAAGCGTAAATTAAGGGCTGTGGCCTGCATCAGCGTCGAGGCTGTTCTCAATGATATTTTTATACATTTTAACTTCGCAAAACTGAAAACAGAAAGACAGGTTTGGTTTTCGGCCAGCTGGCTCAGGCTCTAAATTGTGGTTAGGAAGGTATTTGTCACCATAGAAAAATATATATCAACAGTCTCATCCTAATGCCCTCTACGCTCTCGGGCCCAGGCAGGGAGGCAGCGCTGGGAGAGGTGCCTGCCAGGCCCCCACGAACACCGTCCCGCTAATGGACTGAGACGGGCCAGTCCCTGTTTCCTGATCTGTAAATTGAGCGGTTTGGAATAATCTCTAAGTTTGCTTCCAGCTGTCATACCCTCTGATAATGAGATTCATTTACATGTAGAGGGACCCCTTGTGGGCACCCGAAGGTCACTCTTTCTTCTCGGGGCTCCCTCCTCTTGGCCTCCCAACCTTGTCCAAGCACCCGTGTGATGCCGCGGTCCGTTTATCCTGTGTGACAGACCGCGCACACTGAGGAAGGTCAGCATTCAGTTTCACTCGGTCGCGGACTGTTTTCCGGCCGCTCAGTAACTACTTTCCGTCCGTAGCCATGACCACCTTAGATTTGCTCATTTTCTCGTTCCTGCCGAAGTTGCCTTGAGTACATCTGGAATCCATGAACTGTCATTTTCATGCTGCTCTAGGAACTGTTGTCATCTTCCCTTTCATCTTGGCCCAGATGCCCTAAGCCATCATTACGCGCCTGCTGAGTTGATAGTCATAGTCTCTTCGGACTGGACTTGTGTTGGCAAACGTATCGAATCACCTTCTGAGGCCCGTGCGTTCCAGCAGTTTCTAGAGCAGCGTGTGCTGTCTCCAAGTAAATAACACGTGTCGGGTTATAAAAGGTCTGAGGTGGAAGTCCAGTTCAGCTCACCCTCTCCCCTGGGCTTATTTATTCCCTGTCACTTTACAGCCCCAGAAACCGAGGCTCAAAGAGGCTGTGACATATCCAAGGGGTGACGAGTGGCAAAGCATGTTCTGTCTGGGTCCCAGACCAGCGCCCTGCCATTACCCAGCGCTGCCTTCCCACACCAACAAATGAACACTCTACCTTCTGTCAAAGGCTACGAGAGTCCGTGATTATGATGTCAAGTAGTGGTGAACGTTTAGTCTTGCCTCTGTAAACTGCGCTGTTTGCTTACCTCGGAGGAAGCGTGAGGCAGGAGCCACAGGCGAATTACTCGTCTCTGTTGTACCTTAGTTTCATTATCTTCGAGTTGAAAAATGCACCTGGCTTTTCTTATCCGAGGGGACGTTGTGCAAATAAATAAGAAGCAATGAGCTGGCTTCTTCCAGGCCTTAGAATCATCCCATGGATCATGCGTTTTGTGTATAATGGTGCTTACTCTTCTGGTTTCCTGCTTGTCTCAGGCTTTCAGTAAATTCGATCCATATGTTTTATGTTGATAGTGATTGTAAAAGGCACGTTCTAAATTTTGACAAAGCGTCTGTTGGCAGACTTCACTGATCATTTGAAAGCTAACAGTCTTTAAAAATCCTTTTAAAAACTGGAAGTTGGGACTACTCGTGTGATTATTGAGAAACTGAGTTGAAGCAGAATCAAGATTAGAATTTGTAAGGTGTTGTATACCAGGATTAAGCCATGGCCAATATCTTAATGCAAAGTCTGTAGTAAATAATTATCGAAGTCTTTGAAACCTCAATGAAAGGAAAAGAATGTGGAAGGAGGTAACATGTGAGCTGAGGAGCTGTGACATTATTTGACTGTGTAGTTCTAACACTATACCTTATAAATCCATTCATTGCCTTGAACATATATTGTTATTAAACTTTTTTTAATGAATTAATACAGTGAGTGTAATAAATTATTCTGTACCGTGGTTCCCCATTTTTACCAAACCAGTGTTGGACAGAATATAATGCAAAAGGCGTTCACGTAGGTAAGTCTGTAGTTATAACACACTTAATAATGCATAGACTGCACACTCTGCACCAGACAAAACACACCGTAGCCACATTCAGTAAACGCTTGGTTCTCGCGTGTGGTCCAAAGACCGGCTGTATCAGCATCATCTGCTGCTCCCCACCCCACACCTGCTGGATCAGCATCTGCATTTTAACATGATCCCCAGGTGATTTGGTTGCTCCTCAAAGTTCGAGAAGCACTGCCTCTGCAGCTTTCGATTTTATTCCAGCCCGTTGGTCCATGATACAGCATTATACTTTCGCATCTAATGTGCCAAAGACAGTAGTCTGTGGGACCGATGCTGCTGTAATGCTGCCCTGTGCCGAACACAATCATTCTTCACTGGTTCCCACTCTCCCCAGAAGTTTTTTACATGTAGTTTCCAGTTGTGCTAAGTTTATAACCTGTTCTGCCTGTCATAAAGTTGATTGTTCCTGCTTTGCTTTTGTTCCTGAAAGTCATTCATCATCTCACGATTCCTAGTGTTCTTGTTTTATTTGGAATACCTTTTGCAAATCCGTGTTTGGGACGAAAAGACTATTCGCGAAGAGCAACAATGGCCGTCTTTGCTAGTGCTCAAAACCCCAACAGGAGACATTCACTTTGATTGTTCTATCTTTTATTCTTTGTAGGAAAAAGTGCGTAAAGGAGTTTTTTTTGTTTTTTTTTTTTTTTGAGAAAAGGCACCGTATCTGAGAATTCAACTCCTGTTAACAGCCATTTTCATCCTGCAAATCATTTCCATCATTTTCAACCCATCTAATGAACTTCATTTGTCTTAAGAGTAATTTAACACTGCCAAATCCTGATACGTAAAATCGGTGGGAGTTACACTGATTTTTTTTTGTTTCCTTCTCTCGAGTTTTCTAATAAGCTAAGGAAAGCAAATGCAGTTAATTGGTAGTATCAGCTCTGCACTTGCCAGGTACGCCTGCTTTCATTCAAATCAAGGTGCACTGTCTCATGACGTAATGGTACGCAGGCCGGGGCCCGTCCTCGGAAATGAGAGCGAGCTCACAGGCCACTTCCAGCGCACAAAGCACCTCTGTGTACTACTGCGCCCCTGCAACGTGGTTATTCTTCATACGGCTAAATCCTGTTCGATTTCATCTAGGAAGGGAGGGAAGGCTAAAGAGATGTGACTACGCTAGACAGAATGGGAACTCTTTCCACTAGAAACCTATGACGCAGTGATATTACTGCCTCCTAAAGATATCTGTGTCCCCTTAACTAGACACTATTTGGTTCATGGAGACTTTTGAAGGCCCATGTTAGGAGGAGATTGAAGAGGGAAGCTGTCATTGCCGTGGAATCCCTCGTACACGACCCAGTGGGACCAAGCGGGGAAGGAAAGCAATGCTGAAGAGCAGTCCGCGGTGCGGGCGGGGGGGGGCGGGGGGCAAGTGGAATTCTCAGATGCGGGGGGTGTGCTAATCCCAGTAGTCTGGGTGACCAGTGTAAGAAGGTCGGGGGTGGCAGGGGGAGAGAGGCCTGCTGGAGGCTCTAAGGAAATCAGAGTCACACGTGAGGGAGGGATAGACTTACCCAGCCCCCGGCTGGGTGCTTTGTGCGCTGGAAGTGGCCTGTGAGTGTCGATGACATGACCACATACCGGAATGAAATGGCACTAGAAGAGCCCCTATTCAGAGCCCCGCCTTGCCCACCCTCCAGAAGGTTAGTTGTTCCCCAAAATGGCTGAAGGAGGTGTGGAAGACGGACCAATCAGAATCTTCGAGGAGCTCTTTTCGAATATAGCCGCCCAGGCTCCTCCGGGGCACACCACAGGCAGGAGAGTCTTCTGAGCAGTGCACTAGTTTCAAACTTGGGTTCCGAGCCAGCCACCCTGGAGATGGCAGTCTACCTCTTCCCCTTTTTAGCTGTGTGGCCTCTGCCCAGTTATTAAAACTTTTTGATCCCCATCACTTCATCTGTAAAATAATGATGATATTAATAATAACCGATTCACGGGGATGTTATCATAATTGGGATAATACTCTGTGGCTCCTGCTCGGCAGAACACCTGCCGTTAAGGAATGACTCTGGCCGTTAAATTTTCTTTCATGACTGGAACGCAATTTCATTCAGAAGAAACTCTGGGCTCTTTTCCAAATCAGAGAAGCGCAAGGCGAACAAAATAACTTTGGTTACAATTCTCGGCATTAGCCTTCTTCTTTAAGGGCGTTAGAATCACAGTGCATGCCCAAGCCGTTCTCATTTCATTCGAAAGACTGGCAGTCTGAGGTATGACGACTGTAAAATGTTGTCATCCCTTAACCAGTTTCCTCCAAATACAAACGTTTTTTTGAAAACTTTGGGTGAGAACAAATTACCCAGAAACCCGAAAGCCACAGTCTTTGACCGGCCCTCTTCTCTCCTCCCCTCCTATTTCTCGACGGGAAGAATTCCCTGACCAGGAGCGCACCCCTTCCCAACGACTCCCAGGCACGGAGCGGGGCCAGATTCCACAGGTCTTACGACAAAAGATACGTCATCAAGACCATCACGAGTGAGGATGTGGCCGAAATGCACAACATCCTGAAGAAATACCACCAGGTAATTTTCCTTTACCTTTCTTTGTTTGCAACTCTGAAAAGGTCCACATTCACGACCGATTGTCCTCAAGGCCAAAGGTTTCCATACGGAGTCAGGAAATGATGAGAACACGTCTGACATAAAAGTCCCCTCTAGTTGGCCTTTTAAAAATCACTTTAGCCAAATTCCTGACAGTTAACATTTAGGAATGCTTCTCCTATAAAGATAATTAGTTATTTATGTAACACTTTTAGGATAAATACTCTTATGTGTAATAGTGTCGATGATTGCCATACTGATTTTAAAATCACTCAGCTTAAGATTTGGCAACATTTCAGAAGCTTTTTTGCACATGCGAGAAGTCAGGTGTTAACCTGTGAGTATTTACCCAAATCCCATCCAGCTTTCTCTGGTCTTTTCCTGTCCTGACCCCAGAAAGGACCTACTCACACTCTACTGCTAGGCAATTTTCTCATTTTCACCCATCAGCATTATCCCTTGATAATCACCTGAGGAAAGAATGAAACGATCCTTGCCAGCCTCGAGCTCTCTCCCTCTCCCTCTCTCTTTTTCCTCCCTCCCTCTCTTTGGATAAATCCCAGCACAAGTTTGCCTGGTGGAACACGTGTTCCCGGGTCCAACGGGAGCTGTAAGAGGCCTCACTTTTTACGTAGGAAGAGCATGAAGTTGAGTGTCAGACAATCCCAAGTTCAAATCCCAGCCTGTCTCCTACTAAGCACATGACTTCTGGCCTTTGGAGACTCGGTGTTTTCATTGATATGATGGAGATAGCAACACCACGTAACCATGGAGTCCTGAAGATTAAATGGGAGCGTGTAAGTCAGGTACTTAGGTCAGGGTCTGCCGCAGGCTGGGTGCTCGATACACGGTGGCGGTAGTCATTACCGTCAAGTCATACAACAATTAATAACTACTGCGTTACCTTGAGCAACTGCAGTCTGATGGTGTAATATGACTGTTGCTCGCAACATCACAGCACTCGTCTTCAGAACTGATGTTCGACCACGTGCTAAGACACATACACGCGTGCACACACACGTACATACACATACATGCGCGCATACACACACCCTTACTTTTTAGAGCCTGCTTTGTTTTTTTTACCTAATAGCTCCAAAGCCCCCTCGAAGGTAAAGGTTAGCTGTCACAGAGGGTATTCAAAATGAAGTGCTGTGGGCCCTGACTGCATACACCAAAGGATTTTCCAAGTGTTTAAACAATCACATCATTAAATATTGGCCCCTCAAAGTGACAGCTTTGAATGCAGCTGTCATTGGATAGGTGAGCACCGATGTCTGTTTAGAAGTCAGCTCCCTTTCCTCATGGTCATCTTTTATGCTCTAACATCACGGAGTATTTCTTGGCAGTTGCTTATTCTTCAGTCTTTGCAAATGTGATCAATTATGTTCTGCTTGCAGTGAAGTCTATAAAAATCTTTGAGCCATATTCTGTTTCCGGAAACTTGGGATTATCCCTAATTTGTTTCTTAAAAACATCAGTCAGTCTCTAAATTTCATTTAATATATAATAAACCTTTTATAAGCTGTATTCCTTTCAAGATTTGTTCTACAATGCTTATGCTGTTCCCTATGATGAAGAAATTTCTAAAGCCTGGGGATGGTACCACACGGGTGTAAATGCTATGGCACTGGCTCCTGAATGCATTTAATTACAGGATGCAGCTTTAACTAGTGACCTGTTAAACTGTCTCCTATTTCATTTCTCCCCTCTGGAACTGAATGTCATGCTTACGAATTCTTTTTATATACTTTCTTTAAATTCCCTCAGTACTTTTGAAGCAAAGTGATACCTCGATAGCAGATGAAAACCTGTGATTCTGATAAATGGCTACGATACCATTCTAATAAAATGTGACACGCAATTCAAATACCGACTTCTCGATGGCAACTCTGAGTTGAGAATTTCTGGACTTTACAGACATCACAGTTTGAAACGTTCTCACTGGGGCGGTTACTATAACCTAACTTGCAGATTTGATATATTCTCGGTATTGCATACAGTACATTGGGGATCAAATTAAGTCCACTAACAGGCTCCAGGGCGTTTCAAGAACTAACCATTTTCTTTCATTTTACTACTACAACATAGTATTTTCTTGGTATGTTCTTTATCCAGAAAAGTCACATTTATTCAACATCTGTGTGTTTCTTTCTTCTTATAAATCGTATTTTAAATACGATATTGGTGATCTTAACAATTGAGAGTCACTTTTTTAATGCAATTTATTTAAAGGGCACTAAGTCAAAAGTCAGGAGACATAGATCCCAGCTTATTATGAACTAACTGGTCACTTAGACGGTCTCTGAACCTCAGTTTCCCCATCTCCATTTTATTCATTCATTCATTTGTTCATTCATTCATTTGTTCATTCGTTCGTTTATCTACTCTTGACCTACTTCCACAAAGGATACAAGTCGGCCTTCAAGGAAGTTTGAAATAGACTAGATAGAATAAATAGGAGAAAAGAAAAATAGAAAGGGGAAGAAGAGGGTGCAGACACGAAATGGAACCTGGGATGACGTGCTGTGGGGACCAGCGTGCTTCCTCCTGTGCCGGCCACTACTCCAGCCCTGGTTCCCTCGCTGCCAACACGGAAAGTGAAGCCTGGATAAGACACAGCTCCTGTGCCTGAAGACACAATGGATCAGTCATTAAGGAGGAACATAACTATTCTTCGTACTACGGTCAGATGGGGTTATTTCTGAGGCGTCCCCACAGAGAGGACACCTGACATGATAAACGTCATCCTTGGGGCCCCCGGTGTGACACACAAGAATCTCACAGAACTTTGAAAGGAAGTCATCGCATGGGCGCCGAGCCCACGCCAACGTTTAAGTCACACTTAGTCAACACGGCGGTGCAGAGGGACGGGGCAGTGCACGCCAGCCACCCAGCACTCTGCCGGGGCCCCCACCAGGCAGGAGTTTGAATGTCCTCAAGCCGCCCTTCTCACGGGCCACTTCAGACACCGTGTTGATGGACATTACATGGCAGCGAGCTTGGCCTCGTGCGTCGCAGGTTTAGCTGTTTCATGCGACCGGACACAGGCCTCGCCAGCTGTAACCCCGCAGAAGTCTTTCAAACTTCGTTCTTGACCTTTCTCTCCAGTGATGCTCGGAGGCCTTTTCATGAGTCTTAGGCCTTTTCTTCCTTCCCACTTTAGGTAGGCCTAGACTCCTTTCAGGATTTATGTCTAGTCTTCTAAGCTTTCTGTCCCCGCTTCAGTGGCTACCGTTAACTCTTCTTTCTTCTTGTTTTTTACCTTCTGATTTGCTGTGCTTCTGAACTGCCCGGTCTGGACAAGGAATTAGGCTTGTTCGAAGTGCATGCAAGAGATGGGAGAGGCTCCCAGAGAGGAGCTCTCCTGCGGGGCAGATGGGTGGGCTTTCTGACAGCTCTGACGACCCTCGACTTCTCTTTTTTTCTCCTCTTTTATTGCTTTTCCTTGTAATGAAACATATCCAGAGTTGCAGCTCTGTTCTGGAGGATTAATATTACCATAAGGCCAGCCCCTAGGGAAGTGGAACATTGCTAGATACCTGAATAAATTCTTCCTGGGATTAATTTTCTGACGAGCCAGCCTGTCCAGCTCTGCAGCTGAACCATGGTAGGCGGTTCAGGGCACAGACTCTGCAGCTGGCTGCCCCCCTCAAACCCCAGCTTTGCTCCTGACCAGCTATGGATCTTCCGACAAGTCACCTAACCTCTCTACACCTGCTTCTCCGTCTATACATTTGGATAATAGTACCTCTGTCCTTCGGTGCTGTGCTAATTAAGGTGAAGTGCTATTTATAACCTGCCCAGAACATGCCTGCTCTATGGTAAGTGCTACATAAAAGATTGAATAAGATAATTCAGTACCATTTGTCTACTTAATTTCCTACAACCCAGTGAGGAAATCATTGACTCTTTCAGTCCGCTAAGGGACCTGGTTTCTGGTAGAATGTGACATTGGGCAGAATTATGAAGATTTGGACCATAAGGAGTTAGATTTTTTCCTAAGCTCTAGCATCTCGCCTTAGTCGTTATCTTTTGCTGAATTCTACCCTGATTTCCACCCTGTGCCAAGAAAGAACAACATTGCCTTTCAGACCAATGGAAAATTTATATTAAGCAGAGTGAATTTTCATGTCTCTTTTTAAATTTGGTTTTCTCTTTTCTATAGTTGGGAAATATCAATGTTTAAGTACAAATACCCTTTTCTTCAAATTTCTGTTAGTCTAGAACAAACTCAGGTCTTATAAATGGTGATTATCAACTGATTAGCTAAGCAATAGCAGAAGAGCATTCAAAAAGGAAAAAAATGGTCAAGAACCTACGTGAATGTCTTATTTCTCCTAAATCACCTGATTTCACCTCCCCCCCCCCACTGACCTGAACTCATATTTAAAATTAAGAGTCAATGTCAGTAAAATTTTAGAAATTTTATGGGAGGTAATGACTTACAGTATAGATGATCAAGAAATGTCTTATGAAATTATTAAGAATATCTTTTAAGATTTCAGAATACAGGAGTTAAATTTGTTTTTTTTAATGTCAAAATGACTGACTTGATAAATTAATAAAATTTATAAAGTAACCTCAAAAAATCCTTTCTTATCCTTCATATTTGGGAAACCATTACTAACGTTAGCCGAATCTAGAGGTTATGCCTAAAACCCGAAGCCCTTGGTAAATAAGCTAGCTGGTACCTCGGATTTCAGGGAAGGATTTGAGTGCGAATGCTTGACTTCTTTGGACTCTCTCTGGAGTACAACGTTTTATCCTCCCGTGAAGGACAGTGGCGTAGGCATCACCGTTTGAAGAATGATCCACAACTAGAGGAACACTGAGAAAGCAGACACCGTAAAAGCCGAAAATTGAAATAAAACACTGGGAGGTGGGGGGCAGTAAAAGAGGAAAGGTGACACAACTCCATCAGGGCTTCTTAAACTCCAACCGTAGCCAGAACGCGGGGCACCCTATACAAACACAGGTTCCGACTCAGCAGATCTGGGTGGACCCGGGATGCCGCGTGTCTGACGCTGCCCAGGTGATGCTGATGAAGCCCCCAGGACGTGCCAGGACGGTACCTGCTTTCTGGAACAGGGGAACATTCTGGGTCTGCTCCCGCCTGCAGGAGAGGTCGATCGAAATGCGAAAAGCACAGTAAAAGTGTCGAGTCCTGTAAGCACGGAGAACGGTGTGGCCAGGGGCAGGCCCCCGGCGGAGCCTCTCTGCCGCGGGAAGCTGCAGACACCCTTTCTTGCTTCTCTCTCAGAACGGCGGGACGGCGTTTTCCTTGTCCGGGGAGCCTGGGGCGTCAGGGACGGCATTTTCCTTGTCCAGGGAGCCTGTGGCCTGGGTGACGCCCCTTCAAGTTCCGCGTTGCAGACAGGGAGTCGCCACTTGCTGGGGGTGGGGTGTTTGGAGCCCTCTGTGCGCGGCGTCCGGGCCTTTTGCCCCCCACGCTTCCAGGGCTCTGCCAGCTCCCTCCGCAGAAAGCTTTGCCTGCAGCGGGGTTCCCCCAGCTTCCGGAAATGCCATCGTCTGTTTCTCTTCACACGGCGCCCGTCTGCTCTGCTCTCTCCTTCTGTCTCTCCAGCAGCTAGGTATTTGACGTTCTCATTTCGGCCTCTACATCTCAACGTTTCTTGCCCATTTCCATCCCCAAACATCTCCGCCCGACTCCGGGTAAATTCCTCAGCTGTATCGTCACCCAGGCCCAATTCTCTCTTCGACTATTTCAACCTGTTGTCTCACCTGTCCAGTGATATATTTGTATTATTCTTTCAGTAATCGTATTTTTCTTTCTAGATGTTCTATTTTTAAGATCCACCAGTTCATTCCTGATGGTTTCTTGTCACCTCCGACATTGTATTCTTTGTTTCTTTAAACGTTTTATGCATAGCTGTTCAAATGCTATTTTTGATCGTCCTGACCTCTGCAAAAGGCAGGGCCTGGAATTTGTTGCCTCTAGCGTCTGCTGACTCTCACTCAGAGTGACTTGCCCAAGAGGAAACCCACACAGAGTTTGGGGTCAAGATATGATTTCCTATGCAGGGAAGAGGAAAGAAGAAATGGACAGCCAACCTGGTGGTGCACTCGAGTACGCCCCCCGCCCCCCGACTCCCCATGTGGGGCCAGAGTGACAGGCAGGCAGACCCAGAAGGAGTGGCTAGAAGTGCCATCAGCCCTGCCTCTCGCAGCTCCTCACCAGGGCTGTGCATGGAGCAGCCATTCTGCATTTTACTCATAGTCAAGGAGTCAAGGCCGTCTCTACTTACGATAAAGAGTTTTTTGTACCACACCGTTTCATCTTTAACGATGATGTTATTTATGGGCCTTCGCTTTGACTGCAGCCGTAACAGAGGAAATTGGGAACATCAGTGTTTGCGTTCCGGCGTATTCTGCATGATCGCAGTGCTAAGAGGGTTCGTAAACCCTCCAGAGGCATGCTCGTTTCTTTTAAGCCTAATGTGATCACATTTAAGCAAAGCAGCGATGTTTTGTTTTTATATTAGCCAAGTGACATCATCTTCATATTTTTTTTGACTTCAAAATGATCTGAAACCAAAATAAATTATATAACTGACACGTGTATACTGTTATCCCAAAATATCAATTCCAGGGAAAATTTGGATTATTTATTTATTTGGTCATTCTAAAACAAAGCAATGCTTAATTTCAAGCTGGCTGACTTCCTCCTCCTCCTCCTCCTCCTTCTCCTCCTCCTTCCCTCCCTTTCTTTCTTTTCTTTCTTGTAAAATATGTTGGCGTGATCTATAAATATAGCCAGAGACACAATTAGGATTACAGATAATTTAACCTTTCAAAAACAGTTACCCGAAACAAGACTTCACACTGAAGTATTCATTTAATGCTGTATTAAATTGTCGCCTCAAACCTCTAAAATAAAAATGAGCGAAACACGATAATAACAGCAATTTTCAAAAGCCAGAGCCCAGGTTCACACTCTCACGCGGAGATATAAATCTTTATCTGTCGCGGCGCATTGCTGGACTCCGCTCAGCCGAAGCCTTCAGTCGGCTGTGACTCTTTTAATGGCGTTTCATTTTGCATGAGAAAAGCAACAAATCGGGGATTGGTAACACTCGGTATTCTTGTTGAGTGCCTAAGACCGAAGGAAACAGAGATCGTGTTGCCGTTGCATTTTATGTGTTTTTAAAATTCTGATTGTCACCACATCAGTTTAGCATTGCGGTGCGGTTCCAATAAGCCCGTGGTTGTGCAGGAAAACGTTCTAAGGGAGACGGGAAGAGGTTAAATTCGACTTTATCGATGACACCGTGGAATCCTTTACACGTCAGTTTTTTTAAAAGAAGACAGAAAAAAGTAAAAATTATTAGCGTTGGAAACACAGGTTACAGACAAAACATTGCCAGCCGGTATGTTTCTAAGACCACTCTTGACAAAACCAGAAACCACTGCATAATGAGTAACAGAGCGAGGTGACAAGAGGTGGCCGGCTCTGGAAATGCGAAAGGGACAAGTGATAGAAGCGACGTTTTAAAAATGCGGACATAGGTAATGCAGTGAGTTTCACATGAGAATATGGACCCAAGAATGATTGTGACTGATCGAGCTCCACACAGTAAGCTTAATAAGAATCGATGCCTGTCAAATTCCCTTTTTAAAAATTTGGGAGGAAATATTCAGTGCCTCTTCAGAGGTGCACATGAAAATAATTATTACTATCATTGTCATCTGTAATCAGAGGAAGAGTAGCGTCCACAGGCATTGTGTGAAGGATTTTGACATACTATTACCTATGATCCTTTGCGGCAGGAATTACAGTGCTCGCTTTCCAGAAAATGAAACCAAGATGATGATTGATTTAGTAACTTGCCCAAGAGCACACGGCTGGTAGATAGAGGTACCAGTACCAGGACACATACACACATCTCTCTGGCTTTTTTCTGTGCTTATTATACCGTGTAGACTCCCATTGTCTACATGTCTTTAAGGCCCATCCAACAGTCTTCAGAGGCCAGGGACAACACCTCCTTTTAGTTTTTTTAGAGCAAATGTGAGTGAGACATTTTCTCTTCAACCAAGGGCTCTTTATCACCTGGTTTGCATTAGTGACACTCGAGTCAATGTACTGTTTTTCGAAGGGAGAGAAATAGAAAATGTTCTGCTGCCTGACTTTGAATGAAGAACGAGTGAAGGTGAAACTATTCAGAAAATGTATCAAATTAAAATATCTCGCTCAATTGTGGTGCGTAAGATTTAAAAAGGGAGAGGGGCTGGAGCATCTTCAAAATCTGCCAAAATCTGGGTGGCGAAAATCAAACTCATACTGATGCCACTTATCTTTTCTTTAGTGATAAAAACTAAAGGTCTTTAAAAAAAAAAAAACTCTCAAGACGGTTAAATATTATCAGATTTGATTGACAGTGTTTACCACTAAAAAGTTTGAAAGGGCAACCTTTCTTATTTTTTTAAAATGCTCAATGTCAAAAAGAAAAATTCAGGCACTGTGATAATTTAAAAAAAAAAAAAAGCAAGAAAGCAGAGTTACTGGAAATTTTACCATTACTGTTTTCTCCCAAGGCATCTCTGTAAATATGCTCGACGTGTGCAATTTTTACAGCTTTCGAACCCTACTTTTCATGCTGTTTATGAGCCTGGAGATTTTACACGCATGCCATGGACAAAAAAGAGCGTTTTTTTTTAATCTTACCCCCTCGTTTTAAAGAAAGGAAGAAGCCTAATTCTCCATTGGGAAGCACCAGTGGGGCTTGTTGTAGAAGGGGTTGGCTTCCAAGGAGAAGTGTCGCCACCTTGTGGCCTTTTCGGGCATGCCACTAAAGGTGTGTAACCCCCTGTTGTGGTTTTGCAGCTCTAACTGGAAATGGTGTCAAAGCTGGACTCTGACCCACGGCCTGCGTCACGTCCAGCGTGGGGCTGGGGACGCCCCGAGGGCCGTCGGGAGCAGGGATGCTCCCCACGGGTGGCGTGGCGCCCACCCTTCACACCGCGGTTCAGGAGGGCAGCTTAGCCCCAGGCAGGGTCTTGTTGAGAAACGAAAACTAAGACTAGAGCCCACGCCTCCCAGCTTCTAACAATGGGCACTGTCCGCAATCTCTTCTCCAGTCTCCACCGCAGAAGATGCCTTTAACACATTCATCAGGCTTGGTTGGTATCCACTCCGTTCCACGATGCTCTGTGACTCTCAGTGTGAAAGGAGCTAGGCTCAGTGGCCAAGTGACTCCTCTTCAACCTTATCAAGTCATCGCCGGGCCTTCTGGCGAGGAAGATGGAGGCCCTAGGTGGAGTGTAATTTTACTTTAAAGGGATTATAAAAAGGACCAATCACCGGTCTTCTCACCTTACACGGTTAGATCCAGGTTTTGACTTTATCAATCAGTTTGGAAGGTTAGGCATAAATATCTCTTTGGAGATAAAGTTGAGTGTGTATTATCTGTGTATACATGGTGAATATAGACCCTGTGTTGAGCAGTACAAACAGGGACGTTTTCTGTCACTAGGACCCTAATGGTTGGCGGGTTTCACTTATGTAAACAGCGAAGGCGGACAAGCTGTAGTGTTACATCTGAATGAGCACCTTCTGATGGGATCATTTGTTTTTCTTTTTCTCATGTGCAGTATATAGTGGAATGTCATGGAGTCACCCTTCTTCCCCAGTTCTTGGGCATGTACCGGCTTAATGTGGATGGAGTCGAAATATATGTGATTGTCACAAGAAATGTGTTCAGCCACCGTTTATCTGTATATAGGAAATACGACTTAAAGGTGAGATTGATTTTATTATCTTTTTTTAAGTAATTAAGCTTACGTGTCCACATTGTAAACGTGATTGAACACACTCAGCAATTTGGAGGTGCTCGGAGCTCAGAGCCACCAGGCAGCTGGCAGTACCCTCCTTTATGTTAACCAAGGATTACTCGCTGGGTTTACCAGACGATGCTCGTACGTATTAGCGCTGTCGTGTCTAATTTATTCAGCAAATGTGTGTTGAATGCCAGCTGCATAGCAGGCACTGTTTTAAGTGCTGGGAATAGTGCGATAAACGAAACAGACCAAACCTGCACTCACGGAGTGACACTCTGGTGGGTAAATACAGACAATAATTGAAAGAAGTCAGTCAGTCATGTGGTATTTTAGAAAGTGGTTAAGTGCGGTGGATAGAAGTAAAAACAGGAAGGAAGAAGGGATACAATTTTAAATAGGATGTCGAGGAAAGTCTCACGGAGAGGATGACAGGTGAGCAGAGCTGAAGGAGGGGGAGGGTTTTGCTGAGGGAAAACCTTCCTGGCAGAGGGAACGGCCCTGAGACATTTCAAAGACATTGGGTGAGAGGGGACCGCTGGAAGTCCTGAGTGGACCAAGGCGACCTGACTTCTGGGCTCACCAACATAGAGGGAGAACGTCCAAGTCAGGAGGTAGCAAACTGTGACCTGCCTGCGTGGCAAATCTGACTCGGTCGTTTTTGTAAATAAAGTTTTATTGGAATACTGCCATGCCCATTGTTTCTGTATCACGTGTGGTTGCTTTTCACTATCATGGCAGAGCTGAGTAGTTATGACCACAGACATCGTTTTGGACCACAAAGCCTGAAACGTTTGCCCTCTGACCCTTTTCAGAAAAAGTTTGCCCAACTTTGGTCTTTGTCCGTGGATCTCAGGTTTTTGATCTCAGAGTCCTTCACGTGCATAAGAGAGGACTCCTCACAGCTTTTGCTTTTGCAGATTATATCTTCGGATATTTGCAGTGTTAGAAATGAATATGAGAAAATTTTAAATACTGTATTTGAAATAAAAAACCTTTCAGTGTTAGCATATTTTTATGAAAAAATAATCTTCCAAATTAAAAAAAAATTAGTGAGACAGGTAGCATTTGTTGTTTTACATTTTTGCAAATCTCTTTAACATCTGACTTAATCTGAGACAGTTGGAGTGTCCGATCTGGTTCTGTTGTCAGTCTGTTGTAAAGTTATTTGATTGACATGTATGAGGAGAATCGGACCTTCCATAAATTTATAGTTGGAAAAGGGGAAAGGGGCGTTTTAATAACTTTTTCAGAACTTGGTGGATATTCTTTTATATTACACCAAAACCTGACACGTGGTAATTTCTCAAAGCTCACGTGGAATGTGGAATCTGAAATCACATCGGCGAACTTTTGTCTTCTTATCGTTAAAACTCATTGGTCTATTTGCATCATGCTTTGGTCCTTTGGAATGAATGGGTCACTGAGTTATGTGCTCTCCAAATATCGGCACACGTTATTACACAGCATCAGCATCACATTAGTATCACCACTAGTCTCATCAGAAAAGTCTTTCGGTATCAAGAATCTGTCAAGCTCAGGGCGATGGATATAACTTTTTTAAAATTCTAATTTTTCTTTTAAAAGCTCAACTTTTACCACTGGCCACAAGGCCTGTTAGTTGTTTCTGGTGAAGGGACAGACACAGCCCCCTTGCACATAGCCACGCTCAGCAGCTTTGTTCATCTTTGAGCAAATATCTGCCAGGTGCCCAGATCTGAATCAGCACAGTTTGTCAGCTCTTTCAAGTAAAAATGTTGTTTCATGAAAAAAGTGGCTAGTTCAGCTCATAACGCAAACCATCCCCAAAAACGACTGTTCTTAACCCGTTCTTTCTTTATAACAGGTGCTTTGTGCATACTTCTCACACAGGATATCGAACAGATGTGTTTCCAGGGTCGCGATTTCACAAAAACTAATTTCATGACTTCCTCAAGGACATTTGTATATTTGTAGATAGAGATAGATGTAGCTACAGGTACAGACATATTATGACAAACTCTACTGATACCAGGTGGTACTACTGCTGGATTTGTTCTAAGCTGGTAGCAGTTTTACCCACCATTGTTTTTGCAATATCCACCCAAATATCAAGACAGTGAGCAAGGCAAATAGCATCTCAATATTATTTTAAAGATAGTTTTGACTCTCCGACCCCTGAGAGGGTCTTGGGACCCCAGGGTGCTGAACCACACTTTAAGAAATGCCCGTCTCAAGGGAAGAAAAATGGTCTGTGCTTATCTCCTACCCTCTGGAGGACAGAGAAAGTGTGTTAAGATTTCCAAATACAGCCTAGTCTGTCCTGCCTCCCAGCCAGAACCGGAGTCGCCCGTTTCTTCCTCTGTCCAGTAGCACAGGCCATGCCCAGGTGCTATGGATGACCCCCATTTTTTAAATTTTCATTTGGAACATTCTTTGTGAGAAATCATGGCACGAAAGGAGGTGATTGTGGCCCATATTCAAGAATCCCTGAAGGAAAACAGACCATGGCAAGTGATGGCTGCCGGGCCTGCTGGAGGTCGCAGCCGCCCGGTGGGGCCCTTTGGCACCACTGTCTCCCAGGGTCTCCGCCGTGCCACCTGGTGTGCCCTGTGGGGTGTCGCAGGACTGTTCCCCATTCTAACTGCCATGGGAGAAGCCAGAGTGACCTCGGATGCCACACACGTCCCAGCTTTATCACTCATAAGCTGTGTCAGATCATTGAATCGTCAGAAGCCTCAGCTTCTTCATTTGCTGACTGGGGATAATTTGACCTGCCCTTGCCCCGGGGTATAGTGAGGATTAAGTGAGGTACGTCCATGGCGTGTCCAGCAGAGCGCAGGCAGAGGGGATCTGGTCAGTGGATTTGGGGTGTCTCATCCATTCTAACAGTGATGTAAGGTATCCTTATAGACCGGATATTATAGTTTTAATTTGCCTTGGATTTCATCATTTCATCTCCCTTTTTCGCTTGTAGAATAAGTAAGTTCTGTGCTCGCCAGGGCTTTCCGTTGTGAAGGAAACTGAACATCTGGCCTCCATTCGTGGCTCAAACTCTTGGCCTTAACTTACTAACCTTACTTTTCTATTTTTTGCTCTAATTTTTTTTTTATTCTGAATTAATTTAAACTTGGCTGCGTTTTTTCCAGGCTAATGATCTGCATGTATACATAGAGATGAAGCTTCCCTGAGAATCCAGAACAGGGTGAATTATATGGTGGGAAGGATAAAAAGCACAGACCGCAAAACCGGTTAGAGATACAAAGAGGAAGCAATCGTTTCTTCCTCTGCCCGTAGCACAGGCCATGCCCAGGTGCTACGGATGACCCCCATTTTTGAAAATTTTCCTTTGGAACATTCTTTGTGAGAAATCATGGCACGAAAGGAGGTGATTGGTGGCCCGTATTCGAGAATCCCTAAAGGAAAACAGACCATGGCAGTGATGGCTGCCGGGCTTGGCCGTGGGGCAAGCCCTGTGTTAGGCCGTGGTTACCGTCGTGAACGATGCGCGTTGTCCCTCCTCATTTGCTGGGTCGGCTTTGTGCTCCTCTGACATGTCCCCAAGAAACTCCGGGTGTTTTCCCCTAAGAGGTGACAACAGGGCCTCGTGGATCCAACAGACCTGGGAACGCCGAGACTCCAGCCTGGTCTCGGGTCCCTTCCCCAGGACGAGGTGACCCCTCAATCTCTGTCTCCTCGTATGTGAATGTCAGGACGCTCACTTCCTCCTCAGTGCCTGAGCTGCTCGAATACACAGGGTCGTAGAACAAAAGTTTTGATTTCTTTAGAAAGGGACCGTCCAGAACCCACTTTAACGTGCCCACGTTACACAGAAGTCCTTTGAATGATTAACAAATGGAAGTATTCCAGGGCAATAAATGTCTGCTTCAGAGGTGGTCGGGTGAATGCGTCCCTCCGCGGACCCCATCGTAGTCTGAGTGTCCGGTGCTGGAGGGGCAGGGGGAGCAGCAAGCTGGCGTGCCACCCCTCTCCAGGCATTTATCCAGCGATCGCCGAGCAATGCTTCGTGAAACCCCGCGATGGTCACCGAGGAGCACGAAGAATAAATAGTCCTTGTCGTATTGACATAGTTAGCAATTCACTGGCTGTTTGCTTCTTGACTTTTTTTATCCCCTGCTTTCAAATCTTCCACAAACAAAGGAAAATGTCTCTGTCTGAACTCTGCCCCAAAGCCCGCCTGTCGGCATCGGAGGGGGGACCCGGGTCATCTGGGACAGCCCCAGAGCCCTGAGGCGTAGCTTTGAACACCAGTGCAGCAGAGGAGAAATTGCTGAGATGCAGAACTGTATTTTCCTCCAGTGTACATCTCTGTGCTCCGCTTAGGACCTGGCCCAAAAGGGGTGCAAGTGAGTGTGTGTGTCTGAAGGGATCTCGAAGTGAAGGGGGACAGAGAGTAACCGCAGAGGTTACACTCATAGTGAGTGAGCAGGAACTCTAAAACGGGGGTAAGGCAGTCAGAGGGTGAGGACGTGCCCACAGCCGGAGGACATGATGTCGGACGAGGGGCGCTGCTTCACCTGGGAAGATCGTGACACCGGCCACTCCTGGCAGCTGGTGCAAGGCGGAGAGCATGGTTTCCATCCAGCGTTTAGTGATGGTCGAGCTTCCTCGTTTCCGGCAGGAGGACGAGAACCAGGGAAATAAATGACAGCACAGGGGACACGATCGGGAAGGGGTTGGAGCGGCGTGGACAGGAAGACCTGCAGAGGGAGCAGCACGCTGGGCAGAGAGCAGTGACCGGTGGCCAGGGAAGGGCCAGAGCTCGCTCGGGACGAGGCCTCAAAGCAGAGCTGGCGTCCTTTGTTGCTGTGCTCTGCCCTGGAACGTTTGCATGTGTTAACCGCGAAGCCCAGTGCCTCTCAAATGCAAGTTGTAATTATTTCTTTGTGTTTCAGGGCTCTACAGTGGCTAGAGAAGCTAGTGACAAAGAAAAGGTAAGTACCTTGACGTATCCCTCTCCTGCGGGCACGCTCGAACGGCGTCATTCTTTCTTTCCGGCTTCCGCCACTGTGATCCCTCCCGTGTCCCCTTCTCTGCCCCAGAGAGAAGCACGTTATTGAACTGGAGTGTTCCACTTCACTTCTCTTGCTCAGATCGGTTGTCCCATACCTCTGGGTCGAATGACGACGTAGCTCGAAGTGTGGTGGGAAGAAACATTTCACGTGCACACGGTCTTGTGCAGGCAGCCACCTGTGCAGTGGCTTATGACAGACTGGCAGGTCCATGCAGCTCAGCACCAGGGTCCTAACCCTACGCTTTACCCACAATGAGCTGGGCATGACCTGAACACGCGTCTCTGCCTCTCTGAACCCCAGTTTTCCTGCCTGTAAAACGTGGCCTTGCAGGAGCTTGATTTGGACAGCGGGTGGGTGTTGCTCCCCCTTTCTGAGAGAGTGGGAGGCGTCGTTTGAGACGTCAGGGGCGCGTCAGAACAGAGATGTCCAATGGGCATGGGAGGCTGCAGGGAGGGTTTCGGCTGGGAAAAGGGGGGGCTTGGCAAACCTCAGGGGAAGGAGAAGCAGCAAAGACAGGGAAGCAGACAAGGTCGCCCAGGACGAGTGTAGGGGTAGAAGCAGCAGCATGACTGTAGCCAGCCCAGGAGAACGTCACTTAAGGACAATGGGTAGAGGAAGAGAGTCTTGCAAAAGATCAGCCAAAGACATAGGAGGTGAGAGAGCCAAGAGAGTCTGGGTCGCTTGTCCCAATGTTTACTGAGCATCTGTTCTGAGCAGGCATTTTGCCGAGCCTTATGAGAAGTGCTTCAGTGAATAATGTCCCCACTCTCATGAAACTTACACTCTTGAGTGTCCCACAAACCAGAAGACGAGAACATGCCCAGGACCAGATGCTTCTGCAAGGTCAGGCAGGATCAGAACTGAGTATTACCCACTGGACTTATCAACAGGGAGCTCACTAGGAACCTTGTCGTGATAATGGGTGGGTGGAGCAGAAGCCAGACAGCAGGGGATGAAGAAGCGAGGAAGAGAAAATGAAACAGTGGATCCTTCCTTGAGCATTCCTGTTTTTACCTTGCACTACTGAAGATGGTTTTACACTTCCAACTTCCACGTAAATCACCCTGAAGGCACCAGCATTAGCCGAAGAAGCAGAAACAGTGGACTGTCGGCTTCCACGTTGCTATGCCGAAACATTTTCCCCAGGTGCCGGAGAACTCAAGTAGATCTTTAAGTTTTAGTCCACGGGAAACTCAGAGGTTCAGTCGTATTGGGATTTTTCTCCTAGGGGAAAATATCCAGATGTTTAAAGAGCCACTCACACTTCCCAGCCTCCTACGAGAAGCCCGCCCCCAAGGAAGAGCCGTGGGGGGATGGTATCCACGGCTCCACGCGGCCGCTCTGTTTTTCCTTCATTCCCAAGTCCCTTGACAGCACTGCTTAGCGGCCTTTTCTCCCCTCTGATCACTGTGATGTCTTCGGGATCTGGCACCAAGAGCTTGGTCTTCCCTGACCATAACCAGTGCCGAGAAAGTTACAGTTACAGCTTCGGGAGTGGCCGCTGCCCGAGTCTTACGTCGTAAAAGGACATGTATAAAAGCCACACATATTTGATGTCCTCGTAGCTGGGGTGCTTTGTCAGAAGCAGAACATTCAGTTACCTGTATTTCTCTCCACTGCCCGCCTCACCAAAAATGTAAGCCTTTGATTGGTGTAGCTTTCTGTGAAAAGACATGAGCATATAGAATTTCTTTAACAGAAACCCCACTTTTCTGAGGATTCTGCTAGGATACGTTTGTCTTATTTGGCCTGCGTGCTAATCATTCGTTAAAACATCTGGGGAGGTGGTCTTGAAAAGTCAGAAGAGATCAGAGTCCGGTTTCCCCAGCTCACGCATGACAGATTGGAGAACGGGGAGATTAAGCTCCCGTCCCATGTCACACAATCAGTGGCACAGAGAAACTTGACTTTAATCTGGAGTGTATAGATATTTTTTTAATGTTAGTCTCAATGTATTGGGAATTATAAATGTAAACAATAACTGACATCTGTTGGGCCCACACCATATGCCAGACACGGTTTTAAATTTTACATGAATTTGTTATCCTTGCAACCGCCCTTAGAGGTGGTACTATCATTATCTCCTTTGAGTAAGTGAAGTTACTTAACAGAGAGGTTCAGGACTTATCCAAGGTCCCATCATTATGACATAGAGGGTCCAGGGTTCCAGCCCAAAGCTCACTTTTCTAACCACTATGCTAAAATGTGCTATTTTTTAAATGTCTGGAGCATCTCTCTCTCTCTCTCTTTTTTAAAAAGGATATATTATCAAAAAATACATATTAATCCGTGAATCATGAAGATGAACAAAAAAAATTGGTGCATTGATGAAAACATTGTTTTGGAGTTAAATATGATTCTAAAACAGTTCAGTCTGAGTCTTGACTTAAAAATTCAAAAGTAGTGAAATGAACTGTTTTCCTTTCTAAGAAGTTGGCCAAAAAAAAAAAAACAATTTATTTCCTCCCTTTCAGAAGTTGAGGCATTTGTAAATTCAGCCCATGCCGCCATATCTTACACGGTGTGCACATTAGAATCGTCTCACAGTAGCCCTGAGGAAGCATTCAGTGCTCTCGACTTTCTGGTCTTGGTGTTAAGACCAGAGACTCTGCAGAAGGAGAGTCTCCAAAAGGCCAACCACCTGTCCTTCTAGATTATAAGCGCTCGCTGGGACAGGGGCGAGAGAAAATCGCTTGAAGCCATGGGATGTGAAAGTGACTAAAATCGGTACCGATGAGGGACGGGAGTGCCTGCAGCGGGACATGATGCCTCTCAGACGTGGCAGTTCGTTTCTAATCGAGCCACAGTGAGGTAACCTGTACTAAACTATAATACCCAAAAATAAATAAGATGTATTGATGGAGTGGAAGTCATTAAAACAGTGGGTTTTTAAGTTCTAAAAACTTTCCTTGCTTTTTTTTCCTACCAATTTTGACATTTTTCTCTCCATGATCAGTTAATACTTTTGACTGTTCCAAAAAGCATGCCATTCTTTGTCTTCACAAATAAAACTCTAGACGTTATCAAAACAATCGCTGTTTCCTCGGGTTAGAAATATGTGGAGAAGGCTGAAATTATTGGTTGTCTACGTGTGAGCCTTTTGTAAACAAAACCAAATGCGTTGCAAGAATATTATTTCTTCGCTCTTATCAAGGAACCATATCCTCTACAAAATGATTGTCCTGTGGCGGAGAACAATTCTCAGAGCATCTCCGTTGACGTGGCTTAATTAGTCATCTGAATTCTTATTTTTTCTTTCATTTGCGTCATTATCACTATTGTAATTTTTCATACTTTTCACTTGTTGATGACAAGTTTTCCAACTGTCGTTTCAAACACGCAGTGATGTAGGTGCAGACAAGGCCCGTCCCTTCGATTTCAGCTTGACACATAATTAGTGTGATTTGCATTAGCATAATAATGAAGATGGAACTGAGGAAATAAAGAAGTTATATTCCAACAATAATGGGATCACTTTCAGGGCAACAAGTATCAGAACATGCGCGTACAGATGTCTTGCATTTTTTTTAAAAAAAGAGCAGAACCGTGCTTTTATTATTTTTTTTAAACCGTTGTCAGATTCTGACAGCTGCTATGACTTGTTTTATTCCTTAATTCTTTCCTTTTTAATGGAAGGCCATCTTCCATTCATGGCTTCAGCAGTTTAGCCTCCTCTAAATGAGACAGAGAAATGCGAATCTCCCTGGTGGTCCATCTTTTCACAGCTGCACTGCAATTCCAGTGTGACATCAAATTAGTAATTATAGCTGAGCGGGCTGCTTTTTACAAATGACAGTCTTAGCATGCTGCCAGCAAGCAAGCCTGCTCAGCAGGGACTCCGGGGAAGTAAAAGAAAACATAACTGGACTCACTTGATTTCTGGGGGATTTGACCTGACTCTTTAAAAAGCCCGTGTTCTTGAGAGAGAGAGTCCTGGGGATTTACACAAATATGCATTTTGTTCATCATTTTGCACCGGGCTTCTCAAAACTCATGTCTGATTTTATTAGGTAAAGTAAAGCCCGTGTAATGGAGTCACAGGGTCACAATAAGAAGATTCCTTTTCACATGTAACCTTCTCCCTGGAACCCATTTGAAAGAAAACAGCTGCCCTCCAATCGGCATTTGTATGACGATATTGGCAATAATCACTGCTGACACTTCGATAATGGGCTGCAACAAGCCGCCTTGTCGATTCTGAGGCATCGAGGATTGCCCTGGCAATTAAGTGGCTATCGCCGTCTCTGACATTTTACCTATTACCGACTGAGGTTCAGGAGAATTAACCATTAATGCACACATCGGAAAATGCTTTCCTAAATCAGTTTTCAGCAATTCCTTTGTGATCTTGGGATTGTAACGCGTTCTACTTAATGACCACCCCTGTCCGGTCCTTCAGGCCGCGGTTAAAAGCAACATCACGAAAATGGCCGGCGAGGAGCACAGGGCACAAAAGCACAGCAGTGTGTCCCCCTGGGAATCCTTCTTTGACTTATCAGTTAAAAAGCTCTTCCTTTCCCACTGTCAGTGGATGATCGGTTAAAGGGAGAGATTGTTGAGGTTTTTTGAGCCCCCTCAACTCAGCTGATGCTTTAGCTGTCTATAAAATTCCTTTTCTCTCAAGACGGAAGTGAATCATTTTCATTTTGCCAGCCACTGTAAGGGACGCTGATCCCAACACCCAAAAAGTGCTTGGGAGAGTCTCCCATCGGAGCAGACTCAGGGCCTGCTTCTCAGACCTTAACCGGAAGGCAGCACCAGGAACATCTATCTGCTCCATGGTGGGAGGAGCTTTATAAAAGGGGGCTTTCTAGGAAGGGCGGCAGGTAGAGCTCCAGGGATGCTGAGCCCACCCCCAGCCCTGGCATTAAAGACAGTTTGGGGTTTGGGGACGAATCCTTTGACTTTGTCGCATCCTCATCTGTCAACTTAAAGAACTTGATGATCTCATTGTTTCTCATGCTTTAGTCTTGGTAAGAATCTCATGTTTCGCATGAAGCTTTTCCTCTCCTCCAGAGGTGCGTGCCCTCTTGCAGCAGACTTTGAGAAGTCCTGGACTGGACAATCACGAAAATCCTGTCTGTTTTAGATATTGGGTTAAGGCGATTGCTATTATTAACCGGGGCGAGGGGCTGGGAAGGGTTCCGGACCGTCATATTGTCTCAGCAGATGTCTGAGCAAGCCTTAAGAACACTATAATGTAAACCATGAGGGTTATTCTGAGAAGTAGAGTTTTTAAGATTCAGTTCGTTTGGCATTTTTCCCGACTGGTAAAAGAAGCATGTGAAAAAGAGGGTTCAGCTGCAGCGACTTGCAAGCATCTCCGGATGACAGTGTCAGACTCCACAGCGCAGTCTGGCTTATGGTGCTTTATAAACTCTCAATTGTCTTAGATTAATTTTTTTCCCCACTGGAATGAACTCAGCTCAGTGCACCCTAAACTAAGCACATGTGGAGCCGTGCTATGAGACGTGGGACTTTTTCCTTCGCTTGACAGCTCTTACCCAGTGGGTTCCAGAAAGAGTTGGAGTGGAGAAAAGGCTTCCAAAATTTAGTGCATGACCCGAATTGAAGCCAAGCTGCTGCAGATGTGTAATTGTTAAATAACAAAATTATGATGTTTGCTGGATTAGCATTAAACCAGAAACTGTAGGACGTCGCAAACTTAATTTTTCAAACTTTGACGTTTCTTAGATTATCACTATTGACATCTGTGCAACAGAATCTCCCAATCGGATTGTAGCAAACCTATTTTGTAGGTCTTGCATAGAGCTTACTGTCACCTCACAGACGGGAGGAAAACCGAACCATCACCTCTGACATCTCCACTTAAGAGTTAAAAGGCCATTACATTCTGAAAAGTACGACAATTTAGAAAAGGGGTAAATATCACTTTTTAAATATTAGTTTGAAAAACTTGGGAAAGTAAATGACCACCAGCTGGATTCCACCCGCCTTAACAGTTCTAAATTGCAAAATTATGGCTTTGTGTTTCTTAATTGCAGCACTGTTTCCCAAGTATATTGAGGTATGTTCTCCTTCTACATTTCCACGTAAACAAACATTCGAAATAAAAACTTCACATTCAGGCACTGGTCACAAATGTACGCAGTCTCCTTGTGAAAGTTATAAGTTATTAATGACTTGTTGGCTCATTTCTCAAGCCACAAACTTGTAGAAACATTCTGCTTACATTGTTAAAGAAGGTTGTTATATGTCCTTTTTGTGAGAAAACACCTGCCAGCTTTATTTCTGTATGAACTTTACTAAATTCACTAATTTGCCTTTTCACATATCGAATTTGTGGCTTGGGTGTTTTGAGAAGCAGAACTGACTTTATTATGTCTCTACACCTCTTACTACTCCAAAATTGATACCACATATATTTAATCAAATTATCTTTATCCTAGCTCTAATGTAAGGATTACCTAAAATTCTCTCCCTTACAGAAATATTTCTGGAGTCTGTTTTCAGCCCCATAAAAGACTGACTTTTATCGAGTTTTTTGGCAAGCTTGGTGAAAGGAGGGTGAGTCTTTTTTGCAAGTTTGTTTTCATTTAGGTGAGCTTGTAATAACAAGCAAATCAGGAACACAAGCAGCTCTGAACATGAGACAATAATTAGTACATATTTTTTATGTTGTGTGTTCAGTTCAGAGTGTCACAATACAACCCATCAAAGGGACACCAGGCAGCAATCTTTGACATCAAGGCTTACAATTAGACTTCTTTTAAATGAGTTGCCAAATGAGCACATCGGACAAAAATTCATCTCTTTCTGAACTACAAGTCCTTTAATCACAAGAGTGCTATGCTATGTATTATCCTTTGCATTGAAACCTTCTGGCACCAAGATCCTGTTTGCATTAAACACTCAAGGGTGCCAGGAGTACACTTCATCTTCCTGCCGAGGTTTCCACTGAGGCCAAAGTTAAAAACTCAGTTCTATGGTTTATAGATTTTGGCTCTGTACACTTTAAATACATGTATTTTTTCCCCCTATTGTTAATGGCAATTTAAAATACAGTAGGTTCTTTTTTGTATAATTTAATGTACTTGTAGAATGATGATAAAAGCCAGTATCATTTTAGTTCGATTTCTGTATTTACAGTGAAAAATACAACTTTAAATATTTGTGATTTTTTTAAAAGTGTTTTTGCGCCATATGAAAGACAGTTAAGTTTTTTAAGTCTCACTAAAATAAAATTTCCATATGATTTTTGGCTTTACTAACCTTTAAAATATCCAATATTGTTAAACTCGGTGCAAGTGACAGCAATTATATACATCATATCACAGAGCCGAATGAAATATCTAAGATAGATAGATAGATAGATAGATAGATAGATAGATAGACAGACAGACAGACAGACAGACTTCCATTTGAAACAAATAGAAAATATAAATCCCTTTAGTACACTTTTTTTTGTTTGGTTCTGTTTTCAGAGAATCTGCAAAATTTTTTTGTGCTTTGGAATTTTAACGTCTTTATAAAAGTGCTAAGGATTTTCGTAGGAGAAGGGGATTTCTAATGCCTTCCTTGCTATAATCTCCATTCTGCCCTTCTCCTGTGCCTCCCAGGATCCGCAGTTTCTCTCTGGCCATCGCCTCTGCCCCCAGGTCTTTGTCTGCTGAGCTGGCCTCGAGTGTACACGTTCATTTATGAGAAGTGAGAGCTCTAAACTCGATAGCTGTTAGTCCTGCATATTTTTACTTTTTTGAAAAAAAACATCTCAAACCCTCGGCCAGCTCTATCCTTTGAGACCGTTTTGATTTTTTTCTTGACCCCGAGGGAATAATAAGTGATTCTATTCAGGCGTTTATAGATCTGAAATACTATGCAGATGTTGGTTATCTTCCGGCTCTGACACAGCAGCTTGCACATCTTGACTCTCACGTCCATATTCACATCTTAGTGACACATAGCCATTTTTGACCACGACCCATATTGTAACATCATGTGTTTCTTACTGTTAAACGAATATAGACTGGCTGAGGGACAACCTATATAATACCGTGCTTGAAAAGAAAACAGAAACGTTTCCCTCACTAATGTAGTTACAAAAAAGGGAGGAAAAAATGTTTATAATGAAACAATTTTCTTTTTACACCTCCTAACAAGTCAGATGTTCCCAGTGAGCTTATTACTCTCCAGTATTTTGGTGAATGTTTTCTGGCTACTAAGATTTCAGTTAGTGAATTTCTGCTTTAGGTCAGCAAAATAGCACTCACAAAATGACCCACTCTTAAAATGTACTCACCGAGGAAAGCTAACCCATGGAAAATTAAGGTAAGATGAGTCCGCAAATTTCTGTCTTTGGCCATATATAAAAAATTGCTAAATTTTAGTCCATATTAATAAATATAAATTTAGATACTTTATTACTCCAAGAAGTTAATTTATCCAGTTTTCATTATCATATAGCAACATTTTATTCTCATTTGGGTTTCAAGAAGGATCTCTTCACTGAGGTTTTTCAGTTAGCTTTTGCAGTAACCATAGAGGTTTTGCCAGCCAGGACAATTCATAGTCGAAGTTTGGAGAGAGCAGGGTATGGAGTTGGACAAGGCAGACAAGGCAGGGGAATAAGAGCCTCTGGCCATTGTCGCCTTTCATGCTCCTGACATGCCCTCTGGGTCCCCTGTGTCTGCTACAGTGAAATGGAATGATAGCCTTACGCTGGCGAATGCTAGGTTTGTGCGCAGCAAGTAAGGAAAGTGTCATCATTATGTAGAGAATTCACGTGAGTTATTTGTATCTAATGATAAAACCCGTAAACAAGGAAATTTTAAACTTGAGTAGGTTACGGATGTCCCAAGTTTAAAGAGCCAATTCCTTTTAAAAATAGGAAGGGTAGAGGAAGAGCAGGTCTATACAATAATAAGAAACACACCATGTAACAATCTTGGTCATGGTCAAAAATGGCTTTTGTGTAACTAAGATGCAGACTAATACAGAGCGAGTTTTCATCGCAAGCACTGTGTATTTCGAGTCCTTTAGTTCATACACTACCCTGTTAGATAGGTATTATTAACTTTCTATTGTATAGTTAAGGAAACCGAGGTTTGGGCACATTGAGCAGCCAATTCAGAACATCACGGCAGGTATAAAAATGTTAAGTATGCCAACTTTTTTAAAAGTTTTGCTCTGTAGCCGCGGCGAGCTTTTCTCTAGATACACGAGCCATTCTTGAGACCACAGCCAGCAAATAACAAGAACGATGTTTGTACGTAACCTTCCCTGTGGCACGCACCGTCCTAAGCGTTTTCCCTGTACTCACTCCAGTAATCCTCACACGACAATGCCGTTCGCTAATCCTCAATTAAAGATGAGGAAACCGATTCACCGAGAGGTTAAGTAACTCGCTCAAAGTCGCACAGCTGATCTTCGGAGAAGCCCAGAGAGAACCCAGGCAGCGACCTCAGGCTTCGGTCTGTCCTAAATAGAAAGCTGGACCATGCTGAGTGGACCTGGAGCTGGCATCGCCCAGCGGGAAAGTGTGAGGGGCGCTCATCTGCTGATTTGATCCCAACAGTGGGAAGCAGGACAGCCAGGCTGCAGGGGGCACGACGTCTCTGCTGATGCCTTCAGCTGTGCCTGTGCATCTCCACGTCACATTAGTAGCGATGAATGCCGTTTGGGGTCTGCCCCACCCCAGTAGAATGACCTCAAGCAAAGGGAAAGTAGTAATCTGGCCTCATTAAACTCGCTGTGCTGACCTGCTGAGGCTCACTCAGCGGGCCGGGCCTGGGAGCAGCTACCAGAGGCCCCTAGGCCAGCATCAGGGCCCTGGGCTGGGCAGACCGGGGAGGGTGACATGGCAGGTCCCTCCCACGCCTCATCCACCTTGGCGATATCCCCAGCAAGTCCTGAGTGCGGCGCTACAATTCCCCGTCTCACTGGGAGCTCCAGGAGAACCACTCGGAACGAATAACTAAAGGCTTAACCTGTTGGCACCTCGGAAAGGTTGCTGACCGCTGGCCGGACGCCAGCCTCCGAGAGCCCACAGTTAAGAAGTGTCTCTGAGCTGATGTCTTTGCCTCCTGTGGTTTCCTCTGCCCTCTGGCCTGCGTTGAACTAGAACGGGTATGAAAGACACCCATCAAAGAACCAGACCCAGTGACTTCCAGGATCTCAAAAGTCTTCTCAGTACAGATAATCAATCCACTGTCGTGAAGCAAAGGGTAGAAGCCATTGCTCCCCACGGACATCACCTTTGAGGGCAGCGTGACACCGAGAGCTTATGTTCATTATTTCATAACATAACGGTTTACCCCCTTTTTAAAAAAAAATGATGTGTTTTTTAATATAAGTTGCTCGTTATTGGAGAGATAAATCGAATTTTTTTTTTTAAAGGTAAGCCGTACGGGTTTCTTGAAGGTGAATCAGTCAGGCAATTTTTGTCTTTGTCGTCCAGTTCTTAGTAGAAAAGAAAAATTGATGTAAAGTTCTTTTTTAAAAAAGAAAGAAAAGAAAAAGAAAACATGTGTGCGCACTCTCAATCTTGAATACCAGTTTTAAATCGATAACATTTCTCGAACGCTCACAGTGATGATGGTGATAACGAGGGTCATCCACCATTTACACGTGTCGCCTGGCCTTTTAACCGAATGCTCAGAACGACTCTACCTTAGTCAGATGACGGTCAGGCAGCCCGGGTTTTCACCTCAGCATGAGAACTGGCTTCCCAGTCCCACTTGCCAGGCTCACCTACCAAGCTGTGAGACCTTGGCGAAGTTGCGTAAGCTCTCTAAACTGAGTGTCCTTGTCCCTAAAACAAGCTTAAGGATATAGCTGAGGTGGTTGCGAAGAGTAAATGAGACGAGGCGCTTAACTAAACCGTGGCTCTGAAGCGCTCATTACCACAGCACCTAAGGCTGTTGCTGGGGTGGTGGCCTTCCCCATCCTGCACCTGAGGCAGCAGCCCGGAGAGGCCCCGAAACCGGGCCCTGGGCCCTGGCGGATAAGGGCTGGAACCAGGATTGAAACTTCAAGGTTCGTGTCTGCGAACCCCTGGAGCTCCTAAGCGCTCTGCCCTCCCACAGGCACGTCGGGCTGGGTGTCTTGAGACCAGTATCGGATCCTAGCAGCTGCCCTGCTAAGGGTCTGCCTTTGCCTCCTGAGCCATTCAGGAATATAAGCCCTTAAGTCTTTTCACCCACCTGGTTGCCCTTTTTAAACTTGATTCAGCAAAATATGTCCCTTGCGCCTGTGAAGTCCACAGGTGAGCTTGGTAATGCAGTACCAGGGTGTGCAGAGTTTTATGAGCTAGGGTTATGCTTTGCCTGACACATGAGGTGATTCTGCTGGGGGAAACCTGAAGTGACATTCAGCCTCATGAATATGACTGCTGTTACAAGCACGTGTCTAATGAGTCATGTACTGCCTTGTCTGTGGTCTGTCATCCTGCCTTCAGGTTTCTCTCATGCACACCCCAAAATTCCTCTCCCCTGCTATGCTTCTGCATATAAAATGAATTGTGCAGCTGAGGCAGATATCTTAACCCTTAACACCCCCTCACAGCCCCGTCCCCTCCCAAGACGGAGTTGGACAAAAACGCCCAAGCCCTTTACTGGTCGAACCACAATCCTTCTCCATCTCTATTTGTGCAGAGATCTGGCTTCAACCCTTTCTTCTAAGGCGCTTCCAATTTCGTGTTTTGGGCAGGGCTCTCTGCCCCCTGAACGAGCTTGTAAAACTTCAGGTCCTTGCATGTCCTTCGCGGTGACACTCCATTACGTTTAGAGGTCTAATGGAAGGAGAGCCGAGGGTCCAGTGCGATGGACTCGCACATTCAATGTTAAGGTGCTACCTTCACGTTCAGAGTTTTCTTTTATATTGATTACGTTATTTTTAAATTATTAATGACCAATTAATCATTGAATCGGGGGTTAGTCTACCAGGCCCCCCTTCATTTTTGTGGAGAATGGCATTGCATTTTTATTTCCTTAAGACTCTATGACTCAGCATAAAAGTATCTGAAAGTAGATCAGTCTTCCCCCCAAGAACCAAATTATTTACCTGTGCATTTTACACATTCACACCGCCTTGTTTTCTGCCTACTTGCTTTTGTGCCTTTCGTGCTAGATTACAAACTCCTTTATAGAAGGGTTGACCTGTTCCTTTTTGCATTCCTGACACATGACAGTCTTCTAGTAACTGCTACTGAATCGAATCTTTGGGTTTCCGAGCTTTGCTCTACCTGCTTTGTAAGGTTAATTATTTTGGCAGTAGTTATATCAAATTCAAAATCACGGAACTTCAAATTTTCTCAGAGTTAAAATAAGTAGCAAAGCTACTAATTTGGAATTGCATAATATGTGCATGTGTGTGTGTATCGATAGATGTGAGTAGTTTATATCCATGTGCATACTTATAAAACAGAAAGAGAAAGTGAGTGGTTCAGACATTTTCAAGATGGTTCAGTAGAGATGCCCAGTGAGTTTTCTTTTATTGCTTTAAATAAGGGTGGAGGGAGGGAGGCGGTGTAGGGACCAGGAAGGAGAGTATGTTCTTTCCTTGAATTTTTTTTTTTTTCATTTAGTTCACAGTTATAGAAAAGAGACTCATTCGGGCATTTGTTAGTATACTAAGAAAGGCAATATATTACGTTGGATTCTTTTCAACGGAAGTTTTAATTGTTCTTGAATTCTCCCAGAATGCGGGTTACACAAAGTTAAATAGAATAATCCACAGTGTTTTAAAATTATGTCTGTATTTTACCCTATAGCATGAGCTGGAGTTTTATCTGCTTATGACCCATGTTGTGATAGTCACCCATTATTTTCCGTTGGTCAGTGTAAGTACAGGTTAGTTGCCAGCTCACTGCCCTTTTGTTTATTTGTAAAGGCAGACCTTATCATCTTAATATGGTTTATGCTAAATGAAGACATCTTCCTTTGACATTGTCCAAATGAAAACAGAATTTCCTTCTTGGCGTTGTGGTGAGCAGTCCGGCTTGGAAGGGCAGATGGCTAACTTCTGGCATCGTATTCTCCCTGACTCAGAAATTAGATATGGTTATGGGTGGTGCTTTTCTGAGGCAAGATAACATGTTATTTGTAACATGAACCCAGCAAAGACTATCCAAAAAGTGTGGGGGATGTGGAGTTGGGTTGTACCAGTAGGAAAATTGAGGGTTCTTGACAATTCCAAGAATACGAATTCTATACTTAGAAGACTTCTTGTAAGAAGGGGAATCTAAGAAAGCAGTCAGGTTCATTCCGAAGAAAACCATGAAATCTGTTACAAAAGCCTTATAACACGGAGTAGGGCTGACCCTCCATTCCTAGCGGGAATGCTTCCAGTGGTCATAGCTCACTGGTGCCCCCTAGCGGTAATCAAGCCACCTCACACGTCGCTACCGTGGGTAAGACCCCTGCAGTAAATAGGGCAAACTCAGGTTTCCAGGAGTAGAAACTTCAGCTCCAGGATTGGGATGCGGAGGTGCCCTTTAGCTTCCAATCAAGCTTCTTTCTCACTCTTTTTCTCATTTGTTTCAGGCCAAAGAACTGCCAACTCTGAAGGATAATGATTTCATTAACGAGGGCCAAAAGATTTATATCGATGACGACAACAAGAAGGTATTCCTGGAAAAACTGAAAAAAGATGTTGAGGTAAGAAAATTGAATATAAAGGAAAGCCCCGTTGTATAAATGTCAACTCTGTTGCTTTATAGGAGCTTTTAAAACCATCTATTTAAAGCTACCTCAAAAGGGAAAATGTACGGTACATTATCAAAATCAGATGTAAACAGGTATGTCTCACATGTGATCTGGTTTGAAAAAGAAGTGTTCAGCAGCTCTCTCTTTCAGGCGACAGACAAAAGAAAGTGTCTGCTGTCTTCTGCTGGGTACCCCCACCCTTGGGTTCCCATACCTGGGCTGGTTGGGGATAGCCTGGGCATAGTTGAATCCCATTCAGACTGACTCCCCTGGGCACCTGGGTTGGGGTGGAGGGGACTGTCTCCATTCCCCTCCAAACAGCAGAGCATTTCAAAAACAAATGTTTAGTAACTGTTTGAGTTTGGGGCTTTCTTTGTTGAAACCACAGCTTAGTGTTAGTAAACATAGCCTCGATCACGTGAAGCTTCACTATGTCCAGCAGCCTCTGTGAAATTCGGGTCACTAGGTCCATTAAGCCAGCCCTACACATCGTGGGAAAGAGCACAAAGGCAGTTTGGACACCAGGGTCACGGGGGATGGCTGTGAAAAATAAAATGCTATGTGGAAACGGACTTTAAGTCTATAATGGATTTTTCTTTTTAAATATTTTTTTAAGAATTAAAAATATACCTCTTTCTTTCCTTTTCTTTATTATAAAGGCATTGCAGCTCTCCCATTGGACTTCCTTATATAATTCTTTTATAAATACAGGAAAAAATTATTTTCTTGAAATTTGTTAGGTTACAAGACAGTGCAAAGAGAATTCTAATTTAGAGTTACTAAACTAAGTTTTTTGTAGCCGTTACTTTTGTTCATATGTATGCAGATGTGTGTATGTGTTTTTACTTTGAAATACAGTTCCCCAAATACCAGTACATATCTGCTACAAAGTGGTTTTGTGGATTTTTTTTTCATGTCATAAAACAAAAACAATTAAAATGAATTGAGCCAAAGAATGTATGTCATGCATTGGATCATATTCCTCATGAGGGCAGAAACAGCATAAAGGTTTCCTTTTTAATCTTTTAATATCTCCTTCATTGCAAGACACAATGACCAAGTTAGTTCATATTAGTTTTGGTCATCAAGTATTTTAATTTTTAAAATTTACCTAATTTTAACCATGGTGTATATGCTTCATTCAGAACCTACATATTGGTTATATGTGAAAGATATGTGTCTGCTTAAAATAAAAAGTAGATAAAAGTGTTTGCTTTCATCATATAAAATTTTTTTCTCCAGTCTTTCATTAATAACCATTTATTTTTCCTCATTTGTCAAGGGTTATGAATAAAATGCTAATAAGTAAACATTCCCTTTGGGATTTACTTGACCTGACTGATAACTAAGTACCATAGGTAGATATACTCTCTTTGGATTTTTATTCATTAATCAGCAAGTTTTTAATCCTGAGGATAATATTGTCTTAGCAGTTATGGTAAATAGCCCTTAGGGTTATCTGTGATCTGCCAGAAAATTGTATTCATCTTCCCCTCCCCCCCTTGACTGTATATCACACTATATGATAGACTCCAGAAATAAGGTAACAAAAGCAGTTCAGATTTATAGTTGAATTACATAAGGATCCTCTTAGGCCTTTTTGTTGTCTCTAATAATCTCGTTGATTAGAGGATTTGGATAGTTTAATCCCTTGCATGGCTGTCGCATTTAGCTATTTCGTTGAAATGGAAGCAGGGCATAAAGGTTCTTTCATTTTTAAAAATTCTCAATGGTTGATAAAAGTGTCTTTAGTTTTGAAATTCATGCTGAAACATCATTAAATTTTTAAGCAGGTAATTATGGCGAAGTAGCTTGACATCTGATCTTGATAATGAGGCTAGAACTTAATCTAGTGTACTTTGTTCATCAGGTCCATGCTTTCTGATTTAGCTGACTGGCTGTTTGAGTGCAGTTTGGGGGGGGGGAGGGGAGGCAGGGCTGGAGAGTCGATTTTTTTAGTTTTAACTTCATGTTTAAAGTAAAAGACAAGTTAAACACAGCTCAACAAATAATCCGTTTTTGTAGGAAAAAAGAACTGTCATTTGAGACTCGAGCTGCTTTTAAAATCCCTTTCTATTGCTACGCCACAAAAAGTACTTTAGTTCATAACTACATATATATGAGCCCTTTTCCCCACAAAAAGATTGCAAATCGCTGTAGCCTTCTGACCTGCTTATTGTCAGTTCTGATCGTGACCATGAACTCCTCTCATTGGTCCACACGGGGATCCAAATGTCAGCCAATGCAAAGCTGTGCTCTTTCCCGTGCCCCAGAACGCCCCCGTCCCAGGGCCTCTCGCCTCTCACACTGACGGCCCCACGACCTGGGCCGAGAGGGTAGCAGCCAGCATTCACGGAGCGTGGACAGCCCAAGTCCTCACCATGCATTCTTATCACAGCTCCTTGAGGATGTGCGCTGTTATTATCCCAGTCTACGGATGAGAAAACTGAGTCCAGAGACACTATGTAACTTGCCCGAAGACGGAGCTACTCAACTCAGTCTGAGATCTGAGGCCACACTCCTAAACTGCTCTGACATAAAATGCAACTTGAAAATGTTTGTGCGCGCAGTGGAGACTTTGTTTCCTGATAAATGCTCCAAAGGAGGATTCTTATAACTTTTAACAAGCGATCAACCATAACTCTGAGAGACAGCTGGTTGGAATTTTAATTCTATGGCACAGAGGTGCTGGGGTAATTCAGTAGAGCAAATGTGTTAATAAAGTTTGCAAATAAAGTGAATTGAAGTGCGTCGCGAAGGAAGAGTTCGTTCGTGGCTCTTTTGCCGCATCATTTTCTAGAAGAGTTTGCGACGGGGCTCGTGAATCTTGAGGAAGGTACTGGCTCAAAGATGGGGCATAACGAGGAGTTAGTTATGAAGGAATCAGACTAGAGGAAATATTCTGAGGGAAAAGGAGGCCGAGCAAAGATCTGACAGATAATTATTAAGACACTGGAAAGGAGGAAAAGCAGGGGACCTAAAAGATGTCTAAGTCTTCATGCTTTGAAATCTCCTGTACTTAAACAACACCTATAAACCTGAGTCCGAAGCCGAAAGGGATGAACAGAAACTGAGCGAATACGTATTAAGTTCCTGACGTGAGCCGGGGCAGACGCCAGCGGTGGGACTCGACCCCTTTCTCTCTCCTCGCCACCTGTCATCTCCGTCCACGGCCGTTTCCTGGTACCTAACGGGAGTTTTTTTCTAACAAGAATCCCAGCTTTATTGCCAAATTTTATTTCACTCCACTTCAGAAGAGATTTTAAACGAAGTTTCTGAAGGTGAGAGCTGGTGAGCCAAGGGGTGTTTCCACGTGTTCCTCCTGCTGGCTCGCCTGGCTCGTGGTTTAAACTGCGTGCTTGGCGGGAAAAGGCCTTCTGCCCTCACGGCGACAACGTGGGCTGTTATAAGAGCCGCTTCCATCCTTACGCGCTTCTTCGCCTCAGCCGCATCCTCTTTGTAATCCTTTCCCCACTCCTGTGAGCTGTTGTCCCATTTGAGAGTTAGAATAACAGGCTCGGAGAGGCGAACTTTTGGACGAGACACGGAGCTAGGTGAGAGAAATGAGATCTAGTCCCCCAGGCGACTCTAAAACCTAGCCCCTTTGTTTTAAAGATGATCTGATGCTTTAATTAGAGAAGGGTAAACCGTCACCCTTAGCAACGAAACCCGCGCTCCCAGCCACCACGCGGTCCCTGCTCTTTCCTTCTCTGTCCCAGGCCCATGGATCTGAAAACTTACATAAAGCCCATCTGGTCCTAAGTTGGTTTCCTAACTCTCCCGGCATTGTCATGGGCTAGTGGGCTGTGCTGGGACCTAACTCCGCCCTTACTTGTTGGCGACGCTTGTCTCCTCACTGGAAGAGGAGCCGAAGCCGTGGTCGGACCTCGGGCGGGAGGCCCAGGAGAGGCGCGCCAGCCTGCCAGCCGGGCGAGCCGCACGGACGCCAGGGGAAGGTGTCCACTTCGGGGGCCGGTCGAGCCCCGGATGGCACCCCTCCCCGGTCTGACCCTTGGCAAGTTAATTACAGGCAGCCCTTTGCTTTTGTACATAAAGCGCACTTGAAAGTGTATTTGAAAGTCAACTCTCTTAAGGTCTCAAACAGCAGGTTCTGTTCAGCCCGGCAAAGATGAATTGTAAATGGCCTCATTTTGCTTCCGATAGGTGCTGCCTCTTGCAGTCTCAGATGGGATTTTTGTTATTACTTTGTTCCTTGTTTTGATTTGGTCAAGGTAGTTATTGTTTGGAGGAAAGGGTTGGGGGACTTAGGGAGAGTTAAGGAGGACTAAGGAAGAAGAAGAAGCAGGCATCTCATCCACTTGTCCAAAATGGATCAAGTACCTACCATCGCTTCCTGGGGCTCAGGAGCGCGGCGAGGACAGAACCAGCCCCCTGCCTTCACGGGGCCGCCGTGTTGGGGAAGACAGGTTGCTCAGATAATCTAACAAGATGAATGTGCAACTAAGCCAGGTGTCATTAGAGGAAAGTGTACAGGGACATATGAGCCCTTGCTTTGGGACATGGCCTGGGCAGGACCAGGAAAGCCCTCCTGAGCAAGTGCCTCTGCCGCTGAGACCTGATAGTCGAGCGGGGGTGGGGGTAGGGGGAAAAGTGGGAGCAAGGTCCAGGATGGCCCAAGAAGTGATGGGGCCACACTAGCCAGGTCCCCTGAATTTGTTTCTGCCCTTCAAGAAATGGGACACCATTGAAAGTGTGCGATGAGATCAAATTTGCATTTGGAAAAGATGTGCCCTTTCTAGAGACCGGAGGGAGAAGTTCTGACAGCATCCGGCCTTTCCCACTTCTCAGGGGCCTTCCAAGGGCCCAGAGGAGCAGGAATGGGGAGGAGGGGACCTTTGCCCTGCCCCCATACAAGCTGAGCAAAACTCAGTCTGGCCAAGCTTTTGCCCGCCCCGCACCCACCACACACACACAGATTTGGGGAAGATGATGTTGTCACCTGCAATCCAGTGTCTCCAGCGGTGCCTGGACCTCTGGAGGCATCCAGGACGGGCAGCGGGAGTGGGGGAAACAGACCAGAGAGAGACCCTAGGTAAAGGGGTCAGGGCAGGCACGTGCTAGGCATGGGCGGGGGCAGTGGACGAGACAAAGGAGGCACCGGCCCTTCTCCAAGAGCTCACTGGCTGAGCTTGGCCCCCGGCACAGCCTCCTGGGAGCCTTGAACAACAGACGGGGCAGAATCTGGGTCACTGGCGAGCGTGCTGCCCTTCGTACCTCCTGGGGTCAGAGAATATGACTGCATATTTGTGATGCAGCGTTTCCCAAATTCCTTTTGTTCCCAAAACACTTGGGCCACAGGGTTCTCTGAAGCGGGCCCACGGTCACATTGAGGCAAGGCGTGCTGCCAGAGATAGCTCTTGCGGAGACCCAAGTACTTAGTAACTTTGAAAAGTCTTCCCCATCCTCAGAACCCAGCATTTGACTTGTCTGACGCATTATTTCCCTACCAGTGATGTAAAGAACAAGATTTGGGGAAAGCTGCCTTAATTCAGCTTCCAGAGCCAGCGTACCGCCGTGAGCTTTGAACGTGAACTTTGAACGGGGGATCCTGAATCCACTGCTTCGTAGCCCTGAATCCGTGGGCGAGCTGTTCTAATCGGCCCGTGCCTGCTTGCTGTCTTGTGCAGCTGTCCGAATGCTTGCCCCACACCAGGCCAGCTATCTCTGTACCCACAGCTCTTAGTTCACTTCCACATCGTGGACCCGTGGGAGCAGAACAGGTGACCGAGGCCCGGTGCCTGGCCCGGTAACGGTGGTAGTAAAGGAGTCACTCGCTGTACGGTGTTGTGATTCTCTCGAGACGGGGAAGGTCATCCACACAAACATGTTCCCCGCCAGTTGCACCTTGAAGCCCAGCAGCTGCCAGGCGATGAGGGAGGATGAGTGGCCCCAACCGCCAGAAAGGAAGTCTGGCTGAGGGAAATAGAAGTCGCAAGTGCTGTGATCACGTCAATGGGGGGTTTGGAGAAAACTGACTCCAAGCTGAGAATCAGCATGCCATGGCCTTTGTTTTGTAAATAGAATAATCGGCACCTTTATCCCCCACCTCCAGCTTTACTGAGGTATGATTGACAAACAAAATTTTAAGCTTAAATGTAAAGTGTACAACATGGCGATTTGATATATGTTTTCATTGTGAAACGATTCCTCCCTGGAGTTAATTAAATTAACTTGTCCATCACCCCTCAAGTTTACCTAGAGAGAGGAGGAGAGACGAGGTGAGGAGAGAGAGAGAGAAGAGAGAGAGAGAGAGAGAGAGAGAGAGAGAGAGGGAGAGGAGAGAGAGGGGGGGGAGAGGAGAGGGAGGGAGAGAGAGGGAGAGGGAGGGAGAGAGGAGACACGGAAGTCCTACTCTCCTCGCAAATCTCAACCATACGATATGTGGTCGTCACCTGTAGTGGTCGCCATGTTTTCCATCAGGTCCTCAGACCTTATTCCTCATATAGCTGGAAGTTCGTACCCTCTGACTCATCTCTCCCTGTTTCCCCCATCTCACAAGCCCTGGCAACCACTTTTCTACTCTGTTTTTATGAATTCATTTGGGGAGGGGGGTGGGTTGAGGGTTTTATTTTTGTTTGTGTTGTAGATTTCACTTATAACATGCAGTATTTTACAACATGGCCTTCTGTGAGTGGCTTATTTTACAATATGATACCCCCAAGGTCCATCTACATTGTCACAAATGACAGTATTTCCTCCTTTTTTAAGGCTGACTAATACTTCATTAGATGTACGTGTATAACAGAATATTATGTAACTTCTTGTCGTGCCATACCACAGCTCCTTTATCCATTCATCCATCAAGGGACACTTAGGTTGTCTCCCGTCTTAGCTGTTGTGTATGATGCTTCAGGTAACATGAGAATGCAGCTGTCACTTCCAGACAATGGTTTCACTTGCTTTGGTTCTGTACGCAGAAATGGGATTGCTTGATCCTGTTGGAGTCCCAGTTTTAAATGAGGGCCCTCGTTAGTGTTTTCCATAGTGCCCACACCAATTTGCAACCCCATCAACAGTACACACGGGTTCCCTTTTCTCCAATATTTACTCTGTGTCTTTTTGATAATAGCCATTCTGATGGGCGGGAGGTGAAATCTCAGCGTGGTTTTGATTTGCATTTTTCTGATGCTTAGTGATGAACACCTTTTCGTGCACTTGTTGGCCATGCGGCACTCTCTTGATAAAGGGTTTGCTTCTATCTGTTTTTAAGTATCAGGTTTCTCCTACCTTGCATAAAGATTTGGGTGACTTCTTTTTTCTGAGCTCAAAACAAATGGGGAGAATTAAGCCTGGCACCAGGGAATGCTCAGTGGGAAGCTGAGGGGGAAATGGGAGCTGAGGAAGGAGTCCGCAGGCAGAGCAGGCCCTGGCTGCTGACAACTGATAGCATTAAGAAATAGCTGGAGTGTGAGGTCCTCTCCCAGTATGCAAGGGAGCATGCCCTCTCCTTCAGCTTGGGAAAAACAAATGGCTCTGCAGGTCTCCAAAATTTAATTTCATTTCATTTCAGCCAGAACCACAAGACTTATAATTTCATACGCTTACCCTTTGTGTAATTTCTTAAATTCTGTCAGAGCAGACCTGAGGCCCATTAGTGGGTTCTGCATCACTGAGCGAGGATGGCACCAAATCTGACGAGAGTCAGCGTCACACATCCTTTAGGACCATGAGCCCAGGGTCTGAGCAGAATTGGACCCTGCACAGAGCCGACCCGCCGGGGATGAGGGGAGCCCTATAGTCCAACCAGCAGATAGGCTGCCACATTTGATCCTCAATAATACTATCCACATTTTAATCAATTGTTTGGTATATTGGGCTTAAGGGCATGTGTCTGGATGCATCTACTGAAAAAGAAGAAAAGAAAAATCATGACATGAAAAATCCAAAAAGAACTTGGCAGGCAGGAGTACCCACCCCAGAGCGGGGTCTTGCCCCACGTGGCTGGGACAGGACAGGGAGGGAGAACAGGGCCCTCGGCCGCTGCTGCCTCGTGGTGGACGGACCACCTCTAGCATTTCTGGTCTCCCCGCTTCCATCAGAAGGAAACCCGAGCAGTACAGAAGGACCATGTTATTCACCGGAGCGTTGACACGGGCATTTGCGGGTTGATTGGGACACTTGGGCTTTTACTTATTTGTGATGGACAGCATAATAATCTCCTCAGCGGAGTGTGCTGAATTTCAAAGTGCTTTCACACACCATTCTGAGAGACTCTGCTGGACGCTACTTGGGAGGTCCCTGGTTTGCCACATTAGCCAGTGTTAATTGTTCGGAGAAACATTCTCTTCCCTCCCTCCGTCTTTTTTTTTGCCAGTCGGCGCGCTCTGCTTTCTGGCATAATCCAACCTACATGTGATAAATGCATGCCTCTCAGCATTCAGTTTTGCATTTCAGGAAAAATACCCTAGCTCTGAATCAGCCCAAAGGGCAAGGATATACATTTTGGGGCCAGAGAAACTGCCTGGGCCTGTGAGAGCCTCATGCAGGAGACTCCTGGCTACCTTGGGAAGACCCTCTTCCCGCCTCTGCAGCTCCTTCACTCGCAGCTTCCCCCGTGCATTTCTCTGAGCTGCTTTTCTTTTTAAAATCTGGGGATTCGTTCAAGGCATAACTGACCCTGTCACCTCCCCACCCCCCTCTCCAGTTTCTGGCCCAGCTGAAGCTCATGGACTACAGCCTGCTGGTGGGAATCCACGACGTGGAGAGAGCTGAACAGGAAGAGGTGGAGTGTGACGAGAATGATGGGGAAGAGGAAGGGGAAAGCGACGGCGCCCACCCGGTCGGAACCCCCCCGGACAGTCCCGGAAATACTCTCAACAGCTCCCCGCCCCTGGCTCCCGGGGAGTTTGATCCAAACATTGACGTTTATGGAATCAAATGCCATGAAAGTAAGCCGAGTTACTCGGGGCTCTTTCCACCTGCGGTTCGGTTCGTGCGCGTTGGTATCTACCAGTAATCACAACCCCAGTTAAAAGCATCGTGCCCTGCAGGCCTCATTCTCCAGAGTCCAGAGTCCCAGTAGATTGATTTGGGGACGAGAGTATGTTAAAGGTAACTGTAACCTCTGGTTTTGGAGTGTAGTGCGATGAGGTCCTTGAATCTTGTGATGCCGAGTTAATGGAGTAAAATGCAAACTATGTGCATCAACAAAGAACGGACACACACACTTACATACAACTACAGGTGACACATAGAAGAAATGTTTTTAATTTTTTTTTCTGAACTACCTCTCTTTTATGTGACTCTAAAGTGTCATGGATCTATCTTGAACTAGGTATCTACGTGGCCCACCCTGCCCCTCACATGGACATCCTGTAGGGCGGTCACCTCATCTCGGCCAGCCCTTCCCTCCCAGGAGCGCTGCAGCCAGCCCAGGCTCTGGGACGAATCTCTGATGTGCTGCTGTGTCTGTCCTCTGCCCCTGCCTTCCCCCGTTAAGGGGTCTGTGGCCCTCCTCTCTAGCGTGGGGTCCATCTTACGCCTCGACATCTGGGCAATTAGATATTTGAAAGAATATTACCTTCTACTATAGCTACTTATACGTGAGAAAGAAATATTTTAGAGATATAAGAGCGGGCCTCTTTTTCTTTTTTTTTCTTTCTTTTTTTTTTTTTAGTAATAAAAAGTATGATTCATCATTGTTTTTTTAAAAAACCCATGTGGCATATTAGCCAAGTGAGATTGAGTTGTTTCTTCAACACAGAAAATCGGGTATAATCAAATGTACTTCTCTTATTTTTCAGAATTGAAACGGCATCATATTTGCGGAAATATATAGAAGATAGATATTATACATAATACATGCCTTTGTCCAGTTTTGATACTAGACCTAATGAGAATTAGGAACTAGCATCTAATTAGAAATCAAAATCCAGTAATTAAAAAAAAAAAAGATTAAGTAGCATAATTGCTTCTACCTGTTTTCTAAAGTATTTTAAAAATAGATTTTTTTTTGTACACCAAAGTAATATACAATCATTAAAGAAAACGCAGATTAACAAAAAATAAAAACAGTCTCACCCTCGGACCTCCACCGTTAATATCCTGAAGCTGTGTTTTTTCTTTACTGTTTACATTGAGAGGGAATTGGATGCAGAAGTAAGCTATTTAATAGGGGTATGTGGGAGTTACATGGACTCTTGTTCAGACTCCTTCAGCTCCCCCCTGAACCCCTCACCCTTCAGCGCTTCTTCCCCCACTGGCAGCCTGTGTCTGTCCCCGTGTGGTCACTCATGCCCAACTTTGCTCTCGTCCCTTGACAGACTCGCCCAGGAAAGAGGTGTACTTTATGGCAATCATTGACATTCTGACTCATTACGATGCAAAAAAGAAAGCTGCCCACGCTGCAAAAACTGTTAAACATGGCGTAAGTATCTCCCGTTCTGTTTCCTTCTCAGCGTCTGGGCCCTCGCCGCTGTCTGTCATGCTGGGACCAGCTCCAGGCGGCCCAGAGTCCTTCAGTGGTCCGTGTTCCCTGCAGGGGGGCCGAGTACAAGACTCAGAGCCAGCAAATGGCCATGCTAATGCCGCTCCCCTCAGCTGCCTAAGCTTTTGGCACGTCACTTAAACTCAGCCACGTCCCTTCTTTTTACACACGGGGGATATTCATAGACACGTGCATCACTAGAATGTTATACAAAGTCTTTTTTGTTTGAAAAACGTTTCGGAGATAAAGTTCTGAAGATCGTCGAGTGTTTTAATACGAAACGTTCAGAACTGAAGCGCTATTCTCTGCTTCGGACACTTCCAAAATAGGCAGTGTATTATATTTCTTTTCCTACAGTGAATTGTATTTTTTTCTGTCACAGAACTCTTTCAAGTACAAGGTCAAAGTTTAATCATCTAAAGTCCTTACCCTTGTGCTTGCTCAGAATTATCACCATTCCAGGCATATGTTACCTTGCTGAATCGCCATGACAGGTCTGAGCCGGGCACTAGTGTTTCCCTGCTTACCAGTTGAAGAAACTAAGGAAGAGCACTTAAGTGGTAACTTGCCAGGCCACACCACGAGGAAGTGGCAGAGATGGGGATTGCTCCCCAGGACCTAGCCCACCCCCTGCTCCATGTTAGTCCCATCTCCCTGCCCCACCAGCGAACCCTACCTGCCTGGTTGAAGTTCATAGGTCGTGGCTATCCATTATGCTGTTGTAGGGATCCATTTGGCTTCCCAGGTGCACTAAACACAGATGGACGCCCTGGCCTGTTCACACTGCAGGAGAGGTGTGAACAAGAAGACTTGTAAAGCCAACTAAGATACAACAGAACATCAGCCTCTGTTCAAGGCTCTTTCTCTCTCTCTTTTTTTTTTTTTAACTGAACAGGCTGTCTTCCCAGCAACGGAATCAGCCTAAAACTAGATTGCATTTGCCACAGAAATATTTTGCTCATATCGTCACCAACTATTTACGGTGACCCGCTGACCATGTCATGAACCCCGAACCAGTGAGAGAGGAGGGTGCACATTTGCTCTCGCCCCACGGCTGGCATCACAGTTTCTGGGTCCCATTCGTAAAAACGCGCATGCCAGATTTCCCTGATTCTGAGTCCAGTTCGGAAGTTTGGGCGAGGGGTCTCTAAAATTTAGGCTCTGGGGTTGTTCTGATGCCTCCCTCTGGGGGAAAACCGTGGGGATCCAGGTTCCCAGCGAGGAGAGCGATCCGATGAAAACCCTCGACACCAAAATGCTGTCAGGTGAAGAAGCAGCGGCCACTAATATATGTGGAGAGCTTTTTGAGTGTTCCCAGGCCCCCAAAATAACCTACCACATCATACCAGATACGCTTAATTACATCCAGTTCCATGCTAAGCACAACACCCTTACGAGCTCTTGGGATTCTCTGGCACCTTAGGACCCATCTTGCTAACGGGCAGACAGTGTCCATCGAGATAAAGCGCAGATGCTCAGACACAGCTCGGAGCTCTGGGCAGGGTGCGGAGATGCTGAGTGTAGGCCCCGGCGCGGGGCCTCTCGGGGTGCACGCCGCCTCGATGAGGGCTCGCTGCGGAACCAGCGCTGATCGCTGGTTTCGTTTGCCACCTCCTCTGGTAAAAGTAAAAATCCTCTTCGGATTTTTTTTTTTTTTTTTTTTTTTTTTTTTTTTTTTTGCTTAGCAAAAGCAAGTACTAAGATGGGTCTTTGTAAAAGCGAAGAGTCGTAACCCGCGCAGGCCTTCGAGAAGGTGGGGGTGCCCGCTTCCAAAGACAGACCCGGGTTGGAGTCTCTGTTCCAGCGGCCCGGCTGTGTGAGCCGGGGGAAGCACTTCGGAGCTGCGGTTCCCCCAGCCGATAAAGGGGTGCTGACACCTTGCCCGTGGGGTTCCGTGGGGGGATACATGAGATAAGCGGGCCGAACCCCGGGGGGTGCTGCGTGCCGGTCCCGACCCTCCGCAAACCTGCCGTACAGTCCTGCTCCCGGTGGAACTGGAAATGCCCCACGGCACACGCGCCTCCGTTTCCGTCTCCCCTAAGTCACCAGCTCGGCCCCACAGTTTAGCGCAGGGCCTGAGATCGCGTGTGCCGTTTGCAGGAGGTCGGCCCCGCCCGCCGTGTGGCGCTGCTTGCTGCCTGGGCGCCTCCGCGGGGACCCCAGCCACCGCCGTGGAAGTGCCGTGCTCCGGGACGAGCGCGGTGCCCGAAGCCAGCGCCTGGTCACTTAGTGAAACTCTGGTCTTCCCCTTTGCAGCTCAGCCGAGCGACCAGTGACGCCCCTGGGGCTGTCGCTCTCGAGCGGTTTCCTCGGCAGGGCCTGGCAGCCCTGCGCCGAGCAGGTCTGGGTGAAGGGGAGCAGCGCCCCCGCCCCGGGGGGCAGCGCTGGTCTCCTGGCTGAGCGCCGGGACGCGGCCCGGGCCGCCGACAGGCAGGCGACTGTGGACGCGGCTGCCTTATCGCTGTCATCGGACTTTCCCTTTAGCCAGATGTGGACGTTTGTGTCCTTCTCAAGGGATCTCTAACCTGCTGTCTTGAAAAACGAAAGTGTCACCCTTGTGACCCTGAGTGAGGCCACCCGATTCCACTGTTTGATGGGAACATCCCAAAGTGGCTTGTTCGATTTTTCTTTTTTTTTTTAAGTTTCAGGCGTCACACGGCATAGCCTATGTGATAACAGCACCTGCTGTTCCTGCCGCTTTTTGCCTCGTTGTCACATAGGGGTCCCTAAGACCCTCGATTATTCAGATACGCTATCCAAGGTATTCTGCCTGAGGTTCTAAGAGCAGAGGCTGCACAGATTTTAAAATCATTAGCTTTCTATCCAGCTGCAATCAGAAACTGCTGTCGATACACTGAGTAGTAATTACTTCAATATTCCTTTCCTTTAAAACTGCCCAGGCTGGCGCGGAGATCTCCACCGTGAACCCGGAACAGTATTCAAAGCGCTTTTTGGACTTTATTGGCCACATCTTGACGTAACCTCCCGCACCTCCTCGGACGGACACGACAGCATGGGAAGGACAGGGGTGGCTTCAGTGTAGGAAACGTGGAAACCAAACTCAGTGAAGCACACCCCCTGGTTTACGTCTGCAGGCCAAGATGACTGATTCGGGGGCTACGCGCTTTAACAGCTACCTGATATTTCCCAGCATCATTCTAGCTATTTCTGACTTGTGTGTGCGCGTGTGTGTGTGCGTGCGTGTGCGTGCGTGTGCAAATGTGTGCGTGTGCCTCTTTGAAATTAATGAATTAAGGAAAACTGATGGCTTCGGTCAGAGTGCGTTTAGGCAACAGCCCTCTGATTCCAGCTGTGGACGAATGAATGAATGAATGAATGAGCACATGCAGGGGGGTGGGGGCGCAGGAAATGCATGTCGGACCAATCATGTTGGCATCACACGATAAACTGTGGATCAGTTTATTTTTGGAGCTGAAAGATGTGAGACAGTATTCATAATAATAATGAAGATAATAATAACGATGATAATAATAATGATGGTGATTAAAAGAAACAACCACGAATGTTACACTCTTACCATGCACGCTGACACTCCTTAAAAGTTGTACCCCGAGCCCCTGGCGCTAGATGGAGGCGTGCTGGCACCTCCCACGTGTCCTGGCTCAGGGTTCTGCCTCCGCTATGTGGGGACTTTTAGGGTCTGGTGACAAACGCCCCTCCTCCAGCAAGAAGCTGATGCCCCTGGTGATTCTATCTGCGCGTTTTCACCTCAGTCAGTACATCCAGGAAAACTGCTTACTTCTCTGTTCTTGCCTGGAGCTTCTTCACTGTTACACTCTTATGTTGCAACATAGGAATTAATGCTGAAAAAATAAAAATAAAGCTTACCTGAAAAGTGCATAGTTTGGGGCAATGGTATCTACATCTCCCGTGGTGGGAAGGCAGGCAAAGCATTAGAACTCTCAATTCTCCTGTTACTGATTGCAAATCTGAATTATAAGATGCTTATGTTTGACCGTTGTTTAAACAGTGATATTTTGTTACGAATTATCCCTTTAACTGAAACCCTCAATGTTACTGTTTACATTATCAGGAAAGCAGGGATATTTTTGAATCTAAAAATTTAATGTACAGCATGTGATTTTTGAAGTTTACATGTAAAGTCATTTTACGGTGTAGGTGAAATAATGTTTGTCATATTTTGAAATGTATCCTGCAGTCATGTTTTGGGGTGAATGTTTTATTCAAAGTACATGGTAGGCAGTCTTTTACAATGGAAGGAAAAGGATTGTTTTGTTTCCTCCAGATATGCATTTATCAACATAATGATTTAAAAAAAAAAAACATTTAACCCAACTCTGGTCATATAAGTTCATTGCCCTAAACTGTGCTGATTGTGTTTAATCAAGTTATAAATTTCCAACATCGATCATGTATTTACCAACTTTCCGCATTTTCTGAAAGGCGTCAAGCTAAAATATTAGACTTGCTTAGAATAGGTTATCAACTTATACACTGTGCTAAAGCTGTGCCTTTGAAATTGAGATGATTTTTGTAAACAGTTTCAGGAAAGAAAAAAAAAGTCTACCCTTCGATAATTACTTATCACTCAACAAATACCCCCTGCCTACCGCCTCCTCCAGTAACTTTACTTCAGGTCTTAACAAAACTAATTGTGCCCATTGTATGCGGGTTTACTTCAGAAAACACGAGGGGATAGCAAATCTGTCTTTGGAAGCCAGCAGCCACACCATCCTACTATCTCATCTGCTGACCACATAGATTTGTCATCCTCCGCAGACGATGTTAACATCGCTGTGACATAATTGTTCAAATCGGTAGCTTTTGCATTTGAATTAATCGAGACTGATTTGGCTCCCCTCCATCCCCCCCCCTACTCACTGTGACATCCAGTCACTTTCAGTGTTCCGAAGTTACACTGCAATTTCTTTGACCCAAGACGATAAAAGTGAGACCCTGAAGTAAAGATAAGGTACACATACATTATTTGAGTAACTATTTCCTTTGTGGCCAATCTGTGTATGCTTTTAGAAGTTTACAAAAATGCTTTATTTTTGTCTGTAACAGTCTCTGTCATTCATTTCTGTCGATGAACTATTTGGACAGAGTGAGCAAGTTTGCCTAGTGCTAACAATACACTCCAGTCATGAGCCGGGCTTTACAAAATAAAGCACTCTGATGACTTACGAGGTGGATCGTTTGTTCCTCTCTTGATTGTGTTTCTCTGTTTTTGCAAACAAATTGTAAATACCTGGTACTAAGAGGATCTTTAGTCCTGGAAGAAGAAAAAGTGAATCTTCTCATTAACTTAGAGCTTGGCTTTCAACCTGAAAACTAATTAGTAAACAAATACAAACTTCCAGGACAAAATTGACTTACCACAAGATGGACTGGCAGAGAAAAGAAATCTCTTCAAGGAATACCCTAACGTATATCATTTTGTTTTTAATTTTTATCAACCATAGTTCCGTGTCAGCGTTTCTTGAAGCTTTACCGGGATACCATTGATGGGTAAAGGCTTTCCTATAACATTCCATGGTCAATGGGGCCAGGTTTGCAAACACGGTTCAGCTGTAGTACTTGTGTTGAAAATGTGTATTTGTTCTAATGCAATTACTATACGATGGAATGATGGGAGCACAATGCACACCTCCCATGTACGTGTGTGCTCTGCTCCAAAAGGAATATTAGATGAACAGAGGAGACTGCACCCAGCTGCACCGCACCCTGCGGCGTAGGAATACGCAAGCCGCACACCCGTCAGACATCTGCCAGCGACCTCAGTTCCACATGTGTTAGGAGTCACACTGGTCCGTATCTGGCGTTAACAACTTCCATCTGACTGCACATCACTTTTCTGCCTCCACTTTACAGTCACCCAGGAGCCGCAGCCCTTCTGACGCCCACCACCACAGGCACCCGTAAGGTCTTCTCCGGGGTAGCCTGTCATAGTTGTGGTATTTATGTATTCCCTGGCTGTTTGGCATGTTTAAAACTGTGCTACTGTTTTTATTAGGTTCCCTTTTTTTTTTTTTTTCATACATCACTGATAAAGTGTTTGGGTGTTGTGCCCTTAGCTCTATTACTTCTGTGAGCGCTGTGGTTTTTATTGTGCAATTTTGCACAGAGTGATGAGTTTTAGGAACATGCATGTTGCATTACACGGAACTGACCAGTCAGCAGGGACTTTAATTTGGTTTTCTTTGTGGACAGTTGGAATTGTAGACATTTATTTCCATTTTGATTATTTAATTTCCCGGACTGAATTCACATTGGTCCCAGCAAATTGGTTGTTGCTAATTCATAAAAGAACAAAAGTTGATATGAAGCGTTAAATCCTGAATGTGACACTTGTGGAAATAGTTGTCAAGGGTTAAATGCAAGAGATTAAGATCTGTATATAATGAAGTAGAAATGTATGTAATATCTAACTGCATGTAATGAAGTGGGGTAGGGAAGAGAAGGCAAAGCCAAGAACGTGGAATTAAACTCTGAATTTCTTAACATCGGTGGACTCTGCAGGTCCCCAGCACCACTGCAGGTAACCTTTCCAGGGATTTTAAATTAGCACACCCACTAGGATGGGTATAATTTTAAAAAGACAGACAATAGGAGTGTTGGTGAAGATGTGGAGGAATTACGACCCTCAAACATTGTTAGTGGAAATGCAAAACGGTACAGCCACTTCAGGAAACAGTCTGGCAGTTCCTCAAATGGTGGCATATAGGTGGCCATGGCCCAGGAATTCATTCCTCTTCTAGGTATATACCCAAGAGAAGGGCTCATTCCTTCTGGAAGCCCAAGGAGAATCCATTTCCTGCCTTTCCTAGCACCTAGAGGCTGCCTACCTAATGGGCTTTTGGCTCCTTTAATCTTCAAAGCCTACCATTGTAACATCTTCAAGTACTCTCTCTCTCTCTCTCTCTCTCTCTCTCTCTCTCTCTCTCTCTCTCTCTCTGCTTCTATCATCATGACCCTTGATTAAATTAATAGCAGTCTGTCTATTTTGTACATTTTTTACTAAAGAACCAGAATTATTTGATTAATGGCCTTGATCTATCATTTTTCTGTTTTCAATCTCATTAATCTCTGCATTTATTTTTATTATATTTTTGTGCTTTTTTGGTATATTTTATTCTTTTTAATAGATTTTTGAATTGGAAATCTAATTTATTTTTATATTTCATTTTACTTGATATTGGTTATGAATTTTTTTCTCATCATTGCTCCTTACATATAGGAGTAATACATAATACACATAGATCAATAGAACAGAATAGAGAGCCCAGAAATAAATCCACAACTAAATGGTCATTTAATCTATGACAAAGGAGGCAAGACTATACAATTGGGTAAAGACAGTCTCTTTAAGAAATGGTGTGGGGAAAACTGGATAGATAAAGACATGCAAAAAAGTGAAAGTGGACCACTTTCTCACCAAGAATGAACTCAAAATAGATTAAAGACTTAAGTATAAGAGTCCAAACCATAAAACTTCTAGGAGAAAACACAGGGAGTAAACTCTGATATTGCTATTATATATTTTTTCTGACATATCTCCTCAGACAAGGGAAACAAAAAAAATAAACAAATGAGACTACTGTACATCAAAATGAAAAGGTTTTGCATAACAAGGGAAACCATCACAAAATGAAAAGGCAACCCACTGAATGGAAAAGGTTATTTGCCTATGATAGATCTGACAAGGGGGTTAATAGCCAAAATTTATAAAGAACTTCTACAGCGCAACAACGAAAAAACAAATAATCCAATTTAAAAAAATGGGAAGAAGCCTAAATAGGTATTTCTCCAAAGAGGACATAAGGATGGCCAACAGACATATGAAAAGATGCTCATGGTCACTAATTCTCAGAGAAATGCAAATTCAGACCACAATGGTATATCACCTCACACCTGTGAGACTGGCTATCTTAAATAAATTAAAAAACAACAACTGTTGGCGAGGATGTGGAGAAAAGGGAAGCCTCACACACTGTTGGTGCGACTGACTGCACCTTGGTACAGCCGCTATGGAACACAGCCTGGAGGTTCTTCAAAAATTAAAAGTACAAACTACCTTTTGACCCAGCAATTGCACTTCAGGGTATTTATCCAAAGTAAACCGAAACACCTCTTTGTAAAGATCTGTGCACCCCTATGTTCATGGCAGTGCTATTCACAATAGCCAAAGATAGGGAAGCAACCCAAGGGCCCATCAATAGATGACTGGATAAAGAAGTTAGGGACATACACACAATGAAATGTTACTCGGCTCTTTGAAAAAAAAAATGAAACCTTACCATTTGCAATGAAATGGATGGACCTAGAGGGTATTATGCTGAGTAAAATAAGTGAGACAGAGAAAGGTAAATACCATATGATTTCACGTATATGTGGATTCTAAGGAACAAAAGAAATGAACAAACTGAATGAAAACAGACTCACAGACACGGAGAACAGACTGGTGATTGCCAGAGGGGAGAGGGGTTGGGGACCTGGATGGAAAAGATGAAGGGTGAAGAAGTACAAATTAGTAGTTAAAAAGAGTCACGGGATGTGGAGCACTGTATAGAGAAATATTAAATAAAGTAATACACTCTTGATTTACAGCATTTCCATGATCATTTCTCAGAAGTTCTGTAACTTTTTAATATTTCCATTTTAACCAAAGTGTTATTTAGAAGAAAAATTTTTTAACTTCCAGGTGGAAGTGCCTTTTTTGTTTCCAGTTTTTAATTTCTAGCTTTATTGTATTCTGTGCAGAAACGATCAGTAATATTTCACTTTGGTGAAACCTATCAGTGTTTTCTTCATGCCCTGATATAGTATCGCTTTCAGGAATGTTCGTACATGCTTAGAAAGAAGGCGTATTCTCCATTATCAGAGAGTAGTGTTTGGCATATACACAAAGGAGCCTAAGACCACGGGGGCACAATCCACCCCCGCAATCCCTGCGCACCCCCGGTTTTGTTCCGCTGTTCGAGTTTACATACACTTTGGCGTAGCCAAGAGACCCCGCCGCTATCAGATGCCATCAGTCACCCCTCAACTGCACTCAAATGTTACTCTGTTGTCAGATCAAAGGCAGAGTTCTCACCTCTTTTCGATGACTTATAATTTGAATTTTCCTGTAATCACTGACATCGTAAGCTTGGCCAGTGAGCAATCTTATCCCTGACTGGCAAAGTCCACATCGCAAAACACCTGGCACTCTGGTGCAGGCTCGGTGCCACCATGCAGCTCCGGCCCAGAATCTAAGGAAGGTCACCGCTGCCGCCATCTTGCCTGGCTGACCTTTGACCCAGATTGCCAACACGTGCACAATCTTTTTACCTTTGAATAGGCACCCCTTGACTCTCATTACGTATGCGGTGACACACAATCCCATTCTATTTTCCCCTCTTTCTTCCCATTTTAAATTGTTTTTTCTACTATTTTTACAACATATAATGTTTATATGTTATTCTATACCCATAAACCCACCCTCGTTTTAGCTTTGACGCTACAGTTAAATATATAAAATACCATCAGTCCTTTCACCAAAGTTTCCTCAATCACCTTTGTTGGATGAATCTCATCCTCTAGTATAAGAATAGGCAAGCTTTTTCAGTAATGTGCCCGATAGTAAATATTTAGGCTTTGTGAGAATCTGTTGAAATTAGTCAGCTGTTTGTAGTGCAAAGCAGCCATAGACAATACGTAAATGATTGGATGTGGCTACATTCCAACAAAATTTTATTTACAAAAATGGACGACAGGCGGTTTGGTTTCATGGTCAGTTTCCTGACCCTTGCTATGATGGCTAATTTTACGTGTTAACTTGATTGGATCACCAGGGGCCCAGATATTTGGCTAAACATTATTTCTAGGTGTTTCCATGAAGGTGTTTCCTGGTGAAATTAGCATTTGAAGCAACACACCCAGTAAAGCAGTGTGCCCTCCCCAAGGCAGGTGAACATCATCCAATCTGCTGAGTGATTAGAAGAAAAAGGTGGAAAACGGAAGAATTCACCACTTCCGGCCTGGTTGCTTGAGCTGGGCCATTGACCTCCTCCTGCCCAAGGCACTCCTGGTTCTGTCCTTCGACCTCAGGCTAAATCACACCACTGGCTTTCCAACTTGGGAACAGCAGATAATCAGACCTCACGTAACACAGCCTCCATAATTGCGTGAGCCAATGCCTTACAATAAATTTCTTCCTATAGATCTACCCTGTTGGTTCTGTTTCTTGGGAGAACCTTGCCTTAATAGCTTCCTTAGGAAGAGCACCCGTGTATGGCAGTCTGCACACGAGTCTCGCACACTCAGGACTGTTTATCGATACCCTTGGTACTTACAGAATAGCTTGGCTGAATACTTTCCCTGGTTCATACTTTCTTTCCTTACATTTCTTGAGATTACTGTTCCACTATTGCCACTGAGATTATTTCATCTTTTTGCCTGAAGACCCTGAAAATTTCTTCTTTAAAGTCTAATCATGTTACTGGACCTGCGAGGCAGCCTCCAAAGATCCCCTCCCCCTGGAATTTATGCCTTGGCTTAATGCCCTCCCCTCAAGTGTAGGCTGAACAGTGACTCACTTCTAACAAATAGCATACTGCAAAAATGATGAGATGTCACTTCCAAGACTGGGTTACAAAAAGACTCTGGCTTCCATCTTCCTCTCCTCTCTTGCTCTCCCATTTGCACACCGGATGGAATCCAGTTGTCATGTGGTGAGCTGACCTATGCAGAGACCCGCTTGGCAAAGAACTACATCACTTGCCAACAGGACCTTTAGCCTGCCCAAAGCCATGTGCATTTCTCCCTCAACTGAGCCTTCGGGTGAGACCCAGGACTGACAATGGAATTGCAGCTTTATGAGAGATCTTTAGGCAGAGGCGTCCAGCTAAGCTGCTCCTGGATTCCTGGATTTCTGACCCACAGAAACAGATATAATAATTGTTTGCTATTTTAAGCGGGCTAAACCTGGGGAGTACTTTGTTACACCACAATAGATAATGAATGCACTAGGCTATCTCAAAGTGAATCATCCTCGTTTTATCCTGAGGATGCTAAGTTGTTCTTTTAAAAACAAATTGTGGTGAAAAAATGCATAACATAAAACTTCACCATCTTAGTCATTTTTAAGTGTTCAGTTCAGCAGCATTAAGTCCATTCACACCTTTATGCAACCAATCTCCTTTCATCTTGAAAAACTGAAACTCTATACTTATGAAACCACAGCTCCCATATTCCACTTTCCCCAGCCCTGGTAACCACCAGTTCACTTTCTGTCCCTGTACACTTGACTACTCTGGGTTCTTCATGTAAGTGGAATCATAAAGTCTTCGTCTTTTATGACTGGCGTATTTCACTTAGCATAATGTCCTCAACTTCATTTCCTCTCAACCTCAATTTCATCACCCCTTTCCCATGACCAAAACTATCACATCCTCTCCTAATTCCCTCTCCTAAAGATCCCTCGAATTCATCTACCTTTCTCTATGTCTACTACTTTGTGTAAGCTCCCGGGTCCATTCAGTTACTCAGGACAGAAGCCTGGGGACTTCCATTGCTCATTTCTTTCTCTCCCTGCCACATTCAAGCAATCAGCAGCTCCTGCTGGCTCTTCTTTCAAACTATCTCATTCCATCAACTTCTCTTTCCACTGCTACCATTCTGGTCCAGGTTACCATCATCTCTCACTGAGTGGCCTCTTGCTACAAGGTATATTCTCCTCTTCCTAAAACGTAAATCAAAATATGTCACTCATGTATATAATCCCTTCCATGGCTTCTGATTATCCTTAAAACAATATCCACACTCTTCCCATGGCCTGCCAGGCCTTAGATTATCTTGCCCCCGCCTGTTTCTTAAAGCTTATCTGCCCTTCTCCCAGTGGTTCCTTCTCCTCCAGCTATACCTGATTTGCTTCTTCCCCACCCCTTCACCACCCCCCCTTCAAAAAGCCAAGTTCTTCTCAATTTAGGGTATTCATCCTTGCTCTTCCCACATCCTAGAATGGCCTTCCCCAAGCTCTTCAGATGACTCATTGCTTCTCATACTGAACATCCTATAAAATGGAGGTTCTTCATTTAATTCTCTATCATAATGTTCTGTTTATTTTCATTGTAATCCACCTGACGATCTGTAATTCTTTATATGTGTTGCTTGCTAATTTATTTTTGGTTTTCTCTATGTACTCCGGTATAAGGAGAAAGCAAAGGAGCTGTGGGTGCACATAGGAAGGCATCTATGCCGTCTCTTGAGGAGACAGAGAGCTGCCAAGAGGAAGTGGTGCCATCTAGTTTGAGATCCAAAAGATCATGTGCCAAAAGGTGGGGAGGAAGATGGTGAGTAAGAAGGAACTGCTTTGGCTGAGAAAAGAGTAGATAACGAGGATTGAGACAACACAGCACTTTAAAATGGTTTCCTGTGGCTGAGGTGTAAATTTGGAGGTCAAGAGTAGACAGGAGGCTGAATTTGGTGGGTAGCACCCATTGTATGTTTATATCTGGGAGTGATGGTGTTCAGAACATACTCCTTTGACACACCAGTCCTGCTGATAGAAATTTACCCTACGTAAATACTGAAACACCTGTGAAAGAATGTCTGCACATTCACTGAAGTTTGTAGTGGCAAAATTGAAAACGAGTTAAATGTGTGGTAGAAGAGGAAGGTAAATAAATGAGAGTCTATCCAAAGAAGAAAACAGGGTGCCCAACAGCATATAGAAGATAACTCCAATTGATGAGAGAGAGAGAGAGAGAGAGAGAGAGAGAGAGAGAGAGAGAGAGAGAGAGAGAGAGAGAGAGAGAGAGAGAGAGATCTTTGCTTGTAGAGACTTCTGGATTACGCACCCTTTTGTATCTTTTGCAAATACAAAATACAAATTAAATCCTAACTCTTTAAATGGATGATGGTACTTAAATTGAGGGAAAGGCTTCTGATTTTCAGAATTGTCTTTGTTGTCTCTTGGAGTACTCATTCATTATCTCTTGTTCTGGGAATTAATTCCCATTAAAATAAAGCAGCCAGAGGGAGGCTCTGAGACAGGGGAACTCGGATGTTAACACGGACTGACTGCTTCCACCTACATTTACTACAACCTCCTCCAAGTGGGGATAGACATCTTGTTCTCAGACTGATTTAAGGTTTAGTCTCTCTGAACCTCCTCTGGAGTGGGGGAAGTGGTCAGGTGTTTACACTTCAAAGGCACTCACAGAAAACAGCGGGGCAGGAGAGGCCCGGAAGTGGTCCCAAACACACAGGTTTTATTCTCCTTTCTCGTGGTGTCAGTGCTCCTGGATAGTGCCACCCCATATTAAGCAGATAGGAATGCCTGGCAGCCCTGTGTTTCCAGAGAAGGTTTGTTTACCTTGAGTTAAATTCTCACTTCCACGTTCTCAGCGCCACTGAGCCTATTTCCTAAGTCTGATGCTGACTGGCTGTGCCTTCTCCCGACTGAATTAAACCGCAAGTGTCATTGAAGGTAGCAGCTGTAAATCCATCTCCTCATTATTCCTGAGTGAATGTCAAGTCAGCATTTATAACTTTCCTTGTCAAATATAAGATGTTGAAGCTTCCCCACCCCCTTCCTCTTTTTTGTCACTTTCATTTCTTCACTTATTTTCATTTATTTATTGTCCCCCAACCAGAATTCTCACGGGGGCAAAAACAATTGAAACATGTGAATCAGATGTCAACAGCGGTCCCGATGTTTGTCCGGGGAGCAGCCGTCACGATCAGCAGAGGGAAAAAGAGGGCTACGTGGGCAGGCTGTGTCGAGGCTGTCAGCAAAGGCGTCCCAGATGCCTGTAAAACCCTGCTGAGACAGAAAATGCTGCCAAGAAACAAGATCTCGGGATGAAGGGACAAGGCAGACCTCCAGAATTTGATTATACAGAATTTGCATCCAATCTCTCATTTAACAAATTGTATTGAGCTTGTATGTGTCAGCTTCATGTGAGCCACTGATGATGTACAGGAAATAAGTGAACTAAAGGAGCGTATGGGCTACCGTGAAAGGTCACTGTAACGTTGTGCCAGACTGTAGGACCAGGGGAACCAAGAAGGCATGACCACACCTTGAGGGGCAGGTGAGTGTCTTCCTAGCACACTCTGCACTTCTACGTGGAAAGCCTCAAAATTCCTTCATACACCACCATGAGAAGGGCACAGACTTTAAAATCATTCAGATCTGAGGTTGAACCCCAGCTCTGCTGCATGACCCTGGATGGGCTTCTGAGATGCCATTTCCACATTTCTAGAAAAGGGATAATAAGGCAGCTCATATGCTTGTTTTAGTGCTTCACTGAGGTAACAATATGTTATGCACTAGTTTTAGGACTTAGCATATAAGATATGCATATGTCCCCCAGATCATTCAGGACCGTTGGGTATTCATCAGATATTCTTAACTTATTAATTTAGGACGAATAACTGAATCCATCCCTACACTCATCGAACATCACAGAGGCTGCATAGTTATAAGAGATACATTAATGTTCAGCCACGGTTTCCATTCCTTCCTATTTATGGACCAAAGTATCAGAAAACTGTCTTTCCCTCTAATTCATTCTTCCTTTCAAACTTCCTTTCTTATATATCCATATGATGCCTCAGAGCAAGGTTGGCTATGTCTACTTAAATATGTCAGTGCAAGGTCAACATTTTGGGGTTATGATTTTATTTGTATGGACAAGGTAGGTTCCAAGGTAGTGGGAACAATCAAACAGGATCAGATTGTGCCCTAGACAAAGTGATATCTTTCCAGGCCATTATAGAAAAACAAACAAACAGACAAATAAAAAACAGAGTGCAGAGAAGGTTATAACTTCATAGAAATGGTGACCCTACCGCAGAAGCCCAGGCTCTGGGGAAAGGAACAGGGAACACTGGTGGGTAAGGAGTTCTAGCTGACTGTTCACACCACACACCAACCTTCCAATGAGAATTTTCTCCCAGGCAGATGACATGACAGACTCTCACCTCCAGTGACAGCAAAACAGCTTTGTAGTACCCGTTGGACACATAGCTCTGATGGGTTTTCTGTTGGGACTAGAATTTTATCTGAAGGTGTCGTAACAACATGTTAGACATATTTTTCTTCACCTTCACCTTGCCTCATTATCATCCAGCGACTTGCTCAATATCTTCCTGAAACCTTCCTGTCTGGCTAATAGCTTCTAACCTGACTTTTCTTTACAGGTAAAAGAATTCTCGGGCAAAGTATTCTTTAGAGGATCTAGGCTGTAACTCCAAAGAAAATTGGAATATGAATTTGGGAAAAACATGTTGATGTGTGTGTGTATTCTCTGTCTTGGGGAAACAGAGGGCTGGAGAAGTAAGGGAGAATTATTCCCAGGTTCTTGGATGTTGTGAATAAGTGACCCTTAGGTGTTTTACTAAATTAAAAAAAAAAATGGAAATTTTCTAGGAATATTTTTGAAGAGCAATAACAAAGTTTTAAAAAAGTAAGAAAAAAAGGATGTCCATCCCATCAAATTTTAAATATAGTCAAGGTCACAAAAAGAAACTCAACAATACAAACTCCAAAACCCCAGTTTTTTGCTTGTGGCTTAAATCAGCCAGTTCTATTCATTTCCAGAGGACCCTTTTCTCCAAGCCCCCAGCTGCCCACTGTGGAGAATCCCACTTAGCGAAGGTCAAACCCATCAACAAGGGTCAATGCTGTGGTGGCCCCTGCTGCAACATTCTGTCAAAATTGCAGACCTAGATTAGATAATAGCATGTTTCATAATCTAGAAGCAAGAATGAAAATGTAAGCAAAATAAATTCCTGTTTATCAAGAATTAAAGTTATCTGAAAACAAGAGTTCACGGAATGTTTTCGCAGAGCTGTGCAATGATAAGTGATGCCCAGGCACTGCAATATCCCAAAGGGCTTTAGGGCTCATCAAAGAATCACGTAAATCTTGCTTGGATGGGTCTGCGTGGTGCTAATATTGTGAGGCCCTTAGAATACTTCGGTGACATTGAGTGGTTCATGTAGGGCATATTAATCAACTTAATCAGAAGTCCCCGTTTCCCAATCATTTGGGGGGGGGTTGGGTTCCCACAACATAGAGCATTGACTGACCTTTCTTCGTGATCACAGAGCCTTGCCCTGGGTCCATCCCGTCCCTCATCCAAATGAGTCTTCACTGACACCTGTATTGTGTCCTAGGAGCTGAGGTGCTTGCAATTCCTCCACGCAGCCAACACCCCCTCCGACCCAATTGTCCTTTTCTCACTCTCTCTTGTTAATCGCCTTCCTGTCCCGTCGTTGGTGACGGAAGTTGTGAAATCAAGGCAGGGCCCTGTTCCCTCCGAACTGCTCACAGATACACGACTTCACCATTCAGTACGTAGGACTGAGACATTTCCACAAATGCATAACTCTCTCTGAGAACTATTAGAGGCTTTAGTGAAACAAAGTATTCATTTATGCCCTGCTTCTAAAAAGGCTGTTTTTATGGTGCTTTCATGCTTGGAAGCAGAGGCAGACGTCACCTCATTTGACCGCCACGTGGGTTTCATAAATTCGCCCCTCTAGTACTGGCTGCTCAATCAGCTGTTGGAACCTCTTCCTGGCCAAAGCTGCTTAGATATCACCGCATCTGTCAAGTGCTTTTTAAAAAATAAACTGACTAGAGAATCTCACTGTCTCTTGATAATTCCTCAAATTAAGAAAAAGAATTCATTGTGCATGAAATCTGAAATAATAGGATTACTTTCCAAGTAATTACTTAACCATTTTAACCCTGTGGATGGCAGTCAATTGCCTCTTTTACATAGAACAATATTTTAACAAGGTGAAGTCAATGTTTTTTTGATGTGTACGCTTTAGTAACACTTTAAAAGTGGCTCTTTATTTGCAAACAGTAACTATAAGCTGTATAAATATTCACCCAGATGCAAATTTTGCCTTTACTTCCCCCCCCCCCCAACTAAAAGTGTCTGGAGTCTCTAACAGAAGCTGGTGCTTTCTTCCTTTAAATGACAACACTGCTTTCAATTTTTTTTCCTTTGAAATCCATTCCTCACTAAAAAATGTATTCACATTCATCTCTGCTTGCTTTGCCAGGGAATACAAGGCACTTGTCGGCACACGCCGATGTTGCTCTGTGTCTTTGAGTTCGTCTGTCTCCCTCCTCCAAATCTTAATACATGTTCAGTTGGAGAAACTGGTCATTTTAAGGCATTTAAAAAATGTGAAGTGTTAGCACGGGGCAAATAAAAAACATGGCTGCGTATGGAAAGATCAATGAAACTACAGCGAAACTCATTGCCCTGAAGTACTTGACCTCACCACGCAGAGGCTGGCCTGGGGGGTGGCTGGGGAGAGCAGTTTGCTCGGTGAGGCCACACCACTTCTTTGGGAAAATCGCCTTCTTGTATGTTTTCTGTATTTAGCTGCAACGAGATTGTTTTGCCAATAAATACTAACTCTTTTACTTTAAGTTTTTTTACATTATTTTTTAAAAATTATATTTGACATACAATATTATATTAGCTTCAGGTGTACAACATAGTGATTCAACATTTGTATACCTTATGATCACTACTGTAAGTCTAGTAACCATGTGTCACTATACATAGTGATTATAATATTATTGACTGTGTTTCCTGTGCTGTATTTTATCCCAGTTATTTTGTAACTGGAAGTTTGTACCTCTTAACCCCCGTCCCTTTCCCATTCATCCTCCCACTCCCTTCTTTCTGGCAACCATCAGTTAAAAAGTAATCTTAACTCCACTTAATAATGATTTTATTTACGTCTCTGAATCTAGCCTGAATCAGCCCATCACACTGGGACTTAGAGCAATCTGATGAGTCCTCTGTGGGGAGCTGATACGTCATGATGTTACGTTAGATATCTCTTCTATTTTTATGTGCAAGTCTTAATTACATTCTTGGGAAAGGTGGTTTCCCCTGATTTCCAAAGACAGCACACGAGTCATACAGAGGCGAAGTGTTTCTCTAGTGTCACGCAAGAATCCTGTGGCTGTGGTGAAGGTTAGAATTTGACGTTTCGAATTCCTAGTTTTCAAATCTTGTTAAGAGAACATGCTCCCCCCCTTTAGGCCAATAAGTCACATTAACGCAGGAACCGATGTTGCTATTCCAATCTAATCATAAAGGTCACTTTCGGTGATGGGAAAAGGACACGTTTGCATACATCACCCGTAGTCTATTGTCCCATGAACACTGCCATGAGCTGAACAAAGGCTCCTTCGCTCAGTGTAATCACAGGGGACTTCAGCATTCTTATCTGTCTTGAGAAGAATGGTTTGTTGTTCTGAGTGGTCCTGAGTACACTGCCTCTGTCACAGTGTGAAAATACGGCTGTCAGCTCGAGACAGGTTTGTTGCTCTAAATGCCACAGTGTGTGCGCGCGCGCGTGTGCGCACATGTGTGTGCCTGTGTGTGTGTGTTTTATCAAAGCCTTTACTATAAACAATCCTTTTCCCCCTGTAACCGTCTCTCTAATTCCTAAGGTGAAAAGGGGAGGGGAAGCAGGATGACTCGCGCTGGCGGAAATGTGCGGACAAGTGTGCATAGTGGTTATTGTGAACTGCGGGCTTTGCTTTGGGTTGGTTTTTTAGCAGCTTCTCGCTGTTGACAGAAAACAACTCCTGACAGATGAGCAGATAAACGTCACTGAAGAACAGGGGAAACTTCTGTCTCTTTTCAGCTGTAGCCGTGATCGTGGCAGCCGCTGCACCCTTCCCCCGAAGCCTGGGGCCACTGGACACTGAATGTGTCCATCTTCCCTTCACCTTTCCTCAGTCAGCATCTTTTTAAACATCTATTTCCTACCAGTCCCGAGCCGCGTGCTAACCTTCAGACTTGGGAAAGAACTGGACTGGCTGCTGCCACTGGAAACTTTTGCCCATGCATGCTTTTTATATGGCTTTGGCAGGCACATGTGCACCAGCGGAGAGAGAAATCCCGCTGGCGAGAGAAAATAAAACCTTAACGTAGCTGTAATGGCCCTGAGTGATGTTTCACATGCTATGCTTGCTCAAGATTTATGTTAAAATCAACCTTGCAAAAGAGATTTTTAAAAAAGTCTCCCAGGCTGCCAAATTTTAAACAGCTCTTTCTCTACTATCCAAAGACGGCTGGTTTACCAGCCTAAACGACCTGGTACAAACTCGCCGTCAAAGGCCTCGCAGCTGTTCTAATTTCACCAAGTAATTCTTCATTTACTTTACTGCTCTCTGCTCTTTTATCCTTTTCTTTCCTTCTCTCTCCTCCTCTTTTCTGTTTTCTCCTTTCCTTCTTATTTATGTTCTTTCTGTCCAAACTTAGGAGGGACCCAAGGAAAGTGATGCTAATTAATCTAAACCAAAGTCACTGAAATTAGTATGTTAGCTTTGAGACCACATTTGGAAATGCTCTCCCTTTGCCCTGACGTCCCTCTCCAAGGACGTCGCTGCCAGGCCTGAATGGTCTCGAAGATCTCTCCAGCCTCATTAATTGCTGACGGTCTCTTCCTGAGTTAGCTAGTTGTCCCTTTTCCTCGCCACACCTGCTACAGAGCACTCAACCAAGCCACCTCTGCAGAAATGGGGATCTCTTTCTGCCCCTATCTCCACCACACAGGACTTACGCTCTGAGAAGGGGACATACTTTTGCATATGCATAACTAGGCGGTATTTCTATCTCCCCTAGCTGGCTACTTAACTTACCTGGCAACTTACACTTTTTCAATTGCTGCCTCTGATACCTGCCAAAGAAAAATTACTTTCTACACATGAAGCTCCTTCATGTGGTTTAGAATACGCCCAACTGGAATGAGGATTTGTGTCTCTAAGAAGCAAGTCGAAAAAACCAAGGATGTTTTCTTTCTTTTTTTTCTCTGTTTTAACATATTCATCGTGAAGAGGCCACCAGCTTACAGCGTGGTACACAGGTAATCAGTTTTCATGCTGACGCGGCTCCTCAGCTGCCCAATAAGTGAGGAAGGGCTACAAACTACAGAGGGAAAACGTGAAAGGGCAGAACTCAATAGCCATCATTAAGAAGGAAGGAGGTTGCCAGCCGTTTCCCATTCTGAGCGAGTACAGGAGAGAAAGAAGCTGAGGTCGTGATGATGAGGGGGAAGACAGACTTGCCAGGAAACACGGGTCCAGGTCTGAGGCTGTAATGCTTCCTGTGGGAGCCTCACCAGGGACTAACCGGTCCCCATCGGAAGGACCAGACGAGGCCCCTCCTGACACAGGGTCCTCCGCAGGGACTCTGCATCCCTTGTGGACTAGGCATCCTCTTGAGTTTATTTGATTTTACAGTGTTTTATATGTGCTCTGACAGCTTATAAACAAAAAGGTAACGGTGAAGACCATTAAAACACGAGGACTACCATGCTGCCCTGGCCGACGGCTCCGCGTCCCTCTCTCCGCCAGCTGCCTGCTATTTCCAGCTGTCCAAAAGGCAATAAAGCCCACATTGCCTAAGGGGGATCGTCACAGAACATTCTGCACGTGGGACCCTCAGGTGGGGATTTTGTGGTGTAAGAGGCAAAGATGGTCGTTTCCTGGAATTATGGCAGTTTCAGAAAGGATGGCTGAGCTCTTTGAGGACATATTAAAAGTGCAGTGCTGCAGAGGGCACCATGTGACCTCACAGTTGGAACAACCCCCACCTCAGTCCCTGTGCTTATCCTCCCCACCCCCACCCCGGGGTCTCGTCCCACTTCCACAGAGGAGTGTGTGAGCTGCTGAGCAGAACTTCGCACGAGTCCCCTCTTCCCGGGCCTGGTGACCTGCCTCCAGAGAATAGTTTGGGGTGTTCATACTCATAATTTTACAAGATGCCCACTGAAAGTCACATTTCCCAGGTATCTAGGAACTCCTAGGCATCCAGTAAACTCTGCATCACTGTGCCAATGTTAATTTTTCTTATCTGGTGGATAACTAAAGTGGTCAAATAAAACTAGATTTGTTCCACAACAGCTTTGCTCCTTTGGTGATGAGGCCAGGACAGAGAGAAAACCAACCCCATCTGGAAGACCACATGTCATCAGAAACAAGACGTAATATCAGCAAGGACACAGACTTAGTGGGGATGGGAGACCAGGTTGGTTGCTGCTAAAGGGATGAAGATTTCTAGGAGGTCTAGGAGCCCAGAAAACTACTGCTGGTTATGGCAAATGTCGAAGATGGCTTCTGGCCTGGCCCAGGCTCTCTGCTCTCTTGCTCAGTCAGGTATCAGAATCTCTTCTTAAAATGCTGACCTCATCATGTTACTTCCCCATTAAAAATAAACAAGGTTGCTCCCACCTTCCTCCAGCCCCTTGCCAGCAACAAAAAATTCAGTCCCCTTCACCAACTACTCTAGAGCGTCCCCTAGTTGGCCGGGACCCCTCCAGTCACTTATGCTGCAATTCTCAACAGGGAGCGACCCTCTTCTCTAACCAGGACCTAACCACCCGAACGGGCCAGACTAGGTCCACCCTTCAGTTCTGTGAGCGGAAACTCAGAAACTCGGCAACTAGAAATGTCTTCCTCTGTCTATTTATCCAGTTAACACTTACTCCACATGGCTTTGCCTGAGCGTTCCACCCACATTCCCCCTTCCTCGGAGCCATTCTGCCATGGTACCCTCAGAACCCAGCTGAAGTGCTTGCACATGTATTTGATAAACACTTTTGAGTGAGTGAATGGCTTCATGGGCAGAGGTGAGAGCTCAGGCCCATTCAGTGCTGCATCTCATAGTCTTGGGCTGAACACATTACTGGCTTCTCTGTAAATGAAGGTGAGGAGCTCATGGGAAGACTGTGCAAGAAGTTGGTTGGGTTTGAGAGCATGATTATAAGAGTCACCCAGGTAGAGATTGAGGGGTAAGTCAACACTGGACAGCTCTCCCCACACAAGTATGGGGAATCTAAAGGTCATTACAGAGCAGAGGATCAAAACCAAGGCAGTAATCAGGGAAATGGAAGACCCCAAATATAGGAAGACTTTGATATGGGCAAATCCTGCCTCAAGTGTGAAATATTATATACTCTGCCTGCTGTTAGAAGAAGATAAAACATTCACAACAGTATAGCAACCTGACGTATGAGTCAGATCCTGATACCCAAGCAGTCATTTAGATGGATTTATTCATTCAACTAACACCTACAGCTGTAAATTGAATGTTTAATGTCCCCCACCCCAATTCATGTTGAAATCTAATCCCCACTACAATGGCATTAGAGGGTGGGGCTCCTGGGAGGTGGTGAGGTCGTGAGGCTGGGCCCTCATGAGTGGGATTAGTGCCCTCATAAAATGGACCCCAGAGGGTTCCCTCAGTCCTTCCTCCGTGGTGAGGACACAGCAAAAAGATGGCCATCTATGAATCAAGAAGCAGGTCCTCGCCAGACACTGTATCTGCTAGCACCTTGATCTTGGACTTGCCAGCCTGCAGAACTGTGAGGAATAGGATTCTGTTGTTTAAAAGCCAACCCAGTCTGTAGTATTTTGTTATAGCAACTGTGGCTGACCGGGACATACACTGACCACCTACGCCATTGGCAGGGACCACACCAGGTGCTGCAGATCGAAAAAAGTTTCTATCTTCATTTAGCATGCATTCTGTTGTAATTTGTATGCTACCTTGAAAAGGCGTTCATCATTTCCAAAAAGGTGGAGCACAATTAAATTGTCCACTGAGCAACCGAGGTGCCACTTTTGTATAGTAATCTGAGTTGTTCCAGGTCTTACAGTTAGTTGAAAAATGATTCGATCTATTGGATGTCCTACTGGGGCCCTGGGTAGGCAACATGGGTGTTGCCACTTGACCTTTTCATTCCAGTACCCCCTCTCTGTGACTCAGCTCTCTGTTGGTGCATGAACTGGAATTCCCTACAAAGTTAACTCGTCATATAACACAACTCAGATCGTGGTATAATCTTCAGCTTTCCTCCTCCTGGTCCACTGTGATGATTCCGTACCCGTGATGATAGTGGTCTGAAACTGATCTTAGGAGTCAACGAGGATCGACAGCATCATCGGTGTTTCTAAATAAAATCTAGAGGTTTTAGAGAAGTGACATTTTGATCATCAAGTTTCAGGTATCTTTAGTAGTTCAGGTGAAATCCTCCTTTTGTGCATTCTCAAGAGTACCACATGCCCTCTCCCTCATGGGACTAACAATAGTTCGAGTTGACATTTCTGTGTGTGGTTATTTAATGAATGTCTCCCACCCATCAGACTGTGAGAGTCCTTAGGGGAGGCACCATGGCTGTTTTATTTCACAGTTTTCTCCCTGGACTCCGCATAGTGCCTAGAACATGGAAAGGACTGCGCCGAGATCTGTGGAAGTGTGAGGGGCCTGCGACCTGCTGCCCTGCCTATTCGGCGAGGAGTGGCACCTCTCTCCGCTCCGGCCAAATCTCCTGCCTCGAATTCTCTGAGGCCTGGCCTGGGCGGACACACAACTCCAAGACAGAAGGTGCCACCTCCTTCGGCAGGTCTCCTGTGACTCAAGGTCAGCGTGAGTGAGAGGACGTGCAGGTTCCAAGTTGTCTCTGTGGATGTGTTTGTTCTCACTTTCTCATATTTACATTCAAATTTTCTTCCCAACTGCCAGCCCTGCTGACCTAACGTGACTGCAGGATGGCCCCGGGCTCAGAGGCAGCGGTAGCATGCAGCCATCTAATCTGCACAATAAATCCTTCATTTCAAATCACTCCTGGTGTTGCTGCTTTCCTGAGAGCTCCCAGAGGCACCATCAGAGCAGTTTGAGTCTCTTCCTTTTGGGGGGCAGCTGCTTTTATGAATTAGGGCTTCCTTTACTGATATTGTAATCATCAATAGTATCAGCTACCAATTCCTAAGTACCCTACATCACACAACTGAGGTAAGGATACAAGCCTAGATCTGTCTGTCTGTCTGTATGTAAAGTTTTGTCCTGCTTAAGTTTCATCCATGAATCATAATAACCTGATGTTTTTATCTGAGTAAGAAAAGCAAATTTCATGGCTATGTTTAGTGAATAGGGCTGCCCAGAGACACCAGGCTCCATTTTCTTCAGCAATAAAAGGATCAATATTCTATTTGCATGTGATTTTTCTGTGTGAGTTGTCATGAATTAAAAACTCAATAAAGTTGGTTTTCCAGAAGTGAATTCACAGAACTCTTAAAGGACTGTGGGGCACCTAAGTCCATCACAGCCCATCTCATGACAAATGGTGTGGCCTGCTGCCCCGCAATCTTCTTAGGAACAGCAGTTACGTTGACTTCATATTGTTTCTCCAGCACCTAACACAGCACCTGGCAAACAGTGGGTGCCTGATAAATGTTTGTTATGAATGAGTTTATTTATTACACATAGTGTTTCACTCCACCAGCATACTAGTGCCCTTAGCTCATTGCTGATAATACACTCACATCATCTCTATCAGCCTCTAGGAATATTTTGGCATATTTTTAGTCGGGCAATTCTTACTTCCCCATTACATTGATCAAAAAAGTGATACACTTGGCAGCCAGGGCCAAATTTGGGAAGTTTTTAGAACAAAGAAATTGAGTTGAGTTGGCCCTATCTGACTCATCTTTGCCATGAGCAAAACTCCAAATTACATGAAATGATATAATTGGAGTAGATTTTCAAACATATTCTACTTCCCTTAAAGGAATCCCATGACGAGTACTCCTTTTCAAAGTGGAAATCTACACAGCTTCAAAATACCCTCAAAATTGCAGGGAACTTCTGTACAGTCAAATAGCAAGTGATTTGAGGAAATTTCACTCTTCTTCCAGGCTTAAAAGATGGCCCAAGAATGAACGCTGTGTGTCAGAGAGCACTCTGTCTCCAAAGTGACACATGGTTTCTCTGACAGGCTCTGTCATCTGGCTGTCAGTGACAGGTTTGTTAAGGAAGTTAAACTGTGACTTTCCATGCTTCTTTGCCATTTGGAATTTGACAGTGAATTTGCTAATTTATTTTCCATATAAAACACTTATCTGGTCTTTATGAACCGTGGACTTCATTTCTTTCAGGCTGGCCTCTTTGGGGATTAACAAACTGACAGTGATTTCAGTAGAGCCTTTCCACCTGCCAACGTCTTGCTATTCTCAGAGAACCGAGCACATCATGAAACGATCCAGCCCTTTAACTTCTGTGATTGCTCAAAAGTTATGAGTGGTATTCCTACACTTAGCAAATATTTATTAGGAACATACCACATGCAAGGCGCCAGGGAGGACTCAGAAGAAGAGGATGAGAGACGCCCCGCTCTGGTCATGAGAAGGCAAGTTGTTCTGGAGCAGCACCCAGTGAAAGGAGTAGGTGGTTGTACTTGGACCTCTAAGACAGGGGAGAGCAGCACAGCCTGAGCAATAAGGGAGGGCTTCCTGGAGGAGGTAGTTCAGATCACCTAAGCCCTGGGAAGCCACATGTATTAGAAACCAGGAAAGACAGAGTACTAGAGGCCTAGAACAATACATTCATGCAGCTTTACATTAAGGAGTGATGGCTTTGTAAATAAACAGGTGGGCAACAGGATACAATACCATGATCTGAAAATAAATTGGCAGCCACAATGAAACCAAAAATAAAGTCCGTAAAGTGACTTTAGTTTACACTTTTCATGATTACCTCAGTTTCAGCCCCCTTGTCTGTACTCCATTCTCAGGGTTCATTTGAAAGAGAACTTGTCATGGGCCTAAAGTGATTCGAGGCCCAAACTTGGAGTTAGACCAACTGGGGCCAGCCCTGGCTCCACCGCTACCAGCTTGAGAGAGAGAAACCATGTAAGGTTCAGTTTCCCGAGCCTTTTATTATTATTATTATTTAAAATGGGAGGAATGGCACCTACCTAGACAGATGTTCAGAAGATTAGACAAAGTCATGTGCATGCAGTCCTGTGCACCGCGCTCGAGTGTGGTCCAAGCACACATCGGCGAGAGCCACAATGGCCTGGTGTGATTCCTCTGGTTTAGCAAGGACAGAGTTACAGGCAGGTGTTTCCTCCAGTGGGGGCATGAGCCGGGCATGTACCAAATGTTTACTGAATGAATGACTGAATTAAACAAAGGTCCTTCTTCCACATCATTTAAAAGATACTATTAAATCAATATGGCATTCATTTTATATTCTGGATTTTATATTCCAGTATTACTAGAGTTTTATTGTTTTGAAGAAATCTGTGACAGAAAATGCTCTTATCTACTTGACCTCAGAGGAAATAAGTAAATATATTCTGGTCTACAAAAATTGCCAAGAACCGCTGAAGAGGTCCTCTATAAATGTGGGAGGCTAAAATGTGATGAAGAGAATACAACTATTTTATTATAACAAATAGTGGCTGCTAAAATTCTAACTTGAAGAGTTATGAGTTATTTCCCTTTTTCTTCCAACGGAATTTTTATGGGTCTTTACAATAAGTGACCTGCCCCACCGCCCACTTCATAGAAAGATCAGGTGAATTTTTAAACATGTAAACAATAAATTCGTTTAAAATAAGTTGGCCTTCTTAAAAAGGATGATATACCACCCAGCAGAGGACAGTTTCTGACTCTTCTTTCTCACAAAAGGGCTTTATAAGCTACCTTTATATGTGAATGTTGAGATTAATTTTAAAAAGACATTTCAAGTCCTGGGCATACAATCAGTTCATTGGCACAGTTCAGGAAGAAAAAGTATCTGTAAAGATGTCAGAATTGGAGAAGGAAAGCCAAAGGATAGATCATATAGTATATAGTGCATCTTATCAGAATATGAGAGAGAGAGAGAGGAGAAAGAGAGAGAAGGTTTGGGGGGTGGGGCGAGCAGGAGACGGGGAGAGAGAGAGTAAAGAAACGAACATTGGCAATAAATTTGTCTTGGGACTGATTCCTTGGTATTCTGGACACCACATGGGTCAAATTAACTCCATGGTTCAAGGATATCCTGTTTTCTGAAGCTACTGTGCTTTGAACAATTTTGCAGCATCTGTTGGAAGTAAAATATAACCTGTTCCATCTCACTTGTATTTTTTGAACTTCGTCTCAGCAAGCGCCTCAGAAGTTCTAAGAGGACATAACCCATTTTTTGGTGGCAGAGCTTTGATAAAAGTTGATGGTTTCCAAGAGAAATGAGAGGCCTCTGCTTCCGGCCACTTTTCTGAGGGTAAAAAAAAAAAGCAGGGGAGGGTGGCTGGGCAAATACAAACAGTGACCATTAAGACAACAGCTGTAATTGCCCCACACCTCACAAAGAGTGGGCGCTGCTCTATAAACATTTTACTTTCCTAACTTCTTTATACTTAGATTTGTTCTCTGAATATTTGCAGCAAATAAACTTTCAAATGCCCAGTGAAAGACACTGATTCTCCTCCATTATAAAGAAAAAAAAAATGAGGGATTGTCTGACTCTGCCCAAGGACATGTGCTGGCTATAGCCCAGCTGCTGGTGTTGCTCTTGCGGACCCTGGAGAGAACTGAGAGCAATCTGGGGTGGACCTTTAAGAAACTGGGACATTTATGTGTAGTGTAGGGGCAGGGCGAGGAGGGAGTGGGAAGCAGTCGGGGAGAGCAACACCTTCTAATCCTGCCACCTCACCTGACAGGTGTCTTTCTAAGGCTTGGCAGCTACCAACGAGCAGAGTTTTTAAAAACAAAAGCAAGAATAAAAAATCTCTGTTAATGAGTTTTAAAAGATTCAATGTGTGTGTGTGTGTGCACATGTTTGCTAAAATCTAAACTTTAAGGCATATGTTTGGAGATTATTCCTTAAATTAGGAAAAGAATAACTCTGATGCACATGGTATTTCCACCTCAGAAAGCCTTTATAATTAAGTGGAACAGATGTGTGTAGTTCCCAGACGCTGTCTGGCAAACTATCTAGTAAGATTTCAGAAAATTTTTATTCTCCATTTTGGGAAAGTACAGGAGGAGGAAGGTAAAGGCCAAATCTGAGTTAACTACATAATCTATCCTTTTGGGTAACTCATGTTGGCCTGAATAAAATATTGACTCTATTCTTTGCTTTAAATGTTTTTATAGCTAAAAATATAAAATCAGAGATGTCTATGCCAGTTTCTGTTCAAATGCATGTCAGTTGTTATTTTTACAGATAAACATAAGGCTACATAAGCTTACATGATTCTATTTAAGTGTCTCTGACTTCAATGATTAGAAGATGGCAGAAATATTTTCCTATTCCATCCAAGCTTGAGCTTGACTTAGTAAAGAAGTTCACCCTAATTAACTTCAAATGATCGACTTCAATTATTTTTGATAAATAATGTTGTATTATCAAATTACCACAGAGCCATCTAGCAATGCAGCAAAATTGATCACTTAAATTGTGAAACTATATTTTTTAAGTGTAGTCTACAAAAAAATTGCAAAATCAACCACAAACTAGGACAATATTTGAAATGCTATGAAATACAAGGATTATTATGTATAAAATATAAAGAGATCATTCAAATTCATAAGAAAAACATTGACATCAATAAATAGGCAAAGTATATTAACTACAATTCACACATAAGAAGAAAGACAAATTAGTAAACATCTAAAAAATATTTCTGTCCTCATTTGTAATAAAAAAAAATACATAGAGTAAGCCCAGGCTGTGGTTTCATACCTGCCCAGGTGGCATCTTTTTAAAGTAATAACAATAATGTTATCAGGGAAAGGTGAGACTGGTTCTATTCGTCATTGCTAGATGGATTACACACTACTGCAGCCTCTTCAAAAAGCATTATGGCAGGGCATACAAAGAGCCAAAAAGATTTTTTCTTCCCTGGAAATGGATCAATAAAAGTCTAAAGGTGGGGGCATGATAGCTTCTATTGTCACAAAGTGACTGAAAGCACACGAGGAGAGGGCAGCATTCGCTGATTCTGAATCCCAGCTTAGCCTCTCTTCCCAGTGTGTCTGCCATACAGACTCTGCCTTCGTTTCCAAGTCTGTAAAACGAGATTAATAACACCTATGTTCTGATCTTTCTGGAAGCCTTCGGTGAAATCATACATGCTTTTAAAGTGCCAAACATAGCACCTGGCACAGAACAAGTGCTTCATAAGTGGCAGACTACATTATTTTTTATCAATTAAAGACCAAAAAATGAAATTAAAAGAACTAAATTTTTCATTTTCAGAGGCATGGATTAATATATTGTGGCAAATCAGTAAAACAATAAAACAATATGCACAGCCATTTTCTTAGTATAAAGTCTATAGAAATCATGAGAACCCTATATAATATCACATAAAATATAAAAGAATATTTTTTCTCTTATTGAAACTATTCATGTGAATGCATTATTCAAAAATAAAAACAGTTGTAATGGTAGGGGATTATGGTTGATTAGCATTATTTTAATGTTGTTATACTTCTATTTACAAGGTTAAGTAGTAGACTAAAATCAGACCACACAGAATGATTCCATACTTTAGCATGTATGGAGCTTATTAAGTAAACCAAATACACTGTTGTAGAGAAGACAAAGAGACTAAATCACTTCCTGACTAATCATTTATATCTACTTAATTCAAAATATTTCCACATTAAGAGGACTTCTACTTCTATCAAACTAGCACTTTAGAAGGTGACACATTCTGGCACAGGGACATGTAGGCTATTCAGAAGCAGCAAAGAGGGAATCTTAAGAGTTATTTTGACTAGACATGGAGGCATAAAACATTTTTTGAAGCTGGAATATAACTTCTTAGTTTAATTGGCCTTTTTTTTTTTAGTTTTACTAACAACCAAAAGCACAAGAACAATGATAAGATATACTTTTTAGGAAATAAATATGAGAGTATTACCAGCTAATTAACCAATTCCCCTAAATTTCAGTTTCTTGATCTGTAAAAAGGAGATAATCATACCCATTACTCAGAATTATTTGAGCTATAAATAAGAAAACACATGTAAAGCATCCAGCTCAGTGTCTGGCACTGGGAAAATAACTTTTCCTTTTCTTCTTCGATCCTACCTACCCATTTTCTGAGAAAGGATAACATGTTCTATCTAACTCTTTTGATGTGAGAATGAATGAATGAAATAATATGGCCCCCAAAAAAGGTACTTTGAAAAATAAGAAAGCACTTTAAAAACACATAGAATTGTTACCAAAAAAAAAAAATATATATATATATATATATGTTTGGAGGACAAGGGGGAAATACATGTCTAAAAAAGGCTTTGAGCTACAGGAAGGTTTTTAATAATTACTTAGCTCATTAATATTTGTAGCTCTGAGCAGCAAGACCTTTCACTCCTGAGAGGCAGATTTTTCAGATTTTCTTATGAAAATCTTTAGTTGCCAATAATAAAACGATATATATATATTTACTCCCTCTCATTCTCTCTTGTTTTCAATACGTTATTTTACTTTTGGTTTCATTTTGTTCACATCTAGTTTCTCTGGTTTATTACATTGATTTCAGTTAGCTTTATCCTGCTGCCTCTCTCATTTCCTCTGATTTCAGAGAAAGATAAATAAGAAAGCAGTGCCATGACAAACCGCACTGAAGCTTGAGGCAAAAGGAAATGTCAGAAACAGTTTTTTAAAAATTTTCATTATTTGTTCACTGTGGATTTGTGTTAGTTTTGATTTTTTAAAAAATATTTTATTAAAATGTTTATCTTGATTACTGAGTTTTCTGGCATCCCCTTAATTTCGTGCACAAGGCAAATACTTGTTTTCCCAAGTCCCAGCCCTGTAAAAAGGGGAGAAGATCAGAAAGCTAGAAGTGGTGATAAGCAGATGCAACAGCAAAAGGCATATATACACTGGAACCTAATTTGATTCTTCTACTCATATGAAGAAATCTGCATGTGGACCATCCCACGTTCTCCTTTATCAAAGACGAGAACAAGAAGGAAGAGAAAAAGAGAGGCCTCAGGCTCCTTTATAAGGCATCTCCTTTCTGGAGATATTACTCTGATATCCTCGACTTGGTCTTTTGTCTGAATGTCACCCAAGAGCAAAATGGATTATTAGGACAGGCGAAGCAGAAAGGCATCTCTGTGCCATGCTTCAAACTGGCCCATGACGAGCGGGGTTTCCAATCTCTGATGTGAGGGAACAGCATAAGAACAATTTAGGAAGAACAAGTTGAAAAGTGAACCAACAGTACAAACTGTAATGAAGTGAAGCCCCTGCGGGAAGTGTCCGGGTGAGACTGACTCCCTCTGATCCTGAGGACTGCGCTTGTACTTCCTCCTGCAGTGATTCACTTGGCTCTGTCTGGAGAAGGCTGGCCTCGCCTGGGATCTTTTTCACAAAGAACACAACCTTCCATTCCACACTTAGAGGTAAGGCTCCAAGTGCAAAGGGGAAACATCTAAAATGAAGCCAGGAGTGAATATGCCTTGCAGACTATAAATAAATACATGCCATCTGTGTAAAAGGCACTATTGTCACCAAACTAAGACACACCGAACGTTGAGAAACTGGCAACAGGTATCTGCTTCACACACTTCGGCCCAGCTGGATTCAGCCTGGAGCACTGCCAACTGGGAGCTGTGTGGAACGTGGTCAGGTTGTAGGGGGAACTCATGACAACAAATCATTCCATTTTTAACCAATTGCCACCTTCCACCAAGCACGACCACAGGACTCTGAGCTCTAATGGGGAAACTGGGGAGGAAGAAGGAGGAAAAAAAAAAAACTTGGAACGTGTTCTTGCTGAGGTAGTAAAGACTTACTTTCCAAACAAAGCCACCTAACATTAGTGACCACAAGTTTGGCGAAACCAGCTTTACTTGTTTAATGTCTGGCTTTTGCTAATTCACAAGTGGAAAAAATTTAGTCAAATCCTAATTCTGCTTCTTACCAGCACTATTATTGAACATCTCTACACCTCTTTTCTCACCTGTCAAATGGGTATAGTCACAGTCGCTGCCCACAGGACTGTCATGAAGGTGAAATGAGTCAATGTGTGTCAAATGCTTAGCAGTGACAGATACAGAGTAAGTGCTCAAAATGTCAGCCATCACTATCAATGAGACTCGCTGCTCTGGCGAACAGAAGTTGAGCACTCATGTTTATATATTTAAGTAGTTTACAAAAATCTTCAAATCATCAAATGTTTGTTAGCCCCAACCACACTGATCAAAAATGCCATCTTCTCTCTTCTGATAAATCTTCCTACCTCTTCCCAATATTTTCCATGCCACTAGGCTAAGGACATGAGCAACTCTAAATAGCAAATATGAAAATCCAAGCAAAAGAAAGACTACATTCCGTTCTTTTAGATCCCAGTCTCACTGTCTCAAGACCTAACCAACGTGAAAAGTGTGGATTGGAGAAGGTTTTCATGACTATGAATGGCGGGTGTGTCTTGGTGTCTATAAAATTCGGGAAGCGTTACAGGTCTGAGATTGTTGATTATCTATTTCTAATGAATGTCACACCCTGCAACTTCTGAGGAGAAAAAAAAATATCCCTGTCCATGCTAATCAAGGCCAGCTGCCTGGGCCTGTGTCAGTGGTTGAGCAAGGCAGAGGGGAAGTCCCCTACCCCGCTGTTCTTTGTAAAGAAGGGCTTACACTTACTTGGGTAACATCCTCCAGCTGGAAGGCCTTGTCCTGTGGAAAGGCCTCGCTTGCACTTGTGTTTTTTGGCTCTGTTGTCTGGACTGTACCCAGTTCGTTAGGAACTCACTAGTCTCTGCTGCAGAGCATCCACCACACTGCCAAACAGAGCAGAGATGCAATGCGAATTCCAGGGTAAAATCCCGATTAGAGTTCACAGTATTTACTGCTAACTTTAAAGTGACAGGTGTGGTAAAAAGAACCCAAGGACAGGTTCCCAAGACCCCTATCTCTCCATGTGACCTTGAGGTAATCACTTCACATGTCTGGTCTTCAGTTTCTTCATCTATAAATGCAGATCATAGGAAGTTGTTGTTGAGGAACTAGCAAGAATTTTGTCAGCTCTAAAGTCCTACAGAAATGGAAGGTGTTGTGTTGTGATTTCTGTCACAGCTCCAGAGGTTGAGGGAAGATCACTCAACACAATTCTTCTTTAGTCCAGTCTGGCACTTCGAGGCCAGACTCAGCCAGCTGGTGACAGACTCAGCAGCTTTCTGGGCCCTGTTCTAGTATTGCATCATCTGGGGAGGAGTGGGGTGAGGCTGAGCTAGCAGAATTCAAAAACAGCTTCCAGACTTTACTGCCAATGACAACTTGGAGTTGTAAGTAGAATTTTGGAGAGACAAGTTGGTACGTGACTTTGATCTTTATCAAGCAAAAATGTTTAACTAACACAAAATATAAAAAGGGCAGATTTGTGAGTGTGTGTGGGAGAGAGAGAGGGAGGGAGGAGGAGGGAGGGAGGGAGAGAGAAAGAGAGAGAGAGCGCGTGCGCCCACGGGTGCGAGCGCTCCCAAGAGTCTTTAGCAAAGAACAATTTCTAAATGCCTGTCCCAGCCTAGTGAAACCCTTCTTGGTCGACATAAAGGAGTTTCCAAGAGCAAAGCAAATGCTCCCACTAGCAGATTTCCAGACGCCTTCCCGTGATCAAGGACAGGAGGCCTTGGGAGCTGCCTAGTTCCCACCACTACCTGCCTCCACCATGGCAGAAAGAAAAGTGGGACAGAATACTCCGTGCAGGCCCTAGACCTGATTCTAAACCAGGCTCCTCACGCTCAGTTTCCCTTTAGGGAAGGCCAGCCCCACGTTGTCTTCGCTTAGCTCTGCATCTTTTAACAACTACTCAGTACCTGCTGGGTGCAGGAAAAATAAGAAATAAAATCCATACCTGTCCAAATGCCCACTCCATTTGGCTTGTACCTGAAGCTCTCATGTCCTCATGCCCTCCCAGGCCACTCAGTTTTCCATAGAGGTGATGTGGGTGCTGGATGGTGGGAGCAAAGCAGAGAAGACGTAAATGGTGGTGGCACTGACCTCTGGCCTTATTAAAATAGGTCCCCACAACTCTAGGTCTCAGTTAACCACTTGCCAAAGACACGAGCCTGGGTTACTTTTACAGAAAACTGATTTGTCGGCCTAAAAGCTGATCTTGCCTCTGGAATGACTTGCAGAACAGCCCACAACTCACATCACATAGCTACCGTCCAAGCACCTGACCCCTGGAGGAGGACTGTCACTTCAGTGAACAGTGAACATTCACGAACTTCACGATGGAAACTCAATGGCCGCCACAGAGTGATCATTGAGTCTTCGGGTTGTAGAGCACATAGGATTTTAAATGGGCCTCGGGTGGGTCTGCATTTTTAACTGAAATAAAGTGAGTACTAATTTAACTTCTGTCGGTGTTTTATCTAAATCTTTAGCCTGCGTGGGTGCTCCCCAGCCAGGAGGCCTGGACAATGGGCGCAGCCAGCGCAAGGCTGAGCGTCCCTAGCGTCGCACCGACACCGCGGCTCTCAGCATTGGCGACGCGCGGCGAGAAACCGTGGCGAATTGCACCAGCCCACACCCCTCACCTCAATCTCCAACCCAGGGGGAGCGCGCGCTAAACCCCCTTGCTGCCCTGAGCCCCTTCGCCACTGTGCGCGGCCTTAGTGGCACAGGGAGAAGCCCTCGGGGAGGGAGTGGGCCGGCGGGGTGGCAGGGTGGCGGGGTGGCGGGGCAGGGGGCCTCCGACATAGCGGGACACCGGGCAACCTGGCCAGCGGGCCGGAGCGTCCCGGCCGCTAGGAAGCCGCGATGGCTGCTTTCCTGGGCCCAGTGGTGGGGAGGCCCATCAGCGGCCCACAGGCCTCGCTCCTGGCCAGGACCGCCACAGTCGCCTTCGGGTCAATCCCCGGGCGAATTCCACCTCGTCCAGAAGTCGCCTTGTTGGTAAAAATCCTCTGACTAGTGTTTTAGTCGCTTGAGGTCTGAGTGGGTACAGGCGGGCGTCCCCTGGTCGCCCTGGAGATGCAAGCGACCGAATGACAGGCGAAGGGGCATCAGCTCCAATCTCTCGGAGGGCGATTTTAACACGCGGAGAGACGCAGCATACGGTTTCCATGTTGGCGCCGGATGCAAAGAACGACTCTGAGCCGAGGAAGTCTGCTGACTCCGACACTCAGCAATCCCGATTTAGGGGGCCTGATGGCAGGGGCTGGATTTTTGGTTGAGTTGCAATTAAAGGGAGATAATTATGCCCAAACCGCTCAGCGTATTAATATTTATAGCCCGGAGCGACAAGACCTTCGCTCCCTGGAGGCGGATTTTTCAGGCCCAGGCGCAGAGCCCGGAGTCAGGGGCTTCGCCAGTGCCCCAGGGGGAGAAGATGTGATGGGTAAAGTGGGGCTCGTCTGCCTCCCGCGTTTCTGCTAATTACACGCGCGCGGACAGCGGGGCGGCGCGGACGCGCCCGCGCGTCCCCAGGGAGGCCGAGTGGCGCGGAGCACCGCGCAGGCCCGGCTCCGGGAAGCCGGCATCTCGGAAGCGCCGCGATTGTCTCTATTAATTACCCAAACGTCGCCTTCCTGCAATACGTGTGTACCTCCCGGGACAGACGGCGTGTTGAGGAAATGTTCCAACAACCAGGACTCGGGGTAAATATCTTTGTATGCTCCCTCCCTCCCTCCCCGTGAGAGCCTGCGGGCGAGGGCAAAAAGGATAAACGCAGCCTCGCTTTGGGGCGGTTCTGCACAAAACGCCCCCGCGGGCCCTCTGACGTCCTCCATCTGCGGGCGCCGCACGGCGCCGCCTCCCTCCGCGGGGTGCGAGGGTGTCGGCGGAGCCGCGGACAGGCAAGAGGGTCTCTCTGCGGCCCGTGTCGCGCCCCCCGCCGGGTGACGCGCCGGAGCAGTGGGGAAGAAGGGGTTGGTGGGCCGGTCCGGCAGCGGCCGCCACCGGGAACTCGGAGCGGCCGGCTCCCCGCAACGCTCACGAAGCGTCTGCGATTGGCACTTCACCGGCGTGGTGCGGCTCCTGCTTTTCCTGCGCGGGCCATGGGGGCGGGGAGGAAGCGCGGCCCTCTGCCCAGGCGTGGGGGCGGTGTCCGCGCGGGCCGATTCTCCCGTCACAAACGCGGGGTTCCGCGGGGGACGGTTGCCATGACAACGCGGTGCCCGGCGCAGGCCCGCCAGCTGGGGCTGCGGGAGGCTGCGCTGCGGATGGAGCTCTTCGCTGCGGCCGCCGCGGCAGCCAGCCTCTTCCTGCTCCTGGTCTTCCTCATCTTCGTCTCCGTCTACGTGGCTCCGGGCCTCTCCACCAGCCCCTGTCCCAGAACTGTTAACTGATAAAGGAGCGCTTCGTCGTTGCGAGGGGTGTTTTCCTGATGGAGCCGCGCGACACAGATGAAGGAGCCTGCTACATCCCGTGGGGACCCTGCCTCCGGCATCCAGGCCCAGATGTGGCGACAGCAGATGTTGCTTTCCAGTTGTGCTTGGCCAATGCGAGCCGCTCCGAGGACTGGTTAGCACCGACACCAATAAGTGATGAGGAAGACTCCCTGCTTATTAAAAGGGGGATCCACAGGATTTAACTATATTATGGATTATAGCATAGAGGCATATTTAACAAAGAGACATAGATGGCATTGCAAGAGGGCTTTCTTTACACATCTCTGTCTGTACACTGACACCCGAGAAGAAAATGTTTTGGCGGGCATGAAATGAAGTTTTCTATTTATCCGTATAAAGAATGTGTGTAATTCATGGGTGGTGGCGTTCAACGGGACAGAACGTGGCACTAGATAATTTACGACGAGGAATATGCTTTGTGAAAATAAAAGCTGTACCGTTTACTCGGTCTATTGCCATTCGTATGTGTTCAACCCTTTTTAATGTTAGCCAGCTAAAGAAAAATGCAGTAAGGATGGCAATCTTCAGTTTTGTTATGGGAAAGTAAGGGTGATACAAGGGTGATCTATTCGATGCTAATCTCCCATAGATTAAAACACTTGCTCTTTATGGTTTTTTTATGTTTATTGCTTGAAATAGATTATACTGATATTTTCACTTTCCTTTTCTTGACCATCTAGTAGTGTCTTAGGTAACTGTCATGTTATCCATCCCACCCACCCCTTTATCCTGCTTTTTTTTTAACTAAGCTTTTTAAAGTTTAGAATAGTTTTAAGCTTTAATGCAGAAAAATGTTTAGAAAAAAATGTTTTTTCTATACCCAGTTCCCAGTTTTCCCTATTGTCAACATCTTTAGTGTGGTGCATTTGTCACAACTAATGAATCAATTCTGATACATTAAGTAAACTCTGTACTTCATTTGGATTTCATTCTTTTTTTTTTAAGTTTCCTTTTTCTGTTCTTAGATCCTACACAGGATATCACATTACATTTAGTCTTCGTGTCTCTTTAGGCAATGATATTTTCTCAGACTTGTTTTTTTAATGACCTTGAGAGTTTGAGGACTTAAATGGAGTGTAACTTAGGTATAGTGAAAATGCAGAGACCTCAAGTTATAGTTTTATAAGTTTTGACAATTGCATACACCTAAAATAGTCCACTTTCGCATAGAAACATCAAATCTCATATTTGAAATGTCACACAAATACTGCAGATGTATTGATATAGTTTCCCCCATGCATACATAAAATTTACTAAGAATTTTCCCACAATCTTTCTATTCCAACTTAATATTTAAAAATTTTCAGTTCCAAAGGATGTTAAAGAGCTCTTAGCTAATTGTTATCTTAATGAGTTGATCATTTAGTTCACTAGTCTTCTTTTGGACAGAATTTAAGCTACTGATTGTTCTCTATTCTAGGATGTTTTCTTCTCTATGGAGAATATAGTCTAGGCACATTCCTTAAACCAGAAAATTGGGTGATGAGTCAGTCTGGGAAGCTTACTGGGGTGGCTTAGCAACTTAGAAACTGTTTCTTCATTTTTAAGTTCTTAATATTGAAGCAACAATTAATGCACTCATTCTGCATGGCTTTTGGGGGAATTGTTTTTAAGCACATTTCAGGAATTTTGTCATAGACCACTGCTTCTCCTAATTGTAAAAAAAAGTGTTCCACATTTCCTTAAGTCTTTCAGAATTTAACACATGTATAACCCCCAAAGATGTATTTGTAAATTATGTTAAACTTATAACTGGTGTCAACAATGAGGAAAAAGAAAACACAGGTCTCACACCATTGTGAACACTCATACTATAAGCCAGAACTTGATGTAGACACATACATTTAAACAGGTGAGTAACGCACTCATTCATAGAATATAATTTCCACTTTATTTCTGTGGTGTTTCACCCTAGCTGGCTCAGTGGACCTCAGTGGTTGGTAACATAAAGTAGTGGACATCAGAGAGAAAAAAATCTAAAGCTGCATTTCTCCTCTTTGTCATTTACGCATTCATGCAAAACTATTTTAAAGAAACCTAAAAACCTGCCCGGTAGGGTGGAGATCTTCTGACCACATTTAGTTGAAGCTGCTCATATCAGAGGACACTTCTATGAGTAATTTCGGGAGAAATTTTTGTCTAGCATAGCTCTTAGAGTCAGGCCATTTTGCGCCAACACAATTCTGGCCCATGTCATCTTCCTCAATCCTCAAGTAAGAACCAAGCCAGAAGACTGTTCAAAAAGTGTCGGTTAGCAGCAAGCAGATGGTTTCCATTCTTATACCACGACAAAAAAAAAAAAAAAGAAAGAAAAAGAAAAAAGATTACAAAATCTGTGTAATTAGCATAACTATATTTTACGTCCATTCTAAAAACAAAAACAAAAACAAAAAAACTCAATTCCTATACAAACCAAGTAATATGAACAAATATCTTCCAGACAGACAATTCTGGGAGGAAGAGAACATGAATTTTTTTTTGAAGCGTTCATTCTCTTCCTCCCCGGAATGCTTTTTTAATAGTCTATCTTTAATTTTAGTTAAAAAAAAAAAAGACAGTATGAAACAACTTAACATGTGTGATATTTTAAATTATTTACCTGTATTGGGGTAAGCTACGATTATCAGAAAGGATGTCAGAGACACAAATCTCTTCTACATGCTTAAAAATCATATTTTAGAAGCAGCTACTCACTGGCTGAGAGGTCAGCTGATGGAGCATGACACGGAGTCGTGTGTGCTCTGGTCCAGGCAGCAGTGAGTAACGAATGTGACCTCTGAAATTAGACAGCCAGGTCTGTATCTGGTGCCACCACTAACTTACATGTGACTTCAAACATCTCACTTAATTCTGTGTTCTTAACTATAAAATGGGGATAATAATACCAACTTTATAAAATTGTGAGGGTTAAATGACATATGCACATAACACTCAGAATTGGAAACACATAGGAAGCAAGTGATAAATATTATCATTACTGTTTTTATTGTTATTAATTTTTGAATAGCTACTGTGGCCAGATAGTATATTACATGCTGGGTTTTTAGTAATGTGGAAAACAGATGTGTTACTGCATGGACCCCAAAAACTAAATCTCTAGGTTTGAGCCCTGTTTGACCTGTCCATTTTAATTTAACGAGCACTTATTTCTGTCCCATAATAGAGCATTGTCCTAAATGCTGTTGAGTTGCTGTGTTCTTATTCATTATCACAAACGAGACATAAACAAAAAGGAAACGTAATTCCTGGTGAGCCCACTGAAAGCCCCAGGAAGATGAAATCACACCAGATCCTGACAAGATTCCCCAGGAAAGCTGAAGCCAGGACCAACTGCAAAGTCTCCTCCAGAGACTTTGATTACTCAGACATTAATGAGTAACCACCAAGTGTTGGGCACTGCTGAGAGCAGGCTATTCATAGATAAGACACAGTCCCCACCCTCAAGAAGCTTATGATGCATTGAGGCAAGATACAAAAGTAAACACACGATAAGGGTACACAAGATAATTGTTGGGATAGAGATACGCACAAGACACGGTGTTAACATATAGACATTGAGCCCAGGCTGAGGGATGCAGGGTAGGCAAGAAAAATCTCCCGGAGAAGATGCCTAATGTGGGAGTTAAGGAAAAACCATGGCATTTATCCAGCTGAGAAAAAAAGACTGCTGAGCTGAGAATGGGCTGTGGATGGAGAGAAGGGATTAGGTTCTAGAGGAAGAAGGGGCAAAGTTCAGCTACCAGTTGGATGTGGGGAATAAGGGAGAGGAGAGAGTAAAGGAGACCCCGGGTTTCATTTTGGGGCACTGGATGATGATAGAGCCATTGACCAAGAGGGAATCCTGTAGAAAGAACAGGTTTGGGAGGAAGATGTCTTGTTTGATCTCAAATATAGAGTTTGAGGTGTCCAGGGGACATGCCAGTGGAGATGTGCAGTCCACGATGGATACCAGGTTCTGAAGGTATGAGAGAAGGAGCATTTACATGAGCCTTAAGAGCCCATCTCTGTTGCCATACAAATGAGGGGCAATCTATTCAAAGAAGGGGTAGAGCAGAAGACATGCTAAAGAGTGTCACTGTCGTATGTAATTCCTAGCTCTATAAGGCATGATAAATAGTTAATCCAAAGGAGAGCACCAAGAATTTTGTGAGTAGCTCACTTATGTCCTGGGAGAAATCCCTACAGTCTAGGAAGAAAGGAGGCATAAGAATAGGACAGTGGGGATAGAGGGATGCCGCATGACTTGGAAACATCATGAAAACTTACTAAGGTTTTAAAGGATGTCCAATATAATCATTCCTATAACCTGAACTCTTTCAGGTCAGATAATTTCCTATAAAAGATAACAGTTTTGTCAGTGAGAAACCTCAATGAGAAAATAACATTCACTCTGTAGAAAGTCATTTTATAGCTAAATTGAACACATTCCCATCCTAAAGGTATATACAGAATTATAGTTAGTTCCCTAATTTAACTTAAAACATTTTTTATGAAATTTCTCGAAGACTTAAGAATTGCAAAAATGGGTTCTAATAAATGCATGTCACTTCTGCCAACTCCTTTGCTTGTTGTTCTCGGCATACCAATAAGCAAAGAATGAAGTTCTAAGACCTATGAACAAAGAAATCACTCTTACTGACCCAAATGAGTGATTGGGTGGGTGTTGAGGGAGAGAGGAGGGATCTTATAGCTTAGGAAAGATGGTGTGGCCTTGAAATTCGGACTGCCATTTTACATCAGTAAAAACAAATATAAAGTTTTAGATGTTGTTTTCAGGTAAAATTCAGACCTTCTCTATGCTTCTTTTAAACTATAATGGTAGCAGAAACAAAAGGCTTTTTTCTCCTCACATGACTTTCAGTTTAGTTGGCGTTTCTAAACATTTCTGAAAGAGGCCTTCAGGGCGAACTCCACAGCCTGGGAAGCAAAGCTGGCCCCTTTGTCAGTGATTTACCATAGCACCACCAGCTCTGGTTAAACAGTGCAAATGCTTCTCTGAGAGCTCTGAAACGGGTACGTTAAAATTCTGCTGCAAAGGGAAGCCAAGTTTTAAATGATATTTTTGACAAAGGGTCACATTTAATTTAGCAGAAAGTTACATTTGGCCAACATCCTTGCCTGCTCCACATTCAGGAAAGAGGTCTGAGGACAAAGGCCAGTGAGAGGTTGTGCCTTATGGGAATGCCACCACTCTGCATTGAGAGCCAGAGCCCTTGTAGCCTGGGGCAGGCTCAGGAGAGCATCTTGGGGTTCAGAGTATCAGGGGGAGTGTTGCATTTTGTTCCCAAGCTCCTTAGCATTCCATACATCTTGCAGGGCCTGAGAGGGGGCAACAGACAAGCTTCCCTTCTTGCACACTCATGAGGCAGTCACCAGGACTTCTGCAGTTCCAAACCTTTCTTGTACACTCGGTATGCATATTGTCAGTTGCCCTTGTATTTTCCTTGAGTTAAAAAAGAAACCCAAGGTGAGCCTAAGGGGTGTAGAATTAGGACATGAAGGGTCCCAGAATCTCGAATAACATCCATGGCTATTTTTTTCAGAAGAAGAGCACATATTTATCAAATAAATATTTGTTGAATGCTGAATCACTGTAGAGGCATGTTGAATGCTGAATCACTGTAGAGCATTTAGTATAGTATGTTTCACTATTTTTTATAACAATCCTGTGGGGAAAGATTCATATATTATCACATTTTTGACAGATTAAAGTGAACCACATCAAATCAAGCCATTTCTCAGTGGTGTCAAAGAAGTCACTTAGCTGAACCCTTAATCATGAACTGCACCAACACACACATATGCACACATGCACACACACACACGCACATACACACACACACCTTTCAGTTTTGGAAATACCATTTTTAGTATCTTTCTTGACAAAAATGCAGAATATAGATGATAGGTGACATATATTAATGTTAAATTGTTTCCTATATTTTTATATTAAGCATAAAAGGCAGAGTCAATTACCAGACTTCTGATTTTTTACATAGTACTTGCCTAGAATTATTTTCATTTCTCTGGAAACAGCTTAAACTATATAGATTACACAGTTACACTTTTAAAAAAATCATTTTCGATATAGTCTCAGCACACATTATATGATATACTTTTAATATTTCCTGTTACCTATAATAAAGTACAGAAAGAAGCACAAGCTTGAGTAAGAAGGACAAGTGTTAAGTCTATGCACAAGTTTAATACTGTTAGTAGCCAGTTGTGTACAGTAATTATATTTTCTAAACCAAAATCTGGCATCTGACCAGGTAAATGCATGTGGGAACAACACAGCAATATTTAAAACCAGGAGAGTCTCAGAAAAATTGAAATGATTTTCTTTCTGTATTATTAAGTGTGAGGAAAGTATTTTGGGATAGGAAATGCTTAAACATTCTATTAATATTGATTTTAATTGTAACTTTTCAGTTCTTGTTCTTTATATGTGCCTATCTCTTACAAACCTAAAATAACTATTAGTAATGACAGTTCAGCTTCAGGATCTTAAATATTAAAATATTAAATGTTACACTTCAGAGAATATAGTGCTAATTTTTCCCAAGATAAACTCCAAAGATTATGTCTGTCAAGGAATGGGAAAATTGTACATTGAATAATGTCGGTGCAGGCAGATACAGTGGAAAATCAGACAAGAACATCTTTCCCTTTAATTTAAAAATTTGCATTTTCTCTGAATTATGTGGCTGCTTTGATCTATTCTGAATTTTGTCACTGCCAGATATTGCATTGTTTACGTGACTTGAAAGAAAAATCAAAAGAACTTAGGAAATCATAATATCTGGGAAAACTTAATTTATTGAGTACTTACTATGTGCCAATTTCAGTGTTCAGATACAGAAAAGGAAGAAGGAACCAAACAGTAAGAAAATATAATGACTACACTCAATTGTCCAATAACAGTATGACAGATTGGATTGGCTCCTGTCTCAAGAAGCCTCTAAGGGAACAGACTAGTGAGGAGATCATTGCCTTACAATCTGGCAAGGTTTTGATGGGGCGAGAGTATGCACCAGCAGCTGACATACAGTGGCCCGCCCTCCGTCACACAGCCAATAAGTGGTTTGGTGACATTGTCCAGCATGGTGGTTATCTCATGGCACTGCCTCTCAGGGACAAAACCTTTCAAAAGTTTCCATCGAAGGATATTGCTCAGGATTTTATAGCATATATGTAACAGTTGAAAAATACTATGTGGGGATAAAGATAAATAGTCATCTTGAGGATGTCTTAAATCACTTAGCATGTTTCTTATAGAAATCTGTTTCTGCCTATTAAGATTTCAATGTCAAATCTTAAGAGTAGGTATGAGAAAGCAAAGCACAGGAAAGCAGGCACTGCTTGACAAGCTGCAAATTGTAAACTAAATATGCAGCCATTTCAATGGTACGATTAACTAAAAATAATATATTGGCTTATTTACAATATTCTAAGTGTTTGATATCAGCCAAATTACTAACCAACCTGTGCCTCATTTTCCTCATCTGTAAAATGGGATAATATTATTATTTACCTCACAGGGTTGTTGTGATGATTACATGAACTAATTCATGTCAAATACTTGAAACTTAGCCTGCAGCTTAGTGCTATTATATATAAATAGTGTCTTGAGTAGATATATTAAGAAAATAGAAGCTTAAATAATTTGGTTTGGCAGACTTTGTACTCTGAAATCTTCCTTTATTTTTATCTTTTATTTATTATCCATTAAAAATAGAGTCCTTATTTTTTAGAGATTCATACTGAAGTATTGTGGATGAAATAATATGATAGCTGGGATTTGTTTAAAAATAACACAGTGAGTGGGAGCTGGAGGAGGAGTGAGTCTAGAATGAAACAAGATCGGCCGTATATTGATAATTGTTGAAACTGTTGACACTTGAATCTTCGTTAGACTAGTTTCTATTTTTGTATATGTTCAAACCCGTATTAAAAGGTTAAAAAATGATAATAAAGTCAGGCTTTATAGGTATTCTCTGCTCCTATATATAAATTCTCTGGTGGGAACTGAATGTCTAATTTTTCTTTTCAAACCAGGCAAGGGTGAATTTATGTCAGCCTGATGCAGAAATCATGTTGCTACGGCAACTCTTTACCACTTTAAATGATTGTAGCTTCAAAATGGCAGTAGTCTTTCTCCAGTTGATGATCTGAGTACCAAAGAGAGAAACCCATCCTAAAGACCCCTCCCAACCACCCCAACACCCTAAAAGAAGCTGCATCCCCTGCCTACCATGAGGGACTGCGGGGTGTAAACACCAACAGAATTTTGAGCCCAGGAGACTGGGCACGAGGAGCATCTGGTATAGACCCCTGGAGGAAGCCACCTAAATTAAGAATTCTGACTCTGTTGACTGAACTTGATGTGAAGTCCTCATAGTCCAGGTGAGGGCCGCTGGCTGATAAGCTATGAGACCTCTTCAGGAAGACAGACCATCGATGAACATCTGTTTCTTTCCTTTTATGCCCTCTTACAACATATACAGCTGATCAATGACAAGAAATGGAGCCTAACCCTGACTTCCTGTACATTGGACTCTGTTTCCCTAGAGGCCCACTACATGTTATTAGGAGCACAAGAAAACCATCATGTAGCTGTGGACCTCTGGTTATCATTAAGTCCATGCCCTGCTTTGGAGAGACTTTCTCTAAATCATTCCCATATAGTGACTTGAACAGCAACATGAGGGTAGAGGGACCCTCAGAAAGAGATGTGAGTTTCATACCACATATAGAACAAACCAGACCCTTTTCTTGGCTTGCTTGCTAGGATTGGACCTGTTTTGCTGGATCATCCTGGGAATGCCATTTAACCTCTGTATGTTCATTTCCTTGCTTAAAAATGGTTCCCTCAAGGTTGTAATGAGAATAAAATCAGATAAAATATGAGGCAATGCCTTGATTGTTACTGATGTGAATGGGGAAAAGATTACAAAGCCACTTAAATCAATGCCTTTCCTTCCTTCCTTCCTTCCTTCCTTCCTTCCTTCCTTCCTTCCTTCCTTCCTTCCTTCCTTCCTTTCTTCCTTCCTTCCTTCCTTCCTTCCTTCCTTCCTTCCTTCCTTCCTTCCTTCCTTTCTTCCTTCCTTCCTTCCTTCCTTCCTTTCTTCCTTCCCTCTTCCTCCTCCTCTTCCTCCTCCCCTTCCCCTCCTTCTCCTCCTCCTCCTCCTCCTCTTTTAAAAAAATTCCATAAACCAGCCTGAGATTTTTTTTTTTAGCATGTTCCTTAGAGACAGTTTCCTCACATTTTCAACAATTAGTTTATTTTTAAGTTTCTGGGCATTGTCAGTAAGCACCTAGTAGTACATTGCACACTAGTCCTTGAATTCAATCATCCTTCAAATTCCCTGATAGTGCCCATTACACTAACTCACTGTGCTGTCTCTGGCCTCCAATCTCCCTCCAGCCAATCAAATTCAACACTTTATCATGCACACTATTATTAGGTGTCTCTGAAAATTGCCTACACAGTGCAATCTGGAAATCTGGTTACCTGGAATTTTATCTACTCAATCAAGAAGTTGTCTTTATATGGGAGTAATAAAATGTTTATTTTGGCTGAGTCAACATGGAGGGGATTTTGTGTGTGTGTGTGTGTGTGTTTTCTTTTTCTTTCTTTCTCTTTTTTTTTTCTTTAATATTTTCTCAACACTTTGTTCTGGCTGCAGAAGCCCACAGCATCCTACTTGGCATCAGGGATTCAAAACATTTTTAAAGTGACAGAACGTCTATGGTGGTATGTATTTCAATTTATCTCAGAGGTTTGAAACAGGCTGTTTTTCATGAGGCTGCTTCTGTTCTTTTTTATTTCAGGTAGAAATGCTGACAAGTGTAAACAGTCCTTATTTAAAGCTTTTTTTCCCCTCTTGGAAACAGTAATATGAAATCCTGTCTTTGGTTTTCAGAATGCTTGATGCTTGTCAGGCCACTGAATGGGATGTTAATTATAAATTGATTGAGCATGTCTTCATTTAGTTACCACAAAGTGCTGACTATGGAAAGAGAAGCACATTTCTTCTCATGAGCTCCCCATGGGGTAGAGGCCCCTGAGAAGACAGGAGCTGGCTACAGCATGAAATGCAGCATGAGGGAGAGGAATAGTGTGGGCTGGCGTCTTGGGTGAGTTCAAAGTGCAATGGGAGGCACGGAAAGTCCTAGAGCAGTGACACAATGAGAGCCTGTTAAGAACCACTTGTCTTGTGGTCTATTTCTGGTGACTTTGGTAGTCAACAACAATCAAATAAAATCATAAGCAATCTCCTTAATGGCTAAGCTGTCAAATGACAATAATCTAGATGGGGCTCAAACCCACTAAATCTAAGATGTCTCAGTATTAAATGAAGGAAATAATGCAGTGAACTTACTCAATCCAATTATTTTAAAATAGCAGTGAAACAGCATCCTTATTTCTAAGAATAGTATACCAAGGATTTGTAGAGGAGAGGGCCCCCTATAATTAAAGAGTTTTGTGCAGGAGATCCCTATCTCTTAGTAATATTTGCAATCGTTAAAAAAAAAAAACAGATAAAAAGTTGACATTCATGCAGCACTTTGTAAAATCCTACATGAAGAAGCAGGTGAGTCTTTGCATAAAAAAGCTTGAACTCCAACTCAGAAGATGTAAGACCCATCAGCCAAGCAGACAGACATTGACATACTATAAATGTAAGCCACGTGTCCAGGCCCACCAGTTTGAAATGAAAAACAGTATCCAATCAATAGTTACAATTTCATATTTCTCAGGACACAGTATCACTCACAACAGGAGCCCCAGCCCTCCCCTCGGTCTCCCAGATTCCTCACACATACTTCCAGGACTTCGGAGTAGAGAATGGGTGAGGAAAGTGAGACTTGTCTCCCTTGGCTTCCAGGTCAGTTGTTCCCCCTTCCTTCTCTTCTGCCCCAGCTCATGGCAGGCTGTCGTGTGTGGCGGGGAGTGACAATTACTGCAGGGCCTGCCTCAGTCCACACAGGAGTTACTGAATCTCCAAGTTAAGTGTGCCTCTGTCTCCACAGTCACTGATACCGACTTCCTTTTTTGATCTCTGTTCCATGGAAATTTTAGGGAAGTAGCTCTTAGTTTGTACCCCTACTATTTTCTACTCTAATTATTATAAGCAAAGATTCTGAAGTCAGATAGACTTGGGATTTGGCTCCCAGACACTCTCCTCTCTATCTTCATGGCTTAGGGCAAGTCACTGAGCCTCAGTTTTCCCAGCTGTAGGATGGGAATGATCATAATACTACCTCTGTAATTGGGATGTTCTCAGGACTGAACTAATGGATCCATGTAAAGGGCTCTTGCTGGTTCCTGATCTTGGTTAAGCGCTCAGTAAACATTACCTGTTTCTGTTCATGCTGCTGTAGTTGATATTACTGTACTGTTGCTGTTGTTCCCATTACAGTCCCTTTTATGCTGGCTTTCAGCCATGGGTCCATGGGGACATGGCAAGAGAACAACCTTTGTGAACCACACTGCACTACTGTAAGAAAACATAGCCCCATAAAGCAGCCAACGCGATGCCTGGCACACGGCACCTGCAAAACAATACTGATTTCCCCCGTTGAAATGGTCCTTCCCTTCTTTAAACACATGTCTGTCACCAGTGGTCTGAATGAAGGTCACACTTGATTATATATTCTTTCCTCGAGTTTTTATTTTTATCATTTTTAAGCTTTTTGGAAAGCTTTAAAAAGATTTTTGTGGTGGTGTTTTTAACCTTTGTGTTCCCTGGAGCGCCTAGCTTGATTGATCGTTTCTCTTTCCATGTTCTGAGAACTGCCCTCCGCCCTTGGAAACCAGCCGGCTCTGCACCACAGGAGTCCAGCTTCCACCTCTACCTCCGCGCGGTCGCAGGAAGCATGAAAGTCCTCAGTCCCCGTAGCGTGAACATCGGCCTGCGCCAGCCTCTCCTCCTACCCACATTCTGTCCGCGAGGCACAGCGAGCTCCGGCTTGTCGCGTCTTCATGACAGTGAAGGGAGTCCTCGGACTATTTTAAATATTTCCAAAAGTCTAACAACTTTCATGCATGGACCTCATTAAAATAGAGTGAGCCATGGATTTGGCTAGAAGTCCATCAGCTTGCTTTCTTGCTGATGAGGTGCCCTGAACTTCAAAAGTGGAAAACCAATTAATGATTACTTCTTTCTATAATGGAGGATATTAATAAGAGTTCTTGGTGGTAAAAGGCTGGATGCCTCTGCTCTAGTCAACTCCATTTTACCAACGCAGATCTTCATGAAAATTCAACCAAAGGGGGCAAGACAAGTTATACAAGAATGCAAAGACATTACAAGCTTTTAAGGGCCAATGCCTGGTTTTCCTGAAGCTCAGTCTTGTTTCTTTCAGGTTGGAAGCACCTAGGCTGAGGGGTGGGGAGTACACTATTGTTTTCCAAAAGCAGCATACTGCAAACCCGTTTTAGATTTTTGACCACCTAGTGGGTGGAGGACAGAGACACTAGAGGAAAATTCCCTAACCCCCTTTCCACCACCCTTCTAACCCAGGTCCGTTCTCCCCTCACTCCTGCCTGTCAGCTGGCTTCACCTTGCTTGGTCAGTTTGTGGAAAATGAGTAGAAATCCTCTCCTGCCCAGAGTGCTGTGGGTAGTAAATGGAGACTAGACTCTTCATTTCTCTCCAAACCCTAGAGTAGAGCATAGGATGAGCTATTTTGACCATACCGGAACCTTCCTTTTAAAAACAAAAAAAAAAAACTTTTATTATAGCTTTATATTTTTTCTATGATGATTTTGACCACATCGTTTGATGACCCCTAGGAACTGATCTCACTTTAAAACTACAGAAGAAGTGAGTAGTCTGGAGGGATTATTTCACAGTTTGGGCAAGGTGATGACCATTTCCAGTTTTGTGATCTTAGGCCTCATGAGCGCTCATTCTTATGATACTCTATTCTTCTCTGGATTGGCCCTATCAATAAATAAAGATATGTAGGGAAGAATCTCTCCTAAAAGAGGAGCTTGTTCATTCTTGAAAGTATATAAGATTTTTTGTCTGCTTGGGGAAAATGCTATGGTAACTTTAATAGACAAGAACATTTTAATTATGAATCTAATTTGTTTGTATCATGAAACCTGGCAACTTTAATGATAAAGTATGATGATTACACCAAGCACTTTTAGAAATAATAAACTGAATATTCTCAAAAACCACATTAAGATTCCATTTTAGCTCTCATTAGTAGCATCACATGATATGGGTAGGTTGGTTGTTTTTAAATGTATTATATGTAAATCGATTTTGTATTGTCAGAAATAATATCAAGGAACGTTCTGTAGTCACTATCATGCATCCTGCCCAGGCTCCTGACCCATATGTTTCTAATCATGGAAAATTCATGTAGCATTTTTATTTTCATTACATGTTATCTTGATTGCCTGAAAGACGCTTGCTATACTATGCTTCCACCAACCTTGGACTTGTCTGTTTAATAGGAGCCAGGGTCCGATCTGGAGATAAACACTCAGCACTAAGCCCAGGGCAGCACCGAGCCTGGGAAGAGCAGGGCAGTGTCCCAAGTGCAGGCTCACGAAGCAGTTGCATCTCTTCTAAGTGCTATCTCTCACAAGATCACCGGTTCTCGGTTTCCAGAGCCAGCGATTTTGCATCCTACTCACAAATATTAGTGTGTTACACAACATGAATTAAGATTCGAACACAACTTTATTCCATATTTGGTTGGATCATGAAGCCCCGACTGCTGGTTTCTTGCAACCAGCAGCAAGGGATCTGGATACCTATAGCTCTCTGGTTTGCTCATTAAATACATTTCAGGATATGTTTAGCAAACACAATAAAATAATCACATGCCTCCTGGAAACTTTCATCTGAAATTTACCTTGTATGAATGTAAGAAAAAATGAAAGCCCATGAAAAAATAATGAGAATGTAAGATCTTAAATGATTAACTAGATAGCACAGAAAACACTTGTGAAGGAGGACTGAGGGATGCACTACAGTGAAGAAGAGAGAAACATTTCCTGGGCAGGAGAACAACACACGCAAAGGCTTAGAGGCAGGGTGCATGGGAGAGTAGGTTGGTCTGACAGAAGCAGAGCAGTGTGGGAGAAACGGGGAGGCTGGGCCTGGCAGGGAACTGGCTTGAATTTCAGGGTTTTGTCTTAAGGCACGAGCAGCCACTGAAGGAGGAGGTAGGGGTTGTTTCTAGAAACACATTTTATAGAGAGATTTAAAAAATAACAGTTATTGTTGTCCATAATCTGTGTATAGCCTGCTTTTTCACTGAGCTGTATATCATGAACATTTTCAATGTTCTTCATTAGAGCCATTTTTAATTGCAAGATGACTGGTCATTCCTTGTAATCAGATAGATTTTTTTCAACTTTTTTCATTATTATAAATTAGAATAGTGCTGAGTAACTTGTACATAAAACTTTCCCTCCTATTTAAAAGTAGTTCTATGTCAAGATATATTCCTAGATGTCACATCAGTAATATGTGGCAAATTAATTTCCTTGCTAAGTTGACTACTTGATGGGTGAAAAATCATTATCTTTTAATGTCAGTTTACATTCCTTTGATGACTAGGAAAATTTACTAGGTCTCCATACTTTTCAACAAATATTCTTAGGGCAATAGGTAAAGTCATAAAGTAATTTAGTGAACAGATAAAGAGAACATCAATTAGGTATTTTACACCCTAGTAAATCTGTGGAATGTGCAGACTGGCAAAACAATTTTAGTCTAGGCTAAAGTTCTCTTATGAAGCTATATTATTTAAAAATCAATGTGGTTTTTTAAAGGCTAATTTGTTCTTTGGAAAGAGGCAGTAAGATAAGCTAATAAAGTATATCTACAGACATGTGTAGATAGTGAAATCAACTATCCATGTGGCTTAGACACCAAAGTAATCTCTTTGTGTGAACAAGGCACAAATCTGTGCCTACACCAGTATTCAAGTATCTGAGAACTCGCTATTCTACTAATAAAAACACAAGCTCAACTGCTTTTTACTGACCTCAGGAAGTATCTGGAACGATCTCACTGAAGAAGGGCTCTGTGCGGAGCTGCAATGGTTTCCAAACAGTGGTTTCTCTGCACCGCACCCCCCCCCAACCCCCAGCCAATCAGAACAAACTCTCAAATCAATTTACAACGGGATTCATGAAAAGCTCAGAGCGAGATAGCTGGCAGAATCTGCTTCAAAGCCAAGTTCTAAGAGGAAAATCTCTCCCCCTCCTGCTGCCTCGAGGATAGGACCCCATTTTTCAAAGATAAGTTGGAAGTTCATGTAAAATCAGACTGATTCTCTGTGAAATAATTACCACCACTGAGCCGAAGCCGAGCCTCAGACGGCCAGACTCCTGAGGTCTGCCTGACTCTGCCCCACAGAAAGCTTGGTGGTGAGCAGAACCATCCTCTTCCCAGGGGTTGTTTCCCAGACTTAAAATAACACATCCCAAGGCCAGCACTGAAAGCCCCAGAAGACGAGTTTAGAGCTGGCCCTCGGGGCATGCCCAAGCAAAAATTAGGATGAGGCTTCTCAGGAACTAGGGGACTCTGTGCTGAGGCGACTGAGTTATGGACAAGGAAAGCCTTCAGAGTCCACAAATTGTCACAGCACAAAGAACCCCAGGCCATATTAGCCCAGGCCATGGGGAAATGTGTGTGGGCTCTGCTCCATTGCTAGGACACTCTTACAGGTGGTGTAACCCAGAGACTGCACCCTCTACCATCAATGCATCTGCCCTGAAGTCATAAATTCAATGCCCGTTTAATACCCTTGTGAAAGCCAGTTGTTTAAAACTGGTTTTAGAAAAGGCTTTCAGAATTCTATGTGACACTCCAAACCAAAATACTGAGGCTAATTATTCATTTTAGCCCAGTCAATGTAAAGCCAATAGGATTAAGGTTTAGTCTTTTGGCCATAGTATTTTATTCTTATCTTGGAGCCTTTGATGTACTATTTTGGGTGACCTCCATATGCATCAGATTGAAGAAGAGAGTGCATTTTTTAGAACCCCTCCACGTGGAAAGCCACTGTGGCTGGACAGACCCTCCTTGATTTAATTATTGTCATTGGTATAGTCAACAAGTAGGGCAATGAGCATAGGACCTGAGGGGGTATAAGAAATTTTTCTGATGTGTTTTCTGCCTCAGGAAATAGGGACTGTTCATTTTGGGGACTTCCTGTTCTCTTCCATGCTCTTGAAACTGGACACCACTCTGGTGAAGAAAGAGTATGGAGAGCTGGTGCAGCACAAAGAGAGGGATAATTAATCAGGTCATGACTTGGCATACAGCCATAGCTTCCTTGGCAACATGGATCCTTCAGCTGTCAGCAATCACACTACAGGCAACTTTCAATTATCAACGCTAGGAGGGGGCAGTGATGTGGATAATCCAAAACAGCAGATAACTCCTCCAATCATTTATCTTTTCAATGGTTTTCACATGTACACACATGCAAACACACATGATTCCTTCTTCATTATGTTTTGCTTAGGCCAAAAATAAAATTGATGTGCTTATCTTGGGCATATACTAATTGATAAGAAGGTTGACTAAAGGAAGCCAGTCCTTAGATTAAACATTTTTTGTGGATCATTCAGTCATGGATAATCAAGTGTTTAATATGTTGATTTCATAGACTGATAGCACTGAAAGAAACCAGGAAATCATTCAATTCAAACCCTTTGCTTTGCGGATGCAAAACCTAAGTCCTAAGGCACTTGCTTACAACCAACTGCCTGTGGGTTGTCATTATTTCATTCATACTTTTTCCTGCCATTGACCATTCCTTTAACTAATTGTACCAAATGGAAAAAGTCATAGGAACCAAAGTACAGTGTCTGTTCAAGAGTTCCTCATGGACTGCATAGTGTGAAGCTAAGATACCCCAGACTAGAGACCCCAACCCTGACAGCTAATCAGAATTGCCCAAAGAACATTAAAAAAATTTTCTGATTAAATTAGAATATGAAATTGGGACTGGGGTGGAGTGGGAGGGATTGTGGGTAAGACCCAGGCCTCAGAATTTAAAAAAGGGCTCCAGGTGGGGGTGTCTCCATAGTATAGTGGTTAGCACGTCTGCTTTACACATAGAAGGTCCTGGGTCCGCGCCTCACATCTGCTTACACACAGAAGGTCTTGGGTTCGCACCCCAGGTGTAGCCACAGACCATACATGCGGGAAACGGGGGCCTCAGGCCCAGAGGCCCTCCAGGAGTGTGTGGGAGGAGACTACTCACATTCAGAGATCCAGTTCTTAAGGGAAGATGGCAACATCCATAGGTCAGGAGTGGAAGCTGAGGGGGATAAAAAGGGGGGCGGGGGATTGGGGAAAGATCTCCAGGTGAATCCAAAATACAATTGTGACAGTGTAAAAAATGCATTTCAATAACATCTTCCTTGTTCACATCTCCCCTCCTTATTCCAGCCATGACTACTTTTGAAAATACGTTGTTATGGTTATTAGTATCAACTCCTCAGTGAATCAGCCCCAAGGACAGGGCAGGGAGTGATATCTCCAGACGCCAGCTGCCCAAGAAAAATAGCTTTCAAGGTTCCCAAAAAGAAAAAAGTAATAAAACAATATTGCCGCCAGAGTACAGATAACAAAACTGACCACCAGAGATCAAATTTCTTTGTGTTAAATATTAACCGCCTACATTCGATTCTGTAATCTGCTTGCTTGCGTAATCAAAGCCCAACAGGATGAAGTTTAGGCTTTATAATCTGTCGCTGTCCAGGGCTGTCCAGGCTTGGGGCTGACTCTCTAGAGGGGAGGGTCAGTCGCCGGCCGGCTAATAAAGACTCGTAATTAATCTCAATTGGCTCCTTGGGTCTTAGATTTGAACGCACCACATCATTTGGAGGCCCCAGCGAGATTTCCCCAGGTGGGGAGATCTCCTAAGACCTGTGGCCCCTGCCACCATGGGTGAGGACCTGCCCCGTCCAGGGGGCGGCCGCTGAGAGATGTTCCTCAGCCCCAGACGCCAGGCAGACTCACCCAGGAGGGCAGGTGGACAATTCTGATTCTCCAGTGGGGTGAATCAGTCAATTCTGTAACAACTGGGCACGAGCCATCTGGAGCAGCTTCACCGGTGAGTCAGACGGCACTACAGGTATCCAGGTTTCTGGGTATCTGTTGGGGAACTAGTGGAAGGCTGGACACAGCAATACTTCCCTAGTTCGGTCAAGGTCTGAGATGTCAGACTTGACTTCTGGCATTACAGGTATTCAGGGTTCTGAGTATCTGTCTAAGTCTTGGCTTAGACCTGTCTGCCGGTAAGCCCTAGAGTTCGCCTAAGTCTCGGCTTAGACCTGTTCCTGTCTGTGGGCCCTATGAACTAGTGGAAGGCTGAACGTGGTATAACTTCCCTAGTCAGGTCAGGACTGAGACGTCAGATCCTGACCCTGGTTGGTTGGTTTTGTCTTGTTTGTGCCGGCACCTGTCTTGTGTTGGTCCATCATCTCTGTCTTTTTGGTGTCTGTTTTTGAAATTGTAGTCTCTTTAAATGTCATATATTTTTATCCTTCTTCTTTTCCTTATAAGTCTATTGATTCTTTTTTTCTCCTCGGCTTAGCTGCTGCTGCCCCGCCGGACTGGTCCCCAGGGGAACACATGGCTCTTGCTCTAACTTTTTAACTTTTACAGGTATCATATTTTCTTTCACCGCTGTTCCGCCATGGGTCAAGCTTCTTCCAGACCCACTCCTCTGCAGTGTCTCCTCAGTAATTTCAAAGACTTCAGGCGGGGCCCAAGGTTGTGGGTCCCGTGTCACTCCCTTCGATCTCCAGAGGTTCTGCCAGTTAGATTAGCCCACATTTGGAACAGGGTGGCCATCAGAGGTCACTCAACCTGCAAACAGCTTTCAGATGAAAAAAACTGAGGTACAAGAAGTTTAAATAATTTACCCAGTGATAAAAGTGAGTTTGTTTTTAATATTGAAAATACAAGAGTTAAAAAAGCTAATAGGGCCTGTTAGGCTAATCTTCTTTATATTTTAGATTAAGCAGGAGAAGAACAGTAGAAAAATGGTTGTGTAAGTAGAGATTGAAACAGGGATAGTAGAGATGGTTGTGCATTTGTGTTGAGGTTTGAGTCTGGAGAGTAAATGTGAATTTGATTAGAAGGTTCAGAGTGTAGAGTCTCCTTTCTAACTGGTCCTTCGGTTTGGGTTAGAGTTTATTTTTATGGGAAGGTGATTTGTAAAAGAGCTCTGCTTTGGTTGGTTTAGAAAGAAATAAGCACTTATAGATAAATTAAGTCTTCCTAAAATGTACTATGAAAAAATATATGCCTTTAAAATTATAAAACTGGTATATTCATAAATTTGCTAAACTATTGAATGCTGATATATAAAACACAGTTTACAATTGCCTACTTCATTGTTTTTCTCTAGAAATTAAGGCTACTAAGAGTTATGAATTCTAGTATGTGTAAATGAATTACTAGGAATAATACAAGTAAAGGAAAAATTCTGTATACAAAGTATGCAAGGAAAATAAAATGTGTTTTGAGATATAAAGGAGTGTTTTTTAAGAAAAAGGAGAGTAATTTTATCCTAAAATAGTTTCAGGTTATTTAAAGGTTGAGGCACAAAAGAAGATATAAAGTATAGAGATTTATTTTGAAGAAATTAAAGGAAAGGTGTTTGTCTTAGTTAGTTATTTCTGAGTGAGTGAGAAGAGGCAAACTGAAGGAATGAGAAAAGTATAGAAGGTTTGTGAAGAGAAATCCTGAGAGAAAATAAAGGACAAGAACATAAGTAACATATGAAGTTGTAAAAAAAGAGAAAGAGAAAATCTTGTTTTATATAGTCAAGTTGGCTAAAATTAAATGTATTTATCATAAGGTTTTAAAATAAACTTTAATATCAACAGTGTATTGACACAAAACTGGAGTTTGGATTATTGGTCTGTTCCTAATAAAGATTGTAAAAGATTATTCTTTACCTGTGAACAATACACTTAGAAAACAAAGATTCTATATCTTATCAAAATAATTTATTGTGCTTTATAGTCTTTATTTAAAAAACTGAGTCTTCTTAACATTAAGAGTGCTAAGTTTTTTATATAGTCATATTTACCTTTGAAATCTTTTATTATCACTTTGGTTAAATAGATAACTAAGTATTGTTTCATAGTGACCTGTGATCCTATTTAATCAAGTGATCAAACCTTGTAACATTATAACAAATTCAAAATAACTTTAAGACTTCCCAGAGGGCACCTGGAAAATCTCAAAGGTTTAGTTTTGTCACTTTGTAAAAGAGAAATGTTAAGCTAATTCAGTTTATTTGATATATTAAATTATATAAGAAGCATTGTCAAGTAATAAATGATACTTAACCTTCTTTAGGTTACATTTTTATAAATACATGTTACTAATACAAGTGTTTCAGAAATTGTATAAAGTTCCTAGAAATTTGTCAAATCTTTCAGTCATAATTTCAGTTATTATAAATTGTTGTATGTCATGAATATCAAGAATAGACCTGACTATTCAGAACAAAAGGCTTATAAAGAAGAAAAGGGCATGGCTCTGATTTGGGCCATGACAATAAAACTATTACAATAATTATATAGTTATGATTTGAGTAAATACGTGGTCTTGATATTCAAATTAGAATTTCAGATAACAGAAAAGATCTGTATGACTAGAAACATAAAAACCTTCTTTCTCAGAAAAACCGCAGAGACTAATCTCTCCTTTAGAGACTATTTTCTTCACTCATCAGCCCACCTGGGATGACTGCCAGCAGCTCTTGCAGGTTTTATTCACTTCAGAAAAAAAGAGAGCAGATCCTGCAGGAGAGCACCAAGGCTGTGTTAGAGCCAGACAACAGCCCACTACAGACCCAGCTCGTATTCAACATGTCCTCCTGGACACCCGTCCGCCTTGGGACCTCAACACCGAACAAGGTAAGGAGGCTCTCGATCAGTATTGCCAGCTTCTGATAAATCCTTGCTTTTGTCAGTCAGTCGGCCCCAGATATTAAAAAAAGTAATAAAGGATAAGAAGGTTTAAGGACAAAATTTGACTGAGCTAGTTGAGGTAGCTCTGTGCATCTTCAACAACCGGGATAAAGTTACTATCACCCAGATTAAGAAAATGACTAAAGTCCTACTTAACAACAATAAGCCCCACATTCAGTTCCTGAAACTGCTGCTCTCAACCCGGCTACCCTGCTACCAGATGACGACCCCAAGCAGCCCATACACGACTGCCTTGAGGTCCTAGAGAACGTCACCTGCACCAGACCGGACCTGACAGACAACATCTGGCCAAATCCAGAGGCCGCTCTTTTCACAGATGGAGCAGCTTCGTCACAGAAGGAATCAGGTATGCTGGGGCCGCTGTAGTGACTAATGAGACTGTTATTTGGGCACAAGCTCGGAGCCATAGAACCTCAGCTCAGCGGGCTGAAATAGTAGCAGTGACTCAAGCTCTGCGGTGGGGTGAAAACAAGACTGTGAACACTTATACAGACAGCAAAGAGGCTGCCAGAAAACCAGTGGGGCCAATTGACATTCTGCTGGCTCTACCCAGGTGCTAACGGACACACCCTACCTACACTTCAGGAGAAGTTAAACAACAAACTAGGAGGCAAAGAGAAATCTACTGGGTAGGTTAGGCTCCTAGACGGCCACATTGTAGTACCTGAGGCCTTGAGCTGAGACCTTATAACCCAGGTTCACCAGAGAACTCACTTGAGAAAACCAAGTTAATTAAACTGTTAAAAAGAGACTATTACATTCCGGGGCTGCAACAAATGGCCAACCAGGTATCGGCCCAGTGCCACATCTGCACACAAGTGAATCCAGGGCCCTCCAAGAGTACAAGGAGACGAGACTTCGTGGACAAGCCCCGGAGAACATTGGAATTAGATTTTACAGAAATAAGCCCTAGAATAGATTTAAGTATTTACTTGTGTTCATTGACACCTCATCAAGATAGACTGAAGCCTTCCCCACCAAGCAGGAGACAGCTCAGGTAGTAGCAAAGAAGTTGGGTTCAGAGATAGTACCTCATTTGGCCTGCCCATAGCACTGGTCCGACAATGGCCCGGCGTTTATCCCAGACCAGCCAATCTTTAGCCAAGGTTCTAGAAATTAATTAAAAGCTACATTGTATTTACAGATCTCAGAGCTCAAGACAGGTAGAGAGGATAAATAAGACCCTGAAAAAAAAAACAAACTTTAATCAAGTTCAAAGAAACTGGCAAAACTGGGTAAGCCTCCTTCCCTCCCCCTGTTAAGGGCACGATGCACCCCTACTGTAAAGAGATCACACCTTATAAAATCATGTTTGAAAGACCTCTTGTTTGTTTTGATATATTCAGAATCTGTAAAATAAACTAAGAATCTTGTATATTAATTCATACATGTAAGACTAATGTGTTCATAAAGCATAGATCTTGCTTTAATTGTATAGCTTTAGGTAAAACCTGCTGTTCTTATGCTAACCATTCAGGCATTATTAGAGGCTTTAGTCAGACAACGGCTCAGCGACAGAGAAGAACAACTCCAGAGAACAGGATTTGGTACGAAGCGTGTTTAACTATCCCTGTGGTTGACTACTTTGCTTTCCTCCATTACAGATCCCTAATATAAGCATTTCTAGATTATTATTTAGACTTTGTATAATTAATTGGTTAACTGCCTATGTCAAAAAGCAGGTACAGCAGTAAAACTCATGGTCCTCAGAGCAAACTGCCAGCCACTCAGGGTTGAAGATTCAATTATTTGAATTCCCTTAGAAAACCAGTGGGGAATGTAACAGTGTAAAAAAATGCATTTCAATAACATCTTCCTTGTTCACATCTCCCCTCCTTATTCCAGCCATGACTACTTTTGAAAATATGTTGTTATGGTTATTAGTATCAACTCCTCAGTGAATCAGCCCCAAGGACAGGGCAGAGAGTGATATCTCCAGATGCCAGCTGCCCAAGAAAAATAGCTTTCAAGGTTCCCAAGAAGAAAAAAGTAATAAAACAATATTGCCGCCAGAGTACAGATAACAAAACTGACCACCAGAGTCATATTTCTTTGTGTTAAATATTAACCGCCTACATTCGCTTCTATAATCTGCTTGCTTGCGTAATCAAAGCCCAACAGGATGCAGATTTAGGCTTTATAATCTGTCACCTCTTCAGGCTTGGGCTGACTCTAGTGGGGAGGGTCAGTCGCCGGCCGGGCTAATAAAGGCTCATAATTAATCTCAGTTGGCTCCATGGGTCTTAGATTTGAATGCACCACAACACAATCAACGTTGAAAATCACTGTCCAGAGCCAGAATCCCGACTTCTTCCCCTACAAACTACATAACCTCGAATAAATCCCCTCATCTCTCTCTGCCTTAATTTTCTCCCATTTAATATATAGAAAACATATGCAGTAGTTCTGTTATGGACTGAATGTTTGTATTCCCCTCTCACCAAATTCACATGTTAAAATCTTAACCTCCGATGTCATGGTTTTGGGAAGTGGGGCCTTTGGAACATGATTAGGCCATGAGGGTGGAGCCCTTATGAATGGGATTAGTGCCCTTATAAGAAGAAATACAAAAAGTTTAGCTTGCTTTCTTCCTCTCTGCTCTCTGCCATGAAGCTACAATGAGAAGTTGGCCATCTACAAACCAGGAAGTGGGCTTTCACTGCTTCCAGACACTGGATCTGCCAGCACCTTGATCTTGGACTTCTCAGCCTCCAAAACTATGAGAAATGTTTGTTTGTTTAAGCCACCCAGTCTATGGTATTCTGTTACAGCAGCCTGCACTGACTAAAACACATTCCTAGTACACAGAAACATAATATAGATGTTAGCTGTTATAATTGTTTTTATCATTACTACCGCTACTATTGCTATTATATAAGGCCTTATAGAAGAAGCAATATGCTGAGGGTAGTTCTGGAAACATCAAGCTTTTGAAATATTGACTTGAGACCTTGAAATTTAAATTGGCTTCAACAAGATATCCAATGTGGGGGATGTCAGTGTAGGGCCTGGGAAGAAATATATCAGCTCCTGAAAGCAGATTCACTGTTCAACCTGATGGAAAAGGAGGACCGTTTTGTGGGTTGGATTTGAGGGCTATTACCACAGCATATGGCCATCGCTCACCTAACACTTACCACATTGATTTTAATCATGCGACAGTATATTGTCAGAGTCTGAACTCAAAGCATTACCAACCCTATATTACATTATAGTCACAGTTCCCTTCGTGCAGCTATGATGCACTTTACATTGGGATAAATGTCAAAATGTGTTTTGGTCCACTGTGGTAATGATATCAGTTTACCTGTAGTTTTAAGAAATTTTGTATTATAATTCCACTCTTAGACCAATAATTTTTTGTTTTCCTTTGTTGTATTTTATCAGCAAACTGATGGTTTAGAAACTATCAGCTATCGCCTTCAGATACTACTGTTCTTTAACAAAGTGGCAATCAGTTTTGTTCTAAGGAAGCAGACATAAAGTAAAAGCACTTTCAGCTTTAGAAAACGAATTCTTCTCAAGAAATGCTTCTTACAAAAATGTTATCAAATGAACTTCTCTCTAGAAAACTATTACTTTGTAGAAAACTACAGTTTTATTGAAAAAATTTAGACTAATCACTTCTAATAGCATATAAAGATTATGAGGTTTGTGTATTATAAATGCTACTAAATTTCTCTATGTGTCCTGAAGCAAAACTCTATATAAGCTCATGCTGCATCTACCTTTCTGGTTGATTTGTCATTTTCCAAATTTAAATCTCAGTTTTTCTCAGACTTGACCCTTGTCTTTGGCATCTTTCTTTTTCCCACTTTTTCTTTACACAGTTTTAAGCCTTCAGGTGTGTTCTCATACATGGTCAGTCACAAGGTGAGATTGGAAAATGTGGGGAGAAAATCCTCAGCTCCTGACCTAATATTACAGCTATATGAATCTGACACTTGAGTGATTTGCTGAGATTACCTAATAATTATTAAATTCACTTGCATTAAAGAGCCATGAAGGCCTCGAAGACTAAGGAAAGACTGATCTCAAGGGCTCACAATCTTGAAAAGAAAATAATTAAACAGGGCACAAGGGCTCCTCCACAGCTTACAAGCTGTGTGACCCTGGACAAGTTTCTAGCTTTTCTGAGCTTTACTTTCCCCATCTGCAAATTGGAAATAGTAAAACTCTTCATGACTGCATATTGGGAGGATTAAATGAAACAATATCTGAAAAGCAGTTTGCATGTTAGCTGGCATAGTAGACATTCAATAAAGGTTTGTTCTTACCTCTTACCCCTGCTTCCCGGTTATATAGCAACACTAACACACACCTTAAAAAAAATCAGGATGCACTTAAAACTGAAAAATATTTCTAATTAAAGTGAGAAATATTTTAATTAAAACTTTCCATGTAACTGCTATATTAATTAAATGCACACATTTAGCAGCCATCAGTTCCAAGGACCAGCTGATTCAGTATCCATAAATTACAGGGTGACAAGTTCAGGGATGGAGGTTGCAGGATAATGACCTCTCATCCTCAGAGTATGTGAGGCCGATTTGACAAAAGAAAATACAAGTTTGATATATAATCTTTGAGTTTCGAAAGATACTTATCATAAAAAATCAAGTTGAAGATACAAATAATAAAATTCTCTAAGTAACCAATATTGTGCAAACTTATTCAATGAAGTTTTTTTCCCCCTCAAAGCATTGCCTATGTGGGTATCGCCACACCTTGTTTAACCACACTGATAAGCACCCTTGGAAACTCACTGTTTAACTTATAGAACTTTGGACTTTGTGGAAGTGAACAAACTTCAAAATCTACTTATTGTTAATGTTGTTGGGGATTGCGCTTAGAAACGATTTTTCCAAATTTGCTTTGCCTCTAAGTAGTATTTGTAACTGGTTAATAATATTAAAATGCTATCGCTTTTGAGGTGATAGATTCAACTACATATCATGATAGATATTCTTTTGAAAAAGCACATGTGTTCCTTAAAATTATCTAAGAAAGTGCATTTCTAAATATAAAGACTCTATTTTTAATTGGTTTTAATCATTTTTTTAATAAAGATGTTCCTTTGAAAAATATTCTAGCACAAATACATCATATAAAACCATACATATGCATACATTAAACTTTAAATTTGTTTCGCATTGAAATGAGGAGTAATCATTTTAGTTCTGTTATTAAAAGTTACTGTACCACAAAATATGAATGCAAACATTAAAGAATTTAAAAATGTTTTGTTTTTAAGCAATGCAATAGATATTCAAGTATACAAAAAATACATATACTGTATTCTTTCTCTGCCCTTCACTCAGCCTCATGAACCACCAACCCCATGGCCAACCCTGTCTCATTCACACTTTCATTCACTTCCTCTCTCCTGTATTTTGAAACAAATTCAAGACATCATATAATCTTAGCTATAAATATTTCAATACTTATCTCTAAAATACGACAGCTTTCTTTCCAAAAGAAACATAACACCATTATCACACCTAAAACTATTAACGACCAGTCCTTAAAGTCATCAAATATCCAGTCAATATTCAAATTTCCAAAGTCTCAGATATGTCATGATTTATTATTTTTTAAAAATCAAGATCCAAATAAAGTCCATATTTTGTAATTGATTGATAGGTCTTTTATGTCTTATTTAAATTATTGGTCCTCCTCCATCTTCCCTCTGTCCCTTGCAATTTGTTTTTCAAGAAACTGGATTGTTTGTCCTAAAAAGTTTCCCACTCCCAGGATTTTGCTGATTGTATCCTTCAGATGGCACTTAACATTTTTTCTGTACTCTATTTTCTATAAGTTGGTAGTCAGAAGCTTGATCCATATAAATGATTTTTAAGCATTTTCTTTGATTTTCATTCCCTTTTATTCATTCAGCTTTACTGACCTACTGTGTGTCTGTTACTGCTGGTTGCTATGGAAACAAAGATGCCTCAGTGTGAAGGAAATGAAGGCAGACAGAATTAGAATCAATGTATTCAGTGTTAAAACAAACTTTAACAAACAAGCTGCTAAGGGAGCAACTAACTTGCCTGAGAGAAGCCTCTTAAAGAGGTGACTTTTAAACTCAGTTTTGAAAGATAAGTAGGATTTTTCCAAATGAGAACATAGGGAGAGAGGAAGGGCAGGGAATTTCCAATCCAAGAGATCAGCACATATTGGAAGCAGAAAATTGTATAAGAAAAAATAAATACTGCTCATGGATCTATCCATCTTAGGTAGGAACATTGATGACAGTGTTCCTGACCTGGATACAAATATCTTTAATTCCCATTCCCCTATTTCTATTCTATTCAAGGAAAATCAGTTGCTTAGTTGCTGCCTTGTCAGTCTCTAGAGAAATCTGTAGCTTTTGCAGAGCTGACCATTGTGGCCAAGTGGAGCAGGAGCAGAGTATGGACAAGATTCCAAGAGCGGCAGAGAAGGAATAAAAGGGGATAAGAGGTCAGGGGAGCTGAGCAATTGTGACAACGCTTCGGGCAGCGTCCTTGGGCACAGTAAGTGAATGGCATAATATTTTACAATGTATTCAGAGGTAGCCGTTGGTAAAGACAGGGAAGTGAAGTTTATCCTCATCACCTTTAGATGCTTCTCCTTCTCCCTCTTCCTCCCCCTTCCCCTCCCCTCTTTCCCTTCCCTTCCCCTCTTCCCATACCCTTCCTCTCCTTCCCCTTCCCCTCCCTCCCCTTGTCCCACCCCACCTCTCCTCCCCTTCCCTCTCCCAACCCTTCCCCCTCCTCTTCCTCCTCTTTTTTTCCCTCTCTCCCCTTCCCCTTCCTCTCTCCTCCCCGTCCCCTCTCCTCTTCTTTCCTATCCTTTCCTCTCATCTCTCCATGCTTTCTCCCTTATCATTCTCCCACATTAATAGAAGGGCAGTATCTGATTCTGAAAATATGAAAAGATGCCTGGGGAAGAAAAAAGGACTAGAAGAAAATGTTGGGGGAGGAGTGAAAGCAGCAGAGAGTTCCCTGGGCATCCCTTCTGGCGTAACACTCCCAATATCCCAGGCTGCCTTCTCTGAGACAGTGTCCATCCCCTCCCCCCATCCCAACCTAACAACACCCCCAACACACAGCCCTAGCTGAACTATTTGTCACTTATTTTTAACATGTTGTGATTGTTTCCACTTTAGGTCATGCTGGTTCATCTAATATGATGCTCCTAACCTCCCTTCTCTAACTGGCAAACTCCCACTCATCCTTTAAGGCCAGCTCAGGGTCCACTGTCCCTTGTCCCTGTGGAGCCTTTAACTGTGCCTCTATTGAATGAATGAACCACTCCCATCACTGTGCTTTCTCAGCGCATGCGCAGATCTTTGTTCCCACATACCTCACTCTGCATTAACACCATCTGTAATGTACTCTTGGTTCATCTTTCCTCCATTTGACTCCTTCCATCCATCTTTAAGTCTCTGTGCCTAGTCTAGTGCTGGCACACAAAGATATTCAGTAAACATTTGCTTTGTGACTATGTATTTGAAACTATACACTATAGAAAGGTTTGGCTGGCACCCAACTCTACTTTTTTTTTCTCCCAGTTATAAGAAAGCATCTCATATGGTGGTCTAGAAATAATGTCCTGACCTTGCTATTATGTCATAAGGCCTAAAATTAAGTATCAATTGATCTACAATATCGTGTATGCCTTGACATCTGGGGAAATCTGGGAGACCTCAAAAGGCCTAACCACAAGGTCCCTTCTCTGTTCTGCTCCAGAGGGTAGGTCCTGTAGCCAAACAACCCTCCTTATCAAATGAACCAGGTATCACTCACTCCTGCTTATTCTTGAATAATGAGTTTCAGTTTCCCGCCAGCCCTCAGAATTCAAACAAGCCAATCACCTCCTCTCATGGGAACCAGGGGCTACCCCACTTTTTGATACTACAAAGAAGCCTGTCCCTCACACCTTTTGGTTGTTCATTCTATTCCAGAATACAACCTTCATGTGGCCTTGTGAGCAGTGCCTTCCTCCCCCTGGCTGTACCAGTGACTAATAAACTGCTGTTAATCTCATCTGTCCATTGTCAGGTACTGTGTGTCTGCCATCCCCACAACTCTAGGACAGAAATCCCTCCCTCACCAATGGCAAGAATAGAAGGCAATTAAAACAACCCGCAATTTCAGAAGAATGGCAGTGATGGTGGGAAGAACCAGGTTGGCAGGGATGTAGAAGACCTAGAAGTCCTGGTTCATCTCTCCTGAGTTTTTTGTTACTTTGGGTTTCTGAGTTCTTAAGTGATCCATTTGGTTCTCAGTGCTTAAAAAAAAAAAAAAACCTTACCAAAATGTGTGTGTGTCTAAGTAAAGGCTAAAAGATTTATGAATACATGTGAGTAGTTCAGATATTTCAAAACATGACAGCCATGGAGTGGGAATATAACTTTTAAAAAGGTCCTTTGTTGAAAATGTCTGACTTAAACCAAGCTAATTTTGTAGGATTGCTGAGGTTAAACTCCAAGAGAACTCTGGGCTGATTCCCTTACATGCCACATTGTTTTGCCCTCTTTCACCCTACTTAAAACAAGGCGAATCCATTCAAGACCAAAGCGCTGCTCGGCTGGGGTAATCCAAACAAGAGTTGATTTTTTTTGGCTTGAATTATTTCCATAAATGCATCACTCTCCACCTGGCATTAGTGCTAGGCCAGTAGAGTTATTCTGCAGTTACATTTCAAGTTTGTAAAAGAACAGACTCCTCCCAATCAGCAGCTCTGAATGCAGACCCCAACTTCAAGATGCAAATCCATGTCTCTTCATTTAGTAAAATGCTTACTATATAATACATAATAATGTTTAAGACACAGGTATTAGAAAAATGAGGAAATAACAACCCAAAACTAAAATGAAAAAAAAAAAAAAACCCAAGCTTCAGAAATCTGTCAGAATGTTCCCTTGAAAAAAACTCCCCTTGCTGAATCATTCACTTTTTAGAGCTTTGGTAATTAATTTCAAAAAATGACTTTGTGTTAGCAAAAAGTTCGAATTCCACCCACAGTTCAAGTCCATAGCTCTCTGGGTAGTTGCCCCAAAGCAGTAGGGTATTATTACTCTCTGATATACCTACCACCCGCAAATCATTTCAGCCCACAACATTCCGCCATCTTTCACAGATATTTTTTTAAAGGTTCTTTAAAATCCAGAGGAGTTGAATACATCTGATAAATATCTGAGACACTTTGAACAAGGTTCAAAGTCATTTTTTTTTTCCTGAGGAAAGACAGTATATTGAAGACTGAACTCTATTCACCTTTTCAAATTCCCTATATATGTTCTACATTTACATATTGCTATCTATGGGTTGCAATAGTATTACTTATTATTTCAAATCCATCTTATTATATAGAGTACTTTACTAAAGCTAGCAATAATTCTTACAAGCCTGAAAAATGGGTTTATTAATTTAGTAAAACCTAGGTAAATAATGTTTCGATAGTCCTATAGCATTTCTTTTCCTTTCTCACCAATACCCTCTTAGGAAATCCAAAAAATAACACTATAGACAACAGGTAGACATGGCATATCTATTTATGTGTTCAATTCTATTTATAAATGTTGCTCCATTTACCTTTTTTATAGACACCGACGGATGGAGTAGTTACAGAAATTTGTCCACAGTCTCTCAGAACTAGGAACGGCACAAAAATCTCACTCCTGACTTTTCAAATTGGCCACTGGATACCCCTGGGAACTTCTAAAGTGCAAAAGAATATTGACAGCTATCATGCTCCTCATTTCCAGACATGCTCACATCTAAAGTGAGTCTCAGTAGGATTCCAGGCCCAGGGCATCCTTTTCCTCAATTTTCTTACAGGCTATGGGAAAACTAACAGACAGACTATGGTCAGGAGTCTGGCTTCTAATCCTGGTTTTGTCACTAACTAGCAGAGTGTCCTTGACAAATTCTTCTTTCTGGGCCTCACTTTCCTTATCTGTAAAATGAAGATATTGGACCAGATAATTCACAGGCTCTCTCATATCTAAGTTTTTATGTACCGTAGATTATTTCTGAAGATGGTGAGAACAGCCCCTTCTACTTCCTACTTCTTTTTGGTGGGCTATAATTTCCCTAATAATTACAATAAAATTCGCACATTTTGACAAATGTATATACCTGTGCCTACACCACCACAATCAAGCTACAGAACATTTCTATCATCCCAAAAAGTTCCCTAAGCCTTTTTATTGTCAATTCCCACCCTCCAGCCCCAGGCAACCAGTGATCTTCCTGTTACTCTAGTTTGCTTCTTCTAGGATTTTATATAAATAGGATCATACATAATGTATTCTTTTGTGTCTGGCTTTTTTTCACTTGGCACAACCACATCTTTTTTTTTTGCAATTTGCCTGTACCATTTGCCCATTTAAGAGTGAATCTATTTCTCAATCCTTTGAAACCATGGCTAGCCTTCTGACTAGCTTTGACCAACAGAATATGACAGTGATACTGTGTAATACCTTTCACCCCCTTGGAAGATAGCCATGACATAAAAATGCTTGAGCTACACTACTGAATTATGTGAGACTACATGGAGAGGCAGGCAGTGGCCATGTAAAGTAGAACCAAGGTGTCTCAGCACCCAGGCAGATGTGTGGGTGAGGCCACCTTGTATCCTCCCACCCTAGCTGAGGCACTCCAGTCAAGATTACATGGAACAAAGAAGAACCATCCTCCCTGAGCTCTGCCTGAACTCCTAATCCAAAGAATCATGAGCAAATAAAATGATCTTTGTTTAAGCCACTAAATTTGTTAACTGAAATGATGAACCTTCTGCCCTGTTGTAAATTCCAACAGAATTTCTTTCCAGTTCTAGGACTATTAGCTAACTACATAAATGTTTTATCTTAAATCTTTTCTACTTCTCTTACTTCCTTTTTTAAACTGAGGTATAATTGACATAGTTTCAGGTGTACAACATAACGATTCAATGTTTGCATATGTTATGAAATAATGACAATAAGTCTAGTTAACATCCGTCACTACAGTTACAGAATTATTTGTGATAATTTTTCAGATCTACTCTCTTAGCAACTTTCAAATATGCAACATAGTATTAACTACAGTCTCTATGTTATACATTACACACCTGTGAACTTATTTTACAAATAGAGGGTTGAACTTTTTAATTCCTTCACTTTACCTGTCCCTTCAACTCACCACTCCCCCCAACCTCGTCATCACCATTCCCACAATCCCTAGAGTGAAACAGAAAGCATCCTAAAAGTGAGAGCTCATTCATTATTCTCCTTTGGAAAATTGAATGGTGGTGTGACTATCTCTTGACTACTTTATCAATTATTGCTCCAAAATGAAAAGAGCAAGTTTGAAGACAGAGGTTTTCTTTGTGTCACATAGCTTTTCGTTGCATGCTTCTTTCACTATGCCTTTAAATTATGTTTGTTTTTTATTCAGAGTCAGTAAATATTTACAAAGCCCCAAGTACTTTGCCAGGTACTGTGCAGGCTCCAGGGAACAACAGTGAACAAACAACTCCCAGCTCTCATGGGTTTTCGTCAAGTAGGAAGAGAAGCCAATAAATAAATACATAAAATATGCAACAGTCTCAGGTGGTTTTAAATGCTATGAAGAAAAATAAAAGAGGAACACGGGACAGAAGCAGTCACAAGCTCTAAAGCCAAACTTATCGAGAAATATTCTTCCCTCTTTGTCACTGAAGGTTGCTGCCTAATCAAACAAAAGATGTTTTCACAGCTCAGTCAAGCCCTTCTTAGGTTCAGTGGCCTCCCACCTTCTCTGACCAGGCACTTTCTCCAGAAATTCATAAAAATCATAAAATCATGGTATCCCCCACCCACCCCCAAAGGACCCCCAACTCCCATCCTGCTTCCTGCTCGCTCTACTCCCCTCAGGCTGGCTGTTTCTGTTAGGGCCTGTATCTGAGGCACCAGGGCTGTGTGAGCATCGCCCACCTCGTTTTTTTCTGTGGCATTCCGTTATTTCTGAGCGAGGAAAACAAAAGATGTTAGGAGGGAGGCTGCACAGAGAACTCGCTTACGTAAAACATTTTCGTGGCTACGGCATCCACTATTAAAGGAGATGGAGTACGTGAAGGCGGATGGTAGCTTCTACTGCTACAGACACTAAGACTCAAATCTGAATGAAAATGTGAGGAGAAATGCAGATTTTTTTCCCCCTTTCTTTAATTGATATGGAAAAAAATTGCCCACGGTTCCCCCCCGGCGCGCTCCCTGCGGAAAGCGGCCGGCGGCCATTCAGCGGAGGCCGTGTGGCAACAGCTCTTTTTCCTCAGACAAAGCCTCCTTGTAAGTCCCTCCGCTGTGCACATCACCACGTTCGGGGGAAGAAAAATGGAGCTGCCGCTGCCCATCAGGCAGCCAGACAAAAGCGGCGGGCAGGCCGCTCCACGCCACAGGGCGAAACGCCCTCATCTTTGTTCCCGCCGCGTCCTCCACATAAGGGCTCCCCGCATTATCGGAACGGCGAGGCCGCGTGGAGGAGAAGACGAGCCCGCACCACGCGGGACGTCCCGCTCATGCCTTCACCGGCGGCCCGGGCCGAAGGCAGCACGGCGTGACTCCCGCCGCCTTCCCCCGCCGACGCCTCCGCTCCCCTGGAAGTAGCGCCGACCGCGCGCGGAGGGAAACGGCCGGCCACGCGGCGCGCCGCAGCGTCCCGGCGGTGACGCGTCCGCTGGAGCGCGGCGGCAGCGGCGCCGCTCGCCGGGCCTGAGCGCCGCGACCCCGCGGCCTGGCCCCTGCCGGGGCAGCCGCCGTGGTCCGTCAGCGCCGGGAGGCGGCCCACGAGGTCGGCGGCGGGGCCGGGGACGGCCGAGGGCGCCGCGGCGCCGGCGTGTTGGGCCGGAGCCCGCACTCCGCCAGGCCGGTTCTGTCCCCTGAAGCTTGACTGCAGCTGCTGCAGGTCGGGCTTCGGTCCGGGGCGGGCGTGGCAGCTGGGCCGGCTGACTGGCTGGCGGGAGTCGGCCTGGTGACCCTTCCCCAAAGCCCACCTCTGGGCGGCCGAACCTCTGGCCCTTGTATTGAAACAGGATGGTCGTGAGGGTTCCACGCGAGATGACGCAGGTTGAGGTGCCCGACACAGTAATTTCTCCACCAAAAAAAAAAATTATATATATATATATAGACACATGCAACAACATGGATGCATCCAAAGATATAATGCTGTGGGGAAAGGTAAACGCAGAAGACCACAGTCCGATTCCATTTCTATGAAATTCTAGAAGACGCAGAACTGTGGTAATAGAAAGCAGCGGCCCGGGGAGCGGGGAAATGGGTAAGGATGGAATGCAAAGTGCAGAAGGGAACTTTGGTGGGCGATGGAATAATTCTATGTTTTGATAGTGATAGTTACAGGTCAAAGATGGTTGCCGAAATGCATCACACTGTAGTCTTGGGTGAATATTAATATATTCCAATTACACCTCAGAATAAGGAAGAAGAAAGTTGAAGAAGTGGCTATAAGTATTTGTGCATTAAGGGACAGATTGGGGAAAAAATATTAGGACTTAACATCTGATCGTTTAGTGAATGCTGTCTCTGAATTGAGTAGCTCCTTCCTGTTTCCTGAGAATCAATGAATATCAGCGCAGGAACAGCTCGGGTCCAAGAAGGATACACTGCACCCTACCTGGTTTATTCACCTCCCCAGATTTCCCACCCTACTAACCTCATTTTTGCCGCTTGCTCAGTGCGAAAGTCTGGTCTCTGCTGCTTTTTGGCTTCCTGCCAGGACAGCCTACCCCAGTGTGGGCAGTCAGCCTTCAGCATTGCCTCTCTCTCACACCACAGCACTGAAGAAAGCTCTGATTCCTACCGCTAGTCTATACTCCCGGTGAAAAACCTCGAGGTATGGCATGCTCTTGCTTCCCTGGCAGTTGCAAGGAGGGACAGTTGCCACACCCAGAAAAGCAGGAACATTAAAACCCCATGAGCAAACTAACATCAAAGAGTTCAGAAAGCAAGTTGTACCAACATATAAACCCTCCCCTCCCATGGAAAGAGGGTCTCCAGCATGAGGGTCTCCAGGCTTATCTGGAAGCTGCCCTTTGGGACCAGCAATCAGCTGTACTTTCTTGTACATTTGTTTTTAGCTCAGTGCTGCACCTCCTTGTATTGGCTTTCCTTTGCATTTCCCCTCACCCTTGCCGCCCGGGGATTGCCCCTCCTAATAAAAATTTTAGCACTTAAACTTGGCCTCAGGCTCTGCTTTCTAGGTAATCCTTTAGCAGCATTTGGGCTTTAGGTCTGTGCTTTGCTGAAAATTTCACAGCCACAAAAATAAAATAAGATTATTTTTGGCTCTGGCTTACTGTCCTATCTGCCCTATACTGCTACTTTAAAAAGCAACCAGTTGAGACCACTGCTAACTACATAAATTTATATATATGTGCCACTGTTTAAAGTTGGTAAAGATAAAAGTTTGGTTTTCCATTTATTGGTGCTTAGTGGTGTTTCCTCTCAAGGATACGTGTTTTAAATATTTGGAAGCTTGAAAAACTTGGGATGCATGTGGGTGCAAAACAAATAAAATGCTTTTCAATCATGAAATCATGATCATAAAGATATTAGGGGCAGGGGGTCTAGCTATATGTTTTGAGTTCTTTCATAAAGCCATGTTCTACCTTTCCTAAAATCTTATTGACAGGTAAGGTTACTTTAAAGCCTCTTAAGAGAATTCTTCTGGTCTAGCATACTTTGAAAAATGATTTTTCTTTGCATTATTTTAAATAGTGACCACTTCAGTAAGTTTGTATGTGTAATGATAGCCACTGGCTTTGTGGCCTCTTGTTTATTGCTAAGTTTTCTTCCCTCCTACCTGACTTGCCAACCATCTGTAACTTGATTAACAGTAATTTGAGATGAGACTGGCCAGGTCATATGTTAAATAGGACATTTCCACCTTCTGGACCACAAAATCCTCCCCTTCCTGGCCACTTAAACACTGTTACATAATCTACAAACACAGGGATCTGATGATATCCTGAGACATATGCTGACAAAGGTCACATCAACAAATCCACCTTTCTATTTTTAATTAGACTTATTTTTATTGTTTATAATCTGGCCTATCAGAGCATTAAAAATTATTTTTATTTTTTATTTTTCATTTTTTTAAATGTATTTATTTAAGCCTAGCACCTGGTCTTCCTAGGTGGTTTCCCATCCAAGTACTAACCAGGCAGGCCTGACTCCACTTAGCTTCCAAGATCAGATGTGTTCAGAAAAAATTATTTTTAAAAGTATGTTCTGCTCTCATGTATATAATCATAGTGAATTGGTTTTTGCAGAGAAAACTTTGTCATTCTATAGCATGTAAACAATTTTTAATCTTTGCATTTGAAAAAAGTTTTATCTCAGGCAAACATGAAGCCAGGCTGTACATATAATGTATTTAAATATCTTTTCACAAAAAGAAAATACATTCTAGAATATCTTAGGCTACAAATATGCAGTATCAGAGGATATCCCAGTAAGCAAACATTAGAGCTTCTCTTTAAATACTACCACTTGATTCTTTCCAGATATATGAGGGCAGATAATTTTAGCAAACGTACAGGTTTTATATATACAAATAGGTGCTGCCCTTGAGAATAGGTCATCAGCTTGCTGCAATTATATTCATTACTCAAACATTTTTAGAATTCTTTAGAAATTCGCCACAAGAGACTAAGTTACATTCTTTTAAATGGACATCATCAATAGCAAATCTTTCTCCTCTGAGAGTAGATTTAATGTTTATAAATATCTAAAAGTCATTTGAACCAGACCAAGCTTAGTAACATTGTTTAGTAGGGAAAAATTAAACAAGAATAAAAATAAATGAACTGAGTAGTACTTTACAAAAAATTAAACTCCAAGAATTAAAGGAGAATTAAAAGGAGAATTTAAAAAAAGAATTAAAAAAAGATTGAAGCAGAAATTAATGAATTAGAAAAGAAATGAAAAAAACACAATTATTGTTCAATTCCAAAAGTACTTCTTTGGAAAAAATAGGAAGAAAGTAGAGAAATACCTGGCAAATCTATTTAATAAAAGAAAGAGAGAAAAAGGAAACAAAGTTATGAAGGAGAAAGGAGACAGGTGTAAAGAAGTTTTGGTTTTTATAAAACTATGTAGAATACTATATGTAGTTAGCTTTGTGCTAATACATTTTTTTTTCCTGCAAAAACGTAAATCATCCAAATTGAATCAAGAAGAAATGCGGGGGTGGAGATTAAAACTAGAGAATTCCAAAAAATCTCACCGCTAGAAATTTTATAGGCAAATTCTTATAAATTTTGAAAGACATACAATTCCCTTTCTAAATACATAAACATTAAAATGTAATTCCTTTTTATGAAGCAAATATAGTTATTACAAAATCTATCAAAACTGGTACAAAAGAACACTCGAAAATATAAATCTACATAAGAGATCCAAACCAATGCCAGAAATCCCACTTACAATACCAGCAAGTTAAATTCACTGAAAAAAAGTAATTTTTAACATGATCAGGTAGAGTTAGTCTAGAAAAGCCAGGATATTTTTATAATAGGAAAATAATTGAAATAAAAAATCATAGGTCATATAAGAAAAAATGCCATCTCAATAGATGAAAAATCTAACACCTCCTCCTGATTAAAATGACTAAACCATATTTAAAAAAAAAGTCTTAGTAAATATAAACCAATGGACAACATCATATGTTTTAGTAAGATTTTATAAAAAATAATGCTATAGTAAGACAATCAAACAGTAAGGAAGAGGAAAGGTGTAAAGTTAATTCCTTAACCTCTCATCACCATTCATTCTCCCTCCCAGAGGTAACCTCTATTAACAGTTTCTTACATATCATTCCAGAAATTTTTCATGCATAAAAGTGCATGATATTTCCTTTGAAAAAAAAGAACAAATAGAATCATACTATATATATTGTTCTACACTTGCCTTTCTCATTGTACCTTGGACATCTTCCCACTTCAGCATATACGTCTACCAAAATTCTTCATAATTTTGAATACTAGCACATGAACATATCATAATTTCTCATTCGCCCATTGGCAGCATTTAGGCTGTTTTCTAGTTTTCTGTGATTATATACAGTTACAGTGAGCAGCATCCTTGAATACCTTTGCCCATTAGTGCTAGTGTACTTATAAGATTAATGCCTAGCAATGAAATTGTTGGATCTATTTTTGGATAGATGTTTCCAAATTAGCATGCAAAAAGGTTGGTTTAATTTATAATCTCACTAAAAGTGTATGCAAAATTTTTGATAATTGTGAGGCTAGGTGATGGGTACATGAGAGTTTGTTTTACTGTTCAATCTACTTTTGGGTATAGTTTTAAGTTTCCATACCTAATAACATTATAGTAGAGACATTATTAAAATCAAGTATAAAGATGCCTGCTATTCTTTAAAATTATACTGAAGCAATTCTGTAATAAGACAAGAAACATAAATGATAGCTAAAATATCAGAAAGCAGAAGAAAAATTGCCTTTATTTACAGATGATACTTTTGCCTAAAAAAAAAACCAAGAGACCTGATTGAAAAACTATTATAAAATAAATATTAAAAATCCAGTGACTCAACAATAACCTGTTGGGAAATATAAATATATAACATATATATAACATATTTATATATATAAATATAATAAGATCCTATTCACATATAAATAATATTGGCAAGAACTAGAAGGGATCTATAGAAAAAGAGAGAGAGAAAGCACAAAAGCAAAAGGATTTTAATAAATTGAGAAATCTGTTATGCTCTGGAATAAATTTATCTATTTTTATTGTGATTTTAACTAAAATTCCAATGGGATTTTTTTGAAGTTGAAAAAAATTAATTTCCGTTTGGAGGAAATAACAGGAGAGAGTAGCCAGAATATTTTCGAAAAGAAAGAGTAATAACAAGAGATTCACTGTACCAGATGTTAATACATATTATAAACCCACAATAATTACAATGATTTTGAACTCCTGAGAAAAGATTGATAAATAGATTGATAATATTTCAGAACAGATAAATTTGAAAGAAAATTCAATATGCCAATAAATGAAGCATCACCAATAAAGACATGGATTATTCAATAACTGATAGTAGAAAAATCAACCATTTGGGAGGGAAAAAAATCAAATTAGATGCTCACTTCATACTTTTTACTTAAATACATCTTGGATGGATTAAAGAGGCAAATGTGAAAATGAAACAGTAAAAGAACTAAAAGAAAATATAAGTGAATATCAAGTGATTCTTAAATGGGAAAGAATAACTACAAAATGATAGAAGAAATCATTTTTATGTATCTGCATAAGCACCTGTATGTCAAAAATTAAAAACAATATTGAATAATAAGTTGCAAAGTAGAAAGGTATTTGTCAAAACCATTGTAAAACGGCAGAGTTAGTTTTTGCACCAAGGCCCTTAAAAGCCTTTTCAGAGAAGAAATCCCAACACCCTTGAGACAACAACAGCATAATATTATGGACATTAACTCAGAAAGAACCACTTTGAAGAGGTCATTTGGAAGAATCATTTGTCTCATTTTTAGAATGTTAGGTTTTTGTTGTGTTCCTATGTTTTGTTTTGTTTGTTTCCATCTCATTTCATATGTACAAGGTGATATTTGGATTACAAATGCTTTTTTCTTCCATTTATTTTTCAATAGCACCCCTAGAATATTGTTCCCTGGATCCTCTGGAAGAGATTCACTTGATTTATTCTCGCCCAGAGTAGATACTCTAACTATTCCCAGTTCCAGATTACAAAGGATGTGTCTTCGTGGCTTTAAGTACAAATGGGCAGCAAACTAAAATGTTAACATAAAAAAATCATTTGAGATGAAGTTATCAGAGAAGAAGCTAAGCCAAGTGAACATGATTCAGAGAAAAGGAGGCAACTGTTCAAAGAACCTGCCAATCCTCAAATACAGTATGCGGGCTCGGCCAGGATTCTTACGCCTCACCCCCATCCTTAGCTCCTTAGCTGTCACAGACCACATCCAAGGAATATAGCCTAACTTAGCAGTGCTCAAGAGAGGCCTTAGGCTGGAGAGATGTGAGGCTGTGAGGAAGTTGGCTTACCTCAGTGGGAAACACTGTCTGATGCCTGCACTTGTGCTAGCACTTACCAGGGCTTAAAACCAGGACTGTTTTGAGCATGTTCTGGCCTCAAAATATGCATGAATTCTCTCATGTAACCATCACCAAACAACCCTTAGGTGCTTTTATAATCTCCATTTCCACATTAGGAAACTGAAGCACAGAAAAGTAAGGGGTTTATTGACGTTCACACAGCTAGAAAATGCTAGAAGCTGTTTTTGAGCCAGGTAGTTGAAACTAGAGCCCAAGCTCCTTGGTCGTATTTAACCACGTACAAAGTCCTTTCATCCACAAGATCTTATGTGACCCTCACAGCTTTATGAGGAGGTCAGGAAATAGTCTCCCCAATTTACATTAAGGCAGTGAGAAATCAGAAATGGGTTATTAAAATTAGTCGTCGTCTCTTCTTCTTCTTCTTCTTCTTCTTCTTCTTCTTTTCTTCTTCTTCTTCTTCTTCTTCTTCTTCTTCTTCTTCTTCTTCTTTGTTCTTTTTTAGTGATCTGAAAGAAGCTGACAGGAGAGCATGGATGGACATGTGATAAAGGATGACTGGAGAGAAAACAAAGCTTAAAGGCTTGGATCAGACAAAGAAATGCCTTGAACTTTATGTGGATTAAACACAAGCTGCATGGAGGGGAAAGGAGCTGGAAACCAGCAAAGGGAGGTTATCTAAGCATAGTGAGAATGCAATCATTCCAGCCCGTGAGCTATCTCTCAGGCCTAGAATGAAGCTAGATGACAAACAGTGAAAGGAATCATCCACAGCATTCTCATCATGCTGAGCTCGGCTCCCTTTCCTGAAATATTAGCTCCTATTCCATGTCATTGTTTGTCTGAGAATCCTGTTGTTAAATTTATGTCTCTGTTTATTTACCTGGCCTTTGTTGGTTTAGATAACAAGGCTAGAAGTTGTGTTTAAACCACCAAAGTGAAGCTCCATTGCACAACAGGATTTTCACCTAGTTTTTAAATAGAATCATGGTAATAAAGTTTGTACAAATACTTTTAGAATTTGCTTACATAGAACTAAAACAGTATTGTTGCTTGCTTTTTGATCACATTTTTTTTTATTGTGACTTCAAAGGAACTTCACAAGAAACATGAGTATTCTCAGAAACTTATTTTTATAAAATGATTTATGTTAAATGCACTGGACCTCCATCCATTTAAAAGAAAATATAGAATCCTGTTGCCCACTCATTTATTTGATATTTGTCTGAAAAAGTATCAGAAAAGATACACATATTCTCTATTCATTTCGAAAAGTTCTTAAGTCAATATGCATCATCGACAATAAGGGAAATTCTTTTACCTACTGTAAATTATATCATTAACCTCAAGTTTTATGCAATGTAATATCATTATCACAAAAAAAAATCTCTTTAGGTATGAACATTTTCATAAATTTCCATCTGAATTCTCTCACACAATGAGTAAATTCCATTCAATAAGACTTTCCTAACTTCCCTGTCTTGCTCCAAACGTACATTCTTTCCTTCTCTAATTCTTTGTCGTCAACCCTCAGTGATCTGTAGCAACCAAACAGGTTTCCAGTATTTGATCTCAAATAGTTAGAATGGAAAAACTTGGGAGATTGTTAAGATTCAAGTATTTGGCTATGCCTCAGGGGCAAAAAAATAAAAGTACTCTTAATCCACGGTTCTAAAGACATTGTTCTTTTTTTTTTTTTTTAATGCTGGTGCTGGCATGAATGAAATATAGAATGATTCATCCCGTGAGAATTTGAATGCTGGCAGAAAACCACACAGTGAGGAAAACATAGTCAGAAAATGGAAAGAGAGGTTCTATGGATGCAGGACAACAAACATAGCAGGTTTGACTCCTCATACTTAAAGACTGCTAGAGGCCAGTGACATAGGACACCAGGATGGGAGAAGAGCCGAGGGTGAAAAGTTTTCTAAGCTGACTGTTAAATAGATGTAACTCACTGACGAGTGTGCCCATGTGGGATTTTAATTACTGAGACATCTGTTTAGCGAAGTGTACTACTAAATAGGGATCAAATACAGAGATCAAATTACGTGGGGAAGAGAGTGGAGATGACATTCACGACTCAGAAGAGAGAGCTATCGGCCAGGGGAAAATCAATCCCGGCTCTACATCTCACCAACAGAGAAGCAATTATTTTAGATGTGGAGCTGGTTAGCATCCTAGGTCATGAATTGAATTAAATAACCCTCAAGTGGCAGAAAACAGAACAAACCACTGTATTTAACTGTCACTAAGACATGCTACAAATAAATGGTCCCAATTCCACCTCTTTTCTTTCCCTCCTCCCACATAGACTTCGTGTAGTTTTCTTAAATTCACAGCTCTCGTCCTAATTTAGCCTTTCCTTCCCAGTGGCATGCAATAAACTCATCTAAATAGATGGCTTGAACCAGAGGCAGGATTTGCTTTCCACATTCTTACAATGAGATACTTGGAAAGATGAAGAAAAGGGGCAAGGATTAAGTCACCATTTGAGTTCCTCCTGTGGGCTCCATAAAAAGTCTAATAGTTCAGAAAAACATCCTGGAATCAAAGAGAAGCTCGAGTGGCCCTCTTATGGGCAGTTAGTTAGCACCTGGCAAGGTAAAGAAAAGAAATTGAGACTCAAATGAGTAGCTGGAGGCAAGAACTGTAGGAAAGACCCCCAAGCAGTAAGGAGGGCAAAGAGAAGCATGCGGGTTTTGAAATGAATGTTTAAAAACCAGTCTTACGTACTCAGGGTGGCCCCTGGCAGCTAGCTGTCTGCTGAGCTCCAGTCAACAGCTGGCAGCCTCCTGTCCATAGCTGACTCTGGGCAGAAAGGTGATCATTTTCACAGCCTTCACTCCGGCTCTCCATACAGCTTTCCTGCCCTCATCACGCCACCATTCTTCCAGCATCCAACTTGGATATACTGGTTTCCTCAAAAATGCTTTCCTTCTTTTTGCAGATAATGGAAACCAACTGGAGATAATTTAAGTAAAAGTGAATTTGCTGGGTGGATACTTGGGTATCTCAAGTAACCCAAGGAAGAATTGAACAACCAAGCCTTCCTCAGGGAGTGCTGGCCCAGGGCAGTCCCCAGAACCCCAGAAGCTGAAATCCACTAATTCTTCCGGAGCTGCCATTAACGACTAAGGTACCAACTTGCAATCACTGGCTCTCTGTGTCAAATCCAAAATCCCCAGGAGAATCTCTCTCTCTCTCTCACACACACACACACACACACACACACACACACACTATGTATTCAAGCTCACGCTGTTCAATAAACTCTGAAAAATCCTCCTACAGTTTGTGTTCATTCCTTTGAAACTGGTCTTCTTGCTACCATTTTAAAGTCATAAGAACTACTTCAGGCGCTGCTGACTTGAGTTGAATGGATGTGGCTGACAGCACAGCCAGATTCTGATGCCAAGTGTGAACAAAGTGGCAGCAGTCCTGACAGAATAGAACTTGAAAAGAGCCTATTCTTGCTTGGGTGAGCTACACTTTCAAAGTGTTCTGGCCCAAGGCCCATCAGAGAATGCCAGCAACCAGGAGAGCTTTTAGAACTCTGCAGCCTCATTCATTCATTCAATCATTACCAACGATTGCCAGGCAACTATGCTAAGTGATGTGCGCAGTGCAAAGACACGTTTCCTGCCCTCATGGTGCTTAAACATAGACCTGTATCTCTTGTGTGAGCAACAGTGTCAGGGCTCCTAAGAATAATTTTTCACACGAAGACTGTTTTTGTTTTTGTTTTCAACTCCTTCCCCCATGCTCTTGGATGAAAAACCCAAGGATTTTGCCTGAGTTGTGAGGCAATCTCACCGTCAGTGAGTTAAGATTTTACTCCCTGCATCAGATGAAAACTAAGGTCGCGTCACAATTAACCACAGCCAGGTGTTACTTATTTTTATGATGTGATTTAGAGGGTATGACGTTGGGTGGGTATGGAATTATTTTTTGAAAAATAACTAACATTTTCTTCCTTATCTGAACCAAACAGATAACTAAATATGTTAATTAAAAAAAAATTCTAGCTCAGTTGGAAGCACACTTTAGAAGACATTTATCAGTTAAACTGCCAGAGGAAAGTCAAGAGCTTCTAATTAGCAAGAGCTGCTAAGGCCACAGAGACTCTACCCAGGCCTATATGTGCAAAGTGTCTGGAACTTTGGTTTGGGTTTAGATCTGAGAAAATTTGATGTTTGGGTTTGGTTTGATTCCAATCTGAACTAGTGGCCTGAGTGTTCTTAATTTTTTTTTTTTCGGTTCAGTTTAAAGTGTTAATTTTAAGGTTTAGCAAATTATTAAGGTGCATTCTAGTTGCGGGCCGAGGGTTTTATTCAGTGCATGTCTGTGGTAAGGCTGTAAAAGGTGTGACTAGAAAATGGCCGCCGCCGGAGGACGAACGCGTCGGCCCTTGGCTCTGAGGAGGAGATGCGAGTGGAGCATTGGGCTATCTGTTATGGTCGCCCCTTGTGGTGCTCAGATCCACTTCCTTCTCCCCCCGCCCCCACCTCCCCAGTAACCAGCAACTCCAGGACTCTGGTTGGCCTTTACTGCTGCGGGAACACACGGAGGTCCGTGGGAAACCTACAGTTGCTACAGCTGCAACAGATCTCAAGCCTGAAGCGACTGATACATTATTCCAGTTTCCACCGCTCATTCTAGATTTGCCTCAGCCTCAGCTAGCATCCATGCTGGTCTAGGCAGGTGACACCACAGATGGGAACAAGCGCTGTGAACACCTGCATGGCAGCAGCAGATGACATGGGGATCTGCGTCACCAGCTGGTACAACTTTATTTACTATGACCTTTGGCCCTGCTCATGCCCAATCTTCTACCTGCCACTTTTATCTTTGAGGTGGATTGCTGCTGGGCTCACCCAACTTATGAGCTGCTGGATCTGACAGAACCTAGTTCATGATGGTGATCTCTGGTTGCAAAGTTACTTGATGCCCCACGGTCAGATGCTCCATTTCAAATAAGGCCTATTAGTTTGTAAGAGCTTCTATTTGAATGGTGTATAGATCTCTACTAGAGATGGTGTGACCTTGCTCCAGAATCCTAGGAATCTGTGCTGTGGTTCTCCTATTGGGATTATTGGTAACTCTGCATGCCATCTTTTCCCACCACGGATCCCTCTAATACCATACGGTCTGCTGAGGGATACGGCAGGGCTGCTGGCGCTGGTGCCCAGGCCTGCTGCAGAGTCGGTCTTTTCAAGTTCCCCCACCTGGTAAAAGAGTCGAAACAACACTCTAACATGCATGAGAGACAACTACTGCATATACTTAATGAAGGTCCCCCAGACCACATTCCCACAGGGGCCAGCCTCTCCTTCGGTCAACAGACTCCAGATCTGAGAACTGGCGCGGGTCTTAAAACTAGGTAAGTGACTGTGGCTTTTCGTTGGGGCAGCTGCCCTTAGCCTTCTGACCACCATTCTTGATTTGTTTTTACTTTATAAATTGATACCCCTATGGACTGCCTCTAGGAACACTGAGTTCTATTCATCATAGTTATAGCTCCCTAAGGATTGGATCCGTGGATGCCACACCAGTTTTGCTACTCATTGCAATAATTGCACACCCCTTGCTTCTGACAGTCAAGTACTGTCCCTTGGCCTCTATGGTGTCGGGATTCTATAACCCTACTGAGGAGCCCAGTTCTGTAACAGTGTCTCTCCTCCAGTCAACCCTGGTATAGAGAAAAGCACCACCACTGAGTTTCTCAGTGGTCGTTACCCTCTAATAATGCATCCCTTGTTGCCTTGGTAAACAGTGTGTTCTCTGGAACCTCTCTTAGAACAGTCAGTCAGTGGGTTTCCATGACTACGCGGGTTATGCGCTCCAGAACACCCGCCCCCATGAGACATCCGATATCTCTTTCTAGTTGGCCAGGGCAGGTGTGGCATTTCCACTTCACTTAGTGTGGGTGGTTGATTTCTCCAAACTTCCAAGAGCCATCCTTGTATCTGGAGGTCCTTGCTAGGGTGATAGATCCTGCATCCTGGGAGAGTGTGCCCATCATTTATGTGCTCTCCATAATCCAACGTTAGTCTTCATGATTGCACTGCTAGGTTGGAGTCAGATTTTTCCCTGCTGCATGCAAAAAATATACTGTAATGGTCACTCATTAAGGACTCTCCCAGCCCAGGTTCCAGGATGAACAGAGGTGAATGGAGCCCCAGTGGAGTTGCTTTCCAAAGATCTACCATCTTGCAATGATGATATAATATTCTTGATCCAGTCTCAAAAATCAAGATTAAAATGCTATATGGATTACTGCAAAATGTGCTTTGTTTTGTATATAAAGAAAATGTCTCCTGATTTGGTCTTACATTTAGTGTCTACAAATGCAAGAGTAATGGCTTAATTAGTATCTCTGCTAACTTAAATTGCATGTTTTTTTGTGGAACATACTTTTCTGTGGGGGAAATGGGAAGTGAGGGAGGTAGTAAGCCAGGTTTTGTAACAAAATTCTGATTCTTTTTATAGAGGTTAACTTTGACCCCTTTATTTTTTAAAAATGGATAGCATTGTTTATCTGGAATCCTCTTCCAAACCCCATTGACAAAAGTGAAAAGAAGAGTAGCGAGTACAGTCTATTGAGTACTTATGTGCACAGTTGCACAGGTTGCGTATTGTACAAGGGCACTAGCATGTCAAAGGGGGTGTGGTTCACATCGTTGACATCATTATTTGCATACTCATTAAGAAAATTTTCCAGCAGATGGCAGTAAAGTCTTGCTTGAACAAAATCATACTATTACAACAATTTCTGCCAAATGGAAGTAAAGTTTCTTGAGAGCTGTACACCTTTCACTGTTCACATAAAGGTATCGTATAGACAGACTACCAGTGGCACTGCTTACTACACACCAGGACCTATTCTGGCTCACCCTTGCTTAATCCCCAGGATCCTATAAAGTGGGTGCTATTAGCTTGCTAAAGGCCAGTGAGTCAGACCGTAGTAGTTTTGAGATTCTAATGTGGGTCTCTAACTCTAGAGCCTGTCCTCTTCTGCACTAAGCCATGATATTTCAGTAAATCATGGCTTGGGGATTTAAAGAAATTTGACCACGACAAGCCTTGCTACCCTGAAGCTCAGTCCAGCCTGCCGCCTGTTCTACCCTGTGCTTACCGCAGTGCTAGATGTCACTGGGAACTAACGGGAGCCGGGCACGTATCACTCATCTGAGAAAAAGGTCCTACTTCAGTCAGTAAAAAACAAAAATTAGAGAATGATGACGTTCTCTTTGGCATTTTAATTACATTTATATAATTTAAACTACATATGCTCCAGAAATTTAAAAAACAGAGGACCTAATATAGGTTACAATCGTTCTCAAAGAGTTGGAATTCTTTATATCAAAAATACATTGAATAAACACTATCAGTAATGCGTGAATTTTATATTTTAGTATAAATTTTAGCAAGATTACATTGCCACAAATTCCATATACATGGGACTTTTAAAAATGTATAAATATCTATATCAAACTGCCTTGCAAAATGATACATTATTAGTATAACATTCTTGATCCAATGTTGTAAAACTGATAAGCCATAACTAGCACTCAGTTTAAAAACTCTATAGCAAATACTCACCAATCATTAATAAAAGGAGAGCATTAATATTTTATATTGATCTCTATAGCTAAGAATTTTTACCTAAACCCACTAAACAAAGTGAAAACTCCATCTTCTGTGAGACAAGCAGACTGCTATAACGTTTGCTTTTTATTTTAAAATAGTATGTATAGCATATATATACTTCTCTAAATATTTTTCTATCTGTATAAAGGCAGAGAGGAACTTGGAATTATGTTAACTTGTTAATGACAATCATTTTCTGGGTTGTGAAATTTGGAGTGAAGTTTCTGCTTTTGGCTTTATCCTTTCATATATTGCCTACATTTTTAAAAATTCACTGATTTTTATGAACACAATAAAGCCATTCTTTAATACAATTATCATTGAATGTCTAATCTTACGGCCTTTAGAAAAATAATTTTATAGACAAATCAAATTTGAAAAATCCAAAGTTCCTTAAGCAACTGGTAAATGCAACAGTTATACTTAAGACTGTCATTTGTTTGATCTCTGAAACAAAATAGCTATAAATCAATATTTTGCAGACAGAGAATTTTGTGGGACACTAAGCCAGTGCGTACACATGTCTCAGCATTTGCTAGCACCTAACTTAATCAAAGGATTGGGAGATTTGAAAACACAACAGATAAACCCTTCATTCTTTTAAGGTCCGTTTCTAAACTTGACATCTTGGATTGGAGATGGCCTCAACCAGGAATTTAAGGTCAGGGTTTATGAATTTAAGGAAAGGGTTGACGATGTGAAAACACAACAGACAAATCCTTCATTCTTTCAAGGTTAGTTTTTAAACTTGACATCTTGGATTGGAGATGGCCTCACCCAGGAATTTAAGGTCAGGATTTATGTTGAGCAGGACCTCAAATCCAGTTTAGAAACAAGCAAATCTTTAATCCTTTCTTTAAGGGCATAATTTGAGAGGAAAAGGTTAGAAAAACAGGTCAACCTCCTGTAAATATGAGGTTGTCATTTGTTTTATATACTAAATGAAATATGCCTGTTTTGTGTTCAGTGTCTTGTGCCTATTTTATTCCTTGTGTCCAGGCAAATGTGTGCATATTAGAAAACTCCATGAGGGCAGGAAAAGCAGCTTTTCTTTATTGTAAATCATCTGACATAAACTCTACTTATCTAAGAGCATCGGGCCTGGTCTGCCCAATTGCTTGATTTTTGGACCCAACATGTAGTTTGTCATTGACTGTCATTGCCCATACATCGCATGCCGATTTGCACAGAACAAAATTACAAAATCATTATATGCATCACTGCAGGTTATTTTCACAAGCATCTTATTAGTAAGCTGAGCAAGTACTATCACCCTTACTACTTAACAAATGTGACTAGAATCCAGATTTCCAACATCTCTTTTAGGCACCACTGACTTGTACCTATTTCACAACAGGTGAACTGAATGAATAATAATGGGGGTCAACCAATAATGTGATTTAACCAATTCTATTCCTAAACTGAAGTCCTAAAAATAAATTGTTCAACTAAATGAGATATCCTAATGATAGCTGACTTTTAAATAAATTGCAGGGGAAAGAGGAAACAGTGGGGCATGAGTTGGTCTGCTTAGAGGACTGGAATTGAAAAAATTCAAACTAAGGGTGAAAATATCAAAGAATACTGTCAATGAGAGATGCTATTTTTGCTCTAGCACAAAAGATTTTTTTTCAGTGTTAAAGTCTTGGAATAGACTTTTCAAAAAGTAAAGCTTCATTTTGCCTTAAGTGTTTTATGTCAAAAAAACATTTCCTAGCATTAATATTCCAAATTGCATATGATCAAATTGTAGCACTCATCAATCACTATTAAATGTTTTATTACTCTTAGTTTAATACTATTTGATAAGTATGAAATGATGTATGCAGTAAAAACTCTCAAGTACAACATACGATGGCAAGAAAACCTAATAGGAAATTCACAATTCCCATACAGTTTGAAGAGGTTTTATCCCAGATAGACCAGTTTCTTCATTAGCGAAATGGTCATCTAAAAAATAGATCTTAATAAAGGAAGATGAAAACTACCTTTATTTTCTCAGGTTGTTAAAATGTTCAAAGCAGGCAAGCGGGAAGGAGAGGTAGGAAAGTTACAAAACTGGAAATAAAAGTTATATTTTCTTATGCAGTGAGCCAAAGAAATTACTGCAAGGAAACAAAATAGGCACAAAGAAGTATTAAAAAGTCAAACTGTAAGCAATCCTAGACTGATATAAGGCAAAAGGAAATGGGACAATCTTGAGTATAATATTTTAAAAGGTGCAGCAAAGCTATGCACTATTAGGAAATGATGACAGAGATCAATGCAGAAAAAAAATTAATTAATGTGTAGGTTCCTTTGGAGAAGAAAACCTGAAAGCCGGCCAGATTGGAAACACTGTGGCCTAGGGGCTCCCTGGCTATCGCTCACCTCCTTTCCAGTCTTCCAGGGGAGATCACTGTAAAAAATGTCCCTTTAGATCAAAAGACACCCACATGCCAACTAACCAAGATTCTTAAGTTTAATCACATATTCCCTAAGGTCAGAAACACACTAGATATGAAAAACAAACAGAGACTCATGGACATGGACAATAGACTAGTGGTTGCTAGAAGGAATAGGGGGGACAGGAGTCAAATATGTGGGCAGTGAACACACAATGCAATATGTATATGCCTTTCTGTTGAACAGTACGCTTGAAACACTGGATTTCAAACTGATGTCACCATAATAAAAAAAGAAAGAAAGAAAGAAAGAAAGAAAGAAAGAAAGAAAGAAAGAAAGAAAGAAAGAAAGAAAGAAAGAAAGAAAAGAAAAGAAAAAAGAAAGAAAAATGCAAAGGACAATTCTATTGCTCTTTTAAAAATTTTATTGAAACCCTCTCATCCTCTTTCAGCTCCCTAAGTAAAGACGCATGTAAAATCTGAGCGTGATGGTATTCTTTTCAAATTACATCTTAAATCTCTGAAAAAGTGACTTTCGAAACTTGGGAAAGTGAAGCTAGCTAGTAAAAGGGAATACTGACGACCCACTTTACACACCTTCTTTCTTGTTTATTCATGAGCAGAGCTAGACTAAGAACTTTTCATGAAAATGGAAAGCATGTCTACAGTGGTATGATGCTTAATGTTGACCTCTATCCTCTCCAACCCCATGATAGATAAGGAACAGTTAGGTAGGGTAAGAAATGAGCTTAGAAAACTTGGGATGGAAGGAGAGTTGCCTAAGGTTACCCAGAGAGTGTGTTCAGATAATGCATTTGTGTAACTAGCATCAGAGTCTCTTTCAAATGCCCTGTACTTCATCATCAGTTTCTTCTTTCAGCTATTTCCCTTCTAAGCCAGTTTTCTTGCCTATGTCTATGTGGCATGAACCGTAATAACTATGAGTTTTCGAATACCATCTTTCATCTATATCTAGTTGGAGGGGTGTGTGTCTGTGTATATAGGTCTTTAACAGAATAATAACAAATGCCTTAAAAACCCTGTAATATCCTTTTTAAATCTACGTTTAGAGAGTAAATCCTGTCTAAATGACCACGAATAGTGTCTCATATATTCAAGCCATTGATTTTTAAAGTATTATATAAATTTAGAAAATATTGTCCAAAGGTATTTCACATTGAATAAATCTAGAATGTACTTAGTTTGAATATTCAGAAAGAACTTTAACAACTGTTATTCATAAGTGCTCTGCTGTGAATTTGAATATAAAACTATAACTGTGCTTAGTTAATAAGTGGTTGATAGCTGTCCACTCTTTGCAGAAGTGTATCTGAATATCCAGGAGAATAATACCTGAAAAAGAAAATTTTCTATTAGATATTTGTGAAAAGATTCAGCAGTAGGCACAAAAGATTCAATATAAGGTATTTATCCAAAATAATTCTATGAATGAAATTTCAAATACACCCCAAATAATTATGCTTCAGGAATGCTTTGTGCATAAGGTTAGAGACTATCAAGAAAGAGAGCACCAGCTCACAAGACTGTTCTAAATAAATAGCAAAAAAACAGGTAAGGGATATCAATGCAGTGGCAAAGGAAGGGGTGCTTTCAAAGCAAGATGCTTGGATCCGATGATAGTATTTTATTACAGAAGCTTTGTTTTTGTGATTCAAGTGACTGATGTTGCTTTAATCATCATAGCTAACAGATATTTTTTTCCATAAGTTAAACAACACAGTCCAGCATTGCTAATCAGCCTCTGCATTCTGATTGCCTTAGAGATTATTCTCAAGGTTTGTTTTAATCAGATCTGGTCACCCATAAAAACAAAAGTTTCTGGGAGCATAGTTCATATTAAAGAACCATTTCATAAAGTGCTCACAAATATTCATCATAGAAACCTAGAAAACTAATCATTTTCATTTGTTCTTGGGCAGCTAGAGTGTTACAAATTTATATTTATAAATTGAACATTTTATGAAAGATTTAATATAAAAGGATTAAATATATTGATTAATGCATTATGAGATGTTTCATATACCATGGAAAGATGCTTATAAAAATATGTCAGATAAAATTTGGATGACACTCTAGCATATATAAATGAATAAAAAAATCTAAATAAGTGTAATTTAAAAATTGCTAAAACACTTAAAATAATTAAGCCTCTTAAGTTGTTTCCTCCAGATAAAATGTAATTTTGAGACTTGCTTTGTCCTTTGTTACTTTATTGATGCTCAGATGCTTGACTTAAACACTCATGTATTTATAGTATACTAATTTCTTCCACAATTTGTCAAGTTATAGTGGACAAAACAGAACTGTATTTTCTCAGTAATGTACTTTATAGGCTACCATAGTTCAACATATATATACACACACATACACAAACATAAAAAGCTACCTTAAAAAGGAATGTTTTTCTTCTACATGCCTCCTGCTCTGGAAAAAATTGCCCTTCAACAGTGGGTCACTTCAAAGTATTCATACACTGAGGAATTCACAACTGTTTCTTTCTCTCAGTCACAAATTTTAAAGTAGACCTTACCTTCATAAGCCTTATGAATATGCCAGACACAAGATAAGTATTTTTTATGTAAATGGCAGGAAGTAGATTTTTAAAAATCGAAACTTTAAAAACTCTGCTCTTTAATATGGTAGCTACTAACCACATGTGCCTATTGAGCATTAGAATTATGACTCATGTCTGAGAAATCAATTTTTCATATTTAATCTTAATAAAAATTTAAAAATTGACACTCATTTCAGTATTGGAAATACTTTAAGTGTCTTTGGAACAACCTATGAATCTACTTTTTCATCTGTAAACTTTATATAATCTAAATAGAGATTCATATTTCAGATGAAATTTATCATTGTGTATTGAAATGTGCCAGAAGTGATAAAATACCCACCAGATTTCAAAAACTTAGTATAAAAAATGCAAAAATAACTAATTAATAACTTTCATATTGATTACAAGTTGAAATATTAATACTTGGATAAACTAGACTAACAAAAATATATTATTAAAATTTATCTGTCCTGTTTTATATTACTTTTTTAATGTTATCTATTAGAAAATTTAAAATTAAACGTTAACTCACATTATATTTCAGTTGGTAGTATTGCCTTAAAACAAAGTCCCAGTAAATAAATTAGGATCTACAAATAATTCTTGAGGCTTTTACTTGGCTAATTGCCAAGCTAATTGCCGCCATCATACCTCTCTCCTCAAGGACCTCAGAGACTCCACAATCTCAAGGACCCTCAACTGGGAAGGACATGTGCTCAGTACTTACACCTCCCCGCTACTGCTATCCCAGACCCACGTGGAGTTCAGGTTATTATACAGTTATCATATGAGAAATGCGCCGAATGGAAGACTGTATACATGCCTTCCTCCCAAATTTAGATATTTCCTAAAAATAACTTCCCTTCCCCAGTTTAGGCAGAGATCCAGAAGATGGAAGAGTTCCAAAATTACCTCTGGCTGTGGAATGGATCTGGACTAGAACTTTTACCATCTAGTCCTGGGCCCCTTCTCTCTCATCATACCAGCTACATTTATTAGAAAATTTTAAAGATTACTAAAATTAGAAGGCAATATGAAGTAAATGTTTAAGCTAATAACAGCTGAGAGAAAGTAACTGTTGATAATGTCTTATAAAGAATAATTAGTTCTAAAATAGTCACCAAATGATTCTTGAGAATTATATGATTGCAAAAATAAAACCATTTAAAGATTATATTTGTCTTTTTTTATAGCAAGATAATTTCAAAGATTTCTATAAAACACCACTTTCTAGACCCTAAAGCTTAAAAATATATATATATCAGAAACTTGAAAACATTAGCTAATCAAAATTTTTCATGATAAAATAAAATCCCAGATCACAGAATGCTGGAAATTTAAAGCTGGCAATGGTATTTTGACAAAGCACCAGATTAGATTCTCACATGACAGAGATTTTTATTTCCCCGGTGCTCTGTAAAATAATCCTAGAAAAGAGGAGAAAGAAGACTTCTGTTCAAGGACGTACCTTACCATTAGTTAATTCTAATAGGTTGTCCCATTGCGGGGACCCTTTCACTTGCTTTTTTATCATTTTTCTATAATTTTATATTAGAAAATGGTATTGAAAGTTATTTTAAAATTATACAAGGTAGGATTCTTCCTGAAGAGATGTGTAAATGTGTAAAAATTAACTTTATTTTTTTTCTTGAGAAAAGATTTTCTTGTTTCATTTAGTGGTTTAAAACATATTTTATATGTTTAAAAATATTTTGAAAATAGCTTCCTGCTACATTATTATGAAGCACCTGCATATCATAAACAACATTATCCTATTTTTTTCAAATATAGATTGTACCTTTCTTTTTTGACACTCGACATCTCTTTTCTATTTGTAATACTCCCATTAATATAAATGTGAGCTTAAGGCAGAAAAATAATATGCAGGTAAAATCAGGCTCCATCTAAATCAGGTTCACATTAAAGATTAATTTAATTTGAACTCTGTAGTTGGGCACTCTAATAAAGCAGGTCTTAAATTAGTACAGAAATGTCTCAAATGGCATTCGAAAAAAAGGTTGGGGGGGTGTTTTGCCAATGAGAACATTATTTAAAGTGAGAGAAAAAAAGAGATCAAGAGCAGAAATAAAGGTATACACATCGATCTCTTATAGTATTTCCGAGTCCACATTTCGACACGATAGATACAAAAATCTAGATTTGCAAACAGAAAAACGACGTTATGACTTTGACTTTCTCAAAGTCTATTTCTCCCACCTTACTATTTCCTCCGGGTAACAGTTGTTAATACTGTTAATATATTCTTGAAGGAGGGATCCAGGCTCTGCTTTTATCTCTTGAACCTTTTTAAGTCCACCACTGGTTACAAACAGCCGTCGAGCTTTGCTGTCATGTGGCAGCACCTTGAAAAGCAAAGCACAGTAAAATGTCAGCTTTTCTTTCTCCAGTTGGATTATTACGACTCGATCTGAGGAAATGTGAAAGAGAAGTTATGCCCAATAGATCTGTAACATAATGAGTCTAAATTTGGAAGTTAAATGCGGTCTCTTTAGGAACATACGACCTTTTCATGTTATAGAGATGGAATAAAGGCAAAGAACATAGAGAAAGGCAATGGAGACCCACTCATACACATGAAATGTGGAGTGGTGTTCTTCCTTTGCTGATACCCATTCGAAATCTCAGAAGGTCTTCTGAGACCCGGCAACTAAGTACCTCCCCGCCTTCCTTTCCCATCAATCGCTATCCCAAATTTTGTTCAGTAACCTCAAAAGGTGTGTGCCAGGCCATTTCTTGCGTTTGCCCAGGCTGTTTCCTCTCCTAGAATGCCCTCCCACCTTCCACACTCTTCTCCCCATGTGCTTGGCTAACTCCTGTTCATCTTTAAAATTTAGCTCGGGTGTTACTTCCTTTAAGAAACTTTCTCCGGGACACCCTTCTTACTCTCTTATCCCAGGATGAGTTAGATACTTTTCTTTTCTAGTAGCATTCTGTTAAACCCCATTGGTGCACTTATCACATAACATTTTAATTATCAGTTTATATGTCTGTCACACATAAATGTCATAAAGTCAGAAGCTGTACAGTTGTTCATTCATTGCCCTAGTGCCTGGTGATTAAAAGATGTTTAATAAATGTTTACCAAATGAAGGAACATAGTAAAGAGCAGGTAGAGGAAGGAAATTGAGTTGTTAAAGAGAGAGAAGAACAGGAAAGTAAGGAATCAACAAATCCAGAGGAGATTTCAAGGAGAAACCAATGAGAACTAAATAAACTCACTGGGTTGGACAGTGGATGTTTATGAGTTGAGAGGAAAGAGTCAGTGGAGATGAAGAAATTAATTATGTAGGACCATAACAACTGATGAGACAAGGAAGGTTCTGGAGAGGGGCTTCGGATCATGGGAATTCCCACTCTCTTCCTTAGTTATCGCTACTCTCCCCTCTGGCAAAACACCCTTTCTGTCCCCCACCACCTGACTCTTTCCTCAAAACCAGCTTTTTTCTCTGGTACTTCCTCTCTGAATGCCTCAGACTGCATTAACATATGCCTTTGTGAAGTCTAGTACACTGAAGTATTTTTTAATTGTTTTGTCTGGCCTCCCCACCTTGGTTATAAGGTCCCTTGAAGAAGAACTTTGCCTTATTCTTTTTTTTTTTTTGTCTATCCCCCAAAGCTTTATATGGTACATGTAGGCATTTAACAAATACTTCTAACTACAAAAGGATCTGCCTAATAGCATGGTAATACACATCAACTGGACAATAAAAGATTATACAATACTAATGTATTTCTAAAAATTGAATGGCTTACAGATATCAGTTTTAAACACTTTTTTATTTTGGCCTGGAGAGTTTTCATACTTCCTATGTCTGTCCCCAGCTACATTAAACTAATATCTTTTTACCTCTGCCTTGCTCTCCCATTTTTTTCTAATGCTCTGCTATCCTTCGATTAGGAACACACAAAATTCTTCCTGAAGCAAGTATTCCCAAAGGTACATTTGTAAGAGTACATAATATGAGGTCCTGTCCGTCTTTATTTTATCTTGGCTATCTAACCTTCCACAAATCCTACTGATATGTGTTTATTTACTTTAGTGACTGATTTTCAACTCTTAATTCAGGTTAGAGTTCATTTTTATAGCAAGTTCAGTAGCCTAAAATATTAGACTATTCAAATGAAACTTTCAGAAATAGTGCCAACTACTCATGTTTGAGAACTGATGACTCTGTCTATGCATGATCCACTCAGCTCCTTACTTCTCTTCCCTCTTAGCTGGTCAGGTTCTTACATAGCTCCTGGAAGCGGGGGTGGGGAGGAGGAGTTTAATTATTTTCTTAGAAGAAAGAAGACAGAACATAGGTGTTTGATACCCAGAATTGTATCCCGAGGTGGCTTCAGCAATGTCAAACCTACTATCCAGGGGCCCTGGTGATTGAGGGTCAGCCAGGCTGTTGGAGATCAGGGAAAGAGTTTGAAGAAGCAAAGGCTGCTAGTAGAATATCTTTCAGATGAGTACCTAAGACTAGACCTATTTACCTATAAGGTCTCATTACAAGTTATAACAATACATAGTTTTGTTGATTTTTTGTAGAAATATAGTGCACAGGTAGTACAGTACCTTCTTTATATAGTATTTTAACTGACTATTCAAATAAATTTGGTACCCCACTGATTTTTATTAATCTTTTTAATGAGCCTTAACCACTTCTATGTTTTATATTTTAAAAATGATTTTATATGTATTTGTGCTTAATACATGCCAGTGATCGAGCTAAACTCTTGACATATAACATCCCATTTAACTTTACAATGGTCCTATGAAATAGGTACTCTTATTATCCACGTTTCATGGGTGATCATACTAAGATTGAGAGAGTTCAAGACTTTGCTAAGGACGTTACAGCTAGTAAATATAAATCCAGGTACCCCAACTCCACAGCCTGAGCTCAGAGCCACTATGGGATACCACTTTCACAGACTCCGATTCCTTACATCAAATCTCCTGGGCACAATTTACCAGTTCTTGATAGCTGAGGGTCACCATCCTAACTGCCAATGGCTGTGGCAAGGCAGTCATTCTCTCTCAGCTATTGCTATCAGTAGCCAGACCTGCTGACTGCTGCCCACTATGAGCAGCTAGATCTTCCTACCTGACTGCGAGTGATCTGCAATCACGTAAGAAGTGTAACAGCTACATTTGTTCAAGTTGTTCATAAGTCAATAAATTTTAAATGACCGTCTGCGAGCATCTCCAGTAAGTGCATGAACTGTGTGGAAAATATTTCAGTGGCTCAGAGATCTTTTTCTGTTTCTTTATGAGATCTTTGCAGTGTTCCCAGATGAGTGAGACTAACAGACACCAGGGAAATTACTGAAAGTTGCTTATAAAAATAAATGATCTGTATTATGAGGGTTTTAAGTGTTGACATACTATTTACTCCCCAACAACACTAAAAAAGACAGTGCAGAGACTGTGAGGAAGAAGGAAGTGTGAATTTTTTTCGACCTGTTCATTTTACTAACCTACGTTACCATCTCTGTCAATACAGTCAGTGAGAATTAAGTAGCAAAACCCTGCCCCCATACTACAGAAGAAAACATTGACCCAACAGAAAAAAAAAAAAAAGTCCATTCGTTTCCATCTCCTCCCCCTCTTCCAGGCTAAGAGCCTGTCTTACCTTACTGAACTGCCCGACCACGTGCTTCAGAATGTTGGGAGGAGCATCGTACAGAAAGGGCTCGAGGGCTGGCAAATAGGTGCATTTTTGTAGGATATTCTTTATAGCTTTCTTACTCTGGTGAAATATAAGCAAAATACAGACCAAAGTAAGTAATCGATGAAAGCTTAACAAAAATTCATGTCTCATGTTCCTGGAATTTGGAAATGAAATCAATTTCCCGGTCTAAGCTGCAGTTGTTTCATTTTTCAAAATAGTTGTCAGAAAAACTGTCTTTCCTTGGTTTTATCACAGAATACCCTGCCAGTTGTCTTCACGTCAAATTTTAAAACGTATAGTTATTATTGAGCTCTTAAAATACCTATGAGGGAACTAAACTTCTAAATGATAAAACTATAGACTCTAAATTAATGTGGATTATATTTTATAAGTGTAAATCTTGTATATATAAAACTATGAGATAACTAATGTCCTCCTTCTTCCAATCAACAAATATGAGAAAATACTTAGTTTACTACAGAAAGCCATTACCAGGCAATCTATGTTCTCCAAAAGATTTCATGGTATGTAGCCAGAAATATTCGCCTATGTGTATTATTCAATGAGCACTTGCAGATATGCTGCTATAGATCACAGGTAGAAATTGCCCCATTTATAGATAGAAGCAAAACAGAACCTACTTAACTGTAGTAAAAAGCTCAACAATAGGGAGTATGTCACCCGCAAGCAAAAAAATAGGTACCCACATGTACCTTCCCCACTCTCCCCAGCACTCTGTATTTCACGGTGACACCATGTGCTGCTGCCCCCCTTCTGCAAGTGTGGCTGAAGAAGGGGTCTGATGTCGCTGTGACACGTCCCTGCAGCCAGCTCGAAGGCCACGGCTGGTGTGATTCTGTTTCCTTGCATTAAAGCCTGCCCACTTCACTTTGGAAGGCTTCACGACTGGGTTTATCTACAGCTGTTTTCCACTGGAAATCCACATCTGTTTGTATGTGTGTGGTTTTGTGCTTCAGTGTGCCCTTATGGCCTTTCCTCTGATCACCTATTCTCCATCTGAGGTCTCAGCTGACCTGTTCTGGCATCTTGTTATTGAACGTTTAGCGATGCTCCTGAATGTCACGGAGCATTCTGATGTTCATATCATGAATTTTACAGTCAGTAGAGAGATTCTGCAAAAACTTTCATCACATTTGTGCTCTCTGGAAAAAAACTCTTGAATTTGTGATTTCCCTGAGACACAGGTAAGCAGTCTTATAATAATCTCTTATTTCTTGATACATTTGTCCTTAAATATTGTTTTATAAACTAGATTAAATAAAACAAGAAATTAAGAAATGCAACTCAAAATTTTTTCTACAAGTAGTATAACATAAATTGGAATTAAATTCTATTCCCAACAAACCTAATTACCTTCATAAACCATCTTAGGATCATGGGGATGTTAACAGGCCAACAAATTTAACTTAACTACTGCTGGTGACAAGGTCTACTGACGGTATAGCAGAAATCACTTTCACTGTACCATGTAGACAGCCTTGCTCTAATTTTAACAGTTCCAAGTTGGTGATGTACTGTCAAGTTATTAATGAAGAACTCTCGAGGATTTGAACTTCTAATGACATTAGAAATTCACTGAGCTTTACTATCCTTTGTCAAGAAATATCCTAGATTTATGACTACATACTTCTAGATAGGAACGTATGTCATGATTAATAATCAGCTGTATTGCCCATTATGAAAGAAATATTAGTATATTAATTAATTAAGATTTTGTTTACTTGTCAATTTCTGTGCTTATGATTTTTAACAACTCTATTGAGATACAATTTACATATCATAAATTCATTTTAAGTGCACAAATCAATGGACTCTTAGTAAATTTACAGAGCTGTGCAACCATCAACACAATCTAATTTTACAACATTTTCATCAACCCAGAGAGAAACTTCATGCCCATTTGTAGTCATTCCCTATTCCCTCACCCCACTTATCTCACCATCCCCAGGCAACTACTAATCTACTTTCTGTCTATAAATTTGACATTTCTGGACAATTCATATAAATAGAATCATTCAATATGTGAACTTTTGAGACTGGCCTTTTTCACTAAGTATAATGTTTTTGAAGTTCATCCACGTTATCACATGTATCAGTACTTTGTTTCTTTTATTGTCAAATAATAATCCATCATACATATTTATCACATTTTATTTGTTAACCAGTTTATGAACATTTGCATTGTTTACACTTTCAGCTACTATGAATAATGCTGCTATGAAGACGCATACACAAGTCTGTGTGTAGACAAATGTTTTCATTTCTTTTAGGAAGATATCTAGGAATGGAGTGGTTGGGTGATGATGGTAAATTTATGTTTAACATTTTGAGAAACCGCCAAACTGTTCTTCAATGTAACTACAACATTTTATATTCGCAAAAGTAATGTAAAAAAGTTCAAGATTATCCATATGATGGTCAACACTTGTTACTGTGCATCTTATTAATTACAGTCATTTGTGGGTATGGAGTAATATCTCATTATGTTTTTAATTTGCATTTCCCTAGTGACTAATGATGTTTAACATTTTTTCACGTGCTGATTGGTCATTTGTATATCTTCTTTGGTGAAATGTCTATTCAAATATTTGTCCAATGTTTGGGTTATTTGTGTTGTTATGGAGTTGTAAGAGCCCTTTATATATTTTGAATACAAGTCCTCCTCAAGTATGTGATTTGCAAATATTTTTTCCAGTTCTATGGTTTGTCTCCTCATTTCCTTCTCAATGGTGTCTTTTGAAACATATAAGTTTTAAATTTTGATGAAAGTCAATTTATCAATTTTTTTAAATCACTTTTGCTTTAGGTGTTGTATTTAAGAAATCAATGCCTAATCCAAGGCATAAAGTTTTATTCTTCTGTTTTCTCTAAGAAACAGTTGTAATTCATATTCATATCTCTGATCCATTTTAGGTTAATTCTAGTGTATGGTAGGAAATAAGGGTCCAAAATTAATATTTTTCAATGAGGACATAATAATTATCCCATTACCAGTTGTTGAAAAGACGATTCTTTTTATGTTACACCACCTTGGCACCTTAGCGAAAAATCAATTGACTAAAAAAGGGTCTATTTCAGATTTTCAATTCAACTACATTGATATATATGTCTTTCTGTAAGCAAGCACAGTACTATCTTAACTATGGTAGCTTTGTTAAGTTTTGAAATTAGGCAGAGTAAATCCTCCTTTTCAAGATTGTTTTAAATAATCTGGGTCCTTTGCATTTCCATGTGAATTTTAGAATCAGATTCTCAATTTGGGGGTAAGAGAGGCAGTTGGGATTTTGATAGAGATTGTGTTGAACGCACAGATAAATTTGGGTAGTATTGCCATATTAATAATATTGAATCTTCCAATCAATGAATGTGGAATGTCTCTCCACTTATGTAGATTTTCTTTAATTTTTTTTAGCAATGTTTTATAGTTTTCAGTCTTATATTTCTTTTGTTAAATTTATTCATAAGTAATTTATTCTTTTTATGCCATTGTGAATAAAGCTGTTTTCATAATTTCATATTTGAATTCTTCCTTATTAGCATGTGGAAATACAATCAATTTTGATATATTGACCCTATACCCTGTAACTTTGTTGAACACATTAATTCTAGTATTGGTGTGTATGTATTCTGTAGGATTTTATACATATAAGATTGTGTCACATGTTAGATTTAAAATTTGACAGCCTTTAGTAATTGTGCCTAATGTAGGTTATTTATTGCTGTGAGCAAGATAAAATAGTTCTTATAACTCCATACTGCAAATTGTACAGAAATTATATGGCATCAACAAACCCTTTTATTTACTTAACTCAGTAAATTAAGCGATATCTTACTTTGAACTAATAAACAACAAATTATGAATTTTGCTAATTGTTACTGCATTTAGTAGCTAGTGTTTTTATCTTTAGACACACATAATATATGATGATATCAGAGGAGCCAAGGGCTATACATTTAGGGCAACTTCACTTTCAGCCTGGTTTTCCTATATACTAGCGTAGCATCCACAGGTCTATATTCATTCATTTTTCTGTCATTGCTTTCTTTTTATTAAATTTATTTGAGTGACATTGTTTAATAAAATTATATAGGTTTCAAGTGTACAATTCAATAATACATCATCCGTATATTGCATTGTGTGTTCGCCACCCAAAGTCAAACCTCCTTCTGTCATTGTATGTGTGACCCCCTTTTCCCTTATCTACCTCTCTTCCACCCCTCCCTCTTTTCCTCTGGTAACCACTAAACTGTCATCTGTGTCTATGCATTTTTGTTTTGCTCATTTATTGCTTTCAGTTTTATATCCCACATATCAGTGAAATCATATGGTTCTCAATTTTTGTCATTTTTATAGAACTGACTGTCCACACTGATTAAAGCTGTTGTAAAAACCACAGTAACTGACTAGCGACACTATATTTTACCTCTAAACAACACACATAAGAATAGTAATTAACAAAATAAAATTGTCAGTACAAACCTTTGATACCATTTCAATTGTTCTTCACAAAAAGGGAGGAATAATAAAAATTTTTTATTGATGCTTTCCTTAATGGATGATCTTTAATAAAACTGCTTAAATTTTTAAAAAATGTTTCTTATTCAAAAGTTAAGTTTGTTCTGAAAGCATTTTGGCCCAAAGAGTTATAGTTTTTTAAATGAAGGGGGAACACAGGAATACATTTTGTGACCTTAGGTTAGACGAAGTCTTCTTCGATATGGCTCCAACAGCACAAGTAACAAAAGAAAAAAAATACAAAAATTGAATTTCACTAAAACTTAAAAGTGTTTTGCTGTAAATGATACCATCAAGAGAGTGATGAGACAATCTACGGATTGGGAGAAAATACTTGTAAACCATACATCTGATAAGTCCTTGTATCCAGAACATATAAAGAACGTTTGTAACTCCATAATAAAAAGATAAATACCTTCCTTTATAAACAGAGCAAAGAGTCTAATTAACATTTCTCTAGAGAAGATATGTGAATGGCCAATAAGCACATGAAAAGATTTTCAACATCGTTAACCACAAGGGAAATACAAGTCAAAACCACAGTGAGATACCAATTCACACCCACTAGGATGGCTATAATAAAAAACAAAGTTAAGTGTCGGCCGGGATATGGACAACTGGAACCTTCATGCACTGCTGGCGGGAATATAAAATGGCGCTCACATCGGAAAATTTGGTGGTTCCTCAAAATGTTAAACGGAGTTACCATGTGAGCTAGCAATTACACTCGTAAGTATCTACCAAGTATCTACCTGAGAGAAAAAACAATCACCTCTCCATGCAAAAACTTGTACAGTAATGTTCATAGCAGCATTATTCCTAATAGCCAAAGAGTAGAAACAACCTAATGTGTGTCAACCGGTGAATGGATAAAGGTGGTTTATCAAAATACAGTAGAATATTACTTGGCAATAAAAAGGAACAAAATATGATATATGCTGTAACAAGAATGAGACTTGAAACTTATGCTTTGTGAGAGAAGCCAGGCACAAAAGGCCACGTATATTGTATGATTCCACTTAAATTAAATGTCCAGAAGAGACAAATACACAAAGACAGAAAGTAAATTAATGGTTGCCTGGGGCTAGACAGGGAAGATACAGCTAATGAGGGAATAAAAATGTTCTAAAATTAGACAGTAGCGATGGTTACACAACTCTGTGAATATACTAAAAGCCAATGAACTATACAATTTATATGGTTATATTATACAGTATCTGAATTGTATTTCAATAAAGCCACTAAAAATTTAAGGGGAACAACAATGATAATAAGAATACAATATTTAAATCAACTAATTATCTTAGAAATCATTTTATAACTAAGGTGATAGGATGAACTTATTCAAATGCCAAAACTAACAAAATATTTCAATACGATGCCTTTGAAGCAAAACGAAAGAAAATGTGATTGCCTGAATATTTTCAAAATATATATAGGTAAGCTTATTAGATAAAATATTTATTTTTCCAGTTTTTTATAAGAGATTTGAAAGAACCTAGGCTAAGACAGATAGTAAGGTTATGTGAAAATATGCAGGAAATTCCAAGGGGTTGCTCATCGGTTCTCTTGGATCAGAACCAGTTAGAGAATGCTTACAGAAGCTGACCTGCCTTTGGGACAAAATGAACTTTAACATGGCCTTATAATTTGAAAGCTGCCATAGAGTTACAACTGAGAAATACCATTAGACAGTTTCTGAAGCTCTTGAATACATTTTTCCCTACTGAGACAAGTTCAAATCAAACAGATTTGGAGATTCATCTTAAAGTCTTTAAAACAACTAATAGAATTCAAGAGACCTTGGGAAGAAAAGAAAAAAGAATGGCCAAGTCCCTACGATAAGAAAATATTTGGATGGACTTAAAGCCTTGGAGAGATTGCTAACAGGACAATGACTGATAAAGATCCCTCTTTTTAATACCCACTGTATTTCCTAAAAGTAAATATTGCATCAAATGTAGGCAGAAAAACCTCAATTTCTATTAGTAAACCTAAATGTTTTACTAAAATCACCTTTGTTAAAATAAAACACACAAAAAATTATCTTACTTTAAGAAGTGAAGTTTTCAAACTTATTTTACTCCAGTGATTTTTATATATCATAACATAATAAGTCATTAAAACCCAAGATATATAAACTTGGTAGTATGTAAAAAGTATATAGTGCTATCTAAGAAACTATTTGTAAGGGTTTCTCTGCTGTAATTACTATTGACTCCACTACTAATTATTCACGCTCTAGCTTATGTATTCCTTTATTTCTAAAACTTTAAGGAAAATAAAAGTTGTTAAATGCAAGAATCTGAAAGTGCTAGAGACTTTTTTCAGGCTATTAATCATGTATCTGGTGACAACATAAAAGTTGGCCATAATTACTATTACATCCTGGGCAGCATAGCTCATGCCTATAGGAAGCCACAGAGGTGGCCCCAGTCATTGCCTCACGAGAGGTAAAGGGCAAGGGAGAATGAGAAGTGAGGAGGAAGGCAGAGGGAAGAGGACTTTGCAGGGTGGGAGAGGGAAGAGGGAGAAGAAAGGCCGTAATGACCATGGGTTAAAAAAATATGGAGCCAGAAGAGAATTACAGACATAGGTTAAAATTACATATATGTAAAGTAGCTGTCTTGAACACCTCAAAATTGAAAATGGGATTGTGGTTTCTCAACCAGAAAGTCAAAGAATCACAGAATTGTTACATGGAAAAAGCCTTAGCACATGGCCCATCTTCCTCTCCCTACCAAGCATTGCCAAGGAACACAGGCGACGTCAGAGAAATATCAAGGAAGCCCTCGATCTACCAAATCATCGCTCTGATCTAGAAATAGAGAAGTACCGTGTAAACATAACCAAGTATAGATAAATTCACTTCTAGAACATTTAAAATTTATAAAGATGTAAATTGATCATTAATGATCCACTATATATATAGTTTGCAGAGTCGCTGAATTATACAGTTCTAATAAATTTCCTGCCCCATTATGTCACCTAAAGTTTTTTCACCAAATACGTTTTCTTATTTGTTAATTTGTTGTTTTAATTAAAATTCGAGTATAATTTAACTTACTGTTACTAATTTTATTTTGACTTATTGTGCTTTCTGTGCACTTCTTTCCATCCAAGTCAATTCTGAAAGCTGCTTTCAAAAAGTAACATGTTTTCCTAATGAGTCAGTACGCTGGGAAACACTTTTTTTTCCTTTGAAATACTATAATTATTAAACAACCCATCCTATTTTATGTTTTATGAATCATACATTTAGTAGCTAGTAATATATTTTTAGAAAGTTTGAATTTTTAAAAAATGCATATTTAAAAATGTTGACTTTAGTGAATCTCATGGACATTTTTAAGGAATGACTATTAGACATAGAATTAAAAGCCCAGGCAGACGTGGAGTGAGGTGAGGTAGATCATCACTTCAGGAACACTCTCCGCTCAGTTACATTAGACATCCCATTCTAATTCCAAACTTCCATTCTTCATTCTGTTCCATAAGAAAAGTTGACAAGCATGTAGCAGGGGACAACCAGACATCCATCTTCCAAACAACTGCACCTGCAGAGAACTTACTGTAAAATGTATCATTGACTTTCAGAGACAAGGGTAACTCATTTTCAAAGAAGTCACCTCAGTTCTTCAGGTAAATTTGTATCTCTTGACTTTATAAAAGCAATATTGTCCATAATGAAAATTAAAACATTTTAAATTACGTTTTTTTAAGAATGAGTCAAAAATCTAACAAATCTTTATCAAATAGTTAAGAATTAAGCGCTTACTTTTACTTGAAGGTCCTCAGAGCTTTCTGCTGACATGTACAAAGAAAGCAGAACCGGCAAAGTATTGGTGACTGCGACAGCCCGTGCATGCTCTGGAGTGTGTCTGCCAATCTGTCCCAAGGCCCAAGCAGCAGCAGCCTTAATATGATCTTCTGGTTCTTCTGACAAGCAGACTGACAGCTGGGGCACACCCTGCAGCGTTGATCAAAAGAGCAAGTGTTATGAAACTAGAGCAGGATTAAAGAGTCTTCCATGTCTCCCAAACATTCGAAGAAATCATTTTGGCCTTGATCCTTTTTTTTCCTAAATGGTTCAATAAATAAGCACGTCAGAGGGGCTGCCATTTTTCTAGTCGATAAAATGACTAGAACTAATTTACTTTCATTATCTGTAACAATCCAACTAAACTAAGACTTCTCTGTTAGACTTTCTCAAATGGAGAGAGAGGCATTTAACCAAACAACAGATGCCACAAACTAGTATTTAGGCAAAACCAGATTTCACTGTGACAAATCAAAAATGCTTAGGATTTTAAAACCTTTAATTTTCCTTTGTAAAAAGGGTTAATCTAGAAATCTTTTTAAATTTCCTTTTTACTAAGTAGAATAGATCTGAGAACAAAATAACTCCTATAGATCCAACATCCAATTAGTAATATGAGGAGGATTCTATTTAAGTAATTTTTATATGAAATATAATCGCTAAAACCTTTCTTGAAAGAGTAAATAAATTTCCATTAATTTTTTGGGGTTAACTTTTAAATGATAGTTTTGCCCATTTTAACATGATTGAATGTCAAAGTAGAAATGATTACTTTTGTAACACAGCATATACTTATATTTTGCACTGTAGACTTCGATTTTATCTAAATAAATGAAACAGAAGTAACTAAAGGGCCTCAAATCCATCAATTTATACATCCAAAGAAGAAGCAAATAGCCAAGTTAAATTATAATTCCAGATTCTGTATAATTTTCTAACTCATTTGAGACTATAGTTACTATCACCTTAAATTTAGTACCGCAAAAGTCAGTGTCACAAAGGCCAGATGATCATATATACTTTTTTGTCCCTCAACCTTTAAATTTGGTTATTAAGACCAATTTCCTGAAGAGACCTGCCATATTTCTTCATTGGCTTCTTTTTTACAACTAAAAATGTGTGTCTGCCAATACAAAAGGTCAGACCTGTCTTTAGAATGAAGCAACTTTCCAGAACGTCCGTATTCTGGGACACATCAAGACTGAAGAAGCAGGAGGAGAAGCAGCCTCCTCCACCCGGACCCTCCAACCTCTGACTTGCAGGCCTCAGCTGTTACGAATACCACATGAGACAAGGAGCACGAACGTGCTTTGAAGATGTGCTTAGAGTACTGTGTGGGGAAGAGAAAGCACTGTGCGGTTTGCCTCAGACTGCTGCTGCCACCTTGATCTTCGGCTAACTGAGCGACAACTAGGTGGGAGAGGCCAGCAGCAACACTGCGCCAAAGGAGGGGAGCGCCTCCTGGTTGGTTTGGGGAGGGAATGTAGGAAGCAAAAGCAACTCTTTCTTCTTTCATCATGCTGCCTATGTGCAAGCCTTCTGATGATCCATAAAAGAACCAAGAATCAAAACTCCCGGGGACATCCCCACGGCGACCCTTCAGAAAGCAGCGCCACTGCTCTGGTGGCTATCCCAGTCTCTGGTAATAGAAGAACAAAAGGAAAAGCACGGATAAAAAGCTAGAGACGCAAAGAACTATCGAGGAATAGGTAGGAAATAGAGATCTGAGGCTCCTTTTAATTCTAAGGATTAACAAAGGAAAAAAAAAAAAACCACGTTCCACACTTCTGTGCAACATACAGTGTTAGGTTTTCTATGCTGGTAAGAAACCTGCATTCTAGGGGGTTGCTGGAGACACTGTAAGCACACAGCCTCTGAAGCATTCTTCAGGAGGTCAATATATTCATTTAACCAATATTTTTTGAGCACCTACTATGGGCCAGGGCTACACTGTATGAAGGGTTGATACGAAGTTGTAAATTGAGGTGAGACCAAATCCCCAGAGCGAGAACACAAAATATTGCTGTCTGACATGTAGGATTGCCTGCATCTGAAAAGAGAAATCGAAAAGCTAAAGGAGAGGAAGCGGACAACAAGGGATGCCCGGGTCATTGTCATCTCCTACCCAAACGACAGGAAAGGGAGAATGAAGAGATCCATGAGAACAGTGAAAGCGACTTTCGAGCATGTCATCTATAACAATTGCTTTTAATCAAAGTCTGCTTTACATGTGTGGAAATATGTACGGTCAACCCTTCAAACACAAATACACTGAATATTTTAACACAGATAATACTAACATGCAGAGGTACTGATATTTTGTTGCTTTTAAGTACTAAGTAAAACTTTAAACTGCAGCAAAGTAAACTTTACTGCAAAAGCATTGCTCTCAGAAATGTCCTAATTCGCCTTGAAAAACAGCTGAAAAATTCTTCAGGTTTCTTTCACGCGGGTCAGTTATATTTTATACTCTATGGGGGAGTATTCATCTGTGGTTCCGTCTTAGAATCTACCTCACTGCCATCACGAGAAGAAAACCGAGCAGGAACAAACCTTGGAAATGATCACCGCCATTGCCAGGTTCTCAGAATGAGCCGCCACGTAGCCAAGCATCATGATGCCAGGCAGCCTGATGTTGCCTTTGCAGGACCCAAGGCAGTCGATCACGGCAGCAACTCCCCCTGCGTTAACTATCAACTGGGAAAGCTGAGACAGAAGGAGAACTGGTCATTGTGACAGTGAAGCAAAAGATGATCTTTAAATATTACTTTAGTGCTGCCAACCTTTTTTACCTGGGACCTAAACATGTCTGGTAAAATTTGAAGCATAATTTAGCGAAATTACTATACTTAATAAAGGAATATACAAATATAAGAATTCTGCCATTTTGAACGTACAAATATACTGACTGTTTCAACTTTTCATGCACCAATGGTACAACTTTTACCCCTATTATAATGGATGTCAAAATTCCTCACCTAGACATGGAGCCTAGGGCTAGTTCATAACTAGCTAACTAGTGAAAGCCCCAAGCACAATGTGTGAGTATGAAGCAGATTAATCATTGAATGTTGAAAGACAATGTCAGACTTGAAATGTTCTAGCTTAATTATCCCTGTTTGCAAGCAGTGATTACTAGCTGATTACACTTCAATCATGAAAAATCTCAACCAAGTAAAGATGTTAGGTGAAATAAAGAATGAGGACTTAAAAGTTTAGTGAAATAAAACTGATTAATCAAAATACACACAGAAAATATATACAAGTTCAGAATCCCCCAGGCTTCCTTCGTCACTGTTCCTTTAGCATCTAAGCCCTCAGAGCGGGGACCACCATGTAAAAGCTACTGCCAGAGCCGGGACTGGTGGTCTCTCCCATCCTGGAACTCAACAACCACTCACCATGCCCCGCTGACCTAAAATTAAAACGACAAAGCTCCACAGTCCTCATGATCTAGAAATGGAAAGCTGAAAATGATTAAAAACCGAGATTTCAGTCTCAAACTCCACGGATATAACCTGGTGGTTCTCAAGGGGAAGGCACTTTTGTCCCCTGGGAAACGCTGGCAATGCATGCAGACACAATGCATGGCAATGTCACGATTCAGGGAGGGGTGCTACTGGCATCTAGTGGGCAAAGGCCCCGGATGCTGCTAGATATCCATCTTACGGTGTCCAGGACGACCCCGACAACAAAGAATTATCTAACCCAATGTCCATAGTGCTCGGGATGAGAAACCCTGATCTAACCAGGTCATGCGGTAGAGTACGTGGGTCCTGTATACATACAAATTTATGTTTCACTTAAAAACAAAAATTAGTATTATTGTATTTAAAGGTTTCGGAGTTTTTCGTTGTTGTTGTTTTACCTCAGGTGTATGTTTTGCAATCTCTCTAATTAAAGTAGAAGCATTTTTCTTCACGTATTCGTCTTTGTCCTTCAGACAGGTGAGTACAACTGGAAAAATCTCTGCTTCAACGACCATTTCTGCCAGATCCACAGAATGTTTTGCAACCTGACTGAGCGCTGAAAGGACCTGACGCTGTTAAGCAAAAAAACAAACAAACAAACAAACAAACAAAAACAGAATAAAAAACATTGCGTAGAATCCACGGCAGAGTTCAGATATAATTTAAAGGGCTTTATACATAGTCGATTTTTTTTTTTTATAAAAAGAGAAAAACAATTGCATACCTAATATAACCTAAGATTTCTGAAGTCTCGAGACTTTCACATCCTAGCCTTATACTTAAATAGTCTCTTAAATGCTCTGATTTCCAAATTAAATGTCTTAGCTTCTATGGACTATTTAAACCTCTATCACAAAAGATCAAAGATGAATACTGCTTCTTAATTATGTAATACTTAAATTATCAATTTACAATATATGTGGTAACGTAACACAAAAAAGATCAAGCAGAACTAACATCTTATTTTGGACACGATGATGACAACATTTCAAAGAACTTTCTGTTGCTTAGTTAGTATTAACAATTTAAAAACCTTATAGGATAAAACTATTAGAATACAAAAGTATAATTTGTGATTGTTAACTGAAAATCAGGTTTTAAAAAGCTATTTAAAAAAAGGCTAAATATGATGATTTTTCATAAGAAATTTAAATAGTGGTGACCTAGAAAATCTTTAGTCCCTTCCTACCCTGAGATGCAAAATCATTATGTGATTCCTGATTTTAGTGATTAACGTTAATACTGAGGCTACTTCTAATTCTTAGCATTACACATATTTTCCCCAGTCATGTCTTACGGCATAATTTTCACATATTAAAAGACCAAATACGTAATACAGTGACATGTTTTCAATGATAATTTACTAATTATTTTTAAATGTATAATATTAATCTATGCACATTTCCATTTTCTTAGATTAACAGAAGACTGATTTGTTTTGTAACTTATTTTTAAATACCTTCAATTTAGCATCAGGGTTCAGGATCATCTGGGCTAAGTGAGCAATAGCTCCTGCATCCACTACTGTCTGTGCTAACTCCGGAGAATGCTTTGAAATATCACTGAGGGCCGAAGCAGCAATCCTTTTCAAAGCAATTTCGGGCTCCTGGATACAGAGCACTAAAAGAGGAACCGCTCCCGCATCCACCACAGCTTGTGACAGTTCTGTGGGTCCAAGAAAAGTAATTAAGTGAGTATGGGTGACTGACCCTTGTGCAAGCCATTTTTCACCCTGACAGATACAGCAAAGAAAAAAGGGGAGGGTGTACTTCACTGTCTCGACATCTGCATTTCAAATCAGCTCTCCTGGTTTCATAAACCATGTGGACCAATCCCAAGCTGAAAAGAATACAGGTCAATAGATGGACCTCCATTTACATGAACACATTTGAGGTAGATTAGGCTGAAATGGCTTGTTATTCTTTTTTTTTTTTTTAAGAGAGTAAGCAGATGTCAGCTGTTTAAGCTCTGACAATTCTGCACTTCTCAATAGGCAAGCATTTTATGCATGGTTTACAATAACAGAGAAAATTAAAGTACCAAAAATTTACCAACCACACTAATTAGGCAGTATTTTGTGCTATTTACATGAGTAAACATTAACACGAATCTTGTGCCAATAATGTTGATTTTTAAATTCCTTTCATCTTATAGGACTTTCAAAAGATTTTTTAAATTTTTATACAAAATAAAAAGGTACATTTTTATTGCACATATAAAAACATTTTCAAAAATGGGATCTACAACATCATATTTATTATATATAAAATTAATGTTTAGATAAAGATATAAATTTATCTTAACCATTTTACATGTCAGAAATAAACATCTTTTGAATATACATGTCGATTTATTTGTGTGCCCAAAAATAACAGCTATAAAAGTAAAACATTTTAAATTATAGATAATGAGAGACAGGCAGGCAGATCCATATAATATATATTATATATATAATACATATATAAATATATTTTGAAAAGCATCAAACACAATACATAGTTACAGATTCGACTTTCACTGTATTCATGGCCTCTCTTACTGAATCACACATACCCATTTCTATAATCTCTTCCTTTCAAATTATGTTCTCATTTGCCTAGATTTGTAGTGCCTGACAATTTATGTCTTAAGAGCAAACTATATTTACAGCTTATCACGTAAAGTCTTTAAAGAAAATGTGGTGTTAACTTTTTCAAAAAATTGATAATATCACATTTTCTAACAGATTAGCATCCAATATTTGTTTTCCTTAAATTATTATAATTATTTAGAGGTCCCAATATTGTGTAAACAACTCACTCATTCTATCATTAACCAAGTATTAATGGAATGTTATTATGTGCCAGACACTTTCAAATCCGATGCAGATGACAGGCTTCTACAAATTAATACTACATTGATTAGCAAATGTTTCAATTTTTAAAATCTAGTGTGAAATATGAAAATGGTTTTTAAAAGAAAGAAAAAAGACAACAGCAGCAACAGACAACAGACTAGAATATCAACAGTTTCCTCATAAGCACCTCTGTGATTCTACCTCAATTGCCTGAAGACCAACAAGACAGCAGGTAAAACAGGAAACAGGTGATCACTAGCTCTCTCTCTTCCCCCACCCCATCCAAAGGAAATGAAAGAAGCATACATGATATTATATGTAATTTCTAGATATAATTTTCACATTTTATGTTAATTGACATATTGATTCAATCCAGCCCAAAGTACACAGGTATGGTACTTCATCGTATGTTGTATGGTAACATCAGCTTTATATGTACATATCTAAGCACCTAGAATATATGTAGTGGGCTGAGCATTTCGCTTCGAGAGTTTCAGGGTTAGTCCATCAATTTATGTATTATCACTTTTATACTTAGTTTATAAGAGTAAAGAATATGCAGTAAATTATAACTGTTTAAGAGCACTATTAACAAAAAAAAAATTGTCTCTTTAAAAAAACAACTGTTTTCTTCTTTGTAATCCTCAAACATTTTCTTCGCTTGAATAACAGACTGCCATATCCTCTTTTCCCTGAACTTCAGAATGTTAATAACAAAGCAGATTCTGTTCTTCTGACCTGTTACACTATCCCACCCTAAGCTATTTTTCTGTTCTCCCTGGAGTAGTGATGTTAAATGTGGGGAAGACTGGGGATGGCTCTGGAGAAAGGTCTGCCACGTAGATAACGAAGCTCCCAAGGTCGTGGCCTGGGCCGAGCCGTTTTGTACTAGTGATTTCATGTACTTAGTGTCTCTAAATTTATACTGTCCTATGAAGCTGGCATCCACTCTTGGGTGGCACATATTTTTTAAGTGATATTGTTCTACTACCCTCATACACTAGGTATAAGACAGTGTGGTATATATAGGAAAGGATACGATAGGCCTAAATAATGCACAACATACTGTATTACACATACCACAGGCTAAGTCTTTCGGCCTACCTCTGTCACGACTCTTTCTCCTACAGCGTATCTTTCTCTCGTCCCTACCAATGCTTCCTCTGGCATTTCTGTGCCACTGACTGTTGGTGTCAACCCAGTAACCTTTGCCAGCCATGGATAGGCTCATGAACCGATCCTGGCCAGTGGGGCCTGAGTAGAAGTCAGCTAAAACCATCTGTGAGAGGCTTTCCTCTGTCATAAACAGAAATATACAGGAGGAAACACTGCCTCATCTTTGCTGGACATGGTCATGTCTGCAAATGACATCTGGAACTCCTACATCCGTCTTGCAACTATAACAGAAGAAATCACCAATATGCTGAGGATAGCTGAGTACAGAAATGAAAAACATCTGGATCGTCCATGACACTGTTCAGCTGCATAACCAGCCTTGGAGATGCCCTGACTCTGAACTTTGCGTCATGTGAAATGAAAAAGTGTCTTTATGGTTTAAGCCACTTGTAGTTGATATTCTATAACTTATAGCTAAAAGCATCCTGATGTAATTTTGTCCTCTCGTGTGCTCAGTGTATGGGAATACTTTCCTCTCTCCCTTTAGTCACTGAGAGTTCGTTAAATGCTTACTACATGCTAGAAATTTGGCTAGATGTTGGGGAGCAGAATAGAGTAAAACACCGTTCTGTTCTAGAAGACTTTGCTCAGGGTGAATATACAAACAGACCACTCACTCACTACAAGTACAGAGCAGAGCTAGGAGTCATGTCTGGGGAGTGTTTGGTGAAAATGTATACAGGAGTGCCATTTCAGGCCGTTTGTCCCACCTTACTTCCTTGTCCCTTTTTCTACTTTTCCTGTACTTTCCTACTCTAAAAGAAGTAGTAATAATCAAACACATACAAAATTCCAATACATTTAAAAATAACTTCTCATAGGGGACATTTCAAGAGTTCATTTTAAAATGCTAATTTGGAAATGAGCTTTGATTTAATTAATTATCATGCTTATGAAATCAAAGATATGTACAGACTTAAATGTTCATAAAAGGTTTGAAAAAAAGCAGGGAGCCAAGAAATTTATCTTTCATATCTTCGAAAAGATTTTAGCCTTGTTTTAAATTTTAAGTGGATCTTCAAAAAGATAGTTTTTTAAAAATACACCTTCTATTGTGCAATAACAAGTGACATGATCATATACTGTTGATAAGCAAGATTAGAAGTATTTGTGCAAAGAAAAATGCAGAGAAAAAAGGCTATACGATATACCAACATATTAACAGGATTTGTCACTATTGGGTTGATGGTACTATTTGTGATATTTTCCTTTTCTATTAGCCAAATTGTCTTCAATGTGATTATATATTTCTAAAAAGTGAAAGAAATATGAACATGTCTCCTTTAAAGAAAATATTAGGAAAGGGTGTATAAGTATTCTTTGAAGAATTACTAATATACACTAAAAATATTATCTATTGGTTTTTTCACACTTTCCCTCTTGCCTTAATCTATGCCCTTATTATGTTTAAGTTAAAGCATTACATTTTTTTAATGTTAAGGGTTATGCTTCATTTTTAACAATTTTTTAGATTACAATTGTCAGAATAAACTTAATGGCACCTTCTTTATTCATAAAAAATAAAAGCCATTTATTGCGTACACGTAGATGATTGAATATACAGTCCTCAGATTTGATGGTCAGCTATCTTCAGTGAAGGAGTAACTAGTTCTACTGGGCCTCATGAATAGCTCGTTGTCCAGTGGAGGAACTGAGGCAGCCTCTTCTGTGGTGGTGGGGTCATCCCATCATACTTCTTTCTGCCTCTCAGTTTTTCCACGGTTCTTTCTAATAACATTTATGAGGCCTATGTGCATGCAATTCTTTGAATATTAAGAACGTGAAAAATTTGGGTGACAACTTTGCTTCTCACACAGCTGCTTTTTCTTAAGAATTTTATTCTATGCTTTTCTCAGGACGTGGGCTTTCATTTTTGTTTTTGTTTTTTTGGGGGGGTGGGAGTTGGTTCTAAGAAAATAAAGATTTAAAGTGCTCTTTCACCTAACATTAAGGTGTGATGCGTTACTGTTTAAATGCATCAAAACCTTTAATTTAGCATAATAAAAAAAAAAGCTCCGTATAACTTCAGATTTCATTTTAAAGCAAAAAGAGACACGGGTAAAAGGGTAGACTTCTAAGATCAGTATTGTTTATAAAATTAATGCTCTCTAAAGTTGATGAATGGAATAGTAGAAATTATTTCATGCTGACTTGAAGTGCGCACACAGAAATGCCCAGCAGCGTGTAATAGGCTTGACTGTAACAGGTAAAACTAGGGAAATGAGGCAAAAGTCATTTTGCTTTGATATTGCTCACGACAGCCTCGACCTCGCCTCTTAACTGTTGTTTATGGCTAATTGTTTGTGTAGCTATGGAGTGGTAAACTGAAATGTCTCACGAGGCCCAGGCAAGCAAGTAGAATAAGTGAAGCCAAAGGGTGTAAGAAAAACACCCAGTGGGGCACCAGGAGTAAACGGGACACGCACAGGCACCAGCTACAAGCAGCAGTTAGTCGCTTCAGCCCAGTGCGGCCCCATAGGGATATACGCCTACTGGTGTCAGACCTTTTGATTTTTCAAAAGAAGCCAGAAGTCTGATTTTTAATGTGAAATTGACCGATTTTTAAAGTAGACAACTTTTTTTTTTTTTTTAAGAACATGTGTGAGACAACATATTGCAAGCCAAATACAATGCATCCATCTGTGGGCCAGCTCCTGCCTACAGCCGCCATTTTCCAACTTGGGCTTAAACCTCACAACTTCTAAAAGGGCCTTTGCTGGGGTGGAGGGTGGTCTTCCTAGGTATGGAAGAGTGATGATGTTCTTTCCACCCTCGATTCTTGTACTCATGTTTTTGAGTCATAAAGGAAAAAAATCACTCGAGTGGTTATATAAGAAAATTCTGGGGAAAATTCTGAGAATTTGAGGAAAAACTTAAAAAAGGATTAATCAAAACATATGATACCTAATTTTTCTGTTCATGATGGAGATGTAGGAGAAAATGTCAGCAAAACTAACTGATCCATCATGAGAACTCATAAAAAGTACTCAAAATGAAGAGGCTCTCCCAACAAATAAATAAATAAATGAAGGAAAAAATATGTGTGTGTTTAGCACACTAATTCAAAAATAATCAGGCAAATCAAACACCTCAGGAATTCTAATTTTGTTTAACTTTATTGTTTTAAATTGTTTTTTTTCAAACGCTTCTTTTAACTCACTATTCTAAATCCTACAAAAAGTTATTTTATTTGTTCATTAAAAAATTAAAAAAATGAATCATTATTTCTCTGCACTTAGGTGGATCTGTTTATCAGTTTAAAGATAGGCGGTTTTTGCTTCCAGCTATAAAATATATAGCTATATCACTTCAAAACCTTTTTGAAATAAATCTGGTTAAACTATACTTAAAATCTAGCTACCACTTACGATGTTAATTCTATGTTGTAAAAATCAGTCACCCATTCAACCACATTTTTCATGATTTGGGAAAATTATAGTCAAAACAAATAGAGTGTTGCAAGTGCAAAACTGGTTATACACTGACCATATTCCAGTATACTTTTAGGAACGTCACTTCCAAAATAGAAGTAATCTGTATAGTTTTTTGTCTAACCCAACTGTTTACAGCTGGTTTAGTTACCTATTGCTGTGTAACAAATCGCAGCAAACTTAGCTGCTTAAAACAGGAAAGAAACATTTATTATTTCATAGTTTCTATAGGTCAGGAATCTGGGACCGCGACCTCTCTCACTAGGCTGCAATCGACATGGGGCTTTTATTATCTGAGGCTCGACTCGGTCGAGAAGATCTGCTTCCAAGCTCACTCACCCAACTGCTGGGGAGCTCAAGTCTTGCTGGTTGTTGGAGACCTCAGGTCCTCGCAGTATGGGCCTTTCCATAGGCTGCTTGAGTGTCCCCTGTCATAGCAGCTAGCTTTCCCCAGAGCAAGTAACGGAGAGTGGGGTGGAGGAGGGGGAGAGAGAAAGGGGCCCTATGACAGAAGCCTCAATCTTTTCTAGCTGGTCACCTATTCTTAGGCGTGACATACCATCATTTCTGCTGTATTCTAGTCGTCACACAGACCAGTGTTGGAGGGGACTATATGAGGGTGTGAAGACCAGAACCCAGGATCTTTGAGGGGCATCTTGGGAGCTAGCCACACAGGTCAGACATACATACATACATACATACATACATATATACATAACTTCACAGGTTATACAAACATCATACATACGTATATGTGCACATGTGTGTATTTGCTTAAGATGGAGACCCAGAGGTGAAATTACTGAAGGGAATAATGTTGACATTTTTGAAGTTCTTGATATTTTTAGATTAAACCACATGAAACCACTGTTTTTGTTAAGTCAAAACCAGTCAAACATAGGTAATTTCATGTAGGTCAACCTAATATGCACTGCAATATTGTTTCCCAAAGGGGCTGTATTCAACATATGTCCCTATTGACAGTGTGTGAGGCTGGCAGTTTGGCCGTTTCCCTTATAAAGTTTATTTTAACCCTTGCATCAAGTAAGTGATTGCCTGAAGTCGAATCATTATTTTACTTCTCCCCAAATGGCATTTTTAGTTCCATATTCCTTGACTTACTGCATTCGACAGTTGGGTTAGGCGAATATCAGGTTCGATATTTTGGGGCCACGGCAAACCTTTTTTTTTTTTTTTTTTTTTTTTTGCGCATATTTATTTGCCTTTTAACAAGTAACTACAAAGCGCAGGCTCGGTAATTCTCAGTCCGTGCTGTCCACTAGGAACATGAGCCACAGATAGGATTTAAAATTTTCTAGAAGCCACACTTAAAACTAGGCAAAATCAATTTTAATAATATGCACCATTTAATACCACACACAAAATATTATAATTCAACATGCCATTAATATTTTTTAAAATTTTAACGAGGTAGCTCACATCCTTGGTCGTACAGGTCTGAGAAATGCAGTGTACGTTCCGCCCTTACGGCATGTCTCGATTCATGTGCCTATTTTCATTGGAAATACCAATCTCTCTTTAGATTTCAAGAGTTTACAGTGAAAAACCAGATTCATTCACATACCCAAGTTGTTCCGATCCTGCCTAATCGTGTTCCAATAATGATCATCAATTTTAAATGTATGTTGATTAAAAGTAAATGCAATTAAAGACAGTTCCTCAGATGCACTAGGCACAATTCAGGCATGCGATAGCAACATGTGACCAGTGGCTACCACATTGGAAAAACTGTGGCGTGACATCGAAGGAGATTCAGAGAAATTGTCTATGACTAGTAATAGAATAATGACACAAATGGTTAAATAGCTATAGTTAATACCTCTTCAAGGCCAAAGCTCCTTTCTTGAGCAGAAAGCTGTGATGCAATTAACCTTACTACATTTTTATAGCAAGCTGGTCATTCATCTAAAACCACAGATAAGAGCAAAGTAAGCCCCCAAAATTAACTGTGCAAAATTATCAGATAACATGGTAAATATACAGCAACTATTTTCCTGTCAACTGTGAATTTAAAAATTTATGGTAAGATAAGATGAACATGACTTATTTCAAAGTACATTTCTTATGCTAACAAAATCCTAAGCTTTTAATAGCTAAATTCTCTTGTAGATGTTTGTGAAATACTTAATTGGAGTACTTTCAAATTTCAGTCAAGTACACTATGCCTAATATACTTTTAGAAATTCAAATGTAAATAAAAATGTGTTTTCCCTCGATATCTAAAAAAAGTTGACTTATACACTAGTGACTGGGAAACAAAAAAGTTCGAGAAACAATTTTGTTCAGACTCAAAAATATGTTACAATGAACTGTTCGAACTTGATTTACAAAACCACTAGGATATAAACACCCTGTACTTTATCCATGCAGCACATAGACATTTAGTGAATTTCTTGAACAGGTATTTGCATAAAACAGAAAACAAAGCCTCAGACTAAAAGAACATTAGGTGCCATCAGGTATAGGAAATATTGTGTGGGGTAGAGGGCTAAGTGTCTCAAATACTTTTGATGATTGCAATGATGATGATGATAAAGAAGTTGTTTGCTAGCCTCACGAAGTTTTAGGTCTCAGTGACTTAGGGATCTAAGATCACAGAATTATATTTTATTGTTCCATATTCTGATTTTTTTAAATGCCAAAAAAAAAACCTCTCAGAAAATTTTAGTAACCATGAGTTTGTAACTTTAAAAATCACAAATAAAAATTTAAAAAATTCACAACATATTTTTTTTACTAGCATACAAACTAACCCTAAAAATGACTAACAAATTAGGTCTTACTGATAAAGTTATCATTAAAATGTTATTTTGTGTAACACATTTGGCTTCTATGCCCAAAGAACACAGAAAAGACATTTATTTTTCACTTTATCTTTTTTCACCAACATCTATATAAACAGAAGAATATTTACAGAAATAAATTTTAGGATCAAAATAGGTATAATCTCATATATATCATCTGCCTCCATGCTTGTTTCTCAACCCCTCCAAGATAAAATAAGTTAGAAAAAGATGATACAGAAATCAACATTAGCTACAGGCATCGACAAAGACAGTTACCTGTAGGGCTTTTAAAAGTCTGTGATTTCCAGGCCTAGTTCCCTTCTCCTATCCATCCTCCCTCTAAGACATACCATATAAAATCCCTAGTGAACTCGGGTATTTGTCACTAACGTGTGGATTTTTTTTTAAAGCTAATTACTGCTTCCTAAGCCTGTTCCACACAATTTAGGTTATAGGAGTGGTATGGGAAGAAATTTATAAAAATTCAGAATTTTAAAATTATTTTCTCCTTTAATCATTTCATCATTCTATACTAGGAAGAAAATAATCAGGCTGTCAGTTCTGTCTGGATTCATTCGTTGCATTATCTATTTAATAAATAGGATACACTCTACTAAATATTTCTACAGCTTCCAAATCAGCCAGTTCCTAGAAGCACTACTCACTCATCTTTGGCCACTGCAATCTCATCTCGTAACTGCTACTAAGCTGGAATGGAAATTTCTCACTTGATTTAGGTCCTAAGGACAGGTCTACAGGAGAAAGAATAGTCACACATGTGGAAACCAGCCATCAGGGATTAAAATCAGAGGTATCTGGCAAGACTTTTAAATACAGGGAGATTAAAATGAAGAATGATGAGCTCTTACACACGTTCCTTTCTCACACTATAAGGATGAAAAATCTCGAAAAGGTTTTGAGTAATTGCCAAGTGGTTCCACCATAAATTACTGCCTGATCAGAATAAATCCTTTAACCTACTTCAGTTTCCTCATCTATATAATATGACAATTATATTAATAACTAAAATGTTTTCTAGAACACCTCTTTGCCCGGCTTGATAACTGCCCAAATTTACAAGAGATCCAGTTCACAAGAGACAGCATTTTTAGCTAAAGCTCCCAAACTAAACACTTAAAACTTACTCTGAGCCCCAGTGTGGAAGGCCGTTCTCACAAATCACTGACGTGGCTCCTCCCTCCTCACGCTTCCGGCCAGGCTACTGCCCGCACCTGGGTCTCAAGTATTCTAATTGCTGCCACACTCCCGACCCAAGTTCACTGGAAGCTCCACAAAGGGCTGTGCTACGGGCCAGGCGAGAGAGGGGCTGCGGGCGGGAGCGGGGAAGCGGGGGCTCAGGGCGGGGTGAAGCGGCTTCCCGGGCCCCACCCAGGGGAAGCGCGGTGGCTCCTTCTGCCTCGCCGCTCAACCGCCGGTGCGCCCAGGCTCCTGGCCTCGCCACCTGTATCTCCACGAGCAAGACCAGTCTGGAGACAGAGTGAGAGATTTGGCATTGATTAAGTAAAATATGTTAACAGGATGATTCTGCAGAGTGGGCGAGTGTGGCAAGACGAGAAACAAGCAACCCGAGAAGAATTCTACTTCAGCCTGTATCAAGGAGCAGGAAAAAATATAAGGAAATAACTTATTTATCTTCAAAGTGAGAGGTACATATTATCAAGTGTATTCAATAACTGGTGATCCAGTCATAGAAAAGAAATGACATAATTTAGAGGTTTTTTTTAAAAAAAAAACTTAAACACCATTTCTAGTTGTTGGCTGCCAGTTCTCTTGATCTCTAAATTACTTTAAAATCTACGTATAGAAGTAAATTTTAGAAACTGTGGTGTTTAACTAAGAAAAAATCAAATGATGCCCAGTGGTTTCTCTCTTCTACTCTTTGTATACTTTATTTTTAGAAATAAAAATGCACAAAATCTTTTCCTTCTAGTGCCCTTAAAGGTACACTTTATTTCTTTTGCATGCCCATTTAAGGTTTATATTTCTTAAACTGTCTAATCAAACATTTTACCACCAATACCAAGAAGAAAACAGTAAATGAATGTCTTCCCATTAATCCCAATATATCGCATTTTGGGAAATCATGGAGAAAGAAATCAAGTTATTTGGAAGTAAATCCTCTATTTTCACTGATATTCAGGATGCGAATAATGACTTCTCTTATTGCTTACTAGATAACAATTCTATTCTGAGAAATCTAAGCAGTAATCTCTTCTGGGAACTTCTGAGTCCCAGTCCCTAAGTATGGTAAAATATTAAAATTACGGTGGGAATGCCACGTGGACGCCAGATTTTAGCAAAAAGTTGAAGTGGAATCCCAAAGATGGAGCCTATTCGTGAACTATTATCATTTAGCCTCAGGCTCAACAGAAGAGAAGTTTGGAAGGGCCTTCTATGGGTCCTGCCTAAGAATGTATCTGTGTGGTTGTCCTTGAAGCTCTTTCGCATCAGCTTTTGAAATACTCATGTTACAAGGTGTTTGCCATAAAGTCCTGACATAAAAACAAAAAAATATATATATTTATGTAGTTTCCTCATGATAGCCAGCTTCTGATTTAGAACACTGCCTTAGTTTTCTAAATCAACACATCTTAAGCAATAGCCTATCTAGAAGAAAAAGAAAAAAAAAAAAAAACAAGAGCCTATCTGGAAAACCAAAATCCAGATGTTAAGGAAATAATTACAATAGTTTTCTTAATTTATTTTTGTATCATTTTATTTCTCTTTTGTCTCTAATAGGTTTACCATTTTGAAAACCAAATTAAACATAACCATGAGAGACTTTCTCACTGTTTCTGTTCTGAATTTCTTCAATATTCTTTCATGAATTATTAAGTAAAGCCGTGTGGTACAGCGGTTAACATGGGCTTTGGATTCAGACAGATTTAGACCCAAATTCCAGGTCCACCATTAACATAACTTCGGGTATCCTCTCAAGGTTCCACCCACTTCCTTTGTTTAACAGGGATGGTAATACCTACCCTAAGGGTGGCACAGTCAAAATGAGGTAATGTATCTGAAGCATACTGCACAGAGCCAGGCACCTAGTAATTACTCAATGAATGCTAGCTATTACTTTATACATATATGCACATTGAAAATCTGGAAAACGAAGAAAACAATCCTTAATTCTATCACCCTAGCAATACAAACACGTGTCTCTTTGTAATTTATATCTACATAAGAACTTACTTTATTACAATTGCAATATACAATTTTGTCCATTTTTTTTTTTACCTTATAAACACTTTCCATGTTGCCATGTAGGATTCATAATTATCTTTTAGTTTGTTGAATTAGATTCCGTTAAGTAATCATAAATAACCTCTAAATTCCTGCCAAATATTTGAGGGTTTTGGTATTACAAATAATGCTACAATAACATTGCATGAATATAGTTTTTCATTCTGTGGAATTCTTTCTTTAGGATAAATTCCCAAAGCAGGATTTTTGGCATAACCATGGACCCTTCCATGACTTAGTTTTACCAAACTACATTCCACAGGTTTATACAATTTGTGGTGTCTCCACCAAGGGGCATAAACATTGTCATGTCCTCTCCAACCTTCAGTATGAATACTAATATCTTTCCTTTATTGACACTTACCATGTGCCAAACACCGGTCTAAGCACTTCACATATATCATCTCATCATCCTCACAACAAATCCCTGAAGTAGCTACTTTTAGTTTACAGATGAGGAAGTTAATGTTCAGAAAGTTTAAAAGCCATGTCCAATGTCACATAGCGGCTAAGTGGCAGAACTTGGACTCAAACTAGATCCTGTCTAATGCTCTTAACCACTTGGCTAGATTTCTGCTTGACTCTTTTCTTCCCAACTGGATGGAAAAACATATTTTCACTAATGTTTTAATATGCAATTCTTCATTACTAGCAAAGTTGATCATTTTTACATGTGTATTAAACTGTAAATTCTTATTGTGTTATTTGAGATTCATCTTACTTAGCATTTCTGTAAAGTGGTGGGGGCACTTTACCCTCATGTACTTATCACTAATTGGGTGTGTCAGCACAACCTTCGCACAGAGGTCCAGGTCTCTTCTTGATGACTTCACTGAACTGTCAGTTTATAAGACAAGGCGCTCTTTCTCTTTCTCCTCTTCCTGCCCAATATGCTCTAAATACAAATATGTTCTAGAACATTATCATGTCCATATCCTTTCAACATTACTATTCATATGGCTAGTTTGGAACACCTTATTACAAGTAAGAGTGGAGACCCAAAGTACCCTGAGGGGTGACATACTAAAATAATTTCTTAACTGAACCATTTACTGAGGTCTTTAAGAACTAATCAATATTTCGTGTGCCCCATTCTCCCCCTTTCTCTTTCTGTCTTCAAATTTCTCTTTGGTGACAGAGAAAAGATAAAGACTGAAATGTATAGGTTTTTGTAAATTTCTGATCCAAACAACTTGGCCATCGTTCAAACTTTATCTCTGATAATGTATATAAACATCATGAAAACCTCACTTATGATTTACTAAGCAAAACCAGATTTACCTAATAAATCCAAACTTAAATAATCCTATGTTAAAATATGCTCCATTACCTGCGTTATGTCTTGCAATATATCCAAGTGCCCAGGCCGCAGCCTCCTTGACTCCAGGGTCAAAATCTTCCAAGCATATCACCAGCGTATCCAGTGCTCCACAATCAACTATGGCCTGAGCTAGTTGAGGCGAATGTTTACCAACTGCTCGTAACACAAATGCAGCTGCTTTCTTGTAAAAACGCTACAAGGATAAAATAGATAAAAACTCAAGGTGAGTTGAGCGCTCATATAACCAAAAATTAAAATAGACGAAAACCAACGTAAAAATGACATCACTAAATAAACCTCAACAGCATTTAAATACAAAAGATAAAAAACATCCTGTAAAATCTTTTGCAATTTTTGCAAAAGCAATTCCCCAGTAACTGAACAATGTAAATCTTATATTTCATTTCGAATGTTTTATTCTAAAACACATGTTTATAAAATAAAATATTACATTTCCTACAAATTCATAAAATAATGAGATTTTATGTATCTGCATTCACTGAAAGGTATTCGTTTGACCCTTGGGAACTCTTAGATTGTTAGCATGTGCAACTAAATTGTCAGCTGACGAATCCGTTTCCTTTATTTGCCCTCGGTCTCTAAGCATGGTAGGCCTTTCGTGACCTCAACTAATCTTTCTGGTGTCCTAAGTTATCCTGAAATAACAACTATGTTTTGAGATGCACTTACCAATCATTGGATAAACATAAAGGCAAAACATTCATAATACATTTTAAAACTTTCCATGGCAAATAAACTAGCCAAACAACGGGATATGTTATTTATCTCATTTTCAGAAACGCTTTTTTAAAAAGGTAAATACAGATGACTTACCATTATGTGAATTTTAAGTAATGCTTCATATTTGCAATATTATATATATAAATTTATCAGATTAAGAAATAAAACTGAACACCATTTTCTTAAATAGCTAAACAAATGAAGTGTTTAGAAAATATTTAGCTATAACACTCCCTGTGGTTTTATGGTTCATATAATGACACAGTAATGGTCTCTTAACTCTTCCTTTTATTAATAGAACTTAGTTAATCCCCTATTTTAGATTTTAAGTTTCTATTTCTTTAGAGTGACTAGTAAAATATGATTGGGTGACTATAACACCTGTTTTGAAAGTATTATATTTACTTAGGCTAAAATATGAAGCTACAATAAAAAATATAGGAGAGAAAAAATATATCAAGGATATTTTTAACCTATTAAATCTCAAAACTTGGTATATATTGATAATATAAGAAATCTGCCATGCTAGTTAGTCATAATATTTTGATTTTACATATTTTTTTAGTTTCTTAAATGTAACATATAGATATTAAAATATTTGTTGTAAAGTCTAATTTTATGTCAGTGACCAAATATCTACTAATTTATTATAAAAATTAAAATAGAATTTGAAGTAACCTTCCAAGATTATTTTCTTACAATTGTAAAAAAATAATAATGATACATTTTTTGTCATTACCTTAAGCTACTTTGACTGTTTATATTGCAGAATTTTCAAATTCACAGACAATTTATTGGGCATCAATAGTCACTACTAACTACAGTGCCTATATTCACACTTTCTGATCTCATTCCCCCTTTCTCCTAATCTCCAGTTCCCCAAATCCCTCTCTTCTTTCCCATTCCTCACCAAAAGAACTTCCTTAAAAACAAAAGCAAAATCAGAATTGTTCCTCGTTAAAAGAGATTAAGTCTCCTGTGAGAAATGATTTAAAGGACTAATAGGTGAAGGAGACAGAAGCTTGCGAATAATGCTTCACATTCTTTCTCCCTCCTCACTTTTCTGCCCTACTACTTTTTTGTCTCTATACAACCAGTAGACATTCATTGACAGTTAGAAAACTTCTAGAGAACCTTCTATGGAATACCAAAACACAAACTCTGCCCTCAAAGGAGCTAAGGGTCCAGGAAGAAGAAAGCCTAACAGTATTTGATGATAGAAGGAAGACCTACATGAAAAATAAAATTTCTGTGACTCCTCCTAGAGATAAAAGTCATTAGTAAATGGCTCTCCAATCTATAAAATAAGGCACATTTTTAAACAATTAGGATTTGTGGGGTATTTTAAATTCTGCTAAAATACACATAACATAAAATCTATCATTTTAATCAAAGTATACAATTTCGGTGGCATTTAGCGCATTTACAGTGTCGTGCAACCATCACCTGTCTAGTTCCGGAATATTTTTCTCACCCCATATGTGTTGAGCAGCCACTCCTCACTCCCCTCTTCCCTAGCGCTGGGCAACCACTAATCTGTTACTGTCTCTATGGATTTGCATATTCTGGATATTTCATAGAAATGGAAGCATACAATATGTACCTTTGTGTCTAGCTTCTTTCTCTTAGCATAACATTTTCAAGGTTCATCCACTTTGTAGGAGTATCAGTATTTCATCCTTTTTATGACTGATAATACCATTGTATGTATATATAACATTTTGTTTACTCAGTCATTCTTTTGGCTATTGTGAATAATTCTGGTATGAACATTTGTGTACAAGTTTTGTTTGAACACCTGTTTTCACGTCTTCAGTGATATAACTAGGAGTAGAATTGCTGTGTCATCTGTAATTATGTTTAACTCACTGAGGAACTGCCAAGCTGTTCCGCAGCAGCTGCACCATTTTACACTGCTACCAGCAGTGTATGAGGGGGTTCCAATTTCTCCACATCTTCACTAACACTTATTATTTTCCTTTTTTTTTTTTTTTGCTTTTTATTATGGCCATCCTAAGTAAGCAAAGTGCTATCTCATTGTGGCGTTTATTTGCATCTCCGAATGACTAATGTGTCTTGGCCATGTGTACATCTTCTTTGGATAACTGCCTACTCGATTCCTTTGCCCATTTTTAATTGGATTGTCTGTCCTTTGGTCGCACAACTAGGAATTAATTTGAAAGATGTATCACTAGGTTATGATAAACTAGCAGAATGGAATGAGCAGTCCGAGATCCTAGCAATAGGAGGGTCCCTGACGATTGTTACGAGGCGCTGCACAGAAACAGGTGGAACCGGACAGGAGGGGGCAGCGGGGGCACGCTCAGATGGCCTTTAAAGTGGCTGACATGCTTGCACACTTGGTCAAAATGCTTTATCACACCTTCCGTTACACTCATTCTCCCACCTTTCGGAGAATTTCCCTTGCTTTAGAGCTGTTTCTTACCGTTGCCATTAACCAGGCTTCACCTGTATATAAAGATTGCTGAAAACAACTTTTCGTTTGCCTAGGGCTTCAGATACCTTTCTAAGACTGATCTTGTAATGAATACTCCCAAAACACAGAAATACTGCTCTATGCATAATTCCGTTAACATTTTTTAATCTGTTTTCTCCTTATAGTAACAATAATGGGGGGGAGGGGAGGGAAAGACTACATACCAGCCCCAAAGTAGAATACCCTAAAGATATTATATGCAGTTCAAAGAATTGAAGATGTACTAACATCTTAATAATTCTAATGCCTACAAGCTTGCAACTGTATCCAAACTATCAAATTTTTTAAAATCCAAAACAAACGAAAACCATACAACTTATATATTTTTTAAATCTTACATTCTGTTCTGCCAGTGAATAAACAAGCTGTGGAAGAATGTCACCCTTCACAACCGCTTCTGCTAGGTCATCGTTGTAATTAGCCAGTCTCCCAAGAGCCAAAGCAGCAGTCTGTTGAATTGTTGGGACCACATCCAGAAGAAGAGGTCTCAGCAAAGACATTACACCTGAGTTAAATTAAATTATGAAAGACAGCAATCAGCAAAATTTAAATTAAAAAGTGAACATACAATTCGGCATATATATATAGATAAGAAAATTAAGGGGAAAAATCAGCAAAAAAAAAAAATTATCCACTGAAAACGAATGTGATATTTAGAAGCATACAACTGACCAAGATTCAGAACAACACAAACTGTAATTATCAAAGAAGCAATATAACGTGAAAATAAGAAAGGCTTTGGGGTCAAGGAAAAGTTGAGATCCCTGATTTGGCAAACACCAGCTATGTGACCTAACTGGGCTGTCCTGAGGAAGGCAGACAAGGGTCGCAAAGTGCATGGCTAGTGCCCAGGACGCGGAGGGTGGCGGGGGCGGCGAGGATAGAGTTCCCCACCAGCCTTTGCAAATCCTGTCTTTCAGGGCTCAATTCACGTCCTTTTCTCTCAATGAAGTCTTCTGTTTGGTCTTTTCTCTGATTCCAAGTAAACTTAGAGTGTATTACAGAAATTTTATCAGGATCTGTTTCATTGCCAAGGGGGCTAAGAAGAGCCTCTGTCTAGGACCTCACCTTCGTGAAGGGCCGCAAATCAGATTTCTGACATTATCACCAGATAAATAAATTCTTTGAGATAAGGAAGTAAATTGTATTAATAGCTCTCATAATATTCACTCTAGGTGTGACTACATAGCAGGTATATCATTATCACAATAAAAATAATAAAAGTAGCTTATATGTATGGAGCACATAGACATACATTGTTTTAAGGACTATTTTTCCTAATTCACCGAGCTCTCATAATAAATCTATGAAGTAGGCCCTATTATTATGTCTCTTTTATAAATGAAGAAATGGAGGTGGAAAAAGCCTAAGGAAATCATCACGCAACTAATAAATGATGGAGCGAGGTCAGAAATTCTGACATTTGTGATAATCGCTAAATAAATAATATGTGTTAAACATCGAGGTGAGAAAAGGGAGACAAATGCTAATTGCATTTTGGTCATTCTATTGGATATTACAACCCTTGATATTAACTTTGCCTTACTATAAAATAGTCCATTGCTATCTGTGCTTTAAGGATGCTCTTTTAGTCCAAGGCTGATGGTGGCATCGCAAGAAAGATGATGGCATGGCTCAAACTGGAACGCAGTGCCCCGTGACTTTCTAAACTTTACATGATTTACTTGTAAAGCTTATTGGCTGGATGTTATTACATATTTTCCATAAAAACATAACCCAGTGATCTATAAAAACAAGCATTACCAGTATTCTTTTATAATGGTATTCAGAAACATCAACTAGAATAAATGGAAAACATGTATAACAACACTTGGGATTAGACAAAAATAAGAAAATAGTACTACCAAATAACATAACCAGAGAATAACGATGCTTATCACGGATACATCTAATGATGTGGCTTTTCGTAATTTAAAATTTCATTGAGTGATTATTTTCATGTCTAAGTTGGCTTGGTTGGATAATCTTCTAGGAGGCACATTGGCACGTTTGAACCCTACTCAGGCCAGTTAACTTCGCAGCCATGAAGCACTCCTCATGCCCGCGCCAAAGCTCCTGTTAGAGAAATCAACAAGTCTACGCTCATAAGTGCTGCTTTTATTATTATACTGTGTATAGAGATCATTTCTGAAGTACTTCACAACGAAAAGTTTAAAAAGCACAGAATAAAGTATTAGAATTACTACCAAAGTTAATATAGGTTCTTTCTGGAAAGTTGGATTTAAAACAATTTGCCAATCTCAACTTGCTTTTTTTTTTTTTTTTGGTTTTTAATTGTGGTAAATACACGTAACATTTTAACCTTTAATGCGCAGTTCTGAGGTATTAAGTACATTTACAATGTCGTATAATCATTACCACTATCTAGGAATGGTTAAACGGCTCAAAAGGCTGCACCGTTTTACATTCCCAACAGCAAAGTTCAAGGGTTCAAATTTTCCACATCCTTACCAACACTTACTTTCCTTTTTCTTTCTTTTTTTATAATAGTCGTCCTAATAGCTGTGAAGTGGTTTCTCATTGTGGTTTTGATTTTCATTTCCCTAGCACTAATGATGGTGAATGTCTTTTTATGTGCTTATTGGCTATTTGTATATCTTCTTTATTCAAATGTCTTTTTTTTTTTGCCCATTTTTAAAGTTGGGTTGTTATTTGTTGTTATTGTTGAATAAAACTTGACACATGTGATAATAGGCACTATTTTAACTAAAATAAGTCAATACTTCAAAAAAAGAAAAGCTATATTTGTTAACATATTTAAAATTTTATAATAAATACATTTGAGCCCAAGGCCAAAAACATAAAGTATAAGAAAAGGAATAGTTTTAAAAGAATCACAGTTGTTTCATGTTGTTTTTTCTTGATGATTCCATTATTTTCTTTTTTTCTCACTGAAAAATTTATGTGAAGGAAGTGGCTTATTGCTTTTTGAAGTATAATTAGTAAATCAATCCATACCGGGTATTTAACCTAGATATTTTGAATTAAAATCTCAAGAACTTTGAACTTTTATGTTAAGAATTTGAAGAGTGGATTCATCTGTCTAGGTCTATAATATGTCATTATAAGTGTTTATTGTGGCATTTATGTAATATACCAAAAGTCTCTCAATTTTGGAAAATTTTAGTTTGTAATTTCAGCAGTACAATATTTTACCTCTAAAAAGATATTTTACTTATCCATACACTCAAAGGAATTTTCTGCTTTATGTATATTTTCCTCCATTTTGCTACTGCATCTGGCCCAGGAAAAAATAATGTAAATAAAATGACACACAATCCTTTCCTTCTATTTCCTTCTATATCCAAGGTAGGTGTCTACACACTCTATCATACTTTTCTTATATTCCTTAATTCAGACAGTAGCATGAAGAGGATTTAGAAAAAAATTAAATCTCTGAACCTATACAAGTAAAAGCTAAAGCCTCCATTTAAAATGCCTTTGTTTGAATAAGATCATTCTTATTAAAAGAAAATATTGCCCCAAATTTCTAGTCCTTGAATTACTTAGTGCTTCATAATCATTAGTCCCAGGGACATGTTTTCATCTCTTACACAGATTAAGCATGGAGACTTTGTTATTCTAATTACAGGTTTGTCCTAAAAATATAGATAATGCAAGAAGAACTGAGAGAGGGAGAAACAGAGAGAGACAGAAACAGAGACAGAGAGAGACAGAAAGAGGAAGTATATATAACATTAAAAAAAAATTTCCCCTTACCTGCCCGTCCATTATGAATCCATAATGATTGATCCTTGGTGAGCGAATGCATGAAAATTTAGAGTCCATAAATCACAGCAGTCTGAACCGTTGCTAGAATATCTGATATACAAGATCTCTAGGAGCAGCTAATGACCTCACTGAGATCCCCACTGAAGGAGACAATACGTACTATCTAATGATGTGAAACTACTTCTGAAATTTAACTTATAAAAGGAATCTTTACAATGTTCCCTCTCTCCCAACTTTATAACTTTGAGTTCCTTTTCTGCTTCTCTTATTCCAGTGCCATACTGGAGACACTGCTGCTAATATCTACACTGTAATCTGGTTATGCCCAAGATAACCTCACTTATCCTGTCCACAATCATTCATTTAAAAAACAGATCAAGGTTTACAAATGTCAAGGAATGAGACTACTCATAAATAAGCTCCTCCTCTCAAGAAACTAATAATCTAGTGGAGGAGGTTATACAATAGCCTGGAAATAACCACAACTCTTTCCTTAATTCCTTTTAATGCAACATAGGCCTAATTACTTTGATTTTGCATGGTAACTCCACATACAAATAAATCTGGAAGAAAATGTCAAATATTTCCAAAGACAAAAATATTACCCATTCATTCCCATACTCTATGTATATAATTTAAATACATATTATCTCAATCTTCTGTTTATAAAGATATTTAACATCTCAATTTTGTTTTTTTAAAAATAAGAATTTGCACATAGTGGCCAAGACATGGAAGCAACTGAAGTGTCCTACAATAGATGATTTGCTAAAGAAGCTGTGATACATATATACAATGGAATATTTCTCAGCCTTAAGAAGAAATGAAATACAGCCATTTGCAACAAGATGGATGGAACTTGAGATAATCATGCTAAGTAAAATAAGCCAGACAGAAAACGTTGAAAATCACATGATATCACTTATATGCAGGATATAAACCTAAAAGCAACAAAGAAACAGGACAAACGGAGACTCATGGACATGGACAATAGACTAGTGGTTATCAGAGGGGGGGAGTGTAAACATCACTCACTATCATTTCCAGAAATTTTCATCATCACTAACAGATACTCTGTCCGAATCAAACAGTAACTTCCCATTTCCCCCTACCCCCAGCCCTTGCTAACCTCTATTCTACTTTCTGTCTCTCTGAATTTTTCTATTGTAGATATCTCATATAAATGAAATCATGTAACATTTGCCCTTTTGTGTCTGGCATATTTCACTCAGCACATTTTCAAGGTTCATCTATTGTAGCATGTACCAGAATGTCATTCCTTTTTAAGATGAACAAGATTTCATTGTATGTATGCAACACATTTAGTTTGTTCATCTGTCGATGGACACTCAGGTGGGTTTCACTTTCTGATTGCAGTGCATGATGCTGTCGTGAACATTGGTGTGTACAAGCATCCGTGTGCATCCACGCTTCCCATCCTTTCCCTTGAACCAGAAGTGGAATTGCTGGATCAAACGGTAATTCTATGTGTCACTTTTTGAGGAACCCCCCCAAACTTGTTTCCCACAGTGGCTGCACCACTTTACGGTCTCGTCAGCAAAGCACAAGGGTTCCGATTTACCCACATTCTCACCAACATTTACTTTTTGTTGTTTTTTTATAATAGCCGTTCTAATAGGTGTGTGGAGTTGCTCTCTCATTATAGTTTGGTTTGCCTTTCTCTAATAATGTGATATTGAGCATCTTTTCAAGTGTTTATTGTCCACTTGTATAACTTCTTTGAAGAAAGGCCTATTCTAATTCTTTGGCCATTTTCAAATCAGGTTGTTTGTCTGTTGTTGAATTTCAGGGGTTTTCTATATATTCTGGATATTAATCTCTTTTCAGAGATGCTTTGCAAATACATTCTCCCGTTATGTGAGCTGTCTTTTTACTCTCTTGATAGTGTCCTTTGATGCCCTTCGTTGTGTTTTTAGATTTAAAATGAAGTGATTTCTACTATATATATTTTTTACTTTCCAATTTTATTCAAAATTATCATAAACTTATAAAATATGTTAAAGATTTATTATTGTAAATGTTGCAAAACTTTAAAAATTTAAATTCCAACATGTTTCATTTTTATCTAAACTGCTTTCTATATGACCATTTACTATGAAATTGCCATTGTAGTTTATTCAAGTATTGGAAGAAGTGATTTACACATACAATTAACCAATGCACAGCAAAGAATTCACCTTTGACTGTCAGCGTTACCATCTGACTCAGGCATAAAAGAAACTTCGTGCTGTAGAAATAGAAGGAATCACCTGCCCTGCTCGTTACATTCCTGCCTATGTTGAAAGACAACAGACTGAGGTATGTATCTGTAGGAAGACTGACTGGATTCAAATCCGGATTCTGCCACTTCCCAGCTGTGGGACTCAGTGAAGTTACTTAACATCTCTGAGTCTTAGTTTCCTCATCTGTAAAATTGTGGCAAATTCTAGGACTATTGTGAGAATTACAATAAATTAAAATTTCTAAAATGCTAATAAGATGCATTGGGACAGAATAAACACCAGTAAGTGCTTGATCAATAAAAGTGCTAACTAATCAATTCTCTATTTTGACCATATTTTTAAATAACTTTTATTATTAGCATTATGACTAATTAATTAATCAGTACTCCCACTCTGATGAAGAAATATTTAAGGTCCTGTGGCCCCATAGACTGAGTCTTTTCTACCATTTAGAATTACTATAGAAGGAATAATTCTCTCACCATTCACTCAAGAAATAGCTCTTAAAAATACACAAGGTGTTCAAAATTCCTTGACCTCAAGGAATTTATAAAGGGGTTGTGAGAGACAAATAAATGCAACACACTATGATGCGTGCATCTACAGGAGTAGAGTGTGCTCTGCATCTAACCCAGACTGTGAAGGATACAGGAAAAGCAACCCATCTAAGTCGATTGAGAGCAGAAGGTTTTGGGGGCAGATTGCCTGCTGAAAGATTGGAGGGAGTCTCCAGAGGGGAAGGATTGGCTAGTTTTCTGGCCAGAAGGAACTATATAAATGAAGCTCAGAACGAAAACCAGTTTCATATGTTGACAAAACTGAAAACGCAATAGGACTACGGCATAACAGGGGCGAGAGAGGGCTGGAGAAGGAAGGCTACGAGATTGACAGAGACGAATGTCCTCAAGGATCCAATGAATTATTTTAAGTATTTTTGAATTGCATCTGAACATTAATGTCTATGCAGTGACAGAATCAAATTTTCACTTTGTAAAGAAGGATCACTGTGATCACCCTGGGAAGAAAGAAAGGATGGAGGGGTGCGAGATGGGAGGCAGGAAGACCACTTAGGAAGCTATTGTAGGAACCTCCACCAGACATGAAGAAAGCCTGGCAAAAGGGAAGGAGAAAAATAAAAGGTCTAAGGAGGTATTTCGGAAACAAACTGCTTGATACGAAGAAGATGGAGGAATCAGTGATACATCCAGGTTTCTGGCTTAAACAAGGGATGCATGATTATTGCGTACAGTCGAAGAAGCCACGGTAAATTCATGGGACATAAAATGGGAAGGGCGACATGGCACAAGTTAAAGCTGGAGAGGTTAGTTGGGGCCAGACCAAATCTGGCTCTAGGTCAAATTAAGATTTTGTTATTCTAAGTGACATGGGAAGCCATGGGGAGCTTCACTGTTCACACCACTTACTCTCAGGGAAGTAAATGAAAATGAAGACTTGGAACACTTTCAAGGTCCACCATGTGTAGCTAGGTAGGCCGTGGACTGTACAAATCCAGGGGCTACCACTCCTATAGATCACGACATAAATGACATTTCTAAAGTTATGCAAAGCACAGCAGCCATCCTTGACATAGCATGTTATGTGGTTCCCTACTTTGCCACTTTGTTTTATGTGAATAAATGTCTTATCTCCCCAGTAAAATAACAAACATCGCTAGAGCAGAGCTCATCTTTTATATTCCTTTTCTCTTTCTCAAATTACCTAGCACAGTTCTGGATTCACAGCTAACTCTTATTGAAAAACTTATGGTCTTGGCTCTAGAAAACACCATTCACTTCAATTTTACTATTCTAAGCATTACCTATTCTATCACAGAGTAACTCTAATGACACTTATCAACTTTAATAGATATTATTTTTTTGTTTTTATAATAAGATATTACATTTACCTATTACTGAAGTAAGTTTCATGGTACTAATGAATTTTACATGTTCTCAAATTCCTTCATTGGTTATTTTTTTACTTGAAAACATGTAAGTGTTCCTCCCTTGCATTTTTTTTCTTTTTCTTTTTCTTTCTTTTTCCTTTTTTTTTTTTTTTTTTTTTGATTAAGGATTTTCAGGCCTTAATTTGGTTTCTTTTAAGCCTCTGTCATTATATACCCCTGGCCACTATTCCTGGATTTGATTAAGAAATCACAAATTTTGGTATCACATATCCATTTGTTTTGTTTTCTGTGAAGTGCTTTTTCACTATCATAACTATCAAGTCAGTTATGATTTTAGATGTTACGTCTTCCACAACACATGGAGAGTCTTATAGTTTATTTAAAGTGTCAGAAAGAATCACAACACATATGTATATTCTTTTTACATAGAATTCCATTGTAATAATAAATAATTCAAGAAATGCTTATGATCAAGAATAATCTACTTTCTCCTTTCAGATTTATTCTCATTAACTATCGTAGCTTATGAACTTTGTTTGCTGATTTACTGTTAACTCAGTTGTTTGCTGATTTACTGTTAACTCAGTTGTTTATGTACCATACCTGATACATCATTTTTTAAATGGAAGGGGTGAGAGGAAGAGGGGATGAAGACCACTGACTCACAGAGCAACTAGCAATTCTTGTGAGAGGGCAGGGCAGCGCAGTATGTATTTACTTACTTATTTTAACATACACTTACATAGTATTCACCACCTACCAATGAAAAGTGGCCAACTGCCAGGTTTCGAGTGCACACTGCAGAGTAAGATATGCTGAATCCGCATTATTCTACCGTCGGCATTGCTGTAGCTGTCCCCCATGATTACTGTTTTAAACCCAAATTCCATTCATTCTTCCAGTGCGACTGTGTGACTCTGCCCTAGGTCAGAGCCATCACCATCTATGTGTGAGATTTGAACTGAGAATGTAGAGCATACAAGTTATGGCAAGTTCAATTTATATTATACTTTAGATGAAATAATTGGAACTTACATGTCTATAATTACATGAAGAAATATAAAATGGGCTTTTGGTATGGTTTTCATATGAACATGTTAAATTCCACATATCCAAACCTGTATTAACAGTTATATGTGTCTCCTGAGCCCAGAGCCCTATATATCCAAACTGCTTACCATGGTCACTGGCATATAGCTATCCCAGACATGCTACAAATTCAACACTGTTAGAGAGTAAAATCGCCATTTCCCTCTGCTGTTTGTATCCCCTTTCTCCTTTAGTGAATGGTGCTCCTGCACCTAAGCAGCCGGAAGCCTGGGAGTCATTTTGAATTCATCTCTCCTCACCTGACCTTGCCCCTGCCTGCTTCTACTAAGCATGAGTCCTGCAGATCTCTTATCCAGGGTGACTGCTATTGTAAAAATAGATACTTGATCTTCCTGATTCTGTTTTAATTGCCTTCAAACAATTCTCCATACTACTATGAAAATCATGTTCCTAAAACACAAAATGGGTTCCATCATTCCTCTAATGAAAACTCTTCAATGGCTTTCTATCAATTTCAGGATAAAGCCAAACTTCAGATGAGGTCCTTCATAATTAACCCCGTTTTCCTCTCTAGCCACAGATTTTCCTCTCCCATGCCATGTTGGCCTTAAGAAGCTCCAGCTACCCTGAACATTTGCCTTTTCTGTCAAGTACATTCCACATTTTCTCTGTCCCTTTAGACATAACGTTACCTCTACCAGAAGGCAGTCTTCCCCTCCCCTTTCTTCATCTGCCAAGTCCTAGGAACTCCTCCTAGAAGTCTCCCCTGAACGGCACCCCTCAAGCCCAAAGCTTGAGTGAGGCACCCTTCATTTGTGCTCCATGTCTATCTTTATACACTTATTAAACAGTATTTTATTTCATACGTCTCTCCATTACCAAATAAGCTCCTACGGACACAGTCTATGCTTCCCATTTTTGTATGAGTAGCATCTAAGCATTCATCTGGCACTTGGACGCTCAAACGTTAATTGAATTATGAATGAACAAACTGAAACTAAATGTATAGGGAACAAAAAGGCCAGTTCTAAAACACTTGTCTACTCCAAGAGGTTTTGTGAGTAATATCTGAAGAGCAAAATTTGGGAAGGCGGTCAGTTCAAAACTGTATCTTCAGATAGAATTCATTTTTATTTCATTTATACTCCACCTACTCTAATTTTTTTTAGATGGCTTACTCTAAAAGATATGGGTACAAATGTCATTATTAAAAGCCAGGGAGGAGGGAGGAGGAGGAGCAATTTTATTAGAAATACAGGTTGCGGAACATTGCTGCAATTGACTCCTCAACATAGCACTGCGCTTTCTGGCAGCACAAGTGCAAAGGGAACCACTGTGAAATCAATGAAAGGAGGAATCATTTTTTTCTGAAGTTTCATACCTAGGACTAGCCTGACGTACAATAGTTAATAAAGGTTGGTTAAATACGTGTATCTTTACATAAAAACATTTTTAAATGTTTTGTTCAAAACGCATATGTTTTCAATGACAGAATTAAAGACACTATGGGAAAATTGTCTATTTTTTAAAAAAAAATCTCTCAATTTAAAAATTAAAAAGAGGGCATGTTAGTTTACGGCCATGCCATCCTGAACGAGCCCAATCCCATCTGATCTCGGAAGCTAAGCAGGGTCGGGCCTGGTTAGTACTTGGATGGGAGACCACCTAGGAAGACGAGGTGCTGTAGGTGTAAAAAATAAAAATAATAAAATAAATAAAAATAAAAAATAAGGAATCGTAAGATGACAAGATCCTTGCAATCTGTGAGGTCAAACAAAGGTGGCCTTGCCTGAAAAAAAGGGGGGGGCATATTATTAGACTAATTCTAAAAAGACATTTCCATGGAAAACTAATGTAATCTAGCCAAGTGTAGAATTTAAGTGATCGTAACTTGACACAGAGATAGAATATGTAGAAAAGTGGCTAGAGATCACTTTTTTGGAGACACATGCATATATACACACAAGCATAAATATCACTTGTTTTCACCTAGACTTTTAACAGAACTTGAATAAATAATATATTTTCAATCGAGCTATCCTTCTGATAGAAAGTACATGGCAAACCAAAATACTTCACTTTGAAAATCAGGGATGTCCGACTTGCGTTCAAGGCAAGGCCATAAATTGTCTAGGTGTTGCCTCAGATTTCTCCTAGGGCCAGTACACCTTCTCAATAAAAACCCCAATTAACATAGGAGAAAAGTTCTTCACGTAAAATATGATTAAATGAAAAAGAAAGGGAGGTGCTAAGTGTGTACTCATGTCAATCAACCAAAAAATATCAAGTGCCTCCTCCTTTACTGTGCTCTACCTCATGTGTTCTCGAAAAGCCCAGGAGAGCAGGAAGCTGATCACGGGGCAGCCGAACCACCCAAGCCCTGACGAAGTCCCCTCCACACTTCCCCTGACTAGGTAGGGTCTCCCCCGACAATTCTCTGAAGTCCTATCTTGGGTATCAACTCACAGTGGATTACATACTTTTCCCTTGGTGCTTTTAATGAGCATCTGGTTTGATAAGGCTTTTCCTTAAAGCCCAAGGAAGCCAAATGGTCCTTTAGAGCAGTGGTCCCAACCTTTCTGGCACTAGTGACTGGTGCTCCTATGAAAATCTGATGCCTGATGGATGACCTGAGGTGGAGCTGAAGCGGTGATGCTAGCGCTGGGGAGTGGCTGCAAATATAGATGAAGCTTCACTTACTGGCCGCTCACCTCCTGTTGTGCAACCTGGTGCCTAGCAGGCCATGGACCAGTATAGGACCATAGCCCGAGGGTTGGGGACCCTTGCTTTAGAGCTCTGAGGCCGGTGTAAACTCTAAATGCAATTCCCACTCTCTCGAACCTCCACGTGTATTTATCAAAGTTAGTCCTCTGCATCTGGCCTCCACTCAAGCTCCCATACTGGTCCTCATGGAGACCTCGAAAGCCAAGCATGCATAATTACTGGACACCCACTGGTACCCAAAGGCCTAAACCAGAAAGCTTGTTTTAATAATTAACATAGAGGTTTATTAAGAACTCCTAAAACCGTTTAGAAATAGTTTACTAATACCTGCAAGCAGAAAAATCACAGGGTCAGGCAGCAATTAGGAAACAACAGATCCTGGTCCTGCTTTGGATAACCAACTCACTCTGTGAGCAGTTATCCAACTTTTTGGCTTAAGTGTCCACACTGAGGAAGATACCTTCTCTATTTTTTAAGAGATGTGAAATAATTACTTAGAGAAATAATTACTCTTTCATTCCATTTAAACACGTGGAGCATCTGTTTATGCTAAGCATTACACAAGGCATGGAATCTACAGTTAGTGGAGAAAAAAGAAACTAAAGCATTACAATTATTATGAGTATGAAAGAGAACTATTAGGAGAAAGGAAAACATAAATCAGGAGCCTTACTATGAGTGCTCAAGAAACGTTTCTCTGAGGAACAAACATCTAAACAGAACCATAAAGAATGAGGCCAAGAAGTATAGGAAAAAGTTCTAATCAGAGGAGCAAAGGTCATGAAAAAACATTCAAATGTAAAGTGGAATTAGGAAATATTTAACTTTTCAAAAACAATTAATATGTAACATCTAAATTTAACTCACACGATTTGCCATTTCTAAGCCCTGCTTAAATAGGTTCATCTATAGCTGGGGTTTTTTTTTTTAATTATTCAGTTTTTCCTAAAAAAACAGTGAGACCCTAGCCTTATTTATATACCATTGCTTAGATAAAGTAACAGATAAATGTCCATGTAGGAACAATGGTTTGGAACACAGATTAAAATTCTGAATAATCTTGGTTTTAGGAGATATTATTAGTTGCTACAAGTTCAAAAGTTTTATAGTTCCCTAGAATATTTTCCACTTAAGCATGTGCTTTAAAAAAACCTCTATCTCTATCTTTAAAAAAAAAAAAAATAATGCTTTAAGTTAATTATCACATTTATAATTAGAAGACTCCTTTATGTTGACAAAATGCATCAATTTAAATAGCATGATTGGTTAAGTTTTTCAAATTGTTTTACTAATTATCTTGATCCTATGGAACAGTAGTTTGTAGGAGAATCGTGGCACTCTTCCCGACCAGGATATGTTTTTAATACATTACAAATGCTTACCACAGGCTTTTCCTTCTTATAGTAAATTGAGGTACTAGATCATTAATTTGAAGGCTTCCACCCTGCCCAGAAACATGTAATTTCAAATCACTTAATGTCATCATATATTACTATTTTCTTGAATTCTAAACCCATTAAATTGACTCAACTTGTAAATTAGCTTCATACAAATGGGTATGAAACTTCTCTATTCCTACTCTTCTAAAAATGTGCTTATCTAACTGATTTGCCATGTTTACTGTTTTGCTTTAGGTTATATGTAATATATTACAAAGTATTATGTTAAACTTTACCTCTATTTTTCTTACAAAAATTGTTGCTTCAGAAGAAGTTTAGCTAAGCAATTTCAAAATAATTTTCTTGGAGCTTTTATTAGCTTATTTCAAAAGACCTACTAAAACCTAAGAGTGGCCTGGTATTCCAATATGCCATAAAACACGTTTCTTATATTTTTATAACTAAACCACCACCTTTAATTGTTGAAATTCTACAATTGGTAGAAGTAGCAATGTATTATCTCTGCTATTATAGTCATGTGTTACTGATTATCCAAAAAGGGGAAGTATCAAAATGTATTTTCAAATCTCTGCAAGACAAACATTATAGGGTTTGAGGGTCCATAAAGAGACTTTATAACAAACTTTTTAATGTTTGCATATCTTTTGATTTAGAAGAATAAAATCTCAATGAGAAAAAAGTAACTCTAGGTTATAGAAACATTATACACAGTTCTTTCTAGTAACAATTTTGATTAGAAATTAATCTTATTTTTATCTAAATACTCTGAAGAAGGTATCCTGCAACACTTTGTCTTAGTAATTGCTTTGATCGTATTTAATATGGCAAATTCATTAGCATATCAAAAACACAATGAACAGAGATTTAAAATGAAATAAAACTCCATTGATTATTTTCACCTTTAAGATTCCTTTCCCAGTAAATGAATTTGAAAAGTCTTAACAAGTAAACTACTGATTTGTCATAATGCTTGTATGGAAATGTTTTTCACATTATCTTGGATACATGACACATATTTATTTAGTTTATTAGAAAAGTGAGACAACAAAACAAAACCTCTCCAGATATCCAGAGATTTTGTCAAAGTCAGGAATAAAATGTACTGGTGTCTTATGCTACCAAAATAAAGTCACTTAACTGAAAAGAAAAAAAAAAGCTTGATAAGAATATATAATTGATGCACACATATTGTGGCTCATTCAAAAGCATTTTTAAATCCATGGTGATTTTTCAAGAAAAGAATAAATCATTTAATTGACTATTATGAAAAGTTTTCCTAATAAAGCTTACAGATTACTTTTAATTAAAAAATAAATATTTAGGATATTCATTATCTGTGTCTATTAAAATAACTAAGGGAGTCCTTACATTGAATCTAGATAACATGATGTTAAAATAAATTTCTCAGGAAGAGAAAAATGTTAGTGTTCCATCAAGATATTAGTGAAGTGCAGATAACTTGAAAACATTTATATTCCTTTTGTATTCCATTCCTTCCTACACCAGACCATAAGTAGAAATAGATGGCTATTTAAAATGTCATATCTAAGTCACTTATACTTTGGTGATCACTTAGCCTAACAGTTTGGATTGATTAAATTGCATAATACATTCTACATTGTACAGTGATGGAAAGAGATAACCTGCCACTATTATACCAAAACATGATATTCTGTACCTGCATTTCCATATTTCAGTATCAATTCTATAATATAATCTCAATCATTTTCCCTTTTAAAAAAGTTTTAGTTTAGCTGTGTAATATCCAAAAATTAAATATCTGTAAATAATAAGTATCCATCCACAAAGGTTATTAACTAAGACTAAGAGGAAAAAAACCTAAAAAATTAGTGCATTTTTAAAGTGTAGTATGCTCTAATAAGCTTTAATTAGCCAGTATCTATGAAACGCTGTGTCCAGCAATGTTCCGGGTACTTTTAAGAAGTATACATGCATGCATACAAGCACACACACATACAGAAGAAAATTAATCCACATGAAACAATTGCAGAATTGCAAAAATTGACACAATTTTTGAAATGGAGAACAGATCAGTGGTTGCCCAGGGTTAGGAACAAGAGGGAGGTGGATGTGGTTCTAAAAGGGCAACAGCAGGCATCCTGGTGGTGATGAAAGAATTCTGTATCTTGACTATGGTGATGATGCACACACACAGGATAAAATTATACAGCACACACGCATACACACCCACACACAAAAGTACAAAACTGGGGAAACTTGAAAAAAAATCAATGGATTTGTATCAATGTCATTATCTTGATTGTGATACCACACCAGGATTTTGAGGTACACAGATTTTATATTTTTTTCACAACTACATGTGAATCTACAATTATCTCCAAAAAAAGCATTTTTAAAAATGATTATAAAATACACTTTCTATTTAGATGTATTCTAAATACATCTCCTGACCCAAATAAAGCCAAAGGAGAAATAAACACCAAAATCCCTCCCAGTGACCCACCCCACCCCCAAAAATACCATCTCAGTGCAGTAGAAATTCCCCTCAAAAAAACTTATTATTATGCCTAAATATTCTCTTGCTGTCCATATGTTCTATGTTCTTAATTTTCTTTTAATTTCACATTAAATTAAATAAGTTTTAAAGATCATATTCTATAATTGAAGATTTCTCATGACACAGTAGTGCTAAAACGTTTTCTTACTTTGAGTTTAGATGATGGTGGAATTATCTGTAATGACAGAAGGAGGCGGAGGGAGGGAGGAAGCCAGAGGGAGCAGAGAGAGATGGAGAGAAGGGACCACCATTATCTCTTCTTTTGATGTTAACAACCTAGAAGCAAATCCGTTCTCTCTCTCTCTCTCTCTCTCTCTCTCTCTCTCTCTCTCTCTCTCTCTCTCTCTCTCTCTCTCTCTCTCACACACACACACACACACACACACTCACAGACACTCATACTCACACTCTTCCTCTCTATAGAGTCTGCATGAGTTCGGACTCAGAGGTAAAATAAGAACACCATAAGGATTTATCAAAGCTTTGTCTTTACCTACTTTCAATCTCTTGGAAAATCTTTAAGCATATCATTGTTCTTTCACTAATACAAGATGAGAAATAATGGTGTCAACTGCTCTGGAATTCCTTTGGCGTGAAGAAGTCGAAGGTGATCAAAGGCAGGGTGACATGAAACGGCACACGGATAAAAGGGTCTGATTAGGGTAGATGCCCATTCACTTAAAATGACTTCCAGGCAATTCATTTGGCTTTGACTTTCAACTGACACTTTTCTGGTTGCGATAAAGATGGAAGTAGGGACGTCGGGCCCCTCACACACCCATCTGGAAGCTTCACCTTCTTGGCCTCGCCCCCAAAGGCTGCGAAGGAGACTGAATGTTTCTACAGCCTACGCGATGGTTTGGAGAAATTTAGGGACGCCGTCCTCCGGTCCCCATCCTTCTCCTCCCGCAAAGCTCAGCTCACAGCGGAGCGGGGCGGGAGGGGCGGGGAGAAGGTGGCAGGGGCCGTAAGGGGAGGGTTGAGGCGGGGGATCTGGCACTCAGGGCTGGGAGAGGACGGGGACACTAGGAGACGAGGGGAATCCGGGTGAGGGATGAGGCAGAGCCGAGGACCCAGGGCGACGAGGGGCTCCAGGAGCAGGTGGAGGCCAGGGCCCTTGGTGACACAGTGCCGGGGGTGCTGGGCTCACCCGCATTCTGCAGAGTCTCGATGTTTTGGGGTCTGGTTGCCAGCTCTGCCACCATCTGCACGAACTGGGTCCGGGCTTTCTGGTACTGCTCGAACACTGCGGGAAGAGACACGGTGGAGCGGGCCGCCCCTTCGTCCCCGGCTCCCGCCGTCGAGGCGCCCGCCCGGGCTCCTACCTTGCAGCACCTGCCTCTGGCTCATGACGACTGCAGCTCCGCGCCCGCCACAAGCTCGGGGGTGACGTGGCTCATCCGCAGACGGGACGACCGCAGCGGCCGCTCCGGCCTCCGACGGGAGCCGTTCGTCTCTGTGTACCCGCGTCTCTAGGGCAACTCACCGGAACCGGAACGCGGCCGTCTCGTGGCAACGACCAGTCCCGGTGTGACGTCACGGCCCCCGGGTCCCGCGCCCCTCAAGGACAACCAGCCTCGGGGGAACTCCGCCTGCAGGGGCGCCCCGGACGTGCCAAACGCGCCCCGCCGCACGGGAGCCTGGCACCGTCGAGTGTCACCACCCTGCGTGGTACGGGCGTCCGCCGGGAGGACAGATTCTTTACAAAACGACTCCAGACCTGTGTAGTTGCCGGACTGCGCGCCACTCATCTCGGCCGGGGAGCCCCATGCGTCGGGAGAACCCAGTGAAAATGAGGGGAGACAAGGAAACTGGGCAATGGAGTCGTCTTGGCATCGACGGTCAAAAGAAATCTCACACATGACATTGTGTAATCTGAAAAATACATTCTAGTCCATGTGACTTGAAAGTCAATCTTTTTCCCCTTTACTCCAGCTTTTAAATGCCTAGCATTAAGGGGTTCAGGATTCCTAGAGGGTCAGGACAACGATGTTCATCCACGTTCATTATACTGTACTGAAAGCATTTAATAAGCACTCCTAGAGATTCAACGAGAAAAGCAGACGAGACAATATAATAAATTTCCTGTCTTCTATGACTTTCTCCTACCACTACTAGCTTTGCTGTTTCCTCACTTCTATGTGATTTATAAACATTTGACTTTGTCCTTTAAATTAGGCTTCATTTTGTTGCTGGATAACATTTTCAAAAGAAAAGGAGAGTCTTTACCTGGAAAGTCTTAATTCAAATAATCTAAACCAGACTCCCCTAGTTTATAAACCTTTAACTCTTCACCTAGTCTCTTGCAACAAAAGTCAAATGCTCAGTCTGTCACTGGCTTCTAGCTTCTCTGAAAACGATATACCAAATGCTTCAATGACAGGTGTTAACTTTAAGTGTTTCTCCATCAGAAACTACAATTTCACCAGGTGTCATGTGAGGAGTTAGCCACAGCTGCTGAGTAGTGCCAAGACAGGAAACGTCTTGATATCTCTTCAGTAGAAGGGGGTGTGCAAACATATTTGGGGTGAGGTCTCAAATAATCTTGGATATCTCACTCTGACTGGAGCTTTCTGATGAAGTCCTGATATTTTATGGAATGGACCCGCAATCGGGAGAGACCCAGAGCAGGTGCCCACCCGTCTTTTGCTTTGCATTTCAGAGCCAGCGACATACAAAGTCTTTTTACCTAGCGCTCAGGTATTAGTTTCACAATGATCTTTACATTTCCCTAAGGAAAAAAATTCTTTCATAATTAAAGCTTTTGTGTGTCCACATTTCAAGAAGTGGGGGGAAAACAGATTGAGCAAATAATTAAAATTGCAAATAAACCCTCATTGTAATTTTGTTTTCAGTTCCTTTTTGCATTATGAAAAAAAAAATCCCCTTAAACTAAAAGGTTCTGAAATTGGTTTCAGTCCTTGAACAATTCAAACTCCTAAGCTACTACAGCTGTCATTTTTAGTAATTGTTTTACTATGTATTTTCTACTTTAAAAGTGTTGAGCTGAGCTCAATGGTGAAAAAAGGTCTAAATCTATAAATATAACTCTATTTATGGAATGCTACAAAGTTTGAAAACTTAAGTTCGAATGGCATCTAAATTATTTTAAACTATAGATTCTGAGAGTCTGTCATTAACAATGTGAGTTAAATTGTATTGTTCCTGATAATACACATATAAGATTCCCACTTTATATCTGGAATTAGACTTATCAAAGAAGCTAGATCCTTGCTCTTCATTCTAGCTTTCTTTTTTAAGTCTTAAAAATTAAATGGAGAAATGTAACACAATGATCATAACATACATATAAATGAATCGTTAGTAATTGAAATATAAAATATGGCAACAGGTTACTTTTAATGACAAGAGAGTCAATCTATATTTTCTAACCCACTTTTCAACTTCCTAACTTTAAAATACCATTGTTTTTACAAAGTTAATTGAACGCCCCATGATCACAAACATACTTCTAACAGTTAAGCAGTGAGAACAATAACAACAAAAAAAAACTACTCAAAGGGATATTTCAGGTTTTTTTTTGTTTTTTTAAGTGCTATTTAAGATTAAAGTTCTTAAAGAACCAGCTGACTTTAAATACAGATGTACAATGTACTTAACACATTAAACTATACATTTGATTGAGAATGAAACATGTTATCTGAACAATTTACAAAAATGTTTCCATGAAAGATTTGTTTGGAAGACTTTGGCTCTGTTGTAGAAAGCTAATCTTATGTAACTTCCAAATCATCTTGTATTCAATTCTTCTATTTATGAAAATGAGACTAAAAAAAGTGACAGTATAAAGACAGTTTTTAAATCTTGTTCTGTTTCTCTTTAAAAATCTGCTTTAGGAATTCAGAAAATCCCATTATCATGGGAATATACTCTACACATGCCTAAAAGAAATTTTGTTAATTTTAACATATATGTAATTTTTATTCAGCTCGGCTGAATTTTAAAATTAAAGCTTAATATATACCAATTAGATATTAACATCCACATTTAAAAAACTGCTGTTGAGGTGAATCAAGGTGAAATGTACATATATATTCCTTCATCAAGCCAATCACATATTAAATATCAATATGTGCTAGACACTTTGCTGATAACAGAATGTGCTTGTCTTCTAGGACAAGAAATCTAGCGGGAAATAGGCATGTAAACAAAGTATTAATTCATTCAACAAGCATATAATGCAGTCTTCCCTGTTTTAAGGGCTGTAATTGCTCTAAGCGCAGTAAGTACTCTGGGAGCGAGGACAAGGGACTTGAGGTAACCTATGTAGAGGTGAGACTACCTAAAACATCACTTAAATGTAAAAGACTTCTTGTTTTTAAGAAAAATTAGCTGAGTTTTATCTGTGTATGAAATCTCCTTCCCTTCTCTCCTAAAGAATTAAAACAGTATTTAAATAAGCATTCATTTGGTGATTGCATGTAGTTGTTGGAGTTATGAGAACATAATAATCAGTTTGTGTTCAATAATCAACAGCAAATCTAAAATTACTGAAATAACTCCATATTTACATACTTGAATTAAAAATAAAGGCATTACATGCCCCATAACCAAGTTAGTGGACTCAGAATATTATGAGGAAAGCACATATGACATCTTAAATGTTTTATAGCCCCTTTTTAAGGAAAACATCAGGATTTTACTTCTACGTCTGAGATGACCATCCAACTGTGCCATCAAGTTTGTCAGCAGGGCAGAAGACACTTGGACATTTCTGTCCAGGAGGAGATTAACATTCCTATGCTTTTGTGTTGAGTTTGTGTCTTACTTCCAATTCTTTGCTTTTCAACCCTTTTAAGTCAACTCTTACATTTTAAACTTTAATGTTTATATGTTTCTTTTAGTGTCGAGGCCAAGAAAATGTTAGTATGACAATGATTTAGCTGGCCCCAAAGTTCTGAAGAGAACACCTGTGGATGGCTTCCTTTTCCACTAATTCAGTGGATGCAGAGATTGAACTCATCTTTCCCACTCCAAAAATAAACCGTCATTACGGGGATTCCACACACGAATAATTTCACCTCCAAAGGCACCATAGAGCACAAAGTGATTGACCCTAAAAATTTATGCTTCTGAAGTAGAAGTCTGAAATACAGCATAACATTTTCTAAGACAATGGGACATGCAAAAAAAATTATTGCTGCTTGGGATGTGTGGGTGTGTCTGCCTTACGTGGTTATCTTCTTTCTGAAGACTTACGTGGATGTTTCTTTAAAATTGTGCCAAACCCCGTATCACCAGAGAGAAACCTCTAAGCCCTTTGCCATAGAAGTTGGTCACCCCCTCCCTCTCAATACCACCCAGACCTACTACCCCTTTAAAATCTTGGCGTTGTTGGACTTGCCTCGGAGAAGGTAGATACTATTGCTTTCCCTCCTTTTTATCAGTAGACACAAGAGACAAAGATGGGAGGTGCCACAGAGGAAACTCTCGACCCCTGGAACCCAGCAAGCCCGCATCTGGGCCACCACTGGGGAGGACGAGGCCCGTGCAGGCGCAGGTCCTGACAGCCGGGAGAGAAAGATCCCTGGCTGATGACTCAAATCTGGGCACGGGAGGGTCCCCGCACGCCCTGGGCGCGGGGTTCCCGGCTCGACGGCGCTGGCCCTGGCAGACAACGGCGTCCGTGTGCACGGAGGTGCTGGGGCCCCAGCTGAAGGGAAGGATGTAGTCCTCCCCGACGTCTATTGCTTTTCCTTCAGGCCGAAGGTTCCAGAACACCAGGGAACACCTACGCGCTCTCCACGCACTTTCTAACGGGGGAGGAGCGCGGGGAATCGGTTGGGACTGGGGACAGGACGGCCGTTCGGGGTAGACCCCCACGAGGCCCCCGCCCCGAGTCGCTGGGCCTGGCCGAAGCGGGGGCGCGGGGGAGCCCCGGGCGCAAGGCGCGGGCCGGAGGAGCGAGCGGGGGCGCGCGGCCGGGCGCGAGTGCGGAAGCGCGGCGCAGGCTCGGTCTGGCGGCCTCGCTCCCGCGGGGCCTCCGGGGGCGGGGCGGGCGCGGGGCCCGAGGTGCGGCGGGCTGCGGGGATGTCCCTCCTTCTCTCCCGCTGCCTCGCAGGCTCCCGGGCCGCCGGCCTGGGGAGCGGAGGGCAGGGGCCGCGGGTCCCGCAGAGCCGGCGCGTGCTGGGAGTCGTGGGGGGAGCGAGATAAAGAAGGCCTCTGTCCTTTCGCTTTGCCTCCGCGGCCAGGCCTCCAGCGGGCTCCGCGCCCTGCGCGGGCTCCCGCGGGGAGGTCCCGGCCGGAGCCTGCCCGCTGCGTGGCTGACCCGTGGGGCCGGGAGCGAGGCGGCCGACCCGGACGGCCGAGCCTGGCGCGGGCGGAGACCGGAACCCGGGAGCCGAGGCCCCGAAGCGCTGGCGCAGCCAGAAAAGCTCGCCACGGCCGCTGCGGTCGGCCCTGCTTCCCCGGACTTTCTCCTCCAGGGACTTAGAAAAAGAGCCCCTTTGGGGGGTGGGGGTAAAAGGGGTCTTTAGACTCTCCTTCCCCCGAGTGGGGTGTAGGAACCCTGCACCACCTTACATTAGCCAGCTCCTAGACCCCGCCGCGCAGGCCAGATCCTAGAGGCTGGGTGAGGAGCCAAAAGCTTATTTAGAAAAAAAAAAAAAAGAAAAAGAAAGAAAGAAAAAGCAGCTGCATCTCACTGCGCATGTGCGAGCCTCTTTTCTTTTTTTGACGTCATTTCGCTTTATTAAGTCCCAAAGCCAAACTTCTTGCTCACTGATTACTCTGAGGAATAATTGACTGTATGCATTGACTCCTGGAAAATATTGCAAAAGTACAGAGAAGGTCTTCAAGGTTTCTGCTTTCACAAAAAGAGCCTAGGCTATTTATCCATTCCTCACATCCCCACACAGATTTTCAGAGCGGAGACGGAGCTCCGCTGACATGTAGACTAGATTGACAGACGCGGTAGCACAGCATCTCATTCTTTAAGAGGAGATACTTGCACTACAGTCTGCAACTTCTGTCATCTTGGTTTTGATATTTCAGAGGAAACATCTGAATACTGCCAAAGCTGGATTGCTTTAATTTACCTCCCTCGCCTATGTTACTCCATATTTACTTTTTAAAGTGAAGAATAAAGTTTCTCATGTGAGAAACATAAAAGATTAACGACTACCTGTAAGAAGAAAATACTAATACCTTTTCCATTAGTAAGACAGAAAATGAATTGTAAAGGAATTCTTTTTCTAGGAGTGCTTTTTTCCTGTTAAAATAATACACAATTGCTTATTTTAATTATAAATCAAGGATAAAGGTCTTGGAAGTTTACAAATACACTTGGAAGTATACAACTAATGCCAGTATGTTTATGAGAAAATCCCAAAGAAAAACAAATTTACAAACTTTGTTTTTTTAAAGAGTGCCTTGCAATACTAAGTACACCAAATGGGGACAGTAAAGATAGAGACTCCTCGTAGCACAGTCGGATAGAAGAACATTGATTTTTTTTTAATGTGATGCTTAAGCATAGTGCTTTAAATGTAAGGCAAATGTTTAAGAGTGACACAAGTAACTGGTATCAATTATCTTTCTGGGAAAGGATATCCCCAGAACCCATTGCAGACCATAATCACATAATAGACATGTGTTGCACTAGAGTCTCTTTTTAAGTTGAGTATCTATATTAATTGTGTACATTAAAGTTAATGAAAATGCATTTTAAGTTTATTTTAAAGGTTGCTTATATTATTCTATTGTAAACTTACTTTATTGTAATGAATTTCCTTAAAAGAGTTCTCCAAAGTGACAAGAATTTTAATAGATGAATAACTTGAGTAGAATGATCATTTGATAAAAGTGAGTAGGTTCCATTGGATCTCATAACCTCTTCCTCCTTAGAAAATGATGGGATAGTTTGAAGAGAACCCAAGTGAAAATATTTTAAGAAAATTGTCATGAGGCATATTTAGAAAGAAACAGCTGGTAAACACATTTCCCAAGCTTACTCTGAGTTCTTCAGTTACACTAGAAAACACACTAATGAATCATGTTCAAAGCAAAAACATTCTCCTGAGTTAATTACTGATAACATTAATTTTCTGATTTATGAACAGCTAGATGCTTTCTAAACATTATCATCCCAGTACAATCTATACTGAAGTATTTTGGAAGTGTGTTTATTGAACTTAGTTTTGTTCAGGAGGTTGGAAAGGAGTCAAAAATTGCGTGGTAAGATTCTATGGTAATGTAACCAATTCCAATAAAAAGTCCTCTGTACGGAAGTACATTATGGAAATGACGTGGTTGTCAGACCTAATTGCTTGGCTTTTGAGTCCTCATAGAAGAAATTCTACAGCCTTAGGGGTGTAGACTCAAAAGCAGCAGCATTTCTAGTTTCAGTTTAAATAAAACAATGAAATCCATCATTATTCAAGTCAATAGCGATAATTCACATGAATATGAATGCACTTTGATCTTATCCTTCAATTCATTGAAAGAAACAGTCGTAATGAAAAAGGGAGATAATCTCTTTAACTTGGTCTAAAGCAAGTTGTTGGAGCTTTTCTTTCCTGAAAGACCACAGAAAGGAATTTTTCACTAAAGCCTTGCTTTCCTATTTTTAAGGTGGTGGTGGGGGGGTGTTTAGGCAAGCTACAGGTCATTATGTTGCCTCCAGGCATCAAGTAGTGCTAACTTTCTACTTTGAAGTAAACTGTCTTATTTAGTGAACTTGACATTTTGTGAAGTTTAAAGGTGAACCCCTTTTATAACATCATAAGAGTCATTTTAGGAAGCATGTTGATTTGAGTTTACCATCAGATATGATTAAGACATATTAACTTCTTTTAGTATGTTTTAAAGTTTATTTCAATTAAGTAGATTTCAAGATGTATTCTTAGTAGATTTACAATATCCAATACTAGCCCCTTAAGTGCTTCTGTTGAACTGAAAAGATAGTTAATGCCATGTCTGTGCTCTGCAAAAGTATGCAAGTCACTTGAAAATCTCATCTTACTTTTGGCTATTGAACCAATTTTCAGACTCTTTTGGTGGAGAAATAGCAAAGTTACAAGTTCTTAGATATAATTTATCATTCTTAGATTTCTGGAAACATCTGTCAGATATTTTTAGTACAATCAATCACATTTCAAATATAATTAGGTTTAAAAAATGCATGAGTGAGGATATCTGATTAATGCCACTAGTCTGGAAAATGTTTAGCTTTCCATTGAGTTCATTAATGATACCCAAGCTTTATAGTAGTTATTAGTAAGTTTTTTTTTCTAATAAGGGTTGTTGAAATTCTGGAATCCTCTGGAAATTCAACAAATATTTGTTGAGTTATGTTAAAAGGACTCCAGAGCATACAAAGATATATAAAACATGTGCATGTCCTCAAGGAGCATTAAACTTAAAAATTTCAGCCCATCTGTGATTTACATGAAATTTCAATCTATGAGGAACTAACTAACTTGATAACTATTTAAAGCTGGGACAATTATTAAGAGTGAAGACATTTGGCAGTGCACATATTTCTCTAGTTATCCTACTCACTAAATAAAAGACTTTGCTTGGTACTTTGAAGATTCATCTTCAATAAAAACCTGTTTAAGACACTAACAAGAGTTCTGTTTAAAAAATTAAATCAGTGTCCTAGAACCACATAATGGGAAAGGCAAAATCATTCGTAAGGGTTAATGTTAATCATTTTCTTTATGTATCAGACCACTGAGTCCATAATGCCACGGAGTGATGTGGTTCATCAAATAAAATGAAGTTGGGGGGGGGCGGAGGAGGGATCGCTGCATCCACTTCTGTATAACAAGAACAAGTATCTGTATGTAATGTTTAAGCTAACACAAATGATTACATTATACATTTTGTGCAAAATATTCGTGGTAGCCATAGAAGAGGGAAGATAGCAGTGTTTGCCTCTGGCTCCAACCGGGGAAAAGACCATTATCAACAGCAGACACAACCATAAGCTCTTCTTTGTGTCCATGTTACTGGGAAGGGAGTGGGAGTCTGCTCTTGACTTCTTTACCACCATCTTTATGTTTGAAGTCAAGAAAAGCTCTCTAATGGACTGGGCACTGACAAAGAATTTCGGCTCAAGGTGGAGACGAGGGCACCTGGGACTGGGACCAAGCAAAGCGCCCCTCACTCCCGGGCTCAGGTGCCTGATCAGCGCGGCGCGCGCGGCAGTGTGTGCGCTCCCAGATCCCCTATTGTCTGCTGTGGGGGCAGGGCCAAGCCGGGGAGCTGGCTTTTGTGCGGAGCTGAGGGTCCTGGAAGAGGAGGACCCTGAGCGGGGGCGAGAGGTGTCAGCGAGGGCCACCCCCAGAGTTGCAAACGCTCGACCCCGAGGTGTAAGAGGAGGCAGCGGTACCAGCGGCGGCGGCGGCAGCCCTGGCTGCAAATCGCCGTCGTGTGGTTGCTACTGGCAACCGAGCCTCTGCCGAGCGCGCAGCCCCGCAGCCCCTGGAAGGAAGGTGGAGAGGGGAAGCGGCTGCGGCGCCGGGGCCGCGCTGGCTCCGCCGCCCGCAGGGCTCTCGCTCCCGCTCGCGCTCTATGGTCCCTTCGGACCTCGACCACAGCTGTGCTGCAAGAAAGGCCAAAGGGCTCTCGGGCTGGGGGTGTCGCTGCCTCGGGAGCTTCAAATTACTGGCGCCCTCCGTGAATGCAACATGGCAGCTGGGGCTCGAAGACTGGGCTCCTTCGGCCCGCGGGGGAGGCGGGCGCCGCGGCCCGCGCGGAGCGCCCGCAGCTTCCTTTCCAGCCGGGCGGCCGCCTTGCTCGCTCCCCGACTCGAAGCCGGGGCGAGCCCAGGGGAGCCGCGCGCGCGGCCCCGCCTCGCCTTCACCCCTCGACCCTTTGTTCTCCGATAGGTAGGCGCTTCACGCTCCGCGGGCGTGGAATGGAAACCCTCGAAGACTGGGCGACCCAGGATGGAGCACCAGGCCTCCTCGCACCGCAGAGCTGGCTAGCTCTCCGGGTCTCCGGAGGGCCCCGGGCAGAGCGGGAAGTGCGAGTGCGGGGTCCCCACCGGCCGCTCCCCTTGGAGCCGCCTCCCGTCGGGGGGTGGGGGGGCTTCGTCTCCGCGAGGCCCAGCTCGCAGGCTCCCCGCCTCCAGGCTGAGAGGTGTGAAGCGAGAGGACAGGGCGGGGACGTGGGCCGGCGAGGCCACCACGGCCGTCCCCACCCCAAGGAAATGAGATTCTCATCACCGGGGAGAGGAAAGCTGCGGGCTCGGAATCGCCCCCGTCTTAGAAATAAAGGCGAGGGCGACACCCCGTTAGGTCAGCGCTGGGCATCATCGCGCCAGCCCAGTTTCTTCCCGAGGGACGGGCCCCCCGTCCCGGTCGAGGGGCGAGCGGAGCCCTTTCGCCGGGAGTGGGCGAAGGGTTCGCTGCAGGGGACGCGGGGACGACCTAAAAAGAGATTTACATTTTTAAAAACCGCGGCTTAAAAAAAAAACACAAACAAAAACCAAACACGATCATGCCACGTAGGCAAGCCAGTTGTGACGTTCGGCACAACGTGCTCCTGAAAGGCCGAAATCCGCCACCAAATGGCGGCTCCTGCAGTCGGCCGCACTGATGAAGACGACTTGCCCGGCGTCGCCCATTTTAGGCCGCTTTCACTTCTCCGCGGGCGCCCCGACCCTCCTCCCCGAGTCGTTCCTTCCTCTCCCGGTCTTTGGGTGCACACGGGACTCCAGGGTCAGAAGGGCGCGCATATCCTGGGGCTCAGGCAGGCGCGGGCGCCGCAGGAAGCCCGCTGTGTCCCCGCGCCTTTGGGAGGCGACATCCCCACCTCGGACCGCCCGTCGCCGTGCCCGGCCGGCGTCTCCGGGGCGCCAGGCCTCTTAGGTTCGCCCTGCCCTGAGACCCACTTAGGCGTCGCCTCTGCTCCCAAGGTGTGGTTCTTTGCCCTGGTCTTGAGGTTCCTGCCGCGCAGCCAGCCCCTCATGGACACTGTCACCCGGGGAGGTCCCTCCCCAGGGGATTAGAGCCTAACTACCCCTCGAACAAACTCAACTGGAGGGCCTTCTCCCGTGGGCCTTTTTCGTCACTGCCCACAAAGCTCGGCCTTCGGAAACCTTCAAGATGGCAGTTTTATCTTTTGTTACTTAGTTTACAGTTTATCCACCCCAAATCCCAACTGCACGGACAACTGGTCATTGAAGGAGAAAGGGCATCGGACTTGAAGCCGGAGGAGGGCAGAGCAAGGCGATCCTCGGGAAGGGCCCCCGCCCGAACGCGCGTCTTTGGGCTCTGAGGCGAGGCCGCTGCTTCCCCGGGCGGCGGGTCCGTTTCCTGGGGGCGCTGAGCTCGCGGCTCCGGCGGCCGGGCGGCCCCCGCCGTTGTCTCGCCCCGTGGAGGAGCCTTCGGCAGGCAGGGATCCCCCTTATGAAGCCCCGCGCACCCCACTGTCGCCGCCGATCGCCACGAGGTCCGACTCTGGAGAAACGACTTCGTTTCCCCGCCAGCCAAGCCCCGCAGGGCCTGAGAATCGCGCTTTCAAATTTGGCGGGATGCGAATCCGCGGAGGCGAGCGCGGCGCGCGGCGAGCGGCGCAGGCGCAAAATGGCCTCCCGGTGCCCCGCGGCCTGGGCGCGCGCGGGCCGCGCCTAGGTCCCCGCGGCGCGGCGGAGCGCGGGTGTCTGAGCTGTGGCTCTTTGCAGTCCTCGGGGAGCTGCTAGTTAAAAATGAGGACCGGGAGAGGGGCCCTTCCTCCTTAACGTGTCCTTTCGGTAAAGGCTCCCGGACCAGGAAGGCAGCGCGGCCGGGAACGAGGTCGTTTTCTCCAGGCTGGCGTCCCGTGCCTTTTCCATCGGGCACCAGCACATAAAAACCCCCCACCCTTTTTTTTTTTCTTTTTTGGAAAACCATTGATCTTTCCACCCTAATTACCCTCGTCCCCGCCTTTGTCTTCCAAGCCGCGCACTGCGCGCCTGTCTTCGCCTTTGAGTGTCGTCCACTCTTGGGCGATCCACTGAGGCCTAAGATTGCAGCTCCTGGACAGATCTCCACCTCAGGTCACCTCTTTAACCGTCTCAATAGCGTTCTCGTTCCTTCCATCCCAGTTTTCGACTCGTGTCTTAGTACCCTGGTCCTCGACCTCACAAGTCTCTTCTCCCAACTTGGGTTCTAGCTAACAGGACAGAGGGGTGCAGAGTCCCGAACCGGTACTGAACATGAAATCATGTTCTCTCTTAAGTTTGGACTTTATGAAGACACCCAGCAATCAGCAAGAAGTAATGTGTTGAAATGTAGGTGATTCTGAGGGAACAACCCCTATTTGGGGGAGTTCCTTCTTATAGTCTCCAGAAAGGGTATTTTAAGGCAAAAGTTATAAGAACGGGAGTAATTTAACGCATTCATTGTAAGTTTTTATTAAGCGCTTACTATTAATTAGAGGGTTAAATGAGACTTCGGGATGCGTTTTCCATACGCACTTGAACTTCAGAAAACGCACAAGGATCTTAGAGTAGCCTTTCCAGGGATAAATGACTTTTGGTGCCGTCGACTTAAGACAAAAGTTGACAGTGAAGTCTTTGTGAGACCTCTAGAAATTGCACACTAAGAAAAAGAAACTGGTGCAAATAAAGGAAATCCGTTTCAAGAACCAAAAAGAAGAAAAAACGTTCAAAAAATTAACTGCGGAAACAGGAAACACTCGACTGTGTAAACATTTTCGGAGCCTTTCATAATCAAAACTGGGTGATCTTGAGATTTGCAAGATCTACAGGTTCAAGGTATTCGCGGGGTTGTTTCCCAAGTCTGATTTACTGAGAGATTCTAATAGGTGATACTTTCTCTTCCTTGTAAAGGACCGTCTATCTGACTTCTGTGGTTCCAGTTGAGTTCCAGGTTTTATTTTGGAGGAGTTAAAAGTTTTTTTAAAGCGACTTTAGAAATAATCACCTGTTGTACTGTTTTCATTTTATACTGAAGAACATCCTCAGGTGAAATGACGTTATCTACCCAGAACCTCATGCTGAAGCTTTCTGCACTCCTTTGCACCCTTAGATGTCTTTAAAAATATCTACGGTTTTTAAAAAGGTTCGTTTTAAATGTAATTTCATTAGAACCTTTGGTTTGGGATAAAATGTGAGTTAGACTGTATGGGGAAAAACACTCAACTAAATCAGAATTTCACCTGTCATTCCAGGGGCAATGAAAAGATTCATTAATATAATCTTTAAGGTATAATGAAAAATGAAAAATACACTTCCTTCCCCTTAACCACAGAATTCTAAGAGAATAGGTTCCCTCTGCAGATTGTTTCTAAAATTAACATTCCACCCCCTCAAAGATTACCATAAGCTATTTTTAAAAAACCAAACATGTTCGTTTCTCTTGGCCAATGCAAATAGTGTATCACATAGGTTCCTATTAAATTCCTTTTAAGATTTCATAACAAAACTTAGTCTTGGTAGGCCTGAGTGTATGGAAAGACTTAACAAAAGAACTAAAACTCCAAATATTGGGAAAATAAGGAGAGGATAAAGAGGAAAGGAAAGAAGTCACTACCAGCTTACTCTGCCTGTTGCACTACACCCTGAGATCCTAACATTTCCACATACAGATATGGAAACAAAACAATATGGTTGGTAGCTTGTGTCAACTGAAGGCAACTTTTTTTTTTCAACTCAATGCAATTAACGGCCGGCAATTTTAAAAGCAAAAAGTACTTGTAAAGTGGTATGCATGTGTAAAGCAAGATAGATCACTGTTTACACAACAGCAACCAGTCTCATTCTTTCTGTATTTAAGCTAAAATCTGTGAAATCAATTGAGGCGTTTTCTGTGAAATAGTTTGTTAACATCTAACTTTGTGGTATAGAATCCTAGAATACTTTTCAGAAGCAAAAACCAAACTTAAAGCCTATTTTCCATGCATCCGACTTTTACTGCTAAGAGTTACAGAGTTAGCAACTTTGATACGAGGTTTTTTAAGCTTGAAATTTTAAGTGGTAATTTAACAAATTTTAAATCTTGTCAGAACTGTGATGACTGGTTATGGGAGAATGCAAAACACTGTAATCTTTCTTGTTTTAGTAAAAGAAAAGTTTTAGCTCAAATATCCATTAACACTTCAGCAATTTTCAAATAGGGAAAAATATCCTCTTCCAAAAAAAATAAATGGACATTTTCAAGTGTTAAATAAGCCATAAACATACTATTTGGTATTTTAATAGGTAACTTCAAAAATAAGTCCATCAAAAGGCTAAGATGTAAAGTCTAAGTTTCATGTTGATCTTACAACTTGGTTTTAAATCAAATGACAGTCCACTAGCATTTGAAGTTTGTCTTTGAAAAGGTTTTTCATTTTTTTGTACACCATTGAGCATCCAAAGTAAAAATACCACTTAAACTTCCATTAACTAACTTTAGTCCTAGATAACATCATGAAAAACTTGAGGCCTAGAAAAATGAGTTAAATTCACCAAAATTGGCAAACATGGGTAACTTTTACTTCAAAGATTATAGAGTAAATAAACAGATACATCTTTCAATTGGGCTTTCAAGCAATTATACAACAAATCATGTTCTTAGCAACATCAGTATTTAGACAGCAATGGATTCTCTTTACCTTTTCCTGTTGTTATCCACAATAGGGTTTCCAAAACTTCTGCACATTGTGCTTTTCATATCAAATTTTTATTAAAATCTTAGCTATTTTCTAAACGAATATCCTTTTTATTGGATTTTTTCCCAATTACAAATGAAATTTAATTTTACATCTATAATTAGAAACAACACAGTGGGAACTGTACAAATTTAGGTCAAAATAAAAAATATATGTACTTTGTGGTTTCATAAAACTTCATTTACTGTATTTTCAAAGAAAGCAGAAGTAACAGCAATATATGTAAAAGTAATGATTTAATGACTATAAGCAAGACAAAGCAATAGAATTGTGCTTCTTTTGCAGACTGAGGACAATGAAAGGTTTAGCTACAATTTTCCCATACAAACATGAAACAATATTCATATAGAATAAACACCCTCACAAATAACTGATGGGTGATGAAAACACACCAAGTTCGACCAAAGCAAAACATGAACTGAAAAATTTGGGGAGGGGGGTTATTCATATTTTAAATTTAACATGCTTACTCTAAAAATTAATACCTGTAGAAGCTCATAATAAATTGCTTCTATTTCCAGACATTAGAGAGGGCATATGCCATTGTTTAAAACTGTAAAAGCAACTCTTAAATTTGAAATTATGATGTACCACATACTAAAATAATTTTAGATAAAATGCCTTTTTCCAGCAATTTGCTGTTTTAAAATTTCTTTTAGGATTATAGTGATCAATATGCAGTTTAAAAACATTAATTTTATCATATGCAATGAGAAACAAAGATACTATTTCCAAATTAAAGTTTTTCTTTACTGCAATGGTATATTTTAAAAGTAAACATGTGTCATTAGAGTATTATGATTTGCCAATTGCTTCCAATGGAACAGACTTTAGAATTAGATAACCTCATTAAAAATATTATATGCCAATAAGGCTCAAACGCAGGGTATCTGCAACGGTCGAACCAGTTGGGAGAATTTTAACAACCATTTCTGAGTGCATGAAACACAATATTTTCTTTATAGTATTTATAAATATATCATACAATACTGTTTCCTGTTATGTCATATACCAATATGGCATTGTACAACAAGCATAATGCCATCTGATTCTTACAAAAGCGAATCATTTAAACAAGTCAGTAAAATAAACGGTAGTACCCGCTTTTAGGCGTACAGATTGTAAAACTGAAGTTTACTTTCCTTTGATCGGTTTTGCGTAGCAACAGAGAAGTAAAAATCAAACAGGAATCAAAATGGCTAAATATGCAAGAAATTGTTATTCACAGTGACATGGCTACATAGAATGCATTATTCTATGCATATTCTGTTTGTTGAATTTCCAGGTAAAAAGCACTTGTTTTCTACAGGTTCACAAAACAGCTTAATAACAAGAACAATCAAGGAGAATGTAATGTAGGCGTTAGTTGAGATTAACAAACTATGGCCCAATGTTTATATCCACTGCAGTATATTTTCAAATCCAAACAACAGTTACAGAAACCATTTCATATCTTTCCTAACACAGAGAAAAAATCTTGTCTGCCTTCTCAGAAACCAATTCTTTATAGGAACAATCTTTCTTTTCAATTAACGTCCGTATGAATATCACATCTAGTCCATCTTTCATAGCCAAATTTAATGTCACTACAAAAGAAAGCAAATTGGACGATAGTCACATGTATTAGCATCTATAAAGCTGTAATGGCATGAAGATATCTATATAAATCAGGGGTTTAAAATTTTTTCCTTAACAGTCTCAGGCATCAACCAGATGAAGTTGCTGACGATCCATTTACTGACGATTTTCGAGGTCTATTGGCAAAAGAAGATTGGTGGTTACCGCTGGGGCTGTTGCTGGTTCCATTCATAGTACTGGAAATGTGAGGAAACTGAGGATGAGGAGACTGAACTGGAGTACTGGGGCTAGGCAAACAAGAAGAGGTGGAGGGAATACCTCCTGCTGGGCTGTTGGCCTTGTCACTCCCAGAGTCACTTTCCAGTTCTCCAGCATTTGTCAGTCCATCTCTCTGGTGACTGATCTTCATTCTTTTACAAGTAGGTCGAACTCTGTATTTCAAAGGAAGTGGACCATTCTACAAAGTTAAAAGGAAAAAAAAAATCTGCTTTAACTCTTTAAATACAGTTCACTACAATAATCTGCAAGTATTATATACACTACTTACCCTTCTCCAGGTATAAATGTAGGCAATATCCATTAGTGTATAGTAATCCTTTAAAGGTTCTTCTTCATACATGACATCAATCTATTGAATAATAATATTTCAATTATTAAGTATCACAAAGAACAAAGGTAAATCTAGAATATTTTGGTCATCTAAATATAATCCAAAATTGCTTTTTAAAAAACATTTTTTCCAAACATTTTGACAAGAAAGAATCCCTCTTGAATCCTCAAATGATGAAAAATATTTCTTGAAATTATCAAGGGATTTATTTTCACAGCATAAAACAGAATTCATACCAAACATTTTAAGAGCTATTTCCAAATTAAATGCTAAATTAAATTTTAAAAAATTTTTGTTGTTTTTGGGGTTCAGAATTCAAACAGAAAAAAGTCATTGAATTTAAAAAAAGGAGAGCGCTCTACATAAAATGCATGAAGGCAATAAAATGAGTACCTGGAAAGTATTAGGTATGTCCATTTTACTTCTGAGAAACTTTCTTAAGTGCATCACAGTCATTGCTGCTGGACATCGTAAATATCTTTTATCATTCACCTAAGTACATTTAGAAAAGTAACTTTTTTATTCTTATTGTTCAGATTAAAAAAAGTTTCCATTAGATAGCCTGAATATGATAAAAGGTATCCCCAAAACTGGGATGTGACTAAATTCTCAACTATACTTTTGAGTTCACTACTTCTATAAATATTAAATGAACAAATTCCTGAAATAAGGAAACTTCATCAAAACATTAAACATTATTTAAAATGTTTTGTAAAAATAGTAATTACATAAAAAATAAATTCTATATATTATCAGATCAGATATAGGTCACTCTTAAACATCAAACATGACCATTTCTTCTATCTGACAGCATCATCTGACCCCAGAAAATTCTAAAGGGCAACATAAACTCATAAAATTTAGAATCTAAACAATATTTCTTTTATGTTTTTATGACATGGAACCTACCTCCTCTTTAGATTTCTCCTTGTCTTTGTTTACTTTCCGATCCAATCTAAGAAATGAATAATTTATTAGTGGAAGAATGTTTCTAATAAACATATGAGCATAAAACGCATTTTCTAAAGAATTTACCTGTTCTGGTCAAAGAATTCAATGGATAAACTTATTATTTCATCATCAGTTATAATTCTCTTGTCTTCATCTGCAACTTCTCCTCTATCTTCATTAGAGCCATTGGCAGCTGTAAAGACATTTTGAAATTAAATATTCAAAAATTAAGTATTTAATTAAATGTTATATATAAGGGAGAATGGAAATGGTACGTTAGATTATATTCAATTTTAATGTTACTGAATAATAAATTCTCTCTCCAAATAAAACATCTTCCCCCCTCCAAAGAGTTTACCATCAGCTGAAGGATGAGCTGCATAAAAATCCCTTCTTCTCTTCATTTCATCTAGAGGGGGAGAAAAGACTTAAACATTTGGTATAGTAGGTAAAACTGCTATTTTTTAAAGACTCATTTTTAAGTAAGCTACTCACTTTTGAAAAGCCCTGGAACTAATTTATATACAATATCTTGAAGAGTTTTATCTGACCTGAAAAAAAGTAAGTTAGAAAAGTAAACTATCAATTAATATGACAAAAACTAAAAATGTCCAGTTAGAGATTCTTTGTTCTCTATGGTATTTTATTTTATTGCGACAGTGTCTGTAATGATATCAATAACATTTATGAGAATAAAATTCTTTATATAGAAGCACTCTTAAATGAGTAGAAAAACATTTTATCTTATATTTAATAATAAATTCTTGTCATCTCAGAGTCATTACTCAATTAGCTAATATGAAAGAATAAAGATAGAATGGTAGCACTTTAAACACACTGACTCTTGCCTGAACTGATTTGGTTTTTACAAGATGGGTTTTAAAATCTTAAAATCACTTGATTGATACTGAACTTTGTTTAAAGTCAGTATTAACAAGGCAAGAAATTAAGAGCTATCTTCCACAAAGGTGGGGATTTGAGAGTAAATTTTCTGTGAAGAAATAACTAGGGTAACTGTCATTAAATTATGCAATTCCAATAACAATTACAAACAATGATTTTAAACATTTTCTTACCTTATATTTAGTAGCGGTCTGGTTTTGTGAACTTGGACATCACAGATAGGACAATACTTGCTGGTCTCCAGGTAACGTACAATACACGTTTTACAGACTAGAAGTAGAAACACATTTTGTAAATTTAGAAATTATACACTAAACATTAAAATTAGTGTCAGAAACAGAGAACAAATAGCAAAATGGTAAATTTCAAAAGATATTTCCAATTAAATAAACGAACTCAATATCCTGAGAACCTTATGCATTGCATACTAATACAATCTTTTACTAAGTAAATATTAACAAAAAGTCATTAAATGCAAGAGAAGAAAACGATTCCATCACTTTGTACCAATATTCTCAAAGACTGCAGAATTGTCAGTAGTTTTTCTATTTCAGGACAAATGTGACACACATGACACAAAAAAAAGTCTAGAACTATGTACTTACAGGAATGTAGACATTCTATTATGGTTGTGGCATCAATAAAATACCCTCCACAAAGCACACACATTAGGTGGGGATTTAGCTCAGTGATCTTGATTCTAGTTGTTCGATGCATTTCTGCTTGATAAAAGATCCTGCAAGACAGAAATATTGGCCATAATTCACAGAAAGAGAATCGACATTGTCTCCAACTCCTAGTAACCATACACTCTGAAATGCTGAGTTCACATAAAAGTCGTTTAACACTGTACTGCTAGACTGTCCCAACATTTTCTACAGAAGAAACTTACTAATCACACTTGAATCAATTCTACCGAAATGGTGAAAAAGGTTCCTACTAAAGTAACTTGTGGTCCCCCAGGTCATTCCAGCAGAGGGAAGAAAAAGGTCTGGGGTGGGGGCTGGGAGCCAAGAGTACTCGGGTCTTTCTTCCATTTGTCCTCCAGCCTAGCAGCCCCACGGCTGCTGCAGACGCCACACAATCCCCGCAGATATTTGCCAACCGCTAGGGCTTGTTCAGGCTCTCCAAATTTATTGTAAAACTTTTCTATAGATCTTCAATCGAAAACCCGGGAGCATGCCCTGGCTTTGCAGGGGTTCCTGTTGTTTTAGGCACTTCCAGAAACCAGAACCTGGCACGTTTTTACTCAATACAAAGGGAAAACAAATTCTGCTTTATCTGCATCCCTGGCATTTCCGGAGCTGGGTGCCGGGACCACAGCAGAAGCACCTCAAGTCGGCCCTGGGCTGGGGCCTGAGCGCACGGACGCCCGGGGGCCGGGATGCGAGGGGCGGATCTGGCGGCGCCCGGGGCTCAGTCTTGCTCCGGATTCGGAACTTGCCTCTGTGGGGGTTTCCATAGCAACTTACACTTACACTTGGCATCCGGCCACCGCTACAACTCCGCGCTGAGCCGGGCAGAGCCCGGAGCTTCGGAGGGCGTGCGGGCGGCTCCGCGGCAGCAGGGGCGGAGGAGGGCGCGGGGGAGGGGCCGGCGCGGCGCGGGGGCGGGGCCGGCGCGGGGGCGGGTGGGGTGCGGGTGCTGCGGCGCGGGGGTGGGGCAGCCCCAAGAGGCCCACGGCGCTGGGGCGCTGGGGGGCTGGATCCCGGCCCGCGGCTATTCCGCAGGCAAGCTGAAGGACCGCGGAGCCCGCGAGTGGTACGTGAACATGCAAAGAGCACTCCGGACCATTTCGCACACTCTTGGGGGCCTCTTTCCACGTCGACTTGGTACGAAGAGCTTTCATATCTTGACTATTTCGGTCTGTCCTGTTAGCAATCGCTAGGTAAGAAATTCCACGAAGGGATCTTTTGAGAATTGCCAACTGTGCACTTAGCCCGAAACTGTCAGGGCTCAAATTGCAGAGATGTTCATTGAACTGAACCTCCTTAAAGCTTTCTTCTCTAATATTAACTTCTGTAGATTTCGACGAGTGATATGAAGTTTCGGAAAGGATGAAAACTGAAATCTGTTTTACAAGAAGACAAGGAGGGGGCAAAGCCCTGTGTTTTATTTGAGTTATGCTGGAGGCAAGAAAAAGTACTTTAATCCGTACAATAGTGACAATATGTAAAGAACCACGTGACCAGCTCATTCCCAACGCTAAATCAACACCTTGTCAACCCAGAGCAACGACAGGAGAGAAAAACAATATCATTTTCTCAGCCTAACCTCCATACAAACCCCCACACGGTGAAATGATATTCCCAACAGATATCATCTATTAAAGACACGGTGGGGAACTGTCAGCCACAATACACCAGCGGACAATCAGGGAAGTCAATTACTCCGTGTAATATTCTTGAAAAATACATTTCTTACCCCCACTTCATTCATTTCAGAACCTGAAATAAGACTAAGCTTCCAGATCTGTCTGAAGTACATTCTCAAAGCTGCCTTGAATAGAAATCTAGGAGCCTGTGAAACTTGAAGATGTATCTGAGGTTTTAATTCATAAGAAATTTTAATGCAGAAGAGGGAAATACTAATCAACATACCTCAACAGCTGAAACTAAAAGCTTTAGAGTTCTAAAACACAGTAAAAACAACGCCTCTTTTATGAAATTGCCTACAGTGGCAACCAGCAATTTCAACCATAAAACTTCATGTGTGGCTCTTCAGTTTACCTTTGAGTTACTTGTTTAGAAGAATATTGTCAACATATTATCGATATAAATCTAAGTGGGGTTGCAGAGGAGTTGTGATGGAGCAGTGTCCCTAAAGAGTAGCAATAGTTAAATCCATTGTACTTGGTAATTAAAGACAAGCCTCTTGGTTCTTAAAGGAAACTCTCCTAGTAACACCACAGGATCTTTCCTAGAAAGACAGTTAGCTAGGTGATGCTTCTGTCTGCCTATGAATACGTATCTCACTAACGCCACAGATCACGAAGTTTAGGTTAGGGGCTTCAATAAACAGAGCTGCCTTTACTTCTCTATTTTACAGAAAACCAACACAAGACAAACAAATATTAACACAGAAAACAATCAGACTTCAGTGAAGGGTAATCTACTGGTTGGCTTTGAACATTTAAGTCACATGTACTTGACCAAAACTCTTTCAAAATTCATCTTAAGTCCTAATTCACACAACTGCTCTACCTCAGTTCAGAAGAATTTGGCCACACCCCTATTATCACTTATAATGCTAGTAAGTACCACTTTGTTACATATATAAAAATCAGTTCTTTGTCTTTTTATACCGTTTGAAAGTACTAGCAGCTTAATGAAGACTTTGAAAATGTTTGACATGCTGATAAGATTTAAGAAATACTCTCACCTTAAAAATGGAAAACTTCTAAGTCCCAACACAGAAACTTCCAGTCAAGCAAGCAAAAAATGCACCAAACAAAAAATGGTCAAAATACTCAATAATTAAAACTTGCCATTATAGCATACTTAGTTGGGGCTGTGTTTGCTTGGAGGCCTAACACCACTAATGTCAAAATGAAGGAAAACAGAAGCAAGTTCTTATGTTAACAATCAACTTAACTATTGCAATCTAAGAAATGCAAATGAACTCCACAACCCCACTTGTGGCTTACAGCCCAACAGAAGTATGGGTGAAGCAGGGGTTAACTTGACTCCTAGAAAGAATTTTGCCTATTTGGGCACTTCATGCACATCCAACAACTTGGAGGTAGAGTATTAATGGATTTATCAAATACAATTAAGTGCTCGATTTTCTTACAAAAGTGCGTGTATGTGCATACACATACACACAGACTGACTTTTATATGGTTTTAAAGATACTGTTACTCAGGCATATGACTTACACAGGTAGGTTATTTCAAACACCTTTGCACTCTGGGGCAGTAGTATGGGAATGAACTCAAGTATTAAAAAATTTATACATTTGCTCATAAAATCAACCTCTAAGGGATTCTGATTAATCTACTTAAAATAAAACTCTAATGTTAACATAGTCTCACAAGCTGTACATACCGTAAACAATTTGCATCCTTAAATTTCAAGTGTTTAATGAGGCTTATATAATGTGTTTCCATTGGGGGTTAAGGTTCCTATGAAATATAGGTTGAACGACTCATACCATTCCAAATACCACCAACCTACACTTGGATTTGGATAAATATGCCCAGAATTTTGCCTGCTTTAAGGGAAGGGGTTAATGCATGCTTCTCTTTCAAATATTGAACCGTGACCACTAAGCCCACTAAATCCTTTTATTGCAATTGGGAATGATCACAGTCTCTCTAGTTGTTTACTTCCAATTATTAACTGTAAATCTCTGGGAAAAAGATCATGTTTTATCACTGTCAAACCCAAGAGACTGCGTAATCACATTCAACTTTTTAGTCCTTCTCCAAGCATCTCTTTTACTATATGACCTATGCTGACATTTAGCAAAATCTACAAAGTGCAGTGGACTTAAGTCGTGGTTCTAAGTGCACCCCATAGTAGAGGTTGAGAGAAAAACTGTCGTCTCCAAAAGAGAGAAAAGAAAAAGAAAAAGAAGCTTGAAAGAAAGGAACCCTCCTGCAAGACTAACGTCCAGTCACCATCATCACTCCAAAAAAAAAAAGCTCCAAATTTGAAATACACGCGTCTCGGTGAGCATGTCCCAAGTGATGTTTAGAGAACTTACTCAAGGCAACCAATAAATAACACCTTGAAAACTTTACCATTTTAAACGCAAATGCAGGAGACCTTAGAAACAACTGGGAACCGCCATCTTACAAGCCATCCAATCTCACACAAGTGTCCCTCCAACTTAAGTTAATAACATTTTTGTCTGGGCTCTCCCCAGACTAACATCCACCTTGGCGGGACCGCTGCCCCCCGCAACCCGTCCCTATAAAATGGGGGCGTTCTCTGGATGTTCAAACCCCTCCAAAGCCTTTTCTTCAGGAGAGGAGGGAAGCCACTTGACCCAAGCAGCTCCCGATTTCAGGAACCCGTCCCCGTTTCATCAAAATCTACCTCTCAACAAAGGGCGCCGTGGCCGCGAGAGCCGCAGAGGCTGCAAACAGAAGTGTTCTTCTCGGGGGCCATGTGCGTCGCGAGGGTGTAGAGGGGCGCTCGGGGGAGAAAGGAACTAAAACGTGGGGCCGCGCGCGGCGCGTCCGGGGCTGAGCGGGCGGCGGCTGGAGCGGCGCCGAGCCCGGCTGGCGGCGGCGGCGGCGGCGCGGCGCGGGCTGCGGGTCGGTCCCGGCGCCGCGGGAGTCGGCGGGCGACGCGGGCGCGCGCTCGCGGGCGCGGGCGGCGCGCGGGGCCGGGCGGCGCGCGGGGCCGGCGGCGGGCGGCGGCGGGGGCTCGGCGCCCACGCTGTCAGCGCCCTCCCGGCCGGCGGGGCGAGGCGGGGGGGGCCGCTCCCCGTCCACCCGCGGTCGGCCTGAGCCCCGCGCGGCCCCCGGCGGCCCCCGGCCCCGGCCCGGGGGCGCCTGGCCTCCTACGTACCCAGAAGAAGCAGCCGGCGAGAGGCGATCGAAGCGGGCGGAAAAGACAATGAAAGTTAAAAGTCGTTCAGCAGAAAATGAATGCGAGCCAAGCGGCCATCTTGAAGCGAGCTGCAGACGCCGCTGTCAATGGGCAACGAGCGCAGCCGAGAGGAGCCGCGGCCGCGGCGCTCGGCTCATGCCGCCTCCCGAGCCCGGCCTCCTCCTCCGCCTCCGCCTCGGCCTCCTCCTCCTCCGCTCGGCCTCCTCCTCCGGGGCCTCCAACGCCTCCTCCTCCGGGGCCTCCTCCTCCTCCTCGGCCGCCGCCGCCGCCGCCTCCCGCTCCGCACTCGGGGGAGGGAGCGCGCGGAGGGGGCGCGATCAGTATTATTCTGCGGGGCTGGGAGGTGTTTCTAATCCGGATCGGGGCTCCCTCGCCAACATCCCCATTGTCTCGCCCCGATCTCTGCCTTTAATACTACGATTATTATTTCATAGTTGCTGTGGGGGGAGGAGGGCGGGTGGGGGCGCCGTGTGTGTGCGTGCGGAGAGGCGGGGGGAGGGGAGGAAGGATGAGAGGGGGGAGGGGAGGGTGGAAAAAAATGCACCGCTGAAGGCAGAGTGGAAACTGACACCGGCTCCAAAATGGCTCAGAGTCCGCCCGCCCCTCCCCCCGCCGCCCCCCTCCGGGTCACGTGCTCCCCTCATTCCTTAAGGGCGGCCTGGGAATTAGTGTCGGTGTAGTCGGGCCCGCGGCCGCCCCCTCCCCTCGAAGCAGCGCGACCCAGCACCCTCCCCTCGCTCTGCGCGGCGGCGGCTGCGGCGGCGCTGGTGCGGCTGCGGAGACATTTCTCCACAACGCCACACGCGCCACCCTGCTCTCGGCGCGGGCATCGCTCCGGCCCCGCACGCCGCTCGGCCCACCCCCCTCCGTTATTTCTTTCTTTCTGCCGTCCGCCTCCTTCCGCGGCGCACACGTCCACCGGCTCCCGCCAAGGAGAGCACGGGCCACCGCCCCCACGGGCCGCGGCCCAGACTCCGGCGCCGCCGCGCGGAACCTGCGCCCGAGTTGGGCTCGCGGAAACAACAGCGCCCGCCCCTGTCTTCCCGCTGCCGCGCCGGCCCCTTGCTTCGCCCGTCCGCCGGCAGCCGAGGCGGGGCGCGCGCGGGCAGCCGCTCGCTCCGGGCAGGGGCTCCGCGCGGGGGCTGGCGGGGCCGGGCCTCGGGAGCCCCACGGGCGAGGCTCCGGTTGCGGACGAGCCCTCCGGCTCAGGTAACGGAATCGGCCAGCTCCCCGCTGCGGGCCGACCGCGCCCGATCCCCAAGTCCCGAAGCTGGGGTTTTCAACAAACCCCGGAGTTCGCATCCTTCCCACTGTGGTCAACTTTAATCCACAGAAAAATCGATCGTTAAAATTTAACGCTAATCGTTCTGTATCTTCAGAGTGATAATTGACACACAAACTCACATCCAAACAAACGCTCACCAGTTTTGGTGGGAACTTATTTTATTCAGTGTAAATGCTGTCTATTTCCTTTTATAAGTCTTGAAAAAAGATAAAAATGGGATGAATGTACAGTTAACACTAAAGACTCAAACACTTAGGCAGAATTTAACTTTCGCAAAAGCAAAATGTGTCAAAATTGAGTGCCATTAATCCAAAAGGATTTTTTTTCCTCTTGAAAAAGAAGACATTCAGCTTGCACAAATGACGGTTCGGCTGACGGCAAGGCGTTCCTGGTCCTCTTCTAGACCCGGGCAGATCGCTAACTTCCCAAAGTTACAATTGACTTGCTCTTTCCATGCTTTTCGAAGCATCTTTAAGTTTCCCCACTAAGTCCTAAAAGACGTATATAATGCCACTTTTGTTAGGATAAAACACGGGAAAGAAGTATCCAAGTTTGAGAAAGATGCAAGAAAAAAGTCGGGAGACTTTTTCTAAATAAGCTAAAATTCACGAGGTTATTAACCTTTGACAAATCATTATGGTTCAAAAGAAGGTTTTCCTCTAAAATAGCTCATCTTCGAATCGGCTACTTGCCCTCAGGTTTGAAATACGATTTCTAAGTGCATCTTAACAGGCAAGGTATAACTAAATTAAACTTCTCAAGTTATCTAACAAAGATGATGTCTGTATTCACATTTTCTGAAAGTTTAAAGTTTGATTAATGGTTACATTAAAACTCTGCAGGAAATGCCTTTTGGAAAATTTAATTTCATCAAAATTTCAAGCGATGATCTTCCTTTTTTTAAGTGGTAAGAAATAAATTCGTTGTCATGTCCACCAATTAATGTAGTTTTGAACTTCCCCAGTCTTACACTGGCAATATAAACGGTCCCCCTTTATAAAAAGTCATTTAAAACCACTGTTTAAAAAATCCCATTTGGAAAGTTTAATTCAACATCTGACAGCAAAAGAGACATTTTCAAAGCCATGCTCTTAATTTTGCTTGGTCCTATTGGATCAAACTCATCAAAAATAGAAGGAAATTACACTCAGCACTACACTTCAGAAGTTTATTTTAATCGGAAGGAACAGCAAATATAGATCAATTCTGTTAGTGACATCTTAATTTCAAAAGTGAAGCTTATGTTAAAATATTGCTTTTGAAGTCCCTTTCCCATTAAATCCTTAAACAATCTTCATTATCTACTGACAGATGGTTAGATTATTTTTCTTTTGAACTTTCTAAAAGTATAATTCTCAAAGATCTATTAAAAGATAGACATATTCACAGATCCTAATACTGTACCTGTAATTGTTCCATGTTGCAACTAAAGCTAATCTCTGGGTGGGATCGGGAATCAATGTTCTAGGGAAGAAAAAAGTGCCGATTATTCAAATCAAGGAAATTTAAATTCCATTACACATTTAATTTTAGTCGGGGCTTATGTATAAATACCTCTACATTTAAGGTCACCAAATATGCAGGTCTGTACATCTTATGAAGTTGATTTGTCTAAAATAACACAACACATACATTTCAGCATTCAACTGTATTTCTTTTAAGTTTCCTATATAACCCTAAAGAACAGCTAAACTTTACCTTTATCTGATATTCCAAACGCCAAGAAACATCAGTTATATGAGGCAGAGATCTCCCTATACTGAAAGATACAATGATAATTTTATACACAACATCTACAGAAAACTTCCAGTATTTTTCTTTACTAAGAATGGTGTCTACCTTCCAACGCCCCCCCCCAATTTTAATCCATTGTGAATTTAGAACATTGTTAAACTTTATTTTCAAGTTCCTAATAATAAAAGAGCGTTTAAAAAATTATCTCAATAAACTTTATCTTTAAAAACATTGGCTTAACTTCAATTGTTTCACTTGCCCTTTGGCCCCTTTTCTTTTGGTCAAGATCCCTGTTTTTCGCCCTGTTTTGTTTCACACCAGCACTCTCCATTTATATCTGCAAGTGAAAAGTGGCTCAACTTGACACATTATACAGTACCTACCTTCCCAGTAGGATTTCTAAGGAATTCTTATTATTCTGGAGGGGTGAAAAAAAGAAAGAAAGAAAACACATCTTTGCAAACAAAGTAGAAGAAAAATAGTAATTGTTAATTTAAAAAATGAGAAGTAACCTGATATTCCGTGCAAAACAGTTCTATTCGCTCGCTATCAAATTTACAGTCTTCTAGATAAGTGCTAAAGGAAAAAAAAGAAGCAAAAACTTAGTTACCATTTTAGAACCTGAAATTCAAATCATAAAGGTACTATTTGATAATGTACGGAATTTAAATAAATCCTGTACCTTATAGTTGATTTGTCAGCTCTTTGCTTTCCTGCTTCCAGTATATAAGTTGCAGCTGCTGCATGACAATGTTTTAACACTACTGGGTCGATATGCTTCAAGTCTGGGTGATCTAAAATAAATTAATTGCCAGTGATGCCTGTGATTCTTTATAGTCATGTTTCCTAAAAGGATATTTTAATTTGGGTAAAACCCCCTTTAACAAGATAACAGAATTCCACTGTAAAGAGTAGCAATTAAGTAAATGAGAGATGAACAACAAGGTCAATGGCAGAACAATAAAGAACACATATCAACAATTCTGTTTCTTGGTCTCAATTCCCTTCTTTGATTTTGCCTTAATATTTTTACTGCTTTTTAAAATTATAGTACCAAAGGAAAAATACCTATACAGTGGCCATTCTAACACTGGATGGAATAAATGCAGAGGAAAATAAGATAAATATTTTACATGGTGTCAATTTAATAAACATTCCCTCTAAAGATTGATTAATTTTAGGGTAATGGCTCCATGGACATTCATACATCAAGGAAGGGGAGGGCACCAGTTCAGAATATTAAATATAACTTTCAAAATATTTTCAGGTTTTTGACAGCCATTCTTTTTTGAGATTAACGCAGGTGGTGCTATTTTCGTTTAAAGAACTTCCACTTTCATACTTTTTGTACAAGTATTTAGTTCATGAAACTACAGAAAAAAAACACAAAAATTTGAATTGTTGGGATATTTATATTTAGGAAAATTATCTAAAGGCGACTTGTCTTAAAATATGCTTTCAATCCATACAAACACCGCACTCCACTGCCATTGACAGAACCACTTAAAAGGGACTCGCCTCCTGGTAACTGGTGCCGAACAATACATTATGCACCATATTTTAAGGTTCTAGGCGTGGAACCTGTGCAAAACAAACTGAACTAGAGTGTTGGAGTGATCATAAAAACTTGAAGTATTTTTTAAATTGGAAAATGTCAACACTATTCGACCTAGCAATTACTTTAGAAACAGACCTTTAAAACCTTTGCAAGCCTAGCACTGAAAGCTTGAATTGCCAGGGAGCTGCCGGCGGAAGTCCAAGTGTCAAACAGCTTTTGCCTCAGACCAGGCTGGGAACCTTAGATGTTTAGGCCACAAACAAGTCTTGAACAGGGGCTTTACAAAGGAACAAAGAGCCTGAGACGGGAAATCAGGATAGGAAAGTGTACTGGCTATGTGCAGGTGCCAAATGGGGACAGAACAATGCTTGGGGTCCGCTCTGGGTTCTAGCAGAGCCACATCGCCTCACTCCGTCCGGAGCGAAGGGCAAAGCCCGAAGAGACTTCCTCTTCCCAGGGCTTTCCCCGTCTCGCTCGGTCTCGCTTGGTCTAGCTGATCTCCTACGAGCGCCCCTCTACCCAGGCCGATCCAGCTCAGAGTTGAGCGGCTTACCTAACACGGCCTCGTCCGCCTGGGCGTCCAGCAGGCTCTGGAAAGTCGCCCGGAGGAGAAGCGTGAAGGCGTTGAAGTCGAAGGAGCCGGGATCGGCCAGCATCTGGAAGCCTTTCTGCACGAACTCCGAGAGCTCCATTGTGAGCGCGCTGTGACCTTCGACACGCGCACCACGTGATACGCGCCGCGCGCTCAGCTGATGCGGCCGCGCGCGCACGCGGCTCGGGGCGGCAGCGCGGGCTGCGGGCCTCCCCTCGCGGGGCCCCCCCGCCGGCCGCCCCGTCGGCGCCCTCGCCCTCGCCCGCACCCCCCGCCGCCCGCGCCCGCCACCCGCCGCCGCTTCCTTCTGCGCCAGCCGCGGGAGCTGCCAAGCCTGACCGAGAGGGGCGGCGCCGGGCGCGTTGTGGACGCGCTCGGTGCTTTCTCTTTCCCTCGGTGCCCACCTAGGACTGTCACCAGCTCCTGCGGGGGCTCCGCGGCCGTGCTCCCTTAAAGACCCCTTGGGAGGTGGTGGAAGGTGTCGGGATCGCGGAGTCCCCTTCCCTGAAAATACGCCTTCCCCGCCCACTACTCAGCGCGACAGCCTGCGGGAAGCTCCAATTGAAGGCAACCGGTTGTTATTTAGTTGGGGGGGCTCTTTTATTCGGCAGCTTAACTCCCCAGCAGTGCCCTTTTGTGAGTGAGACTATAGATTTCTAGTTGTATAATTCTTGTTTATTTTTCCTTCATCATTGTCATTTCTGGAATAGAGCAATTGATTCCTTCCTGCATGAGGTGTGTATATACACATATACGTATAGTGCGCGTGTGTACGTAGTGTACTCCAACAACTGAGAGTAATAAATTATGCACGAAGATATTTGACAGAATTATTACGAGTTGTATATGCCGCTGCAAATAAATACCGTTCAAAAGCAAACTGATAATAATTTTGTGCTACTGTATTCAGTACATCTATGGGTCCAGTTTTAATTATTCAAATAATCTTTATATATTTACATCAGACAGTTATCAGTAAAGTACAGTTGGAACGGCAGAGTTTTATTGGAAGTGAATTACTGTTTTGGATACCCATAACTTTAAAGATTCAATATGTATAAAGTTTAAGTTCCTCTTTATAGTTCTATGAAGTTGGAGAACAAGAGTGATTGTTTAAAAAAAAAACTCAAAGCGAAGTAGATTACGCATTTCTGATCAAAAGAATTAAAAGTAGAAGTCAAAATGCAAGTTTTTTACAGGTGGAGGGGAGGGATAAGGAACAGAAAAGACGTTTTAGTCTTCAGGAGAGATTATTTGAAACAGACTCAACGTGAAAGACATTTCTGGGCTTAATTGAGGTGCTTACCTGAAAGATTGTTTCTAATAAATACAGTCAAAATTTAACCTTGCATCAGTACGTAGAAAGCATCTGATATCACAGTAGGATGCAAGTGGAATAATTTAGCATCAGGGACAGACTAAGTACTCAGTCCTTTGAAGGCTTTGAAAGGCATGTGTACTAGCTCTCCACTTCGGTGAGCATGTAGGAACAGTGAAGGATTTAAGAGTCTCCCTAGAGTTTTTATGGAACAAACACCTATTAATCAAGTTCATCTTTTCTTCCCATCGCTCATTTTCTTTCTCAACTTGTTTTCATCACTAGTAAAATGTCAGTTGACAAATTTCCAGATATCTGATTTATGTTGGGAGATATTTTACAGGGCAGAGTTGTGTAAAAGTTAAACAATATTAACAACGCCCAAGCTCATTATGTTTGTTACACATATATTTTATGACCTTGCATAACATTGATTGTTAATACCCTGATAGAATTTGAGTTGATAATTGTAATCATACTCAATTTGATGTTGAAAAAGAAAGCATTAATGCTTGAGCATAGATTTCAAAATGTTATTTTTAAAGAATAAAGTACATACAATTGTGAGTTTGTGGGCATAAAAGTTAGAAAATTCACAAAGATTGTTTCCATAATAACTGTTATATTACTCTTGTACATGTGTGATTGCTTTCTTTTATAGAGCATTTGTCCTCTTCTCCCAAAATATTCATGCGTTAGGCCCCAGTGACAGGTACATTTCCAGCTCACACTAAAATTTTAACCATAATGTTTTCTGATGCTAGAAAAACTGAATTTTTCTACTGTAAATACATTTATTTCAACTTTCTTTGAAGGAGGCAAAGGATTATGTATTTGTTTTAATGCAAGTAGAACATGTGTGTCTTTGACAAGTAACCATTTAAATACATTAAAGTATGATCATTAAAATGGCAGGATTATCCAGATATAGACTCTCTTGGTTACAGCAACAAAATTAGTGCATTTTATATTATTAGAAGACCCTTGTATGAACACATTTGGAAGTGTGAAAAAAAATCTTAAAGTTTTTGCTTTGATCACTGAAAACAGGATTGGAGCTCTCACTAGAATTTCAAAATCTGCAGACTTAAAGCTATTAGACTGCATTTGGACTTAAAGAGACTTTAGAAATAACAGTTATCACAGGGATGTGAAGGGCAGCATTGGGAATATAGTCAATAACGTAGTAACTGTGTATAGTGCCAGGTGGGTACTAGACTAATCAGGGTGATCACTGCATAAATTATATACATTTTTTAAAAATAATAATTATGTGCAGCTGAAAATAACAATATAGATATTTAAACATCCTCATGTTAATATGTTTTTCCTTCTAAACTGCAAATGTTAAGTAGACAATCTGATAAATTTGTTATTCTTTTTAAGAATCTAGAAATTATTCAATTAGTATCATTTGAAACACTTCAGAGCATTTAAAAAACACTTTTATCCTTTGAACTGGTTAGTTAATTTTTTTAAGAAATCAATTTAATATTGGCTTTCGCACTGTGAGTACAATTAAACAGATCTAGGGCCTTTATAGGATCTATGTGGTCAGCTTTTTCCAAAGGCCTCATTGGTTTTTTTGTTAGTTTTATGAAGTAAAATATTTTCTAGTATTCTTTTTTAGATTGTACTTTTGCTTTTGTGCAAAGAAAGCTGAAAGAAAGTATTCCTTTAGATTGTTCAAAATCCATGAGGAGAAAAAAAGCCAATATGCTTATGTGCCCATGAGACATCAGAAGCTTTAATTGGCATGTAAACTTATGTGTTCTAGTTGGTTTTGTTTTTTCCCTGCCCTAGAATACCTGCTCATTTTCTAGAGAGAAGAAAGTTAAAACATTTAGAAATTACCAACACACAAGAAACCAGCTTCTCTGCCCCTTAACACTGATTCTTTGATTGTTAGTGATATTTAAACCTTGAGGTAAATATTAATGAACATTAAATTTACTAGTTTAAAGCCATTTTAACCAGAAATGAACATTGGGAGGACTACTTATCTGAGTTATATTTGATGTTTGAGAGTACAGGTTAAAATAGTTTTGGTAAAGTTTATAAAATCTATATACATTCTTTTGTTTTATTAAATTTCTTAACTTGGTAAGGCAAAGATTGAGACTGGGAATTTGAATGGTCGAGTGTTTATATATTCATGATCACAGAGTTCTGTGGTTTCAAATTGGGTTTTATGTCACATATGCTGTCAAACAGACCACACTGAGTATTCAGAAGGGACAACAAAGCTTTTATTTTCAAATTAAATTTGTAATCCAATCCCTGATAATTTCTAAATAGTCATTGCTATAATAATTGATACAGGCAAACGTAGTCTTTCCTTCCCCCTTACATAGTATAGCCTATCTTGTATATGTGGACTTTTAGATAAAATTCAAATTCATTTTAATGGAATTTGTGCTTAATCTGTGAGGAAAGTGAAATGCTAGTTACATAAAAGAAATTGGAAGCACAGGATTGAAAATCAATGACACAATGTTTTCTAAAATACTTAGAAAATTCATGCATATGGTTTCACACAAGTGTTTTGATTTTCACCCCCCTCAAACTTTTATTACAAACATTTAGACTATATAGTACAATTTTTATTTAAGTAATTTTCACAATTTAGTACCATTTTAAATTTTTATTTTTTAGATAACTGCATCTGGGAAATATTAAATATAAAACTTCCAAATGTGATAAAACAAGTAAAATTAAATGTTTTAAATCTAAATTTTTAACAGGTTAAATTATCACACTACTAAAACATTGAGTTTTTTAAAGAGATAAATCTCAAAGCATTTCTCACAGTTAGGAAACTATAATTTTGTTAAACTTTGCAAACAGGAAATTTTATAGTCAAGATATTATCCAAAAAAGGAGAGCATTCTTGAATTTTCAGAGTGAAATTTGAAAGCTGTCATCAAGTGTCATGCCATGATTCTATTAGCTATTTGGGCCAGAATAAGATGACGCTATCATTAAAGGTATGAACAGTAAGAGTCAAATTATAATTTTTAAAATAAAATCTTTGTATTTAACTAGTCTACAGTTCTGAAAAGATTTCTCACATATTAGAAAAATTATGCCTGTTCTTTAGGGCTTCCTTTAGAAAGTTTGATCCCTTACTTTGAAGCAAAGCAACTAATATCACATTGGAATATCTGCATCATATAGACTAAAATCATGAAGTCTTCAGCTAGGAAGAAATGAGAAATTGATTTTTTAAAGGTAATGAAAATAAACAAATGCAATTTGGCAAGGGATGACGGTAAATTTTAAAGTCTAGGAAATTAGAAGAAAGCAGTCATACTTCATATTATATTCAATGAGAAAAGAACAGGTTGAACTGTATACCTTAGACTTTCTCTATGTAGACAAATTAACACTTTATCTTTAAACTCAGTAAGTGATTTGAATGATTACAATTTACTTATCTTTTGTATGGATTATAAAAAGCAAGTTTACTCCTTAAACATTAATTGATATCTACTTCTCCAGTGAAGTGATAAGAAAATTAAGAGTTGACCAATCATCCAATAAATTCTGTCAAATAAACCTTTTGGTCAATAAGTACAACTTCTCCTTCAACAGAGGTTGATTTTTTTTTCTGTACTTAAATTATAAAGATTATTAGTCTGATTTCCTACTTCATGACCCAGAATGACCCATGGCTTAGCTATGAGTGTGAAAGTGAAGTATGGACACATTGAACACAAGTTTACTTTGATGAATATATCCAATTAATTCTTCCATTTGTATAGACTATCCTTTAAATTATTAGCATATTTTTAAGAGAGAGAGCAAGAGATTGAAATTGACTATTTGAGAGGGAGGATAGATTTTCCCTTCATGAGAAGAAATATTACAGAAACTTTATTTACTGTTTATTTTCTTTGACACAATGCATCACACCCAGATTCCTTTAGATACACTGAATTCAACTGAGCTTCACAGTAAAGCTCAAAATAGACTGGAAGGTCATCTCTCATGTCCAGAACCTAATTAGTTTCAAGATGTCCTACACTGACATTTAGATGATGACAACAGAGACTTTCTAACAGAATCCCTTCCTTTTTGAGTTCTGATTTTGGAATGTCTATTCTGACAGTGTATTTTCTCATGCTTCAGAAATTGGAGCTTGGTTGGATCCATGAATTCCAGCAACAAATGGAACAAATCGGCCTACTCTATGAAATAATATTGTTTAAAGCCAATAATTTTTAAAAGTTTGTATTTTGAGAACATGCTTTTTTCTACTAAATTTTTAATTTTAATATATAAATATTCATATTTATCTTCTTTAAAGGAGTATAATTTTTAAAATAAAAATAGAAACAAAAAATGAAAGGAACATTCTATAGACTAAAACTTAGGTAACAATAATTTATACTTGTTAATCAAATGAAAGATTTGACCACCACTTATCAAATGAATCATTTCAGAATGGAAGTTATTTGTATAATATAAGAATGCATTATCTAAATTAACTACACTATGAACACTAAAATGCTATACTAAATGTGCTTTTAACTCATTTAAAAGGGCTTACCTGGCAAAGAAAGACCTACATAAGTCTTTTAATATTTTGAAATATGTATGATATGTTACATAATATTGGTTAAGACTTTAACGTTTTAATTATGGCTGTTCAAATCTGTTATTTTTAAGAGAATATCTGTTTATCTCCCTTGTCAAAATAAAACATAGTCTTGAAACAATTTTATACAAAATACAGTCTAAAAGTACTTTTTAATAAACCTTGGTAGAAAATTATGTTCAACTCTTTCACTTATATTTTTTGCATAGAAAGAATTATTTAGAAAATACTTTAGTTTATACATAACTGAGTTTTATGCCGTAGTAAGTTCTTAGAAAGTAATTTTATAGACTGTTCGTAAAACTAACACCTATGAAACAGGTGAAACATTTTCATTCCCCACTAATTCCGGTTTTTCCTTCCTAAGCTTTTGTTTGATTGTTTTATTAAGGTTAAAGCACACAGTTGTTCTAACTCGTTCAAGAATTATTTTAAAAATTACATTCCTTTGTGTAAGCATTTTAATCTGTATTTTACGGAAAGAGTTTGGGAAGCAAGTTGTATAAAACCTTTTTAAATGTCATGAAATACCAAGAAAACACATACATTTCCTGACTTACAATGGTTTGACACAATATATCAACTTTATGATAGTGCAAAAATGATATGCATTCAGTAGAAACCGTAATTTAAATTTTGAATTTTGATCTCTTTCCAGGCTACCAATATGTGGTATGATACTCTCTTGGGAGGCTGGACATTATAAAATAGCCTTTCTGTTAGATGATTTTGCCCAACTGTAGGCTAGTGTAAGTGTTCAGAGCACGTTTAAGGTCAGCTAGACTAAGCTACGATGTCCGACAGGGTAGGTGTATTAAATGCATTGTCAACTTAACGATATTCTCGATTTACAATGGACCTGACACCATTGTAGGTTGAGGAGCATCTGCAATGACTGGCAAAAGGGTGAAAGGGAGAATTGTATTAACACAGTCTATTTAGTCCACATAATTAGAAATCTGGACCTGAGTTACTAGTATCTGGGTAATTACTTAATTTTCCTTTTATTTCGCTCTAAAGGGAATAGGCCTGGAAAATTCAGGACAACAGTATTCTAAATCAAAATTACTCTGATATTGGCAACTTTATTTGACTTGTAGTGCTCTATAAATTATAGACCAAGAAATGAGAAGCTAGATAAAGAAAAAGTGTAAATGGAAATGTCAGCAAGTGAGGCCTAGGGAAACTGAATTTTCATGTTTTTCTTAACATTTGGCGGTAACAGAAATTTTTAAATGAGGTCCAACTATAAAATATAGGTTAGTAGTGTATAGAGGTTTAAGAAAACTGCTGTTTTTGTTAAAATAGTAATTTAATTAAGATATTTGAAATTCAATCATTTTATAAGACTAATGGTATCAGTAAAAAGAAAACATGTTTTGCTTTATAAATTTGTATAGACAATATATGCATTCTTTTTTTACAGAGGACTCTTTTGACAGTATATACTGGACATATTGATTTTACATTTGCCAATTACAATAGAAGGAAGACAATATTCTACTATGTATGTTGTAGTTTCGAAGGGTGCCTTAAATTATTTTTGTAACCAATAACTAAAGTGTTTTGGGGAACTTAAAAGCATTTTCAAACTAATACTTTTAAATTAATTCTATTTTGTTTTTATTCTGTTTCTAAAAGTTGTTATGATCAAAATTTATCTGTTTGTAAAGACTATGACATTCCATGATGACTAATGTTCAAGTTGAGTCATAATGATAGTGTTAAAGTCAAGAGTGACTATAGGAAAGTAGTCATTTTGCAACCAAACATCCTGTCAGGTAATGGCAGGGGCAGAGGGGTAAGCATATGTCATAAAGTAACAGACTTAAATCTTCAGCTGAGCTTTAAATATCTAACATAAATGGCATAAAGACAATCTATTAGTGTTCGTCTTAAACTCTTTCTCTTTGGTTAGATTTGAACATATTTAACATGATTGCCAGGATGGTTTAAGAAAAAACCTTTGCATTGAAATGTCATCAGAAGCTCAGGCATAGTTTTATATTATGCAAAAATTTTAAATGATTATTCCAGATAAATATAATGACAGAAAAGTAGATAATGTAACTTCGTGTATTAAAATAATATTGTACCATTCATTGAATGAAAATAATTGTTACTATCTTTTTCCTTTAAGATAATCTGAATAATTATATGAATAATTGTTTTGGAAATATAAGAGTTTAAGTGACAAATTTAAAGATTAGAGTTTGTCTTTAGTTTCAAGTGGAATATCAATCTTTTGAATAACATATTCGAGTAGGATAACAAGATTTATTGAAAAGATATATAAAATACTTTGGGGGGAGATATTTATCCAGAGATGTATTTGTTTTTTAACTTATTTATTTATTTATTATTTATGCCTACAGCACCTGGTGTCCTAGGTGGTCTCCCATCCAAGTACTAGCTAGGCCCGACCTTGCTTAGCTTCTAAGATCAGACATCGGGCTTGTTCTGGGTGGCATGGCCATAGACTATGGACTGTGGCTCCACTAGGGCATGAACCCAGGACCTTCTGTGAGTAAAGCAGACACGCTAACTGCTACACTATGGAATCACATCCTATTCTATTTTTTTAATAGGGAGATTTTCATAAATTTTCTTAAAAAGTTTATTTTTATCTTAATAACTATAAGGATCACTATTAATTCATATGTTACAATGCCTTCTTAAAGAATATAGAAGTTCATAGAATTTAAACCATTATGATTGTTACCTCTTTACTTTTCTACTTTGCTGCACTTATGAATTCTTTTTATTAGACAAGTATTTGATACATGAAAGTCAAGAATATATGTTGAATGAATGAAGGTAGTATATAGTGCATGGAGTCAGAGGAAATGGAGCTCAAAGCCTTGTCCCACTTACTTCTAGTTCTATGACCTTGGACTTATTTTCTCTAAGTCTCATTTTCCCAAGTGTGCAATAGAAATAATAATGGCAGCTCTTGACAGGCATAGTTCTTGATAGGCATTCAGAGCCCGTTCTTAACATGTGTTCCATGCATGCAACTATAGCCAAATAATGTAATTCTGTAATTGTGTATTTTGTTTTTACTGTCATCGGTTTTTCTCATTCAAATTTACAAGCTGTCATGCACACAATGTAACTATTTGAGGACCCCAAACACAGAAACCCCTACTTAGAAAATGAAATAAAAACCTTCTGGGATGCCTAGCACTTCTTTTCTTTCAGTGACTCTAAAGTGAATCTGACAGAGCTTTTTCAATAGTAACAGTCACAAGAGGCCCTCAAAGACCCTGATGACAATAATTATCTTATCCTTCATCTCTTGAGCCCCTTGGAATCTCAGAATCCAGGCAAGTGTCCATTATAGTCATCTTACCTGTAAACACCTCCTTCTTAAGTAGGCCTAGTGGGGCCATTCCTTCTCTTCCCATTGGTTCTCTCATTTTTCTTGAATCGATCCTTTTGGTTAGCAGCTCTTTAGAAAGTCTTTGGGAGCAAAATCAAGATGCCTTCATATTTTTTTCTGGAATGTCTCATCTAATTTCAGCAAGTTACTATCTCTTACTTAGTTAGAATAATCTATAACTTGCGGTCCTTTGTAGAATATAGTCTACAAAGAGTCACATGCTTCATAAGGCATTGAGAAGATTAAGCAATTTTAAAACAGTAAGAAAGAACTCTTCCCTAAAATGGAATGGAGGATAGACAGTTTGGAATGCGGATGTTTAAATTCTACAACTCCAACACATTGAACAGTTCCATGAGTTTTGGCAAATGTATGCAGTCACGTAACCACACCCCACTGAGGGTATAGAGCATTGCCACATTCCAACAACTTCCTCACTCCCGCTTTGCAATCTTTAGACTGCCGGTAATCTTGATTCCAGGCAACTGCTGATCTACTTTGTCTTATAAGTAGAGTCATTAAGTTTGTATTTTTTGTGTCTTGCTTCTTGTATTAAGTGTAATATTTTTGAGATTCACCTCTGCTGATGTGTGTATCAGTAGTCCATTCCTTCCATTGTATGGATATACTATAGTTTGTTTACCCATTCACCATCGAAGGGCATTTAGATTGTTTCTCGTTTTTGAAAATTATGAATAAAGCCTTTATAAAGATTTGCATGCTGATTTTTTGTATACATATGCTTTTATTTCTCTTGAATAAAAATTGAGGTGTGGGGTTGCTGGGCTACATCATCTGTGTATATTTAGCTACAAGAATCTGCCAAACTGTTTTCCATAGTAGCTGTATCACATTGTTTTTCCATTAGCATTGTATGGGAGTCTCAGTTGCCTCACTTCCTCTTCGTAATGTGGTGATATCAGTTTTAGACTGATATTAGTTTTAGACATTTTAACAGGTGTGTAATAGTATGTTATTGTGGTTTTAATTTGCATTTCCCTAATGACTAATGATGTTGAACATTTCTCATGTACCTATTTGACACATGTATCTTTATTAGTAAAGTGTGCATTCAAATCTTTGACTTTTTTATAGGGTTATTTGTTTCTTAATAATTACTGAGTTTGGAGAGTTCTTTATATGTTTTGGATGCATGTCCTTTATCAGATATGTTTTTGCCAATATCTCTGTAGCTATTTTGTGGATCATCTTTTCATTTTCCTGAGAGTCTCTTTCAAAAAGCAGAAGTTTTAAATTTAGACTAAGCCCATTTTTTTTCTTTTATGGATTGTGTCTAAAAAATCATTCCTTAATCAAGGTCCCAAAGATTTTCACCTATGTTTTATTTTAGGAGTTTTACAGTTTTAGATTTTATATTAATGTTTGTGATTCATTTTGAGTCAAGTTTTATATTTGCATGATATATAAATTAAGCTGGGTTTTCTTTTGCAAATGGATATTCAATTATTTTGCCCTATTGTTGAAAATCTATCTCCGCTGAATTGCCTTTTCATTCTTGTTAAAACTCAGTTGACTGTAAATGTGGACCTATTTCTAGATCTTCTATGATGCATCAATATGTGTCTATCCTTTTGCCAACACCTACACACTCTCGATTCCTGTAGCTTTATGCAAGTCCTAACATCAGGTCCTGTGAGTCTTCTAACTTTCATCTTTTAAAAAATTTTTTTGACAATTCTTTTGCGTTTGCTTTAAATTTTAGAATCTGCTTGTTGATTTCCCAAAAAAAAAAAAAAAATCCTGCTGGGATTTTTTATTGGGATCACATTAAATCTATAGATCCATTTAGAAAGGAAAAATGACAACACTGAGTTTTACAATCTATGTGCATGGCATATCTCTATTTTTATTGATGTCTTTGATTTCTCTCATCAATATTTTCTAGTTGAGCATGTAGATTTTGGACATATTTTGTTATACTTATGACTAAATATTTTGATCTTTCACCATTAACTATGATGTTAGTTGTAGGTTTTTCATAGGTATCTTATCTTAGGTTGGGAAACATCGGAGCATCCCTTATGTTTCCAGTTTGCAGCAAGTTTTTTTTTTTAATCATGAGTCGATGTTGCATTTTTTCAAAGCCTATTTCTGTGCTAATGAGATGACCATACAATCTTTCTTCTCTAGTCTGTTGATATGATAAATTACATTGATTGATTTTTATTGATTTTCATTTTTTATTAAGTATTGGGGTAACACTGGTTAATACAATTATATAATTTTCAGATGTACATTATCATTTGATATCTATATATTCTATTGTGTGATTACCACCCAAAGTCCAGTTTCCTTCATCTACCATATATTTGATCCCCTTTACCCACTTCACCCTCTCCCAACTCCCCTATATTTGGCCCCCTTAACCCCATCTATCTCTCCCCTCTTCCCCCACCCCCTACCCTCTGGTAACCACTAGTCCGTTGCCAATGTCCCTGAGTCTCTGTTTGTCCTGTTCCTTTGTTGCTTTTAGGTTTATATCCCACATATAAGTGATGTCATTTGATTTTCAACTTTTTCAGCCTGGCTTATCTCACTTAGCGTGATGATCTCGAGGTCGGTCCATCCATGTTGTTGCAAGCGGCAGTATTTCATCTTTACTTATGGTGATCGATTTTTACATTTTGAAACTAACTTGCATTCGTGGGATAAAGCTCATTTGGTCTTGATGTATCATCCCTTTTATATATTGCTAGGTATGACCTGCTAATATTTTGTTGAGAATTTTGGTATACGTTCAGGGAGCACATTGGTCTGTAGTTGTCTTCTAACGTCTCTGTCTCCTTTTGGTTTCAGAGTAATGCTGACCTCCCTCTTCTCTTATTTCCTAGAAGAGTTTGTGTAGAATTGGCATTATTTTTTCCCATAAATATTTAGCAGAATTCACCAGGAAAGCCATCCACACCTGCAGTTTTCTTTGTTCAAACGTCTTTAGCTATGAATTTATTTTTAAAGTGGATATAATACTGTTCAGATTACCTATTTTTTTTGAGAGAACTGTCACTTGTCTTCATTTTCTTCACATCGTCTTTTAAAGAATAAATGATTTTGCACTAGTTATAGTATTTAATACGATAGACAACAGCAAGCGGTTGGAAGTTCTAGAGCAGCACAAAATGGTGAACCGTCAGTGTTTTAGGAAGACGAGTGTAATTCAGACAGGATCAAAGAAGGAGACTGGAGTTAAGGAGACTATCTAGCCAATAAGGGTCAAGGCAGAAGTGGTAGCATTGAAAATGAAGAAGCAAGTGAGCATGTGAAAGTCACTTTAAATAAGGAATCAACAGAATTTAGTAAAATCCAGAAGTAGGTAAAGATGGAGAGTGGCATTCAGGAATGAACCCAGGAGTGTGTCTGAGGAGATGAGAAGGATGTTAACAGTGCAGACAGAGATGACTTGGTGGAAAGAGTAGCTATTTTAGAGGTCATGCTTCGCCTTGGGATATGTTGAATGTGAAGTGAGTTATTACAAGAGTTATCAGCATAATAGTATTAGAAGATATGACAGTAGAAGAGACTCTTTAATTCAAGAGATCAGTGTGCCTCAGAAGGATTGGAGAATCAGAGGGTTGCATATAAAATATAGGATGATCAGATAAATTAGAACTTCTTATGAATAATGAATGATCTTCATAAGTTTGTCACAAATATCACATTGGACATATTTGTCTTAAAAATTATTCATTGTTTATCTCAAATTAAAATTTAACTGGGCATCCTATATTTTTATCGCTAAATCTTGCAACCCTAGGATCTGAGAACTTTGACTTCACCCTGGACATCGGTTTCAAGGGCCTCAAAGGAAGAGAGAATGTCAAAAGAGAGACTCACACAATTTTTGGAATCTAAAAATTCCAATCAATAGGTTAAGGACCAGGCTGTCGATGACTAAAGAGAACTCATATTATTCAAATCATATGCCCGTTTTCGAGTTTGGGGCCATAAATACAAATGTTAATTGCATATGAGTTTTGCTCTCGAAATATTAAAAATCATTTTTAACCAAAGGAAATGATATGCTAAACACAATATTAAAATATATTCAAGAAAATGAAATGTAATTTATTTTTAACATGGCAAATCATAATGATAATCTTATCAAAAGAGGATAATGTGAAAAGTAGAGCAAAATACCATAAAACTGGCATTAGAGGCTTTCAAGTAACTTGTTTTGCGATAAATAATAGTATAGACTATATACTAGGTACCAAGAACTATGCTCTAAGATATGCATCTTCACAGCAACTCTCCCAGGTGAGTACTATTATCCCTTTTGCAAATGAGCAAACTAAGGCTAGAAGAGTTTTAGACTCTTACTCGAGGTGACATAATGTGGTGGCTTTGTACTATGTTAGTTGAACTAAATTGGAGTTATGTTTCCTGAAATCCCCTGACTTGTATGGTTCCCATTTAGAGTTGGCCACGACAGCCATCTATGAAGATTTGGAATTTAGAAGTGAGACGGCAGCCATGACACTCAAAGCTGTCGCTGATCTCCTGCCTCCCCTTGTTGACTGCAGGCGGCAGTTCCCTCGATTGCTGCCAGGCACTCTCAAACCTGGGCCAGATGAGCTGCAGAGAGAGACAGTATAAAGCCAACACATCGTGTTACCACAAGTAGGAGTGCTCGTCTTCCACCACTTTGCGTCCAGCTTTTTTACCAACAGTCTGCTGTGCTGGTCTGCCATGATGTCAAGCCCACCAGCAAAGGAATCAGCCATCCACAGAGTCCTTTCTAGCCTCCCATTCATGTTCCCAGGTTAGCAACTTTATTGTTACTCCAATTATCCTTTATATAGCTTTCCTACCACATCTTCTCCCACAATTGTGTAAGCTCTAACCCTTATAATGAATCCCTCATTCCACACCTCTCCTGGTGGTTCTGCTTCCGTGATTGAACTATTAACTGACATGTATAGCAAGCAAATTGCCGAGTTGCTTCTCAAGCCCAGATCTGTCTGATTCCTGGCTTTATATCAGTCTTCCTCTCGTATTGAAAAAAAAGCAATCAAAATTTTTACTTGGATGACACTCGTTATCAAGCTTGGCTTATTGTTATAGGTGGTAAGATTGCTTAGCGATTATCTTGCTGAAATAGGTAAGTTTCATAGCAATTCAATGCTTTTATGTTTCTTAATACATTCTATTATGAATACTGTCATCACGGATGTCATCACTAGCACTGTATGATAAAATTCTTCAAGGACCAAACAAAACTTTCTAATTTATTCTTCCAAAGTTTCTGCCACAGCATTTTTCAAATTGCTGATACTCAATAAATGTTCGTGCCTCTTAGTATGAGTAGTTTAGTTCCTCAAACATATGTAAAATAGTCCCACATCAGAAAATAAACTTACATTTGGGGGCACTAGATACATGTTTCAATATGTGGAAGAGATGTTACAGTTAAGTTAAAATGTACAGAAAGATGATGAATTTTAAATAAGAATCGGACTACTATCCAAAGGGTTGCAATGCTCTTGTTATAGGTTGAGGATAAGCTTTAAAATGAAAGGCAGGACACTGCCCTCCCTTGAGCACTGTGGGCTCATTGCAGAGATCTCATTATACGCTGCGGAAAAGATAGCTGTCCTACGACATACAGACAGAGTAGTGCCTCCAATTAGTGCAACTAAGGAGTTTCTTAGTCCTTAGAAACACCGTAAAATTTATGCAGAGAAAGAGTTTTTTAAAGGATAATAGGTTGCTCTCAGGATCTCTGGGAAGATCAGAGAATGAATTTTGGTGGTGAAACCAGCTAGGTCTCTGGGAAAAAAATGTGCTTTCTTAATTTCTATGGTATTTATAATTAATGATTGTAAACATGGCACGGTTTTACGTTTAATCTGTTTATTAACATTTTTTCCATTGCTTAAACTCTATACAATTGACAAAATAATAAATCAAGCCCTGATTTGTGGTGTCTGCCAACTACCGTGATGTAAATACTCCCGCCATGGCAGAACTCAAGCTCTCAATATGATGTCACTGAACATGGAATTGGGAAGAGATGTATCATACACATACACTCATGTAAATAAACTTAAGTCCACAGATAATAGCAAATAATGAAGAAGTGACGAGTTTTCACTATTGATTATCCTTGTTTTATGCAGAATTTATTTAATTGTAAGATTATATCATTTAATATTTAGTGTTACATTTAATGTCTGGCTCACAAAATTCCTGAAAATTTAGCAATTACCTTTTGCAAGCTGGTACAGCTGTCTCCAGTACACCACTCCTTTGGGGCTACCCAACTGGAAAATAGTACCCCAAATCACCCACAGCACTGGAAGATAGCACTGCACATGGATGAGCTGATAGCATGCAAGATAGTGGGCACAGACTTGTCACTACCTGGGCACAGGAAGGTACTGCTAGAACTACTGCCCTTTGTTGGTTCAGGAAATGCCTCAGTTGGCACATGTCACTGGAGTACCACCACCCTTGTGTCATTGTGTTATCTCCCAAGACGTTGAATTAATAGACAAATCTGATTGACAGCTCTCACTTGGGTGCAAGGAATCTGAAATAAAAAAGTGAAATACTTTTTCAGTTTAGTAGGTGGCAGTCAGCTTTGCCTCATTAAATGAGGGTTTCTTCAAATATAGAAAAAGGGTTCAGCTATCGGGTGGTGAGAATAACAAGTGTCTACCCCATTCTATCTCTCACCCCTTTGACTGCCTAATATCAACATACAGTCTTCATCCCATTCTTAAACTTCCAAAAATGAAAGGGAAAACATAAAGGAAGAAATGGAGGAGGGATAGAGACAGAAGAATCTTGGAAGGAAAGAAATGATTCTAACTAACGGACGAGAAAGCTACAGCTCAGTGGAAAATGTGTTCGCCTCCTTCCCGAAGCGGTCGACTTAAAGTCTCATTAGTAGCTGTGCCCAGTCCGAGTCAGGCCCTCAGATGATGTGCATTTCCCTTTCACTTTCATCCCTAACTCATCTCAATATTCTGTAACCTGTAGACTAAGTTGTGAAGTTACTCCCTAGATTAATTTATAGCATATAAAATAGTGGGAGAAAGAGACTTGGGAAGAAAATGGAACTTAGTTAAAATGTATAGCTATATACTTAACTTGAGAAAGAAGAAAATAGCCCTCACCTATATTATGAATCACCATGCCAGGGTAGATGTTATGATTTTCCTCCTCTATCACATGTTCCATGTTCTCTTTGCCTTTAGCTGGTTGGGATTCTTAATACAAAGAACTCAAACCAATATTCATGAATGATATAAGCCTTTAATGGTCATGCATGTATAGGGTTTCTATAATTTTCACCATTGCCAAGGTAGTATTAGGAGGCGACCTGATGTATCCTCAAGAATCAGTGCATAGTCTTCCCTTACCTTTTATCTAGTGGCAATCTTATTTTTCCTTAGAAGTCAGGAATATTCATCTTAAAGACAATGTTATACTTTCTTGAACTGTTATTCACTGGCATGAGAAACCCGAATTGGCCAAGTAACATTCTCAGTTTATAATTCGAAGGAACTAAAGGTTTACGTCTAATGGAAGTATTTTCCCCTTGGGCACTAAGACCTCTATGCCAGAGCTTTGTGTCACTGGACAGAAAGCAAACATTTTGCAAGTGGATCATTAGAGATAATAGTGAAAGATTATACCCTCACTTCCACTTTGGTTCCCAAATCCATCTATTTTAACTGTGGGAGAAGTGGTTGCTGGTTAAGAACATTTGTAGTATCCCATAAGAGAGCACACACTATATCAAGGACATATATTAATTAAGTCTTCAACAGACTATCTCCCTATTCTATAATACCAGCTTCTTTTGGGTGATGTATCCATGATAAGTGAATCCCATGGATATCAGCTCACTGTCTTGCTGCTTCTCCTAAAAGGGAATTTAATTTTTAATAATACACTATTTTTTAAAGACATTTATCAGCTTCACTGACTATACAGATGAATTAAACAAGGATGTGAAAGAAATCATTATCCTTGTATCTGTTAGGTTTGTTCTGATGACCCCTCTGTGATCCCTTGGGGGTTGGGGTTGCTTTTTGGTGACTTGTTAGTATAGTGGGGGTAAATGGGATGCTCCAAGGGCTCAGAATGTGACCCTTCCTGCCATAACAGCTCTTGCTCTTGCTATGATAGAGTCATTGTGGAGGTTCTTTTATTAGGTTTTTAGTTCATCTATTCCTTTATGTTCTTTGCAACAGAGGAACTAAACATAGTGTGGATGCAGGGTCCGACCAGGACTACATGAGAAAACTGTGATCAAAACTTTATTTCTCATTTTTATTTTTTCAATAAATACTTATTAAGTATCAAACATATGTAAGGCATTTTTCTAGCTTCTTGGGATACAACAAGGAACAAAACAGACAAAGATCCTTCCCCTCATGGAGATGTTATAATATGAGAAGCGAACAGCAATTCACTAAATAAATAATATAGTACATTAGAAGGCAACATATTCTATGCAGCAAAAAATAGTCAACTCTAGATGGGGAGGTGTTTGCATTTTTGCATAGACTGCTTAGGGAAGGCCTTATTTAAGCTAAGATTTAAAGAAGCAAGGGAGTGACCCCATCCTGTCCTGTAAACCAGGAATGAATCCAGGAATTAATAATTCCCCAGTAATCAAGGTAATTTCCTTTACAGTGTACACTGACCCTGATTGATGACTTGCAGGTACCTTTGGGAAAACCCAGGAAGAAGATGAAAGTACATACATGTGATGCTGTTGCAGGTTCTTCCTCCAGGGGCCCCAGCCTCCCCCTCAAAGCAGGAGCTCTGGGACACTGAGTGACTCAGGAATTGCGTGAGTAGCTTTGAATTTCCATCATCAAAGCTCGTAGTAAGAGTTTATTCACCAAATTTAGACATTTTGGGTTGTTTAGGGGGGCCTTTAAAGGGCTGACCATCTATTTTGATTGTTGGGACTGAATACTCAAATAACTGCTAACAAAGACCTCGGAGGGCTCAGTCTGTTTATCATTCCCATTCAGCCAACACACACACACCTGTCCTAGTGATATAACCTTGGGACCTTGGTATTCCCATTGTGCATTCACTGGGGAATTAAATCAAGAGTTTCTTTCACCCAGCACATCTCCTGGTTACATAGAAAAGCCAGTACAATGTGCACCCATTTGTTTTTCAATGCTGGCACTCCATCACCGAAGAGGAACTTCTGGACCCTGTAAAGGGACATAGGAATTGGGAGAGCAACCTCTGCATGATCAATCCACTTCAACATTTTTATCTCCCTACCTATTTGGATTTCTTCCTTGATATTTTATCAAGGAATTTCTGGTTTCTCAATTTTATTTAGCTAAGTTTCAGTCAACCAACTGAGAAAACCATTAGAACCATTCCCAGCTGCTTAAGTCAGCACACCTAATAAATTCAGCCTGACCTAAAATTCTGTCCTATTGTCTTTAGCCTAAATCCCTCAGAATCCATTTCCAAAGTTTACCAATATAAATTAGCATAATTCTACAATCTTTTGATGCATTGTTGGTATATCTCTTTTTGGATTTTATTATAGCCTATCTTGGCCAAGGCATACTAAGATTTATATAATATATGTAACCATATACTAAATGTATTTATATATAAATATATGTATCCCATCTACTACATATTTACTTATGTATATATATGTAAATATATGTATATAGTTATATATATATAATATATGTGTGTATAGTTACATATGCATACATAACTACATACATTTACTCTCACACACTCACACACACACACACATATAACTATATAGGTAGATAGACAGGCAGACACAATAAGGAATGGAAGAAGTAAGGTATGTAGAAAATATTTCTCAGCAGGCTTGGTCTTCACAGAGTCTTCAGGCAAGGCAGAAACAGTCTTAGCTTCAATTGGCAAGGGAAACTAAATGGTGATTGAAGATCTAGTATATTCTGAATTATTTGAATCCTCCCATATATCCATACTCTAATCTTTAAGGTCCTACATTTTCTCATTGACTGCCTTAACTTGAACATGAGGAATCTGGTGAGGCTGGCATTTAAACTGATATTTCAAATCACGCAAGATCTAAGTTGATGCTTGATTTTCAATAATCTCAGCATTTATTTTGGGATCTGTCATCCCTGCTGCATAATAGATAAGAAATCCTTTAAGAAAATCATAAGGAGTCCCTAGTTTTGATCCTTGACATAAACTGAGAACTTAGAACTTTGAGTCTGGTCATCCTCTTTCTCAAGCTTGCCAAATACCATTAGAAGCACATGTGCTACCCTACAGTCTTTGAATTCTTCATGATTTTCATACTGTCTCTTAGAAATAGCCCTTGGGTCTCTCAATGACTTGTATTAAATAGCACTTTATGCCAGGTGACCATAGTTAACTGTGCCATGCAATATCGAAGTCCCATCCTTCAATGCTAATTAGATTTTTACTTTCTTCAGCCAAAGTAATTAGGATGTGTAGTACTCATACACAAGTAGAAAAAACCACTGTATAGAATAGAACGAGGAATCAAGAGAATGACCCATACCTATATAGTTACCTGAGTTATGACAAAGGGGATACTGCAGGCCAGCAGGGAAAGAATTGGTGCTGTCAATTGGATATCTATATACTAACCCTTACCTCACACCTTATACAAAGATAAGTTCCAGGTAGATTGCATATGAAAGGTGAAATTACCATAGAGTTTTTAGAGAAAAGCACAGGAGTAATATTTGCCATATTAGAGTAGGCAAAGATTGCTTAACCCCAACACAAATAAGACTAACCATAAAAGAGAAAAGTGGTAATTATGGCTATATTAACATTAAGAATTACGTTCATCAAAAGACACCCTTAAGAGAATGAAAAGGAAAATTATAGAGTGAGAGAAGATATAACAGTACACATAATGACAAAAGACTCATCCGGAGCACATAAAAACTTCTACAAGTCAAGAAAGGACAGAACACCAACAGGAAATAGCAAAAGACTTGAACAGACTTTCACAAAAGATTATGCGAAAACAGCCAATAAACCTACGAAAACATGTTGTGCTTCTTTAGACAATGAGGGAATGCAAATTAAAACCACATTGGTTCTACCAAACATTGAAAGAAGGATTAAAACAATTATTTTCAAACTTTTCTAAAAAATAGAAGAGGAGGAAACACTGACTCATACTGTAATGTTAGTTTTCTCTTTACTAGAGGCAAAGATATCAAAAAGAAAACTAAAGACCAAAATTTCTTAAACATATAGATTCAAAATCTTCAATGAAATACTAGCAAATCAAATCCAACAGCATATTAAATGGATTATACACTATGATGAGCTGGGAAATATATCAGAAATACAAAAGTGGTTCAACATAAGAAATCCATGTAATTTACTATATTGATAAGATGAGGGTAAAATATTACATGATCATCTCAGTCGACACAGAAAATGTATTTGACAAAATCTAAAACACTTTTGTGATAAAACACACACTCACACTCAGAAAACTAGCAATAAAGGGAAACTTCTTTAACATAATAAAACATATTTATTAAGAACCCACAGCTAACATCATACTTAATAGAATAAGACTGAAAACATTCCATCTAAGATCAGTAAAAAGACAAGAAAGCCTGTTTTAACCACTACTGTTTAACAATGTCCTGGAAGTTCTAGCCCAATCAATTAAACAGAGAAATAAAAGACATCCAAATGGGAAAGGAAGAAGTAAAACTACCTCTGTTCACAATGACATCGATATATAGAAAATCTCAAAGATACTACCAAAAAAGAAAAAAAAATTACTAGAGCTAATAAACGAATTTCAGCAAAGTGCAAGATCAATGCACACACAACACATGCACACATGGTTGTGTTTCAATACACCAGCAATGAACAACCCAACAAGGAAATTAAGAAAACAATTCCATTCTCAAGAGCATTTAAAATAATAAAGCACCTGGAAAAAATTTAACCCAGCAGGTGAAAGACTTGTACACTGAAAACTACAAAACATTGATTAAAGAAATTAAAGAAGATCTAAATAAAGGGAAAGCCATCCTGTGTTCACTGAATGGAAGGTGTAATATTGTTAACATGGCAATACTACCCAAAGCAATCTACAGTCAGCACAATTTCAGTTGATTCTCCAATGACAATGTTTGTGGAAATGGAAAAGCCTATTCTCAAATTTAAATGGAGTTGCAAAGGGCCCTTAAGAGCCAAAAATAAATTGAAAAAAAAAGTTGAAGGATACACACTTCTAAATTTTAAAACTTACTTCAGAGCTACAGTAACCAAAAGAGTGTAGACATATAGACAAATGTAATAGAATTGAAATTCCAGAAATAAACTTATACATCTATGGCCAATTGATCTTCGACACGGACACTAAGATCATTCAATGGGGAAAGGACATGCTCTTCAAAAACTGGTGCTGGCATAACCAGATCCACATGCCAATGAATGAAGCTGGACCCATACATCACACCATATATAAAGATGAATTCAAAATGGATTAATAACCCAAATATAAGAAATATAATTATAAATCTCTTAGAAAACAATGGTAAACCTTCTTGGCCTTGGATTTGGCAATGCATTCTTAGATATGACATGAGAAGCACAAGCAACAACAACAAAAAGTAGATAAATTGAACTTCAAAATTAAACACTTCTGTGCTAATGCCCAGAAACATTATCAGGAAGATGAAAAGATAACATCTAGAAAGGAAAAAGTATTCAAAAATCATTAATATTTTAGAGTTTAGTATCCAGAATATATTAAGAACTCTTCCAACTCAACAACGAAAAGACAAACGACCCAATTAATTATGGGCAAAGGACTTGAACAGACGTTTCTCCAAAGAAGATATGCAAATAGCCAAAAAAACACATGAAAAGATACTCAACATCATTAGTCACTAGGGAAATGTAAATCAAAACCACTTTGAGGTACCACTTCATACCCACTAGGATGGCTATGGCCATAATAATAATTCTTTTAAAAATCCAGAAAACAAAAAGTGTTATTTTTCTGTCAAGGGTGTAGAGAAATTGGAGTCCTGTACATTGCTGGTGGGAATCTAAAATGGTTCTTCTGCCGTGGAAACAGTTTGTCAGTTCCCTGAGAAGTTAAACAGAATTACCATATGACCCAAGAATTCCACTCACAGGCATTATACATACTTCCTTATCCAAAAGAATTAGAAAAAAGTACTCAACCCCAAACATGTACGCACATATTCATAGCAGTATTCATAATAGCCAAAAGGTGGAAACAACCCAAATGTCTATCATTGCATTCATGGATAAACAGACTGTGGTATATACATACAATGGAATAATATTCAGCTACAAAAAGAACAAAGTACTGATACAATGTGAATGACCCTTAAAAACGTTGTGTTAAGTGAAAGAAGCCAGAAGCAAAAGGTCATGTATCGCATGATTCCACTTATAGGAAATATACAGACTAGGTAAATCCATAGAGACAAAGTGCATATTGATGGTAGCCATTGATGGTGGGGAGGAGTCAGGGAATAGGGAGCGAATGCTCAGTGGGTACAGAATTTCCTTTTGGGGTAATGACATATTTTGTAGTTAAGTAAAGGTGGAGGTTGCACAACGTCGTGAGTGTACTAAATGCTACTGAATTGTTCACTTTTAAAAAGTTAACTCTGTGTTATGTGAATTTCACTTCAGTAAAAAAAAATGTGAAAAATGCGCACACATGTTGAGATATCCACCAGAAAAGCAAAACTGAAAAATGATATAAACACTAAGTTTTGGCAGAGATGTGGAGCAACAGGAATTCTCATACACTGCTGCTGGATATGTCAATTGGTTACAATTATTTGAGAAAACTGACAATATCTACTAGAGCTGAAGCATATGAAACCCCATGACCCAGCAGATCTTCTCTTTAGTGTAACCTCCCCCCCTCAAATGCTTATACACGTTCATTAGAGACATGTACTCAAATATTCATAGGAATACTATTTGTAATAGCCCAAATCTGGAATCTAGCCAAATGCCTGTCAACAGTAGAATAAATAGATTACTATGCAGCCATAAGAATAAAGTTCTAAAATGACATTCAACGATATGGGTGAATCTCATGAACATAATAGTGAGTGAAAGAAGCCAGACCCAAACGAATGCATACTACACGATTCCATTTATAGAAAGTTCAAAAGCCACTTATGTTGATGGAAGTCCTGACAATAGTTGCTGTGTTGAGGAGTAGGGAGTATGAGGGAGCATTAGTGCCTCTGGGGTGCTGATGCTGTTCTGTCCTGATCTGTTGCTGTTTTCATTGGTGTATTCAGTTTATGGAGATTCATGAAGTACACTTCTGATATGTGTCCTTTTCTGTTTATGTTATTCCTCAAAAAAAAAATTTAAATATTTTTATGAAGAAGTTTTGAATGTTAAGGGAAACCTGTTTCTAAGGGCATTCGGAAGAGTGGGGATGTATCAAGACTGTCTTACATTGAAGGAGCCTTGGAATCTGGGGTAGCTTGGGTTGTGTGGTAGGGATCACTGTGCCCTGTCTTTGAGGTTATAATAGTGACGAGGAGATTTCCACTCAGAATTCTGATTCCTGTTTTGAAAGGACAGCACCATTTCATTTGTTCACATTAGAAATAGAGAATTTTCTGGCTGGAGAGAACCTTAGAGATAGCCTAGAAAAAATCCCTAATTTTATTAATTAGGAAAAAAGCACAAAGAAATTAAATAATACAAGCTGCATGTTCCCTTCTCTGTTCACAGGAGATCTTAAGGGATTCTGAATTCCCCTTCTCCCATTTATGATTTCAGAATCGGAGGTTTTGAAATTACTTTTAGAAAGAAAAACTTAAAACATCAATAAAGTTACCCCTTAACTATCTTTCCTACAGTAAAAAAAGTAGAGCAGATCTCAGAAAATTTTGAAATTTAAGAGATGATTAAATTAGGAAATTCCATTTCATGATCTGTTAGAATAAATTTCCTAAAGAATTATACGCTACATTGAAATAACAAAGTTGAATGCACTTAAGGAGTTTAATAGCATATGAGAAGCCAATCAGCCAATTCTATTAAAGGGCCCAATTTTATATTTAAGAGAAGATTTAATAATCATGAAACCTTCTGAAGAAGTTGAAACATTTTCTGCTCACAAAATGCCATCAAATCATTTTACTGCAAATGTCTAAGTTATTTTTATATCTTTACAAAAAATAAAAATAAGATTTTGTCAAAATCTGTCAATTTTCTTGAATTCCGGTCCATTTCCATTAAACGAGGCATGAATTGACAAGCTCTTAACCATAAGCTTGAGACAGTCAGTCATTTTGATCTTCTCAGTTGGAGCTCCTGTTCTCAACACCTATGCTTGATGCACATACATAGTCCCTTGGCTGTCATCCCTGTACCCATCTGTTGGCATGGCTTGCTGCCCACTCATCAGTTTGGACTCCCGCCCTAGTGCATAGGTGCCAGGGAATCATAGTTTGCGTGAGCAGCCTGTAAAATGTCAATGTGTTCTCCGTCCATCGTCTAAATGTGGTGTCCACCAGACTTGGATGCTGTGTGCCTCCCTGCCTTGGGTCCGATGTTCTTGACAGATAAAAGGTGGAGAACAATAGTGGGAGCTGTGGAGGAGAGAGTGAGGAACGTGAGCTGCCTGGTTTTTAACGTTGTAAATCTGCGGTTTGATTTCACGGGGAGAGCTGCCTTGGTGAGCCACAAAGATCATCGCAGGAATGTCAGCAAAGCTGTAGCCAAAGGAGGAAATATCTCCACCCCTTCAGTGAGATAACTACGGCAGACAACTGACCCACAAAAGACTGTGCTGGCTTCTTTACATTACCCAAAGGGTCAAAGCCTGAATTCCTCGTGTTTCTTTTTTCCAAAAAGTTTTGTTTGTGATGACTCTATATCAGGCTTAGAAAAACAAGAGGTTTTCTGAATGTTTCTAAGCTTTTCAGAAATTCCTTCTTAGTGTGGTTAGGAATGAAAAGATAAAAGTCTGTTATATAGCATCTGCCAAATTCTTCTAAGGCTGTTCATAGTCATAGCTCATTTAGAAATGTGATTATTCCAAACATAAGGTCTGAAATATAAATATCATGCTATTTCCTGTATTTTATTATACATAGAAAATGTTGGGAGTATGAAATAAAACAAAGCATAAGATTTTAAACCTTATGCTTAAGTGGTCTATGTTAGACCATTTAAAGTTAAATATCTCTGACCTTTCAAATACGAGCGAAGAGATCAGAAATCACACATACAGCAGGAATCAGATCTTAAACATTCTGATGATTCATTCTTTGGTTCAAAAGAAAATGATCCAAGTCATGAAACCCAGGCATCTGTCTGGCAGAACTTTTGGGAGATGGATCAGGTGTCTTTCCATTAGAAAGACAGATAGTATTTAAGAATATCAGTAGAAATCATGAGCCATTGCAGTACCTTTTGTACCTTAAAAAATTACTGAACCAATCAGTAACAGCAATATTTGGGGTTGGTTTATTTTCTGCTAAATGATATGAATTGTCTTTTTTCTCTGACATGTCTGGTGAGTCAGGGCAAAAGAATACATATATATTTTACCTTAAGCAATTAATAAACATGTATTAAGCACCTGTTATATACCTAGCATGTGCTAAATACTGCAAGGGATATAAAACTCACTCCTTAAAGTCAGCGTGTATCAATAGGAGGTTGTGGTAAAAGCAACTTCGAAGTCAGTATCAGAAGAATCAGTTTTCTAGCCCTGGCTATACCAAATACCAGCTATGAAACTTCAAACAAATTACTTATTTTCTTTGAATCTAGATAACGAAGATAACAATGAAGATAACAATGCCTGTTCTGGTGTCTTTTCAATGTGTCACTGTTGCAAACCACTATGTAAAAGCTCTTTGAAAATCATATAGGACTATAAAAATAGGAGGCATTATGTATCCCTAGACAAATCATCATTCTACATTTCTGGAAAATTCCTTACCTTATTATTTGAAAAAAAAATTCTCTTAACTTTAAAATTAAACACTGGTACAAATTGTAGAAGGCCTCGAATGCTAAATTAGACATATAGATTTTATCAAGGAAGTAGTAGGAGTTACATGCTATAGCTTGCTTATCCGATCACATTCATGTAACCTGTTCACATTTTAAAAACTTAGATTGTTGTAGCTTGTTCAAAATATTCTTATTTTATCATGAGTTTCATAGGACTATCATCATCATCAAAGTTACTATGTGCAAACATTGCTCTATGCCTTGAATATATTTACTTATTTAATCTTCACAGCAACCTTGTGTATAATTATCATAATTGTTATTCCTATTTTATAGTAATACTAGACCCAGAGAAGTTAAGTGCTTTGCCCAAGGTAACACAGCAGAGGAGCTGGGATTTGAATACAGCTATCTAGCTTTAGTCTGTGCTCTCCAAAAAAATATTCAACAAGTATTTACTGAATGTCCACAAAATGATAGACACTGTTAGATGCTAGAGTCACGAGGAGGGAAAAGGCACAGTGGCTCCTCTTGATGAGTCTCTCCTTCATGAAAGCATTCTTGTTAATTAAGGTTTTGCCCTAGTTAGTCATAAACACTCATTATTTACTTACTTATTCATTCAACATATACCTATTGAGCACTTGCTATGTGCCAACAAAATTCCTTGCCTTTAAGGAACTGACATTCTAATGAGGGGAGACAGACAATAGACAAGTCAGTAAAATATACATCAGAAGGTAATAAACGCTATGAAGAGAAGAAAGACAAGAGATGGGGAAGGTAGGTGTTGCAATCATAGCCAGGCCAGTCAGGTAAAACCCACTGAGAAACGGAGTTTGAATGTAAGACCTGAAGATCTCTATGAGTGTTTCTAAAGAAAGATTATTCCTGGTAGAGGACTAACAATCACAATGACTTGAGGGGAGACTATGCCTGGGGTGTTGGAATAGGAAAGAGCCAGTGTGGCTGGAGCAGAAGTCGGGGACAGTGTGGAACAGATCATGAAGAGCCTTGAGGCAGTTTTAAAGACTTCGGCATTGAGTCTATCTGAGATGGGATTACACTGGAGGGGTTTGAGTCAAGGGAGAGGTTTGAAAAGGATCATTCTGGCTGCTGTATTAAAAATGGGCCTTAGGCATGAGGGTTTGGGGAAGAGGCTGACGTGGGAAACCAGTTAGGAGACGATTGCAAGAACTGAGGTGAGAAATGACAGCAGCATGTGAGGTGAGGGAAGTGGTGACAAGTGATCGGGTCTGGATAGGTTATGGAGGTGAAACCAGTAGGATTTCCTCAGGTTAGATGTGGGGGGTGCAAGAGAAGAGAGAGCAGTCAGGAATGACCCCAAGGGTTTTGACCTGAGTAATCGAAAGATGAAATAACTGTCTACAGAGATGGAGAAGACAGGGAGCTTAACAGTTTTTATTTAGGAGGGAAAATTGGAAGCTCCATTTTGAAAAATTAAGCTGGAAATGATTTTTAGACATCCATGCCTAAAGGCAGGGGGCTGTGTAAGAAACATCAGGGGAGAAGTTCTGAACTGGAGAGGCGAAGTGGGGAGCTGTGGACACAGAGGTAGTTCTTAAAGCCTAGAGATTGCCTGAGGTCAACCCAAGCATGGGTCAGGCCTGCGCCCTGAGCGCTGGGATACATCACTGCTTATCTGAAGGAGAGAAGGAGGGAGCAGTCCACTAAGGAGGTTGAGAAGCGCATTGGGAGGAAAAATAGTGGAGAATCACTGCCATTGTTTGGAAGGGGCACAAAAAGATCTTGTTTTGTTTTCAATTAGATTCCTCAGGTCCCCAAACAATATTATATTTGTTCATCAAAAACTTGATAGTAGTATGTAAAGTGGTATTGTTTTATTCTTCTTTCTTTTTCTTCTTTCTTGCTTGCTTGCTTGCTTTCTTTCTTTCTTTCTTTCTTTCTTTCTTTCTTTCTTTCTTTCTTTCTTTCTTTCTTTCTTTCTTTTTTTCTTTCTTTACAAATAGCCCATTTAGTACGGTGCTTGAGTGCTATTAAATATTTAGATAATTAGTTGCAAAACTAATTGACCTTCAGGGGAAGACTTTGTAGTCCACTCTAGGAGGTCAAGTGTTTTGTTTTTTAATAATAATAAAATTCTAGCTTGTGAGTATGCAAATTAAATTCCCAGGCCAGTTAATTAGATATTAATGTTTTAAGTAAATATGCTTAAGGTGAGATTGCTCTATGGTCAGTTTTAGTGAGGAACTAAGTGATCTTTGGGGACATGGAAGATCTTTAATGCAGAAATAATGTGAATTAAGGAAAATGTATGTGAATTATATCCTAAGAGTTGTCCGTTCTCTCCGGGATGAAGTTTTCCAGCTAATTGAGTTCATTACTTGTCACATAAAGGAGATTAAGTATGTCAACACTGTAGCTGGATAATAAAAGGTTTGGAGCAAAAGTATGGCCAGCCCTGAAGCTTGCATTTTAATTTCTAGGGAACAAGATATAAAGACAGCAAAGGTCATGAGGAAATGAGGGTTTTAGCATTCAGGGCTGAATACGAAAGAAGATTGGCAGACAAAAGGGCAAAGCCAAGAATGGAAAAGGTCGGGGTGAGCTCACAGGATACATTCCTCACTTCTTCAGGTTTACCCCTGCCAGATAAATCGCTCTTCTCCTATCTCCCCGTCTTGGGAACCTCATAGCGCATCCATCATACTATCTCACTTGAGCAACTCCTTCACTGTACTTTATTAGCCAGAACATTCCAGTTAAGGAAATATTCCAAACCCCCTTGGGCAGCAGGACACGTGTGCATTCTGTGTATCAGCCAGATGTCACTTCCAGCTGCAGTCTCTGTACAAACCAGGTGCACCAGACACCGCCATTGGCCCCGGAATCCAGTCTCTTCCCCTTTTCTGTGGCGGCTCCTGATTTTTTAGCAGTCACAAGACCATCCAGAATAAACTTACTTTTGTGAGGCTCCCTTGCCAGTCCTTCTGACAACATATTCATTTTGAGATTTACAAAGGATGTGGCCTCTTCCATGAAACCCATGTACCTGTGTGGTTACTTCATCCTTCTGTGAACCCTCATCGGATTTTATCTGTACCTCTGTTATGACATTTTTAAAAGATATGATGTACATCCATTAACACTTTTACCATCTTGTAAACTCCTTGGACACATAAATTGGAATTTATTTCTGTTCAATTGCTTCATATTTTGTATTTTGCAAGGAGGAGGCGTTCAATCAATACATTTTTTTTTTATTAAGTTGTGGAAGTAATTCCTTTCTTACTTTTTCCCATCTGTTTTGGATCTCATTCTCCAAATGTTTACTTTTTTCCTAATCTTTATTCTTTCTTGTGGAATGAAGACGAGATAATTGAACTTAAGCAAATGGAACCTAAGAGGTTCTGCTTTCTTTCTGTCATCTTTTAACATCATCTTTGCCAAGAAAAAGGCTCATGATTATTTAATTAATTAGAGATGTGTTTAAGTCGGTGAGTTTCCTAAAAATAGATTCTCATCACTACTCTTTTGTTCAGGAACCTGCTGTGGGCCTCTATTCTTTTCTGTATCAAATCTGAATTCCTCTGGCTTGTTTTTCAGTAGATTCCTTTATGTAGATAACCAATGTAGGTAATTTCCACCCCTTCCCAAATGAACTTGCACTTCTATCAGGTTAAACGCCTTACGGACCATGAAACAAACCCTGTGAATTTCTACCTCTGTTATTCTGTTTATTCTTCTCCTCTGTTTGAGATCACGCGATACTGTAAGTCTCACTGAAATCCTGCTCATCTCTTAACTGCCTGCTTAACGTTCACCCTCTCCTTTTAACTTTACTTCAATATACCAGCATCTATTAATTGCTTTTTTTCTCAGTTTCTATTGCTTTTATAATGTACAGTGTCTTTTAAAATTTAATTTCATTTAAAATAAACTCTGCTGTTTAAATCTTATAACCCCAACTAAATTATAAGCTCTCTGAATGCAGGAATACATATATTCATATTTAATTATGGTTAGTTGTAATTATATAGTCATCAAATAGCAACTAGCCCAGGGCTGGGGACAGAGTAGATATTCAATAAGTACTTATCGATTGATGGATGGATTGGGTGCAGAATTATATTCTATAACTTAGAGCTGAATACAAATTAATTTCTTATTTTTTAAAAATTTGTTTACATAATGTGTGCAGCTATACATCTAACTTTATTTTTTGTATCACTTCGAAATGAACTGACTGCCTATCTACTTATATCTTTCCATGTTAAAGTGAGTTCTGGGGGAATATTCTCTCTACAATGAAAATAAAAACAAATTCATAAATCTCTTTTGAAAATTCAATTAACATACAAAATTAACTTAGAGTTAGAAATTGGAGACAATTTGAGAAACTTCTAGTTTTATACTATTTAGAAAAGCCTAGCAATCTACTTTTATCTGAAATGAAGCCTTTTTCAAATTTTTGATTTGTTTTGTGGCTGTTTTATTTTTATTTATTTATTTTTGGTTAAAGATGACTGAGTTTTTGCTTTCCTTTTTTATTATTATTATGGTGACATTGATTAACAAAATAAGTTAATAAGTTTCAGGTGTACAATTCAACAGTTATTCATATATATATTGCATTATGTATTCATGACCTGTAATTAGATTTCTTTCTGTCACCATATATTGGACCACTATTATCCCATCTACCATCCTCCCCTTAAAATTCTTGATTTTATTGTTGCTATATTATATTGAATATCAATGCATCCTCAAATTTTTGAAAAAATAAAACCAAATGATTGGAATCAGTTATGAGAAAGGCTATGTAAATTAGCGAGAAGACTAAATCACAATGTAAACAAATATGTCTTCATTAAGTTTCTTTCAGTGTTATGCTGTTAAGGATGGATGGCAATAATCCTTTAGAGACGCTATAATAATGCAATAATACTGATAATTAAGTACTTCTGAATGAACTACTTCTAAAGTCCTAGCAAATTTATTATCTAAGTATGAAAATATTCTCTACATTTCAGATACATCTCTAAACACTTTTAATAGAGCATACCAAGGTGAAAATATGTAATCACAGTAATAAAAATAACAGAATTCACGAGGTATAAATTAATGAGGATTCAGTTTTCTGGCTATTAAAAACAAAGTTTTCAACATATAATTTCTTTTATTTTAAACAATATGGTTGTAAAACTTTCACAGCTTTTATACAAGATGAATATCAAATTAAGTGACAAAAAGAAAAGTTTATATTTTTCCTGATAAAGTAGACTAAAGATAAATTCATAATATTATTATAAAAGCAATATTATTATAAAAATGGCAAATTTCCACTTCACCTGGAAAAGTCTTAGTTCAAGTATGTCCTCTGGACGTCATAGATCAGGTCTGAAAAGCAATCAACACAGCTTGGAGTTACACGTGTATATAACATTCACAGTGCTGTTAAGAATTTCACTGTTGAAAAAAATTATGCTAACATATGATACAAATTTTCAGCAAAAATAAGAAGAAAGTATTATTCTTTGATTTCAGCATTCATGGGTTAAACATATGTCAGGTAGAGATTATAAATTCCTGATTAAGTGGAAAAAATTAAGAACCATGTGTAATTTTCATCTTACAAGTCAAGGGTTAAATATCTTATGGTCCTATATAAGACAATAGAGCCACATCTATGAATAAGATTAATGCCATTTCAGATGAGAATTTTAAGGTTTTGGTCATGGTCATTGACAAACTTGCAGAACAAACAATTATTTATTCTAATAATGGCATTGTAAGGTATTCATTTAAAACAATGTAGAGGTAGACTGAGTTTTTTTTTATCATGAAAATATGTAACATTCCAAATTGATTTAAAATCTGAAGATATCACTTTTTATTTTAGCCATTGGGTCTAAAGTGTATATTATCTTTAAAACAACTGATTTAAAAAGTAATTAATTGTATTGTATGTCAGTAACATACCCTTTCTCAAATTGATCTAAGTATCTGTTCCTCAGAGTGACCCCAAGGAGTCTCTGGCATGATACTTGTCACAATGATTTCAGGAATTTGTTAGCCATAAAGGGGAAGTACTGGGGACATGCAATGGTTTTCAGGAATTGATAATTCTACAATATTTTTAAATGCCCTTTGCTTATTTGTGTGATCTTTTATTTGGGCCTATTATAGCTTGGACTTACATTTGAACTGTATTAGGAGAGAATGCGTATTTGCTGAAAAATTTACTAGCACTTTGATGTAATTGTGAATTAAAGATATTTCAATTTTTACTTACACCTTCCAATCTTGTCTTCTGGTAAAAAAAAGTGGTTTTTTTGTTGTTGTTGTTTTTGTTTTTAGAAAGTTGAGATTTGTCATTTAAGTCTAATAATCCAATTTATTTTCATTTGCATAAAGAAAACAAAAAGGCAACACTAATGCATGACAACCTGAAACTAGGAATGAAACCAAGACACTCATATCTTCGTGATTAAAGAATGCACAGTTAGACAGCCTCCGGGACAGCTCCCAGTGACCCCCACCTTCTGGTCGTCATGCCTTGTGTAACCCCCTGAGTCTGGCGGAACTGAGTGACTCATTTCTAATGGGTAGAATACAGCAGAAGTGATGTTGTGTTACTTCCGAAATTAGGTTATAAGAGACTACGGCTTTCCTCTTAAAAGTCACCTGTTTCTTGCTCTCACTCTGAGGAAAGCCACCTCCCAAGCAGTGAGCTGCCCTGTGGGGAGGCCCCTGTGGGCAGAACTGAGAAAGGCCATTGATCAACAGCTAGGGAGAACCTGGGGCCCTCAGCGCAAAGTCTCACAAACAATGGGAGCCGCCAACAACCACAGCGGGTAGCTTGGGAGAGGGCCCTTCAGCCGAAGTCAGGTAGCCCTGGCCCACAGCCCGACTGCAGCCTCATGAAGGACTCTGAACAGAACCATGCCTCTCAGCGGCCCCCAGATTCCTGATTCTCAGAAACTGTGAGGTAATAAATGTTTGTTGTTTTAAGCTGCCCCAATTGGGGGTAATTTGTTATAAAGCAATAGAAAAGCAATACAGAATATAACTTCTGAAACTTTAATAACTAAAACCCATTGGATGGAGGCTCAGAAGGACCAGTTTTAGACAATATTCCACTCATAACTAGTCATGTTATATAATATATAGAGTAGGAGTTCACTAGGACACAGACATAATGTCTTATCTTCTTTAACATGACACTTTGTTTTCCAGATGTGGGAAAGAGCCTAAGCACCGATGTCAGACTGGTGGGGCTTCCATCTCGACTCTACCAATTAGTAAGTGTGCTATTTGGACAAGTCATCGAAGCCAGTTAAAACTCCTTTCTTCATTTTTAAATAGAGGTCATGAGAGTGTGGAGAACTGAATGAGAGAATTCATTTCAAGGGCCTGGCACCTAGTCCACATTTAGCAATGTAAATTACTATTATTATCATTATTATTAGTATCAGGGCAGAACAAAAGACAGTGGCAACTTTTGTTCTGAATAGTTTTTCTTCACAGCTTGAAAAAGAGCCACTAACTCAATAAGGTCACGACTAGGTGTCTAGGCTACAGGGGACAATTGCTAACATTTGTTTCACGTTATAATTTAATTACAAGCTCTAGAGAATATTTTCATTCTTAAAATGGATATTTTTATTTATAACTTTCTTGTTTAGACAATGTTGGCATTTTCATCACTTTAACATGGGATAAAAATGCAAGTAGAAGGATTATCAAATTGGAGGACAACACTTTTTTTGCGTACTTCTTAGGAAACACGAATGTCAATGCAACCTGAATTATATCCATAGGATAACGAGTGATTTCCTTCACACACAGCAAACCTAGCCATTCAAATGAATTTTTCCTTCAGAATAACTTTGTTCATTTGACAAGTGTGTATCTAGCCCCTCCCGTGTTCCAGGTACTATTCCAGGTGTTAGGGATGCAATGATAAACATAACAGTTCATCCTTCAAGGAATTTACAGTTAGAGACAGAAGAGGACACAGGCAATGGTAGGTCAGTTTAAGGCGGAAAGTGGGATAAGCACCAGGTGCCATAAAGACAATGAGTGCGGAAGACGTTTCCCTGGTTGAGGAGAGACTGAGGCGGGCCCTGATAAGTTAGCCAGACTCATGAGGCAGGAAGGAAGGACAGGGCAGGTGGGTTAGTGCTCCAGGCTGTGCGGGAGCCTGGAGGCAGAAGAGCATGGGCATATTTATGAGCCAAGTATACTGTAGTATGGCTGGACGTTGTCAGGCCACAAGGTGGGGAGCGACCAGAGATGAAACTGGGAAGGGAAGCAGGGTGCATAAAGGATTTCACATGCCATGGCAAGGATTTTGGACTGTATTGTGAATACACTGGTAAGCCAAGGAATGATTTTAAGGACAGCGTGCTCCCACGGGTTACACGTTATTCAACAATGCTTCTTTGCTCAAAACTATAGATCGTTTTAAATTGTCTTCAACTCACTCCTTTGAATATGCTCAATGCTGATAATGCTTTTGAGAATGGGTTTGACTTGGGATGGGGATGGGGATGGGAAAGAGGAATCATTTAGAGCGGGGGCGTCTTCAATCCAGGGGCTGCAGACTGGTACCTGGTCTGTGGCCTGTTAGGAACCAGGCTGCATAGCAGGAGGTGAGCAGCAGTCAAGCAAGCAAAGTTTCATCTGTATTTGCAGCTGCTCCCCAGCATCAGCCTCACCGCCTCAGCTCCACCTTAGATCACTAGGCATTAGATACTCAGAGGAGCACTGGTCCCTGGTGCCAAAAGGGTTGGAGCCCACTGATTTAGAGGAATTGTGTCCAAATAAAGTTGTTAAAGCAGGTAAATATTATTTGGAATAAAAATTTTACTCTGATTATAAAGTCGTGCGGCTGAATCTTTGCTTCTTATTGCATTTTGTGAAACACACATTTATACACTTTGGAATTTGTTGATTGGATGGCCACTCATGTTTTTAATTGACTTGGCAACAGCAGAATTACCCAGATGCTCTGGAGAAATATTACCTCCCGCTTTGAAAATGGCACCCTGTGAAGCTTCTGGTCTGGGGCAGGGCTCTGCAGTTAGAACAGGGTTACAGAGCAAACTCTCTCAGCTGTCCCTCACCCCACCATGTGGGACATGGTCCCATTTTAAATGATCTCAGACAATACCACTGGTGTTTGGGTATGAGTTTCTCACTTTGCTATACTGCCTATCAGCATTTAAAACATTTTTATATGTATTTATCTTCTCTAAAATGTTGGTGACAAATGCTTCCAGTTCACTTCTATGATGTGTGAGGTTCTTGTCACTATAGTGAGATGATTTAAGGTCAATATTGAGTATTCATCTTTTATATTCATCCTATTCACAAGTTTATGGCAAGCATACAGAGGAAAGTCAGTATTTTTATGAGGTACAAAGCAGAGACTGATGTTTGGGACCAATTAAAATACTCTACTAAAGTTATTTTACAGCTATGAAGTCTTTAACTACAATTTATACTTTTGATATCTAGTATATTGATAGTTTTTCTAATTTGGGAGTTCAAATGTCTTTACTTAATAGTTTTTCTTCCTTAGCAGTCATACTCTTATAATCCTATTTTCAAAAAGACTTTCTGCCATGTGGGAAAAAAAGCTGCAACAGAATGAAATAAAAATAAGCAAGGGAATCAAGAAAAAGAGAAAAAAGAATAGAAAAGATAGGCTCAGGAATGAGGCTTATGCACAAGATATATACAATAAAGTCTATACTTTCAAGGAAGAGAGCTATCCATGTGCCTCAACGATTTTTAATAGTCGAGAAAGAAAACACCATTGGTCATGATTCCCAGAGCCCAGATGATTTAGAAAAATCACACCAGAGCCAAAATCACACAAATGGCAGCGGCCAGTGCCTTTGGAGAAGCCCAGCAGTTTGTGGTTCTGAGACCAAAACAATTTATCTTGCTTTAAGATAGTTAATCAATTAACTGTGAGGAAACCAAATCTGCTATAAAGTGCTTTATTATGGGCCATCTAACTGCAATATCCCTTATTGGGCCAAACCCAACACCAAGTGGAATAATAATGATTTAAAACATTTTACAAAGATAGAGCAGTCAAAGAAGTGCCTATTTAATCACTCCAGAACCAGCCTAACTTTGCTAACGGACATTAGCTAAATGGACAGCTTTACCCTGCCTTTCTTCCCTTCACTTTATGCCCTAGCTGCAAGGGAGTCTGGGAAATGTAGTTTTTATCTTTTCAGTCTCAACTGTACAGAAAGGCACAGTAGAGGAGTTAGAAGAGATACCATATAGGAAAGTCTACAGTAGCTACCTCAGCTATTTAAGTCATTTGAATATTGATTGGTCTGAGAATGGGTATGGGACCCAGTTCTGGATGATGAGATGTGAGGGGTAGTCTTCTGGCAAACACTTCTCTTTCTGAATAAAAAGACAAGCTTCTGAAGGAAATAGTTTCCCGCCCATAGCCTTCTTCCTGTCTGGAGCACAGATGCAACGCCTGGCAATGTAGCAGCCATCTGGAGACCATGAGGTAACAAGCATGAGAATGAAAACCAATCCAGTAAGGATGGTAGAAAAGAAAGATAGAGACTGGGTCCCCAATGGCATTGTTGAGCTGCTGCACTGGACCTGGATTGCCTACCTATGTGCTATTTTTTTGAGGGACAAATAAACCTCTATTTGTCCAAACTACCATGGTTGAGTTTTTTGTTATTTGCTACTGAATGCAGTCCTAATCCAGAGCCATTACAGTAGTCCAGGCTGGGACAGGAGCGGTAGCTAGGAAGATGGAGAGAGCCATTGGACTCAAGATGTATTTTGGAAGTAGAACCACCAGGACTTGATGATGGGTTGGCTGGAAGCAGGGAGTAAGGGAAGAAATCAGAAGTTTCTAGGTTTTTGTCTAGATATGATTGATGGAAATGTAAAATCTTGTTTTCATTCAGAATGTGGGAAAGTTCTCCCATCATTGCAGAAATAGCTAAGGAAAACAACATGTTTCGCTCTTGACACCTGTTTTCCATTGGCCTAAGGAAAAATTGGGTTAAACTCATGTTAAATAATGCAGAAGAGGATTGGAAATACCTAACATCCATTATGAATACTGTAACTGGGACATAAAACAGCCTCTCTAAAGCCTTATCATCAAAGCCTTCTTTTTCATCGGAGTCCAGGTGTATAAAACTCAACCCTTACATCAACTATTATGTCCTGTTTTTTATTGCTTGCAGGAATAGACTATTATAATACTAATACTTCTAAAGAATATATTAATTTCTTGAATCAGTAGGATAATGCTCTACAGCTGGGTCAAATAAACATTCCAAACCAGAGCTTTCTTTTTTTTTTTTTTTTAAGAATGTATTCTTTAAAAATATCTACCATCATTATATACATATATTTTAACATCAAGTAAAAAAGAAAGATTACTCTCTGTATATGTTATACCTATTACTTTCATTTTAAGGCTTTTCTTTTGTTGATGAGAATATACTAAGAATGCCAAATACATTGCCAGCTGCAACCACAGTTGTTTCTAAGGAAGATGGACCTCCTGAAAGGACATGTATTACGTGACCCTCTCCAACTCATGTCCCAGCCCTAGTTGAAAGGACAGTAAATTCCCAAGCTGGCTAGAGACCCATGCGATGACTTGGCTTAAAAGCGTGAACAGGCCATTCACATTCTCTCTCTTTCTCCCTCCCCCGTTCTGTCTTTCTCGGTCAGGAATTTGAAATGAAAAAACTTTAAATAAACGATGTGATCTGCCATGGAAGGTGAAACTTAAAAGTCATGAGGCAGAACAATGTCGTGAGAGCTGCCAGGCGGTCCGAGAGGGAAACTAAGGGTCTGAGTCCTGGCTTGGGCACAGAGAGCCAGGCCACGGTCCCTGACGGTGGAACATTCATTGATTCAGCCCTTCTACCTCCCCCGCCCACCATTAGGAAGCAGGAGGAGGAAACCGGGGTTGCAGCAACCGCAAGATAAGCCCCAGCAGCCAACACCAAAGATACCCAGGCAATGAGCAAATCCTTCTGGTTGACACCAGGGCACAGCTAATTCCTCATAGCCTCTGTCCCATCCCATTCGTACCTCAACGAGTAGAGGGGACTTGACTCAGTCTCTTTCTCTTGAAATAAAAACAGCCCAACTAAAACCCAAACTAACAAAAGTCTAGTATATTTCATATAGTAAATTATTATTAATAATATAATTATTATTATAAATAAATAATCACTGTTGTGTTCTCTGCAAACCTATGCTATATTAAAGCAAACATTTGGGGAGCATGAAATGCTTTCATTATGAGTAACCCTAGACAGTATGTTCTCCAAGGTGAGCCCAAACCCTACACAAAATGCTTCATTCAAAAATCCTGTTCAAACTGGAGCATCCTATGAAACGAGGAACAATTTCCAGGGAAAATACTTGTGCAGACTTATCCATGAGCCTGGCCCAGGTGTTGTACGTGACGGGAGGGTACAGACTGGGGACTTGTCTAACAGCACTCCAGACAGCATGGCCTTGGCACCCCAGTAGAGGACAACTTTGTATCTATTTCCTCAGGGATAGTGTTCTTCACTGGACAGTGTCCTTGGAGCCAGTGCCCAACCCCCTTCTCTCCACTTCCATGCCTCCCAAATGTCTATTTCCACAGCACACAGGCAGCCATTTAGGGTGAAACTATTTGATCATAGTAGGAGGGAACTTAAGGGAATATGGTTAAGCAGAATTCCAAGAAATCCAAGTTCAAGTCACACAAGTTGAGAGGCACATACAGGGTGAGAAGCATTTCAACTTAAATGGAACAGGATTTTGGCCGGGAATCTGCCACCTGGGTCCTGGGGAAAATGGCCCGATATGAAGGAGCCTGCTTCCCTCCTACACACCTCTCTGCCTGCCAGGTGCCCAGTGCTTTTTGCTACGATATAACTATTGTTTGCATAGACTAAGGACCTAATATTTGCATTTTAACAGAAAGAACTGTAGTCCCCCATTCTCACTAATGAATCTGAAACAGGTGATAAGCGAGCTGCATAGGGAGCTAGCTGCTTTATCTAGCCTCTTGGAAGCAGGCAGAGCAGACCTTTCAGATTCTGCTATCTCTGTTTGGTACTTCTTTGCTAATTCTTCATGCTTCTTTTTTAAAACCAATTTAACCAAATACCTCCATAAGTGATATGTATGTGCAGCTACTAAAAAAAGAGAGAAAAATATCTTCTTATGTCTCTTTTGTTTGCCAAGCACAAGAGACCTGAGCCCCTCCAGATACGCACAGAAGCCTAGTTTTAATGAGAAGTGTATGAGATACAGCGGTCATAGACTGTTTCTCTGGGGAGGTGATGCTAAGTGAGGACTGAGGGGTGAGAAGAAATGAGACATGCTGGAACTAGCTTTCTAGCAGAGGAAACAGCATATGCAAGGGCCCGAGTCAAGAAAGAGTGTAGCCTAGTTAAGGAATTAAAACAAGACCAAGTGAGCTGGAGCATACCGAGGAAATGGGAAATGGCAGGTCTTGAGCTTGGAGAAGTATGTAGAGGCCAGATTGTGTTTGGACCTGTAGGCCAGAGTAATATACTCATATTTTAGTCTAAGTAGAAAGGAGTTTTGGCTGCAGTGTCATAATTTGTTTTATGTTTCAAACCTGTTGATACTAGTTATATGATGTTCAGAAATGGCCAAAACCATGGCAAAAGAAGTCTGGCTAACTTTAGAGGGGGATGACAGAGGAATTATGAGCGAGGTACTGATAGCATTCTGTTTCTGAATTTGAGTGTTGGTGCTACAGGTATGTTCAGGCTGTGAAAAATCATTATGTCATACATTTATGATTTGTGCACTTTTCTGTAACATTTCTGTAAATATTTTACCAAAAATTAAAGGAAGAAAGAATTACAATGGCTGGATGGAGAACAGATTTAGGGGCAAAGTGGAAGGGAGCGCCTCTTAGGAAGTTATAATAGTGCAGAGGAAAATTGACAGTGGCTTAAACTAATATGGCAGCTGTCAAGATAGAGAAAAATAGAAAGATAAGAGACATTTTGGAGTCAAGTAGATAGAACCCAGTGATAGATTGGCATTTTAAGAAAAGAATGGCTTCCAGGTTTCTGAATTAAGCAACTAGATAAAGGGTGATGCCATTCGCTGAGAATGAGGAGGAGCAGATTCGTAGGCAGAAGGTCACATTCGCTTTGGATACATTACGTAATTTTAGATACCCACGGTGATATCAAGTAGACTTAGATACATTGGTTCTCAGAGAAAAGGTTTTCAATAGAGGTGTAGGTGTTGACATTGTAGATGTACAGACTCTAACAGACATTATGAGAATGTGTGAGATCATCTAGGGAGAGAGAGTAGAGAAAGTAAAGGGGCAGGACCCCGCCTTAAGGAAATAAGACTGAGAGTTAAGATTAAGAAGGAAGAGGTAGAAAAAAGACCATAAGGTAGGAAAAAGAGCTGGCAATAGTAGTTTCCGTCTAAGAGGGTTGATCAGTGTTATGATGTCGAATACGATAAGGACAGAAAAGGATCCATTGCATTTGACGACATAGAGGACCATCAGTGACACTGGTAAGAATCTGGGTCACTTTATTAACTATCCGAAGCCTTCTTTCCTCAGTAAAATGTCATAATGATTGTACCCACTCACAGAACCTTTATGTGTAAGCACTTCCTACACTTTGTACAATGCTTGGCTAAATGTGAGTTGTTAAATTAGCTAAGAACAAATGCTTGCATTTCTATAAATAGGTTTAATTTTACCCTCCACACAAACTTATATTATGAGGAACAAATTAAGTAACATTGTATGTTAGAAGAGTAAACTTAAAAAAAAAAAACTATAGGTAGATCTTTACCATCTCTTGACTTGAATAAATTATAGCTGGGCACATTTGGGAATAAGGGGGCCAAACCACATCTTTGAGGAAGTGGAATACTCAGTAGTTAGATCAGGCCCTACCACCCATTTATTTATATCAGAATCCTAGACAGAAGTACAGTATTTAGAGAGAAAAAAAATTCTCTTGTAAGTGGACCCACGCAGTTCAAACCTGAGTTGTTCAAGGGTCGGCTGTAGGTAGGTATCAGTAAAAACTGGGAGAACAAAGTTGCAGAAAACACGAACCACAAACATCATTTCACTTCCTGGCTTGGGCTCCCTCCCGTTGTATGGCTGGTGAAATTGCTTTGCAGATGTGCTGGGATTCAGCAAAAGTTGTCGGAGGGCCAAAAAAAAAAAAAATAAAAAATACAGAGACTCAAGATTAGAGGGTCTGATATCAGTGAAGACAGAGTCTTGGTGTCTTCAGTTTTTAAGCATGATGGCCAAAGAAAGGCCAGGGGGCCGAGGCCTCGCGGAAGGCCTTCATGTTCTTTACGTTTCATGCCTGGAGGTCTAGTTCTAAGAAGACAAGTCTCCAGCCACGGCTGGGGCTGCCCGGCAGTGAAACAGTGAGGGTAGTTGCTTTATGCCTTTTAACTGAAGATGGACTAACTGGCCTGATCCTCAGATAAACCTGGTGGAAGGTCGTCTTTGGCCACCTACAACTTGAAGAAATATTACTCACCAATCTAGTTAATAAAGGAAAAATGGGGGACACCCTGGCACAACTGTGAAGCCCTGCCTGCAAAGGCGAGATTTTTTTTTTCTCATCTGTTCTGACGGAAGCATACAGCTACTCATTCCTGGACCATCGGACATCAGGCACAGCTGAGAGGGAAACCCAGTCAACAGACGGCAGGTCCCCATTCTTACCGAAGGACAGGTGGTCACATGGTCATACTACCTGGAAAAATTGCATTGACTGTTTGCTGAGCCACTGTGTCAGCCTTCACAAGGATAGGCAGGCTGCGATCAGAGAAATAGATAAGAATCTTTTCAAGAACAGACAAACACTAAGAAAATATGCTCAAAACGCAGATCAGTTTACTTGTCAAGTCAAAGTTAGATATACAGGAGAAAAAAATTCAGCCTGTAATAACAAAAGAAGAAACCTAAATCGAGTTAGATGGAAGCTGGGAAGATGCTCACAGGCTGCTAAAATTACAGGCAGGAAGCAGATAACTAGCTCGAAAACAGTCTGGAGTCCTTAAATGCTTGAATGGATCTCAGAGCGTATTTCTCTTCATCAGAGCCCAGGACACAAGCTAACCAATTCTTCACAAATCAGCACAAATTGGCTTCTAGAAACAGTGGTATGTCTCTAAACCTCTGGAATTAGTATTAAGAAAGGCTGCGCTATTGAGAAATGGTTTCCAGTTGTTTAAACTGAAAGAAAAGTTAATTTATTGAGACACATCTTTGATCACTGATAAGTTAATGAACTGTAATCCAGGATAATCAATTATAAGTAATAAACAAATTAACTAGAAATTATATTTCAATATTTTTTGGTTTGGACTAATTCAACGATTAGTTAATATTTGTTCAATATTTAAGAACAAGGGACATACACAAATTTCACATTTAGGTTGTTAGCGTTTTGACCACTAATCCAGTTTTTTTACTTTAAAATTTGAAGCTAAACTCAATTACCGATGATCCACTAGTCTTCATTTTTTCCTGAAAACTGCTAAATATGGCTTTTAGGATAGAATCTTGAATTGGTTGGAACTAGTTTGTTAGGAAAAATCTGAGTCCAGTTTATGTTTGAAATAACTGAACCATTACATGATTGACTGGCTATCTTAAATGTTGATATTGAATTGATAAATGTTCCAATTTCTACACTGTGTGGAAATCATCATTAATATAACCAACAGTGGAAAAAAAAAACCCCTAAAATCTACTACAAAAATTAAGAGACTGATCTTTATGAGCACAGCTCATAGTAAAGCTGAAATTTAGCAATCATCTACTTAATTTGATTGATGTGGACAGATAAATTATCTGGTTGTCAAATACATAACACAACTAATATTTCACTTTTTATTTTATAGACACGACTTTAATGATCTGAGCATTTTGTATTCAAGTCATGTTTGCACCTGAAATATCTAATTAATTCATTTTTCCCATTACATCTTGCATTAATAACTTAATTGTCCAGATATAAGGAATGGCATAAAGCGAAGTGGATTATAGATCATTAAATCCTAATGCTAAATGGGGCATTACCTAGTTAGTTAATTTTGACCGGGCAAAATTCTGGATGAAAACATTTCTCTCCATTCAACAATTCCCCATCCTTAGCCTTTTCTTTGTCCTTGTTCACCTGAGCAACTTCTCTCCCCATTCGTACTAATCACTCAGCATCCTGAGATTTCTCTTCTTATTACCACCATTTGCTCTGACATACATTCAAAGGTGTAAATCATTGATAACAGTTTAGAATGTGGGTTTTTTTTTTTCCAGTTGTATTTGGATTTTACCTCGGTTCTAACATTTAAACTATAAAAACATTCAAGGCATCAATAAGTGGATAACAGGGAGGATGCGCTCCTTGCAGCTGCCCTTAACATTGTACCAAGTAGCAATTTGCCTACTCCCCCTGGGAGGAAGGCAGACAAGAACTCTGCACCCATCCCCCCTCCCCATAAAACCCTCCTTCATTTTACATAACCAGAAAATATTTATTTTACTCATTTGTTTTTATTTTTACAGTGTCTTTGTGAGAAAGGGCATGGCAGATACAACGTAACTACTCAATTTTATGCTCGATATTCTAAATTAAGCATTAAAATCACAATCTTTACATGCCATTTCTAATGGTTGCTTTTATTTCATGTCGATCACAGGAGAATACATTACTTTAGAAGTTCCCCCCCCCCACAAGTTGCTTAGCTAAAAAAATAATTAGGTAATCACTAGTTCCTCAATAGAAAATAAATTATGTAAGTAGGCAAAATATAATTAGAGAAAACAATGGGATAGCTCCACTCTAGGTTGTCTTCAGTACAAAGAAGAGTATGCAAATGTTCATTCATTTGTTAATTTTAGAGGACAGCTTTCAGTGCAATAATTGAGAATCGCTCATAGCCTGTTCTGTAAAGAAACAAAACATTGTTTTGTTGGCGTCAAGTAAGTTAATTATGCTTTATAATCTTCAAATGGAGCATATAATTGATTTATGAAATTCTGTTATCATTGTGTTTAGTCCCTTGTTAGTACTCAAGAATTCTAATACTTTCTTATTATTCCTTATGTACAAAATTAGTTGGTTATCCTATACATTTTTTTAAAATTTAATTCAGAACACATTACATAGAAAACTGTGAAAACCACTATAAAAGATTACTGACTTTTATAAAATATTACTGACTTTTATAAAATATTGTATTTATTGTAATAATTATTTTTATTAGTAATACAACTATGCAATTTTTCTGTATCACTTTGTAAAATTTTCACTGATACCACTTCTGGTCAACAGCTTATATACATTTTTATTTGTGACATGAAAACTATAAAATTTTAGCTGATCAAATTTTTTGTTCTTTCATTTTTAGGCTTTTACGATTATCTAATAAATTGTCTGGAGTGTTGAACATATTGCCAAATATTTACCTGACAATAAACAAAAAATCTTCAAACAAACATGTAAATAAAAAAGTTACTATTTCCTCAATATTTGGCCCCCAACTCCTCCAACTATCACTAGAATTATATATTCTTTTCTTAGGATATTTAGTATTCTGTACAGCCTTCCTAAAGTAAGTAATAATATTAAACTAAAAGAACACCATTTCTAAATTCCTAGTTAATATATAGAATGCTAACCCATGACCTTCCTATATTTCAATTTTTACTTTCAACACATTTATTGCTCAGGTGAACTTGAACCTCAATAAATTCTATATATTTGATAAATGAATGCAAGTGTTCATCTTAATTTTAAATTTAAAGTTGTTAAAATCTTTAAACTATGTTGATTTCTCATAAAACAATTAAGGTACAACACCAAACAAAAGAGAAATTTAAAAATGTGGTTTCATTTCATTATCTAAGTGTTTGTTTAATCACGCTTGGTATCTGGTAGACATAATCAGAAGAGTATTGAATAAAGCAGTGTAGTGGGAAGGGATTGCTAGAGAATGTAAATTATGAAAACTTTTTAATATTTTAGTACAAAAATAAGGTTTTATCAAGTTAGAAACTTACTTTATTTTTAATTGAATGTTTCTAAAATGCAAAAATAGTAAAATGAAGTTTTTGTTTGTTTGTTTCTGTTGCTTAGAATACCTGAATGTGTTTCATGTGCTAACATATAACAGTATCTGGCATTAAAAAAATATTTCAAAATGTAAAAATTGCAGCTATTTGACATTTAAGGTATTCATAATACAAATAAGGACCATTTAAAATATACTTAGTATAACATACTTCAGTGGATTGAAGCAATTATGACTTATGATGTAACAAGGCAGACAATGCTAAAAATAGTCTTAAAAGTATTCAATATGTTGCCAATATTAAGATTCTGAAAGACATATAGATAAGTAATGTTAAAATAACAATATAGTTTTGTAAAGACTGTATGTTATATAAATTGTCTATCATATATTGCATTTTTTAAAATTAGTTTTTCACATCCCTAAGAACTATCTTGCCAAAAATTTGCTCTGTAGGTAATTTATATTACCTATCTTTCAAAATAGATTTTGAATAAGACTTAAGAGCTCAACTTAAAATCCTGCCTCTTTTTAAAATTCTAAGACATGATTGTATGCCTTCTTTGACCTGCGAATTTATCAAATAGACATGATTTTCTTTTTGAATTTCCTATTACCTAGCACTATTTAACACAAGAAGTGCTGGGAGTGGGCTATATTAACACGATGATCTATGTTCTACATTGAAAATTAATGAGTACATGGACTTATGAAAAGAAACTCAAGTTTCTCTCAAGAGTTTAATAGATGCTTTGCAATGATGAAAAAAAAAAAAAAAGAGTAGGCCTTAGTACCGAATCAGTTGCATTCAACGACTAGATTTAAGAGTGGATAGAGTAGCTCCCAAATTGCAACTTCCAACTTTCACCTCTGAAGGAAGCGGTCCTTTAGAGATGAGGAAGTGACTCATTTCAAGCTTTATTTGCTCTCATAGTTGGCTGCCAGGAAATATCCCGTTTTAAATGATTTTAGAAATGAGTACACTGAAATAAACCTGGTCAGTTAAATGTTAGCTTTCCTATAAAAGAGTGAAGCACAAAAGACTGTCGAATATATCCAAGAAGCATACTATAAACATGAGCTTTATGGGCAATGCTCCATTTAAAATTTCATTGATTGGGAAGTGACAAATGTTTACTCCAGTCTACCAATACTTTAAATTGTTCAAATCTCCTATAAGACCCTTTTATCTGTCTCAGAAACAGAAGCTGGAAGGTTATTTGTGAGCTAGGCCTTTTGTTTGTCAATATTTTGACTTCTTAATTTTGTGATTCTAACACTGCCACACAGCTCTCCAAATTTGAAATTTTGATTTTAACATTTCATAAAAAGCACAGGGAAAAGATCGCCTTAACTAAAGATGTCAAGACTAAAGATTGAGCTTAGTCATTGAGCTTTCTCAGGGAAAAGTTTAATCCTAAAGTGATTTGGAGCTCGCATTTGTATGCAACTTGTCTAATAGAAGTTTTTTTGTTTTTTGATTTTTTTTTTCGTTTGGAAAGACACGTTTTCCTTGAGGAAATGTGTCGTCTGAGAAAGAAGACATATAGAGGATCAAGTGTTTAAAGTAACGTAAAGGTTATTTCATAATTTAAAGGCCGGTTGATAGTAATGAAATGGCCAGGTTACGATGTCCAAAGCAGAGTCGCGGGTGGGCATGCGCTGTCCGTGGCTAGCGGGAGTTCTGAAGGCGCCAAATTGGGGTGGCGCTTCTGGTGGATTGCGGGGTCCGAGATTAACAGAGCACTCTGTTACAGAGCTGACCGCAGAAGCAGGACGTCGTGAGCTAGTGCAACTCAGGAGCCGAGACGTTTCCTTCTGGAGGTAAAACCAGCGAAGCGCTTACCCAAGATGCTCGGGACATTGAGGGGGTTCGGTCCCCATTGCGGTGAGCTCAAGTGTCCACCCTTCACGTGCCCCACTCCACTGGCCTGGATAACCAACCTCAAGACACCCCCTCTGCAGGGGGAAGGCAGGCAGGCCCGGGGAGGAAGGCGGCGGCGGACCCGCGGGCGGCGCGGCGCGGCAGACAGAGCCTGACGGCGCGAGGGGACCCGCCTCGGAGCCCCCTTCGGCGCGGCCGCTCTGCCTCGGCCCGCGCGCGAGCCGATGGGCACCGCCCGCGGCCCCGACGCGCCGCCCGCGCCCCGCGCCTTCCCGCGCGGCGCGGCGCTGGGGCTCGGGGGCCTGGGGGCGCGGGCGCCGGGAGCCCGGGGCGCATCCGGACGTAACTTTGAGCGGAGGACAACGTCAAGTGCAAGTGGAGGAAAAAGGTCGGGGTGCGAAGGCAGCGCACCTCCGCCGCGCGGGACGCTCTCGCCGCAGACCCACCTGTCATTCGACGGAAACCACAGGTGAGGATGGGGGGGGGGGGCGCAGAAAACCGGAATCGCTGTTTCCCGAACCGCTTCCCGCCGCCCCAGAAGGCGCTGTGGAGGCACCGTCCACACCTAAGATCCCCGGGAGTCGCGCCCCGCGGCCGGCGAGGGCCAGCCCTTCCCAGGGGACCCGCCCGGGGTCCCGCCGAGCCGTGGCCTTGGACGCCCTTCCAGGGGCCGCGAGCGGCCGGGCGCCCGTCGGGCACCGGGCCCAGGTGCGCGCAGGCCGCGGCGGCGCAGAGCGCGCGGGGCCGGGTGCGCGCAGGTGGAGGGGGCGCGCGCGGCCCCCCGCGCCGGGGCTCGGTGCGCGGGCGCCCTCCGCCTCCTGCCGCCAGGGTTGGCGGGGCTGCTCTGGTGTCTGTCGTCGGCGCGTCGCGGTGACCCGCGCCCTGCGCGCCCCGCGGGCGGCGCGGGACGCCGCGGGGCCGGGGCGCAGGCGGAGGCGGCCGGGCCCGGCGCCCCGGGGCCGCCGCCTCCGTGCGCTGGCAGCTGCCGAAGCTGCAGCAGGGCGCTGGCGCCGGTCCCCCCGCCGCAGACGAAACCAGGCAGCACGCGGCGGCAGGAAACGCGAACATGGCGCTGCCGAAAATGGAGCCGCGGCCCCGGGGACGGCCCCCGCCGCTCCGGGCTCTCCCTTCGTCGATCTCCCCTCGAGGCCTGCCACGTCGCCCTCCCGTGCTGCCCTTCCGGGGTCCCCGGCCCCGCCGCCCCTTTCCCGCTCTTCGGCGCGAGCGCCCTCCCCCGCCTCTCCGCCTTTCCTTCCCCCTCTCCGCGCGCGCTCTCTCCATTTTGTGTCGCAGGCGCTCGGCCGCTCGGTCCCCGGTCCGGGCTCGCGCTCCCCCGCCCCGCGCTCTGCATTTGAGTCGGGCCGCCAGGCGTGGTAGGGCGGGGAGGCTAGGGAGCCAGTTGATTCGGGTTAAAAAAAAAAAAAAAAAGGTTTTCTTTGAACTCAGCAGTGTCCTGTACGGCGCCGAGAGCCTGGCTGGCAGCCGCGGGGCGCCGCGCTTTCCGTCACCCGCGGGTCTTCGCCGTCCACCCGCCGAGGGCCACCCGCCCGGGACGGGGCTCGGGCTCACTCAGCAGCGACTTGTTCTCTTCTCTTCTCTTCTCTTCTCTTCTCTTCTCTTCTCTTCTCTTCTCTTCTCTTCTCTTCTCTTCTCTTCTTTCTCTCTCTCTCTTCTTCTCTCTCTCTCTTTCTTTCTTTCTTTCTTTCTTTCTTTCTTTCTTTTCTTTCTTTCTTCTTCTTTCTTTCTTTTCTTTCTTTCTTTCTTTCTCTCTCCTCTTTCTCTCTTTCTCTCTCTCTCTCTCTCTCTCTCTCCCCTTTCTTTTCTTTCTTTCTTTCTGTAAGATGAGAGCCCCACTTTTGCCATGGTCTGGGACATGGCATGAATCTGAATCTCATTTTCCAGTGTGTGTGTGTGGGGGGGGACTTCCAGGTTAAAGAAAAGCAGGAAAAGAAGACAGGACTGTTAAGCAATTGTTTCCCCGTTTTCTTCGGAACAGAGATCTCTCCAAGCACTAAGATATGTTCTTAAGGCTAAACTTTTTTAAACATTACTTTTTCTTTTATATACATAGCAGCTGACTTTGATCCTTAAAAAAAAAAAAGGATGAACTCTTTCAAAAGAGACTGATGCTTTTGAATACACAACACCCCCAAATTGTGATTTTGGGATAGTTTCTCTAGACGCATTATGATTTTGAAGGTCTCTAATCGTTGTTTTGTGAAGCAATGAGAAATATGTTGCTATGTTACAGATAAGGCAGAAAGTGATATTTCATGATTGTGCTTAATCTTAGTAATAGAGAGTATGGATTTTTTTTTTTTTTTTACTTGACTGGGCAGAATTTGCCTTGGTTCTAATAAAGAACCAGTTGTTAGAAGCTATTTCAAGTGAAGAGCTTCATTCAGTACAAAGCGGAAAGTTCTGACATCATTTTCTGACCTGAGTGACTCAGTCATGGTAAAAAGGTACCTACACACAATATTTGAAAATAAAATTTGATTCCCAGTATATTTACCAACTATATTTCACCTTATCCACATTTACCAGTGCATTTTCATATCTTCTGGCCAGTTTTACCTCTTCACTGTGGTTTATCAAAAATCATATCCTCCACAAAAAATACAAATGTTCATCTCTTATGTGATTCCAAATGCTCCCAGAATTATTTGAAAGAAATCAAAATTTTATAAGGAGACTCTTTTTTTAAAAAAAAAATGTATTAGGGAAGTATTCTTTGAAGGCATATTAGAGTGTTTCTTTAAATGACTTTTCCTGATTTTCATTAATTGCCTTTGATTAAAGATAAATTATATACATATCTTTCTTTCAGACTTTCTTTAAGTAAGAAAGTCAAAAGTAAGAAGATATCAGCAAGAGCACAAGCATTGTAGCTAGGCCTTATTTGGAGCCTAAACCTGTACATTGATACATTCAGAATGTTTATCAAATTGAGTTTAGCACATTTTCCTTTCAAATAATTGACTTAATACAGCTTGTAAAAATAGGTTAAAATATTGTTAATCTGAGCTCCCACTTTGTTACCTAAGCAGTCACAGCTAGAAAAAAATATCATTTATCCAATATATGTTTATTGGGTACCAGTAACGTTCAAAACCCATTGAGGCAGTGTATTGAGGGAAAGGGTATAAATTAGACATGGTGTCTGATGTGCGTTTACAGATTACAAGGAGTAATTAATTCTTTATTTTCCCTCATTAAAAAAAATATTCATATGGGGAGAAATAAAATTAGATCCTTACTTTACCCCACTTACAAATTGAAATTCAGATAGATGAAAAACCTGAATTTAAAAAAAAAAACAGAATTTTAAAAACATTGGAAGGAAATATAGAAAGGATTTCTTAAAACCTTAGAATGCGCAATCCATAGAGGAAAGGATAAATTGGATTATATTAAAATAAAAATCTGTGTGACAAAAGACATCATAAAAGGTTAAAAGAAAAGTTGAAGGTATTTCCAAGGCATGTGCTTGACAAAGGATTAATATTTAGAATGCATAAATAACATACATCAAGAATGTAATTTACATATGAAGAATTTCATAAGTTAAAGATGTGGGTAAGGATACATATACATGAAGTAAAAGTATAGGTCTACTATAATTGGAAGGATACTTACCAACTTCAAAACAAATGATTTCCCTTCGAAGAGAAGGAAAGAAGGAAGGATGGGACTAGGAAGGAGTCCAGAGCGGGTGTCAACTCTTTACAAAAAGATTAGAGGCAAAGATGTTAACACTTTCTGTTCTTTGCATTTTTACAAGCTTGTTATAATTATCTAACATCAATTTCTAGTCCAAGTGATACATTTTTTCTTAGTTAATAATAATCTTTATAAGATGGTTTTCACATATATGATGGCTAAGTAAACTCCGTTCCCCCGTATGTTTCCTGTACAGTGTTTAAATGTTAGGTGGCGTTTCGTATGTTCACAGCAGAGATTTCCCTAGTGTGTTGTCTCCCTATTGTAAGCTTGTTTATTTAATGAGTAGATTTAGTGGGAAGAGAGAAACATGTTTGAAACTATGAATAAGTATTAGTGTTTATTCTTATACGATGAAATCATTAAGAATGTTTTTTTAAAAGAAGCAATTTAAAAACCTTCCATACCATTATAACAATACTTTTGAACAATCTTAGAGTCTCAGGCCTACCATGCAAGATTTATGATTTAGTCATGTCTCATTTATTTGTGCAGAGTAAATATCAGGAATTGGTGTTTTGGAAGTATGTATGTGGTGTCATTTTCTCATTTTATCTGGCAGGAGTTCATACAATGTTTATTTCTACCATTGCTACTTTTCAGTAACAGAAGTTTTGTTTCTTGTAACTTCCACAGACTATTCATATCATGGCCTCCCTGAAATGATGTAACATTTTCTTTGCTCTAATACCTTTGTTTGTATTAGGTCAACAAACATCAGGAAGCAACAAGGTTATTGTTTTGTTACTCATGTGTGAAGCCAGTGAGGAGGAATTACACACCAAGTGGGTAACACAGTGGGCAAAACCAATGCAATCATGTCAAATAAACATCAGAAAGTTAGACCAAGAGATGTGTCACTCTTTGGGTGCATGCGGCCCCTGCTGATTTTGCCAAAGTAATCTAGAATTTCCAAAACCTTCTATGACTCTTTATTAACAGCAAAATTACAGCCCACGTCTCTGAAAACAGAGGCACCTATAACCTGCATTTCCAAATACTACCAAAGAAACTCTTTTAGTGCCAATCTGTATTATTTGTAATATGTTTATGAGTGGTCTATACTTGCTTGTCTCTCTTTCCTTCCTATATGATTAGAAATGTAACAGAAAACCAAGCTAAAACAGAAGTTTATTTTTCTTATGTGACAAGTCGTAAGTAAGGAGTTGATAGTGTTTTCTCAGGGGTCGTGATGCCGGGCGCTCTGCAGTTCATTTGACCTTCACCTCGTGGTTGCAAAATGGCTGCCGTGACTTCAGGTATCATCTTCATGCGGGGTTCACGGTGGGAAGGCAGGCAGAAACGATATTCTTCGTAAGCCTTACTCTTGGCAAAGAGGTATACTATTTTCCAAACTACCACACCGAAGGACTTTTCCTTACATTTCATTTGCCAGAACTTGGACACAGATGAGGGACTGGACCCGCCTTTCCACATTAAAGGGAACCTGGTCAATGCTTAAATGAAACCAGAGGTCTGTTTCACAAGGAAGAAATGGGGGAATGCCTCTCGCTTAGGCGGTAAACACTGTCTACCACATCTTGTAGTTTGCTTCTAGTACCTGCAAAACCGCTTCTCCCTGTCGCAGTCTTGAGACTCCTTTGGCTAATATTTGTCAGTGACTTTTGGACTTTTTAATCTAATGAATAGTGTTCATTTTCTAACTCACTTGAGCTTCTTGTGGGGCTCAACCACATTCTTTTTGAAATTAATTCCTTGAACTATCCACTCATTTTGGTATCAGGCACTGTAAGAGAAAAGGATGCAGAAATGAATCATGCACAGCCTCAGCCCTCCCTTAGTGTAGTGGAAGAGACAAGTGAACAAATAAGTGGGGAAGAATTTTAGAGATGCAAGAGTTAGGATGGACTAAACTGGGGTACAAAGAAAGGAGCAGGCACTTACACAACTCAGGTGCCATGTCTCTTTTTAGGGAAGGGAAGGGATGGTACTGCCATTAACAGAAAGAATCTTGCCGTTGCCTTGTTGGTTGGCTTTTTGCTTCCCATTCCAGAAAAACATAAACCTCTCTAGAAAATGGGGAGCAGGATAGGGAACAGGGAGCTGGTCTCTCCCCTTTCCTTGGCATGACAGATACACATGGAATTCCAAAGAATAGTCCTTTTTTTTTTTTTTTTTACCTTAGACAATCCAACTCATTCAGAATCCACCCAGTGTGCAGAGTAACTTCCCTGGGTTGTTGGCTCCATCCTGTGTTCTGTTGAGGGCACCAGGTCTCACTGGAAGACCTTGGGTAAACCATGTCTCTACTCCCTTAGAAGCCAGAGCCTGACCACTCAGGGAGGCGGGAAGGACACGTTTAGGGGCATACGCGCTTACCTACTGGGTTGTAGAATAAGACTGGGGAGAAGGAAAGGCATGGCAGGGAGAGAGGTGAGACCGGAGAGGTGGGTAAGGACCAGTCCACTCCATGCCAAGGGGCTTGAAGACGTTTGGTAGGTCCTAGGTTCCCCAGCGTCCTCGGTCCATTGCACCTTTGATGTCTCTGTAATCTTTTTTTACATTGCTCTAAGACCAAAGAAATACCCGACAGTTCAATTCATTAAATAATTAGGGGTCCAAGCGACAAGATAGCAGTTGCTTGTGTAGTGTCTGATTGTTGTTGCCGTGTTTCCCTCAAACATTTATAATATCTTACAGCAAATCTGTGAGTTTACTGGGGTACTCTAGGGTGACTCTGTGCACAGGTTAGTCATGAGAATGCAATGGCATCTAAAATATATCATGGGGGTAGAATGCATAGAGTTTCCTTATCAGTTGGCTTTGAGAGAGAGAAGGTTGAATGGTTTCTAGTAGGCAGGGTTGAGTTAAAGAATACAAGGTAGTAGAGTATAGGAAAAACGTCGTCGGGAGAAAACATATCATGCCATGTGGTATTTGAGATGTCTGTAAGGATGAGATGGATATATGGTACTGGACCTCAGGAGTAGATGTGGAAAAGGAAAAAAAATGATAAGCTCTCAATATATAGAAAAAAATTGATAAGCTATCAATATATAGGAAAAAATTGACAAACTATCAATATACAGATTAGAGAGCAGATGAGATTGCTGAGGATGAGTGTAGACAAGAAGAAGCATGCTTGTGTTTAGAGAGTCCCCAGAGAAGGAGAGTCCGTAAGGGACCAGGAAAGGTGCTGCAAAGCTTGTGTAAGGCCATGCGTTTGGGTGAAGTCAGGACTCTCCCTCTACTAGTCTGTTCTACAGACATCCGGGTAGAGCTTGGGTAGAGCTTTCTGGGTGCTGCATCACAAAGAACTATGAAGGGGCTCGTTCTGCAGTGACTGTGGGGGCGGAGAGGAAGGGCAGGGAGTGAGAGGCGAGTAGCACTCATGAAGGGAGATACCACGCAGTGCCAAGGAGCTGCCTTTTCCAGCCCCAGGAGCGGAGCACCATTTTCATGCCCACGTTTGAAGAAAAATAAGATGATGACTTGTTTGCAGTATCAAATGCGACGCAGCAATAAAATAACGAGTGGAGAGAGACCAAGGAAGCTGAGACGTTGGAGGGTCTTGGTGACTTTTTTACAGTGGAGGAGGCAGAAACCCGAGGAACTCCGGGGATAGCAAGGCAGACAGTCCTGCAAACAAATAATAGCAACGTAACGAAATAAGATATAGTTTTACATCAGGCGGTGTAACTTTATTCTGCCTCTATCATACAATAACCACATCTTATCAGTGCTTGTCACTAGCGGGGTGATTTCCTACTGCCCCAAACCATCTGTCCCCAGATTCCGTTCTCGTTCCTCTCTTCTATCTGCCTGCTCCTCCTGAGCAATTTCATCCAATCCTGGAACTCTAACCAGCACCCAGGGGCCCATGATTTCTCAATCTGTATTTCTGGTTCTCTGACTATCTGAGCTTGAGTTCTACATTTCCGCCGATGTGCAGAGTACTGGGCACGTGCTTGGTACTCGGTCAAGGTGTACTACTTTAGAGTTGGTCCTAAATAAACGGCTGTCATAGGCGTAGATTTAGATATCAAGTCACTGCATTTGACAGAGTGAGCAGGTAAGGAAGTACTTCCTGCCAGATTGGTCCTCAAATTTCAATGTAAGTGGAAACCAGGTGAGTTTCAGCATGGAAGTTAGGTTAGTCACAGGGATGAATAGTAGATTAAATTACAGAGATTCTCAAATCAGACTGCAGGTTTTGCTGTTAACTTTGGGCAATTTAGCTAATTCTCTGTGCCTTCATTTCCACACTGGGGAACAAGTCAAAAGTACAGTTAGGCTTCCTGTTTTTTCGTTATGTGTTTTTATTGACATCTAGGTCCTTGATCCATATTGAGTTAATGTTTGTGTTTGCTGTGACTTAGGGATTCAAATTCATTCTTTTGTTTGTGGGTATGTAGTTGTGCTAAGTCATTTGTTGAAAAGACCATTTTTTTCCCCCATCAAATTGCATTATCTTGGTATCTTTCTTTTTTCCCCCCCAAACATCAGTTGGCCACAAATGGATGGGCTCTCAAGTCTAGCCCATTGCTCTCTACGTCTGTCTTTTTGTCGGTACCACATTTGCAATTCCAGAACAGCACAGTGAATTGCATGGAGGACACTTTAATCTCTACGCACTTGATAATTCAAGAGACCGTATGTCTGGATTTTCTTCCATGCCTTTGTGAAAAAGAAGTCATTGCATCGAAGTCTCCCATCTAAAACAATTAAATTGTGTGCATAAATCTAAATTTAAATGTTCACCTGCAGGGCGGGACCCTTTTTCTATAACTCTATGTTTATGTTGATGACATGATTTTTGGCAACCCCCCTGTATATTCTATGAAGCAGTGACAGTCAGTCTTGAATTGAGGCACTCTTATTGTATCGCTAGAATGTTTATTGTTAATCTAATTTAGGCACTAGCTTCAACTTCAAGCAAAATCCTTCAGATTATGAATCTTATGAAAATATTTGTTGTATCTTGTGGACTTAGACAAAGGATTTTAAATGCCTCTACTCTAAATGCAAGCATTCTCAGAAATGAAAATCTCTTGATTCTGGGGCAATAGAATCTCTTGATTCAGTTGTAGTCTCTGTATTTCTGTCGTTGACTCTCCTAATAGAAAAAAAAAGTTTAAAAGATATTCAACTATTCAAGGAAATAGGGTAGCGAGGTGAAATTCGCATGAAGGGGAAAAATTACTGTTGTATTTGGTCTTTCACTCCTGAAGAGTTTTTCCTAAGTAAACCGGCCACAAACTCTTTTTGGCTCTTAGCAAAGGGGAGCCTTGGACACAACGTTTCTGTTGAGATAATTTGTTAAATTGTGCATGGATCCCCTATTATATACGAAAGGATTTTTTTAAATTTTTGTGATTATTTATGCAGTGCTAAGTCTTTGAAAGATCTCTGTTCCCTGTTTTTATTGGGTAAGAACTGCATGATGGTTAATTTCATGTCACCTGGACTGGGCTAAGGGATCCCCAGATAGCTGGTAAAACATTATTTCTGGGTGTTTCAGTGAGGGTGTTTCTGGAGGAGATTAGCATTGAAATCAGATTGAGCAAGGAAGATCATTCTCATCAATGTGGCAATAGGGGTTGGAGGGCAAAATCCAATCCATAGAGGGCTGGAATAGAGCATAAAAGGCCGAGGAGACCTTTCTGAACTGCAACAGCCATCTTCTCTGGCCTTCAGACTTAGGTGCTTTTTGTTCTTGGGCAGGACAGGGACTTAACACTATTGGCTGCCTTGTTTCTCGGGCCTTTGGGTTTGGACCAGAGCTATCCTACCAACTTTTGTAGACCTTCAGCCTGTAGACGACAAATCGTGGGACTTCTTGGCCTCCCTAATCTCAGGAGCCAACACTTTAGAATAAATCTCTTTCTATATATTCCTCTATAATTCTATTGGTTCTGCTTTTCTGAAGAGCCCCGACTCATACAATCTGTTCTGTGTTTGACAGGCAGCCCGAAACAAGAGGAGGCCCACTTAGCTAAACCTTGATAAACCTCAGCAGTTCTGGAAGAGTCTTAGTTTCACAGTTTCAGAAATTCAAATTTATCTGTTCACCGAGAAGTTAACTGGAGTGGAAGACTTCGTTCTTCCTAAACAAGTGTAAAGATTTCGTTTTGAACCGCAAAACTCAGTGGCCATTCACTGAGGCTCCATCTCACCAAAGAAACATATGCAACGGGTGTTCCTCTTTCTGAGGGGTGTTTCTTGGAAGTGTCAGATTAGAATTACGTACTGAATATATAACTTAAACGAAAAAGGGATACAGTTAGGGATTTTAAATAACATTTTAAATTCTTATTTCAAGAGCATTTCTGCTTAAATAGTTGAGACTATTCATATTGTATGATGTTGAAGAATACTGAGACTTTCTGTTTCCACCAAAGTCGTCATCACCACCACTCATCTCTTTGTGGTTGTTCTAGCCTCGTTTTTTTGTTTTGTTTTTTTGTTTTGTTTTGTTTGTTGTTTTTTGTGTGTGGTTTTTTTTTTTTACCATTGTTTCAGATTGATGTTACAATGTCCAGTTTACTAAATGTGTTGGAGGGAGCTAAAGCACCTACCCTGAGTCTAGTCAGGAGAGGACACCAGACAACCTGACATTTAAGGAAAGTATATAAAATAGTTGGCCTGTGTTCTTCAAAATATCAAAATCATAATATGGAAGAGACAGAAAGAGAGGCAGAGTTAGAAACTATTACAGACGAAAGAAGACTAAGGCATTATGATCTTGATTTCCTTTTGCAATACAGGGCCTTACTGGAACAATTGGTGAAAGATGAATAAGGTCTATGGTTTAAGACCTAATCTTAACAGTATTACATCAATGTTAAGATCCTAACTTTGATCATTGTACTGTGGTCATGAAATAAATTTCCCTAAGTTTAGGCAATACACTGAAGTAGTTAGGAGAGATCATATCTGCAATTTACTTTTGAACAGATCAGGAAAAAATTAAATATCAAGAGAAAGAAAAAGGATAAAGTCAACATAATCAGATATTAACATCTGGGGAATTTGGTTGCAGTTTTTGTCCTGTTCTTGCAACTATTATTGTCTGCAATTATGTCAAAAAAAGCTTTAGTGGAAGGTTTTTAAAGTTTCCAAATGTTAAAAAAAAAATGTTTCGCTATATAGTACACAAGGATTATCGTGTAATGATCAAAGAGGGAGGGAGCAGATAGCCCAGTGGCCAAGAAAGTAGTCCAGTGAAAGATGCTAGTTTGAGTCCTCACGCTGTCACTGACTGGCTGTGTGATTGTGGGTGGGTTACCAAATTTCCCAACCTGTGAAAGAGAGATGATAATAATGGAGCCTCACGAGGTTGTTAGAAAATTTGCATGAGTAGATACTTGCAAAGGACTTGGAGCAGTGTCGTAAAAGTCACATGTGCGTCATACATACGTGACACACAAAGTGTCATATAATGTTTGTTAAATTAATAAATCTGCAAAAGCGCTTCAGCCTTCATGGAATCAAAATCACCTTTAGAAATAGTAGTATTTGAAAATTTTTCAGTTTTCCTAGAAAAACTGATTTGGATTCTTATAAGTCTCTTCTTTGACCAACTTGGGATCCCTATTGTCTCCCCTGATAGTCTCTTGGACTAATTTTTTTAGTCAGCTTCATGTTAGGAACCTGTTAAATTAGCTAATTTTTTCCAAGAAAAAATTAATATACTTCTTTTGTTCTCATGATTATTTTCTATCATCAAGCACATTTACTTAGCATGACTAAGGAGGTATAAAGACGGATTTCTGACCTGAGGAGTATACAAGTTAGAAGAGGAGATTAAATAAGTATAAAGATGGCTACAATATCATCTGAGGTTTGGTGCAGGGAAAAGTAGATGGTTTACAAGAAGGAAAGATGGTATCTAGTCGAAGGAAGTGGGAAAGCTTTCATAGAGGAAGAGCACTGTATGAGGCCGAAGGAGGCATAAAGCTTTAACAGGCAAGATGGCAAAGAGCAGGTCTAAGCAGAGGGATGAGCCAAGCTAAGACACAGAGACAAGGAACAGCAGGTGGTACTTTGGGCAGGTTATTTGAAGTTTAAATAGATTTAGTTCTTAAACCATTATAAACCTTAATTTCCTTTTCCATAGAACAGGCATAACAATGCTATCCATGTTACAGAGCAGATGAGGGAGAAATTAACCCCTGTGTCTGACAGTAAATGCTCATTAAGGGTTACTATTTTGGGTACACCTTGACTGGAGCTAAGGTTCTATGTAAGGAAATAGATACATGGAATGTGCTGGATTACTGCTGAATGCTGGGCGTGGGGGTGGAATGCAGGACGTTGTGAGACGTTGAGAAGGTAGAATCTACGACTTTGTGACTAATCACAGGTAAGAAATAACAGAAGAGGAAGCTGAGATGATGCCAGGGTTTCAGCTTGGGCTGTGGAAGAGTGGTAAAGTCCTTCAGAGGCCACAGGGACAAGAAGCTAACTTTTACTGTACCTCATAAACTCTGGGCTCTGTGCTAGCTCTTTATTCGTGTTATCTCATATTGGAAAAACATTCTTTGGCAGGATCATTTTTTAAACACACTTGCTACATGTAATATTCTAGGATGCATCACTTTCAATACTACAAAATCTATTTTTTTAAATAAGGGTTTATTTGAGCTTGCCTAAAATAATATATACCTATAGCTCTTAATACCTAAGGTAGTGTTTACATGCCTGCAAAAATTCTAATGATGCCATGGTTAATCTTTCACTTGCGTGAAGAGTTCATTGAGTACCAGCTCTTTACTAGGTATAGTTACCTTAATGATTAAGTTGACTTTAATTCAAGATTTTGAGTCATTTTGTAGGAAGTAGCTGCAAGGAGGGAGCTATTGCTGGGATGTTGGTCTGTGCCCCTGCGGAAATAGAGGATGGGGCTTTTACCCTATGTCCTTCACTCTGCCGGCATTGAGAACACCTGGAGGCTACTAGGAAGTGCTGTGACAGTGGCTGGTGCATCTCCTGAATTTTAAACGGAATCATTGATCTTTGGGGAATTTCCATAGCATGTCTGTAGAACATTTTGGAAGTGACAGAAATATATTCTCGTATTTTCCGATAGGTCTATGAATAAGGCAAAGCAAATATTATTAATTCTATCGAGGAGGGAATAGAGGAACACGTACTCCACGCCGGGCGGTGTTTAATGCTCCTGCTTCTTTGTCTGTCCCTCTTGGTGAACTCCCTCACACCGCTTTCCTCCTCTCTTCCTCTGAATTCCTCAGCCGATTGATGCCTCCTACCCAGGCAAGCCACAGCTGAGGACCTGAGTCTCCCTTTTTTCTTTTGAAGCAAATGAAAGAGGACATCTGTTCGGATTTTTTTTTTTAAGTGTCAGTTTTAAATGGGTGAATCCAGAAAGATGGGCAGGTCACTGCGTATTCACTGCGTAGACGGAATAGCCCGTAAATATGACCTCTAACCGCTCCCGTGAAAACATGGAAAATAAAAGGCCGTGGCTCCTTACTACCCATGGTGTGGTCAAGAAATGGACTATGAGACAGAGGCTATCCTGCAGAAGTTCCCTGAGTGTACTGGAGAAAGTTAAAACCCATGCTCCCCGACCTCTCCCCACACTTCCACCTGGATCTAAGATTCGGCTGGGCTGGACACAGCTGACCTCAATAATACTTTCCTACTTGTGAGATAACCAGTGATTAAGATTTTAGTTCTGTGCTATTTGGCAAAGCCATAGAAAGGACTTCTACAGACAAAGGAGAGGTTCATGAAGAAAAAAACTATATTTTTAATCATTTTCGATTGAACTCACTATGTAGAGTATCAGTATATTATTTCTGCCTCCCTTTACCTTTTCTCTTAAATGTGTCTGTTGAATTAAAATAAATTGGAGATAATTGTTGGAATGATTTTACAAAATTTTCCAAACAAGTAACACAATTTAAAAAGTGTTGGAAAAAAAGACATGATATTCTACTATATCTTTCTCAATTTTCTTATTTTGTTAGTAGACCCAACTCAACGGTCAGCGAACAGACGCAGAATAGTGTTTTGTGTAATGCCGCTATTGGCCTACGAAACCAATTATGTGCCATGTGCTGTTAAGTTGGCTCCCACTCCTGGTGACCCTGGGAATGAGCGATGCCCACAGTGTCCTGTCCTCAGCAGCCCCGCTCGGCTCCTGTAGACGCGTGCCTGCGCCTTCTTGCACGGAGCCAGTCCTCTCTCGTGCTCGGTTCCCTCTCGTCCTGCTGCCTTCTTTGTCCCAGCATGACTGCCTTTTCCACAGAACCCGCCTTCTCCTGACGCCCCACGCAGGACAGCTTCCGCTTTGCCACTCTTGCCTCCATGACATTTCAGGCTGAATTTGCTCAAGGACCGACTCGTTCGTCTTTCTGGAGGTCCAGGCTATCCGTAGAGCTCTCCTCCAATGCCATATTTCACATGAATCGATATTTTCCCCATCGGCTTTCTTCACTGCCCAACTCCCACATCCATGCACGGTAATTGGGAACACGAGGGTGCGGATGGCCTTAGCCTTCGTCTCTAATGACACATCTTTGTTCTCAGCGATCTGTCCTAATTCTTCCATTGCTTCTCCTCTGAGTCTCAGCCTTCTCTTGATTTCTTGGCTTCGGTCTCCATTTGAATCGATAACCGAACCGAGGTAAGCAAAATCTTTAACAGTTTCAGTGTCTTCATTGTCTGTGTCAAAGTTGTGTTATTCCTTCTGTTGTCATGACTTTTGTCTTCCTGCTGTTCAGATGCCGTCCAGTTCTGGCACTTTCTTCCTTCACTTTCATCAGAAGTCATTTCAAATCATGGCAACTTGCTGCCAGTAAAATGGTATCATCTGTGTATCTTGCTACTGATTTTTCTTCCACCAGTTTTCACTCCTCCTTCCGCTGTGTCTAGCCCAATTGTTCATATGATATTTTCTACGTACAAATTAAACAAATAGGGAGATCCAATGCACCCTTGTTTGACACCTTTGCTGAGAAGGTGTCAGGAAACCATTCTGCCTCTCCACGTTCTGTCTTGACAGTGGCATCCTGCCCACAATACTGGTTACGCATCAGGAGAGTCGAGTGCACACCTGTTTCTTTCAGAGCAACTCTGAGCTTTTCGCGATCCCCACAAAGACTTTACTGTAGTAATAAAACCTGGACTAACCCTGAAAATCTTTGGAAGCACTCCAGTGTCCATGAGTGCTCACAATTAGATTTTGAGTGCTTCTTCCTTTTCTGCATCAAGCTTGAACCTCCAGCATTCAAGCTGGGCGTCTTGAACAGCTTGCTCCATTTAAGGTAGAAGCCGTTGTTGTATCACCTTGAGCATCATTTTACTTGCGTGGCACATTAGGGCAGTGGTCCTATAGATACTGCACTCTTTGGCATCTCCTTTCTCAGAGATCGGGATGTATATTGAATGTTTCCAGTCTGTAGCTATAGCTTTGTCTTTCATATTTATTGACGTATTAGAGTTAGGATTTTGATAGATTTATTTTCTGTGGCTTAAAAAAATTCTATGGATATCGTACCACCCCTGGTGATTTATTTCTTCCCAGTACTTTTAGGGCAGCTTTCACTTCACTTCCTAGATTACAGGTGCTTCCTCATGGGACTCTCCAAAGGTATCTGCTATCTTTTTGTCTCTTCTGTATAGATTCTCAGTAGACTGTTCCACCTTCTTTTGTTTTCTCTTGGTCAGATAATGTGCTTCCTGTTAGTCATTCAGCATTCCTAATCTAGGTTTGAATTTCCCTTTACTTGCTTGAACCTTTTGGTAAAGATCTCTGTTTTTCCTTTTTTTTGTTGTTCTCGTTTATCGCTTTGCTTTGAGTATTGTAATAGTTCTCTTTATCTCCACGTGATGACTATCGAAGAAAAACTGTGTTCAGCCGTTCTAACCCTATTTCTGTCACCTATTCTTTTGCCTTCGCGTTTCTCTAACAATTTTTAAGGTTTGGTCATCCGTCTCAATTTGTATTTCCTTTTTACTGCCGGCATTTTTTCATCTTGTGATGGCCACGTCTGTTCAGTGGTTCGAAGCATGTGCTTGTGATGGACGAGTTCATGGCTTTGCAGATGTCCGCGAGCCGGTCTCCTGCTTCATTTCTGACCCTTCGTCCAAGTTTTCTGACACCATTTGATTCGCCTTTCGTTTCTCCTTTTGAGTCCCATCACCTCGAACTATCGGCGTGTCTTGTTCTGGTGTGTGGTCAACTTCTTCTTGGCTACTTTCGTCCAAGCTTTCACTTTCATTTTCTTCAGCCTCTGTCGTCGGAGCATAGACTTGAATGATGGTTATGATCGATTTTATCGATCGATTGTCCATCACTTGATGGAGATGATCGATATTATTGTCTAATCGATGTTATTTAGTCAGACCTTGCGCCGTAGCCCCTAACCTCCTGTGCTACGTCTTTTCTCAGTATTAAAGCCACTCCGTTTTCTGAATCTGTCATTTCTAGAGTAGAACGCTGTGTAGCTGCCTGGCCGGAAACGCCCTGTTCCAGTCCATTTTCCTTCTCTCACACCGCGCACTGCAGTGTTTAGACGTCCCATTCCTGGCTTTATGATTTCCAGTTTGCCACGGTTCGTGCTCCTCACGTTCCACGTTCTGATTGAACTCGTTGTGCCGCATCCTACTTTCCTTTCACCCTTGTGCGCAGCAGAGCTAGCCATCCTTTCGCCTTCGATCTGGTGGCACCGTCAGCAACAATGTCATCCCCAGGTGTTCTCTGCTCTTCCCCAGTCACTGCGTGCTTTCCTACCTGGGAGTCCCATTTTCAGCACTATCTCATATTTCATTTTGGACGTCTTGTCATGGGGTTTTCAAGGTAAAACGAGACAGGGAGAGAAAGAGAGAAAGGAAAATGCAGCAGTGGCTCACCACTGCCTTCTGCGCAGTGGTGGGTGCAAACCACTTGTGTCGGGGCCGTGGTGTCGTAGTCACTACACGCCTTCGAAAGGTAAGCGCCCCTTTGGGTAAACTGATAACTGCCCCTCAATCAACAGTTTTGATAGGAATGATACTTTTGGTGAGTAGGAAATACCATTTAAGCTTGAGACTGATTGTAAAGATTCAACTCCCCTTCACTGTAAATCAGTTTTACAACGACTGCTTGGAAAACTGGTCTCATAGTTCTTCTTCTGCTCTTAGCGACATCTGGTGTGACATTCTTTTTCAACTCGTTTCCCGGTGCCACAACCTTTCGTTTATTGGGATGATTTCGCTAACTTACTGGATTTCTTTTTAAATTCTAACAGGATTTCTTCATTTTTAAAAAATTAAATTTATTGGGGTGACATTGGATAATAAAATTACATAGTTTCAAGGGTATAATTCATAATACATCATCTGTTTATTGCATCGTGTGTTCCCCACCCAAATCAAATCTCTTTCTATCACCATATATTTGACCCTCTTTACTGTTATCTGCCTCCGCCCTTAATAACTAGTCACACTTCTTCTGAAATAATCATTGAAAAGAATTCAGGTCATGCACAGTTGTGTTAATGAGAATCCTATGAGTTGCCTCTACCGTTGGTGTACAGCTGGAGGTACATTACCTAAAAGCATTGGATCCATGATGTCTGGAAGTTCTATAAATCAGCGTGGTCCATCTTGCCTTGTTAAGTCAGGTAGATTCCATTTGCACAGATGTTCTTTCTCTCTCTCTCTCTCACTTTCACTCACACACACACACACACACACACACACACACACACATTCTTTCCTCTCTAGGGTGGAAATAAAATAGATAGTCCCATTGATCTGCACAGGTCAGCACTTTGACAAGGCACATTCTTGGAAAAGGTACAATTGCAGCTCAATTGTGTAACTATAAAAAGGGGCAAAATGCCCAGTCCTATTCAATGTTAGCAATTACAAACACTTAAGTACTAATGAAGCTATAAGAATTGTTTGTCTTGAATTATTTAAGGGAAGATAATGTATGTTGCTGTAATTAATCCAGTGTGCTTAACTTGGTTTTAAAAACTGAGCATAGATATTAGGGCCTAAGATGTGATAATCACAACGATTTAGATGAGAATACATACTCTTATTTTTGTAAGGGGGCATTTAGCATAAAAGCTGTGTTGATACACATCATTGGAATTAGATTTCGAGATTCCATTCTATATGTTTAATATTTATGTTCTTTTGAAATATTTTCAAGTGACGAGACAAAAAAATGAGGCAAAGCTACGAACTGTAAAAATGGCTATTTATTTTATTAAAAATAATAACAACTACAGAACCAAGCTTAAAGATGCAGTTTTAAAACAAACACTAGTACTTACGTAGACAAGTTTTTTTGCATATGATGAGTTAATATTCCTTTCTGAATTAGTTTTTATCAACAACCATTCTCATCATCTCTCTTTTTGGAAGTTAAAATATTATTATGAGGATTGACGTGAGGGAGAGATTGGAGGAAAAGATGTTTACATGACTAGAACTGTTTCTAATATTATTTTAAGCAGAAGAGTAAATATTGAATGACGGGGTGGTGAGGTACCTGGTTGCAGTTTGTTCTAACTGAATAGTCACAAGAACAATAGCAGAGGAAAGGACATTCATTTTGGTATTCAGAGAAGAAAAACCAGTGCCTGATAGTTTTAGCTTCCATTAACAGGTACACAAAATATAAATGAAGTTTTAGAATTATATATAAGGGTAGCATCATATAATGAAATAAGACTCATTATATGTTCTTTATAAATGCTTCCTGTTTTTTTTTATTTTTTTCAAAATTAGATTTTTCAAGTGCTCTTCTACAACTTTGTTAAAACTTGGTGTGAATTCACAAATGTTTTAATATCCCATCACTTTCCACGAACTTGCTAATTCGTTCCAAAGCCAATTTAAGTTCTTATCAAGCAACAAAAACTCAAAATGTTGATTGGACCAAGGTGGGTCATATACAATTTATATAAATTATGATATGAATTCTTTATCGAGTGATTCTAGACAGAGCAGTTAATGACTAAAAAAATGAAGTATAGAGTTGTCAAGTGGAAACTGGCAATTCTTTGGTGAGGAAAGAGGAATAATAGTTTTGAAGAGTACCTTAAAAGGCATCAGGAACTGCACAATGGGAAAGATTTTTATACAGAATATTTATAGGTATGTAACACGTTTGCCAGCAGTGTGTGTGCTAAGGATTTTCAGGAGTTAGTCATAAGTGGTACTTTTTTCTTCTTCAACTTCTCTTTCCTCATATTGGATTATAAATATCCTGCGAAGTGTACGTTTTAAGTGGCATACCTCAGGTGTGGGTGGTAAGACTAATTCCAGGGACAATCGAGGGCAGATTTATCAATGAACTACAATGCACTGGGACTGAAGAATGTTACTGTAGTTTATCCTGATGCCTTTTTCTAATAACTAAATGCTAGAGACAGATAATTGCACTATAAGTTAGTACAAAACAAACAAATAGGGATTGCATACATGTACCTGAAAATAAAAATAAACAAAGCAAATACAATTCAGATGCCTTTGGGAAAGCTATACAAATCATGAAGATTAGTGAGCAAAGCCCTGGACAAGAGTTTGAAACAAAAGAAAAGTTTCTTATTTCATTAAATTAAAATTTTTATTTTTCTATAAAAGGAAACATCAAAAATAGTTATCTTCCTGAAACGGAACATTCCAAACGGGAGTTGGGAAAAGTAACAACAGTATTTTAACACACGATGCAATCTGAAATTCTGCTCGATCTTGCTCTATTTGAGAATTTTCCGATATGCTTTAAAGGTTGAAAATAGAATGAAGAAGGCAAGAAATGTCGAAGGAAATTTTCTGATTTCAGTGATGTGAATCAGAAAGTGGACAGTCCCGTTATGCCTGTATTATTCTTCATAAAAGTTAGGAGTAGAGAACCCAAACATGTCGGCGTCTCTGTGGCGCAATCGGTTAGCGCGTTCGGCTGTTAACCGAAAGGTTGGTGGTTCGAGCCCACCCAGGGACGCTCTCCTTTTACGGCCTTGCACCGGTAGTTTTGCACGAATGGTAGTGTCGCACAATTCTCCGGGTTCAGGCCTCTGGGCAACGTGCAGTAGATTTCCGCGGCCGGGAGAAGAGAAAACTCGGATCTCGCTTCGCTGTCCACGTGGCAGGAGACTCTTCGGCTTCAGCAGTGGTGGGGACCCCTCCTCCCACGGTCTCCCGCACCCCGCGGCCCGCGGCTCTTACGGTCCACCCCGGGGGCGGGGTGTGGGTCCAGCCCCTTAAAGGCCCGCGCCTCCTTTCAGTTCCCAAACTCCGGCCGCTCCGTGCCCACGGGGCCCTGGCGCTCCTCGCCCTCGCCTGGAAGCCCGGGCCACGCAGCTCCCTGGCCTGCCTCGCCCGGCCCCCGCGGGCGCAGAGCGTGCGTGCGGGCGGGCGGTGACCCGCTCCGCGTCGCCGCGAGGCCCCCACGCCCGCAGCGCGGCTCCCGCTGGCCTCGCTCGGCTGCAGGACTCCTGAAATGCCAGCGGCCGGAGCAGGGGTGTTTAAAGAGTGTCAGTTTCAAGCTGTAAGTCGCTTTGAAACTCACACAACATTCTGTTAATTTGTTCCCCGTCAGCGTAAACGTATACTCCCGTTTTCTAACTTAAGGACTGACTACTCCTGGTATATTGATAAATTCAGAAATGTTTGCCATGAAGTCTTCGCTTGGACCTATTGTTAAGAACAATGATATGTTATATTTTACTTTCTCTACTGCTTTAAGTGCTAGAATTTTATAGAAAATGGACTAAACCTGCAAAATTTCCCATCTATTCAGAAACGGCGAACCCCTCCCTTAAAAAAGCAAAACAAAACTGTGTTTGTTAAACTTAAAAAAATTCTGAGAAAGATTAAAAGTGAAAGTGCTAATATATCTTGCTTTACCATTCTATAAGCATTTCACAAAGTGAAATTTATATATCTTGCTTTACCATTCTATAAGCATTTCACAAAGCATTTCACATTTATTTCACAAAGTACAAGCTCTCTCAAAATAGTTACTTTGTACTTTATTCTCCAAATGTATGCTTCCTTTGAGAAGTAATAGTTTTATCATCATAATTGTCTTGGGTGCAAATTAAAGAAATTCGAAAGATAATTGTGGAGAAAAGTGATATGTCTTATTCCTGCTACTACATAGTAATGCTCTTCTTTATATTTTCTCTCAGGTTTACATACTAAGGAAAGCTAACTTTTAGTGAGCACTTACTACTTGCCAGCACTGCTCCAAGTGCTTTTATGGATGAATGTGTGTGGTCTTCACAGCATCCTTCAAGGTAAGTCCTATTGTTGCCATTGTCCACAGGAGCCAGCTGATGCGTCCTGTGCAACTGAATAATTTGCCTGAAGTCACAGTTTGTCCCTAGCGTAATACAGATTTGAATCTGGTAGTTAGGCTACAGGGCCCATGTTCCTGCTGCTATACTACCAAGACAGAATTTTCTCCTCTAAAAGAGAGGTTCTTGCTTAATTAGTTAATTTAAAATCAAAGGCGATGTTTTAATTGGTTTGTGACGTTTCATTAACACTTTGCTCCAAATCTTATGCAGGAAAAAACAAACAAACCCACTGAACATTGATGGAATACTAAAGGGCATAGTTAAAGTATGTGTTCGTTCATTGTGCTGCTGAATTTTATTGAAATGAAAACTGTGTGGGGACATGAAACCTTAATGTGAAATGTATCTTTGGGAAACAATTTTGATAGCATTTATGTAGAGAGGGCAAGATTAGAAATAAAGGCAGGTTGGAGCAGCCCAGGCAAAACCTGGAAGAGAGTCCAAGGATGCTCAGACCTCAGGCTGATGTTCGACAGTTGAGCCACCCACACAGACCCCTGTTTTCAGGACAGCTTTTTGAGATAGCTCCAGGGTTTGAACTTGACAGATGCTAGGTGGCAATTTTGAATTTGATTTTAAATTTCTAAACATGTTCTACTTCACCCTATTTGGGAGATTAATAGGAATAGAGGCCAGAAAGTAAAGAGGGAGGATTAAATGAATATGGACTTGGGGCAAGGAGTTCAAAAGTGCCCTTTAATGTAAGTAATTCATCTCATTAGGTGGGCAGGTACTTAGCATATTTCCTTGTACCTAGCTGTTACACATGATAGGTGGGAAACATTTTGGACAAATTGCATAAGTGTTGTGGATGCATTGGCTTTGTAAAATTATAATAGGTATTAGTTATAGGTATTGCAATCAGTGCTATTTCTGGTGAGCATTATTTTATTCTTAGCTTCTTGGATCTGTAATACCAACCAAGCCAAATACCTGCTGAGAGCATTTACAGCCTTAATGGAAGACTAAAGAGCATTTAAAAGGTTATGTTGAGCATCCAAGTATGTAAATATGTTCCTAATGTTGCTAATAATCAGTTGTATACTAAACTTCATATATAAAATCAGTGGAAAACTTACTCTGAAGTTATGCAATAAAGAGTGAGCCAATCATTATGATTTATAAACTTATTCGAGAAGGTAATAGTCATATAATTTATAATAATTTTAAAATTTTTAAATATTGCATCATTTCTTTAGATAATGGAGGCTGGGAATAAGCCACGTGGTTAATATTGCCTGTTTTTATTTCTAACACATTTGACTGATATCATATGATGTAAGATTTAGGGGGGAAAAAGTCCAAAGATACACAATTGCCCTGTTTCCGCATATAGAATACATCATAATGAGTAATACCAGCATGGATTTTAATTTTATTTATCTGAATTTGAGTGGATATGAGGCCTAAAATATTCAACTTATAGCTATATCTGGCAGAGCAGGGATAAATTGGTGGTAGAATAAACTATGATGCAGTTAACTAAAAAACAGTTTAAGAAGTTAAGACCTTTTAGATAAGAATGTTAATTTTGTCAACTGCAGCATTTTATTTAAAGTTCTTCGGGGCTGAGCCCCTTTGGTAATGTTGGTGCATTTTGTGTTTTTACATATTGAAAATAAGTGTTGAACTTACAAGAATGATGTGAGAAAAAAACTGTAAATACCTGTTTAAAGTTTTCATAGCTTAAATTTTTAAGAAGTCATTAAAATTTTAATTGTTTAGCATTTAAATTATAAAATGTAGTTTAGGGATTTTACAACCTTAGGAAAGCTCTTAAAATATAATTTCAAAGGACACTATTAGGTATAACTGCATACAAACATGTGTACAAATCCTTAGAAGGACAACTGGATAAATTTTTACAAAGTAAACACACCTTTGTACACAACACCTAGATCAATAAATAAGACCATATCCATAGTCCAGAAACGCCCCCTTGTGTGCTTCTCCCAGTCACCAAAACAAAACTTTTAAACTATAAACATATGGATTATTAGGTTAAAATGTGCATTTTAAGTTCTCATAGATCAGGAATGAAAAATAAATTTACTACCAAACCCTTGGATGAGTACATAATGATGATTAGGAGAAATAATAGAAACTACAAATCAGTTTTCCATACCTACTCTCTTATGACCTAACCATCTATGATAAACTTGCTAGGAATAAATTTGTGTTATTAAGTCAGAAAATACAAGAAATCTATTATTTATTATAGTGCTTAATTTTGTCAGTAGGCAAATAAAAAACATTCCTAGTTACATCCACTAAAAAACATGAAACAAAACAACCTTCTAGAAATCATTATTGCTTTTAATTCAGTTTTTATTTTTGAAAATAAAAATGTCAAAAGCAAGATGAGATTTGAGATTAAACGAGATTACCCAATAGGTTTCCCAAATACTATATTCTAAAATGTTAAGAATTATAATCTAGAGTCCTCTATTGGAGAAAACGAGTTGTCTTGTCATTGTGGAACTATAAATAGCAGAAAATCTAGATCTGTATGCAAAAAAAAAAAGCTACATTTAAAGTTGTGGAAAGTCCAGTTTTTAATATCACTGAGGAATGGCACCCTAGAAAATATCAGGGTATAAGTTTAGATCAAAGTTTTACTTCCTTTTTTCAAACAAAATCTCTTGTTGCTATTAAAGTAGTGTATACCTAAGGTTATACTACAAATATCTGTACAACCTCACTCATCACATAGGTAAAGATTGATGAGTTTGATTACACCAAAATCAAGATACCATGTTCATCAAAGACACTATTAAAGGAACGAAGTGGCAAGAGTTGTAATTCAGAAAATCAGTACTGGGATCATATATAGATTATTTTTTGAAAAGAAGAGGAAAAGGAAGAAAGGAAATCCCTAATAGAAAAATGGGCAGTAGATGAACAGGAAATCTGAGTGGCCAAGAAACATATGAAAAAAGCTAAATTTCATTAGTAACGGGGAGAATGTAAATTAGGCCTGGAGTGTCGGTACCAGACTGGCGTTATGAACTGTCCTTTTCTGTCCAAATGCATTCGGTTCCCTTAAAAACCTGCATTTTGTTTGTATCGAATTATAATTAATCTGTCTGGTAAAAGCCATACCTATGCACTTCTTTCTGAAACAGGGTCGTGAAACTGCTCTGGGACAACTTCCTTATGATTCCTAGAAGCCCTGGTGGCTAATCGGGAGGCTGTGTGCGGCACGCCCTTAGGTTCTTAGGGGTTTTTTGTTCACTCCCTATGACGCATCACCTAAAATCTTCCTGAGGTTTCAACAGTGTACCTAACAATCTCACCCTTTATCTGAAGTTTATACTGAGGCGTGTTTTAATTTCAGTGCACTTTGATTTTTTTTCTTCCCTTGAAAAGCTTCAGGTCATCTGGAGAAACAGCATTGTTTTCAAATCCAGTAAGTCCTGGTTCCTTTATATTTTCTCTAAATCCTGTTCAAAAACTATATACTTCCTTTTTTTTTTCTTCTTATCTTCCTCCTCATGTACTTTTTCATAGGCAGCTAAAAACAAAAACAAAAACAAAACTAAATGAAAACAGTTGGTGCTTTCAACAGTCTACCTAGAAATATCCTTATCGAGATGCGGGAGTTCCCTAGTACCTTTTCTATTCCCACCTTACTGCAGGTGGCAGTTTCACCGCTGTGTGTGTGTGTGTGTTTGTATCACATGCTGTTAATACGCAGTAATACTCAGGTCCCTGGTCTCAGTCTCTGGGGTCAATGTCACTGCTGTCTTTCAAGCCTTCACTCATGGTCTCTTGAAAGAGCTCCAGCTTCCGTCCACCAGCTGGGCCCAAAGCTAGTGCCACATGTTTTAGTATCTTGTTAAGGCAGACACCCTTTTTCAGATACCGAGTTCTGTTTTAGTCATCTATTGTTGCGTAATAAACCACTAAAAAACTCAGTGGCTTCAAACAAAAACCTTTTTTATTATATATCTTTCGATTCCAAGAATTGACTGGCTCGACTAAGCAATGCCTTTTACTGGAGATCTCTGATGTGGCTGGAATCAGACTGGGTTGGGACTTGACGTCCAGCCCCTCAGTTCTTCTCCGTGTGACCTCTTTCTCCACATGACACCTCATCCTTTAGGGACTTTCCTCAGGTCTTCACTGGCTAGCAGCATAGCCTGGGTTTCTTTAAGTGTGGTTCAGGACTCTGAGAGAGAGTGGAAAATGCTAGACTTTCTTAATGTCGGGGCACAGGAATCTTAAAGTGTTACTTCCTCTGCATTCTATTGGTCAAAGCCATTACAGGCTGTGCTCAGATTCACGAGGGGGCGTAAACTCCACCTGCCAATGCGACTAGAGACACGTGCATTGAGGGACTTGCAGAACCATCTGGGGTCTTCTTTGAGGACTTGTCATCCACACCCACCTTCCCATCTTCACCTTTTCAGCCTGGAACAACCAGTCTCTATTGTAACCAGGGGTGAGAACATTGGCACAGCCGTGGGCTCGACTGCAAATGTGTACTTGTATCTGTCCCGCGTAAGTGCAAACTCCTTCCCGTGGGGATGACCACATGCCACCCGCCCGAGACCCTGTTAGTTACAGGTGCAGAAGCCCTCACTTACTGTCGTCGTTAGGTTCTGTGACTTTAAGTGACACAGCATATAACAAACCAGTTTCACCATAGGCTCATTGATACAGATGAGCATTGTTTCTACGGCATCTCATCAATGTTACAATGAAACCACGTTGAATGAAACAGCGTTATTTGAGGACCTGCTGTACAACTGGGCTCACTACTTGATAGAATTTGGGTCCTCCGCTGTCATCCTCCAGGATTCATCTGGGGTTATAAAGGTAAAGCCAGCGAATCGAATGGAGATATAATAAAAACCTCCACTGCATCCTTCGGATCTTCAAGGGTGGCAGAAATCTCTGCCTTTTGCCTCGAGACGTGATATTGTTTTTACGTACAGGCTGGGCTGGGAGCGGGAGGAGGCAGTTTCAGAGCTTCCATTTGGCCCTTCCCACTGGAGTAGCTCATGCCCGACAGGCCACAGAAGCAGTGTGGGGCTTCCTGCCAAGCACCAAGCCTATCTAGTCCAATTATACATCTATGCATTCAGCTCTGCTGGCTGGTGCAGGAAACCATTTGTCACCTGGCTTGTGAAAGCGCCCACTCTAACTGAGGCAGGCTGGTGGGGGGGGCACAATGATAATTTAGGTCTTGGGTGTCAAGGTTAATTCAGACCCTATGTCCTTTAAGTGTCCGGGAATTCTTCTTGCCCCAGTGTACTGAAGTAAATGGCTCTATGTCCCTTTGGGGGAAGGACTTGGAGACTCCTCTCAAACAGACTTGCCATGTGTGACAGAATTCTTCCTCCTGGGACCCAGTGCATCCTTAGTCAGTGGTTTTCCAACCTGAGTGATGGCTCAAATCCAGAAACTAGGCAGAGTATGGTAATTTTTCATTGTGGTGACTGCTCTCAGTCTCTTGAAGATCCAGCCTTGATTTCTCTTGATTGTACTGTGCGAGCAATATGCTTTTTGGCTGTTCATCCACCCTGTCCCTCAGGATGCCATGTTCTATTAATCATCTCCATATCTCAGTGGGTCAGACACCTCCCTACCTTCCAACACCGTCAATCTAAACTTGCCAGTCACTACAATAGCTGCCTACAAGCTCCCCTTTGTTACTTCAGGACTCTGCCCCCCCATCACGATCAGGGAGCCCAGCCCCCAGCGTCAGTCCAAGCCTGCAGAAGACAGCCACACTGACCTTCACAGCGAGGTTGGCGCCTCTCACCCCAGCGCTTTCCCCGTTGGTGAAAACAGAGTGTCCTCTGGGCTCTCCCACAGGACATTGTTGGCCCTGGGTTTTCCGGCCTAGCATGGCATATCCACTCTAGACCATTTGTGAACATTTGTCTGCCTGTCTGCTGTGGCAGTTCTAGCATCCTCTCCATCCCAGGTAGCCATGTTTTCTACAAGCTTCTCAGGGCCCTTCTAGCAGTGTTGGCATCATTTGCCAGGAAGCTCGTCAGGGTCAAAGCCGGTGCCATAGATCGTGCTCCATAGTGATCAGTTTGCCTTTAGACAGTTTTTATTTTCTACCCACTTTGATCCAACACGCTCAGGATCCGTCCCAAATGTACTCTCTTGGCCTCTGCTGGGGGGTGTGTGTGTGTGCGTGCGTGTGTGTGTGGTCCTGTGGCTCCTTTTGGGGGTGCAGTCTCTTTTCCTCCCTCAGCGGCTGGGTTCGGTTATGACGTAACCCTACTTATTTTTTTTGATGGCCAGAAAGGGAGGTGGGGTGGATGGGGGCGGGGGAATGCCTGTGGTCTCTCAAGGTAGAGGACTCAGCTCATCTCAAGCAAGGCGGGAGCACTGGCTGGCCTTTCTCAAGATGAAGTGGGCCACTTCTACAGGCCCAGAGGCTGGGGAGAAGGTGGAAAGTCTAGATGCCCTCATCCTATGCCTTAGGGTTAACTGCTTCCCAACCGGCCCCATCCTTGGGTAGACTGGCCCAGCCTGAGAATTCAGCCTCTTCTCAGGTTCTATTACTTTGTGATCATTGAGTCTTGGACTTGACCCTCAGTCTTTTCTGGTCTCTGCTCACAGGAGACGAGAGTCTCTTTGTATATAACAATTTTTTTCCTTCACTAGGGTGAATTTCCTAGGTGATATTTTTATAAGCAATACCACCGAGATAGAGTATTACTTTATTTAGAGTTCTTGATATATGTTGTTACACTGCCTTCAAAAAAGGCTGTGCTGATTTGTACCCCACCTACAACAGATGAGAGTATCTCTTTTGTCATATTTCTACAGGAGTGAGAATATTCATTTAAAAACTATCACTCTATTATTTTGATTGGTAAAAATTGTATCTCCTTATTGCTTTAATTTGTATTTCTTTGATCACTAGGGATGTTGACAATTTCTTCATGTTAACTTGTGTTCTCTCCTGTGGTTTGACTGTGCGTGCTTAAACAAAATAACGTTATAATAAAGCTATTTATAACATTGTATTTGCTATAATATATAGTAAAGTGATAAAGTATACTATATATTGCATGTGGAATAGACAGTATTGTATATTAATGTAATTCACATACCATACAATTCACCCAGTTAATAGTGTAGCGTCCACTGATTTTTAGCATATTTACAGCTTCATGCAACCCTCACGATTAATTTTAGAACAAAGTTAGGTACTGGATTTTGGGAGGAGCCCATGCAAGTGAGGAGGGAATGAAGTCGCTTTCGTTTCCCAGCCAGTTGACTTCTTTTCACAGGTATGTCTTTGTTGCTCTTGAGGATGAGGCCTCATTATCATGTATCTTTGGTATTCTGTTTAATGCCTGTAGGAGTGCAAGAAACCATTTATTGAACTTAGAAAAGATTTTTTAAAACTTATCTAGTTTTCCATTTTGGAATTTTTATATAAATGTTTGTGCTCTATGCAAATAGCAGTAGTAACTTCTTGAGGGAAATGACTATTTTTGTATGTAATTAATAATGTTTGTTAGTGACGACTGATAAGGAGTATATTTTTTGAGGACATAGCTAGATAAATTTGCTACTTACCAAATTTCATGCTTCAAATAGAACATAATTTTGCCTATACTGCAGAATGGAGTCTGCAGACATGTAAATTTTCCTTAAAGACTTATATTTTGTGGATTATTTAATAATGTACTTTGTGTTATAGACGGGGTTTTAATATAATTTTAATGCTCTAAACTCAAAGCATATTTATAGAGAATTTTCAACAGTTTCCATTCCAGAAATTATTCAGGAAGCTTTGTTTTTGGCCTAGATTCTTGTGCCAAAAATAGATTACCAAAATGGGAAGGAAAACTTTCTAATGAAATAATCTTGGACCATAAATCATTAACTAGGTTTTAAAAAGTCTCAGTTGTGACTCATTCTATTCACAAAATAAATAAATAAAAGAAAAATAAAGGAAAATTGGTAAGTTTACTTGTATATTTCTTCTACTGCTGCAGCATTTTATTTTTTATCATGCAGTTTTTATTTTTTATCATTTTAAAATTTTATTTATTAAAAAAATTTTTCAATTACAGTTGACATAGAGTATTGTATTAGTTTCAGTTGCATAACGTAGTGATTAGACATTTACATACCTTATGAAGGGCTCAGCCAGATAAGTCTACCCATGTGACACCATTCACAGTGTGTATGCATTACAACATTACCGACTAATTGTAAGGGACCAGATTTTTATAAGCCATTTGAAAACTGAATGTCCTAAGAATTTCAAAAGGCACGTGATTTATTATTTCTGCCTTACTCTTTGATGCCTTTAATTCTAATGTAAGATATTGGAGGACAACAGAAAAGTGGACAATCTAAGTAATGGATTAGTTAATTAAATTGACTGCCTTTGTGGCTGAAATAAGTTTTAGAAAACTCACAAAGTCCTATCGTACCTCAGGGACCTGCTGAGTGTTCTACGGTGTGCAGGACATTATAGTTGATGTTACTGGGAACACCAGCCCTAATTTTTAATTATCCAAATGATCAAGAATATAGGGATGCTTTTAATAAAGACAAGGGTAAGCTACAGGTCAAGATGTTTACTTATGGGTCAAAAACACTGAGCTCCCTCGATTTCTGTGCTCATCAATTATTGTCTATGTGCCAATTCTCAAATGTATATAGTAGCTGTTATGGTTAGGAAAATACAAATTCACTCAAAAGCATTGCTAATTTTGTAGTTTTTTAGTCAATGTATATTTTTGAATTATGAAGGTGTTTTACCACTAAAACAGAGTTCTTGAAATATTTGAAATTTTGGGAAAACCACTGGTGGAGGTCTGTACGTTCAGCTGTTAATGGCTTTGTAGCTGCAAACGTTCCTTCAAACTAATCACTGCCTGCTGGTTACTTGGTTTTATGGACCTTGAAATCATTGGATTTCTTCCTATAAACTGAACAGTGATTATAGGAAAATTAATTCCATAGGAAAGTTCAAAAAGAAGTTTCAGTGGCCTTCGTAAGATGCCAGAGCCCTTAATGCACCATTGTGAAGAAATTGCTTCAGAGGGCCCTTATCTACCTCACGATAGCGTCATGAGGATCTGAAAGAGAGAGTGTTCTCTCCATTTGTGGACCAGGACACTGAAAGCACAAAGAGGTGAGGTTATTTGACCAGAGTCTCAAAGTGAAACACAGAGCTAGGACAGGAGCTTAAGTCTCTGAAACTTTATCTAGTACTTTTAGAGTAAAAATGACCATTATGATCAAAAATTATAAAACATGTTCTTGTCAGGCATGGACAATGGATTTGCCAATTTCTGTGGATATTAGCTTGATGTAATGAGCTAGGGAGACTTGCTAGAATACCATGTGAGATATATCTCACAATATGAACAAAACCAAGATGAGCGTTATTATTTTGGAGATGCACGTAGTGAAGTGATTTCCTGTAATTATTGTTCTTATTCTTTGATGGGACGGTTGAGATTTTCTTAATCTTAATGGAGAAAATGAACAAAAATACTTTAAAAACCTATTAATGCTATTTCATCACTAATTTGTAACAAAAATCGAAGTAGAGAGTGAGCTTACTGTGTAATCTCATCTTCGAGATGAGTCCCACAGTCTGCCATCGCCAAGCACGTGGGCGGACCCGACACTACCACAGTTGACTTTTAACTGAGTACGTTTGCATTTTTAAAAATTTACTTCTTTTTTATAATTTAAACATAGACCGACATAGATGTCTAACAACATAAGAAAATGACCAATGTTTAAAAGAACTGTGTTGAGATCCACTGGTGCAAATAAAACCAGAGAACTATTTTACATTAAATTGCATTGATATGGGAGGAGGTTTTAGATATTTATCATTGAACAGTAGGTATTTTTATTTTTTAAATGTTGGGTGATCAATAGAAACTCATCAGCTTTTAAACTGTGCTAAGTAAGAACAATTCAAGAAGAAGTAGGAATAGGAGGGAGAAAGAAGGAAGAAAAGAGAAGCAGCTGTCCCTTATCCTTCCTGCTTCCTGTAAGATAGACCACAGTCTTAGACTAGTACAGTTGTTTAAATTGGGTAAAGTTAAGTTCGTGAAAATTCACTGTTTTCTCATTATGCTGCAGATTGGTGGAAATGTAATGACCGAGAGTTTTGCTTCACACTCTTGCATTGGTAACCATTAGCTACCAGTTTTATTCTATAAATGAATAGATTAAAATTCCTAAGTAAATCCATACATTTTACGATGCATAGTGAGGCTTATTCACAAAGTGGTTTTTTCATTGTTGTTATTTTCTTTTCTTTTTTTTTTTCCTTTTTCAGCAAGAGGGTCCTACTTCAATTTCTCTGCTTGTGCTGGCCACTTGCCTTAGAGATAATGGATCTAGAAAGGTTCAATAATAATTTCTAGTAGTTACTAGAGTTTCTTGCTTTCCATATCAAACAATGCTATCTTTCTGGTAAACAGTGTCATCTTTTCCCTTATGTTTGTCCTGGAGTCGTCCATACAAATTTATATCCCTGTCAAAACCTTAGTGTTCTATCTACAGATATCGTTAACCAGAAAAGTCAGGTCACTTACTAACGTTAATTTAAGTAGGTAGGGGAACAAATGGAATTAGGGACACTCCTAATTAATTAGTTTGTTCACAAGACATAAAAGAATTTTCATGGTATTTGTATTTCACATTGCCGTGTCTCTCGTTATAGTTTCTGCAGTTTATAGAATTTTTTTTTTTAAAGTTTTTACTCTGGCTTCTCCAGATTTGCATATGTAGAAAGAAAAATATTAAATGATCTCTTTGAAGTTGGATATTGTCACAAATCTAGTTTCTCTGTTAGTCCGTCTTATTTTGTTTTCTCTGTTTCTTCTCTCTCATTTTCACTCTACTCTATTACTCTCCCAACACATTCCTACTCCCAGAGACAGTTTCCAAAATACATTTTTGGAAATCCCAGTTTACCTTAATTTCAGTTTAGAATTTTTCATTTTATTTAATACCCTGAGAAGCACTTTTTAATGATCTCAGTCATTTACACTGTAGTATGAATAAGTCTATTTGTTTTCTCTCCTACCCCTTAGATGGGGGGGGGGGGGAGGGAGGGAGAGACACAATAAAGATAATGGATCTTGGAGAAGGGTGCCATCAAGTGGGGAAAATGACAAAAGAATGGAGAGGCTAAAAACATTGAAAATGAATTTATCTATTTACAATGTACTCAGGACTGAAAGCTTTCCCCACTTAAAAAAAATCATCCCAGTTAGTTAATCCATACTTACCTGCAGGCAACTAGACAACTTAAAGTGAACAAAAGAGAAATGGGTGTGATTATGTTAAAAAAAAAAAGAGGTAGAAAATCACGCTTTGCAAATATTGAGCACAGATACTTCCAGTTAATCATGGTGAATTGGGCAGATGCATTTATTTGTGTTGTCTCTATAAACCACACTAAAAGGACATTAAAGGATTAAAATGGAACAAACCCACAAGAACAAAGAGAATGGAAGGAAATGACAACAGACAAAAGATGTCAACAAAGATTTGGGAAAGCAGATGAGTGATACCTGATTTAGCAGTTTGAATGAGGTTGAAACTCAAGAGTGTGGGTGGAGAGCCAATTTCTCTGGGTAGAGCTGCAGAAAGCCACAGGAATTTGTAGGAAGCAGAAACCTCTGAGAGACGATGTGCTAAGCAGCACTGACGTTTCGAGAACTGTTTGAAAGACTTTACAAGTTGGCCTCCCAGGTCATCTCCCTCACCTCACAGAGCAGGGCAGCTTGCCTCTCCCCAACTCCTCAGGAGACTGGAGGACCAAATAAGAAAATATTGGGGAAACAATATCACAAACCTTGTACAGTTTAGCTATGTAGATTTATGGTCATAATAATGAATCGTAGAAAGGTGATTCATTATGCTTTACATGGGGTGGAAGGAAAATGGTTTGTTTGTTTGTTGGAGGTGAGTGGGTGAGAAATTAACTTTTTACAGAAAGAAATAAAAAAAAAGAACAAAACAAAGATAAAGAAATAGCAAAATAAAGGGCTTATTTCGAGATATAGTAATATAAACGAGAAGAAAGCCAAAAGGGCAGGGAGTGGCATCTCTACAGAGGGAGATCCAGAATGGGAAGGAACACTCCCTGTCAAGTATCAGTCATAACTGACATTTTAAAAGAGGACTTTTAGGAGTTAATTTTTTCATGCCCTTGTTTTATTCTCTGCTTTTTCATAAATCACATCATAGTATGGAAACAAGGAAACAAATTATTATTTTTAAAAAATATCCATATGGTTTTGAACTTTGACATAACTAAGGATGAAACAAAGAAAAATGTTTCAGAGTGAATCTTCTTTGGAAGTGTTAACCTTTATTGCTTTTCTTTTGTTCTTTCTTGATTTTATTGGTTTTTAAAATTTCCTTGTTTTTCACTCTGCTTGGTTCTATTTTCTTCGTCATAATAAGAACAAAATAGTAACTCTCCAGGTTCTGTGTTTGTTTAAAAAAAAAAAAGAATGACAAGAGAGAAATTTAGAATATCTGAAGTTTTTTTTTTTTTTTTGAACCTGGAAATTGAAGAAAGTAATAGAATGGCAGAGGTTTTATAACTGGCTATTCTTTACCATGAATCTTGCATAGATTCACTTATGTTTTCCACTTAAGCAAAATGAACAGGTTTCAAAGAGAGAGAATAAGAAACAAATAAGAAAAAAAAATCCAACACAAATGCTTCTGCTATGGATGGGATAAATTCTGAAGTCAAAATTTACTCAGGTAACAGGACATGTGAGTGATGGATTCCTTTACAAAGGGAAGCTGATTGCTAAAGCAGTTGGTGTACATCAAAAGAATTCTATTCATTTATATATAAAGAAAGAAGAATTAGAGAAGCCACAAATGCTGGTAATATTGGTATTCTTATTGTCCCTAGAATGGCATTAAGTTTTCTAGCCAGTGTGTGAAATCGGAGTTTGAATTTTTATCTTAAATCGATAAGCTTATCAAATTCCAGGAAAAAAAATATATATATTCTCGAAACCCCTTTGTCCAAATGTAAATTTACTTTAAGAAAAGGAGGGCAGGTATTTTACATGCTGAAAGATGCGTGTGAGAGTGATTGCTTTGGATAAACATCACAATATTTATTTTAAATTCTTTTGGATAATAAACCAGGTCATTGGTAGAGAAGACAATCTTTTTGTAACCTGATTCAATGAGTCGATTTGGTACTCAGAATTCTCAGTAAAGTAAGTGAATGTTAAAGTAAATATTCCTGTATGCTGTGTGTACTTTACATGCTTCAAATTATTTAGTTTACACATGGAAACACTTTTTAACTTTTATATGAAATATTTCAGCTGAAATACTTAAGGTAGTGCCTTCAGTGTCTCTCTGCTGCATTAGAAACTCGGAGGATCAAATGTTTTGTGAGAGGTACTTTTTAGAAGGAAAGCTTGATTAATCCTTGGTGGTCTGCTGTTTAATATGACAGGTGGGGAAACTCGTGTGTGTGGTTTATACTTGATGCATCCATGATGATGAAGACAGCCTGGCATGGGGCCTGGAGACTGCATCATCCAGCCCCGTGCTGACTTGCAGGGTGGCTTCCGGCATGCCTCTGAACCATTCGGCGCCTTATACCATGAGCGGGTGGTCTCGATCACTTCACTTTCTGTTCTAAAATTATCTGGTCATCAATAGGAAAAATCTAGCTATTCCGGGATTATGTCAGGAATTGATCGTCCTAAACTTAAACATTACTAATACTTCTTTATTGAGACATTTATGAAACTATGCCGTGGATGAAGCAGAGCTGTGTTCCACCTGGTTTAGGTTTTTGCTCTCTTAGTGGAGGGAGATTAAAATGCAGTTTAGGTTCAGGACTAATGTCGAGTTTGGATTCTGGAAGATTTACATCATACCGACATCGTCAGATTTTGTAAACAAAATATTCCGAATGCGAAGAGCATGGCAGTATAGACGATGTGGTTCATCGGATGATGGTCTTGATCGTGGTGACACACGTGCACACTTCCTGAGTTCCTACTGTGTGCCAGGCACTGTGCCGAGGGTGTTCCATACCTGGCAGCATTAATTTGTCTCAATGTCGTACAAAGAAGGTAGTGGCATCCCTGTTAACCTAATGAGAAAACTATATGGTTCCGAGTTCAGTCCAGTTCGAACTTATCTTTGCTTTAAGGGGATGAATTCCCTAAACTTAGTTATAGTAGTGTATGCAGCAAAAAAGAGTGTCATTGCGTGTGTACCAAGTGGGAACTTTTTCCTAGCTTTATCGCGAGGTTTTTACCAGGAAGAAATTGCAGTCCCTAATATAGTTACGTGACACTGCAGCTCTCTGTCCTTTCTGGGGACTCCGTGAGACTTACATAGCAGGAAGAATAGGAGAAACCAACTCTTATTGCTATGCTTTGTTCATGAAACTCTTCTAGAATTCATATATGGCCAGACACCTTGCTGCCCCATCGGTCTGTGTCAGCCCATCCTCCCCAGGGAGCAGGAGTTCTTAGGTACGCTACGTGGTTGATCGGCTGTGATATTAATTTCCAGCGACTCAAACACTGCGCCTGATCCGCTTCCTCCTAGAACTGCCTTTGGCATTAGCGCAAGCTCGGCTCTAAGATTTTTTCCATTTCTCCCACGTAGGTTTAATTAAAATTTTTTTTTTGTTTATTTAATTGACTGCTCACAGCATTGCAGCTAGTGGAGCAGAAGAGAGCTTAGACAACATCTCCCCGCAGGAAATCAGACTTTGCTCAGCGGGGAGGCATTGGGTGTACAGTAGTCCCCTCATCCACAATCTTGCTTTTCGGTCACCTACGTCAACCACAGTGCAGAAAGTATTCAGTGGAAAAGTCCAGAAGTCGCGCAGCTGTGAGGAGTAGCGGGGTGAAATCTCGCACCACCCTGCCCAGGCCGCGAATCAGCTCCACGCCGTAGACGCCCCCGGCTCGTTAGTCCACTTGGCAGCCTTCTGGGTTCCCGGATCTGCTGTCACAGTATCGCAGTGCTGGTGTCCAGGCCACCTTATTTTACTTAATAACGGCCCCGAAGTGCAAGAGCGGTGATGCCGACAATCAGACAGGTCAGAGAGGCCGTGAGGTGCGTCCTGCAAGTGAAAAGGTGAGCGTGGCGCAGTAAGATATTTTGGGAGACAGAGAGAGACCACATCCACGTAACTTTTATTACAATTTACTGTACACGTTGTTCTAGTTTATTATTAGTTATTGTTCTTAATCTCTTGCTGTGCCTAATTTATCAATTAAACTTTATCATAGGGGTGTGTGTGTGTGTGTGTGTGTGTGTGTGTGTGTGTGAAAAAACATGGTATATATAGAATTCAGTACTATCCGTTTCAGGCATTCACTGGGGGTCTTCAAATGTAGTCCCTGTGGACAAGGGGCAACTTCTGTACCCTGGGGAGAGGTTCCAGATGGCTTTCTGGTGTCAGGAAATGACATATGTGTATGGCATACTTGTAACTTAAAAATTGGTGCATTTGAATACAATCGAGTTAGTTGATACATATATCAGGAAATTGTACATACATTTAATGCTTGTCAATTGATTTTTTCAGATGATGTGAGACAAATACATTTTTAAAGCCAAAGGTGGTCCTTTTACAATGTGAAGAGTGATTATTTAATTTTCTGTATTTAAAAAAAAAAATTGGATCTGACCCATAACAGGCTCTCCTAAAAAGAGGCAGCTAGTAATTTTAATGCATGCCATGTGAGATATATTAAAATATGTAAAAGCTTGCAAGTGAAAATATAGTAGATTTCTTACATAAATGTCATATTTTTTATTTATCGTGAAATATAAGTTGTACTAACTAAAACCACATTTATGATAGCACAGACTGCATATAAACCTCAGAATTTTAAATCCACAACATGGTCAAAATGTTCGGAAGTCAAAGTTCAACTTTTTAAAAGTTCAACGATTTAAATTTATTGGGAAATCCTTAAGTTAGTGGCTATAAATGATATGCTATTACACGACCTCAGCTTGTTCTGACTTGAAAGGAATGGAAGAAAAGAACTTTTAGGAAACTGCAAGAAAATGGAGCTGAGCTTTTAAACCTCGGTCCATTTTAAAATCAGCGAGGTTTGAGAAAACCTTCAGCATCCATCAGAATTAACCGCTCGGAACACAGGTCCCAGGACTGTCCCCTGAGGCTTCCGGGTTTAGTAGCCAAGGTGGAGAACCCATAACTTGCATTTCTACCAAGTTCTACGGTGATGCTGATGCTCCTGGTCCTGGGGTCACACTTTGGGAAACGCTCAGATTTTCCTGATTATGTATGCAATCATGACTTGGTGCCATTGCTGGTTTCCTTTGCTTGAAATCTTCCTGGTTCTAAAAAAAAATCTGCAAGAGCGGTCTACCTTTTGGTAGTGTTTAAGTCGAGGAATACAATGCTAAAGACTGGTTGTTTCAGCTACCCACTCCTGACTCTGAAATGAGGATAAGGCACCGTCCTATTACCCTAGCACCTGTTACTATGGAAACATGTTTGGTCACCTGACTAATGTTAGGTGAATGACTATTTAATATATCATAATGTTTATCCCTCTTGTCCATCTGTTTTCCAGCTTTGTTAGCTCATGATGGCAATGTTTATTTTTTGTAGTGTTTGTTTATTTGCATACTTCATGGTATTTGTATCTTATTCATCAAACTTACTTTGGCCAACTAACGCTGAAACATTTTCTGGATTCATCATGAGTGACTAATAAATTAACATAGGTGAAAGGAGCAGTTAATTAGTTCTAATCTTTGCAGTAAGGATCATTAGCATTTAATGAGAATTAATAATTTCATAAGACACGGAAATATATTGCCCCAAGCCAAATAGTTTAGTATTGCAAATCGCTATTTAAAATTAATGTGTGACATTTTCACATATTGTTAGAGATCTATAATATTTTTATGTTATACCTCTAGGTCCAATGAAATGTATACTAGGGTCATGTATTTCAGTGTAATTATTAGCGTTAACCTGACTTGAGAATTCTGTCTTACCGTGAAATTCTTGATCCCCTTTTCCTGGCTAAATCCTGCTTCGGTTGAAACACTTTCCTGCTTCCTTTGAGACACTTTCTCTGATCCTCTACATCTACCCTGTCATTCTCGCTCATGGGGTCCAGTTCTTACCCTGTCAGAACACTCACTGCGATTAGTAAACATATGTCTATTTGTATGTTTTTATGTGGTTATTGTTTCTCTATTTGATTCCATCTGCCATGAAGGGCAAAGAACAAAAGGTGAATGAATGACTTAATGAATGAGGACTGCCCTAAAGTCTCATTTTTCACTCTCAGCTGTAAATATATCAAGGATTGTTAGGACAGATCAGGTCTAATCAACTGGAATGTTTCTACACCCAACACTGGAGCCCCCTTAGAAGTCTTAGGCTGTGTTGCCTGATACGGTTTCAGACTTTGGCCTCAAAAAAATACATAAATCCAAATACCTATCCAGTTAGCATCATTTACCATTGATTGTCATATTGAATAGAGATCAGTTTTGATTGTTCTTCTCTCTTAGCTACCATTCTTATGAACAAAGTGGTAAAACTTAAATATAAGCCCTAATGCCACCTTAACTGTGATGGATCAAGGGAGGCTCTAAAGGGTTGAAAGTTGTTATCCGTATTCTCTGAAAGCAGTTGACACTGTCCTGTGCGATTCTTCCGTGGTTTCCTGTATTTCAGCAGGGTTATTCTATGAAGATGCTTTATTTTCCAGAGTAACTTAACTCTTACAAAATCTCCTTAGGCTAAAATCCATATCAAAACAGAGAAAATTGCCTCCCATGCTAGTTCGAGGACATCACCGTTTTAAATAGGGCTAGTTGCATGACAAAATGTGGACACTGTTATGAAATGCAATACTCTATCAGGACATGTAATCCCTGCACCCTAATTTGACAGAGCCTCGTTTCTGCCCACCTCCAGGCTGCCCTCCTTCATCTTGCACAGTGTTGCCATCTTGTCTTCCTGAAATACAGCTGTGATCATACCATGCCTCCTCCTACCCACTGAACCTTCAGACAGCCTCCCCTGGCTTTGGAATCAAGTTCAAGCCTCTCAGGGCATGACCTTTGAGGCCCGTCATGATATAACCTCAGCCAATTTCCAATCTTAAGATCCTCGACTCCCATTAATAAATCTTGCCTTTGGCTCAAACCAAACACTCTCTCTCTTTTACCCACAAGCTGCTTTTTCCCAGTTCTGTGCCATTGCTCTTCTTGTTGGTGATGGCTCCCTCCTTCATCTCTACGTTCCAAATCCTCCTGTGCTTCAAGGATCAGTTTGGTTGTCCTTCATGGAGCCTTCCTAAGCACGTGAGCCTGGCCCCCACCCCTCATCTGGAATAGCGTTTCGTGTCCCTGTCTTATGAGATGACTTTCTACCCTGTCTTATCCTTATTAATATTTATTACGTATATCTATATCTAATTTCCCTTACGTTGAAAAATGACCACTGACAGGTGGATTTCTATTTCATTTTCTTATTTCCCAAAGTGCTTAATAAATAAAGTTCTAGTTTGGCAGGAGGCTGCAACACTGAAGCAATTAGCTGTGAAGTAAATACTATAAAATAGTAATGAAATACTTTTAGTTTCAGTATATATATATATGTTTCATATTGTGATGGACTTCATCCACGTGTGCTAAAATCTTGGTGTATTTATGTTACAGTTCACAACATCCGAATGGCAAATACGGGCGCCAGAGCATGCCAAGCCACAATAATCTTGCTGCTTCAGCATATTATTTTGAGATAAAGGCAATTGAGACACAGTAGAAGGGTTCTCTGCCCGCCCTGCTTCTACCTAAAAGCGGGACATAAATTTCCTGCGAGAAAGGTGTCCTCCGTGTAGCAGAGAGAGAACCTTCTTATCACCCAAGACAGGAAATTGATGCCGAGATGAATCTGTACCAAGAAAAACCTTACTGAAACAACCCGTATCTTCCTTGAGTTTTCCCCGTATGGTCTCTTTCCCCCTTCCTAGTCACAGTCCCACAGTTAGTGTCCCTAGACCCAATCTGTTGTTCCTTCTCTGGTCCCCACAGTTTCTGACTTTGTCTCAGTGGTATGTGAGCTCTCGGGCCTGTCCTTTCTTTTCCTCTCCATTTATTTTATATGACGGCTTCTGTGTACACATGGAAGTAGTAACATAAAAATAACAATCCGTATGCTTTTCTCCTGTCCACCTGTCTTTTGGCAGTTTAATTCTCAGGCCCAGCCACAGAGACTAAGAGGGTAGGGGAAAGTCTTTCCCGACCTACACAAACATTTTATAACCAAGATGTATATATGTTGTTTCCTTAAGGCCTTGACCATCCTGGAGTGAGAGTCAACCTCTCTCTCTGTCTGTCTCTCTGTCTGTCTCTCTGTCTGTCTCTCTCCCTCCCTCCCTTCCTCTCTCTGTTGTTTGTAGAGGAGTCCTGATGGTGAAGCCTCTAGGTGTGGTGGCGGAGGGGACTCTGCTGAGGACTAAGATCAGCTATTCTCAGGTATTCATCCTTCAGATCTGCCTGGTGTCTTTTGTAGCTTCCTTGCAAGTTCTGTTTCCTCATGAGATTTAGTTTGGCTTTCTGTATTGATCAAATTTACAAAAAATTATTGAGCTCCACTTTACTTTGCCTGAGGAATCATGGCTTTAGTAGTTAGGATATTGACCAATCGTTAGGAAAAAATTTTAAACATGGTAGGAAGTAGAAAAAAAGTTCCTATAAGGCTCACACTTAATTTTTACTTCTCCTTTCGCCCTATCCTCAATAACATCAACCAAGAGTCAGGGTGAAAATATTGAAATGCTTTTTTTTTTTTTCCCTGCATGCGTGGGAGCCTCACCCATCACATGATAGATTATTTCAAGAGCCTATCCATTTGAGATTAATTTAATAAGAGTCGGACTTACCTGTTATGGGTCTTACTCATCAAAATGTGACCTAAGTTTAGCTTCTTAATCAGATAGCTCTCTTACTACTAAATTGTGTTAACTATTGATGCCAAAGTTAATTGTTCCGTTTTTGCAAATTCGCAGTTAACAATGAAAGGGGGATCTTGCTAATTGATAGCTGTTCTTGGTTTATTGATTTTACCCATCAATCTATTGTATTTAGGAATGGCTATTGTTTAAATTTGTTCTCCGCAGAAAAGAGAGAAATACATGGGTATTTATTTTATCTGAAACTCTTCAGCGTGAATCCTCTCTTAGCGTAAGATAGAGACCTGACTTGGTGCCTACCAGAGAGCCATCCTGCCCCTCTACCTGTTGCTACAGAGGAGGGGCTATTAGAGCAGGATCTCCCCCCCCCCCCCCCCGCCACCACCACACACACTTAAAACAGCTTCTTCTGCATGAACAGCCTAAAACTCTGGACCATGATCAGAAGATTTTCATTCCAGTTCCAGCTCTGCTTCCAACTAAATGTGCTTGATTACGGATTTATTATGTTTTCAATAATGTAACGAATACCCTCAAGTCTATGTCAAACAAAAGCGAACCCTTGAGAAATAACCCAAATCTTAACCATATGGCTTCCTCCACATCTCATGTCACACCCCCCTGAACTCAGGTAACCCTGACCTTCCCTGGCCTCATGTCACCCCTTGTTCATACTTTTCCTCCCATTTAATATTGTTTTATTGCATCTGTGCGTTTTCTTGAAAGAATTTTCTGTTTCGGTTATTTTTAACCTTCAAAGGGCATCAGTCTGGTCCAGACTCATCTCTTGCATGCAAGTGAGTTGTTATTGTTTAAGCCAGTATGAGGTAGGTTGTTCTGGCACTTGCAACACAAAGACGTATAACTGACCCAAATGACCAGGCTTAACTGAGAACGAAGGACACGGCCTCTTTTCACATTTGCTTATAGGCGTTTGTGGACGATCTGCAGCAACACCCTGATGCTCCTCCTGCAGAAGTGAGGGGAAGGAATTCTCCTGCCATCTCCTAGACAGAATTTTAACGAGGCTGTCTCAGAGTTTACCTAGCCTTGATTTGCGGACTTCCCTCACTATTCCTCAATGTCAGGGTTGGATTTAAAGATGGAAGGAGTGAAGGGGAGCAAGCTAACTCCCTTATTGCAACTGCACATTGCCTCCCCTGCCCCCACTTCTTTCATTCTATATTCAAGGAAGATAGGGAACAGCATGAAATTCCTTTCTGTTTTTCCGAAGGAGATTTTTGTATGTTTGCTTTAAAGATATGGTTTAGCCGTGATGTCAAGGAAGACAATTATATTCTTCTATGTTGGATCACTGATGTCAGAATACAGGGCTATTTGAACGAGCAGGCTAACTCAGGGAGGTAGTTTTTATATCCTTACCAGCAGGAAAATTAATTATTCGACAAACATCTATTACATATCTACTATGTGGCAGTGTTTTAAAAGGTACCTGGGATTTGTTTTTATCAGGCAAACACGAAAACGATTCTCGGAAGAAAGACGTTTATACACACAGATCCCTAGAATCAGGAGGCACGGCACAGCGCGCAGTGCGGGGCTTCATGGGAAAGCACCAGGGTCAGCAGAGAGGCAGAGGGAGTGAAGGGGAAACACGGGCAAGAGCGCTTACAGTGGTTTCTGCAGAAGGAACTGCTGCGGTAGGGTAAACACGCTTAGGCCTGGCTAGTTTTCAACAGGCTCTGGAGCGTAGGGGCTATTTCCAGTTGTCTCTTCCCTGGCGTAATCAGGCAGGTGTGTAAGAGCCTGGGAGGACCTAAGAAAGGAGGTAGTGGAAGGTATGGGTTATGGGTTGGTTGCTCTGCAGGTACAGGTGCGCTTGCAGGTGAGTTCTTTACTATCTCTTGACATTACCTAGCTCTGGGAGGGACAGTCTCTCCCGGGCCAAGGAGGCGCCAGGTGTCAAATCATCAAAGATACACTTCATCTAAACAAGTACTATGTCAGACGGTGAAAAGGAGTAAGACATGGTCCTGCCTTCATGGAGTTCACAATCCGGAGGAGAAACAAGCGCAGACATGTGTTGGTAGAACAGTGTAGCCAGTACAGTGCTAGAATGTACACTGGGTGTACCGAGGCAGGCATCTAGCTCCGATGGGGGGTGGTGCTGGGAAAACCAGAATGGAATCCCTGGAAGAATTAATACTGGAGCTGAGTGTCAGAGTAGGTGCTACTAGACAAGAAAGCCAAAGAGGAAAAGCTCTTGCTTAGAGGAGAGCACGAACAAAAGAATGGAGGCACACAACATGGTTTATATGGTGAACTCCAAAAATATAGCATGGACATGTAAAATCTAAGGCAGGGAGTAAGCGTTTTAAGGTTGGAGTGCTAGGCAGGAAAAAGTCAAAGAGGGCTTTGGGTTTCTTGGGGGTTTTGATTCTTGTTCTGTAGACCAGAGTTACACTGAACAGTATTCTGAAAAATGCTTATATACTGCAAGGTGGTAATCGTGTTATTTTTTAAAGGAAGACTTTATTCAAGACTACTGAACAGGGGAAGAGAGATTGAACTCAACTCCCAGGCAATTGTGTTTTTTCCCCAGCTTTATTGAAGTATAATTGACAGATAAAATTGTAAGATATTTAAAATTGGACAACGTATGATTTGATATATGTAAACATTGTGAAAAGAGTCCCCCATTAGGTGAATTAATACATCTATCACCTTACATATTTACCTTTTTATCGATGAGAACATCTAAATTTTATTCTATTAGCAAATTTCAATTTACAGTACAGTATTTTCTGTCAACTACAGTCACCAGGTTTTACATTAGATCCTCAGATGATATTCATCTTAGAGCTAACAGTTTGTGTCGTTTTTACCAACCTACCCCTATTTCCCCACCTTCCAGCCCTTGGCAGCCACTTTTTTATCCTCTTTCTGTGAGCTCAACTTTTTCTCCCCATGTTTTAACTCATCCTCTCCTCCCATTAAAAAATAAAAGGCTAGGTTGGTCAAATATATTGGAAATTCCCCCAAATTCCATTACTCTCAGACATCTATGATGCACATCAGCATATTAAAGGTTCTGAAAAATAAAAACAAAAACAAAAACTTTGCTTTGTTTAATTCAGTGACCACTAGACTTATTTGACTGTAAAACCTTCCCCACCCCTCAGAACACAATACACACCTCGAGAAACACTATCAGTGAGTGGTGACCCACTGAGCAATTTGGCGCTAGGGAAGGACGGCATTAACTTTGACGTCTATAGATTGATTCTAGCTCTCAGAAGTAACAAAAAGAGATAGGAATGGAGAGGCAGACGTGAATTTTAGAATTATTTCAGAGCAAAGCAGCGCTTTCCAGATGAAACCGAGGTACTGAAGCCAGATCGAGGGAAAGATGATGACATTTTGGGTTTGAGAAGCCTGTCTGAACTTCAAGTGAGCTATCCATCAAGCCGTTAAGGTAGAGCTGTTTAAGAGATATATGTTTGAAACTATTAGATTTTGTTTGATTTAAAGAAGAAAGTTTGTTGAGAAAGAACAGAATTGGACAGAACACAGACCCAGGGGAGGGAACCCCAACCCTTAAGGAAGAGATGAAAGAAGAGCCAAGAGCATGACAGACAAGAAAGGGTCAAAAAAGTAGTCGGGGTCTCAAAGGCAGTGGTCTCATGGGATACTAGAGAATGGGGGGTTGAAGCCAGGAAGAGTGTTCGCCAGATTCCCCTGTAACAGAAGGTTGAACAGGCTTGTGGTGGTTCCCAGAGTCAATGTTAAATTTGTAGGACTTTTTCAAGCCAGGCAATGCCAAGTTAGTAGCTGAAATCAGCCCTGGTGAATGTATTTGCACCACCCAAAGTGAAGTACACAAATCCAGGCTCTTTGACTCCTGTTCTGAGAAGCTAGTTGTTCAGCATTTACTGGCACACCACTGGATGAAGACTAGAAAATGCTCTTTGGGTTTATCAGATAGGAAGTAATTCCAGAGGGGATTTTATTTGAGTGGCGGCATAGAAGCCAGATTATAGTGGGTTAAGGAGTGGGAGGTATGAAAATGGAAAGGCTTTAATGAGAAAGGAAGGCATCAATTATGTAGTAGCCAGAGGATAACATGAACTTAGAGAAAGGAGGAACAAGCATCTTTATAGCTCAAGGGGACATTTCCAACAGAGAAAGTAAGCAAGGCTGAGGTTCAAGGTGCAGGTTTCAGGGGACGGAGAGAGGATGGGATTCGGGGCACAGGTGTAGGGATCTTTGAATGTGAGGGAGGATGGGTTATTATTCAAGACCAGAAGCAAGGTGGAATCTCTAAAAAGGAACCCACATTTGCCATTCAACCTGCTTTTCAAATGTGGAGGACTCCACATTTTTTGTTGTTGCTGTTGTTTTTAAGTAACTCGCTGCTTCTGGCTTTGAAAGCTAACAGTCGCTGCCACTTCTTTTTGGGGAAAAGCCTGGATCTTTCCCTTAGTTCTTCACATGTAACACTATTTAAAATGTTGTATTAAGAATTTAAGGGACAAAACAAATGTGTGAAAAGAAATATAAGTATTGAATTGGGTCTATATTCAAACTAATAAATTCCAATTGTGGGTACTTTAGTGGCCCTGGCTTCTGCATTTGGATGGGTAATGAATAAATCCACTATTAGTTTCTTGCCCCAATTTATCCTGCTTCTCCTGCCATTTTCAGACCCTGTTCAGGCTGCTGTAATCGCTAATGTTAGTCAATTTCTGACCTGACGTCCTCTCACTAAGGAATATGAAGTCAGGATCATGGATGGTTCCTTACTGCCATTTCTAATCACGATAAGGAAAACAAATCATCGAGACTGGAAGGAAAGATTTGTGAGTGCATTCTCTGAGCCAGGATTGTGTCTTATTCATCTTTATATCCTCATTCATTCATTTATTTATTTAATAAATATTTATTGGGAGCACACTATTTTCTGGGCAAAATGCCACAGGCTAGGGATGTTGGGTAAACACAGAGCTTTTAGTATAATGGGAGAGACATATATTAAGGAGTCACACAAATAAATATATATAATTACAAAAGGCAGTAAGCGCTCTGAAGAAAAGTGAAGAGTTATATGAAATATTAAAAAAGAGAAAGCTGACTGAATTTCTGGAGCAGTTGGAGGGCCTCCCTGATAGAGTTCCGAGACCTGAAGGGTGATTCGGATGGAGTCCTTTACGCAAAGAGGAAGGCAAAGGGCGTTCCAGGCAGAAAGAGAAGAACCTGAGGCCGGAAAGCTTTGTCCTCGTCAGGAAACAGAAGAAAGCAGTGTGAGAAATCTAGTGAGAAAAGAAGAGCTTGAAGAGGTAGACTCAGTTAAAGCTTTCGGATTTTATTCTAGGTGCAATTAGCGAAAGCCTTAAGGCAAGGCAATGACATAACCCAGACTGTGTTTTGAAAAGATTACTCTGGCTGTGAAATGAGAGGAATGGAGTAAAACCGGGCAGTCCATTTTAGGGGGAACATTAGTTGATCAAGGGAAACAAAATGGTGGCTTAGACCCAGGAATTTGCTTTGGAGATTGAGAGAAGGGTAAGATTTGGATTAGATTTTCAGAGAAACTGTAATAGTACATTATACCTGTTTATATCTTAGGTAAAATAGCAAGAAAAATAAATTAAAGCATAAGAATTGGAAAGTAATGAATCTGAAACAACTTATCATTATTTACAGATGACATACAGACATACATAGCAACTCCAAAGAACCTACAGAAAAAAAAAAACAACAAATAATGTAAGAGTTTAGTAAGATATCTAATCACAATGTTTAATTATAGGGTGAATAAAGGAAGAAGTGAATACAGAGAAGTGAGGGCTAGAAAGTGGAGAATTATCCATTAAAAATAAAAATAAGGAGAGAAAGAAAAAAGGGGAGAAAAATAGAGAAAAGCAAAGAAAGGGAAAAGGAAGGAAAAAGGCCAAAACTGGTGTACTCTAAATACTTGAACTAGAAGGGTGGGAAACTGTGGTGGGAAGCAGGCAAACAAATTAGCGTTATGATCCGATGCAGTTCCTGGTCTAGGTGTGACTTGGCAGTGGTCACTGAGGTAGGAGAGGAGGTAGTTAACGAATCGAATGACTGACTAGTCGATGGGTCACCCACGCCTGTGTTGAAATGACCCAGGACGGTAGCTGAAGTTGGAATGGATGAAGCCTGAGCCAAGCACCGAGTCTTTCATGAATGAGGGGCAGGAGATGTTTGCTGTGGGGAGGGGGAAAGGGAGGTATAAGCAGATGATTGCTTCTCCAAGGAGCAGGAGTTCGTCAAAAGGGAGAGGAAATAATGTACTGAGAGCGGCAATGGGAAGGGGGATGTTTAGGTGGGTCCTCCGTTCAAGAGCACTGCAGAGGACATGGTAACCCTAAGGGACATTTATGGCTCTCTTAAGGCAAAAAAAAAAAAAAACAAAACAATACAAAACCTGAACTGATCATTTAGAGAAGATGATGACGATAGAGGAGAGTTTGCTAATTTTAGATCAGAATTTTGAAGAGCGCCCGGCTAACTGTCAGCGCACAGTAGATCCTCGATACATATATTTATTGATTGAATTAATAAGTCAACTAATGTTGGATATGGTAGAGAATCCTGTATCATCTGGAGCTTATAACCCAGCCTGATTTGCATGTTGCCGTAAAACAAGCTGTTTGATTTGGAATGCTTCGGCCTTGCTTTCTTTATTTTAAAATTGCATTCAGATATCATGAAGATCCTCAGCTCCCAGTTGGAGAAATTCTTTCTCTTGGAATTCTTTGTTCCTGTATATATACAGGGAGGTTGTAGTCAAAGAGGATAAATTTTCTCCACATTATCTTGTAATTATTATGTGAAGAAGAAGGTTCTATCTTATACTTATGTTTCTGCCAAAGTATCAAATGTCTTTAACAAGGACCTCATCTTACACATCCATACTCATCTATTTTCTCTTCAATTTCCTCTACTGACACCCTGAAGTGCTCTTTTTAAGCACATTTTTAGAGTTGTGACTTAGTCTTCAGACTTAGTAGCGTACTTTCTTCCCCCACATCACTGTATATAGCACTTCAAAACTGCTCTATAATAACTGTAAAGACTTATAAATTTACCATTACAGTGTATTTTCCTGAGGGGAAAAATTACTATCTGAGTTTAATGAATCTTGGCTTTACTTTGAGGTAGCATCTCGTCAAACTAATAATTAACTTAAAACAAAGCAAAACACAACAGGTTTACGTTATGCCTTAAACAGAACCTTTGAAATTCTCGATGAGTTTTTTTTACTGCACCCTTTGTTTTTTTTACTTGACCCTTTGTTTCTTAAGCAAAATGTACATTATTTCTAATGAAGGCATTTATAATTAACTTTAGTAAGTTTGTAACAGCTTTATTAATGTAAAAAATGACATATAATAAACTATACATACATAAAGTGTGCAGTTACCCAAGAAACTATCACCACAATCAAGATAATAGATTTAGCCATCACCTCCAAAAGTTTGTTCCTGTCTCTTTCCAATTTATTTTTTCCTCTCCACATTCCATTCCCAGGGAACCACTGGTCTGCTTTTTTGTCATTCTGGGTTAATTTTGCATTTCCGAGAATTTCATATAAATAGAATGATACCGTATATACTCTTCTTTGGCTTCTTTCACTCAGCACAATTATTTTGAGATTCGTCCATGTCGTTGGATGTATCAATAGTTTATTCCTTTATATGGTGGGTGGTGTTCCATTTTATGGATAGTCTACAATTTATTCACCTGTTAATGGATGTGTGAGTTGTTTCTGGTTTGGGTTATGACAAATACAGCTGCTATGCACATTCACGTACAAGTCTTTGTATGAACGTATTCTTTCATTTATCTTGGGTAAATAGTACCTAGGAGAAGAATTGTGGGATCATGTGGTAGGTATATGTCTTTTTAAGAAACTTTCAAACTGTTTTCAAACGTGATTGTAACATTTCACTTTCCCACCAATAGTGTACATGAGTTCCATTTTTTTTTACACCCTTGCCAACACTTGGTGTGGTTAGTCTTTTTAATTCTAGAAATTCTAAGCTTCTCTTCTGGGGGTTTTATTTGCATTTACCTATTGACTAATAATCTTGACCGTCGGAACATGTGGCTGTTTGTCATCCACATATCTTCTTTGGTAAAGTGTCTAAATCATTTCCATTTTTTTTTATGTTGTCTGTTTTCTTATTATTGTGTTTTGAAAGTTTTTTTATATATTCTGGATGTAAGTTGTTCAACAGATATGGAATTTTAAAATATTTTGTCCCACGCTATAGATGGTCTTAATATCTTTTGAAGAGCAAAAGTTCTTAATTTTGATTATGCTCAATTTACCAATTTTTTATTTTATGAATTGTATTTTTTGTGTTATAGCTATTAAATCTCTGCCTAACCTAAGGTCACAAAAATTTTCTCTTAGAATTTTTTTCTTTCTAGTTTTAGGTTTTACATTTAGGTCTGTGATGCATTTTGAGATAATTTTGTAAAGGTTTGAAGTTTACATCAAAGTCCTTTGTTTATTTTGGTTTTGTACATGGATAGCCAAATGTTTCAGCACCATTTATTGAAAATATTTCCCTTTATCTGATCAAATGGTTTTGCATCTTTGTCAAAAATCATTGGCTAGGTATGTGTGGATTTCTATCTGAAGACTCTATTCTACTCTAATGATCTACTTGCCTTCTCAGTGTCAATAGCACTGTCTTGATTACTGTAGTTTTATAATGAATGAGTCTTGAAATCAAGTAATAAATCTCCAAGTTTGCCATTCTTTGTCAATGGTTGGCATTTGGGCTGTGCTAGATCACTGGCATCTCTGAGAATCATCTTGTTAATTAAAAAAACAGCCTACTGGGATTTTGAGTGTGAACGCATCCATTGGGAAAGAATTGACCCCTTAGGGGAAGGGGGAAGGTAGGTATGGGTAAAGGGGGTCAAATATATGGTGATGGAAGGAGATCTGACTTAGGGTGGCGATTGCACAGATGACGTATTATTAAATTGTACCCTTGAAACCTATGTAACTTTATTAACCAATGTCACCCCAGCAAATTTAATTAAAAAAAGAATTGACAGCTTAATATTGACTTATACGGACCACGAATACAGAATATTGCTTCATTTACTTAGTTAGGTCTTTAAAAATTTTCTCTTTGCAACGTTTTGTAGTTTTCGGGAATCAGGACTTACAGTCTTTTTGTCAGATTTATCTCGAAACCTTTTTTAATGCTATTCTAATATTTTAAATTTCAATCCTTCTTTTCCAATCTGGGTGATTTTTCCCCCCCTTTGGCACTGGTTAGAACGTAGAACTCCAGTACAAGGTCGAATGGAAGTGGTGTTAGTGATCATCGTTTTCTTCCTCATCTTAAGAAGAAAATATTCAGTCCTTCACCATTGAGTACGATGTTAGCTCTAGTTTCATAAATGTCCTTTCCAGTTTAAAGAAATTTGCTTTCATTCCTTCCTAGTTTGCTGAGAGTTTTTACTAGGTATAGGTTAGATTTTATCAAATGCTTTTATGGTGTCATTTGAGATGATCATATATGTTTTAATATATGTTTATATATATTGAATATGTTTAATAGTGTATTAATTTGGTGTATTATATTGTTTGGTTTTGAATTTTATTTTATTTTATTTTTATTATGGTGACATCGGTTAACAAAATCCAGTAAGTTTCAGGTATACAATTTAATAGTCAAGTTGACATTCAAATATAAAGGCAATCTCAATCATAAACGAGCCCAGAACCCACATGACCATTTTGAAAAAAACAAGAAAAATCAAAGCCAATAAATCAAGAATAAAGGGAAAAGCTACAGTAAAAGTCCTGGTGCTAAGGACTTAATTGATTTAAATATAGATTAAAACTAAGCAATTATGGAAAATATGGTCATAGAATGTAAATGTTATAAACCTTGACAATGTAAATGATAATGTAACAATAGAAATCAAGCATGGAGGTGAAGGGAGGAAGTAGGAGAGGTTTATTTGTAATCATTTTTTGATAGTCTTCCAAGTGAAACTCAACAGATGTGACCTGAGGTTACTAAATCAAGAAATGGACAGTTACTGATAGTAAATAGAGCTATAATGATTGCAACGAAGTAAAACAAAACAAACCCTCAAAAGCGGGTAATATACCTTCAACTTTATGCAAAGAAACACACACACCTGTAAAACCAAATATAGAGACACCTATGTTCTTTAATGATTAACAAGTAAATGTCTTTGTGATGCTTAAAAAAAACCAAATATAGAAAAGACTATATATATATCGCAATTGGTAGTAATAGAAAACTTAAGCTGAAAAGGAAAAATAAATACTAAACATCTCTTATACTAATGTATATAAATGAGAATCAATTCACCCATTACAAAAAGCCACAGAATAGATAAAAGAAAAAAACTCACAAAATTCAATCATACTTTTGGAAGAATGAAATATAGTACTATTGAAAAAAGAGGTGATTTGTTATGAGGCAGCTTAACAAACAGACAAAAACCAGACAAGCCCCTGGCTAGTATTATAATCAAATTAAAGAAAAAGGAAAAAAGGACAAATACACAAAATGAGAATGAAAAAGGGAAAATAACTACTGATATAGAGGAAATTAAAAGATCCTGAAAAATACATTTGAAAATATAAGTGAAAAATATTGAATAGAAGCAAAGATAGACAAATCTAAACAGACAAATAACAACAGAAGCAATCGAAAAAGTTGTCAAAGAGTTTGCTCCTTAAAATCTCTAGGTCCACATAGCTTTACTGTTAATTCTTTAAAATATTTAAGAAACAAATAAGTTGAATGGAATTTAAACTGTTGTAAAACACCAAAAACGTAAATCCTTCAAATTATATTTATGAAGAAAAAGTCTTCCAGTGACATCAACACCTGACAAGATAGAGCCAACCCATTTTTTAATAATTCAGTTAACCTCCTAATAAAACAATGGCAATTATAGTTCGCCAGTACTTAAAACATGCCGTTACCAATTGGATTCCTCCCTGGACTTCTTTGACTCATTGGTAGTTCAGGAGTGTGTTGTTCAATTTCCACATATTTGTGAATTTCCCCATTTTCCTTTTGTTATTGACTTCTAGTTACATTTCATTGTGATCAGAAAAAAGACTTTGAATGCCATCTTTTTAAACTTACTAGGGCTTATCATGGGCTATCATATGGTCTGTCCTGGAGGGCATTCTATTTCCCCTGAGAAAAAATGTACTTTGCTTTTATTTGGTAGAGTGTTCTATTTAGATAAATAATTCTCTCTCTCTCTCTCTCTCTCTCTCTCTCTCTCTCTCTCTCTCTCTCTCTCTCTCTCCCTCCCTCCTCTTCCCCTCCTCCCCCCTCCCCCTCTCCCCCTCTTCCGTTCTCCCCCTCTCCCCTACCCTGCCATCCATCCATCCATCCATCCATCCATCCATCTATCTATCTACCTACCCATCCACCCACCCATCCACTAATCCACCCTGCCCCATATCTATCTTACAGTGGGGCCCTTATACCTGTTACCTGGAAAACAGCACCCGTAGATGTTCATATGGCCGGTTTCATCTCATCACCAGATCTGTGTTCAAATATAACCTCAGGGAAGTCTTCTTTGACCACAGTGTCTAAAATTGCACCACAATTCACCACATCCCCAGTTACTCTCTATCTTGTTTCCTGGCTTGTTTTCTTCATACTTTCACAATCTAAAATTATATGATTTATTTGATTTTATGCTTGTTTATTTTCTCTGTCTCCCAGTAGAATATAAGCTCAATAAAAGCAGAGACTTTGCTTCACAGCAAGAGCTTTGACGAATGGGTGTTTGTTAACATTTATTAAATGTCACCTCCTCTTCAAAGTAGCACACTATTTTTACTTAAATAAATTTGTTTATTTGGTTTTACATGCTGGAGATTTGAGAGGCAATTTTCATATCCTGTGTAATTTTTCTGTACTTTTTTCTCTGCTTAAGTTACTATATTTTAATTACATAAAAACTTTTTTTGTCATTGGTTGTGTTGGGAATAGAAAGTTGGACCATCTTAATCAGCTTGCACTGTATTCTTTACAATTTTACATAATTAAATGCAATTCATTTAGCAATTTGGAAGTTTGGCTGATTGAAATAACTACTCTCTCATCCAAATTATGTGTTTTTTAATGTCATCTCTTAATGACCTATGCAGAAGGAAAAAATTATTTGGTGTTTTTACTTTGTCTCTTAACTATCTCTAAGGTCCCTTTTCTTCCCTGTTATCAGTTATCTTTCTCTGCACCCATTTTCTCAGAGTTGCTCACATGTTCATGTGCTTTGAGTCTCAGATACAACCAAACATGGTACTTGATCCACTCACTTGCACTTCCTCTGTCTCTGTGCTTGTCCCCGACAACTTTAGCTCTATGCAATATTTTAGAATCCATTTTAAAATTAGATCAGTGTTTAAGAAGCATGAAAGTGAAAGAGATTGTTTAACACCGTCTGGGATCAAACCACTACCTTGTTCTTATTTCTCTCTGGGCATATTTTGTTGACAATGGATAAGTAATGGCTGCAAGGGGCAGACATGGGCCTTATGTCCTGGAAAGAATAGGAAGCACACTGTCTCATTTAAAGATGGGATTGTTTTATATCCCACACATGATAATATGAAATCATAGGGTTCTTGACTTTTTCCATCTGACTTATCTCGCTTAACATGATATTCTCAAGATTTATCCATGTTGTCACAAATGGCAGTATTTTGTTTTTTCTTATGACTGAGTAATATTCTAGTATATGTATATACCACGTCTTTATCCAATCATCTATTGAAGGTCACTTCAATTGTTTCCATTTCTTGGCCACCATGAATAATGATGCAGTGAACATAAGGCATGTATATTTTTACAAATAAATGTTTTCAAATTCTGGGGGTAGATACCCAGAAGAGGGATTGCTGGGTGATATGGTGATTTTTTCTTAATTTTGGGGGAAACTCCATACAGTTTTCTATAGCAACTGTGTATAAAACTGAAAGCAACAAACCAATAAGCCAAACAAACAAAAACTCTTAGACACAGACGACAGTTAGTGGTTACCAGAGGGAAAACAGAGTGGTGGGGAGGTAGATAAGGGGAAGGAGATTTAATTTGGGGTGGTGAGCACACAATGCAATATATAGATGATGTATTGTAGAATTGTACAATTGAAATCTATATAATTTTATTAACCAGTCACCCCAATAAATTTAATAAAAAAAATAAATTTGTTAAATAAAAATGGGATTGCGGTCCACCCAATGTTTACTGCATTTTTGAATCCTGCCCTTTTTCTGGGAAGCCTTCCCTTTTGTCTGGATCTTTTAAAAAAATTGTCATTTGCATCATACATTCTAGTACATTTTAGTTTTGTAATTGTTTCTCGTCGTAGTACAGTTCCCCCTCTGTCTTGAATAATGTAAGCTTCTTGATGGCAAGACCATGTTTTAGATAGAAAACAAATAAACAGGCAACTTTTTTTCCCTAATTTTAGAAATTTTATTTTGTTATTAGTTTCGAGTATACAGTACATTGGTTAGACATGTATGCAGTTTATAAAACGATCCCCCTGATTGCTCTTGCTCTCCTCTGGCTCCCCACCCAGACATTGCATTCATGCTAACTGCATTCCCTATGAGAGAGGCAACTTTAAAAATATTCTAGATTATATAGTATGTAGGATTAGACTTTTAAATGATGTGTTAATGATCTAATTTGTGCCAGGGAGTCATTTAGATACAATTTCAATTTCCTGAATTTTACGTTAGTAAATAGAAAAGGATCTATCTTTACGAGATACCATCATTTCTTCAGAGTACTTTTTAAGACGTTCTTTCTTTCTATTTAATTATCGACTTAACCTATTTAATTATTGAGTTTTAATAATCGGATAAGCACCTATGATCTGCCTCCTCTCCCCAAAAACAAAATCCAGGACCATAATCTACATCTAATGCCTGCTCTTCATCAACCGGTTCCCCTGCCTCTGCCCACTCAAGTCACAGAAAAGTGGGTATTGTTATCCATCATTTGACAGATCAGGAACCTGAGATTTCTGGAGGTTGAGTTTTTTAGATTTCCCAGCTAGTAAATAGACCATCTGGGTCCAGCAGTTTGAAAAATGGTAATTTCAGCAGAAAGGCCTTATTTGTATATTGTACAAAGAACCCTCTTTTGGTTTTCAATTAATGGCGGCTAACGTGCAGTCTGCTGTTCTCTAGAAGAATATATATAGAGAGATTTATACTGGGTTGTTTTATCCTGACAATATATTGCATTACAGAGGGGAATACACACACACACACACACACACACACACCACAACACACACTTTTCTCCTGTAATTCTATACTATACGGAAATGCAAAGTTAAGGACAGAGACTAATTAGTGTGGCCTTAAGAAACCCTATAGAACAATGCTGTGCCCCCCAAACTCGGGAGAATATCAATAGAACTGAAAGGCGCATCCACTGGACAATACTGAGTCTTGTCCTCAGATAATTATTTCCTTTTTGGATTTAATTTGGATGAAGAATGTAAACCAGGATGCTGGAAACTTTCAGATTGATTGATCCTTAACAACAGAGAGGGAAAGAATGAGTAACTGGGCATTGAGGGTGGGTAAAGAATGGGGAGGTTATCATAGCAAAGAGAGGAGAAGGTCCTCATTAATAATGTCACGTGTGTGAAGCACTTAGATCAGGATATTAGGTTATCCTGTCCTTAGCGTTCTTCACGGTGACCATTGTGGAATAAATACGATTTATGTAATAATTTATTGTATTTCCAGCCTCATAAGAGAAATAATGTCACCAAAATAAAGCATGTCAACAACTTACCCCGAGGTGCTTTACTTAAGTCCCAATTGTAATTATGGTGGGATTATGTTGTTTGTTTGTTTATTTGCACTAACTTCATCACATCCAGTATGTAAGGAAAGAGGGGAAATTGCTCAAAATTATGACTCAGATGTTCTGTTTGTGTTGTTCCCACCACACATAGGCTGGAAGACAACCACGTGGTATATTCAGTACCCATCTGGCTGATGATAGTATGTTCTAAAAGCTGGAACATTGTTAGATGTCACTGTTGTCTTTTTTCAATGGTACAAATCCATATTTCCTTATTGGATTCCAGTTAGCTGAATTGACTGCCTGTGGGGCCCAGTATTTACAAACTTCTTCATAATATTTTTGTCCCTGAAATTAAAAAATGCAGGAAGCGGTTCTCCTGCTTTTTTCCCCAAAGGGAGTTCCCCATCATTTCAAGTGGAAAGACTCTCTTTGACTTAGTAGATATCGATCCGATAGAATGCTGAGCAGGTATCAATTGCCTGAGCACCTCGTACCCCGTACTGGGCACCAAACACAAACCCAGAAGAGAACAGATCTGTTTCCTGCCCTCGGCTTCAGCAGAGCTTTAGGGTCTGCTCTGTGCCTTTTTCAAGCATGGTTTCACCTCTACACTACATAACACGTTCCCAACTCTTCCAAGGATGGAATGGAACTAGTACCAGTATAGATGCGTAGGAGGGAAGTTATTTCATTACTTACAGTACAGACCTTAGGTTATTGGGAACCAATTCTGCCTCTCTCCCCAGTTAAGGAAGGCTGGTGGATTTAGGTGGGTGGGGGGGGAGATGAATATTAAATAAGTATGCACATGAGTAATAACTTATAATTATGAAAAGGCACTGTGAGAGACTTTGTTTACAGATAGACCCTGGCCAACTCTGTTGAGGTGGGGTAGCCTTTTGGACAAATTTCCTGGTTAAATTCTTTTTTATTTTTTTTTATTTAAAAGCAACATTCTGACTATTAAGAACACTTTTTATGGAACATTTGAAAAAATTAAAAAATATAAAGAAGGAAAAATATCATCCTTAATCTCATACACAGAGAAAAATCCTCCAGTGTTTTCTGTGCATCTATATACATTTAATGTTTTTGTAGTCAGTCTGTCACTCTCTTTACTTGTGGTTTCCTCCTTTGATTTTAATTTGAAATGGCTTTTCCCTTCTGCTACCTCTCAGATCATGTAAAGAGTACTTAAGTCTTTCACAAATTCTTTTGTGAGTTCATTTTTTTCTTGCTTTTAAGTCTTCAATTCATACAACTCCATTTTTGTGCAAATAGCCAATCATTCCATTTCTTGATAATTTTTTCACAATTCTGTCTCACTAATTTGAGATGCTTCCTTTATACTACACAACATTCATGTATATATGTACATCTGTTCCTGAACACTCATTTTTTCCCATTAATTTTTCCAGCATCACACTGTTTTTATTAGAATTGCTTTAGACTATGTTTTGATAACTGATCACACTCATCCCAAGTATTTCTAGCGATTTACTCTTACAGTTGAATTTTAGAATCAATCTAACAATTTAAAAATTCCAGTGGAATTTTGATTGGGATTGCCCTGAATTTACATGTTAAGTTGAGAAACACTGGCATATTTACCATTATAATTTTCATATTTAACAACATGCTTTTTTGTGTGTGTGTGGTGACGTTGATTAACAAAATTCAGTAAGTTTCAGGTATACAATTCAACATGGCTTATGTTGTCAAGTATTGTTAAGTTTATTCCCTGATATTTTTGAAAAATTACTTTCTTATTATTTTCAGTAGGATTTACTTTTAATTACATAGTCACTGGTTATTATTGGTTTTTGTATATTTATCTTAATTTTGCTAAACTTTCATAATTATTTCAAATTATTTTTCAGTTGATTGTTTTGAATTTTCTAGGTTGCTGACAGTATCACAAAAATAATGATATTTTTCTCTCTACCCTTTCAATGTTTATTATTTTTATGATTTTTGTTTTAGTATCATGTTACCTAGGATTCTAGAACAATGTTAAATGGGCAGGACACAGTGATGATGTCTGTATTTTTCTGACACTAATGAAAATGCTTGCAGGATACGCAGTTGAGTTTCTAACAAATAATCTTTATCAAGCTAAGGAAGTTTTTTTTAATTCTGAAAAGGTATAAATGTCGTGTGTGTGTGTGTGTGTGTGTGTGTGTGTGTGTGTGAGCTGTTCTTGTAGATGCCTTTGTGTGTATGGCATAAGTTGTTATGTTAGCCTCATAGAACTTATAAGGAAAGTTTTCACCCTTGGTTATGCTCTGGAATAGTATTAGGAATTATCTGTTTCTTAAAGATACAAGTCACTTTTGTGAAAACCATGCCTTTAACAATCTTCTGTGCTTTCTATACTTAGGATAGCCTGGTTTTCTGTTTCTTTTGAATTGATTTTGACATTTTATATTTTTCCTAAAATCATTTCTGCAATTTCTTATTGCCAGAAATTTGCACAATGGATTCTCTAAATTATTATTTAAAAAAACATATATACCCAAAGGAGTTGAAAACATGTCTGCACAAAAACCTGCACACTAATATTATGCTCCACATCCTTGAAAAAGGAGCATCTACAGATAAATCATTTGGAATCCTTCTGCATAGGAGATTTGCTTTTTTTCTCCCCATTTATTTACCTGTGCAAATATTGTTTATATTAGTATGAGTTCATGAGTGGTCATTTTATACTTTGGGTTATAATCCAATACTAATTTATTTTATTGCTCAGATTATTCCAGCCTTGGTTCTTCCGTGCCTTTTCATGGCTTGATAGCTCATTTTACACTGAATAGTATTCCATTGTCTAGATGTGCCACAGTTTGTTTATCCATTCACCTGCTGAAGGATATGTTGGTTGGCAGTTATGAATAAAGCTGTTATAAACATTCGTGTGCAGGTTTCTTTGTGGATGTAAGTTTTCAATTCATTTGGGTAAATACCGAGGAGCACAATTGCTGGATCATATGGTGAAAGTATGTGTATGTTTAGTTTTATAAGAAACTGCCAAACTGTTTTTCCAAAGTGGCTGTACCATTTTGCATTTTTACCAGAAATAAATGAGCATTGTTGTTGCTACACAGCTTTGCCAACATTTTGGATTTTAGCCATTCAAATAGGTATGTAATTGTATCTCGTTTTAATTTGCAATTCTGTAATGGTGTATAATGTTGAGCATCTTTCATAAGCTTATTTGCCAGGTGTTTGTCTTTGGATAGGGTATCTGTTCATACCTTTTGCCCATTTTTAAATTGGGGTGTTTATTTTCTTGCTGTTGGGTTTTAAGTGTTCGTATATTTTGAATAAGGGTCCTGCATCAGTACGTGTTTTGCAAATATTTTCTCCCTGTCTGTGGCTTGCTTTTCGTTCTCATAACAATATCTTTTGTAGAGCAGAAGTTTTTAATTTTAATGAAGTTAAAATTATCATTTTTTTCTTTCATGGATGATACTGAAAGTATCTGAAAAATATCACCAAACCCAGGATCACTGAGTTGTTTTTCTATGTCATCTTCTAAGAGTTTTATAGTTTCGCATTATATATTTAGGTCTACAATCCATTTTGAGTAATTTTTGAAAGGGATAAGCTTTATCTAGATTCCTATTTTTGAATGTGGAGGTCTAGGCATTCCAGCACCGTTACTGAAAAAAACTGTCTTTTAAACATTGAATGGCCTTGGCTTTTTTTTGTCAAAGATCTTTTACTCTAATTGTCTGGGTTTATTTCTGGACTCTGTATCCTGTTCTTTTCATTTGTTCGTCTGTATTGTCACCAAAACCGCACTGTCTTGATTACCACAGTTTTCTGGTAAGTCTTGCAGTCAGGTAGTGTCGCCCTCCAACTATGTGCTTCTCTTTCAATGTTGAGTTGGCAATTTTGGGTCTTTTGTCTTTTCATAGAAACTTTAGAATCGGTTGTCAGTGTCTGCCAAATAAGTTGCCGGAATTTTGATTGGGAATGCATCGAATCTATGAATCAAGTCGAGAAGAACTGATATCTTTACAATATTGAGCCTTCCTCCCCATGTACATCGAATATCTCTCCATTTATTTAGACTTTGATTTCTTTCATCTGTTTTGCAGTTTTCCTCATATGGATCTTGTACGTATTTCGTTAGGTTTATACAAAAAATATTTCAATTTTTCGTTGTGAATATTGAAGGTATTATGTTTTCATTTGTTTATCCTTAGCATTTTATTTTATTATTAGTTTCAAGTATACAATACATTAGCTTAGACATTTATATAGTCTATGAAATGCTCCCTCCAATTACTCGGTCTTCTGTCTGGCTCTCCATGTAGCCATCACATTAGTGCTGACTGTATTCCCTGTGCCATGCTCCCTATCCCCGTGACCGTCCATCAACTACTAATTGGTACTTCTTTAACCCTTCACCCCTTTCTGCCAGCCCTTACCCCCCTCCCTCTGGCCATCACAAGATTGTCCTCTATATTTGAGTCTGGTTTTGATTAGTTTATTCTTTTTTGTTTCTTAGATTCCAATGCAAATGAAATCATATGGTATTTATTGTTCTCTGATTTATTTCGCTTAGCGTAATAATCTCTAGGTCCACCCATGTCATTGCAAATAGTAGGATTTCATTTTTTTTATGGATGAGTAATATTCCATTATATACATGAACTATACTTTTTTTATTCAATCTTCTGTTGATGGGCATTTAGGTTGCTTCCATATCTTTGCTATTGTGAATAGTACTGCCATGAACATAGTGATACACAGATCTTTACACATTATTGTTTTGGTTTTCTTTGGATAAATACCCATAAGTGCAATTGCTGGATCAAAAGGTAGATCCATTTTTAATTTTTTGAGGAACCTCCAGACTGTTTTCCATAATGGTTGTACCGATTTGCAATCCCACCAACAGTGTGTGAGGCTTCCCTCTCCTCCATACCCTCACCAACACTAGTTTTTGATGTACTGATGACAGCCATTCTGACAGGTGTGAGGTAATTAGCTCATTGCGGTTTCAGTTTGCAATCTCTAATGCTCGTGACCTTGAGGATCTTTTCATATGTCTATTGGCCCTCTATATTTCCTCTTTGGAGAAATATCTATTTAGGTCCTCTGCCCATTTTTTAATTGGATTGTTTGTTTTTTTTGTTGTTGTTGAGTTGTATGAGTTCATTATATATTTCGGATATTAATCCCTTATCAGATGTATCATAAGCAAATATCCTCTCCCGTTCAGTAGGTTGTCTTTTATTTCGTTGATGGTTTCCTTTACTTTCAAAAACTTTTTAGTTTGCTGTAGTCCCATTTGTTTATTTTTTGTTTTGTTTCCCTTGCCCAAGAAGGTATATCTGAAAAGAAATTACTAGCAGTAATATCAGAGAGTTTATTGCCTATGTTTTCGTCTAGAAGTTTTATGGTTTTGGGTCTTACATTAAAGTCTTTAATCCATTTTGAGTTATTCTTGTATGTAGTGTAAGAGGTGATCCAGTCTCATTTTTTTGCCTGTAAGGGTATCATGCTATTAATGTCAAATTTCAATTGTTCATTGCTGGTATACAGACAGCAATTTACATTTATTTTCATTTTTTGTTTTTTTTTGTTTTTTTTTTTATTGACCTTGTACCTGCAAACTCAATACAATCACTTATTAGTTCTATGAATTTTTTGTTGCTATTGAATCTGGAATTTTCTGCATAAATAAATCATGTCATCTGGAAGCAAACAGTTTATGTCTTTTTCCCCAATATGTATATCTTTTAACCCTTTCTTTTTCTTATCACATTAGCTAGGGCTTCCAGTACAATTTGAAAGGGAATGTGAGAGGGACATTCATATTTTTGTGAGTGGAAAGCTCCTAGTTTCACACCATTAAGTACAGTGTTCATTGTGAGTTTTATGAAGATATTCTTTATCAAGTTGAGAAATCCTCTAGTCTTAGTTTGCTCAGAATTTTTATCAAGACGAGGTTTTAGATTTTGTCAGGCACTTTTTCTGCATTTATTGATATGATCACGTGAATTTCTTTTTAGCCTGTTATTGCGATTGATTACATTCACTGATTTTCAGTGCTGAACCAGCTTTGCATACCTGGGATAAATCCCACTTGGTTGTGATGAATGAATTTTTTATACATAATTGGAATCAATTTGCTAATATTTTTTGAGGATTTTACGTCTGTGTGCATGAGAGAGGTTACTGTAGTTTTCTCGTTATGTCTTTGGTTTTGGTATTGGGGTAATACACACCGGCCTCATAGAATGAGTTAGGAAGTATTGCCTCTGCTTCTGTTTTATGGGAAAGATTGTAGAGAATTGGAATAATTTATTCCTTAAAAGGTTTGAGGTGTTCACCAGTGAACTCTTCTGGGCCTGGTACTTTCTTTTTTGGGCAGGTTATTAATTATCGATTCAATTTTTTTACCCTATAAAGGCCTATTCAGAGTATCTGTTTCTTTTTATAAATTTTGGTAGATGGCATCATTCAAGATTTTAACCCATTTCACCTGTGTTATCAAATTTGTGGGCATATAATTGTTCATAATATTTTTTATTATCTTTTTAACGTCCACGGGATTAGTAGTGATGGCTCCCATTTCATTTCTGACATTAGCAATTTGTGTCTTCTCTCTTTTTTCTTAGTTAGACTAGTTAGAAGTGAACGTTTGGTTGGTACTGAATTCCCTAAAAGATTTCTTCTAGAACAAACAACTCTTTCTCTCTCAGTTCAGCAAAGATGTGACTTTCAAAAGCCCTTGGGAAGGCTTTGAATGGAAGGCTCAGGGAAGGAGTTATCAGCACAGCCACTTTCTAGGACCTAACTGAACTCCTGGAGTGTACACAAGCTGCCACAACCACCACAGTATGGAAAATCTGATGAGACGGGAGCCGTATGTTAAAATTTTCATCATCATTTCACCGGATACCGAAATCTAGATTGGCGGTGTTTTTCTTTGACACTTGAAGTATTTCACTCCATTCTCTTCTTGTTTGCATGGTTTTGGAAGAGAAGGTGGATCTAATTCTAAACTTTGCACCTTCATAGTAAGTTCCCCCCCCCTTTGGCATCTCTTAAGATTTTCTCTTCACCTTTGATTTTTCTGTAGTTTGACTAGAATATGCCAAAGGATAGGTATTTGGGTATTTATCCTGGTTGATGTTCTCTGAGTTTCCTAGATCTATGATGTGCTGTCTATCATTAATTTTGTAAGCTTGCAGTCATTACTATTTGAATATTTCTTCTGTTCTTTTTTCTCTTTCTTTGCCTTCTTATTCCCCATTATGCATATTTTACCTTTTGTAATTTACCGGTTTTTGATATTCTGCTCTCTCTTTTTCATTTGTTTTTCTCATCATATTTCAGTTTGGAAATTTCTATGAACATTTCTTCATGCTCATTGATTTTTTTTTCCCTCAGTTGTGTCCAATCTGCTAATGAACCCATCAAAGGCGTTCTTCATTTCTGTTAGTGTTTTTGATTTCTAGCATTTCCTTTTGATTCTTTCTTTGAATTCCCATCTCTCTCCTTATAGTCACCATCTGTTCATTTCATTTTCCCCATTAGAGCTCTTACCGTATTAATCATAGTTGTTTTAAATTCCCAGTTGGCTAATTCCAGTGTCTCTGCCATATCTGAGTTTGGCTCGGACGCTTACTCTGTCTCTTCAAACTGTTCTTTGTTGAAAGCCAGACATGATGTATGGGGTAGAAGGGATTGAGGTAATTAGACCTTTAGTGTGCGGTTTGGTGTCTATTTATCTAGGCGTTAGGCTCTGGTTACTGCTTGCTGTAGCTATAGCTGTCAAAGGCAAAAATTTCCTTTAGTGTCTTTGCTTTGTCTCTGTTGTTTTCCTAGAGATTTCTTCTTAAATAAGATCTGAGATGTGGGATTCTTTTTGTTGTATTCCCCTGTTATTATACAGAAGCCTATTGGTGAGGTGGTAGCTGTGTACAGGGGCGAGGAGAAGCATTCTGTAGTCCTATGATTAGGGCTCCGTCTTTTAGCGAGCCTGTGTCCTTGGGCTGTGATCATAGGTGCTTCTCAGTTTTGTTTCATTTTGCCTCCGCTGTAGGTGAGGTAGGAAGACTAGAATGGGCTGGCAAACTCTGGAAAAACACTCTGGAAAAATAGTTTCTCTTGAGGGCAAGCCTTGTTAGAAGAACAGAGTTATCTGAGCCTATTTCAAAAATGGCTACTTTTGCCAGGAGCAGGAGGAGATTTTTCTCCAGTTTCCCTGAGAGAGCCAGGTAAGGGGCTTTGAGGTAAAACTCACAGAAGTGTGGAGCCCTGCCCTGTCCCCCAGAAAAGAACTGGATTCCTCTGGAATTTTTAATTCTCGATCTTATACACCCTAAGCCTCTAGCAATTCATTAATTACAGATTAAGTTTTCATATCCTGGTTCTTGTAGAAATGTCTACTTCCAGGTTTCTGCTTCAGTTAGTTCTGATTCTCTGTATCTGACAATCTGTTGCCCCAATTTTGTGTGTGTGTGTGTGTGGGGGGGTGCAGTGGTTTTCCCTGTTACCTTAATTCTCTGATGGATCTAAGAAGAGTTGTTGATTTTCAGTTTGTTCCTTTTTTTCTTATTGTGAGGTTAGGAGTGATGACTTCCAAGCTCCTTACATGCTGGGCCAGAAACTGGAAGTTTTTTGCTTTCATTTTCTATGTTATTTTATTTTAATCGTGCCTTACTCACATTTAAAGAGTTTAGAATGGCCTGCAAAACTGATCGTGTGTATTATTTAAACAGAAATTAGGTATTAAAGCTGTGAAAAGAAGGACACAAGACTGCTGTTTATATCCACTATTAAAGCTCTGCGCCTGAGCATTACCCTGGGCCGGGAATGCTTCCCCTCCCCCAGTACCTACCACCTCATCAATAGGGCTCCTGTATAATAACCGGGGAATACAACAGAAAGTGAAAGCAAAGGAGAGCTGTATTATAGCTTGCATAGTTATCTTTACATGGCAAGTTTGAGTAAAGACAATATTCTTCTGCTTCTAATTTCTAAAGTAAATTTGCCACATGGAATAAATAAGTGGAGCATTGAGCAGCAAACATATAGCAGATACTGTTTTCATCAGCAATTAGCCCTTACATAGCCCTTTTTCATGGTGACTTTCAGTGGAAACCAACATCAATGTCTGACTCCATGAAGACAGTTTCGAGAGGCTCTATATCAATATGCTCTAGATATATATTGATACAATGTGACACTAGGCTGGAACTTTTACAGTCTTAAGGAATGAATAGATGGCTTGGGAGTCTATCTTTATTAAATATAACTTCTCTCAGTCAGGCTTTAGTCAGATGTGGCCTGATAAATGACACCACTTTTTATCAATCACGTTCTGAACTGACTGAAGAATAAGACGTATCAGTCAGCAGATGGAGGTCACAGACATCACCTTCATTACTCATAAGGCTGATTTTGGAAAATGTGGCCTCTAAGTATAGACAAATGGACCACCCACTATGGAATCCCGGAAACAAATGGCCGAATCCACACAGTCTCAGGCAGCGTTGGATTAGGGAAGGCCCTCCCAGAAAACTTGGGAAGAGTCCTTTGCTCTTTTCCCAAGTGGAAGTGGAGGAGTCTAGCCCATGCACACCCAGTTCCTCCTCTTAAACTCCCTCGTCAGATGAGCTCACTAGGGCAGAGAGAAGCCAAGACGTTCTGTTGTTATTGGGATTCTTCCACTAGGAAGGAAGCATGGGGAGTAGGGAAGAAGCAGTCACAGGGCTGGATAGGTAACTCCGGTCTCTACTTTCTAGCAAGAGGTGTAAAGGAATGGCTGCTGCTTAAGACATACTCATAATGTCACTTGCGTATGTCACATAACTGTCCTCACACTTGTGGATGTCCTATCTGCATTCCTGTTATGAACGCTGAGAGGCTTAGGCTATTGGTCACACAGATGGAGCCCCACTTTGGCCTGAGCCGGGCATCTATGAACCAAACCGAAATCCTCCACAAAGAGCATAGGCAAGTGCTTGACAGAGACGCGACGCTTCTGTGCCCTCGTGCGTGAACAGTGTTGGCCTAGAAAACAAGGTATTATCTGCTTTTAGGGCAGTGACAGAAGGTCGATAATACCCAGAGAAATGCCAGGTTTCCCACAGTGTAAGCTCTTGGTATGAACACCGGGCTGCTTTAGCTGAAACATGTGCTACCCCCGTCCCTGCCCGCCAAGCAACAAAACAGTGCCTTCCCGAATCAAACAGAGAGAACTTAGAGTTCCCAAGTAAAATTCATTTGGGGAATAGTTGGAGTTTTGTGGAAAAACATCTGTTTAAAAAAAAAAGAGATAGAGAAATCAAGATAATAAATATATAGGGTACACTTTTTGATTTGCAGCCAAAATATTAAACAAACTGTGTCTTATTAAACAACTCAATAATTTAATGGGTTAGGCTGATTAACCACAAGCAATCAAGTTTTAGTGACCTAACTGTACCACACACAAGGGGTGGAAACTGCACAGTCAGTGGTCTGAGCGGTTTCAGAATTGGACTTCAGCAGGGTTGACCAGAGCAGAAGTTCCACGTTTGACAGTTTTCTTCAAAAGTTCGCACTGGGAGCTTGATGTGAGCCGCTGAAAAGTGCAAGTAACTGTTAGCGCTTGCATTTCTCTCAGCAAAGGGATTTAATTAAACTTAGTTACACACACAATTCACACGTCTTTGATTGTTCTTTCTAAGCCCCTTTCAATATCGCTTTCGCTGTTAATTGCAGATTGCCTGGAGTAGAAGGGAAAGAGGTGCACACAAAGCAAACATATTTAGGATTTCCTTTTTTTACATAATGAAGATGCAGCTGATAAACACATCCAGTAATTAGAGGAGACTGTATATGTAGCCGTGAAAGAAGGTTGGGGTAATAATAATTTCATAGAGTTAGCAAGAGTCATTATTATGATACAGTCACCCCTCAGCATCCATGGGGGATTGGTTCCAGGATCCCCCAGAGATACCAACATTTGTGGATTCTCAAATCTTTATGTAAAATGGCATGCTATTTGTATATAACCTGTGTATGTTCTCTTGTGTACTTTCAATAATCTCTAGATTACCTATAATACCTAATGTAAACACTATGTAAATAGTTCTTATACTGTATTGTTTAGGGAATAATGACAAGAAAATAATGACAAGGTGTTCAGTACAGATGCAACCATTACAGGCCTAACTACACAGTAAACATCAATAGCAACATTATACTTTTTCCCAAATATTTTCAATCTGCAGTTGATTGAATCTGTGGGTATGGAACCCATGGATACTGAAGGCTATCCTGTGCTGTACTTACTGGTCCATGATGAATTGAATTCTTCTTTCTTCATTTGTTAGGAGTGTCATGGTTACATTGTTTTAGAATCTGCATATTATTAACACGAAACTGAATGCTAAGTTCTTCCCAGGTAAATACATCGTAAAGGCAAAAAGAGAACCAGCAACTTCTGAATTTCTGTTATCTGTAGACCCTATTCACGGTCTCCAAACTTTCTTACCTAAAGCCAGATCTTATACTTTTCACCTCCTAAGAAACCTGTGATAGTTCTCTATTATTCATGGAGTAACTCCTCCAAAGTAAATTTGAGGAAAGGGGAGATATGATTCTGGTCCTGGAGAAACAGGAGAAGGTTATTTGGGTCATATCTAGTTGTGTCATGAAATTCCATGAAACAAACCTTAAGAAATCTTTCACTTTCTTACATTACCTACCTTTCAAATTTTTATAAATATGTGCACCACATTTTTACAATAATATCTTCTTTATATTTGTAACATATTGATGTAGTTGAAAGGTGGCAAATAAAAGCTTCAAGAAGTTAAAAGAATGACCCAGGTCTCAGACCATTAGCAGGGGATCCAGAGTGTCCTTTTCTATGTCATTGATAATCATATGACATAGTATGGCCCTGATACAGACTGTGTGGTGTTCTCATCAAGTCTGGTGCGTGGGATAAGCCATGGTGTGGGCCGCAGGAATGCAGTTAGTCTTCCTTTGCATTAGCGTAGTACCTTATCTGCAACTCTTCGCTCGTGGAGTAGGATTCCTGTCCTGCCTCAACACTTTTTCAGGCCTGAAAAGGTAAAGCCCCATTAGAGGCAGGATGGCTTGGTCCTGCTCAGCTGATGGCAGTGAGGCTAAGGAAGCCCTTACTGAATGCTCCAGTTAATCTCAGGCAGCTATACTGAGTCGTCGAGCTACGGAATTAATCTCCTACAAGAAAACCCATACATAGGCGCTCGGGCACACACGAGCCTATTCTTGCTGTGTTTGCTGGGCTTCCCTCTTGATTCTCTCATTTTCACAAGGACTTGAGCCTACCCTGAACTTCAACGTCATTGACCGAGGTTCTGGTACTCGGCCTAGCCTTTTTCATCACTCTGCCTAGAGATAATGTTCCCCAGGGACTGGCCGAGATTTTGTTCTTAGCCAGATACACCACCCACAACCGCAACCCCACCCTGGTTTTGTTGCCATTCTCTGTCTACTGAGTTGGACCACCTTCAATACCAGTACAAACCCAGATCAATCCTAGGGTTACTGCACGCACTGCACCCTGTTCGTTGGGAGTCAGCCCTATACCTTGGTTAACTTTCCAGAGACCATCTCTGCCCATTGCAGACTAGCCCACTGTGGAGATCCCAGAATGCTCAGAGCTTGCACCTGCTCACGTCTCTTGAGCTGAATTTACCCTTGACCCTGAGCGTTCCTCTTTTTTAAAAAATGTGGAAAGAGAATGAGGTATTTCTCTATAAGCTGGTCGAATATTTAGCAGCAGTCTGTCTTACTTTCAACACTTTCACTTATTTTAACTTGTCTTTAGGAAGGATCTATCATAACGTTTTAACTATTTTAGATATAATAGTAACTTTTTAAGAAATCTTTTTTTTTCTACCTCCATTTAGTTTTCTGTAACTGTCATTGAAATCTCTGTCTGATAGTTTCCAATTCTTGTTGTTAAGTGTGTCCTTCAGTGGTTTGTATTGCACAACCAAGCTTCATAGAAAGACTGAAGTTCTGGGCTTCGACACCCCACCCCTCACACTGGCTCGATCAAGACTGGAAGAACCAATGCAGGAGGTATTATGTCCCCAGAGTGAGCACTACAGTTAGTACAGTGACTTTTTTGCTTTAGGAATTGCTTATTCACATGTCTATGAGTTGGGTAGGAACTTTATTGCATTTGCAATGCAATCTCAATGAACATTGCCATCACTACTGTCCATCCTTGTCACTGGCATCATCGTCATGAGTTGACATTCTTCAGGTATAAGCCTACACTTTTGTGGAGATTGTATTTTAGGAATACATTCTCTGTGAATACAGTGCTATGGGAGGCATGGAATTAGCTCATAATAGTGAATGGGTTTTAATTTCTTATGTACAGCTTGGGTTCAGAAGATAAGTGAACCAAGCAACATGGTAGAAGATATTAGCTCAACATATCAGAGGTGCACGGTGTAAAAGCCTGCTAGGATCTGGAACTGGACAGGATGCTCTGCCCCCAAGCCTACCCTGCCACTGCAGACCTGGAAAGGGAATTCAACCATCACATAAGGGTGAGGGACAATGTCTACATCTTGTCCAAGTTTAACTGGGACTTGCCTCGATTGAGGAGGAATAAAAAGAAACAAACCCGGATGTATGTCTAGAGTGTCGCCCACAGCTAGGCATTGTGCCAGACATGTTACACACAGCAGCACCTTTATTCCTTCCAAGGACCTAGTGATATAGGAGCTCTTCTTGCCCTTTTTAAAGATAAGGAGACTGAAGCTTAGAAAAAAAATGACACACCATCAGCAGCATAGCTGAACGATAAAACATTTCTTCCAGAATAAGAAATTAAAAAAAAAAAATGAACATCATTTGGAAGAGTTAGAGAAATCTCTCTGAAGGAGAAAGGCCGTTGCAGAATTCAAAAGAAAATTCTAGAAGACTTTTATAGGCTGCCAGAAGACATGGCCCCAGTGAACTAGGAAGAGAACTAGTCAAGATGAAATTGTAACAGAATAAAAGGAAACTGTAACAAAATGAGACACAGCGAACAGAGAACAAACCTTCAGAGTTCTTATTTGCATTTGCATCTATTTCTAGAGTGTCTGTTAACCTGCCACTGTTCTATCTATGTATCCCGGAGCGAGTACCACACTCTTTATTGTAACTTTGCAATGTGTCGATATCTAGTAGGGCAAGACTCTCTTCATTATTTTTTAATATGCCTTTGTAATTAAAATACGTCTCTCAGAAAATGCAATGAAAGAGAACTTTCCTATTCTGATAAAAGGTACCTAGCAAAAACGTGCAGCAAACATCATTTAATGGTGAAAATTTAAAAGCATGTCCTTTCAAGTTGGGAACAAGACAAGGATGCCAGCGCCATCACAGCGTCTATTCAATATCGTTCTAGAGGTCTTACCTAGTAAGGGAAAAAGAGAACTAAAAGAGAGAAGGATTTGAAAAGGAAAAATAAAACTGGCATCAGATGACATGGTCGAGAGCATAGGCATTTGGCGGGAAGCTGCAAATTCACTATGAGAACTAATACGCGTGCTCACTTGCCTTCCTGGGTGCAAGATCAGAATATCACTACCAACTTAGGTTCTCATACAATGAGGAAGCACAACTTTTTTAAAGCTTTCATTGATAATAGCAGCATAAACTAGAAGATGCCCCTAGGACTGAGGGGGCCAGTTAATCACACCCGTACCTCTCCCCACATCTGAGTGTGGAAACAATTGAAAGATGGACAGAGAAACCAGGAAGAGGGACTTCGAAACGTCAGCGGAGATCTACTGGAAGCCAGCGCATGAGAGTGGGGAATATCTGGGGAGGAGATTTTGAGTAGAGGAGAAAGAAACGGCCAGAATTCCCAGGCGGTGGTGTGTCTGGCGAGCTGCAGCCGTGGTGGTGAGGAGGCTGGTGTGGCAGGAGCAGGGGGGTGAGGGTGGGGGGGAGGGGCAGGTAGCAGCGAAGTGCTTTAGGTCAATGCTATGGTCAGTGGCTATGTCGGGATGGGAGACATGGAAACAGTAAGACGTATCAAGCAAACATTAAGCAACGACTCATACAAAAATTAATATAAATTGGCTTACATGCTGAAAAGAAACACGTTAAAATGCTAAAAATGACCATCTTAGGGAAAACATATTTGCCACAGTATGGCAAAGAATGAGTAGGTCAAAACAGAAAGACTTCATTACATCTGATAGGAAGACACACAGTGAAAGTGTGCTTTGCCTTTGTGAGCTGACTGGTGTTCATTCGCAAAGTTCAAAACAGATTCTGGTCAAATACGTTGACTTTTAAAAATCCAGTGACATCCAGTGAAAAAAGAGAAACTTTTCAAAGTTGATTGAATTCATTCACTGAACCAGAAAGGGTCACAACTCATTTCTAGAGTCAGAACAATTGCCCAATACTTCCAGAATTAGAAAACATAAATAGCACATTTTAATCTAGGTGATATAAACCAAACTTTCCATCTAGTTTTTATTGTTGTCATTTAAAAATAGCCCCAATGGGATATTTTTGTACGTGAAGAATCTAGAAAACTGAAAAGAAAGACAAGCCAGGTCCTGTAGGCAGGACTGGCCCAGGGGAAAAGGGAGCCAAGAAGGAAGAAGAAAGAAATGACAGAAGTCATGGGATATCCTGGGGGCTCCCAGAAATCTTTTCTGGAGATTTAGCTGGAGGATAAAGTTGTTCCCTTCATACATTTCCCACTTGAAGTAGTAGTATTTTGAAAAAGAGAAAACACCGCTGAAAATGAAGGTCATATTCAGGGAAGCCGGAGCCGGAAAACAGAACAGAACAAATGTTTGTTTCACCTCTACAGACAACTCAAGGGTCTAATGCGTATTGATAGCATTTGCACCTGCCTGGTGCAGAAGGCCTTCTTCACCCATCAAAAGGATGCGTGAGACACATTCAGTGCAGAATCCATTTCTGAGTCTATGGGCAGGTAGAGAGCCATAACTGAGTGCTTCTCGGCCCGGCTCCTCCCCGTACGAGGTGTATGAGCGCCACGGCACCCTCACCCCGTTGCTCTCTGCTTTTTGTGGCGAATATTACACTCACAAGATAGAGAATTCCTCACACACAGGGGCTGATGCTGGGCTATAAAAAACAAAACACAAAAATACCTTCCAGCAAATGTCTACCGCACACCAGGTTTATGATGCAGAATGCCGAACTCAAAAGATGACAAAAGTGCCCATCAAACTGTGTTCAAACTCCGTGGTTGCCAGTAAAAAACAACAACAACAAAACAAAACAACAACATAAAAAAAAACGCGCGCACACACACACACACACACACACACACACACAAGAAAACAATTTACACTTAGAAATGAGCCTGTTTCTTAATTCTACGCTGGAGCTTCAGACGCTATTGTGCCTTCTTGCCAACAAGTGACACTTAAAGAGCTGTTTTCTGCCACTTCCTTCTGATGGTGACTTTGTGGATACAGGTTCATGGACAGCCATGCCCTGGCTGGCTGTTGCTGCAGCATGTGAGGAACACACTGTCTCACACGCCCGGCGAATCGGCCTCTGACCAAGTTTCGTTCAGATGTTAGTGGGCGGTTGTGGGAACCTTGAATACAAGTTTAAGGGAGGATGACATGGGCTCGGCATGCTTGAAATGACGCCACATCTGTGGAGGAGAAACTAAAGGCCGAACTGAAAGACCAAAGATGCTTCCTTCCAGCTTCACACTTCTGCGCAACGTTCACGTGTAAAGCAGGCATACATACGTTTACATCATTTGCAAGAGAAAGAGATCCTTTAGCAGAGATACTTGCTAAGCATTGACCCCAGTAAACCAACCACGTACAATGCAGAAAATAAAGATACTCTAAGCAAATCTGGATTGTTCCAAATTGCATCAGTGCAAGTCTCACAAAGATCAAAACGGGAGAAGAAAAGGAAAATAAAGAAAAGGTACGCCTCTCTGCAGAAAGGCAAACCATTTACGCTGATCCTGTGGGCACGGTCTAACCAAGGGCATCTATTACAGGGGCTGTCTATTTTTTTTTTCAATGAAAGTGCATGTCTGGCAACCTGCCCGTGATTTGTGGCGTGCATCTAGAGCACGTCCCGAGGCTGGGTGGTCAGCCGACTCTCAGAAAGCTTCACGTAGCAGTTCCTTCTTTCTTTTTTTTTTTTTTAAATCTACATCCAGAAAGGTCTGGCAGCCCCTTCCCGTGTTTCTCCTCTGCTGCTGCTCACAGCTGACTCGTGTCAGTGGTCACTTAAAGTCTGTTTTCCTTGTTGTTTACTGACATGTTGGAGATGTGTCTTGCAGATGGCAGATTGTTTTAATGTTGGCTAATAACACGTCATGTCAATCAGTTTGCACTTGAAATGTACTGAGTGCCAGCTGAGCCAGAGAAGGGTTAACCCTGGGGGTGTGATGTCTTTACGATATTTTAGGGGGGAAAAATTATGTTGGCCTTAACAAAACCCATGCTTTCCAAAAGAGGAAGTATCTTTTCAGAACTCAGCAGTAGAGAGATAAAACTAGAATCATTCAGTTTAGCTACTTAGGCCTGCGGTTCCTCAACAGACGTGATAACAGAATGTAAATATTGATATCCAGCTGTCAGCCTATTGGCCTTCCCCGCAGAGGTTAGGAGAACCTGGCTTCTCTTGCTGAGAGCTGGCTAAGGGCAGGCAGGAAATGCAGAAGAGAATATATTTATCAGATTTTCTTTTCCTTCTAAGTTCGAGACTTAAAAACAAAACAAAACAAAACAAAACAAAAAACAAAACAAACACACAGAGGAAATGCAGGGCATCTTCTCCACGGCGTCTCGTTTGCCCGATTCCTACCTTTCCTATTGTCACTGTTCTAAGGAACAAAGTTCCTCATGAGCTTGTTTCTAATGGAGTAAATTACACCCCGGTGAGGAGGACCTGACCTGACTTAGCTGTAAGGCGCAGAGCTTGACCTTGACCTTGCATAGCTTAAGGCTCAGAGCTTGACCGTGAGAGCTGCAGCCTCCGCACTGGCCTCTGTGCCTCCCTCGGCCCCCCCCCCCCTGGTTTTGCTTTCACCCCACTCGGGTCTGCCTTCTCCCTGCCAGCCTGAGCGAGTCTTCCCAAGTGCCCATCCATCATGGCCTGCATGTACAGCTTTCTAACCGGGGCCCGCTGCTTAGTAGAGTCCGATGGTTTGTTTACAACGTACAAATAAAGAAAACGGCGGGTCACGGTGAGTGCTGGGATGGAATGGGACAGGACGGAAGGAGAGAATGGCTGGGACAGCTTTAAATCGCGTCAGGGAAAGCCTCGCCGAGGCGGCACTGTCTTCACGGAGATCTGGATGAAAAGAGGCAGCCAGCCTTGGGAAGGTCTGAGAGATGGGAAGTCTAAGCAGACGGAACAGCGAAAGGCCCCAAGGCAGCTGTTTGGAGAACACTGGAGCCAAGGAGAAAGGAAAAAGAACGGGGTCTCACCCGTGTTGGTGGCCCTGAGCATTATGCAGCCTTGCGGTCTCTGGCCCACACTGCAGACCTCGTTTCATCAGTGCTGGTAGAATTTTAAAGCAGGGGAGTTACATAATTCGGTGTACTTTTAAAAATCTCCTCGGCTGTGATGGAGAGAAGGAATTACGTGTGTGCGAGCGGCAGGGAGTGGAAGCAAAGATCTCAGCGCCCAGAACAGCCATCGAGGAAAGAGAGGCTGCTTGCCGGCTTAGGCTCAGGTGGTATCAGCGGCGCCAGGCGTGATGGACAGATACGGGGTGTGGTTTGGAGGCCGAGCCCGACAGACCTCGCCGATGACTTGGATGCTGGAGGTGAGGGAAAGAGGACGATGCGCTGACGGGTGGGTTCAGCACCTGAGGAAAAGCAGTGCCGTCTACTAGGCCAAGAAGACGGGAGAAAGAGCAGCTCCGTAGAGCGAGACAGCAAGAATTCGTATGTGGCCGTAACGCCCGTCGGAACCCGAAGGGGAGGCGTTAAGTGGGCAGTGAGACGTGCGGTCCTGGAGTTTATGTCAGAAACGCCAGGCCAGGCTGGGACTAGAATGTAACCTGAAAAAGTAAAATGAAAAACGGCTTTAAAAAAAAACACTAAGATGATTATTTTTATGATCTCGGAGTATTCAAAAATATTTTCTAATTTGAAAGACAATTTCAAATCATAAAAAGACTAACCTATTTGACTACATCTTTCTATGGAGGGATGACGGACGTATAACCTTCTCTTAATTTCAGACGGACCACATCGTGCTTCTATATTTGCATATGTTGCCAAATGATCACCACAACAAATCTCATTAACATTCGTCACTGCGCATAGTTACAAATTTTTTTTTCTTCTCATGAGAACTTTTAAGACCGACTCTCTCGGCAGCTTTAAATCCGCACAGTATTATCAGCTGTAGTCACCAGGCTGTACATGACATCTCCATGACTTATTTGCTTTATAGCTGGATGTTAACTGCATCTGTTAAGTGTGTGTGCTGTGCCAAGCTAGATGCTTCAGGCTGAAGCTCTAGGATGAGCAAATGCATCTGTTTCGTAGAAAGACTGAGGGTGGGTTTCAGTCTGCTGTCTGTGTAGTGCCCTGGAAAGGGGGGTGGGGAGGAGTAGCTAGCTAAGAACCTTCCCTCTGGTTGTGACAGGCCACCAGAGCCAGGAGATCTGGAGATATCCCCTGGTGGCAGCCACAATAATTCAGGCTCCAGAGGAGGGTACAAGTTTCTTTCCAGAAGATACCACTGAGCTGGAGAGAGGCAGAGAGAGAGAACAAATAAGGCTTCTGCCTGCCCGTTTCTGGAGAGAACCCCAGCAGGCCCCAGACGTGTGTTAAATTAGATGACCACCCCTCAGTCCACCGCTTTCCGATAAGCAAATAAGCCTCTTTTGCATAAATTCTGGGTGCCTCTCAGTCCCTGTCGGCACTGGTCCCTGCCTGGGCCAGGTGATCGGGAGAGCCTGTAAGAGCCAATTCTCAGTTCACTATAGCTCTGTGAGACAGGAGCCCCATTGGTTTCGAAAGTGAGGTGATTTGGGGGCTTATCTCTCAGGTACATGTCTTAAAAGTTGGGGTGCTCTCTGTGGTGTTCAAACACTTCTCAGGAAGAATCTCCAGGTTTTGAGTTCCTTCCTGATTGTAGGTTGCTGCATCAGAGTTGGGGTTAATGTTCAAATTATGTCTTGGCCTCTCCTACCAACTCCAGTGTGGATTTTTTTTTTTTTTTTACCTCTGCCTGATGTGTAGGAATTGCTCTGCTAGTTTAAAGGGTTCTTCTTCTTCTCCTTCTTCTCCTTCTTCTCCTCCTCCGTCTCCTCCGTCTCCTCCTCCTCCTCCTCTTCTCTTCTCTTCTTCCTCCTCTTCTTCTTCCTCTTCCTCCTCTCCTCCTCTCCTCCTCGTCCTCCTTCCTCCTCCTCTTCCTCCTTCTCTTCTTCCTCTTCTTCTCTTCCTCCTCTCTTCCTCCTCCTCTTCCTCCTCTTCCTCCTCTTCCTCTTCTTCTTCCTCTTCCTCCTCTTCCTCCTCCTTCTTCTTTCTTCTTCCTCTTCTCTTCCTCTCCTCTTCCTCCTCCTCTTCCTCCTCCTCCTCCTTCTTCTTTCTTCTTCCTCTTCCTCTTCCTCTCCTCCTCCTCTTCTCTCCTCTTCCTCCTCCTCTTCCTCTTCCTCCTCTTCCTCCTCTTCTCCTCTTCTCCTCCTCCTCCCCCCTCCCCCTCCTCCCTCCTTCCTCCTCCCTCCTTCCTCCTTCTTCCGTTCCATATGTAGCTACAGATTCAGTATGTCCATGGGAGGAAATGAGTTCAAGATCTTCCTACATCACCACCTAGAACCTGAGCCAAAAAGATTTCCTCATGATTTTGCATGACGGGTAAGCTGGAGGAAGATGTCAAAGATGTCCTTTGAGGCCTGAGAAACTAATCAAAGAATGGTACCAATCAGAGCAATAACAAGAAATCACGGGGTGGGAAAGAGAGCTGAGCTAGGGGAAGGGATGAGTCTGGTTTAAAACAGATTGAACTTCAGGTGACATTTATCCAAGCCACATATGGCTCACAGGCAGGTGGAACTGGGAGCCTGAAGCTTAGAGATGTCAGAGGCAGACAGAGTTGGGGCTCCTCCATAATGTGGGCGTCGAAGCAGAGGAAACTGCTACGGGTGGCCACGGAGAAGCACTGGATGGGAACAAACTGAGCCTTGAGCGTTGTCCACACTTCCGAGGTGAAGGTGGAAAGTAAATGAGAGAGAAAGAAGTATTCAAAAAGAGTAAAGGAGGCGCAGGGCAGGCTAGCGTCACTCGTGGGCGGACACAGCTTCAGCGTGAGGGTGAACAGGCAGACAGTTGCTTCCGAGGGCCATAAAAGGGAGCACTGGGAGAGGCCGACATGCAGCCAAAATAAGCAGAATGCCGAGGTCGAAAAGGACTTCCGGAAATTGTGTCGTTCAAACGCTCATCTTACGGTCGAAGCCACTGGGTCTCAAAGGAGCTAATTGTCGTACCCCAGGTAACACGGATATGGAGGTGATTGACAGTTTTACCTCTGCCTCCTAATTCAGTGTTCTTTCAACCGAACCAACCCGGCCACCCTGCCACTTTTCTGGGACATGGAATACATGCCAGTCTGTATTCTACCACCTAGAAGCTCTTAAAGGCAGGAGCTATGTTAAAAATAAATAAATAAAAATAAAAATAAAAACTAGATGAGAAAGATCATGCTACCTCTTGGTCTCCATGAAAAACTAGTTCATGATATTATTATGTCATGTTCAGGATGGAGCTGTGAATGACCAACTGGAAAATCTGGCAATAAGATACAAACAGGACATTTTTTTTTGTTTTATAAATATTCATTTCTTTTTCTCATTAGAAACGGATGGACATTTATTTTAATAAAACAAAGAACATATACAAAAGTTTGTATGAGAGAATAGAGGTCACTGACAATTCCACCACCAAACAGTTACTCTTACAATTCGGTCATTTTCCTCATCCTCTGCCTGTTGGTTTATACGATTGAGGTCGTACACAAGAGACCATTTATTTTTTCTTTTTTCTATCCATGTTATATTACAGACTTTTGTTGTGGTCGATACTCTTAAGCACCTGCCTTATATTCCCTCTTGTATCATCTTTGTTAACAGAACCGTGAGTTTGTTTAAGGAGCAACGTTTCCAAATTAAATATTCCCCTTCCCAGAGCCTTCTGCGGCTGAGGTGGCAATGCGACACCGCTCTAAGCAGTGACACGTGAAGAGAGGCTACTGGCAGTGGGGGCGGGGATTTAAAAGGAGCAGACTCAGCCAACACGTTGCTTTATGGCCTTCTTTGGTCCCTGCCCTCTTCCTCCTGTCTGGCATGCATACGTGATACGTTGGTGGTGGGGGGAACTGAAGACAGACTCTGAATCCTCGCTTATATTATTAAACATCCATATCAGCTCTGGACTGCATTTCTTTAGACTTTTTGATGTGTTAGACAAAGGCTTGAAACCACAATTGTGTCAGGTTCTGTGTTCCTCGCAGCCAAAAACAATACTGATGAATACATTTAGTGGATACATTTTAAATGCCGCCCCCCCCACCCTTGGCATCATAAAATGCTCTTGTGCATTTAATTTTAAACTCATGCCTCATCGTCTTGCAAAAAAATGTTCTGCTTAGCTTATCATAAATGACACAAATTGTGCAGAACCATTCAAATCGTGGTAACAGTAAAAGCGAAGTGAGGCGAGAGAAAGGTAGTTAGTGAGAGAGAGAGATGTCCATGTTAATTCTAAAATTTACTGTTGAGTTTCTGGCACCGAACTCTTGTTATCTAATGCCTCAAAGCATACCAGTGTATCAGTTTTTACTAGCACAGAATCCTAAGAAAATGGATCATGTGAATCTAGCAAACGGTCGTTGAAAACCATGAGTGTCTTGAAAAGCACTTTTTAAGGATTACAGCAATTCCATCATATATCATCTAACACCAAATCCGCCCCCCCCCAAAAGGACAAAACTCAAAATATTAAACTATAATCCAGTCTGGCCCATTCCAAAAAAAATATATATAATTTCAATTTGCTGCTGTCTTCCATTTGTTTGTTTTTTTCCCAACGCGCTTGAGGAAACTGTACGAAGTGGTAAAGAGTTTGAAGGACGTGCAGCCCGCGCTTTCTCTTCGAAGTCTGTGTTTTCCCCTCCGTGAAGCCAGGCCAAGGGAATCTCGAACCGAACACCTGGTCTGGAGCTTCCACTATTGCTTTCACCATGCCTGGCTTTATGAACACGCCAGAGGACGTTATATCATAACCTCATACCGAATCAGCTACTGCATTCGCTATCCAGATGTGACGAGGACATTCACCACACGGCAAGTCTCAGTATTTCCATATGAAAAAAAGAAAAAAAAAAAACAAACCCCAGGCATTAAAAAAAAAACAAAACAAAACCCAAGTGTCAGGAAAAGATTTTTATGTACTCGTTTACTTGTTGTTGCTGTTATTGTTATTGTTGTTGTTGTTTACTAGAAGAACTAGTGTGCTTCCTTTTTTTGGACAGCAGAGATATGTGGCTAATCATATTTCTCTTTTTTCTTTGGTTTCCGGGAAACTTAGAAGCAAATTTGCATCCCAGCCTTCTCTTGATATACATCGTTTCTGCGTACCGTTTATTTTCGCACTGTTTTATTTATAACTTAAATAAATCATGTAATTTAAATCCATTTTATCTCCCCTTCTATCTGTATTTTCTCTGGATATGAAATTCCACAATGTATTTAACTATGCATATGTGGGTTCAAATCCTTGGTAGCATAAGGTGGAGTAGAAATAATGGAATATAGGCAGTCAGAATAATTTGTTCGACTGTGCGGTTTTCTGGTTATCTGGTAATACAGGGTTAGAACTAGAGACACAAGTTAACACGTACCTCTCAAATAGTGATAGTGCAGCTTTTGGCCAGGTTTCGAGAACACACACTGTGACCACTGTCATTTGCAGATGCTGGGTAGCAGAGCAAGTCTGATAAGGACTAAAAATAGCCAGCTGTGCCTGATGCATTTCTAAATAGTCTTCATGTGTCGTCTCATCTGCTCCTCACGGAAGCCCCCCTAAGAGGTCAGGATTATTATGGTTTTACAGATGAGGCACCTGGGCCCCGGAAGTCCCGGTGGTTACCTGGAGGGGTAGCCGTGGGGTATTTAGAGCCCCGCTAAGTAAATGGCAGGGTTGTTTTTTACTATTTTAGGGAAGAACCTGGTGGCGGTCCAGCCAGCACTTATCTTCAAAAAACCTTTGTTGTTGTTGTTGTTGTTTCTTTTATTTTTTATTTTTTAATTATGCAGAACCATGTTGTGTCACCATAGTCGACCAGGTTTTACATGAGATTCTCAGGCGTATTCACCTTATAGCCGAAAGTTTGTAACCTCTCCTTTTGTCCTCAGTCCTCAGCCTCTGGCAACCACTTTCTAAATCTCTGTTTCTATGAATTTTGGGCTTCTTCTTTTTTTTTTTTTCAGTATTACCACATATGAATCATGCATGCAACATTTGCTTTCTCTCTCTGACTTGTTTTCATCCATATCTTGTCACAAATGGCAAGTTCTCCCTTTTTTTTTTTCTCATGGCTGACTAATATTCCACCACGTGCACACGCACACACACACACACACACACACACAATATGTCACATCTTTATCCATTCATTTGTTGACAGACACTTGGTTGTTTCCATGTCGTGGCTGTTGTGAACAATGTCGCAATAAGCACAGGACTACAGATGTCTCTTTGAGATAGTGATTTCGTGTCCTTTGGATTTATATTCAGAAGTGGAGTTGCTGGTTCATAGAGTAGTTCTATTTTTGATTTTTTAAGGAACCTCCATATTGTTTTCCACAGTGGCTGCACTACCAGCTTGGGAAACATCTTTGCTCATTGGTACCTTGTTGAAAACCCTGAACTCTGTACCCTCTGCACAGGAGAGGCCATGTTGGTCTGGAAGGGCTCTGAGGGTAAAAGGGAACAGTCATCCCCTTCCCCGACTCTGGCACCTCTTCCTAATGCCTGTGCAATGTTTGGCTTTGAGTAGGGCTGTGTGATGATTTAATTAGAAAAGATGATTTAATTCCAAAACTCACCTTTAAAATCGGTGTCAACCAGAAAGGTCACAGAGACTCTAAGAAGTGGTCTCAGCAACCCTGAGCTCCCCAGAAGGTGGGACTTAAGCCACGTCGACACGGAAAGTCCTCAGGGTCACCAGAGCAAGCTTTACATTTAGGGTCTTTGGGAAAATCGTGTTGTCTCCGATCTGCGAGGCGCTGCCATTTTTGTGCTGTTTCCACAAGTACACAGTCGCCTCTCTCACCGGCGCTCAGGCCTGACAGCTCCTGCAAACATTGTCCAGAGTCACCCACTCACAGGCCGTGCAGAAAACCTACAAAGCGTGGGCACGGATTCAAGAAATAAGAGCAGGCCTCTCAGAGCGGAGCCAGGAGCTGTAACTGCAAACGGAGTCATCTTAATTAGCCAGCGTGGAAAAACCCCGCAGATGCCTGCGTTTCGGGCGCAGCCAGGCTCGGTGTTCTCCGGCCCCCGCCTCTCCTCCGAGGGCGGGGTGGACTCTGGACCCTGCAGACTTCTAGCCAGTGGGTTTCAGCTGTGGCCCCTGCTCTCTGCCTTGTCCTTTCCCCTCGAGGGTATACCGGGGAGACTCTCCCTCTTGGTTACCACAAGACAGGTGAGTCCCTTCACTTTCCCAGTACGGATCAATTTAGACAGGAAATAATGCCATCTCCTCAGTGCTTCTGGGGCTAGGTTCTGTATTTTCAAATAAATGGTTATGGTTGTCAATGCACCAATGAATAGGCAGCTGTTAAACAGAGGACCAGGAGACGAACTGCGGCCCGTCTGACCCCCGCGTGGAGAGAGTCGCGGGCGGTTTTATTTTGCAGAGGATGGAACCCTCTCGCCACTACTCCCAAACCTGTGCCGTGAGACAGCTGTGGCCCACATGCGCTCATTAGGCACTGCTGTCCTCAGGAAGCCTCAGGGAACGTGTGGCAATCCGAGGCACACAGCGGGACGGGAAGGAGGAGGAGGTGACCCAGGCAGACGCACTGGGGCGGTGGTGGGGGGGGAGTGCTCTCTTCTGGCGAGCCCGGTCATCAAGAGGAGTGCAGGTCCTCGTCTTCGCAGGTGTTGGGAGGGAGCAGAGGGGTTAGGGATGCGGCTTGGAGGCTTCACCCGAAAGCTTGGCTCCTTCTTCAGGGGTGCACAGGGAGCTGTCCTGGTAGGTGACTAGGGGCCAGAGAAGGCGGTGCTGACGTCTTGGAGTGGACCTTTACCTCGAGCAAATGGCAAGAAAAAAACAGGATGGCCCGTGGCCCAGGGCAGGCCCAGAAGTGCTTCCATGGTACCTCTTCTGTCCCCAGCCAAGAGTGCCCTGAGCACAGGGACATGCCGCCAGCTCAACACAGACACCACATCCTACTCCTAGGATGTGCAGTGAGCGGGGCTGGGAGGGGCGACGAGGCACTTAGCAGCGCGGCCTCTGTCCCCAGTCTGCTGCCCACTTCCTTTCTGCCTCTAAGGCCGACATGGGAGCACAGCGGGACGTGGCAGTGGGGTCAGCGGCGAGACGCTATCTCAGGTCGCAGTGGGGTGTCGAGATTGGGTATTCCAGGAGCAGACACCGACACTGACTTTGGGGCATAAGATATTGATTAGGGCGTTGGTATCTGTGACGGGGAAGGAAAGAAGAATTGGGCCGAAGGAGCGATCAAACAGAAGCAAGTGAAAGAGCCTTGCCTCACTACAGGAAGCTCCGGAGAGGCACTTGTCCATCGGACATTATGCCCTGCCGGGACCAGACTCCTGACACTGAGACGCTAACAGCACCTCGAAGCAAGGCTGCCTTCATGCCACCTGTGGCATCTTGTCTGGCGGAGCTTTGGTAGACTGTGTGGTGATAGGGCCCTTCATCTTTTACTCCGTGTTCCGCCCCGAGATGGCTCCGTCCTGGGCAGCCCCCGCTTGTGACCGGCAGACGTGGACACGCAGGGGGAAGGAAACAGGTGGAGGACACGCCTTCGTTACAGGATGCCTCAGCCAGCAGTGCAACTCAGGGCCTGCACAGACGGCATGAGTCAAACTACTCGCCAGGCATGAAGCGTGTATTCGTACCGGTGACTTTGTAGACGTTGCACATGAGATCCGTGAACGAGCACAGGAATTCACAAGCTTGCTGCAGCGTATCAATCAAAGGCTTGCTCTGCTTCTCAGCTACAGGTTGGCGCATGTTATTCCCACTTCGCTTCGTCCTGCCTCGCATAGCGAGACTGTCTTGTGACAACGAGAGGAGGCTCAGCGGAAACGCAGGTGTTGCTGGAATGTGCCGTGGTTCCCCTTTCTGTTAGTCCTCCGCGTTTATCGCCCCAGAGAGAGAGCTCGTCTTGCTGAGAAGGCCGCATTTTGAAAGTCGCACAGTAATTTTATAACGAGGAGGAAAACACGTAGAGTGAGAACTCAACTAGGAGGGCCCAACAGAAATGCAATGTGAGACACATATGTCATTTGAAACTTTCTCATAGCCACCTTGTTTGAATCTTCGGATTGTGGGATTATAGGTTAATGAGTTTTGATCTTTATACTTTTCTGCGTTTTTCATTTTTAATCAAATTTATTGGCTAATAACATTACATAACTTTCAGGCGTACACGTCCATAATACATCATATGTGCATTCCATGGTGCGCTCACCGCCCAAACTCCAGGCTCCTTCCGTCACCATGTATTTGACTCCCTTCACCCTCTTCCTCCTCCTCCCAACCCACATCCTGTTATCTGTGCCTGAGTTTGTTTGTTTTGTGTGTTCGCCTGTTGCTTTCTGTTTTCTATCCCATATATGAGCGCAACCATATGGTTCTTGTCCTTTTCTGTCTGACTTATTTCAGTTAGCATGATAATCTCAATATCCATCCATGTTGCTGCAAAAGGCAGTATTTCATCATTTTTTATGGCTGTGTATATTCCATTGTATATCTGTACCATATCTTCTTTATCCAATCATCAGTCAAAAGACCCTTCGGTTGCTTCCATGTCTGGTTATTAGAATTATGCTGAGCAGTGAGATAGGGGTACGTTATACTTTATGAATACGTGTTTTCAAATTTTCGATTAGATGCCCAGGAAAGGGATTGCTGGGTCATATGGCAGCTCTATTCTTAATTTTCTGAGAAACCTCCATACTGTTTTCCACTGTGGCTGTACCAGTTTACATTCCCACCAGCACTGTGCCAGGGTTCCCTTTTCTTCACGTCTTCTCCAACACTTGTTATTTCTTGTCTTGTTGATAATAGCCGTTCTAACAGGTACGAGGTGGTATCTCATTATGGTTTTGATTTTTGTTTCCCTTATACCTAGTGAAGTTGAGCATCTGCATATATCTGTTAGCCATCTGTATGTATGTCTTCCTGGGAAAAGTGTCTGTTCAGGTCCCCTAACCATTTTTTTTAATTGGATCGTTTGTTTTTTGTTGAGGTGTATGAGTTCTTTATATATTTTGGATATTAGACCCCCGTTGAAGGTGTTGTTTGCAAATAGCCTCTCCCATTCCCTTGGTTGCCTTTTTGCTGCTGTTGAATGGTTTACGTTGCTGGGCAGAGCTTTTCGGGTTGATGTAGTCCCATTCACTTGTTTTTGCTTTTACTCCCTTTACCTTTGGGGTCAAGATCACAAAAAAATCCCTCTGAGACCAAGTTCCATGAGTTTAGCCTATGTTTTCTTCTATGTATTTCGTTGTTTCCGGCGTTATATTCAAGTCGTGAATCCATCTGAGCTCATATTTGTGTATGGTCTCAGACAGCAATCTAGTTCCATTCTTCTGCATATAGCAGACACATTTTTTAAAAAGTGAAATATTGCCATTATATTACAACTTTGACGTATAATCAGTCTCCATGCCAAAGCAATCAACCGTGCAACATTGATTTACAACAGATCAGTAGCGAAATATTTGTACCTTCTTGCTGTCATACCAAGTCCTTGAAATCCAGCACGTACTTTACACTTACATCTGAAGTCCAACTAGCCACATCTTCAGTGCTCACTAGTCAGAAATGCAGGGACCATGTTGGGCAGTGCACCTTTAGACAGCACTTTGGACAAATTTTGTGAGCCAAGCAAGAGACTGTTTTGTGGCATCCCACCTGCTGAACTCTTCCTTCACTTAGCCAATGGATACCTGCTGCTTTACCCTCTGCTGGGGTCCCATGGTTGGGGACTGGGAGAAGGGAGGAAGTGAGAGGGTCGAACCATCCTCACTTGGCCATGTGGCCTTGGGCTCTGAGACCTCGGGGTCCGGCCAGGCAGACATTCAGCACTGTTTCTTTCATGGGGTGCTTTCCTGTGCTCTTTGGCTAAGTCCCTTGGGGCACCACTAATGTCCTGACCTGGCGTCTCCTCGCTTTCCAGACAGCCCTGTTGTGTAGGATTCCTCTCTCTCCTCTAGGACCTACCATCCAGTCCATCAAGACCCTTCCACCATGTCTGGTCCCAACAACCCCTAGGAGTCCAGGCCAGTCCAAGCCCAGCCACCCTTTCCTAACTCTGCTGTCAAAGTGACAGGCCAGTCAGCCTCTCTCTCTCTCTCTCTCTCTCTCTCTGGGCTTCACAGCTGTCAGACCTAGGTCCCCTTTAGGAAAAAGGGCTGGCCCAATTCTCTTTGTTTCACTATTACAGGAAACAGTTCTGTGTTCCCTAGGGGCTTCCACTGAACCTGCCCCCACCGCCACCTACTAACCTTAGCATTAGGAAGTCACCCTCCATGCGGAGAAGTGGAGTGGGACCTCCAAGCTCGGCAGCCACCCTCTCCAACGAAATTTCTGCAACCTTCTTCCCACAAAAATTTCTCCCACACTTTAGCTCTTGTGTTCTCAGTGGGTGAGGGAGTTTAAGAGTCATCGGTAGTGTGCTGTGTCCCCACTGTAAATTCTGCATTTAGTGGGCTTGGAGCTGTCTTGTCTCCTCTTTCATTGGTACTCTGATTCCACTGTATAGTCCCCTCAGTTGACCTTGAGGCCAGAAGTCTCACATCCTGTTCCACCTGCAGGACCTTGTTTAATCCTACAGTCATAACGAAGAAGATGCATCGTCCTCAAGTTACATACAAGGACAATGAGGCAGATACGCGTGACCTAGGTTGTAAAGCTAGACACTGGATTCAGATCTTTCTGACTCCAGTCTGTGCTCTTAATTGCCAGACCGGCTCCTTCGTTTAAACTTCATGCAAATTGTTTCGAAGCCAAATAAAATTATGCTGTTCGGGTTTATTTCGAATTATACTAAATGAAAAGAAATACAGCTTCAAAGGGATGGGAGGAAAATGGGATGTCGTGGCTCTCTTTTTATGATGCTTGAGTCCTGTAAAACTTATAGGCTTCCAGAGCAAGACAGAAAAACGAGAGTTCCTGTTTACTTCTCCTGTCTCCCAGGGTCCCCCTGAAATACAGGAATAATTTATTTCTTCTTCTTTTTTTTAAGAAATGAAAACAGAGCAGAAAAATAAGACGGGAAGTCACCTTAGGACAGGAAGTTTGAGGAAATCCTAAATGAAAGCAGCAGGATGGGAAGCTTGATGAAAACAGGACAGAGAAAACAGCAGCCCGAGGCAACCCTTCCCGTAAAACCCCAGCCCACGACGCCCACCGAATCAAAGGAGAGGGCGAGGGCTGGCAGCGACCCTGCACCCTGCGGGTGACTAACTGATGGACTGCGTTCAGAACAGCCGACAGGGTAGAATGCCGGCCCCTCGTCCTGCTCTCCCCTCTTTGGTGGAGTTGAAGCCTTAGAGCCGCCCTCTAAACAGTGATTTGCTTTTGGGGGCTCCTCAAACGGGGAGGGGTCTCAAAAAAAAACAAAGCCGTTTGGAATCACTCTGGACCCTCACAAGGAATCATAGAAGGGACAAAAAGGCAAAGCAGCTTTACCCCATGAAGATGTCCGGTAAAATCTGCTGTGGACCGATTAACAGCTATCCTTATTTGAGCATCTGAGGGTGAGCTATGGGGCAGCTTGCCCTTTATGGATGCCCAGACAAACCTGAAGCAAAGCCTTCCAGTGAACACAACCCACCCGTGCTATGGGGCTCTGGTCAGGCCGAGTATTGAGGGGATATTTCTGGTGGGGACCAGACCTGTTCCGCTGCCCCCAGCGATGCTAACTAATCTGGTCCTTCAGTCTCAGATGTGAGTGGACCACCCAGAACCACCAGCTATTTTAGGATAGCTGGCAGCACGAAACAAGAAGACCAAGATATTGATCAACTGCTTTCCAGAGAGAACAGGTAATTTAGAGAAAAGAGGAAAATCTTAAAATTCTTAAACCACCGAGAGATTCAAGACATTGTATGCATAAAAAATGACAGGACTACTATAAAAAAAAAAAAAAAGGAGCAACCGGGAGACAAGAAATGGTCCTTGGAAATTAAAATCATGATTGCTCAAGTGAGAAATGTAATGGGAAGCCTACATAATATGGTAAAGAGTAAACAGGTCATCTGGAAAGTAAAGTTTAGGAAATGCCCAAGATTATAGAAAAAAAATAACAAAGAGGGAAATATGAGAGAAAATTAAAGGACACAGATACTATCCCAAGCCAATATCTTTTGATAGGAGTCCAAAATTTTTTTCAAAAGATAGCTGAAAAACATGAACGGGAACACGTAATTTTGAAGAAAATATTCAAGCTGAAGAAAAAACATGAATTTTTAGATTGAATAGGTCCACTGCTTTCCAGGCAAAGTGAATGAATAAAGATTTACACCTAGACATAACCTGATAAAATTTCAAAACTCCGCAGAAGATCCTGAAAGTTTGCGGAAGGAAAACCCAGATCGCTTACGATGGAATTAGAATCGTCGCAGCGACAGGCCTTCCCCAACAATATGGAGCGCTAGAAAACAGTGGAGTAATCCTTTTGAAAACTCAAGGAAATGATTTTAAATCTAAAATTCTATAACAAGCCAAAATATTGTCAGTGTTCAGATAAAATAAAGATACAAATAGATCATAAGGAAGAAAATTTCCAGCAAGTGCTTTATAACTACAGACCATCAGGATAAGAAATAGGACAAGATGAGATAAGAAATGGTGTCAGCTGAGTGTGAAGTATGAAGAAGTGAAGGAGCTGCAAAAGATGCTACAGTCTCACCTGGTGGTTCTGGTACCTTGGACATCCTCCTGCAAGTAGTACCGGTTTACTGACCCAGGATTGTAAATCTTTCTCCACGCATTCGATCACACTCTTCGATTCTGCAACAATTCTGTACATGGTATTTATAGTGGATTTAAAGTTTTAAAATTTTATTTTAGAAGCATAGACTACTTAATTATTATCACTGAAAATAGTGCAAATGTTATTAACTATAGCAACAAAAAATTAGTGACATAGCTAACAGTGGTCAGGAACTTGGGGTGAGGGAGAAGTAATGGAAAAAAATCACTCTTGTGTTAAATTTTCCTCTTTCATAGTGGGACATCAATAGAGGACAACCTAAAGCTGATGGAGGAACAGGTACAAAATTGGCTAACTCAGGCTATTCAGCTAGGGTAAATGTGAAAGGGAGTTTCAGACCATTTGGCCTGGGGTCAACTGAAAAAAGGGCTTTATGCTTAACATCATTCACATTCAGTTTTTCAATAGAACACTTTGTTGGCCAAACCAAGTGCACCTACGGGCCCAGCTCTAGTTTTCGATGGCGAATCAGTTTATTATCTTAAATTGTTGGTTATCCAAGCACAGCAACTACCTTTGCGACAGATGCATTTTCCTATTCATAGATTTGTTATTAGTTGGTACCATCAAATGCCTCTTAGTACTTTAATGAAAAAAATCAAAATGCAGAAAGAAAAAAAAAAAACAAGAAGAGGGATAACGGAAAAGGGACGACTGAAGAGGCAGAAGAAAATGTGTTAAAAAGAGGAGCATTCGTGCTGATCGAAACCAGATTCGTGCTTCAACGTGAATATTTTCTTGTCTCTTCTAAGGAAAAGTACACGCCATATATATAATATGTATTTATATACATTAATATGTATGTATATTCAGGGAAGACTGTTATAAAAACTGAAAATAATAAGCAGCTAGGAGGGCCCAGATGTTTGTTTAGGCTTCTCCGGTCTCCCCAGGCCCAGCTCATATTCCAGCATGGAGCACCAGGCGTCCTTGGCCGACAGCCACTGTTTGCTTCACACTGAGGCAAGCCTGGATCAGAGTTTGGCCTGACAAACGTTTTGTTAACTTATAATTTATTTAGAGGCCTGAATTTAACCAGAGTGATTCAAACTTTCTGAATTAGCAGCGTCTAGGATGGGTAAACTGCGTATCTCTGCAGTTTTCTATTTCGATATAATGCATCTAATATAGCTGTAGATGTTCAAACATCTGATCTGTTCAATTTCCACCTCCATTTTAGCTTATCGATGGGGTTAGTTAAATTTAGTAAAAATTATTCGGAAACCAACACATAAGTTCTCACACGTGGTAACTAAACTACAAAACCCTAACCTGAATGATAATCATACTCTTTAATCCTTAATGGGACAGTTAAATGTATGTGGTATTTTGGTGGCCAAGTTCTTACTCGAAACAAAAGAAAATGTATATAGGATTCAATCTATTTTATAATATAATTTGCTCTCATTATGACTCCAACTAATTATACACCTCAATTAATTATATATGCTTAACAGCTATACATAATTATATAACGATTGTATATTACATAACCTTACATGACAGCACAGTGTATATGTTTAACGTGCCAACATTTTGTTTTTGTGCTCTGTGGCAATGACCTCAAAGTTACAGTCTCAAAATCAAATCAAATCAAAGGGGATTTGGAGCTCAGAGTCCTGACTCCTTTCCCTTTTGATTCCAAGGCCGCTCAAACAGCTGTCCACTATTGCTGAAGCCTGGAGGAGTGCCCAAACACATCCGAGGCCTTGAGTTCTGAGCTAGAAATGAGAGGTTCAGAGCATCGCTGTTTACAGCTGTGAAACAGGCCTGTCTGTATGGCGGCCCAGGGGTAAGGACAATAAAGCGTGTACTGTCCTGAGTAGATGCCTTTCTTCTCACTGTGGCTGATAAATCTCCGTTCTCCACCTACTGAGGGAATTTATACCTAAAGATACAAATCAGTCAAAAAGACCACTAACCATTTGGGAAGATACTGTAACTCGAAGGAGGCATGCTACTCGATAATCAAAGCAGGTGACCCCCAAGAAGACAGACTTAACTGAAGAATCAAAGGGCACTTTAATAATATGCACCAGGTGTTGAAGGGTATAGAATTAAAGCACCAAAGAAGTTTTCTGAAAGGACAGAACTTGACTGTGCACTGAAAATTCTAAAATTCAATGAATTGAAAAAATGATCCCTGTTAAACACATCAGTAAGTAAACTGAATGGAGAATTTATTTCACCGTACAGAGCGAATCATGAGCTATGTAGAAAAAAGTTACGAATTTTACAGGTCCCAGAAGGAAAGGACTTGGATCTTTGGATTGATCAAGATCATCAAGTGTGGGCCAGAATAATGAAAAAAGTTAGTCATGTCCTGGTGAAATTTCTATATCTCAAAGGTGAACTCTTGTAAGCTTTCTGTCAAAGAGAACTTGTTACTTCATAAGAGAAAGAGAATCAAACCAGTATCTGTCCTCACACCTTCAGCACTGGGAGTTAGAAAATAATAAAATCATATTTAGAAGACAGTGAGAAATCCAAGAATCCAGTACAGAGCCAAGTACTGGCAAAATAAAAGGCATTTTCACACATAAAGAACTAAAAAAAAAACCCCACATAACCATGTATTTATACATCATGATCATGTGGGATTTATTCTAGGAATACAAGGATGGATCAACATAGGAAAGTAAATGTAATGTATACCACATTAACAGAATGAAGGACAAAAGCCACATGATCATCTCAGTCACAGAAAATCACTTAATAAAATTCAATGCCCTTTCGAGATAAAAACGCTCAACAAATTAGGAAAGGAAGGAAATTATTTCAACATAAGGAAGACCATATATGAAAAGCCCAGAACCATCATACTCAATGATAAGAAACTGAAATCTTTCCCTCGAAGATCAGGAGCAAGGCAAAGATGTCCATCCTTGCCACTTCTATTTAGCACAGTAATGGAATTCCTTGCAAGAGCAATCTGGCAAAAAAAAAAAAAAAAAACATGCAAATTGGAAAGAAAGAAGTAAAATTATCTCTGTTCACAGATAACATAATTTTTTGTTATAGAAAATGCTAAAGATTCCACAGAAAAAAATTTCTTAGACCTAATAACAGAGTTTAGTAAGTTGTAGGATACAAAATCAACACCCCAAAAATCAGTTATGTTTCTGTACACTAACAATGGACATTAGAAAAGGATGTTAAGAAAACGATCTCATTTGCAGCAGCGTCAAAAAGACTAAAATACTTAGGAATAAACTTAACCAAGGAGGCAAAAGAGTGGTACAGTGAAAACTATAAAACTTTGCTGAAATAAATTAAAGAAAGTACAAACAAATGGAAAGACAACATGGATTGGAAGACAGTACTGTCAAAATATCTATATTATTCAAAGCGATCTAGAGATTGAATGCAATCTCTATAAAAATTCCAATGGCGTTTTGTGCAGAAATAGAAAAATACATCCTAAAATTCATCTAGAACACCAAAAAAAAAAAAAAAAAACCCCAAATAGCCAAAGCAATCTTAACAAAGAAAAACAAAGCTGGAGGTTTCATGCTTCCTGATTTCAAAACATATTATAAAGTTACTAGCACAGAGAAAGACATATAGACCAATAGAACAGAATAGAGAACCCAAACATAAATCCTCACCTATATTTTACCATATGGCACCAAAGGTATCAAGGCTACATAATGGTGACAAGATTGTCTCTTCAACAAATGGTGCTGGGAAAATTCAATACCCACGTGCAAGAAGTGAAGTTGGACTCTTACCAGACATCATATACAAAAATTAAGTCAAAATGAATTAAATACCTAAATGTAAAACCTGAAACCATAAAACTGCTAGAAGAAAACATAGGGAGAAAGTTCATAACATTGGATTTGACAAAGATTTCTTGGTTATGAAATGAAAGCCAGGAAATGAAAGCAAGAATAAACAAATGGTACTATTTCTGCACAGCAAAGGAAAAAACAGCACAGAAAGGCTACCTGTAGAATGGGAGAAAATAATTGTTAACAATATATCTGATAAGGGGTTAATATCTACACTATATAAAGAACTCTTCAACTCACAACAACAACAACAACAACAAGCAAATAACTCAATTAAAAAATGGTCAAAGGATTTGAATGGCCAGTTCTCCAAAGGAGATATACAAATGGCCTAAGGTATATGAAAAGATGCTCAACGTCACTAATAATTAGGGAAATGTAAATCAAAACGACAGTGAGCTATCACCTTATACCCATTAGTGTTTGTGAGAATGTGGAGAAGTTGGAACCCTTATGCACTGGTTATGGGAATATAAAATGGTGCAGTCATTATGGAAACAGCATGGAGGTTTTTCAAAAAGTTAAAAATAGAATTACTATATAATACAGCCATCTCACTTCTAGATGTAGATCCAAAAAAATTGAAAACAGTATCTTGAAGAAATATCTACTCATTGCGGCATTATTCACAATAGCCAGGAGGTGGAAGCAAACTGAATGTCTATCAACAGACAAATGGATAAAGAAAGTGTGGTATATACATACAAAGGAATATTATTCCACCTTTAAAAAGAAGGAAATTCTGTCCTTTGCTGCAACAGGGCTCAACCTGAGGACATTGTACTAAGTGAAATAATCCAGTCACAGAAGGACAAATACTCTGTGACCCCACTTAAGGAGGAATCTAAAACAGTCAAACTCTTAGAAAGTAGAATGGTGAATTCCAGGACATTCAGAGAGGAGGAAGAGGGGAGTTGTTGTTCAATGGATAAGCGTTTCAGTTTGCAAGATGAAACAGTTGCAGAGATTGGCTGTACAATAATCTGCACATAGTTAACACTGCTGTCCTGTACACTTAAAAATGGTTAAGGTGGTAAGTTTTATGTGATATGCTTTTGACCACAATAAAAAAAAATTCCAACTCAAAGAACAACAAGAAAAGTTATGTAATATAGGATTCCATCTATATGGCATACTGAAAAGGCAAAATTATAGTAACAGAGAAAATAAGTGGTCATGGAGCTTTGGGGGGTGGGCTGCAAAGGGAGGTGGGTGAGGCTGGTGGACACCCTGTCATCGGAGCGTGGTGGCGGTTACGTGGATCTACACGTGTGAAAATCCATACCACTCCCAAAGCCAGTCTTCCTACCTATTCATGTCTTTAAAAAAATAAAAATTAAAATTAAATGCAAAATGCATATGATTTCATGACTAGCATAAAAATCTTAATGATACTGTGTCATGTTGGCACTCAGATCAGCAAATTACATGCACCCTTGTTAGAAATTAGTCATTTTAAAAGAACTCTATATAGCAGTGAACATCTTAGCTTCTATACTGTGTTAAAAATTGCTTTCTGTGTCCTCTTTCAACATTATTTTTCCTTTTAATAAGTTGAGTTGAAATTGTTCTCACACTTAGCTATGATCTTATACTTTTCCTGAGTAATGGGGCAGCAAAACATTTATCATTCTATCTCTCCACCTCTTCTAGTCTTTCTCTTCATATCATGTTTAACACCTCCCAGCTTGAAGTCACTCAAACATGTAATTAAAGGGTTTTTAAAAAATCAGTCTACTAGGTTATTTACAAAGATGTTAAACAAAGCCGGGTTTGACCTTAAAGTCTACCAGGTCTGCTAATCTAAACCAAGATCATTCACCCACATGCTGCTTCATTTTAAACTATCCATTGTTTACAGTCCCAGGATTCATTTTGCGGTATCGAATGGCCAAAGGAATTCATTTCCATTTCTCTAATGCATGTGCTAACAAATGCTTACCCAAAAGTCCAGATGTTTTATATCCTTTTGTCTATTCATTTGATAATTGTATGAAAAATTTGATCTCACATCCTCTTAGTGGCCACCTAACAAGGAAGTAAAGAGCAATGTCAGTCCATTAGAATCAGTTTGTTCCTAGAGTTAGATCGTAAGTCAGGAAGTAAAGAAAAGGAATGAGCACTAAGGACAGATGCTTTCTACAGATACTCAGATCTTCAGTTTGGATAATAACATGTAAAAAAAAAAAAAAGAAAAGAAAAAAAAGAAAAGAAATCAGTAAGGCAGAGGAATTTATTATTATGGACGATAACAATGCATGAGTTCACAGACACAGTTAGAATTAAGCGAAGCCTGTAATGAAAAGTCATAATAAGTTTTCTAATAGATGACACAGTGTGGTGTTTGGATGCAGAAACAAGAAAACAACAGAAAAGTAGAATCAAAGCTGAGGTCTAAAGAGAATTATGGAATGTTAAGGCTCTGAGTAAGATTCATGTATTGAAAGAAAACAGTGAAAAGAAAAAGCACTCGGGTTCATTCAATCAAGACACAAATAACAACAACCAAAAAAGCTTAAAAAGTGGGATGCTTAAAAAGTAAAATTTAAAAATAACAACTTACATGGTGTCCTATAGAAAGGTGAAGAGGCCTAATATCGTCAAGGTTATCTTCAATCTGTAAGAAATAATAAGTGAAAAAACATTAAGTCATGTTTCTAGAAGTGAGACACTGGTGACTCAACTTCTGGGAGGAAGGTGGTAAACTTGCTCCCTAATGGTGATGAGTAGGAAGTGCCTTGTTAGGTACTTATCAACTAAAAAAGTTACACAGCTCTGATTAGGTCATTCCTCTGCCTAAAATCTCTATATACCCCTGACTGGATGACCTTCAAGGCCTTTTGCCAGGTGGGCTCAACCCTTCTAGCACCTCCTGTCTATACCTAATAACTACCTTTGATGAGCCTCATTACTACCTTCACATTCTCGCGGGAGAGTTAAGGATGCAGAGCACCTTGTGCCTGGCACATCAGTGCTCCACAGATGCTTACTTCCTTTCCTTCCAGTTCTCCCTCCCAAGAGCCCTAGATGCTCTACACACCAGACGTGAGAACATGCCGTGCTCCTAACAGTTCTGTGTCTTTTTTCATATCCACTCTCTGAAATATCTTCTCACCCTCTGTTTTTAATTTGGCAAAACGCAGTTAATCGTAGAGGACCAGCTTCGACGCATGTGTTTTTACCCTGCCAGACAGAAATGACCACTGCCTCGTAACTGACCCCATAGGCGTCTGTCCTTTGGCCAGAATTTCATTTATTTTGTTGCTTTCTCTCCCTCTGACTGTAAGTTCCCTGAGGATGGCAAATGTTGATCATTCATTCATTCCATCACTAAATACTGATTGAGCAACTATTATAGTCTAGCACCATACAAAATAGTCACTGTTCTCAAAACACACCAGTCTGTTGGGGGAGTTACACGAACAAACATAGTTATTAATGGCTTTTAGTGGGATGTCATGGGATTTGCGATTTCTATTTTCACTTGGAAACAAAGAATTGGTGATATAATTTTATAAGGCAGGGGTCCCTAAGCCCCGGGCCGCAGACGAGTACCTGTCTGTGGCGTGTTAGGATCTGGGCTAACATAGCAGGAGGTGAGTGGCGGGCCAGCGAGCAAAGCTTCATCTGTATCTGCAGCCTCCCCAGCGCTAGCATCACCGCCTCAGCTCCGCCTCAGATCATCAGGCATGAGATTCACAAAGGAGCACCGGTCCCTGGTGCTCAAAAGGTTGCGGACTGCTGCCATAAGGCATAATGGGGGCACCAAGAAGGAAAGTAAAGGGAAGACAGGTCCAGAGAAGCTTCGTGGAGGTGCTCAGCAATGGGTTCCCGCCATTAGACCACTAACAGGTCAGACAACAGCATGTACTAAGAAAGCTAAACTACTCTCATAGAATTATTTTCTGACTTCGCAGTACTTTGTTTTCATTTATATCTTCTAACTTATGTGCTGTGAGAAACCCACATCTTATATCCAGGGGTGGAAAAACCATACTCAGAGACCACCCAAGTGAGTTTCTGGCATAATTCCAAGGGTTTGGTCATATTATCGTGTGGTGCCTAACATGCTCTCATCCATGCATGTAAAAATACTCACCGAGTACCACCTACAAGGTGTGTACTGTCCTGTCACCAACAGTGGCTCATTAACTTCAATGATCTTTGACTAACTTTAAAAATAACCTGTATTTTTATATTCCAGACACTTAAATTTCTCAATATTTTTGCCCACAGAATTGTATCCTGCCCTTACCTGCCAGTCCTCTCTTGGCCTCAGACCTTGTCATTTCCCATCTCTGGGCTCCCAAACTTCAATATATTATTGAGGACTTAGGTCCTGGGGATAAAAGATGAACAAAGCAGCGTCCCTGCCTTCAGAGGACTCACATTCTAGCCAACAGGGACTTGTCATGATATAATAGTTTCTTACAGGATGTAATGGTGAAATTCTCTAGGCATAAAAAGCTATAATCGGACACGATTGCGAAGGGGCTAATTTGCATGAGTTAATAGTTTTTAAGATAACATATTTTTGAGAACAGATTTCTAGATAATTAATAATAAAATTAATATTTGTGGACATGCCCAGGAGGCGGTCCCATTAATTGATATCATTTACCATAGTGATTTCTATTTTGTATGGGCTTTTCACATAACTGTCATATATTTTGATATCAAAGTAACATTTATAGAAGTTTAGCACTTTCACAATGAGGTTTGTAATATTCTAGAATTGTTTGCTTACCTTTGCCTTTCTTGCATGCTATTTATTTTAAAATAATACTATATTTAAAAAAAAATCTAAACGAATGCCGAATTTTAACTTTTGAAGTTAAAGGCAAAAGGCTTATTTTGTAAATTAGTTTTTACAAATTAGTTTTGTTCCCAATCTTTAAAATAACTGCTTTGGGGTACTAAGAGTAGAAGCTCATCTTGTATAGGTTGTCGTGATATTATGATTTATAATAATAAATACTTATTTGGTCTTAGTCTCCATTTCTGGCACAGAGCTCTTAAAACCTTTAGAATTTCTTACGTGATAAGAAGAGTATCTTGATATTTATAATAAACTTTCAACCACACCTGAGTTTATGTTAATGAGGTCGCTTTTGAAAAGCACCTAAGGATGGAGGCTAGTTGCCAGGGGATCCAGCCATCAACAGGGGGTTGGAACTTTCAGTCCCGCCCACTGATTTCCCTGGAGGGAAGAGGGGCCAAAGGTTGAATCAGTCACCAGTGGCCAATAAGTTAATCAATCATGCCTATGTAATGGAGCCTCCATAAAAAAAACCCAAAGGGGGTTGTTCAGAGAGCTTTCAGGTTGATGAACCAGAATGCTAGGACCCAAATTCCACAGGGGCAGAAGTTCCTTTGTTGGGGACCTTGCCCTACACACCTTTTCATATGGCTGTGGATTTGTGTCCTTTAAATAGTAAACCGGTAATTAGTGAGTAAGCTGGTTTTCTGAGTTGTGTGAGCTGCTCAAGCAAATTAGTCGAACCCAAGGAGGGGGTCATGGGAACCTCTGATTTGTAGCCGGTCAAGCACAAGCGCACAGGTGATAATGTGGACTTGTGATTGACACCTGGGATGTAGGACAACCTTTTCGGACCGTGCCCTTAATCGATGGATCCGATGCTGTCTCTGGGCAGATAGTGTTAGATGTGAGTGGCATTGTGGGACACCCCACTAGTGTCAGAGAACTGCTCAATGGGATATGAGGAACGCCCTGGCATCCCGCCGGGCACACACGCATTGGAATTGGTGACCAAAGTGAAAGGGGAGTAATGTACAGCATGGCAACTATAGTTAATAATTCCGTATTGTACATTTGAAAGTTGCTGAGAGAGTAGATCTTAAATGTTCTCACTATAACAACAAAAAGTTGTGCTTACGTGAGGATGTGTTAACAATATTATTGTGGTTAGCATTTCACAATACATACATGTGTCAAATTATCATGTTGCACACCTGAGACTTATACGATGTTATATCTCAAGAAAGGTACGGGGCCGGGGGGAAAGACATGGAACACCCTAGGTGGTAACTCCTGGGGTTCGACAGCTATGGAGACTGGGCTCCCAGTGGGCCTCAGTGCCCCTGTTCTGGAGGCTCCGCCGTGCTCACGACAGCTTCCTTCCTGCTTCTCCTCCGCTCGCCCTCCTCTTCTATCTTCTAGGCATCTAGGGCACAAATTCCGAGTGAGAGAGAACCTGACTGCACTGGGCAGTCTTGATCCAGGGTGAAAGGTCTTTCTGTATTGGCCGCTGTTTTGCAAATGTCCAGAATCTAATCAATTGTGGCCAAGGCAACAGGATCAGATGACATAGAGCTTGGCAACTTATGCATAACCAGCGGCTAGGGCTGCCTTGTTCCCAAGAGTCTCTAAGTATTGTCATGTCCTGGAGTTTCATGGTCTGTCTTGTTCCCTTCTATCGCTGGCTTTCATCCAATGATGTGGTATTTCATATTTTTATAGCCGGAACTATTCAGGGTGCTAGGCTTTGAGTTAACTGAGCGCGGAAGAGAGTAAATATTATATTATGATTAAAGAACAAACCATGTGTTGCAATAGTTCGGTAGTACTGAATCTTTAGGATAACTCTAGTGGCAAAGATGATAGTAATATAAGATGTTCTAAAGCAAGGCATCAAAATAGAAAGACCAGCTTAGGTATCATAAAATGCAGTGTTGGATTCTAAATCTTGGTTTTGAAAAAGCAAAGGTCATTTATAGCATTAATAGTGAGCGCAAACGCTTGCTTATTAAGCCTGTAACCTCTGGAAGGGTCTGAAGGTACTGTTCTTTACCAGAGAGGAAAATCTTATTATTCCATAATCAGGTCACACATACAGAAAGGCAAGAGGAAGCCACGAAACAGAAGTTTGCTTTCGCATCAAGTTCCCTGTCAGTCCGTAGAGGCCACATCGGAGAGGCGTTTGTTGAATTGCTTCCTTCTGTCTTTGTTCCCCCAACGTTTTCACCCCTCGCTCTGGCTCTCAGCCCCACCCCAGTTCCAGCCGATGGATCACTCTGGTTTTCGCCTCAGTCAGTAACCAGGAGCACTTGTCACAGGCTGCGCAGCGTCTGTGCTCCGGGCGAGGACTGTGGGTCCTTCTGAGAAGGGAAAACCTCCACCAGACAAACTCCGTCCTCTCCTCTTGCTGATGCTGATCACCTTCACCACAAAAAGGCAGAGGGTTGTTATGCTCGGCGTCTTTTCTCCATTTCGAAAAAGATCCCTCCCAGGGTGGAGGGCGGGAGTGAAAACGGGGATGATGAGAGAAGAAAAGCCTGCCTGCCGCACAATCATCGTGAAAATGAACGGGGACTAGACTCCGGGAGGCCCTGGCCTTGCTCTCGTTGGCTTTCACATCAAATTAGCTTGCTCTCCCTAGTGTCCATGTCATTGCCATTCAAGTTGACTCAGTGCCGAACAGGAAAGGAAGAATAGATTCCATTATGTTAAAGCTTATGTTCATGAATGACCCAGGAGCTATTGCAAATGCATTTGGAATTCTAGGGGTTTAAAAGAGAGAGGTCCAGTTGTGAAGTTTCTACAGATTGTGTGTGTGTGTGTGTGTGTGTGTGTGTGTGTAGACATATGTATATGTCAAAGTGAATACCTTTGCCTTCATTTGACGAGATTTATGTTTAATTTAGTGAATTTGGATTATGGTAGAAGTTTATAAAACCAGAAAAGGTAAAAAGGTACACAAAGCTAAATAGAAAACACATTAGTCTAAACTTCCTGATGCTTTCAAAATCTATCACTTAAACAAATGAATGTAATGATGTTGATTTTAGTTTTAAATAAGACATTAGAGAAAAGGGACATAAGACAGTCAATGTGGTAAAGGTGAATTTTCTTTAATAAGAAAGCTGCGAATTCAAACTACATTATGTGGCCAGAATTATTTTTACTAAAATAATGTCATCTCGTGTTGTTATTGAGACTTCCACTAAGATTTATGTGTGCTAATTAAACATAATATGATTTCACTGTTCACTTTAACTGTATAGTTAATTGTATTTTATTATTAACACTTTTGACCACAAACCAATTCATATTTCTTATTATCAATCCATCACAAGTCCTGCCAATTCCAACTCCAAAGTATCTTTATTTCTCTCACTGGCACCATTTGTATGGTCACCCCTCACTCAGACTATTGGCATAGGCTCCTAATTGGTCTCCTCCTCTCTTCTGCCCTGGTCCCTCTGCCATCTGTCCTCCACATTGCAGCCAGGAGTGTGCAAATGTACACATGTGAAGAGAAAGACAAACTCTTTCCTGTGGCCTTATGAGCTGGTCCTTACCTACCTCCTGGGTATCATCTGGCAGAAGTCACTGCTCATGCTTTGTCTTTCAAAACCTCATACTGGCCTCGAGCCACAGATCCCTACATATATATCTGGGACCCTTTGTCCAGCATCCTTTTGCCTCTCCTTTTACCTAATTGACACCAAGTACCTTCCGGTCTCAACTCAAGGGCCACTTCCTCCAAGGAGCCTGCCCTGATCCCCTTCCCTGACTGGATGAAATGCCCTTCTTACGGACTATGATAGTGCTGTGTAACTCTCAGTAACAAGTAGCACTTGTCACAATCACACTGCTTTATTGGTTTGCTAATTATTCGATTAACGTCCCTCATGCCTACTTGCCCAGCAGTTAAATGAAGGGAGGGATCATGTCTGGTTTTGCTCATTCCAGAGTCTAGGAGGGTATCTGGCACGTAATTAGCACTCAAGAAGTCTGTGTTGTATAAATAACATGTGAAAATAGCCAAAAATAAATATAGGTACATTAAGTGTATGTTTTGAAATATATAGATGCAAAATATCATGCCATGGATCCAACTATTAAAACAATTTAGAGAGAGAAAAAAACCCCAAAATTCAATTTAGGTTTTTGTTTATTTGTTGGGAGATAGTAAATCATTCAAAGAGTTCTTTTACTAAAATGTTTAGTTTCTCATGCAATCCGTGAATATAAAACAATCGAACTGTGTATGACAACCTCAAACTCCTATATCCTATCTACCCTCCAAAGTTAAAAAGTTTATTGGCTCATGATTTTGAAAAATTAAACTGATTTTTAATTTAGCTTTGAGTTTCACAGGTTTTTAAAAATGAAACCACTACGAGAAACTTGAAGTGGAAAGTATTACTGATGTTAAGTATAGTAGGAGAAATAGCAGTTTAGGAAAACTAGGGTTATTGTGCTCTATTTTAAGGTGCCTGGGTGGTTTCTCAAAATTTATGTTTCTACTTCAATAAATATTGCTGTTTGTGAATTTTTCCTTGCCTAGACCTCGTGCGGGTTTCAATGTGTTTCAAGATTTGGATAGTTAACTTTTATGGTCAGAACCATTTGCTTCTAAATTTATAATCCTTGATGCTGTCAGGGAAATAGACATGTGTGAACAGTCTGGGAGAAAAAATTCCATTACTACACGGAACAGACACAGAATTAACTCCTTACTTTTCTGTGCAATCTTTGAGGAGACTTTCCCCTGACACACAATACTATATCTCCTCTAATAGCTTGACGATTTAAATGGAAATATTTTACCTGAATCAGACATTAGCAATTAGATACTTTAATGATGTAAGAAATACTATTGAAAGAAATCATGCCAGTGATTTAAAGGCACTTTGTGTTTCTTGTTCATGGCTTATCCATATCATATGAAAATAGTTCCTGGCATAGGGGAGGCATTTAATATTTGTTGAGTGATAAAATGCATATGCAAGTCTAATTTTAAAAGCTTGATTAATATATAAAATATAGATCTTTCATTTTTGGAAATTAATTCTTACTTCAGCTAATCTTAATGGCTTTGCAATAAGTGGGTCTGTGGGTCTCATGCTTCACAGAAAATGAAGGCACATTTCGTTTGTAAAAAGGAGAAACTATTTCCAGTGAATGTTTAATGTCGAGAAGAGGCTGTGGGCCAGAATGAAATATTCAGTTGCTTGTGATTTAATTTTCGGTTTATTCAAGACTTTAAATTCAACTTACAGATAGTGATGTTTAATTTATAAATCTGGGACTTATGCGTTAAAGTACAAAATGAGGACTTTCACTTTTTCTTTGATTAATTCCTAAGAGGTCATAAATCTGACAGTTTATTTTCTCCTAACTGTTTATTTTTTAAATACCAAAGGTACAAAGAATGGTATAATACATACTGATGCCTCCGACTGGCTTAAGAAGTAAAGTATTACAGATACTTTTGAAGTTGCCAGACTACTTCTTCTGCAGTGTATTTTCTAACCCCCACGCCCTGTCACCACCAATGTTCTAAATCATATTTTATAAACATTTACTGTAGATAATATAGCATATTGTTTTGCCTGCTTTAAAACTATATAAATAGCATGTCACTGTTGGGCACTCCAGAAGCAGATGCTGACATTGAGTTTAGAATGTTTCTGTGGCTTGTCTTTTCATTCTTATCTAAAATATGGAATTATTTGCTAGATAGAAGATTTAATTATTTTACTTTTATATAGTCAAATTTATTAATCTTTTTTTTTCAAAGTTTGTATTTGTGTGTCTTATTTTCAAGATCTCTCTTACCGCAAGGTGTTCAAGATATTCTTCTTCTTGTTAAAGTTTTGTTGTTCCTACTTAGATCTTTAACTCCCATGATGGTTAATTTTATGTGCTAACTTGCCTGGGCCACAGGTACCCAGTTAGTTGATTAAACATTAATATGGGTATTTTAGGATGAGATTAATATGTAAATTGGTGGGTTTGAGTAAAGCAGATTGCCCTCCCTAGTGTGGGTGGGCCTCATCTAATCAGGTGAAGGCCTGCATAGGAAGGTGGACCCTCCCCTGAGTAAGAGAGAATTCTCCAGCTGACATCCTTTAGACGTTATCTGCAACATTGACTCTTCTTGCCTAATGGCTGTTTCACTGGGACATTGGCTCTCCCTGGGTCTCCCACACTACTGGCCCACCTTGAAGATTTGGGGCTTCCCAGCCTCCATCATTGAGCCCATTCTGTATTCTAAATCTTATCTGTCTCTCATCTCTCTGCCTGTCTGTTTATCTATCCATCTATTTCTCCTGTAGGTTCTCTTTCTCTGGAAAACCCTGATGAATGCAACGCCCCAGAGATCATTTTTGTGTATGTGTGGGAAGTAAAGATTCAGTATTACCTTTGTGCAAAGAGAAAGCCAGGTGTTCCATGACCATTCTTTAAACAGTTCGTCCTTTACCCACTTACCTACAAGGCCCCCTCTGCCGTAACCAGTCATAAGTCAGCGTAGTGTCCTAATTAATCTAGCTTTAAAATGAGTCTTGATATCTGGGAGAACAAGACCTCTGTCCCCTTTTCTCTGGCTTTTGGGCTCCTTTCTTTTCCCTGATATGTTTTACAATCATCTTACCAAGTCCACAAAAAGTTTTGTGTTTTAATTATAATTCCATTGCATTTTCTTAATTTGGAGAGAATTGACATAATTATAGGACTAAATTTTTCTATTCCTAAATTTATTTAGGCCATAAAGCTCTTACATATATGTTTTAAATATTTACTCTTTACTCTTTATTCTTTTTTGGGGTGGGGGGTATCAAGGCTGTATTTGTTGCTGGTGTATAGAAATGCCATTTTTTAAATTTGATTTTAAGTAAACTTACTGAACTCATTTGTTAAGTCTAATGATTTATATGTTGATATTGCTTGGATTTTTTTTGTAGACCTGTGTGACTAATGTCAGATTTCTTTTTCACTTTTTTTCTAATTTGAATACATTTTACTTATTTTTCTTGTCTTCCTGCAAGGACTAATCCTCTTATTAGAGGTGAAGAGAAGCAACAAAAGCAGACGTTCTTACCTAACACTTGATTTTAAAGGGACTGCTTTTATGTTTTCCCCTTAAGTATGATGTTTGCTGTAGGTTTTTTGTACATACCTTTTATCATATTAAGAATGTTCCTTTTTTTTTTTTCCTGTACTAACTTGGTAAGTCTTTTTGCTAGAAAATGTCTCTCTCATCTTATCAAATGCTTTTTCCTGCATCTACTGAGGTGATACGGTCTTTCATCTTTATTAATATGGTACATTAATACATATTATATTTTTGCATCCACTTTTTTTTTTTACCATGGGAGATAACATCCATAGAGAAAAGTGCAAGAACTATACATGTATCATATAAAGAAATAATTATAAAAGAAAATGCTGTGTAATCCCCAGCCAGGTCAAGAAACGGAGCAGTGTTGTCACCCTTAAAAGCCCCCCATGAATCTCTCCATATCCGCCACCCGACTCCCAGAAATGACACTGTCCTGACGAATGTGATGACCACCCCTTGCCACCTGTGTGTGCACCTCTAAACACTATCATTTCATTTTGTCTACTTCCAAAAAAATTTTTTTCTTCCGTGGTTGCTGCATGAGCTTTAATTTGTTCATTTTCATTGTTTTTAAGGACATTTTCTTCTATTCCTAGGAGCTAAAAGTTTTTCTTTACAAATCATAAATGCATCCTAAATGTTATCAAATGCTTTTTCTATCAATTGAGATAACCACATAAATTTTTCTAGTGGTGGAATTCATTAATTGAGTTTTCTGCTATCAAACTGGTTTTGCATATCTGGAATAAGGCCAAGTTGGTCATTGTGTGTATTAGTTATCTGTTGCTCCATAATAAGTTACCCCAAAATATAACTACTTAAATAGCAAATATTTATTACCTCACCATTTGTGTGGTTCAGGAATTCAGGAATGGCTTGGTTGGGTGAGTCTAACTCAGGGTCTCATAAGGTATCACTCAAGGTGTTAGCTAAAGGCTACAGGCACTTGAAGGCTTGGCTGGCCTGGAAGCTCCACTTCCAAGCTCACTGACATGGTCATTGTCAGGCTTAACTCCCCATCATGGGGGCCTCTTCATGGGACTGCTCGTGACATGGCTGCCAGTTTCACCCTAAGGGAATGATCTGGAAAGTGTTCAATAGTTAGAAGCCGTAACAGCTTTAGTAACCAAATCTCAGAAGTGAAATATCATCATATCTCTCTTATTCTATTGGCCACAGTCACCAACTTTGATACATAGTTGAGAGGCAGCTACCCAGAGATATGATCATTGGGGACCATCTTGGAGGCTGGCCACAACAGTCATGATTTTTATACTCAAGATATTGTTGGCTTCAGTTTGCTCATATTTTGCTACCATTTTTGTATCTACATTTTCAAGTGAAATCGGACTATAATTTTTTTCTTGTTGTCAAGTTTATGCTAACCTCATAAAATGAAATTAGTAGTGTTCTCTCTTTTTCTATTCTCTGAGTTTGTATGTAATAGCAGAATAGGTTAGAATTATTCGTTCACTGTTAGAATTCAATCGAAGCCATCTAGCCCCCAAATTTTCCTTGATTCATTTTCTTCAATAGTGTTCAAAAGTCATTGGAGTTTTAAAACCACTCAGATTTTCTATTTCTTCTTGAGACAGTTTGTTTAAATGGGGCTTGGATAAAATGTGTTCATTTAATATACATTTTTTAATTGAGTGGCATAAAATTGTTCATAATGATTTTTTATTCTGTGTTGAATATTTCTAGCTTTTATAGTAATGTTCTTTTTTTCTGATATTGATCCATGAGTTACTGAGATGTGTATTTAATTAATTTCCAAATATATGAAGGTTTTCTTAATGTCTTTTTTGTTGCTGTTGATTTCTAACTCATTGTATTTTGTTAAGAAAACTATGCTTGTTATTCTTTCAATCCTATAACGTTTGTTTGGGCTTGCTTTAAGGCTGAGTATGTGGTCAGTTTTTATAAATGTTTTCAATGTGCTTGTTAAATGCGTTATTCAATATATGTTTATTAGGTCGAATTTATTAATCATGATGTTTAAATCTCATATTTTCAAGAAGCATTTTTCCATTTTCTCTATGAGTTACTGAATGGTTATATTAAAAATACCACATTATGAATGTGGATTTGTCTATTTCTCTTAATGGTTCTATCAATTTTTAAGGCTAAGTTATTAGGTGCATACAAATTTAAAATTGCTGAAGCTACCAGTTGAAATCAACCATTCATAATTGTAAATGATCCGTGTTTATCCTGAGTAATGCCGTTTGTCCCAAAGGCTACTTAGTCTAAAAATAATTTGGCTATTTATCTGAGCTGCTCGTTTTCCAATTACAGTGGTTTTGATTTCTCTTCTTTCCTTATCAAGGCCCAGTCTACAGCTTCTTTTTATAATAAGCTACATCCTATTTCACTGTTATTTAGTAAAATCCTGTTCATCTTTTTTCTCCATTGCCTCCAGTAAAATTGAGCTCCATAGGCCTGACTTTTGCTTTAAGTAATAAATAAAATTCCAGAGTCAGCTCTTAAAAATGCAAGTCTTTATAATTAACAAAAGGCATGGAAGAGGCAATTGAAGGAGAGGTGCCCTGTCCCCTGCGTCTACGAAAGAGTGGCTGTTCCGGCATCATAAAACATGTTCAAAGAATCTGGTTTGATGTGTAAATATATATATTCACTTGTGTAAATATTTATAACTATACTGAGTTCTCTTCTTTATTATGAATTTGTCCTTGGATGGATAATATGAAGAAAGACTCTGGAAATCATCCCCACGTTCTTAAAGTAATCTCCCGAAGTGCCCTGTGATTCTGATGAGTCGTCTTACTCAGCAATCCAGTGTTCTCTTCCATGTCATGTTCGACGTGTTTATATTCCTGTGCGGTGTGAATGCTCGCAAGACTGTTCTGTCAGGTCAGGTTACTAGCACGTTCCCTTCTCTCACTTGCAGTATTAAAAAGTATCAATGCCCATGACTCCATTAGATTTCTTGTTTAGCAAAGAGATTGATCATCTTCTCTTGTATCAACCAGCCTGATGGCTGGCCTTCGCTAGTTTTGTATTCTGTATTCTGCCATTCTGTTGGCAGTTCACGGACCTAGGCGCGGGGACGATTGGCAGATTTGGCAGAATTCTGTCGCCGCGCGCACATCTATGGTTGTGTTTACGGAACTGCAGCAGAGTTCATTCTTCCAGATTATTCCATCTCTTCTTACAGTTGGATCAGGGACACTGGGAGAGGAGGAAGCCTCTGTTTCCTGATTATGCCTCTAATTCAGATCGTGCCAAACCTTTGATACTATCAGAAACTGTTACCCCTGACGGAGTAATCTGCACACTCTATCCACCAGCTACATCCCAAGCTTTTCTCCTGAACAAAAGGGAAAGGACAAAATGTAGGGGTTCTCCCAGTTCGAGCTAAGACACTATCGTGCATTCAGCAGAGGAAAATGATTGTCCATGGGACTCTCCATGTACCGTCCTTGTCTCTAGCAGTTTTTAACTGATCTTTTTCCCACTCCGATTTGTTAAACCTATTTTAATGTGGAGGTAGTTTTCCCTTAATTTGCCTCATTTCCCTCTTTCTTCCCCAAGAGAGAAATCGCACCAGTTGGCATTGCGTCTGCTTCCACTGAGTCACCACGACCTGGGCGCGGAGCAGGACTTCTGCTCTAGAGCGACTTCTGTGTTTTTCCTTCTGGGCGTCCATCCACACGCCCCTCGCCATCAGTTCTGTGCCAGGAGATGCGATAGCCACAGATTAGAATTGTGTCTCAAGACCTTCTACCTCCTCCTTGCTTTTTTTTTTTTCCTGTCTCACTTTGGCATCTATAAAATCTATCACAAATCTAGTGTTCTAACAGGCACTCAATAAATCTTTGTTGAGGAGCGAATGGAGGAATGATACACTACTTCTTTCTGAGCAAGGAACTAAGGAACTGTTAAGGATTCCCACGTCTTCTGTCTCTAAATAACTGTTTAGTTTTTGACCATAAAAACATATCGTCCCATGTAATTTAAATCACTTATTTATACAGATACGACAATCGGTGTATGAATTCTTTGAATTCTGGTTACTGCGGTGTGACAGTGTCACCAAATGGCTGGTTCTGCCTTCCCCGGGGGAGGCCGTGTGTGGGGATTTCTATGCCCTGAGGCCCCAAGCGAGATGAGGGTGCGATGCCCAGTGCTGACAGAGAATTCCAAACCCCAGCGTGGCTTCCTCGGTGTCAGAGTTATCGCCGTATCTAGCTGCGTACGTTGTGTGTGCTTGCTGAACGCTGCCATGGCCGGTGGGGCGAGGGCAGCTCGGACACCGGTGTGTGCTCCCCCAGCCAGCAGGTGCCTCCTGCGCAGCTGGCTTCGCCCCCCTGAGCGCTAGCCTAGTCCCACGAAAAGCAAGGGAGGCCCTGGTTGCTGTGTCCACCGGTCGGAACGGTCGTCTCGGGAATGTCGTCTGTACTTTGTGTGTTATTGGGGCCAACCTGTATGAAAGCTACTTGGAGCTAGGGAAAAGTCGTAATTCTCACGCACTGTCATTGCAGAACCAGACTCTGCGATCTGGTCCAGCCCGTTCTTTCATTTAGAAACCAGAACCCACACCGAGTACGGAATTAGATCACTACATGACCCTAAAACCAGGCAGATCTGAGTCCCATTCTGACTCCTCCACTTACTCCTTCGGTGATCTAGAAGAATCACTTAAGTTTATAGTGATGAAAGTGGGACCGTAATGGCTTACAGCATGATGCGGTTGTGAAATTAAAAATATTTGTGTAAAGCGAGGCCCATAAGTACTCAATATTTTAATATTTCATTAGTTACTTTCCCAACTTGTGGCTAAATTGTAGAGCATGGTAGACTCTAGGAAAAAACAAATATATTCATTGAACATATTTTCCATAATTGAACCTGAACAGTGGTAAAGTTTAGATAACTGTTACCAATTCTTCTACGCTTTTTTTTTTTAGTTTTCTCTTTTTCTTCACAAATCATCCTTTTAATGTTTATTGTTTTCTTTCTAAAAGTTAATAAGAGAGTGAGATAGAGAATACATTAAGAACATCTTTTATTTTCTAAATACAAGATTACACGGGCAACACATTGTAACACTATGAGTTCTTTTTATTTATTTTCACATTTTCCAAAAATACTCTTCTATTGTGATGGGAAACAAAATAAAGACTACCAACCAAAAATTATCTCTTCCTGTAATCAGGTAAATAGAATAGTCCTCTGACTGACATACGAAACATACAAACTATTAATAGGGTTGTTCTTCAAGTCTGGTCCTCAAAAGCTGACTGAGGTCAATTTCCCAGAGAAACAGACTCTGAGGCGGAGACTTGTGTGCAGGAATTTGTTGGCCAGTGCTGTGGGGCCCGATGCCTGTGGGGTAAGCAGAGGAAATAGGATCGAGAAGAGGGTGGAGTGGAAACGTGGTGCAATACTATTGGGAGCTCCCGAGCTGGGAAGGCCTTGCAGGGCAGTGCTGCTCTGAGGCAAGGGAGTTGGCTTCACTTTGTCCGGTCCTCCTCCGTGAGGGACTCTTTTTGGCTGAGGGCAATTCCCAGAGAGGACTGAGCTGAGAGCTGGGCAGTAGGAGACGGGCTGAGGGGTGCCCCGGTCACTCACCACAGCGTTCACTACATGCTTAAATCAAAATATGTTCAGACCTTCTTAAAGTCATCTTTTAGATGCGTATTGCAAAGGGATGACTACTGAATTGTTAATAGCAGCAACCATATTCAGATTGAGTACCTTTCAAAATCATCTAGAAGAAAAATCGTGAATAAAATGTATAATAAAATCCTCATTTGTTTGAACGGAGACAGCCCCGAAAGAAGCAATATAATTCTTTAACATGCAGATTAAACAACAACAATAACAACAAAAAACAACCCAGAAACTATATGTGCGGCCCTCTTACTAACCCGTTGGTCATCTCCCAAACATGACTTCAGGGTTATGTTACTGCCCACTCCCTAATGCCCTGGAAAAGAAGCACAGGCCTGATATCCAGAGCTACCAGCCTGGGACTTGCCATGCAGAATCCCTGACAGTCAAAAGGCGTGCGACGCTCAGTGACTTCTGAGCTATTTCAGGGCCCAAGAAGGATGAACTTGGGCTAAGCCCTGTTGGGAGAATTTATCACTTTCTTGAATCCACACCAAGAAGGAAAAACGAGGGATGGCAGGAGAGGAGGAGGAGCAGCAATAGGTGGAGGAATAGGAGAAAAAGCTTTTCATCATGGATGTTAATTAGTAAATGGAGAAGGAATAACACAATCAGAAACACCACCATTTTGCAACCATCATAGTAATAATTTAGTAAAAAAAAAAAAATCGATGGATGTTAAAATTACTTGGTAGTTTAATGGAAACAGGGTTTTTACAAAGTTTCAAAATACCTCCACAGAGATTATTAGTTACAAAGAGAAAAATGGCAACTATGGTGAGGAAATCTGGTGGTCTGCACCTTCACCGACCTTGGTTCAATTTAATATTGCCCGTGACAGGAAAACCCACGCAGTACCCTGGAGAGTCGTATCATCGTTAACATGAAAGTCCTGCCGAAAGTTTATAAGCTCGAATCCACTCGCGAGGAAACATGAGGCAGACCCGAATCGAGAAACAGGCTACGAAACAACAGGCTTGCGTTCTCCCCGAAGACCAAGGGCACGAAAGCAAAGAAAGGTTCAAAAGTTGTTCCCGATTAAAGGACCACTACATGCAAGACATGATCCTACTCTGGATCCTGAATAAGGAAAAAAAAAAATTGCTAGGAAGGATATTGGGCCCATCTGAATATTTTCAACATGGCTCTTATACCAGATGAAAGCATTGCGTCGATGTTAAATTGTCTGAATTTCATAATCGTGTTGTCGTAACGATTCGGCATTCTCTGGCTAGCCCATATTCGGCCTTTAACAATTCATTAAACATTTCAGCTGACTTCCTTTTCACAGCATCCAGCATCTGGCCCAGGTAGCATCTCTCCTTGGCGGCACCCACCTTCCCGTAGAGTTCAGGTTAATTGCCCACCAGCAATCTCAGCTCCCTGATGGAGTCTTAGGAATAAGGCTGCCGTAACTCGTTATCATAAATTAGATGGTGTAAAACAACCATCCAGTGTATTCTCTCACAGTTCTGGAGGCCGGAAGCCTGAAATCAAGTGTTAACGGGGTCGATTCCTTCAGGAGACTCTGAGGGAAGTCTCTCTTTGCCTGCGTCTCTCCTAGCCTTTGCTGTCGGCCAGAGACCTTGGCTTGTAGCTTTATAGCCCAATTTCTGCCTTCGTTTTCATATGATTTTCTCCTCTGTTTTTTTTTTTTTTCCTCTCTCGTGCCTGTATCTTTTCCTCTTTTTATAAGGACACTTATTAGATTTAGGGCCTACCCAGATGACCCAGGACGACCCTTCACTTGATTACTTCTGCAAAAGTCTTTTTCCAGGGAAGGTCACATTCACAGGTGGGGGATTCAGACACCACAGATATATCTTTTCTGGAGGCCACTCTTCAATGAACTATAGATAAAATCAAAGTAAAATTATGATTTTTTTTTTTTTGCAAATTATCTGGGCTTTCTTTTCTTTTTTAGTCTAAGTATAGAGGCAATGCTCTTTCTAGCTTTCTACATCCTAAGCAGAAGCTGGATGTCCACCGTGCCGATATTCAATAGTCAAACATAGCAAAACTTTTAATACAGTTTTCTGGATTTTGTGCCTTCCTCACTCGCATGTCTGGCACCCGTGCTGGGAAGACTCACACAGCAGAGGTCCGGAATTTCTAGGGCCTCTCAGAGGCCCCTCTCTCCGCATTTTTCTCTATGTGATCATTCTAGTGTGGCAGCTTCAGGGAGCTGGGTTTCTTACGTGGGAGCTCAAGGCTCTGTAGTGTGTCTGAAGAGAGAGAGAGAGAGAGAGAGAGAGAGAGAGAGGAGAGAGAGGGAGAGAGGCTCCACGGCATATAGTAGTCTCCCCTTATTTTGGGGGGATACATTCCAAGACCCCCAGTGGATGCCTGAAACACAGGTAGTACCAAACTTTATATATACTGTTTTTTTATACATGCATATCTATCAGTTTAACTTATAGTTAGGCACTGTAAGACAATAACAAGAATAGCTAGTAATCAAACAGAACAAATAAAACTATATATTTTCATAAAAGTTACATGAACGTGGTCTCTTTCTGTCTCTTGAGATATTTTACTGGACTCACCCTTCTTGTGAGGATATGAGATGATAAAATGCCTACGTGAGGAAATGAAGTGAGGTGAATAATGTGGGCACTGCAACATAGTGTCAAGGCTGCTCTTGACCTTCTGATGATAGGTCAGGAGGACCATCTGCTTTGGGCAATCCTGGATAGTCGAGCCCTGACAGCGTCAACGGCTGGATGTCAGGAGCAGATGATGTCGATGGTTAGAGATGCTCAATAGCTGCGGGTTTTCTTGTTGAAACCGTTTGGAAGAACACGATAATCAGAAATTGTTGTCTCTTTTTAATTCCGTCAAAATGTTGCTGCAGGGGTTGTAACCCTTCGGTGATCATACGGGTGACTTTGATGCTGCATTCCATCTGAGCATCGTGTTCATAATTTTTGTAAAAGAAGGCTCATTTGAACACAAGCAGTGTGATACCGTGGCAGTCGATCTGATCCTTGAGAGGGCTACTAAGTGACCAATGGCAGGGGCTGTAGAGTGTAGATACGCTGGATAAAGAGATGATTCGTGTCCCCAGTGAGACAGAGCGGGACAGCACAAGATTTAATCACACTCCTCAAAATGCCATCTAATGTAAAACTTATAATAAATTGTTATTTCTGGAATTTTCCTTTTTCATATGTTTGAACTGCGGTTGACCACAGGCAACTGAAGCCACGGATACTGAAACTACGGATAAGGGGAACTGAAGTGTTGCTTTTTATGACCTGCTTCAGAAGTCACGCCTCATTCCTTTCGCCATAACTTGCTGGCTGTCGGGACAGCCACCAAGCCCCACGTAGGTCCCAGGGGCAGGGACATAGACTTCCCTTGAGGGGATGGTGGCAAGGTGTGAGAAGAGCATGGAAACTGGAAACATTGTTGTCATTTTGGGTGAATACAATCTGTTAGAATTGCTCTAATCCTTTGCGTTGCCTTGGCTGGAACCTTCAGTTCACTGTTTAATGAAACAGGCATCTTTATCTTTTTAACTTGAATGAGAATGTTCTATAGACCCTCTCGTTAAGTGCCCGATTAAGTATAATATGTGCTTCATTGTCTATAGATTTCGTAAATACCTCCGTTGAGTTCATCCTGACCCCAGGACTCCCTCCCCTGGGCACAGGAGTGCTGCTGGCTCCCTTACTCATCCCAAGCAGGACATACTGCCTTAGGCTCATCTCTTCAGCCACCTCCCTCACTGTCTCTGGGTCTTCACACTTGTGCCTACTGGGGTCTAACTGCCTACCCCTACTCTGCCCAGCAAAGTAGCCACTAACTTCCCATGCTCTCCAAACTAGACCTTATGGTTTATTATCAAGTACAGGACACTTTTGAAAGTGAACAGGAGAGCTATTAATAAATTATATTGAGATTACAAACATGAATCAGTACAGTCCTGAGCAAACTGAGACATATGGTCACTCTACCGATAACAATCTAAATATTCCAACCACCTCCAGCTGGGGTGCTTTCCTGGAAAACCATGCAATTAAGTACCCTAGAATCTTTGACCTGCCTCTACTACCTTCCTTCTCTCAAGCTATCATAGCAGGAAAGGGCAAACTTTCTTTCCTCACTTTCTGTCTGGATAAAACTCTCTTGCCCAGGTAATTTGTAAGTTGGTCCTATTATGTCCTATTATATGTGCGCAGATAAATAGATATATGAATTTTTTTTCTCTGTTGAAAAAAAAAACAGCATTAAAGTCCTCTCGTCCTCTCTCTCTCTCTCTCTCTCTCTCTCTCTCTCTCTCTCTCTCTCTCTCTCACACACACACACACACACACACACACACTTCAAAAAAAGTCATCCAGGGGCATGAAGCTGGACAATGACCTCTATGCTCTGTACCTGTTTACTTCTGCATCCCTAGATGACTAGGCTCATGGCTCAGACTTGGAGATGGAATGTCATTTAGAGAGTTCTGATATATATATTTTAAATATTCCCTTTATAATCACCCTATAGAAAAGGAAACCAGGTGATAAGACAGACCTTGCATCTACCAGATGACCAATTAAACTCTTGGTAAACCAGGAAATTAAAGGAAGGGTAAGACACTCCTGGATTTGGATGCAATAGGCAGCTTGGGAGTCGCCGGAGGATTCTAGAACAGCTCTCAATTCAAGGCACAAGAACTCTAAGGTAGGGGATAAAATGACCACCAAAAGGAGAGAGGCTTGAAGAAGATGACGTGATGTTGGCTGTGAAGTGCCTTTGGTGGGGCAGGGTTTTGTTATTTTCTACTTTATCTGGCTGCTGATTTTTCTTTCTTCACTCAGGTGACTAAGGAAAGACTGAACTTTAGGCACGGTTCAACTAAAACGGTTACAGGGCAAGCTAGATCATTCACAGGGCCCGATGCGAAATTAACATGCAGGGGTCCTTGTTCAAAAGGCAGGGAGGGAAAGCGCCATTCAAGGTGCTAAAATAGAAAGCTTTTTCTCGACGTGTCATGGTGCTTTCTATTCGTTATTTAATGTCACTTTATGTAAAGAAAAATAAAAAGTTTATGATTAACAGAAACATTATTTATCTTTCTGGTGCATGTAGCTAGGTTTAAATGGACATCTAAGAGCATTTCATTTTTATGCAGAATTATTGAATTAATATAATCCGTACCTTGTACTTAGTCCATGCCTTCGTGTTGTGCTTTTACCAGAAACGTGGAAGCACTGCGCACAGTGAACTTATCTGTTTTTATTCACTTCTGGATACATGCACATTCTACCAATGCTCTCTCCTTCTGGCTTCCTAATGAGTAAGGAAGGACCGAAAGGAAAAGACCTTATCTTTCCTTTTTTATGTGTCATCCTTTCAGTGTCCGTAGTTGGCTGATGTGGAGAAGTAACGTGAGTAAGACGGGATGTGATAAGTTTACTTGGTCATCCTTGTTGCTTAGAACACCGCTGCCTTCGTTCTGTGTTTAAAGTCAGTTCCGGTTTGAACGGAAAGACTGGCTTCCCTGGGATGTCAGGCCCCCAACATACGATTAAGACATGCAACACGCTTTACCTAGCATTTGCTTTGAGTCTCACTGAACTCCCCTCCATCGAATGTCCACTGGAATTCTGTGCCCACCACCATCTTAACACTGTATTCAAACAGGGCAGGAAGGAATCGCTCATATATTAAATGTATGTTGTCTCTGCTGCATTGTCCCTTTGGACTTCACTTAAAAAGGTCAGATTCAAAGATAACATTATTAAGTATTTCAGGATGGAGGTAGCAGAGTATTGACCTCGTGTGGGGCCCTGTGTGACTGCATAGGTCACAGGCCCATGAAGTGGGCCCTGAATGGTTATTTCAGAGGAATTCAGGTATTAAACTGTGGAAACCAGGGAAGATGTTTTCAAAGAATCAGAAAACAATTCCATTTTCTTAGAAAGTGAATCTGAGGCAAACGAATGGCCAATTCAATTGATAAACTCAAAGGCAATGTCCTAGCATCTTATTCCAGCAAAGGAATATTGACAGCCCAGGCAGTCTCTCCAACACTTGGGCCAAGAAGCAGGGCTATAGCCTCCTCAGTTTGACTACATTTTTCAGAATGAGAAGAAGAAAAGTATAGAGAACTATAACAAAAACTAATTCCTCCCCCCTCCCCCAAATGTATTTCCCCTTCTCCCTTACAGAAATAGAACTGCTGATTTTCAGCTGGGCAAATGGCCACTCAGAAGAAAGATGACACATTCTACACCTTCCCGACACTGGATATACTCATGTGATTAACTTTTCAATAAGAAGTGAGTGGAAATATTTTGTATGATTTACAGAAAGTGTCTTTAAATAGAGCCTATGCGTGGCCTTCCTTCCTCCCTCTGTTGCCTGAAACATATATTTAACGAAGAGGCCTCTTGGACCAACAAGGGCAATGCACTTTATTGATCATGAGGAACAAAATAGAGGAATCCTGGTTATCTGGACAACCTCACAGGACATTGTCTGAACCACCATCCTCCAGACTCTTAGGTAATAAAGAAATTAATTTGTCTCTTGTTAAGCTGCTGTGGTTTATATGCAGCCAAACATATATTCTAATCAATATAAGAATAATACTCAAAAAGCTCTCATTTTTCAGAATCTTATAGAGCAGCAAAAGTTCATTTATTGGTGCAATCAACAAATTTGAAGCTGCTGTGTGCCAGGCAATATTCTAGACACTGAAAATACAACTGAACACACACACACACACACACACACACAATGTTTGCTTTCATGAGCTCACATCTTATGGTGGGGGTTGGGGGAGGCATTCAATCAACAAACAATTGTGAAAAATGGCAGGATATGATAGTGTGACCACCAAGTAGGATGAGACTATTGAGCACAGACCTGAAAGAAATAGTAAAATCGAAAACACTGGTTATATGTGGATAGAACATTCCAGAAAGAAAAAGCAGCCCATATAAAGTAGGTTCAAAGAAAAGCAAGGCCACTATGGTTGGGGCTGAGGGAGCAAAGGGAAGAGGATAGTAGCAGGTCTGAGGGTTCACACGGTAAGGACTTAGGATTTTTCCTCTGAGTGAACGATCAGAGGCTTTTGAGCAGAGGAATGAAGTCATCTGAGTTATATTTTTAAAGAGCCTTTGTAGAAAATTCAGAAGCAAGGGTGGGAGCTGAAAGACCTGGTGAAAGTTGGTGGTGACAGGGATCAGGGTGGTGGTTGTAGAGATGTTGTCATATTCTGGGCACATGTTGCGTAGAGCAGGAATGAGTCGCTAATGAATGGGGTGGGGGAGAGAGTGAGGACTCAGGGCTGATGCTAAGATTTGGCCTAACGTACGCCATCTCAGTAAATCTCCTGCTATAAATTCCACAGTGGGACATAGATTTGGGGCAAGTCGAGGCTTGGTGGCACTCCTCGAGACATTCATTATGGTAGTAAATCCATTCAATATGACCGTGCGTGTGCTACACGTACATGTATTACTACAGTAAATTTTCACCACAGTCCTATGGAATAGCTATTATTATCCTCATTTTACAGATGAGGACATGGTTTTAGGCAACTGGTGAGTGGCAGAACCAGTATCCAGACCCACCTCTGCCTGACTCCAAAGTGTGGGTTCCAGACCACTCTGCTACACGGACTTGATGTTTCTGCTTTTCCTTCTGCTTTGAGTAGGGCTGGCAAACTAAGCCCTGTGGGCCAAACCTGGCCCTTCAACTGTTTTTGTACGGCCGATAAGCTAAGAAATTTTTCCCAAGAAAGACAGAAGAAAAATATTTCAAGACAGTTGAAAATTATATGAAATTTGAATTTTAGTGCTCCTAAAAAAGTTTTGTTGGAACACAGTCATGCCGTTCGTTTACTTAGTGCCTGTGGCTATGTCCATGCTACAGTGGCAGAGTTGACTAGTTGCAAGAGACCATTTGGTCCACGAAGCCTATAATATTTACTATCTGGCCCTTTACAGAAGAAGTTTGGCAACCCCTGGCTTGGGGATGAACTCTGTTCTGCCATTCATGAAATGCTACACTTGTGGATCATTTCTATTGTAGTTAATTTCTCTAGTGTCAGAGAAGATACCCCTTGGTGGAAGGAGTTCTTAAGCCAGTTGAAATTAATTACTCATGTAGTTTTGTTCTACAGTGAAAATGCAATACACAATGGAAGAGAATAATGGAATCAGGATAATGGTAATAAACACTGCTGGCTGTCTGGCTCTCTCTCTCTCTCTCTCTCTCTCTCTCTCTCATTCACTCTCTTTCTTGCTCTCCCCACTCCACCCCTCAAGTAAGGGTTAAATACTGCTCAAGTAAACTGTATATTTTAGGAAACGTAGAGTTATTATTATTTTGAAATTATTAAAGAATTTGCCTTTAGGAGCTCTTTTTGAAAATTGTAAGTTCCCAAATTTCTAGCTTTGAAACTATATCGCACACTCATATATATAGACCCAACCAAGTTTACTTCTACTAAATGCCATTGGTGAATAATCACGATAACAGTGATCAAGGTACAACATTTTGTAGATGAGCAAGTCACTTTGTTTTCACCAGAAAATAATTATCTTAGGGCTACAAACATGGTTCTTCCTGTAGAAAGGTTTGTAATGATCTTGTGTGAGGGAAATAAGAGTCCAGAAAACAAGAGCTACGTATGAAGGGAGAGTATTTCATTTCTGTGCCAAGTACAGAAGGGCTGTCTTAGCCACACTTTTTATCTGTGAATCGAGAAGCAGCTGACTGTGAAGCTCAGAGTATTTGTGGGTTGCTATGATTGCTGCTGGCTTTCTCTTCCCATAAAAATCTATCTTACTGAATTGAGCTGAAACGGCTTGTTTTCATTTGTACCAATTTTAGCTCATAAACAGTTGAGAAATCCCATCCTTCGAGTAGACTTGACCAGATACCCACCTGTTTGCATTTGTATGTGAGTAGTAATGCTAGCCAGACTCTTCGAGAGCAAGGACAGAGTCCTTTTTGGTCACGCCCAATTGCCTTTTGTCCTGCTCAACTATGATATCTTATACATAAAATTCTCTGTACTCCAGACATTATGTGTAGCTACCACTTCTGGTAACAGATATTTTCTTTAGGACCAAACTTTTGTTTAAAAAATAGGACCAGGAGGTTCTCAGGAGGTTGTATACCATAGGGTTCTATTTATATAGCGTTCTCTAGGCTTTATTGAGATATAATTTACATGCCATGCAATTCACCCCTTTAAAGCATACAATTCGGTGGTTTCTTATAGATTCATAGAGTTGTGCAACCATCACCATATTCACCTTAGGACATTTTCATTGCCCCAAAAAGAAACTCTGTACCTATCAGCCATCACCAACTATTTCCTTCTACCACCATCATCCCACCCAGCCCCAGTCAACCACCAATCTGCTTTTTGTCTCTATGAATTTGTCTATTCTGGACATTACATGTAAATGGAATCATCCAGTTTGTGGTTCTTTGTAGTGGCTTCTTTCATTTAGCACATTTTCAAGGTTCACACATGTCGTGGCGTGTGCAGTACTTCATTTATTTTTATTGCTGGATAATGGTTTCTTGTGTAATATATTCTGTGACACTTTTGAAATGACAAAACTGTAGACATGAGGAACCAATCAGTGGTTGCCAAGTGTTAGGCGTGGTGGTTGTGGGCGAGGGGGTGATGTAACTGTGACTCTTAAGGGACAGCATGAGGGGTCCTTATATAGAACCGGTAACTATCATAGCAGTGGTGGTGGCCATACAAATCTACACATGTGATAAAATTGCATAGAACTAAATACACACACACACACACACACAAATGAGTACATTTAAATGGTAAAAATCTGAATAAGTTCAGTAGATTATAGCAGTATCAGTTTCCTGGATAGGGTATGCTAGTTATGCAGATGTTACCATTGGAGAAACTGGGTATATGGGATCTTCGTATCACTCCCTATAACTGTATATGAATCCACAATACCTCAAACTAAAAATTAAAAATAATAATAGGAACTGGAAAATCCTTTCGGAATGGCAGAGTAAGGACCTCTGAAAATTCACTCCTCCATAAAAGTGAAAAAAACACTAGCAAAAAATGGTCAAAATCAACCTTTTCAGAGCTCTAGAAATTCACCAGAGGCTTAGCACAATTCAAGAGGCGTTTATTCAAACAACAAAACGAAACAAAACAAAACAAAACAACACTGAATCATGGTAAGAACAGTGAGCTTTGTGGCATTTTAACTTCCCCAGTTCCCATCTCGCTCTCCCCAGCTCCAGGACAACCTTGAAAACAGGCAGACCAGACCTGCGCTCATGGTGCAAACCAAGCAGCATGGCAGCCACTAGAAAGGACAGAATGTTGGATTTCCTCCAAAGTTCCATGCCGCGATAGCTGTCATTGTGTGACCTGTCCGGCGGTCCCCTGGAAAAGCCCACTTACCAGGTTTGTCTTGATTTGACCCGATGCATTGTGAAAAGGATTTTCCCCAGGGTTGTTTGTAGAAAACAGTCAGTGACAATTGTGTAACATCACTGCTTCCTGAGAAAGTAATAGCAGTTGCAACAAAGAGCAAAATCCCCCCCCCCCCCCCCCAAAAAAAACCTAAAAGGCAAATCAGAGGAATGAGATGTCAATAGCAGGCTGGGAGAGGCTGACACATTCCTGGGAATTCCTGGGCATGCGCAGGGCTGTGCACATGCCCAGGAAAGATCTGAGAAGGCCCCAAACTCTCACCGCTAGTGAACCGTGAGACTCTGTGCAAGCAGGGAATGAAGGCTAGGCAGAATTGTAAACTGCCTACTTGAGCATTTGAGGGCATGTCCCAACATGCATGCAAAGGCAAGCAGACTTATTGGTTCCAAGCACTGGAGGAAATATGTGTACAATTTTTCACTGTCCACTGAGAAAACCAAATGGGAACTTAAGTGTCCACACATGAACAAGAAGACAGACTTTACAGAATCAATTCAGTAAACTCACTAAAAAACAAATAGCATCAGCAACAACAGCAAACCCCTGGGGAATGGAGGCCAATCTGATTTCCAAATTGGTCACATTATATAATTTTAAACTTCCACTTTTCAACCAAAAATTATGAGACATGCACAGAAACAAGAAAGTATGGCCTAGATGGTGGACTAGCTAGACAAAAAGCCTTTAAATCATCTATTTTTAAATATACTCAAATAATTACAGGAAATCATGTCTAAAAAGCTAAAGAAAAGTATGAGAATGATGGCTCACTAAGTAAAAAATATCAATAAACAGAAATTATAAAAGGAACCGAATGGAAATTCTGGAGTTGAAAAGTACAATAACTAAAGTGAAAATTCACTTCAGGTGCTCAACAGAAGATTTGAGCTGACAGAAGTGTGAACTTGAAGATAAATCGATTCATTTGATCTAGTCTGAGGACTGAAAAAAGAATGAAGAAAAATGAATAGAAACTCAAAGACTTGTGGGACCCCAATAAGTATATCAGCATATACGTAATGGGTCTCCTACAAGAAAAGGAAAGAAAAAGGGGGACAAAAGAATACTGGAAGAAATAATGACCCAAAATTTCCAAAATTTGATGAAAGACATTGCATATCTAAGAAGCTACACAAATTCCAATAAGGATAAATCCAAAGAGACACATCATAATCAAAAGGAGATAAAGCCAAGACAAATAAACAGTCCAGTCTTGAAAACAGCAAAAAAGAAGAAACTCACCACATACGAAGGGTCCTAAGTAAGGTTGACATCTAATTACTTATCAAAAACTATGAAGGCCCGAAGGCAGTGACATGGTATATTCGAAATGATAAAAGAAAGTACCGTCAATCAAAAATTCTTTATCCAGCAAAACTGACCTTCCAAAAGAAGGAGAATGAAGACATTCTCAGATAAATAAAATTGGAGAGAATCTTCACAGCAGCATTATTTATAACAATACCTGCAAGTAGGAATAACCCAAATATCCATTAACCGATGAATGGTTAAAAAAAAGTGGTATATCCATACAACGGAATATTATTCAGCCATCGAAAGGAATGAAATCCTGATATGCTACAACATGCTAAGTGAAAGAGCCAGTCACAAAGAACAGCATTGTTATATGATTCCATGCATATGAAATTTTTAGAATAGGCAGGGGTATAGAGATCAAAAGTAGATTCATGGTTGCCTAAGGCTGCAGGGTTGGGAAAAATAGGGCGTGATGGCTAAATGACAGGATTTTTTTCAGGGAATGATAGAAATGTTCTAAAATTGATTGTGGTAATGGTTGCACAATTCCGTAAATATAGTAAATATTATTGCATCGTATACTTTACATGGGTGAATTGTGTGATGTAGGAATTACATTTGAATGAAGCTGTTACCAAAAGGGGTGGAGAATGAAACAAAACTCGCAAAGGAAAACATAGGTATAAATCTTCGTAGCCTTGGATTAGGCAATGGTTTCTTAGATATGACATCAGAAGCATAGCTAGAAAAGAAAAAAAAAAAGATAAATTATACTTCATCTTAACTAAAAACTTTTGTGCTTCAAAGGGCACAATCAAGAAGTTGTAAAGACAGTCCACAAAATTAAGAAAATATTTGTAAATCATATATTGAATAAGGGAACTCATAAAAAATCCAGAATTATTAAAGAATTTTACAGCTCAGTAACAAAAAAATAATTAGCTCTATTAAAAATGAGCGAAGATATTGAATAGACATTTCTCCAAAGAAGATATGCAAATGGACAATAAGTTCACGAAAAGGTGCTCAGCATCAGGCATTAGGGAAATACAATCAAAATTATAAAGAGATACCGCATCATACTTACTAGAAGAGCTATAATTTAAAGAACAGAAAATAATAAGTGCCGTCCACTTGGTGGGAAAGAAAAATATGAGAGGAAGTTTCCAGGTTTTTTCTGCCCCTTCATTCACTTCATTAGCCAAAGCTGGGGAACAATTTATATTTGAAGGAACAATGCATGTGTGGTCCAGCTTCTCCTGGGCTCCCTTGGTGGATACAGCATGATATTAGGAGACTTACTTCCTGCTCACCTTCCCCTAAACTGTCCAGGGCTGGCACAGTCTGCAAAGAAGGGGACCTTATCAGGGATCCTGCTAATGGCCGCAGCTCAGATCATGACCTGCAGGAGGCAGGACCCTCCCTGCTCCCACACGCCGTCTCCAGTCCTAACCTTTCCCACTCCACCTCCAAGTACATGCCATCAAAGCTTTCACCTGATGCCGCTCTGTGGCTGATGCCTGCCCTGATCACTCCGCCTCAGTCACTGGTGACCGTATCACCTGGTTCACCCTCTTCTCTACCACTTCTACTTCTGTCTTCATTTTGGGGCGACTTCCACAGTCTCGTGGGTAATCCATCTGATACAGGGTGTATCTCTGATTTCCTGTGTGCTTTCTGTGCATGTTTCTCCTCTTTTTCCCATTCTAGGACCCTGTTTTTCTTTCCCGCAGCGCACAGTGCAGAAGAAATAAAGACTCAGAGAAGCCTCTGCGGCGAAAATGAGACAGACTCAGACATGGGCAAGCTGAGCAAGGTGGGGCTCCAGGAACAGCATAGAGCAGGTAAAGGAGGGTGGTTCACAAAGATGAGGAAATCCGTGAAAAAGCAGTTACTTTTTTATGAGACAAACTCAGTATATTGTACACGAGTGACAACAATACGGAATTTAAACTTGTTGACAGTGTTTGCTGTTGCTTGTAAAAATTAGAAGACACTTTTTCTACTTTTGGGGGCGTCAATTTGACAAAAGAAATTTATGATAATAGAATGAGTCTTTTTTTTTTTTTTTTGATGGCTCAAAACAACAGAGATTTATCGTCTCACAGTTCTGGAGGTCGGAATTCTAAAATCGGTATCACAGCCCTAGTGGCTCTAGCAGAGAAATCATGCCTCGCCTCTTCCAGCTGCGGTGTAAAAGAGTTCTCGAAGTGGGATGGGTGAGAAGCATCCTCCGTCGAGAGAACCAGGAGGTGGTGTGAACGGGACTCGGTGCCAAGCTGTCCTCACGTGGGCAGGAAGCACCCACGTACTGGGAGAATTCTGTAGTTCCGGGCACGGTCCTGCCCTTGACCGGAAGGCTGGGGACTTGGCCCTGTGGCGTGGGGTAGAGGCGTGAAGGGAAGTCGCACCTCCCGAGTAAGTGGGACTGAAGAGGATCAGGTCAGTTTCCTGAGCGCTGTGCCTCGCTGACACACCCCCACTGTCGCCTGTGTGCACCTCGGCTTCCAAGCTCCTTGCCCTCTCGCTTCCTGTGACCACTTTCTCAACCCACTTAGACACCAACCAAACTCAATCCAAACCCAACGTTCCCCGACTACCAAACACCAACACGCACCTCACAAACCTGTTAACTTCCTGGTCTTCTCTCTCCCTCTGTTCTCCAGCAAAGCCTCGGTCTGGTTAAAGCCAACCACCAGCCTGCTTGACGCCCATCCCTGGGCAGCCCTGTGGGGCTGGGAAAAAACGCTCTGCCTTGCTAAACAGTCTCACCGTAAATCTGTGACTGTGAGTTTCAAAAAGAGGTTCAGTATTGCCCAGGGTCCCATTTTACATCTCTGGTGTATTTGCTTTTCCAACTCAAAACGACTGTTTTATACCTTCTTTCCCATCAAATGCCCTATGCCTCCTCCCCTCCCTACACCTCTCTTTCTCAGCCCAGAGCTTTATCATCCTTCCTTCACTGAAGTTACCATCTTATCCCCACACACCTCCCCCCAACGCTCCCACCGAGTCCTCCATGTGGCCCTGGTCCCTCTCTTTCTTGTTCTTGAGGATGGTGCTCCTACAGCTTCCTCGACTCGTGGATTTTTCTCGCTCCAACCACACTAGGAGAAACTGAAAACAAAACACCTTATTCGGCTCCATAACAACTGTCAGATTCCCCTCTCATGCTCTGCTCCCTTCAGAGCAAAATGTTTTGAAGGCTGTGATTATAATTACTGTCTCCACTGCTCCTTTCGCGGCCTCGCTTCAGGCTCCCTCCACACCGTCCGCCACGCTGCTCCCGTCAGGGTCTCTCCCGGCTCGCCGTTGCCAGCTCCGGGAGCGCCTCTCTGTCCTCGTCGTTCTCCTCACACAGCACTGGGCACAGCCTGCCGCTCCAGTGCCCGGCTTCCCTCACGCCCAGGGCACACGCTCTTTTCACATTCCTCATGCCCTTCTCACTGCACAGATGGTCCTTCGCGTGTGATAGTTCGTCTTACGATTTGTCAGCCTTTCCATGGTGCCAGGTGATACACATTCAATGGAAACCATACTTCGAATTTTGAATTTCGATCATTCCCCAGGCCAGCAACGGGCAGTATGATAACTCTTTCAGGATGCGCGGTGGCAGGGGGTGATTTTGCTCAACTGTGTGTTAATATAAGTGTTTGAATGTTAAGGTAGGCTAGCTGAGCTATGATGTTTGGTAGGTTAGGTGTATTAAATGCATTTTCAATTATCTTTTTTTAAATGGCAGTCGGTTTTCTGGACGTAACCCCATCAGAAGTCAAGCAAGGAGCATCTGTACCTTTGCAGTCTTTGTTGGTTTCTCTTTCCTTCTCTTCCTTTATTTACTTTTTTTATTATTTATGCCCACAGCACCTGGTCTTCCTAGGTGGTCTCCCATCCAAGTACTAACCAGGCCCAACGCTGCTTAGCTTCCGAGATCAGACAGGATCGGGCTTGTTCAGAGTGGCATGACCATAGACCGTGGACTGTGGTTCCACTGGGCATGAACCTAGGACCTTCTACATGTAAAGCAGACGTGCTAACCACTACACTGTGGAAATACACCACCCCTTCCTTTAAACAAGTGGTCTCTTTAAAAAGGTACAGTCTGAGAAGACAATATTAGAGCTTCTGTTTTCATTTTTTTTTTCTCTAAAAAAATAAGGAAGAAATTAAGCTGTATTACTATGTAATACACATTTATGTACTGATGCCCTCCCTTGGTTAGTACATCAGAGAATTAAATGTCACATATGCTGCCCAGGGCATGCTGAAGGGAAAAGAAGGCATTCCACAATCCGAGGTCACTGTGGGCTGTAGTTTGTGCACAGTCGTGTGGTGTTACAGATTACACATTTTTAAGAATATTTGTATTGTGGTAAAAACACATACCATGGAATCAACCATTTCGGCCATTTAAATGCACATTCAGGCATAAGTACATGCACATGCTGTGCTACCATCACAACCCTCCATCCTCAGAACTGTTTCTTCTTCCCAGCTGTACACGTTACACAATAGCTCTTCATGCCCACTGCCCATCCCTGGCAGCCACCCCTCTACCTTCTGTCTCTTGAAGGTGACTACTCCAAGGACATCTATAAGCAGAATCTTACACGAGTTGTGCTTTTTTTCACTTAGCGTACTGTCTTCATAATGTGTAAGCATCACCTATATTCCAGTGAATAAGCACGATGATTTACCCATGTGGTGCATGTATCGGAATTTCATTCCTTTTAAGGCTTAATAATATTCCATTATATATATATATAATGAATTTATATATACACATATATATTAAATATTATATACACATATATAACATATATAACATATATATAACACGTATATATATAACATGTACTATATATAACATATATATATTCCATTGTGTATATATAGATATCCATCGTGTGTGTGTAATATATTCATTATATATCATATTATATGTATATATAGCACATTTGTTTATATACTCATTTGTTGATAAACATTTGCATTTTTCCACCTTTTGCTATGTAATAATGTTGCAGTGAAGAGTGGTGTACAAGTATCTGTTCAGGTCCCTGCTTTCAGTTATTTTGGATGCATGCCCGGAAGTAGAATTGCTAGATCATGTGGTCATCCTGTCTTTAATTTTTTGAAGACATACCGTATAGGTTCCCACCGTGCCACCGGCAGTGCACAAGAGTTCCAATGTTCTCACATCCTCACAAACACTTGTTATCTTCTATTTTTTTTGTGTTATGTTTTGTGTTTTGTTTGCTAATCCAACTAGTGTAAGGGGTGTCTATTATGGTTTTGATTTCCATCTCACCAATTATTAGTGATGAGTGTCTTTTCAGGTGCTTGTTGGCCATCTGTATATCTTTTTGGAGAAATGTCTGTTCAGATCTTTGGTTCATTTTTTTTTTTAATTGTTTTTGTTGTTGAGCTGTAGATGTGCTTATATATTCTGGGTAGTAATCCCTTATTAGATATGTGATTTGTAAATATTTCTCTCAATGTGTGGATTGCCTTTTCACTCTGGCAGTAGTGTCCTTTGATCCACAAAAGTTTTTAAACTTTTGGTAACATATCCAAGAAATCATTGCCAATCTAATGTCATGACATTCCCCTAAATCCAATCTCATGACACTTTTCCCTATGTTTCTTCCCAAAGTTTCTTGGTTTCAGGTGTTATGTTGGGTCTTAATTCATTTTGAATTAATGTTTTATATGATGTAAGATAAGGTCCAACTTTATTCTTTTGCATGTGGACATTCAGTTTCATAGCACTGTGTGTTGAAAGGACTGGCCTTTCCCATTGAATGGTTTTGACACTCTTGGAGCATATGAAGATGTATCTCTGGTTTCTGTTTTATTCTGTTGGTCTAGCTATGTAACTGTCTTTATGCCAGTACCATATTGTCTTAATTACTGTAACTTTGTAGTAAGTTTTGAAATCAGGAAGTATGTGACCTCCAACTTTGTTCTTCTTTTTCAAGATTGTCCTGGCTATTTGGAGTCCCTTGAGAGTCCATATTAATTTTAGAATTGAATTTTCTAAGTCTACAAGAAACACTGGGTTTTTGACAGGGATGGCATTGAATCTGTAAATCACTTTGGTCATATGACATCTTCACAATATTAACTCTGGCAATCCATGAAAACAGGATGTCTTACCATTTATTGGTGTCTCTTTAATTTCTTTCAGCAACGTTTTATAGTTTTCAGTGTACAAGTCTTTCACCTGCTTGGTTAAGTTTGTTCCTAAATATTTTGTTCTTTTCTATGCAATTGGGAATGAAACTGTTTTCTAAATTTCTTTTTCAGATTGCTCATTGTTAATATATAGCAACAATTGATTAAATTTTTTTTTATTTAGTTAAATTTATTGGGATAACATTAGGTAATAACATATAAGTTTCCGATGTACAGTTCTATAATACGTCATCTGTACATTGCATTGTAAACATAACTGACTTTTGTGTGATGATTTTATATCCTGCAACTTTGCTAAATTCATTTATTCTCATGGTTTTAATTTGTTGTTGCTGTGTGTGCGTGTGTAAAATCTCGGGTTTGCATTTATCTTTGGTTCTTCTTTTTCTCCTTGTCCTCTCACTCCTCTCCGTGCAGGTAATCACCAACTCATTTCAGTTTGTTTTGATTTCACAATGTTTTCCGATCTTTGACGCTTCCAACGCGATCGAATAGAAATTTGTATCCACGATGTCTAGGACAATGCACGAAGAATTTGTTTTCTGAAATAGTTCTTTTATCTTGCCCTTCCACTTAAACCTCTGGGGGCTCCAAATAACAGCAGAGGCCTCAGTCTCCCCCACCATCACCTCACAGGCAGCACTAGTGGTTAGAAGCTTAGGCTCTTGGATCAGGAGGACCTCAGATGGAAGCAGAGAGACTGTTGACTAGCTACGTGACAGTAGACATGTCATGTAGACCGTCTCGGTCTCATTTTTTTCATCTGTTTACTGGTGATGATAATAATATCTACCTCGTAGGGTAATCAGGAGGTATCTTAACCCATCTGGGCTGCTGTAACAAAATACTGCCGACTGGGTGGCGTATAAACAGCATAAATTTATTGCTCACAGTTCTGGAGTTCTGGAAGCCCAAGATCAAGGCACCAGCATGATCATGTTCTTGTTTCTACCTCCTTTCCGTTTCCTAGCCGGTGGCTTCCCCCTGTGTCTTCACGTGGTGGAAGGGGCTAGGGGTCTCTTTTATAAGAGCGCCAACCCATTCATGCGGAATCCACTCTTATGAGCTAATCACCTCCCAAAGGCCCTGTCCTCTAACACTATCGTATTGGGCATTATTATTCCTACATGTGAATTGGTGGGGGGGGGGGGTGCACAAACATTCAGACCATAGCAGGAGACTTAAACAGGACGATGAATATGAAGCACTTAGTGAAACATCCCCCTTTCTCTTTCCCTCTTCTCCAAAGAGACGCCGCTGATCTCCTGACTCCTTTCATCTATATTATTCTTTGGGCACTTGCTATCTACTGCCTTGTACTGTTTGTTTTCTCTTTATGTGTAGTCACGGTGTCTTCCCTACCAAATTATAAATTCTCCAAGGACCGCGATCTCGTCTTTTTTTCTTTCTCTTGCGCTTGTGGCGCGGTGTAATACAATGCCTTATACATGTTAAATGCTTAGTCAATATTTGCTTTTTAATTGTTTGACATAATGAATTCTGCCACTGCTTGATCTCCAACGTCTTGAGAACTGATGTTTCATTTATTTTATGTGGTTTTTTTTTTCAGTTGTTTCTCCCACTTTGATTTTAAAACAGCTGACATTTTAAAATTGCTAACAAGAAAGTAATGAAGACATCTCTACTTCTGAGGAAACCAGCCGAGTGTCGTTTCCACCTATGTCTCTGTCAAAAGTGGAAAAAATAAAAATAGGCCCGGGTTGTCAGACAACATGCCCAGTTAAATTTGGATGTTAGCTAAACAACAAATAATTTTTGAGTGTAACTATGCCTGTGCGATATTCTTTGTTTATATGACATTCAAACTTCATTAGATGTCCTGTGTTTTTATTTGTTAAATCTGAAAACCCTACCATGAAAGCTTTAAATTAAAAAAAAAAAATGAAAAAGAAAAAAAAATTGCGAACAAACATTATTGTGGAAATAAGAATGTAAGAATATTCTCATGTGCATAAAAGGAGGTGTTTCTATGTCAAAAGAATACAGTTTGAGAGACCATTCTGAAATAAGCCTTCACAACTATGACCTTACATGGAAAAGATATGTAATGAAAAAGCTAATGAAAGGGAGCAGTAACTGAAATATCAACACATTTCGTTTGAATATAAATGAAAACAGTGATGCTTCTGTGATATGCAGTCCTGTAGGAAATGAAAGAATTGGTTGGGCTTCCAAATTTTTTATAGCGCGTATGTAAAAATATCTTATTAGTCTTCCTGCAAATACATTTGCTCTACATGTTGAAGACATGGCTTAGCACTCACAAGGACAAAGCTCAATAATTAGAATTATCCGTGGTGTGTCCTATTGCAACTAAGAACATAAATGTAAATTGTACTTCTCGGCTATATTTATTCAAGATGTCAACGAGAATTTTTATGTGACCAAAGAACTTTTGAAACTTTGTTTTGGCACCACATTAGAATCTGACTTGTTTTTAAACATCACGAATAGTTTAATATATACTGATCAAAATGAGTGAGAGTAAAGACAGTGTCTCTTGGGAGTCACCTCAGACTTGTTACACAACCGAATAGTGTGATTCGGTGATTTGCATTAATCTAGCATGTGGGGCAATTCATCACACCCTCCACCACGAACCACTGGCTCTATGAGGCAGAACATGGAGTTTGTCATGCAAGTAACAGCTTAAGCTAAGAGCCAGATACTCACTCATGTGGCTTGAACAACAATGAGTCTCCAGTTTACTTGATTGTTTTGTCTTAAGAATCTGATCCAGAACACAGTAGGTTGTCACCCTCAGAGAGAGAAAAGAGTTTTTCTTTTTAAATTCAACAGTATTTACTGAAAGCCTAATATGGGCGAAGCACTCTTTGGAGAACCGGACAAGACCAAGTTCTGCTCTCGGGGAGCTTGCATTCTAGTGAGTGGAATCAACATAGAAAACAAATAATAAATAAACAAGGAAAAGAACTGAGACTGGTAAGTTCCAGGCAGAGAATTCAGTGGGGTGGTGACAGGAAAGAGAGCAATTGAGTGTCCTTTTAGGTTAGGGGATTAAGATAAGCCTATTAAAGATGTCAGAATTCCAGTGCAGACCCAGTGGAGGGAAGAAGCAGCCATGTGAAGAACATTGGAGCAAAAGGAGTGCAGAGGCCCTATGACGGGATGAGCTTGCTGTGCCTGAAGGAAAACCGGTGTGGTGAGAGGGAGGACGTGTGAGCTGAGGCGCAGTCAGGCAGAGGCTAGATTATGGAGGACTTGGAAGAACACACATTTATTCTAATTGTGATGGGAAGCTGTGAAACTTTGCAATTAAAAATTAAATAAACAGTGTGGTTTTTTGAAGTAAAAAAAAAAGTATTTAACAATGAGAAAAAAAGTAAATATTTTGAAAGAAAATCAAGGAACAGATAAAAATATTTTGACAAATTCATCTTAAAACTGACCTAATTATTGTATCACGACGTTATTTCCTAAACCATGATTTTCTCCCACATAAAGAATATTATTACTATTTTTATTGAGAGAAATATGGTTGAAAGTGACGCGTTAATTTAGAAATCTGGTTAAACATTTTGTGGTAAAGTGAAGGTCTAATTCTAATTCTAATTTACGTAGATGTTTAGTTTTAATGGTGTCACAGGTGAGAAAGTTTCCTTAGAAAGAGACAGACCCCAAAGGAAGAAGCGTGTGGTTGGCTCTGCCACTCAGTCATAGACTAATTTTTTCAGTTCCATTCAGCCATTGCCCAAAGGTTTTTGCTAAAATCTAACTTAGTAATTTGCCATCCTCCCTGATGTCAGATAATTGTTGTGCTGCAAATGAAATAAAAAGTGAAGGGATTTTATATTTTTAACACGTGGATTTTAATTCCACTGAGAACCTTCATTTGGAAGATGTGAAACGCGTTTTTAAGAGTCCGATAGGAGAGTTTTTATCAGTGGCACACATCGTTTTCTGCAAAAGAAAAAATAATCGTATTTATATCATAATGGAAATATTTTTAAATGCCATTTCTATGCTTTCTCTATAGTATGAACTTCTTTCTCAGTCATTGTTAAAAAATTGTCTTTACCTTTAGGAGGTTCTATGTGTTTTTAGATGCTTTAGAAATTTCTAGATAGCATACTACTAACAACCACTTGCCAATACAAAAGGAGATCAGAAAATTTAGCCCAAGGCAAAATGTTGTCAGCGCACACCTGTGGGGGGCTGGCTGAAGCCAGTGTGGGCCGGTCACTTGGCTGAGGTTAGTTTACAGGCAAGGTGGAGAAGATTTCAAGAAATGCACCCATGTGTTTGAAACAGGGTATAATATCAGAGTGAAAAGCTTAGTCTTTGAGCAGTTAGCAGTCAGGCAACAGCTGGAGGGCATACTCAGAAAGAAGGAGCTGATTCTGTCAACTGACACTGAGACAAATTATTTTTTAAAAAGCAGATCGACAACAGACGAAAAAAACACTTTATTTCTAAATTTCCCTTTATCACTTAATTTAAACGGAGGTGGTGGGTCATAGAATATTCTTTTAGTGTGCCCCTTAAAAAAACCTTTAATGCTGACCTTTCGCAACGTCTTTTTCTCCTTAAGTTTGCTTTCAATATTAATTTCAGTATAACTTTATCTGGACAAAAGTGTCCTTTATGTGAACACATGGTGGCATCTGACCCAGTTCAGCACCCACCGGAGACAGCTCTGGTGCTAGTGACTGACACTGAAGAAAATGACCAAACTTGGGATGAGCAGTGGAGACAGAGCTGCTGCTTCATTGTACTCCAGGCCTGATTTGAAATAGTGGCATCATTATAATTGATTTAGGGAAATGTGGTCTCAGCAGGTACTTAGGAGCAGGAAGAGGTAAAGAAAACAAGCCAAGAGGAATCAAGTGTGGTTGTTTCTCTATACCACAGATACCTTGATTTAAAAACTTTCGGTTTTGCTTCTGTTACCAGAATTTTTATCAAGTTACAAGTCAGAAACAATCGAATACCGTGAAATTCAGAATGCAGGACTACCATGTTAGACCAAATTTTCACTTCTTTCCGGTAATTTACTATACCAATAATTTTATTTATCATCTGGTACTTCACTAATAAGTTCATTGATATCAAGATCTCAAAGAAATAATCTGTGAATTAGTGTGCTTCTCAGCTGTTATATCATGTGACAGTTATAAAATCAACAAATGGCAAAACATTAATCAGAACAAGAGTCAATGAACCTGATTTTAGAAAGAGGAAAAGACCTGAGTATATGAATTAATCACATTAGTTAACAAAAAAGCAGAGCTGAAATATGGGGTAGGAAACCGGTAGTCAAAAGATAGCATTTGCTAAAAGCCACTTAAAAGCCAGCGTAGACAGAGACTAGCTTAGTGCTTTAAAAGTTTGACTTCTATTTTTTTTTCCTCGTTCAAACATAAGAAAAGAAAAGAGAAGCAGAAAAATGTCTTTTTGAGCATCTAAAAATGGCAGTAAAATGAAAGGGCACCTGGTTAATGGTAACATACAATTTTCTCTTTTATAAACAAGATTGTTCCTTAAATTTAAAGGTTTAGGTTAGAGCCTTCATCCCTTAATTTGAAGCTATTGAAATTCTAACAACAACAAAAACTGTTCACACCAGGTAATTTCTTTAGAATGCTAAAAATAACCTTTGCTTGTAAAAATGTTCTTTGCCCCCTGGTGGTGAAATTATTATTATTTAATTTTTTAGAGGTTAAAAGACTTTAATTACGGAGTCTTAGCATTAAAAATCCTTCTGTGGGATTTTATGAATTTGACTTCAAAGGCAAGGGAAGTAAAAGCTAAAATAAATGAATGGGACTACATCAAACTAAAAAGCTTCTGCTCAGCAAAAGAAAATGTCAACTAGGTAAAGAGACAACCATCCAAATGGGAAAATATATTTGCAAGCAATGCCTCTGATAAGGGCCTAATATCCAAAATATACAAAGAACTCATACAACTCAATAACAACAAAACAACGATGTAATCAAAAAATGGGCAGAGGTCTTGAACAGACACTTTTCCCTAGAGGACATACAAATGGCCAACAAATATACATCTAGCTGTTAGGGAAATGTAAATCAAAACCACAATGAGATACCAGTTCACATCTGTTAGAATGGCTGTAATCAACAGGACAAGTAATAACAAATGTTGGAGGGGATGTGGAGAAAAAGGAACCCTCATACACTGCTGGTGGGACTGCAAATTGGTACAGCCACTTAGTTTTCTCAAAAAACTAAGAATTGATCTACCATATGATCCAGCAATCCCTCTACTAGGTATTTACCCCAAAGACTTGAGAACTTATATCCGTAAAGGTATTTGTACACCGATATTCATAGTGCATTATTCACAGTAGCCAGGACATGGAAGCAACCCAGATGTCCTATGATAGATGACTAGCCAAAGAAGCTGTGGTACATATATACAATGGGATATTACTCAGCCATAAGAAGAGATGAAATACTGCCATTTGCAACAACATGGATGGACATCCAGATAATCATGCTAAGCAAAATAAACCAGACAGAAAAGGTTGAAAAATCACATGATATCACTTATATGTGATATAAACCTAAAAGCAACAAATGAACAGGACAAACAGAGACTCATGGACATGGACAATGGACTATTAGTTACCAGAGGGGAGGGAAGAGGGGAAAATTTTAAAATAAAATGTTAAAAAAATGTTAAACAGAAAATAAAATAAAATTTAAAAATAATTAAAAAATAAAAAATAAAAATCCCTCTGTGTTGAGCAAAAATAATAGAGAATTATATATTGGAAGTGGAGAGAGATGAAGCTAAGCCACAGGTGTGGTAAAAGAATTTAAATTTCTCATATCTAATCATTTGGAACTAAATTTTCCTTAATCTCTCTCTATTTCTTTTCGCGTTGATCATACTGCTAATTTAGTATTATTTAAAAATGCGGCCTCCTTTGCATATATTTAATAGCAGGCATTTATGAGCCATGGAATTTCTATGCATAAACTAATGCCTTAGCTGTGGCCTGTTGACTGAGGTGAATGGCAACTTTGTGCTGTTTGTGTGTGTGTGTTCCAATTTGGCATCACAAACAATATTAGGGCACAAAGGCAGAACGCCAAAACCAGCCTGTTCAGACTGAAAGAATAGATGATGAAGAGGTCTGTTAAAATTTCCTTTTACAGATTAATTGGAGCCTTTGTATATGAGGAGAATACAAGGATCACTGTGCGCTCGAGCTGAATTGAGGCATCAGTAGGAGAGAATGTCCTAGGTTGGTTAAAGCAAAAAGGAGGAAAACTTATTTTCAGATTTTAAAGAGTGATTCAAGCGAGTTACTAGAAACTGTTGAAAAATTAATGGTCATCTTGGAACTGTGAAAGCTATTAGAAGAAAATAATTTTAACATGGATTCTATTTTGACATATGAAATCCTACGTAAAGCAGAAGTCATTGTCAGAAAATACAGAGCTACTTCATTGTAAGACAATGACCATTGAGTCTTTTATGACTAAATCACTGAATGTGAATATTTTCTCTTCCTTTTTCAGTTGGGTCATATGCTTTTAATTAGGTATGTATTGTGTAACTTTATGACAAGTTTAATAGGAAAATCATGAATAAAATGTTTATGGAGTTGAAACTAAAAAATTAAACTGGTTTGTAGAACTGGTCATTATTTTATAAAGACAATCTTATCTCCCACCATCTTGGGTAAACAAGTGATTGGATACATTTCTGGTGAAGTGGGCAATCACAACCTAAATTTTATAATACATGGCTTAAAGACACATCTAAACATGTAAGAATAGATGAGATTTATTTATAGAACCCTTAATACAATATAGATGGAGACTTCCCATAAAATAACAGTACCATTTAAATAACAATTATGATATACCAGGCACTAATTATTGAATACACAACAACCTTATAATTTTGGTAGTAGTAGTAGTATCCTAATTTTATGTACAAGGAAACTGAAACATAGTGGTAGACCAGGATTCAAATTTAATCATCCTGGCACTAGAATCTATGCTCTTACACACTATGAGATTGTTTGAGTAAATAGTACATTGTAGGAATAACGACGATAGTGTCAACGTGCTAGAAATATATTTATTATTTATAACATGAATAACATCTGTATTTATGAGGAACTTCAAAAGGATTAAAATTCAAAACTGCAATAAAAAAGGGATTCTTTTCCACAGTGCTTCCCCCAAATAATATTTCTCTAACCTTTATCGACTCAATCTAAATTTGTGAGTGGTGGATGCCATCCAACACCCTAGATTCTCCGGGCTCTCCTCATTGCCAGTGGCATATTCTTCCAATACATCTTGGCCACACACCGCTTTGGTAAGACCTTAAACCTCATGAACACCAGAACCTACAAACTAATGGAAAAAAAATTTTTAAGTCTTTATGTATGTGCCGAGATGCTCCCAGCTCACTTGCGTAAGTGCCATGTTGAAAACAATTAGCTGTCCTTGAGACCTTCCCTCTGGGCTTATTCTGTGGTTATTTAGGTACCCCCTTGTGTTGAACATTTTGCTCATGAATTTCTGTCTTCCTAAGACATTTAGGGCTCCAAATGGTCTTTGACGTTACCACCTTCACTACACCCTGCGTGTTTTTCTAAGTTCAACTATTATGGGTTTTTTTGTTTTTGTTTTTTTCAGAGCTTATTGTGTCTGTGGGGTTGTTTTCTTCTTTTCCATTTTTAAACTGCCTTATTGCGATATAGTTGACAAACTGCATAGTTCACCCATTTAAAGTAGACAAGTCAATGTTTGTTAGTATATCTGCAGTTATGCAACCATCGCTGCAATCTAATTTTAGAACATTTTCATACTCCCTAAAAGAAATCCCATACCTATTAGTAGTCAATCCCCAACCTCCCCAAACTCCAGTCCTAAGTAACCACTAACCTATTTTCTGTCTTTGTAAATTTGCCTATTCTGAACATGTCAGATAAATGAAATCATACAATATGTGGTCTTTTGTGACTAACATCTTTCATTGGGCATATTGTTTTCAAGGTTCACTCATGTTATAGTACGTATCATTTTGTTTTATTACTGAATAACATCTCATTGTATGAATACACCACTTTTCATTTATTAATTCATCAGTTGATGGGCATTTGAGCTGTTTCCCACTCCTTGGTTATTACAAATCATGCTGCTATCAACATTTGTGTACAAGTTTGTGTGTGGCCATTGTTTTCATTTTTCTGGTTTCATTTTCCACCCAGGAGTGGAATTGTTGGGTCATATAGTAACTATATTTAGTGTACAAATATAGTTTGCCACTAAGGGCTGCATCATTTTGTATTCCCACCAGCAGTTTATGAGGGTTCCAGTTTCTCCACATCTTCACTATACTACTTCATTTTCTGTCATTTTGATTACAACCATCTAATGGGTATAAAATGATATCTTTTTGTAGTTTTGATTTGCATTTTCCTAATGGCTAATAATTTGAACATCTTTTCATGTACTTATTGGTCATTTGTATATATTTTTTGAACACATGTCTACTCAAATACTTTACCCATTTTAAAAAACGTTGAGTTGTAAGAATTTTTTTTTACATATTCTGTGTGAGTTTCTTATTAATTATACGAGTCACAAATATTTCTCCCATTCTCTTGGTTGTCTTTTTTACTTTCTCAGTGGCATTGTTTGTGACACAAAAGTTGCAAATTTCACTTTATCTGTTTTTTCCTTTCTCACATGCTTATGGTGTCATATCTAAGGAACCTTTGGCTAACCCTAAGATTTATTTGTATTTTTCTTTTAAGAGCTTTGTAGTTTTAGCACTTACATTTAGGTCTGAGATCTATTCTGAGTTAAATGTTTCTCACCTGTGGGTTTATGTCTCTCATCGGTGTTGTAAAATTCTTTGCCATTATGTTGACAAATATTGTTTCTGCCTCATTCTCTCTCTTTTTTCTAGGATTCCAGTTACATGTATGCTACATTCATTCACTGTGTCCCGTGTACTTTTAAGCTCAATTCTATCTCTCCATTTTTTTTCTCTGTGCTTCAGTTGTGTATTTTTCTTGACCTGTCCTTAAGTTTATTAATGCTCTGTTCTGCTGTATGGGTCTGCTATTAAACTATCCATAAAGTTCTTGGTTTCAGTTATTATATTTTTTCAGTTTGAGGTTTTCCATTCATTCTTTTTTATAGATTCAATTCTCTGTTAAACTTCTGCATCTTTTAAGTCACTTGGTCTACTTTTTCTTCTATTTTCTCATCTATGACTCTATTTTATAATAGTTATTTCAAAGTTCTTATCTGGATTCCAGTATCTGGCTTATCTATGATTCTTCTATTATTTATTTTTTCTTGATTATTTGTCAAATTTTCCTACTCTTCTCATAATTTTTTTATCATATGCCAGACTTTCATGTTAAAGGCTTATAGAGAATACAGCTGAAGTTATTTTCCCCTAGAGATGAAAATACACAAGTAGTGAAAATCAGAGACTGAGCTGTTTTGGAATTAAGTTGCAGTATTAGTAAGATTCGTTCCACTTATGGTTTCACTCTGTTCCTTGGTTGTGATTCCTCTGGGCTTTTGGTAGAGAGCCTAGAAGATGTCTATCTCCTCAGCCCTGGAGTTTCAGTTCTGCCTTTGAAAAATTTCAAACTCAGATCTTTAGCCTCCTACACTCAACTTAAGAAATATTGTAAATGCTTTCAGGGAGATGACTGCCTGTATATTTGAGGCAGGCTCCTTTTTCTAGGTAGTGTTTGTTTTGTATGTGCTGGTAAAATGTGGGGAGATTTTACTCTGCCTATCAGACTCAGTCTTCAATGTTCTGTACCATTCCAGAATTCAGCAAATGTCCTTGTGGGAAAGCTGGGTATATGTTTGTTTGGGGTTCCTGTATATTTCCAATCCATTACACAACTCACATGACTGTTAAACGTTTCACTGGTTTCTCTTTTCCTGTGTAAAGTCCCTCTATCAAGGCCAATGTTGATCAGCCCAGGCCCAGAATCAATAAATATCACCAGCAAAGAAAACAGCTAGCAATTGTCAGCTCACTGAGTCCAGGCACCGCAAAAGATTTCCAGTCACATTGTCCTTTGTAGGACAATGACTGAAAATGTGAAGATGCCAAACTAGAAGTCTAAATGTGTATAACACTGTGGTCTTTGCAGAGACCTGAGCCAGAAGAAGCAAGAACATCATTTCAGAGTAGATAAGCGTCATTGAATTAGAGCCGGATGAAGCTTTAAGAGCAATACCTTATGGCAGTGAGAAGCAACAGCAATACTGTCTTGATCAGACTCCAGTTCTTTTTCGGCTTGGTTTGAAATGAAGTTCCTGGGTTCTTGGACAACATAAGAGTAGAGCTCAAGATGGAAACACTTGACCATCTGCTAAAAGATTAGACTAGAATTCCAGATTTGTGGCAACATGGTACCAGTTTCGAATGTTATATTTCACACAAACCAATGATCAAATTAGGAGAAAAGATGACTGTTGGGATGTTATGTAAAACTAATCCTTAAGATTATTACTTTCATCTTGTTTTGATGTTTTACTCATTGAATAAGCAGTAAGCTAATTTAGAGACTTGGTAGAGATACCTTTCACTTTAAGAAAACTGATATATTAAAAAGCAAGCAAAAACACTGGAGTAGGAGAAGTAGTGGTGAGAGATATTGATTGGTTTCAATTCAATTAATTGAAAGCTGGATGTGTTACACATTGTACTTGCCACGGAGATACACAGAAACAATTATAAACCCTTGCTTTGGACTGAATATATGTTGAAACCCTCCAACCAGATTTATATGTTGAAACCCTGATCCCCAATGTGATAGTGTTTGGCGGTGGGACATTTGGGATATAATTAGTACCCTTATAAGAGAAAACACAAGCTCTCTCCTTCCCACACACCCCCACTCCCATCATGTGAGGGTACAGCAAGGCCATCTGCATCCAGGAAGAAGGCTCTCACCAGAACTGGACTGTGCTGATGCCCTGATCTTGGATTTCCTGCGTCAAGAACTGTGGTAAATAAATGTCTGTAGTTTAAGCCTCCCAGTCTGTGGTATTTTGTTTTAGCAGCCCTCGCAGACTAACACCCTGTTTTCTTGTATCTTTGAAAGATAAGCCTCGTGGTGAATTTAAAGTGTAATGAATTCAAGCATATGTATTTTAAGCAAGATATACTTGCATTCATTTATGACTATTTAAAATATTTTAAAAACTGCAAAATAGAATTTCTTCAGTAAGATTTATTTCTTAGTTTTTCTAACTTTTATCAAACGTAATATATTCTTATTATGAGAGTGAAAGTTGTTTTATAGTTCCGCTATTGAGCTTAATTTAACTGGCCAGATCCAAAATGGGAAAAACATCAAGTCAAGTTTTCAAAACTGGTCAAGCACCATGAGTTATACAAGCATTTTGTTGTTTGTGATGGTCCTTTTACATCCTCAGCAAGAATACAGAGTCAAGGAGGAGAAATGTGAGCAGGCTAAGAAGAACATAAGGTTCACTCAAGAGAAGCAATAGTGGTGGAAGAAAAAAATTAAAAAGAGACTGAGCAGAAGCTATGTAAGACTAGGAGGTAAGACATTGGTGGAAAAGAGGTTTTTAGTCTGTATGTCGTTAGAAACACATCAGTTGAGAAAGGAAGTTGGTTAAAGTGGATAAACCACACTTCCCCCAAGACTATGATTGAGTCATCATTATTAATTTTACCAGGCTGCCTATGGTATAATATCTATAAATCTGAATTCATAATCAGAAGTATACATTTTTTGTTTTGGTCCAAATTGCATTTCTGCTTCACCTCTCAAAGGACACTCCAAACCACTCCCTAGATTTGCCCCTCTTGGGCCCTGGGTTCGATTCCTCCTCTATCTTTGCTGGTGGAATAATGAAATGGGTGGCAGAGTCCATAATCATTAAAACCGTTTTCGGATATGCTTTTGGGTTTCAGTGTCTGGGGAAGGGTAAGAAGGTCGCTGTTTCAGGGGACATTTAGACTTGGCATGTTCCAGGCAAACGCGTGATGTCCATATCTCTTAATCTGTGGAAACATATGTTCAGCTTCTAGGTGCTCGCCAGCCACCGAGAGGCTTTTCTCGGAGGCCCAGATCTGGGGCGCCAGGCTTCCCTACTTCCGGTCCCGCCCCCTCCCCCGCGGTTGCTAGGAGACCTGTGATGTCACCGGAAAGCGGGCCCTGGGATAGCTTAAAGCGAGGGAAGCCTCCCCCCCGCCGCAACCTCAGCGCCCGGCGCTGGCTTTCCAGCTGTTTGTAGGCCCGGGGGTGAGGGTCCTCCGGCTCCCGCCGCCGCCGCTCCGCCTCCGGGCAGGGCCGCCGGGAGGGCGGCGACTCCGCGGGAGCTGCCCGTGCTCCTGACTGCCGGGCACAGTTCCCACAGCCCGCGCTGTCCGCCACGTCCCCGGTGTCGGCCGACGGCACAGCGTGGCGGGTGACCTTTCGGAGCCCGGCGCGATGACGGCTCCCCGCTCCGGGCGGGCGCGGCTTCCCCGGCGCCGCGGGCTCCGGCGCGCGCCGTTCCCGCCGCCGCTGCTGCTTCCTGCTGGTGCTGGCGGCCGTGGGCCGGCGCGCGGCTGGGAGAGCGGCGACCTGGAGTTGTTCGACTTGGTGGAGGAGGTGCAGCTCAACTTCTACCAGTTCCTCGGGGTGCAGCAGGTAAGCCTGGCCGCCGCCCGCCGGAGGGCGGCGCCTCGGGGCCGACGCGTGCGGCTCCCGCCCGAGGGAGGGGGCGGGGCGGGCCTGGCGCGGGTTTCCGACGGCGGCGGGCGCTGCGGCCCAGACGTGGCCGTCCCGGGCCCCGGCGGCGCTCGCCCGCCGGGCCGCGCCGCGGTCTCCTCGTCCCCTCGGCCTCAGAAGGAGTCGTCCGCCTTCCCCGCGCCCTCTCCGCCCGGCTCCCCTTCTCAAGTGGCGGTGCCGGTGCCAGGCTGGACCGTGCCCGCAGCCTGGGGTGGGGATGCGCTCGCTGTGCGCTGCCGTTCTGGGGGCAGCGCCTTGCACCCAGCGGTCCTGGAGGAAGGAGGGGGAGCGGCGTGTGGGAAACAGTAGTCCTGTCTCTGAATTTTGTGCACCTTCCCAGTTATTCCTAAACCGGAGCTGCCTCTTTCCCCTGCCTTTCCGGGAAGATGGGAATGCACTTCGGTCGGCGTCTGTGTTGCAGAAGTTTTTCTCGCGCTGTGCTTGGAAATGTATTTAGCCTATCGGATAGGGGTTCGTCTTACCGTTTAGAAATCTGGAGGAACTTGAAGCTTCTGCCGTGTTGGTCCTGGAACTCATACAAGGGACCATCAAGTTTCCTGGGCAGTAGAGGCACTTGGGCGCTACAGAAAGAGAAGCCCAACCGGGTAGCACAGGATCGTCGTCTTTTTTCTTTTTCTTTCGTTTCCTTTCCCTTTTTTCGCTTGAAGCTCTAACCTGTAAAGTCCGTGGGTTGCTCTGTATTTCTACCGTGGGAGTGGTGAGTGAGGGAAGAGATCCAGTCTCTGTTTCCTTCTGCCAGGCAGAAGATGGCATTTCACTGACTTAAGGATTATGGGGTGAAAGACTTGGAATTTCTCACGATCAGATTGAGCCCTTCATAAAACGCTTTGAATAGTTAAAAAAAAAATTTAAGATTTACCACCAATTTCATTCAAGGCACACCTAACATGACTGGATATGAAATGTACATCTCCCCCCATGGGTGTAAACTGTTGAGCATAACACTAAAGGGGAATTTACTTTTCAGCTAAATATAATTAAATGTAAAATTGCTGTTGCTGTGGCGTCATGATTTTAACGAATTTCATTTTTGTAAGTTATTGAAGTATAAGCATTCACATTTGAATTTCTTAGGTGCAGACAATTATGTACTAACAGTCTGTATTCATTATCTTCACCTGGTGCCACTCCTTGCTCATAGAAACCAATATATCTCATTACCAGGTAAATGATGCAACATGTGTGAATATCATGAGTCAAAATAACTCCAAAGGGTTTAAGAACGCCTTTAATATTGATAATATTTGTTATAATTTATCATGATTGGCTAAATTCTGAAGCTAGAGAGTGTCTTCACCTGTCTAAAGATCTTGAAGATGCTTTCTAGTTATTCATGGAAAATTAAACTCCTTTAAGAGAATACAGAAACTTAGTAGCACTCGTTTAAATTTTAGATTATGTAGTCTACCTTGCATGTGAACTGTCATACAATTTTCATTTATAATTTCATGCAATTTAATTTGCAGAGTAAATTAAACAGTGTGAATAACCAGAACATTTAACTATATGGGCAAAGATGGGAAAATAAAAAAAGCATAGATAATTGAGAAGATTCTATATAGAGGTACAATTTTAAAGAAGGATCCAGAAAATTGTTTTAATCTGTGTTTCTTTGTTGAAATTGAAACGAATGCCAGAAGAAATTTTATTCTACCTAAGCAGAGAAATTGGTTGGAATAAGTTCTTTACACAATCTTAACTTTCTTGGAAGAGTGTCAGGGGACCAGCAACTTGGTAGAGACAAATACTGCCTAAGTCCTTAATGTGTAATTTTCAGGCCAGAGCCAACTAATCTTTTAGTAACTAGCCAGACGTGAGGAACCAGGACAAGGTAGGTAGGTTACTCAGAGTGGTGACCTGGCTCTGTGCACTCATCAGTTTTGCTGTCATTTAACAGGTTTATTTGGCACATACTACATTTTAAGCACTGGGAGTTGGCCAGTATATAAAACAACCTCTGGCCTCATGTAACTCACATTTTAGTAGCGGGAAACTAAATGTCAGTTGGTCAGAGAAGACGTCTGAGGGAAGGGGGTGAGCCAGGTTGGTAAGTGGGGGAGGAACATTCAAGCAAGGCCGACTGAGTGCACAGGTGTTCTGGCAGGAACTTGCTTAGTGTTTGAGGACTAGCAAGGCAGCCAGCATGGCTAGAGCGGGGTGAACGAGGAAGACAGTGATGGGAGATGAGATCAGAGTCGTCGGTCAGGGACATCTTGTCGGCTTTGTAAGACATCATAAGGACTTTGGTTAATACTTATGTAAGTTGGGGATCTTGGGGGGGGGGGGTTGAACAGAAAAGGTACAAGATTTTACTTAAGTTTCAAAATGATCACTTTATTCTGTTAATTGTATGTACGTCATTAGCTACTTAGAGGGGTAATTTTGTAGAATGTAGATTGCACCTGAGTCATGCAAAGTGGTCAGATTTGGATTTAATAGGAACATGAGCTGGCAGGATTTTACTGATCGTTGGGAGGATATGAGAGGAAAAAAGGTCGAGGATAATTCTAATGCATTTAGCCTCAGTATTTGAATAAATACTTGTGTATTTGCAGTTGCCATTTACTACGATGGAGAAGCCTGGACAGGGAAAATCAAGAGTTTGGTTTGAGTCACGCCAAATTTGTGGTGTTTGTTTAACATTCAGGAGGAACTGGCATATAGCAGTTGGTTATATAACTCTAGAGTTGCAAGGAGAAAGATTTGGACTGTAGATAAAAATTTGGCATTCCCTGGCACTTAAGATGGTAATTGAAGCCACAAAACTGGGTAATTTCATCAGGAGAGTGAATATAAAGAGACAAGGTCTGGGAGCTAAACCTTGGAGTTTCTAAACTTTAAGAGTCAGGCAGATGAGGAAGAACCAGCAATGGGGAGGGAAAAGGAACAGCCAGTGGAAAAAAAGGCAAACTAAGATGGACTCTCTTAAGTCACTGAAAAAGTATTTGAAGAGGAGAAAGTGATCAGCTGGGTTAAATGATGATAATTCAAATAAGATGAGTTCTGAGAACTGGCTGTTGAACCTAACAATGGAGGTCATTGGCTGCCTCATCAAGAGCTATTTCAGTGGAGCAGTGAGATTAATCTGATTAGACTGGGTTCAGGAGAGAAGGAAAGAGAAGAATCACACAATTAATATACAAAGTTCTTTTGAGATATTTATACCCTAAACTAGAAACCGGAGATGATAGTGACTGAACATGGCATCTGTTTTATCCCCTGTCACTCAGGTCTAAGATAGTTAGCTCAGTCGTTCCCTAAACTCTATAATTGGAATAATTGATGACTAAGAACTTGGACCAGGCCACTTTCTGACTCAGGTCTTAGGGCAACTTAGTTGCCTCGTTTTTAAATCAAATAGTATCTTCTTTATTTATTTACTTCATAGTTAGAAACATAGTAGACACTTAAATTTTTATTGAATGATAAAATATAAACATGGTAACTAAAACGTTTCTATTCTCTGAAGGAGTAGTTGCTAAGAGTTTTACTCAATAGGTCATATTTATATATGGTCCTTTATAGCCCTCATACAGCAAGGAATCCCTTTCCATGTGTTCCTAGATTTCAAATCAGTTCTAGAAGCTTTAGAAGGGATTCTGGAAGTCTTTAAGGAAGGGTTGTATAGAGGTGACGTATGGAAGGTTCAGCCTATTTTTAATGTCTTTAATTGTTCACAGGACATTCCAATTTAGATGTGGCATCTTTTTGAGGAGATAGGGTGGAAGATTAGAGTGTAAGAAAAAAGATGTGTTACTGAAATGTCATTCATTAGTAGCTTACATTCTAGGTCTTCTAAAAGCTCATGCTTATTGGACATGTGTATTGTGGAGTCAGTGGTAATTCAGTATTTTTTTCATTGTCTACTGGGGACATGACTTCCTTATACTTTGTACAGTATTCAAGACAACAGTAAATACTTATTCATTTTTAAAAATCCATGAATTGAAATTGTGACAAGCTAAGTCAGTTTAAATTTTGCAGTGCTTCTGATGAACTCAGAGTAGTCTTCCTGGTGCTAGTCAGCCATTACAGAGTCCTATTAATAGAGCAAGAAAATGTGCTTCTTTCTCCTATAAATTTTTTTGATAACTGTATTCTTACATTCAAATGAATGCTACCACTTGGTTATTAAAAGAAAAGCTATTCAGTGCCATGTGCTTACAAAACGTTGAATTTTAATTTTTTAATCAAAATCAATAAACCCTTGAAGTTCTTTCAAATGTACAGAATGTGTAAATTCCAGACTAGTAGCCTGTGTAGGGGAAAGACAGTCACTGACCACTCACCCTATATCTGGGATAGAGACTTCCCTGAAGAAATACTGCTGTCTCTCGACACATCTCTACATCTTTCCATGGAGAAGTGACCTTGTTGGAGGGTGATTGCCTTTCATCTGCTTTACTTAAATGGGGAGAGCTAATCAATTAAAAAGCTGTAAGCCATAGGAAACAGTCTCTTCTCTGCCCAGACCAGTGAGGCAGTTATCCGGGCTAGACTTTCTCTTGAGCATGCTGTCTCAAAGTCTAGACTGGAGAGGGAAGGGTGAAAATTGCTAACAAGACCATTTGGCCCCCATACCTAATCTAAATTCTCCAGTAGCTTTTCAGCAATCAAGGTGATATTTGATCTCTATCTGCTTAACTTCTATGTGTCAGGTTTTTAGATATTAAAAGCATGATGTCTTTAAGGGAGGCTTCTCAAACTGAGTCATAGTCCTTTTATTTAGAAACAAAGATGAAGATCTCTTGCATAAATGACTGGTGAACCTGTACTGTGATTATCATTTGTGTCCGGGGATTCTTGTGGGGATTCTACTGAGTTTATGCTATTAGTGAATATAGTTCAGTCATTCTCTATTATGTCAAGTCCCTTATAAATTGTATAGTGTAATAGCTTCCTTATTTTCATTGTGGAGTCCAAACTTATTTGTTAATTTGGAGAGAGGGAGAGATACATAATCTGGAATAGTAGATGACCTTCCAGTCATTTATATTCTGATGTAGGCAAATCATGTATAGAGTTAGAGCTGAGTAAATACTTGTTTAATTGTATATATCTTTGCATCAGATTGGATTATCATAAAATTAGTTTACTTTCCTTATGTAAACAGTTTAGTGGAGGTTGCCTGGGCATATTTTATGGAAAAAAAGCAAGTCCATTGTGAACATTTTGCATATAATCCAGAACTGATGGAACAGAAATCCTCTTTTAGCTGTAAGTTTTCTTTTTCCTTTATGCTATTCTGAGTTTTATTTTTCTTTACACTGATTATGAGAATACTCCTATAATATTTTGTCTTTTGTTACATTGATACACTCTAAGTTGAACTGGGAGATTTGGATGGCCTCTCTTAAAATTATTTTTATATAAGTCACCATTGTACCCAGTGATTGGTGTAATGTGGTGAATTTAAAAATCACGTTTTATTCAGAGTTAAGAATGAAACAGGGTGGGATGAAGGTGAGGGTAGACATTTCACTTGATGATTGCTGAGAGGAGAACTTACTTCCGTGGCAGTTTTAAGTAACTCCAGTACAAGTGGTTTGATGAAGTGCCTAGCATCTATATTAACTCTTAATTCTGTGATAAGCTTTGTTATGTTTTCTGTCAATGAACTGCTTATTCCACAAACTGTTACTATATCGTCTTGGGACAATAAGCCAGGCATTATTGGGTCTATTTGGACAGACTTAAAAACAATTCTGAAGCTTTTCTTGTATCGCGGAGTGCAGAGATGGCAGGAAAGGAGCTTCAGTGAAAAGAAGGACTTCTGGATGGGTAAGCCAGGACCTAGACCATTTTGTAATGAAGCTGTAGTTATACATATTTTCAAAACTCTTTATTTTCATCAAAACCCTTAATTTTGAAAGATGGGTCCTATACTAATGAATGTAAAAATATGATTCCTGTGTTTCAAGTAACATTTTATGTGCAGTTATTTTCAATTACTACACTTTTCATAGATAAAAGATTAATATCTAGGGTCTTTTCTGATTTTTAAGTAGTGTTTTGTGTTAATAGTTGGTGATTAAATTTGACTCAAGGAAGTTAATATGTTTGTATAATGTAGGATGGTTGGAAATTGTGATTTTATTTATACTAAGTATATCATATCTTCTTTACTTTTGTTTATATATGGTAGGAAATAGACTTCCTGTGTATAAAGCATTTCAGTTTAAACATTTTATGACGTTCCAATGATTGCCATGCTCTGCAGTTCTATCGAAGTTATACAGGGATTGATGTGTGACTTTTTGTATCACACGTTCGGAAATATAAGGTTCAACTTTGAGTAAGTTAGATCGATTTTGAAATCCGTTATTGTGGAAAGCCTCAGTTTTCAACAATGCTGTCATCTCAAAACATCATCGAAACTTCTTATTTTTGAATCGCCTTCAAAGCCTGCAGCATATTCGGCAGATTATTCTCACTAACGATAAATCTTTAGATGGATTTGATTTTTGTCTCCAGCTAATAGTCATTTTGAGCTAAACTTGATGACTAAATTGGATCGACAAGCTTGGATAAATACAGTTTGGATTGATAAAGAGTTCTGGGTATAAATTTCACTTCAGGCTTGTAAACTGATTCGAGGAGTGTACTCAAAGAAGAGTTCCAGAGAAGTGTGGAGGGATAGATAGCAACATGAAATACATCTGTAGCTTTACAAAGCAACAGAATGCATTTCAGGAAGTGACTTTGGAGGCAATCTTTGTTACCTACAGGAGAAAAATATATAAATTAAAAATTACCTTAATTGTAGAGAGGTGGGAAAAGATTCTAATTACCCGCCCGCTTTTAATATTGTAAAAAGGGATTATAAGAGTATTCATTATATAATATTTCTGTAATAAAGCTAGTTAGAGCAGAATGGCAGAGGAACCAGAATAAATTTTAGGGATAGAGGCAGTAGCTGAGAATAATACCACCGAGGGAGAAAGTAGGCAATACTCAGGGAGAGAGAAATGTACAGAAAAAAAATAAATGGTGATTGAGTAATGTCTTAGTGTCGCGGTCTGCTTTAGATATTGTCATTAAAACGGTTGAGGGATTGTATTTTCACAACTGTAGGCATAAATAAGAATGAAATATGAGCCAGGTGAACATAAAATACAGGCTAGATTTTTTTTTTTTTTTTGCAGTGTTTTGCAGGGAACTTTAAAACCGAGTTTCCCAATTGGTGTGCTGCAAGCAGCTCCTTTGGCCTTAACAGTTTACTCCAGTGTGTCTTACAGATATAATCTTCTGTGAAATGCCGTAGTATGAAAAGGTTGGAAATGCACTGTGAAGGCCTGCAGTTCTGATTTCTGATGTTTTTCTTCCAGGGGAAAAAATTATATTCTCATATTCTTCTCTCTCTCCTCTCTCTCTCCTCTCTCTCTCTCTCTCTCTCTCTCTCCCCCCCCTCCCTCTCTCCTCTCCCTCTCTCCCTCTCTCCCTCTTCCCTCCTCCCTCCTCCCTCCTCCCCTCTCTCCCTCCCCACCCCAACATAATCAAAATCCTTACTGTACTAAAGATCTTTATTTGGCTCTTACAAAAGCAGAAGCATTTAACATATCCGTGAGAGAATCTGGATGTAAAAAGAATCAAGAGGCCTTTGATGAATTAGTGTCCTTAAGTTACTTGATTACATACTCCGGATGGTGACCATTAAACATTACCATAATTTGCAATAACTCAAAGGAATACTTTAATGATTTGTAACAGTTCTCTGTGTGAAGAGGATACAAATGACTTTGGAATATATACACAAATTCTGAGTAGTGTTAAGTGATATTTTGTGATACTAAAAGATATGGTAATATATTACTTACAAATCCTGACTGGCATATATTTTAAATTTTTGACAGATGACAGACATTTTTAAGGCACTGATCCATTAAAGCAGCACTGTGCAATAGCTATATAATACAAACTGCATATGCTTTAAGTTTTCTAAAAGCTACATTTTTAAAAAGTAAAAAAGAAATGGGTTACATTGAAATTAATTTTAATAACATTTAATTCAGTGTCTCAAAAATATTTTAACATGTAATCACATTTTAAAAATTATCACTATAAGACATTTTATATTCTAACTTTTTCATTAAATGTTCAAAATCTGGTATTTATTTGACATTTATATTTCTAGCATATTTCAATTTGGATACCAAATTTTGATTGAAAATACTTGATTTGTATTGAGATTTCATACAATGTGCCACTGACAAGTAGTTTCGTGTACCCAGATTCTTCCAAAGTGAAGAATCAGACTCCAAACTGTGCAGTCACTGAATCAAGTATCATTTTTTTTAATTTAAATATAAATTAAATAAAATTTAGAATTTGGTTTCTGAGTTGCAGTAGCACATTTAAAATGCTCAAATGTGGCTAATGACTGCCACATGGGGTAGCTCAGCCTGAGAGAATTAATGTTTCTATATTGTAGAGATCTATCTAAATATTTTTGGATGATATTAACTGATTACTGCCGCCGTTTTGTCAGAGATGTCGTTTGCAGTTTTCTTTTATGTTTGAACTCAGTGTAGTTTTTGTTGCTTTGTTTTGAGATTGTTCCACTTGTGTTAGATATTATCTTTCTAGTTAGTTAGTTGCACATTTTGTTCGTTCTTTTCTTTGGCCTGTAAAGGTTGTTGGTGTAGACCATGCTGCTCTTCTGGGACTGTGGGTTCTGAACGTCCACGAGGTAGAGGCCTGCCTGAGGGTGTTCTCAGGCAGTTTGATTCAGATGGGGCATTGCCTTTTGCTGCCTTGCCTTTTGTGTTTTATAATTCTTAAAGTGGCGTAACCTGCTATATGAGGTCTGTAATGACGCTTTGACAAGAGTTCGCCAGTGTTCCTGCTTTGTGATTCTAACTTTGATGTTGCTCGTTCTCCCTGTTTGTTCTGTAGCTCACCTGTCAGATATATGGCTGGCTCTGAAATAACCACTCTGTTCTCTACTGCCATCTATTTTGATTTGATTCATGTAATATCTTTAATTAAATGTTTTTAAAAATATTCCCAGGCGCAGTTCTATTTGCGGGCCAGTCTTCTGCTCTCTTTATAATGTCCACCAGGGATCCCCGTCATCTTTTTTTTACTAGCCGCCTCTGCCACCTCTAAACAGCTCCTAATAAGTATTGCTTTCCTTTGGACTGAATAATTAATTCAGTCTTTTTTTTTTTTTTTGCCTTTTGTAATTTCATAAGCAAGTGAGGAAAAGTAGATCTTAATAGTGATGGTTCTTATACCTAGCTGCTGTTGTTTTAAATAGTCCTGGTATGAGAAAGAAATTGCACTGGGGTCAGAGATGTTAAAAATGCAGTGCCAGGACGGGGGGTGGGAACCCCCAAAAAAAACACAAAAATTAAAGAACCAATAATAGAATCTTAAAGTTGGAATAGCTCATAACCAGTATCTAACCTATTTCCAATTAGAGGGATCTCTTCTGTAGTCCTCCCAGCAGACGGTCACCCAGCCTGTTTTCCTAATGTCTAACAATGGAGATTATGGAATAATCTCAAGATTTTGGAAAATAGTACTCAGTGGAATTTTTTTTCTTACGTAAAACCCAAATCGTAATTCTTATACCTACTTTCAGCTTCATTTGCAGGCTTCTTTTGGAATGCCCCTGAATATATATTCTCTCTCAATTATTTTTCTGGAATGCCTTAAAATGCACAAGGGAGATAATAACTTGTTGATTCTCTGCACAACAGTGGGTTATTTGCAAATAATCACAGTTCCTTGTGTGGCAATTATAACTCAGTAAAGCTGTTAAAAATCATCACAATAAAGGCAAGCTGAGGGGCCTCGTAGGGTTCATGGCACTTAGATGTGAACCAAGTCTACCCTAGAGAAGACCCAGGCCGCCGTAGTTATAGTTGTCTTGGAACTGTACTGAGCCGATTCTAGGTTACTGTAAATAATGCTCTGCGTTCACTCATTAAAGTCAACAGGAAATTTCGGGAAGTTGAAAACCAGGCGATTTGGGATATGCCAGCTTTCATAATATGGACCACGGGATTAATTTAATTAAAACTGCACCCAGAAGTTGTTAGAGACTCAAAGCAGGACCTCTGTGAACAGGTTTGCGGGTTGCGTGTCTGCTCCAAATTCATCAATGTGATATAAAAATGTTTTAGACTTTGAGATTATTCTGAAGAATTGTACATAGGTGGTTAAAGTGTGAAGGAAATGACTTTTCCTTCATACTTAAAAGGTTATATTTCTTTAGGTAGAATTTGGTTTTCAGGTTCATTTTGAGTGGGAGGGACTCTCCATTTTATTCCCCCTCCCCAGGGGCTTTGCAGTGGCTCTCACTCCTTTCCCCGAGATGAGCCTCGTCAAGAACTAGGTCTTCTATAGGCAGCTTAGGGCTCCCTCCTGAGGTTGTATTGAGGCCATTGCAGATCCAGATACCAGGCCTGCAGATCCTTTGGGCTGGGCTCAGCTGTGGTGCTGAAACCATGGCCTCTTAACATCTCAGACCCATAATATTTTATAAGCTGTAACTTCAGGCAGCGGCCTTCTCACTTTTTACTTTTTTTTTTTTCCCACACGGTGGTAGAGTCCCACTGCAGCCCTTGATTTCCAGCATAGAGCCTGGCTCTGAGCCCAGGCCTTCTGTAGACTCCTTTTAGGCTTCATTACTTGGAGTCAGACTTCTCATTCCTTCTGCCCACCTGTAGATATGGAGCTCACTAGGCCTGTAGCTGAAGCCATATTTGTAGCTAAAAGTTTCCATTTGTTTTTGTCTCCAGAGATCCTTTAACGAGTTTTCGATCATGGCTATACGTGTATCATTTTCTCTGTTTGAATCTTATCATTGGTGCATGTTTGGTTGGTGTGGGGAGGGGAGGAAGTCCCTCAAATACTTGTGGTGCTACGTTGACCCCAAGTATGTGTTAAAGCTGCATTTCTTTTGTAATAATTATTTTCCATTCTTCTTTTCCATTCTTATTCCAAAGGTTCTTATCTAAGAACCTTTTGCCACTTATCACCTAGAAGTATAGTCAGGCCTATTATTCACAGCAATGTAAGAGGCTGTTGCTTAGGCATTAAAAGGGACAGTAAGCCATTCAGTCCCTCTTCATATCTGTCCACTCTTCTGAGACTTGACTCAAGTTGGGTGCCAAAACAGTTCTAAAACACTCAGGTCCCACAATCCTACAGGTTTTGAATATGGCAATAAGTAGATTCATTATCTGAGACAAATGTGGCCCTGTTTGTGGAGATTCCCAGAGGAGAGAGTCCACGAACTCTGTCTTGAGCCCAGTTAGAAAAATATGCCAGGTGGGGAGATACATAGTGAAACTCAGGCACATGTCAGAAAAACCACTGCTTGAGGAAATGAACGGCCTAGAGTTAAATCATATGCAGGTAATTCCATGTTGACTCTGCATAAATACATACTACTCAGGAACCTCTTATATCGACTCTCTCTTTCTGGGCCTAAATAACATTACATCCTTTTATACGCAGACTTCAGAGTCTCACAAAACAACAGACAGGGTTAACCTCTCTGAAAACTGTTTAAATAATCAAGTTGATGGACAATACTAAAATCATAGAATTTTAGTGGATATTAGTATATGGAATTGAGTGGAAAAGCTTCAGATAGTTTCTAGAGTATGTGTTTGGAATCTACCTTGCATTATTTTAAGGGAAAAAAAGCATACAATTCAGATTCACAAGAAAAAAATAAAGGGTTTTTTTCATTTTGGATTCACAGGATTTAAATATAATCCGATTACATACAATTTGAGGAACACATTTATTTTGTAATTATGTATACTTTTAATATTGAGTTGTCGATCTAAGGAAAGTTTTTAAAAATACTGACCCGGAAAGGAATAGTGAGTGGCGTAATGATTTTTGAAAAGACTTGAACCATTGTTGCTTTTCCGATATGGACAGCTGTCTCTGGAGCAGTTCTCCACTGTAATGTGTTTAACCTTTGTTTTCGTGACAGAATAGAATATGCAGAGCTAGCTAGAGTGTTATGAAATTCTAATAATGAAGCCTGTTTTCATATTTGTTAATTCATTAGTTCTTTCTAAAACTTTACTAATTATAGTAAATAATTGGAAACAATCAAGTTATAATAGGAGAATATTTAAGCGAATTATGACATATTCTCATTGTGATCATAATATAGATGTGAAAAGTCCATAGCAACATAGAAACATACTTGTAAGTGAAAAAAAAAAGCCAAAACTCAAGTTGTATTCACATTTATTTTCATTTTGTAGGAATTATATATATGCATGAGGATGAGCGAGTAACATGGGCTAATGAAAACAGTTTGAATTGTGGGATTGGTAGAATCATTTTAGGGGTGACTATTTCATTTAGAGTTATCTTAATGTTGCTGACATATACCCATGCAAATTCTATTTGGAAAGAAGAATGTTATATAATTAATTCACAATTAGATAAACTAAACAAAATATCTTTATGAGAAAAAGTGTGTGGATATTTTTAAGTTGTCTTTAACCTATAACCTATTTAAAATTATAAATGGGAAATTAAATAAGACAAACAAGTTTAGACTTAAAAAACCCATCATAATTTCAGCATTTTAGTCACTTGAAAATTAATAGCCTGGGTCGAATGAAGTAGCTTTATCGTCTGTGTTGAATAAAAGTGGTTGAAAATATACTTTCAATAAGCTGTGGATAGAATTCTGCATTCTGGTAAACACATGATATCCCAGCCAAGAAAACCAACTATGAGACCACAGCTTGAGCTTCTGATCTTGTATTACCCCTCGGAGTGCTTCGATCCATACTCTATATCACTAACTCGACATTGTAGATAATAAAAAACCAACTACAGTGTAGGCTGTTAATAACTCTAAATCCTCACCGTGCTTATAGTTTAGAGGTGTGCTGTCCGGCACTGTAGCCACAAGTCACAAATGACTAGAAACTTCTTGAAATCTGGCCAGTTAAATTCAGCACATGAGTTTGACATTTTATTTAATTTCAGTTAACTTAAAATTGAAGTTTTAAAACTGAAGAAATATAAAATATTTTTCCATTAAATGCAACTTTATCATTTGGGCGTGACTACATTTAATTTAACCATCAAAAATTTAGCTTATGGATTGAGATGCGCTGTAAGCATAAAATATACATATTGGTTACATGTCGAAAAGCTAATTTTTTTATATTGGTTTAAATGAAACATTAAAATTTTACATTATTACTAAATGTGGCTACTAGAAAATGTAAGGCTACACATGCGGCTTGCATTACATTTTTATTATTGGTTACTGCAGGGATCGGCAGACTCCAACCTATGACCTGTTTGTGGTTCATTCAGACTCCTGGTTTGGATTCCAAAGTGGAGGGGCAGGTGCTTATATTTCCAGGGGTGCAGAAGATAATTGTTAGGTTCAGAAAGAAAATGCTGAAACTTCTATTCACTTATATTTATTTCATCCTTTAAAATTTTGTTTTAGTATATGTTTTATAATATACCACATAGTAATAGGTGACGTATAAGTTAATGAATAGATATGTAAAATTCAGATATAAATATAAAAATTAAAAATGCTTTTACTGATAAGGGCCTATGTTCAAAAGTATTTGGAGACCATCATTTAGAGGAGATCCAGAGACTATGATAGTCATTGTGGGCCTTGATAAGAAATAAAGTCATATTTAAGGAAAAGAATGATAACAATGACTTGGGAAATAGAGAATATCAATAAAGAGGTAGAAATTTAATAAATAAAACCAAATAGAAATTCTGGACTTGAAAAATACAATAACTGAAATGAAAATTTTACTAGATGGAATGAATCTACAGCAGATTTGAATGACAAAAGAATCAATGAATTTGAAGATAAAAACAATTTGTAAAACAGAAAGGAAAAAAAAAAACTTGTGGTTGTGAAATTCCCAGAAGGAAAAGAGAGAACGAGATGCAAAGTATTTGAAGAAATAATATTCCCAAACCTACCAAATTTGATGAAAAAAAATTTTCACATCCAAGAAGCTCAGCAGATTCCTAGTAGAATCAACACAGAGGTATTCATACTTAACCAGATCACAAAACAGCCAAAAAGAAGCTGGCAACAATATATTTAACAGCTGACTTCTCATCAGAAACAACAGGCCAGAAAATAGTGGGATGGTATATTTAAAGTGCTAAACGGAAAAAAGGGTGGGGGGTGGGGGGAGGCTAGAACTGTAATGGAACAATGTTTCTATATTTTTCCAGAATAATGTTAGTATTAATCTGAAGTAGATCTTGACAAGTTAAGAAACCTATTGTAATTCTTAGAACACCCACCAAGCAAATAACAAAAGTTTATACAATAAAACTTCTAACAAAGGAAGTAAAATGGAACACTAAGACATATTGATGTAACTAAAAAAGAGGCGATAAAAGAGGAACAGAGGTGTAAAAAGACATGTTACCTAGAAAACAAACAGCAAATGGCAGTTATAAATAAGACCAGATGAGTAAATTAAATATGACCGAATTAAACATTCCAGTAAAGACAGAGAATGTCAAGCTGGATTTAAAAAAACAAACTATGCTTTTTATAAGAAACATACATTAGAGTCAAAGACAAACAGATGGCAAAGGATATACCATGCAAGCAGTAACCCCAGTGAAGCTAGAACACCTATACTAAAATTAGACAAAATAGACTTTAAGATAAAAAATATTACTATAGACAATGAGGGACACTTTATAGTGACCAAAAAGGACAGAAGGACTATCTAACAATGATAAGTATACACATCTAACAACAGGACTTTAAGATACAGCAAAAACTTACAGAATTAAAAAAAATAAAAATAACAATATCCTACTCTAAATAATTGATGGAATACCTAGACTGAAATCAACAAGAATGTGGAAGACCAGCGTGCTATCAACCTACTTGACTTGACATCTATGGAGCACTCCACCCAACAACAGTAGAATACATTTTTTTTTTTCAAGTTCACATGGATCATTCCCAGGTAGTTCATATGGTAGGCCATAATCTAAGCCTCAGTAAATTAAAAGGATTAAAATCATGCTAAGTATGGTTTCTAACCACATGGAGTTAAATTAGGCAACAACAGAAATAGATTTGGGAAATCCCCAAATATTTGGGACATAACATATTTCTAAATAATTTATGGGTCCAAGAAAAAATCATATGGAAAATTAGAGTATATTTTAAACAATGAAAGCAGTACATATCACCATTATGGGATGCAGTTAAAGCAGTACTTAGGTGGAATTTATAGCTTTAAAAACCTATATTTGCAAAGAAGAAAGATATCAAATGAATAATCTTAATCTTTTGCCTTAAAACAGTAAGTAGGAGGGAAAAAAGCAAACCAAACTCAAAGCAAGCAAAAGGAAGAATATAATAAAGATTAGGGCAGAAACCAGTGAAGTGTGAAACTAAAACAATAGAAAAATCAATGAAACCAAATGTTTGCTCTTTGAAAAAATCAACAAAATTAATAAACTGTTAGACTGATCAAGAAAAGAGACATGAATTACCAACCTCAGGAATAAAAGGTTTGTCTCTACTAACCCTTCAGAAATTAAAAGGAGTATGAAATAATACTTTGGAGAACTTTACCAACAAATTAGACCACTTATATGAAATTAACAAAAACCATTTACCAAAATTATCTCAGTGGAAAATCTGAATAGACCTATAACAAGCAAATAAATTGAATTAGTAATTTAAAATTCTACAAAGAAAAGCCTTAACCCAGATGGCTTCATTGGTGAATTCTATCAAATATCTAAAGAGGAAATCATTACCATCTTTCACAACCTTACAGAAGATCAAAGAGGAAAGAGAACACTTCCCAAATCACACTATGAGGTAATAAGACTCCTGAATATAAATCTAAAATTTCCAGCAAGAAATGTTAGCTTGCTGAATCCAGCAACATATAAAATGGATTAAACTCCGTGATCAAGTGGGATTTATCTCAAGAATGCAAGGTTGGTTTGACATCAGAAAATTATCATAATACACAATATTAATAGAATCAAGACAAAAACTGCATAATCATCTCAGACAAAAAAACATTTGAAAGAATTTGTGATAAAAACTCTGAACAAACTAGAAATAGAGGGTAATTTCCTCAACCTATAAAGAGAATCTGAAAAACTATATAGACATTTCATCGAAGAAGATACACCAATGGCTAATAAGTGCATGAAAAAAATGCTCAACAGCATTAGTCATTAAAGAAATGCAAATTAAAGCCACAAGAAGCTAACATCACACCCACTAGTATAGCTTTAAGCAAAATAGCGAACAGGAAAGATCATTGGTGAGAATGTGGAGAAACTATGGGTAATGTAAGATGTTGCAGTCGCTCTGGAAAACTGTGGCAGTTTTTTAAAAAAATTAAAATAGCATATGCCCGCGGTTCTTCCTCTGTATCTATAGCATCTTAAGGGAGAAGTGAAAATACATGTCCACACACAGATTTGTACTTGAATGTTCATGGAGCATTATTCATAATAGCCAAAAATTTGAAATAATCCAGATGCCCAGCAACAAATAAATAGGTAAACAAAATGTGGTATACATGGGTAATGGAATACTATTTAGTATTGAGTATAAAAAGAAAGAACTTCTGGTATAAACTACAACACAGGTGAACCTCCAAAGCATTTTGCTCAGTACAAGAAGCCAGACTCAGAAAGACTACACGGTGTATGATACCATTTATATGAAATGTCCAGGGAAGGCAAATATATAGAGACAGCAGGAGTGGTTGTCACAGTCTGTGAATGGGGTCGATTGAAAATGGCATGAGAGATCTTTTTAGAGTGATAGAAATGTTCAAGACAGGCTGTGAGTGATGGTTGCGTAACTTTATAAGTTTATGAAAATCATTGAATTGTACACTTAACAATGAATGAGTTTCCTGTTACATAAATTATACCTCAACCAAACTGTTAGAAAAGTGACATTTTATGGGAAATTTTCAGGATTTTCTAAATCGAGAACTTTGTTTGACAGATTACTGTGTGAATGAATATGTGACTTATTTCTGAGCATTAAAAATGTGTTGCTATTTGGCCTCTTCTGTACAAGCGCACACACACACACAATGTAAACTGAATGCACAAGGTTGTTTTTCTACTGTCGAATCATTGCTGTCAGAACTTGGCCCCACTATGTTTTTAGTTCTGCATTCATTAAAATAAATTTCTTTAGTCTTAAGAGCTTTTTAATGTGCGTGTATATATATATTTTTATTAGATTTTAAACTTTTTAGAAAAAACTCCAAATAGCAAAGATGAAATCTGAAATTTTAGTTAGATGAAAAATGATTTTAAGTATCTGTGGCAGACTGCTAATCACTGTTCTTTACTGGCAGAACTCCTCTGTTATGGGATGTTGGGGTTAAAAACATTTTCCTGTCTCCTTTGCAGATAATGGTGGCCAGTGAGCAGAAACATAGGGTTGGGCTTCTGGGTATGTCCTTAAAGAGCACTACACGGTTCACCTTTGATCGAGAGCAGAGAGAGAGCAGGGCCCCGGGTCCTTGTGAGTATGGGGCCCCAAAACTGCTCTAGACACCCATCTCCATACTCATTTACATAAGAGAAAGATAGACTGCTCTCATCTTTTAAGCCCCTGGTGGTTCAGGTTTCTGTTATAAGCAGCCTGTTTCTAATAAACTGTTCTTAACCTGCGCAACACGTTGTTCTTTAAAATTTTTTTTTATTAAAATATATGTAAAAACAAAGAAATTTTAAAATACACAATGAAAACCACTTTTCACATTTCTGTGTCATCAGTTTTTTTTCTTATATGCATTTTTTAACCTCTGTAACTTTGCCTCAAAACTTTTACTCTATATGAGTGCTTTTATGTGAGTACAGTATGCTAACAGTTTTTTGTTTACATGCATAAAATAAAATTTACCATTTTAATAATTTTTAAGTGAACAGTTCACTGGCATTAAGTATATTCACAAAGTCATGTAACCATCATTACTATCCAATTCAAAACCTATCCATCATCCCAAACAGAAACGGTGTTCAGTAAAAAGAACTCATCATTCCCTTCCCCAGTCCGATGACCCCCACTCTGTTTTCTGTCTCTGAATCTGCCTGTTCTAGGTACCTCATATAAATGATTCATACAAAATTTGTCCTTTTGTGTCTGGCATATTTCACTTAATCGTTAAGGTCAATCCATGTTATAGAATGTCTCAGAATTATATTCCTTTTTATGGATGAATAATATTCCATTACATATATACACACTGCAGTATGTACATTCATCTGTTGGTGAACTTAGGCTGTTTGCACCTTTGGCCTTTATGTGTAATGCCACTATGGACATTGGTGTACAAGGATTTGAGACCCTGCCTTCAGTTCTTCCATGTGTATGCCTAGAAGTGAAATTGCTGGATCATAAGGCAATTCTATATTTAACTTTTTTAGGAACTGCCAAACCGTTTTTCCACAGTGGCTGCCCCATTTTACATTCCTACCAGTAATGTACGAGGGTTCCACTTTCTCCACAGTCTTGCCAGCATTGTTTTTTAAATTTTTATTTTATGTGATAGTCCTTCAAATGGGTGAGAAGTGATATTTCGTTGGTATATCAGTGCCATCTCTCTTTTTATCGTTGAGTTTTTAAAAGTTCTTTATAAGAGTTCTTCCTGTTAATCTCTGATCAGGCATATGCTTTGCAAGGCCTGCCCTTCAGAGGGTGGTCTTTTCACCCTTACTAGTGGCCTTTGCGTGAAAGTTTTTAACTTAATGAAGTCCAGTTTTTTTCGTTCTTGCCTGTGCTTGTGATGTCATATCCAGGAAATAATTGCCAAATCCAGTGTCTTGAATTGTTTCCCCATGCTTTCTTCTAAATTTTATAGTTTCAGCTGTTATGTTTAGATCTTTGATCCATTTTGAGCTACTTTTTTTTTATTATGGTGACATTGGTTAACAAATCCAGTAAGTTCCATATATTTGCGTTACTGTTGAATCATACACCTAAAACTTAGCTAATTTTTTAATATAATATGACGTAAGGGTCCAACTTCATTCTTTTGCATATAGATATCCAATTTTTCAGCACCATTTGCTGAAAAGGCTTCTTGTTAAGTGTGCATTATTTAATTTAACCTTTAAAATAGCCTCTCTGGTTTGGCATTTTATCCCCCATTTAATGAATGAGGAAATTGAATTTTAGAGACTTACCAATGTCACAGAACTAATTTTTGGTGGAGTGAGGGTATACATGCATCTGTTCGGTTCAAAGATCGTAACCATTCTTTTGTGTTATTTATTACTATGTAAGTGCTACCTGTTCTTATAGATTTCCCTATTGCCTGCCCTTTCAATCAGCCATGTCCATGCCATGGCAAATTTTGTAGAGACTCTTAATTTGTAGCACGCTGAAAACGGTATATATTCAAGACATGGTGATTGAATAAATGATAAAATTATAATTCATAATAATCTAAATAATCCCCATGCCAGTGTAAAACATGAGCTAAAACCAAAAAGGTAGAAATAATCGGGGAAAATGTAATTCTACATTTCACCTAAGAAAATGAATTGCACAAGTGTAAAATGGGAAGGTCGGGTTTGACCTTAGTAAAGATAAATGCTCACGTTTTAGTTGATCACAAACTGAATTAGGCCAAAAGTACGATGCATCCGCTTTTAAAAACGAAGTCTAGTTTGCATAAGAAAGTGAGCAATAGAATACAATCTATTTATGTGCATTCTTGGTAGCACGTATATAAATAAGTAGAGTTGTTTTTATTTTTTTTAAGGGAATTACCAGTATAGTAGAGATAGATTCCGGGAATCTTGTCCAGGGAAGAACATATTTAACGTGGAAAGGAAAAGCTGTGATGTATGATCACTGACTTCAAATATCAGAATTACATATATGTTAAAACACTTTTTACTCACAATCTTTCACTTTGGAATAATTTCAGACTTGACAAAAAAGTGGCAAAAATAATGGAGTTCCCTTAAACCCCTCACCTAGCTTTCCCAGATGTCTTACATAACCTTAATTAAATGATCAAAACCGTGAAATTAACATTCATGTTAACTAACCTGCAGTCTTATTCAAATTTTGTCAGCTGCCCCACTAACACTTTTCTGGTCCAAAATCACACATTTAGGTATCCCATCAACGCCATCCACTCCGGGACAAGTTCCTCAGTCTTTGTGTTTCTTCACCGTAACACGTTTCTTGTGGTCCTTCACCTGAACACTTTTTGAGTATCGGATGGTTACGGTTCAGAATGCTACTCGGTTTGGGTTCGTCTGCCGTTTTCTCGTGGTTGAATTGAGGTTGCGCGTGTTTGGCGTGAATACCGTAGAAGCAGTGTTGTGTCCTTTTCGGGATGTCGTATCAGTGGGCACGTGATATAGATGTTTTTCATGATGAATGATGTGAACTTCATTACTTGGTTAAGTGTCTGCCAAGTTTCTCCACTGTAAAGCCACTATTTTTCCTTTGCCATTTTTCTTCTCGGAAAATACCGTGAGACTAAGCAAATATCCTGTTTCTCATCATACTTTCGACCAGTAATTTTAGCATCCATCGAGGATTCTTGCCTGTAACTAACATGACCGTGGTATTTACCAAATGGTGCTTTTTCTATTTCCATTATTCTTCCTATATGTATTAGTTGGAAGTCTGTAAGGAGGAGATACCCCTTTTCACTGTCTCCTCAGTTACTTGTTTCAGCAGGGACTCGTAAGTGTTCATTCCATGGCTGTGCTCCATTACCATTATTTTCTTGTTCCTACCATTTGGCCATTGCAAACTCCTTCACACTGGCTTCTGTGACCTTTGACTTATCTCAGCTGTTTTTCCAGGACACTTTCTTATTTTCTGGTACCATAGGATGTTCCAGACTTACCTGTACTTCTGCTGCCACAGCCCTGAAATCAGTCATATCTCCAAGGAGCTCTGGTTCTTTTTATGAACGAATAGGAGTGTGATTGTGTCTACTATTGCTTAGTGGCCAGAATGAGGAAATATATGTATGTGTATATATATAGTTTGTTCAATAATTGCACATTTTTGTTTGTTGTTTTTTTGCTGCCATTTCTTAATATCTAGCACAGTGCTTGGAACTGTGACCGATAGATATTTGTAACTAATAATATAGAAGATATTCTTCACTTAATATAATGTCAGATTGGATAACCTAAGGACTTTCCAACTCTATAAGTTTGTTCTGTTTCGATTCTGAAAAAGGCAAGCTGAGGAACTGGACAAAAATAAATTCAGAATAAGGAAAATCAAAAGCCGTGGGAGGAAAAAAAGGGTTAATTATTATCAAAAACAGTGAAATTGAAGACCTGAAACAAACTTTGCTCAGAGTAGGTAAACAAGAGAAGATTGATCGTCCTTTTATCAATTTTACCTTAGATTGTCGGACTTGAAGAAGGTTTTATCAGTAAGCCATGGGGGGGGGGCGGGAAGCAAATGTTGATACCTATTTTCTGGAATTCTGTCTTTAATTTGCTTTCTGTTTTCTATTTTATCCAGGTAGACCAGATCCAAGAACATTTATTTCCTCTATAATGCCATATATGGCTTCTTATTCTGCAAAATCACACTGTAAAAATACCAGAATTTACGGGAGAAATAGGATGAGTAGAGCCCTCAAAATCTGTGGAACTTTATAAGCACGAACAAAAGTAACAGTGCTTTAAATATTAATTACATCTCCACCAGGTTTTTAGCTAGCATCATAGTCAATTCTTAAAACTCTTTAGACTCCTGTTTATTGGACTTTGTAAAATAAAATGCTTCCTTATTTGAGATGTAGGTTTTTTCAGTCATTTGAATAAAAAGTCAAAATATATGTTATTGATCTGTGAGTTTGAAAATGGGAATTTTTTGCAGCGTCTTCCGCTGCGCTTACAGCACCCTCAGACAGCTTTACATAGTGGACGCGTTAGACGTTCTTGCAGCCGGTAAACCAGCTAGTGTTAAAAGAAGGCATTACTGTACGTTTTTAGGTGTTTCTGTATGGTCTCCATATATTGCTAAGGCTTCCTCTTTAAGTGCAAGAAATCTTGTCTCTGATCATTTAAAGATAGGGGTATGCTAGGCAAATTCAAGCTTCATTAACACAGCTTCTGCTTTATAAGGACACCATTCCCCTACTTACATATTCCCTACTCACATAACACAGTCGAAGTCAAAGAAGCACATGCCATAGCAGTAATTAACCTTCAATAAGCTGAGTAACCGATGCCTAGGATGTGTGCACATCCATGACAGTGTTTAACCAGAGTTGATATTTGTATTTCTTATAGCCTTAGGCATTTGCTAATATCGTATGAACGTATCACTTGTTGAATGTACAGAGTCTTTGAATAGCAGGTAGCCTCATGATGTTTTTTAAAAATACTTTAAGCCTTTGGATCTTTGGGTCTTGTAGAGGCTCTTTGGGGGTTTTGTGTATGTTTCCAGTCCTTTAAATTCCCCTCTCCCTTTTTTTTCTGTGCCTCTTTCTATTCCATCTACTCTCGGTCCCCAGCACTGTGCTAAATTTTCTGGAACTTTGGAAAGAAGTATATGACCCCTGCCCTTTATAGACAAGAAATAATTTAAGGCCATTGCAAGACAAAATATAATCGATCGGTGGCCTGTTTTGCATTGTCTGTAAACACAAGGCCTGCCCACGCTGTCCCCTAGCATTGCCTCGTTCTGCTAAAAGCACTTCAAGCCTAAGAAGTTACTGGCTTCTGTCTTAGCAGGTTCTGAGCAGATCTTTTCACTTGCCAATCAACTTTCTCACTTTACTGAAAGGAGCTTTCTGAATTCTATAAATTGCTTTATCGGTTTATGAATACTACAGCATCTTGCTTCAAGAAATAGTAGAAAATCTTTTCCATTTGAGGTACTTGTTGATAGGAATAGAGTTATTACTATTCTTTATTCCTGTTTTTGTTTTTTTTCTTCTCAAAGAAGTCCCTCCAACATTTCCTGTAATACTGGCTTGGTGTTGATAAATTCCCTTAGCTTATTTCTGTCTGGGAAGCTCTTTATCTAAATGATAGCTTGGCTGGATGAAGTATTCTTGGTTGTAGATCCTGGGTCTTCATCATGTCTAATATTTTGTGCCAAGCCCCTCTGTCCTACCTAGTTTCATTTGAGAAACCAGCTGCCCGTCTTGTGGGTGCTCCCTTGTAGTCACTGTTTGTAAGATTCTCTTTATATTTAAACTTCGGCATTTTGCTTATGTTATGTCTTGATGTGGGCCTCTCTGGGTTCCTGTTTTGGGGGACTCTCCGAGCTTCCTGGGGTTGTATGTATGTTTCCTTCACCAAGTTAGGCAAGTTTTCTGTCATTATTTCTTCAAATAGCTTAAGTACTCTAACCAAAAGATAGAGTGGCTGAATGGATTAAAAAAAATAAGACCCCTACATATGCTGCCTACAAGAGGCTCACTTCAGATTAAAAGACACACACAGATTAAAAGGAAGGAGATGGGAAAAGACGTTGCCTTGATAGACCTAGAGGTTATTGCGCTGAAGGAAATGGGTCGTATAGAGAAAGACAAATATCCCATGATTTCACATACATGTGGAATGTAAAGAACAAAATAAACAACAAAAGACAACAAAAGTAGAAATTAACGCAGATACAGAGAACATTTTGAGGGCTACTAGATGGGAGGGCGGTTGGGGGGAACAGCAAAAACAGGCAAAGGGATTAAGAGGTACAAATGGATAGTTGCAGAATAGACATGGAGCTGTAGAGTGTAGCATGGGGAAGATGGTTAATAATGTTGTCATAAATATGTAAGGGGGAAGAAGGGTACAAGATTTAATGGGGTGATCGCTTTGTGAGGTACCTGGATCTCTAATCACACGCGTACAGCTGAAACTGGGTATATTATTGTATGCTAACTATAATTGAAAAAAACTCATTGAATTGTACAATGTCAATATGAGCAATTGTCTGTTATATTTCAATAAGGCTGGAAAAGAAAAAGAAATAATGGAAATTCTTATTGAGTTTATATGTTGTGTTTCTTATGCTCTCTCCCTCCCTCCCTATAAGAATTTCCATTTTGTGATGAACATATGCTTCTAGCTGGCTAGTGGCCTCTTATAGTTTATGTTTGTTACTGCTGCTTGAATATTGTACTACCTATTAAAAAGAGTTAAGAAAAATCTTGCCCTGTTCGTATATTTTTGGTTGATGAAGAAAGAGATAGAAGGACTTTTGAAGAATAAAAGAGCTTTAGGAAGAAAAATATGAAAGCTTATCTAAGTTACAAAATAAGCCAGACGTCCCTACATAGAAACTAGACATCCTTATTTAAGTTAAAAAATAAAATAAAATAAAATAAATTTTGAAGTTAAATATCATCTAAATGTTGGTTTAATGTATAGAATGTAGAAAAATAATTTGAGCATGGATTTTTTTCCCCTTTTCACTGTGAAAAAAATTTCATTATTTTTTCATAGGACTTTCAAAGAATTTTCATACTAGTCAATATTAGTCATATTAGTCAAAAGACAGAAACAGCAGATTATCAACACTAATTATTCAGGTGGGGATGACGTAATGATTACTAGGGTTAGCACTGGAACATAAGCCTCCTGACTTAAATGTTGTATTTGGTGTGTTAAGTTGTATTTGTTGAATGTGAAAAAAATTATGATAATTGACTATTGACTTCTGAGTGTGTGTATTTTGGTCCCTTGCAGTAAGGATCAATTCTAAACTCAAGTCCAAAATTGGCTTCAGAGATTAGAGTGTTCAGAAGAGAAGGAAGAAAAGTTACCTGTATTTCTTCAAACCACACAAATTCTTGCGTGGGTTAAATGAATAATGACTATTTTTGGAAATAATTTCACCTTCAGAATTTTGATTTTGATTCATAGTATAGTTTATGTGTTTATAAGACAAGGAAGCGAATTCCTGAAGAAAACCTGTAGTAGTTGCTTTAGAGAAACTGAGGTTTGTAAGTTAATTAGACATTTAGTTAAATACGTTTATTTGACATAGTCTTTCGGGTTTTTTTTACGTTTTTTAAAATTTGATCTATTTCTTTTTAAAAATCACTAAGATGAAGTCTGCGCTGGGACATATTTCAGGCATATATACTACCAAGTGCTAGGATTTGCTTTGGTGCTTGTGAGAGCGTGTCAGGGAGCAGGCCAGGTGTGCATGTCCACCCTACCTGCAGGGAAGCAGCCGTACACTCCACATCAGTCAAGAGAGAAGACTTGGAGCTATCAGTGCTCTGTTCCTCTGTTGTTCACTATTGGCCCTACTTCTGCTTTAATGGTGCTGCTTGTTTTGACTCATTGCTTTTGCAGTTGTTTTTGCTAGTGTCATTATGGAAGAAGAAAAAATAGCAAAACCTAGTGCATGGCCTGCATCCAAGAAAAGACTTAGAGAAAGAGGAAGCTGCTATGTTTCTCTACCCTCCACGGATTTTAACCTAGTCATAGAAGTCAATAAACATAGCCTCTGTGGCATGATGAAGGCAGCATTCTCCAGCTCTTTGGCCTGTTGTTACTCTTGGGAAGAGCCCAGGAAAGCCAGAAGTGGGAAGTGTCCCTTTTTCCTAATCCACAGGCCTGTCTTTTCAGACTGGTATTGCTCTTTCCTGGGTTAGGAAATACTGTGTGTGTTCTTTTAAGCCCCACCTCAAAAATATCTGTTGGCATTTTCCCAGTATTTAACCAGCATTTTAAACAAGTATTATTAAGATTGTGTAATAAATAGCATGGCCAGGAAAAGATTTGACATGGGATTTAGCCGATAATGGGATGACGTTGGTACATTCAGGAGCTGTGGGTACGAGGGAAAACAGAGTGTTGGGATTAAGGAAGAAACATTTATGTGGATTATCTTAATTTACTGTTGAACAGTTACATACTTTTATTATTGGCCCTTATGTCCCATAGCATATTTTGGAATCAGGAAATTGAATACAATTTCCAGCTATAAACCTATTATTGTCTTTTTTCAAAAAAAACTTATATAGACCTTCAAGATGCAAAGTTTCTCTTATAAGTAGTAAATTATAATTATAGGTATTACTGTTTATTGAGCAGCAAGTTGATATACAGACGTGTTCAGTGTATATTATGATATTTTTTTATTTTGAATATATTACTCTTCCCTAATTTTTCCCTAATTTATCTAGAATAAATTTGAGGTGAATCTAACTTTTACAAAAATTCTTCAGACCAAAAAACCCGAGTAGTAATCAATTCATAGTTTAATAAAGGACATATGTAGTTTGAGTTTCTGGATAACCTCTGTTCCTCTGAAAGTGTTCATTAATTAAAACCAAATGAGAGAGCAAAGACGGTATTCCGAACACTAAATAAAATGGATATGCTTCATGGAATTTGCAGAATTCATCAGTACATGTAACAATGATTTATAATTGCATTTGGTCCTAACATATCAGGGTAGATCTCAGAGGCGCAGTGAGTAAGAAAGCTAGCATCAAACACCAAGGTGAAAGGGTTAATTGGTTCCGTACAGTTCCATTTGCCACTCTAGTGGCACTTTCTGTTGTCTGTCTAAACAGAGTTGCTAAGTACTTTCCCACTAAGCTGCCACCCTTGTATTTATGCAGTTGAGCCACCAATGAGGATTGCGGGTTTCCCATCGTTAGGCCTTTTCAGCCCACTTCATGCGCCCCCCTCACACCCCCCAGCTGTCGCTACATCCCTGATCTTTCTTTGTCCTTATGATTTTGGTCTCTGTGTGTGTGTGGCTGGCTTCTTTTTTCCCCGCTCTTACTCATCGATCCAGGTGTACGGACATGTACTCCTGGTTCTGCTCATCTATACCCCATTCTTTCCCACCTCTACTCCCATTCATTCAAGCTACTCCAATTCCTATCTCAAAACTTGCCGCAGTTCCTCCAAATATTTTTTTTTTGAGTAACATTGATGTAATCTTTAAAAATTAAAACATTATATACATAGTTACAGGCCTCTCTAATCAGCCCTTACCATCTGAGTACCCCCTACCCCACTGTGAGTTTACGTGCGCACACACACACACACACACACACACACACACACACTTTCTAGGCCATTTTCATAATTTTATATATGTGTACATATAATATGGCATTACTGAAAATCTACATAAATGATATAATTCTGGAAATACTGTTCTGCTTCTTGCTTTTTCCACTCTACATTTTTGAGACACACACACATATATACACACAGATCTAATGTAAATCATTAACTGCTTCATAATATTGCACTGCATTTTACATTTAAACAATCTACCTATCGATGGACATATAAATTATATCCAGTGTTTTCTCTATTTTAAACAATACCACAGTGAACAACTTTATAGAAGTTGCCTTGCACACATTACTGCAGTTTTTTTGTTTTTTTTTAGGGCAGAGTCTTCCAAACAGCAGGCGTGAAATCAATTTAGAAGGCTGTAATTTGCATTTTGAAAAAGAATAGAGGTGTAATAGAAAGTGTCAGAGTAAAAGGCACTTTATTTTCATGAAACATGTATCACAGCTCAGAACACAATTATATAAAATGTATTTCCTGCAGCAGGTGTCAATCAAGAAGTTTATGGTGTGATATAAAATATATTCTGTGCTATGTATTTAGTCTGTTTTGAGTTATATTCCCACAAGTGAATTAACTGATCATAGGCCATACAATATTTTGAATTTTTTAGACATAGCCAAGTTACTTTCCATAGTGGCTACGTTAATTTAAACTTCCTATACCCTAGTCAGTATTTTGATTTTCTGTGCTCTTAAGGGTGAAAACTTTTAATTTTCATTTTAACTGGTAAGTTTTAGCATAACTTCCTTTTTACTAAAAAGAAAAATGTTGAGACCCATCTGATTGGTAGATTGCTATTTTTGCACATTGTATTTCAAACTAGAGAAACTTTCATCTCTCTAATCTTTGCTTTCACCCCATTTTGAGTAGTGAGCATAAAACTTCATGGCCTTAGTAAGTAATTACTGAAAATAATTTTAAGTAACCATGCCATATGATTCTACATTCAGCTTTGTCTCAAATTTGGAAACAATATGAGTAACCTCGGGTACAAATGTATACTGATATCCCTCAGTATATGATTTTGATTTATTTCAGCAAAATTTCATCTGTCATGCTCACTTCTTCTGTTGTAGAAGAGAAGATGAGTTCTAGCCACGCGCCAGGAGATACTTCATCACTTCATGCCTTTCTTAGGACCACTGTGGCCTGATAGATTTTAGAATTGAGCAGAACTTTAAAAGAATTTTAATTGTTGTTGGTTACCTAGTTTAATTTTCTCTGGTAATAGAGATATACACACTTTCTTACTAGAGTCTTTTTCGTTGTTAATATTGGTTATTAAAATTTAACCTGATACCTATTTTATTCATTGGTACTACTTTGTCTTCTGGAGTCACATAGGAAAGGCTACACCTGAATTATGATACTTCAAGAATTGGAAGCAAGATTTCTTCCTTGTCACGGGAATTTTGAGTTTTAGAGAAGTGAGAAATCAGAACACATGACCTTGTCCTTTAGGTTGTGCACGTGTGTGTGCATGTGTGCCCCCCAGTATTATTTCTGGATTTATTACTTTATAAGCAGACAGAGTTGGAAGCTGATTTGGAAAATGGTGTCATATTTTTGAAAAGCCTTTCAGCTTTCTATTTTTCTTTTTTTTTAAGCCAAGACTTTTTACTAGAATGTATCATAGTATTTAGGTGCTCTGGTTCTCTTTTCTGTTTTCAACTTGCAATTACCCTATTTTGGTTTTCTTGGTGTAGAACATGAAGTAATGATTAAGTGGTAGAGATAGGGTAGAAGTAGTTTGGAATTAAAACCAGTGGATGATTCAGTCCATTTTATGCTGCCCATGGTATAGGCTTCTTACCTCTCATTTAGAGGAAGTAGTGTTTTATACTGGACAAGCAGGAATCATTTCTATGACTACTCTGACTCAATGTTACTCTTGAGGGAAAACATTAGATTAATTTAACTTGTAGTCTCTTATTTTCAAGACCTAATTTTTTCCCTCATTTAAATGATTTGGGTATTCAAATATCATTCAAACTTTGTACTTGCCTTCAAATGTAATAAAGCTGCTTCTTAATTTTAAGGAGAAAGTTCTATTCAATGCATTTATTTTAGATTTAAATATATACTCTTAAACAACAAACTTATGGAATACTTAACATGTGAGTAAAGCTTTAACCACTAATTCCTAATATTTCTTGTGTTACATTCTTTCCTGGTCTTTGCGATAGTGGTTTGTAAACTGGTGCTGGTTTGCAAATTGTTTACCTGTTTGCAATAGGATAAATACAGAAATTGAGAGTAAGCATTTAGAAATTTTTACGGCAATTTGACAGAAATGATATGCCTATTAATAAAAATTTGTGGTTATAGTTTATATGTCCTTGTTTTTAAATTCATTTTACAGTAATTTATATTTTACAAAAGTTTTCTTAAAAACAAAACAAAGACTAGATCCCACTCTGTATCAGTAAACAACTACAGCATCGTGGAGTTCTTCATTTTATGCAGATGTTTATAAAATAAAGGCTATAAAGGGAAAAAGACGGTGAGCTTACATTGATTTGCACCATTTGCTCTTTAGTTATAATGATTAATTTCAATTGAAGTAATTTGAATTATGTCAAACTCTCAGTTCAAGATGTTTTCCGAGTAAGTTTCAGAAGAGTTTCTGACATGGGCAGAAATCAGTTATAACAAGTTGTCAAAAAAAAAAAAATTTTTTTTAAATATGGGGGGTAAGGGAAGTTGAAGTAGGTAAAGAGGATCACATATATGGCAGCTGAAGGAAACTGGACTTTGGGTGGTGAACACACGATAGAATATACAGATGTCGAATGAAAATTATATGATTCTATTAACCAATGTTACCCCCAATAAACTTAATTAAAAAAATTCTTTAGTATGCCATATCTTATATTTCTCAAGAAGGGAGTTTTTATTTTAAAAAGAAAAAGGATCTGTTTTTCTTATATCAATTGTTCTAGGGTAATAGTTCTTATTCAAAAGTTTAAATTCCATTTCCCGATGTCCTTTTCTTTTAGTTTCTTATAGGCCTTCAAAAACACTTTCTAAGTAAGTTTATTATAAATACATAGGAAAGAGAAGGACAGAAAATAACTCTTTGAAATGATTTCAACTTCTAAAGGTTAAGTATATTGTTAAGATAAACAAATTATTGTTTGATATAAAGAAAATATATCCAAACAACTGCATTCTTTCACACCTGGTTTTTATTGAATTGTTGATGAGCCAAATCTAATGTTTAAAAAGAAATGTCATTGGTAATTGTTGACTTTCTAAATATCTCAAAATTATAAAATTAAAGATATTATGCTACATGTATGTTTAGACAGATAGTATATATCCTTCTGTGGCCAAAGTCATCTCAGATAAACTAAAATACCCTAATTAGTATGGGATACATTTAGAAATAGAAGTTTTGAGCTACATTTCACAACTTTATTGTGATATAGAATGTATATGCAAGATTAGCAATATAGAAAAATAAGAATATGATTAGGAAAAACTCTCTAAAAATACTAAGGATAAGATTCCAAACTCTTAGACTGATAATTTTTTCTTCTACCATAATCAGTGACCATACTAACTATACTTGAGAAAATAAGGACTGTTTTTGTGGAAGTAGCACAGGAGTTATCAATTCCGTATTTCATTGTGGTTCATGTTTGAAAATGCATCTTTGGCCTGTCCACTTTAGAGAGAGATGCTGACCTGGAAGGGAGTCTGTCAGACTCTACAAAGGAAAACATTCACTGTGGAAAGACAGGAACAAATATTTAAATAGGATTGCAAGTACTTTCACCCCTCTTGATGTATTTCAGTTCTTTATTTAAAAATGATTATTAACCTGTCTCATAACTGAGAATTTCCTGCTTCTATTTGCTTTCTGATTCTAGTGCTATTTTTGCATTTTTCCTTAAAAAAAAAAAAACAACCTTATATTGTATTACCTATTGAGCGATGTGGACCTTTTTTTTTCTTTTCTTCTATTGACCTCCTTTAAATAACGGCATAAGAGGAGACTATTAATTTATTTTATAATTTAGCTTTCAAAATAATAAAATTTGGAGGACCACAAAAGAAAGAACTTACCTAATTCATAATATTCATTCCATTTTATTTGATAGTACAAAATTATATTAATACAACTTACATATTTTTACTTTGTAATAAATGTGTTTTTTTTACTTAGTAATAATTTTTTTTACTTTGTAAAAAGTCTGCTCAATCAAGAAAACACCAAAACGCTGAGTAGCATAAAATGCTAGTAGAAATCGATGAAATTGTTCAAAATATTCATGGTAACAGTGATAATTTAAGAGGGTAACTTAATTGCCTAAAATCTTTGTAGTTGTTACCCCTAGCCTTGTAAATTATGTATAGGTTAAGACATAAATAAAATCAAGAACTGAGTAAATTGGAAACTCAACAGAAAAACATGACATTTCATGAACCTGTGAAGACTGGTAAAGTGCCGGTGAATGAGGAGGTTTTTGGCCTGCAGAATGCATCAGCACCATTTTATATGCTACTTAAAAGGAAAACATACTGCCAATTTTTTTTACTCTTTAGAATTTTTATTTTTATCAAAATAACTGTCGGAATTAATAAGACAGGTTTTCTTATTAATAACTTTTGCACATACCTGAAAATGAAATTATATGTAAAATAAATTGCTTAAGGGCTTGCTAAAGTTCTTTACATTCAGAGTCCAACTCTTTCTAATCTCTTTGACGCAATCACTGATGTTCATTCTGTCCACATAAAGTCTCTCTGTGCAGCGTTTCTAAAAAGGATCGAAAGCCGTCGGCGCTGAGGTCGTAAGCCAGCTTTGCGGTTACGTGGAGCTAACCTGTTTGTGTGACGCCCACATTGGAAATACTGCTCAATCAACCTGGCTTCCCCCACCCTCAGTCTCTCCTCACATTTTGGTTGTTAGGAGTTAAAAGAATGCTCCAGTATCATCTCGAAATTTTCCTCCAATTCAAATCTGCAAGTTTTTGTGCTAGTGCTTCAGTGTGCGCGCACACAGAGTAGCAGCCGCCTCATTATTGACATTTAGTATTATTTCTATGGCAACTGTGATATACCAGTCATTTTAAGATGCATCTGAATTTATAGAGCTTAAAGTGCGGGGAATATGTTCATGGATAACATAGTGGCTAAGAGTTCAGAGCTGGGTTGCTCGAATATTGATAACTGTATAATCTTGGATAAGTAGCATGAACGCTCTAAACCCTACTTATCTCACCTGTGAGATAAGCATCCCTTACCTCGTGAGGTAACTGGTTGTGAGTTTCAATATTGTAATACAGGTATAATACTGCTTAATAGATGTTAACTGTTTAGTTTTTACAAAGATGTACTTTTATTTAGTTATTGATGCAATAACTAAATAAACTTCAAATACCATGCATTTATAATTAAAGGATGGCGTATGTAATGTCATTTTGGAAACTTGACTCTAAATTTTTTTAAAACCTTTTAGTTGTTTAGAAGGTAATTAATGATTTTAAGTTGTAGATTTTGAAATGATACATTTTGCAACCATTAGAAAAATAAAAGCTTAAAGCTATTGGAGCATTTTGTAACCTTTGTTTTGTTTTTGATCTGTGATCATTCAATAACTTATTGCCACTTTACACAGTTTAAAAGAGTGCACAATGCATATAGTTTATAGTGTGGTGAAATGATCCCGAGTGAGCCTCTTAATTGAAACAACTAAAATGCTAAATAAAATATGAGGAAAAAAGTTAAATGCATTGCTCAGTTGCCATAAAAGTTAACATTCCTCAGACGGTCACCACCTCTCAACCTGGTGCTCAGTAGAGAGACAAAAAATCTCTCTCGAGATTTTGTAACTAAAAGCGAGTCTTCAGGCAAGTCTGTGGTCCTAAGTTTGTTACTTCTATAGGACAAAACTTCAAGGGAGCATTTACTTTGGATTGGTCTGTGATAGCCACAAGTCTCTTGTGCCAGCGCCCAGCACGATTTCCTGGTTATAGATGGATGCATGGCTCGTGGCTGCCAAGCTGGAAACGCACGTGCAGCGCCCCTTGAAGGTCATGTGGCCTGCGCTGGCGTTCAGGCGTTGGATTATGAACGATGTCACGTGTGGCGCCTCTGTGATCTGCCTTAAGACAGGAATGCCTGTATACTCCCTGCTGCCTGTTTCCTTCTTGTGTGCTGAGAATTGAAAGCCTCAGTTTGGACACAGAGATTGAAGTGTGTGTGAGGGGCCCTCCAGCAATGCACTGTTTCTTTCTACACTATTACATGAGAAGGAAACAGTCTCCTCTCTCAGTTAATCCAGTGGATTTTAGGATCTCTTTGTTTCGGGAGCTTAGCCAGTATCCTAACTAATGCCCTTTGAACAAATTTGAAAAATGAAAAAAGGAAAGTGAAATAAAAAAACTCAATGAGTAAGTAAAAACCAGAGCTACTTGGAGAAATGGTTGGTTTCAGGGCTGGGGCAGGAAAAATGGGAGATGAACCTGGAACACTGGTGCAAGAAAGTATGGAAGTGCTTAAAATATGAAGTCGAAATACTGCTCAGCAGTGAAAAAAAAAAAGAACTGATACGTTAACAACATTGATTGACCTCAGAAACATTGTATTATGTGAATGGAGCCACTTAAGACCACATAATGAATGGTTCTATTTATATGAAATTTCTAGAAAAGATAAAACTGAAGAGACATAAAATAAACCAGTGCTTGCCATGGGTTGAAGGTTGGAGTGGGAATTGACTACAATGAGGCAACTTTTGGGGTGATAGAAACATTCTAAAATTGGACCGTGAAGGCAGTTGCACAACTGGATAAATTTATTAAACATTGAATTCTACACTTAAAATGGATGGATTATGTGTAAATTATACTTCAGTAAGGCTGTTAAAAATATGACAGATGCTGTAAAAAAATGGGAGTATGGCAAAACCTAACTTAAGCATAGAAAAAAAATTTTTTTTAACGTAATAAAGTAGCAGGCTTTAATTGTAGCCTAGATGGATAGAATAGATTTAAGAGTAAAATCAGAGCCCTCTTCAACTTTAGGGAAGGTTAAAGTGGCAAGTCTTAATAATTGATCAATAATCTACTGGTCATTGGAATAATTCACCATTCATCCAGTGCTGATTTATTGATTGCTTATTCTGTGCCTGACACTTTTAGGAACACAGCGTGAACAAAGCAGACAAAATTCCTGCCCTTATGGTGTTCACTTTCTGAGAATGACAATAAGTAAGTGGAATATATATTATACCAGATAATTAAAATGCTATGGAGGAAAATAAAGCTGAGAAGAGGGATAAGAAGTGGGGAAGGAGCTGCGATTTTTGATTGGATGGTCAGGGGAAGCCTTTACTGTCAGGTGATATTTGAGCAGGGACCGGAAGGAGGAAGGATGTGAACCCTGTGGATAAGGGGGAAGGCCATCGTAGGCAAAGGGATCAGTAAATGCAACGCTCTGGACAGGACTGTGTCCCTTGTACTCAAGAACATCAAGGAGGCGTGAATGTGGAAAAACAAGAGGAAACGTGATTGGCAAAAAGACCAGAGATACCGAGACATCAGAGTCTGGGGACTTTGCAGGTTTTAAGGACTCCGAAAGTTTCAATGAGATTTTAAAGAATTTGGCTTCTTTTAAAGTGTGGTAAAATACCAATGACCAAATGTTTGCTATTTTAACCATTCTTAAGTGTACAATTCAGTGGCATTAAATGTTGTACAACTCGACCACCATCTGTTTCCAAAAGTATTTCATTATCGCAAACTGACACTCCATACCCCTTAAGCAATAACGTGTTCTCCCTTCCCCAGTCCCTGGTAACCACGAGTCTGTTTTTTATCTCCGCAGACTTGTCCGTTCCAGGTGCGTCGTATAAATGCAGTCATACGATGTTTGCCCTTTTGTGCAGGCTTTTCCACTCAGCATGATGTTTTCAGGGTTCATCCATGGTGTCGCATGCACCAGAACTTCCTTCCTGAAGACTGACTAATCCTCCCTTATATGTGCACCACGTTCCACCTCTTGATGAATTTGGGTTGTTTCCACCTTTTGGTTACTGTGAGTGATGCTGCTGTGGACACTGGTGTGTAAATACCGGTTTGAGTCTCTGCTTTCCGTTTTTTCGGGTACATACCGAGAAGGGGAGTTGCCGATCACATCGTAATACCATAGGAACTTTTTCGGGAACTTGTGCAGTTTTCCGCGCTGGCTGCACCATTTCTCACCAGCAGAGTATGAATGACTTCGCGTTTCTGCATCTTTGTCTGTACTTACTATTTTTTATTTTGTAAAAATTATGATGACCCTAGTAGTTCTAAAGTCGTATCTTTTCTGGTTTTGATTTCTATTTCCCTAATTATTAGTGATGTTGAACATCTTTTCATGTACTTTTTGGACATTTGTATGTCTTTGGAGAAATACCTATTCAAGTCCTTTGCACATTTTTTTATAGAAATATTTGTCTTTTGTTGTTGAGTTGTAGGAGTCCTTTATGTATTCCGGGTATTAACCCCTTATCAGATCCATGATTTGTGAATATTTTCCCCCTTCTGTGGTTGGTTTTTCACTGTTTTGAAAGTGTCTTTTGATGCCATTTGTTTTCTATATCTTATGCTTTTTGTTCCTCAGTTTCTCCATTACTGCCTGTTTTGTATTCAGTTGATGTAGCACACCCTTTTTATTCCCTTCTTTAAGTTTCTTTAGCTATTTCTAAGTGGTCACATAGGTGGTTATAAGTTTAAAATGTTCATTGTAATTCCTAAGATAACCACTAAGGACTTTCTTTGATTTTGGGGAAGCTGTTGGAGATTTTTGACTGGATCTATTTTTTGGTTTTGGTATGGCTGCTGTGCTGAAAACAGACTGTTGAGGGAAGGGCTTAGACAAAGGCTGCAGTTTGAGATGTGTTGGGAGATTTTGTAATGATCCAAGCAAAAGTGGATGATGGCTTGGACCATTGCGGTAATGGTAGTGTTAGCGTTCAGATTCTAAGTATACTTTTGATACTAAATCAGTCAGGATTTGCTAATGAATTGGATGTAGACTCTGAGAGAAAGAGCAGTAAAGGTGACATCAGAAGTTTTTGTAAGATTGAATTCTATTTGGAGATAGAATTGCATTTGGGGTAGAATTCCAATTTTAGACCTGTATTAAATGGATTCCTCATCAGTTTTTTTTTAAAAATGTGTTCTACATTTAAGAAAGACTAAACATCTCAAAGATGATAATTCATATGTTGGATTTGCGTTTTGTTTGTTTTTCATTAAACTCAGGATATGTAGTCATTATAGAAAGGACGAGTTCTTATACTTTCCATGTATTCTATCCTGAAAAGCTGAGGTCTGTAGAGAGCAAAGATGCAAAAGGAAAAAAGGAAGGAAACAAAGGGGGGGGAAAGATGGGAGTAGAGTTCAATTATATTCATGCCGTCCTGACCAAATGAGCAAAGAATGTTAACTGTAAAAGGAACTTTAACAGCAAGATTTTTATGCAAAAAATAATAATTTTTTTTGCTAGATCTGACATGTAAATATATCAGAAAAATGTCATCTTTTCCATTTATGTGAAATGTCCAGAAAAGGCAAATCTATAGAGATGGGCTTGAGAAATGTTCCTGGGGGTGTTAGAAATATTCTAAAATTTGGATTGTGATAATGTCGCACAATTCTAGAACTTTACTAAAAAAATCATTGTGCACTTAAAACAGGTGACGTTTATGGTTTGTAAATTATACTTCAATAAAGCTATTATAAAATAAGAATGCACTGGAAAAAAACCTTATTTTTATGATTCTGATCAATCTCTTAATATTATATGGAGAATATTTGGTTCAACTTTTTAATCCAATTAGTTTTAGGTCTCTACTTTTATATTTTATGTGTTAAAATCATCTATGTTTTACACAATGGTATTCTCAACTAAATGTTTTCCATAATAAGCCAAATTCTTGGTAAAACTAGTATTAAGTATCATATCTTACATGAAAGTATTACAGCAAAACCCAGCAAAGAAATATGTAAATGGACAGAGCAGGCATTAATTATGAGTTCTTTATTTAATACAGAATTGTGCTTTGCTTAATGATGTATAATATTAAGTGAAACATTTCCGTATGTACACATGTATGAAAGTGAATGCATTTTTTTAAAAAAGGCTTAGAAGTACATGCCCAAACCGATAACCGTAGTTATTTCTGTTGGGGGACTAGGGCTTGCAGAGGGAAGATAATTAAGAGGAATGTTTTACCCTGTGTTATTTAAACTTTTATAAGAAGATTTATGTATTTATTTATTCATATATTGTTTAGCTAATGGAAAGCAAAAAGAATAGAGGCTAAATAACAGGGGAAAAAAAGCACCCAAATTAAGGCAGTGAGGATAGAGAAGAAGGTTAAAATGTAAAAAAAATTAGTTGCCAAGTCTATATAGCACAAAATCATTGCAAGGATCAACAGAGAATGGAAAAGTAGATTACACTAAATTAACTAAATTAAGTATTACTTGAATGTAAACATTACACATATAACTTTATTAAGTTTATGAAACAAAATGGAAAATTGTTATACATACTGACTAAAAGAAGAGAGTATAATGTGATGTGTCCAATTTAGTTTGCAATAATAAAAACAAGCAGGAAAATGGAGGGGGAAAAAAGATGACAGAATAAAGCTAAGTGAATAGAGGAGCCCTTATCACTGCTTTCTTTGAAGGATTTTTGGAAGTAACTAGAAAGAAACATTGCTATAATTGGGGATTGGCAAAAAGTGTACAGCTAAAGTTATTGCAAAGAATTCTAGAAATAAGTAAGACTTGTTTGATAAGAAAAATTTACACCCACTTTTATACACATCTTTAAGCAGTACTCTTGAAAATATATACTTCTAGCATCCTCTTAATATTCAGTTTGCTAGCTTTCAACCCATGCTTAACTGTCTAATTATATTTTTGTCTAGTTGGCATAATTATTTTTATCACGAATTTTATGAGTTTGTTATATTTCCTACATTAGCTTATATTAGGGAAAATGGGGTAAACCAGTGAAAACAGCTTACTTAATAAGTGTAACTGAAATGCTAATGTCAGAAAGAAAAAGGTTTTCCTCAAATTTGGTTTCTAAAAACTTGGTAAAAACCCAATGTGTCCTTTGAAAAAATTTAATACAATACAAAATATATAAAGTAAAAAGTGATATTTCCATACTTTGTCCCTCAGCCCATTTGCCAAAAGGTAACTGCTTTTATAAGTTTGGATAAAATTTACATATCTCTTTCATTATTTTCATCTTTGCCTACACAAACCTTGCATTATGAAGTTTGCCCCTCGTGTTATGGTTTCTAATTATATAACCTGTTATCCCCTAATAGTATTACCATCTTAAACCATCTGTAGATTTTTAAATTTCCTCATTGTGGTAAATGATTTAAAATTGGGGAAAACTAATTTCAGGTAAATCGGTCATCATTTGTTTTTGCAGTGTTAAATTATTATCTTATATCGATGATTCTCAACTAAGCAATCCCTTCTACCCTTCCACCCCAGAAATTTGGCAATGTCTAGAGATATTTTTGGTTATCACAGTTCAGGGTGGGGTGGGGTGTGGCGGGGTGATGCTAAGGGTATGTGGTAGAAGGTCCAAGGTGCTGCTAAACATCCTACGAGGCACCGAACAGCCCCCCTAATAAAGAATTATATGGTCCAAAATGTCAGTTGTGCCAAAGTTGAGAAAACCTGCCTTACGGGAGAGAGGTTAAGAGTGAGGACTTCCAGGCAGACGGCGTAGGCTCCCATCTCAGCCCTACCACTTGCTGTCTGACTGTGGGCGCTGATTACTTAAGCTCTGTGCCTCAGCTTCCTCGTCTAGGTAATATCAATAGTATGGACAGGGTTGTTGAGAGACGATTTAAACATGTGAAACAGAATAGTAGAAGCTTGATTAATGTTGACAGTTGTTTTTGTTGTTAATTTAACATGGGAATTCATGTCTACAATCAAAATTACACATTTTTCAGTTTCTCTATGATTTATAAACAAGTGTTGCAGTAAAAAATCTAATCAAATGAATAAAGTCAGCATTCTAAAATTCTCAGTCTCATAATTTGAGTTTCCTTCAAATCATTAAATTTACTAAGTTAACTGTATTCCTTTATACTATTTTTATACACATTATTTATTTAAAATATACGTTACGAGTGCTGATGCATCTCACAGAGCAGCACCCTTGAACTAAGACGTGATTTCATTGGTCCTCTCTCCTAGGTTCTGTAATTGTAGTTTTTGTTTCTTTGAAAGTCCTAACTCCTGTAAGATAATTCAGGAAGTATGTATTCATTTTTTTTAAAAAAGGAAAGGTATTAAATAATTTTGATTTGAATTGAATTCCTGACTTGTTTCCTTCTTGTTATTTTTTTCCTTTTGCTTTCCCCAGTGTTAAAAATCCTTATTCTGATCTTTCTCATAGGCTGATGAAGACCTTTTGAGGAGGCATTGCTATATAATGAGTGTTCAGTTTATTAAAATTGAGGTTATTTTTAGAGGCAATAGAAAATACTTATCTTTGTCACATCAGGATTTTATTCTTTTAATGGCCGTTGTATTGTAAAATTCGTTAATCTTAATTCTTTGTGTTTCTCACTGCTGTCTCCATTAGTGAAGTTATTAATGTCTTTATATTAAATGTACCATTAAAATAATTATCTAATTCAAAGTATTTTCATATACCTTGCAAATATAAAAATATCCAGAAAAAGTTTGATTTACATTGTGTAGTGCTATTTTCTAGAAAGAGCTGGCAAATTTATTTTCTCCCTAATTTGACTAAGATAATAAATGGCACAGGGGAAAAAAACGCAAACCCATTTTTTATACCTAAGGAAGAAAGAGAGGTGTGTAAGCAGTATAGTCTACATCAGTTTCTTTTCCTTTTTCGGCTTTCTCTCCCTTTTTTTTTTTTTAAGTTCAGTTTTAGTTTTTTACCACTTGATGGCAGTGATGGAGCTGGAGCTACTCCAAAGTTAGGGCAAGAACTCATTATGAATAACAAAAGAGTAGATACAAAAGAAATCTCTGACATTTTTTTATTATTCACATTTCGAGGTACTATCACTTATATTGCAAGTGACAGTGATAGGGAGAAAGCCTCTAGATGGAGCTTCAGTACTTTCTAAGGGAGGACATTCGCTATAACTTTTCCAATACATGTTTTATTTTGTTTTACATAATATATCGAATGCAGAATAGATTTTTTTAAAGTGATATTTACGGATGAACATGTCAGTTGTAATTGGAGAAATGAATCCACCAAGTCCACCAATAATTTAAAAAATAGTTATTTAAGTATCTTAAGTTTCTATTTCATTGTTAACATTTGTTGAATGTAGGTTAAAAGTGTTACCTAAACATTCCTAACTAGTATTAGAATGAGGTTGCATATCTAACAAGTTAGCAAAAGACATTATAGGAAATCAGGTGCTTAAAATCAATACTGAACCATCATTAAACATGACAATATTGTTAATTTTTATGCCTATTATTTAACATTTGCGTTCTTAGAAGAACATATTTTTTAATTCAATTCCCTAATTTTTAAAAAATAAACCAAAGTTTAGGAAATTTTATTTCAAATATTCTTTTAAAGAACATGCATGTTCCTTAAGTGTATTCTTACTCTCATCAGAAATGTTTTCCTCTTATAGTGAGAGTCTGTTATTACTATATATCAAAGTGAGGATGTAATTTTTATTAGGGAAAAAAAACTTATTAGGTAAGTTTTCTTACCTTCCTATTATTATACCATCACCTGGATTAACTTTGATGTTTTATAAAACATTTCAATAATTATGTGCTATTGGTTTACAATTGGTATTTTGGGCACTTAAAATGTTAGAGAGAAACCATTGGTAACATTTGGTTTGATATTGACATGAGATAATTGTTTTATGTTGAAAGAGAATGTATAACTTGGAAATCATATGACAAGCATGAAAAATGGTTTTCAGTAGTTTTACCTTTTTTGTTTCTTGAATAAAGTTATTTGTTCTCCACTGAGGCAAAAAAGCTCATGAAAAGGGTAGTTACCAATAACTTTTTATAATTACATTTAATGATAGTGTTAGCAATACCGAATTTTTTAATTTTTAATTTTTATTTTTTTGGCTAACAAAATATAGTACAAATTCATTTCAGATTAGTTATATGCGAAGTCAGCTAAATATTCCCTACAATTTGCTTGTTAATCACCTAAGTAGTAGCAATCTCCCAGAAAGCCTTACAAATTTTGTTTCTTTTACCTTACGAAGTTCCGGGACTCCAGTAAGAAGGGAACAGATTTCAGCAACATCTCATAATTTTTCATGTGTCTCCTTTTATTACTAATACCTCCTAAACCAATATAATCACATTAAATTAGCTTTCAATTATGTAATGAAACGGATTTGAAAAAATATGGGCTTTCTCTCAGAGGTAGGCAAACTCTAAATTAAAAAATTATGCTGCTATGAATATCTATAAATGGCAACCTTGTAATAGTAGTTACTAATAGTAGTTACTAATTAAATAAATACATTTAAAATTGTTGTGGTTACGTTTCAACTTAAATTGTAACTCCAGGAACCTCTCTTGACAAAGGGAAACTGAAACATTCTTCATGTCTCTGAAGCACTTGCCCTAAGAAGAAATCAGTTATATATCAAGTTAATTTTACATGTTAAACCTTTCTTAAAGGGAAGGGAATAAAGCATGCAACTGTTATTTACTACAGTCAAACAAGTTTACAACTGTCTTTAATTTGGTGGAGGAAAAATTCCTTCCTTTTACCTTGAGGTCGCTGAGTTGCATTTTCTTTTTAACCAGTATGTTGGTGTTAGGTAGTATCATCCCTAGTATTTAAAGTTTGTTTAGATTACTTTTTTATCTTGCTGGTAGTAGTGCCAAAACCTGCAATAAAGCATTTCTACTGACCAGTAGTACGTACTGTTTTATTTAGAGTATTATACTCACTTTCAGTATTAGTACTATAAACATTTTAACAGTCAATTTTATCAATGTCAATAAGACAAAAATAGCCAAGTAGAAAAGGACAAACTTCTCTTATTTTTTTGAAAGCTAGCTTTTTAAATAAAATTTCCTGAAATGTGTATTTAACAGGTTTTTATTAAACCGTATGTTGAAAGTATAATAAGCACAAGGAAATCCATAGCAGTTATTATAGTGCTTAATAAAAATCTTTTGATTTGTCAAAACATTTTATTAATACACCCAAAAAAACCCAAAACAAAACACTGACAGAGTTCCTTCTATTAATACACTCAACAATACAGATAAGTTTGTTAATTCTTACAGTGTAGCTGGACGGCTCTATGTTCTGTTATATATGTGTTTAAATATTGTCTGTCTTTTCACTTGTGTTCAAGTTTTGATTTTACATTAGTATTGGATAGCTTTCAGTACTATCTAAAATATGATTATACAGCAGCTAGGAAAACAGTTTAGCTCTCTTGTTATTTTGTTTCAATAAAAATTTTATTTTCTTCTAGCATTAAAGAATTCCTATTGTATTTTACTTTTAAAAACATATATAGTAAAGTAATGTTTTATCTTATATCATCAGGCTACCTAAGTAGTTAATGAAATACTTTCCCAAACCTAACTATTTTTTGAAAAAAGTCTTTTTTTGAAGTTTTACTACACAAATGATTTCTTGGGATTGTCCTTCACCCTGGATCCATCCCCTTTCCCTAAAATTTTGATTAATTAAGCAGAAAAAAATTTCTCTAATAACATAACTTTTTAAACTAAAAAGAAAAATATATCTATGAACGAACTCTCCGAATTTAGTCTCCTGTATCCTTTAAATTTTTATGAAGGTAAATAACACTCAGTGAAAGACCATATTAATGTAATTAATGTAGATGTAATTTTTATAGTAAAGGTATTATTTGATTTACTTTTAAATATAAAACTTATGTTAATACTTTTATGTTCATGATCTTTTAAATCAGTAGCCCTGATTTATAAAGCAAATTTATTTTCATCCAAATACAAGTGCAATGGTTTGCAAAAATTATAGTTGTATATGTACTTCCAAATTCACCAATACTTAAAATAGCCAATATCTAAAAAAAAAATTCAATATGAATTAATAGCTTATTAATGAAAATTAATAAGTCATCTAGTGAGGCAAAGTATATATGTTTGTAGAGTGAATTCTATATTATATGAATATAATTATATGTATATGTCTGTAATATATATTTTGTGACACATTGAAGATGATAAAATAATTAGTTGTTACCAGTAAGAAATAATAGTAATGTAAACCTTAGGAAATGTATAGAAAATTTTCAACTTTTCTATTTATTCTATAACTATCTGCTAGGTAACATTTTATTTAAAAAAATATTTTGATAATACCTTAAATCTGTGTTGACTTAGTCCTTTTGCTAATATATTATTTAAACTGCAGCATAAAAGTAATAATTAATAGCTAAGGAAATTCATGTAACTGAGGATGACCTGTGAACAGAAAATTTACTAGATATGATGGATATATGTATTAAACCATTGTATTGTGAAAATGCATGTATGTAAATTAAATTCACAATTTCATATAATCTATATTGTATGATTTAAACTTTCGTCCTAGACCTGATACATAGACTGGTTTAACAAAATATTGAAATCAAAATATTTAATTTAAGTTTTCATCTTAGATTTTATCTTAGATATTTGAATTGATAATAGATTTTCATGTATCATTTTAATCCTATTCTTTTTTGTTTTTGATAGCATATTAAGAATGTAGCTTTGAAGGTAAAATCAATTTCTAAATTCACTTGAATGTCATCTATTTAGGATAAAAAGTATGTCTAGTTTTAAAACATTCATAAACTTCTAACATTCGTTAAAGATATTTTCATGATTTTGAAAATATATGTAATTAATGAAAAAGAAGAAAATGTTTTTTATGTAGAATGGAAATGCATTATGTGTGTTAAAGACCCTAATTAAATATCTTTTAGGGTTATTTCATAGTTTCTTTTCTTACAGGCTAGCATAAAGACAGCATTTAAAAATAATAAATTTTATCCTAATGGGCATGATGTTTTGATATGAGCAGCCATAACTTAAACCTTTTTATACTAAAAAAAAAAAAAAATCTTACTATGTCAATGTTTGTCCATAAATTAAGAAAACACTTAAGTAATTACTTAAAATTATTTAAATACTTCATAACAATATATAAAATGATATGGTTTCTGGATTAGAAGAATTTAAACACATAGTGAAACTTAAATTGGCCAGTAAATTTCAGAATTTGGGGTATTTTGTCTATAAATTCTTACCTAAGTGTTTGTTCATGGGTTTAAAAGAGTTGGAGTGAGGGTGGAGGGGTTGAGAATTTAAGTTTAGATATCCTTTCATTAATATAAACCTAGTAGCCAATTTCGTACTTGAATTAATATTTACCAGTTAGAAAGCTTACTTGTGTGTGCACTCTTTCACATTTAAAATAGAGGATTAAGGAAGTTTTTTTATCTGAATTCTTGACTTCTTGATCATGGGTGCTTTTCTTTGTGTAGAAACCGGTAGGTTTCTCTTTCTGATTTATTTTATACGGATGATTATTTTATTTATACACACACACACACACATGATTTTCTTGAGGTTTCTGAGGGGAGTGTTTTCTTATTAATGTAAATTCTCATTTAGTCTTTAAAAATTAATTTGATTTGACTTAAAATTTTTTAATCAAATAGTCTTACTAGAGTTTTCTACAAAACCACGTAGCCTCACAGAACAGTATGCATTATAGTCAGAAAAGTGAGCCTCAATTATTCAGATACAATACTGTAAATGTAATTATTCATAGTTTTGTTACCTTATCAAATAAGTTGTTTCTAATTATCTAATTGTGATTGTAATCAATAATATGCACTGATTTGGTTTGTTTTAATTTTAAGTGTAAATTTAAAAATCTATTCTGTGTTGAGGTTGAAGTGCGTTCAACTTTTGAAGACTAGTTTGATTTCTCAGATATTTCTAATGCCATGATTCAAAGAAATGGAATATAATAAGAATAGTAGTACTAATCAGTCCTTATTACCTTAGCAATGTACGGTCATTAAAGGTCAGGTCTGTAATTATGAACATTTGAAGTTCTGCATGTTTACTGTTTTTCAAGAATGTCAGAAATCATTACACAAAATAACTTTAGGAACGAAATGGCAAAATGTTGAATCTAAGAAGCACTTATATGTAATATCACAATGATTTCCAAATCAATACTGATGGACCAACATGGAAATTTCTAACTCCGAACAAATTGTGTTTGGTGACTTGTTGTGTACATTAGGAATGAATCACAGTCCAAAAGAAGTTTAGGACACGTTAAGATCACGTCTTTAAAATACGCCCTTCATCTCAGCTTCTTTTTCCACTTTCTCCCAATCGAAGAATTTCTAGGAAAATAATGCTTATCAAAACAATTAATTCAGAAGAGTAGCTCAAATAAATTGTTTCTGTCCCTGTAAGAGGTCAGACTTTACCAGTTATATTTTTAAATCTTCTGCTCACCCTCAGTAGTTTAAAAGTTTTAAAATTTGGGTGTATATTTATTTGGGTTTTTCTTCTTTTCTGTCTTTTTACTGCTTAAAAACAAAACAAATAAGATTACAGAAAGGGAGGTGAAGTTCAACCCTAATCAGTTTAAGAGCAAAGATTTGATTTTTTTTTTCTTATGCCACCCATGTATTAGAACCAGGAATAAATTGTTGAAATTCTGGATATATTTGAGTATATTTTTTTTTCATTTTCACCTTTTAACTGATGTAATAAATGATTTAAACTCATTCCCAGATGCACAAGAGTTATGTCCTATTCTGTTTTGAGGTATCCATGTTTCAATAGCTGATTGCTTTCTAACACCAAACTAGGTTAATTATTCCTCTAAACCAGTGGTCCCAACCTTAATGGCACCAGAGACCGGTGCTTCTATGAGAATGTAATGCCTCGTGATCTGAGGCGGAGCTGAGGCGGTGATGCTAGCGCTGGGGAGCGGCTGCAGATGCAGATGAAGCTTCACTCGCCTGCCGATCACCTCCTGCTGTGCAGCCCAGTTCCTAACAGGCTGTGGACTGGTCCGTGGGCTGGGGGTTGTGGACCCCTGCTCTAAACCTTTGGGGTTACCTCAGTAATTGGGAGAGTCAAGGAGAAATGCCGTTTATGGAATAATAGACAGAAAAATACTTTTAATCTGGTTGTGAATTTATGTTCTTTTGCATGGCGACCGTTGTTTAGAACTAGGTTGGTTTTACAGATTTGCTTTAGGTTTTGCTTAAATGAGTGTTCTGTGTTACAGATGGTCTTAGTCCAACTTTCTATGTTATACTTTTATCCCGTGGTAGTCTACAAAGACAAAAATGCATTCTGATCCACAAAGATTGTTTCGAACTGAACTTCAGACTTGGTAATTTATATTGCATGCTCCTTATTCGAAATAATTTTTACTCTAAGTGTTGAACTTAGATAGATAGATACCTAACTTCATTAGGTACGATGGAAATAACGTTTTATGATTTAACTTTTTTGCTATCTTATGTTGATTTATAATCATGTAGCTAGGACATTAGCCCAACTATGTACTACTTTGATAAACTCTTCAGGATTTTTCCTGGAACTAGCTGTGTTCCACATTTTATATTAGTACTATCATACTAATATATCTTTTATACGTAAATTAACACATGTTGGTAATACATGCTCAAAAACGTTTGGTACTGTTACATCAGCTGCGTAAGGCCTTTTAAATAGTTCGTTGCAGTAGCCTTTTTTCTTACCTTGTGCTCCTGTCAGGAACCAGCATTACTAAATTCTTCCGTCTTGTAGACACTTGTCGCATTCAGTTTTCACCTTGCTTCCCAGATCACATCAAACTCCCAGTTAAACTCCTCTGTCTAGATACCACTGAGGCACCTTCTCCTTGCCTTTCACAACGTTTTCTATTTCAACTGTTACTATAGTCTTCCCCAGCCCATTCAGGTCATGTACTAATTCTTTGAAACATAGATGAAATAGGAATTTAAAATTTTATAAACTATATTTGCCCTGTTTCTTTTGTGATCTCTGCAAAGGTGGACTTATTACAAATAATTTGACAAAAATTTGGTCAAGCGTGACAAATATGCTAACGCAATACTTCAGATTGTTTTCCAGAAATAACAAACAATTCCTAGGGCATAATGATCATGAAATAATCTATGAGCAGCTATTGCATAATAAAATACCCATGAGGAAACAAGAGTCTTCCAAAATTCTTGGCCTCAGGAGCTGCTAAAATGCATTGAAAAGATATGCAATATCAAAGTATATCGACTTACCTGATATGATTTTCTTGTATTAATTGCTGATTTGCTTCTTAAAATCATAGAAATTAGATCTACCCACAACCAAGGAAGTGAAATGATGCAAATCTTCTCTCTGGTTATAGTCTTAAAAACTAACCACAGAACAAAGAGAGAGAGAATAAATCAGACCTTTATCACATCATATAGTTTTATCTCTTGGAAGGCTACAAATGAGGTTTTCTTTTGTTATTCAGGATAAGGAAAGGGAGGAGAACACGAGATCTCTATGGACTGAAACCGGTTGCAGGAAGCTTTTGTTGTGTATATTTTGCATGTATATTTTTTTCATTATAGTTTTTTTTTTTGGAAGAGTTACCTTAAATGTTGAGGTTATATATTTTATTTTCTATTGGATCATTGCTATTTCTGTAAGGAACTCATTTGGAGTGTCCAGTTCACCAAAGTAGTTTAAGAGTTATACAGCTTTCCAAAGTAAAGTTTTTATTGAAGTGCACAAATTCTTTCAGTCAGAAAAATCAAAAACCCGTAAGTGGTGTAGTTGGATGAATTTTCCCAACCGAATTCATCTGTATAGTTACCAAGGTCAAGAAATAGACTGTTACCAGCACTGCAGAATCCCTCCTTGTACTCCCTCTCGATTACTCTCTTCCCAAGGAGAACCATTATCCTGACTTATAACACCATGAATTAGTTTTACCTTTAAAAAATAAAATGCGCACACAGAGAGAATCACATAGTATATACTCTTGTTGCTTGGCCTCTGTTGCCTAATATTCTGCTCACAAATTTCATCCAAATTGTGTAGAACAAAAGTTGACTCGTGTTAGTTGCTATCTATGTTTGTATGATTGTTTCCCAATCTATTCATCCTATTGTCAGTGGATATTTAGATTATTTACATTTTGGAGCTACAATGAACAACGTTTCTATAAACATTCTTGTGCATGTCATTGGATGAGCATCTGCAAAAATTTCTGTTGGGTACATCACTAGGAATGAAATTGCTGGCTCAAGGGGTATGCACATAATTCAGCTTCGGGAGGTCCTGCCAGACAGTTTCCAGTGGCTCTCCTAGCTCACGCCCCCTCCAGCAGTGAATTGGGGATGTAGTTACTCCATATCCTTGTCAACATTCGGCATTGATTTTCTTGTTTTAAAAAGAGAAAATCTTCTTAAAATCGTCATTTTCCAAAGATTAAAAACATCTTATTTTGATCATTCTGCTAGGATTGTAGTGTATCTCACTGTGCCTTTAATTTGCTTTTTCCCAATAATCAATGAGATTGAACACTTTTTCATGTTTGTTGGCCAGATATAAAATATGTAAATTATAACATCTGTTTCTATATAATATTCTTAGAAAAGCTAGGAATTTTAATTTTCTTATCTTTTCTCTCAGTGATTAGTGTAATTTTGAGTTTTTACATATCACTTCTCAAATTACTAAGTTATCAGTTATTTTGCATAAAATTGGAAATATGAAGAAACACTAGTGTGGGAGAAAGGGTTAAGTTAAATGTAGACTCCATCACTGTATGCTTCAGATCTTCTTTTAAAGGACAGCTGGGCAAAGTACACTGAGTTGCTAGTTCTGTTTCCCTTCAATCTACATGTCCATTTTCCCCTTAAGACAACCTTCCTCCTACCTTTGATGAAGATTTCTAGGCTAAAGGAACTCTCTCACCATCCGCTGGTACCCTCATTTCCGTTCGTTGAAACAAAGCATTCCCCTCTCAGCTTTTATTGGCAGTGACATTTACATGTCGTCAGGATTTATAACATTTACACGCAGATGCTTTCAGCTTCTCGTGACCAATGTACAGACTTATTCCTACATCTGTCCTCTCCTTTCTGCTGGAGATGGTCCCCTGTTTGAAGGCAGCTTTTCTCATAATTTTGATCTTATCCCTCTCTCTTCTCCCACGTGCTCTGGGAACATACTGTCAAGATTTCTGTTTCCTCTGTTCAACCTCTACTCTCAACTGGATTCTTCTCATCAGTACCAAAAAGGAAAGAAAACCTCTCTCAATCCCAGATCTCCTTTTTGCAGTCAAATTTCTTGAAAATCCGTCTTCACTTCCTCACTTCCCGCCCACTCCTTACTCCACTTTGGTTTGGCATCTGTACCCACTCCTTTACCAACACAGCTCTTCCCAAGGTTGCCAGTGATCTTCAACATAGCAAAATAGCAAATCTAGTCAGTACATTTCCATACTCATCTTACCTAACAGTGACAAGATGGACATGGCTGACCATTCTTTCATTCTTGGAATAAAACTACACTCTTCTGATTTTCTACCTACCTCTGGTTCTCTGCATTATTTGCATTCCGCACACTCCTTTAAGGCTTTCATATCATACCACGCCATACTGTCTTCTTTAAGCAATCTTATTCATGGTTATGGTTTGATTTTTCTTCATGTACCGGAGTTTCTAAACTTATATGTCTAGCGCTACTTATTTTGAGCTTCAAAGCTATGTATCTAGATATTTAATTGACAGTTCCACTTGACTGTTTCAAAGGCACCTCCTGCTCGGCAAACTCTTGGTCTTCTCTGCCCTTCTAATTCTCTTCCAGTGTTCCCTATTTCTGCTAATGGTACCAGTATCCATTCTTGTTCAAATCTGTCATAACCTTCTAATTAATCGACGGAAGTTCTAATAACATTTCTTGAAGACTCTTCATTCTCTTTCCTCTGCAGATCACCCAAGATAAACTCATTACTGCTCTCCTGCAATGTTGTACTTCTCTGTGATTATCCCAGATTTAACGAATGTCTCTTGAACCATGCATAATTAGGAGGGCACCGTGGTCAGGAAACTACCATGATCAGTTAGCCACTGCAACTGCTACCAGCTCCAGAACTCAGAGGACTGAATACTAGGACAGAAGAACCTGTGACCTTATTTGCCAGCAAAAGTGGTCTTTGCCTCATGTATGCATTTTATATCAGTGCATCTGATTGGCCAAACCCAGATCACTTTTTGTTTTTTGCTCTCCAGCTTCTATAGATGGGAAGGTGCTCTAGAAATGCATTGTGGAATATAGTAGCCGCTAGCCACTTGTGCCTATTTAAATTGAAATGAATCAAAGTTAAATAAAATTTTAATTTCAATTATTTAGTCATGCTACCCACATCTCAAGTGCTCAAAAGCCACTTGTCGCTAGTGGCTGCTGTATTGGACATGCAAATCCAGAACATTTTTGTGATTGTACAAAGTTCTTTTGGACAGTGCTGGACTAGAAGGAAGGTGGATTGAATATATCTACTTTATCTACAGAGAAGCCATGATATTTGAATCAGAGTACATATTTGAACAGAGTCCCAAAGCTGGCCAAGAGTAGGTGGCTTGGACTAGGATCATGGGAATGTTTGGACTGCTGGCAAACTATATAAGGCTGAAGGAAAGAAAATAATTGAGGTTTACTGTTAGATTTTTGGCTTAGGCTACTGAGTAGATAGTGGTGCCATTTACCTAGAAGGAAAGACTGAGAAAGCCTTTTGGGGAATTGGTCTTTTTTATGCTTTTGAGTAAGACCTTAAGAAAACATACATTGAAAGAACTGGTCTCTGTCTTCAAGGGATTTACAGTTCATACATGAATTTATATATTCACCCTAACAGTCCTTGAAGAAAAGGGAAAATGTGGTAGAATATTGCATGTCTATTTATATAGACATAAAGATTTCACCCTAAACTGAGTTAATTTTAGAGATCTAAAGAAAAGCGTTCAGTATCATTTCATTGCACTTCCTGGTTTGTTTTTATTTTGTGAATTGTCAGTTTCTGAAATGCTGTAAGAATTTATTAAAATTGGAGGATAATGCGAGAAAACAAACTGTGTATTTAGTGAATACAGTGAATTAGTTTCAACGTTTCTTTCCTTCCCACGTGCTTTACCGTGCATAGTGCGGAAAGCTAATAACTGCTTCTCAGGTCCATTCGCATCGCAGGAAGTATTCTGGATATGATACAGCTTTGGCCTTAGGTATGTTTGTAAACTTTGGAAAATGGCAATCAAATGAAGACTGTGCTTCTGCTTTTGTCTGTTCTCTTTGTAGGTGTGGGTGCCTGTCCATTCTCCATCTGTGTGTCGTGGATTTGAAACCAGTGCTTTCACTGACTGTAGTCACTTTTCTCACTTTCCTTACTTGTCAGGGTAGAAGCGCACCAGTGGGAACTTGGACCGCGCCTTTTAGCATAGCAGTCAGTCGACTGCCATCTAAGAGATCCAGCTGTAAGCCTTGGGGACTGTCCACTGGGCTGACGGCATTCAGAGGCAGCATTCCTGTCTTTGGAAGACTGCCGAGAACAAGGTGATCTGGCAGGAACCACAGAGGAAAACGCCCTGTGAGGGGAGACTGATGCTCTGGGATTAAGGACCAGAATGTCTAGGAAGTCTGTAGAAGAGAATGCATGCAAAACTGCGTTAGGTGAACAACAAATTTTAAATGTTCCCTGTGTCACGTTTAGAACCGGTCTGGGCTGAGCTTTCCGTTGAGATCTTTTGGCTCTGCTATTGCGAAGTGCAGTAGGTAGAGACAGGAGGGTTAAGTCAATATGTGACCATTTTCAAGGTACAGAAACTGAGGGTTTAAGTGGCTACTGAGGCACTCTATCTGCTACGTTTCATTCATCTCTCCAAAGAACTAGCTCTCTCCTTTTGTTTCCTTACTTTCAACTTTTAGGTTTATCCATTCTTCGTGTGTGTGTGTCTTTCTGTCAGCGTTTTATTCTTTTTCTTCTTTCTTAGGCTGGGCACTTGGTTTATTCATTTTCGGTTGATCTTGTTACTAATAGCATATAAAGCTGCACATATTTCCCTCTTAAGTAGTGGTTTAGCTTTCATAAATTTTGATGTAAAATATATATATTTTTTTAATTTTTAGGCAATGTGTAATTTTAACTTTTATTTCTTTATAGCTATGCTTATTTTTGGTTTACTTGATATGTTAAATTCTGTAAAAGGTATATTAAAGTCTTCTATCAGATTGTTTTTATGAAGTTCTTATATTTAGAAGTTTTTGCTGTTATATATATATAGATATTGGTCTGTTTGGAGCATAAAGGTTTATGACTGTTTTAACTTTTAATAGGTTATAATTTATCATTACCTATTACCACTTTGTCCTGTTGCTTTTGACCTCAAATTACCCTCTTTTCTGATATTAATATCAACACTCTTGCTTTCCTTTTGTTTACTTTTGTCTTTATTCATCACTTTGTTTTTATTTTTTTTTTAACCCAATTTCATGATCATTTGTATTTTGGTAAGGGAATTCAATATATGTTTATATTTATTGAGAAACTAATATGTTTGGTTTCATTTTCCTCTTATTTTGTCTATAGTATTCATTATACTTTTTTTACCTGCTATTGGTTTAGCAAAAATTTTTTTCCTGTTAATTTAGAAATTTTTATGTGTTTTTATATTACACAGTGACTACCTTCTCATCTTTCAAGATGAAAATAAAACCTATTTCTCTACTAATGGATCAAAAATAATAGCTATTGCTTTATGGTTTATCCTTTGCCTCCTTCCATCTTTTTTTTTTTTTTTTTTTTTTTGGTTCTAAGCTGTTTTTAGGTTGTCTTATGGCATATCTCTTCTGTTTCAAGAACACTTGCTAAACACATATAACAACCAATCAAAATATATTTAGATTTAACTATATGTTGTGATTATTGCTCACCACTGTATTTGTGGGGGGGCTTTTATTATTAAAATTTTAAAACATACACAGAAGTAGGGAGAATAGTTTAATGGTCTCTCTTATGTTCACTCCGATTTAACAGTTATCAGCGTTTTGCCACATTACCCATTTTTTTCTAAGTTATTTAAACATAAATATCTGACTTCATGGCATTTTATCCACCTCTTAGGTAAAGACATTTTCTTAAAGAATCATGATACAAGGATCCCACCAATAAAATTAATAAGTCCTCAATGGCACCTACTAAGCAGTCTTTATTCACATGTTCCCACTTGTCTCAAAATGTTGTTTTACCTTGGTTTTGTTTGAATCAGAGATCAACAAGGCCATACATTACATTTGGTTGTTCTGGCTCCCTTTACTACACAACTGTCCCTTTTGCTTTTTACCCTGCCATTGACTTGTTAAAGAGACCTCCTTTTCAAGATAAATAAATTGCAAAATATAGTCTGAGATAACTAATGTGGTTACTAGAAATGATGATTCTGTTTTGTGATAGTTGATCTGATGTTCCTGGCAACTCAGTCTCCCAGAAATGAGATATTGGGAGCAGCTGTCTCTTAAGGCTGCAATCTTTGTGTATCTACATTTTGGAGCTTACTTACTTTTTAATCTTATGGGGCAGGCAGAGGTGTGTCCAACTTAAATAAACATTATGAATCCAAATTTATTTCAATACAAGTTAAAAATATGAGGGGAGAATACATTCCTCTTTTACGTTACTGGAAATTATCTGATTTGTCAACAAATCGTTCCTACTGACTTCAACTCTCAAAGAATAATAAGATATATATTGTAAATGAGCATCAGTAACCAGGATTTTGATATAGGCTAAGCTATCATTGATTCCTATACATAGTTTCAAGCTAAGAAAGTCACTTAAACTATAATCCTAATGAATTTTAATAGTTCTCCAAAGACAATTGACTTTGATCCGTATGGAAGAACCCAGAGCTTCTCCTGATTCTTTTGTAGATTAGCCATAGAAACCCAGATTTAAAATTTATCATGAAGTAAACTATTTACTTATTTTTATTTACCATGGAATGTCATTATTGTAAAGCATCATCCTTTACAATTGGTTTTTAATTTCTATGCACCTGCATAAAAATCCTGTAGCCCTGAACATATATGAACACAAGTTCATATATGAACTTGTCCTGCCTTGTCCTCCTGGTCCACTGATCAGAGACAACTCCCTTTAAATGTCTCTTATTTAATTCTAGTGATGAGTGTACTTGTACCTAGGCACGTTGGTTGGTTGGTTGGTTGGTTTTGCGGGTGGACTCTATTGACTAATAAATTCCAGAAAAGGCCAGAACAAAGAGGACAAAGTCATTAAGAGTTTAGCTTGAGCTTTTACTCAGTTATATCAGATGTGAAAATGACCCAAGGACCTAGTCAGAAAGATTACGCGGAATTACTAACTTTAAGGCAGTTGACTTTGGGTGGAAACATTACACAAATTAAGGTTCCCAGGTGTCAACTAGAATTTTAAGTTCCTCAGCTATGTACCTAAATATATAGTTTTAACAACTACAGTCTTTCCTCCTCATAGAAACCGATAGCCAAATACATATTCTTCTCTTAGATTTAATGTCCTTGAGTTTTTTCAAGGCAATAATAGGAAGTTTTATTTTAAAAAGTTTACCTTGGTCACATCATGAGTGAGTGTTCTGATTTTTGTTTGGTTAACTAGTCATTCATTTTTCTGCCACCTGGCGACCTTAAAAAAAAAGTTGAGTCTCACATTGCGGAGACACTAAGTAGAATGAATTTTAGATGATTGGTATTCCATTGCTATAAACCAGGGGTCGACAAACTACAGTCCGTGGGCTAAAACCAGCCACCACCTGTTTTGAAAGTAAAAGCATGTTGGGACACCGCCACACCCATTTGTTTGTGTATTGTCCGTGGCTGCTTGCTCACTACAGTGGCAGAATTTAATAGTTACAACCGACTCTCAGCCGCAAAGCGTGAAATATTTACTGCCTGGCCTTCACAGAAAACGTTCGTCGGTCCCTGATATAAAGTAAAATAAGACATCTCTCTCGGGTTACGTAAGGCAGAGTTTTCAGTGCTCTCGCCTTGCAAAACTTCTGTGAAGCTAGAGATTGTGTGTATTTTATCATTATACCCTTAATGCTTACACGTAGTAGGTATTCAGTAAATACTGTCAAATCAATAAATGAAAAACTTCTAAATCCATTTTCTTTTCCTCAGTTCTCTAGTCTTCATGGACTAAAGCACAAATCCAAATAAACTGCAAGTCAGATTTGCCAGCTGTTTGTGTGAAGGAGAAATTGTAGCTTTCTGTTTCTACTAAAGCTTTCATTTACTCAGCACCAACTGTATGCCAGATCCTATGATAAGCACATTATTCACATAGGTATCATTTAAATATCACAGCAATCTTTTAGGTGTAGCATTATCATCCCCATTTTACAGCTGAGAAATTGAGACTAATTGAGGTAATTCGTCCAAATTCACGTAGCTAGTCAGTGGCTTACATATGTTCAAACCCACACATCTGAGCTGCGTCAGATCCTTACTAATCCTGTTTTTCCGATTCCCAGAGATAATGGCTTCGTTTGATGTAGATATCATAATTTACATTAGAAGATAATCAAGGAGTAGCCATACAATATGCAGAAAATAGTCTTTAATTTTAGAAGAGGTAGCATGGGAAATGAGACTAAATTTCTGGAGGAAATTTAAACATAAAATTCACCATTTTAACCATTTTAAAGTGTACAGTTCAGTGATTCCCGTTATGTTCATGGTGTTGTGCAGTCATCATCTGGTCCCAGAACGTTTCCATCACCCCGAAAGAAACTGTATATATTCAGCGGTCTCCATGCTTCTTTCTTCCCAGTCCCTGGGGACTGCTGATTTGCTCCCTGTCTCCGTGTCTCAATGCACAGTTAAAATGGATTCATACAATATGCGGCTTTTGTGTCTGCTGTTTTTCACTTAACATAACGTTTTCAAGGTTTATGCATGTTGTAGCATGCGTCACACCTTCATCTCTTTTTATGTGTGAATAATATTCATTGTAGGAATGTACCTTTACCACCTTTTGTTTATTCATTCATCAGTTGGTGGACACTTGTTGGCTATTGTGAATAATACTGCTATGAACATTGTGTACAAATTTTTGTTGGAACACCTGTAAACATTTAGGAATGTAATTACCACTAGGTTTATGATAATTCTATGTTTGTTATTTTTAAGAAGCTACCAAACTTTTGCACAGTGGCTGCAAAGTTTTAAGTATTGATGAAGTTCAGTTTCTCTGTGTTTCCTTTTGTTGCCTGTCCTTTCGATGTTGTAGCTAAGAATTCATTGTAAAATCAAAGGTCATATAGATTTGCCTCTGTTTTATTATAAAAGTCTTATAGTTTTAACTCTTACGTTTGTGACTTTGATTCATTTCAAGTAAATTTTTGTACATAGTACAAGTGAAGGGTCCAACTTCATTTTTCTGTTTGTGACTATCCAGTTGTCTCAACAAATTTGTTGAAAAGACTGTTCTTTCTCTATTGAATGATCTTGGCACCCTTTGTTGATAATTAATTGACCATAGATGAATAGGTTTATTTCTGGACTTTGAATTCTTCTGTTGAGCTATATGTCTTTCCTGATGTCCGGCCACTCTGTTTGATGACTGTAGCTTTATAGTCAGTTTTGAAATCAGAACATGTGAGTCCTCTAATTTCATTGTTCATTTTCAAGGTGTTGTAACTATTCTTGGACTCTGACATTTTACTACAAATTTTAGGATAAGCATTTACATTTCTGTAAATTGCCAGGTGGGATTTTGATAGGAATTGCATTGAATCTGTAGATCAACTGGGGAAGTATTGCCATCTTAACAATATTGTCTTTCAATCATGAACATGGATGTCTCTTCATTTATTTAGATCTTTCATTTCTTTCAGCAGTGTTTTATAGTTCACAGTATATAAAAGTTACACTTCTTTTGTTAAACTTAATCCCAAGTATCTTATTCTTTCTGATGCTTTCGTAAAGATTTGTTTTCTTAATTTCATTTTCAGATTTTTTTTTGTTGCTATAGAAATACAACCGATCTTTATATGTTGATCTCGTATCCTACAACTTGTTGAATTCACTTACAGTCTTGCACCATATAATGATGTTTGGTCAATGCTGGACTGCATTTATAATGGAGTTGAAAATTTTTCTGTTACCTATAGACATTATAGCCATCGTAACATCATAGTGCAGTGCATTATTCACATGTTTGTGATGATACTGATGTAAATTAACCTACTGGGCTGCCAGTCATATAAAAGTATAGCATATACAATTATGTACAGTAAATGACACTTGATAGTGATTATAAACAACTGTGTTACTTATGTGTTTACTGTACTGTACTTTTTATTGTTATTTTAGAATATACTCTTTCTACTTACTAAAAAAAAAAGTTTGGTCTACAGCCATGGCACCCTGAACAAGCCCAATCCCGTCTGATCTTGGAAGCTAAGCAGGGTCAGGCCTGGGTAGTACTTGGATGGGAGACCACCTAGGAAGACCAGCTGCTGTAGGCGTAAAAAATAAAGGATTGTAATCTGACAGGGTCCTTGCAATCTATGAGGTCAACTAAGGGTTGCCTTGCCAAAAAAAATACGTTGTAAACCAGTGTGCCGTGTTACGCCAGCAGCATCCTCATACCTCTGTGTTAAGCTTGTGTTGTTTTGTACAGTAACACGCTATACGGGCTTGTAGCCTAGGAGCAGCAATAGGCTATAACATATGACCTAGGTGTGTAGTAGGCTATAGCATCTAGGTTTGTGTAAGTACATTCTGTGATGTTCACACAGGACAAAATTGCCTAATGACAAATTTCTCAGAAGGTATTCCTGTCATTAAGCAGCGCATATCTGTATTAGCTCTAATTCATCTTCTGTGATGCTTTAGAATTTTCTGTTGATAGAATCATGTCATCTGTGACTAGAGAGAATATTAATTCTTCCATTCCTATTCGGATGCCTTTTATTTCTTGACTAATTGCTTAGGCTAGAACTTTCAGTACAAAGGTGTCATGAGCAGATATCCCTCTTATTAATGACCTTAGGAAAAAGCTTTCAGACTTTCACCATTAAGTACGAGGTTAGCTATGGGTTTTTCATAGATGCCCTTTATCAGCTTGAGAATGTTCCCTTCTACTTCTAGTTTAGTGTTTTGTCATCAAATAATGTAATATTTGATCATATGTGTTTTTTTCAGCATTAATTGAGATTTTTTTCCTTCATTTTATTAATATGGTGTATTAATACTGATTGATTTTCATACACTGCACAACTCTTGAATTCACGGGATAAATCTCACTTGGCCATGGTATAAAATCCTTTTTATATGCTGCTGGACTCGGTTTACCAGAAATCTGTCAAGGAATTTTGCATCTATATTCAAAGAGATATTGGTATATAGTTGTCTTTTTTTGTGATGTTGTCTGGCTTTTGTATCAAGGTCCCATAGAAGGAGTTAGGAAGCATTCCTTCCTCTGCTGTGTTTTCGTGGAGTTTGAAGAGGACTAGTGAGTTCTTTAAATGTTTGATAGAATTTATTAGTAAGTCATCTGATTTTGAGATTTTGGCTTTTCTTTATTAGGCTTTGTTAGGGTTTTGTTTGTTTTTGTTTCAGTTTGGGGTTTTTTAAATTAACTGATCGGCCACTTGTTATAAGTCAATTCAGTTTTTCTGTTTCTTTTGAGTCAATTCGTGTGTACCAGGAATTTATCTATTTTACCTGGGTTTTCTAGTTGCTTGGCATACAGTTGTTTTCATTTCTGTTAGGGCAGTAACAATGTCCCCACTTTCACTCCTGATTTTAGTAATTTGAATCCTCTCTCTCACTCTCACTCTACTATAGGTTGGTCAATTTTGTTGATATTTTCAAAGAACCAACTCTTGGTTTTGTTGGTTATCTGATTTTCTCGGTTCTCTATATAATTTATCTGTCCTCTAATCTTTATTATTTCCTTTCTTTTACTTGCTCTGGGTTTAGTTTTGCTATTCTTTCTCTAGTTCCTTAAGGCAGAAGGTTAGGTCACATTTATAGCTGTAAAATTTCTCCTGAGCACTGCTTTTACTGCACCCTAAGTTTGTGTATGTTGTGTTTTTGTTTTCATTCATATCAAAGTACTTTTCTGTTTCCACAGTGGTTTCTTTTTGACTTTTTTACAAAATTGAATATCATGATTTAATTTAGCTCTTGCTTAATCCTTAGTCATCTTAAGTTAGAAAAATAATTAACTTTTAACATTAATAAATTAAAACCTCCCAGAATGCATTAATCCAAAAGGAAATGATATGATCTTGATGTTTCAGTACCTTTCCAGTGTCAGTCTCACACAATCTAAACATCAATGGAAAAAAATTCTCTAGATCTTTTTGGTTTTGTTCTTCAAGAGCACAGTTTTCAGGCCTGCTAAATTTCTTTTTTGACTCATTGGTTGTCTATTGGTTGTTTAATTTATACATATTTGTGAATTTTCCAAATTTCCTTCAGTGATTGATTTCTAATTTAATCTTATTGTGGTTGGAGAAGATATTTTGTATAAATTAAGTCTTTTAAAATTTATTGATTTATATTGTGGTTTAACATTGGATCTGTCTTAGAGAATGTTCCGTGTATAATCTGCTGTTGGATGAAATCTAATATAGATGTCTTTTAGGTAGATCCACTGGTTTATACTGTTGTTTTAGTCTTCTATTTTCTGGCTAATTTTATAATTTCTGGAGTCATTATTGAAAGTAGTCAATTTCTCCCTTTAATTCTGTTAAATTTTGCCTTATTGGAGGGGCTCTGTTGTTAGGAGCATATGTTTATAATTGTTATATCTTTCTGATGGATTGACCTTTTTTTCATTATATAATGTCCTCGTTTGTATCTTGTAACAACTTTTGTCTCAAAGCTCATTATTCCTTTTGTTAGTCTAGACATCTCTCTTTTGGTTACTGTTTGCATTAAATATATTTTCCATCCATTCGCTTTCACTCTCTTTGATTCTAAAATGTGTCTCTTTTAGACAACCATGTAGTTGGATCATGTTTGTTTATAATCCATTCTGCCAGTCTCTGCCTTTTAATTGGAGAGTTTAATCCATTTACATTTAAAGTAATTACTGATAAAGATGGACTTACTTTCGCCATTTTGCTCTTTGTTTTCTGTATGCTTTATATCTTCTTTGTCCCTCAGTTCCTTCTTTACTGCTTTCTTTTGTGTCACATTTCCTAACATATCATTTGATTTGCTTTTTGTTTCTTTTATTATAGTTTTCTTTTCCCCAGTGTTTGCCATTTGGGATTATGATGAACATCTTAATTTATGGCAATCTAGCTTGAATTAATACCAATTTAGTTTCAATCATATAAAATATTTGGCTCCTGTATAGCTCTGTTCCCCTTCCTTATATAGCTGTTGTCACAGATTACATCTTAATACATCTAGGCCCATAGACATAGATTTATATTATTGTTTTGCTTAAAATATAGATTTATAATTATTACTTTAGTAGTTGTATTTTAAATCATATAGAAAAAATGGAGTTACTAACCAAAAATACATGAATATTGACTTAAATATTTATATCGTTATCTTTACCAGTGTTCTTTATTTCTTCATGCAGATTAAGTTACTGGCTAGTATTTTTTCCTTTCAGTGAAGGACTCCCTGGAGTATTTCTTCTAGAGCAAGTCTACTAGCAATGAACTGTCAATTTTCTTTTAGTTGGAATATCTTCATTCCTCTTTCATTTTTGAGGGATGATTTTGCAGAATACAGAATTCTTGGTTGACACTTTTTTTTTTAAGCATTTTAAATATGTCATTCCAGTACCTTCTAGCCTTTTCTGATGAGAAATTAGCTGTTAATGTTATCGAAAATCCCTTGTACATCATGAATTGCTTCACTTGCTGCTTTCAGGATTCTTTCTGTTTTTATCTTTCAACAATTTGGTTATGATGTTTCTAGATGTGAATCTTTTTTTTTTTTTAGTCCACCCTACTTAAAATTTGTTGAAATTCTTGGAAGTCATCCATAAAATTTTGGAAGTTTTCAGCAGTTTCTTATTCAAATATCTTTTCTGTTCTTTTCTCTCTTCTTCCTCTTGGACTCTCATCATGGATATGTTGGTGTTCTCCGTGGTGTTCGATAGGCCTCTTAGGCTTTGTTCATTTTTCTTTATTCTTCTTTCTGCTATTTATACTAGGTAATCTCAATTTGCCAGTCTTCAGTTTCATAGATTCTTTCTTCTGCCTGCTTGGATTTGATTTTGAGCCCCCTCTAGAAAAAATTTCATTTCAGTTATTGTATTTTTCAAGTCCAGAATTTCTCTTTGGTTTCTTTTTAAAATTCCTCTCTCTGTTGATATTATCGATTTGGTGAGACATCATTCTCATACTTTCCTTTAGTTCTTTGAACATGCTCTTGAGCTTATTTAAAAACAGTTGATTTAAAAACCTTTTCTAGTAAGTTTAATGTCTGGCTTCCTCAGGAGCAATTTCTTTCTCCCCATGTGTGGGCTATACTTTCTTTTCTCTTTGTATACTTCTTAACTTTCAATGAATATTGGACACTTTGAACATATAATGTAATCGCATTCTCCTACATCACAAGGATTCGCCTTTTTTTTTTTCATTTGTTTTCTTGGTTGGTATTGTTTAATGACTTTTCTGAACTAAATTTCAGTGGCCATGTGTGGCCACTGACATCTCCATTTCATTAGCTTAGTGGCCAGCCAGTATTCATCAAAGATTTCCTTAAAGGTTTGGAACCAGAAAAAAAAAGCTCACAATCTTTGCTAGTGGGTTCTCTATATATGTTGGGGCATGCCTTCAACACTCAGTTTACAATTTTGTTTTAGCCTTTACTTTCTACTTGTGCATAGCCTGTGGATCCGACAATAGTGAGTGAGAATTTAGGGTCTTCTCAGGTCTTTCTGAGTCTGTACTCCACCTTAGGCACACACATGGTCTTCTGGTTTCCAAGGAATTTGGGGGAGTTTTTCAAAGCCCATATTCCCAAAGCATCTCACTCCCCAATCTTTACTCCCAAGCTTTTTGATGTGTCTATTATATGCCCCAACTGCAATCTGTTGCCTCATTTGGTACCAGCTAATAAATTTGCCTTTAAATGTTTTCAATAAATGTCCTGGGTGGTTACCTCTTTTCTTGGGAAGAGTTCTGTGATTGGTAAAATGAGGGTAGCCCTTGACACAATTTGTCAGGGAACCAACACACAGGCCAGATGAACAAACACAGTTCTTTGAGTACAAAGTCCACTTTGTGTCCTCTAGCACTAGGGACCCACACCAAGAATTCAGATTGGTATCTTCAAGACCCAGAGAATCATCTACCTTGATTAAGTGTTTGCCTGAATGCTATAGACCTAGTTTGAAGAGTTATGTAAGGTTGATTTGTACAGTTTTGCCAGATTATTTGCAGTTTCTTTGCAAGGACAGACCTTTGGAATTCCCTACTCTGCCATGTTCACCGATGTCCCCTTGCATTGTTTCAGTGTTAACAAACATATATTACTTTCATAGCTTTTTTAAGAATGAGTATATGTCTCTTCTTTACAGAGGTCACCCAACTATTAAGATAATGCATGTCCAGCTCGCCAAAGAACCATATCCAATTTAGAAGGAAAAGAATTCTGTCCATTGAACCCAATAGATCTCCTGATGTCCATGGTGTTAAATAAGAGCAATCCACCTGTACCTAGCCCTATCAGAATTTTTTCTCTGCAATCCAGAGAAATAAAAGGTCTAATCCACTGAGTGTGAGAGAGAATGTTCTAATGTTCAGAAATATGATGATGGAAAACGTGTTAGAAAAGCTAGCACATATCAGTAATTTTACCTTTAAAAATGCAGTTGACTATATTCGCATTGTAGTTATGTGGATGTTTTCCATATAGTTTATCAGATCAGTAAGAATGTAACAGTTCTTCTCACTGCTTTTCCAAAGCTGTAGCCCTTTTTGGAGTGATTCAACCCAAATCTACTAACTGAATCTAAACAGCCCACGTAGAGAGCTCTGATTCTGATAACATTTTCTGGGTTTGAATACTATTTTCATCTACTTACCAGCAGTGTGAATGTATGCAAGTTACTTAACCTCTCTTTGCCTCATTTACCTCACCAGTAAAATGGACCTGATAACAACTATTCTTATCTTAAAATTTTGTTATGAGGATAAAATAAGTTAAGTTTCATTAAGTAATTAACGAAAATTGAATAAATACATAAGCTAGCTTGAGGTGTGACTTGTCTAGAGCATCTCTTTGTAGACAGGAAAATCTCTTGAGTTTTCAGTTCTGTCTTCTCAGGGTGGAAGTTATTGGTGAAATAGCCCTACTAGACAGACTCTCAAGAATAAAATATGCAGGCAGTATTTGTGCTTAGCCTGAGAGGCTTGTTCCTTAGGATAAAACTGTACAGGTAAGTGTTGCAAAACAAAAACAGGAAGGTTGGGGGTAATGATCTGGGGGACCAGAAAGGTAGACCAAGATGGTGGGAGATAAAGCCAGGAAAATTGGGAAAGACATGATGAAGGCACTGGGAGTTACTGAAGGATTTGAAATAGGAGAGCCATCTCGTCACATTTACATTTAGGTACATACTATGGCAGAAAAATGGAGGGTTGAGGTCAGCATGGCAATACTGGAAGAAGGGAAATGCCTTAGGTGACTATTGCCATTTTTATTTTTAAGTAAATCATAGGTATTCCATGATGAGCACGTGTAACATGAGAAAATACATAAGCTCTTATTTTGTAAGAAATTTACTTTGGAATTTCTCTGTGATATAGTCCCAATTTAATAAAATCTGAAATTAATGTCCCAGTAAGAGAACGATTATTCATTTGACACTTGACCGCCTTCCTCAACAAAATTTCCATCACAGATTTTCAGTAAATAATCTTCTTTTTCTATTATATGTTACCAATTTCTTATGTATAAGCAATACATCATTTCCATTTAGCAAATTTGAATGAAAATTATAACCACTTACCCACAAAACTTACTCTGCCCTCCACAAGTCACAAAGATATTCACACCTCAGTTGAAACTTTTGTGTCTATTGGTAGCTGGTAGCAATGAGCTCCAGAAAATTGGTCATGCAAACAATGGTTTATAAAAGAATGCGTGACAGACTTATTGTAGTCTTACGTCGCCTCTTTTCAGCTCCGTTTCTTTAACAGCTACTTAGTACCAGTTACACAGGTTTTGATTTTGGTTCTTTAGTCATTTGAACTTTTTAGTAGTTTTAGGAATTAATTGGACAAATATTCAGCCATAAAATGAAATCAGATATACTAAGTAACTTTATTATTATTTTGCCCCCTTATAAATATGTTAGTTATTGGAATAACTTTTAAATTTAGTGGAGAGAAAGTTTTAAATCCAACTAGCTAGTGTGTTCCTGTTATTATAGTTTATTTTGATTTGTTACTGTATTTCATAATGGCCATGTAAAATGATGTTTTCTAGTTTACCTGTGCACACTGGATTACAGAAAATGAAATTTTAACATCCACTTAATTCTGAGTACTCTTACTGAACTGTAGTGACTTTTAAAATATATTTAAACTATATTAGTAATACATAAATAGTGGGCAAATTTATTTCTGCAAACCAGACTGTGGAAACTGGACGCCACTGAAAACACCCTTTCTAATGCTAAAAATGTGTTTAGTACAATATACAAAACTACTTTTAATTATAATTATTTTGAATAAATTTAAATTTAACTGCCTTCAAATAGACATACTTTTGACATAAGTTGAGATTCTATAGGTTGTTGCTTGATGGTAAATTCAATATAAATAACAATGAAGAAACCACATATGGCAGGCCTGGGATTCAGAAACTGGCTTTAAGATTCTCCAATAAAGACCTTTGAAGGCATGCAGATGTATTAATTTTTAATTTGTTTCTTTTTGATCTCTTAATTACTAAAAAAGATTTATTGGCTAATTTTAGGAAGGCAAGTGTTTGAAAAGTTTTTGCCAAATACTGTCTTCTTTGAATGACTGTAGTAATGACAAGTTAAGAGGAGAGCCAAATTAGATTGAATAATTGTTCAGTCATGTGGGGCAGGCCAGTTGCATAGCCTGGTTGTTAGTCTGATTGCTCAAATTACATTGCCCGGGGTCCTGCACTTGGTTGGCTGTCTTCTCAGATCTTAACTAGGTTCTGGGAATTTCTTTTCCTGACAAAGTTTGCTTTGTGTTTTTCCCCTCCCCCACCACCTCCAGGACGCTTCATCTGCAGACATTAGAAAAGCATATCGTAAGCTTTCATTAACTTTGCATCCAGACAAGAATAAAGATGAAAATGCAGAAACTCAGTTTAGACAAGTAAGTGAAATATGCTTTTATATTTTTGTGACAAATTTGTAAATACTTATGGTAGAAATAGTAACTTATATGTAGAAGATTTCCATATAAAAATGGGGTTGTAGTTTAGAAATATAATGTGTATGTGTTTATTCAGTTTTTTACAAAATAAGTTTTTTACCAACATTTTTTATATTAGAAACTCTGAATTCTTGGAGAGTCATAACTGTCATCATTTCTTGTCTAAATTACAGCTTTTGCTTTTTAAAACCACGTTTTAAGATAATTATTACTTCTGCATCTTTTACAAAGATTTATTTTGTTATCAAGCATTTTTAACCTCTCAAGGTGCTACTAAAAACATTAAATATTACTTATAATTAAGGCTTATCTGTTCATTTTGTTTATGAGTACATAGGGTTTCTGCATGTGCATTATAGTGTGTTCACCTTCCTAAGTGATTTCTTACAGTTTAGAGTATTTTTATTTTAAAATAATGCTTCTATTTTAGTTGGTGGCCATTTATGAAGTTTTAAAGGATGATGAACGAAGGCAGAGGTGAGTGTTCATTTCTGCTTTTGAATTAAGATGTTACAGTTTGATGCCTCAGTTTTGAAAGGAAAGAATTATCCCATTAAGCAGTTAATTATAAGTTAGTATTTCATTTTTGTTCCTTCCAAGACATTCAGTGTTTTTAATATGAATATCTAGAGCAGAGGTTATTTATGTCGAATCTTCACTGGGTTGATTCAGTACTTATAGATTTCAGGATCGTGAGTCATAACGTTATTAGCAAGGCATGGCTTCGTTAGGTAAGATTTTTAACATGAGTGTCTGTTCCTAGGAAATACAGTCCCACTTGACTTCAAATAAATGCCCATTCATTTTTGATATATCAGTAATAGTTCCTGTCTGTGCTTGCTGGTCCTTTTTTATTTTTCCTTCTCTTCTATTACCGAAACGTTTTGGAATTAAGCTATTCGTGATATTCAAGTTATTACCATCTCTTGATGTTTTCTGACTCTTGAAATAATAAACCCATTTGTGAGTTAGAGAACAGGCTTGTGTGAGTCTGTAGAAGATAGGAGAGGAAGAAAAACATTCGCTTCTATTTCTTTTGCCTCCTTCCCTTCCCTTCCTCTGCTCCAGTGATGCTGTTGAGGGTTAGTTGGAGGCAGCCCCCTCCCTCAGAGACTTGTCGGTGCCGCCCTCAGAAGAGCAGTGATGTGCCACACCAGGGCTCATGGTGCGTGCGGTTCATGGTGCCGGGACCTGCCAGGAGTCTGCGGAGGGGCCCCTTCCTCTGCTGCAGAATGTGTGGAATGTAGGCGCTGTTGCGATGGTAGTAAAGTCAATATAAATAACAATGAAGTTTCAGAGTTTTGTAAGTCAGACTCACAGTAAGAAATACATTTTGCATCGTTCTCTAGACGGACACACACACACACACCCACACACACCCACACCCCCCCCCCAATTTCACCAAACACTTATTTTTGTGTGTGAAACAGACTGGTATTTTCTATTCTAGGCTAGTCTAGACTAGTCGTTTTTCTTTTTAAAAACAGCACTGGTATGGTCCACTAAATTGATTTCATGAGACGCTCGTTGGCTACAATCTGCAATTTGAAAATGTTGCTCTACAGTAAAAGAGTGCCTTTGAAGAAGAAAGTAGACATTTGAGATTTTAGGCTAAGGCCAGCTTAATTATCGGTATCTCTCTGTGGGGCTGATATATCTTAAAGACAATCCCCCAGATTGTGCCGTATGACAGTCTGAATCTTTCTTCAAATATATTATCTGGCATCATTCTGTATACTAAAATGTTAGCTACCACCTTGGTTCTCATCCTAACTCTTTCATTTGAATACCTCAGTGTGTCAGCTTGCAGAGCAAGGACTCAAGATAGTCTCCTGAAGTGCTCTTTGCTTTATAACAAGGGCTGGCATTGGTCCAGAGGCGGTAGCAGACATTCCTCTGGTTTGAGATAATCCCTAACGTTGAAAGACCTAGGAGTGTGTTGAAAGAAGTGTTGGTCATTCTGAGCGTGTTTTCTAGTTGGTTTCTCTCACCGAGCCCCTAGTTTCGTTTCGCGGAGCAAGAACATGTCTGTCAAGACAGCTTTATTTGGACTCCCTGTGTCTTTGGCATCAGATTTTTTGTCTTTTTGTTTCCTGTTTTCTTAGAAGTCAGTACACTTTGTAACAATTTCTTTTAATTACTGGAATTACCTCTTTTTAGAACAAATCACATCGTATCTGTATATTCTTTCTTCATTAATGGAGAATCATCTAACATTTTCTTTTTAAGATGAGTTCCCTTTGCAGTTATTGTAGAGGGTTCGAGGAAAAGTGGACCTGGCAGTTACACAAACAGCTGTAGTATTTACACCCCTTGAGGGACAAGTAACTCTTTGGTAACTGGTTTTCCCTGAGGCAAAAGTCTTAACTAATCAAGCTAAGAATCACTCCTCTCAAGCTTGCGCCTGAGGCCAGGTGACCTGTGAGTATTTAAACATACAGGAGTAATCACCTCTACTGACAATTACCTACTGTTTATAATTCCTTTAAAGAGGGCTGGGGGAAAGAGCATAATCAGTTTTATCTTCTAAAAGGAGGTTATCCCATACTGGTATTGAATACATGCTCTTTGGCGTCACAATTATTTATTATAAATATTCATTAAATAAGTGCTTTTAAATGTGCATCCTTCCAGGAAGTTGGAATTTGAGATGTTGTCTTAGACATGTTTCCCTTAGAAATAATTGTGTTTTCACTGAAATCAAGTGCATTCTCTAAATTTTGTTAGAAGTAAAATAACAAACTGGATAACCTTTGTACCCTTTTTTTTTTTTAAGGAAAAGGCAAATTTTATTTTTAAACAGCCTTATTTAGCTATAATTTTCATACCATAAAATTCACCTGTTTTAGTTGTACGATTCAGTGATTTTTTTAGTGAATTGACAGTTGTGCAAACCACCACAATCCAATTGTAGAACAGTTCCTTCTCAAAACACTCCCTCGTTATAGGCAGTCCCCACTCTGATCCCAGACCTAGGCAATCATGATCTTTTTGTATCAATAAATTTGTGTTTTCTGGGCATTTCCTATTAATGAAGTCATGTAATATGAGTCTTTTCTGTCTGGCTTCTTTTTATTATCATGATGTTTTTGAGACACATCCATATTGTAGCATATACCAATAGTGCATTCTTTTTTATTGCTGAATAGTATTCCATACACCACTTCAGTTTATCCAAAATCTTTGCGTGAACAGATGTTTTCCATATCTGTTGGATAGATTCCAAAGAGGAATTGTAAATAAACTTTTAAGCTGTTTTTTTTTCCTCCCAAAGGCAGAGACTACAGCATGAAGATAACAAGTTTTTCACAGTAGTGTAGCCAGCCCGGCACAGCAGCCTTTTCTAAACTCCCTCAGCGACTTGCTTCGGGGAGCGAATAGCAGCTCAGCTATGTTCTGACGTAAATTCTTATACAAGTGTCCTGAGTATTAGCTGAAAAAAAAGTACTAAGTAGATACCACTTATATACACTAAATTGTGTTTTCATAATATTAGCATATTTTTGTTTAAAATCTGTTATACATTTTTTTTAACAAATATTCTTTTGTTAATTCAGTTTTGCAACTTTAATTTTGGGGAGGGTTGTCTCTTTTATAGGACTATATGTAAAAGTTGAAAGTATTTTTATAGTTTAGTAAATCAAACTATTTAGTAAATCATATTTTATTTATAAATCCAATGTTGAAAAGTATAGTTGTCTCAGCCTTATTCTGCTAAACTTTTACAAATCCATTAGCCTAGTTATTGTGAATTTATAGATGTGTTTTAGTGAAAATAAACATTGACTTAAGAGCAAGAAGTCATAGTACCTCCATCATTTAGGAGATATAAAACACCTATTATATACAACATATAAAGTACTGTGTACCACAATTCTTACTCTGCTCAATATATATGAGTAAGATCAATTAATTTAGACTTCTTTCCTGTTTATGATCTTTATACAATTAATTTTCACTCTTAAAGTTCAAATAGATGTTGCTATTATTGTTTTAAGCTGAAAATTCAAACTTTGTATGATAGGAAATTCACAGTTTAGGCGAGTGCTAGAATTATTTAAATATTCATTTTTTTAATATTGATGTTTTCTATTTTAGTTGCATAATTACTATTTTATATTTCAAAACATGCTGCTTTAATTTACATAAGTTTTTTTTCTCCTGGTAATTTAAACTTTAGATATGTATTTGCTTTCCAGTGTTTATATTAGGCTAAATATATATTATGAATTGCCGATCATAGAATGTAACTCACTAATGATTATGTAACCATTATTTTATGTTCATGACGTACATTTTAAGAAAATCAAAGTAAACATAAATTAGGCCATATATTGGATATGTGGAATTGATCAATTAATGTTTTAATTTCCAAGATAATGCCTTTACAGTTCCATATGATCTTTTTACATTGGTGATATTTTCAACAGAGGTTTACTTTTATATTTTGTTAGAACACATTCATACATGTATATATTCTTTAACAAATTGTTAAGAACAGTTTGTAAGAGCTCAGTTATAGAATATTTTAACAGTGTTATATGTTAAATATGGAAAAGCATAACACTGACATTTTAAATTTTATGCGTTGTCAACGAATTTTTTCTTAAAAACTTATGAATATAGTGCTCGTATATTTTAAGAAGTATATTTTTTCTGTGTTTCAGGCAAGCAGTGATTTATCTTTTAACAGCATATATTCTAAATAGTGAACTATAATAGAAGCTATCTTCCCTTAAAATGGCCAGTCGTGTGAGCCATAATGTTCATTGATAATAAAATCAATAGAGCATTGATTCTAAGCTTAATCCTTGGAGACTGTTGTTTAGAGTGGCAGACATAGCCTAGTAAATATCTAGTTTTGTTTAATGTGTTCAGTGCATGACGTTTTGCTATCTTGAATTTGGCTGTACACTGAATACAGTTTATATGTGGGGTAGAAAATGGTTAACAGAAACAGCATTTCAACAATGATGGTGATAAAACATTTGATGTGAAATTCATAACTCTGAGTTCAGCTGTGTTTTCTTCCAGTCCTGTTTAGATCTAAAATTTAATAATCAGTGATGTTCTTTGGTAATTGTCACCACTTTCTTAGGTGCTCTTTATTAATAACCACACTTTTTACATGAAGTTATTTCATGGGAGAGATTGGCTGAAAATAATTATTTTTATAGTCACCTTTTTTTCCCCTCTTAACAAATCTGAAGTATAATGTAGATTTAGATATAAGTTCGGGATTTAACATTCATTGGACTTCATTTAAATGTTGTAATCTTGCATTGTAACAACTTGAAACCTTTTTGCCAATTCATTTCTGATTTAAAATGAGTCAATTTTTACAAAGATAGATTTAAGTATAAATTTTTGAGGATGGGAATAATATAGCTTTTGATGAAATCATTATTATATTTTGATAGTAGTGTTCTAAAATTTCTGCAAATATTGAACAGAATATTTATCATCAAAATTCTTCTGGTCCAGCCACGACACAACCATATTTTAATCTGTAGACTCTTCTATACTACACAATTTGTCTCTTAAGAGTTTAGTAGTGATTAATGTCCTTTACTTCGAACATTGGTTATTCTGATCTGCCATTATTATTAATAATCTGAATTGGTTCAAAAGTCAGGTTTTCTAGATGTACTAAAATATATTTTGAATTTAAACTCAGTATTTTTCTACTGAAAAAAGAAGTTGCCTGTAACACATCCTCTGCTTTATCTTTTTTTCAGCATATCTCCAAGGTATCAATTTAATAACTATCAAAGTGGCTACTGCGGTTGTTGCATTTAAATTGATTTACATGTCAAGACTGGCAGTTTAGCAGCTGCGCTATTATTCCTAGATCGGTCAATTTACTTGAGAAAAACCTACTACTGAGTTCTACTGACCTGCCTGACAATATAGGCCCTATTTCTATTCCTGTAATTAGGCCTGCGACTAACTCAGAATATTTTTAATTAAAATATTTTGGTCAATGTGTTGCACCAAATTAGGCCTTTCAGTGAAGATTTCATTCTGGAAATAGTGTGATTAGAATATTTAATGAGTTGTGTTCAATTAAGATTAACAGGTTGTGTGTTTTGAACATACAGTGTTTGTTTTGTGACCGTTTTGAGTTTTACAATCATAAATGTTATTCTTGATTTTTAACCTTAGAAATATTTGCCTCAATCACTGTCTGACAGGTAAATTTAAATTCAGTTGAAATTTTGTTCTAAGGAAAGCTGATTTAAAATACATTACTAGGAAGCTTTTATTCATTATGCTCTCCCCTTCCAGCAAAGCCAAAACTGAGGAAATTTCTACCTAAGTGTTTACAAATAAACAGTTTTATTGTGAAATCTGACATAAACATTGGTTGTTTCCACATCTCTTTCTAATTTGGGAATTTTTTATTCTCTAATGTGAACAATACAAAACTAAAAGATGCTCATTTTATAGGCTTTTACATCATTAAGAAACTTCAATAAAATAATATAAATATTTCAACCTTGAACCATAGTACAGGTGTGGAAATAAAAGCACTGACTAGAAAATGTATCCTGAATTTGATTTAATTAGGATATAGTTCACGGTAAAAACAGAGCTCTTATCTTGATTTTTCTCGCATTGAGATCCTTTTGTCTCTGACTTCTGTGGTGGGGTCTTTACAGCAGACTAGAAGTCACATCATTGAGGTGCTATAAAAACACAAGACCCGATATTCACATCGTATTACTGTGTACCTTTTCAATGATTGTGACTAGACCTACATACAGTCTTTTGAATTTATAGACCATTGTAATGCTAATAATCTATATTAATGTTATCTGTTTCGGAGAAATTCTTTTCTTTTTCCTCTTTTTAAATCTACGTACAAATAAAGCTTTTTGTTTTTATTTCAAACTGCCCATGAAAACCTGTTATATTTGCTACTGCAGGTATGATGATATTCTGATCAATGGACTTCCAGACTGGCGACAGCCTTTATTCTACTACAGGCGGGTGAGAAAAATGAGCAATGCTGAGCTGGCATTACTTTTGTTCATTATTCTCACAGTGGGTCATTATGCTGTGGTTTGGTCAATCTACCTGGAAAAGCAACTGGTAAGTATCGGTAATAAATCAAATGATCTAGCCTCCTTAATTTTATGTGGAATTTCGGACATTTATTTTTCAACTGATGAAAATTTTAATTTTTCTACATGTACTCCTCATTCTAATAGTTGTGTGCTCAGCATTTAGTGTTTATGACGTTTCTAAGTCAAGGAGACTCCATGACAGAAGAAGAAAATATCCTTCTTTTTAAAAATGTGACCTTTGGGTTTGTTATAAGATTTTGTGAACACCCAAATATCTAGCTGAAAATTAGGAGTAGACCCTTGTTTTCTTAATTATCACCTTTCAAATAGAAATATTTTGATGTAAAAATTATTTTAGAAATGTTGTGTCACAGGCTCATTTAGAGAATGTTTACTTTAAAAAGTTTTTTTAAGACTTGAAATGAGTATAATTTTATAATTTCAGAGATCAATTGGTTAAAAAATTATTAGATTTTTTTAGTCTAATAAAGTACTACATAGTTTATTCTGCTATGGATGTTTATTTTATATGCTAAAGTTAATCAAACATATTTATCAGTATTCATGAATTAGCATCTGTTTACTCATTCTTTTTGGAGTGACATTATTAAAGTTGGATGAATGAGAAAAAGTAAGTTGAATGCTTTCTCTTAGAAAACTTTGATTGCTATGGAGATACACATGACTGACAGTGCTAAACTTCATGTGTGTTTAAGGACTGGATACCATGGCAACACTTATTGTTAAAGATTGATGATTTTACTTAATCATGTTGGACCCTACATACATTTGCATAAATGTTCCTCTGTAATGTTTACCCTTCACAGAAGACTCTTGATAACAGTTGAAGAGTACATGTTAATGATAACCTGTAACCATAATTCTTTTCACATTAAGGATGAACTGCTTAGTAGAAAAAAGAGAGAAAAGAAAAAAAAGACAGGCGGCAAGAGTGTGGATGTATCAAAACTTGGTGCTTCAGAAAAAAATGAAAGGTGGGAGCATATAAAAATATTTTATAATTTGAAACCGTTTAAAAATCTTTCATATATATCTGTTTCAGAAATGCTAACATTTGTTATCTATAGCAGGTTTATAAAAGGCTAATAATGTGCCATATTAGTTTATGAAAGAAATTCTGATCTTAAGCAAAGTTCTACACATTTTTCTTTATAAAGTGTTACTATGTATTTAAGTAATTAAAACCCCAAGTTCTTGTAGTTTGAAATTTGTATACTGAACTTTTAAAAACAAAGTATTACTAGACAAATCTATCACTTTAGTGTTTTAGCTCAGGAGTGACAGTATGTCCAGAGGCAGTGATATGCAGGGCACTCAGAAAGATACCACCATTTCTTCTATCGATTCATAGAAAGAAATAAAGGGTTTAAATAGTTCACACAGCAGGACAGGAACTGGATCAATGTGAGATGGAGATCAGAGACTATTCTGCCTGTCTTCTGTTTTGATGACATCAGTGAGTAATGCTTCAGTGAACTGCAAACGACATTAATTTTTATGTATTGGTTTGTTTATGCTACAGTCTTCATATCTGCTTGTCAGCACTTGGGAACACTGATGAAGTTTACAGTCTTTTAGAGCTGAAGTAATCATAAGGTTTAAGAAGTCATTTTGCAGAACTGATGAAAAGTCTAGGTTAGAAAGAGGGCTTTCATTTCTTTATCTTTATAACTTCATTAAGAGCCTCCTTCCCCAAAATCTTAGCCTTCTCTTACTTGCTATACATATTGCATTTGTTGTAACTGCTGTGTTTCATGATAGAATAAGTCCGAATAAGTGATATCCGTCATAAATATTTCATTGCAAATTTTCTTTTTTGTTGAAATAGCCATTGAAAACAGAAATCATGATCTTTATAAAAGTATTTTGTCTCCTAACCTTCTCTGTTTTGCTGCTTTGCTTCTGTTTTCCCTTTAGATTGCTGATGAAACCACAGTGGCATGATTTGCTTCCATGTAAGCTGGGGATTTGGTTTTGCCTTACACTAAAAGCATTGCCTCATCTTATCCAGGTAAAATGTACCTCTTTCATTTAATATTAGATGCTTTCATTTTAATTATTCATGAAATAATGTATGCCTGTGTCTGCTCTCCGAATGCTGATGTACAGCGAATGCTTCTTAATGCTGATTGAATCGAATAGTGTTTTTGTAAGTGTAAACCCAATTTAGAATAGTTCTAAAGTTATCTAGGTATCTAGTCTTAAAACTCTCTCTTACATTGCTTTTAGGACACCTTCGAATTACAAGACACTGGAAAAGGGGGGAAAAATACAATCTTTAGGACAGATGTAAAAGCAATAAAAATCTAATCAGCTGTTGTCATTTAAGGCATATTCAATAAAAAAGAACAGGGCTCCAAAAGGTTGTCAGAATAAGGTTATTTTGATAGCTTTTAAATATATAGCATAAAAAATTACATGATCATCGTTTATGTAAAAATAGAGTTTTCCATTTTATTTGCAACTTTAATTGAAGTGAGAATATTCTGTCTTATCCTGGTAATCAAAGTTTCTGTGCTAGTTAGTCTTGCTCAAACAATAGAATATGGGTACATGTCAGATTTATATGGCAATTTCTGAGGTGTTTGTTTTTTTTTTTATACCTAGCATACCAGTGCATATTATATTAAATTATTGCTTTGTTAATTTTTATTATTGCATCTGGTTAGAAAATTCTCCACATATAAAAATAATATTTGAAAGAGTATTTAATAGTTTTGGTGTACAAATTATGAGGTCCTTTGAGGTTGTAATTTTTGGGAGGAAATGTTGCATTTCAGAAAATAAATATTTCGAAACAATTAGAAAACCAGGTAATTTCTACCCAGTTCTATCCACTTTTTTTTTCCTTAATCGTTTAAGGCAATGAATGACTCCAGCTTCTGCATTTTATTCTCCTTTTTCTTCTCATAACAAAAATTTTGTATTTGAAGGTAAAATGAACTAAAGATCACTAATGTGTTTCATTCTAGCCTTTGAGAAATTAATTACTAGTTCTTCCATCAAAATAGTTCATCTTAATAGTTATTGCTTACAGAATCGTATATTTTGCTTACAGTAATAGAGAAAATGGAAGTATTTTGGTAATTTAATAACTTTCTCGTTTTTAAGTTATTTAGCATATTGTTTATTTAAATAAAATTCCACAACCCTTGTATGGTATATGTAACACCTAATAAGAGAGGGAAAGTATATTCATCGTAATGGTATATTTATGAGAATGCATGACAAGAAAAGTGTTGTGGGACATATTTTCTTATGTGTTTTTGAGTGATTATTTGTTGCCAGTTTTAGAATCTATGCAGTTGGCAAACCAAATTGTAGATGAATTTAAAAGTAGTCAAGAGACAGTATAAATAGAATATCACAGAAAATGTCAGTCTAAAACAGTTCTTTGTGATTTTAATCTAAGCCATTTGAAACAATTTAGTAAAATTAACATATTTCTTGGGTAGCAGCAGGGTAATTTGCGAAAGTAGAACCAATATCTTAAGGTGGCTTAGATGTACAAGTATAATAATATTTAAAATAAATGCCTGTGATATCTAGAACAGATTGTTTACCTCTTCATAAATTTGTAGAAAACTTACAAAAATAAGGAATTTTACACACAAAAAAACACTTTAATCTATTTCACAACTCTGCTTTCTTAAACCGTCAGGTCAGTTTGAAGCTTAAAGTTTTTCCTTTCTTGGTGCTACCTGTTGCCTTTCAGTTCTGAGGTGCAGTTTTCAGATCCTTTGTAAACCTAACTTTTTGGTCTAATTAATTTCTTTCTGATAAATGCATTCCAAGAAGAAAAGATAAAATAGTTTTTCTTTTTTAAAGTAAATACTAGAGGTTTTAATATCTAGTATTTAATATCTAGTATTCTGCTGTGAGGACCTAAGATCAGTTTTTCTCACGTACACTAACAAAATAATGTAATATAGTAGGCTGTGATACAAATTGTAATAGTGAAAGTTTTTAGATTGAGAAACATATTTTCATAAGTGTCAGTAAAGCAATACTGAATAATTACATTTTTGTCTGCTTTTATTTTTGGTCTGCTTTGGTCTTTGTATTAATCATCCATAAAATTATGTAATGTGAATCCATATGCTTTATCTACAACATTGAAGTTTTTATGTGATACTTCTATGAGATCTTCTTAAGTAAGAAATTTATGAAATTTAGAAGCCCTCTTTACCTGAAGCAGTCTGTACTGGCAATTGGTACATGGTCAAACAAGATCCCTGGTAGAGCCCCAAGTATAAACAATGATACTCATGCCCCGAAACACTGTAAGCATGTGCTTATATTCATTCCTTGCTCTTGTGATAAAGGGCCATTGTTTTATTTTTAAATAGGAGTATTCTTTTTTGCATAAACCATACCTATAATCTTCGCTTCTTTAAGGACAAATTTTCATTTGATTTCTTTAAAGAAGAGTTCAATTAGGTGCCTGTGAAACTATGTAGTTGTATAATCCTTAGAGCTTTTTATGATTTTCCCCCAGTCTTTCATAATTGACTTACTTATATCTAGTTAACAGCATTTTTAGCAACTCTTCTATTGAGCTTTCCAAAGCATCCACTTGGTTTTCATAGAATTCGCATTTTTTACTAACTTTTCATCTTTTTTATATAGTATTTAATAGAATTCTATAATTACAATAACAAGTATCTCCAAAACAAACAGGTTTAAGAGCTAACACAACTAGCTCTCCTGGTTGTGTGAATCCCTTAAATTTCATGAAAAGTTTGTTAAAAATGAGCAGCAAATGTTTTGTGTAAGTATATTGCTATTGGATAAGAAAGAGGTCCATCCTAAAATTAAGAGATTCGGAGACTTCCAGCAGATGATATTCATACCAGCAGGCTTTGTACCCAGATTTTGACTTGGTCATGTTAGCAGCTCTTCATCTTCAACTTTTTTCTCCCATTCTTCTTCCTTTATTACATTTCACATACATGTATGGTTATTCAGTAGGATTTGAGAAAGTTGCAATTCTGGTTCCATTTATATGCCTGAATTCACTATTTTAGCTTCTGAGATCTCTAAGAAAACTCCTTATTGCCTGATTAGTTTATCTAAATTATTTCTATCCCCCCCAAAAAAAAATTACTATGAGAATAGTCATATCAAATTTGATATGTAAAGCTTCTTCTGGTTATATGTTTAGAAAAACAGTTTATCTGTTTCGACCAAAATTTATTAACATCAGAACAAGGCACTATAAGGGGTGATATAGATGAGTATGCCTGCTGGGACCTTATAGTCAGGTAGCGTTTGTAACACATGAGTTAAAATAATTATATAGTGTCACATATGTTATAAACAATGACTTCTCTAGTGGTTCGGAGAAGTAAGATGGTTCTGTTTGTGATGACTCAGGAAAACTAAAAGAGGAGCCACAGGAATCGAGTCTTGAAAGATGGATAGACCCTTGACAGTGAAGTGCCCCTTTTGTGTACTAGACAGTATACAAAAATAAAAATTTCGTAGATACAGTGATTCCCATATAACCATACTGTGTTAAGGCTGGAAGTTTACGTGAGGAAAAATTGTACAATTCCTTTTTTCTTTTAGAAAAAGTATACACAACTGGTTACTATCATCTAAGACTACAGCCTAAGTCTCCAGACTCTGTATATAGCCATTTAAAAATTTATACCCTAATAGATAAATCATATCTATATAGGACAGTTAGACAAAGTAAAGTTTATTGATAAACAGCAAAATATTTTTTATCAACACATCTGTCAAAGATAAGTGCATATTGTTGGGAGCGGAAGACTTAGCGTGCATAGTAGAAGCAGCTCTGTGATCTGGCCTGTGTGGAGGTAAAATATATCTTAGTGCTTCTTATTACCTCCAGCGCTGGATTTTGTCCCTTTTCTTTGCTCCGGAAAAAATTAGAAGTTGTAAGAATTGGTAGATTAGAAGAAAGGCCAAAAAACTAAAAATTATTATACTTGATACATGTAAAAATACTTGATAATGTTAAATTCATGTTAAACTTTTCCCAGATTGGAAAACATCCCAGGGAAAGATGTGTAAATGAGACTATATTTAACAAAATATATGCCCCATACCATTCATGTACCCAAACATGCAGAAAAGGAAGAAGTCAAATGAGAAACCAAAGAAAAAGAATGTAGAGAGTATTTGTAAATTGATGAATAATGGCAAGTTAGTGTGTGCATAGATCGATAAGAGAACTTTAGAGAGGAGAAAAATGCGTGACTGTGCAGAGAAGCCGGGGAAAGTGGAGAAGGCGTGTTCAGATAGCTAAGAAAGCAAGCGGAAGGATCAACAGAAGACGTGAAACGTGAGGTAGGCTATAGTAAGGAACTTGGTTGTATCGAGAGAGGTGGTGTATGCTTTGAAGCTAGAATTTAATTTAACATTACAAGTATAGTCCTGGCGACACTTGCATAACCTTACCAGTCTCTGTTCTCATGGTCGTTTTGAAGGGAATTCACATTCTCTTGAATCTGACTAAACCAGCCTTCGTGTGGGCTGTATTCAGCCTATAAACCCAAGAAATTTTTTCTAACTTCTAAAGTGCCTTCATGGGTATTTTTTAATTGATCATGTATGTTCTGAAAACATATTCTGTTCATAGCCATGAAAGTGGCGAACAGTTGATGAAATATTACCAGTGCTATGTGCATATTTTCAGATTAACTCTTGTATTTTTTACTTTCGTCACTGCCTGTTTGAGCTGGAGCCTCATATATTTGGGCCATAATGGTTTAGAGTGTTAATACTATCACTTTCTCACACAAATTCAGTAAGTGCCAAATATTCATACGGGATTACCAGTATAAATCATAGTTTGTTCATAGTTCTCAATATTGAGTTTTCAGAATTTATTTGCTTGATAGTTTGTTTTTTGGGAATTCACCATTTAAGTTTCTCTCTACCTGCTCTATTGCATTCTTCAGTACCGTAATTTAATAAAATATAAAACTCTATTAGGTGCACATTGCCTAAAGTTGTCTTTCCTACTGTTAAGTCCCAGTCCCATCTTTTATCACTTCTAAGCTGATCTTATGAACGCAGTTAAACTAAAAATTATTGTAGGGAATTTCCAACATGCACAGCCCCACCCCATCAGGATTTATAGGTTGCCTGGGAGCAGTGTCTGAGAGGAATCTTTCTCTGTAGTGCTGTGGCTTTTACCTTAAAAAAAAAATAAAAACTTGCCCAAGAGATACAGGGAAACTATACTTTAAGATCTCCTCCCTCCCCACAAGCTCCTGCCGTGGAAACTGCAGCTGTGGACAGGACCGGAGTTCGCTTCTGCTTGCTGGGACGGGTCAGGAACCAATAAACAAAACACCGACAGGGACTGGGTCAGGAACCAAATAAACAAAAACACCGACAGCTCATTAGCAGGGGCAAGGCTTCTAAAAGGCTCAGAGGCATTTGTAGCAAGCTGAGTTGCCTGCCCTTCCGCTCAGAGTTAAACACATTTTGCAAGGGATGAGGAAGCTTATTTTAGTGCTCTAATAACTTTAAAAATATATATATATTGACGAACACACTTTATGTAGGAAGTATGTGCACAAATGGAAAAGGATGGAAAAGCCCATCTGCATGTTTATAAGGCTGGAACTCTGCTGCTACAGAAGGGCAAAGTCATACAGGAAAAATGGAAAGCCCTCACAGCGCAGGACAAAGAGGCCTTTCCTTCTGCCCTCCGAAAGGGGGGTGCAAGATGCAGTTACTCCAAGGTCTGAAGGAGCACATAAGGTAGCGTTTTGTAGTGTACCGCTAGATATAGAAAAAATAAAAAAAAAAAAAAAAAAATTAGGTAGGTTGTTACAGATATATAGTCGCATCGATTCCACATTTTCTAGATGCAAAGTACTTAAGACTCAGATGGGTGAGGCACAGCTTGACACAACTAGTTAATGGTAGAAGTGAAATTTTAAAGCAGATGAAAATAAGTATTAAAATATAAGAAATATGAAAGCGGAGAAAGAATACATTTTCCCAACAGAGGGATAAGTAGCTGGATAACTAGCCTTACAGTGAGTGAATGGTCTGTCTGATCTTTACCTCCCTGCCAGAGTATTCAGGCTGATTGTAATTATTATACTAGTCGTACAAGGATTCTTGCACTGAATCAGGGCTGAACAGGTGACTAAGAAAGTCTCTTCACCCAAATGAAAAGAGTCGGTTATAGGCTTTGCATCTCATTGAACACTACTGATTCAGGGAGAGGAAGGCATAGCTTCTGGTTTTCTGTCTTATTTTTATTACTTCTCGTGAATTCGGTGTTATTGCAGTTATGCGCAAAAATTTGGACTCTTATTTAAAGTATACAATTGTCAAGTTTTCCTGTATTCATTATAATTTTATTACATATTGTATGTAATTCTTAGATTAGAGTATAAGTAAGTGTGAGAACAAAATTTGATGAGAGAGCACATGACTTTGTGGGCAGATTTTCAGAAATGGACTTGATGATACTTTCCTGTGTTGAAGGTTATATTTCAGCTTCAAACAGATTCATGCGGTCAGTCAAAAAAAAAAAGGGGCGGGGGATCCTCCAACTTTTTTGCAGCTGCCTCTCCTCAAATCTCCCCTGTTCCTCATTCCCATTAGGTCAGGCGTTAGCATTTCCCTGCTCATACCACTCTAATCAACCCTCTTCTGCTTAAGTTCCCCATGAGCTGTTTAATATTTTCAAGTTTGTATGGAGAAGTAAAAACAAACCAGAGCATGACAGATAATACCAGCTCAGCATGTTGTTTTATCACTTAAATGAACTGTGTCAACAATGTTAAAAGAAAAGTTTATGATGTGGATGTCCTCCACCTCACAGCTCACTAACCTTGGCAATGGGACATCTTCAAGGCTTAAATTGTCACCACCGTTATGAAGCCTCTCCTGATCGGGCCAACTGACAACTTCCCACTTCATAGTTCCTGTGCTAACTTCATAGCACTTACTGTTTGTATTATAATCAAGAGAGACTGAGAGACTGTGGCAAGGGACAGATCATCCTGAAATTCCAGTGGCTTATTTTGCAGTTTATGCCTCTTAATCTATCACTGGTTGGTAGGCCGTGGGCATTCCGGTCCAGCTAGCCATTCAGGGACTCAGAACAGCGACGCGTTCGTCATCTTCTGGCTGTGCCCATCTGAAACAAGTGGCCTCCTTGCTCACTGTGGCAGAAGTAGAGCTGGAGGATTGCACAGCTTTCGATGCTTTGATTTGCAATGACGCATGTTTCCATCCGCAGCCCATCCAGAGCTAGTCCCATGACCCCACCTAATCTCAAGAGGACAAGAAAAGTGGGGAAACAGATAGAATGTTGGGTGAGCACCACTCTCTCTTCCAATAATTCATTCAGCAAATACGTACTGAGTGCTTAGTATGTGCCAGGTACTCTTCTCTAGGCACTGGAAATATATTTTTTTTAATTTTTAAAGGCAAAAATCCCTGTTCTCATGCAGTTTTTAGTCCATATTTTGATTAATATTAAGTTCTTTTACATACGCTTTAAGAATAATTGCTTGTCTTAACATATCATCTCCAGATATCATAACAAAACCAGAACACATGTAATAATGGTTCAATAAATAAGTAAAATAAATATAATCGTTTAATGTTTTTTTGAGCAAATGCCATGCTCTACAATTACAAAGAACACTCATAACATAAATTCTTTAAGTTCGGCATAGTTCTATAATGTAAAATCTATCCACTGTTAATCTGTGCAGAACAAGCTTCGAGTCCTTTAAGAAATTTAAGTGTTGAGAGAGTTGCTTCTAGAATAAACACTTTTGCTCGTTTCCATCCATAAGGATTGGAACTCTTTCCTGTTTGGAACAATGTAAACTCCATGGGTTTGATAGAGTGCTGTGGAGCTAAACCTAGGCAGTCTAGAACCTCGACTGATGAAAGTGAGCATTCCCTCATTAGTTCAATATTTATTAAGCTTCTATTATGTGCCAGCAGTGTCTGCAAAGATGGATGAGAAGTGTATATCCACAAGAAATCCATACTTTCCTCTGTAGGTAAACTGGGACCTTTTCTGGACTCAAAATGGTACTTCGTGTTTGTTTCTTTGCCTAACATTGTCTTCACATGGATTAACCCCTCATGAAGGATGGGAGGGGAAAAGGTTGAAAACAACTTGTCTTGTTCGGCCTCTTTTGATTACATAAATTGCCCCTAGAAGATACCTTAAAGAATAGCCACCTGGTCTGGTCTCGTCTTGACCATTACATCCAAAGTCAGTCTATTTCATTTTCAGGTAATTTTAATTATTGTAAAGCTTTTCTTTATATTTATCTGAAATCAAAACTTCCATCTCTGTCTACAGCCATGCTACCCTGAACAGGCCCGATCCCATCTGATCTTGGAAGCTAAGCAGGGTCGGGCCTGGTTAGTACTTGGATGGGAGACCACCTAGGAAGACCAGGTGCTATAGGCATAAAAATAAAAAATAAGGGACTGTAAGCTGACGAGGTCCTTGCAATCTGTGAGGTCAACCAAGAATTGCCTTGACAAAAAAATTTAAAAAAATAATAAAAATAATAAAACTTCCATCTCTGGAACCATATATAGTAATTTACATCGCTCTTTTTTATAACGACTCTAAAAATATGCTATAATAATTATCAGGTTATCCCTAATCTCCTCAGTCCCATTTTCTTTTGAATATAGTTTCAGGCTGCTCACCATTCGATCACTTTCCTTTTAAAATCTTCCGCTTTATCAGCGAATCTTGAAGTGTGGCACGCCAAACTGGACACAAGGACTCTTGGAACAATGTAGAGTTTGTCGAGTAATGTGGAATTATTTGAGATCTCAGATTTACCAAAGAAGCAATGCTTCGTGGAATGGGCATATTGTAATTTGGAAGTACAAATAAGATACGAAGGAAAAAGCATGAGGAACATTTAAATAGAGACTTAGAGATGGAGCAAAAGGAAGACAGACTAGAATTTATTAAAACTCTTGGAATTAGATGGAGTTGGTTAAGGATGATTGGGTACATTACACTCTTCAGATAAGTGTAGTTTTGGATCTAATGGATATTTCAAGAAAGAATTCTGTGCTGTAGCAGGAAGAAGAAACATTAGCAGAGAAATGTTCAACTTTGGTAGGACCACTAGGAAGAGCTTGCTACTACACAGCAAAAAGTTTTCGCACTAAGGTGAAGAGGGTGCAGGTAAAGAGAAGTGATGTAAGCAAGAAGGTACAGGATTCTGCAGGATGTTTGATGAAGTATGAAGCAAAAAAACTCACCTTTACTTTGTGGTAGAGAATAAGATTTTTGGCAAAATGGCGAAGTAATGATAACAATAGGTAACACATATAAGTCCTAACTGTGTGAAAGGCGTTATTCTAAGTTCTTCCCATATGTTAACGCATGTAATCTTCACAACAGCTCTAAGAATTATGTGCTTTTATTCCCATTTTATGGATGAGAAAATTCACCCATAGGAAAGTTACGTCATTTGAAGAATTGGTTCATAGCTAGTAAGATGGCAACGCTGAGATCTGAATCGAAGTAGTCTGGCTTCTACATCTGCTCTCTTCCTCACTACAGTGCATCTCCCTGTAGTATACTATATGTGTTTGATTTCCACTTACCTTCTTTCACACCTCATAACCTATCTGTGGCCTTCTTTTCTTGCATGGTGTCACCTTTCCTCATCTCCTAAAGGAGCAAATTCCTTCTGATCTTTTCTTTTCCCTACTATTAAAAACTACTCACAGGAAAGAAGAAAATATGCTCATTCATTTATTCATTCACATCAAGGAATAAATGACTGATATGGCTTAATATAAAATATAGGGTTGCGTTTTTTTTTTTTTTAGAGGCACAGGGAATGCTAAGGGGCTATAAAACTTTAACCCAAAACTCCATTGAAATTTGAAGTCTACATGGGCATGGGAAGATGAGTAAGCCGGGTACATGACCTTCTGGGCCCTTTGAATTATACCATTGTTTAGCTGGCCCAGGACTCATGAGAATTTTTCTGGTAGAACATAAAAGTGGGAATGGAAAGAATTAGAGCTATATCTTTATTATAATGATCGATTGTTTTAGGAATACTGTATTGTTTCCCTGATTCATTGTCAGGGGGAAGAGTTTTGATATAACCCTGAGAGACATAGATCCCAGGAGAAAGCTTTAACTTGGATAGTCATGGATGAAAAGAGAGAATCCCATTCTAGGGTTTAAGTGTTCTGGCTCTAGGAATCTCACAGTCTGGGAATGTTACCTTAGTGTTATCCTTGATACCTCTCTTTCAATTATTTCACATCAGTCAAAGCCCTTTCATTTCCTTCTTGACAAGGTTTCTCATATATTTTAATCTAGTTAGTTCAGTGAACACTTACTGAGCTCCTGCTGCATGCCAGATACCGTGCTCTGGGCATACAAATACAGCACCCTTACCTCCAATTTCTTATTTTCTAGCTGTGAATATAGTGTGATGCAAGCAATCATGGAAGCGTGTTTGAATACAGAAGCAAAAAAATAAAAATAATAAATAAATATGTACATACATACAGAAACAGTGTACAGGAAAGAATTACTGTGTTGGGGAAGGTTAGAAAGACTTACAAAGGAGATGATGCTTGAATAGAGTTTTTTAAAGATAAGTCGGAGTTCTTCGGCATAATGACAAGGGAGCAAAATATTCTAGCTAGAGGGCGGAGCATCTCCAAAGACATGGAAGCGTAGCACAGTGGGGCTTGGCAGCTACAAGTAGTGTTGCTATAGCACAGATGAAGTTTGAGTCGAAGGGCGGTGAAAATGATCTGGATTTGCTTTTTTCATTGTCAGGATCTTCATATGCCTAGAGCATCAGCTCATTTGTTTCTGCATCTGTGATTATCGAAGGCCAGTCAGCTTTCAGTGCTCTGCTAAAGGGTTACCTAGGTGCCACTCATAGAGATGCTAGCCACGACATCTTGACACCGGAGTGTCTGTATACAGAGTGTGTCCTCAGTCCTGGTGTGGTGGAGGGAGGAATGACAACTTTCACTTGTATCTCAAGGTCATATAGGTTTTGTAATCAGATTTTCAGATAATAATTTTGAAAAATTTTTGGAGGAAAAAGACTAGTATGAAAGCAGTGTTAGTACAGTAATACAATTTACTGTGCCAAATAATTCAGTTCAGTTAAACAAATGTGTTTTTCTGCTTTCTGTCCATGCAATCGCACAATATTGAGAAAATATACAATGAGGGAAAACAGGAAGACACCCCCCTTCCTTCTCTGAGAATAAAGACTGTACTTAAATTCATGCTCAGGTGGTGTCTGGCTTTAATCGGCTCTCTAAGAGAGAAAAATAATAGAGAACAGTTTCTTCTGTTCATAAAATTAAAAACATAAACACAAAGGAAGACTACTTGTTAAAGAATATACTACTTTAAAGTGAAGTTATGTGGAAGGTACCATCAAAGCAAATTGACTTTCATGTTAATTTATTTATAACTTCTTTTTTAAGGATGCTGGGCAGTTTTATGCTAAATATAAAGAAACAAGATTGAAGGAAAAGGAAGATGCATTGACTAGAGCTGAACTTGAAACACTTCAGAGTGAGTTTTAAACATTGTCTTACTGTGTTAACAAAATCATATAACTCTGATGATTTAAATTCAGATTTTCCCTTAAATTCAGTAGTAATTAAATTTTCCGTGCTTTTTTTTTTTTGCCACTCTCTAGAGTTACTTATACTTAATGTATCATATGTGAAAAATATTATATTAGTAATTACTGAGCCATCCACAGTTTCATACCAGAAGGACAGATGAAGTCGCCATGGGGGTATATAGTTCCTCAAGTCCAGGAGGCATCCAGAATCTAGAAAATCTTAAAATACTCCAGGGCCATAACTGTCATTGGCATTGAGTGCTGAGTCAGTCTATCTACAGATCAGCCAACTCACAGTATTACAGTGATAAATGGGAAACCTGAAAACATCAGTGGTTTTTGTTTTGGAAGTCTTTGTTTCATTTGTGTTATTGTTATATGATACAAAAAGCTTTGACTAAAGTATCCGTACGCTGAAGTCTTCCATTGAAAACTAAAGACAGTTCTTGCTGATTTTAGGAAAAGCTGAACATACTGTTAAAGAAGGCATTTTCCCAGCCCTGGTCTTTTTGTCTAATTTTTCATATCTCCACCTTTCCCACACATATATACTCTGTCCCTTAACATTGCTTTATTTTTCTTCAGAGCATATAACACTCCTTAATTTTTATTCCTTTTGCTTTACCATCTGGTTTCCCCAAATGAATGTAAGCTGTATGAGGGCAGGGGCTACTGTTTCTATACAAGCACCTCAGAGAGTCCCCGGCATATAGTAAGTGCTCCGTAAATACTCATTGCCTGCATTCGAGGAGGTGAAATCTCTATTCTTTTAAAAAGTCCAGTCTGCATATTTTGGGTTCACATTTCTTTCCCCTCCATTGACCTTGATTCCTAGAGAAGTGCGTGATGTGCGTGGTGCCATTCTCAAAAACAACTTGTGTGCTTTTGAGAGTATGCAGTAAATCTGTCTTGTATCTGATAGCAGTGATTTAGCCAAATCAAACTGGAAAAGAGCAGCTGTTTCTGGGAGCACATAAATTCAAAAGCTTCAACAACTGCAAATACAAAATAATAATCAAATCAACTATATAATGGTTTAAAGCAGACTTCTGTTAAGAGGGAAAACATTTAGGATGACCGAGGATTACATATTAAAATTGACTGATGTGTGTGTTGGGGAGTAAGGATGGACAAGCGATTAGTATTGTTACGTTAAAACAGAAGCTGATATTATAGCATTTGTTGAAATCATTTAAATTAAATTGAAAAAAATCATGAATAAATCTCTTCAATGTAATTTTTATATAATTATTATTTTTAAGTTAAATCATTACATAAAAATTTTCTAAACCTTTTAAGACTAGTCAAGGAAAATATCTTATTATTTACTACAAGAGAAAAATATTTACTACAAGAGAAAAACTAGCCCAAAATTTACCTCTCAAATGTGAATATACAAATTTCATTGCTTTGTTAGGTGTTGTTTTTTAAAGATATAATTGGCATGTAAAATTAGTTTCAGGTGTGCAACAGAACAATTAAATATGTGCATATATTGTGAAAGGATCACAATAAGTCTAGATAACATCTATCATATTCTAACGCATAGTTACAATTGCTTTTTCCTATGATGAGAACTTTTAAGATTCTCTTAGCCACTTTCAAATATACAATACAATATAATTAACTCTAGTAGCATGCTATACAGTACATCCCCAGGACCTATTTATTTTATAACACACAGCTTTTTTTTATGAAATTTTTGGAACAAACCTCCTCTGGGCTATAAATTTGGCATATATGAATTATCTAATAACAGTGGATTTATGCACACTACAAATTCAGGGGTTAAACAAAGTATCAATACAAAGGCTTCCTTTTGAAGTTTGTGATTATTTTTTCCAAAAGTGTTCAAATAATTTTATTTTGCCTAAGAGCTTGATAGCATTTCTTGATTAGATTTAATAATTCTGTATTTTGTTAGTTTGTTTTAAAATATTATATAAAGAAACACAAATTTTAAAAAATCTGAACACTATCTGCCAGTAAAAATGTATAATAGTTTTCTAGAGTTTGAAAATTTATCACTCGCTTATCATTTCTTGGAACTCGAAATGGAAAAACTAAATACAAAAAGCATATTAAAAACAACGTTCATACTAGGCTCTGAGTAATAAGACTTCTATCAGTCATGTTTTGATATCAGTGGTGTATTTAGAAAAGGTGACGGTATCACATTAGGAATGTTAAAGTACAGTCACATTACTGTTAATAATGTCAGAAACTGTCGTGTATTTTTTAATGTAGTCTCTGATGGTTACATGCAAACAATCTTTTTAATTAATTTTGTTAACTTCATTACAGTGTTCTGCATTGTATACTTTAGAATTAATACATAGTCCCCAAATCCCCCAGTGTGCATTTCATTTGCCCCTATCCTTCTTAATTTTAAAGACCGTCATTGGAATACTGAGTTCATAATAACATTTCCATCTGCTTAATTGAGTAAATGCATCTCATGCAGATTAGCAATAGCTATTTTATTGCTGCCTGTTTTTCATGACCTAATTGCTAATCTGCCCTCAAGTCTGCCTGACTGCAGAGGCTGTGCGGTGTCCTCTGAGGGCTGCACTGAGTAGGGTGTGGTGATCTGATTTAAATGGCATTTTAGAGGGGAAATATGAAAAAGGTGATTTCTTAAAATATTCTTTTGGGAAGTCTTTATGCAAAAAAATGTGACACCTATTTGGAAAAATTTGGGGCATTTATTTTTATTATAAACTTTTAATCAATTTTTGTTTTAGGTTTAAACAACTTCAATATTTATAAATACTAGACTTTTTCAGTATTCATACTTTTATACATTTTCTATTTATGAGTTTATTCTAAGACAAAAACTGTGAATTTTAAGTATTACCGTGAAACACTCTCTATCATGAATTTGGGGAAAAGAAGTCCATTTGAGTTATTTTATTAAAAAAACTGTAATCAAAGTTAAAATTTGAATAGGCAAAGGGAGGGGGAGAATGGTAGAAGTGAAACAATATTTCCCTCATCTTTTTCTCTGTGTACCTTATATGATTTAAGAACAAAAACAAAATCAGATAATCAAAACCCCACCATCAGGCAGTTTTTTTTTTATCTGCAGAAATAATAGTTTAGATATTTATGCTTTTCATTTTGTTTTGTGGTCTCCATTGCACACCCCAGGGATGGACCTAGTTGGGGTGCTGACAGTGAGAAGGTGAGGGACCGCACATGCCTCTTAAGGGTGTCGGGATGGGAAAAACGTCACCCTCCCTAAGGTACTGGAAGACTGGTTTTCTAGAACACTCAGATTCATGAGGAGAGGAGATGCTAGTGCTGATTTGTAAGTCGACTCAAGGGTTGATCGCGGGGAGGACAAAGGAGACAGGGCAGAGGTAGCCCCAGTTTAGGTGAGAACATTTTTTCCTGTAGTACCGTAGGGCACTCGTGGATGGGAGAGAGCTGTCCAAGGTAACTTAGAACCCGTCACTAGCTCCAGGACATTTGAAAACATGACTAAATGGAACTCTGTACCCTATGAGCCATTTGTAATGAAAACTGGTAGCCCGAGTCTCAAGAGCTTATGTACAGGCAAAGAATATCTTTGAAATAGTGTGATATCCTAGGTACTTTGCTCTAAAAACAGTGGAATGTCAATGTTTAAAATCATACAGCTCAAGTATAAATGTACAGTTCCCTCAGTATTTCAAATCATAATGCTATGTGTGCTTAAATATAATGCAGTCTTTAGTCTTCCCACTGAAATGATTCAAAAAGTTTTTATCCAATTGAATATATAAACATGACTATAGATGAAGTAGTAAAATTTTACTTAACAATTTGGAGATGAGTACCTATCTAATATTCTACTTCATGTAAAATACCATCAGGTTTTAAGCTCTATTCAGGTAAGTATTTTTGTTTGTCTTATTGATAGCTATAACCTCTGACCCCAGGACGGTGCCAGGCATGTGATATAGGTCTCAGTAAATATTGTTGAATGAATTAATGAATTTATGAATACTGTATTGCTCTTTTCTGCTTTATACTTCTTAAACTATTAAAACTCTTCAGCAGCATTTTTGACAAGAAGATCTTTGTCTTCAGTAAAACTACTTTTTGAGTGATCAACAGTTTATTTAACAGAGTATATCACCTTATTTCCATATATAATGAGCTACAGTCCCTTTGATTCTGTGTACGATACCGTCACTGGAACTTTATCCCAGGTCACAAGTACCTGTTCATGGAATATTAGATTTTTTCCTTTTTTCATTATTGCTACATTAAAACCACTGTATTGCTTTTTTTCCCCGATATTTTTTATTGTAGTAAAACACACATAACATATAATTTACCATCTTGAATTCGTAAGCATGGAGTTCAGCGGTCTTAATGAAATGTGTTCGTTATGTTGTACAGCAATCAGCCCCCTCCACCTCCCAAAGCTCTTTTCATCTTGCAGAACTGAAACTGTGCACATTAAACAATAACTCCCCGTTCTCGCCTCCGCCCAGCCCCCTGGGCTAACCGGTTCTCCTTCCTGTCCCTTGTGATTTGCCTGTGTACTCTCACATAAGTCTAATCATACAGCATTTCGCTCTTCATGCCTGTCCTGTTTCACTTAACATAATCTCAGAGTTCATCCGTGTTTTGACATATGTCAGAATTCCCTTCTTTTTTTTTAAGGCTGAATAATATTTCATTGTATTTATATACCACATTTTGTTTATCCATTCATCTTTCAATGGGCCCTTAGGCTGCTTCCGCTTCATAGCTATTGTGAATATTCTGCTATGTACATGGGTGTACAAATACTTCTTTGAGTCACTGGATTCATTTCTTTTGGGTACATGCCCAGAAGTGGAATTGCTGGACCATATAATTCTCTCTCTAATTTTTTGAGGAACTGCCATACTATTTCTGTAACACTCCCATTAACAGTGTTCCAGTTCCTCCACATCCTTGTCAACACTTGTTGAATTATTGCTTAATTTTTTTAACTTTTTACTTTGAAATAATTATAGATTCATTAGGAAGTTATAAAGGTAGCACAGAGAGGTCCTCTTTGCCCTCTTCTCAGACTCCCCTTTGGTTATATCTTATATAACTATAGTGTGATATCAAAAGCAGGAAATGGACATTGATACAAAGTGTGTGTATAGTTCTGTTATTTTATTGCATGTATGTTCATGCAAAAAAACCACCTCCCCAACTGACCACTACCTCATCTCCTCCCATCCTCCCCTTTATCCATAATATCTGACAACTGCTAATCTGTTTTTCATCTCTCTCTGTCATTTTGACTACACAATTTAGAGGATGTGGTTTGAGAACCATACAGTATGTGACCTTTTGAAATTGGCTTTTTTTTACTCATCAAAATGCCCTTGAGATCCATCCAGAGTTGTTCCAGGAATCAGTAGTTCATTCCTCTTTTTAATGAATAATATTCTTTGGTAAGAATATACCACCTTTAACCATTCACCTGTTTAGGACATTTTGGTTTTGTACAGTTTTTGGCTGTTACAAATAAGGCTGCTGTGAACAGTCATATATAAGTTTTTATGTGAGCCTGGTTTTCATTTGCCTGGAATAAATGCCCAGAAGATAAATTATAAAGATATAATTTATCTTTAGAGTTTTAAGAAACTACAAACTTATTTTCCAGAGTTCCTATTATATTTTTACTATCAGTGTGTGAGAGATTTAATTTTTCTGCATCCTCACCATGATTTGGCATTCTGTTTTTTATTTTAGTGTTCTGATAGGTATGTTAGAGATAGTTCATCATGGTGTTACTTTGCGTATCCCTAATGAATAATGATGTTTAAACATCTTTTCATGTGCTTATTTGCCATATGTATATCCTCTTCAGTAAATATTCCTTCGTGCCTTTGGCCTGCATTCTATTGGATTTTGTTTTACTGCTGAGTTTTACAAGTTCTTTATATGTGTGTTCTAGATATGATTCCTTTTTCAGATATGTGGTTTAAAAATATTTTCTCCCAATGTGTCTTTTCATTATCTTAGTAGATTCTTTCACGAAGTAAAGTTTTAAATGACGATGAAGTCCAGTTTGTCGTTGTTTTTCATATACGTGCTTTTGATGTTACATCAAAGAACTCTTCACCAGGCCCTAGGTTCTAAAGATTTTCTCATGTGTCTTCTAAAAATTTTTATAGTTTTCCATTTGATGTTTAAATCTATGATCCATTTTGAGTTAATTTTTCTATCAGGTGTTTAGGTTAAAGTTTAATTTTTTACTTATAGATATCCAATTTTCCAGCACTTTAAAAACAAAACAAAACTATTCTTCCTCCATGAATTGCTTTTGCCCTTTTGTCAAAAATCAGTTGATACTTGTAGAGGCTATTTTTAGGTTCTGTGTTCTATCCCGTTGGTCCGCATTTCTGTTACTGTGCCAATGTGAGTCTTGATTACTGCTGCCATACAATACGTCAAAATCAGATAGAGTGATATAAACTATAGCATTCATATTAACTCTCTAAACATTTGGTATAATTTGCTAGTGAAACCATCTAAGCCTGGATTTTCTTTTTTAGGGAGTCTTTAAATTACAAATTAAATTTTCTTTGTAGTTACAAGGAGTTCAAATATCTATTTCATGAACGAGTTGGGGTAGTTTGTATATTTTGAGCCATTGGCGACTTTCATCTAAATTGTCAAATTGGTGTGAGCGGCATTATTCCTAACGTTCAGTTATTATCCTTTTGGTATCTGCATGTCCCATCGTGATTTCAATGCTAATGTTGGCAACTTTTGTTTTTTCACATTTTTTTGTCAGATGTTTTGTCCATTTCATTGATCTTTTCAAAGAACCAGTTTCTTGTTTTATTGATTTTTCTCTATTGCTTTTGTTTCAATTTCATTAATTTCTGCTCTTTATTATTTGCTTCTGCTTGTTTTGGGCTTCTTTTGATCTTTTTTGTTGGTTTGTTTCTTGATGTGGAAACTTAGATTACTAACTTGAAGCTTTTCATCTTTGCTGATATGTTTTTTAGTGCTATAAATTTCACTCAGCACTGTTTAGATATGTCCCGCATGTTTTGACATACATTTTTTTCCTTGAGATTTCCCTTTAATACATGGATTATTTAGACAGATGTTGTTTGGAGATTTTCCTGTTATCTTTCTGTTACCGACTTGTAGTTTGATTCCATTGTCATTGGAATCAAAGCCCATGATTCAGTTTATTTGAATTTGTTGAGGTGTGTTTTTGGTGCAAGATGTGGTTTAACTTTTAGTATATGTTTCATGAGAATTTGAAAAGAATGTGTTTTATGTTGTTAAATGGAGTATTCTAGAAATATAAATTAGATCTAATTGGTTGATGGTATTGTTGAGTTAATTCTACATCCTTGCTGATATTCTATTTAGGTATCTTATCAATTGTTGAGAGAAATGTTGAATTCTTGATAGTAATCGTGAATTTGTCTGTTTTTCCTTTTAGCTCCAGCATTGTTTGCGACTCTGTTTGGTGCATACATACACATTTAGGTTGCTATGTCTTCTTGGCAAATTGACCTTTTTTAAATCATTATTTACTATTCCTCTCTGTCCCCAGTAAGTTTTTTTGCTTTGAAGTCTACTGGTATCAACATAGCAACTCCTGCTTTCTTTTGTTTAACATTTATATAATGTATCTTTCCCAACCATTTTACTTTCAAACACCCAAGCTGTTATATTTGAAATGAGTTCTTATAGGTAGCATATATGTAGTTTACAATTTTTTTTTTTAGTGTATCACTTTGTATAGCTTTTTAGTGGGTACTCTAGGTATTATGTTACACATATAATTATACACTTAGACTTACTCACTCTACTAGGTCCAACAGTTTAGCATTTCAAGTGATTACCTCCTTTTACATTCATTTACCTTCCCACTTATAATTGCCTTAAATATTTTCTTTACATACATTGAATTTTGATTCACCTGTCAAACATAGCTTAAACTCAGGAGGAGGAAAATCTGTTGTGTTTAGCCATATTGTACTCTTTCTCGTGTTCTTTCTTCCTGTTACGATTTTTTTTTCTTTCCGTTTGGAGAACTTTATTTAGCGATTATTATCAGATAGGTCTGCTGGTAACAAATGCTTAGTTTTTCCTTCATCTGAAGATGTCTTGGTTTTCCCTTTATTCTCATTGAATATTTTCACTGGGTGTGGAATTTTTTTTTTGTTAAATGCCTACAGCACCTGGTCTTCCTAGGTGGTCTCCCATCCAAGTACTAACCAGGCCCAACCCTGCTTAGCTTCTGAGATCAGACGCGATCAGGCTCGTTTGGGGTGGCATGGCCGTAGACTCAGGTATGGAATTTTGAGTAGACAGCTCTTTTCTTTCAGCACTTGAAAATGGTGTGCCACTTCCTTCTCGCCTACACATTTTTTTGATGCAAAATCTATTGTCATTTGAATTGTCTTTCCCCTACAGGTAAGGTCTCATTATTCTTTCGCTACTTTTAAGATATCTTTTTCCTTATTTTTGAGATTTGACTCTGATGTTTCTGGGCATAGATTTCTTTGGATTTATCTTGAGATTGACTAAGCTTCTTGAACCTGTAGGTTTATGTCTTTTGCCTGCTTTGGCAAGTTCTCAGGCATTATTTCTTTGAATACTCTTTCAGCCCTGCCCCCTTTTTCTCTTCAAGGAACTTCATGACATGAATGTTAGATCTTTAGGTATAGTCCCGAAAGTCCCCAAGCCTCTTATTATCTTTTTTTTTTTTTAATCTATTTTCTCTTTTTTCAGATTAGGCAATTTCTGTTATTCTGTCTTCAAGTTTACTGTTCTGTTCTCTCTATTCCATTTTTCTGTTGAGTGGCCACCCATTAAGTTTTTAATTTCAGTCTTTTTTAGTCCTGATATTTACATTTGGTTCTTCTCTACATCTTCTCTATTTTCACTGTTGTCTATTTCTTCATTTGTTTTAAGAATGTTTATATTATTGCTTGTCAAACCATTTTTATATGGCTGCTTTAAAATTCTAGTCAGATCATTTGGATATTTCTTCTTGTCATTGGCATCTGTTGATTATCTTTTCATTCAAATAGAGATATTCTTGGTTCTTGCTCTGACAGGCTTTTTTTTTTTAATTGCTTATTGGGGTGACATTCGTTAATACAATTATATAATTTTCAGGTGCATATTATCATTTCACATCTATATATTCTATTGTGTGTTTACCACCCAAAGTCCAGTTTCCTTCAGCTCCATATATTTGATCCCCTTTACCCACTTCACCCTCCCCCTACCCCACTATCTTTGACCCCCTATACCCAGTCTACCTCCCTGCTCCCCGCCATCCCCTATCCTCTGGTTACCACTAGTCTATAATCCATGTTCATGAGTCTCTGTTTGTTCTGTTCATTTGTTGCTTTTAGGTTTAAATTCCACATATGAGTGATATCATGTGATTTTCAACCTTTTCTGTCAGACTTATTTCGCTTAGTATGATTATTCAAGGTCCATCCACGTTGTTGCAAATGGCTGAGTAATATTCCATCGTATATATGTACCACAGCTTCTTTAGCCAATCATCTATCGTAGGACACTTCAATTGCTTCCATGTCCTGGCCACTGTGAATAGTGCTGCTATGAACATCAGTGTGCAAATACTTTTGGATATGAGTTTTCAAGTCTTTGGGGTAAATACCCAGTAGAGGGATTGCTGGATCATATGGTAGATCAATTCTTAGTTTTTGAGGAACTCCATACTGTTTTCCATAGTGGCTGTACCAATTTGCAGTCCCACCAGCAGTGTATGAGGGTTCCTTTTTCTCTGCATCCTCTCCAACATTTGTTATTACTTGTCCTGTTGATTATAGCTATTCTAACAGGTGTGAGATGGTATCTCATTGTGGTTTTGATTTGCATTTCCCTAATAGCTAGTGTTGAGCATCTTTTCATATTTTTTGGCCATTTGTATGTCCTCTAGGGAGAAGTGTCTGTTCAGGCCCATTTTTTGATTGGATCGTTTTTGTTGTTATTGATTGTATGAGTTCTTTGTATATTTTGGATATTAGGCCCTTATCGGAGGCGTTGCTTGCAAATATATTTTCCCATTTGGATGGTTGTCTCTTTACCTTGTTGACAGTTTCTTTTGCTGAGCAGAAGCTTTTTAGTTTGATGTAGTCCCATTCATTTATTTTTGCTTTTACTTCCCTTGCCTTTGAGGTCAAATTCATAAAATCCTCTTTAAGTCCAAGGTCCTTGAGTTTAGTTCCTATGTTTTCTTCTATGCATTTTATTGTTTCAGGTCTTATATTCAGGTCTTAATCCATTTTGAGTTAATTTTGGTGTGTGGTGATAGACAACAGTCTAGTTTCATTCTTTTGCAGGTGGCTTTCCAGTTTTCCCAGCATTTATTGAAGAGGCTTTCCTTTCTCCACTATGTTTTTGGCTTTTTGTCAAAATTATTTGCCCATATAATATGGGTTTACTTCTGGACTCTGATTCTGTTCCACTGGTCCGTGTCTCTGTTTTCTGCCAATACCATGCCTTTTATTATGTCGCTTTGTAGTATAATTTGAAGTTGGGCAGAGTGATGCCTTAGCCTCTTTCTTTTTCTCAGGATGGCTTTGGCAATTTGGGGTCTTTTGTGCTTCCATACAAATCTGATGATTTTTTTGTTCTATTTCTTTAAAAACTGTGGGATTTTGATGGGGATTGCATTAAATCTGTATAATGCTTTAGGTAATATGGTCATTTTAACTATGTTGATTCTTCCAATCAAGAATGGAATATCTTTCCATTTCTTTGTATCTTCATTTCTTTTAAGAGTCTTGTAGTTTTCATTATATAGGTCCTTCATGTGTTTTTTAAATTTATTCCTAGATATTTTATTCTTTTTGTTGCAATTGAAAAAGGAATTATTTTTTCCACTTCTTTTTCTGGCATTTCATTATTAGAGTATAGGAACACTATAGATTTTTTAATAGAATGGGCTTTTTTTTTTAATTAACACTTGTACATTTTGGGTTTTTTAAGACTCGATCTTATTTAAATATTTTATTTTACCTGATGTTCTTCGACAAAGCTCTTGCAGTGGAAGGGGAGGGTTGCCGCCCCATTATGGTCAGCAGTGGCCTGTATTACAGCCCAGGTGGAGGGTGGTTGTGGACACTCTCAGGGTTGGGCAGGTATGGGTGCTCCTGTGTTTCCACTAGGCCTCTGCTGATAACACCTGGCTGGGATAGGCAAGAATTCTTACTTACTACCCCTGACCTGGCCTCTACGGACATGGAGGGGAAATGCCGCGTTACTGCTGGGCAGTCGTGAAAGCCCTGACTGCCCTCTAGGCCCCTCTGAAAACACCCTGGCAGGAAGCGGAGAGACACCTCACTACCCCTGGATGGATGTGGGACTCCAGGCTGCCCACTTACTTTCACTGACTCCCTAGGCAATGGGGATCCTCATTACTTCTCAGCGGCGATGAAAGTCTGGCGTCCTGTGCAGCCTTCTCCCGCATCGCCGTGGTGGGGAGAGTGGGCAGCCTTCTTACAGCCTCGCAGTGACCGAAGCCTAGGCTTCCCCTTAGGCTGTGGAGAAGGGCTGTTGCCACAGTTTTTTCTGTTTGGTTGGCCTGAAATAGATCAGTTATTATCTAAAAGTTGTGTCTTGCTATACTGCTGCTTCCCTGGTTCTTTGGCTAGCGAGAGAGAGCTTTTGGGGGGTGGAGGCATCTGGAAGAGATGAGACCCAAAGAAACCCTAGGGAAGTCACCACCTGGGTGTTCACTGGGTCCTGCCATACCTAGCTGGTGTGTCGTTGTCTTTCCAACATTCAGGTTCTTCTGGTGTTTGTTTCTCATATAACATTTAGTTTTTCTTAGTGGAAGAACTAAAATAAATAAATAAATAAACAAACATGCATACATACATACATACATACATACATACAGGCTCCATTTGTCTAGAAGTAGAAGTTTTGTTACCTTTTTAAGGTGAATTTTTAAATGCTTATTTTAAAAGACATCAAACATTTGTGATTGTGATGAAATACCCCAGAAATAAATACAAACAACTAGATTTATTTGCTTTTTTATAACTAATTCTCTGTAAGCAGCCACAATTAGTACACTGAGAAGGTTTCTAGGTTATATGTGTTATCCCTTAGCAGTACTTTGCTGTTCAAAACGAAAAAATTGGGAGAAGCCAAGTATATGTGGCCATTCATAAGGAGTCAGTTATGTGGATTCTTCCTCTTTTCTGAAAAGTAGTTTTCAAAAACAAAAACCTGGCCTCCTCTTTGGGCTTATGTGGAACTCTGGTGACACTGTAATGGATTTTTGATACCTTTGAAATAGACTCACTTGTCATTTGCCTTCTGTATTTCCTATTATGGAGTCAGAGTTTTTCATTTTAGGTCACCAACCCAAAAGCCTGGAAGTATTAAGGTATTGAAGCTTTATAAAGTAAAATGTAGTGGTAGATTCCACATACTTTTTAGTTAAAGTGATATTTTTTCTAGCTAGAACTGTTCTCACAGCACTGTATTCTTAATGTATATTATTTTTGGCTATTTTTTTTTTCAATTGGGCCGCTTATTCCCTTGTCAGAGTATAAGATCTCTTTATACGTCATTTGTATGCATATACACATATATATTGGTCTTCTGTTTGTACTCTGAGTTGTAGATATTCTTTCCCAATGTATTACTTCTCTTGATTTTTTATTCTTTCACCTTTTTGATAACATCTAGGTTTTCAGTCTTAGTGAAGATCTCCTCTTTAAGTTCTACAGGTAGTTTTTTAGATTTCTTTTTGCAAGATTCTTATTGTATCAGTTTTAAAGTCAAATCTCTTATCCATCTGGGATTTATTTCTATATGGTTTAAGACGGTGTCCAGTTTTCTTTCAAACTGATGTTCAGTTGTGCCAGCACCATTTATTAAATCCTTTTCCCGCTGAATTAAAATATTTATAGATTCTTTATTCTCTGCTAGGAATGTGTCTGTTCCTATACCATTATCATATTAATTTTACTGGCATCATAGTACATGCAGACACACACGGGGTGGTGAAGATATTGGTTATAAGGCTGGGTGAATTTGAAAATAGTAATTAAGAATGAAGTTGCTTCTCAATGTTAACTCTAATCAAAATGGGATTTCATGGAGAGGCCAATTGATAACCATCTATTGATAACTACCCTTGATGCTTCCAGATTAATTTTGCCTTTGTAAAATAATGAAAAGGTAAATGTATACTATTTATTAAGAGCCTTTTTGTGACAACTAGTATGTTAAAGTATATGTAATTCTCACATCAACTTTATGAGGTTAGATTCAGTTCTCTTTTACAGATGAGAAAAATGGACACTTGTTCTAAGGGTTAATTTGCTTGGCTGATGTTATGTAACTATGAGGTAGGATGTAAAGGTAGGATGAAAACTCTAATGACCGGGCTCTCCCCATTGGGCCAAAATGAAATGTTTCACGGAACGTACTTTGAAATTTTTAAAGCAATGCAGTAGATGATGGTTTATGAATAAAATATTAGAAATTCTTTTTATTGTTTTATTAATTGGTTCTTTTAAACATTTTCTTTTCAGAGCAGAAGAAAGTTAAAGTAAAAAAACCAAAACCTGAATTTCCTGTGTATGCGCCTCTAGAAAGTGCATATATTCAGTCTTACGATCATGGAATTCTATAGAAGAAATTGAGGAACAAATGGATGACTGGCTGGAAAACAGGACCAGAACACAGAAAAAACAGGTAGAAAACTTCTTAAATTTTATTTTAAAATGTATTTTATTGCATCAAATATATTCAGAAAAGGACAGAAACTGTAGATACACAGGTCTGCATCCCAGTGAGCTCGATGAACTATCACAGATGAACCAAGGTAACCGTTGCCGAGACCGAGAAATGGAACCTTGCCGGCGTATAGGAGCCTCGTTCAGCCCTCCTGGTCACTACTTCACTTTTCCTCCAGAAGGATAATGATTATCCTGACTTCTAACACCGTAGATTAGTTTTACCTGCTGAGTGAATCATCCATCACATTCAGGCTGCGACAACAAAAATATAGTAGCCTGGGAGGCTTAATTGACAAACATTTATTTCTCACCGTTCTGAACACTGGGAAGTGTACGATAAGGCACTGGCAGATTTGGTGTCTGGTGAGGGCCCTCGTCCTTATTCACAGACAGCAGGCTTCCGGCTGTGTTTTTACACGGCAGAAGAGGTGGAGTGCCCTCTGGGGTCTTTCTTATAGGACACTAATCCCATTTATGAGGGCTCCATCCTATGACCTAATCACCTCTCAGAGGCCACCCCCCCCCCATGTTACATTGGGATTAGGATTTTACGCAAACATTCAGCCCAGAACAAAAGTACTCTTTCGCATCTACTTTCCTCTATTCAATACTATATTTGTGAGAGTTATCCATTATTGTGTATAGCAGTGGACATTTTCATTGCTGTGTCCATTTGGAAATACATATAGCACAATTTATTTTTGTTGAAGATGTGCACCATTTCCGGTTTTTGGCTTTAATGAATAATTTTCCTCTGAACATTGTTATACTTTTAGTATACATATGTGTAAATTTCTATTTTTGGAGTGAAGTTGCAGGATCAACTTTAGTAATACTTCTTAAATAGTTTTTTTAATATTTGTATCAATTTATAGTTCAACAGGATAGGAAAATTCCAGTTACTTTACATCCTTGCCAAACACTTGGTCAAGTCTTTTATATTTTAATCATTCTAGTAGGTATATAGCGATATCTAATTATGTTTTAATTTACAGATCCTTTGATGAATATGATTGAACACTTTATGTTAAGTGGATATTGATCTCCTATATGAAGTGCCTTTTTAAGACTTTGTGTTGGGTTGCTTGTGTTTTTTCATACTGGTTTGTAAAGAGTTCTTTACATATTTCAGAAATGAGTCTTGCACACATTTCTTCCCGCTGGTTTGCCTCTTCACTCTCTTAAAGGGGTCTTTTGATGACTAGAGTTACTAATTTTAATCATCAATTTTTCCCTTTCTTTTATTGGTGTGTTTTTAGTGTGTGTTGTGTTAAGAAATATTTTCCTACCAGAAAGTCATAAAGACAATTCCAAGTCCTTCTAGAAGCTTTAATGCTCTACTTTTTACATTTAAGATCAGTAATCCCTGGAGTTGATTTTTGTGTTTGGTGTGAAGTGATGATTGAGTTTACTTTTTTTCCAAAAGTTTTCCAAATTAATTGGCCCAATACCAATTAATGAAAAGACTGCTTCTTACAGTCTACAAATACCACCTTTATCATACAAAAAGTGTCCAGAATTGTGTGGGTCCGTTTCCAGACTTTCTTATATGTGCTACTAATCTACTTGTCCATCCTTGGGCTGACACCGCAGTCCTAATTACTGTAGCTTCATAACAGGCATCTGGTACAGTAGTTTTCCAGCTTTGTTTTCCTTCTATAAAATTGTCATTTTACATTTTTATGTAAATTTTAAAACCTACTTATCATATTTTCTACAAATTATTAAACTGAACTGTTCAGTTCGGGTTACATTTGATATGTAGAGCAATTGTGGAAGAATTGGCATCCATACGGCATTGACTCTGTAACCCATGAATGGATCAATTCATTTAGATCTTTGAAAACATTTTTTTGATAATCTGTTACAGCTTTTTGTACAGACATACTGCATATCTTTTCTTAGATTATTCTTGAGTAGTGTTTTTAGATGACGTATATGATATTGTTTCTTAAATTTCAACTTTCTAACTATATTTGGTATATAGAAATACAATTGATTTTTGTATAGTAACCTTGTATCTAGCAATCTTGCTAATTTTAAAAATTCTAATAGTTTCTCTAAATATTGTTTTTTTCTCTTTTGTACTTTTCCAATCCATGTAGACCAGGAGTGATGATAAGTGTCCTGTTGCCTGTCCAGTCTCAAAAAAAGCATCATTAAATTTTTTGCTTCGTCATTAAAATTACATATTAAACTTATATCACTATTAAAGATGTGTATCAGTAGGCTTTTTATAGCATGTTTAACTGAGATAGACTTCCTATAACATGAAATTCACCACTTAAAAGTACACACTTCAGTGGTTTTAATCTACTCACTATGTTGGATAACCATCACTGCTATCTAAGAACATTTTTATAACACCAAAAAACTAAATGGCTCTCTACCTGTTAGCAGTTAGCTCCAATTCTTGCTCTCTTCTTCCCTGGCAACCACTAACCTATTTTCTGTCTCTGTGATTTGCCCATTCTAGACATTTCACGTAATTAGAATTGTACAATATGTGGCCTTTTGTGTTTGGCATGGCGTAACATTTTCAAAGCTCATCCATGTTGTAGTATTTAATGGTGCTTCATTTCTTCTTCTGGCTGAATAATATGCCATTGTATGGATATATCACATACTGTTTATCCATTCATCAGCTGATGGACATTTGGTCTGATTCACTTTGGGGCCGTGATAAAGATGCTATGAACATTCACATCCAAGGCTTTGTGCAGATATATGTTTTGTGGTTTCTCTATGGATTACAACTAACGTCTTAATTATAACAATCCCGTTAGGATTTATGCCGGTATAGTTTTAATGGTGTACAGAAACTTCCCCCCATATACTCTCTTACTGTCATGGATTAAATCTTTTATATTACGTACCTGTCAACCTACATTTATGATTATTGCTTTATGAAATTGTCTTTCAATGAGATTAAAAAAGAAAAGGAATTACAAACAAAAATACCTTTATGCTTTTACATTTTTTTGTTACTTTTCTTGGTGTTTTTTTCTTCAAATGCTATCGAGTTGCTTGCTAATGTTTCTTCATTTCATTCTGAAGCACTCCCATTAGCACCTATAGGGCTGGTTTGCTAGTGACTCGCTTTTTGTTTATCTGGGAAAGTCTTGATTCCTTCTTCATTTCTAATGGATAGTTTTTGCCAAATAAATAATTTTTGGTTGACTTTTTTTTTCCTGTACTTTGAATATGCCGTCCACTACCTCCTGGCCTCCACTGTTTCTGATTAGACATCAGATGTTACTCTTACTGAGGGGCCCTTGTGCATGACGAGTTGTTCCTCCTCTCCTGTCATTAAGGTTCTGTCTTCACCTTTAGCTGTTGACAGTTTGATTAAGGATGTATGTAGGCGTAGATCTCTCTGAGTTTATCCTTTCGGAGTTCATTAACCTTCAAAGTTTAGAAGTTTTGGCCATTATTATTCAAATATTCTCCCCCCCCCTCCATTTCAACACCACCAGCCTACATCCTCCTCTCCTCTCCCACCTTCTGTCCTTTCTACTCTGTGTGTGTTGATCACTCTGTGGTATTCCACAGGCCTCTGAGGCTTTGTTTATATTTCTTCATTCTCTTTTCTTTATGTTCCTCAAGCCAGGTAATCTCAATGGGTCTGTGTTTGCTGATTCTCTGGTTTGCTTGTTTGTAGCTAGTGTTGGGCCCCTCTGGCAAGTTTTTCATTTGTTATTGCACTTTTCAACCTCAGAAGTTCTATTTTGTTCTTTTAATAATTTGTTTATTGATATTACAAGTTAGGTGATACATTATTCTCATACCTTCCCTTAGTTCTTTAGATATGGTTTTCTTTAGTTTATTGAACATATTTTAAATAACTGATTTAAAGCTTTTGTCTAAAGTCTGTTGTCTGGCTTTCCTCGGGCAGTTTCTGTTTATTTCCTTTTTCCTCCTTGGGTCATATTATATTGTTTTATTTCAGGCCTTGTAATTATTGCTGTTGTTGAAGTCTGGATATTGTGAATATTATAAATCGGTAACTCTGGATATCAGATTCTCTCCCTTTCCTACATTTGTTTTTATATTGGTCTTCCTGTGCATGTTGTTTAGTGACTTTTCTGAACTAATTTTATGAACTCTATTTTTTGTCTTGTTTGCCCATTGAGGTTTCTTCCATTTGCTTAGTGATCAGCTAATAACGGACAGAGATTTCCTTAAATGCCTGAAGCCAAAAATTCTTCCATTCTTTGCTGTGAGCTCAGTATATGTGTTGGAGCTTGCCTTCCACACTCAGACAGCTCTGCCTTAGCCTTTACTTTTATCTTCCAAAGAGCCTTAAGGTCAGCAGCAGGTAGAACTTAGGTTCTCAGTTCTCATCTGAGGATGCCCACGTGACCTAGATTCTCAGGAATGTCAGAACATCTTATTTTTCAGACTTTCTTCGCAAACGTTTTGGTTAATCTGTTGTATGGCCAACTGTTTTCTGTCACTTGAGGCAGCCGTAGCTATGATATTAGCCTGTAAAAGTTTTTCAATTAATGCCTCCAGGAAAGCAGCTTTGAGCAATAGGCCAGTTGTGATTAGGCAAAATAAAGACAAGCCTTTTAAACCATCTTCCAGGAAGCTGCCAAACAGGTTGGAACAAATAATTACAATACTTTGCAAAGTAGTTCATTCTGCTCCCTTCAGTATCAAGAATATGGCTGTTATTTTTACAGATAGTGCTGAGCTGTAGAGCAGGAATAGGGGTGGCTGTTAAAGCATTCAAAAGTCACTGTTCTTATCAAGAGTCAGCTGTTTTTCTTGAATACAAGAGTGTGGTAATGCAATCCTTGGGTTAATTTCCAGAGGTCTGAAAAAGTTAATTCTGGTAAATTTTGCCCATTTTTTTGTTGCTGGAGAGGTGGAATTGGAGAGGTGGAATTGGAGTTCCTTACTCCGCCATTTTCATTGACATCACTCTAGGTTTTTAGAAATCAAATTAAGTTATTTTCCTAGACTTGCAAAGAATTTTTATTTATTAAAAATGAATATTTTCAAATGTTTAATACTTTTTTTGGTTTTTGCTTTTTTGGTTGTATGCTTTATTCCTTTATTTTGTTAATGAGTTGAATTATACAGTGATTGTTTTTCTAAATGTAAGCTACCTTACTTTCCTGCACTAAACCCATTTTTGTTTGATTTGATTTGTTAACATTTTGTTTAGGATATTTGCTTTTGTGTTTATGAGAGAGATTGGCCTGTGATTTCTTATATTTGTCATGTTTGCCATCAGTGATATACTAAACTTATAAAATAGAAATTGTTTCTTCTTTTTTTTAACTTTTATTTTGAAGTAATTTTAGATTCATAGGAAGTTAGAAAGACAATAGAAAGGTCATACGTATTTTTCACCCAGTTTTCCCTAATGGTTATATCTTCTATAACTACAATGCAATTTCAAAACCTAGAAATTGATATAACAATGGCTGTGTATAGTTGTATGCCATTTTACCACATCTATAGATTTATGTCACAACCAATGCAATTAGGATATAGAACTATTCAAAATACAAAACACAAATATTTACTCATACTTATTTATATTCACACCCATCCCTTCCCACTATACTTAACCTCTGACAACCACTAATTTATTCTATCAGTATAGTTTTGTCATTTGAGAATGTTATATAAATGGAATCATTTACTATGTGACCTCTTGAAATTGACTTATTTGTGCCTTTTTTCTTTTTATCGAGGTATAAACTGACGTATAAAATTAGTGTCAGATGTACAACATGATTCAATATTTGTGTATATTGCAAAATGAGCACAATGTCTAGTTGATATCTGTCACTATACATAGTTACAAAAATCTTTGTGTGTGATGAGAACTTTTAAAATTTGCTAGCAACTTTCACTGTGAAATACAGTATGAGTATAGTCATCCAGCTATACATTATGTCTATCCCCATGACTTATTTATTTTATAACTGAAAGTTTGTATCTTTTGACTCTGTTCAGTTATTTCACACCCCAACCTCACCTCTAGGAGACAATATGTTTTATCTTTGAGCTCAGGTTTTCTTGGTTTTGTTTCTGATTTTGTTGTTAAGGTTTCACTAAAAATGTGAGCTCATATGTAACATCATATGGTATTTGTCTTTCTTTGAATTATTTTACTTAGCATACTGCCCTCAAATTCCATCCACGTTCTCACAAAAGGTAAAATTTTCTTCTTTTTATGGCTGAAAAATATTCCCCTGTGTGTATGTACGTGGATCACATTTCGTTGATCCATTTATCAATGGGCGGACACTTAGATTGCTTCCATATCCTGGCTACGATAAATAATGCTGCAACAAGCATGAAGGTGCATGTATCTTTTCGAATTAGTGTTTTCATTTTCTTCAGATAAATACCCAGAAGTGGTATAAGTTTTTAATTTTTTTGAAGAACTTCAATACTATTTTCCATAGGCTGCACCAATTTACATTTGTACCAACAACGCATGAGGGCTCCCTTTTCTCCACATCCTTTCCAACACTTGTTATTTCTGGTCTTTTTGATGATAACTATTCTAACAGGTGTAAGGTGATACGTCACTGTGGTTCCGAATCGCATTTCCCTGATGATTCGTGGTGATGAGCATCTTTTTATGTGCCTATTGGCCATCTGTCTGTCTTTGGAAAAATGTCCGTTCAGATCCTCCACCCACTTCTAATCAGATTATTTGGTTTTTAGTATTGAGTCATATGAGTTCGTTACATATTTTGCATATGAGCCCTGATTGGATGTAGGATTTGCAGGGTTTTTCCTTTCAGTGTATCGCCGTTCCATTTCATTGGTTTCCTTGCTTTGCAGCAGCCTTTTAGTTTGCTGTAGGCCCACGTTTGTTTTTGCTTTTTTTTTTTTTTTTCGTTCTGGTGTCATACCCAAAAAATCATCACCGAGACTGATGTTATTGAGCTCACCCTCTGTTTCTTCTAGGAGTTTTATGGTTTCAGGTTGTACATTCAAATTTTTAGTCCATTTTGAGGTCATTTTTGTGTGTAGTGTCAGATAGTGGTCCCGTTTTCCCAACACCTTTTATTTAAGAGACTGTTCTTTCCTCTTTGTATATTCTTGGCTCCGTTATCATGCATTCATTGACCATATAGGTGTGGGTTTTTTCCGGGCTCCTATTCTGTTCCATGGATCTGTATGTCTGTTTTATTAGCCAATGCCATATTGTTCCGATGACTAACTTTGTAATATAGTTTGATATCAGGGGCATGATGCCTCCAGCTTTCCCCCAACCCCTCAAGATTGCTTTGCCTATTTGGGGTCTTTGGTGGTTCCATACAAATTTTAGGATTGTTTTATTTCTGTGAAAAACGCCATTGGACTTTTGATAGAGATTGCACTGAATCTAGAGATTGCTTTGGGTTGGTATGGACATTGGAACAATATTAATTCCAGTCATGAACATGGAACATCTTGTCATTTATTTGTATCTTCAATTTCTTTCATCAATATTTTATCATTTTTAGGACATGGTTTCTACCTCCTTAGTTATATTTCTTCCTAGGTAGTTCTTTTTGATGCAATTGTAAGTGGTACTGTCTTCTTAATTTCTCTTTCTGGTAGTTTCTTATTAGTGTATAGAACACAACAGGTGTGTATATATTGATTTTGTATTCTGCAACTTTATGAATTTGTTTATTAGTTATAACACGTTTTTGGTGGAGTCTCTAGTGTTTTCTATATATAATATCATGCCAGCTACAAATAGTGACAAGTTTACTTCTTTTCCAATTTGGATTTTTTTTTCCCCCTTATTTGCTCTGGCTTGGATTTCCAATACTTATGTTGAATAAAAGTGGTAAGAGTGGACATTATTGCCTATTCCTGATCTTAGAGGAAAGCTTTCAGCATTTTAATTCTGAGTATAATGTTAGCTGTGGACTTTTCTTATCTGGCCTTTATTATGTTGAGGTATGTTCTCTCTATGCCCATTTTATTGAGAGTTTTTATCATAAATAGATGTTAAATTTTGTCAAATGCGTATATGGAGGTGATCATTTGATTTTAATTCTTCATTTTGTTAATGTGGTATATCACATTGATTGATTTGCAGATATTAAACCATCCTTGCATTCCTGGAATAAATACCACTTGATTGTGGCATATGGTCCTTTTCAAGTATTGTTGAATTTGGTTTGCTAATGTCTTATGGACTGTATTTGATCTGGATTATTGACTTATAACTTTATTTACTTGTAATGCCTTTGTCTAATTTTAGTATTAGGGTAATATTCACCTTGTAAAATGACGTAGGATGTGTTATCTCCTCTCCTATTTTTTTTGAAGAGTTGGGAACGATTGGTAGTAATTCTTATTTAAATATTTGGTAGAATTCACCGGTGAAGCCACCTGGTCCAGGACTTTTATTTATTGGGAGGTTTTTTATTACTGATTAAATCCCATTGTTAGTATTTTTCATGATTCAATCTTGGTAGGCATATGGCTATTAAACACTTCAAATTTGGCTAATATGACTAGATAGTAGATTTACTTTATTTCATTGGAAATAATTTAAATTTTATTTTAAATAGCTTCATGTGATACGTGGCTATCATATTAGCATACATTTATGGGGTCTGTAATGATTTTCTCCTTTTCTTTCCAATTTTTAGATATTTGTCTGTCTCGGTGTCTCTCTGTCTCTCTCTCTGTGTTTTCAGTTTATTAAGCCATTAGTCTTTTTAAAAAAAAAAAATCTAAAAAAACACATTCTCTGCCTCTTTCCAGTCTTTATATTGTATGCTTATTTTCTATATTATTGATTTCTTCTCTTTTATTTTTTCCTTCAGTTTACTTTCTTTGAATTTAGTTTGCTATTCTTGTCTAATCTCTAAAGATGGAGAGTTACAATACTGATTTCCAGTCCTTCTTGTAATACATGCATTAAAGGCTAGGAATATCCCTTTAGGAATGGCTTTAACTATAAAGCCACAAATTTTAAGACTTTGTTTTCTTGTACCATTCAGTTAAAAATATTTCTAGTTCTCATTGTGATTGCTTTGTTGACCTATAGACTCTTTAGCAGTATATTTCTTAATTTAAAAATACATGGTAATGCTCTACTTATCTTTTGGTTATTAATGTCAAGCTTATTTTTTGTGTGTGGTCAGAGATTCATTTCAGTCCCTTGAAATGGTTTGAGATTTGATTTAGGTGCTAATTTATGATCACTTATACAGTATTCTGTATACTTTAATTAATTAAAGTTTATTATGTTTTTAAAGCATTTGCTGCTGATTAGTTTCTAATCAGTTTATTTAAGCAGTTACAGTGAGAGATTTCTCAGCTTCTTATAGCTGTCAGATTTTCCTGTGTGTATTGAAGCTTTTGGTACATTTGATTTTAATGGTTATATATTTTCGATAAATCACATTTTTACTATACAAAATGTTTAAATTTATCTCTAGTAATGCTCTTTGGCTTTTCATTTTTCTTTGTCTAATATTAATATAGCTATACAAACTTCTTTTTGATTATTTTTTGTAAAGTGCATATTTTTCTCATCCTGTTCCCTTTTCTTTTCTCAGACATTATATATGCCCCCTGTTATTGTGCAACTTTTCAAAATCTTGCCTGACAGTATTTGAATACATTTGAAACATTGATTCTATTTTTATTTAGTAAAATTACTGAATTTTGGAGTTTAAATTTGCCGTCCTACTATTTGGTTTTTATTTGTCCTTCCTGATCTGTGTTCTTTTTCTCTATATATGATCTTGACTTCTTTAGGATTAATTAACTGATTTTTAGTATTCCATTTATTCTTCATAATCTAGCTTTTTTCTCTTTCTTCTTTTGTATTGCTTGATACTTTTGACATCCCATCTCCACTTTAACAGCATCAGTATTGATAATACAAATAACAAATAAACTGTACTTTCAAAGTGTATAGTTTAACACATTTGGACACCTGCGGAACCATCATCAGGATCGAGAAATTGGACAGATCTATCAACCCCAGAGATTTCCTCATTCTCCTTTATCTGTCATTTTCAGTCCTATCTCTGTCTTCTGGCAACCACTGATCTGCTTTCTATTTGTAGATTAGTTTGCATAATTTACCTATTATGTATAATTATGTATACAGAAGCATACAGTATATACTCTATTTTGAGATTTATCCATGTATAGTCATATTTCAGTAGTTTGCCCTTTTTCGTGCTGAGTAATATTCTATCGTGTGGATATACTACAGCTTTTTTATTCATTTACCAGTGGATGGACATTTGATTTGTTTCTAGTTCTGGCCTTTATAAGTAAGCCTACTGTGAAGATTCATGTACAAGTCTTTGTGTGGACATATGCCTTCATTTCTCGGGTAAACGCCTTGGAGTAGAAGGACTGGAATGTGTGATGAGTGTATATTTAAATATTTCAGAAGCTGCCAAACTCCTTTCCAGAGTGGCTATTCAATTTTACATTTCTAAGAATAGTAGGCAGTAAGTCCTCAGTGTCGTCTATAGGTTCTCGACTTTTAAGCCGAGTGACATATAGTAAAACCTTTTTCCCTTAGGCTAATTGATACAAACAAGAGAGATTGCTATGGCACCTCATCGACATTATAATGAAACAACATCAAACAAGACATTATGCAGGAACCTGCCATATTATAAGAGTTGCAGTTGCGCCACGTCCTTGCCACCCTTTGCTGTCATCATTCTTTTTCATTTCAGCCATTCTAGTGGATGTGTAGGAATATCACGTGATTTGAATGTGTAGCTCCCTAATGATTAATATGCTGAACATCTTTTATGTGTTTGTGTTGCATTTGAACACTTTTTGTGGGAGGGGGGTGAGTGTTCAGATCTATTGCCATGTCTGTCTTTTTTTATGGATGTTTTTTTTTTTATTGTAATACACATAACAAAATTTAAGATCTTAATCATTTTTTTAGTACGCAAACCAAATTATATCCATTAACAATGACTCCCCATGACCCTCTCCCCACAATTCCTCGCAGTCATCATTCTGCCTCCTGTCTCTGAGTTTTACTACTCCAGTACCTTACATAAGTGGAATCACACACTGTCGCTTATTTCATTGAACATAGCAGCATCCTCAGGGTTTATCCATGTTGTAGCGTGGGTCAGAATGCCCTCTTTAAATTTATTATGATTGTAGTTGACATACAATATTATATGTTTCAGCTGTACCCTGGAGTGATTAGACATTTATAGACCTTATAAAGTGTTCATCGCAATAAGTCTAATACCCACCTGACACCACACACAGTTATTACAATATTATTAACTATATTCTCTATGCTGTACTTTACAACCCTTTGACTATTTTTATAACTGCCAATTTGTTGGCAGTTATAAAAATAATCCCTTTAACCTTTTCACCGATCCCCCAATATCCCCCCTGCAATCCGGCAACCATCTGTTCTTTATAACTGAGTTTGTTTTGTTTGTTCATTTATTTTATTTTTTAGATTCCACATATCTGCAGTCATATGATATTTGTCTTTCTCTGTCTGACTTAATTTACTTAATGTAATACCCTCTAGGACCATTCATAGTGTGACAACTAATAAGATTTCATTCTCTTTCATAACTGAGTAATATTTTATTGCCTATACGTACCACATCTTTTTTATCCATTCATCTATCCATGGACACTTAGGTTGCTCCATATCTTGGCTATTGTAAATAAGGCCGCAGTGAACATAGGAGTACATATCTCTTTCGAATGAGTGTTTTGCATCCCTTTGGGTAAATACCCAGAAGTAGAATTGTCGGGTCAGTTAGTAGTTCTGTTTTTAATTTTTTTGATGAACCTCCACACCGTTTTCCACATGGCTGCCCCAGTTTATACCCACACAAGGGTACCCTTTCCACATCCTCTCCAACACCATTTGCTGATTACTCAGTGACAACCACTCTAACAGATGCGAAGTGACACCTCATTTTGGTTTTGATTTGCATTCCCCTGATGATTGGTGATGTTGTGTGTCTTTTCATCTGTCTGTTGGCCACCTGTAGGTCCTCTTTGAAGAAATGTCTATTCAGGTTCCCCACCCATTTTTTAATAAGATTGGTTTTTTTGGCATTAAGTTATGAGTTTTTTAATATATCTTGGGTATTAGCCACTTATCAGATGTATCACTGGCAGATATCGTTCCCCATTCGTTAGGCTGTCTTTTCATTTTGTTGATGGTTTCCTTTGCTCTGCAAAAACTTTCAGTTTGATGTAGTCCCATTTGTTAATTTTTTTTCTTTTATCTTTTCCCTAGGAGACATATCCCAAAAATATTGGTAAGAACAGTGTCAGCTTCCTGCCTGTGTTTCCTTCTAGGAGTTTCATGGTTTCAGTTCTTACATTTAAGTCTTTCATCCGTTTTGCGTTTATTTTTATATATGATGTAGGGAGCGGTCTAGTTTTGTTGCTGTTGCGTGTATCTGTCCAGTTTTCCCGTCACCATTTATGGAAGAGACTGTGTTTACCCCATTGCATGTTCTTGCCTCCTTTTCATAGATTAGCTGACCATATCGGCATGAGTTTATTAATGGGATCTCCATTCTGTTCCACTGATTGATCTATGTGCCTGTTTTTTTTTTTTTTGTCAAACCGTGCTGTTTTGATTATGATAGCCTTGTAATAGTGTTATATCAGGTAGCGTGCTACCTCCAACTTTGTTCTTTTTTAAGATTGTTTTGGCCATTAGAGATCTTTGCGTGTCCATAGAAATTTTAGTAATATTCTATTTCTGTGAAAAACGCCATTAATATTTTGGTAGGGATTGCATGGAATCTGGAGATTGCTTTGTGTAGTATGGACATTTTAATGATGTTAATTCTTCTTATCCATGAACACGGTATAGCTATCCATTTATTTATATTTCCTTCAGTGTCATAATTTTTCAAGTGCAGGTCTTTTACCTCAGTTAAATTTATGCTAGGTATTCTTTGTCATGCATTCGTAAATAGGACTGTTTTTTTAATATTTCTTTTGATAATTTGTTATTGGTGTATAAATACGCAACTGATTTCTGAACATTACATTTGAATCTGCTACTTTACTGAATTCATTTATTAGTCCTAATAGTTTCATAGTGGAATCTTGTAGGGTGCTCTGTATCATGGCTTCTGTAAATAATGACAGTTTTACTTCTACCTTTCCGATTTGGATGCCTTTTGTTTCTTGTCTGATCGCTATGGCTGGGACTTCTAATGCGACGTTGAATGAAAGTGGTGAAAGTAGACATCTTGTCTTATTTCTGATTTTAAAGAGAAGTGTGTTAGCTGTGGGTTTGTCACATATGGCCTGTGTTATACTGAGGGGCCTCTGACAACCGTTTTTGTCATAAATGAACACTGGATTTTCTCAAATGCTTTTCTGTGTCTGGTGATATGATCATATGATTTTTAACCTTTGTTTTGTTTTTGTGGTTTATCAATGACAGCCACTTGCAGATATTGAACCAGCTTTGCATCCAGGAATAAATCCCACCTGATTATGGTATCTTTATAATGTATTGCTAAATTTAGTTGGCTAATATTCTGTCGAAGAGTTTTGCATCTATGTTCATCAGTGATATGGGCCTATACTTTCTTTTTTGTAGTGTCTTTGTCTGATTTTGGTATCAGGCTAATGTTGGCCCTGTAATGCTGGTCCCTACTCTTCAATTTTTTGGAATAGTTTGCGAAGAATAACTATTCTTTGAATATTTGGTAAAACCAACTCGTCCAGGGCTTTTTTGGGTTGAGAGATTTTGATTACTGATTTGGCATCTGCCTGCATCTACAGGCTTGGTGGGAAGAGAGTTTAACAACGGAGCAATGGTGCCTGCCAGTGCTTTCGTCCCCAGAGAGAGTTGCCCCAACCCTTGCCCTTCCAGGCCTTGCCCTGAAGTTAGTCAATTTAGTTCCTCCTCACATGCCTGGCACTTTTCACGCTGCTGTCCCTGTGCTGGAGCTTTGAGCAGCGAGTTTGTGAGCAAGTGAGCCTGTGTGTGTGTGTGTGGTCTGTTTAACGCCTGGAGCACCTTGGTCTCCACAGCCCTTTGTTTCTCGGGGATACAATCCCTGCTGTTGATCACAGCCAGATGGTATGGGGAATCCTTTTCCTGGCGCGGATGGCACTGGTTGAGGATCCTGGTCTGGGACTGGGACCATTTCTTAGGAGGGACCTCCACAGCCGAGATAACCCTTCCATTTCTTCATCGCCAACCATGGGTGTGGGACTTGCCCATGCCACATCTCCACCCCTTCCTACCAGTCCCACTGTGGCTTCTTTATGTCCTCACAGGAATTCTGTTCAGCTGTTCTTGGGTGGTTCTCAGTGATGGTTCTTCTATAATTTAGTTTTAATTTTGATCTGGTAATGGAAGTGACACAAGTTACCTCTTTCACCATCTTAGAAGCCACTATTCCCACGTTTGTCTTAAAGTTTTTATAGTTTTAGTGCAAGTACTTTGTCACTTATAATTCGTAAATATGTTCTCCCAGTCATGCCTTGCTTTTCATTTTAGTAATAGTATCCTTTGAAGAGCATAAGTTTAAAGTTTAGATTTTCATTTTGTGAAATATTTATTCTATGCTAAGTTCTTTTATATCTTGGTTAAGAAATCTTAGCCAAACATAAAGTCATAAGAGTTTCTCCTGTGTTTTCAAGTTTTCTAGGTTTTTGGCTCTTATATGTAAGTCTGTGATTGATTTCAAGCTAATTTTTGCAGATAAAAGTTGAGGTTCATACTTTTTTTTAAATGTATGGCTATCCAGTGTTCCTGCACCATTTGTTAAAAAGGTTATTCTTTTTCTATTGCATCACCATGGTACTTTTGTTGAGAGTCAATTGAACATGTATATATTGGTTTAATACTGGGCTCTGTATTCTGTACTATTAATCATTATGTCTATGTTTAAACCAATACAATTTGTTTTGATAATAATCTGTATTATAAGCCTTGAAATCAGATAGTATAAATCCTACAACTTGGTTGTTTTTAAAAGTGTATTGACTATTCTAGTTTCTTTATATTTTACATAGAATTTAAGATCAAGTTAATTTCTACAAAAAATTATGTTGGAATTTTTATTGGAATTGAATCTGTAGATAAATTTGGGGAGAACTGACATCTTAATATTGAGCCTTTTTATTCATGAACATGATATAGCTTTCATTTTATCTGTCTTTAATTTCTCATAGGAACATCTTTTTTCAAATTTACATTTAAATAGGATATATTTTGATACTCTTCTAAATTATATATTTTTAATTTCAATTTCTGCTCTTTATGGAGTATTATAGAAATATAATTGAATCTTGTGTATTGACTTTTTATCCTACAACTTTGCTAAACTCACTTATCATTCCTAATCTGCAAGTAAAGACAGTTTTACTTCTTTCCTTCCAACTTAGAATCCTTATATGTCTTCTTGCTGCCTTTTGATTGGATACAACCTCCAGTTCAATGTTTATTTTCAGTGATTAGAGAAGACATCCTCATCTCTTTTTTGATCTTGGATAGTATTCAGCCTTTTACCACTTAGAATGATATTAGTTCAAGGCTTTTAGCATGTTCTTCATAAAGAGAAGAGTCTCTTCTGTTTCTAGTTTGGTGAGAGTATTTTTATGAATGGATGTCAGATTTAGTCATTTTTATTCCACATCTAATAGAATGACAATGTAGTCTTTCGCTTTTATCTGTTCATATAGTGAGTTTAATGGATTGATTTAAAAATACTATACTGACCTTGCATTCCAGGAATAAACCCCACTTAGTCATTAGGTATTATCATTTTTATATATTGTAGATTTGGTGTGCACATATTAAAAATTATGTCTGTTAATTTTGTTTTTTGCTTTTCATAGCAGATAATGCTGGCCTCATAGAATGTATTGGGAAGTGTTTTCTCTTTTCTACAAACATTTGTGTAAATTTTTGTCTATTTTTTCTTACCTTAGCTTTCATAATTTGTCTTTGGAGAAATTTGAGTATTTCATCTAAGCCATTGAATGTGCTGAATAACTTGTTTATAATATTCCTTTATTATCATTTTAACATTTGTAGAATCTGTAGTGATGTCTCTCTTCATTTTCCATATTGGTAATTTGTGTCTTCCGTTTTATTTCTGGTCAGAGTCACTAGAAATACATCTATTTTACTGATTTTCTTTAAGAGTCAGTTTTTGTTTTATTGAGTTCTTCTATTGCTTTTCAGTTTTGTATTTCACTTATTTTTCCTAACAAGTTTTTCCTGTTGTCTACTTATTTTGGTTTCAATTTGCTCTTCTTTTTCTAGTTTCTTAAGGTAGAGGCTTACGTCATGATTTGAAAACATCCTTTTCTAAACGTTAATGCTGTTCATATCCTCTAAACATTTATTTAAATACAGTTTTATATTTAAAAATTTTTATATTTATGTATTTACATTATATTTTAGCTATACAGAACAATTTTTGACACATTTTTATTTTCATTTAGTTTATAACAGTCTAATTTCCCAGGTAATTTCTTCTTTGACTCATTTTCCAGATATCTTTCTGCTCTTGCCTTCTGTTTGTATATAATTTTATTATTTAAGTTTACAGTTTTTGAAGTTTTGGGTGAGCATTTAATTCTGTTACATTTAATATGATTGACATTTGGGAGTTCAGATTTATCAATGTAGTATTTCCTTTGTCCCTCCTGTTTTAATTTCATTTTGCCTCTGTGAACTTGTTATAATTATATACTTTTTATTCTTTTAGTAGATAATACAGAGTATTCAACCCACACCTTGACTTATTACAGTCTTGAACGAGCTTCTGATGCTACTTTCTGTTGCTACTCATCTTTTTCCTATGTTTTGTATATTACCATGTGTTACGGGTTGAGCTATGTCCCCCTAAAATGCATATTTTGCAGCCCTAACTTTCATTTCCTTAGCTGTGACATTTGGAAATAGGATCGTGGCGTATGTAATTAGTTAAAATGAGGTCATACTGGGGTCTGTGTGTGTAGAACTGCGTGATTATGCAGCATTTTCCTGGATTCCTTTGTTTCAAAGACCATGTTTTCTTCTCTTTAGAATTTATATATATGGCTTTCTGTTGTTGAACTGACCCTAAATGTGCACATTATACTTTTAGTAGGTACTTGTTAAATGAATCAAGTGTCCAAAGTAATTAATCATGGTAACTTCTGCTGAGAGAACATATTCACGGGGGGAGTGGGAGACAAAATACCGGACTCTTAACGTCAGGAGACTTCAGGTCAAGTTTTAGCATCACTGTTTGTTACCTGTATTATCTAGGTTTTAGTTTTCTTATTATTTAACACTATACAAAAAGTATGAAATGACCTGCTCTTTCTACTGTAGAGAGAAGAGTATATATTTTAAAACATTTTAGAAACTGAGAAACTCTAATACAAAGTTTTCCTCTTATTCTAGTCTGCTTTGGGATCCTCCTGTCATTTTCAAAATTTTCATCTACATTTAAATTTTCCTTTTGTCTTTTATTAGTAGAAACCAAATATAAATATCTGTCCCAGTTGACCTCACTGCTATATGTAGTAAGAAGCTGACTCTTTGTTTAAGAGCTTCTCAGATATGCTCCCTAACTAGTTTTTCTTTTGTCCAGTATGTATTTGGAAAGGTTTTAAATACCATGCTATAAAATGGTATAATGAGAGATGAGCTTTTAGGAAACGGTGCCTTAGGCATATGACATGGTGGTGAACGATCATGTATAGAGGCTAATGTACCTATGTGTATCTCACAGAGACAAATTGCATAAGGAAAATACCATAGTTGAAAGCTAGCGGTTGATCTTACTGATAATTCCATGTCAAATAGGGGAAATATAAAATTTTTGTCATCATCATGATTCCTGACATCTTGTGAGTGTCAGTTATTGTCCTCCGTGCTGTATGTCAAGTAGCTCATTTAACCTCCAAGAACCCTAAGTTAGTAACATTTTTTCCATTTTACAGAGGACATTTGATCATTGGAGCCACTGTGATATATTTATTGAATAATAAGCAGTTGTCATTTTTTAAGGCAAAAATATTCAAATGCCAGGGATTTTACATGTCTCAATCAGTGTAAGTAAATTAAACATTAGTTCATCAGTGGAATTTCTTAACCTTCTTAAACTGTTGGAAGGGTCAGACCCAAGTAATTTCTCCCAGATTTCACCAGGGCTTTCCTTAGTGACAGTGCCTACAGCACTTGGTAGCAATAAGTAAAGGATGAAAAATATTCGAATAGTGGGAATATTAGATGAAAAGTAAAATTTTAAGTTATTTCTGATTACTTTATAATTGCCAGAATAAGTTGGTGATAGTCATCTTTTTTTTTTTTTTTCAATTTCTGAAACAATATAGTGAATATACTAATTTCAAAGCAGGGTCAAACAATTTTTTGTGAAAACTGTAATTCACCTATGTGATTGATAAAAGTGAGGTTTTAATGAGTCATTGGGTAACTCAAACCAAATAATTTTCCACCATAAATACTATCACAAACTCTTTTAAAACAAAGTAGTTCCTCCTTTTTCCCCCCTAGTGACCCAGTGGTAATGTTCTGCAGTGTTTTATGTGGAAGACCCGGATTTCATTCCTGTTCTCGTTATCTCTCTCCCTGGGGCTGCAATGAATAAAATAAGAAATAAAATCACCATCCTGCATCCTTACTGCCATGGGCTCTGCCCTTGTCAGATCTCGTAAGCTAAGCTAGATGGGCCTGGTTGGTATTGGGATAGAAGACCTCAGAGAAAGGAGTCTGTGGAACACACGCCTTCTGTGTAGCCAGTGCTTCATCTTCCTTGAACCCTTGTCTTACAGTTATTACTGCACTTTCCTCTTTATTATTTGATTGATTGGCTCGCTCTAGGAAGAAAGGGTCTTTTAAAAGTAAATGCATTTCTAGTAATTTAAATCAATGCATTTATTTTCTCTTTTCAAATTTGAAAGACTATTTAGTTTGAAAAGTGTTGGCTATATTCGCGAAGAGACAGTGTTCCAACGAGCAGTGTTTTTATTGTCTAAAAACGTACTTTCTCAGGGCCTTCTCACTTCGTCTTGGAGTTCTCTGCGAGTGTTCTTTTGTTTCTGTTTTGAGTGATAATGTTGCCTTTGTTTTACATGTGATATAATACAACACATGAAACTCTTTTTAAAACACATATAATGTAACTGTGTGAAGATTCAAAACTTGGAATTGTTTGGTTCTTCCCTTTAAAACCTAGATTACCTACATACTCTATAATTTCAATTTTTAATTTCACAGTCTCGAGTACCAAAAATTTGAATTAGGTATATGTATAGGTCTATAAATAATACATGATGCATATAATTCAGTTTTAAAAATGCACTGTTTTAACCATGAATAGGCCCAGTCTACCTACAGCTGTTCTTCCCTAAACACACACACACCTTTCATAGCTCCAGATGGTACATATGTATGCATGCACACACATACCTGTGCTCTCTAACAGATTGGTTTGAGCACTCTCTCCCTCCCTCCCTTCCTCTCTCCTTGTCCCTCCCTGCCTCCTTCCTGTCTACAAAGGAATTTTTTCTAATGACATTTTACATAGAATATCAGTATAAATATGACAGATATAAAACACTGAGCTGCTCTGATTAAGGTGGAAATAAAGGAGGTAGAGTCCTGTCCATTTGGCCTTTTCCTTACCTCATGAAGCAAGGCACCTTAAGGAAGAACCTTAAAGGTCTAAGAAATATGTCTGCCCTCCTGTTTCACATTCATCCATATGCACAAAACTTTAGTCTTTTGAAAGAGTTAAAGTAGGTAAACAGTGAACAACATAAGAACAAACAAAGTAGATTATTAGAAAATAGGTACTTGAATAGAGATAATTGGTGTGTAACTGTGAGAAAATTAAATGAAAAAAGAAGGGCACATACATTCATCAGGAAAGCAACTTCTAGAATATTGCTCCTGTTTAAAAATGTTGATTGTGACACTTAGAACTATGAACGTGGACCTGAAAAGTATTCAGCAATGACTCTTGGTGTTTTTTTATTCCACTCTTGCTCCAAACCCTCTTCATTTCTGTTTAGAATAACCCCGAACCAAAATTAAACACCCAGAGTCACAGCGGTCAGTTAAAAAATGGATGGCATATCATTCTTTATGAAATTAAAATGGTCCTTTCATTATATTATGGAGTATTCCAGAATTGATCTAATTTATAATTTAGTACCATTTAAGATAATATTCCTTCTATGTCATCAACGAATTTTCAAGGAGTAATTTTTCAAGTATTTTGGTGTTGGTCATTTTAAACCAGGCCTCTTGATCAAAATTTCAGAATACATTGATGAGATGATAAATGTTTAAAAATCGATCCTTCGAGAGGAGAGCTTCAGTTTGTAGTGTTTGCCTGTTCCAGTGGGAGTTACAGCCACCATGGCAGATCTACACTATCGCTGTGAAGTCACTGAAAGTGGAGCCGGGAAAAGAGGCACAGTAGTGGCTCACCTGGTTTCCACCTTGTAGATACGGTAGATGTGAGTATGCCCCAGGGCCTACATAATTATAAACGGAAGTACAATATTTAGAAAGTGATAACTTTTGAGCATTACCTTTTTAACATGATTATAAGTTTATATAACTTAATTTTTATGAGGGATATGTTTAACAACTGGCTCACAAAGTTTCTGAAACTTTAACTATTGGCTCTCATGAGCTGGTGTGAGGGGCTCCAGCACACCTCTGCTTGCAGGAAAATTCTGTTTCTTTGCCTTTACTATGAATGTGATTTAAACATCCTTTGTCTGTCTCCAAGATTCACTGTACTCACGCAGGTTATTTTGCCGTTTAAAGGATAGCAATATAAAGACCAGTCTGTTTCCCGCTGCTTTTTATCAAGTCGTTCTGTCTGTATTAAGTCTTCTATTATATTATTTGGTAGTCATGTAACTTGTCTAGCAGGATGGCTTTAAACCTATCAAAGTGATGATCTTTCCTGTGCCTTCAAAACAGAACCAAAAGAAGTGTGCTATGAGTACCTTCAGGTATTAGTGAGAAATCTTCAATGCTAGATCTTTATCTTCCTTAAACTGCCTGGATTCTTCTTTTTTTAAAAAAAAAAAAAAACAGTTTTTAAACTTTTTAATGTAGTTAGTTGATAATAACTGAAGTCTCCAGTGAGAGATCTCAATCTATTACTCAGCAATTAATTATTTGTATTCGTCGTTGATAATATCAGCTTGCCACTAAATATTTTCATCTTTAATACAATTGTTTTATATACGCTTCTGAAACATTTTTATATTTTCAAAATAATTTCACTGTGGCAATATTAGATCTAGAATATCTGCTGTTTCCAAAACATGAATTTGAACTTTGCCTATCAGCAAATCATATGTTTTGCTGAGTTGGCCTTTTGTATTAAAGATGTATATCACATAAATATAAAGCTTCAGGAATAAAAGGAAAACTCTTTATAAACATTGTCTCTGACTATTGTAGAATGGATAGCAGAGAAGACACCCTCATGAATTATTATATTATACACTATTAAAAGTGCATTTGAGGAGTCTCTTGATCATCATGACAGAAGAGGGCCAGTGATTTGAGAGCTCAAAAAACTGATATTTGTTCACTATCTATGTGTGTAGTATTTTTGCTTTATTAAAATCTTATTTCAAGTCCATTAAAAAATCACCTTCCAAAGATATTAAGCTATTTTTGAGATCCTTTTAGAATTATAACTTGATAACATGAGAGTACAAAAAATGTCAAATCTCTCATTTGTTCCAAATTTCCAACTTCAAGCCCTTCCCCATCAGGGTCTATGAGAAGTCCTGTCATTCTTCGGGACACAGCCCCTTTCCCAGTGGTCTCTCCAAAAAGAAGACAGTCTGGGGGTGCTGCTTAGGTGCTTACCTGAGAATGCCCTCTAAGTCCTTCTGAAGGGAGTCTGCTCCTGCTCAGGCCAGTGTGGTGTCTGAATTCTTGACATAGAAAAGACCCTCAGGCAACTAACTGCCCTTCCCCATGCCAAGCCAAGTACAGGACCTTGCTGCCTCCCAGGCTGCCTGCGAGAACAAATGTGCAGTCACTGCTTCCAGCCACTCTTCACACAGCACCAGAGAATCCACAAGCCTCCCTTCCCTTCCCAGTTTTAGGAACTCTTTCACCACCACCCCGCAAATTATCTCTGTTTCTTTCTTCAACTGTCCCATTTATACTTAGATTTTTCCCCCCACCCTTTTCACACACAAATGGAACTTAACCGGCTTCGGTAAGCACTAGATAGTTCTAAAGGAGGATACATTTCTTTTAAGCAGTAAAAAGTAAACAGTATAGCAGATTTTCATATCCTGCTATGTTAAATTCTTATCCCGAAGTTTTCTGAGTGGGAAAAGAGAAAATAATCACAGTCCTGACTCAGAGTTTTACAGACTAAGATAAGCGAAAGAACAAAATAAGAAACTGTACCTTTCTGTTGACTAACATATGTACACGAGATTTATGTTTGTATATATCACATTCATGCTATATTTGAGAACGTAAATGAAGACAATACTATGAGAATTAAATGAAATAAATACATAAAAGTGGCAGACTTGGCAGTCCTTCAATAAATATTAGTTTAATCTTAATGAGGTAATGTGTAAAAGAATTTTTCTAATGGATTTATGGTTAAGGTGGGTGTTGGCATGTTTTATTCAGTGACTAATGCTCTCTCTTGCTATCTTTAGTTTTAAGTCTTTCAAAGATTGTTTCATAGATAGCTTGAGAAACTTTAACAGTCATTTTTCTTGTGATGGCTATTTAACCTTTTAGTTATAAATTTATCGTTTTTGTAGAAACTTTCTACAGTGGAAATAGTTTACAGTCCATTTGAAGAATGCCAAGATAATATTAATAATTAAGTCTTTATTATTATTATTATTATTATTTTTAAAGCCTACAGCTCCTGGTCTTCCTAGGTGGTCTCCCATCCAAGCACTAACCAGGCCCAACCCTGCTTTAGCTTCTAAGATCGGGCATGGTCAGTGTGGCATTGCCATTAATAATTAAGTCTTTTAAAGTGAGTCCTTTGTTAAGCCTGACGACTACCACACCGCCTGCTTGCTTTTGCCTTGAATCTTATTACATCAGCGTTGCTTTGAAATCTGAGAGCGCTTTCCACTTCCTGACAACTAATACGCTGCTTGTATTAGTCAGACGTCATATCACTGATTAGCCGAATACTATTTCCCGTCTCTTTTTCCTGTCTCTCTAATGCACCACTTCTGTCTGAGTAGGATTATGACATTATATAAAACATACTTAACTAAATTAGGTTTTTTTTTTTTTGCAAGTGGAAGGAGATCATAGAAAAGATGAATCACAGTATATGAAATGCTTTCTAAAAGTGAAATTTTTATATTTAAAAAATAACTAGGTATACTATTGAGAGACTTTTTAAAACATCTACATTTGTTTCTGGTCTTCCTTTCACAATGTGGGGGTTTTTTCCTGTCTTCAGAAGTTTTAAATTTTTGTGTGTGTGTTTTGTATTGTTTCCCTTACATCCAGTTTTAATATGAATAACTATTTTTAGAAAAAAACCATATAATTCTTGTATTATGATTGCCTCGTCGCTAATGTGTGCTGCTCCTGCACCCCACTGTAAACCTCCTGATCGGAGGTCCATGCCCTTTTTACTTTATACCCAATGTAGCGTCTCTTTATAGAGTAAATGTTAATTGAATTGAACTCAGTTGTTGAGTTAAACTGATCCCACGAATTAACTTCACTCCATGACTCAATACCCATTACATATCTTGTCCTGTTTTTTTTATCTTTCAAAGGACAGTTGTATTTCCATTATTTTAAAGTTTCTGGGAGTATCTCACCATATTCTCAACAGGGGCAGGACTGACTTATTTTGATACTGGATTAGATTCAAGTTGCTGGACCAGAAAAGCAGTTTTACAGTGCCAGTCTTTTTAGAAGAGATAGTCTGATACAACAATATGGTGAATATTAAGAAAATAATAACTTCCTCTGCCTAATAAAATGCCCACCAGGTCAAAATATTTTCCTGGTTGCTAATTTCTTCCTTTGTCATGTGGATCAGACTGCTTTCATAAATGTGATCAGTGTGTTCTCTCCCATGCTTAATCTGCATGCTAAGTTAAATTACATGCAGAAGACCCTTTATGAATATACTTTGACAAAATTTTTTCTGATGACTCAGAGTTACAATAAAGAGTGAATTCTTGGAAGAAAGACATGTTGAGATAAGACATTTCAAAAGCACATTCAAGATAAGATGGTAGAATTGTGTCTAGCTTCTAGAACATAGTGGGAGGATGCGATGAGATGAGGCTGGAAAGACAGGTAAGTAACAAAATGTATACTTTTTTTAATGTCAGGCTAAGAGGTTTAGATTTTAAATTATGTAGTAAGGAATTTTTGGACTTCAAGCTGGAAGGAGTGAGGTGTTGATGTGCTCTGTTTTATAAAGATAACTATAAACGCAATAGACAAATTGGAGTGAGAGCAGAAAAGACAAAATTGGAGAAATTATACAGAATTAAAATTCAGGTTTGCCTGTAAACATAGCTTACAAGTAAATAGTGGAGCCAGAACTCATGATCTGATACTAGGATGAACATGCTGTCTACCCCTCCCCCCCCCACACACACAATATAAATATATTGTTATAAGTATTTATATGGCTATTAGAGAGAACCGTGTCTTTTCATTTTTACATCCCAATGTCTACACAGTGCTTAAAAAATCAGTGGATACTTCATTAAGTCAGTCAACAAATATTTATTGAGCACCTACTAGGCATTGTGCTAGGGTCTGCGTATGGTTCAGCTCTAGTACATATCACCATATTTCCCAAGTAATTATAACCAGTTCACACATCCATTAGCAGTTAATGAGCGTTCCTGTTGCTCTGCATCCCTCCCAACACTTGGTATTATGTCTTTCTTCATTTTAGCTCTTCATAGAAGACATTTTTTAAGTTTTTAAATGTTAAGGAGAAATTTGCAATTCAGTAGCATTTAGTTTATTCAGTGTTGTACAACCACCACCTCTGTCTCGCTCCAAAACATTTCATCACCCCCAAAAGGAAACTGTACCCATTAAGCAGTTGCTCCCCATTCCCCACCCATCCTCACCAGCTCATAGCAACCACTGATCTTCGTTCTGTCTCTGTGGATTTACCTATTTTGGATAGTTTCTTATAAATGAAATCATTTGTTTCTGACTTCTCTCACTTTGCATGTTGCGATGTTCTTTCACGTATCAGTTCTTTTTATGGCTGAATAATATTTCATTTTATGTATGTACAACAATTTGTTTATCCGTTCAACTGATGGACATTTGGGTTGGTCCTGCCTTTCGATCCTGAGAATGTTGCTGTAATGAACATGTGTGTACCTGTATTTATCTGAGTACCTGTTTTCAGTTTCTTTGAGTATATGCCCACGTGGAGTTGCTGGGGCATAGGTAATTCTGTGTTCAGCTTTTTGAGGAACCCCCGGTCTCTTTTCATAGCGGCCGAACCATTTAGCATTCTCACCCGCAATGTACAGGATTTTTCACACATCCTTGTCAACACGTTTTATTTTCTCGTCGTCTTTGTTGTTATAGCCACGTTAGCCTGTGCAATGGTAAGTTATTGTGGTTTTGATTTGCGTTCCCCTAATGACTAATAATATTGAGCATCTTTTCATGTGTTTCTTGGCCATTTACGTCTTTTTTGGAGAAATGCCTTCTTTTGAATTGAGTTGCTTGTCGTTTTGTTAAGTTTATCATGTTTAGCATGTTAGTCCCTTATCAGATATATGATATTAAGTTCATTATATATTCAGCATACTGGACCCTTATCAGCTATATGATTCACAGATATTTTCTCTTATTCTGTACAATTTCTTTTCACTTTCTTAAAAATGTTCTTTCATGAATAAAACTTGAATTTCGATGAAGTCCAGTTTATCTGCTTTTTCATTTGTGGCCTTTGGTACCACAACTACAATCCATTGTCAAATTCAAGGTCATAAATTTTACCCTTTTGTTTCCTTCTATGAACTTTATGGTTTTAGTTCTTACATTTATCAATCCATTTTGTATTAATTTTTGTATATTATGCAAGTTAGGAGTTCAGCTTCATTCTTTTGCGTGTTACATATCATTCTCAGCACAATTTGTTGAAAAGGCTGTCCTTTCCCCATTAAATGGCCTTGCACTTCTGTCACAAATCGTTTGGCTGTATGTGCAGGGGTCCATTTCTGTTTCAAGATTGTTTTGGCTATTCGGATTGCTTTGAGATTCAATATGAATTTTAGGATGAATTTTCCTATTTACATGAAATGTCATTGGGATTTTGAAGGAGACTGCATTGAATCTGTAGATCGCTTTGGTAATATTTGCATTTAATAATATTGTCTTCCAACCCATGAACGTCCATGTCTTTCCATTTATTTATGTCTTTTCTAATTTCTTTCAACAATACTTTTTAGTTTTCATCATACAAGTCTTTTCACTTGTATGATGAATTTCTAAGTATTTTCTTTTTGATGCTATTATAAAGGAATTGTTTTCATAATTTCCTTTTCAGATTGTTCATCATTAATATAAAAAAAAAATCCAACTGAGTTTATGTATTGATTTTTTATCCTGCTATAGTGCTGAATTCATTTATTCCAACAGGATTTTTTGTGAGATCTTTACAGTTTTTTTACGTATAAGATGATGATGTCTGCAAACAGAGGTGATTGTTCTTCTCCCTTTGTAATTTGGATGCCTTTTATTTCTTTTTCTTATCTAATTGCATGGCTGGAACTTTCAGTATTAGTGTGAATAGAAATGGAAAAAGTGAGTCTTTTTTTTTTTTTTTTTTTTTTAGCTCAGAGGAAAAGCTTTTCTACTTTTACCATAGAGTGTGATGCTAGCTGTGGTTTTTCTCATATATACGACTTTTATTGTGTTGAAGTCATTTCCTTCTATTCCTAGTTTAAATGTTTTTATCACGAAAAGATAACGAATTTATGAAATGCTTTTTCTGCTCTATTGAGATGATTCCGCCCTCCTTTATTCTATTATTGTGACGTATTATATTGAGTGATTTTCTTCTGTTGAACACTACTTGCATTCCTAAGTCCCACCTCCTCATGATGTGTAATTGTGTAGATGTGCTTTTGGAGTTGGTCTGCAAGTATTTCATTGACGATTTCTTCATGAGTATTCCAAAGGTGTATTGGTCTGTAGTTTTCTTACGGTGTTTTTGTCTGGCTTTGGAATCAGAGTAATACTGGCCTCATAGAATACATTAAGAAAGTATTCCTTCGTTAGTTTTATGGAAGAGTTTGAGAAGGATTGGTGATAATTCTTTAAATGTTAGTAAAATTTGCCAGTGAAGTCATCTGGTTATAGACTGGCCCAGTATTTATAGAACTTAGATTATTTATCCCTCTGTTGTAATTTAGGAAATAATGGAGAATATTTATGGTTTCTTATTTTTAAATACATAAATTCTTATTTTACAATATTTAAAACCCTCTTAATCTGTAATCATTTCTCTTTATCATCTCTAATGTTAATTTATTTGGGGCCTGGGTTGGTTAATTTTGTCCTTAGTGGCAAAGAACCAGCTCATGACTTGATTTAGTTGTTTCTAATTTCATTAATTTCTACCTCTGTCTTTGTTACTTTTTCTTACTATCTTCAGTTTTTTTGTGTTGAATTTTTATCTCATTCTAATTAATACATTTGAGACTATAAATTTTCCTCTGAGTACTATTTTGACTGCACCCATAAATTTTTATATAGTGTTTTTTCATCTTTATCTCTATAGCTCTTTTTCCTGTAGGTTCTAAAAAAAAAAGTGCAGCTTGCTGCCAGATTTTCATTTAACATCACATGTAGGAATGCTAAGTTTTCCAGGATCTGACATTTTCAGTGATCGAAAATTACTATATTTTGTAAGTGGGAATGCCACCACTAAAAACAAAATGCTATAGGTAGAAGGATGTCAGTCGTTCCCAAAGACTATTGATAAACTAGAGTGATGCAAACATAATAAAAATGGGATATTTCATGGCAAACTTTGGGGGTAAGGTTAGGACTGTAATCCACAAGTTATCTTGGGGTAAACGCTGCAGCCACAAGTGCCACTGGTGAGGCCACTGGTGAGTATTCTCATGGTAAACAGGAAAAGAGTTAATTCTGCATTTTTATTTTCCCTGAGTTATTTTGGAGAGTTTTATAAAATTTTTAAATGGTTTTGTTATTTTTGGTTCTTTTGTTATGAATACCTTTTTCATTGCTACATAGTCAGGGTGTGACATAGAAGGTCTTAGAATATATCAAGATTTTCTTTGTTACCTAGAAAGTCTTAGAATAGTTCTGTGTCTTAGAACATATCGAGATTTTCTTTGTGACCTAATACTTGATCAACTTTTGATAAATGTCTCATACTTAAATTTTAAGTCCTTTTATTTATTATAATTGAGTTCTTAGCTCCAATGTATTTAAAATCACAGTTAATTCTTATCTCCTTACCTCGAAATGTTGGAGTGCCTTAGAGCTTTACCTTTGAATTCCTCTTTTTTCTCTGCAGCCATTTCCAAAATGATCTCATCTCATCTCATAGTTTTAAATCCCATCTTTATACTGATGACTCCCAGATTTATATCTGTACATGGGACTTCTTTCCTGAGTTTCAGAACTATTTATTCAACTGCTTGCTTACGTCTACTTTTGTGTCTAACAGGCGTCTCCAACTTAACGTGCTTCTTTCTCTCAACTCTCTTTTTGACTCTTGTCATTCCAGTTTTTTCCCTCTTAATATTTTTAAGGTGCATACTCTGTTTCTGTTTTTAGTGATTACTATAGGAACTGTAATATTTATTATGAACTCTTTTTCTGAAAAATATGAAGACTTTGGAACACTACTCTTTTAATTATTCCTTCTTGATTGTTATATTAATGTATTTTAATTCTGCCTTTTTCTAACACTTAAAGACATCACTATTATATATTTACTTTTTTTGTTTTTGCACTTTTCAGTAATCAAGTCTTCTTATCAATCATATTTTCTATTAGGAATCATTTTTTTCCAGAGGTTCATCCTTTACATATCACTTTACTTAGGGACTATTTGTGGGAAAACTCTTATTTTTGTTTCTATGAACTCTAAGTTGACATTACCTTTTACTAGCACATTGGTATTATTTCAGTGTCAACTGTCAGTTTAATTGTTCCTCCTTTGAATATAATCTGTCTTCTTTACCTCCTTTGTTTTTTTAAAAGAACTTTTTATTTTTCTCCATTTTCACCATTACATGTCCTTTTATTCACTCTTCTTGCGAGTTGTTGGGACTATTGAGTAGGGGATTAGTGCTGTTTTCAGTTGTAGGAAAACCTTAGTTATCTCCTCCTTATATCATTACCATGTCTCTTGTCTGCCTCGTCCTAAGGCTCTTTTAGATATTTGTTATACTTTTTCATTCTATATCCTATATCATAACCTCTCTCATATTTTTCATACCTTCATCCCTTTGAGCTTCATTCTGGATGGCTTTTTCTATCTTCCATTTCACTGTTCTCTTTACAGCTATATCTAATCTGCCGTTTGACCTATCCAGAGTTTTATATTTCAATTTAAAATTTTTTATTTCCTAGAGGCTTGACTTGGTACTTTTTCAAATCTTTTTGATAAAGACATAGTTTTCTAATTCCTGTGGGTATTTTCACAGTGATCTTTTATTTCTTTAAACAGTTGTTTTATAATTTTTGTGTAACAATTCTAATATTTAAAGTTTTTATGTCTCTCCTGTTTGTTTTTTCCTGCAAATTCTCATGTGCCTAGCAGTTCCCGCCCCGCCCATTATTGTTATTATTGAAAGCTGACCTTTTCTTAGGAAATTCTTGAACTCTTTCAGGCATTAGATAGATGTGCTTCCTTCCGGGTACCTGGTGACCATGACACTGCTAGCACAGTACCACTTCAAACTGAATTCAGGTCCTGGAACCCCTTTGGATTGCCCAAGCAGTATACATTTGGGCTTGAAATTTTGGTGAGAGACAGCTCATCATCACAGATTCTCTGGAGCCTTTTATCACCACCCTAGGGTGCTCAGTGCCCAGGTAACATATTTCTTTGCAGTCCCGTGTGAATGGGGGTATGTGGTGGATATTCTTCTCCGTAAACGGAGGGTTATGGTCCCTAATAGAAATCCCAGTTTTAGTGGGGGCAGACTTTCCACATTGTATGGACTCTGGAGTTTATTTCTGTTCCCAAAGCTCCAGGTCCTGTGAGATTAGGGTTTTGCCTTCACTTAGATTTTAAATGATAAAATCCTTACTATCTTGTGAGTTCTTCAAATATTTTATATATGCATTATAGATGTTACTTCCCAGCAACAAGGATGATCCAGATACCTAGTCAATGATACTAAGGAAACTTTACATTTCTGATGTCTATTTCCCATACCAAATTATCTTTACCAGAGCCTGAAATTATATTTTTAACAAAATTGAGATAACATTGGTTAATAACATGTGTTTGGGGTATAAAATTCTATAATACATCATGTGTATATAGCATTAGATGATCACCACCCAAAGTCTGTTCTCCTTCCATCCCCACATATTTGACCCCTTTACCTTCTTAATCCTTCCCCCACCCACATTCCCTCTGGTAACCACCAAACTTGTCTGCGTCTATGAGTTCATTTGTTTTGTTGTTTTCTCTTTTATGTCTCATGTCTGAGTGAAAATGATACAGCTCTTGTCCTTTTCTGATTTATTTCACTTAGCATGATACTCTCAAGATCCATCCATGTAGTTGCCAATAGCAGTATTTCGTATTTTTATGGCTGAATAGTATTCCATTGTATATATGTACCACATCTTTATCCAGTCATCCATCAAAGGACACTTGGGTTGTTTCCATGTCTTGGCTAAAATGAGTAAGGCTGCAGTGAACATGGGGGTATGTATATCTTAAATGTTTTTAAATTTTTCAGGTAGATGCCCAGAAAAGGGATTGCTGGGTCATGTGGCAGCTCTATTCTTAATTTTTTTGGAAACCTCTTACTGTTTTCCATAGTGGCTGAATGAATGTCTGTTCCCACTGGCAGTGTGCGAGGGTTCCTTTTCCTCCACATCCTTCCCAATGTCTATTTCTCATCTTATCGGTAATAGCCATTCGAACAGGTACGAGGTAGTGTCTCATTGTGTTTAGATTTTCATTTCCCTTAGCTAGTGGAGGTGAGCCTTTTTTCATATATCCGTTGGCCATTTCATGTCGTCTTGGAAAAAATCGTCCGTTCAGATCCTCTGCCCATTTTTTAATTGGACTGTTTTGTTGTTGAGTTCTTTATATATTTTGGTTATTAGCCCCTCATCACAGGGATCATTTGCAGGTATCTTCTCCCATTCATTTGGTTTGCTGATGGTTTCTTGAGTCTTTGAGTTCATTTTTGTGCGGGGTGGCTGCTGTCACTCTTTTACCTGTGGCTCACTGGTTTTCCCAGCACCATTGATTGAAGAGGCTTTCCTTTCTCCATTGTATGTTTTTCTCTCCTTTGTCGAAAACTAGTTGTCCGTGTATGTGTGAATTTATTTCTGGGCTTTCGCTTTCTTCTCTTGGTCTGTGATCTGTTTTTCTGCCAATGCCATTCTAATTTGACATATTATAGATCTGCAATAAAATGTGGAGTCAAGGAGTGCGATACCTCTAGCTTTCTTCTTTTCTCTCAGATTGCGTTGGCTATTTGGGGTCTTTTGTGGGTCCATACAAATTTGGTGATTTTTTTTCTATTTTATTGAAAAATGCCATTGGAATTTTGATAAGAATTGTATTAAATTTGTACATCGTTTTATGTAACATGGCCCTTTACATTGAGTCTTCTAATTCCTGAATACAGGAAATCTTTACTTTTTTGAACAGCGTCTTGTAGATTATAGGTCCTTCGCTTCCTTAAAGTTGATTCCTAGGTATTTTATCTCCTTTTTTGTTGCAGTTGCAAATGGAATTGTTTTATTTTTCTGATATTTCGTTGTTAGTATATAGGAGCACAACAGATTTCCGTATGTTGATTTTGCACCTTGCAACTTTACTGTTTTTGTTTATTGTTTGATAGTCTTTTAATGGAGTCTTTAGAGTTTTCTATATGTGGAATTGTGTCATCTGCAAGAAGTGACAGTTTTGTTTGTTCATTTCCAATTGGATGCCATTTATTTTTTGCCTGATTATTGGCTAAGACTTCCAGTATTATGTTGAATAACAATGATTACAGTGGACATCCTTGTCTTATTCCTGATCTTGGGAAAAGCTTCCAGTTTTTCACCATTGAGTATGATATTAGCTGAGGGTTTGTCATATATGGCCTGTATTATGTTAAGGTACTTTCCTTTTATACCCATTTTATTATTTTAATCAGAAATGTTGTATCTTGTCAAATGCTTTTTCAGCATCTGTTGCTATGATTTTTCCTTTGTTGATGTGGCATATCACTTTGATGGATTTGCATACGTTGAACCACCCCTGTGTCCCTGGAATGAACTCCACTTGATAGTGATGTATTATATTTTTGATGTATCATTGTATTCAATTTGCTCATATTTTGTTTAGAATATTTGCACTATATTCGTCAGAGATTTGGGACCGTAATTTTTTTTTTTTTCTGTGTTGTCCTTGCCGGGTTTTGGTATCAGAATAATGTTGGCCTCATAACATAATTAGGAAATAGTGTCTCTTCTTCAGTTTTTTGGAAGAGTTTGAGAAGGACAGGTATTATAACTTTTTTGAATGTGTGGTAGAATTCACTAGTGAAGCGATCTGGTCCTGGACTTTTGTTTTTGGTGAGGTTTTTAATGGCTATTTTGATTTTCTTACTGTTGATTAGTCTGTTCAGATTTTCCATTTCTTCATATTCGTCTAGGTGGGTTATATATTTCTAAGTTGTTCATTTCTTCTAGGTTATTGAATTTGGTGGCGTATAGGCTTCCATAGTGTCCTTGTATATCTGTGGCGTCCATTTTAATTTCTTTTACATCTGATTTTGTTTGGATCTTTTTTTCCTTAGCCAGAGGTTTGTCAATTATATTTATCTTTTTGAGGAACCAGCTCTTTGTTGCACTAATGTTCCCACTGTCCTTTTCTCTTTTTTGTTTAATTCTGCTCTGATATTTATTATTTCCTCCTTCTGATTTTGGGCTTTCTTTTTCTAGTTTTTTTAACACGAAATATTAGATTGAGACTTATCCTGTTTTTTGAGGTATGCCTATAAGCCTTGTTTCTCCTTCATATCTAAAGGATAACTTTGCTAGGTATCCTATTCTCGGTGGTTTTCTCTTTATATTTTGTAAATATAATTTCACTCTCTCCTAACTTGTAGGATTTCTGCTCCAAAGTCCAATACTAATCTATGGGATTTTTTGTAGGTCATTGTCTTTCTCCTGGCTACCTTGAGAATTCTTTGTCATCAGCTTTTGAGCTCTTTAATGTCATGTGCCTTGGAGAAGCTCTTTTCATTGAGATGATGGGGTGTTCTGTGTGTCGGATTAAGGCTCCAGCTCTTTTCATAGGTTTGGGAAGTTCTTGATTATTTGAATAAACTTTGTTTCCTGCTCCATCTCTTCTTCTGGCATACTTATTATGTTCCTCTTTCTAATGGAGTCAGCATTCTTCCCCTAAGTTCGTTGAGCAACCTTGTCTCTTTTTAGTTCTTTTTCTAGAGTTTTTTCCTATTTTATTCGGACATGCTCTCTTGTCTCCTCATTTTGGCTGACTCACTGTGTTTTTTTTCTGTGTATTAGGTAGATCTGCTACGTCTCCCGGTCTTGACAGAGTGGCCTCCTGTAGTAGGTGTTCTGTGAGTCCCAATGACACAGTTTCTCTGGTTACCTGAGCCAGGTGCTCCAGGGGTATCTCTTGTAAGGATTTGCTGTGCTTTCCTCATGTGGCTGAGCCTTGATTGCTGTCGGCATGTCAGTGAGAGATGGTCCCTAAGGCCACCTGGCTGACCCCATGGAGACAGGCATGTTAGTGGGGTTCCAGTGTCAGCTGAGTCCACCTTGTGTGGTGCTTTGAAGTCGGCCACCTGCTGTGCTGGTTCTGCAGCCTCTTGGGAGAGGCTTCCTTGCACGTCAAGGTCAGCTGCTGCTTGTGCTTAGTTTGGACCCACCTGTTAGTAGCAACAAAGTGATCTGTAGTTGGTTTCTGCTTGTCCTGGGCTTGGAGGCTTTGGGGAGAGGTTATGCTGTGAACTGAGGCCAGTCGCTGCTTGTGTTGGGCTTGTGACCGCTTAGCAAGAGGAAGAAATCAAGCCGAAGCCAGCTGCTGCTTGTCTGGGTACCTTTGAGAGATTTTAGGAAAGTTCACATCGTGAACCGACTCCACCATCTGGACCAAAAGTCAATAGTAGACCTTTGAAATAGCATTTCATTGGAGAATCACTCTTTCCTAAAGTATTTTCTAACAAATTCATCTTAATCAATCTTTCCCTTAATTCTTATAGCACTATTTCTCTACCACTTAATCATACACTTGGGTGTATAGTGCCTTCAACTTTCTAGCATTTTGTTGGTAGTAATTTTTTTCAATTTAACAAAACTTGCTAATTGCTATATGGAAAACAGTGTGGGTGATACAATCATAAATAAGACATACCTAATTTCGTCCTTAATATTAGCTAATTAAGTGGCTATTATGTACAAGGTACTGTGCTATATGTACACTTTATGTCTAACTTATTTAATCCTCACAGCAATCCATATGGCATATGTTTACTTTTCCTCATTTTGTACAGGAGAAAACTGAAGTACAGAGAAGTAAAAACTTTTAGCAAATTAGTTAGCTAATAAATGACACAGCTATGATTCAAACCCACTTTAATAGCTTCAGAATCTATGTTCTTAACCACTACCTTTATATCGTCCAGTTGAAAAGGTAAGACAAGCTAATAAGCATATTTTGAAATATATTCTAAGAGCTTTGGGAGAGGCTCAGAGTACTTGTACAACTCAGCAGATGGCAGGATTACTTCCACCCTGGGGGGGGGGAGGCTTTATGAAGGATTTGGATGTAGGGTGGGGAGATACATTCCAGAGAGGAGCTTGCCTGATATAAAGCATTCTTGAGACAAGACTGTTCACAGCATATTACCAGGAACAGTGAGTAATGTGGTTTAGCTGTGACAAAGGATACTTAAAAGGTTGCAGTCAAATCATAGATTTTGAATGTGAGAATAAGTTGTTTAAATCATTTTATCAGTAGTGCAATGATATTAAGTCTGTATCTTAGAAATGTTTCACTATAATGATGTCTAAGGTCAAAGGGAGGAGAGAAGGGCTGGTTAGAAAGTTATTGCAGTGGTCCAAATAAGAGAGAATGAAACCCCGAATTATGAATATTTAAGATTTGTCAACTGATTGGCTATACAGGGTGGGCGTGGAGGACTAAAAATGGCTACCAGGTGATTGGAAGAGTCAGGTACCATTGAGCTCAGTTAGGAGGTGATAGTTTTGGAGATATAATCATTTTGAAACATGCCAAGTTTATGGTGCCAGTGGAAACAAACATCCGGCAGACAATCAGAATATAGAATATAAGAGGATCAGAATTACAGATTGCAACTATTGGCATAAATTTAACAGCTAAAACCAAGGAAACATTTAGGGGAAAAACATCGGGGGCCACAAGGAAAATCAGAACCACCAAAGGAATATCCTTCCAGAGAACTGGGAGGCTTAAGATAAGTGAGAAAGTAAAATATTGCAGAGAGGTCAAATAAGTGTGGCAAATGTATCAGCCACACTTAGGAACTCTAGGTGGTGAGAACATGAGTGTTTATGCTTATACTTTGCCTTACGTATGCCATTTTATTCCTTTACCTGAGATTCTTATTCTTCTTTGCTTCCTGTCATTGGCTGTTCTACTTTAAATCACCATAGCACATGGAAATCAGATTAACCATGGTATCTACATATGTTGCATAGATACAAATAAAGTGAGGATTATTACGTGGTAGACATAACCTAGCAACGTAAAAGACCGGGCTGATACGAATGCGGCCCGCCCTCTGCTACCAAAGGATGGAAGGCAATCCAGTTTTAGTGCCAACAACAACAGCTCAAAACTATAGTCATAAGCAGCAACTGGCACCACAAAATCAAGCCTCAGTGCCAGTTTTCATACCTGCTTGAGGCAAAAACTATTCTCTAGGGTTCACAGGCAGCTGGCATTGAGCCTCTCGCGTAAAACCCAGTCTCAGGGGCTGCCTGCCGCTCTGTGAGAGGGAGGAGAGCTCCGTGGTCAGAGGCAGGCGGCGCTAAAGCCCTCGGGCCTGACGGAAGCCTGCAGAACCTGGGCTCTGCCACAGCGCTTAGGGCTTTGGGGAGGCCCGTTGAGGGGAATTTTAAAAACCTCAGTGAAGAAGTGCACACTAAAGCGTTAAGGGTAGCCAACAAAGAAGAAAATGGCATTCTAGGCACAGAAGAAAACCAATTTGATGGAGGCCATAAAACTGACTAATCTTAACATAAATGGTTAAAGATAAAACCATAATGAAAGAACATGACAGGACAAGAGAAGAAGAGAACTTCTAGAAATAAAATCTACACAGAGTTCTGTTGTTTGTGGTTGGACTAAACTGCTGAAATAAGAATTAGATGGTCGGATCGCCCAGAATGCAGAACAGAGATAAGGATGGGAAACAGTTATGTTATACTTTCCCATTTTCTCTAATGACAAAAAAAAAAAAATGGGAGTTGCAATATTTAATAAAATAATGGCTGAGAGTTTCCAGAATTGACAAGACAATCCTGATATTCAAGAAACACATGATGTTCTAAACAGAATAAAACAATCTACATCTAAACAAACCATGGAGAGACTGACCATTAAAGCAAATAGAAAATCCTGATGCCAGTTAGGCCATCAATTATCTTTTCAATCTGCAACGAAAGATACCAGAGAAAGTAGAAAAATATCTTCAAAGTGCTGAGAGAAAATAATTGTCAACTTAGCATTTTACATCTTCTTGAAGTTGAAAATAAAAGATATTTTCAGACCCTTACTTTGAAGGCTACTGAAGGAGCTTATTCAGCTAGAATATTGAACACAGAAGGATGGATAAGGCAGCAAGAAAAAGCTGTGTCTAAAAAAGTAAACATTCTGATCAATTTTAAGCATTGACTATAAATTACTGTAATGATCATGAATTTGGAGGGGGTTAAAAACAAGCTGAAACTAAAATACGTGATAGCAATACTGAAAAGGAGAAGGAAATCATAAAGATCCTAAAATGGTTTTTTTCCTATGAAATGAGAGGATAGAGATACTGATTATCCACTAATAAAACTAGCTGTATAACTTTCAAACCAATAGATGAAGAGGAAAAACTTGAGCAATAGACTGTAGGAAAAGAAAACACATGGTAAATAAAAAGTATAAATTAAATAGGTCCAAATATTTCAATAATCACAATAAATGAAAACAGACCTAATTGAAAAACGAATACAAAATACAGCCACATATTATTTGTAAGAGAGACATCTAAAACAATGTCACTGTAAGATTGAAAGTTAAGGGATAGAAATAAGAATCCTGACTCAATATTTATACATCTAACAACATAAATTTACAGATGGCAAAAAATATATACACAATTACCACACTTTTGAGGACCAGGGAACCTCTATCTTATAAATACTCTAAGATATGTAGAAGAAAAATTCCCAAAGCTCTTTTATGAGACTAATATAAATCTTAATTTGAAATGTGTATTATGAAAAAGGAAAAGTTAATGTTGCATACTGAGTTATAAAAACTTGTTTTCCACAATCTTAGATTTGCTTTAAAATAATATAGGGGGAAGTAGATGGTGGATCCATGAAATAAGATTGCTCATGTATTTGTTGAAGCTGAGTGATGGGTACAGGAAGATTTATTAATCTACTATTTACATGTTTAAATTTCTTCATCTTAGTTTTTTTAATTGTCACAAGTAAGTATTAGTAGAATTCATTATTATACCCAACTGCTGAAATGTAAAACCTTTTATGCGTACTAGTAAAATACTTGACGCATTCCTTTAAAAATCATGAACATGAAAGTAATACATTTCCTCCCATTCAACATCACCTGGAGATCAACTTCATAAAAAGTTACTCATTTGCTCTGAGACATTAAGGCCAAAAAAAATACGGTAACTTTCCTGAGTTTCTGGTCTATTAATTAAGTACAAATGTAATACCTACCTAGGAACATGGAATGTAGACAATTTAGTTGAGCTGCCCTCAGCCGAGCCCAGCCTAGATCTGTCATCTCTGCGTGTTCCACAGACTCAGGTCATAAATAAATGCCTGTTATTTTACACACTGAGATTTGCACTTGTTTGTTTTGCAGTAATAACAAATACAAAAGGCAAAGAAAATTTAGGTTTTGCCAAGTATGTGAAAGAAAAACAGTAACTTCTCATTGCCGTTGATGGGAAAGTAAATTGGAGAACAGTCTGGCAAACTTCAGCTGTAAAGTTGAAGGTGCTCATATCTAATCAGGAATTTCACTTCTACATATATATATACACTAGAGAAACATACACACATAGATGAGTCATTTAAAAGATATTCGTTACAGCATTCTAATAGTGAAAAATTGGAAAAAATCTAAATGTCCATCAATAAGAGGAATAAATGGGTAAATTATGTAGTTATACAACGTGTAGAGAGTTGAATGGTTCCCTCCGAAAATTCATGTCCACCCTGAATGTGATCATACTTAGAAACAGGTTCTTAATTAAAATGAGATCATACTGAATCAGGATGAGCCCTAAATCCAAGGATTGGTGTCCTTATAAAAAGAGAAGACACACCAAAATACCAGGGGGGAAAGTCCATGGCAAGATGCAGCAGAGACTGAAGTGATTCAGCTACAAGCCAAGGAACACCAAAGATTCCTGGCATCCATCAGAACAGACTCTCCCTCAGAGCCTCCAAAAGGAATCACCCTGCTAACACCTTGATTTCAGACTTCTAGTCTTCTGAACTTTGAAAGAATAATGCTGTGTAAGATACCCAGTTTGTGGCAATAATCTTATGGCAGCCCTAGGAACTAATACATAACAAATACTGCATAGGAGTTAAAATGATGAACTAGTCTACAGCCATGCCACCCTGAACGCTCCTGATCTCAGAAGCTAAGCAGGGCTGGCCCTGGTTAGTACTTGGATGAGAGACCACCTGGAACCACCTGGAAATACCAGGTGCTGTAGGCTTAATAAAATAAAATAAAATGAAATAGATCACTGTGGGTAACTCTTAAACCTTAATGCAAAAGAAGTATATAGCATGATAAAGCTTACATAATCCCAAGGAAGACATGGAGGTTAGAGAAGAGACTGTGACCTCCACTAAGCAGGGGTACTAACTGGACAAAGTGGCTTTGCGCTTCATTCCAAAAGTGCATAAGGTACATTGAGAACTATAAAGAGTACTGAAAGAAATTAGAGACAATAAATAAAGGCATATATGCTCATGAGTTGGAATATTTAATATTGGGAGATGTGCATACCACCCAAAGGGATCTACAAGTTCAGTGTACTCTTCATTAAAATGGAATTTCAAGCAACCACATAAACCAGAAAACACTGAAAATTGGAAGACTCACATTTTGACTTCAAAGCTTACTACCAACCTATATTAATCAGGCAGGCTCGCATTTCTCAGGCCCCCAGTAACCTGTGTTCTTTTTGCCCACGAGGCTCCATCCATGGACCAGGTGGCCATGGCACGTGTGGGCATGGTAGCAAGAGCTGGCACGTGTGCCCTGGGGGCAGGGGTGGTGCTCGCCCGGTATGTATTCCCTCTGAAGAAGACAGGATGGAAGACAAGATCGTCGAGATGGCTTTATGCAAGCCCTGCACCTCTGGACATTGCTTACCACCTGTGCTTTTCTAAGACAAATTCAAGGATAGAAGAACTCAGAGTGCCTTAAGGAAGATTGGATACCAAGCAATGACTGCGCAGGATTCTGCCGTACACATAAAAACGATGCCGGAATCCCAGAAAAGCTAAATTCACATCAGAACCCTACAAGAGTAGAAGAAATTATCTGTGGTCTTATCAAAGAAGGAGCTGCCAAACTTCAGATAATAAAGCTTGATGTGACACTGAGTAGATTTTCCTGCGATGGGAAAAGATGCCCATCTGTAAGTTGTTTTCAGTTGAATATCAAAAAAAGTTACTACAACTAAAAGAAAAATATTATGCTATTGAAATTGATCATAGAAGAGAAGTACCCTTACATGGTAGAATGGTACGCTAATCACATGTTTGCTTGTTGAACAGGCTTTCTCAAAAGCTAAACTTAAATTGTGGCAGAATCTGACATATGCTCAAGAATGAAAATTTTTATGATAAGCTCCTTGTTCATATTTTCAGCTGGTATCGATGATATCTAGAGGATTATCTGTCAAGCTGGTGTTTATTATTCAAATGTCAAAGTAGTCCAACTTCATGAATTTGATGACAATAGAGTGCTCAAAAAATCTAAAGGAGAACTAATTCATATATTAACAACAAGATGGTTCCTAGAAGAAAAATTTTAATCAACTAAAAGACATAGCAACACAGATTGCTGGGAGACTCCAAGGAGACTAAAAATGGCGGCGGAACAGATTGAACATTCCGAAAACCGGATATCTAAATGATAGAACGGATGAGCTTTCAGAAAAGTACAAGGATCTGTGATGTTGTTAGCAAAGATGAATCATTGAGTAGCAACTTTATCTCACAGCAGATTCTGTAAACAAGCATTTTTCAAAGACGTCTCTCCTACGGGTACAACTGTGGAAAAACTGATCGTGTGTTTCTTATGAAAGACTTTATATTCTTGCTCTGGAAGTTTTTCCTATGTATTACTGAAGTGTTTTCAGACATATTGAATCCATTAACTGGAAACTCCTTTTTCTTCATCTCTCTACCACACTCACCTTTTTTTTTAACATTTAATAAATAAATCTTAAATTCAAAAATTTTTAATGTAATTCCTTTTTTTCCAGAATGAATTTTGTAGTTTTACTGTTATCATGAAGTTTTTGAGGAGTCCTTTACAGTGGGAAAGTTTGATGAGCATGATTTTAAGTATTGACATTTTTGTAATGTGTGTGAGTTATGCTGATGGAACACCATCTCCTGAAATTGTGTTATGTTGATTATTTTGGGAAAAAATTGATATTTACCAGAAAATACTGGCACTTGGTGTTTGAAAAAAACTTAATATCCACATTTCATTAATTATAAAATGTTCCCTATTGATGCGTTGATAATAAACGAAGTGAAAAGCCAAACGCTATATTAATCAAGATAGTGTGGTACAGGTATAAAGACAGCTATATAGACCAATGGAATAGAATAGTCAGAAATATTCCTTCCGTATATGGTCAAATGATTTTAAAAGGGTGCCAAAACCATTTGAGGGGGAAAAGTCCGTCTTTTCCACAAATAGTGTTGGAAAAATGGATGAAAGATTGAGTGCTGGACCCTTGCCTATACCATATACTAAAAATAACTCAAATTGGATCAAAGGCATAAATGTAAGAGCTAAAACTATAAAATGCTAAGAAGAAAATATAGGGGGAAAGATTCATGACATGAATTTGGAAGATTTTTTGATTATCAGGACACCAAAACCACAGCAAAAGAAAAATTGGATGAAATGGACTTAGTCAAAATTTAAAGTGTATGTATGTCAAAGAACACTATAAAGATGGTGAAAATGGGACAGTGGGAGAAAATACTTGCAAATCAATATGATAAGAGATTAACATCCAGAATATATAAAGAAGTCCTGCAACTCAACACCGCCAAAATGCTAATTCAGAGTAGGCAAAGGACTTGAATTTCTCCAAAGATATACTGATGGACAATGACACACGAAAAAATGCTCACATCAGTATCCTTAGAGAAATACAAATCAACCACAGTGAGATACCACTCTGCGCCACTAAGAGGGTATAACAACAATGAACAAAACAATAGTGGCGAGGATATAAAGAAATGGAATCCTTGTCAGTTACTGGTGAGAGTTTAAAATGTTTCGGCCACTGTGAAAACGGGTTAGCGGGTCCTCAAAAAGTTCAACATCAAGTTATTATGACCGCCCCCCAATTCCATTCGTAGGTATGTACTCGAAGGAATCAAATAGGTATTCAGACAAATACATGTGCACGCATGTTGCTATCAGTACCATTCACATAGCAAAAAGGTAGAAACAGGCAAATGTCCATCGTAGATTAACGGGTAAACAAGTGGTTTATATATACAGTGGAATATTAGCCATAAAGGCTGAAACCTCTTACAATGTGGATGAAACTGAAACATTTGTGCTAAGTGGAAGAAAAGTAAAGGTCACTATTGTATGATTACATTTATATGAAATATCCAGGATAAGTATATCATAAAGACGGTATAGATTGGTAGTTTCTAAAAACGGGGTGGAGGGAAGGGGAGTTAGTGTTCAATGGGTACAGCGTTAGACTTGAGATGATGAAGAAGTTCTGGCGATGGATAGAGGTGATGGCTGCACAACAGTTTGATCGTACTTAAAGCCACTAAACTGTACACTTAAATAATAAAAATAGTTGATGTGGTAAATACAGCGAGTAAGGGAGGTTTGTGGCGTGCTGTGGAGCGGATGGGAAATGGGAGCGGGGGAGCAGCGTGGTCGCCCACGCTGGAAGGAAGCAAATAGAAAGCTGGTCCTCTCGCCCCAGCCTCCTCCAGAGAACCTGGAAGTTAGTAGCCCGGGCTAAATTTTTTACACATTATTTTCTGGGGCTTTAGCTTACAGCCACATTCATGTGCTCGAATATATCTCCTCCATCCTGTGATGCCGATCTTTCCTGCGGTTGAGACTAGTATAGTCTATTAGGGAAAGTTTCCGTCCTGTAACATCATTGTCGGTGCGTGGAGAAACAAAGCAGTCGGAAGCCTTATCACCCCGATGTCCCTCGCATTCTCTCCTTGCCTGCGTTTGGTATCGGGCTGTTCCACTGCTCTTAACACTGCTGTCTCTTTGAATGGAAGCTTTCTATTCCCGTAGAAAGGCAAATGACTTATCGGTTGCTTAGATACGTACAAGAGTCTAGTGGCAAATTTTTGCCCCCCTCAGAATAGCCAGATATATGCTTCTTTTCATTAGTCATGTCTGCTAGTCAGTCAGGCCAGCCACCCATCAGCCAGTCATTCATTCAGCATAAATTATTATAAGCCTGCTGTGTGTCAGGCAAAGGAATATATATGCTAAGATAATCAAGGAATTTATATGTTTTTTACCTGCTGATACATATAGTTATGGCCCCATTTTTATTCTCAAAGTATTAAAATACATGAAGGAATAAGAAAGTATGTATTATTGTTCAAACTATAAAAAATCCATCGCTGATATTGTTTATATGTAAGTGGGAAGCCTCAGAAGCCAATAAATTTTTAAGATAAAATGAATAAGGAAGGAAGAAATATGAGCAGTTCAATAGCTTTTTCTAGAGAGTAAGGAAACATCAGTAAGAGAAAAATCGACAACAAATGTTAAATTTGGGGGAAAAAAACTAAATCTGTCCTGTCTAAAAACACAGTTACATAACAATGGGTGGTACAGATTATGGACATCATGCTGTGATTGGATCTCAGCGTGAGATTGGTTTCTATACTTTTCACAATGCGACTTCCCTCCCTCATCCTAGGAACCATCCTAACAGATGTATACCACTTGGTCATAAGGAGAGCCTGGATGAAACATGAAAATGCACTACCTTTACAGATAAGTCCGCACACTTTACTACGTTTCTGTTTTCAACCTAAAAAGCTGGCTTCTAATAGGTTTGTTTGTGGTCTTTCTAGATTTCAGTTCAAGTTCTCTTTGAATTTGCAGAGATTAGTGAAGACCTAAATAACAGCTATTTTTTAAATCATAAATTTTAGAAACTACTTCCTTTTTATTGTTTTCCTTAGCTGTATTTGTTTTGATCCCTTTTCTCTAGCTATACTGGCCTTTCCTTGTTAGTGCTTATCAGCGCAGACTACCATGCGGCATTCTTAGTCAATTCAATAAGTTTTTCTGAGAACCTACTATTTATCTAGGACTTTAACATAACTGGAAAGCAAATTATGACATCCTGATCTATAGAATTTGCAGATCTTTTCATGACAGTGATGCTGTTTGAAATCACAATCCTACTTTAATTTTATAGAAATGTTGAAAAGGTATCCCACCTTTAACAATTTGGCTTGATAGTTTTCTAAAAGATATTCCATGATACATACGCCCATTGTCAGTGACAGCTTAACACTTGTATTTGTAATCTAAAAAACTGACAGTGAATTACTGGGCGAAAACTGGGAAACCACAGGTCTTACCTTGGCCCTGTCACTAACTACTCAGTGAACCTGAGGAAGCTTTTTCGATCTGTAGGCTCTGGACACTTTCCCTTTCTTTTATTGTAAAAGAATGTTAGACGAATTGTCTCTGTGATGTCTTATAATTCTAAAACTTGATTATATATATAATGGCAGATAGATAAACCATTGAAATGAGGCTGTTCTAAGAGAATGTAACTACTAAAGATGTTGATTTTTCATGCTTGAAGAAAGCTTATTAGATTTCAGTGTATGTATATACTAGTTATTAAATTAAGAATCAAGTACTGTTCTGTTTAATATAACTTTTGGCAAATCCTGGACACATGGCTAAACAGAATAAAAAGAATATTGTAGATTTTTAATTTCCCCTTTACCAATCATAAATCTGGATTAAAGAATTCCTTCAATATCTTTTGGTTTCAATTTTTTTGATGATCCAGTAAATTTTCTGCCTAAGAATAGTCTTTCTCCTGAGGTCACATTTGTCTCTAAGAGCTATACATCTTTAAATAAAAATATCCATTGAGACATGAAAATGTCTCCTTGGTGGACATCTTGAGCAAGAGATCTACATTTTGAATGTCACTGATCTTGGGAGATCCCCCTCAAAGGATGAAAGCAGCTCAGCTCACTCCCAGAGCCTCTCGGACCTTTTACTGTCATTTCCAAATGCACTCGAGATTGGCAAGATAGGCAACAGGAAAGGTTGAGTTGTGAGTCAGTCCTCCTCCTCAGTCTGTAGTCACCTCCACAGGTCATCCTCATTAACGGGCAATAAAAGGGAGGGCCAGTTGCCGCCTAATTGATTTTATGATTTGGTCATCATGTTCACGTGGACTTCCTTCTAGTCCCTGCAAGGCCCTCCTCCTTCCTCTTTCAGAAAGTCATATCTGTCAGAATTCCATCCTTGTCACCAGAGCTCTCAAGAACTATGAAGAGTTGGAGATTTTACTTGCAAGCAAATAAGTTAGCCTGCCAATTGTTGTGGGAAGACACAAGACCCCAGGATCAGAGACAAAGCACATTTTATTACTCACAGCAATGGCGGTAGCTAGAAAATCAGCATTTTTATTTGGTTCCCTAATCCCAGTTCCCAAAGCTCAATACAAACAGGGCCAGATGACCTCCTTTTACACCAGTGGGTTATTTCACAGGAGGAGGAATCCCGAGCTTAGCAAATTCACATCTTTTAGAACAGGCGATAAGCAAGGCCACCCTTTTCCCCAGTGAGAGGAGTTATCTTCATCATACTAGATAGTAAGAATGTTTGCCCTTTGACCCTGAGGGAAACACTCTCTCTTCATATCACTGCTTATCTGTTGGGCTGCTTGCAGGCCCTTACAACTTGACAGTAGCTTCCCCCTGAGGAAAATGATCCAAGAGAGAGCAAGGCAGAAACTGCCGTGTTTTTTATAACCTGTCCTTGGATGTCACACTTTGTCATTTCCACAATATCCTATTAGTTACACAGGTCAGCCCTAGCCACTGTGGGAGGAGCCTACACAGGGGTATTAATACTAGGAGGGTAGGGATCGCTGGGGATTGTCTTGAAGGCTTGTGACAGTGGTTATATCAGATATTAATACAACGGCCACAAGTCTGAATAAATTTAAGATGATTGAAATCATATCAACCACCTTTTCATATCACAATGATATGAAACTAGAAATTACAAGAAGAAGTTTGAAAATTCACAAATGTGTGGTGATTAAACAACATGCTTTTGAATAACCAGTGGGTCAAAAAATAAAAAGAGAAATCCAAAAATACCCTGAGACAAGTGAAAATGGAAATAACATACCACAACTATGGGATCCAGCGAAAGCAGTTCTGAGAGAGACATTCACAGTGATGAATGCCTATCTCGAAAAACAATAAAAATCTCCAACAACCTAACTTTACCCTTCAGGAAACTAGAAAAAGAATACATGAAACCCGAAGTTACTAAAAGGAAGGAAATAAGAGCTATCAGAGCAGAAATAACAAAATAGAGACTAAAAAGACAATAGAAATGGTCAATGAAACTAATAGCTGGTTCTTTGAAAAGACAAAATTGACAAACCTTGAGCTAGATAGACTCACCAAGAAAAAGAGAGGTCACCGATAAAACTATGCCAGTAAGCCTGCCTGATGAACATAGATCCAGAAATCCTTAACAAACTATTACAAACAGTACATTGAAAGGATCATACATCATTATCAAGTGGGGTGTATTCCAGGGATGCAAAATGGTTCAAAATCTAGAAATTAATCTGTGATACACTACATTAACAAAATAAAGATTAAAAATTTCCACATCTGTTGGAAGATCGTGTAAAGCTTTTGACAAAATTCAACATTCATTACGATAAAAACACTCAACAGAGTGGGTATAGAGGGAACATACCTCAACTTATTAAAGGCATGATAATATGACAAGCCCAAAGCCAGTATCATACTCAAAAGTGGAAAGCTGAAAGCTTTTCCTCTAGGGTCAGAAGCAAGACAAGGATGCCCACTCTTGTCACTTTTATTCAACATAGTATTGGAAGTCCTAGCCAGAGCAATTAGGCAAGAAAGATAAAAGCCATCCAAATTAGGAGGAAGTAAAACTGCCACTAATTGCAGATGACATACGATAAAATGGAAACCCTAGAGACTCAAAAAAAAAAAAAAACCAGACCCATCAATGAATTTAGTAAAGTTACAGGATACGAAAGCAATATACAGAAATCAGTTGTTTCTATACACTAATATAAACTATCAGAATGTGAAATTAAGAAAATAATCCCATTTACAATGCATCAAAATGAATAAAATGCCTAGGAATAAATGTAACTAAGGAGGTGAAGACTTGTACACTGACTATATAACACTGATGGAAGAAATTGAAGAAAAAAATAAGTGAAAAGATATTCTGTGCTCATGATTGGAAGAATTTTAATGTTAAAATTTCCATACTGCCTAAAGCAATCTATAAGCAATGCAATCCCTATGAAAATTCCAAAGGCATTTTTCACAGAATTAGAACAAACTTTTAAAATTTGTATGGAATCACAAAACACCCCGAGGATAGCCAAGCAATGCTTAGAAAGAAGAAAGCTGGAGGCATCATGGTCCCTGATTTCAAACTATGTTACAAAGCTATAGTCATCATAACAGTGTGGTATCGGCATCAAAACAGATCAGTGAAACAAAATAGAGATCCCAGGGATAAACCCGTGCATTTACAGTCAATTAATTTATGACAAAAGCCAAGAATATACAGTAGGGAAAGGACAATCTTTTCAATAAATGGGTTGGGAAATTGGCCAGCCACATGCAAAAGAATGAAACTGGACCAGGAGAAGCATAGAGGAATAGCTCATTGACATTGGTCTTAGCAATAAGTTTTTGCATTTCACACCAAAAGCAATGGCCACAAAAGCAAAACGAAACAAGTGAGACTGAATCCAGCAAAAGCCTCTGCATAGCAAAGGAAACCATCGACAAAATGAAGACAACCTACTGAATGGGAGAGAATCTTTGCAAATCAGATCTGCTAAGGAGTTAGTATCTAAAATATATAAAGAACTCGTACGACGCAGTAGCAAAAAAAAAAAAATTAAAATATGGGCAGGGGATCCCACTGGATATTTTTTCAGAGAAGACATACAAATGGCCAGCAGGCACATGAAAATGTGTTCAGCATCACATCATCTGGGAAATGCACATCGAAACCACAATTAGGTATCACCTCACACCTGTCAGAGTGGCTGTTATCAAAAAGAAATAGTGTTGACAAGGATGTGGAGAAAAGGGAGCCCTGTGCATTCTTGGTACAAATGTAAATTGATGGAGCCACTGTGGAAAGTAGTATGGCGGTTCCTCGAAAAATTAAAAACAGAACTACTGTATGATCCAGCAATATAGCACTTCTGGGTATTTATCCAAAAGAAACGAAAACACTGACTGGAAAAAATATATGCACCCCATGCTCATTGCAGCATTTACAGTAGCCAAGGTATGGAAACAACCTGAGAGCTCAGCCGTGAGTGAATGAATAAAGAAAATGTGGCATACACAACGGAATATTACTCAACTGTTAAAAAAAAAGGGTCCTTGCCATTTATGACAACGTAGAAACATAGATAAACCTTGAGGGCATTATGCTAAGTGAAAAATACCAGAGAAAGGCAAATACTGGATGATCTCACCTATGTGTGGAATCTTTAAAAAAATAATTTTTTTTAAAGACCAATTTCATAAATACAGAGAAGAGATTGATGGTTGGCAGAGGCAGGAGGTGAGGGTGGGTGACATGAGTGGGGTGTTTAAAAGGTACAAACTTCCAAGGACAAATATTGAATCATTATGTTGTACAACTGAAACCAATATATGTCAGTTATACCTCCATTTAAAAAAAAAATTAGAGTAACTGAATAAAGAGTATATGGGAACTCCATACTATTTTAACAATTTTTCTATAAGTCTAAAACTATTTCAAAAGTTAAAGACTGGAAGAAAATATTTATAAAACATATCTGACAAAGATCTGGTGTCCGCACAGTGCAAGGAACTCTTATGACTGAATAATAAGGATAAACAACCCAATTAGCATATGCGCAAAAGACCTAAACATAGATTTCAGCCAAGTAGATCTGCAATTGGCCAATAAACACCTGTAAAGATGCTTAAAATCATTTGTTATCTGGGAAATGCAGATTATTAACACAGTAAGATACATTTCATTCCCACTAGAATGGTCAAAATTAAAACAACAAGCAATGTCAAGTGCAGGTGAGGGTCTGGAGCAACGAGAACCCCCAGACATGGTGGTTAGAATGGTAAAACAATACAGCGTGTGTGGAAAAACACTTCCGTAGTTTTCTTGTAAAGTGAAATGTATACTTTTCCCTATGACCTTGCAACTTCACCATTAAATATATACACAAGAGAAATGGAACCATGTGACTAGAAAGACAGTTGCAAACACATGTCTGTAGCAGCTGTATTTATAATACCTAAGAACCAAGAGCTGGCCGCTACCCAGATGCCCATCAATAGAATGAGTAAACAAATTGTGATACAAATCTTTTTTCTGATATGTTGTGAATATTTGCTCCCAGTTTGTGGCTTTCATTTTTCATTTTTTTTAAAACAGTTTCTTTAAAAGACCAAAAGTTTAAGTTTAGCGAAGTCCAAATATTTGTGGTCTTACTATTTTAAAGTCATTGTTACACACTACTGATTTTCTGACACACAGAGGTTGTCACAACCTTTATCCTGAAGGAGTCCCTGGGGGCAGGGGAGGGGGGTGCCATTAAAGGAAATGTCCATATTTTGCGATTTGGACAGATTCTAGAGCCTTTTTTGTTAGAGGGGGACCCCATTCAAGGAGAGCCAGTCTGCAAATAACACCATCAAAGAGCTTAAATACAATTTGAAAATGAGAACTGTTTCCTCCAGAACCCAAAAAACACCTAAAAGAAATTGTTTGTGCTGAGAGAATCAACAGCCGTTTCTTGGCCATGTCATGGCTGGAGTAGCCCTCAGTTCACCAGATAATTTTCAAGACTTTAACCAAAGCAGTGGGCCTTACACCGCACTGAAGCAGCCGCCGCCTCCTGCTCTGTGGGCTCCTTTGTCTTTGTACATCCTGAGTGCGTCATGTGAGCCTCCTCAGAGGAAGACAGCATCAACGCAACGAACATCCTACCTGCGTCCCTGGAGAGAGCAGGACGTAGTTACGCTTTGCCCTCACAGACCGTGTGCAGTGACAAGGCTGATGAGGAGGAACCCCACGGCAGCTGCGTAAAAGCATCTGTCCCTTTGGAAGGGAGGGCAAATTGCAGTCAAGAGGCTGCCGAACCCTTAGGCACGGAACAAAACACATTCACCAAACCTACAATAGCAAAATATCTACCGGTTGCTGCCTGGATGAAGTAATTGCAATAACGTTGGCCAGGGAGACCTTCCTGGGCCCCGCGGCACGAAGGAGGGGGTGATCCACCACGTGACACCCTCCATCCCTCCCCAGTTTCAGAGCAGCCCCAGTCGGCTGTTACATGGCAAAGGAGGGAGGAGGGACGGGGGGCATAATCGACCCTTCTCGAAGTATGCTTGTACAACGGGTTCCAATCATCAAAGGCCCTGTTTTCATTTACATCGAGCCATAAAAACAATTTTAATAAGGAAGAAGGAAGTCCATGGGGTTCCATTTTAGCAAGATAATTTATAAGTGCCAAACACTTCATTTTTGTTACTTATTGAGTCAGAGAGACCATGAATCTTGTCAAACAGTGGGTGCTGTGACCCCGAGGAGTTGAGGCACAGTGAGGCACACCTGTTTGTCCTCTATCAGGGTCAGTAATTCCCCTGCGATTAGAGGTGGTACCTTGTTTAAATTTAGTGGGATCCCCGTGAACTATAATTTGAGCCCCAGTATTAATGCCATGAAGGTTTATCAGTTGGTATTTTTCAGCAAATGTTAATTTAGAACCAGTGCTATGGAGACACAGAAGCCAATCGGTGTGTGCCCTATTTATCTTTTTGTTAAATTCCGTTAGTATATTTTGGTTTACCAGTTGGGCCTAATCACAGACTTCTGTTTCAGTTGTTAGTTTCCTCTTGCTGTGGACTGACTTGTGTCCCCACTTCAGCCATTGAGCCTTAACCTCCAGTGTGACTGTATTTGGAGACAGGGCCCTTAAGAAAGTAGCGAAGGTTAAATGAGGTCATAAGGGTGAGACCCTGATCTGACGGGACTGGTGTCCTTAGAAGAAGAGGAAGAGGCGAGATCAGATGAGAGATGGGTCCTAAGCCTGTCTACTCCCACGTTCAGAAAAGGGCCATGTGAGGACACAGGAGAGCGAGGCCATCTGCGAGCCAGGAGGAGGCCTCAGCGGAAACCAGCCCTGATAGTGCCTCAGTCTTGGGCTTTCAGCCTCAGAACCGTGAAGAAATAGACTTCGGGGGTGTAAGTGCCTCGGCCTGGCATTTGTCGTGGCGGCCCTATCAGACGGGTCATGGCCCCTGCATCCGGTACCAGCGCCCCGGGTTCCTGCAGCCTCCCAGGATGGAAGTCAGGGCGATCGCCAGACACCAAAGAAGAGAAGAAGTTGTACCGAGTTTGTGCACGAGGAAACCGGCACCGTGGAGGGAGAGCGGAGGCTGGTTCGCCCGGGGGCGGGGGCCGGGCGTTGAAGGAAGCCAGGCGGGCAGAGAGCCTCGTCTAGGCGTGTAGGGGAGGTTTGCGTCTGCAGAGTGGCTAACGCTGCTTCACGTGTCTCAGCATGTCAGACCCCGACCGCTCAGCACGACTTTTTTTTTTTGGTATTAAGAAAGGGTCACACAGTGGGCACCTGAGCCTGACCACCCATGTGGAGCCAAAGGGAGGGTTCCTGGGCCCTTGTAGCTGGACCCTCACGGTCAGTGACCCTGGGGTCTGTAATGTTGAATGGTCTCCCTAGGGAGGGGGTCCTTGGGGAGCTTGTCTGTGTTCGAGCGGTTGGCCCTTGTCTGTTCAGCCCGACTTGACAACGAAAGTTGCCTTCCTGTTCTGCACCGAGGGTTTTGTTTGTTTGTTTGTTGGGGTCCTTCCCCGTGGCAGCGGTTGAATTGACACCTGGGCTGTGCCACAGGGCTGCAATGCCACAGGTGCGTGTCCCTGGAACCCCAAAGATTAAGACTTTTTTGCAGCAGAGACACAGCAGCAAAAGCCGCAGTAGGATTTTGGAGGGTCCTAGTGAGCCACCTGCCTTTAGGAGTGTGAATTTCAGTAATCCACTCTTCGCACCATGACTGTTTTTCAAACAGTGACCGCTGTTCCTCCACACAGCTGACCCCCCGGGGGCCTGTAGACCACACAGCCCCTAAGTCTTTTCCCCTGAGCCGGCTGTAGAGCTGAGGCCCCACCTGGCTGAGACACGGCCCCTTAGACTGTCAGCGGTGCGTCTTTTCCTGACTCTGGCGTCAGTCTTGGCTTGTGCTGGAATCAAGCCCCACCATTAATCTAAAACACACAGTGAGGTCTGGGACACACGACCCAAGGCCACTTACCAGAGGGCCCCGTCCCATGCTCCTCTCCCTAAACTCCGATTACTGAAACCTCCCGTTTGGTGGGATAAATCTGTAGCCGAGGCTTGGCAGAACTCGCACGTGCAGCGCCGAGCAGCAGGGCCGGTCAGCTCACCAAAGCGAGAGCAGACGGACCCCCGAAGTGGGGGTCCTCTGGGCGTCCTGCTCCCAGTACTCGCTGCAGGGACAGGGCGAATGTCCCCTACGCCCAGAATCTGGTCGTGTCTCAAGACTGATGATGTCGCACACGCCAGGAGACTATAAAAGTATATTGCTATGTAAGAAGGCTGTCTGGGTACAGCAGGGCAGGCTTCATGTGTTGGCCCCAAAATGGCACGAGGGAAGGGAAAGGAGACTGGCACGGGGTTTTTTATTGTGGGTGGGGGTGGGGCGAGGGTCTCATGCATGGGGAGGGGTCTGCCGGGTTTCAGTCTCCCAGGCTTGAGCCGCTTGCCCAGATACGGGGCACAAGGAGAACACAGAAGGGGAGCCGGCGGAGCGCTCAGCAATCCATGATGAAGTGGAGCCAGCTCTCTGCTACAGTACTCCGTTATCACGAATAGGTGATTCTAGCACCCTGTGCAGGGGAGGATTTGAATATGTAGTGTGTATATCAGTCTTAAATAAGACCACACATTTTTCCACATGAAATCATATTCTTGGTAAACGTCTCACCCTGGTCGCATTGATTAGTACTCTTTTCTGAATCCCCACAAAGTGAGAGTAAAGGAAATAAGAAGACGTAAGCCCTCTAACAAAGAGAATGGAAGAGACGATCAGCAGACAGGGACTGTTAATGAAATTTTAGACGATGGGAAGCTGTGGATAATCAGTCGCTCGTAAGTCTTAGCTTAACCCACTCTGTCCTTAGACTCAAGTCACAGAAGCCCAGAGCAGCTCAGGAATTGGAGGTGCCGGGTGGGAGAGGAGGATCAGATTCAAAAATCTGCAAGGCGCAGTGAGATGTCCCACTCTAGATCTCTTTCCCCAACCAGGATTTGTTATTGAACTGTGTTTTAAGGAAAGGAATAAAAATGGACCGAAGGCTTTATTTAAAATAAGCTCAACATCACTAATCATTAGAGAAGTGCAAATTAAAGCCACAATGAGGTATTACCACACACCTGCCAGAATGGCCATCATCAGTAAATCAAAACAAGTGTTGGCGAGGATGCCGAGATAGAGAATCCTTGCTCAGGGGTGGGGAATGTGGAATCGGTGCAGCCACTAGGGAAAGCAGTATGGAGGGTCCTCAAAAAGTTAAAAATAGAATGACCACATGGTCCAGCAGTCCCATTTCTGGGTATTTATCTGGAGAAGATGCACACACTGACCGGAAAAGGTGTATGCACCTCCACGCTCACTGCAGCATCATTTACAATAGCCAAGCTGTGGAAACAACCTGGGTCTCCTTCGGTGGATGGATGGAGGAAGGAGATGTGATGCACGCTTCGACACGCAGACCAGACTGTTACGCTAAGTGCAAGAAGTCAGAGAAAGAACATCCCAGGTCATCTCACTTCTGTGTAGAATGTGAAAAGAAAACTCATGGATACAGAAAACAGTGATAGTTGCTAGAGGGGGGGTCGGGGAGGGGAAGGGATGAAGGGAGTCAAAGTACAGACTTCCGGTTACAGAGGAAGTTGTGCAGATGTGAGGCGCAGCGTGGAGACCATACTCTCGTACTGTGTTTCGTATTTGGAAGTTGCTAAGAGAATAAATCTTAAAAGGTGTCACAAGAAAAATTGTTGTGTGACTGTGCGTGGGGAGGGACGTAACTAGGCTTTCTGTGATAATCACTTTGCAGTCATTGTGTTGCACATCTGAAACTTACAATGTCGGATGTCAGTTATATCTCAAAAAAAAAAAAAAACACACCTCTCCGGCAGCTTCGTGTGCGGCACAGAGTGCGGATGCGCCAGAGCCCTCGCGGCGGCCGCTGCGCCCCGCTTCGACCTTCCCTCCCCGCCCCCTGGCCTGGCCGCAGGCCCCTCCCCCTCCGGCCGCTGCGCTCCTGCCACCTGCTCGTCTTGCTCTTCCTCCGCATCCCACCTTGCTGTTCCCTACGCCCGGGGGATCTTTCCGGATCCGTGGTTTACAGCGCGCCCACTCGCCACAACGCTGCGGGACGCGGAATGTTTTCTAAAGGAATGGGTCAGACGTCTCTTGCTAGCCATCTCTCAAGGGAGATTTGTTTACTGTTGCTCCAAAAAAAAAAAGGAGCTAAAAAGGAATTGGAGCTATTTTTCCCTGCCTTGAGCGGTGTTTCTCAGGCTATCTGTAGTGAAGGACCAGGTTTTTACATTTTTTTATTTCCACTTGCTGCTGACCAGTCTCTAGCCCTGTTGTGCCTATCGAGGATGCAGCTCGCGCCTCCTGTGACTTGCCGCGCTAGTTCGACATCACCCCGACTGGCTTATATTCTGTTTAAAAGAGAGTTGACTGACCGCATACTTAGTTGCTGCAGCAGTATTGAATTGCGCTAACCCTCACTCTGCATTTCTGAACTTGCTTTGTCACACATAGGTAACAGTTTGCAGCCCAGAGCCCACGCTTTATGATCGCTCAGTAGTCCAGAAGAGACCTCTGTTTGGTCAAGGCAGCTAAGCCACAGAGGAGGGGCCCTCTCTGGACACAGCATGAAATCATGATTCCTGCTGAAAGATCACAGCAGAAGACAGTTTGGGATGAGTCACAAGCTTTTCTTCAAATAAGAGTTTCTCTTCCTAAGAGTGAAAAGACATTTGAAGGGATTTCTTTTCCATTTGTTGTTTGTTTTTTTTCTTTTTGTATACAATTTATCCACATATATAGTCAAGGGCACTTAATTGCTCAGTTTTTAAATTGGGAAGGAAAACTGTATAGCTGAAAGCCAAATGCACACATTCTAAAACACAAAGTCAGGATAGAAGACAGAATGAGAGAGTCGGAGATTATTGCATTAGGTGTACCTTCCACATGATTAGATATTCATCTGATATTTTAGCTGGGTGATGATGCCATATGAGGATATTATTTCCTAGGCAACATTTCTGAGAACTTACGAGTTGAGCTGAATCTATTAAAAATTGAGTCCAACCTTAACTATGTAAATAATGATTATTAATGAGTCATTTCTCTAGAGATACTGTTCATTAGAGAGTTTCAGTATCTGCATATGAAATACTAGTAAACGTTTTGTCATTAAAGTAAGAAAATACAGTTAATAAGTAAATTTAAAATTTTTCTTTTAATTTTGCCATAAATCTCCAGTACCAAATACATTGCATGATGTTTTGTAATTATCATTTTATGGTCTAAAGCTGTGAGGGGAAAGTGTATATAGATTACTTTAAAAATATAATGTGCTTTTCACTACAGCCTCCAACTCTGTTTCCCCAAAATACTAAGGATTTTCAAAGACACCACAGCTTTGCTGGTTTTCTGACAAAAATCCATCCCAAACTGACATCATTGGGGAACACAATTTAAATTTTTATATCAGCTCTTAACTTTAGTAGATATACTTCTGGGTCATTCCATAAAGATAGTGACTAATTCGAAAACTTACTTTTTACTTATGTTTCACTCAGTATGGAGATTTATTCTCCGAGTGGGACTTTTCTGATGCAAAATTGGAATGCTCGGGAAGTCACAACAGCTGTCCCCACACCATGTGGCATCTTCCATTACTTTGCTACAGAGATGAATTTTTGGCCCGGTGTCGCAGTAATATTGGACACACATGGTTTTAAGTGGCTAAGCAGTATGCTTATGCATTCATTTGACTTTCACAGCTACAGTTGGCTCCAGATTAAAACGAGGAGAATACATTCACACCATGGCCACCCTCGCGGCCCCTGTAGGCGCCAGGTCACAGTAGGCTCTGTTGCTTCTAAAGACACGACTAACTATTGCTGAGGAATCACACATTCACCAAAGTGCCTTACAGCTGGAGGAGAAAGAATAATGAACTACTAAAAAGCAGTCTATCGAAGATTTCAGATTATGGTCTTAGTTATTATCAATCTAGTTTGTTTAATGTTAATAAGAAAGCCATACCATGAAATCACCGCGAAGCTAAAAGGAAAGACTGTCGTGGCAATCCATAATTTTTCAGCACATCAGTCCAAATATTTGATTAAAAATTTTTCCTTCCCAGGGAAAAAAATGGCACTGTACATTTAGACTCATTAACAAGGAATTAAAGTCAGATTGGTTTTCAATGCCCATTGTGCGTGTATGCAGCATGGTAGGAAAGCCAACCTATTAAAAATGGGAACTATTTTAAAGAAACCATTTACTACGTGAAACAATGGCTTTATATTATTCACATTTTAGACAATTTTGTTTACTCCAAAAACGTGTTATAATTAATGCAGAAATAAGATGATTTGATTTAGTTTGAATACTATGTTCTCTGTGCAATGTCAACTTAATGCTCTTTTTGGTATGACTTTGTACTGTAAACTTATTTTTAAATTCTTCTTTTTAGCATTTCTGAAACCAACTGGCATGATGAAGTTTCAGCTTTTTAGCAATAAAAATATCCTTTCCTTGAAAACCCAGTTATGTCTCTCTGATATCCGGGTAATACTTTTTCCACTAAACAAAGTAAGAACAAGAAAAAAGAAAAAAATCTTCGGTGTCAATTTTTTAATTACTTGATACGGAGAATTAGATTTCTGATATTCATTAAATATCAAAGAAATTTCAACCGTTCCCAATGTAGGCTCCCTTTTTCTAGAAGTGAATTTATGCATGGATCGTTCGGGTTATACTGATGAATATGTTTGAGGCTTTCAGCTTTTAGTGGATACAAAATAGAATGATTGATAAAATCCTCCCTACTATTGGCTATTATTTACTGACTCTTAAGTGGCAGGTTGTATTTATGCCAATTTATCTGCTTCAGGGAACATTCTTGATAGCAGAACAAAGTGAATAAAAGTAGTTTGCTTTGCAAATGAATGCAAATGGGAGCGCCTGGAACAGGGCCGTGCACTTTGCTTATGAGTGAAGCTGCCATTTGGACATGGTGAAAAGAGCTCGCTTGAACCATTGATTGGGGGAGACAGTAAAAAGTCAGGACGGGCCCCGTTAAGCTCGCAGTGAGGCAGGCGGATGTCAGCGCGGTTAGAGCACAGTGGGAGAATGACAGGGAGGATTAGTGTCAGGGAGCGGCTCGCTGTAGCTGTGGAGATAGTCCCTGGGGTCACTCACCTCTGACTGTTGTTCTGTGCTGATGGTTCTGTAATGCAAACGGCCTGATGTATGCCCGCTCATTATCGGAAATGGTGATTAGAAAAGGTATTTGTCTCAAAGGTTTCCTTCTTTCTGTTTCTCTTTCTTTTTAATTAAAGGAAAATAAGGTGGGCTTCCATCTCTCTGCTGACTCCTAGAGCACTGTTTAATACCAGAGTGGTTACTGCCTCTGGTAGGAAATGTTTAGTGCTAAACCGTAACGTAAAATGAGTGTCACTCGGGTGTTTGTTAATTGGTAATAGTTTCTTTTGCTTTGCTCAGCTTTGGGTTTGACCAGGTGGTAGGGGTGAATAAAATACAGAGAATGTGTTTGCTCTTAGAATGTTTGCTTTTACCAAAAAAAAAAAAAAAAAAAAGAGAGAGAGAGAGAGAGATTTTCTAATATTTCAGGTATTTCATTATTCAATTTAATAATCTGGTCAACTTTTAGCTGTTTACCTTCTCAAAAATGCAATGTTGCTTTGCATGGATTTTATGGTTTAAGTCTCGGTCACATGAGTTTCTAATTTTCTGTTCCCAAGTTTTATAAAATGCTAAGATTTGATAAATTAAACTTCTTAGAAATACATGACTTTTAGAATTAAATGTTGTTACGGAGAATGAACAAAAATATATATATTTGTCTCATTTCTGATTCTAAATCAGTACATTTACTTGTTCACATTTTCACTTGTGCTTATACTTTAAAGATTGGAAAAAAACCTGATAATTTTTCTTAAAACTTCAGGGCCTTTTCTAGTGACTGTATATGAGACATTTGTGAGCAGCCGTGACACATGATGCGTTTCATCGGCTTTGAGGGTAGTTTCTCACTTTAACGCAAAACTGACTTCTCTTTTTTTTAACGTCTTCAGACACCTGGCTTCACAATATTTCTGCTTATTTGGTATATGTAGGAACATTTAAAAGGCTGCTGGAGCTTTGCATTCTAATGTTAAATATAGAACTCAAACCTCTAGCTAAACTATTAAATTCACTGTAGTATTGTTTTTGCAGAAAGCGTAGTGCCAATAGTTGGTTTCACAGGCTTATTAAATGTATTAGCAAACATTCTCTAAATCATTTCTTTTCTTCAATGTTTTGCAGGCACCTGAATGGACAGAGGAGGACCTTAGCCAACTGACAAGAAGTATGGTTAAGTTCCCAGGAGGGACCCCAGGTCGATGGGAAAAGATTGCCCACGAATTGGGTCGATCGGTGACAGATGTGAGTTCACTCAGATTTGCATTGTATGGAGAGTGACAAACCAGAACAAGCCAACTATGTAGAAGGCAGACAGAGATGCCTCCGACATTATCTTTGGAGAAAGGCTACAATCCTTTTAGGACCTGGAAGTGAACCATTAACGAAATAAGCAAGAAGCAGATGTCGGTCAGTCCCCTGGTCCACAATTAACAGCTGTTTGAGGAATTCTAGTGTTTAGAGACTTAAGCTACTATAACCTAATCACAGAAAAACGCTAGTTTTTGTGTTGAGAGTGACCCCTTTAGCTGTGGGAAAAAGTAGTTCTCAGGCTGATCAGAATTAGAGAAGTTATATCTCAGCTGAATCTTTTTAACGTTGAATTACAGAGATTGCTATAGGTATTTAGACAGCTGGTTTGCATTAATTAAATGAGCAATATTCCTAAAATGTTTGTTTTTATTTCAAGGATGATAGCTACCATCTATTTTGACAAGTTGTTTAACCCCTCCAAAAAAAATACATGCACACACACGCACAGTACAAGTGGCCATGTCTTCTAACACTGAAAAAGTTTACCTGGAAAGTTTTAGATTTAACACTTCAGGTTCTTTTATTTAGGAAATTTAGGGCAGAGAATTTTATAAAAGCACCTGTCACAACACCTGATATGTACTAAATATTCAGTAAATGTTTACTTGAAATTGAAAGAAATCTATATTTTTATTAATATGATCCTTATTTTCATAAATGATGATAAATCTATACTAAATAAGTTCTTTACTGAATTTACTTTAAATACTATATATCTAAAATATTTAAAGGGTTACTGAAAGCAGGAGATTCAATTCTGTTAGTATATCTTTGAGTCTTTCTTGATAATGAACAATTTTAAAACTCCGAAAAATTATTAATAAGCACAACTACCCCCCATAAAAAAAAGCGCTTGTTATATTAAATTCTATGTTATTTTTCATAGTAAACCTCACTTTTTAATTTAGAAACAAACTTACAAAATATTTACGGTCAATTTTTCTTTCCTTTTTTTTTGGATAGGAGCCACTTTGAGAATTCTAAATTATGTATATGAATGTGTTTAATACCATATAGATCTTTTTAAATCATACTTAAGAGACAACTATTTGAATTTTGATGTTTTGCATTATTTTGGCTTCAAAGTTAAAGTCTGATCATATAGAAAAATAGCTCTTGTAACTTTTTTTGCTGTTTTCATGAGATCTTAGGTGATTGGAAAAGAGCCATACGGATATGGTTTAAGTACTGTGCTCCTAATTATACAACAACTGTGTACTATTAATATAATGACTAAAAAAAAAATTAGTTTTTAGAATGTTATAAAACAAACACTGGTTTAATAGAGCTTCAAAACTTTTTATTTGCCTAATGGAACTAATTTAGTGTCTCCTGAAAACACCGCCTTTAACTTTTTAAATAATATTTCTATGAGGCCTTACAGTTAATAATGCCAAAGGCAGATAGGAAATTGAATAAAGCAATATTTGAAATTAAGTTGTTGTCATCATAATCTGGTCACATTTCTAATCTGTATTTTTAAGAGCAGATAGAAGTTGCAATGCTAAGAATATCGGTGACTGACGGACCTGGGATGGCTAGTGAGCCGCACAGACCTAGACAATCTGTGCGTCATTTGCAAGAGCGGTCTTGGTGCCCGCAGAGACTGCTCCAGACCTTTGGAAATTCGTTCCATGTGTTTCGATCTTTCTTCTAGGAAACTGCCATAGTTTTCTCCTTGCCAAAAACCTAAGGGAGACTGATTCCATGTCTGTAATAAGTATGTCTCCTCTTATTATACAAGTAGCACCCATGACTCTTGAAATTTTTTTTCCTGCAAGTATTAGTTCTGTTTTCATAATACCAGCAGTACCTTGGAAATCGGTATAAACTTTTTTGGCCCCAAAATGCCATTGTAAGTTTTATGTCAGCATATGTGTACCCACGCTGTATTTTCATTCTGTGTCATCTCCATAGCTGGCCTATCCACCTCATTTTAGTAAGTACGCACACACACGCCTCTACCTGTCAATTACTCTCTAAAAGAAAAACAGGTTTCTGAAGACTCAAATAATTCATTTTAGTGAACACACAGTAAATTACACTGAAGCTGCCAAAATGGGTTCGGCTGATAAAGTTCCTCCACTTAGAATGTTAAGTAGAAGTTAACCACACTTTAGAAGAACACTCATACCTCTTTTTGGCTTATGGTGTTAATTCGATTTGTTTTCATTGAGTATTTGATTATGAAAAAGCGAGCAAGTTCCGGCTGCACACTGACCCGCTCACCTGTACCAGCGCCCCCTCTCTGCACATCTGTTCTTTGACCTGTTTTCCTTGCTAAATTTGTAGCTTCAGGCTCAGTGCTCTCCCAAACAATTGACCTTTTGAGGGTAGGGGTGACAGTGTGGCCTTGGTGGGATCTTTATATTCTTGATTTAGGTTGACAGATACATTTTATTCCTCAATTAAGAAATGTTCAGCATATTGTCATAATTAACGAGTTAAGTTGCTAAATTCTACTGTGGATAAATACAGGCGATGTTATTAGCTTTGTAAAAAAAACTAGTGCAAAGTATATTTTAACTCAGAGATACCTAAACTATATAAAGCCTACTTTTATAGATTAAATATTGTAAATGTTAATATATGCCTTTCAGCAAATAATTTTGATAACCAAAGGACACCCAAATTATAAAAACAACAGAGGAAACAAAAACGGTCTGGCATGTAAAACTAACTTTAATGTGATTATTAACTGCAGCTTTTCTAAGGTCAAGGAGCCTCAGATTTCTTGCTTGTGAAGTAGTATCATTCTCTAGCCTGAAAGGATGTAAACTGATTCTGCTTCTCTCTATGGTCACTAATCTCTTATGCTCTGGTTGTGCTAACAGACTGATTGGAAAAGACCCAGGTAGGCAGCAAAACAAAAGACAGGTGGTAGATTTAAACAGGCTTTTATAATGACCTTAGTGCCACGGTGAGAGCTAAGAGGTATGGTTAGGTGAGTGTCCCCACGTGAGCATGAAAAGGAGGAGGGAAAATAAAATTCCCAATTTTATTTTATATAGCTACAAAAAGGAGATATAGGAGATGCCTGCCGGGAAATTTATATGTTGTTATGACAGTTATTTCAAAAATATATGATTTTCAATAGAAAATAAACCTCATGGTTTATTAGTGAACTAAATATATAGTAATCGTTTGGGCAAATATAAATTGCTTTTGCTTTTAGAGTCAAACTAGTCCTGCACAAGTACAAAGATGAAGAAGATTGTCCTTTCAGATCGGTCTTCATCCTCTCTACCCTCTTAACTAGGCTCCCTGCCATAGCAGGCTCCCGGTCTGAACCCGGTCTCCCTCCCTCCCTCTTCACTCCCTCCTCAACTTTGGGACCTTAAAGATATTTTAGAAAGCAATGGGTCCTTTGTTCCATTCTTTCTTGCTAGATGAAACAGTTCATCTCATAACCAATTTTCAATTTGATATTCATAAAAAATAATGGTTTAATGTGTTACCACATACACACGCATATTTTAATAGGAAACTTCAGGTTCCTACCCCAAGTATATGAATTATTGGTGTAAGAATTTCAGGCAACTTGATTGCCTGTTTGAAGGAAAAAGAAGGCAGAGCATTATTCTGAGGTACGAGGACCTTTTGATGTCAGAAGAAACTACATAAATAATTGCTTAATCTATCCATTGGTCTGGGTAGAGTTTTGCTATATATGATTTCTGAGCCAGAGGTTTATAGATTTGCATTCCATGTCACCATTTCTGTCTCAGCACTCAGCAAAATTACACATAGGACAGGATTAAAAACAACATATTCACTACATGAGAATGACATTGCAAAAGTCAGTTAGATCAAACCAACATTTTTATGTTTAACTGCTTTAAGTGATAATATTGATTATTCCATCATTCCCTTTCAAAGCGTTTTACATTTTTCAAAACTAGAAATATACGTCCTTTTACTTGATCTTCACACCAGCATTGTGAGGTAGATTAGGCAACCATTATTTATTCTCATTTTGCAGTTGGGTAAACTGCTGTTAAGATATTTGTTCAAGGTGACAATCATCAGTGGAGTGGGACAACACCAGACATTGATTCCTCTGAGATGTTCTCATTGCTCTTCACTGCTGTGTTATTGCTGTATGTGTGAAAAACATTTTGAATGTGTCTAGAGACTTATCATTAGAATTGTTTCGATAGAACTATGTTCATAGCAAAAGAGAAACTTTAGAAAAAAAAATTTTTACTTGAGTGTTATTTTTTTAATCAACCACAAGAGAAAATGACTTCTATAAACATTTTGGTGAATGTCATTCTAGAATTCAGCCTTCCTATGGAGGCATATGACTATACATAATTTTAAGAGTATTAGTCTTTATCCTGCCCTTTTCACTTTTCTAAGAAATATGACTAAGACCCACATCATTTTTTCTTGATATAATTACTTTTATATCAAGTCATTTAAATTACTTCCTTTTTTTCCTGTTTTACTGAGATGTCTAGGGTTTTTTGGTAATGTGTATTCATTTTTCCACTTATATATATTTTCTTACCTTGTATTCCTAGAAGTAAAGTTGCATAATTCAAGAATATGGATGTCTTTAGAACCTTTGATGTCTGTAAAATTGGCCCCCAGAGAGGTTGTAACAGTATACTACAATGTCACTGGTAGTATGAGACAGGCCACTTTCTTATAGTCTCATAAATACTGAACGTTATTTTTTTTTCATCATTGCTTCAAATAAGTGAAAAGTACTATACCACTGATTTTTGTAACTTTTCTTATTGGTCTTATTTCACATAGAGTTTGTGTTAATTCATTAAAAATTTAGAGTAGACAATCCTATCTTCTGCAAATACTTTGCCATTTTCTTTATGTCTTATTAACATTTCCTGACATAGTCATATAATGTTTCTCATATGACCAAGTGAGAAAAAATATATTATCGAGGTCCCTTCTTTGTATTTCCAAGACAAACTTCATTTGTTCATATATTATAATAAAAAGCTGGGCTTGATTTATTAATAATTTAGGACTTCTGCATGTATACATGTAAGAATATAATAGATTTTTGGTGTTTTATTAATTGGATACCTTTACCCTCCTACGCGTGATTTTGCCCAATGCTGATAGAAGCGGTGACATGGAATGCAAATCTACAAATGTCTGGCCAAGAAATCATATGATACATAGCAAACTCTACCCAGGCCAATGGCCATTTTAAGCAGTTATGTAGTTTCCCCTGATGGACACCAGAAGGGCCTACTGGAATGAAGTAGAATGACTGAAAGTTAAAATCAGGAAAATCTAGAGAGCAAAATAAAGAGAATAAGTCATTTTAAAATGTCATAGAAAAGATAAATACAGGGAATCAGCCCCAGAGGTCCAAATTGGATATAAAAGAGTTCCAGTGAAAGCCAAAATAGATGCAAGAGCATTATTCAATAAAAAATAAAGTTTTCCAGGTAGGAACCCCTAATACTAATTTATAAAAGCCTTCCAAAGTCAAGCAGGATACATGGAAAAGATCCCGAGAAAGTGTATGAACACTGAGACCACATAGATCTTTAAAGGTTCTAGGGAGAAGAAACCTCTAAAGTTAGGCAAATCCGGTTGCTTAGCAACACTAGGTTCTGAGAGGCAACAACGCCTTCACAGTCCTGAGGGAAAGTGGTTCTGCATCAAGGACAAGCCAGGCGTCATGGTAAATACCCGGGGCAAGGACTCAGGTCTTTCTTGGAAAGTTTCCTGAGATTGTATCCCAGGAAAAAAAAAAAAAAAAAAGTCAAAAAAGAGGAAAAGCTGGAATCCAGGGCCTAGTGGAACCAGGCCAGTGAACAGCAATCCTGAGGCCCCGGGGATGATCGAGGCCATGAGCTCAGCAGGTCCGCCCTGGAAAAGGAGAACAAAGGCCTGTGCGAGAGCAACCCTGGGAGAAAGGGAAACTGGAGAGCAAGGCCAAGAACTTGGAAACATTTCTGTACGTGAAGGGAAAAAAAAGTCAACTAGAAACGCCACAAACAACAGAAAACCATGCAAAGAAAGGCATAGTCCAAATTTCAGAATACTAAAAAGTGAAGTGTTAGAGCAAAAGAATTTGATTACGAGAACGTTCTCCTTCGAGCGTCACAAGAAGTGTGATCCCAGCACAGTAAGTTGTCTCCACAGTGAGTGATAGTCAGCAGATCATAATTATGGAAGATCTTAAAAACATGGCTTTTCATACTTAAAACATGTTATATGTTTTACAGAAGGCTTTTCCCATTTTTCAAGTCAAACTGGAGAAGACTGGCAAGGTGTCCACCACAACATGTTCTTCCCTCAGCTAGTGATAGAGTCGTAGTCAAGCATGTATTTGCCCAGCAACACTGCACCTCCAAGGCCCCCAGGCTCTGCTATGGCAAGGGGACTCATTTCTCTTCAGAGGAACATAATAGAAGTAAAGTATTGACTTTTCCCTTCCACTGAGCTGGAATGTCGGTTCGGCCGCAGCTAAGCTGCAGCCATGCGGGTGGACGGTTGCCCTAAGGGGTGGTGGAGAAGCGTGATGGCGGAAGCCTGAATGCACGGAGTCAAAGAAAACCTGTAGAGAGTGACAAGTGCCTCGGAGAAAAACAAAGCAGCGTAAGAGGTTAGAAACCGAAGGGAGTGGCAGCTTAAAGCGGGGTTCTGAGAAGAGGCCTTGCTCAGAGGTAATGTTTGTTCAGGGACACAAAGCAGGTGAGGGAGCGAGGCCGTTGAGAAGGCGCGTTCCAGGTAGAGGAAGCCGCATTTACTCAGGCTTTGAGGTAAGAACATGAGTTAGACGTACAGAGTCCAGCAAAGAGGTCAATATGGTTGACAGGGAGTGCGTGGGAGGGGTTATAGACGAGACCAAAGGTGATGTCGGACCAGACCAGAGAGGACCTCGTCGGACAAGGTTAAAATTTTAGATTGTATCCTGAGTGATATGGGGAAGCAGAGGAAGATTTGGAGCCAAGGAATGCAAGACCTGAGCGTCATCCTGACCGCTCTGTGGAGAAGGCGCCGTGGCAGGCAAAGTGTGGAAGCAGGAAGACAGGCCGAGAAAGAGGCGATGCCAGTCGTCTGTGCAAGAGACAAATGAAGTTTGGACCCAGGGTTGTTTGTAGAAGTGGGAAAGAGAGGTCGGATTCAGGATATAACGTACCAAAAGCATACTATTTTGCGTCGTACATGTAACCATCAGAAGAAATCTAAGCAGAAATGAGCGCCCCTGAGTGTAGGGTACGTTGCTTTTCATCATGAGCCCTTGTTGCATGTTGCCTTTTTTTCCTTTTTAAGTTGTGTACCTGTATTATTTTGCTTTTAAAAACTTTTAAATTTTTTGACAAAACATTTTACTTTCAATATCCTTCCATATCAGTATGTATAGGCCTACCTGACTCTTTTTACATTTATTATAAAAGCTTCATTGATTTACGGAAATAGGGCAAAAAAAATTGTAAAATTTGTATGAAACCATAAAAGACCCCAGATAGCAAAATAATATTGAGAAAGAAAAGGCTGGAGACATCACATTTCCTGATTTCAAGATATATTACAAAGCGACAGTAATCAAAACAGCATGGTACTGGCAGAGGAAGACAATGGGCCGTGGAACAGCATGGAGAACCCAGAAGTAAATCCACACGTACGCAGTCAAGTGGTCCTCGGCAAGGGTGCCGAACACACAAGGGGGGAAGGACGGTCCCTTCGACAAATGGTGCTGGGAAAACTGCATACCCACGTGCAAAAGGATGAAACTGGACCCTTATTCTACACCGCAGAACGTCGACTCAGAATTTCATAACAACAAACTCTAAACCTCGTAGAAGGAAATAAGAGAAAAGCTTCGTGACACTGGTCGTGGCAACGATTTCATTGATGTGACACCGAAAGCACAAGCGACCGAAACGAAACGAAACCAGCAGGAATGTAGCACGATAAAAAGCTTCTGCACAGCGGGGGCGACAGGCAACAGGGCGAAAGGGTGACCCGCCGAGCGGGAGGAAATATTCGCGAACCACGTATCCAACAAAGAATTAATCTCGAAAATACATAAGGAACTCCTACAACTCAGCCGCTCCCCCCAAAAAAGATTTTAAAACGGCGAATGGGTAGGTGTATATAAGAAGCTCAACATCACCAATCATCAGGGAAATGCCAATTAAAACCACAATGAGATACCATCTCACACCTGCCAGGATGATGGCCATTATCGGAAAAACAAAAGATGTTGTATTGGCAAGGATATGGAGAAACTGGAATTTTTGCACACCTTTGGCGAGAGTGTGAAATGGTTCAGTCATTATAGAAAACAGGATGAAGATGCCTCAAGAAATTAAAAGTGGGATGACTTTAGGACCCAACCATTCCCCTTCTGGTGTGTAACCCAAAGTGAAGTCAGCATCTCTAAGCAATATCTGCCCTCCCTCGTTCGGTGCAGCAGTAGTCACAGCAGTCAAGATGTGGCCGCATCTGACAGACGCACGGATTATGGAAAGTGGTGTGTGTGTAGATGTATAATGGAATATTATTCAGCCATAAAAAGGAAAGAAATTCTGCGACATGTGACAACATGAATGAACCTTGAAAACATAAATGAAATAAGCCAGTTACAGAAGGACAGATACTGCATGATTACACTTTGGAGCTGTCTAAAATTGTCAAACTCATAGAAGCAAAAAGCAGAATGGTGGTTGCCAGGGGCTGAGGGGTGGGGAAGATGGAGAATTACTGTTCAAAGGGTACCAACATCTCGGTTATGCAACGTGAGGAAGTTCTAGAGATCTGTTGTATACTCCTGTGCTTATAGTTAATGATACTATTGAGAATGGATTCATGTTGTGTTACCAAAAAAAATTTTAATATAAATTTATAAAACATAAAATTTACCCATTGTGTAGAATTCAATGATTTTTAGTAAATTTGTAACGTTTGCAATGACCACAATCCAGTTTTAGGCATTTTTTATCCCCAAAAGTTTCTTCAACCCAGTTTGCAGTCATTCCTCACTCCAACTCAGGCAACCACTGATCCGTTTTGAATATGTATAAATTTGGCTTTTTTGAAATTACATAAAATGGAATTGTATAGTATTTATTATTTTACATCTGGCTTCCTTCGCTCAGCAAAAGTTGATGTTCATCCACATTGTATCATGTGTCAGTAATCCATTCCTATTTATTCACTTGTGTGGATTAATACCACATTTTGTTCATCTTTTTAGTATTTGGGATTATTTAGTATTATTGGGATTATTTCCACTTTTTAGCTATTATTAGCAATGCTGCTATGAATATTAACATACAAGTCTTTATATGGGTGCATGTTTTTATTTCTCTTGGTTAGATTCCTAGAAGTGGAACTGCTAAGTTATATATTTTATGCTCAACTTATTGAGAAACTGCCAAAGTGTTTTTCAACGTGGCCGTACCGTTTTACACCCTCACTAGTAATACGTGCGAGTTCCAGTTTCCCCATATCCTCACCAGCACTGGTTTTTCTTCTCAAGGTCGAGTTCATTTTTTTCACATACTGATATCCAGTTGTCTTGAAACCATTTGTTAATAGGCTGTCATCTCTACCATTGCTGCTTTTGTGAAAAATCAGTTGGCCATAATATAAGGGTTTATTTACGTACTTTCAAGTCTGTTCTGTTGACGTGTAGGCCTATCCAGAGGACACCACACTGTTCAGCTACGTGGTAAAATTTTGAAATTCAAGAGTACAAATCGCTCCAATTTTGATCTTTCATAAAATGATTTTGACACCTTCATCCTGTATATTCATATAAGTTTTAGGTTAAGAACCAATTTCTACAAAGGACCTTTTCCACGGAGATTTCATGGATACACAAATCAGTTTTGCGGGGATTGCCATCTTAACAATTTTGAGTGTCCAAATCCATGACCATGGAATGTCTCTCCACTTATTTAGAGCATTTTAATTCCTATCTGTTATGTTTGTCATTTTCAATAAGTCTGGAACTCCTTTTGTTAAGTTATTCTTAGTATCGTTATCATTTTGAGGCTATTGTGAAGGTAAAATATCTTCTCACACTTGTTTTCTTAATTACACTTTCAGATTATCCATTGCTAATATGTAGAAATACAGTAGATTTTTATATGTTAGTCTTGTATCCTATGACTTTGCTAATTGTTCATAGTTCAATGGCTCTAGGGGTACAGAATTGAGCATTAGCTCTGGAATGAATTTTCAGGAGGCTCATAATGGGGAACCTGGAGGCACACAAATGTTAGATTGTGTACCTAAAATTGTGGAGTAAAGAACTTATATTACTTTCTAGAATACTGTTCCCCCTTATCCTTGTCATTCGATTGTAACCCAGACGTCGGATGGACCCTCCTTGCCTCTCAGAGGTTTAGAACTAATTATCTAAGACACCAGTGATTCCACTTCCTGTCAAAGTCTGAACATCTTCCTGATATCTGTGTTGATTTTCAGAGCTGATACTTTTCTTCCCTCAAATACCTGGATCCTAGGGTGCCCCCTTTGTACTTTACTACATTGAGTTTCCCAGACTCCACTCATACAAAAGCAGGAATGAGCAGGGGTGGATCTAGATTAAATGGAGCATGAAGCTTACGCTGTGATCAGTATTCCTAGTGATTTTATAGGGGAACTGGGGGAACACCCTGTAACAAGCAACTTAAAAATCCCTACCAGCCATGACTGTTCCCAGCCAGGGCCCGCTTGGTCACGCCACCTCCACTTTCTTTTCTACTCTAACCTTATTCCCTTTCTGGCTCTGTCCCTCCTCCTGTCTTCTGTTCTCCCTCACTTTCTTCCAGATTAACCCTCAACCTGTGCTCCAGATTCTTTCATCTGTGCTGCAGAGGACTTTGCTCCTTCCTCTGAAGTCTAGGTGGCAGCTGACTCCTAAGCCCAGCGGGTAGTGGGAGCCCTTAACCTCCACTTGAAACACTTGCCAGGCTGTCCCTTCTACAAAGTCAGCTCTGTTTCTCAAAGGAATTCTAGAGCCGTCGATTAATACTTTTGCCTGGCTGTATTCTCCTGTCAAAGGCCCTTGTCCTCCTTTGGTCTGGTTCACGTGTCTTATTCCTCAGAGCACATTGCTTAAGAAGGAGCAAACAGAGCAGTGGAGAAGGACGAGATATCCACCTAGTCTGCTAGATGTTTTGAACCCTTGCAAATTAACAAGGGGACAGATATTGCTGAGAGATTTATTTATTTGACACGCATTGAGAAAACTGAAATACAAAGGGCTTGTATCTTTACTAAATTCTTCCAGTAAGTGATTGGCAGTAACTCAGGTAAAACAGCACAGAATATCCCTCTTTAGAGGTGAGGCCAAACTCCCAAGCTGTCAATACTACAGGCCTGTCTGGGATTGTTCTACATCACTTTAGCCAACATTAATTTAGAAATAAAAGGCTTTTTGCTTTAAACAATAATTTTTCTCCCGTACACACACAGTCCTCATTCATTGTAAATCCCTTGTGTGAGTATGCGAAGAAATAACCAGATTGGAAGCTGCTCGAGGTGGACAGCACTTGGGCTGTGTATACACCACTGTTCTCAGCACGGTGATGCACTGATCGGTACTTACTAGGTCTTTGGTAATTGATACAAAATGAAAGCTATTTCATTAATAATGGCACATCCAGTGAATCCCAGAATAATGCTTTTTTGTTTGTTTTGACAAAAAGCAGAAAGAGAACAGAATTTAAAAGGGAGCCCGGTTTTGGTGCCCTGACTCTGCCATTCACGGGCTGTGTCACTTTCATGTCACCAAATCACCCTGAGCAACAGTTTCTTCCATCTGTGAGATGCATTTCCCAGGAGAGTCGGGGGATGAAATGTGATAACATTACGCAAATACTTTGTTAATATGAATTGTGACACAATCGTAAACCACTATAATAATCCTTATTGCGGATATGAGTTCTAGAAAGAGATCAAGGATTTGTTCAAGGCTGCGAAGCTAGTCAATCACAGGCTGGGACCAGAACCAAGAGCATCTGACTCTTACTAAAGCCACATTGCCCTCTTGGTTTAGCGAGAACTTGATTTGGAACCCCGCACATTAGGCAGCACTATTGTTTGCATATCTTGATCAAATAATATCTTCAAAGTGAAATACCTTGGTTTTCTGAGGTGCTGACCAAAGAGGGATAAATTGGAGAGCAAGGTATTGACTGTCCCAAGACACTGGCCAGTTAGTGTGGCTTTACTCCTGAGTAGCTGTATAAACCGTTGCTCTTCCATATGCCCTTTGAATAGTTGAACCAGAGAAATATTTGAGGTCTGATTAAACTTTACTAAACACTGCTCATCTTCTTTATTGACTCATTCAAGCAAAGCGTACTTGCATGATTACATGAAAGCTTTTCTGTGTTATATATCTCTTGTTTAACATTCTTAGATATTTTTTTCTGGACCTTAGTTTCGTGTATTACTAATATACTGAGTTTGTAATTGTACTCATTTATCAGAACCCCGTATCTTACCTTGAGAAGATAGTATTTACTTCGAAAGCCAGATCTAATTTACTACTTACAATCACATGCACTTTGAATCCTAGGGATGATTTTATTCATGAAGGAACTGGTTTAACTCACATTATAATCTATGGTCTGGTAATAGCATCATACTTTATAGTAGAGATTTATTTTATTACTCTGATTTGCTTAACTCCTTTTTACTAATGCACCGCTTAGAGATGCAGCCAGTCAGTCAATAGACCGGTGACCCTTGAGCAGATGCTAATAATTGTTAATGTAATTTAAAATTGCTTCCTTGTGCTAAAAATTTGGGGAAACCATTTTAAAAAGCGGTAGACGGGTGAATATATGTTGTGTTGTTACAGTATCTCATTGATGGACTAACAATATCTGCAGAGCTACACTATTATCTGCTAGCAGAAGTATTTTCTCCCAGTAAATGGCCATCTAAATTACTGATAGCAGTAATCAGGAAGTTAATGGAAAGCCTTATTTTAAATGGTTAAGAGGAACATTATTATTACCTCTTGTATTTTTCTGTCCAGACAGAGAACATTTTAAAAGATATTGGAGAAATAATAAGAATGAACAGCACTGCCTTCTACCAGCTGGAAACATTTTTCAGGTGGTTTATTTAATGTTCAGGTAACAGAGTGCCCTTTGTAAATTATTGTAGTTCTCAATTATGTGGGTGCTAAATTCAAACAGAAAGTTGGCCAAAATTAAATATAAATGAAAAATAAACATATATGAAAATAACTAACTTCAGTTACATGATTTTTATTATGAGTAACACTTATGACATCATCAAGTCAGGCAGAATTTGGAAAATATGACTTGAAGTCATCTCTAGTAGTCAATATTTATTTTCTGAGTTATCTGAGGATGCTCGGAATATGAGAATACACTTTCTGTAGCTCACAAAATTGGAAATTTCTTCTCTATATTGACTAGAAATGTGCCACCATTTGACTATCCACTGGTCCTATCAATACCATACGGAATATAATTTTCATTTTTCTTAATTTTCTGTCACATTCGTCAGTATTTGCACTAGAAGAAATAAAACCTATTTTAAATTTCTTTCATTCACTCAGTCCTAACCCAGATGTCCCAGATTAAATCCTAGGGTCCCAATTTTGTGAGTTTTAAAGATAAAGTTAGGTATAACTGTATTAAAGAAGGATTATAAGGTGTTTTCTGCTTTGAATCAGAACATAATGAAACAAATTTCCCCAAAATCCTATAATCCATGTGAGTTTTAATACACATGTGGATCTAGTGTTATCCAAAAGCCCACCCAAGCTGATACCCCATAATATTATTTGTTCCGATGCTGAAGTAAAGCCTTAAGTATATGAGACCTATGTAGGAATATATCTATTAACCCAAGAAGACTCTAAGAAAAAAAGTCCTAACGGTAGCTTGTCACCAAGTTACATTGTCTTCTTAATGTAACTTCTGTAATCGCACAGGATGTAAAAACAGAATGAGTAGCCGAAAAATTCACTGTGGAACTTGTGAGAAAATATAACACTAAACACTTCAAGAGTAAATTGGCACTCGCGCTCTTGAAGTCATCAGGCTCTCTAGGAGAGAAATAGGTTTGGTGATGACCATGTCATCTCTGTTCTGCAGATAACATATTATACATAGAAGACCCTAAAGACTCCACACAAAAAAAACTTAGAGCTTATAAATTATTTCAGTAAAGTTGCAGGAAAAAAAACCCCAGTGCACAAAAATCACTTGTGCTTCTATACAACAACAAAGAACCGTTGGAAAGAGAAATTAAGAAAATAATTCCACTTACAAGAGCTTCAAAAAGAATAACATACTTAGGAATAAATTGAACCAAAAAAGTGAAGAATCTCTGAAAACTATAAGACATAATGAAAGAAAGTGAAGAGAACACTTAATAAATAGAAGCATAATCCATGTTCATGGATTGGAAGAGTTAATATTGTTAAAATGTCCATACCCACCTATCCAAAATAATCTACAGATTCAATGCAATCCCTATCAAAATTCCAATGACATTTTTTTCACAGAAATAGAACGAACAATCCTAAATTTAGTGTGGAACCACAAAAGACCCTAAATAGCCAAAGCAGTCTTGAGAAAACAAAGCTGGAGGCATCATGTGCTCTGATTTCAAACTATATTACAAAACTATAGTAATTGAAACAGTATGGTATTTGGCATACAAACAGACACGCAGATCAGTGGAACAGAATAGAGAGCCCCCAAATTAATACATATATGGTCAATTAATTTATGACAGAATAGGCAAGAATATACAATTGGGTAAGAACAGTCGCCAATAAATGGTGGTGGGGTATTTTGGACAGCTCATGCAAAAGAATGAAACAACCACCATCTTATACCACACATAAAAATCAACTCAAAATGGATTAAAGACTTGAACACAGACCTGAAATCCTACAACTCCTAGAAGAAAACATGAATGGTAAATCTCCTTGACATCAGTCTTGGCAATGATTTTTTTTTTACTATTTGACACTGAAAGCAAAGGCGGCAAAACCCCAAAATAAACAAGTAGGGCTCCATCACATTAAGAAGCTTTTGCACAGCCAGAAAGAATCTCAACAAAATGAGAAAGCAACCTATGAAGCAGGGGATAAAACTGCAATACGGCGTTAATATCCAAAATATACGAGGAACTCCTACAACTCAACAGTCAAAAAAAATTTAAGAGCAAAATACCTCAATAGACATATTTCTGAAGAAGAAATGCAAATGGCCAACAGGTATATGACGTGGTATCAATATCACTAATCACCAGAGAAAGGCAAATCAAAACCACAATGAGTTCACTTCACACCTGTTAGGATGGTTTTTATCAAAAATACAAAAGGTAACATACTGGCAAGGATGTGGAGAAATGGGAACCCTTGTGCAATGTCGATGGGAAAGTAAATTGGTGGAGCCGCCATGCAAAACACTATGGAGGTTCCTCAAGAAATTAAAAATAGAGCTACCATATGATCCAGCAATTCTACTTCTGGATGTATATTCAGAGGAAGAAAAATCATTATCTCAGATATTTTGTACTTTTGTAAAAATATATATGTATTTTATAATTTTATAAAATAACATTTTATTTACACTATGTAACCATATAGTTATGCTATATATATAGTTATATAGTATTTTAACACTATTCATACTATATAAACTATTCATTTTGTAAACAATAGCACGACAGCTAGCATTTCTCACAGTTGCCAAGGTGTGAAAACTAGGTGTCTGTCAGTAGATGAGTGGACAAAGAAAATGAGGTATGTATGTATAATACTGTTCAGCTCCAAAAAAGTCAAGCTTATGGAAACTGATTGTAGAAAAGTTGTTGCCTGGATCTGGGGGAATGGACCAAATTGGGAGAGGTTGGTCAAAGGTTATGAGCAAGGTCTGAGGACCTAATGTATAACATGGCGACTGTAGGTGTTAACACTATTGTGCAATTGAAATTATATAATATATGTATACATCGTGAAAAGATTCTTCCCAGTCAAGGTAATTAACACATCCATTACCTCACTTTTTTTTTTAAGGGAACGTAAGTGAGGTAATGGATATGTTAATTAACTTGACTGGGGGAATCTTTTCACAATGTATACACATATATTAAATCACATTTTACACTTTAAATTTTTTACAATTTTACTTGTCGAATATACCTTTTCAAAAAAGTAAATTGGCACTCATGTAATTGAAGTCATCTAAATCTGTGGGAGAGAAGTAGATTTGCTGATGACCGTGCTCACTGGAAGGTGACTTTCCTGAAGTGGCACGCTATTGTACTCAGCAACACCCTGGCCACTGAGCTTTATATTAGGCCTTGTACATTTAAAAGGCTAAAATAGTGCAAACTATGTTCTCTAATTCCAGTAATGAAATTAGAAATCAGTAGCCAGAATGAAGTTGGGAAAAATCAATAAATATGTGGAAATTGCTCCCAAATAACCAATGAGTCAAAGAAGAAATCACAGGGGAATCAAAATTCTTAAAGATGAATGAAAATGAAGACACAAAATACCAAAACTTAGGCAGTGAAGCTAAGAGAGAAATTTATAGCTATAAATTTCTTTATTAAGAAGAAAGGCGGGCATTCCAGTCAAGGAGGGGGAGTAGGTAAATACTGTGGCTCTCCTCCCATGACAACATCATCATTACAACTAAACTACAAAACTAAACTACTTCAGTGAGAATCACTGAAGTCTCACTAAACAGAAGTCCTGTAACTAAGGACATGCAGAAAAAGCCACCTCGAGACTGGTAGAAGGGGCAGAGATGCAGAAGAGGCTGGTCCCACACCTATGTGGCAGTTAAAAATCGAGAGGGATGTCTCAGCTGCAGCAGTCTACCCTGAGGAGCAAGGGGTCCCAGCTCCACACGAAGCTCCCCAGCCCAGAGTTCTAGCGCCAGGAAGAGAAGTCCCCACAAATTTTGGCTGTGCGGGGATTGTTGCTGAGACAGAGGGCTGCTAGAGTCATAGGCATTCCTCTTAAAGTACCCATACACGGCCTTGTTGACAGACTCACTCTCTCTGAGCTCCAGCGCTGGAAGAGCAGCTTGAAAGGTGCCGAGGACATACTGGGAAGAACTGAATTATCTGACTTCAGGGAAAGGGGTGGAGGGGCAGCTTTATCCCAGACAGAAGTGCTGGCAAAAGCCATTGTTCCTTTGTTGGGCCCTCCCCCGCCCAGCCTTCACACACAGGTAGGCGCCATATCTGAGTCTTCATCAATCTAGCTAACACGTTGGTGATTCAGCCCACCCCAGCCACTTCCAGAGGCTTTTCCATACAAACGGCCTATCTTGACTCATGCTGTGAACTTTCCTAAAATCTCTCATTCACAAACCCCAGACAAGTATCATCTGGCCTTTACATGACCCATAACTCTTGCTCAGCACCTCCAAGCCTGGTACTAGTGACAGCCACCTTTGGTTCACTGCTCCATCTCTCCCAGACACCCCCAAGCCCAGCACAGGTACCAACCATCTGCAGATTACTCTGTAGCTCATATCAAGTGGCCTCAGGCAGGACACAGGCAGCGGCTAACCTTGGCTTGCACCAGAGCCCCTCCCAGGGGGCCTAGAACCAATACACTCAGTGGCCATCTTCCAAGCACACCAGAGCACTACCCAACCACCTCCACAAACGACACCAGGTACCACTTCAAAACCCACTAGGCTGGCTAGAATCAAAAAGTTGAGCGATAATAAGTGTTAGCAAAAATCCAGAGGAATCAGAAGCCTCCTACTCTGCTGCTGTGAATGTAAAGTGCCTCAGCCGTCTTGGAAAACCATGGCGGTTCCACAAAAATTTAAACATAGAGTTACCATATAACTTAACGATTTTACTCCTAGGTGGATCCCCAACATAAATGAAAACATATGCCCAAATGTTTATAGCATTGTTCATTATAATAGCCAAAGATGGCGATAACACGAAATGTTGTCAACTGGTGGATAAACACATGTGGTGATCCATACAGTGGAATATTATTCAACAATAAAAAAGAAGTGCTGATATATACTACAACTTGAATGAAGCTGGAAAACATGACCCAAAGTGCAAGAAGTCAACCACAAAAGTTCACATGATTCCATTCATATGAAAGCCCAGAACATGGGATTCTATAGGGGCAGGTAAATTAGTTGTGGAGGTGAGAGGTGGGGTGGGGAGGATTTGAGGGTGAAAGCTGAAGCATGCAGTGTTTCTTTTTGAAGTGATGAAAATGTTCTAAAATTGGCTATGGTGATGGTTACACATATTTGAACATATTAATAGGTGAGTTAAAGTGTAGAATTCAATGGTTATCAATATTAACCATTGGTATGGTATGGTATGTGAATTACATCTCAAGCTGTTAAAGAAATGAGAGAAATCTGTGTAATATTCTAGATAATCTCTAAAATACTGGGTTTTTTAAAAAAAGATGATGCCGGGGGAAAAGAATTGTTCTATATCTTGTATGTGGTGTTGATTACATGCATCTATAATTGTGTTAAAATTCATAGAACTGTAAGGAGAAAATTTTATTATATGGTAATATAAAATAAAATCTTTAAAAATGTAGCAGAGATTGAGAGGAGAGGGATTAACTGTCACCAGAGTTAGTAGTCCTGTGGTGGGCATCAGAGTGCCTTCAAGGACAGGAAGCCACATTAGAGCGTATTTGGAAGGATGGTTTGGCTCGGACAGATATTTAAAGAGAGGTTTGCTGAAGCAAGGAAGATCATTTCAGACAATGTCGACAACGGCCAAAAGTACAGGAGAGGGAATTTATGGCTGGGGAGCATTAATTGTTTAGGACTGCTGAAAGGAAGCATACATACAGGAAAGGCTCTTCGGATTGTGAATTTCCTTGATGTCGGGTTCAGAACTGAACACTTTATGATATAGTCAGTGATGACCCATCAGAGGTTTTTGATCAGAACTCTGCCGTAGGGATACTATTCTACAAGGACTATAAATAAGTTGGGGACCAGTCAGAAGGCAGAGTAGTTCGGTCAGGTGAGAATGAAGGACTAATATGGGCGCTGGAGGTCTAAAAGAAAAGGGGACAGATAGGACTGATATTGTGAAGAACACAGCTGGTTGGGGAGGGAGAGAAAAGTTCAAAAATTGACTCAGGTTTGGAGCCTACGTGACTGGGGTCATAGTACGGTTAAGGAAGGAAAGAAACGCCGAGAAGTTGATGAGCTTAGTCTGGGATTTGTTCCGTTTGTGGAGCTCGGAGACCGCTGTATAAGATTAGTGGCAGTTAGAAGGAAGCCATGTAGTATAGCAGAAAGAGCACTTGGCCCGTTTCTTCATTTATGAAATAAGAGATTTGGATTTGAAAGGTAGAATTTTTGTGAAAGCAAAGGTTTTGGAGACCCACTTGCCTTGGTTCAGTTGCTAGCCTGTTGTCATTCTTTCTGGGCCTCAGATTCTGTCAAGTGGGGATAATCATCATATACCTACCGAGTATGGCTTCTGAGAGAAATATGTACACACACGCACACCTTACTTAGAACAACGCCTGGGACACAGTAAGCTTATTGTTCTGTAGGCGGAGTCCTTTGAGATCCAATGGTCTATTGTGTTAGAAGGCCAATTCCTGTCAGCCTGGCATTCCAAAGGTAGAGGTCAGGACCAGAGATACCTTTTTCCCCTGAGATATTATTGAACAGCTGGCATGCGGTACCAAAGGAGAAAATGGAAAAAAACGTGATCGGCAAGGACAGAATGTTGAGGAACGTTGGGGAGCAAGAAGCAGGAGCACAGAGGAGGGGCCAGTGCAGAAACACTCAGAGAAAGAAGGGAAATCAGGAGACACTGTCATAAAAGCCAAGCGGGAGAGAAACGGCTCAAAGGAAGATCGTGTTGAGAGACCACTGAAGCTAAGTTTGAAGGTTTATGGGACGTATCTGATGGACAGGGAGACGTTCGGGATGAAAGCAAAGAAGAAGGACGGAGGGTTCAGGAGGAAGGACGATGATCCCTTCCTTCGAACGGAGGTAACGGAAGGGATGGCTACGTGATGATACGGTCACGTTTGGAGTTGGAAGGTTGGACGTCAGGGACGTGCAGGCTGGATAACTTCAGTTTTCCCTCCACAAAATAGGAAACAAGGTCATCGGGGGAGAGAGGACGGTGGGGAATAAAATGGAAGCTTGTTTCTAAGCAGCGTTAAATACTTCCTCTAATTCTGCCCTTTGTGTGACTGGAAAATAAGTGATCCATGTCAATTCAAATAGGTAATACTTACTGAGCCTTTAATATCTGCCAGGTACCTTGCTAAGAGCTTAAATCCCTAACAGGAAAATTTTATTAGTATTATCCACATATTACAGAAGTTAATGCATGAGACAGAGAAAGGATTGAAACTGCTCAAGGCTGCCCCCGAATAAAAAGTGGGACCAAGGCTGAATACCACAGCTGCCTAACTCAGCGTTCTTCACAGTCATGCCTAAGGTTTGACCCTCAAGTTTCATTAAAGCAGTGAAATATTGGTTCGTGAATTAATGGAATAGGATAGAAAGTATAGAAAAATAGACCATGTATAGAACTGAAAATAATTTTAATCAAGTCGACATTTTTTAATGAATGGAAAAAGGATGGCTTGTTTAATAAATGCATAGGGACAATTATCCATTTTTTAAGCTTTTAATTCATTTAGACCCCATATTTTAATATATATATATATATTATATATATAATATATAATAGAAATCAAAACAGTGGTTGTTTATGGCGGGATAGAGATTGACTTAAGGGCACAAGGGAACTTTCTAGGGTAATAGTGACGTTCTATAGAATGTTGGTTACACGGGTTTGGGGGGATTTTGGGCAGGTTTTTAGTCAAAACCCATTGAATTATACATTTAAAATCTGTACCTTCCACTCTAAATTTTCTCTCAATTTTTTAAAAGGGAAATCCATATGTAGATCTCTGAGATGTTGTTAAATGGAAAAAAAAAAAAGCAAACTATAGAATGAGATGCACAATATGATGCCATTTACTTAGAGACAAAATATAATAATTGCCACCAAACAAAATCATCTGTGTGGATCCACACTCTTGTATGTCCATGTCTCATGGGTCTCAGGTCCAGCCACCCCATTCCACCAATAAATTCTTCCTCTAGTGTCACTCTTAACATGCTCTTAGGGTTTCTTTCTAGGACGCGAAGATTTATATTATTAAAACATCATTAGCATAAGAGTAAATTTCCCCATTGTTCATAGTACTCATTGGTATACTATTCCCCAGTGAAGAAAGATGTTCTCTTTCAGGAAATTCTAACTGAAACACATGACCTGTTTGTATAGTGATTTTGGCACTAGTGGATTTCCAGAGGCAGCCTGGTATTATGGAACTGTCGCTGAATCAGAAGTAGTGGGGCCTGAGTTCTGGTTCCGACTCTGCCACTGATTAAAGGACTTGCTCCAGACTATCCATATGATCTTTCTAAGCCTCAGTTTCCTTGTTGCTTCAATAAATGGGTTGGACTGATGACCCAGGGTCCTTCCAGGCCTAAGATTCAGTCAACCCTGTTCATTCACACGAAACATATGAAATAGGTCACTTGACCTACAGTAGGTATGTGGAAAGTAAGGTTTTCTTTGCCTTTATATTTTGACACAGGTGACAACCAAAGCCAAGCAACTGAAGGATGCTGTCTCCTGCTCCCCAGGTGAGTTAGCACCTGCTTCCCCCCATCGATCTAAAGCAGTTTCCTCAAAATAAATCCCTTTCTATAACCACTCTTTAAATACAGTGATACAGTAGTTTTACCAAGTCGAATTACAGGCACCAACAAGCCAATCCAACCCAGTAGGTGCTAAGATGTATTTAATAAGTTTAAAGAACTGTAAAAACCTGTTCTTCTCTAGTATTGGGGGTTGGGGGCCATGAGGGGGAGCCACGTTTGCATCACACAGCATTGTCCTTCAGATAGACAACAGGCAGCTTTCCCGAGAAATCTATATTTCTCCAATTCTTTTTGCTCTGAGACTACCTGGAATTTTGGTAGCTTCTCCATTCTTGGAACGTGGAAGTGAGGGAAAACGGCTCCCATACCTTCCAACTCAACTCAGATGCAGGGCCCAGGGAGAACGATGCGGGGCCCTATGGGCTTTAGGAAAGAGGCATTCCCAGACGCCTTCTCTGTCAATAAAAGTGGTATGTGGAAAAGCCCACCTCCCAAGACAGTCTCCAAAAAACGTGTCCTGAAAAGGCAGTGTGCTGCGGCGTGGAGGACAGACAGGTCTCCACTAGAGGAGGAATGAGGAGCGTGGAGAGACCGGGACATGCCTATTTGAACATTAATGGGGCATCTCTGAGGCGACCCCTGTGGCTGGGAGACAGCACTGCTTGCCTTGCTTGCCGCGTCATGCTGTCGAGTGCCGCGAAACAAACAGGCATCGCGGTTGGAGGTGGATCGGAAGCAGCTTCAGGCGGGGCCGGACCCCGCGAGGGACCGGTGGCCCGCTGCAGGAGGGAGCCGGGCGGGCCGGCAGGCGCGGTTTAGTTAGCGAACGGAACCGGCCCCAGCTGGGCCGTTCCTTCGCCTAGGAAAAGGCGCGGGCCATTCCTTCCCAGACCTGTGCGTTTGGGTCGCAGCCCGACTCTGCAGCGCGCTGCCGGCCTCAGAGCGGCGGGGAGGCGGAGGCTGGGGTGCGCAGAACTGGGGTCCGCCCCGCCCGAGGCTCTGAGACTGTAAGGGTACCACACACCTCTCTCCTAGAACAGTGTGAAGATTAAGCGGCAGCATGACATGCAGTGACGGATGCCAGCGCAGTGCCCAGCACGCCGTCTGCTCCTGTCGCCGGCTTGACCTTGACCGCCTGGCTTGACCTTGACCGTGCCCCTTCCCCTTCCCACAGGAATGGTCAGACTGTCCGAACTCAGATCCACAGCCCCGCATCCCAGGCCCGTCAGGACCGCGATGGCCTTGCCGGACGACGTCATCACCCAGCGAGGGGGCTGAGCGGGCCGCGGACGCCGAGGAAGCGGGGGACAGCGACGGGCCGGAGGGCGAGGAGCGGGGCGCCGCGGCCCCCGACGGCGGCCCGCGGCGGCGGCGGCCAGCCAGGCCGCCGGAGCCCGAGGAGAAGCTCCGCGGACGGAGGCAGAGGGACTTCGACAACTCGGAGAACGCGTCCAGCGACGAGGAGGGCCAGAGGAGAGACAGAGGCCACGCCGCGGAGGAGCCATGGACTCAGGCCCAGCAGAAACTTCTGGAACTGGCGCTACAGCAGTACCCAAAAGGATCCTCTGACCGCTGGGACAAAATAGCCAAATGCGTCCCGTCTAAGAGCAAGGTGGGTGAAGGCGGGGACCGAGCCCCGCGGAAGCGGCGCAGCCGGCTCTGCCCAACCGTCCCCTCTTCTCGCCCGTGCCCTTCTGTCTGCACCTGCCGGCACGGCCTGGCCTTTGCCCGTCGGGTCCCCTGACAGCAGTGTGGCGCTCACCATTCAGCCCGGGAGCTTTTCCCAGAGAAAACTGCTCACGTAGATCATAAATTTCACCCTCAGCCCCCCTGCCAGCCCCTGCAGCATTCGCTTGCTCGGGGTGGCTGGCCAGTGCCCTGGTCACCGTGAGGGCAGTGGCGCAGCAGCAGGTCACCGGCGGGTGCAAGCCCCTGCCAGCTAGACTGAGGGGGCGGAGTCTCAAAACCACCAGCCCCTCCAGCTCTGTAGCTGTGAGGAGCATTTAACCGAGGGGCATGCGGGGCAGACAGTGTTGCCACCGTCCCCAGCTCGGCAGCGTGACTCCCCCTGGCCCCGGCGGGAGCACCCGAGTTGACCAGAGGCCCAGGAGGCATCTTGTGTGGGGGGTCATTGTGCCCGCCATAGCCTTAACAGGCTGTTCTCCCGTTCACAGCTCTCAGTATCTGCTTGAATGCATCTGCAGGTAGTTCTCCAATAACAGCTCGGGCGGGAAGGTGGGTGTCCCTGGGCAAAGCCGGCCGCTCCCCGTCTTTGCCTTCTGCTGGGCCCATGTGGGGCTGTCGCCCTTCCCGTCCTGATCTTTCCAACTCGGCCCTCTTACCACACGCAGTCTCCGGGGCTGCTTTTCTGGGTCTGAGGCACGGGGAACACTGAGAAATCAAAAGCACCGATCTCTTCCGCCTTCTGTGCCTCCTGCTCAGTAGCCTCTGGGCACATCGATGTTCATTTACATTCTTATTTTTTTTTTAATTGAAATTCGATGTTGGAAAATCTAGCTTGTGGCCATGAATGTCCCCGTGCGTACAGGTCTAGTTATCTATCACCCACTTTAAAATGAGGAGGTCGAGAATTCCCGGGGAGAAAAATAAAACCATTAGCAGTTGATCTATTTGAGAAACACAGATTCTCCCAGCCTCTCCAACTGGTTTGCCAGAAGTAATTATTTTCCCTGAATTTCTCTAGCATCTGTCAGGACACAGGCATTTGCATGTGTGATAAATTGACATTGGTTTAAAATGAAGGAGCTGGAACTGTGGATTCCTAAAGATAGAACACTCAGAAACTCGTTGCCTTGGGGTTTGGAAACCTTCCTGTTCCCACTGAGATGCGGGGCTTTTATTGTCCTGCAGACATTCCCTTTAAGCCTCGACATTGGAACCCAGTCCAGGAGAGGTGGCCGGAGGGCTCGCCTGCTAAGGAGTGACCCCTCCCTGGACGTGGCCCTCGAGCCACTGGGAATTCTGGGCTGGAGGAGGAGCCTCTGCCTGGGGTGCCTGCGGGCCTGCTGCTCAGAGCCGGGGCCCACACGGTCCTCCAGGCGGGGTGCTGGCCACCTGCCTTCAGCGTCACGCACTAGGTGGCACCAGCAGGCAGCAGAGCTATTAAGGAAAAGCTGCTCTTTTTAAAGACTAAAACTAGGCAAGGTGTCTTTGGGGATGCAGAAAAGGCACTTATTACACTCTCATGACACGACCAGGCTAAAATTCTAAGAAGAGAATGAACGTCCATTCCCTGTCCGAGGCAGCTGATAAAGTCAGCGGCTGTGGAGCAGAAATCGATTTGCACTAGGCCTTGTTGGTGAAGACTTACCACGCCATTGAGGCAAGTTTGTTCCTTTTAAGACAGAAACAGAAATGGAGTCTGGAAAGTACCTTGTGATAAACATGACAGTCATGAGTCCCCGCCCCAAGGGTGGCAGCTGCAGGCAGCTGGGATCTGAAGCTACAAGTTCTGCACCTGACGGCCCGGAAGGAAGGTCGAGGTGGGCTGGGAGAGCAGGAGGAAGCTGCACACGCTCCCTGCAGGTGTCCCGTGGGGCTGACGCATGCCACAGCCCTCCCGGCCGCCCTTGGGGAGAGGGGACCCAAAGGACAATAACAGGGGACGCCTAGCCTCAAGGGTCTTTGGTTTCTCTGAAGTGACATGTTGTGATGCAACAGTGAAATGTTAAACATGATCTGTGCGGTTAGCAGTTGAAAGTCCTTATCGTGATGACATAGGTCTCACTAACAGCTGCCCCGAGGCTCACACCACACCTTGGGCTGGACAGTCAGCCTCGGCCGCCTGGGACCAGCTGGACTCACCCGGGAAGCTCTAGGCAGGTTCTGTGCAAAGCGCACGGCCACGAGGCTGCTTCTCCAGCACTGGGCACAGCCAGCGAGCAGGCCCCGCGGGCTTACGAGGGCTGCACTAGTTTGTGGAAATAATTGTTTTCACCTCTCTTTTTCTCTTCCTACAGGAAGACTGTATCGCTAGGTACAAGTTGCTGGTTGAACTGGTCCAAAAGAAAAAACAAGCTAAAAGCTGAATATTCTGGAAGATGATGTTCACCTTCATTTTCCAAAATGATTATTTTAAAACTCTTATGCAGAAATTTGCATTTTGTACCTCAGTATTTCTATACGTCATGTGCCTTATTGAAAAAAAAAATAAAATTTAAAAGAAATGTGGTGCTATATTGTTTAAACAAACACTGTGTTAAAGGAGAAAAGAGGATTGTGGTATTTTACAGATTGTTTCCTCATTCCCACAAAGTTTACTGTGATGGGCGTCAACCTGGATAGCGCTCTGTCACGACCAGGTGAACGTGCGATTCTGAAGGAACATACGAGGGACCAACCTGTAAGATTAAAACTGAACGTGTTTCTTTGACCAAAGAACATCCGAGCTAACGAGTTCACTGGTAGCAGCATGTAAGTGCCGGGGAACTTGAAGTCACGATTTCGTACTGTTAATTTTGATTGAACTCTTCCGTATTGTTTGTGCTTGAACTGTCACCGTCAGCCGAGCGATGCCGTTTAAATCTTCTGTCATTTGCTCAGGGCTTGGAAGCAGTTTGCCAAATGCACACGACCTAACCTTAAAAGCCAGTCAGCCCACCAGAACACATTTAAGGAAAGTGATTTGGTAAAACATGAAATATCTACAGAGAGGCCACATTTCTCTAAGGACTGACATGAAGTTACAGGTTCCTGGGGAAAACTTTGGCGGTGGTGTCCTAACTCTGCTGCCCAGGAACCTTTCGCCCACAGAGGCCAAGGCACCGGGGAAGCCCCGAACCCGTTCCCGCGACACCCGACGCCAGCACCGCTCCCGGAGTGGGACGCGGTGGGAACGCGCCCCCTCAGGGACCTCGGAAAGAGCAGTTGTGTGACGGCAAGTGACGAACCGGCGGGCAGGTTTTCACGCCCTGAGTCTGCGGCGGCAGCTCCCTTAGCCTCGTCCCTTCCGTCAGGAGGAAGAGCCGGCCTGGCCCACGGGTCAGCACTGTCCCTGGGGCTGGGCCCAGGCTGGTGGAGGGACAGGAGGAGAGGGCACGGGGTCCGCTCCCTCCACTAAACAAGCCAGAGCTGAGGCCGTCACAGGGGTGACCCGGGGCCACTAGCTTCTCCCCCCAGAAGTTTCTCACAGGGCCGAGGGGGCTGAGCTGGCCCCTGTGGCCCCAGCCGCATGAGGGTGGCCCAGAGGAAACAGCCTGTGCGCGGAAGGCCATGCGGCAGAGAAACGAATGCTCTGGCTGTGTGCCAGGCCCTGGGCCCGTCCTGGTCTCCAAGTCCAGCTTCAGTCCTGCCTGTCACGCAGCTTGGCTGTCCAGCTTGTGACATTTGTGAACATCCGTTGTCACCCTTTTTACTTATTCTGTCACACACACCCCAAATCCCATTGCAAGGTTTTGGGCTTCCAGGGTGGGGAGAGCCCCAGAGGGGCCCAAAGGTGCCTCAGGGAGTACAGATTAGGATGAACCCCCTGGTTTGTCTACCAACCTTTTCTAGACTCCTTAAGAAAACCAGGCTCTGGCCCGGTTTTCTGCTGACGACTCCCCCTCCTGCCAGCGCCTTTAAAAGGAATCAGAAGGGGCCCTTTCTTCAGGACTCCAGCTGCTGAGTGTTGCTGAAGTAGGACCAGGGGACAGGGACAGCCACTCCCAGGGGACATGTGCGGTTCGTGAGAGCGAGGTCATGGCCAAGGAAGCGAGGGAGCCTCCAAAGGGAGCACACCATCCAGGTCGGGGGACCAGAGCAGGGCTCCCACTGATGCTCACCGACCCTCGCCTGGCCCCTTCCTCCAGGTCCCCGTCCCCAAACCTGTCCCTCTGAAGCCCTGCCTTGTTACTGTATGTATTAGCACCTCCAAGGCTTAGCTGTGTGACATCAGATACTAGGGTTTATCTCTTGTCCCAATTCCTTGACTCAAAAAATTGGGACTAGTGGTCACTTTCCGCCTCGCCCCGCCAGCTGGAAGGCCCCTCTCCCCCTCAGGGGATCCTCGTCAGTGCGTGGACTCTGGGACAGTCTGGGAGTATGCAAACTATTTGGGGTGTGTAGTTTCCTGGGGAAAGCACCCCACATCTTTTGCTAGCTGCTCCGTGGTGGTGCTCACTCGGCCCGGCAGGGCCCGTGTGGTACCAGAGGAACCTCAGACCACTCTCTGACAGGAAGGGGTCCAGGCCCCCGCTATGCCGCTTACAACCTGGGGGCCTTGGGTTCGAGGCTCACTTCCTGCTCGTCAGGCGACAGGAACATCCGAGCTGCCTCGGGGAACGGCCTTCGCCTCAGGAGCTGCCTGGCCCTGGTCTTGTCCTCAGATCCGGGCTAGAGAGAGGGCAGAGCTGAGAGTCGAAAACCCCACGTCTTAATCCTGGGTCGAGCGTAGTGAGCAAGGAAGAGGGGCGGAGACGTGCGGAGCGCCTGCACCGCTGGGGGTGCGTGAGGAGGCGGGGGCGGACAGCGGGGCAGTGAGGACACGGAGGCTGCTCTGGGAAAGCACTGGCCTGGCTCAGGGGACATCCTCTACCAGCACCGTCCTGCGCCAGCCGCCTGCCACTGCCAGCCCTCCACGGCCAGGCCGGGGGCTGCAGGGCGGGCCCGAGCTTCGCCGTCTCGGCCTCCGGCATCCTTGGTCCCATAGTGGACTTCGATTTACTTTCTCCACTGGGACCAGATTTACAGCTACCAGGTCTTTAAACCATTATAGCATCGTTGTAAGAGTCTATTCACACATTCTCTCATTTACCCTCACAAACCCCCTCCCCCCCCCCACACACACCACCCGCTGAACCGTTCGGGCCCAGCGGCCCCCTTTCCACCCCAGGTGCTGTCGCCACTCCTAGGGCGTCTCCGGGCCCTGCAGGCCACGCTGCCTCCTTCCCAGCTGTGTCTTCCTCACACCTGCTACTGAGAAGGGGGTGGGGGTCACCTGCAGGTAACGCAGCTTAGGTGTCCAGCTGATAATGCGGTTCCCCCGAGAAATCTGCCCGGGAGCTCCCGGCGGTCCTGCCCCCCCCCCCCTCTCCCTGGACGCCCGCACCTGCCTGGCGAACGCCTGCACCACGAGACGATGAGTCTCACCTGGAAAATGGCAGCCGGTGGGCGCTGTCAAATTCCCCTCTCAGTTTTTGAACAGTCGTAATAAGCTTTCCGCTGTGAAGGTCTTGGTTTTCACACACCCTAAAAACTCCTCCTGCTGTGGGGCTTTCTCTTGATTCCTGCCTGCTGCACCCAGACCTGGTCCTCCCTCCACCCCTCTGAACCCCGAGAACTGACCCCTTTCACACACCACTTCTTCCCTCCCTACACCTGTAGGGTATCGTAGCTGCTGGTTGGCTGAGCAGTCAGGTATTTTTTCCTAAAATTTACATGGTTTAAGCTGTGATGTCCTACATGCATGGGTGATGATCATACGTCCCAAGCTGCCCGGGACAGTCCCGGGGTCTGCCTGTCTCACCACGCCGAGCTTGGAGAGGACGTGGCCTGGACACCTGTCTGCGAGGGATTTGCTAAAAGACAGCAAATCCCAGGGATGCTGAATCCTCCAAGAGGACAGGCAGCTAAGAAATTCAACATTCCTTCTGCTTGCTTTTGGCTTAGAAAGTCCCAAGGGTGGAGAGGTTTGCTGATCCTGACCCCCGGCTCTTCCCAAAGTATCCAGGCAAGGGAAACGGAGGTGCAGGGGCACACCCGAGCCAGAGCCCATCCTGACCAGCATTTCCTGCAGCTCGCTCTTTCCGCCTCTGGTGTCCCGGGCCTGCCGCACCCCCACTCAGGGCCAGCTCTACACTCCGTCCCCTCAAGTCTGAGGGCTGTGTCTGGAAGCCAAGGCAAGGCGAGGCTTCTGGTGGGCCTAAGTGAGTCAGTCAGGGTGTGTCATTTAGTAAAAGTAGACTTTGCCCACCGAAATTTTAAAGTCCCCTGCCCCCAAAGGGTCCTAAGACAAAGCCAGTTTTCCCAACGACAGGCTGAGAAACAAGGGGCCCGGACTCAGGTCGGAGGTCCCCTGTGTAACCTCGCTCCAGCTTCGCAGGTGTGTGGGGGTCCTGCCAGGCCCGTGGGAGTGAAGCGGGTCACCTCTGAGCACCCCGCTTCCTCCTCGGGTCCCCCGGCTTCCCAGGAGGCACAAAGCAAGCCCTTTGCACGGGGGGGGCGGGGGGCGGCCGGGGCGGGGGTGGAACACGGAGCAGTGGGCCGCTGAGCCGCCGCAGCAGCGCCCCGCCTCGTGCTGCCCGCCGCGCGCGGCACGTCGGCTCCACCTGTGGCTCTGATCGCAGCGCGGCCGCCTGGAAGCCGCCCCACTGTCTTGGCAGGCGTCCCAGCCTCCTGTCTGAGTAAACTACTTGGCCTTCAGCCTTGACTGTAGTCACCGGGGAGCTAAATGAACACGCTGTAAAACAGCCGCTCCAGTTCTTGCCTCGGGTCGGCGGGGGGCGGGATAACGAAGAGCGGCTTCGTGCACGACGGAGAACGGGGCGCCCCCTCCGCCCGCCGACCCCCGGGGAAAGTCACGCGTGTCTGCAAAGGCAGCGCCCACGAGCCAGCTGGGGACCTGTCCGCAGGGCTGAGACCGCCCCGGCGCAGGTCTGCGGCCCCCTCCCAGCACCCCGAGGCCAACGGCACCCTGGCCTGGCTGCTCCCGAGGGGACCCCGACCAGACGTGGCTCCTCGGGCCCAGCTCCCGCCTCGCGGCCTGCGCTGTGGCCTCCCTGTTTGGAAACCAGTGTGGGGCCGGAAGGCGCGGACACCGGCCCTTCTGCAGCGAAGCTGACCGCTCGCCACCCCCCTGCACCTGCGGGTGACCGGGGCAGCCCGCAGCAGCGCCGCCCCACCCGCATCTCCCGGGTTCTCATCGGTCCTGACCGGGTCCAGCGCAACTGAGCCCGTCTTCCCTTAGCACAGGTTTAAAAAAAAAAAAAAAACCCTCGTTTTATAAAATGAAACTGACCAAGATTTCAGGGGCAGGGAGGGAGTCTTTTTTTTTTTTTTTTTTTGGAATTTTGTACATCCTAAGTCATAAAGGGAAATGAACAGTCTCCCGTGTTTTCTTTTCTGTCATTACTCAAAAAGAAATATTTTGCAAAATTTAGGATAAAATATCAAATTGTTTATCCCAAATTATCTTGGTTCCAATCTGTTTCGCAAAGGAAGATGTTAGTGCAGGAAAGAAATGTCTCAAGATACTTGACTGCCGTCCGTCTCCCTTGGAAGAGGCTTGGCTGAAGAAATTCCTCTAGAAATCTCTTTAGCTAAAACGAGACCTCTCCCGTTATGTTAAAACTGGAATTAAGAATTTGATGTGGAAATTTTAGCCTGGGCCTGTGTTACTGTAATAGCAGAGGAAGGTTATGGCCTGGGGGAAGCGGTGGGGGGGGGGCGGGGAGGGACAGGAAGGCCGGGCTAGGCAGCAATCGTGACAACAGGCGGTGACAATCAACCCAAACTCGCTTTCATCCTCAGACGGGTCCACTCCCATTCCTCCACCCGCTCTGCACCCACTCCTGGCAGCAAAGAAATCTGCTGCTTGCGAAGATGCAGGACGAGGGCCCGCGACACCCTCCCGTGGGTGAGGGCAGGGCCACAGGCGGGCCTCGGCCTGGCGTGTGTCCCCCGAGCCTTTGGCGTCTTTCGCCTGGTCCCGGGTTGCACGTGGATTCCCTACGTCAGACGGAAAACAGAGCTTCGTAGTGGAGAAAAGACTGTGCCGCTGGAGGGGTCAAACGCAGGTCATACATCGAAGTCAAGAAACTTTTGAGAAGCTAAGAAGTGGGAAGCTGGGGGAGCCGCAGGGTGAGAGGCCCTGGCCGTGTTTCTGGGGTCACGGTCCTGCCCCCGCCGAGCTCAAGGCCAGCAGAGCTGCACTCGGTCCCACAATAAAACTCTAGACTGAGCATTTGTGTCTGCGATTAAAACGTCCACGTTTCCCATTGGGAGGAAGGACAAGGCCGCCTGACTCACTGCTGGGAGAAGGGGGCTCTCACGCTAGTTCTTGGGGCGGCTACGAAGGCCCCCAGGACAGGAATTTCCCTCTGTGAGGCTTCCTGAGCTGGAGGCTTCAGCCGAGCTCCCCAGAGCAGGAGGAGGGAGACCCCAAGAGGGTGGGAGGCAGGAAGAGACTGGGCAGCAGCCTGAGGGCACGCGGGCCCCCAGGGCCAACGAGGCCAGGTGGACTGTGAGCCCAGCACCTCCTCCCTCCTGGCTGCACGTGGGGTTTGCCCGTGTCTGAGCTGCGCTCCAAGGCCTCGATCACACTGGACGCCGGGTGGAAAGAACCTGCCCGAGGATTCAAATGTTCAGACGACCGCAGTGTCCAGTCGAAGAGGAGAACCACTGGTAAGAGGCCAGGAGTTTGCAAAGACACCGCGCACCTTATTTCGTTCCGAGACTCCCGTGTACGTGAGCAGTTCAGCTGCAGGGAACACCTGTCCGTGCTTGCTCTGGGAGGGGACCAGGAGAACCAGAAAGAGCGCTGTGACAGGCACGGCAGCGGTGCCAAACGCGAAAAACCTCCTAATTAATCCGTCTGCTTGGTAAGTGAGCCAAGCAAACACCACCAGATGCGTCAATCAGAGTTTGAGAGAAACCGAATTCACTCGATCAGCAAAAAAGTAAATGTCTTGCTTTAATGTTAAACTTCCGAAGGCATTAGCACAGTCCCGACGCTGGGACTGACTGCCACAAAGCTCGGGGTTGCTTCTGTCATGACCGACTTCACACAGCGTCACCAGGAAACGCAGACACGTCCTCCTCGTCCTCTGACCCCTGCCCCTCACACCACCACAACTGCTCCTTGTCACGCACAGATGCCTTTCTAACCACGGATCCAAGAGGCGTTTGCAGGTTTGATCTTCAGTCCTGGTGCCCGGTGGGTGGTGTCAACCTTTCAGCTTTCTGCAGCCTCAAGTTCTTCGTGGGACGAAGTGGGCGTCAATAAAGCAGGGAGCTCTCCTGGGTCATCCTCAGGGTTCCCGTGCAGATGGTTCCTCTCTGCTTCCTAAATCTTGGTGCCCCTGAGGGCCTTTCTTCAGCCTCTCCTTCGTCACCTTCTCCCACCCCAGTGACTTCAACCACCCCCACGTCCTCCAGGCGAGGGTCACCTGGTTCCTGAGCCCCACGCCCTAACCGCACCCACTGCTGCTGAACCTGGTGCTTCCCCAACATCCTAGGGCTGAGCGCAGACTTGGCGATCTTCCTCCCTTGGTCCCCTAACCAGGGAACTAGAGGTTGGAGTCACTCGCAGAGCTGGGAAGCAGACAGTGCACAGACCCCCAGCCCAGAGCCAGCCGGGGTCCGTTAGCTCCTTTTCCCACAAAAGCCTCAACGTGGCTGAAACACTCCTGTCTGTCTGGCCCGCACCTGCCTCTCCCCCAGCCCCGACCCCACCTCGTTCGATGCCCGGTCCCTCCACGGTTTCTCACTTCTCCAGTCCGCTTTGCACCGTCTGGCCCTGAAGTCCGACTCTGCCCTGGGGCCCAGGGGCCGAGCCGCATGCACCTCACACCCTGGGAACGGCAGGCGGAAGGACAGTGCTGGCTACGGCCTGGGAACTAACGCAGAACCAAAGGCAGCTCCGACCACAGCCCTGGCCATCGCCAGCTCTGCCTCCAGTGACCAGTCGAGCCGGAAAGGCCCAGGTCTCAGAGGACACGAATGATCGGAGCCACGCTGCTTGGTTTTGCCGGAGTGCACGGTGACCGGGGCGGGCGGAGGGGGTGGCGGGGAGACTGTGACGGCGGCTAAGGCTGGACACATGGGTTGAGCCCCAACTCCTCGGGGCTCCTCGGCCAGGCTTGCTCGAAACGAACTGTACCCTCCATTGCGTGGTGGGTCTGGGTGTGGGCGGGGGCTCCCGCTCCTACCTGACGGCCTCAGATGTCATTCCTATCTGTAACAACTCACATTTGGTCAGCTACAGAACCACTTAGCCTCTCCAAGCCCCAATCTCCTCGTCTATCCATCGGGGGGAACAAGACATCGCGGACAGGGTTCTGTGAAGACTGAATGAGACAGTGCACGTGATGTGTTTAACAGAGCAGCGGCTGCCCGGAGGCCCTCGGGGTGAGCCGTGTGCTTCCCTAACTGTCCCCCACAGGGCCACGGGGCGGCCAGCCAAGCGGCCGCTCACGTCGGCTGAGGGTGGGACCGTCCTTACCCACTAACCCAAGGCCTACAACTGGCTGCACCTGGCAGAAACCGGAAGCGCGATCACACCTGTGAATGAAACGTGACAACTGAACTCAGGCCCCGGGACGCCGCTCCCAGGGTCCGAGAACGTCCACTGAGGAGGCAGCAACTCACGACGGGCGGTTCAGGCTGCGGTTCACGGACCCCGGATCTAGAACACACACAGCTGCCCTCACGACACCACCCCCCGGCCCCGGTCCCCATCGCCTTCTCTCTGAACCTGCATGCGTCCTGCCCGGTTCCCTCCCTGCACGCTGATCTGCCTGCGGGCGGCAGGCCCCCCGCCAGAGTGTCCTCAGGGCCTCCCTCCCGCAAACCCACAGCACTTGACCCACCTCCAGCTCTGGGCCCCGAGAGCTCACGCCCTCCTCCCTGCAACCGCTTCCCGCAGCGCTGGGAGCCGCCTCGCCGTTGGCCCGTCCCCCCCCCCCCAGTTCCTGGAGACCCCCGGCCCTGAGAGCCCCTGCCGGGACAGCCACCCTGGGACACACGCATGCCCTCCCCCCTCCCGCCCACACCAGTGCAGGGGCCGTGATGGGGTCGGGAGAAGGCACTGGCTTCCATTTGGGAGACCGGCTAAAAGCGAGGAGGATTTCAAGCTCTGGGCCCAAGAAACGGGTCCTTAGCGCAGAGCGCGTTGTCATCGAAGGATGAAGCACGGAAACACGTCAGATAGGACCCGACGGGTCAGGACTTGGGGACACGGCACGTCTGGCCCTCCCAGGAGATCACTGCGTCACAGCAAACGCCACGAAATCCGATATCTACGATACGTCAGATGTTTGCCACTTTTTATTTAAGCGACAAAAGCAGGTCATAAAAATTATGTGTATACCATGATTCGACGGCGCAGGAAAAGGGACACATGAAGGAAGGATATGGAGGGGAATCAGCGCTACGTGTTTTACTATAAAAACTGCCAGTGGGGTGATGACGTAATGGTAGGGTTTTCTTTCTTTTTTCTAGTTTTCAATTTTTTTTTTTTGAAAAGTGGTTATAGTTTTTATAATTTCAAAAGTGTGTTAATGCTGGCACCTAACAAGTGTTACAAGCCCCCCGAGGTGGAAGTCCACACTTGAAACGCTGTCCGTTGTCTGCCCCACCGGCCTGCGGCTGTGTGACAGGCCCAAAGTTTCCAGAGAGACGAGAGGCAGACAGGTGCACGGACGGACGTGCCAGCGACACGGCCTCGCCGAGGGCCTCGCGCATCCAGACAGGCCTGCCGAGCCCCCGCCGTGACCAAGGGCACAGTCGAAGGAGATGCACACTTCACGGGACCCTCTCCTGTACTCACAGGACTGCAGACATTCAGCTATCAACACGAAAGATGTTTCTCAACGCCGATAACGAGGAGAGAGACGGCACAGGAGTGGAACCACCGTTGGCCTGAATTTTTCACAAGGCAAACACTATTTGAGAAATATAACAGTTTCCGAATGTTCACAAAAGTTCACAACTGTTTCGTTTTGACAGGCCTAGTTTAATTTATACAAAACGACGGTCTTGTCGATAGAGGCTTCGCGTTCAAGAAGTACAAACTAGGATCAATGGCATTTGTCCCCCTGAGAGTCCTAAAATTCAAAACGAGTCCGTTCCCTACTTTTAAAAGCAAAACTGCACGTCATTACGAGGCGCCCTTCACCTACACTCCCAAGCCTCTCCGCCCCGTTCTGGGGAGAGTCCAGTTACGGGACCCTCCGGGCTTCTGCCCGCTTGGCAGGCCCAGGGCTTGCTCTCCACCCAACACCGATCCCGCAGCCACGGGACTAGTGCACAGAGGTCCGATGGGCAGCAGCTGAGGGACACCCCTGTCCACGCCGAGCACCCCTTCTCCATGCCAGATGTGGGCGTGGAGCGGCCGCTGCGCAGAAACTGCGCAGAGCAGGAGTCGGCAACCACGGGCCGCTGCAGAGCAGCCCGGGACACTCAGCCCGGTCGTATCTCATGCTACGCTGAGCCTCAGGTAAGTCAGGAAGCCACAGAAGCACCAAGACACCAATGCAAAGAAACTGCCAAGATTCGTGACACATTTTTCAAGAAACGGAAAATTGTACAGCCAAGTGTTATTTTGTTTAGATTACTTGGAGAGTGTGAAAACCAGTAACGAGTGAATGATGAGTCACCTGTCATTCTTTAGCCTTGGAAGAGACAAGACGTTTCAGAATCGGGTAGTTATTTTCCACTTGCGTAAAAAAAAAAAAAAAAAAAGAAAAAGAGAGAGAGAAGAGAGAGAGAGAGAGAGAGAGAGAGAGAGAGAGAGAGAGAGAAGTCTTTCCAGGAACCTAAAATTCCTTCCTTAATAACGATGAAAACTTAGAACCAGTTTTCCTTGTTTATTCAGTTCTTAACTACCAGGAGCAAATTTCACAGATGTACCTTCTGATTCAATTAAATCCAGGATAAAGTACAGGCATCGGCAAAGCACGCAGGTGATTCTGACACATAGCAAGACCCGGGAACCACTAAGTAGCTCTGGATTTTTCTTTCATTTCAACGCCTCCGGTTAAAGCTAACTATACAAACAGGAGGAATTTGATCTTTATCAAGCACGCGTCTGACGTCATTAGCATGCGAGAATTAATTTTCTCATCTGGGATCTCTCCTTGCATCTCCGCTGCGGTGATCTTCCCACTCTTTGCAACTAACAACTGTGCATGAACGACAACTGACAACTGCTCAGGACCCCACTGAGAACAGTCTCAGAACACGGGGTGAGGTTGAAGCACCGCCTGCACCTCAGACCGAGAGGAACATGACAGGATGAGAGGGCCAGCTGCTCGCTGACGGCACTGCCCTCCCCCAGGCCAGCTCAGCGCCCCGCGCCAAGGGGGCTCCCCTGAGCCTACGGTTCCTCCAGGGGGAAGAGAGCCCATCCAGACATCCAGCCCCTACCCCTGGCATTGTGGGTCGCTCTGTAGGAACCCCTACTCCAGTCCCGCCCCACAGAGACCACAGGGGAACCTGTGGGGCTCGACCACTCGGACTCTGATTGTGATGGAGCGGCGAGGGGCTCGGCAGACCGAGTTCCTACCTGCGGTGCCCAAGGAGTAGTCCCCACCAACGGCTTTACTCATCTGCAGAGCCCAGGTGGTGGCAGGGAATGCTGTGGCATGCAGGTTGGCAGACGGGAGCCTGGGCCGCCCCGCCGCAGGCTGGGAGCTGTTCCAGAGCTCTGCCCACAGCTGGGGTCGCTCTTGAACCCTCCTGACCAGAGAGCCGGACCAGGAACACCTGGAGGCTTGCACCAGGCCCTCGGGTTCCACCCAACCAGCGGCCCACATTCACAGCCCTGCCCACTGCTGAGGGCGTTTCCAGGCCACTGACCAGAAAGTCTGGCCAGAACACCTGGAAGCCGCACAGCCCAGCAACACCTGAGCAGAGCCCACGGCCCACAGAGCAAAGCCAGTGGCACTGGCTGGCCAGGGAACGGGGAGCGGGTTGGCTTGAGTGATGACCACAAAACAGAGCCTTGCAGGCAAGAGAGCTAACTGAGTCCACAGCTGATGTCGCTCTTGAGCCCTTGGACCAGAGAGCCAGACCAGGAACACCTGGGAGGCTGCTGGGCGCTGGGGGCTGATTTACAGCCCCGCCCGCTGCTGAGCGTAGCTCCCGGTCCGCCTGACCAGGTAGCTTCACGGGGACGCCCGGAAGGCTGCACTGCTCGGCAGCACCCAAGCAGAGTCCCGCCGGCAGAGCGAATCCAGTGCCCTGTTCAGTGAGGGAAACGGGCGTGGGTTGGCTTGAGTGGAGACCACAGAGAGACCTGCAGGTCTTAGCACCAGTTCCCCGCTCTGCCCAGGCAGGGAAACTAATTCGTAGCCGCTGCTGGATCCAGCCCTCAGCCCGCCAAACAAGGAACCTACCGGGGCACGCAGGCTGTGCAGCCACCCCGTAGCCCTGCTTACAAACCTGCAGCCTGTCCCAACCTACAGAGCAAAACGCTGGCCCTGTCTGACCGGGGGATTCAGTAGAGACTTGCCTGATTCACGTCCCCACACGATGAACCTCGTAGGCCCCGCGGCTTGTTCTGCTGCCTCCTGAGGGCATGAAAACTCACTCAGAGTCCCACCCAGTACTGAGTGCAGTACCCAGACCCAACTGTCTAGTAAGCCTGACCAGAAAACCCATCCCATCGCCTCACTTGGCCAGTGCACCAAGCCAGCAGTCCTATGTGCCTGTTCTCAGACAGCAGCCCGTACCCCGACCTCAGGACTCAAAAATCAGGCTGGGAGCAAAGCATTCCATCCATCAGAAAGTCACACACCTTTCTGAAGTGCACATGGAATGTATTTCAAGAAAGATCATATGTTAGACTGCAAAACAAGTCTTAATAAATTTAAATGGAATAATATCAAACACCTTTTCTGATCACAGTGGTATGAAACTAGAAATTACACAGAGAAAACTGGAAAAATAAATATGTGAAGATTAAACATGTTACTGAATAACCAATGGGTCAAAGAAGAAATCAGGGGAAATAAAAAAAATGGAAACAAATGAAAATGGAAATGTAACATATCAAATTTATGGTATGCAGCAAAAGCATTTTTAAGAGGAAAGTTCGCAGTGATAGAGGCCTACCCAAGAAACAAGTCTCAAACAACCTAAATTTATAACTTAAAGAACTGTAAAATGAACAAAGCCCTTAGTAGAAAGAAAAAAATAACAAAGATTAGGGCAAAAAGAAATAGATACTAAAAAGAATTTAGCAAAGACAAATGAAACTAAAAGCTGGTTCTTTAAAAAGATAAAAATTGATGAACCTTTAGCCAGACTCACAAATACACAGAAGAGGACTCAAATAAATTAAATCAGAAAGAAGAGAGATGCTACCACTGATACTACAGAAATACAGGGATCATAACAGAATATATGAACAACTATACGCCAACAAATTGGACCACCTAGAAGAAATGCACACGTTCCTAGAAACATACAACTTATCAAAACTGAATCATAATGAAATAGAAAATTGGGACTGACCTATTAGTAGCAAGGAGATTGAATCAGTCATCGAAAACCTCCCCAGACACAAGTCTAGAACCAGACAGCTTCACAGGCAAACTCTTCCAAAACCACACACAAGAAAAAGATTACACGCCGCTCTCCCTGCTGAACATAGATGCAAAAACCCTCAACAAAATGTTTACAATTCGAATTCACGGACACACTAACAGTGATCAAATGGGATTTATTCCAGGGATGCAGAGATGGTTCAACAGCTGCAAATTAAGCTGTACAACACGCCATATTAACAAAATAAAGGTTAAAATTATATGACCATCTCAATAGATGCAAAAAAGCATCTGACAAAATTCGACATCCATTGATGACTAAAAACCGTCAAGAGAATGGATACAGGGGAATGTACCTCGACATAAAAAAGGCATCATAATATGAAGGGCCCAGAGCTAACATCACACTCGACGGTGAAAAGCTAAAAGCTTTTCCTTTAAGACCAGGAACAAGACAAGGATGTACACACTCTCTGTACTTTTACTCCATACAGTATTGGAAGTCCTAGAGAGAGCAATTAAGGAAGAAGAAAAATCCCAGACTGGAAAGGAAGCAGTACAACTGTCACTGTTTGCAGATCACACACACACACACACACACACACACAACACACGCACGCACGCACACACTCCATCAAAAAACTATAAGAATAAACGAATTCAGTAAAGTTGCAGGATACAAAATAACAAATATCTGTTGTTTCTTTATAAAGATACACATTTTTATATAACAAAAGCAGAAAGAGAAATTAAGAATACCATTTACAAATGCATCAATGCATCAAAAATAATAAAATGCCTAGGAACATATTTAAACAAGGTGAAAAACCTGCATATGGAAAGCTATAAAACTTTAAGAAATTGAAAAAGATGGAAATAAATGGAAACATATTCCATGCTCATGGACTGGAATTAGTATTGTTAAAATGTCCATATCTACCTACCTGAAGTAATCTACAGATTCAATGTAATCCCTATGAAAATTCCAATGGCATTTTTTACAGAAATAGAACAATCTCAAAATTTGTATGGGACCATAAACACACCCAAGTAGCCAAAACAATCTTGAGAAGAATAAAGCTGGAGGTATCATGCCCTCTGATTTCAAACTAAGTTACAGAGCTATAGAAAACGAAACAATGTGGTATTTGGCATACAGACAGACACGCAGCTCAATGGAACTGACTGGAGGGCACCACCATTAACATACATAAATTTGACAAAGGAGGCAAGAACAGTTTCCTCAATAAATGGTGTTAGGAAATTTGAACAGCTACATGCTGGACCACCACCTTATACCATACATAAAAATTAACTCGAAACGGATTAAGGACTTGAACATAAGACCTGAACTCCCAGAAGAAAACATAGGCAGTAAACTCCTTGACGTAGGTCTTTGTGAACATTTTTTAATCTGACACCAAAGGCAAAAACGACAAAAGCAAAAATAGTAAGTGCAACTACCTCAAATTAAAAAGCTGCTCCAAAGGGAAGAAAATCATTAACAAAGGAAAAGGAAACCTATGGGAGAAATTAATTGCAAACCACATATCTGATATGGGGTTAATATCCAAAGTACACAAAGCATTCCTATAACTCAATAGTAAAAAAAAAAAAAAAAAAAATTAAAAAATGGGCTGATGTAAATAAACATTTTTCCAAAGACACAGATGTCCAACCAACACTGCATGAAAAGATGCTTGACATCATTAATCATCAGGGAAATGCGACCAAAACCACAATGAGATACAACCTCATGCCTGTTAGAATGGCTATTATCAAAAAGATAAGAAATGACAAGTGTTAGTGAGGATGTGGAGAAAGGGAGCCCTCGCACACTGCTGGCGGGAAGGTAAATTGGTACAGCTATGGAAAATGGTACGAGGCTCGACTAATTAAAAATAAAACTACCTTAGATCCAGCGATCCCGCTTCTGGATATTTATTTATATGAAGAAAACAAATACACTAACTGGAAAATACATATGCACCCATGTTCACTGTAGCATTATTACAGTAGCCAAGGCAGAGAAACAACCTAAATAAGTGTCCTTCAATAGACGACTGGATAAAGAAGATGTGGTATATCTATATAATGGAATGTTATCCAGCTATAAAAAGGACCCTGAGGGCATTATGCTGACAGAGAAAGACAAATACTGTATGACCGCATATGTGGTATACATACGTGTGTGTGTGTGTGTGTGTGTGTGTATTTTTTTTTTTTTAAAGAAAGAAATCTAACTCATGGAAAAAGAGGTCAGATTTATGGGTACCAAAGGCAGGGGATGGGAAGAGAGGCCCCTGGTCAGATGGCACAAACTTCTGGTCAGAAGCCAGCCCCGGGGACGTGATGCACGACAAGATGACCACAGTTTACGCTGCTCTCTGGGGCATCTGAAAGTTAAGAGTGTAACTCCTAAGAGTTCACTCATTTTATGAACTATGTAGATGTCTACCCAATGTACTGTATACTTGAAACTGATTTAAATAAATAAAATTTTTTTAAAAGGGGAAAAAAGTTCTTTCTCAGCACAAGGAAAAAACTTTTGTTCTCTTTTTTTCTCTTTTTTGTATCTATTATGAGATAACGATACCTTATTGTGGTAATCATCTCACAATATACGTAAATCAAAATTATTATGCTGTAACACCTTCAGCTTATACAGTGCTATGTCAATTATATCTCAATAAAACTGGAAAAAATAGCACAGAGTTATAAACATTATTAAATTTTATTAACAAAAACTTTGTACATTTTCTTTAATACATGTAGATTTTTACATCTAGGTAAAATAACAACACATTCAAAATTTACCATTTATCAAATTGTTACAGAATAACAACCAGTGGGTTAAATAAGTAAAATAAACCGCACTGATTTTTTAAATTATCTACAAAAGATTTGACTTTCTTTAAAATTCCCCTGAACATATAAAAATAAATTAATTTTACTTTTCAATTAAATCTACCAATTAGAAATATTACAAATCAAAATATCAATGTTATCTTATGAATTTTTCACAATACAAAACAGATTCACAAAACCTTATTTACAGAAATGAGGTAAGAACTGTGCAATGTTTAACCAAGAGACATATTGCAGAATTAACATGTTCTTCCAGCTAAGTACACAGTGGAGGTCTAGTTACAGCTGGGTCTTTTCCACTAATAATTCACACATTTAAGAACAGTTTAATGATTACGTCCCCAATTGTTTGGTGTATACACGTCACACTAGGAGTGTGGCTATCCCAAGTGGAAGGACTGTAATACCGATTTCGCCTGTTTTAGGAACTGTGGTGGTGGGTTGTTCTGTTTTGTTAGAAATCGCTGTCAGCAATGGGAAGTTATTTAAATTAAAAACCAAAAATTCATACCAAATCCACTTGTTTTTCTTGTGACTCATTAGTGGATAAATACCCAGGTAATAGTTTTGCCTGAGCTATCTACGGTGGCACAGAACATTTTTTAATAAAGGCAGAGCCATGGGGAAGGCTGCTGGCGCAACGCTATCTCCACTACAGGCAAGGACTGACGACAGTGCAAGCTCAGCTGTCTCGAGCCATGGTGACGCCATGGAGGCACGAACAGGCACTTGGTTCAGGCCAAACCCCACCAGCAGTTCCCAGAGGGGCCCCTCTTTCTGGAAGAAGTCTTTCACTTTGAATTGATCTGGTTCCCCCAGCAGCCTTAGAACTCAATTCAAGGTTTCTTTAAAAGATGAGTAGGTTTTAACACTTAGGGAAAAAAAAGAAAGAAAAAGAAAAGAAAAAGGTCATTACCTTTAGCAGAGGCAGACATTACCATTCTAACTTGATTACCAAAACTGGCCAAATCCAATTAGAAAGGAACTTTTTATAACTAAGATCGCCAAGTCTCAGTTGATCTATTTATTTGCAATATTTAACCAATAAAACTCCAGAAGAAGAAACTGGACAGTTCCTTGAAATTTAAGTTTTGACTCACAGTGCAAGCACACTGTAACCCAAATAAAATATCTTATTTTCATATTCCAACTTGTACAATAAAATCAAATAGTTTATAAATGGAACAGGTCTTTAGCTTTGCTATTCAACTCTCCAATTTATAATAAAATTAGTTGTGTACCAACTATATTAACTTTCTCTTAAGCTGATAAACTCATGGCAAGTAAAATATTTCATTGACAAAAGTTAGCTATTAAATTTTCTTTCAAAGTTCAAAACATCTGGGGAGGGGTGGGGGATATGGGAATTCCACTTCAGTGCAACAAAGCAACAAGAACATCGATCACAGCCTGACAGGAACGTCCTGGTGGCAGTGAGCCCTTTGCTGTGCAGCTGGTCCCCGCTGCGGTTCTGCGAGGGGCGGTGAGAGGGCTGGAGGCGGCGGAGGGGGTGCTCGCGCAGCAGGACAGGCGATCGCTGCGTGCTTTTCAAGTGTCAACTTTTCTCTTGAGCGACAGGCCCAGTTTTATCACTAAGTCTCTGCAGTTAAAACAAAATCAGATGCATTAGTTAAATCCATTTTTGGCCCACACTTGAGGTAATACCTCCTCACTGAACTTATAACATAAAATTCCTTTTTTTCTACGAGTCGACATGGCTACTTTTCAGCATAATATAAAGACATGAATTTAGTGGTAAACATTATCAGTTGCTTTATAAACAAGAAATTCAGCAGTAAACAAAGACAGAAGTGCCCATGTGAGAGACAGAACTCGCAAAAAATGAAGCAAAAATCCTCCCTGAAATGGACTTTTCCACAGTAGTAACATGGTATTGTGGAAAATGAATTTGTTATGAACAAAGTCATGAGTTCTGATCCAACATGGGCTATTTATCCTTTGAACTTTAACCTGAATCTCGGTTTACTAACCTATAAAAAGAATGGGGTTACACAGCCTGTTACTATTTTAAAGATTAAAATCACACTTACTATTGTATCCGACAAAGACACCTGGCATATAACACGGTACTCATAAATACTAGTCTCCAGCCTTTTCCCCATTAGGTAATTCATATTCTGCTTATTTTATATTAATTACTATTGTGCTAATCAATTAAAAAATACATGTCATATTGTATGAAAAAATCAGCTTGTAAGTAACTCACTTTTTAACACAAGAAAAAACTTAAGAGGAAAAGAACGGCACAAAAATTTCTACAATACAGAATCGCTAAAATTTCCCAGGTAAGCAACATACTGCTGTAACTAGGGTTGTGACAATGACAGTACACATTCACAATCAGAAGTCAGAAACAATGGGCAAACAAAAAGCAATGAAGAGTTAATGAAAACCAATAATCTATACTTTAAACCAATTCTTGTTACTAAATACAAACTAAAGTTTCTGAAGACTTAAAGCACAGTAACAGCAAGCTTTCAAAGTTATGGGAAATAGCAAACATTGTGACTTTTAACACTTTGATTTGCCAAGTCTCCCACCTCATTCTTTCCCTTCTTCCTTCTCCTGACGTCCAGTCTCCATTCTACATCCCAATATCCTTCCTCTAACAGGGTCCTGCCCTGAACTGGGATTTAGGGGGAACATTTACACTCCAGTAAAGTAGACCTAGTCGAAGGGGAGAATCGACAGAAAGAAACAGCCTTAAAGCGTGTGCTGCTGTGTGCAGAGCACGCTGCTCCCGCGTCCATTTTAACCCTAACTCACACACTGAAAGGGTGAGACGCATCACGCACATAAAAGTAATAGAAAACTTAAATTCCAGTACAGATGTGACTACAACTTACTTTCTTTTTAAATGTAATCTGGCAGAATAATTTAATAATTGGATTACCCTAAAATTCCCATATTACTTTTATAATAAATATGATTCAGTTTTAGGAAGCACTTCAGAGCAAAATAAATAATAAAAATATTCCTAAAATATCCAGACCGGTTCTATAATTAAACAAAAAACAAAGATTCTCAAAAAGCACCAAGTATTGTCTTTGAGTGGACAGTCTCATACCACTTGCTATAAATAAAACATTTTCTTTTGAAAATTGCTGAATTATAAAACAGCCTTCAAACCTTATGTGCAAATTCGAACTGATATTCTTAACGAATTATATAAATTTGCTAAAATCCTTCAGGTTTACAATATCCAGCTACTGAAACAACTGGTTTTAAGAAATTATCGGGGGAATTATATTTAAAAAGAGAGACTAGAGAGGATCACCTCTCATTAATCAATAAAATTCTTTTACTATTTCACTAGATATAATAGAGCAAACACTTACGGTTACTTTCTGACTTGCATTATCGCCATGGATGGTGAGAAATGGGTTGGTGGTAGCTGGGTGAAGTGGTGGTGCCTGAGTACCTGCAAGGAGGTTGTTTATTGGTATTTGCGCTGGTCCCGAAATCTGTAGCTGCTGTAGCTCAGGTTGGTGGTGCTGCTGGTGGTGATGCTGTTGCATTAACTGATACAAAAGGGCCTGATGTTGCTCCTTAGGTAAAAACATGTGAAAGAAGATGAGTTCCCTGTCACAGAATTCAGCAGTCAGTAAAGCCTGCCTTTTCTATTTTCTTCTTTAATATGAGATTCATACCACTAAGAAAGACCATGAGCATCTCACCTAGAAAGATACGCTGTACTAGAGAATAACTACCTACTATGAATGTCACACTACCAGCACGGCTTATTTCAAAAAGGATAAATACAAGAGACCACTATTCAAGCTAAGTTATCCATGACAGTTGAGAACAGTAACTTAAAGAAGTCACAAGTTATCTGTATTTGACTTCAGAATGCACGATGTGGGTCAAATCCTTCCCATAATTTTCGGATCTTAAAATTAAAAGTTCTCATTCACACCAACAGAAAGAGTGTTTTCTTAAGGTAGTTATGAGACTACTGTTTATGGCAAGCATATATTTCATTTCCTGAGTGATCACTATGTGCAGGCACTGTTCTAAGACATATGTTTTGTGCTTGAGATACATCAGTGGGGAAAAAACCCTGCCCTTATACAGCCTACCCTGGGGGAAGAGGGAGAAACAAATAAAACGTTTGATTACTGCTAAGGCAAGGGGAAACAGGAGTGTGAGAGGGTACAGCAGGGTGGGGGTCATCTGAAGCGGACTGGTCAGGGGATTCTCCACGTGGATGTGAGGGGTGGGGTGGAATTCCCAGGCAGATGGAGCAGCCAGTGCTAAGGGGCTACTCTGAAGCCGATCCATATGATCAAGGGAGACAGCAAGGAGACGGGGCTGGAGAGGAGCGAGCAAGGAGGAGGCAGGACTGTGGGCCTCACAATGGCGAGGCTTTTACTCAGAGTGAAATGGGAAGCCAATGGAAGGTATGGTAGAGTGACATAACCTGATTTAGGGTTTTTCGAAGGATTCGGTGTCAGGTGTCAGAGAAAGAAGAATGAAGGATTTGGGCTTGAGCAATTGGGAGGTGCCATCGGCTGAGGAAGGGAAAGCCATGTGTAGAGCAGGTATGTGGTGGAAGACGATCAGTTCATGGGACATGTTACACTTGAAATGTCTATTAATACATCCAAGTGGAGGTATCAAGTAAGTGGTTGGAGGGAGAGACCTGGCCTGGAGATGCAGGTACCTACACGTGGGTGGTGTTGAGAGCCATCTGACGGGACGTTACTGAATTCTAGAGCACTTTGAAGGTAAGAGGCTGAGGAGAAGAGGAGGACCCAGGAAAGGAGGCCATACAGGAATGGCACTTAGGTAGAAAGAAAACCCAGACAATGCGGTATCCTGGAAACTAAGGGAAGAATGTGTTTCAAGGAGGGTGTGATCGACTCTGTCAGATGCTGCTGCCAGGTTAAGTGACGTAAAGAGCAAGAACTGCCCATGGGACTCCACACAATGTGAAGGCCATCTGGGAGGGGACGGTGACCAGAGAAACAGGAGAGCAGCGGGTGGGGGGAGCAAGGTCAAACAAGCGTTTTTCTGAAGATGTGAGAAGTAAGTATGTCTTATAATAATCTTGCCTACATAAAGTTCAATGCTTGTAAATAAATAAACTTTACCTCACAACCTTGGCTGACAAAGGAAAAAGTAGAGTCGTTTTTAAACCTCTTTAGTCCTTTGGTCTCTGAGCAACAGTTTGTGCTAAAAATCTCTCAATCCATCATGTTCTAGAACTGAGACATCTATATGTGCTATTATTAGAGTAAAATCTTGATTGACAGGAAGAATCCCCCAAAACTGGATTTTAGTACTTCATATTAAGATGAAACAAGAGATAAGAACATAAGATAGCACTTTAGAATAAGTATTGAAGAATTTATATAATTTACCTTTAGACCACTGTAAACACAGTGACAGTTAAAACGATACTTTAGAATCAAAACAAATATTTTCAATATTTTTATAAAGCAAGAAAGTAGACAGATATACGTTAGAAAGAAATTTTAGACAAAGGCTGAAACCGAGTTAACTGAACAGCATCTTCTCCAGGCAGTCTGACCCAGTGAAGTGTGCTAGGAAAATGGGGCTGGAGAAGTCATATGACCATATCGACCTGGGATGACACACTGCCACACCTGTCTTAGTTAATTTTCTCCCCTCATCCAAAGTATCTACGCCACGTTTTCACCAATGCAACATGAAACAGTGGGTTTCCTCAACCTCCTACCACAAAACCCACTGGCCGCTGCTCTGCCTGCCTCTGCCGAGTGGAGTCTGCTCACAGCTCCTCTCCTTCCTCAGGGACTGTGCTGCTCCGGGAGCACCTTCCTCCCTCCTGCAGCAGAAACTGAGCCATCAACATACATATGTGCCATCATAATTCAAAATGAATAGAAACTGCCCCCTTAGACCATGTCTTTCTTCCATTAGGTGCCCATTTCTCTGCTTTTTATAGTAAAATGTCTTTAGTTGCCTCTACTCCACCTTCACTTTCTCTCCTCCCATTTTCTTTTGAACCACGCAGTGAGGATTTTACTTCTCACCAACACCATGTTTGTGGAAAACCTCTAGACAGCCTAATACAATAGTCCACCCTTACGTGACCCACCAGAAGCATTTTACACAGTGGATTCCCTTGCTTCTTAAAACATTTTCTTTACATGGACCCTCACGCACTCCATTCTCCTAACTCATGGCCACTTTTTTCTGCTCTCCTTTACTAGATTATTCTCCTTTTTCAGGATGTCCAGGCTCCGCCCTCAGACACCAACTGGTCCTTATTCCCACTGATCTTATCAAATCCTGTGAATCTAAACATCGCATATGCAGCATTGACCTCAAATTTATATACCCAATTACAGTCTTTCCTTGGGCTCCAGACTCCTAACTGCCTAGTGAACACCTCACTTGACCATCTAAACAGACACCTCAAACTCAGGATGACCACAGAAAACTCCTATTTTCTCTCCACAACCTGTTCCTCCTCGTCATCCAAATATCAGTAAAGGTCAACATCCAATTGCTCAGGACTCTTCTTTTTCTTGAATTCTGACAAACAAGTCTTATTGGTTCTAGCTTCGAAATGCATGATTTCTGTTTTTCACCACATTTATCATGCTATTTTAAGACACCAACATCCCTTACCTGGACTAGTCCAAGAGTCAGTCTCTCTGTTTCTACTGTTTCCACCATTACCCTCCCCCCCCCCACAACACACACAGCCTACTCTCCATAATGCAGCAGCTAAACTTTTTAAAAATGTGATTTATTATCATATCACTGTTCTGTTCAAAGCCCTCCAACCAATTCTTTAAAATAATCCTGGAAGAAAAAGTGATGCCGCATAAAACCAGTTTTTTAAGTATTGGGATAATTATTAAAGCTACATGATTAGTATATTATACTTTCTACTTTTGGTACACTTGAAAATTTCTAAAACAGAAAGGTTAAAAAAAAATTGCCAACAGCTTTCCATAGCACTTAAGATAAATCTAAATTTCTTGCCACAGACAGCCAAACAAGACAGTCCACGATCTAGGCCAAGCCCACCCATCCGACTTCCTCCCTGCTGCACTGGCCTTTCACTCCGCAGCCAGGATGGCCTTCCTTCTAGTCCTCAAAACATAAACACGCATCCAGCTGAAGTCTTTTATAACTGCTGTTCTTTCTACCTGAAATGTGCTTTCTCTTCTTATCCCCATGTCAAAAAATCATGCTCCTTTAACTTTTATTCAAGTGCCTGCTCAAAAGCTACCTACTCAAAGAAGCTAGGCCATCCTATCTAAAATGGCCCTCATCTTACTGTTCTCTTAGCCCCTTGATCTTGCTTTTTCTTCTCAATACTTATCACTATCAAAAAGTATATATTTATATATTATCCATCTCCCCTATCAGAATGAAGTTCTATGAAAACAGAAAGGCTTGTTTTGTTCGCCACTCTACCATCAGATCCTACAAGAGTATCACAGTACAAAGTTCTAATGTTTATAAATGGATCAATATGATGTCACTGAGGGTATGAGATTTCCCAAATGGCAAGACATACTATTTTTGCACTATGCATCCATAATGTTATTTCAAAAAGTAGGCAATCAATAGGCGTACTAAATATCTATTATAACTGAGATCACTTTCTCCTAGTAAAAATAAAATATTATCAAAAGGAAGCACTTACTGGTGTGAGCTGTTGAGAATTTAACAACTGCTGAAATTGCTGTTGATGAAGAAATATTTGTCTTTGCTGGTCAGAAAGTAATCCTAGTCCTGAGGCACTGAAAGAAGATTTAAATTCTTACTTTCTACTATATACCTTTAATGTTTTCTTAAATGTAAAATGAAAGACCACTCTTTGATTTGATGTTTAATAAGTTAACAAGTCAAGTTTTTAATCACAACACTTTTTGAAATGATGATGCACAAATTTATTAGTGTGTGTGCACGCACATGCGTGGCATACAAATAACAAGAATTTACATTTGAGAAATATTTTCGTTTTTATTGTAAACCAAGTGGGCACTTAGTTATGTTAGGGACTAGAAATTTACATGTGTTGATAACATGCACGTGTAATAATTTAGTAATTACTTAAAGCTAATGTAATCTACTGTAAGTAACACATATATAAGACAAGAAAGAATCCAAACATTCTACTCAGTGGTTTGACCTCGTCTTTTTGGTAAATGCTCAGTAAAATTAAGCACCAAAGAAGAGAGAGCCAAAAAAATAGTTTACTAGTACCCACTGCAAGTCCATTTAAAATAATTTATTCTTCAAAGTATGCTCAACAACAACATGGCTTTGGTTTCCTTATTTTGAATAAACATTCAATTGAAATTTAAATACAATGAAACAGTGAATCTTACTACCTGGAAATTCAAGATAAATATTTGACTTTCATCCTATATCAAAATCTTTGATTATAAAGCAACAAAATTACATAGCTGAATTTTAAGAAACTAATATTCATGTGATCTTCATTACAATATTACTTTTCTTTAGAATTTATGATACATGAAAGCAATACACAAGAGGATAAGAAAAATTTGCATTTAAAATAGACATCGCAGATTAAGACTGAAATTTTCATCACAGAATATATATGTAATGCTTTGTTACTAAAAGTGTTTTAACTGTTTTAATCTGAATTACTTAAGCTTCAAAAATAAATGGCTCTCAATATAATATATTTAGTTTTAAAAGTTTGATTTTAATTTTAATTTCTTAGCACATATCTATCTACCAGGAGCATTAAAATCCCAATCTAAAGCATGGTCAATGTGGTACTACATTGCAGTGAAAAACCTGAAATATATTTAAGTAAATTTCTTACCTGTTAGTCAGTGTGGCTGGCATTGGATGAGTTGCATTAGGTGGTACAGTTGTGTGGGTGAGGGGGGCAGGGTTCTGGGATATTGTGACAGGGGTCTGAATAACCCCATTTAAAGCTCCTACAATGCCATTAATTGCCAGTTGGTTACCTGGCAAAGCTCCAATTATTCCACCCACTCCAGGCACGGCAGGAATGGTGGATGTTACAGTCTGCATGCCACCAGCCAGCGCCCCCACAGTCACACCATTGACCTGCTGAACTCCACTAACGCCTGAGCCCTGCTGAGCTGGACTCTGCCCGGCAGGAGGTGGAGTAGAAAGAGCTGATGAGCTGCTGGTGCTTTGTCCACTAGAGGTTAAGTCCTAACGGAAGAAAGAATAGAAACTTAAATTTTAAGAAACACAGTAAAACTGTTTAAAATAATTTTAAACCATTTCACGTGATATACTATTGTTCGTGAGTAAAACACACACATGAAATTAACCACATCGAAATTACCTGATTTAATACAGGAAGAGAATTATCAGGTAAAAAGCTGTTTCCTAGATGAGGGCTCTTACTGCTGTTCAAGGAATCAGTAGCAGGAGCTAGAATAATAAAAGACAAAAAGAAATCTATTTACCCTATTAAGTTACATTATGTATAAGATTAAAGGCTTACAGAAAAGCTTATCCTGAAGCTTACATTAAAAACACTTAAATATTAAGCCTTGGTATTCCTAAGATCAGTTTAAACGTAAAGATCTCTCTCTACTGAATACCATGGCTTTAAATCAATAAAGCCATCATTATGCATTTAAATAAATTTTATCATTAAATTACGTACTAAAGTTGGAACAAATTTAAGTTCATCACTCAACAGGATTCTTTGTGCTCTTCGAAAATAACTTATCATCCCTTTTCTACGTCTTCATGTAAGTGGTGACCAGTTATTACGTACTTACTATTTAAAAGAGACTGAAAGTCTAGCCTACTATCCTTACACTACATATGCAAGAAATATTTCCATACTTACCATTCTGTGCTGAGAACGCATGCATCTGATGGGATGGACTAGGATTTGTTGTTATTGTTGGAAAAGGCACTGAGAGCTGTGCATTCAGTAACTGAAGGCGTTCCTTTTTGGCAGTCAAGTTTTTAATCTGTTCCTCTAATCTTCGATTTTCAACTTGAAGTTGGTGTAATGACTTCAGCATTCCTAAAACTAGCAAAGATTTAGATGGCTTTTTACAAAGACAAATTCACACACAGGGCTAAGGATTTTAAAGACTTAAGTGCTGATAACTAGAAATGTTAAAATAGAAAAGCAGAAATTCTATCAAGCATTTCTAAATAACTAGATTTTACTCCTAAATTTCTATGTAAGTATAAAAATACCATAATATATTTATACATTTATAAAAAATCACCCACCTTGTTCAGGTTAATTTCCATTCACAATGAAAAATGACAAAAAAAAATTTTTTATTTTCATCAACATAAAAGCCTAATTAAAAGTGCCTGCCATGATTTTACATTAAAACCATATTCAAAGTTAGACAGATTCGCATCAATAGCCTTCGACACAATAAAGAGCACACAAGTCTTGCTTGGTTTGATGCTTGGTGAAATCTAAGCGTTCCACCAGACAGGGAGAGAACCCTCCAAGCCCAGGAGCTAGGCATGCTGAGGCACACAGCCACCAGCAGGGGGCAGTGCGTGCGCACCACAGCGCTGATCCCGAAGAAGGCCCCGTCATTTATCTGTAAACAGGTTCCGTTTCTGTCCTGCCTCATCACCTCAAATACAGTTTCAATTCCTTCCACAACTCCGACTGACAACACAGAGTGCTACTGTTATGCCACACTGACAGACACTTTAAATTTTTTATGTATTAAAAAGCTGTATTTGTTTAAAATGCCTTCAGGGCCTTCAAAAAAACACAACTCTCCTGGTACAGACACATATGGTCATTTCCCAAGGATTTAACTTTTATCCCTCCTCGTCAAGACCTCACAAAGAAACCCTTAGCGCCACAAATGACGTGCAACAGGACTAAGCAAAACCGTCCTCCAGCTCTCATGCTGAAGGGTTATCCCAGCATGAACTTCCTCTCACTTTTCCTGACATTTTTTGTCAGGGCACCATTCATAAAAATACCAATTTATGGGGCTTGTCTATTAACAATAGGCAAAATGCTTCATTTTCATAAAATAAAGCAGCAAAAAGTTTATATCCCAAAATGATAAAAACCACTTATTTTTTTTCCCACAAAAATATATATCCTTAACAGTAGGCCACTTTTCCAGTTGATTACCACCTGCAGTGTAACTTTACTTTTTGACATTTTTCACCCATGGCCCCTGCACCAATACTTAAAAGTATAAAGATACTAAATATGTATATGAAATACATATTATGTGTTTTAATAAGATATGTAATATGTAAAAATTACATATATATAACTTGGTATTACTTTCTTGTCCAAATTGTAAAATCAAGAAGATACTTAGTCATACTTGACTACATGCATTTTTTATAATAAATTCTCTCCAGAGGTAAGCAATTTTCTTCAAACAATTAAGCTATGAGAAAAATATAACTTGTGTATTTTAGTATAAGTTAAAAACTGATAAAAACAAAGTACAATGAGAAACAAAGTGCCAATATTATAATAATTATAAATGATAACAATAACCACTGAACAGATAAGTGCTTTCTATGAACCAGGCAATGTTCCTTACATTTTTTTTTTATATCATTTAACCCTCAAAATAACACTATGATACAGGCGCATTACTATTCCCACTCTGCAAACGGGAGACTAAAGCACACTGACATTTAAGAAACTCACCCACGATCACATTTTTAATAACAGGTAAAGACAGGATTCAAGTCCAAGCAGTAAAACGTAGAATCTGTTCTAGTAAACCACTACACTGCATTTCTAACCACATCATATACAGCATATCATCATTTCATTGCTAGTCTTGAAATGTAACTTCTGTATCTGTCCACCTGTCTGTTCATCCACCCATCCATCTAGTCATCTTTTTTTTAAAGACAAGAAAAGTATACTTACTGTCACTAGGAGTACCCTGTTCTAATAGAAATTGTTGTCCTTCACTCCACTGCCTTTCCAAAAGCTGTTCTATGCTGGCTGCGACTGGAGGCAGATTTTCCAAACTGTTGTTGCCTGGTTGATCATAGCGAATCTGTAAGCTGCTTACAGGAGATCTGTTGAAAACATTAATTCTCAGGTTAAACAGGAGGAGAACCCTCGGAAGGAGTGAGCATTCATATTTCTCACCTCATGCTGACCCCTTTCCTGAACAAGTTTTCTAACACAGGCTGCCTACGCTAGAACTATAAAAAGCTATAATCTACCCTAAAAGTTAAGTAGTTATCACCGTTCCTCCTTGAATTATAAAATCAAGGGGATAGGTGGCCATATTTGATTAATTAAAAGCCACTAGAAAATATAAACATAATACCAATAATCTCTGAAATAGGTGGTATAAGAACCCAATATAGGTATATAAGACAAAAAGGAAAGATAGGATTAGGAAGACTTTAAAATAACTAGCCAAAAGAGATAAGAGTTCTACCATTCTGCTTTAATATGCAAAATATCAGAATAACACTGTACAATTATAATAAATTAGAAAGCATTTTAATTTATAATAAAATCTCAATCAAATAAGTAAAAAGAAATTTTTAATAATTTTAAAGGAGCTTTCTATTATAAATTCAAAAATATTTATTTGTAAGTATTTTCATTATTAAGGGACATTATCAAGACCAAAATATTTGTTTGAGCCTTTTATATAAATATTTCTAAAATGTCTTAGATCTGTACTTCGAATGGTGATGATTTAAGCAACTCTTCCAAAAACAAATATTACTTATATTAACATGAATATGTAATGTTCTCTCACCTACATGTTTTAACCTAGTAAATGTAGCCATTTCTGGTTCCCAGCATCCATATTAACAGAACACATTAGTAAAGGACTCTAGAGTTTCCAAAGTGTTTCCACATAATTAGCTTATATATGATCTTCACAACAACCTAGTGAGAAATCAAAACCTGGCTCTATTTCCATCTGAGAAAATAAGATGGGCTTCAGTGACTTGTCCAAAGACACACCACTGGTAAATGACAGAGCTGAGGCTACAACTCAGGTCTTCTAACAACCCATCATTGTTCTGCCACTACCTTAATATGTTTCACTACAAAAAACTCTTTAAATAAGAAGTTAAACAAATGAGGCTTTTTAAATTCCACACGTAAACATCCTACGCTACATAAGTTGGCCATCCCTCTCCAAATAGTTTATTATGCCAGGATAATTTATGCTATTACCTTCCAGGCTGATCTTTAGAGGTAATAAACAGTTGAAAATATATGCTAAAAATAATTTTGTGCCATTTATTGTGTTAAATTCCATTTAGCAAATGAAAAACGAAGAAACACACCATGCAAAATAGCACAAAGAGATCTTAAGTAATTTCTGGGTGGCCTGTATGATACTTTAAGTTTAAAGGGGAAACACAGAAATGCTTCCTCCACTAAACATTAGAGCAAAAATCCATTAACTTCTTTCTTGGAAAAGAATAAAACGGTACAGAAGTATAAATTTACAGATTAGTCAAATGTTATTATCATTGTTTGCTTCAGCTTCCTTGTCTCGAATGAAGGAATATTTAATTTTCTGCAGAGTTCAATTAGGAAAAACAATACCACTTTTAGCTCATATTGAAAAGGCACTACTAGATGTATCACCAGAAAATAGCAAAATTAGAGGCTACTGGACTAATCTCTTTAATGATAAAGATGTTCCTTAACAGACCTCCTCCAACTGTATCAGCAACACAGCAACACTGATATTCATGGTAGTCATCACATATAATTTTTAATTTTTAACAGAATTTTTAAATTCTCACAGCTGAAAATTTTAAATTTCTCACATTTGAAAAAGACTCTAGAATGGGCTTTTTCTTCCTTTTGTTCTCCATTCTCACCCAGTCTAACAGCATGCTTGAGGTAGAGATTACAAAATTGGAGAACAGAGAGAAAACTAGAAGAAGGTGTACAAGTTGAAAGACAGCCATAGCCTAAAGTTCCACGGTCTTCTATAACTGACACAGTATCTCCTTCTCTCATTTTCCCCACTGAGAATGGGACGCTTAGACCGTGCTCGAGAAATTCAACCAACCCGTCAGTACAACTCTGGTTAAGAGTTTCCTGCTAAAAGGAATAACTTTACATATATTATATCTTAATAAGCAGTACCTGAATTCTTTCATATAATATCTAAGATAATTTCACAGAACAGTGTAATACGTATGCTATACTTTGATCCAATTTTAGGAATTAGAGGGATTTTAGAGATGAGCCACAAAAACTTCATTCACTGCATCAGGAACTGGAAACTAAAGGGTTAAGTGCATTCCCCACAACAGACCAAAAACTGGAGCCCTAAGTTGAAAGTCTCAAGTCTGTAGCTTTAAGAGATTTTAAGGCTATTTTATGACAAAAAGAATTACCCAAATTAATGCATTAACAGTATCAGCAGTTAAATATATAAATGATAAAAACAAGAGAGTTCAAATTGATTGGAAATGTATCGAGAGTTATATCTTTTAAAAAGCTTAGAAATCTGTCTAAATTAATATTCAAATTAATTTATAATCATTTTTCTTGACTGTCCAGGCATGCTTCTTATCTTCAGAATGCTTTTATAGCCTCACAAATGCACACTCTGCTGATAGGAGATAAAGAAGGTTCCAATCTCAACTGTTTCCTTGGCCTGTACTCGGCAGTGTAAATAACGCTTACCGTGGTGAGAGACTTCTTCGGGGTGAGCTTCCTCTGCCGACAAGGCTCCGGCTATTGTCTCCAAGATCTTGATCTGCAGTGCAAATATTTCATAGCTGATAAAGTGACTCTCACTAGATAAGAGGTTTTAAGCTCCTGCCCTAATTTCTCCTAAAACATACATAAAACCCTTACCACTATCTTTGCAGTTACTATGAAAGTAGAAGATCTAGTACGCTGCTAGTTTAGAATTGCTGAACTGTGGCATGTAAGGCGCTGTCCCTACACGTTTTTGTGGGTGTAGAAGGCCATGGATTATGTTCCGTTCTTTCATTCCTTTCAATTTTACAGCACAGAAGCGTGGTTTGCATTTGCAGTACCTCCCCTCAGCCACTTTTAATTTCTACGGTTAAAGTAATGAATCACAGCTGTGGACAGCTAATCTGTATGCTTATCACAGCAAATCCTTATGCTTTGTATTTTTTAACACTTTGCATCCCAAGACAAATCATAAAATACATGCTGTAAAATACATAGAGCCACACATCAAGACTCAAATTATGTATTATTACACAGATCTTCACACCAAAACTAAAGTTACACAATACTAAATATCCAAACTGACAAAAACAAGTAGAAACACAGAATTTTGTATTTAAAAAAATAATAATAATTTCTTCAAAATATTCCTTAGGTAACAGAATATCTCTGTTTGAAAAGTAACTTTTATTTCCCCTACAGTTAGTTCCTTATAAAATCACCGTATCTGGCCTCTTTCAAGGTTGTCCTCCCCTGATTCTGAGTCAGGTAACCTCTGACCCTTAAAGGGTAAAGACATGACTGATCCATTCTTGGTGAACTGCTAAACCCATTCCCTTCCCCCAAACAGGCATGACTACTTGGACATGTCAACAAATGCTTAAGGATGGAATGAAACAAAGCAAATCCAGAGGCTCATTAAAACAGTACAAGAGGCAAATGCTACAAAATGTCAACTGATAAAAATTCACAGGATTACTAAACACTGTAGAAATTCTCTAACAGGATTTTTTTTTAACCAAGTTTGTGTAATGCAATTTCATGAATTATGCAAATAAAGGTTTAGGCTATTCACAGAAAAGCCCAGTGTTATGTTACTTTCATTGCACAGAACTGAGAACTGAACACATCAATCACAAAAGTCACAGGAGACATTGTTGCATTCCTGCCTGCTGATGGCTCTGCTTAAACATTTACATTTCAGACAGTAAAAAAAGCACATCACTATTTTGCAGCACAGCATACTATTTACTTCCAACTGTGATTCTTCTGGTTTTTTTTTTTAAAGGCACCATCCTATATTAAGCACACCTTTAGACTTTTCAAATAAAATGAGCCAATTGGGGATAGAATTTTAGAGTTTAAAAATTCTTGAAAACTTACCTGTTTGAGTGTTTTCAGATTGAGCTATAAGAGCTGCCATTGAAGAATTTGGATTTAATCTATTGCCATACATATGAGATGGTGCCTGATTGAGAGAAGATCCAGAGAGGGTATTTGCCTAAATGAAAAGAATTACATAGATAAATGAATTATATTTGAAAATATCTTAATACTTTTCCTCCTGATAGACCTAAAAAAATTTTTTCCCAACCTCAAAATATAAGCAAAAATTCCTCTTTCTGAAGAGCAAATTTCATTCTTACTTGTTTTACCAATCCTATTAACACTTCAATTTTCGAAGTTACATAACTCCAAATTAAAAAAAAAAAAAAGGGACTGACACAAAGTTAACTATTCCTGCTTTAATTTCAAAGTATCTAATCGATACCAAAACCCAGTGGGGCACGGTAACCATGTGAACATATGACTAATTATTTAATCTTATTAAACCATTTATAAAAATAAGGGCAGGTAGGCAACAGATGTCTAACAAATGCTTTGGTCTCTTACATCACAAGGCTGGCTAAGGAGGTCAAAAGGTCCAACTTCTACTTTTAGTATTTTAACTATACAGAGCTATACTTCCATTCCTTAACTGTCATTAGTAAAACCTGCACACTATTTTGTTACTTCCTATTTTGATAGACTTGGAAGCCTGCTGCTTTTTCTGTTTTGTTTTGTTTTTATTTTAAAAGAAAGCAAACAGGCATCACAAGTATGTTTTCTATACAATGCAGGGCTCAACGAATCACAGCTTTGCCCTGACCCCATATAAGGCACTGTCTTTTTGGCAGGAAGCCAGTTCTACTAACTGAAGAGCTAGTCCAAAGTTTGTAATTCATTCATGTTGCTAACCACAATTCTGAAGGCCTCTACTGGGACTTGTGCCAAACAAGGGAAAATGAACCCTTAAACAGATGAAGCTAAGGAGGCTGGCCAAAGTCTTGCGTAATCCAATGTAATAAAAATGCCTTCTTTGATGTGAATACTTTCTCCCACTTTCCAAGAATATTATAACCTTAAAATGTGGCATTCTGGAAGCAAATCTCTTGTACACAAAATACTGTTAACTCACAGAAGGCTATTACTAATCTGAAATACTCTTTGGATTTAAGAGAACCACAAATTTTAAAGTATACTTCTTACTCTTTTTCATGAATGAAATGAAACTTAAGTTTTTATAAAATGAAATCATTGTATTGTTATTTCAGAACAAAATTCTGGAAAATAATTTCAAAGAATTGAAGCACAACTAATATAAAGAAGCTGAATAACAGCAAAATAAAAGATGTGGGACATTCTGACATGTATAACTGCACACAAGGGATCAAGACGACATAGTAGTTATAACAAGCAAAATATTACAGAGAATAAACTGTTTCTGGAAAGACTCAGATCCTGACATTCTATCTGGCCTCTAGCCAACTTATTAAGGATGAAAATTGGACTTTAAATTCACGGAAAGTCTCTGTGATGTAGAATTCTGTCCTTGCTTTTCCATTGTTCCAAAGGGTATATTTCACAGTTCATATGTTAATGTCTAAATTCAATCGGTCAATTTCTGGGTTTCATTTTTTTCTCTTATTAAAGATAGGTATACGAAACCAGTTAAGTTTGTACTATAAAGTCCTGTTTAACAATTAGCCCTCAGTAAAAGGTAAGTCAAAAGTTTAACCTAAGGATCATACTAGACACTTGTCATGTATTTAGTAGCAAGACATACATTTTTTTTACCCTTCCAGAAGTCAAATACTTAGGAATCTTAGCTACTCATAAAATAACTTAAAAACAAAACAAAAAATCCAAACAAACAAAAGGATCATTGCTACTCGTCCCATGTGTTAAAATCTCAGGACCCTATACTTAAAAATTCCCTTTGCAGAGCCAATTTACTCTTATACTCTAGACATAATTCTAAAAAGATCAACTAAGCATATAGTTGATTAGAAGTGGAAAATTAATTAGGAAGAGGAAGAAGTAATATTTTGAGGCAGTTTGTTGGCAGCAAGAAGTAGCAGCTGACAGCAAGACAGGAGAGAAAGAATATGAGCAAGGGGCATGTTACAGGGTCAGAGAGTGCCAGTGGGATGGTGCTCAAAGAGCATGGGCACCTATGTGCCTCAGCACCCGCACCTTGGCCTCTTGAGTCTGCTTTTTCATGCAGTCATCTTTTGGCTGAACCAGGACTAATACTATACCAGCTGGACTACTTTTTTAGTTCCAATTATCAATTTTATGAGCTGCCTTAGTCTCTTGATAAGAATTAAAAGATCTCACTCTAACAGAAATATAACCTTTTACAGGAAGGGTTCCTTCTGCCAAGGGCTTTACATTTATCCTTATTAGCTTCAAATGTCTTGATGTTGTCTCTAAATTATCTTAGTTTCCCTATCACGTGTTAGGTTCACCATACTAAAAGATCAAGATGCAAAGTAGTACAACAGCATAATAACTGATTTGCATAATGACTTTCATCAGAAAAAGATAAATCATCTTTAGTCTAATTCCAAAACAGGAATGTATGTTTTATAAAGATAGGCAAAAGTAAATCAATAAAATAATACACTAAAATGAGAATATAGTCTTCATTATCCTGAATAACCAATTTCCCAAAATTTCTGAATGGGTAAACATTATCTGGTAGTTGTTTTTAAAAAATTATTGCATTTATTTAAACAAAAAACTTTGAAGATATTAAAAATAAGTTATTAATTTTACCAGGTAGGGTTCTGTGGCATACGTCCAAACCAGGCTACATTAAAACTTTACTTTTTATCATTTTAAGAAGGTAACATGAGTCACCAAAGACTACAAATGTCTGACACTGCTTAGTCAGCACTTTTGAAATGCTATTTAGAATGGTTAATATGCTGGGAACCTTTGATAGCTCTTGGTACCTTATTGACAAGAAACCCCTAACATTTTAATGAAAGGATCTCACAACTTAGTAGCAACGGAGGAGCACAAGTGAGAGAGCGGGGGGAAAAGGATGTCTTATAGACGAGAGTACACATGTAATGTCTGGCATTTTGCAGACTCAAAAACCTTCGCTGTCACGAATAAGAAAGCACCAAGATTCAGGACGATGGAAGGATATCCACGTGAACCTGAAGAACGTGTTCTTGAGGCATAAAGGGCAATGAAAGCGTTTACAGAAAAGAAATCTGAAACAAGGAATAAAGGAAACAATACACACACTTCTCCACCGCATACTTCGGACATGGATTTTAAAAAGTACACTCAAAGCAAATTACTAATGTGCCATAAGTTCACTTCAGAAGACCTGGTATAATGACTGGAGATTCTTTCTACAGGGAAGTCGCTACCTTACGATATCTCAGTTTTATCTCCCCAGGTAGGGAGAATGGCTACTGTGGACAGATATCCTCCTTGGGTCTACTGGTACTATAAGAATATGAGTTGTGAACACTGGGGACGCTGAGCAAAGGATACCCACAATATACATGACTCTATACTCCGCACTCTGTACTGTTTTTACAACTTTTCTATGCATTTAAAACTTTTTAAAAATAAGTTAATGCAAAAAGAACATGATTACAAAGCAAGCTACTTGGCTTCACAGTGTCCCACTGAAATGAAGTCATCTACTCAAAATGTGAAAGTAGGTGTTAGATTAGGTCAAGACAAATAATTTATATAATAAACTTCTGCGTTAACTTCCAATATATGGTTATCTTAGTTTTGTTCCCTCCCCAAGATTAGTAATTGAAAGGAACTACTTCCACTCAAGATATTGTGTTACACTTACTCTGACACTCTTATAAAAGCCTCATTAAGAGAAGTATAATTATTTTACAAAATGGACCTCAAGACAAGCAGAGTAAGGGTAAATTGAAAAATTATTGAGGTAAATCTAAGTTACTTTGAAACATATTTAGATGCTGGAGTCAAAGAGCACCCTTAACAAATTTAGAATAACTTATTACGTTAAACATCCAGAAAGATATGTGAGTCTACCAAGGCAGTATTCAAACGCAAAACAAATTAAAGAAATTTAGTATTTCCTAAGAAGACTGACATACCATATTAAAATATTAACAAGATTAAAATTATATTTCAACTTGAAATGTCCCTGTTGTTAATAGTTCACCTCTTACATGTCAAATGTCTGCTCATGACCACAGAAAAGTTTTAATAGAGCCTTGGTCGTAAAGTAACTACCAAATTCCTAGGCACCCGGCTCATTCTAAAGGAGTTAGTTGAGGAGGGAAAAAGTCAAGCTAAGTCTACTCAATTATCTGAATAACAGACTTCAAAGTGGGCATTGTTTTGGTAGATTTATTTTTCTCCCTAATGATGGTAAAGGCAGAAAAATACAGAATAAAGAAGAAAAACTAGGTTTGAAAGAACAATAGCTATAAAAATTTCACCTTTAGAAAGTATCATAGTAATATATCACTTGGAGGTAGATACAAAACTTTATACTTCAATAATATAAGGATGAGGTTATAGCAAGTCTTTTTTTTAATGCACAATTAACCTGTCAATAAACATTAAAATCAAATGATTCAGATAAGCTCTAAAACACAGTAGCTGCTTCTTCAAGATTTTCAACCTTGACACATCATTTAAAATTACATTCTTCCAAAATTCTGTCAGACGCACTACAGTGAGTATTATTTTTTTTAATTCCTGTTTCATATATATATATATATATATATATATATATATATACACACACACACACACACACACACACACACACACACACACACACACACTTAAAAGAAGTATATTTTCATCGTCTCTGCCATAAACCAAGCTTCTCACTTTGGGCAAGGTACTAAACCCCTGTGTCTTCAATTTCCATCTGTAAAAATGGAGATAATAACAGTACCTACTTCATAAAAACACTGTGAGAATCAGCTGAGTGAATATATGTAAAAGGCTTAAATGAATGCTTGGCACATGGAAAACACTCAAATTTTAGTTTATTACTTAAAAAATTATTTTTATAATCTATTATGGTTTCTATTTTTCCCATTAACTTTGTTAGAGAATATAATTTGCCAATTATAATCTGATATTAATATGGCTGGCTATATTTCAAAGATTAAAACATATTTACCTAAGAAAAATTAGAAGGTATAAATGTCTCGTTATGCAATGATATCTTAATTTATAGGTTATATAATAACATAGCAACACTGCAAATATAATGTAAGGATTCAAATACTTTCACGACAATTAATTTATATGTATTTTTCAATTTGCAGACACTATTTGTTTGCCTAAAAAAGCTTCCAGGAAAAATTGGAGAACACTAGAAAGTTTTCATATGTTCTCTAACTCAATTCAAACCCTGTACTATGAAACATATTCTGATAACAGACCCCATTTCTGTGTCAGCCACCACCAGTAAGGCTTTAATACTCAGCGTGTGATGAGAGATGAAACCAAGTGTGAACAACTTTCGGGTCCCATGAGTAGGCTGACTGTTAAAGCTGTCAGATTCAATTGCATCATTCCACATTATTCAATGCCCCTAACTGCTCCCTAATTGTTAGGAGCTTAACGTCTTCAAAACCATTGTTTAGGCTCATGCTGAAATGTCCTACAACTGAGTTTCTGTAAAGTAGTGGGAGGGATTAAACTGTAGTTAAACCATCACTGAACACTCATGACTGGACAAGATGACTGCACAGAATAGCCAACAAATTCTAAGGCTTCCTAATTGGTTACTATCTAATCAATATATCACCTATCTTTTGGAGAAAAATTGAGCCCCTGGGACTACAGTGGCTACTGAAGTAATTTAAGACCTTAGTCAACAGTTGAACCTAAAATGGCTAAAATTCATATATCTAAGTTAACTTGGAATTATGAGTTTTATAAGAAATATTTAATACTATTTTTAGTAAAAGAAGTGCTATAAAATTTTTCGCACTGGTAATCAGGCCTTTCTGTAACATTAAAATTAATGATGTCATGTTGTAGCATCAATGTGATAACCATTAATTGCAAAGTACTTTATAATCTGCAAAATACCTATTCTCATTTGAACTTCATACCATACTATACCATACCATACATAACATAACATACCTGTATAGCTGGTAGAACAGGTTTTTAAAGTTTTCATTTTATATATGAAAAAAACTGATGCCCACACACTGAAAAGACTTGCCCACAGTTACACTAGTGTGTAGCAAAGCTTCTGGAACCCAGGATTTCTGACTTGAACTTCTATTTTGCATTGTGTCACACAAATGGACACAGTAAAATCCCTAATAATATTTTTCAAAGAGACACCGCTTGACAAGGAGGCACATAACTGGGACACTCATTTTCATGGTACTGAGCAGTAAACCAGACAGTAGGCTCAGGAGTCAGACTGCCCTGCTTCCAGACTTAAGTTCCATCACTTACTAGACATGCGACCTTGTGTGATTACTTAACCTCTTCACCACCTAAGTGACGTTACAAAGCACTTAAAAAACTTATTTGAATGTGAATTTCTTTAAAATTACAAGTCACTATGAACTTATTTAAAACAGATGACACTTTTCATTCTGACCAATCAAGTCAGAGATCCTCTGAAGTCAGGTGACTCTGCCTGGGAAACTGAACCATTTTCTCAAACAGAATGAAAGTGTCATATCAGACATCATTTGAAAGGAAATCTAGGACTACACACAAGTTAGCTCCGTAACACATACACTCTCTCTCTCTCTTTCTCTCTCTCTCACACACACACACACACATACAATTATGATGCTGGAAAACAAAATATTCAAAGCTGATTGAGGTAAAAGTCTCACATAAATCTGTAAAACAATCACTAAACTGCACCTTTAAAACACTTAAATGTATTTACTAAATATCACATAAACCTTAGAAGTTCCTTTATTTAAATTACTTAAAAACCTATGTCATAAAGTTTTTTTTTCAAATTAGGGCTGCTAAACATGAGATGCCACCAATTTTACCACTGTCTCCTCCCTCGTTAAAGGCACAAATTTACTCTCAGTTTTTAATTTCTGTTAGCTTCCTGGTCTTACCTCCTAGACCACTTTGCAGGGAATAATTCTTACGACAGCAAACAAGCCAAACAAGGGGCCTATTTGACGTAAAGCCAAGTCTAGAAAGATCAAGAATGACCTCCAAGTTTTTATCCTGCTGGCACCAAGCCAGTCACTAAAAATTACTACTTTCATTAAGTTTTTTGGGGGGAAGGAGAGGAGGCAAAGCATTAATTCAAATTTAATGTTTCTATTCTCTGATTTATATATTTTTAAAATATCTACTTGCTGGTGTCAAGGTTTTCTTAATAACTGTGACAAGACTTCTATAATTACATCTTAAATACTGATCATTTTAACTTAACCACTTAATTTTAAATCAATTATCTATAAAGAAACCCTAAACAAATATGTGATTATTTAAACACAATGGCTTGCGTGATTTGAAAACAAACAAGGTCTATATGAAAGTTAAACCAGAAATAAACTTTTGTCACTTTGAAAAAAATATTAAAAGACCAAATGCATTACAATTTTAAGAGTTCTATCTAAACATTCAATTTATCCTTAACATTTTTAATATCCTTTCCTTTGTACATTGCCTAAAAAACTCACATTTTGCACATTTACTACCATTACTATTGTCTTGGGCAGCTAAATTGAAGTAGTTCAACTGAGAGGTCAACGTGCCTCAGTTGCCTGCTGATGGTTGCTACAGCAGCACCAGATAAGCCAGGCTAAATAAACTGCAGCTTGAAGGCAGTAAGCATACACTGCCGGACAGAAACACAGATGCAGCTGTCTCAGCATGCAGCATTTGAGTCTAACGGGATGATCATATTTATAAGAGACCCATCTTATTGAAACATGGAAAGAGGATAAATAGTAAAGATTTAAACTGACTGAATCCTGGATTACTTGCAACTATGATTTCTTTGTTCTTCAGTTGAATCATATGTGCAGTGGAATTTTCCCTCCAGCTATAAATTTCTCTTCACCACCACTTCCCCCACTGACCTCCCTAATACCAATCTCAAAACCACAAACATAATGAATAAGAAGAAATGAGATTTTTGCTTAATTCAGGCTGGAATTAACCATAATTAAAACAGACCTTTATAAAGAAAGAAAAGAAAAATGCACATTGAAAATGTTCATGTGAGACTCTGTCCAAAGATATAAAGCTATCGACAGCATATGGTTACACTTAATTAAAATTAAAAGAGATAAAACTATTTAGAAAGGCCATTCTCTCACTTATCCTTCCACCCTCTCTAACTCCTCCCTTTTATGGCTCTTCACTAAAGTGAGTGAACTGAGCTAAAGAAAAACTCTCCTAAACTAGTCAAACTCCCCTTATTCAGTTTGAGAGGTTCATCAAATAGCCAATGTCCATTTTCAAAGATAACACCACCAATTATGCTACTGATTTTATGTGCTGAACTGTCGTTTATTGTAATACTTGACCTAATTATAATGGTGATTGTTTATACTGCACCATTACATAACTTTAAAAATAACTTAATGCTGTGCTTTGATGTACAGCTCACAGAAAATACTGGAAAAGCGTATCCTTCTAACGGTCCACACAATGGAAATTATGAACATGTACATAAAGCATAAGTTTACAGCAACTTACAAACAACTACTTAACTAGTTATTTGTAACCAGACATTTATCATGGTTTTAATTTTCTCAAAAAGTTAACATACTACTAGAGCTCTGACTAAAATGAAAGTAAAATTATAAAGAATTCTAAAGAAATAAAAATATATATACTTTAGGAATTTTAAATTATACCTTTCGGGGAAATGGGGGGAGGGAGTAGAGGAGGGGTGTGTGTGTGTGTGTGTGTGTGTGTGTGTGTGTGTGTGTGTGTGTGTGTGTGTGTGTGTGTGTGTACAGTTTGGCCCATTTACGGCCCTATTTGTGTATGTAATTCGAGATTATGATTTTTCTGATTTGACTTTTGCTTTTAAAGTATTCCTATAGGCAAGGTCACCATCAAGTCACCAACCTAAAGTGGAAGAAAGAGACGTAAATAAATTCAAAACCACCAACACAGTCACCATCATTTACAATATTTGTGAACATTCCTACTCTCCCACTAGGAGGAAACACATATAGTACTTAAAGGGATCATTTACTCTTTATCCTATATTCTCCTACACTAGGATTTTTAAGAACTGAGAGAGCAGATATTCATTCATTACTGGTATGATTTTTAAAATTATAAAAGGAATTTATAAAACCACAAAAGTCCAAAACTGGTTCATACTTTTAAGTCCTACTTTTTAAAAGAAAGAATAAAAGCTCCCCACAAATTTGTATTTTACTTTGTAGGACAAAACTAGAAACTCAGAAACTGAAAACAGTAAGTGGGTATCAACTTATTCCTTTGTCTTCTCTCATGAGTATCATGTAAAAAGATCTATTGTTTCCACTAATACGTCAATACAATTGAGACACTTTATAAATTCCTAGAAGGAAGCTCTATTTTGTTTCCCTCTCCTCCAATCAAACTCACTTTAAAAATGAAGACCCATCTACCCATCGGACCCATCCACACATGACTTCACGGCGCTGTAACAATTTACCTGAGTTGTAGCAACAGCAGGGGTTGCAGTTGATGCTGCTGATGGGGACAGAGCTCCCACTTGTTGCAAATGCCCAGAAGACTGCTGAGGTAAATGAGAGCTGGAGACAGGAGTACTAGATCCAGAGCCAGACACTACATTTGGAAATGATACTGCTACATCATTGCTGTTATAAATACCTGCAAGAAAATAAATATTTTATAACTCAGCAGTCAAATCTGTCACAGACACACAACACTAATCAGTAAGTTAGAATACCCACATTTTGTCCTGATCCCTCCCGCAATGAAATTTCACTGGTGGTGGTAAACAGACAAAAAATGTACTAATAACTAACTAAATAATATCGACTTTTCATAAAACGTTTGTCTAAGAACCGAAGTCATTTTTATATATCAAAAATGGTTTTGCTAATAGACAGGGATCACATCAGAAAATATTTTATAAAAACAATAAGGGTTTTAGAAATTCCTAAGAGCAATGAAATATTTCTTAAATAGGAGAATAAAGCGATTAGTGTTGCATAAAAATCACCTGGTAAGCCTTTCAAAATGCAGACACTAGAGCCCCAGAACTCATAACTGAAAAAGTCTGATGGATTCTAAATATACTCAGGAGGTAGAACAAACAGGCCTTCATGACTGACTGAACCATGTGTACAAGTAGGGGTGGGAATGAAGTGGGGACAGAAGATTCAAAAATGATCATGATGTGGACTACTAGGTAGTGGCAACATTCTCTTCAAGGAACAAGGAACACACTGGCCCCATGGGAGTAAAAAGCAGAAAAGAAGAGGGTAATGAGAGAGCGGAAGCAATCCATTCTTTAAAGAAAAAAAAAAAGTGGATGGAATGGAGAAGGAGAGAAAAAATTTGCAAAAGTTAAGAGGAAACAGAGAGTTAATGAAAAGAGATGTTTTGGGGGTTTTTGCGTGTGTGTGTGCATGTGTATTTTGTTTTTGTTTTTTACAGATGGGAGATCACGGTCACATGCTGATAATAAAGAGCCCACAGAGAAAGAGAAGCTCTTTGAGGATAAAGATAGGAGATGAGAATATCTATAAGCCAGTGGGGTTCCCAACCAGGGGTGATGTTGCACCACAGGAGACATCTGACAATGTCTGGAGACATTTTTGTTGTCAAAACTAGGGAATGTTACTGGTGCCTGGTAGATAGCAGAAATGCTGCTAAACATCTTGGACAGGTCCTTAAAACTAAGAATTATCTGTCCTATAGTGTCAACAGTGTGGAAGCAGAGAAATCCTGCTACAGACTAAGGCTCCTGGGAGGGTGGGAAGGAATAAGAACTTGACACTGTACCAAGAGGAAAGCAGGAAAAAAATGAACCTAAGTGGCCTGCAGTCAAAAAATAAATCTTTTCAGAAAGATTTGAGGGCAATAATAGTTATTATATCAACATTAGAATTTACTTTGTTCTAAAGAACAGAAATATTATTGATAATAAATAAAAGCACCTATATCTTAAAACAAGGGGAATAAAAGAATTGGGACATTTTTAAAGGCCTTACAGTTAAACTTGAGGCTCCTAAGATATTTATGATTTCTCCAGACCAAAAAAAAAAATTTATTCATTCAACAAATGCATCTATTATGCAAATATCTGAGAGAGCTCAAGACCTGGAGATACAAAGCCATCTAAGATATGTGGTCTCTGCCTTCAAGAAGCTTAGTGGAAAAAAAGGACAATTAGAAAAGACCGAAGAGTACTATGGTAGAAACACCCTCAAGGGACTGAGTATCTAACCCAGACCGCTGGTAGGAGAGGGCAGAAGACAGGGGTGCCTTTAAAACTAATTTCTAAAGGAGCTGCAGAACAGAGGCAAAGGGTAGTTTGAGGAAGAAACACGCAACTGAGAGCAGGGCAAATTCTAAAAACTTGTAAGTACTATCTGTATAGGTTAAGCAAGAAATAAGGCAATAAACAAACAACAAACAAACAGGAATCAGATCAAGTAAAACATGAAAAATTAAAATGTTAAAAGTTAAAAAAATTAGAAACAATAGGAAGCCACTGAAGGACTACAAACAGAAGTTTGGTGTGATCAGATTGGGGTTTAAGCAAAACATAAATCACTGGCACAAGGCAAAGACTGGACCTATATATTTAAATAGAGATGAGAAAGCTGTTAAGGATTGTTACAAAACTACTGAAGAGCACAAACAGGGATTAAACTTAGGTAACAGCAAAAGAGACATTACAAAGGCAAAGTTCATAGGACTGGTAACTAATTAGACGTGAAGAATAAAAAAGCTAAGAGTCATTCTTGACTCGTAAGCACCAGCACGTGGATGTGAGAGTGGCAATACCAATCACTGAAGTGGGACTAGCAACTGTACCCAGGACTTGGTTACTATGTGTGGGTACTGGCAGGATAGCCCAATGAGGTAAATATCACTCTCATTTTACATATGAGCAAACAGAAGTTTAAAAAAATAAAATAACTTGCTTAATGACCTACTAAGTGGTAGAACCAGATTCAAATTCACAGCTGTCTGATTCTGTGACTACAGAAATCACTTCCTGATACAAGTTTGAAGTTCAAGTTGATCATGGTCTTTGAGATGCCTGTGGAACACAGAACTCCTATATAGTCTAGAACAGAATGGGATAAGCCTGAAGCTTGTCAGAAAAATCAGGCCTAAAGATAAAAATCTAAGATTTAGAAGCATAGTGAAGTTAGAAAAAGTAAATATGAAAACTCGAAAAGGCTTTCTGTTGATGTACACTGTGTTTGAAAATTTTAACTAGTTCAATTTAGCAACCTGGAAATGACACATCAGAAACTCTAAGAATTCTAATTTTTCCTGAAAAACTGAACTTGGTCAGCACTGGATACTATATTCTGGAATAGCAACAATCTGCTGAAGCTTCAGACATAGATTCTTTAATCCACCAGCATCCCATTATTCCTTATTCTCTCTTCCTCACTCATTTATGTTATCTACCTGAACACTGTAAGTATTTGATTTATAACTCCTGATATGGAAGCTGGTCAAAGCCATGGATTGGAAAAACGAGATCACCCAGGGAAAAGTTCTCAGCAGTATCTAGAGAAAAGGACCAAACCCTAGAGAATATGACTATTTAAAATATAAACCAAAAAAAAGACCACAAAGAACAGAGAGAATCTCAGAAACCACTCGGAGAATTTCAATGGAAAGTTCAAATGTTACTAATTGGCCATTTTGGTTAAGGTCAGAAAAAGGAGTCACTAAATGCAATGTGACAAATCTTGGCAAGATAACTGAAGAAGTTTGGCTGTGAAGAACAGAAAAGAGACAGCATGTAAATGAGGCAAAGGTTTATAAACCTTATATTACAAAGGACAGACATATAGCTGAGAAAAAAATTTTTCAGTTGTTTACCCCACAGTTCATTCAACAAATATTTATTGAGGATCTTATTATTTAAAAAAGGCACTGAAGATAGCAAAGAACAGAAAGGAATTCTGCCTTCAAAGAACCTACAGTCTCATAACAGAGCTAGTAAGTATTCATAAGCTAATGATACAGGAGACAAAGTTCAGAGGAAAAGATTAGGGTAGAGGAGTTCCAGAGAGTAGTTATTTGAACTCAGCTTTTTAAAAGTACTTAGTTTTCCTTTTTTTTTTTTTTAAATGATGAAAAGCATACTATTTGTGGAATCTCCAACATTCATAACTAAAAGACAAAAGTTAGCTGGAGGTGGCATGCTGAAAATGTTCTTTTTTAAAACCAAGATAACAGCTAACTTAAAGGCTTTTAAGAATATATACTTGTAAAGGCTCTAGCAATGCCTAATATACAGTAAGTTTCCACAAACAGTAGCTATAGCTATTTTAGAGTTAATGCTCTAATTAAAAATTTACCTTTAATTAGAGGCAAACATTAAATTAAAACAAACGCATGACTATTAATTGTGACAAGTGCTATGAAGGAAGAGAAAAGGGTAGTATGAGAGCAAAAAATTAGGAAGCAGAAAAGACCTGTCTGAAGAAATTATACTTAAGCTAAGACCTAAGTAGAAAAGCTTGTCCAAAAGACAAGGTGGGGGGGGGGGGGGGGAAAGTAACATGGCTAAAGCACTATAAACTGGAAAGAGAGGTAGAAGACAGGCTGGAGTAAGGGAAGGAGTATATCTCACAGGATCTTGTAAACCATGCAGAGGTGCTTATAGTTTATGCTAAGATCAAAGGGAAGACACCAAAGGCAAAGAACATGCCTCGTTTTTAAAAGATCATTCCTCTAACTGCTATGCAGCGAATGATCCGAAGGAGGGCGAATGGAAACAGAAAGGTCATTTAGGAGGCGCTTCTACAATCTAGATAAAAGATGATGTCCCTCTGGACTAAGGTGGTCATGATACTGAACGCGTGGCAAGAGGGGGACCTGAAGTACATCAAGAAGTTGGAATCACCTAAACCTGATGGTAGACAGAATAAACAACAATATTAAAAATGAATCTCAGGTTTCTGGCTGGTGATGCCATCCACTGAGGTGATGAAAAATGAAACAGGAAGAGTGGATTTTTGTTTGTAAAAGAGCAAAGAAGCCAGTTTAAGACTAAGTCCTGAAGACCTCTAACCTTTCAAGGATAGGTAGTGGAAGAAAAATCTGTAAAGAAGATTGAGCTCAGTAAGGTAAGAAGGAAACTATGAATGTGGTGTCACTGAAGCCAAGAAAAGAGTGAAGAAAGAGGAGGCACATGAACTATATCACAGAATGCTGAAAAGCTAGCTAAGACACAGACTGAAAATGCCTAATAAATCTAGAAACATACAGATAGATGGTAATCTCAGAAGAACAGTACAGTGTGGACAGAGCCAAGAAAATATTGTTTAGACCTAAGCTCTTATTAGTGTGCCCACTGCAATTATATAAAATCGATATATAGGACAGAAGTATACCTCTCCAGTGACAGAAATTAGTGTTCGCCAAGCAGAGTTCCTGCTTCCCAGTTTCAAAATGCCTAGAAGGCCAAATCAGTACCATATCAAGTTGCTTGTTCAGCAAAGAAGAGCAAATAAATGAGACAGTCTTGAGGAATATTTAACTAAGTAAATGATTAAGCCTGAAGAGTTATCCCTAACCCATATCCCAAGAGACTGAATAGTCTTTTCTGGAGGTTAATATGGTGTGAAGTAGTTAAAAGTCCAAATCCTGCTCCCTCATGCAAATAACTTAACCCCTCTGAACCTAATATCCCTTATCTATAAAATGAGGCTGGTATCAATAATTTTATAGGCCTGGTGAAAGGATTAGCTAATATATGTAAAGCACGTACCAATATTATTATATACTGTCTACTACATGGTTAGCATTTGATAAATAGCAGCCATATTATTAAATACGAAGGAGGAACGATATCTATTAACATTAAAAGAAGTAAACAGGATAATATAAACAATAATAGAAAGCTTCCATTGTTAATACTGCCTTAATGCCTGTTCCCTTTGGTGACTAATGAATTAACACAGGATATTTTGTATTTTGGCTTTCTCTTTCTAGATTATAGACTTTGTCTCCATATGATAAACACATTCATTACTCTGAGTGTATAAAATTAAATTTAGAAAAGAAGAGCTTTTTTTCCTGAGACTCTTGGCCACCTTGATGGAATATGGGTATTCTTAATTCTCTGTGTACAAACATTTATTATTTCTTAGGTTGTTCTATTTTTACACAGAGTTTAACAATTTTGTTCATTATGTATTTCTTCATTTGACTTTACCTAATTCTATAAACACTCATTAAAAAATTTAAATGATGGAAAAGTAGAAAAAAATCATCAACAAACACGGTTGATATTTTTATATATTTTCAAACATTTTGGTGCATAATGTAGTTTTGTTTGGCTTTACTTAGCTGCCTATGTACTAAATACAGAATTTTTAACCCTTTTACATGGAACATTCATATTTTCCTATTATATTATAAAAAATATTTAATGTTTTTAATATCATTTTGATGGAACCAACTGAATATTACACAGAAGATATCATTTTATAATATAAATATTTTATGTGCCTAATATATACAGGAACAATACTAGATGCTGAAGATACTACAAAAAAGAAAATAGATAGCATTCTTGCATTTGTGAAACTTAAAAGAGCTATACATTAAATAATCACACAAATATTGGTGCAATGATGACAAAGTAGAATGTGTTGTGACAGACTATAAGGGGGTACCCCTTATAGTACCCCTTATCCTTTAACAGTACAGGATAAGCCTCCGTGAAGAACACATAAACTAAAAGAAAGTCCTCAGAGACCATTTGTTGTTTTTACCTGCCTAGAAGTGTTTCCCAATTATTTTACAAATAGCATCTATTTTCCATCTACCCCTCCCCTCCATTTCATATACTTTTGGCCCAGGAATGAGCAGGTGGCCCAAGCCAAGATAATCAAACTGTCTCTCTTGAATGCATACTCAGAAGGGTAGAAAACAGTCACAACTAAATTCGTCTCATGGTAGTAGTATTAGTCTACTAATTCTTGTTTACCTAGCCCTTGAAACACCCCTTATTTCTCTTCTCTCAGAGATCTGGGATAGGATTTTTCCTTTAATTCTCTAAAATAACCATACATATCCAATAAATTCTTTTTTCTGCTTAAATTTGACATAATCCATTTCTGTGGCTTAGGCACAACCGACCCTAACTGATACATCTAGTATGACATGATAAGAAAAAAAAGATGCTTAAAGATGAAGCTAGAAGGCAGCCCAAGAGCTAGCTCATATAAAACCTCACAGGCCCTAGGACTTTTCGATTTCATCCTAATGAAAAGCCATAAAGCATTTAACTAAGAAAGTGGCATGACCAGAATTATATTTTTAAAAGATCACTTTGGATACAACGCGAAAAATGCCTTGAAAGACAATAGAAGAGCATAATCGGGGAGATGACCAAGTAGCTACTGTAATACCTTAGACAAAAGATTTTAAATAGCTTAAATTAGTGAGATTATGGAGTGACAGCAGAGGCTCAGGATTTAGCCACAAGGAATCTCAATACTAAATTAGGATAAAGGAGAACCACCAGAAAACTAAAAAAGAAATGGTCAAAATAGTAGAACAACCAAGTTGCTTATTTTACTTTTTTTATTATTTTATAGTGACATTGGTTAACAAAATCCAGTAAACCACAATGAGATACCATCTCACACCTGTTAGAATAGCTGTTATTGACAGGACAAGTAATAACAAATGTTGGAGGGGATGAGGAGAATAAGGAACCTTCATACACTGCTGGTGGACTGCAAATTGGTACAGCCACTATGGAGAACAGTATGGAGGTTCCTCAGAAAACTAAGAATTTATCTACGATATGATCCAGCAATCTCTCTACTGGGTATTTACCCGAAAGACTTGAAAACGTATATCCAAAAAGATATTTGGCACACTGATGTTCATAGCAGCATTATTCACAGTGGCCAGGACATGCAAGCAACCCAAATGTCCTACAATAGATGACTAATGATGCTGTGGTACATATATACTATGAAATATTACTCAGCCATAAGAAGAGATAAAACACTGCCATTTATGACAACATGGATGTACCCTGACATAATCATGCTAAATGAAATAAGCCAGACAGAAAAAGTTGAAAACCACATTATATCATTACATGTGCGATATAAACCTAAAAGCAACAAATGAACAGGAAAGAGAGACTCATGGACATGGACAATAGACTAGTGGTTATGGGTGGAGGGAGACGGGGTCCAAGGGGTCAAATATGTGGTGAAAGAAAGAATTCTTGAAAAATATATATGCCTTACTGTGAACTGTACACCTGAAACAACCAAGTTACTTATCATGCTGGGACGGGACAGGGGATGAGACAGGATGGGAAGGGAAGTCCTTGACAAAAATAAATATGCTAAGAAGTTATCTAAGGAGAAGACTAAAAAATATCTACTTGACTTGGCAAGATAAAAACTATTCCTGAGTGGAAGAGCAGTTGCAGAAGCCAGTATGAAGTGGTTTGAAATATCAATCGATGAGAGAATTTCTGCTTCTGGCACTGAAGGAGACTAAATAATCCAACAGCTGTCCTAATTAAAACGACCTAAGAATGAATAGTTAAGTCCCCAGAAAGTAAGAAAGATCCTTAGGAGTCAAAAATGAAAAGGAAAAAGCTTTACCAGGTTGTCCTAGAGGAGCCAGCTGTGTTAGTAACCCAGGGCTTTGGCTTTAATGCCCATCAAAAAAAAAAAAAAAAAAGGGGGGGGACAGAGAGAGAGAGAAAGTTGAAAGTTAGGCCTCCAGTGGTTTCAGTCTTGTGACACTCTATGCAGAGAAACTATCCAACCCAATCTGGGCTTTAAGATGCGAATTTTGTGATAACTTATTATGGCAGCAATAGAAAACTAATATACTTGCACTGCCAGAAAGTAAGGAAGTGGTCAAAGAATAATGAGGGCATATCAAGAGGACATGGAGCCAGCTTAAAGGGGCTCTCACGGGCTAAAGTGAGAACAGTTTGAGCATCACAATAAGTGAATTATAACATCTAAGATTCCCTAAATCCATATTGATATAAACTGCAAGTTTGACAAGGAGTGGAATATTTACATAGTCTCAAAGTTTATTCCATAAAATATTAATTATAAAGGAGGAAAAGAAAATCTTTTCATTGGAAAAGCCTAATTATGTGTCATCTAATAGATGAAATGGAAAGATAACTTCCATGATATCCTGCTCCCAAAAAACCTGAATCTAATTATGAGAAAAACATACACACTTCAATAGCATCTGAAGACTAATATGGCAGTGTTAATTTCCTGCTCCTGACAGTTATGTGTGATTCTGTAGTGTGTCCTTGTTTCCTTACAAACACTTAGGTATTCAGGTCTGACAAGGCACTATGTCTGCAAGTTACTCGCAAACTGTTTAGGAAAATAAGAGTTCTCTAGACTATACTTTCAACTTTCTTGTAAGTTTGAGACTGTTTCAAAATAAAAAATATTCACATGAGAGAAAAGAGCTATACATTGTTTAAAAAAACAAAAGAAAAAGAAAAACAAAACAGACCAGGTCCATTCCTAAAAGGTTCATGAAGAATTCCTAAAAGGTTCATGAAGAATTCCAAAATACACGTTCACTGAAACTCTTACTCATCAGTCGGGTGAAACAATCAATTTAGCTAAACAGATGAAGATTAAACAAAAAAAGATCCAAAGAAATTTCCCAGATATAGCACAGAAAGATTAAGAAATGGAAATCATAAGAGTGGTTAAAAGTGTGTGTGTGTGTAGAGTGGTCAAGAGACAACCAAGAGAAAGTCCAAATATGTCTACCAAAAGTTCCTGAAGAATAGAAAGAGGGAGAAGCAGTATTTTAAAATATAATGGCTACAATTGTGTCCAGAATTGATTAAAGACATGAATTCTCTCAAAAGGAAGCACAAGTCCCAGGAAGAACAAAGTCACACCTAGACAAACCATCCCACACAAACAGAACATCTTAAATGAGTGAGTGGGGTAAAACAGTTTGAGGGGTAGGCACATAAATAGGAACGCGGGATTAAAGGAGTTTGGATCTCTTGGTTTGGGGTTTTTTCAAGAGGAGAGATAGTAGAGCATGTTTAGATAAAGATAAGTGATGGTGAAAGAGAAAGTGAGAAAATGAAAATGATAAGGTCTCTGAGGGGGGCAGAAAAGGGTGAGAGCCAGAGTACAAGGACCAGTCTTTGACTGCAAGCAGAACTGGAGAGAAGGAAAAAGGATAGATACAAATCAAGGAGATTTGCAGAACTGGGTATTAACATGAAATTTTTTTTCTGTGCATAAGAGACAAAGACATCTAATATGTAGCAAATGAATTTTAAAAATCACGGCAAAAAAGTAAGGAGGGTTTCCTAGAGATATGTATTCACATTGTCAAGCAATTTAAATGTCAGTTAAGGCTAGTATCATGAATTGATAATGACATGAATTTGTACATGATGCGATTTTTTTTCTCTAGAAACACTTAGCATTCATACGTATAAGAATATAGGTGGTCAGGTTAATGAGATGAGACACACCTAAATTAATATCAATCATAAGCCTAGATGAGAAACATCATGTGGCACATTACATAGTGCTTTTTTTGTTTGTTTCTTTAGCTTAAGAAAATTAAAAGAAAGGTTTAGTAGGGAAAAACTGTCAATTAAAATGAAACACATAATCTTATTAGATGTGGCAGCGATTAAAACAATTTGCCATTCTTCATTAAAGGTTCTGTATAATTTAAATAAAAACATAAAAGTAATGACCACATTCAATTTTAGAAAATGAAGGCAAGAAAAAAACTACTCTAAAACCTATAATTTTAACATAACCTCTGTGATAATTTTATCTAACATTTTATTCTGTAATAATTCATTTATATTTCTGACTCTCCCAACTAGAATCTGAGTGCCATGAAACAAGAATCATAACAAGAAAACTGACAGTCATTTGCCATGTATATATTATTTTCTGCACAAGACATATTCAATTTGTTGTTCTCAGTTTGGTGTCTAAGAAAATATATCATGGATATATTTCCAAGTTGCTAGGTAAGCTTCTTAAATATCACTTGACAATCAAATCCAGGAGATGCTATAAGAAATATGAGTGTAATTTTTACATTTCTAGTACTTCCAATTTTTTGCTATGATAAATATCTCTGTAAGTCTAGACTTTTTATGTGTGTACTGTTTCCTTACAACAGAATCACTTCTACTTAGTCCTTTTAGATGTCTCCCCAAGAAGCACACTTTGTCAATAGTTTGTTTTACAATTCTTTTGTCTTTGATATCTAAAAATTTCCCTATAATGTGTGTCCTGAAAAGGACTTTTCCTTCCCTCTTTTTTCTTTGGCACCCTAAAGGGCATTTCAATCTAAGATCTCTCAACTTTTTAAAGAAAGTTTACCTCCATTATTTCTTCAGATTATTTCCTCCTCTCTTTTTCTCCCTCTCTTTCTGGGATTTCTGTTACCTGGATTCTACGTCTATCCTTCATATTACATTGGTAGGTAGGTAGGTAGGTAGGTAGGTAGGAGAGAGAGAGAGAGAGAGAGAGAGAGAGAGAGAGAGAGAGAGAGTGTGTATGTGTGGGGGGGTAGGTCTTAGTCCTCTCCTCTTTCTAGGGATTTCCAGGGACTTCCTTAATCTGACCTACCCATTAATTTTGCTCCCTGGCTACATCTATTGTGCTATTTATCGCATTTATTGTGTTCTTTGACTATTATAGTTTGCCATACCTAAAACTTCTACTTGTTTCTTTTTAATATTTTGTTTCAAATTATCTTCTACTTTTATATATTTATTACTCTAATTTCTTTTCTTTCTACAGTTCCTTGAGGGCAGAAAACCAGATTTTCTGGTTTGCCAAAATGGATTAAATAAAGATTTTCAGTTTCTTAAATCTTGACATAGCCAGAAACAACTTTCAAAATCAGCTTCCTAATATACCTTTTGAATGAAAATATTACTTGCTCCTAATATTACAAATTTGATGAAGTCTGAGAAGCATAAATTCATATACCTAGCTGTTATTATATAAATATACTACTCTGTCAGGAATAAGCATTTATCTCCAGAATTTCTAAAATAAAATGACCCCCTGAGTGTGAAACATCCATCTATAGGAACAGCTCACCATGAAACATAGTCTATAACTCCAGGTTTAATCAAGGTAACTGGGACATAATTCCTGTTAACATATGACTAGGAAATAATACGAAAGTAAGGTGCAAAGCAATCAACTACATGATAGAGAGGAAAAATATCAAGAAGGTGATAATCTTTAAAAATGATCTAACTTAGTGTCTGTACTCTGAGGTCAGATTCACTAAGCACGCAACTTCCCAATTATAATTTGTTTTCCCAAGATTAAATTAAGGAAGAATAAGAGAAGCAACATTTGATATTCTTGACAGTTATGTTTTTATCACAAATGACTAAATGACATTGTTCTCTACCATCACTTCTGAGATATTGGCTTGAGTCAGCCCACCTGTTCAACTCTAGGCATAATGGGCAAAACCGAAAGAAGAGTAATATAATAATCTGTAAAAGAGATTATAATGATCTGAACCAACAACCCATAGTCATGAGGAAGAAAGATGGATTTTGAAAATAATAATGAAATTAGACATAAAAGTCATGTTAGGAAGATTCAAGTTAATTAATTAGAGAAAAAGATTTAGAAGGTACCACTTGTTGACACATTCAGTTAAGAATAGGATGAAAAACAGACAGACACACTCCTGCCAAAGAATACAAGAGAGAGGAGTCTCTGGAGACTGTGATATTATTTTTAAAAACCCACATTTTACATATATAGGTATCATTACTATTTATTGTGTATAATCATTAAAATACTAGTCTGAACTACACTAAACCAACAACACTTTTGTAAACACATCCAAGCTACTACATGTACCTGAAAACAACAATCTCTTTGGGGGTGGGGGAAACTTTTTTAAAATTTCTAATTTAAACATTCATTAATCTAAAATTATGAAGATTTTTTAAAATTAAGGTTTTTTTTTTTTCTTTTTCCATTGAATGTTTCCATAGCTATTACCTCTGTCTTCCTTCAGGCTACTTGTTCACTTGACTGCTTTCCATCTGTCCAGATTCTTTGGTCCCTCATATATCCTCTCTTCCATCTTAATACATTATCTTTCTAGTCTTCCTTTCCACCTACTAAGCCTTTCCTATCTTAAAATAAACTGGATCCAATCTCTTTGCCCTCTCTACCAACATTTCTAAGCCATGATCATTCTCAGAGTTTCAGTGATTTACCCCTATATTGGACTACTTTCAATTTTCCTTCATGTCCAAGTTCTAATCTTATCTATGCATCTTCACACTAAACGTCTCTTAAATATCTTGTTGGTAAATTAATAGCCATCCTCTCTCAGCTACTGCCACTCAATTCATCGACAATTACTACCAGGTCTTCTTGCATAACATATGTCCCAACAGTATGACTTCCATTACCCTCAATTGGGCCCACGATATTATTTGACTAGATTGTACAAAAATCTGATTGGTTTCTCTGCTCAAACATTAGCTCCTTTGAATCTTATATGCTACAACCAGATGAACCTGGGTTTCATCTTTTTTCCCAATTTGAACACAACAACTTTCAACTCCTTGGCCTAATATCTAAGGCTGTCACTCCTCATATATTCACATCAAATATCAACATCACCATCACTTTACACAGCCTGTGTATTCTCATTTATGTGTCACTGCTGGTGTTATTTGTATTCCTGGGGTTGGGAGTCTAGTTCTGATTCCTATCTTCAAATAGCTAAATTCCACACATTCTTTATAAGCCTTAGGCAAAATGTTATATTTTCTGGACATCTAATTCTCTCAGTTCAAAGTAATTTTCCTTGACCTTAAACTCTTATTGTATTGTAGATCATTAGAAAAGTTCTAACTACGTATCTTGAAAATTTTATTTATATACATATTTCTCTTCCTTTTAGCTTTTATGTTCCCTTAAAAGTGGGATCCATTTGCAGTATGATATACTTATTTCCCCAAAGCAACTAGGATCTCAGATATAGAAAGAACTTTATGTATACTTGTCAAATGAAAGAAGTTAAGACACTCTTGGGAAGTTCTGTATAGCAGATACTCATATCCTGCAAGATTAGTTTTATTAATATGTGAAACTGAGGTTTTTAGAGGAGGGCAGGGGGTAGAGTAGATGCATATATTAATTGTTTAAGAGTAGTGAATTCAGAATACACATGCTCACTCTCAACTGGTTCAGAAGTATTTAAGAGCTTTTAATTACAGAATTAAAGAATTATTATAAATCATAGGATATGGTGTCAAATTCTTCTTTCCCTCAATAAGAAAGAAGGGTTACAAATGTAGAAAGTGGTCTTAAAAATTAAAACCTAGGCATTTAGACCCTGGGATCCTAAAACCACCCTACCATGTCTTAAGCAATATGACAAATCCAAACAAGTACAACCGTGAGAACATAACATAGTTCATCCCACCAACCATCCAAGATTAGGAGAATTTCAGTTATCATTTTTGTGACTACAAATCTTTAATATTGCTTTACCTTTAGAACCATGCTTGAGTTTGGTACATACCTATGAATTTAAGTTCCTGCTTTGTTAGTGTAGAACTGTCATCTCTGTCTAAAGAAAAGATACACTTTAATTTTGGATTTTTAATAACCAATCCCTAAAAACCACCATGATACAGAAGTGGGAGGAAAAAAATCAGTAAGGTTAAGGTCCCAAAACGAAAACCTATGGAAATTTTAAAAGTCATTATAAATTTGTTTTCACTAAAATTAAAAAGGTAGCACTCTAGATTATCAATGGCATTACCATTTCATTAACTTAAAGTCATTCTTACACATGCCACATGCATTTTCATTTACACTAATTCCTTCAATCAACAGGAACTTTTCAGGTTTTGCTTCAGTTTCAATGAGAACCTTATAAATTCATTTTGCTTTGTAGTAGTTAACATCCATTTTTCTCCCCAGTGTCTGCCTCACTATCCAAATGGTAATAATCCTATGTTTATCACTCAAGAGTCTTTGAAGTCTATCTTCCTTCTAGAAACTTAGAGTGACTCAAGAGACAAAGTGGCCTGGATGCTTTGAAATGGAAAAAGTCTTACTATCTATAGTGTATGTCTTTTACTACTTAGCAAGGCTGCATAGTATTAGTCAAATTCCTTCCTACACAGGAACAAGCAAATGGAACAAACAGGAGCATTTGTTGTATCCTGAGAGGTAGCAATTTATTATATAAAAATAAAGAACACATCAACTAATCAGGTTAAGGAGAAACAAGTCTATTATGATAACAAAGAAATCAGATCGAGAATGACCTATATCAATGTTTCTCAATCTCTACAATGTCATAATGACAACTTCTCCCACCAGTAATATCTCATTACACTTGTCAATTTCAAATGATTAACGGATCGACTGCAACTGTTATACCTGAGAATTATCCATCTCTGTTCTTAGATCCCTACCTTCTTAATGCTTCCCTAAAACAAAAAGGGGACACATGTAAAGAACCTAGATCTACTTTCCTACAAACTATTCCAAAAATCCTGAGTAGGATCCCATTCTTAACAAAGAATCTCTACCCGAAAATCGATTAGCACTCACATTTAGTCTCAATTCTACAGCAGATATCTATGAATAATTGGTTGGCATTACTTTGCTTCTTCTATCAAATGAGATTTGTTTAATGAGCGTGGTCGTGACAAACTCTAAGCACCATAATTAAAGGGAATTTAAAAGCATAGTAAATGGGACACATAAATCAATTAGCAATAATATGCTGCTGTGAAAAGAGATCTAAGCTCTTTAGCTACTTTAATCTACTATTTCAAAATTATATTAAAAAGGAAAATTGCCAAGACAAACAAATGAAGCAACTGCATTACTGCAAAGAACCAAGTTACGACTGGCAGAAACAAGACTGCCTAATGCAAAGTTTAACTCTTGAAGGAAATGAACATATCACCAAGAACATATGAAACCTACTCAAGGACTGTGCAGCAACGGACAATGGTTTACCCCTTCAACACTTACTGAGAGTCAGACCCACCCCACCCTAAGTGAGTTTATAGTCGAGTGAGAAAAACGTGTCAGTAGATTCTTAAACCCAGAAAGCACTAGAGCAAAATCATACCTGAAATAGGACAATGAAAACCATGCTGATGATATGCTATTTTCAACTGGACCATGAAAAACCTAAACTACAATCCCAGCATGCATATTACTTATCTCATCCTTATAATATGCATTTTAAATATACCTACTAAACAAAATAGAAAGTTACAAAGAGTTTAGGAATATCAAGAAATCTATATTCTCTTAGTCAAGCTGGCTAGTTCCAAGGTACCACTATAAAACATTATAAAATGCAAAGCATTTCACTTCATGGTTATCTACTTATTGAAGTTTACCCTCCAGACATTGTTCTTTAAAACATTAAAATTACTACTCTGCCTTTCCAAATTACCTTAAAAGTTACCAAAATTGACTGAAAGATTTCTATATTATATCTTTCTCATACCTATTCTGTTTTCTTTTTCCATTGTTGGGACAATAATTTTAATAGTTATTTCTTTAACTCTTGAGTTTCCTAAATTTCTCCAGTAACATGAAATTCATCCCACCAGGCCTACTTTGCTCTTTTAGATTGGTTGGTGAGATGTTTTACTAAAAATATTTTTCTCTGTATTGATGATATTCTTATTTCCTTATCAGAAAACTCCAATTTCAAAAGTTTATAGACTATTTCACATACAGCCAAAAGAACCAACATTAAGTCCCAAGATCCTTCTGAGAAATATCAAATCAAGATATAGGCTCAAAACTCAATGTCTACAACTATTAATATATAATATTTCCTTGGTCCTTTTAAGTATTTCAAAACGCCTCAATGAACTAATAAATTTTAATTTTATAAAGTTCTATATAACATTTTGAATGAATCAGATGATACAGAGCAAATAATTAAAATTACTCAGTTTTCAATTTTTCAGAGTCTCAACTAATGGAAGAAAATTTTTTCAAAGTTTCACAAATATGAGACAAATATGACTAAGATATAGATCACAGAAATAAAAACAACTGTCTGGAAGAGCAATAAAGGTAGAATGAAAAAGGCAACAGAAAGTACAAGAACCCAGAAGTATTATTTTAAAAAGTAATAATTCTATTAAAAGGTATCAGAAAATATTTTGCAGGAGATAAAAATATGCTTAGATTCAAATTCTACTCTCACTGAAGAAAGGAGGAAGGCCATAACAGCAGACACAACCAAAATTTAAAGCACAGATTTTGCAAAGAGTACACCAGGAAACTACAAGTCGATTATTCTGATGCAGCATAGAGCTGGAGAGAAGAGATGAGACTGGACAGTCAGGTACATGTCAAATTATTAAAAAAGGCCATATGCTAAGGAATGAATTTCATCCCATACATACCAGAAAATTCTTAAAGGATTTAAGTAAGACAGTGACATGGTCTAATTTGCAATTTTAAATAGACCATCAATTCTGCAGCACCTAGAGAATGAAGTGGATAATGGAATGAAGGTTAGGAAGTTGCTGAAAGAGTTCACCTGACAAATTGTGTAGGATTATCCAAGGAGAGGCAGTGTTTGAAACATAAAGGAAAAGACAAGTTAAATGAATAACAGGAAAACCCTTTTAAAAGCAAATGATGACCAAGAAAATCAGAGGGGAGAGCTTAGTTTAACTCCCTTGCATAGCTCTGGTTTGGGTGGCTAAGTACCGTACGCCAATAAAGAATACAAGAAAAGAAGGCTTAGAGTGGGTAAAAAGAATTGACTGAGGTTTATTAGGTTGTTGGAAATGAGTCTGGAACTCAAGAGAAAATTCTACATTGGAGGCATGGATTTGAGAATCTAGTAAGTATAAATAGATGACAGTTGAATCTGCAGGCACAGATATTTTCCAAGGGAATATGCATGATGAGAAGAAAAAAACTAGAGGAGAGAATACAGGGAATAAAACGAAGAATACTGGGGGGAAAAAATCACAAAAAATACTGACATTACTCTCAGAAAGAAATTTATAGCTATAAGGGCCTACTTGCAAACAAAAAAGATCTAAAATCAAAATCTAACCTTCCACCTTAAGAAAAAAAAGATAAAATAAAGATCTAAAATCAGTAATCTAAACTTCCACCTTAAGAAACTAGAAAAAAAAGATAAAATAAAGCCAAAGCAAGCAGAAGGAAATAACAAACAGAGCAGAAATGCAATAAGAACAGGAAAACAGAGAAAATGAATGAAATGAAAAAGTGATTTAAAAGATGAACAAAACTGACAAATTTTCAGCTAGACGCTGAAGTAAAGAAGACCCAAATCACAAAAATTAGGAATGCAAGGCAATCTTACTACCAGCTTAACAAAATAAAAAGAATTATAAATAGAATACTATGAATAATTACATATACCAATAAATTAAAAAATACAGATGAAATGAAGAAATTCTTGAAACATACAAACTATGAAAACTGACTCAAGAAGATACAAATAGATATTTCTCCAAAGAAGATATACATGAATGGTCAATAAAAACATGAAAAGATGCTAATATTAGAAATGCAAATCAAAACCACAAGACACCACTTTACATCCACTTGGATGGCTATGATTTATAAAAATAGAAAATAACAAGTCTTGGTGAGGATATGGAGAAGCTGGAACCCTCACATATTGCTAATGGGAATATAAATTAGTGTAGCCTCTTTAGAAAACAGTTGGGCAGTTCCTCAAAAAGTTAAATATAAAGTTATGATATAATCCAGCAATTTTACTTCTACATATATACCCAAGACAAATAAAAACATATGTTCACACAAAAACTTGTACATGAATATTCACAGTGGCATCATTCATACTACCCAAGAAGTGAAACCCAAATGTGCATTAACTAATGAAGGGACAAATGCATACAACAAAATGTGGTATATCCATACAATGTATATTATTCTGCCATTAAAAAAAGTACTGATAGATGCTGCAAAATGGATAAATCTTATGTTTAAACATGGAAAACTTTATGCTAAGTAAAAGAAACCAGACAAAAAAGCCACATATCGTATAATCCCTCTATTTGAAATGTCTAAAATAGGCAAATCCACAGAAACAGAAAGTAGATTAGTGGTTGCCAGCAGGCGGTGTAAACGGAAGGAGGGACTGGAATTATATGATTTCTTTCAGGGTTGATGAAAATGTTTCTGGAATTAGACAATGGTGACAACTGTACAAACTGTGAATATCATTTTAAAAACCTCTGAACTGTATATTTTTTGAATAGTTAAAACGGTAATTTTTATGTTACATGAATTTTATCTCATTAAAAATTGGGGAGTCAGTGTGAAGAGATAGTAGAGAAATAGAATGAGAATCATTTTGTTGAGAAAAAAATAAATATGAAAATGGATAAGGGGTGTCATTTTACATATATACATGCTAAACAACTAACTAAAGAAAAGGAATAATAAACTTAAAATTCAAGGTAATAGTTAACACTTAGGGAAGGCAATGGTGAAGAGCATAAACTAGAGTCAACAGTGCTGGTAATATTCTGGTTCTTAAACTAAGAGTAGGGTTCCTGAGTGTTCATTTTATTCGTGTGTGTTACATAACTTCTACATATTGCTTTTAATTTATCAAATATTTTGCAGTAGAAGCTGGAAAAAGATCTATGAATATATGGCAAAATATTAACAGGTGTTAAATCTGTAATGAATTCACGGTGCATATATTATTCTCTGTACTTTTTAAAATTTTTATAAATTGAAAAAAGGAAAATGTAGTACATTTTCAAAAAGCTTTGAAACACAGAGTGACCAACAATTTCTCTGTAATAAAATCAAGTATGATAAAAACCTGACTGTCTCCTGGAACTAACCGCAACAAGAACTGGTCACTAGTAATTTAAGGGAAAAGAGTTAACAAAAAGGTTAACAAAATCATTCAATAAATGTGTTTGCTAATAAAACTTAACCCTGGAATTGATTTAAGTAATAACTTCTTAAAGTAAAGCAGATATGGTAGGCAGAATAATATCTCTCCACTCCCACACCCCAAAAAAACATCTATACCTTAATGCTCAAAACCTATGAATATATTATGTTAAATGGCAAAAGAGGCTACACAAAGTGTTTAAGATAAGGACCCTAAGATGGAGAGGTTATCCTGGATTGCCTGGGCAGGCCCAATCTAATCATCAGACTCCGCATAAACTTTGAATCTGAGAACCAGATAGATGAAAGCTCGAGAGAAACTCAACCCAACATTGCTGGCTTTGAAGAGGATGGGGCCACAAGGCAAAAAATGCCAGCAGCCGCTAGAAGCAAGAAATGGCAAGGAAACAGATTCACCCCTAGAACCTTAAAAGGAACAAAGTGTACCAAACCTTCATTTTTTACCAAGTGAAGTCCATATCAGATTTCTCTAGAACTGTAAGGTAATATATTTGTATTAAGTTTGTGATAATTTGTTACAGGAAACATAGAAAACAAAGGAGAGTAAGATGAAATGTCAATTCATCTTTTACCTTCCTCCTCCAGTGACAAGTCTTAAGTTTTTTTTTTTTTGCTTGATGCCCAACACAATGACGAAAAGAATGTAAAGCTAACATCTGACACCTCGTACCTGTTAGGATGGTTACTATCAAAAACTCAAAAAATAATAAGTGTTGGTAAGGGTGTGGAGAAACTGGAACCCTTGTGCACTGTTGGTGGGAATGTAAACTGGTGCAGCCACTTTGGAGATATGTATGGTACATCCTCAAAATTAAAAATAAAACTACCATATGATCCAGCAACTGCACTTCTGGGTAAAATGGAGACTCCAACAGATATTTATCTGCATTATCATATTTACAGTAGCTTATTCACAATAGCCATAAGGTGGAAGCAACCAAGTACCCCTCAACGGATAAACAAAATGATGGTATATGCATACAGTGGGATATTATTCACCCATAAAAGAAAGAAAAATGTGAAACATGCTGTACCATATAGGTGAACCTTGAGGACTTTATGCTAATAAGCCAGTCACGAAAAGACAAATACTGTATGATGCTACTCACATGAGGTATCTACAGAGTCGAATTCATACAAATAAAGTAGAATAGTGGTTGCCAGGGGCTGGGGGAGGAGGAAATGGCAGAGCTGTGGTTAAATATTAGAGTATCAGTTTTAGAGAATAAAAAGTTGTGAAGATTAGTTGTACATTTTAGTTGTGAATATACTTAATGCTACTGAACTATACACTTAAAAATGGTTAAAATGATAAATTTTATGTTATGTGCACTTTATCGAAAATTTTTAAAAGCTAACACTTGGAAAAAAAGGGAAAACACAAACATATGGATTTTTCCAACTAAGTCCAAACAACTGACTCTCCCTCAATCTCTCAGTCTAAATATCACTTCATTAGTGCCAACCCTACACTTATCTTTGCAATTAAAAATATAGTCCAAAGCTTTTAGGCAAGAAAAATAGATAAAAGGCAAATAAATTGGAAAGAAAAAACTAAAACTGTCACTGTTTGCAAATAAAGAAAACCCTGAAGACTCCAACAAAAAACTACTAGAACAAATAAAGTCAGTAAAGATAGAGAAAACAAAATCAATATACAAAAATGTCGCATTTCTTTAGACTAATAATGAACTATCAGAATGAGAATTTAAGAAAACAATCCCATTTACGAATACATCGAAAAAATAAAAGGCTTAGAAATAAATTTAACCATGGAGGTGGAAAAATCTGTACACTGAAAACTATAAACATTAACGAAAAAATCTGAAGACACAAATAAATGAAAAGACAGTCCATGCTCATGGATTTAAAAAGTTAATATGTTAGAATGTCCATACTACTCAAAGCAATCGAAGATTCAATGCAATCCCTATCAAAAGTCCAATGGCGTTTTTCACAGAAATAGAACAAACAATCCTAAAATTTGTATGGAACCACAAAAAAAAACCCTGAATGGCCAAAGCAAACTTGAGGGGGGAAAGCTGAGGCACCACACTCGCCTGATTTCAAACTATACTACAAAGTTAGAGTCATCAAAAACAGACCATGGACCAAAGGAACACAAGAGGAGCCAGAAAGAAACCCATGCATATATGGTCAACTAATTTATGACAAAGGAGCCAAGAATATATACAGGGAAAAAGGGCCGTATCTTCAATAAACAGTGCTGGGAAAACTGGACAGCAACATGCAAAGAATGAAACTGAACCACTCTCTTATGTCATTCACAAGAATTAACTCAAAATGATTAAAGACTTGAAGTAATACCTGAAATCATAAAACCACTAGAAGAAAACACAATAAGCTCCTTGATATGGTCATAGCAATGATTTTCTTAGATCTGACACCAAAAGCAAAAATAAACAAGTGGGACTAAATAACTGTAATATATATCTAATAATGATAAGGGATTAATATCCAAAATATAGAGAGCAAAAACAAATGAACAAAAACATCTGATTAAAAAAATGGATCTGAACATTTTTCCAAAGACGACATATCGCTGGCTAACAAATATATGAAAAGATGCTCAATATCACTAATCTTCAAGGAAATAAATGCTAATAAAAACCACAATGAGATGATCATCTCACATCTGTTAAAAGAGTTATCGTCAAAAAGAAGAAATAATGTGCTGGCAAGGATGTGGAGAAAAGGGAAACCTTGTGCACTGCTGGTGCAATCACTATGAAAAAGTTTGGAGAGTCCTCAAAAAATTAAAAATAGAACTACCATATATATCCAGCCATTCTACTTCTAGGAATTTATCTGAAGGAAACAAAAACACTAATTTGAAAAGATAGTCCATCCTCTCTATCCATGGGTTTTGCACAAATCTGCAGGATCAACCAACTACACAGAATATTGGGGGAGAAGGTTACATTGTTGCTAAACATACAGGCTTTTTTCCCTTATCATTATTCCCTAACTCACACAATTATTTACATGGCATTTACACTGTATTAGTTATTATAGTAATCTAGAGTAATTTAACGTATATGGGAGATGTCTGTAGGTTATATACAAATACTATGCCATTTTATATTAGGGACTGGAGCATCCACAAACTGTAGTATTCTCAGGGGATCCTAGAACCAAACCCCTATGGATACCAAGGGATGACTGCAACCATGTTATTGTAGCATTATTTATAATAGCCAAGACATGAAAACAATGTTAGTGAGTACTGATGGATGCATGGATAAACAACACCACACAACACACACACACACACACACAGATTACTCAGCCATAAAAATGAACTAAAACTTGCCATTTGCAATAATATGGGTGTATCTTGAGGGCTTAATGCTAAGTGAGCTAAATCAGACAGAAAAGTAATATGTATACTATATGTTCCCATTAACTTATATGTGAAATCTTAAAAACAGAAACTGAAAAAAAAACAAGCAAGCTCATGGATGTATAGAACAGACTGGTGGTTGCCTCAGGCAGAAGGCAGTGGGTAGAGGGATAAGGACAGTGGGGGAGGGGCAAAATGGATGAAGGGGGTCTAAAGGTACAAACTTCCAGCTAAGAAAAAATATATAAGTCTATTACTTATTTGGTTTATATCTGACTAAGAATACACAAGTATCTGACTATACTTTTAATTCTCTCTCAAACACGATCTTGTAAAACTGAAAAATTTTAAAACCTGTGTTTATTATATTAACCCCATGACATTAATGTCATTCATCCATACAGAGAAACATGACAAGTGACCCAATTAAATTAACGCAACCCAGTACTTTGCCGATTAATAATGGCAAAGGATTCACGTGGGCATTCGGTCACAACTGCTCCCCCGATATCTACTTTCTTTTTATCCCAAGTGTACTCTTCAAACTCCCAGCATGTCTCCAAATTCTGATATTCCGAAACAAACAGCAAGTCTAAATTTATCTATGCAAACAGAAAAAGATGTTAAACTACTTTTTAACTTCCCGACCAAAGAATGGGTAACATGCTTATTCTCAAGAATGCTTCCGAACCCTTTTCCTCTAAATACAATGTTCAAGAGTTCCTTGGTATCTGCAGTATTCATTACCTAAGATTCTGCGGTTCCAAGTTACACAGGAAAGTAGGAGTTATAAATAAGTGTACTTATTAATAAAATGACCATTTATAAAATCATGTTCCAACCACCCCACCTTCACATCAACATGAGTGTCTATGCCTGCGCATATGCCATTTTGCTGGCTGTAGATTTGTAAACACCTGACATGATCAAAACATGATGCAGACTGGCTGCAAATTAAACTACATTAGCAAAATATGCAAGATTTCATAAAGTTAATGAAACTGTGCTGAAAAACTGCTAATAATATACAGTCAAAAAAATAAGTTACGTGAGTTAAAAGTGAAAAAGAAAATAAAAATGACAGGAGGCTCAAAAAAGTTTTTTTGAACATCAAAGGATTAAGGAGGTTCTTGGAAACTGAAGAAACTCTTGAATATTTTTGCAAACATAGCCTTCATTATAATAATATTGCAGAAGTGAAAAATGATAGCAGCATTTGCCTTATATCCTTAGTTCAGAACCCAATGTTACAGAAGATGCAACTCCCTTTTAAGAAAACTAGGTCCCAAATTAGACATACGTTAAAAGGCTATCTTCCTTTTATTCATTATATGGAATATAGAGGTAAAATAATAAAAATATTCTATACGTTAATTTAAAATACTAAAAACAAAATTCACATTCCAAGTTGTGGAAACAGCAGCAAATTCCTGATGTAGGTACTAATTACTAACTGCTGGCAAGACAGAGCTCAAAGGAACTACAAAAACCACTTGCAATAACATAAAAAAGACTTTCATAAAGTTAGAACAACACTATTATCATTTTGCCTTACAAAGAGACAATAAAAGACAAACTGATGAACTATATTGACCTGTTATCCTTCTGTAGGCAGTCTACAAAAGTTTTCACTAAGGTGCTGAACAATTGCCTCACTGCAGAGCTGGATTTCATCTCATCAATAGAACATGCAAGCTTTCAATTGGGATTCTCGATAAAAGGCAACCTTTGTGATAAATGAACCACCAAAGATTCTAATAAAACTTACCATTGTGTATTGCATTCAGCAACTCTGAGAAAGCTTTTAAGTAAGGAAAAAAGGACTTCAGGTTAAGATCATTTTCAAACACACAAAAGAAATACATAGGCATAGACTGAATCAGTACAATAAAAATCTCAATAAGTCTATCATGTATCATTGCTTGATTCATTAAAACTGCAAGCTCGGCTCGTTTTTTACATGGTATAAATTTCTAAATAGTGTATTTCATTTGCCAATATATTGCCAACTAAATTTAAATGTTAGATATATTGTCATAATGATGACAAATTTTCTTAGTAATAAACATATAACTAAAATCACTTTAAAAGAGACACTTAGTAATCTAACTATGTAATCTCTTCCATGCAAAAAATGAGTATAGGATGCAATTCTATATAGGTAAATCCACCTTTGGTCACACTCGACAAAATTTATTTAAAGAAAAACCTCATTGTATCAACTAACCAGATCAAACAGTCTCATTTCCTAGAATTCAGTTTAACAGTCTCAAAATATGTAGCAGTCTAAGCAAGAAAGGTATCTAATACCAATAAACAAACATTGAAAAATTTGCATTAACATTTAAGATTAGCGGAAACTGAAATACTGAAAATATTATTTGATTAGGGAACAGAAGTCACAATTCCATAATGGAAGCACCATATTAAAAGGCTAACAATAATTAAAATCTGTTCATAATTTGACTGTAATGTGGATCCTGAACACAGGACAAAGCAGTAACTGAAGTAAGGTATCTTTGTTGGAGGTTTTTTTCTCAATTAACAATGAATGGCATTTTGGTAAAATTAAAATTTAGAGGTTCAGAGGTGGCATAATATACTACAAAAAGCACTAGATCAGGAGTCAAAAAGCCTGGGTACCAACCCAGTTCGACAACTTACTAGTTGTTGGACAAGCTCCATCATGCCGATACTGCATGGAAATTTCTGTTGGGAGGGAGGAGAAAGGAAATCAGCAAAGAAGTTGCCAGTGATTCAAGAATAGAAAAAGAAAACAGGCTGGAAAAACAGGAAAACATTCACTTAAAAGTCTAGCTGAGAAGGGCAACCAGAACTGCAGGAACAGAAATTATAAACCAGTAACTGGGACGTGAGGGGAGGGAGGACCAAACGTGATGGAATTCTCACAAATTTTAATGGGACAGTGTGGGGATGTGTGTGCCAAGAATGAGGAAAAGACATACAGCTTATAGTAAATTTACATGACAAATCTAAAAATAAAATGAATTCACTACTTAGAGAACTACAGTTAGGCAACATGATAAACTAATGTGTTTTATATAATCCATTAGATGTAAACAGTTTATCAAAAGCACCTGAATGCAGTAGTCAATTAGAAATTACAACTTAAGTATGAAAATTATTTTATTTCTGAGCAGAAATCCATTATGATGTATAGAAGATATAAAATTCATTAAACTATACTCAGCTTACTTTCTTGTAACCTTTCATTTTTGATGACGATAAGGAATGAATAAACCATTACTTTTTTATTCCATCCAAATAAGAACAAGCAGAGGGTGACATGAGGCAATAAAACAGTGCTGAAAGCAAAAATGGGAAATGAATTTCTATATCACATTGCAAAGGCAAAACCAGTTGATAAAACCAGGACTAAGGCCACTGTGACTCACAGAACCTGGTCTGCTAATCCTGGAAACAACTGGTATTCTCTTGTGGCTAACATTGTTGGCCAAGCTCTTTTCAAGAGGGATGTCTGGAAATTCTCCGGATATTACTTAGCCAAAAATATGACCTCTAGGAACCATGTCTACAACAGAGCCTTCCAGGCAACCATCGTTCGTTCACACATCTACCCATATATGTACCTCAGAAGTCGAGTCTAATCATGACCCGCTCTGAATAGCTTGAAATAATAAGACAAAGCATGGTAGAAAAAGCTAGTGTTCACTTTCAATGACTGTAATGTTAAAAGAACTTTACCTTTGATGCTGTTAAAAAATCAAACATTTAGACCACTTCAGTGTAAGTCTATTCCAGATGACAGGTGAAAATGCGATGGTGGAAGAATTTGCCACCTTAATGCTTCCCAATACAATTGAGATTTAAAAAGGGAGTGAGGACTACTAAAGAGACTAACAAAGTACATCATAGAGAAATGATAGCTGTTTGGAATGGTGCTGAAAAATAATCAAAGGACTCAAACAGCCAAAGAACTTTCTCAATGGTGGGGGTGGGGGTAGTAGGGTTGGAATATGGCTATTCTGGCCTTCAATCTAATATTTTTGTAAAAAGATAGCCATATGTATAGGCCCACATTTTCAACTCATCAAAGACCAAAACAAAGTCAGGGAATTTTCCAAGAAAGCAAATTCCAAGGTATACCATGGTCTTAGCAGCATCCAGTATAATCGATGTATATAAAATCATGAACCTGAGTCATTAAGATAGGTTCAAATTATGCTCAATAACTGTATCTATTCCTTCATCTACAATACTGTATTAGTAAGTCTACTCCTGTGATTTTATTAGATTAATATTTGCATCTTTGTGATTCCCTTATTTGTTTACAGAATCAGCCTATTCCTAACTAAAATATTTTACTAGGGCAAGACTTCTCAGTTTCATTTTACCAACCTACGGAGATATGACATAACTATGGATATATTTAACAAGAATCTTTTCATAGTTATATGGGCTCCAGTTAAACTTTCATAACTTTCATATTTCAGTAGAAAGAACAAACTTCTCTTGAAGTGATCTATTCATATTAATACTCTTCTCCATGAAATCTTTATGACTTTAAGAATAAGTACATAGGATCACAACCAAAACAATGCTTTTCCAGAATCTCCTTTTGCAGCATTTATCACCACTAAATTCCATCACTGAAAGAGATTTCAAGTGTATTAACTTAGAAAGGTATGGCACTATATTAACTAGAGACTAAGATTTTTAAAAGCAGAACCATATACTTTGAAAACATAATATACTCAAAGGAAAAAAGTTAATGTTAAAACATCAACTCCTTATCATTATCAATTTATTAATGAATACAGCTTTTTCTCAGAGAAAACAAGATACTGATTTTTGTGAAGAAAAAGTAAAAAAATAATAACTTTCTTTGGGAGTCAGCACACAGTGAAGTGTGCAAATGTTGTATAATAAAGTTGTAAACCTGATATTTACATAGTTATTAACCAATGTTATCTCAATAAATTTTTCACTTTGGTAAATCATTAACTCTCATAATGTAGTTGAGATAAATAGGAAAAGGAAAAGGACAAACAGCATATCGACTCTCTTAAATGCTATACTAATTTTCAATGTCTCCAAGGACTGGGTGCCTACTTGTTAAGGTATCAAAAGAGTATATGTAGGAAAGAACTTAATCAAAGGCTTAACATAACTATAAACCAAAACTTACAACCCTTAGTAGTCACTTAACACACATTTCCATTTTGTACAAGTCACTGTATATACAACAGGATGTATTTATCAGGAAGTCCTTCAACTTATAATAAAATCTTACAATCCAAACCTTTGATCAGACAAAGAGTTTACAGGTGTTTTCTGAGTTTCTATTCTGATTGGACCTGGGGATCCTAGAGTAATTATCTTGCTCATACACTCTATTATAATTTGAACATGTCATGACACGATTTTGATTACTGTTAAATCAATGCTTCTAAATAACCATTTTAAGAAAACCACGTCAGAGGGACCTAATTTCTACTGCTTTATATTTCTTTGTGTAAAACAGGAGAAACAACAGCAGCAATAATAGTAGTTGTCCTGTTGACTTCCAAGGTTGTTCCAAAGATGAAATGAGACAGTAGTTAAAGAGTTCTTTAGAAACTGTTAGGTGCTCTCAAACATAAGTTATTATCATTATTACAAGCTGACAGAACCAATTTTTTTCCATTAATTAAATTCTTTTAACAGTAAATTGCCAGAATTAAGTCCAGGACATTTATTCTAGTGGAAAGACCACTAGCCTATAATTCTGATTTCATCATTCATCCTGGCATTCAACTCTCCATAAACCCATCCTGCCCTATTTAATCAACATTACTCCAACTATCACACAAAGACAAATTTCTTCTTTCTATTAGGTTTATCTTTTGATTTCATCTCCACCAACTTAATTATTTATCCTAAACTGGCCTGTGATACTTTTTGGTAAGCTTTACAAATAAGTTCATTTGCAACCTGGTTATAAACAACTTAAAGGCAAGTACCGGATGTGACTAATCATATGATATGTTCTCAGAGACTACTATAGCATTCATTTTTAAAAAGATGTTTAACATTTATTATGTACAGAACACTGTGCTGATGTGAGCAGACAGTGGTGAACATGACAAACGCAGCCTCTAACCTCATGGACCTAGGATCATAGCACATATGATAGTATAACATCACAGTCAACAGGTGCTTACAAAGGTCACCTGCTCATTACTAAATTATCAACCTGTCATTAAACCAAATGAATCTTTCTAAAAGGGCATCATGAAAAACCAGCTCTTCATAATGCTGTGCATGGTATATATTTTCTCCTTCCTATTGATTTATACAGGGAGAAAGTTTCATGCTTTTACAACTACTAAACGTTTTCTCAACTAAAATTAGTCCAAAGGAAAAATTTATATTGTCATACTAGTAGGAGATACTACTATTCCAAGTTAAATTGCTGGCTTAAGTTCTCTCATTGATCTTGTTCCTTAAAGTAGGACTGACATTATACTAGTGTGGTTTTAGACCCTCAGCAAACATCCCTTGAACTTTATAGTAAGCCATCTCTGAAATCAAGGAAAATGCATAGTTCCATGACAAGAGCTGTGAGAATGTCTGTTTCTTCTTCTATGTGAGTAATAATATTTGATGCTTCTCAAGTGCTTAAAACTGTGCAGCACACACTAAGTTTTAAAAGCAGTTTGTAATTCTTAATTTACGCTAAGAAGGCATAATTTCTAAATATTCATGGCATTTAGCTAGCTTCTTCTAGGTAAGAATAGTACTAAGTTTATCAATGAGAGTGCTCTGATTTAATCCTAAAACTTTTATTAAAATGTGCAAAATTAAAGAATGTATTATCTCAGTTTTAATTAACTCTTATTCCATTATTATTTAAATATTTATGGGAATTTCACTTTACCTAATGGTGAGGTTAAAGGGATACAAATTCTTATTTTTCTGCCACAAACACTGTCCTCTGAAAGTAATCATTATGTAAAAACAATATTTCCCATGCCTAAAATCTCCCTAAATTTGTAACCGGTAGGAAAATGTCTTTAGGGATGTCAATCAATTATTGACTCCATTAATTTGAGGATATGTGTCAAATGGCATTTAAATGCAATTCTGAAATTCAGTGATTATTAGATGATGCCTCTATGTATAGGAAATCAGTGAGCATCTCTTCACAAAAGCAAATTTAGGCTTAACTTTCTAAGTTACTCATCTGATTACTGTGCCTCTTGCACTAAAATGAATGTGAACTCATTTTTATCTTTGTAAATTTATCTAAATTTACTTTTTGTAACTAGAGGCTGAGGTTAATTTTTACACCATTCTGGTCTCAAAGGAAGCATATTATATAAATAATATGTATATTTAAGTCTGTAGTATATTTTAAATCTTTTCAATGAACTTATTTCTCAATGCAATTTATATTTCCCTCCACTAAAACAGTGGTTCTCAACCAAGGGAAATTTTTACTCCCCATCCTGGGCAGATGGGTTTTCTGATTGGGGCGGGGGTGTGGGGTCTTGGGTGCTCATCTACAGGGTAGGGCCTAGGGATCCTGATAAACATCCTACAATGCACAGGACAGCACAGCACAAAGAATAATCCTGACCAAGAGAGTACTTGGCCACAGTACCAAGACTGAGAACCATTCTTAAAGCTGCTAAAGAAACAATACTTCCATAGTTTCCACTCACTTCTTAAAAATGTGACCAACAGGTCCACCACAGGCACTGTAGCTAGCTATGAGAAACAGAAAGAAATCCCTGGTATGTGAATTTAAGCAACTTATTTTACCTGTCTAAGCCTCAGTTTTATCAGCTATAAAATAGAGGCATTAATAGTTTTTACTTCATAAAACTGTTGTAAGGATTAAACAAGACAATAATTATAAAGCACTTAACAGGCCCTGGCACAAAACAAATGGTGGTGATAGTTACTATTTTTCACATATGACCTTTAAACATGCTCTTTTCTCCCTTAGAATAGCCTATCTCGTGTTTACCAAATGAATTATCTGCACAACTATAAAAACAATCCCAAATTCTATATTTATAAAATGTAAAATGAACATTCTTCATTAAATTGTGTTTATTACTTTTCCATACCATTTCCAGCTATCCTCACCACCAACTAATAGAACTGATAAAATCTTAAATTTATTTTAGCCATAATCTCCTTATTTCTACAATCAGAAATCTAAAAATCAAAAAGGGTGAGATTTACAATCAACACTTATTTAAACTCATTTACTTTAAATTCAAGATGTAATTTAAAATATAATGTAAAAATTTAATATCTAAAAGTTTTTGTCTAAAAACATGCATCTTAAAGTTTTATAAAAATTGAAAAAATATATAAAGTGCAGGTTAAAGAAGCACCTCAATGACATGAGTAACAACATATATAAATTTATTCATTCTATAATAAAGATAATGGTAAAAAAAAAAAACCTGTAAAACATACTTGAAAACAAAAATATAAAATAAATCATTTCAGATATCTTCTAAAATGTGATGGTTAAAAAGGTCCATAAATTTAAATTATTTATCACTGATTGAAAAATATTTCAGATGGAGTAATCCAAGTAAAATTTGTGTAGAAACTGTTGAGAAAATAAAGACTGACTGAAATTCAGAGAAAGGAAGAAGCTCAAAAACAAATACAATCAAAAACATAGTGTAAAAACTTTCACACCTTAAATGTGAATTCTGAGTTGGTTTTGAAAATACTGTGGAAGTAAAGTAAAAATAAAAATGGGAAATTAATTCTAAGTCTCTCATAAGAAATGACCAATAAACTATTTCATTTATATTTGTATCAGATTAGTGCCAAATGTCTTCTCAAATTGTCTAAGACCTTAACACGTTTTTTTCATTACAATAATCAAATGTCAGCAACTCAAGTTATTATCATAACAGCAGTTAAAATAAATTTACTTTTTGGAGGAAAGGAAAGGTGATGGCTGTGGAAGTAAGGGAGAAAAACAGTGGGCAAATCCCTACCTGAACCAACTGGAGATGAGCCAACACTAAGACTTTGTAAACTTCCATTCCTGAGCAATGTAGGAGATTTCTGAAGACTAGAGCTTGTTATACTTCCTGCAGCTGATGCTACAGATGATGTTGGTGAAGCAGAAGAAACTGAGAGATGAGAAACATTCTCTTGATTTTTGTTTCCTTTGGGTCTACCAGGCCCATGCTTACTTTGTTTATTTCCTTTTCTTTTCTTTTCCTTTACAGTTTCTTCCTCTATGCCAGAAGTTTGAGCCCGCTTATATCCTGCTGTAGGAAGGCTTGAATTACCCAAATCTCCAGGTGAATTTTCAAAGCTTTTAGGCTGTGAAATAACAGCTGAGGTCGAAGGGAGACCAATTATGGAACTAAAACTATTTACACCCCTTCCTGGCTTCCAGACTCTCCTTTATGTACATCTTTGGTTGATGATGACTGTTGGGAGTGAGTGTAACTGTCATTACGTAGATCTGAGTCTGTAAAGCTCAAGAAATCCTGGGGAGACTGTACTGAACTTCCCGAAGATGATTTTACACTGCCTGGAGTTCCTGAAAAACTGCCTGTAGTATAAAAAAATAAAAATAAAAATAAAAAGAATAGGAAAGAAAAATTGGATGCAAAAGTTCCAATAAGCAGTAGAAATGACACAATCATCAAAAAGAGAGGATGGAAAAAAACTAACTATAAAACTTAGGACATCACTATATAACAAAGCTAGATTTTTAAAAAAGGTTATAACTGAAATCAAGCTTATCTACAAAATTATCTTTAAAAAATACTTTTCATTTTATAGTTATTAAAATTGAGTTGCAAGCCATTACTTATACAATTACCAGATACAAGATGTGCTTTATTTAACCTACCTTCTACCATGGCAGCATTCCTCAATTCTCTCCCAAATACCTTGTATATGCTTAAGACTGAAGAACAGCAAAGTCTCAAGGAAACCATTTGACAAGACTACAGTTGGACTCTGAATGGCTTAGGAAAATTCCTCTTTTTCAATTACTTAAGATATGATTATAAATGTTGCCAACATACAATAAGAACCAAAGGTACTGCTTAGGTGATAAGTTCTGAGATTTAATTTAGGATTATTCAGTTAAAGCTACCCACCAAAACATGGATTTAATCAAATAACAATGATCACATGGAACCTAATCTATACAACCTTATATTCTCCCAGTCCAATTCCCATGGAGCTGCATTAAGAAATCATAGCCACTAACATTCTATTGTTTTTATGAAGGTAAAATTATAGGAAGGCTCCTCTCATATATCTCTTTCACAACTACTTATTCTTTCCATACTCTTTAGATAAAGAACATTACTAGCCTACCATATATATCATCATGAGCTATGAGAACCTCAAGTCTTATTTATCTGGTAGAAAAACAATATGGCTGGGGTGAAACAATGGTTTGGTGCATCATCCCAATTCACTAAACTCTCTTCATGCTCATCAAATGAAAAAAGGATTTAGACTCCGTTGTGACCACACATTGATCACATTTCATAAAACTAAACTATATAATATTTAACTTATATTTACAAACAAAAGCTCAAAATAAAGTATTTTATTGGAGTGGAAAGAAAATTTCAAGCTAAGTGTTAAATTTATTGCAGACCACATTCATAAGCAACACGCATAAATCCACCTACATATTTACAATGATATTTTTTCCTCAGACTCAAGAATTTCTTTTTAACTAAAGTTTCAAGGTTTTGATTTTAAATTTTAAGCTTTTCTGAAATAACTTTTTTAAAAAAAGAACATATTGTTTTAAATTTTAACTCTTTCCAAGACAATAAATGTCTTATTCATTTAAAAAAATATTTGTACCTAAGTAAGCAGTTTCAGGCTTTCTCAATATAGAAAACTATACATATTAAGAAGCCATTTACATTACCATCAATTATTTAAGGATAACTGTAATTTGCCACTTAATTAGCAGCTATAAAGAAGTTCTTTATTATCCATTCTGCTCTGTCACCATCTGTCTTTTTTCCTACACATTTTTTGTTTTTACAGCTGGTGTTAAAAGCTCACTACAGTGTAGCAAATACTTTTAAACGTTTAGTATACACAATACTTTAAATGTGTATTTTCTAAAATTCACATACTACCTGCAATGAAAAAAATATATATCTTAAATATCCTAACTTCATATTTCAACTTTTAAAACTTTTACAGACTATTATCTCAGATATAAAAAATACACATATTCTTTACCATGTCTTAACAAAGGCCAGAAAAGACTGCAATGTTGTGAAACTTAAAAAAAATGAGATTTCTTTTCTAAATAGAACAGTACTTCAAAGATAGACTGAAAACTAAAAAATGCAGTTTTAACAGTGGAAAATAAGGTCTTAACTGTAGAGGTGACTGAATTCTGCTAATATCACATTTAAAATGTGATGAACGTTACAATTGAAATTTCATTAAGGTCTTAACTATTTATTTTCCAGTGACATAAAAAAAAACAAATATAAAGTAACGTTATTAAATTAAAACAACAAATTTGGCATTTTATTTCTTTTCTATTTATCTAATTTTTTGTATTATAAGGTGAAAAAAGTCTGGAACTTGAAGGTCTTGAAGCCCAAAATAACTATTAGTTTAAAATATACAAACATAGCTTTTAATGAGAGGTCAGCAGACTAAGCAATCTTCTATATATTCAAATTATACCCTGGTAAATTTTGGATACAGGGCAAGGGGGTTGGGGGAGAAGCAACATTTACTGTATATTTTACTAATGTATTTATCTCAAGCAGTTTTAATATTTATATTTCTCAAAATATTTGTGTTCATGTTAAAAATTACACAAAGTAGAAACCTAGAACATAGGGCTAATGTATTCTAAAGTTTAACTGAGTTATTCTGTCCTCCATAAAAGAGGACTGCTGTGTAAAACACAGCACGCCCAGTGTATTTTAAATTTCACTTAAACAACAAATTATTTTTCAGTATAAGCATGGTCCATATCTCTAGTGAAAAAGTAATTTTTTATTTAACTGAAAATCAAAATTAACTAGGCATCCTGTAAATATAGCAGCCTTACCAAAAGATATGTAGTCTGAGCAAAATTTTACTTTAAACTTCAAGTTTTATAATAAATACATTAATAATCAACAACTACTATTTACTGAGAGCTATTTGGTTCCCATAAAATTTACCCAGTACTTTTTTACTTACTAAAAACATAACCGTTTCAGTGTTTAATTAGGAAAGGTAAATACAAACAATTTGTAAAAAAAGAATGACCTCTATAGAGTAGAAAGGAAAACTCCAGCTTCTATTGTTTTTCTCCCCAAACTTAAACTTTATTCCACATCTACTTAAACATTAAAATTACAATTCAACTTTGGAAGCACATGTCATAAAATAAAATGAAAGCAAAGGACCCAGAAACATTTTAACAAGGAATACTAGTCTTTGAAGGAATCTTACTACGTAAACTAATCATAAATAATCTTCAATGATCCATTAGTTATAAGTAAAAAACAAACTATTTTACAAAACTTAACTACTATCATTGATCATATCATAAGAACAAGTATTTTAACTTAAACATCATAATTAATACCTTGCTGGAAAGGACTAGCTGCTGACACAGTCGTTCCTGGATTTCTTCCACCAGGCTTTCTTCCCCTTTGACCTGAGCTGTGAGCTGAAGATTTCTTCCCTTTGCCCTCTGACCCTCTAGCCTCGGAAACATCTTTTCCACTAGGTGTATGCGCAGAGACTTCTTGGAAATTTGCATTTGTAAATCGTGCTGCAGTATCTTCCAAGCGCTTCAATGATCCAGATATAGAGTTGCTGCTAGTGCTCGTATAAGTCTAACATTTTGATTGAGAAAGGAAGTAAAAGGGGAAAAAATGATTATATTTTAGCTACAGATAAAAAAAGATGGCACATTAATAATAACTACTGGACTTGTAAGACAAACGTATAAAAGTCTGTTATAAAAATAAGTCAGTACACCTAAGCAAATCATCTAAAAAGACATATTAGAATCTCTTACAAACACTATTTTTAAGAATGTAGATAACTTATAGTATAGCTGTTTGAGCACCAAATTGCAGCATTAGTAAAAGTGCACATTAGTCATATTTATTCAGTGACACATAGTAAATAACAGTGAAGGTACTTGTTTCTCAAGCAACACCATTCTCAACAAGGACGGACTACTTCCTAGACATGAAATTAAAATCAGCTTTAGTGTTCAGCACAGGAAGGCGACAATTAGTGAAGTGAGGTGCTACAAATTCATTAGAGGAATATATCCATGAGATTAGAAGGATTGAGCACAGGTCAGAGCAAGAAGTTTTAAATTCATGTGAAGCTGCTTTTCAAAACAGAAAGATTAAAGTCTTTGAAACAGAAATCACTTCTTCCAAGTAGTAAGTTGAGGAAACAGTTATATTTTGCAATTAAAATTTTTTTAAGTTAAAAATATTATTATACCCTAAAATTGATTCTCAATCATCCCCTTGATCTAGATATGTTAGTGAAAAGAGCTAAGTAAAGATTTACTTAAACATTTAGTTTCCAGGTTGTTTTTTTTTTTAGTTTCCAGTTTTTAATAATCTTTTTAATACAAGGTGTGTGCAAGTAACAGCAAATAAATGACTATAAAAATGAGAAAATGTATTTAACCAGAGCACATTAATTAACATGCTTCAAAATGAAAGGTTTGTAAAGTCCACAGGGTCAGAGATTTTTGATGTTGTTGTTAAGTTCACTAAGTACCTGGAACATAACCAGCCTTAAATTTCTGTTGAATGAATTAACAAATATTTTTCTAATACATATATCTAAAATCTCTGACACAATACAAGTGAAATCTAAAAATATAGAAAACTGAAATTTTCCACATATAAATACCACTCATTAATTACAGATAACTTAGAAAAATGAGAAAGTGACAATGAAATCAGGTTTCAAAATTGTTGGCATGTTTTAGCAAAATCAATGTTCAAAAAGCAGAGTAAGAAAAGACATCTTGTTGCAAATAACAGATTTTCATTATCAAATGTGAGACATTATCTCATAAAAACTATAATCACTAATCTAACAAATTATAATCCACAGGTAAAAATAAAGGTTTCGATGTAAATTGCAGGAGAAAACAACATTCCCATTTAACAAACCAATCATTTTTAAGCTGATTAAACTTGATGGATTATTTCAGAAACATGAACCTTTTTCATGCTGAGCAGGTTACTCTGAAAACCACCCACTTCACTTTTCGAATAATTTTCCCAATAACTCAAGCTGCTCCTGAGATTCTCCATCCCACATCTGACCCTAGTGAAGTTTAAAAGTCATCCAAAGAAAACACAGTGGTGTTCTTTATTCATGTACAGTACTTTGTCCATGCATCAAATAAGAAGAGAAAACTGGGTAGAATACCAAAAATAGAAATGCAAAATTTGCTTTCACACAGTAATCTAAATTAGGGTTGGGCAATTTTCTCATTCATTTAATACCCTTGATTATCCCTTAAGTACCAATATGTCCATAAGTCTAATGAAAACATGGCATTAGGAAGGTATCCCAAAAAAAGCAATGAATGAAAATTAAGTAAATTTCAGTGACAAAAGTCCTACTTAAATAAAACTAAATTTTTTTTAAATTTATTTTTCAATTACAGTTGACATACACTATTATGAGTTTCAACTGTATAACATACTGATTAGACACGTATACTTTATGACATTTTTTAAAACTTTGACACCTTATAAGTTTCAAAACATACCACAGATTTCTTTTAAAAAAGAAAATAAAATTTTAGCTGAAATAAAATAGTTAAAATAAAAAAGTATAATTAATGAAAGAAAAAAAGGCTACATAGGTTTACCTCAGAGACCTCTATCTTAAACTCCATGTTTGTAAGTTAATTTGAGAGTATTTGTTCCATAATATGCTGTCTATATAGTATGGTACTGTAGAATTACATTATAAACCTACAGTCAACTCAAGATCGAGGTGTAGAAAGAAAAAGCAGAGGATAGTGGCGGGGGTGGGGGAAGGCTGAAAGACACGCAATGAGTAAGCCTGTCATCACAAATCTGTTGTTTCCTTAGTTTCTCAATCTAAATAACGCATTGTATGAGCATCTCCCTGCTCTGAAAGCAACTGCAGTGCTTAAAAATACATATGTTTCATGCAAATTGACTCATAAAACGCAAACTAACAATTTCAACTGGCATTCAACTGAATAAAATATAGCCTTTCTTTCTTCTCTTCCACTAGAGATAAAACTGAGTATTTGGCCATACTAAGAGTCTCTAAAGAAGTGCATAACTACTTTGGTCTACACTGTGATTTACAGGCAATTTAATGTATCCTATAAAATAGACATGTGGAATATGTATGATTTTTGTTTTATGGCTAACTACAATTATTAGTCCTCAGATGAGATTCAACGCAAATATATATTATTGATCAGAAACAAAAAAAATATTTCCTACTTCGAACCAAAAATTGAGGTTCAGTTCAAAAATCACTCTATAATAGGTAACCAAAGAAACAATGGTTATTTAAAGAAAAGAAAAAGAAGTCCTTACAGTATTCCATACGGCTCTAAAATCCATATTTGGAAGAAGGCAGAGGGAAAGGAAATAACCAATGGCTGTGCTTTCCGCCAATATGGTGAAACACAGTATTTTAGCACTAGCTAAAAAACATTAATGATGTACAAGTCAAATATCCCATAAAAGCCACTAATTTTTCGCTAGCACAATTCTAAGAACACAGCATTGAAATGATGTGTCAAACGTGAAGCACAGAAAAACAACTTCAGGGGGCAGGAGCAGTGAGCTGTGGGACAGTGTTAAGCAGCCTAATTCACATGTTATTGGACTATCCAAAAGAAGAGTTATTAAAAGAAATAATAGCAGAAAAATTTGATGAAAGCTATAAACCTATATATATCAACTAACCCTAAACACAAAAAGCCTTAAGAAAACTCCATGAATGCCCATCATAAGCAAACTGCTTATCATTAAAAAACAACAATAAAGAGAAAAATGATAAAAGCTGCCAGGGGTTGAAATAAAATTTTTTTAAGAAATGCCTTATGTGTTAAAGAAAAAGATGAAAACAGATTTCTCAAGGAAACAATGCAAGCTAGAAAACAGAAGAGTAAAATCTTTAAAGTACTAAAGAAAACAAACTATTACCTAAAATTCCATAGTGAGCTAAACTATCTTTTAAAAAACAAAAGCAAAATAATTGCTCTTCAGATAAAAAAGCTGGAAGAACTAATTACCACAGATCAACACTACAATAAATGTCAAAGATTGACTTCTAGGCAGAAGGAAAACAAAAAAAGGAAATGTGTAACTATACTAAGTAATGAAGAGGACGAGAAATAGTGTTTACATGGGTAAATACAGACTTTTTAATTATTTAAATCTCTTCATAAGATAACTGATGATTTAGAACAAAAATAACAATTGTAAGGTTTAGAAAATGTGAAAAAAAATTAAAATACAACAAAAATAACACAGAAACCAGGAATGGAAGTATATAGCTATAAGGTTCTTATACAATATCTGAAAATGGTGTAATATCACTTGAAGGCAGACTGACAAATTGAAGATGTATACTATAAATCCTAAAACAGCCAATAAAATAATAAAAAATTATTACTAATCAGCTGAAAAGGAAACACAAAAGTTATTCAATGACTAAAAGAAAAAAAAGAAAAATGGACAAATAAAAAGGATTAGCAAATGATAGATTTAAATACAATCATGTCAATAATCACAGTATATGTAAATTACCTAAACACCCCATTATAAGGCAGAGATATAACATTAAAACAGTAAACTCAAGACTACATGCTGCCTAAAAGATACCCATTTTAAATAAAAGATATGATGCTATTAAAAGTATGGGAAAGAAATATAAAGCTAACAATAATCAAAAGAAAGCTGAATTCATAATAGTAGTATCAAAGTAGATTTGAGAGAGACAAAGAATGTTATCAAGATAAAGAGATCTAGTCATCAAAAAGGATATAAAAATCCTAAATGTTTCCACACCTTATGAGACCCTCAAAATAAATAAGCAAAAAACTGGCAGAAGAGAGAAAATGGTAAAATAGCAAAACCCATAACTACAGTAAGAAAGGCCCATAACCACTTCTCAATAACCAACTGAACAAGGAGTCAAAACAAAATTAGTAACGATAGAGAACTTAAAAATAGCAATTAAGCTGACTTAACTTACATTTATAGAAAAACTCCATACAAGAGCAAAAAGAAGTCTTTTGAAGAGCACAAAGAACATTAAACAAGATAATCCATAGTGTCATTTTTTTAATCTCAAAAAAATTAAAAAATAATTATATAATACAAAGATATTAAATTAGAAATCATAACAAGAAGATATGCGAAAAACCCTAAAATGTTTTACAAGTAAATAACACACTTCTAAGTAATCTATGAGTCAAAGAAGAAATCCAGAGGAAATCACAAGGTATTGTTCAACAAAATGAAAATGAAAATACAACATATCAAAATTCCTAAGTGGTGTTACAACAAAATTTAATTAAATGCCTATATTAGCACTTCTGGGTTCTGGTTGAACAAGTAAAAGGCTGAACAAACTGAAAACTGAACAGCAGTAAGATCATAGGGCAAGCAGCCCTCAATCGGAGAGACAGGCAGATGGATATAGTAGAAAATCATAATGTATCCCAGCATAATCTCCATGGGAACCAGTGTCAGAGTAGGAAAACCTCAAGTACAACTGACAAATTGCTAAAGGCTTAGTGTGGACAAGTTTGAGATTTAAAAACTTAAAGTTTTTATAGGAGAGCCCTCAGACTTCTTTGAGTTCACCTCCAGGAGCTTTACCAGGTCTTCACAGTGAACATCAACAGAAAAAGTACACTCGTGCTTCTGCCAAGGTATTCAGTTCTTCTTAACAAGGCCTGCCCACAGGATAAATTATTTTACCAGACCATAACCTGCTAGGGTGATATCAGAGCCTAAAATACCTGGGGTAGAGACATACCCAACTCAGAGCTTGGGTATGTACCATAAAGCACTATACTGAAAAACAGAAACTTCCAAAAACGAAAAGCAAAGAGAAAAAAAGACTGAAAGACACAGAACACTACATTCAAGGAACAGAGGACAATTATAAAAGGTGTAACAAAGGTGCAATGTAAATACCAGAAGAAAAAGGAAGAAATGCAATATTTGAATAATGATGACTAAATTAACCCAAATTAATGTCAGAAACCAGAGCACGGATCAAGGAAGTTCTGAGAATACCAAGAAAGATAAATGCAAAACAAACAAACAAATAAAAAAAACTATACCTAGGCGTATCATATTCAAACTGCAGAAAACAAAAGATAAAAGAAAAACATCCTGAAAAAAATTTTTTTAAAGTCCTCAGGGGAAAAAGTCTTAAACAAAGAAAATTACATCTGACTTCTTAGAAACAATGCAAGCAAGAAGAGAGTGATGTGACATATTTAAAACTGTTGAGAGAGAGGGAAAAAAACCCCAAAACCTAGAATTCTGTACACTGCAAAATTATCCTTCAAAAGGGAAAGCCTTAGACTTTCTCATCGAAACAAATATGGAGGGAATTTGTTCTCATAGACCTGGCTTACAAGAAATGTGAAGGGAGAAGGGAAATGATACAGTCAGAAACATGGATTTACATAAAGAAAAGAAGAACATAAGAATGTAACAATGAACTTAAAATAAAAACTTTCATTTTTCTTATTCTTAATTGATGTTTATTCAACATAATAATAGTAACATGTATTTGAGTATAAAGACATGCATATATATGCTTATGTATGTTTACATATGAGAGAAATGAATGATAGCATTAACAAGAAGGAATGGGAGGGAGGAGTAAGAAATATTATTTAATCATAGTACATAATTATTTAATTGTACCATAAAGCAGTACACTGTTATTTGAAAGTGGACTTTAATTAGCTGTAAATACACATTGTAAATTCTCATCAAAATACCATCGGTATTTTTTAAAGAACAAAAAAATCATAAGATTTGTATAGAAGCACAAATGATCCCAAATTGCCAAAGGCATCCTGAGAAAAAAGAACAAGGCTGGAGGCATCACTCTGCCTGACTTCAAATTATGCTACAAAGCAATTACAATCAAAATGGCATGATCTTGGCAGAAAAACAGATACACAGACCAGTGGAAGAGAATCAAGAGGCCAGAAGCAAACCCATGTTGATATGGGCAAATAATTTTCAACAAAAGAGCCAAATATACAGTGGAGAAAGGAAAGCCTCTTCAATGAATGTGCTGGGAAAACTGGAAAGCCACCTGCAAAAGAATGAACCTAGCCTATTATCTATCACCACACGCCAAAATTAACTCAAATGGATTAAGGACTTGAATATAAGACCTGAAACAATAAATTGCATAGTAGAAAACATAGCAACTAAGCACAGGGATCTTGGACTGAAAGAGGATTTTATGACTTTGACCTCAAAGGCAAGGGAAGTAAAAGTTAAACTCAGTGAATGGGATGACATCAAACTAAAAAGCTTCTGCACAGCAAAAGAAACCATTCATAAAGTAAAGAGACAACCATCTGAATGGGAAAATATATTTGCAAGCAACATCTCCAATAATGGCCTCATAGCCAAAATACACAAAGAACTCATACAACTCAATAACAAAAATTAAAAAAAAAAAAAAACAAAACAAAAGACCAATGCAATCAAAAAATGGGCAGAGGGCCTGAACAGACACTTCTCCCAAGAAGACATACACATGGCCAACAAATATATGAAAAGATGCTTAATGTCACTAGCTATTAGGGAAATGCAAATCAAAATCACAATGAGATACCATCTCATACCTGGGAGAATAGCTATAATCAACAGGGCAAGTAATAACAAATGCTGGAGAGAATGTGGAGAAAAAGGAACCCTCATACACCGCTGGTGGGACTGCAAATTGGTACAGTCACTATAGAAAGCGGTATGGAGGTTCCTCAAAAAACTAAGAATTGATCTACCATACGATCCAGCAATCCCTCTACTGGGTATTTACCTCAAAGACTTGAAAACATATATCCAAAAAGATATTTGCACACCGATGTTCGTAGCAGCATTATTCACGGTGGCCAGGACATGGAAGCAATAGAAGTGTCCTACGATAGACGACTAGATAAAGAAGCTGTGGTACATATAATGGAATATTACTCAGCCATAAGAAGAGATGAAAAACTGCCATTTGCAACAACACGGATGGACCCCAGGAGAATCACGCTAAGTGAAATAAGCCAAATTGAACAACCAGGAAGATAGCTAGAAAATCCCAGAATGCCTGGAGATTAAGCAACACACTTTTGCATTACATGAGTCAAAGAAGAAAGCTCAAGAGAAACTTTAAAATATTATTAAGTAAGTGACAATGAAAATACAACATTAAAATTTGTGGGATGCAGCAAAAGCAGGGCTTAGACGGAAATGTGTAGCATTGAAGGCATATGTTAGAAAAGAGGAAAAACCTTAAATCAATAATGTAAACTTCCTCTTTAGGAAACTAGAAACTAAAAAGAAATTAAACCGAAATAATCAGAAGAAAAGAAATAATAAAAATTAAAGCAGAAATCAATGAAATGGGAATAGGAAATCAACAGAGCCAAAAGCTGGTTCTTTGAGACAATAACTAAGATTGATAAACCTCTAGCCAGGACAACTAAAGATAAAAGAAAGTATATGAATTACTGATATCAGAAATAGAGGATATAACTACAGATCCCCTGGACATTAAAAGAATAATCAAGGAATATTATTAACAACTCTAGGCCTACAAATTTAGACATCTAGATGAATGGACCAATTTGGTAGCTTGAAAGACATAAGCTACCAAAACTCACTCAAGAAACAATCTGAATAGGCCTATATCTATTTTTAAAAACTGAATAATTTATAACCCCCCCAAAACAGAAAGCACCAGAACCAGATGGGTTCACTGGTGAATTCTATCAAACTTTTATGAAAAGAAATCATACTAATGCTCTACAATCTCTTTCAGATGGTATAAGCAGAAGGAATATTTTGTAACTCTTTCCATGAGGCCAGTATTACTCTAATATCAAAATGAAAACATTACAAGAAAAAAAAAACTATAGAACAATATCTTTCATGAAACAGATGCAAAAATCCTCTACAAAATATTAGCAAATCAAATCCAACAATATAAAAAGAATTATATGCCACAACCAAGTTCTATTCATCCCAGGAATGCAAGGTTGGGTCAGCATTTGAAAATCAATTACTGTAATCCATCACATCAACAAGGTAAAGAAGAAAAACTACACATTTTATCAACAGATGCAGAAAAAGCATCTGACAAACTCCAACACCAATTCACAATAAAAAAGTAAAGTAGAAACAGAGGGGGAACTTGCTCAACCTGATGAAGTATATAGTCATCCCCAGTATCCACAGGGGATTGGTTCCAAGACCCCATGAATACCAAAATCCAAGGATGCTGGAGTCTCTTATGTAAAGGCTACAGTATTTGCATATAATGTATGCATATCCTTCCAAATACTTTAAATCATCTCTAGATTACTTATAATACCTAATACAATGTAAACGCTATGTAAATAGTTGTTACACTATATTATTTAAGGAATAATGACAAGAAAAAAGTCTGTACCATGTTCAGTAGATTCAACCATCACAGGACTAACTAGATAGTACACGTCAGCAACAATGTAACTTTTCCCAAATATTTTTGATCTAGTGAGTTGAATCCACAGATATGGAACTCTGGGTACAGAAGGCTGACTGTATGCACAAAAAACCTTACAGCTAACATCATACTTAACAGTGAGAACGAGGTTTCCCACTATCAGGAACAAAGTAAGGATGTCTCCTCTTTCTCACCACTTCTTTTCAACGTCATACTGGAAGTCCTACCTTATGTAATAAAACAAAGAAATAAACATATACTGTTTAGGAAGGAGGAAATTAAACTTGTCTTTTTTCACAAATGGCATGGTCTATGCAGAAAATCAAAAAAATTATCAACAAAAAAACTCTGGAAACAAGCTATTACATCAAGGTTGCAGAAATTTGAGATTAAAAACACAATACATGTACAAACACTCTTTAAAATTACTTAGTTTTAAATCTAACAGAATATGGATAAGGTCTATCTGAGGAAAACAAAAGTGATGAATAAAATCGGGGAAGAACTAAATAAATGGAGAGATATTCCAACTTCATATAGATAGGAAGACTTAATATCATCAAGAAGTCAGTTCCTCCCAACTTCATCTACAGATTCAGTACAATCTTCATCAAAATTCCAGCAAATTATTTTGTGGACACTGACAAAATGACTCTACAGTTTATATGGAGACAAAAGATCCAGCATAGCTAACACAATATTGAAGGACAAGAATATAGTTAGAGTACTGACATTACTCGACTTCAGACTTAGTATAAGCTACAGCAGATAAGACAATGTAGTAATGGCAAAAGAACAGACAAACAGGTTAATGAAACAGAACAGAGAGCCCAGAAACAGACCCACATAAATACAGACACAGAACTTATACCAAAAAATTAAGTCAAAATGGATCACAGATCTAAATGTAAAATATAAAATGTAAAATGGCGTGGGATGCCGATAGTGGGGAAACGGTGAGAATATGAGGATGTGGTATACAGGACATCTCTGAACTAACTACTCAATTTAGCTGTGAATCTAAAACTTCTAAAAATTAAAGTTTCTTATTCTTAGTTTTATTAACTGTCTATATTAGAAAAAAAAAAGGTTCCAATAAATCTCATCACCTTATACCTTAGGAAATTAGAAAAAGGACTATAAAGGAAACCCAAAGTAGTAAAGAGGGAAAAATAAAATGAGAGCAGAAATCATTAAAATACAAAACACAAAAACAATAGAGAAAAATCAATAAGATGAAGAGTTAATAATTTAAGAAGATTGATAAAAGTCATAAACCTCTAGATAGCCTAATTAGGAAAAAAGAGGAAAGATACAAATTGCTCAAGCTCATTCAAGAAACAGATAACCCGAACAGCCCTATATTAAAGAAATGGAATTATATTTAAAACCCTTCCCATAAGAACAAATCTAGGCACAGATAACTTAGAAATAAATTCTATCGCACATTAATAATACCAAATTTAGACAAACTTGCAGAGAAGTGAATAAGAGTGAATGCTTGCAGCTCATTCTATGAGACCAGCATTACTTCTGACACTAAAACCAAACAAAGGCATTCTAGGAAAAGGAAACTACAGGCCAATATCCCTCATAAATACAGATGCAAAAGTTCCTTTTTAATTTCAAAAAGTTAAATTCAACCAATCTAAAAATGGTAATGCTTCAATAACAAGTAGGATTTATCCCAGGAATGAAAGTCTGGTTTAACAATTGGAAAATCAACCAATGTACTTCATCACAGTAACAGATTAAAAAAGAAAAAAATAGTATCAATATATTTATATAAAAATATATAGGAAAATATTTGAAAATTTAATATCCAAGGCTAATAAAAACTCTCAGAATAGAAGGAAACCTCCTCAATATCATGTGTAATGTTAAAAGATTAAATACATTACCCCTGAAGATCAAGAACAAAGCAAAGATGCTCACTCTGACCACTTCCATTCAACACTGCACTGAGAGTTCTAGCAGGTATAATAGGTAATAAAAAGCACCCAGATTAAAAAGGATGAAGTAAAATTGCCTAATTCATAGTTGACATGATTGTCTACGAAGAAAATCCTATGGAATCAATAAGCTACTAGAAATAAGAAATATTCAGTAAGGAGACAGAGTACCAGATCAATATACAAAGCTACCAAAATATATTTCTATATACTAGTAAGGCACAATCATAAAATGACATTTTAAAAAGGACTGAACAGTATTAACAACATTGGATATTCACAGGTAAAGTTGAAAAAAGATATACAAAACCTGCAGGCTCATTGCTGAGATAAAGACAAATAAATCAAGAGATAACTGTGTTTATGGATCAGAAAACTAGTCAACTCTCCCCACCAATGACCTGTATACTGAATGCAGTTCAAATCAAAATACTAGCAGACTTATTTCTACAAAATGACAATCTGATTCTCAAATTCACATAAAATGCAAAGAACCTAGAATAGCCAAAATGATTGTAAAAGATACGGAGATGGACAATATCTGATCTAAAGGTTATTATAAAGCTATAGTAATTAAGATAGTGTGGGCAGAAAAACAGATCAATGGAACAGAATAAAGTCTAGCAATAGACCCATACAAATATGGTCAAATGGTTTTCAACAAATGAGGTAAAAGTAAATCTGTGAAGAACAGTGTTTCACAAATGGCTCTGGAAAAACTGGATATTTATATTCAAGTAAGTGGACTTTGATGTATAACTCGCATCATATGCAAAAATTAACTTAAAATGAATCATAGACCTGAATGTAAAACATAGAAATATGAAACTACTAGAAGAAAACATTTTAAAAAACCACAAACTGAACATAATTAAGAATGTTTGCTCAAGCCACTGAGTGGGGACCATATCTACAAATAACATATCTGATAAAGGACTTGTATCCAGAAGATATAATGTCTCACAAAACTGAATAATAAGAAAACAAGTCAATAAAAAAAGAGCAGGAGGTGGACAGGTCTGAACAGACACTTTTCAAAGAAAAACAGAGAAATAGCAAATATGCATATGGAAAAATGATCAATATAAATGGGTCATTAAGAAAATGCAAATTGGAACCACAGTGAGAAACCAACTACATGCCCACTAGACTAATAATAACAACTGATCATACCAAGAACATAGAGAAACACGAACTCTTGTATATGGGTGGTAGAATTCTTAAAAGGTCCAATCACTTAAAAATAGTTTGACAATGTCTTAAAAAATTAAGGATACACCTACCATGTGACCCAGCTATTCTATTCCTTAGTATTTATGCAAGAGAAATAAAAGTGTATGTCCATACAAAGATTTGTACAATGTTCTAGCAGCTTTATTTACAATAGACCCGAACTGGAAACAACTTGAATGTAACAGTTACTAAATGGATAAAAAAATTATGATATATCCACACAATAGAACAGTAGCAATAAAAAGAGATGAACTCTCTCAAAATGATTAAGCTGAGAGAAAGAAGTCAGATAAAAAATATAAATATTTTATGCTTCCACTTTTAAAAATCTAGAAAATTCAAATCAATTTACTATGACAGAAAGCAGAAGAGTAATTGCCTGGGCAGGGCTATGAGCAAAAAGACAAGGAGAAGGGGGTTATACCCAGTCACAAAGAAACTCTCCCTAGTGATTCTGGTAATGGTTTCATAAATTTATCAAATTTTCTACTTTAAATATGTGCAACTTACTGTATGTTAACTATCTCAAGAAAGCTTAATAAAAGGTCTACTGTATTTATTATAATCAATTTTTTAAATTAAATTTATTGGGGTAATATTGGCTAATAAATTATATAAGGTTCAAGTGTACAATTCTGTAATATATCATCTGTATATTGCACTGTGCATTCACCACCCAGAATCAAATCTCCTTCCATCACCATATATTTGACCCCCTTTTCCCTTATCTACCTCCCATTCTCCTCTTTCCCTCTAGTAACCACTAAAACTGTTGCCTGTGTCTGAGTTTTTGATTGTTCATTTGTGGCTGTAAATTTTATAACCCAAATGAGTAAAATCATAGGGTTCTCAACTTTTTCTGTCTGACTTATTTCACTTAGCATATCTCGAGATCCATCTGTGTTGTCACAAATGGCAGTATTTCATCTTTTCTTACGGCTAAGTAACATTCCATTGCATAATCAACTTTTGAATACCTGCATTGTCATAAGATTATTATGTGTGTTTCCTTAAAAATTAAGTTTACTAAAAAATATTTTTAAGGGTTAGCATTCAAATATGTTGTATTGCTGAGTAATACAGGGAAAACAAAGAGTGAAAGCTGATCAGATTCTGAAACTTGGAAAGCACACGAGAGTAAAAGGCAACATGTGCACATGCACACGTGTGAGAATCTAAGTATATGTAGTCATCATGGAATAATACAAAATCTGGTTCTGTGTGATACATCAAGAAACATATCTTGAAATGAGGATTATAAATGTCTGGGGGAATGGACTATAAATAATGTTCATGTTATTAGCCTGTAAAATCTGAATCAAAGCAGTCTAATGACAATCACTAAAGAGAGAGGCTGATTTTAATAGATGAGTAGAACAAAAGGAAACTCCAGGAAAAGACTCAATTATATATAAATATTTAGCATATGATAATGAAGGGATTCCAAATCAGCAAGGAAAGACTGAAATTATTTAATGACACTAGAAAAACTGGTTAGTGATTTGGGGAAAAGTATTTATACAAAATAAAACAAAATCCAGATGGATTATTTTAAAGAGTTAAATAAAAATTTTCAAAATCTAAGGTGGAATAAAACATTCTGAAAATCTTTATCTAACTTTAAGGAAAGACTTTTCTAAGCATAAAACAAAGTAAAAATCAGAATGGAGAAAGACAGGTTTAATTTCTCAAATTTATACTTCTATATCAATTTAAAAAACATTAAAATGTATTCATTCAGAGTCTAATCACCTCTTACCAGTCCCATGTCACTCCCATCTTTCTCTGGATCGTTGCAATAACTTAATGCCTCTCTGCTGTCATTCTTGACTCTCTGAGGTCTACCGACAAGGCAGCAGCCAGAGAGAGGCCCTCACAAAACCTAAGTCAGACCCTGTTCCGTTCTGTCTCCATTCAGAGCCTCCAATGGCTCACTTTTCACTCAAACTGAAAACAAAGTCCTGCTACTGGCTTACACAGTCCTACATGACCAGCCCCTCACCTGGCCTCATTTCCAACTGCATCCCACCCCACAACCCTTGCTTACTCTGTCCCAGACATTGTTCTAATTGCTTTACATATATTTTCTCATTCAATTCCAATAATTATTTTCCCCAGTTTACAGATGATGAAATTGAGTTACAAAGAGGTTAGTTAACCTGTCTTAGAGCTCAGTCAATATGTAAAGCCAGAATTCAAAATCACAGGAGTGACAAAGCCTACTCCACAGCCCAAATTCTAACCTCAAAGATGTGTCCCACTGGTTATCTTTACCTAACATTCTTCAGAAACAAGTATAGACTAAACAGAAGGTAGATCAAGGGCCTAGAAATGGGATTGCCAAAGTGCTTGATGGAGGGTTAGAGAGGACTGAAGAGTGAGACGGAACCAGGACACTGGGAATAAAATACTTAACAATAAAACTCAGAACATAATTGGTTATTATAGAAAACAAAATATGGCACTTAAAACTTACTTTTTCTGTAGTAACAGTCAAGGAAGGAACCAATGCAGGTGATGGTTCTGGTTGTTTTTTGTTTTTTTTTTTGTGTTTGTCCTTTTCTTTATATTTCTAAAAAGGAACAGATGTAAAAACCAATTTAAATCATAACACATACACACAATAAAGATGAGATTCTTTTATAATTGTGTTTAGTAATTTAAAATGTTAACAAATAGTCAAGAAATAACCAAAATTACTTCTCATCATATTATTTTATGTAAAACAATACTAGTCTTATACTTACAGAAATATATAGTAATACTAGTATGTTATTTTAAAGTGATTTCAGCTCTCTAACCCTTGAACAACATAATATATAAACAACTGAAGCCTATAATTATTTGCTACATTTATATCTGGCAAACTACATATTTTTTCTCATTAAACACAAAATACTTTTGTGCACATTATATAAACAGCACTTTAAAATTTAAATAACACTTTGACATGCACTGTCACATCAAAATAGTGTCAGATTCTACAACAACATGCATTAAATTCTATGGCCCACAAACTAGGAACCAGGACAAGAAAGAAACTCTCTCCTAGGTTTACTCAGAAACTGAATGATTTTCATTGTCATTAACAAAAATAATTTAAAGTTATGGTGTGCTGCTTTGCTTTGAAGTCCTAAAACTGATGAAATGACTTTATGAAGGAATTCAATTAAATGATAAATTAATTACATATTAGGAGCCAAATTTTATTTAATGTCATAAAATTTTAATCAAATGTTCTCAACTGTTTGAATCAGCAGGTAAGAATTAGAATTGGGTGTGAAGTTTACTATTTAAAGAGCAAATTCAATTTATTTTTTTTTCTCATAGTACTTAAAACTAACCATTCAGAGCATTTAATCTGTTCAAGACATGAAAGATTAATATCCCTGGCCCTGCCCTAAAAGTGATTACATACTAGTACAATAAAAAGTATAAAACATTAAGGGTAGATATTTTACTACAATATCCAAGTACTGCTACTTTTGCCTTTAATTCCTGATGTAATTACATAAGACATTTTTTGACTGCAATGTTAACACTTTAGCAACAGAGAAGGTAAGACACCTCAATAACAGCTTTTATTCAGACTTTTCAAGTAAACTTTCTTATTCTAAAGTTATCTTAATTGTCACAGATCATAATAATGACCACCAAGGAATCACACCTCCATTTCTTTGTAATAGGGTGTCATTCTTCCTCCCATCGTTAGATGTCCTCTTCTCCACTCCCATTAACCTAGGTTAGCCCTGGCACTTGCTCTGGCCAAGGAATGTAGCAGAAGTGCTTTAAGAAGTCTTACATGGTTTCCACCTTTGTCCTCTTAGGTCCCAGCCACCATGTAAAGAATCGATTCCTACTCTCCTGATAAACCCAGTGGAGAACTAGGCCCTGTGGAGAAGACCTGAGGTACCCCAGCCTAGAGTCAGCACCATCGCAGCCCAGGCATGTGAATAAGATGACCCTGGAACATGCAGCCAGCCACCAGTTGAATGTAGCTACATGAATAAATCCAGCTGATATCATGTAGAAGAAAGATGTATTGTTCCTGCTGAACTCTGCCTGTTCTAAGCCACTAAAAGTTATGGGGCAGTTTATCAGGCAAGAGCAGATAACCAAAACAAGACTAGAATTCACAACTGGGTCATGGGAGTTAAAGAAAGTAAAAATTAAAAGTAACATATATTAGTTTGTTTGTTTGTTGTATATACCAAAATACTAAATATAATTATACAACCTAATTTATAAATATGGAGTTCAAATGATCCTGGTCTATACAATCTATATCAATACTTTTCTCCCATAAAAATAATAAAAAAGCCTTTCTATCTTTCTTCATATTTCTACTTCCCATACTGGACTTTATTCTTAAAGGGTACAAGAGCTGAGATGATTTAAAAGTGAATGACTCTGAAAACAAGGTAAACAAATTCTAAAAACTTGGCAAGCACATGAAAGTAAAAGGCAGCGTATGCACATGTACACGTGTGAGAATCTAAGTATATGTAAACCATCATGGAATAATACAGAACTCTGATTCTCTGTTATATATCAAGAAATGTATCTTGAGGTGAGGATTATAAATATTCGGGGGGAAAAGACTATGAATACATTATATCCATATTATGGGTCTGTAAAATATGAATCAAAGCAGTCTACTGACAATCGCTAAAGAGAGACGCTGATTTTAACAGATGAATAGAACAAAAAAAATTCCAGGAAAAGACTCAATTATATATAAATATTTAGCATATGATAATGAAGAGATTCCAAATCAGCAAGGAAAGACTGAAATTATTTAATAATGGTACTAGAAAAACTGGTTAGTAATTTGGGGAAAAGGATCTATACAAAATAAAATCCAGATGGATTATTTTAAAGAGTTAAATAAAAATTAAAATAATCTAAAAAGCTGAAAGAAAACATTTTTAAATATTTAACTTTAAGGAAAGAAAACCTTTTTAAACGTAAAAACAAAGTGAAAAATCTGAACGGGGGGGGGGGTGGGGGGGGGGGGAGGCGGGAGGAGATGGAGCAAGTGTGGGGGTTAAGAACAAGTCACTCCAAGATATGTCTTTGCTGTATGTGAACAGTTTTGTGCTAAAGGCAACTTTAGCCAAGGGCTCAAGAGAAACTTCTGCCCTTGCCTTAACTACCTAGAGTAATTTGAATTAGGGGCCTTGCCCATCATAAGAGATTATCAGAGATAACTCTTTTAACCTATCTATAGGACAGGGTAATCTTCTGTTTACTAAACATTTTCTCTATCATCAAGCAATAACTCTTTGAAGATCCTAGGCACCTTTCCTCATCCCTAACTCTGAATGTCTTTTATAACCATTTTCTCTTTCTATCTCTGAACTCCTCATTCATGTGGGGTCTCTGACACTCTCATAAGAGATTCACATACCTAAGTATGTGTTAAACTTGCTTATTTTCTCTTGCTAATCTGTCTCATAAATATTTGATTATTAGACCAGCCGAAAGAAACTTGAGGGTAGAGGAAAGTTTCTTCCTCCCCCACACAAGTTTATTCAAAACGTTACCTATTTTATAGTAGAGCCATGTCTAAAAAAAGCCTCCTAAGCATGAGCAAGATGACAAAAGATTGTATGGCAGAGACTACAACTAAAAAATAAACAATATAAAGGCATAACATGTATAAGATAACCAGAAATCTCAACCTATAACTCAGCATAAAGATATTTCTCAAAACTGCCCCATGCTAAAATTTAATTTGAACATAAGTTCAAACAAAGCTCAAGAATTTGAGATGATAAACAGGGAAAAATAGTTAAACAGAAAAAAAGCAACTCAGGGAATGCAAACCCAAAGTAATTTGAAAGCTAAAACAGAATTAGTAAATAAAAAAGAAACAGTAAGGAAAAGAATATATATTGTTAAAAATAAAAATACTGTTAAAAGAAAGACATGAAATAATCACAGAGACCCAAATGAAAAACAGTAGCCATTAAAGCAGTTAGAGAGGAACCAATGCTACAAAAAACAAAGATAATCAATCATAAGGATAACTTGTGCCCCTAAAATAGAGAATCCAATGATAGAGAATAGATTTATTCAAATATAAATGCCCACAAAACAAAAACAAAAAAAGCATTCTGAAAAATTGTTATAATATTTATTGTAGTAAAACACAGAAGGAAAAATGTGTGTCGGGGTTGTGATGGGGGCAGGTTGCCTTTAGTCCTCTCCACAGCAATATTCCAGCCCATTGTTTAAATTCTAGGGTTGAGAAAGTGTGATACAATGATATCATATACAGCCAAGATATAGTTCAAAAAATTAAGGCAAGAAGAAAACTTTCCATTATGAAAAAAACTCAGAGAATACAGGTCCTAAGAACTTATGGGAAAAAGATACTTGACAATAAAACTGAGCCAGTTTAGGAGATGATATAAAGAACTTACTGGAGAGGGTGTGGTAAAAGGGTTGGTAGTGACAATGACCATCCAACAAACTAAAATTTTATAAATACAGAACAAATATCTACATAACTCTGAGGATTATGTTTACATGAGATAATGTCACAGACCTGAAAAACATAACATGTCTTTAAAAACAAACAAATTGGATAGCAGGGAGTGAATGAGAGGAGCACAGGGAAACTATTAGCCTTTCATAGCAGGAGCACAATAGATTTCGAAGCATGTAGTTAAGAGAAAACATAATAGTTTGCTACCAAAACATCTGTAATTAACATAAATCCCTTCCTTGTAGACAAGTCTCTGGTTTTCTTTGTCTAATCACCTTCTCATATCCTCATAAAAGTGGTCCCATACTCCGGCCCATAGGTAAACATGGGTGTATCTAAGTCAATTAACATAAATCTATTCTCCTTAGACATTGACTGCTTTAGGTCTGGGATAGATTTAGGTCAGGATAATAAAATAGGAAGAGAACTTTTCTATTCTCTCTCTTAAAGAGGTACTCCCTTCCTGCCTTTAGATGCTTACAATTTAGGTCACACCCTCGGAACAACTGCAGAGACCTGGCAACAAAGCCTAGAAAAGCCCAGAGAACCACAAAACAGACAACAATGTCCTACCACTGCTGAACCGGCTATCAGTAAATTAACCAATCTTAGAAAAGCCTAGCCTCTGAACTTCCTATGCAAAACAATAAATTTCCTATTGCTTTAGCAATATTCTGTTACAGCTAAAATCATATAAACTGGAAAGACAATCTTCTCAATGATTTCTGTTTGCTCTGCAATTTCTATTATTAAACTTAAATGTTTTTAAGGAAGTAATAAGTCTTGTGGTAAGAAAATTTTACTTAAGTTCAACAAATCTATGTATTTTACTTCATTTTCTTTTTCTTCTATATAGCCAAGCAAATCTGACTTTAATATTTTTTTAAATTAATAGTATTATATCATTTTAACAAGGTAATTTTTATCACTCAAACCATCCTTTTTATCTTTGTTTATAAAAGATATCTGGAATGTTTACTCAGTAGTATTGATGGCTATTTCTAGATGGTGGAATCTGGAGTGGGTCCTAAAAGTTTAATTTGCATTTTTAAAAATACTCTGCCTTGTTCGAATTTTTTGTAATTACATGGCTTAACACAAAGAATAAACTTAAATAAGGTAGAGAAAATCCATTTCTTTTTCTTACTTGAACTATACTAGGCATTTCCCAGTTTCCCTTTCAGTTAGATGTGGCCATTCGACTGGACTCTAGCCAAATGCAATCTGAAAGAAAAACACTGTACGTCCACTCTCAGTCTGGTTCTTAAGAGCCCCAACTATTTAGTGTCCGTGTTTCTTCCTCTTCCAGAGATTAATGCAAATGAGCATGGAAGCTACAGACAACACTGAAAAGAAGGCGATGAAAAGTACCTACGTTCCTGTTTCATGGCTTGAAAGAAAGCTACCTGTCAAGAAACAACACCTGTTCTGGACTTAGCTGTGAATAAAAAATACTGTATTAAACCACACACAATCTGAGTATTGTTATGTGTTGGGAGACAATGCTATGTCTCTACTATTTCTGCATGTCTTATGAGTGAGGTCATGACTTGGCCATGGTTCTGGACTATCACAGTGTCTGCCTCAAGTGCAAAGGGCAGCCCATTACAAAAGATTCAGGTGCCCTAAACTCAGGGTTTCTCTACTGCAATGCAACAGACTGTATATGCAGATGCCATGTGACCTTCTCTGGTTGGCCTACGAAAACTGGGTCTTGGGAATTGGTGCAAAAATACTGATACTCTGGATACTGTTATTCTGTAAGTAGTACACTATCCTTCATCTCTAACTCAGAATTCTGTTTCCAAACTAGTTACCACATACACAGAGTGAAATCATAGACTGCTTTCATAATTCCTGACAGTTCGGTGATGAGAACATGATGCCGTTAGAAATGTGGCATATTGCAAAGGAAAGAGAAGGGCCTTCCACGCCAATTACTGGGATTTGAGGGAAGTCTATGGGAATGGGTAACAAACACAGTGAGTCCATCTTATGGTCGATTTGGCAGTAAGAGGTCCTTCGTCTTACTGCCTGACATTGTGGAAGCCCTGAGGAGGCGGTGGCAGGCTGAGTGCTGCAAAACACAGCAGGTCCTCGAATAATGCTGTTTCATTCAATGTTGTTTCGTTATAACATCGATGAGATGCTATATGAATTTAATGCATTTATATCAATTAGCCTATTATTGTAAAAACTGTTTTCATTACACACTGTTTTACTTAAAGTCACAAAACCTATAGACAGCGTTAGGTAAGTAATTACTGTACACTCAAAGAGGGCTGCCTGCCCAAAGGATGTTATGGTGATGGCTAAACCTCCTCCATGGAGGACTTCCCACTAATCTGGCATTTGGCTTCAGTTCCACCCCACAATAACAACAACCAGTACAAGGATTCATCTTCAATGGACAGAAGGTTACACGCCTTTTCAGATAAATTACAAAGATGCTCATCTATAATGAACATGAAAGGAGGGAAACTAAAAGCAACCACTACGGACATAAATCAGGTAAATCTAAGAACTCTGGTTTGCTTGGGAAATGAGAAGGCGGGGCATACACGGCATGTGAATGAAGAATGGCAACAGCTCAGCTGTCTTACTGTTCAACACCAGCCGTCTATACTGCCAACCTCAAATTCATTTGGAGATGATAGTAAAAGATGTCAGCAGAAGTTTTTTTGTTTGTTTGTTTTTTACAGTGGCTCCTGGTTATTATATGGCAGCTTTGGTCCTCACGGGGATATTTCCCAGAGACAGACCAACTCCCATAGGAAATTACAGTGGAGACCCTAAGACGTAGGCTCTTAATGCCCCAGACTGGGTTTGCAATACTAATAAAAGCATTTACAGTGTGATAATGGTGATCCACGGTAAAATGAGAAATCTAGATGAATTCTCACAATCACCACTGCCACCCTGAAAACTTCTCCCAGCCCTTAAGAAACTACCACCTCATTGAAACTGGGTGAAAATTTGAGACATTATCTGAGTAATGGAGTTAGCAGATGTCCCAGATTAAGGAAAGGTCTCCAAAACAGGTCTCCTCTCTGTGAGCCAAGATTCAATCAGCCAGAGATGCAAACTGACTCCTGAGCCAAGTAGTTCTCAGGGCTGAAATAAATGGTGTCACCCAAAAGGACGTCAAAATATAGAGTATTATGAGTGCTGAAAACATGGAAAATTTGGCTGACCCAAAAGCAGCCAAACTGAAAGTAAATGCAAAAGCATATTTAATGGTGTAGAGCCATTCTTTGCTCCCACAGTCCTCAACTTCCTCAGCCTCCTCACCCTGCAGGGCCACCTCGCTTGCTTTAAGAAAAATGACTGGAGATAGGGATGAGGATTCCTTGACACTGGGGAGGAATCGATCAATGGTATGCACCTAATGGTATGCACCTATCAAGTATGCTGAAGAATCTACAGAGAGGAGAGACACAAATTTGTAAGACTCTGTAACGATGAGATACCCCTACCTGGATCCAAGGAAGAAAAAAGCACCAGGAAGCAGTGCACAGATTTACAGTGGAGTAAGAAAGCAAACATGACTTTTTAGGCCAGGTATTTCAGCGAGTAACTGTAGTGTTGTTATTGCTTAAACATCTTAAGGTACAGCAGCAATTGATGTGCTATAGTCAGCAAACTATAGCACCCAAGCTAACAATAATTTTCAAATATTTAAAGAATCGTAAAAAAAATAAAGGAAGAATATTTGACAGAGTGTGTATGAGGTCTGCAAAGACTAAAAGATTAATTATCTGGTTCTTTACAGAAAAGATTTGCAAAACCCTGTGTGGTATGCTTATCATTACTAAACCCGTAAGTGCCAAAGGGTATTCTACCAATCAGGAGGTCCTAATGGAACATACAAATTGCTCCCCAAATCACTTCCTTTTCCTTGGTGGTCCAAAAGAAACGGAAGAGAATTACAGAAGTTCAAAGAGAAACCACAACCTTGATTAAGAACTTAAAAGTACCAGGAATAGTAAGAGATGCAATATCTAAACGCAAAAGCCCTGTAAGGGCAGTGAAGAGAGGTTAACAGAAGTTAGAGGCTTATAGTGAATTATTATTAACTGAGTTTAGTTGTAGCCACAGCAATTACAGACTAATTCCATCATACAGACTGATGGCACTTAGTAGATAGTCCTGGACACTACCAATGCCTTCTTTGCCATACCAATCACACCTAAGGATCCATGTCAGTTCGTATCTATGTGGCAAGGCCTGCAATCATACAAGTTCTTAATGCTTCCCCAGGGGAATCTCAATTCTCTTGCTATGTTGTCATTGGATGGCAAGTCACGATTTCGCACAAGTGTCTCTCAGCTGATTTCTAGGTAAGTCAGTAGCATCAGTCTCAACAGCTCTCACTCAAATATGCTCACACCTCTCCCAGCAGGGCTGGCTGAAAACCCCCAAAGAAATCAGGGAACTATGTGAGGTGATTTACAATGTTGAATCTCTCGCTTCAGACCCCCACCATCAAAAAGGAGACTGAGCATCTTATTGACCTTCTCAGATATCAGAGGTTCTATGTGACCCATGCTGGCATTCCCCTTGGTCTTTGTATCAGCTAATTAACAATAACTGACTTAATGCTCATTACAACTTCTGTCTGCCTGATTAACAAGTATATCCATTTTCAATATTTAATACTAAACCTTCTCCTAAAAATTAGAATTTCTCTCAAATCAGTTAATTACCCAAAAGTTGTCAACAATACTGTCTTTATTCCATTACCCCCACACTTCAAACTCTGGGTTCGGGAAAAAAAATGTAAGCATTTCCCATGGTTTCGCTGTATTCAAGAAACCATATTAGCCATCATGGGAAGAACAGTAAAGTACAAAAGACAGTGATAACTTTGAGATACAACAGAGCCTGGCATCAGACATATACTAATGACAACTACTAGTAGTATAAAACTAAAATGAAAAAAAAAAAAAGAACATCATGTAAAAGGTATCCAAAGCAAGAGATACAGTGTGAGTCATATAAGACAAAGGAAGTCTAGTTTCATTATAAAGCCAAAACTAAGTACTGGATTTGAAATGAGATGGAAGAAAGGAAAGAGAAAACTGAAGACACTAATGATCAAGAAGATCATTAGTTGACAGAGTAACTGGAGTAAACAGTAATGTGTATTTTTTTGTTTGTTTAAAAAACAACAACAACAACAAAGCTTTGTCTATGGTCATGCTACCCTGAATGAACCCGATCCCGTCTGATCTCAGAAGCTAAGCAGGGAGGGGCCTGGTTAGTAATTGGATGGGAGATCACCCTAGGAAGACCAGGTGCTGTAGGTGTAAAAAATACTAAAAAAATAAAATAAGGGATTATAAGCTGACAAGGTCCTTGCAGTCTGTGAGGTCAACCAAGGGTTCCCTCAGGGGGTGGAAAAAAAATAGGAAAACAAAGCGTGTTTGGAGGCAACAAGTAGAATATGATTCAAACAAATTGTTTTTCCCTTTCGTTACGTCTAATATGCCAATACCTCAGTCCACGTAAAGTCTCATCACTTAAGTCTATCTGACAACTTTTCTGGTCTTTACTATCAATACAATCTTATTTTGCAAGCTTTTGAAATATTAATAATTTCATTATTTGAAACCAATATACATCTTGCCTGACCCATCTCAAATTCTAAATTCACATTTCTAATTGACTTTAAATGTTTCCCATTCCATCATACCTTAAATCCTATGTAACTAAAATCAAACTCATCCGCCCCTCCTTTTTATAATGTTCACAAGCCAGCTTTTCATGAGTCCCTACTTGTACTTATGGTACCATGTTCCTAGTAACGACAGCCTATAACCATCCGTCACATCTACAATGCACCTTTTGTCCCTTGCCTACCACTACCCACCAGATCCCAGGCCGTCTTTCCACTGGCACCTTCATTTTATTCCATCAGCACCTTGAATATCATTTCCCATATTCTTCCATGCCTTTAACTACTAAACTCAATCCAGACTTCATTATTTCTAATCTGATTCAGGCTAACAAGCTTAAGCAGCACAGTATCATGGTTAAAAGCATAGACTCAATAGCCAGATTACATGGGTTCACATTCAGCTCTATTTTACTAACTATATTAGTTTGTGCAAGCTGTTAAACTTCTATGTCACAGTTTTCACATATGTAAAAAGAAAAATAATATTAGCACCTATCTTAAAAGTTTTCGATTGAAAATTATATGGGTTATTATTATGTAAAGTACTTGGCACAGTGTCTAACACCTAGTAACTACTATACACATTAATTATTATTGCTTAGTTGTCATTGTGGCTGTTGTCATCATTCTACAAACTGATCTGTTTCAGTTACCCATTAACAAAATATTTATCTATTTATCTATTTATTTATTTATTTGGCACATAAGCGCTGACAATGCAAAGGTGAATAAACTTTAAAAGGCAAATAAGACTTACAAAGAGAACCTCATTTTTTTAAATGAGGAAACAAATACATAAAACAGATAAAGGCTATAAACAAAATTATCAGTCATCACAGTCATTCTCAAATTCTGTCACCTCATATGCTAGGTGAATAATCTTCCACGTACCATTATTAAATGCCAACTCTTCTTATAGGAATTGTCATAAATGGCCCCAATCCTGTATTATGCTTATCCCTATTTCCTTGTCTCACCCTTTCAACAAACTGAACCTTCTCTGTGTTTAAAATATTCTGAACTTTCTAATTTTTGGACTCTGAAAATATTGTTCATGTTATTGAAAACACTTTCCCCTCATAACTCCTTAAGAAAAACCACTGACAACATTCAGGACTTTTCTTAAATGCCATTTTAACCATGTAGCATCTCCTAGTGCCTCATAGGAAGCTTCTACCAAATTTCCACAAGCACTTTATTTTCTTCTCACTGGTCCTATCTCACTTTGATTTACTGGTATATTTATTTTATCCATTCGGCCTAACCTAAGCTAGTAATACTCAACTTCAGAAACCACTATGACCGTATACTTTTTAAAAAATCAGTTGGGGTTATATGTGACAATGTTTTAAAAAAAAAATAGGCCTATACAAGAATTTAGTCATATTAGGTAACTATTCTCTAAGTAGATTCAGCTAATAAGTCAATTAACAATAAATTATTATTACAGCCATAATTTTTTAATCACAAAAACTTTCCAGCCTGTTACCTGAATGAGTTAGTATAAAATAATTCCTTATGTATTATTGGTTGACCTAAAACTTATTAGTGCCCATATTTGAGAGTAATGCACTCCATAGTAAAGTACACAGTTAAACAAAATGAGAAATTAAATAAATTTTATAATTTAAACACAAGTAACCCTAATGTTTATCCAGAAAACTGCAAACATGAACAACTAGGCTCTCATTATTTTCTACAGCCATGCTGTCCAATATGGCATATACCTACCACAGGTGGCTATTAGAAGCGGCTAGTGGCTTCTGTATTAAAAAACACACTTACAGATCATTTCCATCATTTCAGAAAGTTTTATTGGACAGTGTAGTCTAGAACTTCACAACAGACCAATAAAAATTTATATCTGAATATCCTCTCACTTCTCCTCTAATATAACTATCAGACAATAACCAGTACACAGTTTATCTGACAATAATCAGTCCCAAGTAGATAAACAAAAAAAGCCAAACACCAAGTAACATAATAATGAAAGTACAAAACTATGACAGAGAAAAAAATTATCAAGAATTTAGAGAAACTGGAACCTTAGTTGGTGGTTGAAACTGTAAAATGGTATAGCCACTATGAAAAAAAATACAGCAGTTCTTCAAAAAATTAAACAAAGAATGACCATGTGATTTAGCACTCCCCTCCTGGGTGCATATCCAAAAGAAGTGAAAGCAGGGTCTTGAAGAGATATTTGTACACCCATATTCATAGCAACATTATTCACAACAGCTAAAGAGTAAAAGAAACCCAACTGTCCATCAACAGATAAATGAATAAAGCAAAATGTGGTACATATATGCAAAAGATTATTCAACTTTGAAAGGAAAGAAACTCTGACATACGACAGAACATGGATGAACCTTGTGGAAAATATGCTAAGTGAAATATGTCAGTCACAAAAAGACAAATACACCCATCCCTCGATTTATGCAGATTGTCAGTTCCACGCATCTTTTTTTTGATGCAGAAGAAAACCACATAAAAAGAGTCCACCAGTACAAAAAAAAAAAATACTAAATAGGCAATATAAGTCATAAAAATGTTTATTTCACATATTTGACAAAAAAATGTTCATGAAAATTCAGAAAAACCAAAACAAATTTTATTCACAATCGGCATTTGTACCATAATCTAAAGCAATCAATCTTCTCTTTTTAATTGGCACAAAGTAATTACTACCTTATTCACTCAAAATATTTGGAAGTATAACTTGAGTTTCTTATTTATGTTTCTGTTTAAAATCTTTTTCAAAATTTAAAGCTCACTGTATGTTTGGTTCACTATCTAGAATTGTAGCTTCCAGTTTCTTGGACAATTGAAAAGTTTTAATATTCTCTGCAGTGAATGAAACTGGTTCAAGGTCACTGCCGTATTCATTGGCAGAATGGGCTTCAGATATTAAGTAAATTAATTCATTATCAGTTAATTTGTTGATCAATCAGTAATTCGTTAATATCATCTACATTCAAATTGCCAAAGCCTTCTTCTTGAAATGTATTTAGTAAATTAATAATGCTAGTTAACCCCTCTTCAATTGTTGGAACCATATTCCCTGGTACAACTGCTTCTGGCCATGCTGCTTTCCAGCAAGCATTTAAAGCTGATGGCTTTATATCACTCAAAGCTAAAGATATATTCTTTTTTTTTTTTTTAACTTTTTTAAAAATTAAGTTTATTGGGGTAACATTGCTTAATTATGTAATTTTCAGGTATACAATATAATTTGACATCTATAATTTCTACTGTGTGATTACCACCCAGAGTCCAGTTTCCTTCAGCTACCATATATTTGAGGGTGCTCCCTCTACCCTCCTATATTTGATCCCATTTACCCCAACTACCTCTCCCCTTCTCCCCTACTCCCTACCCTCTGGTAACCACTAGTCCATTGGCCATGTCCCTGAGGCTCTGTTTGTCCTATTCATTTGTTGTAAAGCAATATTCCTGATACAACTTAAAATTGTGTATTTACTATAGGCTTCTGTAATTGTGATTCATTAAGTTTATTAAAAATATCATTAAAACTCCATTTAATATAATTCATCTTAAAGGTGGAAACAATGCCTTGATCTAGTGGCTGGATTAAAGAAGTTGTATTTAGTAGCAAATACACAACTTTTATATTTGGATGACCATGTGCATTATCTAAAAGTAAAACTACTTTAAAGGCAAAATATTTTTCCTTCATATAATTTTCAGCTTCTACAGCAAAACATTTGTAAAACCAATCCTAAAAAACACCCATGCTTTTTTATTTGCCATCCAATGAACAGGAAGATCATTAATAATTGTGTTAGCAAGTATTAGTTCTTTGTGTGTTGCTGAGTTAAGCTACCTTTTTTCTTTTATAGAAAAAAGTTTTTGGATTTATTTTTAATTATTTTTTTGTGTGACATTGGTTAATGAAATCCAGTTAAGTTTCAGGTATACAATTTAACAGTAAGGCATATATATATTGCATTGTGTGTTTCCCTCCCAGTTAGATTTCTTTCTGTCACCACATATTTGATCGCTTTGACCTCATCTACCTCCCTTCTCTCCCCTACCCCCTATTCTCTGATAACTACTTGTCTATTGTCCATGTCCATGAGTATCTGTTTGTCCTGTTCATTTCTTGCTTCTAGGTTTATATCCCACATATAAATGATATCATGTGGTTTTCAACTTTTTCAGTCTGGTTTATTTCGCTTAGCACAATTATCTCGAGGACCATCCATGTTGTCGCATATGGCAGTTTTTCATCTCTTCTTATGGCCGAGTAATATTCCATTGTATATATGTACCACAGCTTCTTCAGCTAGTCATTATAGGACACTTGGGTTGCTTCCATGTCCTGGCCACCGTGAATAATGCAGCTATGAACATCGGTGTGCAAGTATCTTTTCAGGTATATGCTTTCAAGTCTCTGAGGTAAATACCCAGTAGAGGGATTGCCGGATCATATAGTAGATCAATTCTTAGTTTTTTGAGGAACCTCCATACAGCTTTCTATAGTGGCTGTACCAATTTGCAGTCCCACCAGCGGTGTATGAGGGTTCCTTTTTCTCCACATCCTCTCCAGCATCTGTTATTACTTGTCCTGTCAATAACAGCTATTCTAACAGGTGTGAGATGGTATCTCATTGTGGTTTTGATTTGCATTTCCCTAATAGCTAGTAATATTGAGCATCTTTTCATATATTTGGCCATTTGTATGTCTTTTTGGGAGAAGTATCCATTCAGGTCCTCTGCTCAATTTCTGATTGGATTTTTTGTCTTTTGTTGTTATTGTTATTGAATTGTATGAGTTCTTTGTATATTTTGGAGATGAGGCCCTTATCGGAGGTGTTGCTTAAAAATATATTTTCCCATTTGGATGGCTATCTATTTACCTTGGTGACAGTTTCTTTTGCTGAGCAGAAGCTTTTTAGTTTGATATAGTCCCATTCATTTATTTTTGCTTTTACTCCCCTTGAAGCTATTATTTTTTAGAAAGAGTAATTGCCAATAGTGGAAATGAAAAATAAAAAAACATGTAAAATGAGATCACGTAAATGGAAATCATGTATAAAAAGTCCACATAAACGGGGGGAATATTTACCACATATAAAATAACTCATGTAAAAAAAAAATGCCACGTAAATCAAGGGACAGGTGTACTGTATCATTCCATTTATGAGGAATCTAGTAGTCAAATTCCTAGAAACAGATAGTGGAATGGTAGGTGCCAGGGGTTGGGGGAAGGGGTAAATGGGGAGTTGCTATTTAATGGCTACAGGGTTTGGGTTTTGCAAGAAGAAAAGAATTCTGCAGATGGATGGTGGTGATGGGTGCACAATAATATGAATGTATTTAATGCCACTGAACTGTACACTTACAAGTGTGTAAGATAATTTCTGTTATATGTGTATTTTACCATAGTAAAAATGTAGGGGGAAAAAATACTATAGAGAGAACCTTGGGACCCATATCATTATCATCTTCATAAGAAAACTAAAACAAGCGCAGAGGAGTGTTAGTGCATGGAGACCTATCTCAAATTGTTTAATAATATACTCTGTCTATATACCACATACTTTTCTTCATCCATTCCCCCACTTAACTGAAATCCTACAACTAAAAGTTTGAGATTGCTTTGTTTCTGTTATTGCCCATTTTTAAAGTGGGGGGGACAGAAAAAATCACTTGCTTTTCAAATAGTTGTTATGACAGGATTTGGTAACAGTGGCCTTTGAAGTGGGGAGAAGAGGTTGAGGGGCTCAAGAAAACAGAAGAGATGGGAGCACCTGATACTGCAAGGGTTAGGCAGGGAGGGCAGTCAGAGGAGCGAGCCTCAGTCAATCTTTTTCTTCCTACCCTGCAAATCTGGGAAGTGCACCACGGGCCTCGGCAGTTGCAGAGTTTGGGAGACTGCTGTGAGGTTTGTTGGGCACACTAGAAAAAGCACGTTCCATCCAAAGCCAAGCCACTGCGCACCATGTTCTGGGCTTTTCTTAATACAGTACTCCTGCCCTTTATCTGCGATTTTATTATGATTTCAGTTTCCCAAGGCTAACCACAGTCCAAAAATATAAAGTAGAAAATTCCCCTCCCCCTCAAAAAAAATAATGAAATCTCACTCCATCCTGCTGTCCCACCCAGAAAATATGAATCAACTCTTTGTAGAGGGTCTGCACACTGTATATGCTCCCGCCCATCAGTCATATAGTACCTGTCGAGGTTAACATATTGACTATCAAGGTATCGCAGTACTTATGTTCAAGTAAGTAACCCTTATGTTACTTAATAATGGCCCCAACCCACAAGAGTAGTGATGTTGGCTATTTCAATTAGCTTTTCCTCACCCTTTACACTGAAATTACCCCTCAAAAACTTCTTTAGCATTAAATCTGTATAAGTTGACATAAGCAGAGCCATTTCAAAATGGAGTAAGAGCTGCCATCCCAAAGGAGCCAAATGTCGTCTGTGTCTTATGAACTACTTGACCTGAGCCAGACCTTTGGACTTGGCCAAATCAACACTGTCTTACAAACCACTGTTTCTAAAGCCAGCAGAAAAGCAGATATCCTGACCACAAGGACTGATGAGTATGGACTCTATCTGAAGAGAGAATTAGTAACCAATCATGTATAGCTAAAGAGTAACTTGGCTTATTAGCACCAAGAGGAATTTCTTTCCTCTAGTCTTGTCATTACTCCTTTCCTTTACTCACAAAAACCTTTTCCCCTCATGGCACACAATGCCTTGGCTTAGCAGGATGGAGCCTGCTTTTTCTAGTGGGCCCAACATACCTCACCAGCAGTCTCCCAAATTCTGCAACTGTCAAGGTTCACAATGCACTTCCCAGGTTTGAGGGTAGGAAGAAGATTTTGACTGAGGCTGGCTCTTCTGACTGCCCTCCCTGCCCAACCCTATAACTGAGCCACTATTTGGGTTTCTGCCTAAATCTGTGCTCCAAACTTCAATTTTTGACCTCTTTCCCTCTTCTCCACCCCCCCAATATGCTTTTTGCCTCTCATTTTTGATTTTTAATTTCCAGTTGACAAATCCAAAAGACATGCATTTACCCTTCTATAGTTTCATCTTTCATATGCATCTAACACTGCTGAGTACTGACTCTCCTTACTGAAATATTCACTTCTCCTAGACTGCAAAATACCAGTCTCTCCCAATTTCCCCCTGTATCTCCTACTTTTGACTTCCTCTGTAGGTTCTCCTCTTCCCCATTACTGACGAAGAAAGGGAGAAAAGGAGGAAAGCCCTAATTTACAGCAGAATGCCAACTAATGGATATAGAAAGAATGATGGAATTAGAAAATCACGTTGTATCAAATACTATTTCGGGTAGAATCTTCAATGAATGCTAAGACTTATAAGTGGAAATGTGTTAAGGAACAGTATATTTGCCCAATTCTCAGGGTGTGGTAGTTCCCGATATTTGCCCATAGGTAGTAGTATCCATACTGAACAGGCTGCACTATATAACCAATAGAATATTTCAAAAACGATGGTATAGTTAAAATGGCAAATGATATTTTACATATATTTTACCACCAAAAAAGTTTAGGGGGAAAAAAAGCATTCAACTAGGGAAAAAAAGAACATGTGACATCTGAAATTAGAGTCACAAAAAATATTGCAGCTTTCACCTTGTTCTCTCTCTCTAAGAGTACTCACCTTGGGAAAAGGTAGGTGCCATGTCACAAGGACACTCAAGCAGCCCTTGGAAAGGTCCGTGCAGAAAGAAACTGAGGTTCTTGCTCAGCCACCACCATCTCGACAGCTATGTGAATAAGCCATCTTGGAAACATATTCTCAGGTCTTACTTACGTCCTCAATGACTATAGTCCAGCCAACATCTTAACTGCAATCTGATGAGAAACCAGAGCTACAAACACCCAGCTAAATCCAAATTCCTGACCTATAGAAACTATGAATCAAAAATATTTACTATAGTGTTAAGCCCCTAAATTTTAGGGTAATTTGTTATGCTGACAATAATAGATAACAGATACAGATTTTGTTTTGAGAAGTAGGATGCTACTGTAACAACAACAACGAAAGTTATAATGAGGAAGTTGCTTAGAATTAAGCAGTGGGCGGAAGCTGGAAGGACTTTCAGAATATGACTGAAAACCTACTTAGCACTGAAGAGACTGTTACTCGAAACCTTATGGCCTTTCAGGAGGCTGCTATGAAATCATAAAAGAAAACTGAAAAAAAATCATTGACAATTAGAGGAAAGGGGGTTCTTATGTAACTGAAAGTTTAGTATTATTGTTGCTTATGATGACACAAAAAATAGAAAATATATTTAATGAACTACATGATTTAACTAAAGAGATTTTCTAGGTAATATGTTGAAGGTACAGTCTGATTTTTTGCTATTTATAGTATAAAGCAGGAATACAGATAAACGAATTAGAACTATTGACAAAAAGGAACCAAGACTTGCTGGTTTTTAGAATTCCTAGTCTCTCCAGAGATCAAACAACGCTAACAGTAAGGAGTGTTTTCAGGAGAAGGTAAGAGCTAGGCCACTGTCAGAAACCACTCACTGTACAAAGAGTAAAACAAAGGTGTGGCTGTCAGACCCATTGTTTAGAACTAAGACAAAGACTCAGAGAACCTGAAACAGGGGTTCAGAGATGTCAAGGCCACGAAAGACATGAATGAGGAAGAAATCCAGACCAGGAACAACTGAAGAGACAGGACAACGACTAAATGCAAAGTGTAATCCTGGGTTGGATCTTGAACCAGTAAAAAGGTTCCCTCCCCCCTTTTAGTATGGAGGACATTAGTGGGTGAGATTTGAATATGATCTGTATATCAGCTAATAATTCTGTAACAATTTTAATTTACTGATTTTGATAACTGTAAAAATGTAGGGTTTTAAGCATATTTATTAAAACTACACACTAAAGTACTTAGGCTAAAGGGCCTAATATTTTACTTTACTTTCTAATGGTTTAGAAAAGATGGGGAAAAGAAGGTAAAGAGAGATGGAAAGACAGCAAGGGGGTAGAGAAGACATGATAAATTACCTAACATGACAAAATGTTAACATTTTGGGAATCTAGTTGAACAGTACAGAAAAACAATGTGCAGTATTTTGTAACTTTTCTCCAAGTCTAAAATTATTGCAAAATCAAAAGTTAAAAATTTAAATCTCTCTGGCTGGCTGCCCCAATGAAGGTTAAAACTAGCATTACTTATAAAACTCCTCATGAACTGGTCCCTTCTTAAGTAAATAGTCTCATCTCATGTCACTCTTCAGCCCCACCAAACATACACCCCAGACATTCTAAATTGTTCCTAAAAAGCCCTGCTGTCTCTTCATTCTATGCTCATGTAAAGGCTTAAAGCTTTAACTTGAGTGGAAGATTTCCAAAAGCAAAGTACACAAAAAAGGGAAGAGGATGACAGGTAACTCTCAATGCTATCAACTTTTTAAAAGATACAGCGAAGTAATGACAACTCTGTGACTGAGAGTTTTATTCCGCTGAGGGCCACAGAAGTAGCCCAGTTCTCTTCTAAGAGATGAGTAGTCCTAAACAAAAGGGAATTCCAGTTGATCCTGAGGTTCACAAAACACTAACGAAAAAGCCTATCTCCCACAAACCCCCCGCCATACCTTAAGAGTGTTCATATTGGCAAGAGCTCTCTATCTGTTGCCAGATATAAATAACAGAATAGAACTAAGGGCAAGTGAGGGGGCTCGGAGAAGGGGGAGGGAACAAACCCCTCTAGTTGTACTAGTGGACAGATGGATTCCTGGCACACCTAAATGAAACTGAATGCTTTTCCATATAACATTGTCACTAATGGTGACTCAGCCCATGCAAAGTATTACAAGCATAGCACTATGCTTTTGATACATTATGGATTCATTAGTACTGATGAGCGGGAAGAGAATGAGTCTAAGGATCAAATGAATTGGCACAAGAGTACCTCAATTCAATAAAATAACCAATGATTTCTAAATAAATGATGTAAACTTAGCCTTTAGAAAAAAATCCTTTCTGAGCTGGGAGCCTCTCAATACAATCACATGTTTACACATATGACACACCTCTGCATTTCCTAACCCTTTCCCTAACATCTCACTCTACGGCAGTGCTTCTGTAAACAAACATAAGAACGCTAGGCTTAAAAGAAAATTCTATTATACAATGAACATTAACAGTAATAGTTTTAGAAGATAACCTTCTTTAATAATTTATGATTCAAACTGTTTTCATTGAATTAAACTTCTGTACATACATAGCTTGACATGTACTTCAAACGTACTTTGGTTCTTTAAAAATATGTCAATTTCTCCACTTTTATAAAACGGTCCCTTATTCAAATTCATATTTCACCATTAACTTTTCTTCTCTTCTTGCTGGCATTTTGCAGTTAATATCTAACCAATATTATATATCTTAGGCCACAAAGAAATGCTCTGATTTTGATAATTGTACTGTAAAAATGTAAATTATTGATTTAATTTTTAAATAAGTGATTTGGATAGCACAGTATTTGGCATTAAATATTCCTTATCATCACTTACTTATGGTTTAAATGCTATTTGCAAATATGTGCCAGAATGAAGACAGATAAAAGAATTCAGAAGGAAAGTCCCTCTAACATCTTATGAACAACATGACCAAAATTTAGCTCATAATATACTGTAGTTTAAAATACTAAAATCTAAATAAATTATGAACGCCATATTTCAATGCAACATTTATAACATAAGTATATTTTGGAGACAACCATTCTGGATATTAAAATATTAAAAGAGAAAAGGAAGGACGGAGAGAAAAATAAACTATAACACCCAGTCTTTTCCCAGTCTTTTCAGCTATACTTTCACTTAACATCATACCATGATTAAAAAATCCCTTCCCAAATGTTACCATGGCAAGCAAACAAGTCTAACAGTAACAATGAATTTAGAGTATGTTTACCTCACAGCCTTTACACATCATCAGAAAATCTTAATTACAAAAAATACACAAATGGATTTTAAGTTTGATAACAAAATCAAGTTGCATGAAACTTATGTATGCTAAAAGTAAAAATCAAATAGTATTTACACACTAATGAAAATGCCGATTGCTAAAATTTAAAGCTAAATAAATTGAACCTAATACAATTTTTTAATCTAGTATTCAGCAAGAGTGAAAAAACTCTAAAACTCCAATTCATTCTTAGGTAAAAAAATTAAAGTTATCAGCACTGTTTATTTATAAAACATCATACTACATTTAATAATTGTCCTTTAAAAATAATATGATGGGCATATATTAAGATAAATATGATAATACAGTAAACAGTCTTTAAACAAGAAATGACTATAAGAAGACCATCATTGGTAAGACTACCCTCTTTACAATTTATAATGAGCCTACCTAAGACTCCTTTGGTTCGTAGATTAAAAAGCTTAAATAAAATCTCACAGTGCTTCTTACTAAAAGCACTAATTAAACCAAATCTGCCATTCTTGAATCAGCAATCCAAATAATAGACGCACAACAAAACCCTACAACTGTCATCATCACAAAACCACCTCAATTAAAGAAACCAAAATAAATACGTATACTTGCTGCCTAAGATCCACAAAAAAATTATATAATTCTAACCAGTGCTCTAAAGGTGAATATACAGTTCTAATTATTATTTTACATAATTGACAAATTAATCTCAAAATTAAAAACTTAAGCTTTTAAAATGTTTACCTTGAAAAAAAGTCACAAACATAAATTCAAAAAATTTGTTTTTAATAACTCTGGTATTTCAATCACCTTCCCAAATCCTAAGTATTTATAAAACGAAAATGTTAGGTAGTTTAGTTTTTAACACAATCTGTAGAAATATTTTACAAACTGGTTTATATAAACTGTTTATATAAACTGTTATATAAAAAGAATATAAAATATTTTCTAATTGGAAATGTACTTTGTATCCTCACTTTGTTTAAAAGCAATTCACTCTTTTTTACATTGGCAATATGTCCTATGAATGTTTCCACAGTACTTACTATTAGTTTCCTAAAAATTACTCATTTTTAAAATAAGTAAAAATGTAAGCAGAAAACAGGTAAGTCAGAAGATGAAAGATTAGTATTAGGCAAGCTTTTAGTGTTTTAATTAAAAGACAAAATACTCTCAAACAAATGGTATGATATTTGGCAATTAAAAAAATAATAACCCATTAGCACTATTTGGAGAAAAAAAAACAGTCAAGAATATATAGTAATTCCAAGTTGTTCTATTATAAAGAAAAAAAATTGACGAGATTTTTACTTACATGTGAAATAATCAGTTAATAATATATAGCAACAAACTATTACTGCTGAAGTCACCTAAAGATTTCACAAGATGACCACAGTAACACATGCAAGAAATCTCTCATGTTTTCAATCAAGTTGTATTTCAAATTTTCAGTTGAAATGGGTACAACCATAGTCACAATATGGCATTATTTTAGACCTACTATTTGACTTAACACTCTTATTAGTCAAAATGTTTCAGTATTTCAAGGTCTCCATTGAGCTATCAAGAACTTAATTTTATCTAAAAAAAGGGGGAAAAATCTATTAAGTCGATGTGCTACGTATTTAGCAACAACAAATCCACTTACTTTTTTCTCTTTCTCATGATGTTTATCCTGAGAGTGAGAGGAAGAATCACTTAAACTTTGATCATATGACCTATTAGATCCCCGTTTGCTCTTTTTCTAAAAAAGAAAATATATATACATATATGTATATGTATATAAAACTTTTTAAATCATCTTTTTGTTAGGCTTAAACCAATTCAAGAATGAAGTACTTTAAAATGTCTACTGAAGTTAAAAAACCCCTCACTATTTTAAACTATATAATACATTTGAGACACCATCCATACATTGTCTATTGCATTATAAAGAAAAAGCTAACCCTAAAATTTAACATTAATGCCATATTTTCATACATTTATTGAAATGTGTGAAGACAGACTATATTTCCAAACAAGCAGTAGCTTATTTGTCACTTTATCACAAAACCATCCATTAAAGAAATCAACTATAATTTTCAATGGCTGGTTTAAAAAAGAAGTTTCAACCAAAATAGAGACTGCCATATTAAAAAAGAATGCCAAGACTAGAAGAAAAGAAAAGAAAATATTTAAAGAGTTACTTTATGCTACTAGGAAAAGCAAGAAGCCTTTAAATCTCATACAGTATTAAGGCATAGTTTTTAAAAACTTGTTTCTGCAGGTAAGAAAAAAATTAAAGGAAATGTCAGTATTAGACCCATGCAATTTTCAAAGCATTATTAAAAGTATTACACATTTAAAATACTTACACAATTTCATAATAAAGTATGATGGTGACAGTTACTTGAGGTGTTTAAACCTTGGTGGTACCATAACTAATTAATTTGAACGAGACAAAAATGACTATAAAAGACACTCAAACTCATGTAAATGTTGAGCTTATACAATCTTATTAAATTACTAAAAAGACTTTTTTCCCCAACTAGCAAATGGGAGAACAGCATGGCAAAAACTAGCAATGAGAAAATTCTATTTACATAAACTTCAAAAAATCCATTTTCATTATTCCTATAGTTTATCTATATCATTTAGAAAATAAAAATGTCAATATGCTTTGAACATCTAAGAATCAAATTTTTCAATTTTACTATCTCAAACTTTCTCTTAAAACACTTCAATAATATTCATTATGCCATTAAAGGAAATCGTCTTCAATATCAAACTATATATAAGTATTTTATATGCATGAATCAGAATATTAGAGTTATAGGCTGTTCATTTCAAGAGAAAGTGGCCCCTAATGATATTATTTTTAAAAAATGAAAGAAGAAATGAAAAGACGAAGGGAGCAAGGGCGAGCCCAATCCACAAGAAAAAGTTAACAAAAAATTTAAAAATAATTTTTTTAAAAGACACTAAAGAAAAACGAAGAAGCCTTAAACTTACAGCATACAAATCTAATTGTTATCAATGACACCTGAGAAACACACATGGGACATTAAAGAAATATAGCTCCTTTGAGGAATACAGACACAAAATATGTAACAGCTAATCAAATATTACTAACTCAATCACTCATGCTGCTATGTAACAGTAAAGACTGACCAAATCTAAAATATTTCTGAAATTATATTTAAATATCTTTTTATCTAAATCTTTAAATTAAATAATTGCCCTGTTTCAGTTTTACTATCTCCTAGTAAATAAAAATGAAATAAATAATAATAATAAAGCAAAAAGATGAGAAACAAATGATAATCACAAAATATATAATCAAATGTCAAAAATCAAATTAGCTAAAAGTAATGTTGAATTACAAAGTTCCTTAAACATTTGTTTTCCCTACAAAATATATACCAATATTTACTATTAACTATTAAGCCATATTCTAAATTAGTAATTTTAGAATATTTACCTTATAAAAATAAACTGAAGCAAAGCAAATCTTTAAAAATTACTAGTTTTAATGCCCCACAAAAACCATGCTAAGTAAATAGTCCCAAGCAAAAATTCAAAGGAAAAAGAAACGCTATAATGTTTTTTATAAAAGAGTCACCTCTGTTGTAAAAACTAATCACTTATTTTAATATTAAATTCTTACCAGCTTACTAAAATGGTATTTACAGTAGCCACAGTATTGGACGTTATCTGCGCCATTACCTTCTTCTTCACAAAGTAGTCCGGCAAATTGAGCACTGAAAATAAAAGCCAATTATGTCAACAAAATTTCAATCCACTGTGTGTGTAAACTGAAATTCACTTCCAAGTATGCAAGGTTTTTAAGAAAACCTTAGATCTTCTAAGAGAAAAAGGGAATATAAAAGGCTCCTTTCTGGCTGTGACCAGTATGTTTCACCCAATCTGTGACTGACATGTTTTTAAAGTTATATTTATGATTTAATATAAACTTTTCATCCATCTCTAACAAGGATAAAGATTTATACATGTTTTACACCACAAAACAGACACCCACCAATAATTAACATTTCATTTTACTTTTTCAATCTATACCAGAGGTGCAAATAGAAAGGCCAGGCCTCTAAAGGGCTGAAATGACATGTAACATATTTATTTGCCCATGGAAGCAGATTACATACTATTAAAAGGACACTACTTCAAGTCACAGCACAGCACAACAAAGTAAGACACAAGCTGTGTTTTTCAGTCAAAAATAATGCAAGAAATGGAACTGAAATCTAAAGTTATGGTATTCATATTTTTAAAAACACAAAGTGCTAAAGTTAATAATCATCATCTTCTCAATCTGATCTTCCACTTTTAACATTCCAAAATTACAGTTAATAACATATCGCATACCCAAAAAAGGGACTTTCATCTCTGGAAAAGTAAGTACAGTATTAAGAAAATTTACAAAAAACGAAAATCTTTTCCATTCCCCAAAAGTAATTTAAAATGGACTTCATAATTCCACACAGTAAGAGCTATTAGGTATAGACTGATTCTTAAAATAAAATAAGTAAACAGATTATTCCCAGACTTTTGTTTTGAACTCTTGTCTATTGTGTTGAATTTTTTTAGGATAATTTTTGCTCTTGAAATTTTATGCTGAAAAAATATCTAAGTAACTATTTAAGAAATAACCACTATAAAACTAAGAATGATGATGGTGATTGCTGTTTTTCTCCCTTGAAACAAACAGCAAAGAAACACTGTAATTCATTATATCCTTACTAATATTTCAGACCCTGCACTAAATTTACCTACATCAGCTTTTTAATCCTGTTAACAAATTGAAGGGTAGGTAAACAAATGAAACTGAATAAGACATGAGAACCAGAGTGAAAATTCACTCTGGTAAATACATTCAATTATTAGAATTATCTTTATTACTAATAAGTAAATCTAAACATATAAACTATCCCAATAAAATTTACTGTAACCAATACTTGGGTACCTAAGTCTTTAATTTACAAGGTATTCCCACTTTCGGTTCTGTACAATAATGGAAATATACTTACCATGTCACATGGAAAGCCTGTCTACATCCATGTTTATTACATGTCATGCACGCACCAGTGGCTGCTTTGCTTTCTCTTCCTTGTTCATCACAAATGTAGCAAGTCTTAGGGTAGAGAAATGAAAAGAAAAATGAAATAAACCCATGGAAGTGCTTTACAGGAATCTGAGTTTTATACTTATCTCTGAAGTCAAGACCAGGTTTACTATTTAATCTACTTTAATTCATTTTTGACAGTAATCTAATTTTTACAAACAATACAAACATGAAAACATAAATGAGGACATATAATATAGACCTAGTAGGATTTCAGGAAGGCACTGTTTTCCTTAGACTCAAAAACCCTGTAAGGTAAAAAGAATCTCCATAGGCACTGAGGCTAGAAGCCAGGACATAACCTGCTATGCCTTGGTCTTAAAACCTCCTCATCAATGTTCAGCTGATGCCTGTGACAGGATGTTTATCTTTCTTTTGGAAGTGAGCATAGCTAAAGGAGTTTGAAATAGGGAGCTGAGAGCTAAGAGATGAAGGACAGTCCTATGTGAATGAGCAAGGTTTAGGCCATGCCAGCTGTCCACAAGAATCCCATAGGGGTTCACTGCGCCATCCCAACACGACATACTAGACGTGAAAGGAAGACACTTTAGATGAGGAAGAAGAGATGCCCCTAAAAGTATTAGCCAATGAACACTCCCAACAACTCTGACTAACATTTACCTTAGTCCTTTTCCTAGATGAAAACAGCTGATAGTACCATCTTTCATGAACAACTGAATGACAATCTATAAATGGCAATCTACAGTACTAGTACGTAATGAATAAAATTATCAGCTGACTAGAAGCTGCGTATACAAAATTTAATGTCTACATGTAATCAGGTGATACACTTTTAAAAAGAAACAAATTTCTGAACTAGTAAGATATAACCTAGCCAACTTCAACAAGATCCATGAATTTTTAAACCCAGAGAGATTCCCCCCCGCCCCTGCACTGTGATACCAAATAATATCATATAACAATATTTACCAAAAACGCCTAAAACCTAGTCAGGTAAATGAATTTCAACTCCTTTGTTGATTAAATAAGGCTTCAAACTGAAATGAATTACAAAAATTATTTTATACCTACAAAAAGTGAAACCCCAAGTTACAACAAAACCAATCTAGACACTCTAAATAAGAGCATCACTAATTGTTCAAATTACAAGAAAAAACAATTACGATAGAAGAATATAACATACATTTTTTAGCCTACAAATGATCAAGAAATTAAAAAAAAAAGAAATAGCTAACTGAAACAATAACATTTTATATTGTGAGGAAATACGCAAATAGGCCTCAAAGAATATACCGGTAACTTCCAAAAAGCTGACAGTGAAACGATACCCTCATCTGACCATCCAATAAAACTAAAAATTACTATAGATATTTATTTTTTTTAAAAGAGAGAGAGGAAGTAGGACTTCCAGACTACTATATGACAGGGTAAAGAGCTCCATGGTTGTTCTCCCCAGTAAATTAGCCACTTCACAGGTGAAAACAATTTAAAGTCTAAAAACCATCCTAAAGACATGCAGCAAATAGAGAAAATTTTATTCAAGAAAATCTACTAAATCTCCATGTAAATAGTCTGTGACATTTGAGCAATGGTATGCTCCCATCTCCCGCCACCACACACAGACACACTTCTCCCTCTGATGAAGTTTCCTCTGGAAAACTTCACGGTCAAGAAAATGCAGGCTCCCTCTCCTGCCAGCTCCTAGTCTCAAGGCTACAGGGCCAGGTCTCCAGTAATTCTCATCCTACTCATACCTGGTAGCTCCCACTCATAAGACTCCCATCTAACAACAGGCCAAGAACCCTGGGGCCCTTTCATCCCTTTCCAAGCTTGCTAGTAGAATGGAAGAAGTTTCCAGCTAGGAAGGACTGATAGCTAGGAGCTACCATACCCACCCTCCTCCTAGCACCCTGTCAGAGTACGGACGTCTCTTCTGGAGAAGCAGGGTGCTGTCCCTATCCTCAGCTCCAAAGCAGTAGTAGTAACGAGGTGGGTCTTAAAAACTCAGCAGCTCTGCCTGACAAGAGTGACCTGATTTGGAAGAGGGCTTGGAAAAGTTCATGCCTAAGAGCACAGTCAAAAATGCTTTCGTGGTGAGCATTTAAGACAGGGCTAGTAGTTCCAAGATACTAGTGGAAACAAGCGAAAGAGCAGGTGAGCCAGAAGACAGAAAATGAGGGCCCTCACACTCCTCTTTGGGTGTCTAGAAGGCTATATACATGAACTAGGTTGCACCCAATCAGAAAAAAAGAGAAGTGGGATTTGGGACAAACTTAAAAGCATTCCCCAAAGCCAAACACAAAGCCATCAACCAATAAGGCCCAAGGTGCTTTGGTAAAAACTATGATCAAAAACTGATTCAAAAATAAACTATTCTGACCCAGGGGCAACTCTAAGAATCCAGACTTAAAAATAAAATCACACTCATACCTGAGAATCTGAAAGACTGTGTGCATGCTCAAGGCTGCATACTCTCAGAAATGACTGGAGAGAGAAGCACGGATTCCTGGAAAATCATCTCTAAGTCACACACACACATCAAATGACAAAAGATTAAAATCTAACTAGCTAAGGGGGCTTAAGCACAATCTTTTGACTATTATGTGGCTTATGTCAACCCAAAGACAACCTAAGAAGTCAGGCTTTAAAAAAAGGAAAAAGAAAAAAGGAAAGACATCTGAGCTGGGCCATCTCAGGCTATGTGGTACTGGGAAACAGATATCAGAGAATTAGTCCAGCCAAGTAATTAAACAAATAAGTGAGCAAACGAACAACGACAGAACCCACGAAGGGAAGAAAGAACCATTCTCCAGAGTGGCTATAATATGTTATCTAAAATGTCCAGTTTTCAACAAATATAAGTTACAAAACATGCAAAGACAAAGGAAAATGTGACCCACATGCAAGAAAAAAAGTAGGCATTCGAAACTGCCTTTGGGGGGGCCCAAATGTTGGACTTAGATTTCAGCCAAATGGAAATCAGTTTAAAATTCACTAAAGGGGCGCAGAAGATCTGAGTTGGCGGTAGAAAAAAAAAAATTAACAATCTTAAAAAGAGGATGAATAGATATTATACATTCTAAAGAAGACATTTTTTATGTCTTCTCCACCTAAAGAACAGTTTCAGAGAAATGTGGGATACCGTCAAGTGCACCAACATATGTATAATGAGAAAACCAGAATTGAAGGGAAGAAACAGAAACCGCCTCTGAGGAAAATAATGGCTGAAAACTTTACAAACTGATGAAAAACAATAATCCAAAAAGCTTAACAAACTCCAAACAAGATAAACACAGAGAGATCCATATTCCAAATGATAAAGGCTAAAACTAAGAAAATAACATAAGAACGGCTCATCACATACCACAACAAAATTAACACCTGAGGTCTCATCAGAAACAATGGAGGACGCAAGGCAGTAGAAAAATGTATTCAAAATGCTGAAAGAACAAAACTATCAACCCAGAATTCTATATCCAGCAAAGACATATTGCAAAACTCAGGTGAAATAAAGACACTCTCAGACAAACCTGAGATACTTTCTTGCTCCAAATTCAACTAAGAAGAAATACTAAAGGAAATTCTTTACTGTAAAATCAAGTGATGCTAGACAGTGACTGCAATTCACACTAAAAAAAAACCAAAGAGCTCCAGTCAATTATACCTCAAAAAAAAAAAAGCTGAAATATAATAAGTAAAATAGACCAATTAAAAAATGCAAAGAGTTTCTGACAAAGGTAATTATGTAGGAAATGATTTTTTACAATATAATTAGATATTTCTTTTCATTCTTCTCTTAACTTAAAGAGCAATTGCATAAAACGGTGTCTATAAGTTTTACTGTTGGGACTATAACATATAGAAATGTGATATATCTGACAAGGACAACACAATGAAAAAAGGTGCAAATAAAGATACACCAGAGTAAGGAAATAACAACATATGGTAACCTGAATTGACAGGAAGAAATGAAAAGAAACAAAAACAGTAAATAGGAGCAAACATTCTCTCCCTTTTCTCTCTCTCCCCCTCTCTCCCCCTCATAAATAAATCAATCTTCTCTTAGCTTCTTTTAAAAGACACAAGAGTATATAAAGCAATAATTTTAACAATGTATTATGGGAGTACAGTATATACAGGCTTAATATCCATAATAATGACACCAACAGGAGGAAAGGGGTTATATAGAAACGGATTTTCTACATCTTATTGAAGTAGATTCTGCTAAATTAAGATGAATATTGTCAGCTCCAGAGCAATCACTTATATAATCCAAGAAAATGTAATTTAAAAATCATGAAAGGAATGAAAATGGTACACCAGACATATCCACTTAAGATAAAAGAAGATACGATAAGAGAAAAAGAGGAACAAAGTAGTCATAAGACAAAGAAACCAAAAAAAAATGACAACATAAATCCGAAACTATTAATAACATCAGTGAATGTGAAAATACGCCAATCGAAAGGCAGATACACTGCATTAAAAAAACAAGTTCCATATGCTGTCTACAGGAGGTATGCTTTAAATTTAAAGGTACAAATAAATTTAAAGTAAAAGGATGAAAAATTTTACCCTGCAAAAGGCAAGCACAGGCAGCTAAAATGACTATCATTATATCAGAACACCCCCAGAAAAGACTTTGAAACAAAAAGATAAAGAGGAATAGTTTTTAATAATAAAAAGGTCAATTCATCAAGATATAACAATCATAAGCATACATACGTATGCATCTAACCACAGAGCCCTAAAACACACAAATCAAGGCAGAAAAAAAGTTATTTGACAATTTTACAATTCTTATTAAATAGCTACTGGATCAAGAAGAAAAACTGTACAGTAACTGAGGTTTGTGGAGAAAATGCTACCAAACAACAAAATCACACCAAATAAAAATGTGAAGAGTATGTGAATAAAGCTATACTTACAGGCAAATTCATAGCCTGAAATTTTTTACTTTTTAAGAGTCAATTTTTACCCAATACTTTAAATAAATCACATCAAAAGATTGAGGGGCCAAATTCCAACCCTATCTAAGATGTAGAAAGCTTAGGGACCATCTTGCCAAACCTAACAGAAAAAGCCATTTAAACTACACAATCACAACTATAAAAGATTTCTGCATATGCAAGGAAACCAAATAGCCTAGACTCAAAGGAGAGATGCACTCTCCCCCATAACCCCCTATGAACCACAAGATGCTCAGACTTTCTACCAATGAGAAAGCAAGGGAAGAAGACATGGAAGAAGACATGCAAATAAGAAGAAATTTTAACAATTTGCTAAAGGCTAATTGTGGACTAGTATGATAGTAGAACCACAGAGAGAAAAAAGTTCACACCTACTCACAGACTCTATTCTATGAACTTTTACAAAGAGCTCATGGGGAAGACTGGAAGCAAAAAGGCAAAACAGCCAGAAAGGATTTTCCTTGGCAGTGCAGGCATGGAGGAAGGAATTGGGCATCATTGCAGGAAAGATATAAAATCCCACCTTGCCCAGACAAGCCTTTCAAATGTTTTAAACATCTGGAGGATTGGCAGCAAACCCTTTCACACCCAGGACATGGATAAAGACCCTCCATGGTGAAGAGGACAAAGGAAAAATATCTCTTAACCTGAGGCACAGGTTAAAAGATGGGAACAACACCATGAGGGGTCTTCCAGGCTGCGGAAGAGGCGAGAAGCTCTCCCCTCACAAGTTCTTCCACTGACACAAAGCAAAATGTGCTATAAGAAGAGGAGGAGCAGTGAAACCCTTAAGGCCCAAATACACAGAGTCTACCAAAGACTGAAGCTGGACCGAAATGATAGAGAAACCCTAAGCCCAAAGCATCAAATAACACACAACAGCAATCTAACACCAAGGGAGGGGTGAAAGTGTGGTAGAGAGAACATAGAGAGAAACCACCTTCTGTGGCACAATTAACAGATCTAACTGAAGCCTGAGGATGGAACACAAACACTGTGGAACTAAAAACCCAATATTCCAGCTCTCAACTTATACATAAGGTATCATTAGAGAAGGACTAAGAGGCAGGGGCTTCCTCGGTGGCTCAAGACAGATCATCAAGCCACAGAGAAATATTCTCAGGTCTTAGAATCTAATGAAATTCATACTGCTCAGTTAAAATCGGCTTCAGACTTGTAACCCCTTTTCTCCTTCCAACTTCTCCCTTTCGGAATAGTGATGTCTAACACTATACCTGTCCCACCACTGTATCTTGGATAACTTTTCTATATTTCACAGGTTCACAGATGGAAAGAAACTTTGTCTCAGGATGGACCATATCCAGAGTTTCACCCATGCCTGATTTTAGATGATTCAGAGGATGAGATTTGGAACATTTGAGTTTATTCTATTTAGATAAAATTTTGAACTTAAGAGTTGATACTGGAAGGGATTAAGACTTTGAGAGATGTTGGCATAGAATAAAAGTATTTTGCATTTTATAAGAACACGAATGAGAGAAGAGGGCAGAGTACTGTGGGCTGGACTGCACTGCTCTCAAAAAGTAATGTGAAGTCCTAATAATGCCCCAGTACCTCAGAACGTGACTTATTTGGAAATAGGGTCATTGCAGGTGTAATTACTAATCCAACATGAATAGCATCCTTATAAAATGGCCACATGAGAACACAGAGACAAAAGAACACCATGCATGAAGGCAGAGATTGGGGTGATAAATCTACAAGCCAAAGAATGCTTAGGAAGGCCAGCCATCACCAGAAGCTAGGATAGAGGCATGGAACAGAGTTCTTTCAGAAGTCTCAGAAGGAACCAACCCTGCCAATACCTTGATTTCAGACTTCTAACTTCCATAATTTTGAGAGAATAAATCTGTTGTTTTAAGCCACCCAGTTTATGGTACTTTATTACAGCAGCCCTAAAAACTTGCACAGAGACTGTGTAAAAAACTGGCTATGAGTGAGTAATGTTTTGGAGTTGGATGATCAACAGGGGTGAGGGTCATATTATTTCGTACACATGTCAATTAAAAAAAAGATTTTTTAACAAAAGAAATCACGTTATATAAAAACTAAACCTTTATAAAAGCAGAAATAAACAATTTAGAAAACATTTGAAAAATAAAAATAGAAACAAACCCCCAAAATGTTCTTTATCTTAGGCACAAAAGAAATCAAGAGTTTAGATAAAGGTAAAACCCCAATCAAATTTATGTGAAGTTTATGTGAAGAAAATCCAACAGACATGAGGTATTGGTACGGTCGTTTCCTTCTGAAAACTCTGAAGGAGAATCTGTTCCATGCATTCAGCACTTTCAAAAACTAAAACCAATTTGTAAAAAAAAAAAAAAAAAATTAAACTTATTTTTATATTCTTATAAAGGTCTATATGCCCCTAGCATCACACAGCACACCAATCTAGTAGACTACACTTCGACCAGACATTTTTGCAGGTAAGACACGTTCTTTTATTTCCTCATCCCTGTGGGGAAGAGGTGGCAGACACAAAAGGTACTTGACTTATCCCCTAAAAAAGGGATCACATGGTGCATTTTCTGGGAATTTGGTGGTTATGATTTCAGGGCAGATCAATGCTTTGAACTTTCAAAGGAAAAAAATTAGACCAATAATGGGCAAAAAACCCCAAACCACACACAAAAAAACTGTCTATTCTACAATTTGAGGAAAATCCTTACCAGTAGTAACACCTGATTAATACTATAAGCTGTTGTTAGGTATTTTGCTTCCATTTGACACTATTTCATGTTTTTCTACTACCTAGCACTGCTGAACATTACTATTGAGGGATGAAACCTCATTATTCTCATTTCAGACCCAAAATGTATCCTTGTCATTTTCTTCTTAGATATCTTGCTTTGTCTTCTATCTGGCACCTCTGATCGTCCTATTATTTATTACTCCTTGTAACTACAAATTTGGACAGGATATTATATGGCCCTGTAAAATAAAATTTCATATCTTCTTCCTTTTAAAACACTAATGTAAGTCCTGTCCCCCAGCCTACGTAACCCCTCCATTTCCATCTCCTCTCTGAACCTGCACATTCTAGAGTCACCTTACCATTTACTTTTCTAACAAGTTAATCGATTTTGACTTGAATTCAATATAAATTTATCTAAGGGAAAAAACGTGACAGAACAGAATGCCTAAATCAGCAGCATGGGAGATGACCATGAACCTCCATGCTGCAGGACAGAGGACGGCAGAGCCCAGCCTGCTGTAGTGTGTTGCCAGCGTCTTCCCACAGCTGTGAGAAAACCACTCTGTCGACATATCCAGATATGTGATTCAACCACTATTCTTTTTCATCAAAGTAGAATGGACCATGTCTGTATTATAGCACAAAAGACACTGACTTGTGGCAATCCTCACGTTTAATTTCGGCATTTTGGGTTTTAGTGCTACAGATGTAACCATTATGGCAACTGGACTTTCCTCCTTACAAGACAGCCTTTGACAATGAACAGAGCCATTTTCATCTTCCATGTGATTTTGGTAACTACAGAAGTCATACCATTTTGTCTTATGTATGTCACTTACAGCAGAAAATATCAGATTTTAGCCACTTGTGGAGAATGAACTAGAGTAAGGGTTCCCTGTCCATTTCCTAAGACTTTGCTAAATAGTAATGCAAATGTGATTTATAACTTCCTGAGTCCTACAACACTGTTCTGTGCTTAAGTGCAGAGATCTGTTCACACAAAGAATGATTGTGGCATTAACGTGGAGAAAAATAAGGACAGCACAATCCAACTTGGTACATACTGTATAATCATATATAACCTAATTACTTTCAAAATATTTAAGTTTCTAAGCACTGTGTAACTGATCCCCTCCCCCCAAAAAACTATAAAGCATAATTGTGTGTATGAGTTATTTTCCTTAAGTAATCAAAACTAAAAGGCAAAAAGGAAAAGTACCCATGGTATATATATATAAAGACACAAATTCAGTATCATTATTTAAAGAGCTCATAACTTCAGAAAACCTAACAGTTCAAGAGACAGATGGGCAAAAAACATAGACAATTCATAAGAAATGCCACTGACAGCCTGACAAGTAATCAAATGAAAAGTAATTGGATATTATTTTCAATTATCAAATTAACAAATATTAAAAATGATTTTTAAAAACATCGTAGGCAATGGTGTGATAAATATGGCATTTTCATAAATTATTAACTATAAAAGTTTTAAAAACAATGAGGTAACATTATAAGATACAATCTACAATAATTCTAATTCTACATTTCTAGCCAAAGGGAATAATCCAAAACATAGGAAAAAGGGCTTGGTGAAACAAGATTTTTGTCACACTTTTATTTATAACAGAAAAATAGCTCAACAAAACCTCAGTGTTCAGTATTATGGGAATGGTTTACAAATTATAGCACAAACATTAGAGTCATTCAACTGTAAGTATAGAGCCAAGAATAAAATCTGTATATTTGGCATAATAACTCTTTTCTCATTTACAGATCAAAAACAATTAGAAAAATGCCAAAATTGTAAAAATGTTTACATATCTAATTTAAAATGTATTATTTTAAAATACATAAACTATTAAATTATTTAAGTATCACCTGATACAATCTAAATCTGGCAATCCTCAACATGACAGGAAGTACAGAGTTTGAAGACCCACCGAGGGGTATTCCTATAATCCTCAAGAAAGCATATGTAAAATATTTTATGTTACATTATATTTAGGATGTACATTATTCAGAGGAAAGATTCCTTATGTTTTATCAGAATCTTGAAGACCCCAAAACGGTAAAGAACCACTAGCTTAGAAAAATCTGACATGTCAGAGTCCATCTCCCCAACAAACTGACACACCTGAAACTTACTCCTTTAAAACAAACAACTCACACAGATCTGTTTACTTGATTTTATCCAGACTGATTCCAACCTTAGAGAAGACGAAACAAAAATGTATGCTGAATGTGCTGGTGCTCTATGGTGAGAAAAATAGAAGTCCCAATACATAATTATTCTTGGATCTGTTTCTTATGAAGTCATCAAGTAACCTAAATAACCTCTTTTAAAAGTTCCCCCAAACTCTTTTGTAAATTATTAAATACTTTAAAGTTATTAAGAAAAGAAGAAGAAATTCAAGAAGTTTGTACAGAACACTAAACTATTTTATTAAAATTAAAGTATCAGCATATGTGGCACATGTACATCAGGAACAGTTTACAGGCTCTTTTATAGTTGTTTTAAGTAGAACTTTTATGGGACAGGAAGGTAAAGAAGAATACCTAGATAACTCACACCTCTTTTGTAGAAATTGTCCTCTATGTTCACTCAATTCCTAATGTTGTAGTGGTATCTAAGTACCCATGTTTTTCCTAGGTGAAAATGCCTTAGTCCAAGCCCAAGTGCCTAGAGCAGAGTTGCTTCATTAAAAATTTAGAAATAGGACACTACGTCAGTTACCTATAGCCAACTCAGATAAAATAGAAAGCAGAATTAGAGATTACTATGTGGAAGCAGAAACAGACTACAGACATAAAAGAGACTGTAGGTCCCGCACCAAAGACGGAACGAACAGTATTGTCTCTGACGGTCTAGTTCCAAGTGCAACTTCCCACGCATATTGAGATGACCTATCGTAGCCTTTTCAAGCCAACCCCATCTGTACTTTAGCTAGTTTTAGTAATTTAATTTCTGGCCAGAATAAAGTCTTTAGTGTTAAATCTAACCCAGTTTTAATATTGTTTCTGTAGAAAAATTTGTCACACTTGACTTGCCTTGTTTTATTGTTTTTCTAAAATCTTCTCTCTCAATCAATTATACTTAGAAGATCATATTATATGAACATCTATCTGCCATGAGTACCCGAGACACCAAACAAACATGAAAAAAACTGACACGGGCAATTTGTATGTTGGTAAGATTTTAATCCCATGAAATATTTTCAGTTAACCCCACTGTGTACTGCCGTTTCCAGAAGTTTGGACTGGAATGCTGCCTTTGGAAGTAAGGGAAGAAATAACAGTGAAGGAAATTATAGTGCCATTCTTCCACAGTCCTTAGTAAACTCTATTTAATAAAATAGCCTCTGAGCCTTGGAGTTGAGAAAAAGAAGGCAATTAGAAGTGAAATTGAACAGAGGAGCACAAAACACACAAAGAACAATTTAATAAAAAATAATTTACTATTCCCTGAGGAAGAAAAAACAATAGCAAATACAACAGAATGTGTACATGTATGAATTGGGGAGAGGGAGACAAAGACAACGGAGAGAAGTCAAATAGGGAAATTCAAACTGAGAATGAGCTGAGATACTAAAGAGGGTAAAAGGGAGTTTTTACAGATACAGTTGCAAAGACTGTTTTGCTTTTCCAAATGATTCAACTGTCTAGAAAAGAAAAACTTAAGTGTTCATTTGAGTAACTAGGATAAAGTGCCAGGCAAAAACAAGTATATATTAAATACACACAAAGACAAATGTTTGATATTTTGGCAGAAATGTGAATTATATCTTGGGACCTTACTATCTTGTTTTATTATATGCACAACTTGTAGACACAAGACTTGTTTAACAAACAAGGTAATAAAACCCACCAATATACACCAAGAATTTAAAACTTAGTGTCTATTCTAAGGAATGGGTCAGTTAGCTTGACTCCTATATATACTCTATCTCAGGTAGTGGTGATGAAATCAGTATAATTTATCTTTTTGAAACTGAAAATCCATTCTGATTTTGATTCCTCCCCTATGTTCTGTCACACTAAACTGATCATCAAGCTTGGTCAATCAAACATCTTACACATTATCTAAATGTCTCTGTCCCTTCTTCATTCCTACCACTCTCCTACTTCACAACTTCATTATTACCTGTCCGGAACACTGTGAATGTCTGATGAGTTTCTGTGTAACTCTTTGGCTCTTTCTCACCACCTCCCCTCCCCCGCCGCATTCCTCCTTTCACTATCCATTAGAATGGTAAATAGGCCTAGGCATATTCCTTCCAATTATAAAAACCCTTAAATAGAGACAAAGTTCAAGCTCCTTAACATGATATGTGAGGCCCTCGAAACTCTGGTCCTGACAACCTCTCTCAGCATTCCATATATTGCATTCCAAGTCTTAACTACACTGCTCTTCTCTCTTACTGTCATCCCCTCTTCCCTCCTCCCCCACCACCCTCCCTATTTCTCACTTCAAAGCTTTTGCTCCTTCAGTTTGTAAAATTAATGGCCACTCATGTGCTTCCTCCCGTCTCTGCCCCTCACAGCCAGCACCCAGAGGCCTCTTGAAAATTCAGAGAAGCTGCAACCTTTTCTAAGACACCTCCCTTCTCTGTCTTCATCGCTGTTAGACTAGGTTAAATGAACAGTCTCTATTCTAGAATCCTTGCACATACTACACTGTTTCATGACCACTGATTTGTGCGTGTCTATCCTACCATACTGAGCTATACATTCCTCATTCTTCCAGCAGTGCCTGGTACACATAATAGGACATGCCATAAATGCTGGCTAGATGGATGGATGGGTGAAATGTTTAGCTCCACAATCTTAAAGCTAGTTTTTTAAATGACACTAACAGGAGTCAGAAAAATAGGAGAGAATATTTAGTACTTTCAAAATTATTTGCCCAAATGCTAAATATATTGATAAAAACTTCTCTTAATAGGTATCCACTATTCCTTCTGGAAAAAAAAAAAACTAAAAGGAAGTTGGACTAGCAATTTCTAAGTTGTCCTCTATGTTTAAGCTTTTACAATTCAATGACACCATGTTTTATGGTGTTTTTGATTTGCTTCTTTATTTGGTCTATAATGATCCTTCCTATACTTATAAATGTTCATTCCCTCATGGTCATTCAATAAATAAAGATTATTCAAAAGGATATAGATTAGACATATATATCATCTACCAACTATTCTCTATGAAAATTGTAGCTTTCTAAAATAAACGCTTCCTTGACTTTGAAGAACACAAGCCTCCACCTTAAAAAAGTTCATGAAACCCTATGTTGCCTTCATCTTCCATATTTCTTAAAAATTATTAAAAGGTAACTTAAATGTAATATATGCCACTCATGTTTACTAACAAAATGTATATGTCAGTGAAATGAGGTACTGATACAAGAAAATATAAGAGGTCAGAAAATAAAAACAAATCTGATGACAAATGGTACAAAAACTGTAGAAAATTTAACGAAACAAGTCAAAACAGTGAATTCTCTACAATTTAGATAGGTTATACAGATAGTCTAGAAATTTTCCTGTCCTATTTGTCGGAAAATTCCTAAATCCCAGAATGTTCCAGCCATAAAAAAATTATGTATTATTCTCTGAAGTGCTTGCCATTTGCTCTTTGTACCTACTAACCTTTCATTTTACTTTCTCTGTCTGGAATTGTTATTTGATCCTTTTTCCACAGGTCAAATTCCTAGTTATCCTACAAAGCCTTTATAATCTCTTTGTACGTTATTCAATTCCTTAGGCAAAAATAATCCCTCCTTTATGTTCCATAACATTTCATTCAGACTTTTAATTATTCATAATATACATTATGATTCAGTTCACACATCGTAATTATATATTTACTTGATTGTCTTTCAAATTGAGTGTATTTTATGTATCTTGAATTCCTAATGTCCAGCACAATGCTTGATACAAAGCAGGTCCATAGTAAATGCCCAATATCTTAATAAATGCTCTCCAAATTATTCTTTCCTACCACCCATTAAGGACTGATGTCTTCCAAAGCTCAATAATCCATTTTCCAATTGTTCCTATCAATTAGGAATTTACATGCCCCCTTATTTAACTGTATCAAATATTCCTAAATAGAAGTTTTTAAGGTTAACTAAACAAAATAAACCAACAACCATAAAAATACGAGAACGTACACAGCAACCACATATAAGAAAACTACAAGAAAAGAAAAAAAGAAAAACTTGATGAACAGAGAGATACACCATGTTTCTGAAAAAGAGGATTCAATATTGTAAAAAGATAAATTATTCCCCCAAATAATACATTGCTGTAATGCAGTATAATCAAAATTGTATTTTGTTAGCACTAATGCACATCTGGAGAAATACATGACATATTTGTTCTGTCATGTACTAAGATGTATATATAAGCCATAATAATTTAAAATAGTGCAATTCTAGGATAAGAATACACAGATGCATCAATGGAACCAAAAAAAATGTCAAGAATACCCAAGAGTGTAATAATTATTTCAACAGTATTTCAATTCAATGTGAAAAACACAGACTATTTAATAATAATATTCAAAAAGTTGTCTAACCATGTGGAAAGGGAAAAGTTAGACATGTATCTCACTATAAAATTAACTAAATATAAAAAATTTAAATCTAAAAACTCATTCTTCCTTCTACCCTCCACCTCCCTTATGCCTTGAATTCTTTAGTCTTAAAGCCATGAAGTGGGGCCAAGTATGGCAGCATCCATTCTGGGAGGAGGCAGTGTCAGAGTGAGGTGTCAGAAGATGAACAAGGTGAGACCGACCATGAAAGGGGACAGAGGGTGGGGTGGGGAAGCAGTGGTGAAAAAGGCGGCTGTGCAGGGAAGCAGCAGCAACCCAGAGTGAGGTGTGGAGCCTGAATGAGGTTAGAATGGGCTCTGCTTTAAGGGATCTCAGTAACAGAAGACCTGTTAATACAAGAAAAATTGATCAAGTAAATAAATATATTGAGGATAACGGGAATCTGGTTTCTCACTGTCTGGCATGACAGTCATAAATGTGGGGGGAAAAAAATGAATCCAGTTCATATTTGGAGAAGTTACTAAAGTTTATGGTTCTCTATATACAGATCAATAGATATAGAAATACATATAGATATGTGTGCATGTATATATATATCCATATACTGAATCAGAAGAATTATTATAACTACACCGTCTTCAACATATAGAGATAAATATAAAAATACAGATGTGAATTTGTCTCTATCTCTGTATCTACATACAAACATCTATTTCCTAGCTAACCTAACTAAGAAGCCCTAGGGGTAGCAATATCCCAGTGACAGTGAGCACACTTAATGTCTACTTTGGTTTCTAAATACCATTCTCACCTAAAAGGAATCAAGGCTTCTTGAAGAAATGGTGAGTTCAGGGCTACAGCAGAAATGATACAAGGTGAGCCTAGAATACTCAGCTGTGTGAGAAGTAAAGAAGTGCTCACAGAACGGTAGAAACATGTTTAAAGATACAGAAGCCAGCTTGAAGAGGGGTCCCAGCAGTCAAACCTGAGATAATATGAGCATCAAAATAAATGAGAGTACTGAGGAATGAGCCCTTAAAATAAAATAGTAACACAGTCCATATTATTCCATACTGATAAAAAGAATTTGGGAGTGCAGAAAGCTTTTTCTTAAAGTGTAATGCCAACTGATGAATGTAAAAGATTTGATGGAATTAGAAAAGCAGCACTTGTCATCAATCATAGTAACTAATTAAGTCAAGAAATAACAATGGATGTAAAAATTAGTGGGTAAAAGGCACAAGAAAAAGATATTTGCATACAAAGTACCTCCCCCCAAAATATTTATTGCTCATTAAGAGAAAAAAGATTAACCTCCCAGTGGAGAAACCCTGCAGGCAGCACCTTAACCAAGTGATAGAGGTAACATCACCAGTAATGGGAAAAACTGAAATCATGTACCACCTGATAAGATGCAATGAGAAGAACTCAGCATCACTTCTGTGATATTCCTGCCAAAACACATAATCTGAATTTAATCATAAGGAAACATTAGAAAATTCCAAACAGGAAGACACTCTACAAAATACTGGGCCTATAATCTTCAAAAGTATCAAAATTATAAAAGCCAGGAAAAAACTGAGTTACTATTTCAGATTAAAGAAAACTTAAGAGACAAATATATTGTGATCTTTTGGCTATGAAAGACCTTACTGAAAAAAAATGTAGAAATTAGAGAAATAATGATGAGGTCTGTGGAGTAGATAGTAATAATGCATAAATGTTAATTACCTTGATTTTAATGGCTGTATTCTAGTCATGTAGGAGAAAGTTCTTTATGGGAAATACACAGGAGTGGTCAGTTATTATGCTAAATTACTCTCAATTGGTTTAGGGAAGGCAGAGCTCTTTGTACTATTAATATAACCTTTATGTAAGTTTGAAATTATTTCAAAATTAAAAGGAAAAAGTATTTTAAAAATGAGCTTTGAAAGTACTAAAAATATACATTAATGATTTTATTTGCATGGAATCAAAAGCAGAAAAATAAAATGTTTTGTAAATTATATAAAAAATTAAACTTCTGAACTGGAAAAATTGACCTGCTAGAATAACAACAAAACCATGAAAGTTAAAAAGAAAATGTCACATTATAATCAAAAGCATACATAGCAAGAATATAAGAAAAACTAGTATCTCTAATATAAAAAATGCTTTGCAATAAAAAATAAAAACATTGCAATATTAAAATGAACAAAGAGCTAGTCAAAGTCAATTACAAGCATGAATAACCTTAAATATTTTTTAAATATTTAACTTTATCGATACTCATTCACTAAAAAGAATAGCAAAGATTGTTTTAATGGTAATAAAGTGATAATGTATAAAGAGATATGAGTATAACAAGAGACATGATTATGAGCAATCTCACATATCACTAATGTAGCATAAATTAGAAACTGCATTCTAGAGGACAATTTCACACCATATACTTACTGAAGCTTCCAAAATGTTCATACCCTTTTACATAGAGATTCTGTTGGTATATACATGCCAAATATCAAATGAGGCATTTCAACAATAAGAGGGTTCCTTAATTAAATAAAAGTATATCGGAACTAACAAATTCTATATTATATGCTAGGTAACCCTAAAAATAATGGCAAAAATATAATTTATTGACACAAAAAGATGTTCAGGTTAATTAATTTTCAGACACAGACAAAGCAATATAAGCAATATTATCCAAATCTTTTACAAGTATAGAATATATGTAAAAATGCACACAAAATCTAGAATAATATGAATGAGAAGATTTAGGATGATTTCTGTCTTGCATTTTTCTATTTATTTTTCTATGTTTTCAAATTTAAAAAATATTAATAATCTGCATTATAAATACAAAAACATTTTAATACAAAACATTTACTTAATATTAATTTATTTAAAATATTTAATACAAAAATATTGAAACTTAGAATTGGCTGCAGTGTCACTATCTCCCACAGATGAATAAAGCAACAGGTGCCTCAAATCAATGGTAACACTATAATGAAAGGCACGATGGGCAAGAGAAAAGTAATATGCAAAAAAGAATGAAACAACAATATACATGTACCAAACCAAGAAAAAATATAGGAAAAAATCAAACATTAAGGTTTTTTAAAAGCTAACAATAAAAGTTCTATCATGGGGGCAGAAAATAGTTTGAGGAAGGAAAAGGAGCAAATAATATTCTGTAACAGGATTATTTTTTAAGAAAGGATGTGTAATACCATAATGACTATTATATCAAATAATGATTCATTTAAACTTAATAGAACTTTGATGTCTGAAAGAGCATAAAAGGTCAGTAACTCTTAAAGGACAAATCTATAAGGATTAAAATGTTATGTAAATGTTAGAATACTAAATACCTACGTGAGTTAAAATGGTAATACATTTTTGTTTATTTGTTTTGTATTTCTGTGATCTTAGTAACATTTTAATAATTGTAGTTTACCACAGTAATTATACTTTTTCTAAATCTCTGGAACTTGATGGAGGCCTATAATTTAAAATTTGTAATGTAGGTTTATAATAAAACAAATACAAAAAAATTCATATGTACTTCCCAGTTTTAAAACAAAAGAATTATATTCAAACATCAATAAAATAATATCGACTGTACCTTATTATAACGATCATGTGGAACAGACTGTAAAACGATTGGTTCCATTGTGGAAACATTGGCAAACTGTACCTCTGGAATATACAGGGCACAAACAACATGAGCCCAACCTAGAAACAAATAAATAAAAATAATGTCATTTTCCAGTTTTCAATAACGCTTTTTCAAAGATAAATAAAATCATTAACTTTCTAAAGAGCTCCCCTAAATTCCTACTTAAGCAAATAAACAATAAAAACATTAACAAATTCTCATTATTGACTGAATAGTCAAACCACTACTGATAAAGCACTCTTAAGCATTTCTCTAGTTATTATGCACAGAAACAAAAAAAGGGAAACATCTTAAAATTCAGATTCTGACAATGACTGACACTTCTTATAAACAATTCAAACCAACACTGAGAATCACTGTAAAAATAAATAATACTAAATCTTAAATGTCAATATTAAATGATTTTACTTTTACATTAATGTCAATTTTTAAATTGATATTTTTACTAATACTACTATTCATTTTAATATTTCACTTAAAATACTTTAATAACTGATACTGAATGTTAATGTTTCTTTTAATTTTCAAAATGTGCCTGAAGATATCAAAGAGCTGAAATGACAGTGAGGAATTACTGATCCAAAACTGAAAAAGGATGAAAGTCCAGGGTGGTGAGTAGAGCTTTTGGCCATTTTTGCCACCCAGGGGATATTTGCCTATTTCAGAGAAAGCAGCTGAGAGGGCAAAAGATACTTTTGACAAACAAAGAAGGCTAGGAAGTACAGGGATGTATGTCCACAGAAACCAAGGGAGAAGGGGAACTAGTAAACCCCTCACCCTCTTTTAGCTACAAGACTGAAGGGCTGCAAGCCAGGAGTAACAATAAACTAAAAATACACCCAGCAAAAAGACTGCAGCTGGTCTTTGATCATCTCAAACTCTGAAATCTGATTCATGTAATCCTAAATTACAAGAGCCCCCAGGCACCAGACAGAAGTAAATATACATCCTCTCTGGAGGAAAACAATGTCATCTTGACTACAAATAATGTCCACTATTAGTTCATTAGCATTTTCAGCACAATAAAAAGTACCAAACACACAGGAGTCAGAACTGCATGAATGAAAACCCGCAGAAACAAGAAAATGAAAACAGATTTGTATTTTTGGAGTTTTAGATATAAGCATCAAAATAACTACGCTTATTAAGTTCAAATAAACACAACACAAAATTGAAAATTTATTCAAAGAGTGGGAAATTATAGTAATAAACCAAATAAAAATTTCATAAGTAAAAAAAAAAACTTTTTAGATCAGTGGGTAGCATTAACAATGGTTTGGACATAGATGAAAACAGAATTAGAGGGCAACAAGAAAAGAGCTCAGAAAAAAATATCCGGAATGTTTACACAAAACACAAAAGAATGAAAAATACAGAAAGACAGAAGACACGAACAGCATTAACAAGCCTCACACATAAGTCACAGAGAAATACAAGAGAAAAATTACACAAAAGCAACATCTGAAATGGTGATACCTAAAAACTTTCCAAACAGAAGAAAGATGGTAAGTCATAAACTAAAGAACCATAACAAATCCCAAAGTAAATCAAAATAAATCTATACCTAGGCACATAGGTAAAACTATAGAAACACAAAAGAAAGAGACAAAAATCTTAAACTACCAAAAGGCAAGTTATCATCAAAAGAACAACTGGATAAATAAAGCCCCAAAATATCTTTAAACAAATTTCCATTGAATGGAGCACCAAACAGTTTTCCTCAGGCAACAACAACAACAAAATGAGCCAGGAAGGAGGCTCCAAGATAAAGAAAAAAATAAAGCATGATAGACATGTAGATACTTTCAATGGATACTGACTGGATAAAACAATAATACCTTCGTTCACTTAAAATACATATGACTGCTTTACATCAAAAATTAAATGCCTTTGGGTAAAGTTTTCAATGTACATAAGTTTAATATATACTAAAATTATCAGGAAGATTGGAGAAAGAGCAGTTAAAAGACATCTATATGGTTTCAAGGTTTCTACATTTTGTAGAAAGTGCTACACACAGTAGACTGAATTTACTGATATAAAAATTATAATTCCCAAATCACTACATACATATTAATATTTGTATATAGATACAGCCAAAAAAGGTTAAGTAATTAATGTCATTAATTAAATTTAACATCATTAAATTTAAGTGCAATGCTAATTGACTCCATTGTTAAACTGATTAAAATCAGTGTTAAAAATGTTCATATAATCTCAAATAAGAAAGAAAAGAAGAAACAGAGGAACAATAAGAAAAATGATCAAGGTTAAGAAGGAACTGCAGAAGTCTACTTCTAGTTCAGACAGAATAACAGGGATCAAATTTAGCCTCTTGCATGAAACAACATCCCCCCCCCACAAAAATGGACAAAATAACTGAAACAATGGTTTTTAAGACAATGGAAATCAGGTCAGGAAGGACAGAAATCTCAGAGACAAGAAACAAAATAAATGAGCCCTTGGTTTCCCCAGCTTAATGTCTTGAGAGTTCTTCCAGGCCAAGACACACAGAGAGAAATTGAGGCCAACCCCAGGGCACTCCCAAAGTTTAGGAGATGTGGTGAGACCAAAGCTGCTAATTTAACAGAATAAAATACAAGAAATGAAAGCTCTTCACAAAAAGGACATTCACAGAGAGACACACAGAGAGTACCACTCAAGTACTAACAGAGAACACGTGAATGAATAAATTGCATGAAGTTGGAAAAAGAACCATCCAAAAAGTTAATGGGAACAGTATCCAGCAGGCACAAAGGGCCAAGATCAGTGCTGGTGTCTCCTAGCCAGACTGGAAAAACTCTTAAGTCACAGGGCATTGGGTAGAATACTCAGAAAAGTCTTGCCTCAAAATGGGGAATAATTACTACTAGATCAAGCACTGTTCTGGAACCACCTAAAGAATCAAACTGTTTCCAAAGAACATAACTATTTCAGAACAAAACTCAAGTTTTTTAGGAATGCAAAAATATCCAGATTTATGTCAGCAAAAATGGTGGAGCAAGCAGCTCTATGGACACATTCCACCACAGAAATATCAAAAAAATCAAGCAGGAACTGTCAGAACCATTTCTGTCAGGACTGTGGAAAAGAGGGTGAAAGGTATGCAGTAACCAAACAAATACTAAATCAAGAAAAAAGCAACTTTTCCATAGTGTACTAGATAGCACTTTTGCTTTGCACACAGAAGGTCCTGGGGTTCATGCCCCAGGTGGAGCCACGGACCATACCCCAGATGCGCCAAGCCCCAGGTGCACACCATGAGCGTGTGGGAGGGGATGCCCCGCCTTCATAGATCCAGTTCTTAAGGAGAAATGGCAACATCCATGGGTCAGGGGTAAGGCGGGGGGGGAGGAATTAAAGAGAATGGGGGAAAAATAAATTTAAAAATAGCAGGAAAACTTTGAGAATTTTTACTTTCTTCTGATCCATGATTATCCTGGATTTACTGGAGGTCTTGAAGACAGCACCTTGAGTTCCAGGTTTCAGAAGGAGCATAAAAAAAAGAATGAAAAAGAAAAAAAGTGCTAGGAAACCCATACGCCTCCCAACATACACACAATGGTAATCCCAGAGGGAAAGGAGAGAAAGAAAGAGGCAGAGAGTATCTGAAAAAATAAAGCTAAAAGGTCCCAGTATGATGAAAGGTATGAATCTACACATTCAAAAGGAACAAGAAACCACGAGAAGAAAATATAATACAGAGCTTCAGACTGAACTACATAATAATCACTGATAAAAGCCAAGGGAATAGAGAACTTTTAAAGCATTAAGAGGAAAGCAACTTATTAAATAAAAGAAATCTTCAATAAGATTAACAATAGATTTCTCATCAAATTCAGTGGAGTCCAACAGGGACTGCAATGACATTTTAAAATTTCTGAAAGAAACAACCTGTCACCCAAGAATTCTATATTAAGAAAGGTTACCCTTCAAATACGGAGAAAGTAAAGCATTCCCAATGAAACACAAGGTGAGGGAGTCTGTTGCTAACAGAACCACCTTGAAGAAATGGTAAGGGTCATCTTTCAGGCTAAGATGAAAGAACAATAGACAGTAATTAAAAACCATACAAAAATTTTTAAAACCCCATTAAAGGTAACCATAGGTAAAAATTAAAGCCAGAATTATGATACTTTTGAAATGTAACACCATGATTTACATGACAAATGCATGAAATAATTATTACAGATCTATGTTAATGGGCACATTATGTACAGAGATGTATAAAAACACAACATATAAAGATAAATTTTGATTAAAAAAAAAACTAAAAAGGAGGACATAGCTTCACAGAACAGTTTTTATATTGAAGCTAAGTTGGTATCAATTTAAACAAAGTTATTATAAATTTAGGATGTCAGTTGTAATCCCAAGGAAACTAGCAGGGAAATACCTAAAAAAAATACACACAAAAGAAGAAGGGACTCAAAAGAGCACAATAGTCAAAAAAAAAAATCAACTTAAGGCAGTACTGGTGAAACCAAAGAACAACAGAAGCATAAAACATATAAAAAAAATTAGTAAAAATGCATAAAATTTTATCAGTAACTACTTTAAATGGAAATGGGTTAAATTCACCAATCAAGAAACAAATTGGTTGAATGAATTAAAAATATGATTGAACTACATGCCTACAGATATTCACTTTGGAGACACAGACACAAAATAGGCTCAAAGTGAAATATCCATCAGTGAGCAAAGCATGACAGTATTTTAAAAATCATTTAACCGTAAGGTTTAAATGGGTCAACTGTATGGTATATGAATAAAGGTTATTATATTAATAAATTAACAATAAAAAACCCTCAATTTTTTAAATGGGCAAAAGATACATCACCAAAGAAGATAAAAGAATGGCAAATGAAACACATAAAAAGAAGCTCAAATGTATTACCCATTAAGGAAATGCAAATTAAAACTACAAAGGTACCACTATACACCAATTAGAATGGCAGAAACTAAAAATGACCACACCAAGTGTTGAAAAAGGTATAGAGCAAATGGAACTCTCGTGCGCTGCTGGTGGTAATGTAAAATATTACAATCACTTTGAAAATAGTTTCAGGTCCTTAAAGAATTAACATGCACTCATCATTATATACTAGCCATTTCAAAGGTCTAAGTATTGACCCAAGACAAATGAAAGCCTATGGTCATACCAAAAGTGTACTCAGATATTAACAGCAGCTTAATTTGTAATAGCTAAAAACTAGAAACAATCTATGAACAGGTAATGGGTAAATTGCTAATATCCATATACGGAATAATAGTGAACAACAAAAAGAAAATACTGATACATGTAACAAGAATGAATCTCAAAATATTTCTACTGATGGAAATAAGCCAGACAAAAATAGTGCGTGTATATATCACATACATATTTTTGTGTCTAGACACACACCTCTATCTATGTGTATATATTCCACTTACATAAAACTCTAAAAAATGCACATTAATTTATAATAAAAGAAGCTGATCAATGCTTACTGGGACAAGGCAGTGAAGAAATGATACAGACATAGTACAAAGGCGTATGAGGAAAGTTTTACAAGTGATGGATATGTTCACTGACTTAACTGTGTTGATGGTTTCATGAGCATGTACATTAGTCAGAACTTATCAAATTGTTCACTCTAAATACATGCAGTATTTTAAATGTCAATCGTACCCAAATAAAGCTATTTTAAACGTTTTTAAATGAACAAATCATAGACTAGATCAGAATCCATATTTTAATTTATATTAAATATTAATCATTTATACACAACAGTTAAAAGAAGTGACTGGGAGGGACAAAGTATTTTTTTTTAATGACCATACTATAATATAGGCTGCCTATAAGAGACATGAGAAAAATGATATACCATGTTAACAGTAAGAATATAAAGGATGAAGTGACTATTTTGATGTCAGAAATACACCAAAAGACAAAGAAATATTCTATAGATAAAAGGGACATTTCATAACAATAAAAAGATATTTAGACAGAAAGACACAGCAATTGTAATAGTGTCTACACCTAATAATTAACACTTAAAATACAGAAGCAACACTTTACAGAATTAAAAGAAACAGAACATGTTCCAATCATAAGATTTTTAACATACCATTCTCAGCAACTGATAAGTACACTAGACCAAAAAAAAAAAATTTGTGGAATGCAACAAAAATAGTGCTAGGAGGGAAATGTATAGCTTTATATACTTTTAGTAGGATAAAAAGATCTAAAATCGAAGACCTAAGGTACCATCTTGAGAAGAGTGAAGTAAACACAAAGTAAAAGGAAACAATAAAGATAAAAGCAAAAATCAATAAAATAGAAAATAAGCAGATGACTTAAAAAATTGACAAAACCAAACACAGGTGAACAAAACAGACAAATTCTAGGTACACTGGTTAAAGAAAAAAACAAAAACAAACAAAAAACTGAGAACAGAAATCACCAATATCTAAAAATGGGGTTATCACTGTCAACCCTACTAACCTAGCAAACATTGGCAAGGGATAAGAAAATACTATGAACAACGTTACTCCAACAATTTAACAACTTAGACAAAGATATCAAATTTCTTGAAAAACTGAGCTCACCAAAACTGACACAAGGAAACAGGAATATCTCTATACTTATATTTAAAAATAAACGTTATCAAAACTCTTCTCAAAAAGGTTTCACTCTAACATCAGAAGTTTTCACTGGTAAATTCTGTCTAACATAACACCTTTTACACAAACTTGTTCATTTCAAAGGACCATCATGGCCCTTGCACAAAAAATCTGACCAAAATAGTACAATTTTCAAAGAAATGAAGAATTTAACAAAAATAAGATGTATGACAGGAGTTTGATAAATACATTTAAAGTTTCCTAAGAGTTTTATAAGGTTCAAAAAGAGGCTGTATGCATGTAATAATATTAAATTTTATCAAGCTAACAAGAGGGGGTAGAATATTACCAACACTAAATTAAATGCTAGTGAGGATGAGGAGTAACAGTAACTCTCATTTATTGCTGGTAGGAATGCAAAATGCTATAGCCACTTTGGAAGACACTTTGGCAGTTTATTAAAAAAACTAAGCACACCCTTACTGTAAGATCCAGCTAATGCTCCTTTTATATACCCAAAGGAGCTGAAAATATGTCCACATAAAAACCTGCAGATGGATGATTATAAACAGCAGCTTTATCTCAGGATTGCCAAAACTTGGAAGCGACCAAGATGTCCTTCCACAGATGAACGGATAAATAAACTGAGGTATGTACAGACAAACAAAACAAGTCAACACTAACAATAAATAAGCTGTCAATCCATAAAAAGACATGGAGGAAACTTAAAAGCATATCACTAAATGAAAGAAATCAATCTGAAAAGGCTACATGCTGTATAATTATAACTATATGACATTCTGGAAGATGCAAAACTATGAAAACAGTAAAAAGACCAATGGTTGCCAGGGATAATGGGAGAGTGAGGAATAGGGCACAGAGGAGTTTCAGGACAGTAAAAATACATTATGTGATATTATAACATTATATTTTTTCAATTTTTTATTAGCATTTATTTGATGCAGAATTTACTCCCAGGGAGTAAGTTTTTGTTTCTTCAGTTTCTTCTGGAATATCTTTTTCTTCTGTGCAATCTCCTCCTCTGGTTTAGGAACAATCTACTCTTTTTCAGTAAACATCATCTCAGTGTGGTAAAGTTAATCCAACCATGAGCTCTGAGTTCTGCACCACATCTTGGGAGCTTTGTTCACCTGGATGTGCTCAATGACTAGAGAATCTCCATCTAAACCCTTAAGTTCATCATTACTCTGCATTTTTAAGCATGTGCAGCAAAAATTAAGCACTCTTTCTGGGCCACTGACCCTGCATCCAGCCCCACTGTTTGCCCTAGGCATATCTACCAACTCCACCATTGTAACAACAAAACGGCACACATTGTTTCTGTAAAGTGACATCTTTCAGATATTTGGTGGCTTTTCGAAGATACATACCCTTGGTGGCGTGAGAAGGGGAACAGAGAAGAGAGCAAGGGATTGAGAATGTATTTAAAAAAATAATGGCTGAAAACTTCCCTAACCTGGCAAAGGAAATAGATATACAAGCCCAGGAAAGGCAGAATCCAAAATAAGATGAACCCAAACAGGTCCACACCAAGACACATCATAATCAAAATGGAAAGGTTAAAGATAAAGAGAGAATCTTAAAAGCAGCAAGAGAAAGGGGGCTAGTTATTTACAAGGGTACTCCCATAAGACTGTCAGCTGATTTCTCAACATAAATTTTGCAGGCCAGAGAGATTAGCATGAAATATTCAAAGATATGAAAATGAAGGACCTACAACCAAGACTACTCTACCTGGCAAGGATATCAACTAAAATTGAAGATGAAATAAAGAGCTTCCTAGACAGAAAAAAAGCTAAAGTAATTCATCATCACCAAGCTAGTAATACAAGACATGTTCAACGGACATCTTTAAGAAGAGAAAAAGGGGGGAATATAAATATGAATAATAAAATGGCAATAACTATGTACCTATCAACAATCACTTTAAATAGAAATGAATTAAATGTTCCAATCAAAAAGACACAGGGTAGCTGAAGGACCCATCCATATGCCATCTACAAGAGACCCACTCAGATCAAAAGACACACACAGATTACAAGAAAAGAATGGAAAAAAACATTTCCTGCAAATGTACATTATAAAAAGCTGGGGTAGCAATACTTATGTCAGACAAAATGGACTTAAAAACAAAGACATTACATAATGATAAAGGATCAATAATGAGAGGATATAACCCTAGTAATCATAATGCACCCAACACAGGAGCATTTAAATGTATAAAGCAAATATTGACTACCATTAAAGGTCTAGGGATCAACAGTAATACAATCACAGTAGAGGGCTGCTAACACCACACTGACATCAATGGACAGATCTTCCAGACAGAAAATCAACAAGGAAACAGTGGCCTTAAATGACACACTAGACCTCAAAACAAGTCTCAGTAAATTTAAGAAGACTGAGATCATATCAAGCCTCTTCTCCAACCACAATGGTATAAAACTAGAATTCAATTACAAAAACAAAAAAACAAAAAAAAACCCTGAAACACACACAAATGCATAAAGGTAAAATAACATGCTACTAAACAATGAATGGGTTAACAATGAGATCAAGGAAGAAATCAAAAGATACCTTAAGGCAAATGAAAATGAAAACACAATGATCCAAAATTTAGGGGACACAGTAAAAGCAGCCATAAGAGGGAAATTCATAGCAATACAGGCCTACCTCAAGAAACAAAACCAGCATCTCAAATAAACAGTCTAACTTTCCATTTAAAAGAACTAGAAAAGAACAGTAAACAAAGCCCAAAGTGAGAAGAAATAATAAAGGTCAGAGTGGAAATAAAAGAAATAGAGCCTAAAAAAAAAAAAAAAAGAGTACTAAAGATCAATGAAACCAAGAGCAAGTTCTTTGAAAAGATAAACAAAATTGATTAATCTTTAACCAGACTCATCAAGGAAAAAGGGGGACTCAAAAAAGTAAAATCAGATGAAAGAGAAGTGACAAATGACTCCACAGAAATACAAAGGATTATAAGAAAATACTACAGCAATTATATGCCAACAAATTGAACAATCTAGAAGAAATGGATACATTCCTAGAAACATAAAATCTGCTGAGTCAAGAAAAAACAGAAGATCTGAACCGACCAATTTCCATTAATGAAATCCAGTCAGTAATCAAAAAACTCCCAACAAAAGAAAGTCCTGGACTGAAAGGCTTCACAGGTGAATTTTACCAAACATTCAAAGAATTAATAACACCTATTCTTCTCAAACTATTCCAAAAACTTCCAAGAAAAGGGAAGGCTCCCAAGCTCATTTTATGAGGTCACCATTACCTGCTTCTACAACCAGACATGGAAGGGAAGGGAAGGGAAGGGAAGGGAAGGGAAGGGAAAGGAAGGGAAGGGGAGGGGAGGGGAGGGGAGGAGGGAGGGAGGGGAGGGAAGGGGAGGGGGAGGGAGGGAGGGAGGAGGGAGGAGAGAGAGAGAGAGAGAGAGAGAAAGAAGAAAGAAGAGAAGAAAGAAAGAGAGAGAGAGAGAGAGAGAGAGAGAGAGAGAGAGAGAGAAAGAAAGAAAGAAAGAAAGAAAGAAAGAAAGAAAGAAAGAAAGAAGAAAGAAGAAAGAAAGAAAAGAAAGAAAAAAAAAGAAGAGAAAAGAAAAGAAAAGAAAAAAAGAAAAGAAAAGAAAATACTGGCAGATATCCCTGATAAATAGATACAAAAATCCTCAACAAAATATTAGGAAAATCTAATTCAGCAAGAATTTTAAAAAGATCATACATCATTGATCAAACTGGATTTATTTCGGAATACAAAGTTAGTTCAATATCCACAAATGATTAATGTGATATGCCACATTAACAAACTGAACATAAAAATCATATGATATATACAATAAATGAGAAAAAGCGTTTGACAAATCGAGCATCCATTGGGAATAGAGGGAACATACCTCAATATTATAAAGACCATATATGACAAACCCAAAGCTAACATTGTATTCAATGGGGAAAAGCTAAAAGCATTTTCCTTAAGATGATAAGTGAGACAAGTATGTCCACTTCTACACTTTTATTCAACATAGTAATTGGAGGTCCCAGCCACAATAATCAGATAAGAAGAAAAAAAAAGCATCCAAATTGGAAAGGAAGAATAAAAACTGTCATTATTGCAGATAATATGATACTATAGAAAACCTTAACGATTCCACACACAAAAAATTAGAACTGATAAATGAATTCAGCAAAATAGCAGGATATAAAATTAATATTCAGAAATTAGCTGATTTTTATACACCAATAATGAACTATCAGAAAGAGAAATTAGGGAAAACAATCCCATTTCCAATTGCATAAAAAACAACAAAACTACCTAGAATAAATTTAACCAAGGAAAGTAAAAGACCTATACTCGGAAAATTATAAGACACTGAAGATGATACAAAACAAATGGAAGCTTATATACCATGCTCAAGGGTTAGGAAAAATAAACATCATTAAAATGTCCATATTACCCCAAGCAACTATGGATTCGATGCGACCCCCTATCAAAATTCCAATTGGCATTTTTCACAGAACTAGAACAAAAAACCCTAAAATTTATATGGAACCATAAAAGATGCTAAACAGCCACGGCAACCTTGAGCAAGAAGAAACAAAGTTGGGGGTATCATGCTACCTGATATCAAAGTCTACCTCAACGCTAAAACAAAATCAAAACAGCATGGTACTGGCATGAAACAAACACATGGATCAATGAAAGAGAACAGAGTACCTAGAAATAAAATCATAATATGGCCATTTAATCTATGACAAAAGAGAAGAATACACAATGGAGTAAAAATAGTCTATTCAATAAATTATAAAAACTAGACAGATATATATATTTAAAAATAACACTGGGCATTAAAAATAGCACTGGACCACCTTCTTAAACCATATACAAGAATAAACTCAAAATGACTTAAAGACTTAAATAAATGTAGACCCAAAACATAAAACTCCCTGAAGAAATCATGGGCAGTAAATTCTGACATTGTTGTTAGTAATGTTTTTTCTGATATATCTTCTCAGGCAAGGAAAACAAAAGAAAAAATAAACAGATAACACTACATCAAACTAAAACGTGTTTGCATAGCAAAGGAAACCATCAACAAAATGGAAGGATAACCAACTGAATGGGAGAAGATATTTGCCAATGCTACATCTAAAGGGTTAGTATCTAAAGTTTATGAAGAACTCATACAACTCAACACCAAAAAACCAAACAATCCAATTAAAGAATAGGCAGAGATTTGTGACAACATAGACAGATCTTGAGATTATCACATTAAGCAAAATAAGTCAGATAGAAAAAGTTGAGAACCATACAATTTCATTTATATGTGAGACAGAAACAGGAAAATGACAAATGAACAAGCAAAAAAGACTCATAAAACATAGACAACAGTTTAGTGGTTACCAGAGGGAAAGGGGTAGGAAGAAAGGTAGAAAAGGGTAAATGGGGTCAAATATATGGTGACAGAAAAGACTTAACTTTAGGTGGTGAACACACAATGCAATATACAGATGACATATGACAGAATTATACTCAAAACTTGTATATTGTTTATTAACCAATGTCAACCCAATACATTTAATTAACATAAATAAACAAATAAATAAATAAATGATGGACAGAGGACCTAAATAGACATTTCTCCAAAGAGAACATACGGATGACCCAGAGACATAAGAAAAGATGTGCAACATCATTAATTATCAGAGAAATGCAAATTAAAACCACAGTGAGATATCGCCTCACCCCTGAAAGAAGAGCTACCACCAATAAATTGAAAACAAGTATTGGCAAGGATGTGGAGAAAGGGGAACCCTCCTGCACTTTTGGTGGAACTGCAAATTAGTACAGCCACTACGGAAAACAGTTTGCAGGTTCCTCAGATAACTAAAAATAGAGTTACTTTATGACCCAGCAATTCTACTTCTGGGTATTTATCTGAAGAAATTCAAAACACTAATTCAAAAAGATATATGCACCTCTATGTTCACTGCAGTGCTATTTACAATAGCCAAGATAGGGAAGCAACCTAAGTGCCCATCAACAGATGACTGAACACATACATAAAGCCTTAAAAATAATTGAAATCTTACCATTTACAACAAAATGGATGGACCTAGAAGGTATTATGCTAAGTGAAATAAGTCAGACACAGAGAAAGAAAACACCAAATGATTTCACTTATATGTGGAATCTAAAGAACAAAATAAACAAACAAAACAGCAACAGACTCATAGATACAAAGAACAAACTGGTGGTTGCCAGAGATGGGAGTGAGGTTGGGGGCCTGGGTTAGAGAGGGGAAGGGATTAAGAAGTACAAATTAGTAGTCAGAAAACAGTCACGGGATGTAAAATACAGCATAGAGAATATTGTCAATATAGTAATAACTATGTATAGTGCCAGGTGGGTATTAGACTAATCGGGGGGATCACTTCATAATTACATAAATGTCTAACCACTATGCTGTACACCTGAAACTAATACTGAACATCAACTCAAACTGAAAAATAAGTTTAAAAAAGTAAAGACTGCAAATTAATAAGCTATATAAGTTTTTATCTCAAAATTTTAGAAAATAGCTAAATAAACACTCCCCAAAAAGTAGAATAAAAAATATTTGCAAATACTAACAAGAAGCAACAAAGCCAAATGGGTAAACCCATTGCTCGACTAACTAAGGAAAAAAAGAGATGGCCCAAATAATCCAGGTCATTTTAAACTCTACAGACACTTTTAGGTTAAGAATAACAAAGAACTTTTTGCCAATAAATTTTTTAATTTAGATGAAATAAATTTCCCAAAACTACAACTTACAAAAAGTTAAACACGACAAAAAATAAAATAAAATATTAAATAGCCCTTTATCATTAGAAACAATAAATGCATAATTATAATCTTCGGAAAACTCCAAACACACAGGTTTACCAGAGAATCCCACCAAACACTTACGGATAAAATAATGCTCTCCATATCTGTGGGTTTTACATCCACGGATTCAACCAACCTCAGATTAAAAACAGTATTTTCCATCCTCGGATGCAGAGGGCCAAGTGTATGTGTTGTATTACACCGTATCACATAAGGGACTTGAGCATTCTCAGATTATGGGTTCTAGAACCAATCCCCCGGGATACTAAGGAATGACTGTATCTCCTTTACAAATTTTTTTTAAAAGAACAAACTATTACCAAGATAGGAATAGAATGTAATTTCTTTAATCTGTTAAAGTATAGTTACCCAGAAAATAAATAAACAAAAAAACAAAAGAAACAAAAACTGTGGCTATCTACATTATTAATGGTAAAACGCTCAACAAAAGCCCTGTGAAGCAGAGAATAAGTCTGCTTTTACCACTTCTATTCAGTGATGTGCTGTGAGTCCTGGCCTATGTAGTAAGACAAAAATAGGGGCAAATAAATTTATTTTTACTGTGATTTAAAAAAAAAAAAAACACATAACAGAAAACCCACTACCTTAACCATCTTTAAGTGTACAGTTCACTCCAGAGTTTGCTATATGTTCTCTTTATCCTTTTCCATCATACATAATATACTGTTTATTTTACTTACCTATCTCATTTATTAACCATGTTTCCTTGACATAATGTTAAGTCCTGCAGGCACAGACTTTTGGTTTGTTTTGTTCATTGCTATATCTAGAATACTGTCTGTATATAGGAGGCACACAATAAAGGTACTGATGAAAAAAAATGTCAATTTTCCCTAAGCTAATCTATAAATTTAAGACAAACATCATAAAATGCCAAAAATATTTTTAAAAATTAAACCTGATATCATCAGTAATATCATGTGGACTTTTTTGCACCTCAATATGTGATAACAAGAGGACTTAACCTTTCCAGTATTCCTTCCCAAAACTCATAAACCCAATCTAACCAGGAGGAAAACATCGGACAAACCCAAATTCAACAGGTAACTGGCCAGTACTCCTCAAGATTGTCAAGGTCATGAAAAACAAGAAAAGACTAAAACTGTTCAGACCACAGGAGACCAGAGACAGGGCCACTAAATGCAAAAGGATATTAATAGAAATATCGGTGAATTGTTTTTTAAGTATATACAGTTCAGTTAATTATAATGAACCAATATCAGCTTCTTAGTTTTGATAGCTGTAACCACATTAAGTAAAAAAAAAAGTTAATAATGAGAGAAACTGAGTAAAGGGTATACAGGAGCTCTGTACTATCTTTGTAACTTTCCTGTAAATCTAATATTATTCCAAAATAAAAAGTTAATTAAAACAAATGAAAAGTTTCTAAAGAAAAATTAAACAAGTAGAGGTAAGACCACCACTAATACTTAAAAAAAATTTTTTTAATTAAAAAAGGAGGACAAGAGTCTATGGCCATGCTACCTTGAACAAGCTCGATCCTGTCTGATCTTGGAAGCTAAGCTGGGTCAGGCTGGTCAGTACTTGGATGGGAGACCACCTAGAAAGACCAGCTGCTGTAGGTGTAAAAAAAATAAATAAATAAATAAATAAATAAGGGATTGTAACCTGACAAGATCCTTGCAATCTGTGAGGTCAACCAAGGGTTGCCTCGCCTTAAAAAAAAAAAAATGGACAAGAGGATGGGAAAGGGAGAGGAGGAAGACAATAATGAAGAAGAACTATCTCTATAAGACATAAAACTTAATTAAAACAGTGTGGTGCTGGGCCATGAAAAGATGTCACTGAACAGAATAAAAATTCCAAAAATAAAGCCAAATGACATGTGAATTTAGTATACAAAAAGTGCCATTTGAAATCAACAGGAAATAATGGATTATTCAAAATAGGTATTTGTAACAAAGGGACAGACATCTAGAAGAAAAATAAATAGCTCCGTACCTCATGTCCTATGTTAAAATCAATTCTGGATGGATCAATAACCTAAATATTTTTTTAAAGTTACATCTTATGAAAGAAATCTTATGAAAATTTTAAAATAATATTAATGTAGAAATAGTCGTAAGTAAGCAACAAAATCAGGAAAACTTTTAAAATTAATCAACATGATTGCATAAATATTTTTTTTCCTGTATGGCCAAAAGCAAAATCAAAACATAACCATCTGTGATGAAAATTCTTCAGTTCATACCACAAAAGACTAATTTCCCTAATACAGCAAGAACTCTTACATAATAATCCAAGAATGTACCCTGTCAAATGTCCAAAGCAGAAAATGAAGTAAGAATATGAATGAATAGTTCACATAAAAGAAATACAAACAGCTTTTAAGCATATGAAAAGTTATTCAACTTTTCTCATAATGAGAAATGCAAAGTAAAGATACCTCGACATAATTTGCATCTACCAGACTGGCAAATTTACAGATTCTTAATACTGATGGATGAAAAGGGTTAAAAGCTTGAACTCTGAATCTCTCCTTCAGGCTCTTAAGGAAAATACCTGGTAGTTCAGCTTCTTGAAACATCAACCCTGAAAACAGATGAGGGACCTGTAGGGTCTGCCAAGTATTAATAACTTAAATAAGGATGCTCTTCAGCCTGCCATACTTGGGTGTCAGGAAATCACACTGTATGATTATCATTTATGGTCTACAGCTACATTAAAATAGAGAAGCTCGTCACTTACAAATGCAGAGGCTATGTGGCTAGTAGGCATTTTTGAGCTGAGAGTCCCCAAACCTAGCAGCTTCCCTGTGCCCATGTGACATAAACTCACATTAGGTTCTTGTCAACCTTACAACCAAAATGCTAGAAACAGCAAATCTGCCTCACAATATTACCGAGGCCTCGGTAATATTGCAACTGAATATTCTTTTCCTTTATAACAATATTTGGTGTTGAATAAATAAGCCAATTGTGACTTGTGAGTTGACTGATGATCCAAAACTGAAACCCACTAAGGTAGTCATGCAACTGTGCTGAGGAAAGCATAATGAAAACCGGCTCTTTCAATGTACTGTGCATAAAGTGTGAATTAGTACAATCTCAATAGAGGGAAATTTGGCTGAAAATTACAGTGCAAATCCACTGAAATTATACAGACATACACACCCTCTGACATAGCAATTCCACTTCTAGGAATTTTGGCCAGAGTTAATCACCCCCACATGTCTATGATTACACTGCACATGGTTATTCACTATTAAAAAAAAAAAAGACTAATAATAACTAAAGGTCCATCAATAAAAGACTGGTTAAAAAAATTATGGTTCATTTATACTATTAAATATGTAGATGCATATGAAAGAAAGAACTCCTTATTACCTCTGTGGAATAATCTCCAAGACATATTATTAAATGAAGAAGCAATTCATGAAACATCATATCCTACATTCATGTAAAAAAGTGTTTATATATGCAGAAAATAACTCTGGATAGATATCAAGAATATGGTAGCCTCCCAAGAAGGAAAATTACATGACATTAAGTCACGAATGGTAAGAGCAAAAAGCTGGTATTATATCCAACTTCCTACTGACATATACATTACTCAGCTATCTCATCACAATCTTAAATTCAACACGTAAAAAGTGCATCTCAACATTCTTTATACTCCTAAATAACTCTCTATCCAACATCCTCTAACCCAGGTTAAGACCATCTACTTTCAGCGTCCACACAGAAATCTCTCATCTCAGCCAACATCATAATAGATCTATGATTTAAGGATGTTTAGCATCCATTCCCTCTTCTTGTTAGAACACCACTCTTGAAAAGACTATTAATTTCTGGTTCTAGTCACTCCCAAACACTAGCTGGTTTACTTTTCTTTTAAGTCTGTAAGTTATGTTATATCCTCCCATATGTTCTTTTTGCTTAAGTTATCCAAAATCTATTTCTATTCCTGGCAACCAAATAATACACTAGTATTTTGAAAATTGATAAAGGTTAAAACTGAAGCAGGTAGAGTGATGTCACTACAAGGACCTGTGCCGTCACAGAAACACTGGAAACTGGGGCAGAAAAATGTCAAAATCAACCTTGTCAGAACTCTGGAAAATAGTCAAAAATTCACACAACGAATTAAAGGCTCAATTAGGAGGGAGGCAACTTAAAAACAGCAAGAGTTGTGTTGCCCTTGCCCTTGCTCCACCCTCCTCAGCTTGGCCATGATCTTGAAGACAGCAGCACCCTGTGTTCCCAGTGTCAAACTCTGGTCCCTGGTTCCAGAAAGGGTAGAGCAGAGCTTGTTCTCAAAAAAATGTTTTTAAGTTTTGACTTAACTGGGAGAAAGGGTATGAGAGAAACCGAAGAACTAAATCAAAAGAATTTGCCTTTGTTTCTCTAACTAGGGTCTTTCTTGGATGTTATAAATTATAGAGGTTAATTGTAATCCCTAGGACAACTATTAAAAAACACATATGGAAAATAAAATAAGAATCAAAATCTGCTACAAGGGACAAAGGAGGGTATTATGCATTTAAAAACAGGTCAAAACATCAAGAAGATATAACAAAAACATGAACAGAATTGAAGGGAGAAAAAGACAATCCTTCAGTGATAGTTGAAAACTTCAATCCCCAAATTCTAACAATGGACAGAACTTAGAAAATCAGTAACATAATAGAGGAATCAATTAACACTACAAAGCATCTAGACCTAAGAAATACATAAAGAACATGGCACTAAAACCAGCAAAATACACATTCTTGTCAAATATTCATGAACATTCTCCAAGACAGATCATAGGGTTAGGTCACAAAATAAATGTCAATAAATTTCAAAAGATTTGAAATCAGATCTTATCTAACCACAACAAAATAAAAAAAGAAATCAGTAACAGAAGAAAAACTGGAAAATTCACATATAGGTGGAAATTAAACAACATATTCTTAAATAACCAATAAGTCAAAGAAGAAATCACAATGGAACTGGAAAATACTTTAGGATAAGTGAAAACACACACACACACACACAACATACTAAATCTCATGTGATACACAGAAAGCAGCACTCAAAGGTAAATTCATAACTGTAAACACCTATGTTGGAAAAAATGCTTGGGTGGGATAAGGTGGGGTCGGGTGGACTGAAGAGAGTGATAGTATAAAAATACAGAGTTTCTTTGTGAAGTGATCAAAATGCTCTAAAACTGACAGTGGTGGTTGCACATATTTGCAAATATGAAAAAAACAAATTGTACACTTTAAATGAGTGAAATATATTGGTATACAAACTATATGCCAATAAAGGTGTTCAAAAAAAATCAATAAACTACCTATATACCGACCTTAAGGAGCTAAAAAAAAAAGAGCACATTAAACCCAAACCCAGCAGAAGGAAGGAAAGATTTAAGATTAGAGTGGTAATAAAATAGAGAACAGAAAAATAGGGACAAAGGTTCTAAGTGAGGACATTAGCGCTGACCAAAAAGAATTATAGAGAATAGTGTGAACAATTGTATGCCAACAAATTAAGGCAACCTATATGAAATGGACAAATTCCTAGACACATTAACTAACAAAACTGACTCAAGAAGAAAAAGAAAATCTGAACAGACCTACAAGAGACTGAATCAATCAGTAGGCAAAAACCTCTCAACAAAGAAAAGCCATGGACCAGATGTCTTCCTCCACAAGTGAACTGTACCAAACATTTAAAGAAGTATTAACACAAACCCTTCTCAAACTCTTCCAAAAAACTGGAGAGAACAGTTCCTAAATCATTCTGAGTCCAGCATGATATCAAATGCCCGCTAAGCCAGGCAAAACATAAAACAAAATTACAGACTAATATCCTTTACGATTATCAATGTAAAAATTCTCAATAAAAAACTAGTATTAGTATCCCACAGAAGCCATAAAAATTACGATGATTATGGTAGCTTAAGAAAACAGGAATTTATTCTGACAGCCCAGAGGCCTGAAGTCCAAAATCAACATGCTTCTCTCCTAACTTCTGATAGCTCTAGCTATCCTTGGTGTTTTCTTGATGTATAGCTATATAACTCTTGTTTCCACCTTAGTCTTCATGTGGGTTTTCCCATGGCCATCTCTCCATTCTCCCTGTCTTCTATGGTCTTTTATAAGAACATATGTCATTGGCTTTACAGTCCATACTAGGTCAGGATGATCTCATTTGAGATCTTTACCTTAATTATATCTGCAATTACAAAATGGTCAAACTGTGGAGGCTCTGAATGGACAAACCTTTTGAGGGACACTATTTAACCTACTGCAACTATCAAACCAAATACAGTAGCTTATTAAAGGATTATACACCATGATCAAAGGGATTTAGGCCAGAAATGCAAAAGAGAAAATCAATCAATGTAATACACTACACTAATAGAACAAAGAACAAAAACCACATGACCATCTCAATATATAGAGAAAAAAGCATTTGATGAAAGTGAACACCTTCTCTTGATTTAAAAAAATAACACTCAACAAAGCAGGGAGAAGAGGAAACTTCCCTAACATAATAAAGAGCATTTATTTAGAAGGGAGAGAGGGAATAAAGAAAAACGAAGAAAGAAAAAGGCCAGCAACATCTAACTCAATGATGAAAGACAAAGAAAGGTTTCCCCATAACATCAAGAAGAAAACAACGATGCCCGCTACTGCCACGTCTACTCAACGTTGTACTAGAAAATTTAGCTAACGCAATCAGGCAAGAAAAATAAATAAAAGGCATCCAAATTGGAAATGATGAAGTAAAACTATCATTATTCAGAGATGACATTACCTTACATATAGAAAACTCTAAAGAACACACAAAAAGTATTCAAATAAATGAATGCAGCCAAGTTGCAAAGTTCAAGATCAATGCACAAAAATCAGTTGTATTTCTATACATTAGCAATAAACAACACAAGTAGTAAATTATTCTTTTGTGCCTAAAAGAATAAAATAAACAGGAGAAATTTAACCAAGGTGAAAGACTTCTACACTGAAAATTTCAGAACAGTGCTGAAAAAAATAAAAAACATAAATAAATCTAAATAAGTCCTGTGTTCATGCAACGGAAAGCTTATTATTGTTGAGATGTCAGTACTACCCCATGCAATCTACAGATTCAATGAAGCCCCCTGTCCAAATTCCACTGGACTTTTCTGCCATCTGCAAATTCTATATTTTGCAATAAAACCTGAATAGCCAAAGCAATATTGAAAAAAAAAAATTTTTTGGAACCCTCACACTTCCCAAATTCAAAACTTGAAATGAGAATGTAATTAAGGTAAAGTGTGCTCTGGCATAAAAACAGACATAAAGACCAATGAAACAGAGTCCAGAAATAAACCACTCATTTATGACAAAATGATCTGCAACATGGGTACCAAGACCATTCAATGGAGAAAAAAGTCTCTTCAACAAATGGTGCTGGGACATCTGGATATCACATGCCAAAAAAAAAAAAAAAAAAAATGGTTGGACCCCTAACTCACATTACATACAAAAGTTAACTTGAAATGGATCAACAACCTAAAAGGAGCTGAAAACATAAAACTCTTAGAAGGAAACACAGATATACATCTTTATGACCTTGGATAGCAAGGATCCTTAGATATGACACCAATAGCATGAGCAGCAAAATTAAATAAATTGGACCTCATCATATTAAAAACTACTGGCATCAAAGAACATTATAAGGAAAATGAAAGGCAACAATAGAGTGGGAGAAAATATTTGCAAATCATTTATCTGATAGGTGCCTAGCAGCCAGAAGATTTAAAAAACTCTTGCAGCTCAACAACAAAAAGAAAACCCAAATTACAAAATGGACAAAATAAATGAACAGACATTTCTCCAAAGAAGATTTACAAATGGCTAACAAGCACATGAAAAAAATGGTCAACATCATTCATTATTAGGGAAATACAAAACAAAACCACAATGAGGTACCATTTCATATCCACGGCATGGTTATAAATCAGATAATTCAGAAAATACTAAGTGTTGGTGAGAATGAGAACGAACTGGGTCCTTCATACACTGCTTGTGGGAATGTAAAAATAGTGCAGCCCTGGGGAAAACAGTTTAGTGGTTCCTCAATGCTATTCTTCACATATACCCTCCCCTGAAAAAAGAAAAGTGGGACTAAAACAGATAGCTGCACTTTTCACAACAGTCAAAAGGCAGCAGCACTATTTACCACAACCCAAATGTCTTTCAACAAATGAAAGGATAAACAAAACGTGATTTACATACACAATGGAATATTATACAGCCATAAAGAGAAAGAAGTACTAACACAGACTGCAACGCTGATGGAACTGAAAAACACTATGCGAAGTGAAGGAAGATCACATGCTATATGATTATAGTTACGTAAAGTATTCAAAACAGGTAAATCCACAGAGACAAAAAGCACCACAGGTGGTTGCCAAGGGCTGAAGGAGGAAAGGTGGAATGTGGAGTTTCTGCTTAAGAAAAGGTGTTTTTCTTTCAGGTGACAAAAACATTTTTGGAAACTGATAGAATTACACAACATTATGAAAATAGTAAACGCCATCAAACTGTATATAAATACTCCTCGACTTCCAATGAGTTTACATGCCTATGAACTCATCAACTGAAAATTTTATCATAAATCAAAAATGCATTTAATATATCTAACCTAGTGAACATCATAGCTTAGCCTAGACGACCTTAAACATATTCAGAACACTTACAGTAGCCTATAGCTGTGCAAAATCACCCAGCAAAATGAATAAACTGTAGAGAAACTGATTGGAGCTGCCCCAGCATCATGAGAGCATCGTACCGCGTATCACTAGCCCGAAGAGAAGACCAAAACACAAAGTTGTTTCTACTGAGTATGTACAGCTTTCACTTCATTAAGTCAAACAACTGTAAGTCAGAGACCACCAGTACCTAAAAATGGTTAATTTTATGCTATGTGAATTTTACCTCAGTTTTAAGAAAAAGAATATTTATCCTGTCTTTCTTCATAAACTGCACCTTAGGGTACCAAAATAGTTAATAAGGAAAAGGTTCTCTTTATTAAAGTAAACCTGCTAATACATTAATGATAAAATCTCACAATTTATTCAACCTCTACTTAATAAAATAATGGATCCAGGTACTGATAAACAGCTGCTACTATCACTCACTCTCTCTCTCTCTCTCTCTCTCTCTCTCTCTCTCTCTCTCTCTCACTCACACACACACACACACACACACAAATACCATATGCCTCCTGAAGGCAGTACACAACACTATGAAGTATTCTTGCTTGCCCCACAATAAACTGAACATGATCAAGCTTCTGAATACATCTAACTACTACTGTACAGAACATATATGGAACAAAGTTAGTATGTTAAAACACACACACACATACACACCATCTAAGACACAATCAACAAAATGTACTGTGGGAAACTCTACAAGGCAAATGATCCAGGTTCTTCCATAAGTAAAATGACAAGACAAAAAAGGGAGGTGATTAAAAAGAGCTCTTAGAGATATATCAAGCAATTGCATATTTTTTAGGTATGATCATATCCTATACATTTATTAAATATCTATTTCTGTTAAAGATACTCACAGAACTCAAAATAATCAAAAGAATGGGGTAGGAAAGTGTATAAATGAAAAAAGACTGGCCATGACTGGATCAACTGTTAAAGGCAGGTACATGGGGACTCTCTTTGTTATTACATATGCGTGAAATTTTTCCATAAAAGCATACTTTTAAAAACATACCTGTAAAATTTTACCACTCTAATATCTCTGATGTTCATGCCTCATTTTTATCTCTCCTACATCTGTCTTAAACCAGTCCCTATCATCCCTCCCTTGGACTTAACTGCAATAAAGCAGAGTCTTATCTTTGTGGAGTTTAGATTCTAACACCAGAGCACAAAGTAAAAAAGAAGCATAATCAAAGCTATCCTTGAAAAGTCTCTTAAAATTCCAATAGAAAAAGTACATTATGTTGTACATTGTTCAGAATATAAAACCCACTGGATTTTAAAGTTCTAACTTTTTGGACAAGTAGCATGTATCAATAGCCCTCAATTCATTTTAAAATTTCTTCTGCAAGAATGTAAGTAAGCCATCACACCACCTCTTGCCTGCTCCCCTCAATAATACATTTTACATCTCTGTCAACGATTAAAGTTCACAAGGGATTTCCATATAGGTTTCCCCAGAGCATATGTTTCAGTGAGTACAATGGCAGACTAAATTACCTCTATAATTTAAATTATTTCTTTTTTCTATATCTCCTCCTACTCCCCCAGCCATACACTGATTTCCAAGTGTGTTAAATGCACTTATGATCCAGCTCTAATTTTCTTTTTATAGTTGGTCTGCTCTCATACCCTTCCAATCTATGCACCTCAATGCCATCAGAGTAATCTTTCTATGTTATTCCTCAGATGCAACGGCTCCCCACAATCAACACGATCAAGTCCTTAGTATGAGAAAAAAGGAAAGGTAGGGACAAGGGCACGGAAAGCAAAGACAAGGGCAAGAGAGAGGAAAAGGAAAGAAAACCTTGTCCATATCATCGGCTGCACCTCTCAGAAGGCCTACCATTCAAACATTACAGTCCAATGTTCAGTTCTCTGATATAACTGTGTCTTTATCATTTGCTCTCACTTTGCCTATAATACCCCACTTTTCACACACCAAGCTATGTGAAAACACCTTGAACAACTAAGAACTACAGAGAGGTTGAGATAAAGAAAATTAAAAGTTGAATTGAGAAACTTCTAATCTTAACTGCCAGGAAAATAAAACATAAACTGAAACTGGAAATGTATATTCCAGCATCATAGATAGGTATTAGATATTAGAAAATAGTATTATCAAGATTGTACATCAAGTACATTGTGGAGTTTTGTTGACTAGTCCAGAAATATAACCAGCATTTCTTAAGGAAAATGCATTCCAGGTCGCAAAATAACTTACAAATCAATTTTGGAAAATAATTTAGCCAGAATTTTTAAATACACATAAAATTTAGACTATAACAAAGATGGCATTTCAAATCAGTGAGGAAAAGATGAACTGTTCAATAAATGGTGATGGGACAAATGGCAGCATGTTAGCATCTAGGAAAAAATTAAGTTGGATCCATACCTCACATTGTATACATTCCAAATGTATCAAAGATTAAACTGTAAAAAAAAAAAAAAAAAGAAACCATAAAAATACTAGAGGAAAACATAAAAGAATTCTTTTATAACCTTGGGGTTAGACCTGTCTAACTTATCATTCAAAATGCAGAAGCCATGAAAGGCAAGATTAATAAATACAACTGAGAAACAACCAAAAACTTCTGCACGGGAAAAAGCCCCATAAGCAAAGACTAACAACTGGGCAAAAACTAGTTCAACTACTATCAACAAAAGCTTACTAATATGTGAGGGGCTCCTATGAAAGCTCCAACAAATCAAAAAGATCACAAACCAAACAGAAAAAGTATATGAATGGACCACAAAAGAGATAATACAAATTGAATTGCTCTTAAAAATATAAAAAGATGCTCAGCTTCATTCATACTTAATATAAAATAACTGCTCAGAGATACCAATTTCCACCTACTGGATTACCAAGAGTATGAAGAATAGCTTTGTATTCGTTGTTACCAGAAACATAAACTGGTGAAACCACTAGGGGAACAATTTGGGAATATCTCCCAAAATCAACTGCAAAATCCTTTTGACCCAACAGTTCTGTTCCTGAGAATTAATAATCCTACAGATGTACGTGCATACAAGCAAAACGATATATGTAAAAGTATCAATCATAAAAGCAGAATAGAAAGTCCCTCGATAGGTGACTGATTATATAATATATGGTTAAAAAAAAAAAGCTCTATAATGATACAAGAGATAAATCGTGAAAAAAGATCACAGAGTACGTATATTCATCTATCTGAATAAATATTAAAGAAAATGTTTGTCTATTATACTTATTTACATATGCAAAAAAACTAGAAAGATATGCAAAAATGTAATAACAGAAATTATGCTGGTGGCAGGCAAGTTGTTGAGAAACTAGGCAGACAGTAAGCAGGAGGAAGGGTTGTTAATATTTTTAAAAGCTTAGGGCAATGTGACTGTATAATACAGTCTAAACATTAAATTAAAACACATAAACATACATATAGCCAAAACCATTTTTTTTCCTTTTACTCATGCCATTACTGTATACTATGCCAAAAATACTTTTGAGTTGGCTGCCCCAAATGGACACATATACTAACAATAGTTATACCTCTACTTTTTTTGAGTTTTTTCATCAGTAATTTGAGTTTCCCAGTATGCTACGGTTTAATAAATGCATGTCTATATGTTTAAGAATGGTACCGAACTATAAAGAAACAGATTTCTCTGAGAGAGGTAACTAAAAATGAAGATGAAAATGAGAAATACACAAGGGTCCTCAGGAAAGTAGCCAAAATTTAGACAAAAGCATTTCTTTTTATCAAGCAAAAAAATTCTCAAGGGTGCTAAAATTAACATTCACTAGAAACATCATCTGTCCAGCAACATACGAAAAGAAAAAAGAATCTAAAACAAGATTTTAACTGTAACAAAAAAAGTGGCTTATTTTTTCAAAAATAATTTCTAATACAAGAAATTGTATCCATTTTTTAAAAAATCAAGATTTTAATGAAAGTATGTGGATCATTCTGCATTAAAATAATGCTTAATTCTGCCCATGAATTACGAAAACTATTAAAAATATGTGAGCAGTAAACACTATTTAATTTGATATAATAATAATGAACTACCAGATATCTTAAATTACTTCCCCTGCTCCAGTTTTCAATAAAAATTTTTTTCAAAAATCTCTGCACTTACCCCCATTATCTGTTCTTTTTAAAGCTCCATCCTTATGAGGACACAGTTCACATCTCTATTAAAAAAAAGAAGAAGGAAACAAAGACATTTTTCAGATTACAAAAGTATAACATCTCCCCTGAAACTTCAAAACTATTCAAAATGTGGGAGCGGCTTATGTTCTAGCTGCCACCAAGAGTAACATTTAAGAACATTCCTCGAAACATAATTCTCCTTGACATGGGATCTTCCTCAGAGCACCAGATAACCACTTTTAAAAAGTAAATTTTGCTTAACTTTTAAATTCCTGCCACAATTTTTTTAGCATTACATTAATAAAGACAAAACGATTTTGTCAACAGAGGACTGGAGCAGTTTTTACCATTTGCCTCTCTCTATCCCTTTACTTCCTACCTAGTATCAGCTAGGATTATTCTAGTCAATTAGGTCTGGTTTCTCCCAAAATAAAGAGCCAAACTCAAAATTTTAGAATTCTGATTTAAGTGGGAAGGCATGATCTCACATGTGCTGACCTGCCTTCTGGAAGAAAGGAACTGATCTAATTACTAAAGTTACTCTTATTCATACACAATGGTACGCAGAAGTTATTATGGATTCCGCTCACTACCACCAGCCCCCAATTTAAAACCAGAAATAAACATAGAGCCAGTACTACCATGTCTTTTCACTACTGACAAGACAACAGATTATAATTACAAAAATAATAGAGTTTCAATGACATTGTCTTACTATGAAGACTATGTACCTGGAGGTCACACTTGAGATTTTTTTCACACTTGAGTATTTATTATTTGTACCTTACCTTGCTCCCCAAAGAGCTTTTGCAGCATATAATAATATAAATAAATTACAAAGGGAAATAAGAACAGGAAATTAAGATAAAACAGTGAATTATATACACAAAACATAGGCCACGAGATCCTGTATTTCTTGTCATCCATTATGTCACTCTGCTGATTTTCCTCTTACCTCCTCGGCAGCACCTTTCTGATTACTTTATCCAACCTTTAAATGTGGTAGGTCCTCAGGGCTCTGGCTTAAGATGCCTTCTCATTTCTTCTTAAACACTAGGCAATCTCATTCATTTTCTATACGTTTTACCAATTAAATTATCAAGACATGCCAGTGACTCCCGAATTTTACCTCCTATTCAGATCTGTCCTTGGATCCACATGTAAAACCTCCTATGATAGGCACTTTAAGCTCTGTCCAAAACTTATGACAACACTTGCTCTTCCTTCAAAGTAGAGTACAAATTATAAATAAATCTAAGAAATTAAAAACTTCTTTAAAACAAAAACATTAAAATAGACCATTAAAATTTTTTTAAATATTTTAATTAAAGAAAAGTAGATGTCGCAAATATATGAAAAAACATTCAGCCTCACTTATATCCAAATAAATGAATATACAAATCACACAGAACAGGCATTTTTGCCCACTAAATTAAAGTTTTTCTTAAAGGATAATCCCCTGATGTTGAGAGTACAGAGAACATTTATTTTCATATACTATTGATTGCACCATAATCCAATTCTTTTGGAGGGCAATTTAGCTATATGATTACAAGAAAAATACAGATCCCATTACTTCTCTTAAATAAAGAAATGATGATGGTAAATGTTTTATCCTACAGATACTTTTTTATGCCACAAACACATTTTTATATGAGGAAGATCAAACTTAGCCAAAGGAAATAATATGTTGGAACTAGCATTTATTAAGTACTGTGCCATTTTTATATCATTTATGTACTATAATTTCAAGACATGAAAAAAATGTTTACGAAAATGGTTTATATGCGTGTTCATAACTATAAAAATTTTGTAAAAAAGTATAACTGTAAAACATGAGGGAATTAATGCTATATTCAAAGACTAACTGAGTTAACAAATGCATTAAAAACTTTAGAAGAAAACACACAAAATATATTAACAGGACTGTGATGAGAATGGTAAGATTATAAATGATTCTTATTCCAAAATACTTCATTTGTGTGATAATTTAAATCTTGTACAGATACATTACTATATGCAAAGTAAAATATTATGACTGTGTCTTCCCACTAAAGATAAAAACAGATCATCTAGAAGACCTGAGAGAAAAAAATGATTCAAGAAATGAAAAGAAGGTTACATTAAAGTTAGAAGACTGCATCCTAAACTCAAGAAGAAAGGTACCCTGGACAACAGAGATCCTACAGAAAACCAATCCAAGCTGAAAAGTTTTACAGGGCAGCCTGCAGCTACACATGTTACTATGAGAATTTCACAGATCCATCTTATTTTAGTAAGTGAGAGACAGTATAAAAGGCATAAAAAAAATCCTGCAAAAGGGTGTAGAGATTATAAGGAGACCCAAAAAAAGCATATATTAAAGTGTCTCACCACATTCTACCAAGAAAAAATAGCCTTTAATTGCAATGGCCCAAACAAGCAGAAGTTATACAAAGTGGTTCTTTCTTCTCTATATCGTGTAGTACAGTAGGAAAGCATGCAACTATTTTCCATCTTTGTAATGTAGACAACAATTTCCAAATACTTTTTCTACTTTATACTGGATTCTTTTGCCGAAGGATAAAACTCATTATACTAAGTCAAATCAAGCTCACTCGAAACACTGACCTTGAGGAGGCTATGGCTATGTAATAATCCAGTCAGCGATACTGGTTTACCCAGACTATGCTCACCATTATATTACAAAAAGCAACAAGAGAATAATTGCAAACAGCACTATAGATTAATAAGGATAAATTCAAGTTTTAAGTTTGATTTTCCTCATAAAAAAGATGTATTTGTGGCACAGAAAAGTACTGTATGATAAAACATTTACCATCATTTCTTTATTTAAAGCAAAAGAAAATATAAATCCAAACCTATTTGGCGTTTTAGAAAGAACCATGACTACCACAGTAGAGATGACCGCCGCTAATACCCAGGCTGTGGTCTCCAAACAACATTTCCTAAAGGAACAAAGACTCCTAGAAAAAATGATGATCCTGGTCTTGGTCAAACAAGCCCATAATACCCTGTTCTATCAGACAGCAAGAAAGGTCTAAGAGACTACTTTAGTCATGTCAAGAGGACTTGTGAGCCAACCTAAAGAAGCTCCTGCTGGTCAAAGATGAAATCACTTAAAGCCAATGAAAACAATAACTGCAACAAACTGAAACACACCAAATATTTTTAAGTCCAGGATAAAATGAACTACTTCCAAAACAGCTAAGTAAGCTCATAAGAGACAAACCCTTATACAGATAAGCAGATGGATTCTGGTTTTCCACCAAAGTCAAGATCTGGATGCTTTCAGCCTGAAGATGAGCTTGGACAGCCCATAGTGGCTTAAAAAAAAAAAAAAAAAAAAAAAAAAAAAAACAGAAGATAAAAGCTCACAGCAACCAGGAAAGTGAAATCTGAATACATGAGGAACCAGAGGAAGCTCCCAAATTTTTATGTATAGAATATGCCCAAATCTCTCACTGACCTTCCATTCATGCACAGAAAGGCTAGAGCAGTAAAGGAAAAAAAGAAATAATGAAAACTTAAGCAACTGCTCAAAATATAATAGGCAGTTTGAATCTGATCAAATCAACTGCTGATAAAAAGAGAATCATTTCTTCAAAGGAATATAATAGACTCCAGAATTCCCACATGTACCATTCAGTGTCTAGGTAACAATCCAAGTTACCTAATCTATGAAGAAACACGAAAATATTAATCATGCTCAAGATAAAACATAATCAGTGATGGTCAACCTTAAGTTGACCTAGACACTGGAATTAGGCTTTAAAATAGCTATTATAACTAAGTTCTATGAGTAAATGAAAACGTACCTATATTAAATGAAACTGAAAATCTTAAAAATCAGAAAAGAAACTATAGAACTAAATAAAAAATTCTGAAAACTTAAAAACAATATGTAAAGTAAAAAAATTCACTGAACAGGCTTAACAATGGAATCAAGATGACATGACAAAGGAAAAAGTCAGTGAGCTCAAAGCTATAGTAATAGATAAGATCTAATCTGAAAAAGACAAAACAGTGAAAAAAATGAACAGGACTTCAGAGACTTACTGAACAGTATCAAGCAGTCTAACATGTATAACTGAAGGCCAGGAAGGTGTGTGGGGATACGAATATGAAAATACAATAAGAAATTTGGAAAACGTAATAAATGAAAACTTCAATTTGAAGACCGTCTAATTTATGGACTCAAGAAGCTCAGTGTATCCCAAGTAGCCAAAGTGCTTGCTAAAAAGCAAGCAATGGGAAAAGTCTTGAAGCAGCCAACAGAAAATGACACATCAAATACAGGAGAACAGTGATAGGATATGGTTGATTTCTCATCATAAACTATGGAAGCCAAAAGAGAATAAAAGAACATCCTTAAAGTGTTTGAAGAAAAAAAGACTGTCAACCAATCAACCAAGATTTCTATATCTAACTAAGACACCCTTTAAAAATTAAGGTGAAATAGGTATTTTCAGATAAAAGAGAGCAGACAGAATTCATTACCAGCAGACACGGACTACAATTAAGTCTATAATAAGTCTTCAAAAAGAAGGAAAAGTACTAGATGAAAATGCAAATCTTTAGGAAGCAAAGAAGAGCACCAGAAATGGAACTATCTGGGTAAACACACAAAAAAACTTTCAGTTCTTATTCTCAAAAATAGATATTGTTGAAAGCAAAAATTATAATACTGTCTCTTCCAGGATTTATAATACATGTAGATCTAATACATATGACAACGGGATAACTGACAGCAGACAGAGGTAATGTACAAGAATCTTTTAAAGCTGTCAGATTTCTACACTTTACAAAAAGTGGTATGGTATTAACTATAAGAGGTACACTATATAAACAGACTATAAAAAGGCAAAGAAATATATTAAAATTGTTAGAGGAATGCTAAGAAACTAACGCAAAGAGAAATAGCTTTACAAACGTGATATATTAAAAATTCTTACCTCTATGCAAAAAAATTAAGTTGGACCCCTTATTCATATTGTATAAAAGTAACTAAAAATGGATTATATAGTTAAATGTAAAAGCTAACGCTATATAATTCTTAGAATGAAACAGGTAAATCTGCATGACCTAGGGTAAACAATGGTTTCTTAGATATACCAAAAGCAAAGTCAACAAAAGAAATAATAAATTAGAATTTACCAAACCTAAAAACTTTCATGCTGCAAATGAGACAATCCACAGAATGGAAGAAATAGTTACAAGTCATGTGTCTGATAATGAACTTATACCCAGAATATATAAAGAGCCCTATAACACAATAGCAAAAAGATATATAACCCAATTGAAAATTTTGCCAAGAATCTAAATAAGATATTTCTCCAAAGAAAATATCAATGACCAAAAAAAGCACATGAAAAGAAGTCTAACATCAATAGTTATTAAGGAAATACAAATCAACACCATAATGATATACCACTAGGAGAGCTAAAATCAAAAAGAGAAACAATATAAATCTCCTGTTGACAAGGCTAGGCAGAAATTAGAACCCTCATAATACTGCTGAAGGAATGTGAAATGGTGTAGCTCCTTTGGCAAGGAGCTCTTCAAATAGTTAAACATAGAGTTATCACATGGCTCAGAAATTCCATACCCCCCTCCAAAATGAAAATGCTACACAAAAATTTGTACACAAATGTTCATAACATTATTCATAATAACCAAAATGTAAATATAAACCTAATATCCATAAACTAATGAATGAGAAATAAAGCTCTAATATACTAACTACAATGTTAAGTGAACCTTAAACACATTATGCTAAAAGTAATAAGCCACTCACAAAATACCTCATATATTGCACAATTCCATTTCTATGAAATGTCCAGAATAAAGAAAGTAGGTAATGGTTTCCAGGGACTAGAGAGGTTGGGTAAAGGGTAGTGGTTGCTAATGGGCACAGAGCTTTTTTTAAGGTGATGAAAATGTTCTAAAATTGATTATGGTGATAGCTGTACAATTCTGTGACTATATTAAAAACCACTGAATTGTACACTTTATGTGGCTGAACTATAAGATGTGTGAATTATCATTAAAGTTGTTTTTTAAATATTAATTTTCAAATATATTAAAAGAAAAAATGACACAAACCAAAAATGGTAGTCCTAAATCCAATCATATAATTACATTACATGTTGAGACTAAACTTAAGAGACTGATAATAAGCCTCAAATAAAGACATAATAGTCATAAATGTGTACCTACTACCAATTCTTCAAAATGAGGCAGAACTATCATAAGGGATAAATACACAATTCTATAAATAGTAAGATATTTTAACATCTCTGTCTCTGTAACTGACAAAACAAGACCAAAAAAAACCCCAAAATCAATAAATACATGGGTAATTTAAGCAATATCACAGTTATTATACACATTCCTGTCAGGTGAACATGGTACAACATTCACTGTGAAAGACTACACATATACAAAACGAGACACAATGGATTTAAAAGGGCTGACATCTTACAGAGCATGTTCCCTGACCACACTAGAAAAAACTAAAGGTATAAAATTAATGACCTAAGAATCCACCTAAAGAACCTATAAAGGTGCTAAGTAAACATAAAGTAAATAGTAAAGATGAGAGCAAAAAAAAAATGAAATAAAAAAGAAACAGTAGACAAAATTTAAAGTCAAAGCTGGTCCTTAGGAAAGATCAACAAAGTTGATAAACCTCTAGCTAAACTGATTTGAAAACACACACACACAACAAATTACTACCATCAGGAATAAAGAAGGAACTATCACTATAGAACCCACAGATATTAAAAGGACAAAAGATTATTAACTTTATGCTAACCAATTCAACAACTTGGATGAAACGAAAAACTTCCTTAAAAAAATACAACTTACCAGAATTGAAAAGCTGAAACAAAAAATTAGAAAAACCCTTTAAATTGAATTCATTATCAAAATCCTTCCCCGAAATAGAACTCTAGGCTCAGAACTATCCACTGGTAAATTTCTTCAAATCACCAAGCTTTCTAGCATCAATCTCACACAAACACTTTCAGAAAACAGACAATACTTCCAAAATCATTTTCAAGTTCAGCATAAGTAGTACTAATCATGAACATGCCAATACCAAAACCTGAAAAGAAACTACAAAACAATTAGACTGGGGGTGGTTCCATCATGTAGTGGTTAGCGCGTCTGCTTTACATGCAGAATGTCCTGGGTTCACACCCCAGGTGGAGCCAGGGACCATACCCCGGGTGTGCCAGGCCCCAGATGCATGCTGTGAGCCTGTGGAAGGAGACGCCCCACCCTCAGAGATCCAGTTCTTAAGGGGAAATAGCAACATCCATAGGTCAGGGGTGGAAGTGGTGGGGAGGGGTGGGGTTAAAGAGGGTAAAAAAATACTAGACTAACATCCTCATGTACATATCCACAAAATATTTAATAAACTATTAGCAATTTAAACCCAGCAATATATAAAAAGGACAATAAACCATGACCAAATGAAGTTTACTCAGAAATACTGTTTATATACCACTTAAAAATAAAACAATGAAATTCATCATATTTTTTTAATATATAATCATCTCAACAGATACATAAAAAGCACTTGACAAAAAAAAAAATCCATTCATGCTATAAACTGCCAGAATACTAGGAACAGAAGAGATCTTACTCAACCTGTATATTAATCATATCTTTCATTCTGATTTTTTATACTTTAAAGGCTTGCTGACCCTAGAGGGACTGGCCTCCCAACACTGACTAATTCCTGAGACAGCAAACAACTCCTCAGATAGTTTTCATATGCAAATCTCCCAATCCAGAGCCTCCCAAGACTAATTCCTGAGACAGCAAACAACTCCTCAGATAGTTTTCATATGCAAATCTCCCAATCCATACCCCCAACTATCTTTATCTATTTACACTCCAGCCACTGCATTCCCCTGCCCTAATCACCCCAGTACCAGACAACTAGGGAAAGCCCCTATGCCACAGAATCCTTGCAATTATTGAAACTAGACAACCCTAAACTTGATTACCACTCCTTGCCTACTCCTTCCCTTTACTTTTTCTGTTTTGCTCCCTCTGCCTCCTAAGTGACCCTAGTGCGGGCCCATGTGTCCACCTATGTCTTGGTGAACTTTTCCCTCTGGGGACCTGTGGGTATAACAAACCATTTTTAATGGTAGTCCTCTCCTGATCTATTAGTCTTGCCTAACATATTTAAATAATAATAAAACCAATATTTTAAAACCTGATAACAGACATCAATAAAAAGCCTACCACTGACATAATTAATGGTATAAAACTGAATGCTTTCCCCAATGAATAGGAACAAGATTTAGGAATATGCAATAAAGGAAGAAAATAAAAGAATATAAATTAGAAAGAGGTAAAGTTTTATGACATGATCAACTACTAGAAAATTCTAAATTATCTACCAAAAACCTTGTAGAATTAATGTGTTAAGATAAGACACAGTCCATATATATGTCAATTCTACTTCCATATACTAAGAACAAATAATTAAAAACTGAATTCTTTAAAATACCACTCACAATAGCATAAAATATTGAAAAATAAAAACAATTTTAAAAACAAGACATGCAAGAGTAAAGACTGAAAACAAAACACTGCTCAGAAAAAAAATAAAGATGACCTAAATAAATGGAGAGCTATACCATGCTCATGAATAGGCAGACTCGACATTGCTAACATGTCAATTCTCCTCAAACTGATTTACAGATTCAAAGCAATTGCAATTATAAATGCATTAGCCTTTTTGGAGAAATCGAAAAATTAATATTAAAATTTATAATGGAAGCGCAAAAGATTTAGAAAATGCAAAGTAATCTTTAAAAAGATAAAAAAAGGTTGAAAGGCTTGCAAATCTGATTTCAAGATTCCTATATAGTTACAAATAATCAAAATAGTATGGTGATTGATATAAGGATAGACAAATAGGTCAATGAAACAGAATTAAGATTCCTAAAATAGAGTTCACTTATGCAGCCATGTGACGTTTCACCAATGCAATCCAATGAGGAAAGAAGACTCTTTTCAACAAATAGTGCAGAAATAACTGGATATCCATATGCAAGAAATAAAACCTACAAAACTTAATTTGAGATGCATCGCAGACCTAAACATAAATTAGCAAAACCAAAAAGTTTTAGAGGAAACAAAGGAAATTACCTTCATGACTTCAGGGTTAGGCAAAAGTGTCTTAGCTCACAGTAAGCAATAACTACAAAAGAAAAAACTGATAAATTAGACTTCATCAGACAAATATTTCTGCTCATCAAAAGGCACAGTTAAAAAAAAAGGCACAGTTAAGAAAATAAATAGGAAACCACAGACTTGGAGAAAAATACTTACAACATATTTATCTAACAAAGAACAGGTATATCTAGGACATATAAGGACCTTCTCCAATTCAAAAGAAAAAGACGAACGAGGAAGAAAGAAAAAAACAAGGAAGAAAAAAAAAGGAAAAGGACTAAAAGTTTGAACAAACTCTTCATAAGAGAAAACACATGAATGATCAATAAGCAAAGTAAAATGTGCTCAACATTACCAGTCATTATGAAAATGCAAAATAAAACCACAATGGTATTACCACTTCCAGTCAAGACAGAGTAAAAGGGACCAGATTTACCTTCTTCATGAAATAATAAAAACCTAAAAATATGTATGAAACAACAGCACTAAAGATTTTGGACAACAAGTAATGATAAGACAGTGATCCCTGGGAGACAAGAAACAAATGACATGAGCCATACATTTGCCCAGCTTACTGCCTTGAGAGTTTCCAGGCCGTGGACAGGGAGAAGGAACCCAGGCAGAGCCTGTCTCCCAAAGTTGAGGAAATGGAGCTGCGAGTCCAAGGAACCCAAGGTGGCTAGAGCTCACAAGGAAGACCAGCACTGAGTAGAGAGCTGGGGAGAGAGAGAAAAATGAAGAGATCTACAGAGGCTTACCCTAGAATATACTGAATAACTAATTAGTATTTGCATGTAAGAGAACTATTCAAGGCCAAGGAGAGAACCACCAAAAGATTTAGATGTAACAACAGCACCTAGAATTCATACAAAGATCCAAATAATACCTGTTCCCAAAAGCCAGAATGGAAAACTTAATAATTCATATCATATCAGAATACTAAGAAGGGTAATGCCTCAGGAGGGAAAAATTACCCTAAACATAGCTCTGGTCTGTCCAAACAAAACCCAAAAGGAACTAACTGTTTTCTAGTAACTTAACCATTTCGCAGAACAAAGTCCAAAAATACCTTTAGGCATATTAAAAGAGAGAACCTAACAAGATAAAATTCACATTGACTAAAAGTCAATAAAAACTTACAAGACATATCGAGATGCAGGAAATTACATCCATAATGAAACAAAAATCAGTCAAACCAATCTTGAAATGACATACATAATAGAATTATTACCCAAGTCCTTTAAAAAAATTATTATGAATACATTCCATATGTTCAAGAAGCTAGAGAAAACAAACATGTTATGTAGAAATATCAAAAAAATAAAAAATTTTGAACATTTAGAGAAAATTACAAGGTATAAGATGAAAAACATACTGTATAAGATTTATAACACATGAAACCAAGTTAATAGTTACTAACCTAAATGAAACACAGAGAAAAAATACTTTGAAAAATGAACAAAGAATAAGTTAGCTTTGAGATAATTTCAAGAGGCCAAAATAGTTTTAATTAGAGACGCAGAGGAGATACAGAAAAAAATGTGAATGTCAACAATTTGCCACATTTGATAATTATAAACACCAAGCAATGGAAACATGAAGAATGTAAACCAAAACATATGATCAAATTGCCTAAAACCAGAGATACAGGAAAAAAATCTTTAAAAGCAGCCAGAGAAAAAAGTCACACTACATACTACAAAATCAAAAGAAAATTAAAATGGTTATGTTAATATCACATAAAGATTTGAAAATCAACATTATTGGAAAAAAGAGGATCATTTCACAAAAATAAAGGGTTTAATTCATAAAGAAGATATAAACATTCTAAGCGAAATAGGCCAGACAGAAAAAGTTGAAAATCACATGATACCATTTATATGTGGGCTATAAACCGAAAAGCAGCAAATGAACAGGACAGAAACTCGTGGACACGAACAACAGACTAGTGGTTACCAGAGAAGGGGATGGGGGGAAGGAGGGAGGTAGGGTAAAGGAGGTCACATATGTGGTGACAGGAAGAAATCTAACTATGGGAAGTGAACACAGTATAAACATATATATGCCTTACTGTTAAAGTGTACAGCTGAAACTTATTGGATTTCATTAACCAATGTCACCATAAAAAAATAATTTTTTAAAAAAAAACTCTAAACACTCATTCACCTAATAACTTCAAACTACATAAAGTAAAAATACCAACTACAAGAAAAATTTAAAAATTTACAATTACATCTGGAGATTTCAATAAACCTCTCTAAATAACTGACAAAACCAGTAGCTAGAAAATCAGTAAGAATACAGAAGCTTGAACAATATCAAACAGAATGATAACAACAACCAAACTGACATTAAGTGACATTTACAGAACACTTTACACAAACTAGTACCTCATACACTCTGTTCAAATACATATGGAACATTCGCCAAGACAGGTCATACTGAGGCCATGAAACAACTCTTAATAAATTTAAAAGTTTCAGGTCATACAAAGAATTTTCTCTGACCATGCCAATTAGTTTATAAATCAATGTAAAATCCCCAAATATTTAGAATTTAAATATACTTCTAAAGTAACCAATAAGTCAAAGAAGAAATAATAATAGAAAATAGAAAGTATTTTTTTTTAATGAAAATGAAAACAAAACCTACCAAAATTTGGAAGTTAAAGCAAAAATGAGGGAGAAAATTATAAGCACTACATGCCTATATTAGAAAAGAAACGACTCAAATCAATGGCTTCAGGACCTTGTACCTGAAGTAATTAGAAGATAAAAAAATAAAAAAAAATAAAATCAGAGCAGAAATCAATGAAATATAAAACAGAAAAATAGAGCAAACTCAACTAAATCAAAGGCTAGACGACTTCATTTCTTGAGTATTGTACAAATGTGCTTTTCTCTATTTCTGCTAAGCATGAAACAAAAACCATGAACATTACAACTAAAAAATATATATTCCAAAGGTTAAGGGAAGAAGGCAAATTAGCTAGGGACTACAGGACCCAAGGAACAGCATAGCAGTGATGTCTGAGTTTTTGCCTAATATCTCTCACTCCTGGAATGGAAGAAGTCAGAAGCCTGAAAGCACCAACAAGCACAGACAAAAAAAAAAAAAAAAAAAGCTCCAACAAAAGGCTTCACTCTCTAGACAAAGGACTGGGAACAGTGCATATTAACTAGAAAGAAAACTTTTTTAGACAGTAGCTGTTCTTCTCCAGCACAGAAGAAAACTGGCCTGACCTATTCTTGAAATGCTCAAATAGGGAACCTAGATATCTACCCTCAGGAGACTATGAGTCATTCCAAGACTCCCACTGGGGTAGTGCAAGCACAAGTCAAATAGGGAATCAGAACTTTCATTTTCACTGGCTGGTTGGTAATGAGAATCTCCCCTCATGTGTCAATGGACACAACATGGAAAAAAATCTGACTTCCATCTCCATCTGGCAGAAGAAGGAACCCACCCTGCCCACACTAGGGTGATATCAGAAAGGTCTAGCGGAGTCAGGACTCTCACCAACACACAGCGGTAAATGAGGCCACATCCTCTGAGATCAGACAGGGAGCCAAAACTCCCAACTCTGCTTGGCAAAAACAAGCATTTGCCTTCAAATGTCAACAGAGGTCAAGTGGGGAACTTGAACTTCAACGCCTACCTGGCATAAGGAGATGGTAACCACACTCTTCCCTTGTTAGACAAGCGTCAGAGAAAGCCAGCTAAAACAGCTTTACCTAGGGTGCAAAGTCACGAAAATGTTCAGGTTTCAATTAAAAATCATTGGTCACATCAAGAAACAGGAAGATCTCAAACAGATTGAAAAAAAGCCAATCAGATGCCAACACTGAGATATTTGTAATTTTAACATCTGACAGAGATGTTAGAATTATCTGATGAAGATTTTAAAGCAGCCATGATAAAAATGATTCAATGAGCAATTATGAGCACAGAAATGAAAAGAGAAAGCCTCAGCAAAAAAAAAAAAAAAAAAAAAAACCCAAAAAACTGAAAACATAAAGCAGAATCAAATGGAAATTTCAGAACTGAAAAGTACAATAAGCCTAATAAATAGCTCAATGAATGACCGCAACAGCAGAATGAAGAGAGGGAAAGAATCAGTGAACTAGAAGATATAACAATAACAATTACCTAATGTAAACAACAGAAAGAAATAGACTGGGAAAACAAACAAACAAACAGACCCTCAGGGATCTTTGGGACTATAACAAAAATGTAGTAGTTGTTGTTGCTGCTGCTGTTGTTTTGTCATCAGAGGCCCAGAAAGGAAAAAAGAAATAAAGCAGGACTGAAAAAGTACTCAAAAAAATAATGGTTGAAAAATTCCCAAAATTGGCAAGACATAAAACTACAGGTATTCAAGAATCTGAGTAAATCTCAAACAAGATAATTCCAGAGACAACTACTTCTAAATACATTCTAATTAAACTTCTGAAATCTAAAGACAAGAAAAATAGCTTGAACACATCTAAAGAAAAACAATACTTTATAGGGGAAAAATAATTTGAATGAGGGTAAATTTCTCATCAGAAACCAGAGAAGACTACGAAGTGGCACAAAAATAAATGAAGAAAACCGTAAGGAAAATGAAAAAAAAATATTGAACTGAATGAAAATAAAAATAAAAACATATCAAAATTTGTGGGACAGAGCTAAACCAATGATATGAGGGAAATTTATAAAAATGCATAGAAAAGAAGACGTCTCAAATCAATAACCTAAACTTCCACCTCAAGAACCATAAAATTAAAAAATCAACAAAACAAGGAGCTGGTTCTTCGAAAAGATCTATAAAATTGATAAGCCTCTAGCAACACTGACAAAGAAAAAAAAGAAGACAAATTACCAGTGTAAGGAGTAAAATAGGAGATTCAGTACAGATCCTACAGACATCAAAAGGATAATAAGAAAATGCTACCAACAATTTCACACACAAATTTGACAACTTAGATAAAATGATCCCTTCCTCCAAAAAAATTTTAAGAACCACTCCAACTCAATTATGAAACTGATCATTTGAATAGCTTTAAAACTGTTTTAAAATTTTAATTTGTACTTTAAAAACTACCAAAACAGAAATATGAATGCCCAGACAGTTTTACTGGAGAACTGTACCAAACATTTAAAGAATTAACACCGATTCTATGCAACCAAGTCCAGAAAACAGAAGAGGAGCATTTCTCAATTTACTTTATGAAGCTAGCTAGTATTACATCAATACCAAAACCAGACAAATTGAGCATAAAAAGAGAAAACTACAGACCAATATCCCTCCTGAATGGACAGAAAAATTCTCAACAAAACAGAAACAGAATCCCACGATATATAAAGAGAATTGTTTTCCATAATCAAATAGTGCTTATTCCAAAGCAGATTAAATACTCAAAATCAATTAATGTAATCTACCATCTTGACAGGATAAAGAAAAAAATTACATATCTTGATGTAGAAAAAATACTTGACAAAATTCACTCATTCAAGATAAAAAAAAAAAAAACAACTCAGAAAAATAGTAATAGAATACAGGTAAATACCCTGCAGTTCACAGAGAAAATCAACAAAACCCAACAGCTGACATTCTGTTTAATGTTTTTATCACTGAGTAAACGTTTTCCCCCTAAGGTCAGAAAACAAGACATGTTCACTCTCACCAATCTTAAGATGGTGCAGAACTTCTAGCCAGAGCTATTAGGTAAGGATAAAAGGTAGTCAAACTGAGAAGGAATAAAAATAACCTGATTTGCGGATGACACAATTGTCTACCAAAAATCCCAAGAACACGATAACAAGACTCTAGAACTAATAAGTGAACTCAATAAGGTCGCAAGATGCAAGATAAATATAAGAATCAATTGTTACTTCCATATACCACCAATAAATATGTGGGCACAAAAATTAAACATACAATACTTATTGATGTCAACTGTAACTGAAAGTTTTCTTAATTATTAAAAAAGAAAAAACAAAGTACTATTTATAATTGCTTCCCCCAAAACTAAATACTTAGGTATAAACTCATAAAACACATACAGTACTTGTAGGCTGAAAACTACACAAAACTGACAAAAGATAGCAAAGAAGACCTAAATAAATGGAAACACATAGCATGTTCATAGATTAGGAAACTCAACATAATAAAGATGTCAATTCACCACAAACTGATAGATATTCAGGTTTAATGGTATTCCTATTAAAAGCCTAGCAAGATTTTTGGATGGATACAGACAAGTTATTCTAAAATATATGTATTTTTAAAAACCAATAACAAAAGTGGATAACTTATGATTCTGAAAAAGAATGAAGTGGAAAGAATCATCTATCTAATTTCAAAGAGTTATTATGCAGCTACAGTAATTAAGACAGTGTGGTACTGCCAGAGAGACAGACACATAGATCAGTGTAACAGACAGAAAACCCAGACATACACTCAAAGATGCCCAGCAGTACCCAGGTATAAGAGCAGTCTTTCAACAAATGGCACTGGAGCATTTGGATACCCATAGGCAAAAAACAAATGAACAAAAAAACCTTCACCTGAGTCGCACATCTTATATAAAAACTACCTTAAAATGGATCACAAATTTAAATGTGAAGCATAAAACTATAAAACTTTTAAAGAAAACAAAATTCGGGGGGATTTAGGGTTTAGGTAAAGAGTTATAAGATTTTACAACAAAAGTATGGTCCATATTAGGAAAAATTCGTAAACTGGACTTCAACAAAATTAGAACATGCATAAAAAAGCCCATTATGAGGATGAAAACACAAGCTCCAGCATGGGAGAAAAAGAGCAAACCACATACTTAAAGCACTCATATTTAGACTATATAAGAAGTGACAAGCTCTATAATATTAATAATAATAAAAACCTACGCAAATGATGTAAAAATTACTATTTAGATAATAATGACGGAAGTAAGGAACCACTGATGCGCCAGAAGACTGTCTCAGTGAGCACAGCAAAGACGGAGGCTTCCTTCTCCACCCCCGGCCTGATGGAGAGAAAGCATATGTTTGACTGGCTCCTGACTATATGCTGCTTTGAATGTTACCAACAAAATTGGAATCATCTAAAATAAACTAAGTCCAGCTGACTAATGACAGACAGACAGACAAATAGATAAGCAAACAAATTAGAAAACAGGCTAAAGTCATGGACATTTGACCATGAAAGAGAATATACAGACAGCGAATAAGGGCAAGAATAAGCACATCATCGGCCATTAGGTAAATGCAAATTAAAATCAAATCTAGAGTCACTCTGGAAAAAAGTTTGGCAATTTCTTTAAAAAAAAAAAAAACTGAACATGTAGTTACCCATACAACTCAGCAATTGTACAACTAGACATTCATCCCAGAGAAATGAAAACTATGTTCATGAAAACTTCTGTACATGAATATTTACAACAGCTTTATTCATAATAACCCCCAACTGGAAGTACCTGAGGTATCCTTCAGCAGATGAATGGTTAAACAAATTGTGGTATACCCATAACATAGAATACTAAGCACCAAAAAGGAACAAACCACTGATACATTCATGACCTGGATGAATCACCAGAGAATTATGCTGAGTGAAAAAAAAAAAAAAAAAAAACTCAATCCCAGAAAGTTGTATGTTCTATGATTCCCTTTATATAACATCCTTAAAGTATAAAATTACAGAACTGGAGAACACATTTGTGGTTACCAGGGATTAAGCCTGAGGGCAGTAAAGAACCAAGTGTGGCTATAAAAAAGGGTACCATGAAGGATCCTTCTGGTGATGGAATTATTCTGTTTGTTATCTGTATCAATTTCAATATCCTGGTGGCAATATTGTCCTATAGTTCTTCAAGATGTTAGCATTGGGGAAACTGGATAAAGGGTATGCAAGATCTCCTTGTATTATTTCTTACACCTTCATGTGACTCTATATTTGACTTAAATAAAAGATTTAATTAAAAATAACTGTAAATGAACAATCCAAAAAAGAAAATTAAGAAAACAAATGCACTTACAATAGCATAAAAAATTTTTTAGAAATAAGCCTATCCAAGGAGGCAAAGAACTTGTACAATGAAAACTACAAAATGCTGCTGCTGGAAGAAATTATAGACAACACAAATAAATATAAAGACATCAGTGCTCATGGATTGGAAGACAATGCTGTTAAGAGGTCATTACTATCCAAAGTGATCTACAGATTCAATGCCATCCCTACCAAAAATCCCAACAACAGTTTTTGCAGAAATAGAAAAATGCATTCCTAAAATCCTTGCAGGACATTTGGTCCTGTCAAAAATGACCATGGGATATTTGGTCCCGAACCAAAACATCTATGGAGACATCTGGTCCACACCAACCCATCTTCCTAACCATATGTGCCATTAATGCTGAAGGAAGAAAAGTTACTATTGGCAATACAGACACAGGACCAATAAAACATAACAGTATTTTTTATGAATTAATCTGTAAACCAAAAGTATAAACAAACATCATCAGCTATTTGAACCCAGGGACATTTTCTAAGCATGGATGTTTTAGACAGGACCAAATAGCAAGGACCATTTGGCATGGACCAAATATGCTAATGAATTCTTTGGACAGGACCAAATTTCAAGGACCCTTTTTGACAAGGACCAAATGTCTTCATGGACATTTTGGACAGGATCAAATGTCCACTAATCTCCCAAAATTCATTTGGCATCTTATGGGATCCTGAATAACAAAAACAATCTTGAAAATGAAGAACCAAGTTGGAGGCCTCATACTTTCAAAACTTATTTTAAAAATACAGTAATCAAAATGGTGTGGTAAGTGGAATAAAAACAGACTCAGAGAGCAATGTAGAGAGCACAGAAATATGTCCTCATATACATGGTCAACTGATTTTTGACAAAGGAGTCAAAGTATGCAATAGGGAAAGGACTGTCCTTTCAATAAATAGTACTGAGAAAACGATATCCACATGCAAAACAATGAAAGTGAAGTTAGACCCTTACCTTATTTACTAAATTAACTAAAAAATCATCCACTCACGATTTTTTAAAGTGTTTTAATTTCTTTTAAAAAATTAACTCAAAATGGATCAAAGACCTAGACATAAGAGCTAACACCTAAGAAATGCTTTTAAAACATCAGGGAAATCTTTGTGACCCTGGGTTTACCACTGATTTTTTGGACATGGCACCAAAAGCTTAAGCAACAAAAAAACAAAAAATAAACTAAACTTAATTGAAATTAAAACTTTGTGTATATGAGTGAAAAAAATCACCCACAGAATAAAAGAAAACATTTGCAAGTCATATATCTGCTAAGAGTCCAGACCCAGAACTAGATACTAGTTTTGGTATCTAGAACTATTAAAGAACTCTTACAATTCAACAACAAAAAGACAACCCACTTACAAAATGGGCAAATGACTGAACAGGCATTTTTCCAAAGATTTACAAATAGTCAAAAGCACATGAAAAGATGCTCAGCATCACTAATCATTAGAGAAATACAAATCAAAACCACAAGGAAATACTACTTCACACCACTGGCATGGCTATTATCCAAAAACAAAAAAACAGACAGACAAACAAACAAAACCAAAAGTTAGAGGCGGTACAGAGAAACTGAAACTCTCGTCCACTGCTGGTGGGAAAGTAAAATAGTGCAGCCTCTATGAAAACATTTTGGCCATTCCTCAAAAAGTTGAACACAAAATAACTATATGATTCAGCAATTTCACTCCTACTATATACCCAAAAAATTTGAAAAGAGAGACTCAAACCGATACTTGCCAAACAGATACCAAAGTTCATTAGCAATATTATTTGCAACAGTCAAAAGGGAGAAACAGCCAAATGTCTGCCATCGACAGATGAATGGATAAACAAAATGTGGTATATACATACAGTGGAATATTTTTCAGTCATAAAAAGGCAGTAAACTTTAACACACCTATAACGGTATGTTAAAAGACGAACATTAAAAACATTAAACTAAGTAAAATAAGCTAGATACAAAGGACAAATATTGTATGATCCCACTTATATAGGTATCTATACTAGACAAAGTCATAAAGAGAAAGTTGGGAGCATGAGAGAAGGATAAAGAGGGTAAAGGGGGTCAATATGTGGTGACAGAAGGAAACCAGATTTTGAGTGGTGAGTACGCAATGCAATATACAGGTGATGTATTATGAAACTGTATATTTGAAACTTACATAATGTTATTAACCATTGTTACTCTAGTAAATTTAATTTTTAAAAAGGTATGAAATAGCATAAAAGCAAGCTGGGAAGACCATAGAATGAGGAGTTACTGTTTAACAAGTATAGAATCTCTGTTTGAAATGATCAAAAAGTTCTAGATAATATGTCCAATAAAGGATTGATACCCAAAATATATAAAGAACTCATGATACAATTCAACATTAAAAAAACAATCTTATTAAAAAATGAGCAGAGGACCTAAACAAACATTTCTCCAGAAAGGACATATAGAGTGCCAACAGACATATGAAAAGATGTTCAACATCACTAGTCATCAGGGAAATGCAAATCAAAACCACAATGAAATATCAACTCGCATTTGTCAGAACAGCTATTATCAAAAAGACAATGACGAATAAGTGGCAAGGATGTGGAAAAAAAGGAACTCTCATGCACTGTTGGTGGGTTTGTAAACTGGCATAGCCACTATAAAAAACAGTATGGGGATTCCTCAAAAAATTAAAAGTAGAACTACTACATGACCTAGCAACCCCACTTCTGGGTACTTATCTGAGAAATCAAAAATGCTAATTCAAAAGATATACACACCCCTATACTCACTACAGCATTATTTACAATAGCCAAGATATGGAAACAACCTAGATGTCCATTAACAGACAAATGGATAAAGATGATGTGGTGTATATATATACAATGGAACATTACTCAGCCATTAAAAGAATGAAATCTTGTCATCTGTGATGAATGATGTGAAATAAGTCAGAAGCTAAGTGAAATAAGCCAGATATAGAAAAACATCTACTGATTTCGCTTACATGTAGAATCTAAAAAATATAAATGAATGAAACAAAAACAAATTCTTAGATACAGAGAACAAACTGATGGTTGCCAGATGGGGGTGGTAGGTGGGATGGGCAAAATGAAGAGGATATTACGTATTACATATAATAAGTACCAACTGCCAGTTATAAAATTAGTCATGGGGATGTAAAGTACTGCATAAGTACAATCAATAGTATTGTAATAATTATGAATGGTATCGGATAGATACTAGACGTAGGGTGATCATTTCATAAGGTATAGAAATGTCTAATCACAGTTGTATACCTGAAACTAATCTAATATTGTATGTTAACCTCATTTTTGAAATAATTTTTTTTTAAGTTCTAGATATAGGTTCTGGTGATGGTTATATATCATTGTGAATATACTTAATGCCACTGAACTGCATACTCAAAAATGGTTAAAATATAAATTTTATGTTGTGTATATTTTATCAGAAAAAAGAAAACCTAATTGGAGATAACCGTTTACAGAATCAATGCAAAGCCAATCAAAATGCTAGAGATTTTTTTGTAGAATGATTCTAAATGGTTATCAAATGCAAAGAGCAATAGGTAAGATATTAAATTAAAAAAAAATAAAGATAAGTACAAGAGGGAAGGGCTAATTTGATAATTCATGTCTACACTTACAAGCTAGAGTCATTTTATTTTTTTTAATTAATTTTTTCATGGTGACATTGGTTAATGAAATCCAGTAAGTTTCAGCTGTACATTTTTATAATAAGGCATATATATATTTACATTGTGTGTTCACCTCCCATAGTTAGACTTCCTTCTGTTACCACATTTAACCCACTTTACCCCATCTACCTCCCCCGCTTCCCCCTACCCTCTTGTAACCACTAGTCTATTGCCATGTCCATGAGTCTCTGTTTGTCCTGTTTGTTTATTGCTTTTAGGTTTATATCCTACATATAAGTAATATCATGTGGTTTTCAACTTTTTCTGTCTGGTTTATTTCACTTAGCATGATTATCTCAGGGTCCATCCGGGTATTTCATCTCTTCTTATGGCTGAGTAATAGTCCACTGTATATAGGTACCACAGCTTCTAAGTCAATCATCTATCACCTGGGTTGCTTCCATGTCCTGGCCACTGTGAATAACGCTGCCATGAACACTGGTGTGCAAATATCTTTTCGATATGTTTTCAAGTCTTTGGGGTAAACACCCAGTAGAGGGATTGCTGGATCATATGGTAGATCAATTCTTAGTTTTTTGAGGAACTTTCATACTGTTTTCATAGTGGCTATACCAATTTGCAATCCCACCAGCAGTGTACGAGGGTTACTTTTTCTCCACATCCTCTCCAGTATTTGTTATTACTTGTCCTGTTATTAATAGCTATTCTAACAGGTGTGAGATGGTATCTCATTGTGGTTTTGATTTGCATTTCCCTAATAGCTAATGATGTTGAGCATCTTTTCATATATTTGTTGGCCATCTGTATGTCCTCTGGGGAGAAGTGTCTATTCAGGTCCTCTGCCCATTTTTTGAATGGATCATTTGTTTTTTTTTGTTTACTGAGTTGTATGAGTTCTGTGTATATTTTGGAAATTAGGCCCTTATCGGAAGCACTGCTTGCAAATACATTTTCCCATTCAGATGGTCAAGCTAGAGTCATTTTAAACTGCAGTGCTGGCGCAAAGATAAGGCAAATCAAAAGAAGAGAACAGAACATCCAGAAACAAATCCACACATACAGGAACTGCTCATTTATGATATAATACCACTATATAGTAGAAGAGGAAACAATGGTGTTAAAACAACCAGATGTTCCTGTTTAATTCTTATGTAACACATATATTACATATAATAAGTATAAAATATAAATGTATAATACATAAAATAAATGTATGTTTTCCTCCCTATTTTACTCTATGCACAAAATCAAATCACATGGGTTGATGATTATAGACCTAAAAGTGAAAAGCAGGGAAAAAATTATTTTAGAAGATTATATAGCATAATTCCATGAACTTAAGTTAGGAAAAATTTAACAGGTCACAATAAAGCACTAACCACTAAATAAAAAGAAGTGAAAATTTTGACATTGAAATTAAGAACTTTTCATTAAATAAAAAAAGTAAACCACTAACAGAGAAGCTATCTCCAAGTCACAAGTGAGACAATCTGAATGGCCTATAAATACATGAAAAGGGGTTTACCATCATTAATAACCAGAGAATTGCAAAATGAAAACCACAAGGACATACTACCACACAACTACCAAAATGACTAAAGTTAAAAAGACTGACATATTAAACATATAGAGCAGAGAAGACATTCATTGGTGGGAAAATAAACTGAAATGACCACTTCTGAAAATGGACTGCCTGACAACCTAACAACTCCACTTCTAAGTATCTACCCTAGAGCTGTGTCACTCAAACTTTTTTGACCATAAACCACTCTAAAAAATGTCTTACATTTCAACTATGTATACATACAGGGATACTGAAAAAATTTTTTCTTCTGTTCTATTTCATTTTTTAATGCTGGTTGCTCTCCACTAAATCTATTTTAGGACCCTTTTTGTCACATGCCCAGTAGTTTGAAGAGCAGTAAGCTAGAGAAATTCCTGCATATGTATAAGAATATTCACAACAGTAACTGTTCATATTTGCAAAACATTGACAAAAATCTACATGTTCATCAACAGTGGACTAGACAGTGGTGTAATCAGCATGCTGAAATATTTTACAATAAAAATGTTATCAACAGTAGCTACATGTATCAAATAATGCTCAAAAACATACTGTGAATCAAATAAAGAGCATAATCCATTTACATGAAGTTCAAAACAACCACAACTAAATAATATAATGTTTAGAAATAAAACTAAGAGAATCAAGAACAATTAATAGACTTCAAAAAACTGTTTCCTCCAGGGAAAGAAGGGAACACCATCAGAGAGAGGCACAACAGGGGTCAAAGGCATGAAGATGCTCTGCCGTTTAAGCTTGGTTATTAGGTATGTGGATATTCACTTTATTTTGTTTTAATTGTCCATATACTGGACATACCATTTTTTCTCTGAATCATGTATCTGACAATAAAAATAAGAAAACCCTACATATAACAAAGAAGACCAAAAATTGGAGTGTTTGGGAAGAAAACAGCACTACCCAAAAAATCAGTCACCAAAAGCTATCAAACATCCATAAATATTATCACGTGTTGCCATGGAAGGTTAAAAGAAATCTTTTTCCAGAAAGTCTAAGTAAAAAGAAACTTTCCTGAACAGAGATACAGCTCATCTAAACATCTCCATCCTAACTTTAAAAACAAAATAAAGTAAGAACAAGGGGGTTAAAACATACACATGAAGAAAGAGTACCCTTAAAACTGATGATCTATTACCTCCTAATCTCACATTTATGCAATTTTCATTTTTCTCCTATTCTAAAACAGCATCAAGATGAAGATATTTACATGCGCATGTCTTAACATTTGTGGTTATATGCTTAACTTTAACCTGAAGAACAGCATAGCACTTAGCATAATCTTTGGGGAATAGCATGTAGAAAGTCATTCTTTCGGGGTTATTACGTCTACTCATACCTATGTAGAAGATGGAGTGGGGAAAGTGAAAATAGAAGGGATAGAGAAAAGAGAGATGGAAAAAGAAGAGTTTATATCGTGTTATGGTAGCTGTCATTCTATTTGGCTCTAGAGCAATACCACCATAAACTTCTAACCCTACTAGAACTAGAATTTTTAGTGTCCAGAGTTGGGGTGGAGGGCTGTTACCCAGTCACGCTCTGTGCAAAAATTAAATGTGTGAACTATACTTTTAGTGAAAATATTGTGGACCAGAAAAAAATTATCCCCTTCACCAACAGTTAAGAACCACTATAGGAATAAAGATGTGGTGCATATATACAATAGAATATTAGCCATAAAAAAAGAATGAAATCTTTACCATCTGTGACAACATGGATGGACCTAGAGGGTATTATGCTAAGTGAAATTAAGTCAGACAGTGAAAGACAAATACTACATGATTTCACTTATATGTGTAATCTAAAGAATAATATAAAGGAACAAACAAAACAGAAACAGGCTCAAAGATACAGAGAACAAACTGATATTTGCCAGATGGGAGGGGGCAGGGGGTCTGGATGAAAGAGGTAAAGAGATTAAGAAGTACAAATTGGTAGCTACAAAATAGTCATGGGGATATAAAGTATAGCACAGGGAATATAGTCAATAATACTGTAATAACCAGTGCCAGGTGGGTACTAGACTTATCAAGGGATCACTTCATAAATTATATAAATGTCTAACAACTATGCTGCACACCTGAAACTAATATAAAATAATACTGAATGTCAACTGTAATTGAAAAAAAAAATTTAAAGAATAGGATTACAGAAAAAAATTAAAATTTTATTTCTTTGGAGAAGCAAAAAAAAAAACACTACATGAAATTATGGAATGACAATTATATTTGCTTTGTAGGAGATAATCTAATGTACTGGAAAAAACTATACTGAAAGGGGGAGAAGATAAGAAAGAAGTTCACTGTGAAGTATGTATAATATGCTACCTTTCTGCAGAAAGAAAAACGAGTCTATACATGTATGAAGCATGTACATATATGGAGAATCTAGGAAAATGAATGAAAAACAAATAGCAATGGGAAGTTGAGAAACAAAACTAGGCAAGTAAGAGATTCACGAGGAATAACTTTCACTGTATATCTTTTTATATTTTTTGCACCATATCAATGTAGCATCACCTAATAAGCAATTTAAACTGTTGCAATAATCTAGACAAAAAAACAGAGCTTAGATTATGTGACTAGAGAAGTAGAGAAATTAATTTAAGGTGCCTAGGATACCTAAATAGAGATATCCAGAAGGCAATTGCAAATATGGATCTGAATGCTAGAAAAAATTGTTCAGGTGATATTGCTCCCTAGAGGCATCCATAAGCATGTATAAATTTACTTCAGGTGAGATAATCAAACAAACAGGCCAGAAAAGCAATCGTGTAACTTCAATTTTAGAGAAGGAGGTAATACCAAACAGGAATCCAAAAGACAAGTAGGAGAACAAAGTAGCTTCCTAGAAGTCATGAGGAGAGAGAACGGCAAGAAAGATGGAGTGATCACAGTTTTAAATGCTGAAAGTAGTTCAAGTAGAATGAAAACTGGTGAGCAAATTTTGGACATGGCTATTTGAGGTTAGCAAAATCAACAGAGTGGCAGACTTAAGAGCCAAATGTAATGGTAATAAGGGTGAATGAAAAGGAGTTTGTGATATTTTATATACTTATTTATACCTAAAATTTTTTTAGAAAAGGATTTGAGGCAGCCTACAAATAAAGGACCTGTATTATAACAATAAAAAATAGGAACATGAACATTGAAAGCCAGTATGAGGGACATCCCCCTGATTTAGGGAAACTCTCTTACCCCTGACTCCAACTATGTAGTTCTAGTGAGGGTTGCCATTCATAGTGCCCTCCCCACTCCAGCCACAGGGATGGTGGGTACATGATCCAAGACAGGTCAATCAGAGTCCTTCCCAGGTTTCTTCAAGAGAGCCCCTTCTTCTGGTAGAAGGGGATGGGAGGATGAGAGCCAAGAGCTGCCAGCAGTCATGGTTCCAGCCTCATGAAGTAGAGAGTCTGTAGTATGAGAGAATGAAATCAACACGCAGAGAAACAGAGATAAGAGGTGAAGTTCTAAACCCCACCAGAGGAGGAGGAGGAAACAAATACACTAATAATCAGATTAATATAACCGATGTAACTAAAGACTAGATTTGGTTCTGGACTGCCTGGCAGCCAGAACAAAAAGGAAAACAGAATGTGTGTCACAGAGCTACTGAAAAGGAGGAAATATACCAGAGCCTCAAGGGAGACAATTTTCCTGATGCTAAATTATTAAAAGAATTTCTTGTACATGGATCTTTATATAATGATCATGAAAGACAAAATGGACAGTGTCCATGATGAAAGTGTTACAGCAAACGCAGATTTTATGCCATTATTTAAAATAAAAACTAAGTTATATTTCAATCATCAAGCACAATTAAGAGGCTATACTACATACAGTAGGCAGCTGAAGAAGAGAAACCAACTATAGTTTCATTCTTCCAGGAAGCAAAAGAGGAAAGACAAAAAGGTGAAAACTAAAGAAAATGTAGAATCCAAGGAAATTCTACAAAAATGGTTGTAATCTAAGTCGAGAGAAAAATCAAGTAAAAAAGACAGGCTAAAAGATAAACCAAGATCCGGGAGAAACGGGAAAAGACTACATCACTAGCACAGGTGCTTAATTCTACTTAAAAAGAAACTCCTTTCTTCCTAAAATTCCATCGAATGAGATAAAAGGACATAAAGCCACAGGACAAAGAGATCATAAGGGAAGACAACAACTACAAAGTTTTGGAAGCTAGAAAGGAAATAAGTAGTAAATGACTTAAACAGCAGTCCCCAAACTTTTTGGCACCAGGGACCAGTGCTCCTAAGAGAATCTAATGCATGATGATTTGAGATGGAGCTGAGGTAGTGATGCTCACGCTGGGGAGCAGCTGCAGATACAGATGAAGCTTCAGCTAGCCTGCCCACCCTGCCGCTCACACACCTACTGTGCAGCCTGGTTCCTAACAGACCACAGACTGGTAGCAGTCAGCAGCATAGGAGTTGGGAACCCATGGCTTAACAGATCAAAAAAGGTTGCTGCAGTAAGACAAGCCCAAAAGCAGTGTATCTTAGATCACATAGCACCAGAAACTGAAGAACTTTAGGTACCAGGTATTGGGGGCAGGGAGTTGTACATGTGCAGTGGTGTATGTTTCTAGGAGGGATGGGTTCAGGTGAAGCTAAAAACAGGAGAGACTGAATATAATCTGAAAAATAATCAACACTCCCCTCCCAATCTCCTTCTTCACTACAACAACCAGGTACCTGTCTCCCCCAAACATGCAAAAAGGGTAAACAATGAAATCTGGACGTGGGGACACAAGGCACATCTAAGGAAAGGGGTATCATACTGAAAAAAACAAACAAACAAAAAGAATTAAATGAAAATCTAATTCTAAATAGTGAAATTCCAGCAACTACGTGGCTCAAAAAATATTGGTAACCTGGTTGGTCAATCCCAAACAAATGACTGAAAGATTTTTCTCTGAATAAACTAATCAGTTGGTGGTCTCCTAATAAAAGAACCCAGCTAGATGGCCTATAATGAAGCCAATCAGCCAACAATCCCTGCCCACACACAGAGCTTCCAATCAACTCATTAGGAGCTTGATAGCTAGGAGTCACCAGATTTTTAAGCAAAGTATTTAACAAGACAGACCAAAACAAACTGTACAAAGAAACTATGGGGAAAAGTCCCAGAAGCAGAAGAAACTGAAATAAAACAAAAACAACTCTCTGATGAATATCCTCATAGTTAAGATATTGCATCAAAGAAAGAAAAACATAAGATAAAAAATGAAGAGCATTCAGAGAGCATAAAAGCCTTTGGAAATTAAAAAGGTAAGGGAATTCAGAAATGTTAAGAGTTGGAAAATAAAGGCAATGCCTCAAAAAGTAGAAAATGAACAAACACAAAATGTAAAAAATCAGAAGATTAGTTCAAAAGGTCCAACATCTAAATAAAACATGCAGAAAAAAATAAAAACAATGACAACAGAACTGAGGAAATTATCAAAGAAATAATATTTAAAGATTTCCTTTAGCTAAACTCATGCTCTCCTACATGATTTACCAAATCAAAAGGGCCACTTGTGTGCTCAGTACAATGAGTGAAAGAAAGCACACTACCATGTAAAATATCAGAAATAAGCTGGATAAAGAAAAAATACTATATCCAGAGACAACAATCACATACAAAGAATCAGAAATCAGAACTTCATGGGACTTCCTTCTCAGAAACACTGAAAGCTAAAAAGCAATGGAGAAATAGCTTCAAAATTCTGAAGGAAAATGACTACCAAACATAAATTCTATTCAGCCAAACTATCGATCAAGTAAGATGGTAAAGCTAAGTTTATCAAACGTATAAAATCTTTAAAAATTTACTTCTCACACACCTTTTTCCTATGAGGCTGCTAGAAGATGTGCCCACCAAAACAAAGAAATAAACCAGATGAAGAAATAGGGTTGTGAGGAGTTAAAAAAACAGGGAACCCAAAGTAAGCTAGAAGTAAAAACACTCCTAAGATAATAGTAAAGGGAAGTTCCAGGCCTAAAGAGAAACCAGCCCAGATGGGAACAGGGAGCTGGTACCCAGAAGAAGGTCCAATGGTTTAAAAAGGAGGAAGAGGGAAAGGTGGAAGAGGGAAATGAGAAGGCAGAATAGGGAGAAGAGAAGAGAGAGAGAAGAGAGGAGGCAGGAGAGAAGGGCAAGAGAAAGGCGAGAGAGGAAGGAGGGGAGAAGAGAAAGAGGGGAAAGGAAAAAGAGACTGAGAGGGAGAGGAAAAGAAGGTAAGAGAAAAAAAGGAAAACTGAATTTACAGACTACCTGATTCATTAACCAAATGCAAGATTAGGTGAAGAAGCAACTAGAGGGTATATAAAAATATAGCCTTAAAATGAAGAATACAAGAAAAATGAAAGTACAAGACAATTATTAATCTCAAGAAAAAATAAAACAATCAAGAATATACTTGGCTCAGAAATTAACAAAATAGTCATAATAATGTAAATCTTACTATTTAACATTACTGATTTAACCAAAATTTGTCATATTCTGAAAAGCAATCACCTAAAAATGACGTCAAAAATAGCTTATACATTCCTTTTAGAAATACGGAAGTAAATACCAGAAAGAACAGCCAAAAGGGATTTCTTCTAAGGAATGAGATGAAGGTTCTAGAGTCAAGTAGCAAAGTACTACTTTGTGTCTGAAAGAAGACTCTGGCACTGATTTTGACTATGTGCATTTATCACATGGATACCAACATAAAAAGTAAATCTTAATAAAAAATGGAATAAACAGGTGCTATATGCTAGAGAATGTATCTAGGTACCCCTATGTTTTCATTTTTCTTACTAGTTATACAGACTGGTTAGGAAAGGATACAAACAAGTATTAAGCACCTAAATTATGTCAAACTTTTCTCATAATAAAAGAAAGAGGAAATCAAGAAGAGAGACTAGGGAAATTGGCTACTTGCTGTTTTACCTATGGTGGTAAGCACTGAATCTGTTAACTTGTTAAAATATCCTTTTTCAAAGTTATAAGGAACTTAGAATGCTATAGTGAATTTTTAAAAAGCAAGTATTAGATATAAAATCAATAGTAAGAAAAAATGTTAGCAAATGTTTAACTTTGAAGGCATTCCACTTAACATATACGGGCTAAAAAGCTTGTACAGAAACAAAAAGAAGAAAGTTATATATATAAAATAGATAAATCTAAAAATAATTTTAATTATGTAGATAAAGGTGAATCTCCAGGTGGCAGAAATTAAAAACAGAGTACTTAAAAGCTAAAAGAATGAACATCAGTTGAAGCTGAGGCAGTCAATGACAATATCGGATCTACTACATACCCTAGAGGCTGGGGTTTACTATGACACTAGTATAGATCCTAAATGTGCAAAGAGCTCTAAATGGGCTCCCTGCATAAGGACAGGAGCTGGTAAGGGCCTATCCGACCACCAAAGGGGAATCTATCCTAGAAAAACACAGCCTGGGCCACTAAGACTAGAGAAGCTGCACTGAAGTGAGACACATGCTCTGGACTTGAGCAGAGGAGTCACCCTAGAAAAACAGGAAACTCAAGCTTATGCTGAGAGAGTGAGACTCAAAATCCATTATATAAAAGGGCTGGAATCCAATCCAAGAAACACTGGTTAAAGACTGGTCTGCAGGAATAAACCCCTCTGGGCAAACTGTGACAGAGTCTATGGGTTACGAACCCCAAGTTCATTTTCCCCTTCCTGTCTACTAAGAGAATTCCAATTTTATTCGGGTCATCAATGAGCCCATATTTTGTGGTCTCTCTAACAATTAAGAGCCAGTAAAAGTAAACATAAATTGTCAAGCGGGGCTTCCAGGAAAGCTTGTTTAAGAGGATAATTCAGCAGGAGAGAGAACCACTTTTTAACCTTACCCTCCCCCTTCTTTCTCCCTGGAACTTCCTTCTGCAGTGGTGAAGGACTACAGTTCCAGCTGCCATACTGTGACAGTGGGACAACTCTGAAAATGAAAACCATGTGCTAAGGTTTGTATAGTAAGAAGACAGAAAGACAGAAAAATTCTGATCCCTAATGACTTCACAGAACTGTCATGAAAGCTTTAAAATGCCTTTCTGAACTTCATTTAAAGAAAAGAATTTGTAAATTCGTAAATTCCTAATTTGTAGAAATTTAATCTGGTCTTTTTTTTTTACTAGCAGACGAAGGCAATCCTTAACAATAACAGAGGAAATGTAAAAACTCCCCATAGTGACATCTTCACAAACTTAGGTTAGAGGAAAATGAATCTTAAGGAAGACAACAACTCTGGATGATCAGCTCATAGTCAAAAATTTCAAAGTATATGAAGACATCTGCCACCAGAGTAACAAACAAAGGATTCAAAATCTCAGTTTTAAAATAATTGTTTTAAATATTTATATAAAGGAAAAAGTATAATCTTTAAGGCAATAATAGCAAGATACTATGAAAAAAAGAAGTAAATTGAAAAATAAAAATAGAAATTCTACATATGATTCACCCAGAAAATTCTACATATGATTCACCAGAAAAGAAATTCACTAATTGGGTTGATAAGCATAAATTTGAAGGCAGAGTCAAATAGATTATGTGTAATGCAGAGATAAGGCAGAAAATATAAAAAAGAAATTAAAAGATACGAAGAAAAAGATGGGAATCCCAAGCATACACTTAAGTAACAGTTCTAGAAGAAAATATAATGCGAAGGTGATAATATTTGAAAACAGAAAATGGAAAAAAAAGTAGAGAGTCGTCCAAATGAAAAAGCAGATCAACTCTCAAGAAGATAAAAAGGCTGTGATTAATTTCCTAGTCACAGAAATAGGCACCAGAAAACAAGTAGAATAATTTTTTAGTTACAGGAAAATAACAATTATCCTAGAATTCAAACTAACATAAAAGAGAACAAAATTATATTCTTTGACATAAAAAGAATATATAGCTTAGCCACAGACTCTGAAAAAAAAAACTTTTTTTCAGAATTTTTGAAAGCAACAAGAACATAAAGCAGCAAGGGAAATGAAAAACTGGGTTGAGCAAAAACATGAGTAATGTTAAATCTAAATTATAGATGATTATTTAAAAAAAGATTAATTTGGGAGAGTAAAAATACAGTGGAATTAAAATATAGACAATGATGAAGATTTTGAAAGGGAAAGAGTAAAGGAATAAAAGGCATCCTAAGATCCTTGGATTTGTTGAAAAGAGGTATAGAAATTAATTTTTAAAAAAATATAAAGTATGCATCTAATCTTGGAGGCTAAGCAGGGTCGGACCTGTTTAGCACTTAGATGGGAGACCACCTCGGAAGACCAGGTGCTGTAAGTGTAAACTAAAAAATAAGGAAAAAATATATATATAAAGTATGAATATTAAAATTTTAAGGGCAAACACTAAAAAGAAATAGAACATATAACCTCCAGATCGGTACAGGATTTTTTTTTTTAAAGGAATAAAGAGCACTCAATCACTCCAACTGAAGAAAAAGAGAGGAGAAAAAAGTATGGCAAATAAGTAACATAAAATTCTGGAAATAACCCCAAATGCATCAATCATTACTATAATGTAAATAAATTAAACTTGCCTATTAATACGGATTCCCAGACTATATTTTTTTAAGTATTAAGATTCACTATATTCATAAGGATGTTCAGTGCAGCACTATTTGTGATTATGAAAAACTGAAAATCTAAATGACAATCAGAGAATTAAACTGCTGTATATTCTGTGACAAAATACTAAAAAGCAGATAAAAATGAACTACATCAGTATGTATCAATGTAGCTATATTATAAGTTGCAGAGCACATATACAATATGGTACCATTCCTGTAAAATAATACAATACTAGATGGTATTTATGGATCCAGACACATAAGTATTAAAACATAGGTGGTGGTATGTACAGGTGTATATATATATATATATATATGTATCTATATATATAGATATGTATAGATATATATAAAAAATACACACAGGGATATTATTCTGTCATAAAAAAAGAAGGAAATCCTGTCATTTGTGACAATACAGATGTACCTTGAGGACATTATGCTAAGGGAAACAAGAAAGAAAAAGACAAACGCTGTATGAACTCACTTTGGGAATCTAAAGAAACCAACCTCTTAGAAAAGAGACTGGTGGTTGTCACAGGCAGCAGGTATAGGTGGGGAAATGGGTGAAGGCAGCCAAAGATAAAAACGTCTAGTTATATAATTCAAGACCTGGGGATGTAATATACAGCAGAATTACTGTAATTAACAATACTGTATTATTTTGTGTATTTGAAAGTTGCTAACAGTAAAAATAGAGAACTTTTAAGAAAAAGTTCTCGCCCAAAAAAAAGTCTCATCAAAAGAAAAAATATTTGCAACTATATGAGATTAAAGATGTTAACCAAACTTACTGTGGTAATCATTTATATATATATATATATATATATATATATATATATATATATACATATATAGACACACAATACATATACCATTATGTTTTACACTTTAATATATCTCAATTATGTCTCAGTAAAACTGGAAAGAAAAAATCTAGAGAAGGGCTTGACACTACAGGATAATTAGTTGACTCAGACTGAGGAGAGTACATTAAGTACTTCAATTTAATCTTTTATTATTCTTTTTAAGTAGAAGGAACTATTTGAAGCAAATATGAAAAAGTAACATTTGTTCATTCTGGGTAGAGAATACATACATACTTATTTTACATTCTATATTGTTCAGAACTATTCGTTATAATTAAATACATATTAATATAATTAGAATTAAATATAAACATATAATATAGTCAAGTATATAATTTATGTGGCTTTACAGATTTATAGTGATTTGTTTGCATTATGTATCTTCATTAAACAAAAATTAAAATAGTAAAACTCTAGATCAACCCCTAAAACCTTGCTTTTGATTTCACCCAGCAGTTCCTCCTGTCAGAAACCAGGAAGAACTGCAATAAAAAAAGGCAGAGCAGTAGGAAAAATTACGGCTCACCTCCTGTAGGGAAAGAATAGTCTTTCGTTTAGAACTTTAATAGCAATACCTAAATAACGCAAATTCTTAATGGGCTTTTAGCCATTTTATTTTTTGCAAATCCACTTTCAACATGTTTTCAAAGAATACTTAAAATATAAAATATTCTCTCTGTATCTCATTAATGTCAAATAAGCAGACGAAATTTCTAACAAATCTCTTCAGCCTGTGGTAATTAAGAAATACACATTAAATACAAAAATAGTCATAAGTATTTTGAAGTCCAATCACTATGATGATGAGTAAATAGTCTAAATCTAATCAAAATTTTTCAGTAAATATATGTATTCATACTTGAGGTGAATAAAGCAATTCAAGTACTTTCCCTGAAAAATGGATGTCTATCTACAAAGAGCTTCCCTTAAAAGCCAAACTTGCCCTCAATCCCTGTCTACTTTTATTTTCTTCTTTCCTTACTTTTTCAACATTCAATCTAATCCTTCAATCCCTATTCTTCAATGCCCTACAATGAGCATTTTGCCCAAACCAGGAAAATACAATGGCTGTCTTGAAAACTTTTCTTAGTCCAGCATCCTTAGCAGCAATGTCACTATCTATCATTCTCTCCTGAAAAACCAACTGTCCATGTTCCCGACTGTCCATTATTCACCCTTGGTAACCTGTTCTCTTACTCTCCCATGCGTGGGTATTCACCATAGCTCTTCATTATTTCTCTCTAACAAAAAATATCATTTGGTTCCCAGTCTCCTACATAGCTCCAACTGTAACTTGACTCCATTATTTCAGCACTACATTTCCAAATCCTATTACTATTTATGGTATCACCATTCCAGAATGATCAGCCTTGACATCTCAGGATCATCTTTGCTTATTTCCTTTCCGTTACCCAACATTCATTTCATCCTTCAAAATGGTCCCTCCCTTCTGTTCTACTCCCTCCATTTCTACTCTCACGTTTTTATATTGACGCATCCTAAATCTTTGTTTCCAACTTCGTCTTTCAAATCCATTCTATATACTACCAAACTACTTGCTGAAAGTATTACTTTACTATTCTGGAATTTTATTCTTTAGTATCTGTCAAAGTACCACCAGCTTATAAATCTCTCTTCTCTGAGAAGTGAGCTATCCCAAACCCACAGAGATCTCCCTATGTCTGAACAATTCAACCCTACTGTCTAGCCTTGCTAACTGGTCTAGAGCTCGGCACCTCATCCAAGACAGGCCACAGGTTTAGCTTTTGTCTTTTTTTCTCTCAAAGGATCATGAGAGCCAAACTGAGACTTAGTCTCTTGAGATAGGAGATAGAAAATATGAGGAGCTGAAATATGGTCATCTTTCACTACATGAGGCAACACAGTAGTTGAGAGATTAACCACAGCTCAAACTCCAACTAGATATGTATTTCTCTTAAAACTATGATGTCCTTATCCATAAAATGAGAACAACAGAGTATCTACCTCATAGATTTGATAGGATAATGAAAAGAGATGATTGGTATTGAACATTAGCACAGTATCTGACATAGTAAACAGTCCAAAAAAAGTCAGCGATTAATTGTTGAAGTAGCAGAGAAAATCGGCAGAAAGGAAAAGAACAAAGCAGACACAGAGAAAAACAGAAGTAAGATTAAGACTAATTCGATTCCCTTTCTAAGACATGCATACATTTCCATGTTTGGGTTCCCTAGCACCTATATCCTTATAACAAAATGTCCTTGGTCTTTGCTTACTTAAGCTAGACTTTTTGTTTCTTACAAAGGCTCTTGCCTCTTTAACTATAATCTCTACAGGAATTTAGAAAAGGTGTGCCTCTTTGAAACCTTCAATTGCCCCACAACCCACCAAAGAAATCTAAAATAAAATGTGTTCTTCTATATATTTTTTCTCCTATACACTTTTTAAGATAACTACATTGTTCACCTAGGTATCTTGACCATGCCCTCAGAGAAGATAAAAGGATAAAAACAGGCAACAAGTGGCATTTGAGGCAAATAATGCTGGTATTCTACCACTCCCCATTCATGTCTTTACACTCCCTCTCTTGATATCCACCTTTCTACTTTTTAATCTTTCTCTGGCCCAGAATCTACTGCGACACCATTGGAACAGCCTTACATTAACTGTCAGTGTTTACTAATAAACGAAAGCAGAACTTTCTTTGCTTTGAGACCCATCAACCACAAATGATAACATGTTACAAAGAGGCAAAAAAAAAAATGAAGAGCAGATCTATACATACCTCACTGAGTCCTAAAATTTTTATGACTGATTTCACTCCCCATTTGCTAATTCCCATTATTCTAATGCTAGATTAGCTATAATTCTGCTACAGTGCATTCTCACACACAAACAGAACATATTAATACTGCTCTGAGTTTCACTCAGCCACTTGCCCAAGCAAAAATAAAATATTCCATTTTTATTATACATATAGGAAAGTTAAAATGTTTTTTACCTTCTGTCAAATTCTCTAGTCAACACGAAAAGGAACTATCACATTGCAAATGGTAATGCTTTTATGATTAATGAAGATTAAATCTATTTCTCCCTGATAGTTTCATAAGTTCAACTGGAAAAATCCTTTGGCCACAAAGAATAAACATATCTCCTCTTTCTTATAGAAGGTTTACAAAAGTATTCAGAAAGAAGGTAGCTAGCCAAGTTAAAAAAGAAAGATCTTTATGTTGTTTTGCCAAAAGGGTGAATATCTGAAAATATTGAGTGTTCAAAGTTAAACTACACATGTGTAGATGTACTAAAATTATGAATTGTTAAATTCTTGTGTTTTGTAATTCATTAAACAGAACTTGGCAGAATTATCAGTGTAACTTCCTTATGTTCTACTGCCATTATATTCTAACTCTGGCCAGTTTAACCTTCAAACCACTAAGCAGGGCTAATAAAGCCTAAATACAACTTCATATTTCATCTGCTCAAAGTATCCATCAACATATACTTATGTGGTTCAATTTGTTTTTCAGATTTTATAAAATCGGTTTAAAACTGCAAGTCAACATTTGGCCCAAATTCAATATTTGAACAAAAGACTGACAACCCTTCAAAGGGAAACATGAGTGTGTAGCATCCTAAGCTCAGTAAAGTATTTTAATGTTTTTGATAAACAGTCCTTACCACTCTGGCTGCTCTCTCCTGAGATTCACATTTCCTGCAAAACCATGGTCCAGTGGGTACTTGAACAATGCCATAGCAAGCTGTTGGAAAATAAAATGTTTTAAAATATGTTCAGATTAAAGAATTATGGAAAACCAAGAGCCCTTTCGAAGCCCAATAATCTCTTAAATTATACATCTGTGAACCACCTGCTTTGTAAAGAATTAAAATATTTTGTATTTATACTTATCACATATATTACGTAGTTGAATTGTATGATATAATAAAAATGTTAAAATGCCAATCTTTTGTTTCATTTAAGTATAAACATTACAAATCTTAATTATTCTTTTCCGATGGAAAGAATATTAGGTAAAATTTAACACACAGATTTTTACATAGGCTCAGAAATTCATTAATTCATTCCTATAGCCTGCAGTTTTAATAGTAAGCATTTTAGATGTCTAATGAAAAATTTCCAAATCATGAGCAACAGATACTGCAGAAAATGAAATGTAAAAGTGAAATGCTTCTATTTACCTAAAATATCCAATATACACAGATCTACAGAGACAGAAAGTAGATGATGTGGTTGCCTGGGGAGTTGGGGAGCAATGGGGAGTAAGAATTAAAGAGCCTAAGGTTTCTTGTTAGGGTAATGAAAACGTTCTAAATTGATTGTGGTAATGGATGCAAAACTCTGTGAGTACACTAAAAACCCATGAATTTTACACTTTAAATGGATAAATTGTATGGTATATGAATTACATCTCAATAAAGTGTTACCAAAATAAGTGCATATTGTAAATATATAATGAGAATGTTCCAAAAGTGGTCTGAGTATATATCACATATCTAAGTCAAGTTGTTTAAAACTTTAATACTTATTAATATTTTATTAATAAAATGATCAATATTTTTCATTAATATTTGTTAATATTTTACATTAACATTAACCCAAATTGAAGTTTCCCCAAAACCTAAAAACACAAATATCCAACTGACACTCTCAAATGACCTTGCTCAGAGGAAATTTGAAAGTATCTTAAATTTTGGAGAGCACTTACTATAAAATCAGCAGAAATTCTGAAAAATCCAAAAGCTAAGCTTCTAATCCCTTTTAAAACTTGTAAAATATGTCAGAGTAAAAATATTCTGAGGAACAAAGCATCAGTGACCAAAATCTTATATTTTAATTCAGAAGTATTTCTAGAGAAGAAAAACTTGAGATTTAAATGAACATTTCCTATATCGAGAAATGAGATTACTTATCAAAACTTGATAATTCATTAAGACATTCCTCGACAAATGCCAACGAACACTGTAATGGAAAACTATATACGAGTTTTCTAAGATCTTAAAATCAGTATCTAGCTTCAATACACATTGTTTTACTACTTAAAAACATAGGTGTGCAAAAACTCCTCTTCTTTAAAATGAGAATGACTGCATTCTCAGGTTAAGTTAATTCACTACTTCAGAAGTCTCCCTTTCCAGTTCTGAGCTTCCATACCATAAAGAGTGTACTTAGCCCTTTACATCCACTACTCAACGCCAGATTCAGAAATGGGAAGGGGGCAGATTGGTGAATAACAGGAGAGTGTAACAGCCACCAAAAAATGATCAAGGTTGTTTCGCCTCAATTCCTTACCACATTAAATGGAAAAGGTCAGGAATTTCAATGTCCCGAAAACTCTCTTATTAGTCAGTGTCCTCGGCTTTCAAGTATATCCAAAAAACTCACCGAGCACAAACACCCAGAAATAAACTAAGATGCTGCCCAAGTCATGGGCGGCACCACCACCTTCGCTTCTCGTCGGTCACTAAAGCTGAGGAAGTGGCCTGACGCGGCCACTGAACAGCCTCATCCAGCAGCTCAGCCAAGCTATTCCTGCAGCAGCGCGACTGCGGCGGCGACCTTTCGCCGTCTTCACCGCAGGAAGCTCCCCCGTCCACAGCAGCAGCAGAGTCTCCGCCAGAAAGCGTGGGGTGTAGCAGCGGCGCCCCCTCCCTAATCCAAAGCGGCAAGGCGACCCCTTTGCCCCCTTCCCCGCCCGGCCCCAGAGCAGCGAGTGGCGTTCGGAGCCTGATTCCATGCCACAGGAAGTCCCCAGACACACTGCGGCAGAAGGGAGCGGGCACGAAGGGGGAGGGGTCTCCACGTGCCAAAACCCACACCTACAGTCACCGTGACACGACCGAGGGGCGCACGCCCAGCCCCCCGCTCCCTACCCGGAGGCCCCGCACCCACTTTTCTCCAACCACCACCTCCGAAAGTCTCCGGACCCACGGCTCCCGGCGCAGGCGGCGGCCAAATGACACTTGAGAGAGTGAGCGCTGAATCACATGACAGTCCGGGCCACACGCACTTTCTCCCACATGCACAGCCCACACCCCCCGCGCCTCGCCGCGGACCCTCGGAGTCCGTCCCGGGCCGCGGAACGGGGCGGGGCGGGGGAGGGGCGGCAGGGAACTGGCAGTTGCTGCCAAGGTGGGGGAAGCGGTGACGGTTGGGAGCAGGCCGGGTTCGGCCCGGCGGGCGGTTGGGTGTTTACCTTGATGCACCGCGACGCTGCAGCCGTGCCCGTCGCAATAAACCAGCGGGTTCTCGGCCCAGCCTCTCTCGTCTGAGCAAACGCAACAGCCTCCAATCATCTCCTTCATACTATGGGAGACCTCGTCCTCCAGTGACACGGGCCGGTCGCTAGAGACCATCTAAGAGGGAGTTGGGGGGACCATTAAAAAACACATGCAAGCCAGTTAGTGCTGCCCCCGCACAGCCACCCGCGACCCCGCTCCTCCCGGTGCCCCAGGCCCCCGCCCGCCGCTCGGCCGCTCGCTCACTCGGGCTTTGCCGCTCAGTCACTCACGTTCCGCACAGGAGTCAGGAGCCATGTCCTTGCTGACTCCCCCCACCTCCCCTCCACCGCCTCCTCCGCCTCCTCCTGGTCTTCTCCCTCCCCACCTCCACCCGGCCGCTAACGCTGGAGCCCGGAGAGGGCACACATAATCAAGTAGGCCTCCGCACAGGCGCACTGGGGGGCTCCCGCTGGGCCGGGGGCAGCGAGGGCGGGGACGCGGACTGCGCTTCCTCCTCCGAGCGTCACTCGGCGTGCGCGCCCGCCCTGCGGCCGGCGTGAGGGAGAAGCCCGGAGGAGGCGAGGCCTGCGTGCGCGCCGCCGCGTCCGCCGGGCAGCCCTGGCCTACCTCCCGGCGTTGCCCCTTGCCGGCGCCTCTCGCCGCCGCCGAGGTGTGCTGGGGGGTGGGACGAGTGGAGCCGGCGCCGCGCCGAGACTTGAACGAGCCAACGGGAGGGCGCGGGGCGCGCACGCGGGGGCGGGGACGTTGGGTCTGTAGCGCCGGTCGCGCGGGCGGCGTGTGCACGCCTTGAAGAGGCCTCAGTGGGAGGGGAGGAGGATGCTGAGGGCCGGGGGCAGGGCGTTCCTGTCAGAGTCGCTGGAGGGGACTCCCGGGGGCATCTCCCTGCCCTGGGAACCCTCGTGCCGGCCTTTTCCTCCAGAACTGGCCCGTGCGTAACGAGACTGGGGCAAGTATGGCAGCTTCCATGAAGGGTGCAATGAAGCATGGCTTCCTGCAGTTGGCCGTGCTAACTTCACTGTACTGCCGCAACCTCTCCACCCATTAAATTCACCTCCTGGAGTCGACCCAAAGTTCAGCCAGTGGAAGGGCGACCAAATCTGCCGCCCATTTACACAGCACGATGGCACAGTAACAACTGGAAATGCATCAAAGACTAGGTCAAAAGCCTGAGCTCGCTTTATACAAGGAAAGGGAACCCTAAGGTTCCCCTCACCCTGCCTTGTAGGAGTACAAATGATTGTGAATCAGGAATTAGCAATATAATGTGATGATCTGGAAAATGCAGTTGAATGATACTATAGGAAGAAGGAACCCAAGTTCTCGTCAGTCACCAAATGATAACACCATGAAACGAAAGCCTAAATTTCATTGAGGATTTCTTTGACTGACTCTGTACTAAAAATTTACTCTTGAAAATTTTTTTAAGGTAATTTAAATGTCAGAAAGATGGGGGCTTACTCCTCACATACAAATAGAAAATGGATTAGGCCTGTCTGAAGAGATTAATCAACTGGGTACTGAGCAGTTTTGAGTTGTAAAATTTCCCATTGTTGCCCTATCCCCAAATGTATCCTTTCAAGCCCAATATTGACTTTAGGCAAAAAGTGTCTAATTGTAAAAATTTAGCATAGAAATATAAATATATTGTTTACATGACAAGCATAGTTATAAGGCAAATTCATGACTTTGGTTAATACCTTGCAGGTACAAAATGGTTTATCACGAATTAGCAATATATAGTGAAAATCTGGAAAATGAGGTTATGCAATGCCAAAGGATGAAGAAAACCAAGTTTTCCTGGACAGTCACCGAAAGAAAATGGTTTAAGCTTTAAAAGCATTACAAATGTTCTGATAAAGAAAAAAATGGCAGCATGGCTGTTTTTTCTATGACATTGATGGCTGGAAATCTGTTTAAGAATTAGATATAATACAATGCAAGCATATATTCATAAATATATTCAAATATTCTAAAACTAAGTGCGAAATCTACAATAACGCAAATCTACTAAAAGTATAAACGGGAAAATAAGTATACTAAAGAGACATAAAAATTAGAATTCTCTTTTAGCTCTATTAGTGCATTTAGAAAGTGTGACTACAAGCTTACTTATAAAATGCAAATTATTTTTGGAGAAATGGCAACAATTTCTGAACATATAATAATTATGTTCTTAAAATGTCACTGATATAAAACCGCCTTCAGAAAAACATTGTTTTGTGTATCTTAACTGTATATTTTCTTTACCCTTTTATAAGGGATACTAGTTAACATCCAATCCCTGCTCAGCTCAAGACTCCTACCTAATGAAGAATAACTCTGAGTTAAAATCAGTGTGAAACTTCCCTTCCCAAACACTGTAGTCAAACCTTAATATACTAAATTATTTAAAAATATTCATTTTATTTTTAATGCACTAGAGCTTAGTTCTTGTGATGGAATTAATTTATATGTAAAGAAGGATGGGTAGTTTACCTTATCCTTTAATACTTAATAAAAGAAATGTAGGTAAACACTTGCTATTTCCAAAACAAAACAAAAAAATCATTTTTAAGAGACTTGAAATTTAGAAAAAGAGTAAATACACTTTCATAAGAACAGGCCTATATATAAGTAGAATCTGATGCAAAAATTCTATCAAAGATGTACATATGTTGACCAAATGGGTCAAATTATTTAAAACTGATATTTAACATAGTAAATGTTCAGTTATGAAAATTATAAGAAAAAACAATGGGTATAAATGGGTCATTCTAATTTAGACTCGTACCAAGCATAGAATTTTTTTATGTTATATGTCAGATGTAATATTTAATATATTTCTATAAAATATTAAGTGAAAAGGAAGAATAACAAATATTATAAAATAGTTCACCTACATGATTAATTATTTACTCATTCAGTAAACATTTATTGAACATTTACTGTGAGCCAGGTACTCTTGGATACAGGAAACATAGCAGTGAGCAAGTTATATTTTCCTTTGTGTGATATGTATACACATACATATATATGACAATTGACTAAGTATGCTAATTCTTATACCTCAGAATGGATAAAACTTATAATTAAATTGCCACAATTGTTGAAGTAAGTTTTTAAAATACATGATAATGGTAAAAAAAAAAATAGCCATGGGATTTATAGAATAACTTCATAGAAATGGATAATTTCAATCTTAAAATAATGTTAGCCTTTAAATCTGATTTTGCATTCTCAAAATATCTTTTGAAAAAGTATATCTAGTACCTGTAAAATAAAACAAAAGCCTGTTGTCTATGGTATTCTTTACATAACAGCAGCTAACTCAGTACTGGCTCATCTATTTCTTTGAACTAATCATCTGAGGCAAACCACAAAAAAACTCCAAGTATTTTATAATGTAACCTCTAACCCTACTATAATGGAAAACTACTTTTTTTCCTCTGTGGGTACATATCTTCTTATAATTTTCTTTATTCCTCATTCTAGGCACCAAATTTTTGGATTTGCTTTTCCATAATCACATAAGAAGATACTATGAAAGAATTAATTAAACTCGACTTCGGTTAGTATTGCGTATATATATTTTTTAAACTAAAGTTTTATTTGCCTTCTGTTTGTGCATATTATAGTCAGTCTGTATTTCCATTGTTGAGGTATATTTCTATAATGAGGAATAGAAATTGAGATATATTCCCTACAATGTTAAGACTAGATGCACTTTCCTAAACTCAGGTTCTTGACTTCTACATAGTGTTTAAAATTCTGTAGTGGTGCTGATACTAAGATTTTTTTTAATAAAAAGCAATTATTAGAATTCATTCATCTACTGAATCTCATCAAGAAACTATAATCTTGTTTCTAAATAAGTGAGTTGGAAAACACAAAAAGGCAATTTCTTAAGATTTATACAAACTTTCAGACATATCCTCTTTTACATAAAGGAATCTCTAAATAAAATTTTGTTTTGTTCATTGGGTACCCAAGGTTTACGTGAAAAGTTTATTAGTAACTGTATATTTATGCCAGTATGATTAAAATATTGAGGTATTTCTGCAACTACTTTTGTTATTTGTCTCACAGTAAATTGAATACTGTCTTTATAGATACAAACCCGCATGTGGCACACCTATAATGGAGTACTATTAGAAATTTCATTAAAAGGTATTTGTTTCAATTATGTTTTCAATTGATATTTCGTTAATGGCTTTTGGGAAATTTCATTTAATGAAGTACATTAATCTTACTAAGTGATTTTCTTTTACTCACCATACCACCTAGCAAGTGTTTTACACGTAGTAGGCCCACAATAAATATCTGTTAATGTACAATATTGGTGTTTAAAGGCTTATTGAAGACTGAGCTTTATTCTTCAAAGTAAAGCAAGAATTATTTTGTATATACAACTGAGCTAAAATTTCTAAGTAATGATTAACAGAAATTTTTAGCTAAATTGATTTATTTAAAGGTTTTCAATAGTTGAAATTAATATAGATGAATTTTTGCCAGGTATAGAATTGTATTTAAATGCTCTCAAATGTTAACCGTCTTTTCATGAAAATGTCATCATTTTCTTACCAAAAAAACTCTAACTGGGAATCGATTATAATTAATATTATTGTTAGATATTCTTAATTGTTGAAAAGTTGAGTTAGGTAATTCTGAAATGTAAATGATGTGTAATCTAAATTTTAAATCTTTTTAACAATCAAAGCCTAATATTTAATTTAAAGGGTCTGGTTTGGTTAATCTTGGGTTTGGCTTCAGAGTTACTTCTTCAGAGCTATAAAATTGATATATATTGGCTTTGTTTACATTTTTTGGTAAAACATCATGTAATTACCAGTAAAAAAAAATATCTAAAAGATGCCTTTAGATCTTTTAGGCATTACATAAACCTCAATAACATTTCAGAGTTGGACTATTGTTTTTTCCATGATGCAACAATACTTAAAGGAGTCACACTTTGACTTTTCAGAGTATCATTAATATAAACAGTAGGAGTCTAAGGTCCATGTTCCCATTTTTTTACTGACACTGAAGATTTGCATTTCTGTTATAATTAAGGTGTGATTAAAGTAACATGTAGGTGTTTATAGGATACGTATGGTTATCTAAGTGAAAAGATTCTGGACATGGAAAAGAGGAAAATCAGTTTTTGAAATGGAAGAGAACCTTAAAAGAAATGAAACATATTTTGGATAGAAAAAAAAAAGAAGATATTAAACTGAATTGCTAAATACTATTTGGACCAAAAAAAGGTCACTTTTTAAAATTTAAATGTTTTCCTCTCTGAAAGGGGCCATTGCTTACCAAATCCAGAAACAAGCCCAAGAATATGTTAATTAACTGCATCGTGTCTCAGGAAGAATGAGGTTGACAAATTCATTTTTTTATTCCTTCAATTAATAAACTATTTGCCTAGTACATTTTAAATTTTTAAGACTAAAATGTGTATATTTACTTCTTGAAATTGTATATTAACTGTGCCAAGAACCAACGTGGACCCATAGGGTGAATCTTATGAAGCTTAACATTCCTGGCAAATTAAACACACAAGCCCCCCATCACTTTTTGTCAGTCTCACTTTACTGTGGTGCTTAAGAGCTAGAATGTAGGTGATTTTTATATGGTGGCACTTTACCCCAATTAAAAAAAAAGCCATGATCTTTGATATAAGTAAAAGTTGAAAATACAATGACATAAAATTAAAGAAAGATACTTCAAACACTGACCAGGAATACTACATATCCCTCTCCTTCCCCACCCCCATTCATGTCCTTTTTTCTGCCCATTTGTTGTTTTTCTCGCAAGTATATCATGACTTGTAACATATTTACTTTAAACGAAACCAAAAAAAATGCCTGAAACACTAAAAGGTGTGAAAAGAATCACCTTCTACAACCAACTACATAGCAAATAAACTTATAAAGCTATTCTAAATATTCAAAGACTTGAAAATACAAAATGTAAATTGAATCTGAGTAGTTAGGGAGGGGGGACTATGGGAGGATGAGTGTGTAAGGAATGAACAGATTGAGAATACTTAATTTTCAACACCAATTTTTTTCTGTTCAAACCTTTCCATAGTTACACATCAAATGATTTCTTATAAGAATTTCTCCCTCTACCTTGAAATAACTGAATGATTTCCATTAGGAAATGCAAGTTTAAGAGGAAGATCCGCAAAATGAAAGTGTTAAAATGCAAAACCACTTCTATAGCATTTCAAATGCAAAATCACAACCACCACTACCTTTAACTGACTCTTACGGGTTCTCTGTAAACAGACGCTACTTATGAACATCATCTGTTAACTTCTTTCTTGTAATTCAAAACTCTTTGTCAAATGATGTTTTCATGATGACGTGTGAATATAATATTCCATTAGAGATCAATTCTAATTGGTTTTTAAAAATCCACCTTGGGAAACAGTGCTGCATAATACACAGACTAGTAATGGGCATTTTAGAAGGAATTTCCGCAAAGTCTATTATAAATCTAAGTGTAAATTAGTCTCCTGCCCTAGTAAGGTTTGGGCCAAAGGACTGAAATGATTTCTTTATGAGTTTTCATGTCCGATGACTTTGCTCTTGTCTTCAAGACCCGCGATCACTTGTTGGAAATCTTCATTTTTTAGAATTGTGACGTTTGCCAGAAAATTTTTTTCCACATACCTCAAAAGGAAAAGAGGCAGTTTCGTACATGGGTTGCAATTGTTTGTTTCCAAAACAGAGTTTAAAAGTAAATTACACGTTTTTCCCTTTTGAATTTCACTGTTATTTTGAAAACGCATTTCACGTTAAGAAATCAAGCCTGTTTTTGCTAGGGGTAGCGAAGCCCTTTTTAAATTAGACTTCTTGCACACAACAAAGAGCTGAATAATAACAAATAGAGACAGCGAAACGTGCTTTTCCGAACTCCTTTGAACCCCGACATTCATTTTCAAATCCATACATCTAAAGCTATTTAAAATATGATCAAACCTGCTCTAACTCTCCAGGTCCAGAAAAAAAATTGCCCACATTGTCTTTATCTAGTTAGCACTTAATAAGCACATCTAGGCTGCTTTCCCTCTTAATGTATGAGTTGCAGGCTTGCCCAGCTTCCTCCAATTTAGCGGCACGTTGTAAAGCCTCCTCGCTCCATGCTCTGGAGTTGGGAAGCCCTCGCTGGCCGAGTCTGATGATAAAACTTGCCGCGCCGACCCGGCCCGGCCGGAGCGTCGGAGTTCGGGGAGGTGGGGGGGGGGTCGCGTCGGGCCATAGGACCCCTCCCTCGGGAAGGGAGAGCCGGGCGAACGGCCGCGCGAGGGCCGAACAATGGGGGCGACCGGGCAACGGGAGCCCGGCTCCAGCTTCCTCGGCCGCGCCGGCCGCGCGCCGGGCCCCCGCCCACCGCGGCCCTCCCCGCCCGCGCCTCCGCGCTCGCCCTGCCCGCGCGGCAGCCTGCCTCCCCGCGCCGCGGCCCGCGCCCGCCGCCTCCTCTCCCGCCCGGGCCGGCCCTCCTTCCTCGGACTCCGACACCCGGGCGCTGCCTGCGGCGACTCTCGCTTCCTCTGCGGCCGCCTTCCCGTTATTTCGTTCACATATTTTTTAAATTTCCCTTTTATTTTCGGAAGTGGTTTAGATGTCTCACTTCCACCTTAATTTTAATTTGCCACTTCCCGCCGGAAAAATATTCCCCAGGAAACCCCGAATCTAGAAGGAAATACAGCAAATCCAAGAAAACCTTTAACTTTAAACGTATCTTATATTTTTCTTAAATTTAACGCCCCATGTCATCCAAACTGCCAAAATAACTCTCCCCTGTTTTTATTTAAATACTGTTATTTTAAACTCTCTGGCAAATGCATTTTGACGAGAATGTGTCCGGCAGCACGCAGCAAATCAGAGGTTTTATCTTACGCCTCCTGGGACGGGAAAAAAGTGGAAGGTGGCCGAGGGAGCTTCTGGGGAAGAAAAGCAACACAATTCGCTGGGGACGCGGTCGGGCCGGGCGGGGGAGGCGTGGCGGGGGCGTCGAGGGCCCTCGGGCTCCGCGCGGGGGAGCAGGTCTGGGGAGGAGAGCGGGATTTAAATAGCGGGGCCGGGAGGGCACTGGGCCCGCGCGTGACGGTACTTTATGAGCCAGGATGGGGCAGCGGAGGAGATCACTTTGCCTTCTCATCCCCCAAGAAAAAAATTAAGTTGGAGGGAGGCGGAGAGAACAGCCAGCCTCATTTCCTCCCCTGGTTTCCGCGGAAGGACCGGGGCCAAGGCGGGCAGGGAGAGGGCGCGGGACGCAGCGGACCAATAGCAGTCAACAGGTCCAGGCCTCCGCCGGGCCGCAGGGCCGGGCCACCGGGGCCCCCTCCCCTTTGTCCCCTCCCCCGCGGGCCCGGCCCGGCAGGGGAGGCCGGCGTTGCACTCCCCGCCCCGCCGGCCTCCCCGCGGCCGCCTGGGCCCGGGCTCTGGGCTGGGGGTGGGGCGCGGGTTCCTGCCGAGAATCCTCCCGCGGGGCTGGCGGCGGGGGGGAGGGGATGGAAATCGGGGAATGGAGGATTAAGAAGGACTCGAGCTCGGCACGAGCACGGCCCGCGCGAGGGATCCTGGTAAAAAGTGGCCGCGCTGCACCGGGAGAGCGCGGAGAGGAGCCGGGGTCAGAGGTCAGGGCCCTGGAGCCCCGCGTGCAGAGCCCCCCACGTGAACGCAGCGAGCAGGAGGAACCTTTTTGTTTTCGATCGCGCCAGCATGCTCCCCTATTGACCGAGCTGCTTTCCCGGGCCGCTCCATCCCGGATCTCCTAACCCCACCCCCCTGCCACCACCAACACACCCCAACTCTACCCTTCCTCTCAACTCACTTCCCAGCCCCCCGTACCGGCTTGCAATAACGCAGTAAATTTGCTTTAACAACAAGTGGGGGTGGTTGCATTTACTCCTCCCTCTTCTTTCTCCTCCCCCTCCTCTCGCTGCGGCTCTTGACACTACTACAAACCAGGACTATAAACATAAACATGTGTCACTGTAACTGGGCAGGTAATATACGGATTTGGGGGTGTGTGGAAGGGGGCTAGGGGGGCAGTAAAAAATGTCTTTCACGCGCTGGCCGGCTTTGGGGCTCCCCCCACACACTGATCCTTTTATATAATGCCGAAGGCAGTCGGTCACTTACTCATTCAGCCACACAGACCCACAAAGGCAGACTTGCCGATAACCACCGTACCCCAAAGCAAATAAATTAAAAAATGAATCTCCTTGCCCGGCCACCGCTGCCATTTCTTCATATCAGCAAAAAGTAGCGTCAATACTTGAATGCCCCTTTCCTTTTTAAAAATTATTTTCCAGATAGCAATAGAGAACATTTTCGACCTAAATAGTACACTACTCTATTCCCGTATACAGTACCTACGCGTTTTGTGTGCAGAAATCCTTTCAGACAGCAAGAAAGGTGATTTAAACGCCTGAGTTCGGAATCTGGGATGTAAAGGTTATTTCTGGGGCTTCCCCTTCAAGATCTAGCAACTTCTGCTGTAAGTTGCTGCGATCGGCGCTGTGGAGAGTCGCCCCAGCAAGCCTTTATTATTATTATTTAGTCTATATTTACACTGCCGCTCAACTTTTTCCTTATTCTTAGTTCAACAAGCCTAGCAACAACTACTTAAGGCAGAGTAAAGCGAATCTCCTCGCAAGCTTTTTGGCTTGAAACGGAGAGAGATAGAGAAAATGTTCAGATGGAGAAGTGGTTCCCTTTGTTCTTTCATTGTTTCTCTATGAACTGGTGAATACAAGGACAAACACTTACCTTCTCTTCTTTTTGCTCCAAAAACCAGACGTTCCCATCAGCCTTAAAATACACAATCCACCTTGAAAGTAACTACGAACGTCGGGAGAGTTTGTATTCCATTCTTTTTTGCTCTCTGCCCTCTTTTAGCGTAGGATTAGGTTGCCGAGCACGTTGCTGCAAGCTGTAGCCCCCCGCCTTAGTGAATCGGTCACGTTTAGGACCCTCTAAGTCCATCCTAATTCTGCCTGTAGAATTGAGGGTATTGGAGCTCTAAACTTTCAAAAGGAAAGGGGCCTGCCGCTACTCAGCAAATGTACGAATACCCTGAAATTTTTTACCACTGCATTTTTGTACTACTTCACCAAATGGAATTTCCCAAGAAATATTAGATATTTCTTTGAGAAAAGTTTTTTTTTTAAGCGTATACTTAGCAAAATGCTACTTAGACAGATGGAGTAAAAAAAAAAAGGCAGGTTTGTATGGGCGTTTAACGGAACGAGTGCGTTTTCCATAATGTTTGCTATGGCATGTGTTTTTTAAAAACACAAACAAAACATTACTAGAACTGGGAAACGAAGAAAATAGAAGTTTGAATTACAATGTTGAGAAATGACTTAAAGAGAGGCGTTTGTTTGAAATTTATGATGGTAAAAATTGGCCTCAAAGCAAAAAGTAAGCTTTTCAAAGTTAAAGACTTTTCACTCTATGATTCCAAAATTTAAAAAGTGACTTTTCTGGTTAGTGTGTGATACTTGTCAATGTGTAGTGCCCATCCTGGTGGGCATTACTGCCCAAACCTTTTTTATATCTGACTATGATGTGATTTGTTGAAGCCACGAATATGAAATGATCCTTGTGTAGCCATAAATGTGAACTTGGGATTTTTTGATCTCCCGCTTTTTTGTGTGCGCCCAGTAGCTGCAGCAGTGGAAGACAGTGATTGGCTCCAGTGCTCCTAGAAGGATTTGGGCTGAAGCCAGGGAAACAGAACCAGAGGATTCCCATTACAGAGGCCATCAGGCCCCACATGTCTTATCTTTCCCCTCTCCCCTCATGGGTGCTCAGAATTTCAGTATGGCTTCAGCAGCCCATAGGTAGGCCTCAACACTTAGTGTCATCACTGCAGTTTCTATGCATTTGTTCCTTGTGGAAAATAAACAAAAATTGAGGCAATACAAATAAACTGTGGTTCTTGATATTTGCGTATTACTAATATGCCAATGTCAAACTCTACTTTCTCAGAATTTTTTTGTCTACATTCAAGATCAATTGTGAGAGGCCCTGGTGTCTCATAGGAAAATATTGCAACAAAACAAGATAATTGGGGGGGAAAGGCGGTTGCAGTAGAGAAAGTGGCTTTTCTTTGATAGCATTTAATTGGAATTAAAAGATTCTTGAGCTGTAAACATTCTTTATTTATTCAGCACACATAAGCAGGCATTGTTTTATCACCATCATAATTATGGTGTCCTTTAAACTGGCTGATAGCAGAAAAGATAAGGGAATGTGCCTGTAGATTCAGATCAAGTCTCCCTCCTTTCTTTCTTTCCCTTCCTTCCCCCTCCCCTCTCCCTCTCTATTTCCCACCCACCCCTTTCTTCCTCAGTCACTAGGGTCCCCCACAGCCCTTGAGATGAGGAGAGCAGGAAGACTGTGGCCTAACCATTTCTTACATCATGAATGTGATTTGTACCACACTCTAATTTGATGCAATCTGTAACCTTCTTGTCTCCCATGTTTATAACTGCTTTGTAGCTTGCAATATGTGTTATTTGAAGAGTTGCCTATTGCTCACCTGTATAAAATCTTGTCCACTAGGGTTTGTTGCTTTACCTTTTTGTCTAATTTAGAAAGCACACTCTTATGGCTTTTCAGAACAAAGCCTCACAAAAACCCCTTTACCTCCAAGGATTTGCAAATTTATAAAGGCTGCATTGAATTCAAGATGGGTCAGGGGGCAAAAAGAGGGTAGAAGGTCACTGCATTTTGATTATGGGTCAGTAGACAACATGGTATATACTCTCTGCCCTAAACTTCTGTTAAAAACAGGATTTTTAAATGCCTAAGAACAGAAGTATGGGCCCTTTTGGAGACTTGCACTGATTTGTGTGGATGAGACAAGAAGAAAAAATTTAAGGAAAATATACTAAGTTATAATTTAAGTTGTCCTTAATTTAGCCATTTCACCTCTTCCGTTCTCATTTTCCCCTCCCAAAGAACAGAGAACAAGTGATATTAGAGAAATCTAGGTAAAGAACTGTTGACTATCACACAAGCTTTTATTGTTCTATATGCTCAATTATTTCAGCCATATGAGACTTTAAATTATTACTATTTTAGTCTTTGTTATGTTGTAGGTATTATAGTTACTTTTGGCTAACAGTACAAGGGGCTTCTTTTATTCTTCTAACCAGTATACTTACATTGTTGAGGTCTTTGTGATGTTCCATGGTCCTTTCTGTCTGAATTCACTTTGAACAAAATGTGCCCAGCAATCACTAAAACAAATGTATATAGTGAAGAGTTAGGCAGTGGGGATGGTGATGGGGGTGGGGGGAGGCGGTGATCCTCATTTAAATTACGTGTGTATGGATGAAAGCTTGGAAGAAAAGGATTATTTTAATGCTCTTCAATACTTTAATTATATGACAGTTGTAGTGTAGAAATGCAAAAGTACTCTTAGGTTTTCCTTCAGGTTTTCAAAAGAACTTTCCCCATTAGTAAACTACTTCTGCAAATTGCTATTGCATTTCCCAGCTAACCATTTAAAAGACTGTAAATGCCATGTGCATTACTTCGCTCCAGAGGAAAGAGGTCAGACTGAATTGCAATGGTATTTAAACATAAAATATGGTGAAAATAAATCAAAATAGAACATCTGAAGGTAAATTTAGCACATTCACACAGGATAAGTAAAGACAAATATGTTCATATCTTCATAGCCCATCACTTTAAAAACTGAAAGTGCTGATTTTTTACAATAAATGCAGAAGTAAGTGGACATTAAGAATGTATTTCTATCTGTATTTGCCACAGAGTGTTTGTTCCCTTTAGCAAGCCGCTTTGCTTTCAAAGCTAAAATACTTTTTATGATAGTGTGCGGATTATGCGTTCCTCACTGAATAAATAATTACATTTAACTAACAAACTCAATGCATTTCATATATATGCCTAAATTCTCAATAAGTAACTCCCCAGCCCATCAGAGACGGATATACACATAAATGTTAATTTGGGCATATTCACCAACATATGTATATGCGTTTGAGAAACAGAGAAGTTGATATATCTTTTCTCAAAAAAGAATTTGAATACAGTCCATCATCTGAATTGGGTTCATCTTCAATTGTAGAGGCGGCTGACATGGTCAACAAATTTATCAAAGAAACCCCCTGGCTTTTGAAGAATAGTACTTTATACATCTGGATCTGCACATCCAGGCAAAGTAAGTAAATTATTGCATAACTTTAAGCATAATTGATAACAGACACCTTTAATTTTTCATCCCCATTCTTTTGGCCAGCTTTCACATTAATAATCTAAGCCATAAATGTTGGTAGCTATTGATCGAAATCCCCTGTGTGCATGCAAATCCATCTTAAAGTCCCCTGCCTTTCATGTGTGAGCGCTCAGGGGCCTCTGCTAGATCTTTTTATCGGGATCGACCCCCAATGTGCCTGGAGAAGACCCCGGATATGCAACGTGTGCTGATGGCCACAAGAAAGCTGTCTGTCACATTCCCTGTGTGTGTGTGTGTGTGTGTGTGTGTGTATACGTGTGAATGCAAGCACTCACGCCTTGAAACACACACAGGATGGGGAAGTTAAAGGAACAAAAGAATGTATTAGACAAGAAGAAAGATGTGTAATAGGAGTATTAAAAATGTATAAGTGTAAAGGTGTCTGAGTGCACATAGAGATACTCCTATAAATTGTATATATAGACAAATTCCCAAATCCTCTCGCCTTTATTTTTCTCAATTTGACCCAATAGATTGTACGTTTAGTTTAATAAAAATATTATATTAGTTTTTAAAAACGCCTATATTGTCAGTATTTTAAAGGTGGAAAAGAGAGGAAGGGAGAGGGAAAGAAGGTAATTTTGAAATGGTTACTAAATCATGTTGCCATGTGCAGGAGGAATAGGAGTGTGAGTGTGTGTGTGTGTGTGTGTGTGTGTGTGTGTGTGCGTGCATGCGCGGGCGCGCGGGCGCGCGCGCCCGCGCAAATCTAAATAGGAATCGAGAACAGCTAGAACTACCTGGCCAAAAAAAAAAAAAGAAAAAAAGAAAAAGAAAAAGAAAAAGACGCTCTAGCCAACCTTTTGTAATGCCTTCTCAAAGGCTTCTTCTGAGTTTACTATTTCTTGGCTGTGTGACTCTTTGGTTGAAATCTTAAAGCTGGGGGAGGGGAATTGGACGGGGGTGGGGTGGAAGGAAGAGGGCTGGCAGTATATAAGTGCATCAGGAGGAATTTTAAAACATTACTGTCGCTGGCAATAGACTGACTCTGGTCATTCTACTTTAAAAAACAAATACCAGCATCTGCTTTTCCTGGAAACTTTGCTTTCTGCTTAAACCTTTGCATTTTGTCTCCTGTGAAAGTGAAAGAGAAAAACGCGGTGTGATGGATCCAGATGCAAAAGAAAGCCAACTCGGTGGATGGTATTAGCTGTGACGAGGCATTGTTCATTGCTGCCTCTCGGTTACGTTTAAAGCCTGAAATATCACGAGATCCATTCAATGATCCTTCTCTCATTCAAGGGACAAAAATGTAATTTGCTGTAGCTCTGATTTCTTGGATGGAAATGCTAGCCTTAGATTTCAAAGGCAAGAACTAGACATCGCGGTTTGTACACACATTGATTAAGTTGAAGAGCGGCGATTTACATCTGTGCTGAGTGCAACAGTAGTCCAGGGCTGACTTTTCAAAATCCCAACCTCTGAGTTACAGACTCTCTTAAATAGACTTCTTTCATTTCCGGATGCACGTCTTGAAATTCCCAATTCTCTTCAAAATTCCTGGGAAATTAGAAGGGAGTTAAGGGTGGGGGTGGGGAACTATGGCAAAAAGAGATTTTCATGCAAACTACTTTTTTGTATGTGATTCCTGTTTTAATCTTTTTTTTTTTTTTCTGGAGCCAAACCTGCTTGTGCTTAGCCAGACCAGAGGGGAAACTGGAACTTTCGGATGCGAAGGAAGAAATTATTGTACAATTTTTTTTTGCAGGCTCGTAAATATCCGTTTATTCTTTTAACCTCACGGATGTGTCTATTTTGGGAGGAACAAGGAAACATATAAATGCCTGGCTTGCATTTATGCTGTAGTTGCAAACACCGAACAGTTAAGAAGATTTTGCCGAATTGTGCAAAGCAGCCAACAAACCGCCTTGGGATCGTGGTAACGCAACTGGGAAGACCCTTGCTCTCATTTGGCAATATTTTGGATATCCTTGTAATGACACCAAAAATATGCCTTAATTTGACTAAGAAGAGGTTAAACAATATTGATAGTCATCCAAAGTGATTTTTTTTTTCAAGCAGATGCTTGGCTTTCATGGAAATATATGAGAGTTGTGGAAGATTCATTTAAACTACCAACCAAAAGCATCATAGCCCACTGAATTGGTCTGCATCGTACATCACACTTTCTTTTCATCGTTATTACGTAAAACCTCTGGTAGCACCTTGGGCGATTTACATTTTCTTTTCTTTGCTGCAGAAGCGAGCTGCTCCCTGGAATTCTGACCTGCGATGAACAGGACCCAGGCAAAGGCTGTGCTGGGCTCTCTAGGACGATCCCACCTCCAATCCAGTCTGGTTAATTGTGAAAAGTATACACATTTCTAGCTTATCTATGCTTTGTTATGGGTCTGACGTGCAACTACCTCCTCCCCACCCCACCCCTCAGCAGAGAATCCAAATCCAGTTGAATTGTTACAGTGTTTCGGAGCTGGAGACTTGAACTGCTTCCTTGGTCAAATAACTTTGTTTCTGGTTATAAAAAAGCATTACAGGAAAGAAAAAAAAAAGAAAGAAAGAAAGAAAGAAAAAGAAAGAATAATCGAGAAATTCAAAACGTAAGTCCGTACTGGGCGGTTCACCGCGAGGGTTTAACTTTGGAGCTCACAGCCGGTAGGTCTCCTTTCCCATTCCCATAAGGGAAATACCAGGCTATTCTGCACATTTTCACTTAAGCTCCATTTTCCAAAGGAAAAGGGGTGGGGGTGTGTCTACTTAGGCTGATAATGTTTTTAAAATGCTTTTCTTTGAAATGATAATAGCGGTAGCGGTAAAATGCAAATAAAGCAAAAATAGGCAATATTCCTTTAAAGGCAAGTATACAGGTTTTTTTTTCTTCTTCTTTTTTAGCGTACACACACTGGTTCAGATGAAGTCTGTGAGTCAGGCTGTTTCTGAGCTCCGATAGTTTAATGGAAAGATTTATATACCGACTGTATTATTTACTTTGGGAGGGGAGGTGGCAGTATAAGGGTATGCTAATTAGTGGGAGATTTTGGGGGGAAGGGGTGGAATATCAATTTTTATTGCATCACCTGTCAGGAGTGTCCAATCAGCGCTGGCTTTAGGGGAATTAATTGATGAAGGTGTCTCCGGACGAGCTCACTTCACTCTGTCATTTTATTTGTAGCTAAAGCAGCGGCGGGAATAGCAGCTGCATTTCTTTTCTCTTTCTCCCTTCACATTCCATTACCATAGTGCTCCAATGGAGAAGGAAGGAATAGAGGGGCCCAGGTACTGATCTGCATCGGGGACTTACACCAACACACTGGCAGATCAGAAGCCGGATGGTTTTTTCCCTCTTTTTTAAAAAAACGAAAACCAAAAAAAAAGCGAGAATCAAGTCAGTGTAATTTCATGGTTTTTTTGTTTTGTTTTGTTTTTTGGGGTTTTTTTTCTTCCCAATAATTTTGCCTAGAGTTTGGCACTCCCTTCTCCAGGAATAACAGTCTTTGTTATTTTATTAGCAGGATGCCTTGAGACACACGCAGCATCTGGTGGAGGATTAACATACATACATGTGTATGTATGCGTCACGTATATATTTGCTGCAAATGGTGGGGATCATTTAGTGCCCGAGATGGGAGACCTGAAGTCAGGTTTTGAAGAGGTGGATGGCGTGAGGCTCGGCTACCTCATCATTAAAGGAAAGCAAATGTTTGCCCTCTCCCAAGTCTTCACGGACCTGCTGAAAAACATCCCGAGGACGACCGTGCACAAGCGCATGGATCATCTGAAAGTGAAGAAGCACCACTGCGACCTGGAGGAGTTGAGGAAACTCAAGGCCATCAACAGCATCGCCTTCCACGCCGCCAAATGCACGCTCATCTCCCGGGAAGACGTGGAAGCGCTCTACACCTCCTGCAAAACCGAGCGGGTCCTCAGGACCAAGCGCAGGAGGGCCGGCCGGGCCCTGGCCACAAAGGCGCCGCCGCCAGAGCGCGCCGCCGCCGCCGCCAGCCCCCGCCCGGCTTTCTGGAAGGACAGGCACCAACTTTGGCGGGGCCTGAGTGGAGCCGCGCGGCCCCTGCCAATCAGCGCGCAGTCCCCGCGCCCGGGCGCCGCCGCCGCCGCCGCCGCCGCGCGCCCCGCCGCCCATCTACCTCAGATTTTTAGCAAATACCCGGGCTCGCACTACCCGGAAATCGTGCGCTCGCCTTGCAAACCCCCAAACTACGAAACCGCCCCGCTCCCCGGGAACTACGTCGCTTTCCACTCGGACCCGGCTCACTTTCGGAGCCTGCTGTGCAGCAAGCACCCGGCCGCCGCCGCCGCCGCCGCCGCCGCCGCTGCCGCCGCCGCCGCCGCCGCCGCCGCCGCCTACTACCAGGCGTCGGCGGCCGGGCCCCAGCCCAAGGCGGCGGCGGCGGCGGCGGCGGCGGCGGCGGGCGGCCCAGTGAGCCTGACCTACCGCTGCAAGCGCAAGCGCAGGGGCGCCAAGGACTGCCTGCTCGCACCCCACGCCGGCGCCCGCCGCCTGCTGCTGCTGCCCAGGTCCTACAAAGCCAAGGCGGCGGCGGCGGCGGCGGCGCGGCGGCAGCGGCGGCGGCGGCGCCGGAGCCACTTGCCTGGAGAGGTTTCACCTGGTGAACAGCTTCTGCCCGCCTCCCCACCACCACCACACCACACCACCACCACCACCACCACCACCACCGGGCCCAGCCCGCCGCACAGTCACCCTCATCACCACCGGCCGCAGCCCCATCTGGGCAGCTTCCCGAGAGCTGCAGCAGCGACTCGGAGTCCAGCTCCTACTCGGACCACGCAGGCAATGACTCCGACTTTGGCTCCAGTTTGTCCAGCTCCAGCAACTCCGTGTCCTCGGAGGAGGAGGAGGAGGGCGAGGAGGAGGAGGAATGCGAGGAGGAGGAGGAGGAGGAGGAGGAGGGAGAGGAGGAGGGGGCAGCGGGGCCTCGGAGTCCAGCGAGGTCAGCTCGGAGGAGGAGGACTCCTCGTCGGAGTCGGACTCCAGCTCCGGCTCCAGCCAAGTGTCAGTGCAGAGCATCCGTTTCAGGCGCACCAGCTTCTGCCAGCCGCCCGGCGTGCAGGCGCAGGCCAACTTCCTGTACCATCTGGCCTCAGCCGCCGCCGCACCAGCCCCGCTGCTTTCGAGGGTGCAGGCCGACTTCCGACCTCAAGAGCAGCTTCAAAGCCGAGGCGCCGGAGGAGTGGACTCTGCAGGGCTGGGCCCCAAAACGTCTCCGGTGTACTGCCCGGCCGGCCTGGGGAGTTGTTTCACGGAGATAAGGAACGATAGGGTATCCGCGATTACATTCCCACACTCTGAAATCTCCAGTACTGTAAAGAGAACTGACCTGACAATTAACTGCCTGGCGGAGGGGGCCTCTTCACCTAGCCCAAAGACAACAATGCATTTCCACAACAAAGAATACTCCGAGAAGCTAGGAATGCCTGCAAGCAACTCCTACTACACACTGTGCAGATAGCAACACAATAGCGGCTAGGTTCTTCCATAACGATTCTTCACGAGCAGCACAAATTCAGAAAAAGATTCCAAAATCCCCTTGTACTGATTTGCTACGATTTTGCCCCCTCTGCGGACTGATCTTGGGGTGGGTGCAGCAGCACCACCGACGAAAGCCGAGAATCCTGCACTGACACAAGCGACAGACACTGCCGTTTCTGCACAATATTAAAATCAAAGTCGAAGACAGTAGTGCTAATGAAGAATATGAACCTGACCTTATTACAAATAAGCTAAAGTGCGAGTGCAATGATACAAAGGGTGAGTTTTACAGTGTGACTGGAAGTAAAGAGGAAGACGCCTTGCTAACCACAGCCAAGGAAGGTTTGCATGCCCTGAAAGAGAAACTGCTTCCTTAATCTACTGGCTCCCAGTCAGGGCCTTTCATGCACTTTAGGTTTCCAAAACCTGAGGATGGGGAATATAAATTTGGTGCCAGGGTGAGAAAAAATTACCGGACACTGGTCCTGGGAAAGCGACCAGTACTTCAGACACCTCCAGTCAAACCAATTTGAAATCAGCTAGAAGTCCTCGTCCTACAGGTAAAACTGAGACACATGAAGGAACACTGGATGATTTTACAGTTATAAACAGACGCAAAAAGGTAGCCAGCAATGTAGCATCAGCAGTGAAAAGGCCGTTTAATTTCATGGCAAATTTTCCTTGTCCACCATCACTCATTATTGGGAAGGATGGGGATTTGTGGCCGGCGTATTCCTTAAACACCACTAAGGATTCCCAACCTCCTCATAAGGCCCATCCTATCTGGAAATGGCAGCTGGGCGGTTCTGCAATACCTCTTCCACCTAGTCACAAATTCAGGAAATTTAATTCATAAAAGTGTTTTGGAAGATATTTTTGAACTGTATTACCTTCCTTTTGTTGTAAACTGCACAGGATGGTTTGTACAAGTCCATTAATGTGTTACACCCCTTTTGGAGTCCTGGTTTATCGCATTTTGAAGACAGAAATCGGATTACTTTTTTTTTCCATTGCGGGTTTTTTTTTCTTTCTTTCTTTTTTTTTTTTGGAGTAGGGTGGGGGCGGGGTGGGAGAATGGTTGGTTTACATTCCACAGACTACTTCAGGCTAAAGACTCAAGTAAAACTCAGTTATTACAGTAGAGCTGGAACACTTTACTGTTTCAATGCTAATAATGCACCCGTACCTCAATTCAACTGCTACAAATAAATGTCAAAAGGTTGAATAATAAATATTACAATGAGCCATTAAGTTTATGCACTAGATTTCAGACCTGAAAGCGTAACTTCATTCAGTGAAAGTTTGTTAGGTTACATGGTTACACAATGAGGTAGCAAAAAGTTTCTGTGAGCCCAAAATGTTCTTTTCTGGAGCTCTTATTTGTGGGTTCTTTTTTCTTTTTCTCCCCTTATTCCCTCTCCAAGAGTAGTTGCACTTAATTTTTCCTTTTTTTTTTTTTGAGTGAAAAGATTGGTGAGTCTTGATCGAATGCTGATAAAAGCTGCCTCATATACTGAGTAAAATAAATATGAGATTGTATTTTTTTTATAAAGGGTGTGATTTTACTTTTACAGCCACTCCTTGCAATTGGAAAAGTCCTTTCTGTGTTCTCACCCAAAGGTTTTAAATAAGGTGACTCTTACTATTGTCCTGCTTACCTTGTGGTCTGACTCCTCAAATTTGCAGAACAATTAAAATATTTCTCTTAAGAGCAGGATATTTTATGATCTGACTCCTCATTGTGACAAACCAGTAAATAGAGCCAGGACAAGTAAAATGGGTCAGAGTCGTAAGAATACCCCAAATTAAAAATAACCATTATTTCAGGGCTTTTTGGTATCAGAACTCAGGCACTTGGATTTTATTACACTTTACTTTTTCTGCATCTCTCTAAACTTTTGTTTTCAGACCATCCTGTGTATAGAGCAGGAGACTTTCTACTGCAAGTGACAATCAGAGGTGACTATCTATATTTGCACTTAAAATCAAAGTAGTTCAACATGCAAATGGCTAGGGTCTAGCCCTTGGTAAGGGCCATGCTGGTGTACTATGTTGTGATGATGGAAGCAGTAAATCAAAATTATGGAAATTTGCACTGTTGAAAAGCATGCTTTAGCTTTATTTTCAATTAAAAACACTGTTTAAAATTCCTGGTTCCATACATTTCTACTTATTCCAGATTGAAGAATGGTTAACAGGAATGAATGGTTTTGTTGACATTTTCACTTGTAATGTTTTTGTCTGAAAGAAATGCATTTATTGGGTGTAGTGTTCTGTTGTAATACCATGTGATGAGGCCAGTCAGGTTCTGTGTAAAACACTGGTGGACTCCTCCCGAAATGACAAGAAAACTTAAGAACTTGTTACAAATCAAGTGCAAAAAGTTTTGGGTTTAAAAAGATGAAGCAGAAATCAATTGCTATTTTAATGAAAGTTAAATCTAATCATTTTTGGTCCACCTCCCCTAGTCTGCCAAATTATGTATCTCAGATCTTTGCCATCTTAAACCTAAGAAGTTGCATCTATAGATCATAAATCACAAAACAAAACATCAATGAAATGTTTACTGTGTGAATTTAAGTCCCTATTTCTCATGGAAATTCAGTCTTTTTCCCCCTTAACCTTTTAATTCCTACTCCCTTTGAAAATTTTCTTTTGTCTATAAATGCTTCAGATAGATCTGGATGGTCTCAGCCCTAATTGCTATATATGCTCTTGTGGTTTGACTCTTATTGTAAAAGACAGAGGCTGAACATACCTGCATCCAAATACATTTGGATGGAGTAAACAGATGCTTTGAACTGCCTCCCTTCCTTTTCTTCTTGAATGTTGCCAGATGTAAATGCACTGGATCTTTTTTTTATTGGTATGATAGATATGGTCAAAGCAAAAATTGGGGGATGTTATCCTTGAATTCATGTTTGTGTGTAATTCCAAAGACCAGTACAAGTTATATTTAAAGCCCCAGAAAGCTGAACAATTGACTTCTCAGTCTGAGTTCTTTCCTCTTTGGAAGGCAATACAGAATTTGGGTGCAGTGAGTTGCCCTGCAAAATCAGTCTATAAAAAGTGTGACATACACACACTGGAAGTCTGTCATTTCTACTCTTTAATTACTGTTAAGTCAAGAAAGTTCAAAGTATGGTGACTACTACATTTAGACTAGTACTTTTCTTGTTGGCAATGGAATCACTGTCCCTAAATTATAAATTGAGAATATATTTGAAGCCTACAGACCTTGGGCATGGGTGGACCCACGAGGATGGAGTAAGCACACTTTAAAACAAATATACCTTATGGAATTTCTGACAGAAAATATCGGCCTCCAGCTCTGACACTTGGTTTTCCAGCCCTCAGAGAATCAATAGTTTCAGTTTATAGGAGCTGGAGAATGAGCAGCATGGAGGCCGAGCCATTCCAGAGTGATACCATCAAAAGGAAAGAAATTAAATAGTCAACACAAATTTCGCCCCACAGTGCTCCTACAAGCCAGCCAACCACAGCAAAACCTGAGTTGGGGCTTCTGTTAGGAAAGTGTACAAAATAATATTCAGTAACTTGCAAATACAAGGTATTCTTTCAATTTCTGGTAGCCCTTTAGCTGTTTGCCCTTTCTTCTTGTGGGAATTATTCCCAGAACAGTTTATTTAATTTTGGTCATCTTATGATTAACGACAATATCTAGGCTTCCTAAGATACTATAAATGTCCCATTTGTTCAAAAAAGTTAAGGCTTATTGAGAGAACAACAGAAGTTACCTCCATTGACAGATTGCATTTCTACATTTCAATGTTTTCAGGTGATAGAATTTTTTTTTTTTTGAAGGCACTATATATGGTTCCAGGGTCACTAATTCCTATGTCTAAAGCCCACCATTCACAGACATAAGGAAAATACTGGAAGGGGCTCTTTCTCAGACTTCTTAGGAGAAACAAGTCTATTTGGGGTCTTCTAGAAAGGTAGTTTCCTGATAAGACTGTGAAATGAAGATTTAATTATTTTTTTAGGTGATGTGTTTACTCTGTCCTCCACAGCCAGGTTATCTGCCTTTTTCATAAATGCAGCTTGCTCTTTTTCAATTATTTACTTTTTAAAGTGGGTGTTCTTTCCTACTGGCTTACTTGATTACAGTAGAGTAATCTCAATAATGGTTGTTTATTTTAAAATCAACAACAAGGAGCCACCACTAAACAGCAATAACACAAACTAGATGGGCTGATGTGTGGATTTTTATCTTATCCGTGTCTTGGGTGACTTTCAATGGTCTAGAAATTCCTCAAAGTTCCAGTCCCAGGAATTGGAAGTTTCTGCTGCTATGAGAATGACAGTTTTGTTTGCACGCAGGAAGAGATGTAGACTAATTCCTCAAAAGCATTTTTTTTTCTTTCAAAGAAAGAAAACAAAAATCTTCATGGTAAAAATAAAAAGTAAATAAAAAATAAAGCATTAGCATCGACAAAAGTCATGAAACGTGGTGAGTCTTGCTGCACCTTAAAAATGACTTCCTGTTAAAAAGGATGTGAAAAGGGGACTTTCCAGAGCCAAACTAGGGGGAAAAATTAAAGGCTCCCCATCAACTAACCTCAGGAAATTGGCAAGGAGGAACAGGGCATCCACCTTGGGGAGTCCACCCGGTCACCCCGGTCTTCCCCAGGATTTTCCCCATCCCTGGAAGGAAGATTTATTTTTAATGCTAGCTTTGGTTTTGGTTTGCTCCCTAGGCCAAAGGGCATTTTTGCAAACTAGCCTGGGGGGTGGGGACTTAAGGCAGATCTAGGAGGTGGGGGAGGGCCGCATTTTACCTGTTTGGCAGGCCCTCTTTTGCTATTAAAAAAAGAAGAAGAAGAAAGAAAGAAAGAAAAAAGAAAAAAAGGAAGGGGGGCCCAGCTATCATTCTTTGCCCATGCCCTAGGCCCCCGCTCCTCTCTCGCTCCTTTTCAAACTGTGGCGGCCTCACAAGCTCCTACTTTAAAAGGCCTGAGATGTTTTGCATGAAGCCCTCACAATAGGGGTTGAGGGAATTGACAGTTTCAAAAACAAGGCGTTCAGTCCTTTCCAGCTGCCGGGTCCGCTCTCTCGCACCAACTCTTCGCTCCTCGCTGCTGGTGGCGTCCTCGGGAGCCAGAGGCCTCCCCCACCCCGCCAGCGCGCATTCCGGCCGCCCCCCCGCCCCCGGGCTGTGTTTGTAAACAGGGGTCAGTGTCCGGGGTCTGCTGGCGCGGGGACGAGGGAGAAGGCAGGGGACGGCCGAGCTGGCGAAGGGTCGGCCCAAGGACCGAGGGGGTTTCGGGGTCCCTTTCCCCCTTGCTGTCTCCCCAGGCGCCGAGCTCTGGCCACCGCGCAGACCCCGGGCAGCCCTCAGCTCTCTGGCCTGGGCCACCACCACTAGAAATGTTTAAGTGCCGCCATTTTGCATGGTGGCAAACCAATTTCTTTGTGACTTTTTTTTTTTTCCCGCCCACATCTTGCTTTCCTCTGAATTTGTGACCCTCTTGCGCCCCGGATGGAAGAGCGCGCACCCCTGAGCGCGGCCCCACTGCTCTGGCGCAGCCTCACGTCCCCGCGGCCTCGTGGCCAGGCCCACCAGGAGCAGGGCGACAGGGCCCACGGCCGGCCTCAGACCCCTCCTCCGGGCCAGCCCTGGGGGACTGGGCCTCCTGCCCTCACTTTGCGCTCTTTTTTGTGTGTCCTGGAGTCTTCTCCCACACCCGCACACACACGCACGGTCTAGCCCTTTCTCACCTTCCCGCCCAGGCCTCATCTCTCTTTCCGTCAAATGGGCCCAGCTTTTTGCACTGGGCAGGGGGCTGGCCAGGGCCTCCAAAATGCAGTTGTGGAATGCAAGTGGCAAAGGGGATGGGGCTTCACACTGGGCCAGCCATCACGGCTGCAAACGCCTCCTGGGAAGTGGCCCAAGACGAGGGGCTGGAGTCAGGGCAGGGCCCACCTGAGTTCCCCCCGGGGAAAAATGTGTTGGGCCGAGGCCTGCTCGCGTTGGCGCGCTGGTTTCTGTCTCTTGGAACCTCGCAGTGCATTTGAAAGTGCAATGATGACCTGGAAACGGGAAACGGGAGACAGTGACCTGGAAAAGCACCCCGGGTTGGGGGGGTTGGAGTGCAGCAACGCAAACAAAGCTGTCCCTGGAAGAAGAGGGGAAACAGAGGTGCACCGCTGCTAGGTCACAGGAAAGTGCAACAAGCTTGTTTTCCCGGGTGTTTAAAATGCAGCCCCGGTTGTAAAGTGTGTGAAATTACGCACTGGTCTCTTAAAGAGTGCCTAATTTATAGTAAATAGCAAGGTCTTTGTAAATGGCTTTATTATGTTGTTTCTTGTTAATTGTTGAGAAAATCCCCATTGTTGAGTGTGAAAGGCTTTATGAGCTAACCTGGTCCAAGGCGCAATCAGAGGGCAGTAAATAGCCGCTCGGCCGCCGAGGCCCGCGCGGAAGCCACGCCGGCCCGGAGCGCGGCGGCGACTCTGCAGACGCGGCCTCGGCCTGGGAGGAGAGTGGCTGGGGCTTCCAGGCTTCCATTAAGGAGGAGGCGTGTTTTGAACTCGCGGGCCCCCAGAGCAGCTGGCCGAGTGCGACGAGGAGAACCGGGAGCGCGGGGGCGACCCCGGCGGCGAGGGCCGCGGGGAGGCAGAGCGGCCCAGCGCCCCTCGCCAGTCCCACCCTCGCCCACAGGCCGGCGGCCCCGGCCCGGCCTCCAGAGCCCTGGGGTGCAATGGGTTCTTGAGCTTTGTCTCCACTTCTCAGCCTCGTGGAGCTCGGTGCGGCCAAGCCTGCGGAACTCCCAAGAACGCCGGGCCGGGGAACAGAAGGGGCGACAGGCCCAGCAGTCCCCCAAGGAGAGCTCTAGACCCCTGCCTGCGCCGCCTCCTCTTTTGTTTAAAGCTTTCTCTCCCTTTCTTTCAAGCGCTCGCGCTCTCTCTCTCCATTAGAAACCTGAAATGGACTCAGAAGACAGGAGAAATAAGGGGAAGGGCGTGTGTGTGTGTGTGTGTGTGTGTGTGTGTGTGTAAAAGGATTTCTTCTTTAGTCTAAGATCAGGCATTTCTATCTCCTTTTCCCATCTCCAGGTCACTTTCCAGCCAGTTGGGACCCGGGAAGGGCAGACCCAGGCAGGCGCTGGTTCATTAGATTAACTTTGAGGCGAGGACCCGCTGGGTCCTGCAGGCCTGGAGAGGACGGGCTGAGAGCGCCTCCCTGGGCTCGGGCCCGCGGCCTCTCCAGGACTTAAGACCCGGTGGGTCCGGGGGAAAAGCAGCGGCAGCCTCTCCGCAGCCTCTGAGCTCTAGCAGTGCAGCTAGAGGAAAGAGAATTTCCTGCGAGCCTACATGGGGGAAAAAACCTGGGGTAGGTGGACTGTGCTAAGGTCTGGACCTTAGCAAATGCAAATCACAAGGAAATGTTAATTCCACTTAGAAAAACCTATATTCAGCTATCTGCCTTCCCTTCTAAGACGGCCCTCTGCATGCGCACTCTCGCTCTCTCACCAAATTAGCTATTACGTGCAATCCCTCTGGGTTTAAAGCACTTGTTTCGCGGATTCGCGTACAACCCATATTAACCGTGCACTTTCTGCTATTCCTCTTGTGACTGTCCCTGCCGCTTCCTTCTTTGCAGAGAGTATGATGCATTTTATTTTAGCCCAATCGATGCGTACCAATACTGGGATCACACAAACCACACTTCTGCGATGGAGGCTGTTTTCAAAATTGAGTTTAGGGATCAATATGAAGTCGAAATGCTCCAAATTGCACGAATTCACCAAATTTAAGCCTTGGGCTCCCAAAGCCCTTTCCTGGCTGATTAACGTATTCGCCCGCAGTAACCGTGGTTCCATCCATCGTTCCTGCTTCTCAACACACGGTGTTTTTTTTCATCGTGTGTATTGGGTTTTCCATAAAGATCGGACTGGTTTGTTTGCAAAAACGCGACCCCAAAACGCGTGGAGTTAAACCCCTGTCAACAGCTTCCAGTGTCCCTCTCACATTCGCCTTGCTTGCTGCCATTCCTCTTTCTCTTTGTAGGACCTAACAGCAGCACCCAAAATTGCCATAGTGGGTGCTCGGAAAACGTTTGCCCAGTTCAATATATATTTTACTGGTCAGGGAGCAGACTTCCCCTGGGCCACTACTTGATTCCCACGACTTTGCCCAGAGCTGGCCGGGTGGGTCGCAGCACAGCCAGCTCTCTATCTTGTGGCAGGGGCCTAGGCTGCAGGGCAGACTGGTGCCTAAGTGGGGGGAGGGCAGTGGTTGTCCTCTTGCAAGGGAGGTTAAGGCTAGAGAGGTGGAGGAAGAGGAATTTCAAGAGAGCATTAAGAGAGCTTGCTGCCCTCAGATACCTGTGTGTCCATGTGTTCTCTAAAGAACATCTGCTGGAGAAACAGGACAAGTACCTAGGATGCTAGGGTATCCCTGATTCCTTAGCTCCTGCTGCCTGGAACTTCCTTTAGTGGAGAGGACTAGAGCAAGGCGGAAAGAGGTGGAGAGAGTGGCAGGCGGCCTAGAGGCTCTCCACTAAGATACATCTTATCCAGTAACATTCATCTAATCAGTGTCATCATGTATTTGTGTTTGACTCTTTTGGACGGAAAAGGCTTAGCAATCAACAGACTTAGACCCTAAAATATCACTAGTCTAGCTGAGAGTCAACTGCTCACTGGTCTGCAAAGGCCCTCCCCAGCCAGGATGCTCAGAAGGAAGGGAGGAAAACAGAAGGGAAAATGTCTGGGTGACTGCCTGCCCTCTTCCCCAAGCCATCGAAACAAACAAACGAACAGACAAACTTAGTTCTCCTGGAGACTGGGCTATTGGATACACACATGTAGGACACCGAAAGGCTGGAATATAGTTTCCATTGTTAGTGCTTGCCCTCTTTAAGATCAGTTTAAGTGAGCTCCAGGAACAACACAATCCTTGTGATAAGTGATGAGCAGTAGAGAGGAAAAAACAGTGTGGAGGGGAGAACGGCACGATGCCTAGGCAGCAGCCCTCCCTGTTTCCTGTGCAAGTTAGAAATGACACAAACATGTGAGAGATCTCAAGGCTACCACTTGGTCAGTAGGCGAAGGTTTCAGTCTCTGAATGACTAGAAAGGATGTAGATTCTTGGATCTCCCAGAAATAAAGGCACATTTTCCATTCTTTCACCCTCCTGTCTCTTTCCCTCTCTCTTTTCCCTCCCTCTCAAATGAATACCCTGATTGTCAGTGGTGCAAATGTGGGAGATTAGTTTTCTTTCTTTACATTCAAATATGGATTTCAAATATGGATTCAAATATGCAGACCAGTGGATGGTTAAGCTTTCAGATGTCTAATTATTATCCATTCGAAGTAAAACCTGCATGGTAGAGTAGGAATTGCCATGACCATATTTATTTACCCTTTTCTCCTTTTACTTTTATCTTCTCTTTTTTCTCCTCTCTCACCTTTTCAGCTTTTTCTCTTCCTCTCTTCCTCCCTAACTCTTGCACCCAGGTGAAGGGGCAATCCCAGTAGTTAGCAATACTTTCTCCAGGGGTGGAAAGAAGGTAAGATCTGTACTTAAACCAATGCTGATAGAGGTGGTGTGGCAGCCTGCAGTGACCCTGAGCTTCCTTTGCTGGGGTGAGGGGCCAGGTCTTCCCAGCCTCTTGTCCTGCATGTGCTGAGCTATTCCGGTTAGGCTATAAAAAACAGCATGTCTCAAGACCAGGAGAGCTCAACTCCATAAACACATGGCTATGGCTCTAACATGGAGTACATTGCCAGATGCAAATGCAAAGAGATGCTTTCAATTTTGTTCCAAGTGTTATACATCATGTGGCAAATTGGTCTTCAGAAAGCCAATGTTGATTTCTTCCTGTTAATAATAAAGACTTAAAAAAAAAACAATCTTAAGCATATATGATTGAGAATGAAAAGGGTGTACGTCGCTACTACTAGAGTATTTCTTATCTAAATTTAAAAAGAGAAGGAGCATTTTTTCCCCCTCCTAAATAAGGAAAAATATTAAGTAGAGGAGCCTGGTTAACAGTGGAAATTTTCAGTTGTTTTGCTGCTCATATAATTTTAAGAAAATAGAAATATTTTATCTTTGTACTTTCCAAAGTATCTCTTTGCATCTTTATGTATGTAAATTTAAAAGTAAACCAGGAAATTGATTATGCACTCTTGCCATCTTCTTTAGAAAAACTGACTGCAGAACATCTACTTTACCTAAAACATCAACATTTCATGTTATCTTATACATCTCAGTTTGTGGTTTGCAATTTAACATGACTATTAAATAGTAGGAGAATAGAATTTGTTTTGTATAATTGAAATGGGGGGGATATAACTTGTTTTGTAGAGTTAGGGAGGTTGCCAGGGCTTCTAAAATCTTGTCCTTTGTATCAATCTCTAGCTGGTTTATCTGAATAGGATACGATCCTACATAACATGTGGGCTTAGCTATCATATTCTGACACAATGGAAGGACTTCTAAATGAATCGGAAATATCCCTATTGTAAATTTCCTATGCCTTCCTGTTTTGAACCAATATTTTAGTGTATACTTCCAGGTTGACTTTAAATGTGCTCTCCTTCAAGAAAAAAAAAGTGCAAAAATGATTATTAAGAAAAATAAAAGCAGGAAATCTTTTATAAATACTGTTAGGACCATTGATCCCAGTTACCTGCTGTAATGTGAATGGTATGATTAGGGCTGTTCCATTGATACGATTTCTTCATTCAGGATCCTGGCCAAAGGAATAGCATGTGAATGTGTAAAATTCTAGCCAAAGATAAGCCATTACAATGGAAATAGCGATGTGCAAAGTCTCATTGAAGCCAATGAAATTGAGTGTAATATCCATACCGCATTCTCATCTGCTTGCCTCAGGATTTAGTATGCAGCTCTGCATTGAAATGAGATTATGCATATAAAATGCCAATATAGAATACAATGCCCAATAAAACATTAGAAAAGCAACTTACAGCCTATATACGTGGGCTTTACTTAAATTTTAACTTCATGTGCAAAATAAACCACAGCACCATCAGAACACTAAATCTACAAAATGTCCTCACTCTGGTTTTTCATGCTTCTTGCTGCATGATTCCTCCACACCCCTCCTATCCAAACACAATTCTTTTAAGGGCACTCTTCAAATCATCTAACAATTCCCAAAGGGTATTCCAGGAGTCTCTTAAAGTGTCTTTCTAAATTAAAAGGCCCCAAACAATTTAAGTGCATTTTGAACCAAAAAATATCACAAAGTATTTGGACTTGCAAACCTATGGGTGTATAAAAAGAAGAAAGGGACCAAAGAGAAAACGCCCCCACAGTGGATTACAAGGTTATGGGACAGGTCACTAGGAAAGGGAAATAAAACTGAATGTTAGGTTGGGCTTGTAAATTATGCACCTTTCAGGGAAAGCGGTTTTAAGGTCTCTTCACTCAAGGGGTTTCCCCCCCCCCATCCATTTTGCTATTAATTCTTAACTCTTGGTAGGCAGCTCTTTAATGAGGTTGTTTGTGGCAGGTTAATTTTCTCCAATCTACTGAGCTCCTCATTTTCCCTTTTAAGTGCAGTGCTGCCCAGAGCTTTCAGTATTTTCCATACCAGAAAACAAAATAAACGTGAAGTTGCCCGGCTGGGCTGAGAATTAAAGGCGTTATGGGGACAGAAAAACAGCGGGCCTGGACAGATGGGAGTGGGAGGGTAGAAACCCGGCTGCGTTGAGGGCATGAGGGAGAGAATTCAGTCTTAGGAGAGCAATGACCCCGGGAGTGTAATATATTAAATATTGCAGCGATCGATTTCAATACCCCAAGTGGACACGGGAATAAAAATTCACCAACAAGCTGAAGTGATTAGGAATGCTTTGTTGCGAGGGAAAAAATGTGATTTTCTTCAGATCCTTTCCGTTCAGGTTAGCTAGAAGAGGCCTAGACAATCCGAGTCAGAGCCCTGACTTGGGATGTAACTCTGAAGGGTAGTCATATCTCAGTGGTGCTTTTGCTGACTGAAAGGATGGGCCTTTGTACTAAGGAGGATTAAATATCAACCACGATTATGGCCTGGTCACTCTAGGCACTCTCCTCCCAAATCAGAGAAGAGTACATTTTGGAAAGGCTGCTCCTTTCCTGTGTACTGGCCTTTGTTTCAGCTCCGGGACAAAGCAGTTGGTTTTGCACAGTTCTTCTTTCATTAAAATCCAGGGGAAAATGCACAATATGGTTTACAGAAGGTTGACTCACAATAGTAGAACTGTAAGGACAGCCTTTGGTGCTATGCAGGGGAGAAATTTTCGACATGTCATTCTGGGGCTAAAAGTAGGAAACCATCATTTATACAGGCACAAATACCCATTACCACCCATGATTTCATTAGCGATTTCAGAATCGGGTGGGATTTTCTGTTCCCTTTTTCTACCGAACCCAGCTCTTAGATAACATTCATGCTATGTATGAATTCTGTTTCTCTCAGTCCAGGAATCTGTTTAGGGATTTGGGACGGTCACGGCGGAGGCTGCTTGGGGCAAGGGGATTGTTTTCAGTCACAGCCTAATGGGCCAGGCCTGGGTTCTTCACACTGGGGACACCAAGTCTGCTGCTAGGGACACACTGCTGGATGCCTGCATGCAGCAGCCGCCGCCACCGCAGCTGCCTGCTGCCTCCTCCTTCAGTGTGGTCGCCACAAATCTGGGAAAGACATGCAGCATCATACAAAGGATTTCTTTAATGAGGATGAGTTCCTCAGAGTGATGAGGGGTTGTGGCTGCTGCTTGGGCCTCTCTTTCCCTCTGCCAGATCTTCCCTACCCGTTACAGCCTTCCTTATCCGCTAGCCTGGGGTTGGAAAGGCAACCCTCACCCCACCTCCGTCGCTCCTTCTGATAACCCAGAGGCTGATGTCTGTTTCACTTGAGCAGCTGAGTGAGTGAGGCTGGACTGGAAGGTCTGAGGGCTGAGTACACTGGAATCCAGAGCTGGGCGAAAGCAAACACTATTGTGCCGCCCTCCCCTCTCTGCCATCAGTCCTTCAGGCTTCTTCCACCCTAGCTACCACTTATGATGACTAGCTTCCACTTGGGCATGGTCCCAGGAACTAGCTACATTTCTGTACTAAGATCTCCTTACCAGGGAATGGTCAAGGCAGGAGAAGGAACCCTAAATGTTCTCATTTCCATTGAACCTAATTTGGGGTGACCAGGGCTGGGTGAAGGGTGAGGTTGGCTGTCCAACTGAGGAGTTAGGCTTCCGCAGTTTGAAACTCCAAGGCTCTCTGTGGAATGGTGACTGGCTATAGGGATGCCATTCTGCCCTACAAAGCTGTTTATCTTCCTAAAGCTACATGACTCCTTTTTCTCTTCAGACTGGGGAGAGAGGTAGGTTGGGTCCATTCAGGTCATGGAGCAAAATATTACTCAAAAAAGTTACTTTGGGAAGATACAGTTATTGAAACCAGTTCTCTCTCTTCTTGAGTGTGGGAAAGACTGAGCTCGGGGGCAATCTGGGTAAGAAAGGAATCTCTCTGTTTTGCTAAGTTCCCCCCTTGGCCTTCTTTCTCTTCCTCCTCTACCTTCTTCCTCTTCTTCTAAATCATGTCTGGAAGAGCAAGCAGGTCAAAAGCATGGATAACCTTACACCGTGAGGGCCTGCTGAAGCTGAAATGAGGCCTAGCTGCGTCTGGACAGGTGGCTCAGAGTGTAGAGATTCCTGCCCTTGTGTGACTGGGGGGTAATTTGGAGAAGAGGAATGGGGAGGGGGTACAGGTGGGGACTCTCTCCCCAGTCACTGAGGAACAAAGTCTGTGTCCAGGGCCTCAGCCCTGGGATCCTGAAAGCCTGCTCTGCTGTAGGGGGTAGGGTACCTGTTGCTTGAAGCTGCTTAAGAGCCTTTAGGCCCCTGCCCTATTGTAAGTCTGGGGGGTTAGGTCTGGCTTCCCCTGGGGCTGCTGGATTCACCTGTCATTCCGCTCACTGCCCAGGGACCCTGACAAACCTCCACAATGTGAGCCTGAAACAGGGGGCTTAAGGTTCACTGATCTCTGTGTAGAACTTTGCAAAATTGCAAATAAGCGAGAAAATGTGTCTATTCTCATGAAGGGAAATACAAGTTTGCACTTAACGTGGAAGCAAGAGAAAGGGGGGGGGTACTTCTCCTGGCCAAAAGCCCCACTGTAATCTCCAGAACAATTTCATTTCCTCTGCAGCACCCTGGCCGAGGCCTCGGAAAGGTCAGGGAGGAGATGGAGCTTAAAAGCGGGGTGGGAGAAAAGAGAGGTGGCTAGGCTCTGGCAAGGTCGCAGGTGAGGGGCCAGGCCGGCTGGTGCGGAGGGGACTGACAGGATGGAAGGCCGCAGGACGGGGGGGAGGGGCAGAGGCACATCTTCTGGAAGGTTTTGGTGTTTTCCAAAGGGGTTTTCTTAGGAATTCTCTCGACCCGCCTCCAGGGAAGCTTGTTGGCGCTCACCCCCGCCCCTTCTTGCAGAGCAAGTCGCAGGGAGCTCGGGTTTCCGCGAGGCCCCGCGCCGCCAGGCCGCCGGCTCTGCCAGCCTCGGCGGACAGGCCTGTCCCGCTTGCTGAGAAAGGGAAAAGCGCGCGCCCGGGCTCGTCCGGGCGGGGAGCATGTTTGTGCTGAGGGACAGCGGGGTCTTCGGCTGAGCCAAACTGCCCCCTGCCAGCCTCTTCAACCCCGCCTGATTGCGCGGGTGGTCGAGGGCGTCCCGGGGAAGTGGCTCCTGCGATGGACCGCCGACATCTCCGGTTGTCGCGCGGCTTCTGGGAACCCGCGGGCCGCAGAAAGAAGCCTGTTCTCTCACCTCCGAAGGGGAGGTTGGAACTTTTGAACCCTTTAAAGTGATTGATCGTGTCCCACCAGAGAGCGGCTCCACCCCCTGTCCCCACCTCCGCCGCCTTCCCTTGTCACCTCGGCTCTAAGTGTGCGCGGAGACCGCGCGGGGCGCGAGGCTGGTGCGCTTGGCGAGGGGCTCTGCGAACGCGAGCGTTTGTGCAGGGATGCGCGGCCAGCACCGCCGGCCCGAGCGGCTGTTGCAATTTGAGGCGAATCTCGATGTGGGAACTCAGAGCGGGAGGATGGGTTTTGCCTCCTGCGCCACAGCCCTCTAGGTGAAAGACGCACGCGACAGCTTTTCCCATGGAACCTCCCCGCACGCCTGCCTCCCTCAGTGGAAGTCCTCGCAGGAGCCGGGCTGCGCACAGGGCGCCTTCAGGGAACTCGCGAGGGAGGCTCGAAGCCTCTGCGAGGAAAGTTGATTATTAATTTGGGCCGCTCCGAGCGAGTGACACACTCAACGCCTTTGGCTTTGGGAATGTGCCCGAGCTGGGACCGAGGCCCAGGGCTGCGGATGGGAAATGCGAGTTGCGGAGGCTCCCGGACGTGTCTGAGTGGGCTGGATAGCGCTCCGGGGGCAAAGGTTGGCTCTTCCTCGCCCCCAAATAAATTCTTGGTTAACTAGTGCAGACTAAACACATTAGTATTATTAAATGGGGTAAAACAGACGGGGTTGAAAGTGGGGGCATGTCAGCTGGACCCAGACCCGGCCATACTTCTCCGGTGACAAGTCAGGGTGCTTCCAACACGAAAATAGAAATGTAACATTCAACTGGACGAATTAATTTTTGACGGATTTATGGTATGATTTTCTTTCAAGCGGTATTCATTGGTTCTTTCCGTCTGTAGTGCGGTCCAAAGACAGAGATATAAACAAGTAGTTTCTGCTTTGCGGAAACCCCTTAACAGTATCTCCCAAAGAAAGATCAAGACACTTTGTGAATTTTCCCCAGATAATGCCTCATATTCCGAATGACTGATCAGAGAACTCCGGTATTGTTAAATAAAATGAGAGGAAGGCGAGTGACGTGGCAGTGGAACAATGGCATTTCTGAATCAGTTTGCTTGATTGACATTTGGGAGCTTCATGACCCCAGGGAATAGGACTCATTACGGTGAATACACCAAAATATCAACCAAGATTAGAACTCTAGATCCTATTTTAATCCCATTTCAGTCTAAATTAGAGTGGGAAAATATAAAATCCGAGAGAATTACTGCATCATATATTGACCTAAAATTTTAATTGTTCTGAGGGGGAAGTAAGAGTGGAAAACCAATATACTTTTAATCACTTTAGGAATAGCACTGACGATGAACTAAAGTGTGTTTGGTGGGTAGGTACTAAGAATACTTAGGTGGTATAAAATATTTTATATTTATTTGGGGAGACACACTGGAGAAATACATAGGGAGCTTCTTTCCATGTATGAGAAAAATGTAATCCTCCTCCACTGGATAAAAAGTGAGGGTCATCAGCACATTGATGGCAAGAAATAGATACTTTAAGGGGGAGTCTAAATTTTCCTTTTTATTTGGAAGACTTCTCTATTTCTTGGGATGGGGTTTAAAAATATATATCAGAAGTTGGGTTAATATGTAAATTTAACCCAGGAAATTGTTGAGAGCTGATCTTCAATTCATGTTGGAAAAACGGAATGTGTTTGAGCAAAGTCTATTTTTAAATACAGAAAAGTGTGAGATAATGTGGGCTGTGTTAGGTGGGAGTCTAATCTGTGGCAACTTCACTATACAGAAATGTTTGATTCTTCAATGGAATTTATCCTCAAATCTTAGAAACCAGAAAGACTGGAAATCTTAAGTATTATAAATTGAACCAATAGAACACAGAAAGACAAAGGTGGTAAAAGATATTATAGTTAAAGTCACCTGCTTTTTAGTAGGTAAATTGCAGCAAAAGGGAATTAAACAAGAAGATATAAAAATAGAGCAAACGCCTTATAAAAATGGACTAGAAAGGGTTGATGCGCAATATAGTTTCACAACCTTATATTTTGAGGGGGAGCTTTTAATGAGAAGCCTTTGTGTTGTGTGGGAACTGGGAATCATAAGTATTATTTATGCAGCAAGAAGGAACAAAATTAATTATTAGGAACTTGGTAATCACCAAATAAACTCTGAGCTTTGAGGTTAAAAATAGACGACTATCTCCATGTTCAATTATACAGTATCAATTACTAATACAACTGATGTTTCAGCGTCTCAGCGAGACCAGATACCATCTTCTATGGAGATATCTTGGTATTAATTAATGACTGCTTTATTCTCATTATTCACGAGGAAAAATAGGGGTCGTGTCACATTAAAATTAAGATTATCTTAGTTTATCTGGGCTCTTAAACAAAGATCATTCAAAGTAATTATATTTTGAATTAACAGAGGTAGGCAATTTATCTCGTTATTTTTTTGTTCAAAGACAGAAAATAAAGATTAGAAATAAGCAAAGTTTCATTTTGAAGATAGACAGAACCAAATAAACATGTCTTGACTTTTGCGATATTTCCCTTGCTAAAGGGGGAATGAGGAAACTGTAAAAGACGTGACTTTGCAAAGTCAAGTCCTTTTTAAAGGACTCGGATCGAAATTTTTGCTATGCAACAAGGATTCAGGTTTGATTAATTTTCTGCAAGCGCGACGTGACAGCGTGTGTTTTAAAAGATTAATTAAAATTGAAGTGATACAGAGCAGGAATTCGACCTGCAGAGGCGTCCCTGGCGCCTTGGGGGGCTTTGCAAGTGAGTCCCGAGCCCAAACTGCGGGCTTTCCCGAGCCTGGGACGCAACTGCCCGTCTCCTGGAGAGGAACGCGGAATTTGGCAGGGCGCCCGCCTGGCCGCCTGGCATCCCGAGCTGGCCGCCAGCTCTCCGGGGTGTGGACGGGGTGTGTCCTGGGGAACCCGCTGCACAGAGAACTGCTGGCGCGGCTCTCGACGAGCCAGTGAGGTCCAGGGTCACGCGGAAAGGCCGCAGGGGACTCCAGGAAGCCTCGAGTTGATGACCCCGTGCCGCCTCCAATGCTCCGGGGGTTGGGGACACCCCCTTCCTGGTCGCGAGCGTGCAGAGTGCGTGGATGGCACTGGGCGAAGGCGCCTCCACAGAGCTGAGGACCTGGAGGGCTCGGCCTGGGCTGCGATCTCCCCGGCCGGGGCGTGGGCCTGCCGGGCGTCCTGCCTCGTTAACTCCGACCGGGGACTCCAGGAGGCCCTCACGGCTCGATCACCCCGCAACATCCTTCTACCTCTCCGCTCACTTTCGGGTTCCAGCTTCTCCCCTCCCCCGCATCCCTGTTCCCTCGCTTCACGCCGCGCTGCCTTCGCCCGAGTGAGAAATTAAGCTGAGCGCAGTTGTAACTGTACTCAGGATACAATCGCGGGAGCCCTCAGGTTGCGCGCAACGCAGAGGCGAAGCTGGGGGCGCCCGAGAGGGTGGCTGGGGGGAAGGGGTCGTTGGTTTGCAACTCGCCTCCCCAGGGCGCGAACCCCGGTGTCCCCTTCTTTCCAGCTGGGGGGCTCGGGGCCCGGCCGGGGGGGGGGTTGTGAGCCCCGCGCCGCACAGCGATGCTGTGTGTGTGTGTGTCTGTGTGTGTGTGCGCGCGCGCGTGTGTGCGTGCGCGGGCCCTCGGCCTTGCGGCGGCGCGGGGGAACCCCTTCCTCTGCGGCGGGTCGCGGGGTCCGGGCCTGAAAGCGTCCCCGGGGAGTCTCCGCGCCACGAAGGCGACGTGGTTTCTCCTCCCCCTCGCGTCTGCCTCTCCCACCCTGTTTCCAGAGACCTCGGAGGTGGCGGAGAAGTGGGAAGGGAGGCGGGGAGACACGGTCGAGGCCTGGCCGCGCGAGCTCGGGGCTGGCGGAGTCCCGGTCGGAAAGGCAGCCTCTGGACGCGGAGGAAGGGGCCGTGGGGCCGGCGGGACTCGTCTGGGGGAAGGCTGGGGCTGGGGGGTGAGGCGAGAGTCCCTTCCCTTTCGAGTGGTGCACGGGGACCTCTTCACCGGGGAACCCCCACCCTGCAGCTCCCAACCTTGAGAACAAAGGGTCTGGGAAGCACGGCTGGGGTCGGGGAGCGGAGGTGGCGGGAGGCAGGAAGGCAGGCGGTGGGGGCAGGGAGGCGCCTCCCAACATTTCCTCTCGCGGCCGAAGGACGGAAAGCTCTAGCCAACGCCTCAGTGAGGCAACTTCAAAATCCAGGAGGGCTCGGGTTCCTTACCTAAAGGCTTCACTCGCTCCCTTCCTCCCCCAGCGTCCCCACCCCCGCTGGGGACGGAGGCCTGGGAGCCGCGAGGCGGCGGAGCGCGGGGGCGCGGGCGGAACCGCGGGGCAGCAGCGCCTCCTGCAGGTGCCGGGCGCCCCCGCAGCCGTCGCGTCGCGCCGGCTCTTAAGGTGGAACCAGCCGGGATCCCACCCGCGAGCTCCTCTCTCCCGCGACACCGGATCCACCGCGGCAAGTGTCCCTCCCGGGGCGGGCCTGACCATCCAGAGCGGTCGGAGTCTGCTGGACCTACTGCTATTTCCTTGATCCCTTGGCCTCACAACTTGCAGGACCTTGTCCGCGGATGCCCCGGTATCGATTTCGACAATCACAATTGATAATTCCCTGCTGGTGTAAAAGGTATAAAAGGATTGTGTGTAAGTCACGCGCCAGGTCTGAAAGACCAGAAAGGCATTTCTTTAATCTCAAAGCAAACTTTTATTTCGTTTCTTAAAGGTAGGAGGGCAGCGGTGAAAGGGTAACCGAGGGCTGACCTATCCATGGGTGTTTCGGATGCAAGTGTTCAGAACGAGACTGGCGGGCCGGGGAATCGCATTCAGCGCCCACGCCCCGCAAACTCGTGGGCAGGTGCTGGTGCAAGAGGCTGGGGAGAAACGGCTGGCCCGGAGGCAATCTCTTCGTGCGCATCTTGGGCGTCCCCCGGCTTCAGTCCATTCTCGGCAGGATGCTTTGTTTATTTGGTGAAAGCAGGGAACGTGGAGAGGATGGAAGAGCTGTTTTTCTTTCTTTCCTTTTTTTTTTTTTTAACTAAATGTGCATATGAACTCATCATTTCTTGGATGTAAGTGTCCTCAGCGAACTCGAGATTCTTGGGGGAAAACTAAGAGCCCGGAGCGGGACACGAACAAGGCAACTCTGGTCCGGGTGCCATCCGCAGTCAATTCCTTTCCTCTTCCCCGTTCTGCGTCCTGGAGAGCCCCCTTCCCCCACCCCCTGGGGCTGTCGCAAGAAGCCCGCACACCCAGGACTCGGAGCCGCGGAGGAGGGCTCCGGCCCGGGAGCGGGGGAGGGGCGGCGGGCTGCGGCCCCCGCGGGAAGTTTACGGGCGCCGTGGGAACCTCCCTTCCGCGAGCGCGGTCTTGGCTTCCCCCGGCCGCGCCCCGCCGCCGCGGGGGAAGCTTGCCCCGGCAGGTGCCGCAGGGTCACGCCCGCCCCGGGGGTTGCAAACCGCAAGCGAAAGTCGAGAGGGGCTGGAGTTTTCCCTCTAATCCGTTTTACACTGTGAAAACCGCAGAGCTGTCGCCTAGGCGGCCACTTTTAATTGGGAAGCAAACAGACGAAAAACCAAAACAAACGTGCGAGCTGACTCTCTTTCCCGATGTTTTTCCTTCTCAACAAAAAGCCCGCTCTTTAGAGGGAAACCGATCCATGCTCACGTTTGCTCGCTTTGGGGCCTGGGCTGGCGCCCTCGCGCCTAGGGCAGCCTGCGTCCCTCTCCCCACGCCCTTCCAGGGACTTTTCCGGGCACTGGTCTCCACCCGCGCGTCCTGCTTCTCCATGGGTCGCGGCGAGGCCACGCGCCCCTTGCAAGCTCCGTCCTGCGCTTTCTGGCGATGGGGCTTTCTCTGAAGGGCAGTTGTGGGCGTTTGGCCGTTGGGGGCTCGGAGCTCATTGCACTGGTACCAGATCCAGATTTCTCCGAAGCCCAGGCGGGAAGAGAAGGAGTTTGGGCCGCCAATCTCGGAGCTCAGAGAGAAGTGACCAGAAGAAGCACTTGCAGACGCGCTTGGAGTCACAGTTTTCCCTGGGGGAAAAGCAGAAGTTGGTGGAGGCACTGTGCGGCGCCAGAGCGAACTCTCAACTTACCGCGCGCCCTGCCTGTGGGTAGCCAGCCCCTCAGGGGACATCCCCACCCCTGAGAGGAGAGGAGAGCTGCGGGCGTAATGAGGGGGTGGGGACAGCCTGGGTCAGGTGGGCCTGTCTTAGGATAGCGGGCGTCCCATTCCCACGATGATGTGTTAAGGGTCCTACATGGAAAAATCATTTTTAGATAAACTGGTGGTCGTGGAGGTAGAAAGAAGTCAAAAGTAAGGAGACAGATCTTTATTTAGAAAGAACAACTAGAAAAAAAAAAAGAGTGGTCGAATCGTTGAGAGGGAAGGAGGGAAGAAAAGGTGGAAAGGGCTTTCCTTCTTTGTTCTTTAAAGGCCAGAACACTTTTTCAAAATCAAAATACAGAGAGGCAGTCCTTCTTGGAGCATGTTTACATAATTGAGAGATACTGCTCATTAGTTCACTTTTAAAGCACTTGCTGAGTTGAGCAAAGTTTTTAGAAGATTCTTTCTCACCTAGCTAGCCCCTGATTGAAACTCAACTCATTTTGATTTAAAATAAAAATTTCGGAAGAGAAAAACGTGTGTTTGCATCTGAATATATATGCACATGCAACAGGAATTGTATTCCCTCTAGTCTATTTATAAGACGAGATTCTGCAGTAAATCATATAAGATGGCTGCTTTTTTTTCTAGTATTGTATTGTCACTAGAGAGGAAAGTCCTGAGTTATCTTTTTCTCCACTCCCCATTAATAAATCTAAGAGAGATAACACTCATTATAGGATTGTGGTTCCCTCTGTCCCTCTTTCTGGCTTGCTTTCTTTCCCACACAGAACACACACAAAGAATATACATCATGTGCAGACGTTCCCCTAATCACTTGGTAATGTATGATCTATAAATCCATGCCCATGTTTTAAGTTTCTGCTGAAGTTGGGAACACTGTTGAGAACCTACTTTTGTTCTGTACTGTGTGTGTGTGCTTCATCTTTGGTAAACCAGTAAAATGATTACCTTTGCTTTGAATTTATTTCTTTGTGATTAAATGGAAAATAGCATTAATGCACCTTTTAAACAGTATTTTTATGTCAATATCAACAAATAGTACAAACACACTATAGTTGTTCCAAGTGTTTAGAATGTCGGCTTCCCATTTGCAGTCATATTTTGGCAAAACGATTTCACATTAATTGAAAATGACTAAAACAGTGTATTCATTCCATATAGAAAGGCTTATTCACTGAGCTTTACCTCCAACAATTTAAACTATCTGGTTCAAATTACTTAAGTAATTCCTACTGAAGGAGGGGTTGGAAAATTAGGAGCTGTGGAACAATTTGTGTTTTTGGTCTTTTCACGAAGCTTTAATTAAATCTGATTTTTGTAAAAAACAAAACTAAAACAATACAAAAATCCCTTAAGGGGTCTTGTAGAATAATATGTGGTTATTATTAGAAAAGTGCCCAAAGTATACTTATGAAACTAGATGAACACAAATATGACTGTTGTTGTTTTTCCAGTGTTTTTTTTTCTCTACGCTTCTCTCAAATGTATGACATGTAGGACTCCAGAACATGCACTTTAATGTGCATTTCTGATGAGAAGAAAACCATTGCTGGGTTTCTCAGAGGAGCCCAGTTATCTAGGGGCAACACCAAAATCATTAGATCAACATCATCTTTCCTATCACATTGTTGTCTACATGAACATTCCATCTTAGGCAATGCACAAGAATATTATGTTTTGTTTCAGAAGCTTGAAAATGCAATAGAATTTGAAGTATTGAAAATGACGTTGCTGACAGTATCTTAGAAGTTGCAGAGGTCTCTTTTTGAGATGGCTTTAATAATGACTGACTTTAATAATGTTGGAAAATAAGGAAAAATTTCAATAACAGTCAAGATGTGATGAATGGACACAAGGAACAATGAAGCTATTCACAAAACATGCTAACTTTTAGAATTCTATCTAAATTATTATTTTTCCTCTCAGTGCAGAGGAGGACAGACACCCAAGTGCATCCATGTTCATCAGATGCAGGGTAATAAAAATATGAGTGATGGTCAATGGACTGTGAATGTAATATGATTGTTAGTGTAGGTGGGTGAATGCACTGAAACATTTGGTCCTGTTTAAAAAAGGTCTGTGGTCCTCAGTTGAGATGGGGGAAGTTTGTAGAAAAGTGAGGCCAAGAAGGGGAAGAAGGAAAGAAGGCTAAAAAAGGAATAAAGCAAATTTAGTAATTAAAATTTTTTTTGTTTCTATTTTAGAGTTGACTTTAGTCAGTTGTTCCTGCTAGCTATTTAGATGAAATAAATGGAATATCGCTTAATAAGCAGATGCTCTGATACATTTTCTTCCTAAAGGATCTGATTCTTGGCATCCCAAGGAAACTGGAATTCAAGTTAGTATTAGAACTTGAATTTGTTCTGCCAGAGTGAAAATTGGTTCCATTAGGCCTCAGTCACAGAACTCTTACAGACCCGCCTAGAGCTGTAGATAAAATGTATCCAACTAGCTGAAATAATAAAGTCTTAAGTAATGCTGGATGTGCTTGGGAAACCATCCAGGGGGGTTTAATTTTTTTTTAATGAAAGTTTCCTAATTTTATAGTCCTCATAAATCTGAAACAAGTCTAATTAAGGTGATCAGGGTGAGTGAAAGCGTAATGCCTGACCCTTTGAAGATAATGTAATAAGAATAACTTAAAATACGAAATATTCAATTGTGTGCAATCTTTAGCAAGGATTCATTGCTGGAAAATTTTCTTACTTACTGGTCCCCACTTCCTTCTCATTGCAAATTTATAGTGCTCTGGGGGAAACCCTTGGAAGAAGTGATATATCAGACAGATATATCCAAAAGCTTAAAAGTTAGTGTCTGACTCTATAAATAAAAATTTAAACAACAGCCACACACACACACACACAATCAACTAATTTATGAACAATTATATCCAGTATATTAAGAGAAATGGGAAAAATGCTCATGTCATGCAAAAGTTCATAATTTATTAAATTTAGAAGAGTTTCAAATAAATTCAAGTCATAATACATATGTGGATTTATGTACATGAACATAATCATTCATTCATAAATTAAATAAAATTGATCGGAACCAAAGCATGTTCTTATATGAAAATATTTAATAGCTTTCATTAAATAATTAATTGCATGTTATAAAAATGTAAAAATCAATAACATGAAGTAAAATATGAGATTCAATAGAAAAATTAAAATAAATCTGTTTTCTATTCCTTTTCCTTTAGAGCAGAAAATTTGATAACATTATTTGGCATAAATTTCTCCTTCTATGTATTTTGTTTTACTTGTGAACAAATGTTATTAGCTAAGTCAATAGGGCCAAATTTAGTGATCATAAAATCTCAGAAGTAATGTTTTGACATGAATAGTAATTCAAATATAGAAGTATTTATGGACAACTCAGAAAGCTTACTTACTGTAGTTAATTATTTTCTTACTCTGGATCCATGCTATCAGATTTTTAACATCTTTTGTCTACAATGGCAGATTTTCAAATCATGTAAAAATGAATGCTATCTTCAACAATTTTTGTAATTTGGGATTTGAACTGAGCCTGTCCAAGTTCTTAAATCATTAGTTAAAAGTAGAGAAAGAAGGCAGTTTGCGTTTCTTCTGCTGATTAAGAAAAAAAAATTAAGACATATTTTTCCAAATAAATTTAGGTGTTTTGTTTTGTTTTTAGTTCTTACAAGGTATCTGTTGGCTCCAAAAATCATTGAGCAACACAAAAAGCCCCATTAAAAAGTTAATGCCCACCCAGCTATTAAAAAGTAGTTCTATAGACTTTACCAGAAGCTGCTTGTCAGAATTCGGCTCTTTTCAGTTTTTTTTTTTTCTTCTTTTCCTTCGAGATTCAGAGGAGACTGCTTTTCCCTGTGGGAGCCTTGCTATTCCCAACAAGTGTGGAAAAAAATGCAATAGGCAGTTCCAGAAGTGTTGCCTTTGACAGCTTGTCTCAGGGAACTTAATAATCTGGGTGGCAGTTGGCCAAAATAAGTAGGAAACTTAGGTAACTGCCAAGCTACAATACTGATGAAAGTATTGCCATAGCTAACTAGAAAGTGGAAGGAAAGTTTTGACATTAAAAAGAACTAGAAATTGAATGGCCGCTGGTGAGAGAGAACCACCCCGGTGTGTGTATATGTGTAGGGGGAAGGATAAACATCTATTGATTTTTATAACCATCTTAGAAAAAGGCTGCTTGAGAGTCGACTTTATAAAAAAATCTTATAATGAAGTGATTTGAGAGTAACTTTGTGTATTTGAATACTGCTTCCCTTTGTGCTTTAAAAATCAGAATTATAGCATTAACAAGACTTACATTGGTCTGAGCTATGAAAATAATATAAAGTGGAATCACGACAATTGTTTTAACGGCCACAAATTCATCCCACTCCAGAATGCACAGCCCTTTGCACTGTGACTTTGCTGCTCTCATGGAGAAGTAGAATCTTTTCTTCACCCCGGGAACTGGGGCTGGCCTTGTGACTTACTTTGACTAGTAGATATGGTGGAGTGACGTTGTCTAAGTTCTGGAATTTAGGCCTCAAGAAGCTTTGCAGCTTCCACTTTTGTCCTCCTGGAATGCCATGTCATGAAGAAGCCTGGGATGAAAGATCATGAGGAGACAGGGGCCCAGCTGTCCCGGCCATTCCTGCTGAGCCCAGCCCCCAGCATACCCCTGGCTGAATGTTGCTACATGAATGAGCCCAGGCAAAAAAGCAGCAGAAGAACCACTCGGCCAAAAGAATCATGAAAAACAATAAACCATTGTTTGAAGCCACTAAGCTTATAGGTGGTTTGTTACATGGCAATGGATAACCATGCTTGTCTTGTTATCTGCAGTCATTATAATCATATAAGGTTGAGAGGGAATTTGTTGGTATAGCAAGTGTCTAAATTGTGATTGAATTAAAGAGCTCAGTTTTTTTAAGAGCCTGAGTTAGCATATATGAAGCCAACATAGGCCCAAGTTTACTATCTCTGGTTGTTATCATGATATTGAATTTTCGCCCTGAGGTTGGTGAGATATAAGGAAGTCACATGATTTTATATCCACACAGCAACTCAATGAAACAAGCAGGGTGGTTATTATCTACATCTGAAAGATGAATCAACAGGCTCAGGAAGGCAAAAGAAGGGTTGAGACCAACAAGCTGTTTGAGGAGGGACATCCCTAGAGATGTCAATGAACTTCATTTTTCCTACTTGGAAAATGAAGTGATTGTATTAGGTGATTTCTGAAGTTTCTTTAGTCATGTCAGAGATCTCAGGCTGGGCCACACAAATCAGAGCCAGTGGAGAGAAGGCATCTGAGATCAACAGGCATCTGAAATTAATTGAAAGCCATTCATTCACTTCATTCATTCAACAATAATTTGCTCAGTGTTTTTTTATTATTATTATTATTATTATTATTATTATTATTATTATTTACGTGTCCAGCAATGTTCCAGGCAATGGAGCTGCAGTGGTGAACAAAGCTCCCCAAATCTCTGCTTCTACGGGATTTACTTTCTGGTTGGGGGCATATGACAAGTAAACAAACACACTGATTCCAAATAGAGATAAGTGCTATGAAAAAAATTAAAGAATAACCTAATAAAGGGCGATGGCAGTGGGTGTGGAGCGCACCTTCCGGTGATCAGGGAAGGCTTCTCTGAGCTGACATTTGACCTATGTGGGTGCATGTCCTGTTGCTGCTACTGATTAGTTATGTGACATGAAACAACCAAGTTCCCTCTCTGTCTCAATTTTCTTACCTGTTAAGTGGGGCTAATCATAGAAGGCTGTCGTGTAGAATCAATGAAGTAATGCGTGCAAAATGTCTGGTGCGGATAGGCACTCAATAAATATTAATTTCCTTTAACTCTTCTGTCTCCCAATTGGTGTGGCAAGCTCAGGCCTGGTCCTGGTGTGCTTCAGCGGGGACGCTATTGGTAATTGGATGGGATAATTCTTCATTGTGCAGGACTGGTTGTGTACATTGCTGGACATTTAACAAATCTGGTTCCTACCAACTAAATGTCAATAGACTTTTCCAGTCATGTCGACAATCTAAAAATGATCCTGTATCGGTTAGCTTTTGCTGAGTAACAAAGCATCCCAAACTCAGTGGCTTAAAATAAAATAAAAACATTGCTTCTCCTGCTTCACTGGGTTGGGCTGTTGGCTTCCACTCTGCACCAGGTTAACTGGGGTTGCGTAGTCTAGAATGGCCTCCCTCATGGCTGGAGCCTCAGCTAACACAGCAGAGATGGCTGGGTCTCTTGCCATGGGTCTCTCATCTTCTAGGAGGCTAACTCGGGTTTCTTTATAAGGTAGTCGCAGCATTCCCAGGAGCAGGAGCCGGCAAGCCCCATTTGTTAAGCTTCTGCTTTCGTTATCTGTGCTAATGTCCTGGTTGCCAAAGTAAATCATACGGCCAAACTCAGTTTCCGAAGGTAGACTCGAACTCTTGATGGACAGGGAGCTGCAAAGTCCTTTAGCAAAGGAACATACAGCAATGTGAAGCATTCGTGGCCATTGTTTTTGCAGTTTGTCAAAGGCCATGCTCTGGCTACAAATGACTCTTGTTCCTCCCCCCTGTGAAATATGCTCATCCCCGTGCGAAGACCCTCACAACTCACGCTGATTCTTGTGTCAGACTTGAAGTTCACTATCTTCTCACCTGCGCCAGATCTGAAAGCGGCTAAGGCTCTTTGGGTATGGCTACTCTTTTTCTTTTAAAAACTTATCATAAGATGTACATTACATGAAATGTACTATTGTAACCATTTTTAAGCGTACAGTTCAGCGGCATAAAAACATTCACACTGTTGTACATCCATCATTATCATTGATCTCCAGAACGTTTCTCATCTTGCAAAACTAAAACTCTGTCCACATTACACAATAACTTCCTGTCCCTCCTTTCTCCACAGCCTCTGCCAGCCAAATATACCATTCTGCTGTCTCGGTATATTTGGGTACTCTAATTACTTCGTATGAGTGGAATCGTGCAGTGTTTGTCCTTTCGTGACTGGCTTATTTCACTTAGCACCATGTCTTCGAGGTTCGTCCATGTTGAAGCATGTGTCGGATGTTTCTTCCTTTTGAAGACTGAATAATATTGCATTGTATGTCTATGCCACATTTGACTTATCCAACTGTGTACATAGCAATCTTTTGCTCATGGCAATTCTGAAGCCCAACTGGGCACGGGGAGCCAGACCCCCCTACTCTGGGGACAGGGAACGTTCCTTGACTAGGGCTTGGCTCCACTCTGGGGAGTGGCTTCCTGGTCCATTGCTCTTTGATGCTCTTAGTCCCATCCTCTGGGATCTTGGCTCTACTGTCTGAGATGTCCTATTTTCCATTAAAAAAAAAAAAAGGCCCGTGTTTGTAGCAGAGTAGTTTCCTCGACCTGCTTCCTATACATAGAAACTTGGGGGCCAAGAGGTCTACTTGTCATTTGGACAACCTCAGTCTCTTTTAGTCTGAGCTGATACAAGTCCCTTAAAAACCTGTGGGCTTTCTGTTCACCAGATTTATAGTCTACTTAAATAGATAAAAGTCACATCCACAGTTCTTTTTAATACAGAACTCCCCTTTAGATTTATTCATAGCTATTTTGGGATTAGGCTGCTTGGGGACCATGGCTTTAAGATTCTTAAAAGCCATTTTGACTAACCGAGAGTGACGTCTATCTTTAATATTTCTGAAGTCTTAGCAAAGGGTCTGGTAGCCAAACCCTTGATTTGATCTTTACCCCGAGGCAATTTCTTATTCTGAACATTTTTTGCTGCCTGGGTCAGCTGGAGATGCGAAACAGCTTTGTTTTCCAACAGAAGCAAGTCCCAGACTTTCCAGACTTGAAAATCATAGTTCCTTATTTTGTGTTGCCCCCTCACCCTCATAGTACTTTATTACACACAGCGAGGATGAACCAACTCGTACTTTCGACGTTTTGCTTGGAAATAACTGCAGCCAGATCCAAAAATTCATTAGGTATGTGTTCTCTCTTCCCAGTTACCGCCGTGACGGTGTTGCCCATTGTTTGACTGCTACACAGTACGTCCTCGCTTAACGTAGTTGATAGGTCCTGCTACTTTAAGCAAAAGGACACATAACATGAGCAGTTTTACCATAAGCTAATTGATAGCAACAAGAGTCAAACTCTTGTGGCATCTCATGGAAGGTACAATAAAATGATGTTACGTGAAATGACGTTATTCGAGGGCTTGCTGTCTGACATGAATCGCCCTTCCAGTCTGCCACAGCAGTCTTTCACCACCGAAGGCCGCTAAGTTGACAAGAGCACAATTCAGCGTACACTGCATACAATTTTTCCATGCCTCCTGGGGAAGTGGTACTGCTTTGCTTGAGGCCCATTGCAAGAGGCACAGAACTACAGAGAGCTAAGTGTTTATGTGCGTGTGCGGAGTGATGGAGGAGAGTGAGGCGGAATGCCATTACTGTCTTGCGTGAATGGTCCAAGTCTATTTTCTGTTGGAAAATAAAATCTAGCCTGACTAATCTTGATGTCCAAAAATTATCTACATTAACCTCTAGGACCACTGTCATCTGTCTCCATTCAAACTAATCTTATCAAGGCTACTAAGGACCTCCTTGACGATAAATCTAATGGACACTGTTCGGTTTTTATGATGTTTGATATTTTGGGGGGAAAGGGGGTGAGTGTGAATTGTCAACCATTCCTCTTTTCTGTGGTTCCTAGGATGGTCTCTTCTTCTGAGATTTCTTTTGTTCTCTCCATCCTTTGGATACTCGTGGTAGGGCTGACTGCAAGACGCTCCTCTATTCAGTGGTGCGCTGGAGCTGGCTGGCAGCCGCTCTGGAGAACCAACTGGGTCCATCTCTTTACAACTCCATTCAGTGATGACAGCTGGTAGGCTGAAATTGACCACAGTGGGAGTATTTACACCACAGACATTAGCAAATGCTACACATCAGGGCATCTTTTGCTGGAGAGCTGGTTGTTAGACACTTAACAGCACATCACTGCTTCTCTTCTGATTCTTCACACTCTCCCTGGATAATCCACAGTTATAGTTTCAAGCACCCTCTATATCAACGACTATCACATCTTTCATCTCCAATTAAGAGCTGTCTTTAGGCCCAGCGATTCAAATACCTTCTGGCTTCCCTTGGCTGTTCCACAAGCATATCGTATTTCCCCTTAAAATAGCTCTGTTTTTTTAAGTCTGTCCCAGTGAATGGCACCATCCTTGTCCTCTTTCTCACCCCTCATGTCCCCACCCCTTATCCAAACAGTCATCAAATATGCTCAATTACTACTCCAATTCTTTATAAAAGCCATCTTCTCTCCTTCATACCCACTGCAACAACCCTGAATCAGAGTTTCAGACTCTTTGTGCTAAGACCCTGCTTATACCTTTTTAATCTCACAACTTATTACAACTTCCCGCGATGTTTTTCCTCACGGCCACATCACCACGAGGTCTTTCGCCTCTGGGGTTTTAATGTGCAGTGCCCTCTGTCCCAAACGCTCCCCCTCTCCACTCTCACCCTCTTCATTCGCCCCCTACATCCTTTAACTTAGAAATGCTTCTGTGTGCAGAAACAATGCCAGGTGTTTACAGAATCGTTTCATTTCCTTCCTGCAGCCCAGGAAACCTACAAGACCTGTTGATCTTGCATCTAGGTGGGGCCGGCTGGCTCGTCCTGGGCTAAGGAACGTAAATGAAAGTTATGTGTGTCACTGCCAGGCCCGAGGTATTAAGTATCTCTGACTTTTAGGAACTGTTTCTTTTACCACGTAGCAATAGGTGTTCTTATTAATGCAGTTTGGGATTCTGTTCCTACCTCCCTTTTGAGACTTGGTGGAGTACTCTTCTACCTGGTCCCACAGAACTCCGTGCTTATTCCTAATATAGAACTTCTCGGTGTATACCGTAAACACCTGCCTTCTTGTTTCTGGGTTTCTGGCAGCCATTAGCTCTTTGAGGCCAGCGATTGTATCTTGTTCCTGGCTGCCTAGCGCAGCATCCAGCACAACTGTAACTGGTTTGCCAGCTTGCTGTGCTAATACAGAGACCATTTTTTATCCTTTCTCTGAGTCAACTGAAGCCTCACATCTGCATGAAGTCCAGAATCTCTCTTTGGAAGCCAATCATCCAAGAATAATAGAGGCTTATTGAGTCCAAAGGGATAAGTTCTGCTCTCAAACATCAGGCAGAGAAAGAACGAGAGAATCGAAGCCGTTCTTCGCTGGGCTCTGGTTCAGGCCTTAGATACTGCTGGGGGGATGGGTCACTGCGCAAGAGTGGTTCGGCCCAAAACTGGTCCGCATGGCGGGAACCACGCCCCTGCCAGTCCCGTTCTCTGCAGAGCCCACATGTGGGCTCCCATGGAACAGCTCTTCTAGTGCTCATTCACGTTCAGTTATTACCCCCAAGCCCAAATCCCTGGGTCAGCAGCTGGACCCAGAGCGTTTCGCCATCCTCGGTTTCATAATGCTGTAGGAGTGACTCCTCCTCTGTGGCCTTCTAGGCTCTGATACGGGACCTGGTTGCCTGTGCAGAATTCTCCACAGTGGCCAGTTCCTCTCTGGAGCCTTTGCATTCATTCTTTGTTCCTACCCGTTTAAAAGCCTCCTTGTGGTTGAAGGACATTAAATATCACAGGGGAGGGGACGTGGTTTGATCACTTTCCTGCTCAGATGCTTCTTGGTGTCCATGCAATTCTACGTGCAGTGACCACTTCCGTGTTCCAATCTTTGAGGGACAGACTTTTTCAGGTCACAGAAAGGTCCTCTGACTCTTTCTACCAGAGCAGCAGGTGCCCGTTCAATATATATTTGCATAACTAATAAAGGCCACTCATGGATTTTTCCTGAACAAAAACCAGACACACTCTAAAGGAACTTTGTTCAGTTAAACCAGCATTCTTCAAACGTTTTGGTCTCAGGATGCCACTGTATTCTGAAATTGATCAAACTTCTATTTGGATGTTTTGTTGATCTGTATTTACTATATTAAAAATTAAAATAGAGAAATTAAAAAATATTCATCAATTCATAATAATAAACCCTATAAATGTTAATGCACATAAAATATATTTTATAAAAGTAGCTATATTTTCCAAAATAAAAAGGATTTAGTGAGAAGAATAATGTTGTTTTAAGTTTTTGCAAATGTTGTTACCGTCTGGCCTTCTAGGAGACAGGAGACACCGGATTCTCATATTTGCTTCTGCATTCAATCTGTTGCAGTATTTTGTTTTGGTTGAAATGGTTGGGAAATGGAGGAGTATTTTAGTGGCCTTTTTTAGACGATCATAGATGTTCTTCTTTGATAACACACCGAAACTTGACAAGTGGTAGTTTTAAAACATTTAGTTGCAATCATATCAAATCCGTTGACTTATTTTTCACTTTTGTGGATCTTTCACCCATACATAACCTTGTCCCATTGGGCATTGACCACATGGAAAATACTGGCCTACCAAACTGTGCAGATCTGCTGACTGTCGACACATCTCATTAAACGATATTAAGAGAATCACAGTTGTTATTATCACCTTTGATCTCATCAGAAAACCCCTAAGTATTGGGAAGCTGTTACACTCACAGTGGCAGACACAAGTTTTTCAAAATTCTAATTTCCTCTTAAAAGCTCAAATTTCATCACTGGCAACCAGCACTGTCAGTTGTTTTCCTTGAAGTGACAGGCTCACTTAATTTATGTTTGAGAAAATGTGCCAACTACCCAAGTCAAAATAATAATAGTATGTCTGTCAGTTCTTTCAAGGAAGAATGGTGTTCTGTGCAAAAGCTGCGGGTTCAGTGCAGAACCCAGACAACCACGCGAGTGCTCTCCCCTGGGGCGACGTGCTCCTTGGGTATGTAGCAGAGATGCTTGATTTCCATTTGTCACATAGACTAGGAAAAAGATGTATCATTAGGGTTGAGATTTAATATAATTAATGATTTTAAGTAAAAGCGACTACATTTTTATCCACCATCTATTAATCTATTGTGTGTGTGTGTGTGTGTGTTTTACTGTGAGTGGATGGTAATCTAAAAATACAATGACTAATTTCGTGTCACTTCCTTGATTTGGGCTAAGTGGTCAGCATTTTTACCCGTTGTTGCTTTTATACCTTCAGTGCAAACGTAATTAGTGGGAAAATGCAAATAACATCTTCGTAATTTTATGAAAGTTTTGGCCTTGCTGATCACGTGAGAGGGTATGGGGGTCCTTTTCAGGCCACACTTTAAGAACTGTTCAGTTGGACAGTTTCTGCCTCCTAACTAAAAAGAAGAACAACTTTAGTGAGGTGTAATTGACATAAATAAACTGCATGTATGCTGTTGGCTTCTTTACATCGGAAAATTCCTTTTTTCCCCCTAGGAAAGATCTTGAATTCTACCCTATCAGGCACACAGCATATGGTAGCGTTTATCCCCGCCTCACCATGTATTCTCCACCTCGACTTGGAGTTGGCTATTTCTCCAAGAAGCCTTGCTTCCATTTAGTGAGGGATGGTATTTAGAACACAAAATCTGGGTGCTAGACATGCGCATTGCCACTGGTTTAAGATAGCTTCTAAGTTTTTGAATGGTTAGAGCTAAGAGATGATTGATAGATAGCTAGATAGGCAAGTAGGGGAGGGAAAATAATATTTCCTCTACTTTTCGAGTTCTTGGCTGAGCCTCCTGTAGTAAAAGACAGATTAGCAAGAGAAAAACAAACAGAAGTGTATTACCATGTATATCTCATATAAGCATAAGAGATACCTAAGAAACAATGAGTAATTCTCAGAGGTGGCTTAGAATTCCAGCTTAAATACCATCTTCAGCTAAAGACAAAAGAAAGAAAGGTGTGTGGAGTGGAGAACAATTATGGGGAGGTTACCAGGAAAACCATGGTAAACAAGAGTACCATTTGTTAAAAGCAAAAATAAATGAACGGGACTATATCAAACTAAAGCTTCTGCACAGCAAAAGAAACTGTCAACAAGGTAAGGAGACAGCCATCCAAAATGGGGAATATATTTTCCAAGCAACACCTCCAATAAAGGCCTAATGTCCAAAATATACAAAGAACTTATACACTCAATAACAACAACAACAAAAACAAACAATGCAATTAAAAAATGGGCAGAGGACCTGAACAGACACTTCTCCCAAGAAGACATACAAATGGCTAACAAATATATGAAGAGATGCTCAACATCATTAGCCATTCGGGAAATGCAAATCAAAGCCACAATGAGATACCATCTCGCACCTGTTAGAATAGCTGTTATCAACAGGACAAGTAATAACAAGTATTGGAGAGGATGTGGAGAAAAAGGAACCCTCATACACTCACTGCTGATGGGACTACAAATTGGTACAGCCACTATCGAAAAGAGTATGGAGGTTCCTCAAAAAACTAAGAGTTGATCTATCATATGATCCAGCAATCCCTTTACTGGGTATTTACCCCAAAGACTTGAAAACATATGCTTGAAAAGATATTTGCACATTGATGTTCATAGCAGCATTATTCACGGTGGCCAGGACATGGAAGCAACCCAAGGGTCCTACAATAGATGACTAGCTAAAGAAGCTGTGGTACATATATACAATGGAATATTCCTCAGCTATAAGAAGAGATGAACTACTGCCATTTGCGACAACATGAATGGATCTTGAGATAATCATGCTAAGTGAAATAAGCCAGACAGAAAAAGTTGAAAACCACATGATATCACTTATATGTGGGATATAAACCTAAAATCAACAAACAAACATGACAAACAAATGGAGACTCAGGAACATGGGCAATAAACTGGTGGTTAACAGAGGGTGGGGGAGGCAAGGGAGGTAGATGGGGTACAGGGGGTCAAATATGTGGTGACATAAAGCAATCTAACTATAGGCGGCGAACACACAATGCAATATAAATATGACTTACTGTTGAATTGTACATTTAAAACTTATTGGATTTTGTTAACCAATATCAGCATTAAAAAAAAGTACAATTTGTTATGCAGCTATACCTTGGTGATTTTCCATTGATATGTGTCTGAAGTTGTCTCCAGGATTACTCATCCTTCCTAGCAGAGAGGAAAAGAGCTACACGTTTGTAAATTTTTGTAAATTTTTGAAGGTAGAAAGCTTTTATGGTTTGCTGCTTCTCCATTGCTTTCAGCTCAAAATAATGCTTATACTAAATTGACATGTTTTGAGATGGCATTTTCTTCTATACTTTGATAGACAAATTTAAAAATTAAATTCATATCACTATATCTAATTGAAATTTAACAAGTCTGGGATGTTTATTTACATCTTTGATTTTATGTTTATGCTCTCTTATCTCTTTTTTTTTTACACTGAAAATCTCGATACCGAACGATGATAAAATTATTTATTTTCTCTATCCTAAACATACATGAAGTAGTTTGTGAACATTCTTATATGGTTACAACTTTGAAGTAAAGTTATCAGCTGACAGGGAGGGGAATGAGGGAGCTGGAGGTGAGCACATGAAGCAGTCTTTTCAAGAATGTGTAGGGAAATTTGCTAGGATGTAGAGTAGGATTGTCTGGCAGTGTGTTAATTCCCTACTTGGGATTTGTGGTCAGAAATTTAATGTGACAACCGTCAGCACGGCTGCGTGACTTTCTGCAATCGTGGAAGGTGCTCGCATGTGGTCGTGAGATATGTCCACTGGGGTTTAGCCAGATAGGGGTTTTCCAGGCAAAGGCAAAGAAGAAAGACGAGGGCAAAGGGGTGAAGGGTATTTTCAGGGGAGTAATGCTGGGTCACAGAATCTAAGATGAATAAGGGGGAAGTGAGACCCTGAGGGCAGTGATGGAAGTGAAAAAATGGTCATGCCTGTGATTAAAGATCGCCATGAGGTCAAAAATAGCTAGAGTAGGGAACCTAAAATTAGTAAGTTCGAAGGCTAAGAATAAGAGGGAATAGTCAAAGGGTGGGATGATTTGAAAACATTATTTTCAGGAGGAAAAAGCTGCACAGGATGACATGTAAGAGGGGCTAATAATTCAGCAGAAGTAGGACCTCGAAACAAGAAATGAGCAGAAATATGTTTTTCTTAAGACTAGAGATATTGGAGGTGGGATCCTAAGTGTCTTACCACACAGAGGGTGGCATTTGCGTCATCTGAATTTAAACCCTGTGGTGTGGAGTAAACTCTGCAGGCTGGAGGACCAGCAGACATTCAGGCGACTGACCAGGGGGTTTGTTTTTAGTATCATGCCTAGAGCAGTCTTGAACTCCCGTGCAGTGCCTGGCTGTGTGTGGGGTTTAGTCACGCGCTCGAGAACCAAGCCATCTTCGCTAGGACTGCTGCACTTAACCAACCTTCGCTAAGACATTCACCCGCATGGGATTTTTTGTTTTTTTTTTAAACAAGACTTCAAAGTCAGGGAACTTATTGAAACTCCTTGAAATGGTCTTGAAGCTATAATCAAGAAGAGAGGTTTTAGGTAGAAGGGAGCATTATGTACGCAGCATTCTGTGAGCTTCTTAGGGTGATCAAGACCAAGAAATTCCAGAAATAACAAGTGAGAGAGGATCCTAGAAATTAGTGTGTGAATCTCTGGCCACGAGTTCCTAAAAGGGGACAGGAGGTGTTTGGCAGGTGTGGTTTGATTGATCCAATGTTCTTATCCTACTACACTTGCTGGGAGAGGATCCCTTACAGACGGGGCCCTTCCTGTAGGGCAGGCGACGGGACAAGCAGCGGAGCCCCTGAAAGGGGCCATATGCTACCAGAAACTGTGGGTATTGGATTAGGACACAAGTTGAGGACTTTCATCACTTGTGACTTGGCCACACCTCAGAAATGCTCAATACTGGCAGACCTCTGGGAAAGGGTAGTGAAGGGCAGTGCCAGGATACTGATAGAAGTCTTATGTAGTTTCAAAGATTTAGGTCCCGTGGTGGCTGGGGCTGACCGCTGGTACCGCTCTGCAACGCTATTTCACAAAATGCTATTGTGACAGGGACCATCCTAATAAAAAACCATTTTTCTCCATTGTATTTGAAATTGTTTCCTTGCTTTTAAAACATTCTAATGTAATTACCTCTTTTTAAAGCTAACTTTATCTTTTCAACAGGTATTATATTCACATATAAAATTTCAGAAAGTTAAAAAAAGGTGTAAGGGAAAAATAAACATGCTTCTCCCCTCACTTTCCTAGTTATTCCGGTGTTCATTATTACTAATTTCTTGAGTGTCCTTCAAGAGATATCCCAAGCATTTTTATAAACATGTACATTTATACATTATTTTTTCCTCACATGAATAGTAGCACACTTTACCTTATCTTCTGCATAACTTTTTTTTTTCACTTAATGACAAATTTCGGGTATATCTTTCATATCACCACATGAAAAGTTTTTTTTGTTTTTTGTTTGTTTGTTTTTTTTAATTCAAACTGTGTTTACGGGATGGTTCCTCACTTGTCTTGATTCAGGGTGCTTTCGTGGTGCTTCCTTCTGAAGGAGCATCCTTCTGTAAGCCTGGCTTTTCCTGCTGTGGGCTGACAGAGGACAGTGGTGCAGCCAACACACAAAAACTACACAAAAACTACCATTTGTGCCTGGCTCAGGACGGTGGTGATTTTATGCATCCGGGCATTTCGCAGCCAGGAAGTAGGAATTGGGGCTCTGCACCAGGCGCTTCTTTTCTGTGCTGTCTCTTCTCCTGTTCTTGAGGGGAGAAGGAGGTCCTTAGAGAGGGGCATGTTCTGTGGGAGGTCGCCACTGCTGGAAAGAAGGTGATTTTTTTTTTTTTTAAATTTGTCTGCACAGTATTTCATTGTTAGAAGTACCGTGACTTCTTTAACTAACCCCTTTAAAGGAAGCTCAGATTTTCTAATATTTTGCTTATACATAAATATCATTATACTTAAACATTTTGCAAATGCGCTAATAATAGGATAAATCCCTAAGACTGGAATTCCTAGGTCAAATATTTTAATAGCTATTATCAAATTACTCTCTAGATAAGTTGCACTTGCACAGGTTAGTTTTAATTTTGAAGAACAGATTGACCCTGGATGATCAAAAGACTTGGTGTTAGCCAGGCAGCTGAATTTTGGGTCACATATGAAAACCTGTCTGTTTGATATGGCTTTGGGACCTTTCACACCTATGGCTACCCTTGTGGGTCATATCAGGTAGGCGTTGATATCTTGGCATGCTCTTCATGAGTTTCTTTTGCTGGTTTCATATCCTCTGTATACCTTTTAATCTTCTTTCCTTCTTGCTTTGTATGTTCCTCAGGGTGATTTGATTTTTGCTATGGCTTCACGTGTCACAGATGCCTTCCAGATCTAGTCCCTTCAGATGCAAACCCAGGTACTCTCTGTTCTCATTTGTAGACTATTGCATACACTCCAGGAAAGTCCAGGATGGAGACAGAAGATTTTGATGTATTTGAGGGAACGTGAAAGAGAGTTCTATCCTCCATGAGGATGGAGTGGTGGGATAAGTGTCAGGATTGCACAGCAACAGTAGTTGTCATAGTTAGATTCTCGTTTCATAGTGGATGAAAAACCATAACCTCCAAGGCCTCAGCTGGAAAAGGACAATAACAGCAGCGACTTGATCACTGCCACAGCTTTGTGATGGGCCTCCCAGGGTCTAGTTTCTTCCTTTACAATCCATCGTCCAGCCCACGGTGAGTGAGAGTTATCTTTCTAAAATACAACTCGCATCCCCAGCTCGAGTGCCTTGCCTTTGTGCCTTCCACAATAACGTCTAAGTGATTTAGCACGATGTCCTCTGGAATCCTGCCTTCCCTCCCGGCTGCATGTTTTCCTGATTCTTTCCTCCCACTCACGCCCAGCTGCCCTCACCGAGGAGTGCAGCGGCCACCCCGAATTCCTACTGTTTGACACCTCCTTTTCCTTCCTGGTTTACTTATTGAACAGAGATCTGGTTAAAGGGTAACCTCTTTATGAAATCCTTTCTACTCTTTCTCAGAAAGAACCCTCGAGACAGAGATAATCTCCCTGTACTGGGGAAGTGAGTGCACGCTTGCATTTTGCCCTCATTTCTCTGCACTACACTGTGGTCATCAAATGAGGTCGGTTACCCTGCTTGACACGCACTCCCATGAGAGCAGGGTCCAAGTCCTGGTCATCTTCACAGTCCCAACAACTCACAGTGCCCGGCACATATTAGGCACTAAGTCCACATTTGTCGATTTGATGGTAGAGACCACAGTTTAGAGACGCATATGTGGTTTGGGGCGAATCCTTTATTGTCACCTGGGATCAGTATTCTTTCTTGGTAAAAACGGTCCCTTCCCTTCTTAAAATTTAATAATCCTAGGATGATAGCGATGTCTCGACTCTTAGAATTAAAAGTTACTCTTTAAGTGACCATAATCACACTTCAGTAATATGAAATCTATAGGTGGCCTGACTTTTTTTTCTTGTACTGGCTGGCCATTTCAGGTCTGCCTGTATCACTGAGCATGACATATACTTCTGCCACACCGCAATCAAAGAGCTTGAGGCAATTGCATTATTTATTCAAGGCACTACCAAAATTCCTTCAATGTATGTGAATGTCTGTCTCATATTTTTCTGGTCTTTCCCTCCCTTTGAAATTTTGTTAGTTTTATTAAAGTATGGTTGACAAATTAAAAAAATATATATTTAGGTTGCATGTGATTTTTTGGGAAATTTTTTATGTGGTAAATATGCATGACATAAAATGCCATCTTAGTCATTTTTTAAGTGTTTCCCTTAAATTTACTGACAAGTAATCCAAAGCCATTGTCCTAAATCTCCCCCCAAATGTTTAATGATATATTGAACCTCTCTATATATCAATATATAGACTTCCCCTATACCCAGTGGAAATCTGCATATGGTTAGAATGAACAAACATACCACATTTCGGACCTTTTGTTTATGAGAATGCAGTGACAATGAACAGCCAAACCTTTCTGAAGGTTTGAGCCTTTGGAAAGAAGTCACTACTCAAAGGCAAGATAAATGTTTTGGTGCGGAATGAAAGATTAACTTTAAGATGTGGGAGGATGGTTTGAACTTTAACTAGGTTTTAGAAATAGACTTTCAGCTTCTTTCTTTAAATTTTACTCCTGGTTTCCCTATATACACATAGAATGGTACAAAGAAAGAGTAAATGTAGTAATTCAGTCATGATGTTTTGAGTTACTGTTTTCTCTCTCACCTGGTATAACCCAAATTTCAGAAAACATTGTTTTCTTAATCAGTTTTATTGCTCATGAGAAGCCTTATTCTTCAGAGCGAAAACAGCTTTAAAAGATGATTAATACTTAAATCAGAGAACACATTCCAGCATGAAAATATTCTTTGCTCTCTCTCTGAATGTTGTCATGCTGTTCAGGTTTGAGCGAGGCAAGTTTCTTTCCACTTCATAGCTGGAGGATATTAGAGTAATAAACCAGTTCAGCTGTTTTTGTATAAAATGATTTTTAAAAATCTCAGTGACCTTTTTCTGCCCTCAACTAACTTTAAGAACAGTTGGACATAAAAACTTCAAACTTTACATATTCATAGCTCTCCAAGGAATACGATCATTGTTAGTTTGAGAAAAAGCTTAGTATTTTTTGAGTTGGAAAGCTCTAATATTACATGTTTGCACATGCTTGGTATGTAGCTCTTAGTCTGTTGATGAAAATTGATAGGAGACTTTTATAGCATATGTGTAGATGCTGGTTTTTTACTTTATTTACCATGTCATAGAACTTACAAAGGCATATGGAATTTATGCTGTACCCTTTACATTGAAATGAAAACGTTACATCTGCTCAGCAATATAAAAAAGGAGATCCTACTATGACATTGCAGAGGTCACATAGAAAATCTTACGATGGCGACCCCAAAGACTTGATCTCCGTTACGTTCACATCCCGTCACAAGAGGCTGAGTATTCTGGCATTCCATGGGAAAGAGGTTTCTTTTGTCTTTCTTTTTCTTTTTTTCTTGAGATGCCATGTAAGATTTTTCACACGCATCCTGGATAGAGCCCTAAGCAAACACCGTTGAATGCTAGCGTGGTCAGGCTTCTGACATCTGGGGTTTAAAAATAACTTTCTTCAGAGTTCCATTTAACACACCAAAAGTCGTTAATTCCTCAGTGCCTCATACATAAGTCCCTGAATGTTTGGCTACCACCCCAAATGCGAGCCCTTCGCATCATCTTCTCCTCTGGTTTAAGTTCCATATTGTTCTACGTTCCCTCTTCCCCCCATTCATCTTCCAACCGTTGGGCTCTGATCTCTGGAATCTTTTCCATCGTAAGCAAACCACACTCTATCCTAAGCCTCTTTCCAGAGTCGTCTTCCACCTACTCAAAGAGACGCTGCTCATTTTTATTACATCCCTGACAGTTGCCGGCAGCATTATTTTCCTGGTAGTCTCTATCCCTGTAGAAAAACTTCTTAACACCAAAGTAATGAAAGAAAAAAAAAAAATGGTGTCAGATAGGTACTGGATTTATCACAGTGATCACTTTGAAAGTCATATCGGTGTGTAATGACTGTGTTCTACACCTGAAACTAACATAATATTGTCAGTTCTAATTGAAAAATATATATAAAAATTAAAAAAAAATAGAAATAAAAACTCTTCCTCACCCCCACCAGGAGATAAATGTTATATTTTTGAGTATATCCTTTAAAACATATGTAGTGATTACACTATAGATGTATTTCCCCACACAACAATATACTGTACGTTTCTGTAAAAAATTTTTTACTATGGATTATTTTAAGTATTTAGAGAAAAAAAGTAAGAAACTCTTGCATATCCACCGCTCGGTTTTCTGAATGTTCACAGAGAGTATCCTGGATATCTTCCAGATTGGTTCCCTCCATTCTGCACCCGCAGAGTGCTCTGGAGGCTGGCCGGTAGGCACTGAGCCACAGCCATGCTCTCTGGCTCCCAGCTAGTTTGGCCCATGAGGGGACCCAGCAGGAGGAGATCGAAGGGGTGGAGGTGAGTGAGGTCCGGGCACTTTCTCCTTCCACCCCAGCGCCGTCACTGCTGGGTTGCTGCTTGTTGGCCGAATTGTTTCACTGAAAGCCCTGGTTCCTGGATGACAGCTGTCCCCACACAGCTCCTCCTCTCTGGGTTCTGGTCACCTCTTCATGCCTCGGGCTGAAAAGCTCTCTGCTGTGATTAGCCCTTGGATACTGCTCCATGCTTTGCCGGTTCCCTCAAATGCTGTCTACAGCTGTCACGGGTCCAATTATGCCCTCCCCACACCAAAGTCATATGTCAAAGTCCTAATCCCCAGTATCTCAAAATGTGAACTTATTTGGAAACAGGATCTTTACAGAAGGAATCAAGTTAAGGAGGTGGGGGGAGGGTGTTGCTAGGGTGGGCCCTAAACCAACATGGCTGGTGTCCTTCTAAAAGGGAGACACAGAGAGAGATGCACAGAGAGAAGCTGATGTGAAGGTATGGGAAGAAGAGGACGTCACCAAGTCAAGGAGAGAGGCCTGGCACTCATCTTTCCCTCACAGTCCTCAGAAGGAATCAACTGCTGACACCTTGACTTTTGACTTCTGGTCCCCAGAACCGTATGACAATAAAATTCTGTTGTTTAAGCCATTCAGTCTGTGGTATTTGAACAGCAATCCTAGCAGACCAACATAACAACTTTATAAATAGTTACTTCATTTAACAATATTTAATTATGCAGCTTGAGGGTGAAATCTATTTGTTGTTGGAAGCTGACTGATCTACATCTATCTATCTACGCCTTATTTATCTCAGTCCGATTTTTTTTCTGTTAAGAAATCGAATCCTGTGGATTAGCTTTCTTGTTAATACAATGTTTGTACAACGCTCTGAACATGTTTAGTCAGAGTGATCTGGAGTGGTCCTCTCATAGCCCTCGTCCAGGCAATTTCCATCCACATGGAGGTGAGACTTCTCTGGAGTTGTCTGTCCCTCCAGGATGCTGCGGTTCATTGGTCACTTTGACCAGAATCATCCCTGGAATCCCTCGGTAGCAGTGCTATCCCTGTGCTTAAGAATGTTTTAATCACCTCCCAAATTAGACCAGAAAGCAATTGTTGCTTTATTTAACCATTCTATGGAAATCTCTTTTACAGTAAGGAGGTAATATTTTTTTTATAGCATTTCATCTCATGCCTTTTTATTTCCAAATAACTATTTATTTTTTTCCCAGCGATTCATTAAATCCATTTTTTTCAAAAAAAAGAACACCACTAAAGAAGAGGAAACTTTTGGTGTTCTTGATTTTTAAAAAGGGAACAAAAATATAAAAGTCCTTTCACTGGAAATACCCTATTAAAAAATAATAAAAGCCTTCTCTGCCAAATTAAATTGTAGCAATGTCAAAGGTAGTGAAATCAAGTTTCATGCTCACTTGCCTATGTTGGATAATTAGCAAAGCAGATCTTTCAAACAGAATTAACCAAAGAAGAATGAATAGTTTAGGAAAAAAGAAATTTAACAGCCTTGGGGGAAATATAACTAGAAACTGAAAATCCAATCCATTCCCATTTTGAGCTACCGAATGTGATTTGACTATATGGAAGAGTGGCCTGGTAAATCCCTCCTACCAACGTCCACCTTAAAACACGGCACTGCAAGCAATGCTTGTCACTTAGGTTCGTATTTCACTGTGGCTTTCAAGATAATATGCTGTCCATTTTTTAATAACATTTAACATGTTCATCTCCCTTTGACTGAGCACTTACAGCAAAATTATTAGTGCTTATGGCTTACTGCAGACAGTATTTATGCTGCTTTCCAGAAGCCACTTTTATCTGTTGAGGGAAAAAAAAAAAATCCCACTGTAGGATTTTCAACCTTTTAGGCTAACGTCTGACTCTATTAGCTCCTAAAGAGAAGAACCATAAATAATCTTCCCATTTTACATTCTATGCTTTTAGCTAGAGCATTAATCACAGAGGCTTTTTTTTTTTTTTCTTGGCCTCATGAGAAAAACCAGTCTTCCAGTTTGAAAATTTGGTTTACAGAAAAGGGTTCTCAGGGTAGGCAGGGGTGGCAGTTGGATACAGAAAGAAGAGGGTCTTTGCTGGGTTTTATGAGTAAAAACTTTTGGAAGAAAATTTTTTTCTTTCTAGGGCCAGATGATATCTCAGTGATCTCTCCGGTAATAAATTTGGGGGAGGGGCCTCATCAACTCTTTCAGGTCAGAAGGGTGCCATTCGTTTCGTCATAGTAGCAATGCACCTGAGCCATCCGCGGACCTGAGCCATTGATTGGTTCCTGGGATCTTGGTGTTTAAACCCAGTGTGGGGGTAACGCTAAAACCAGATTAAGGTTGATTGATGGGGTGTCCCCCCCATGGGCTTTCTCTGAAATTCACATGAATATAATTTAATTACTATTATCATCACTTTCCTCGTCATTGAAGTGACAGGTGCTCTTTGATATATTTCATTCAGTAAATAGGCATCTTTTTCTTACAAGGTGATCATGGGAGAGCAGTTTTTAACACAGTTCTTAATTTCTCGTTCTCTCTCTCTCTTTTTTTTTTTTTTCAAAAGGCTCTACATCATCTTTAGGAATTAGCATGTCAGGACTTGATGGTGCCAGTTGTGGTTCAACCATTAATCCCCCACGTATTTGCTTCTTGAACTAGGTTTACACTAGGTCAGTAACTCATTTCAGAGACTTGGAAACTGCTTGTTTGATTTGATTTCACCTACTGACAAAATTTGCCTTTTAATTTTGTTAATGCTTCCATACAGTTTCTGATCTGACTTAGGTTAGAAAAGACTTTTAAGGAACAATTTCAATTGACTTAGATTAATAGCAGTAACAATTTACTAAATGGCAGTGTTATTCATTCTTAAATGTATATCTGGTCTTAAAGTCTCCAATTTTTATAATAGCTGTAAGTGAGAATAAAATGACCAAACTACCATATAATAGAATTTTTCTTATGCTTCTCAAAATTATTTGGAAAAAAAAAAAACCCAAAATACCAGATTTCTTTTTTACTTTTCGTGCATCTTTGAAGAAACTTGATCACATTGTTTTAACTTTAGTATCTCTTTTATCTCCATTCAACTGCTGTTTTCACCATAATTGCTACTCTCATAATTTAAATATTATTGTCTCCAAGAAACTCAATTTAATCGATAAGTAAGAAAAAACATTCTTTCCATTAAAGAATAGTTTATTTTTCTTTTCTGATAATGTAAACTGTACACTCCCAATTTTTCTCCTTGCCTTGGCCACTTAGGTCCTTAGAACAAAATGTTGCTCTCAGTTCTTAGGAACATATTATCTTCTTTCTTTTCCTTGATCCCGAGTTCCTTTCTTTATTAAAACTTTACTATAGATCTCTTTGTGATTCAAATTATTTTAAGAATATGGGTTATATATAAAACCTTTTCTATAAATAATTATGTATTTTTCCAGAATCAGTAGATCCACAAATATTGATTGCACAAATGTAGTGATAAAAAAAAACTCTATTTGGTGATCTGAGGAATAACTCGTTTCTCTGATGGTTTGGCAGAAAGTTCCCTGGCATCTGGACATAACAGGAAGAGGCTGGGAAATCCTGGAATGTTCATATTGCCAGATTAATGGAATAAGGACTCAAAATGACAATCAAGTTAAGGTATAGGAAATAAAGTTATAGTTCTTACTTGCTTGAGACCGTACATTAAGGTTTGTGCCTGCTACCTATCGAATCCAATAACAGTAGTGCTAGAAGATAGTCCCATGCCCTCATTTTGTACTGATCCCCAGTGTTGGAGTTTAAGATACGCTACCCTAAAACGCTGAATATTTTAAGCTGAAGGAATTTGAGACATGGCTAACACAGAATTTTCTGACCTCCCCTGTCTCCCTGAAGCAGGTCATGAGACCCTCACGTGAGAAGTATCCTCCATATATCCAGAGGAAAGGCGCATCCTTACCTCCAAAGACAGAGGGACCGTGAGAGGTTCCCCCCCCTCGTTTGCTACCCTTAGCTCACATCCTATTATGTTTTTCCACAACTTTCCATTCTTCAGATCTAGTACAAAGATACTCAAGCTTAACGATTTCTTAAGATCTTCATCTCCTTACGAAGCTTCCTGTGTCATGCGAAACTTATATTAAATACATTTTTATGCTTTGCTCTTGTTAATCTGTCTTTTGTTGGTCCAATTTACAGGGCCCCAGCTTATTATGAAGAGAGGAAGATATTTTTCTTCCCCTACACTGTCTCTGCAAACATCTTAAACATTCTATATTTTAAACTGACTTTTAAATCATTTTACTAAAAACCAGTTCTTGGACATAAATGATCACCTTTGTTTTATTCTGCTGACTTGTCTCTACCAGTGGTTAATTTCCTGGATGGTTTCTGATTTTTTACTGTAAAGTCATCTTCATCGGGGGTTGTTTTGTTTTCGATGAAGTCTCCTGTATGCTGAGTTGTTTCTACTGGAATAAGCATATGTTTGAATTAATCAGAGATTTGGTTCCAACTTCAGGTTTTCCACTTCTAGTCCTGTACATTTGGACTGTATGACCTTCTCAAACCTCAAATATTTTATCTTAGATGTTTCACCTGCAAAATGGGGATTGTGCAGAATTGTTTCTGTGAGAATTAAATAAGGTACCTGGTGCCAAACAGACGCAACAAATGGTACTTATTATTATTTGGATAAATACTTCATAAGTGGTGAGTGTTGATCCTGAGCAAGTTAAAAATGTCCTCAAAGAGGTCATCCTTGACCCACGAGCTAAATTAGGTTTCCCTCTTACATTCTCTCATAAAGCTCTGTATTTTCCCTTTATAGCATCTGCTGCTATTGGTAACCGTGCATCTAATGGAGTAGTTGCACTCAGTGCTGAGTGAGGAGGCTGCGTGAGGACTGGGAAGGGCTCCATGTCTCTAACCAGGGCAGTTCCCACTTGGATCTGCCGGTTGTTCTTTTTGAGGGAGCAAGGGACTCAGTGCTATTGGATTTTCCAATTTTTCATATAACCCAGAACTCTGACTTTTTCTGGGAAATGTCCTGGTTTTAAAAATGTACAGAAATAAATTCAATTTAAAAACACATTGTGTGGCCAAACGAAATTCATCTGTGGGTCATAACGGATCTGAATGCTGCCAGTTTAGAATCTCTGGTTATATATCTGTCACCATGATTAAACTATGCTATGTTCACTATTGTGTTGGCAATGCTTGGTACAATGGGGGCACATATTAGGCACCAAATATTTATTGAAAGAGAATGAAGGAAGGGAGGAGGGAAGGAAAAGAGAAGGAAAGAAAGAATAAAGGACTGTAACTGGTTTCCTTTTTTCTCTGTAAAGAATTACATTGGAAAAATTGCCAGTATTAAGAATTAGAAAGTCTGAGCAAGTTGATGGATTTCATATTTAAGAGTTCTAAGTGAGTTAATATAAACTAGGAAAGAAAATGCATTCACTGCTTCTCTGTATGATTTTTAGGGAAAAATAGAATTAGGAATTTTGTTGCTTTTATAACCAAATGTTAAAAAATAAAAATGTTTTGACTACCCCAGAAGCGAAATTTGCAATGTGTAAGTATTGTATTGAGCTGACTTTGGTTGCATACTGTCAAACCATTTCTTGTTTGCTGGGAAGTAGAATTTAATCTCTGACCTCAAGTTTTATTGTGTAATGAGCTCACTAAATACATTTGAACTGTGCATTTCCATGGTAGTGTGATTTGTGTACTGACTTGAACTCTGGAAATCATTGCAGCTGTCATTTAGTGAAAAATAGGAAAAAAGAGGCTTTGGGGAGCTTAGTTTCTAGAGCCAATGGGAAGGGGAAAACCTCAAACGCCGTATTATTTAGAGACCGTCTAAATCGAAGTGACTATCTTTGACAAATTTGTAAATTTAAGGATTCCTAGAGATTTGTTTTTGGGCACACAAAATATGCATCAGTAACTACAGAGGTCTGCTAGTCAGATTACTGAATTGTAAAGTTAAAGATCAACAAATGTTCCTAATAGATACTTATTATGCATACTGCACTACTTCAGGCGCTATGGCCCCCAAAATAAGTATTAACAGTGGTGGTGAAGAGGACCATTCCTGTACGCAAGGAGTTTATAGCCTGGTTGGGAGACAAGACCGATAATTAGGGAAGGATAAAAGACTATGATTAAGGGCTAAGCCATGTGTTAGACTATAAGTGTAATGAGAAATCAGAGGGTAAAATTATAGCAGGCTTCATAGATTCTGTTAGACTTCAGCTAGAGCTTCAAGAAAGTATCCTTATGCTTTAAAGAAGGAAAGAACATACATCACTGTTGTGGTCCTCTCTGCTTGTGAAAGTCTGTTAATTCTTATCTTGGGCTTTACAAAAAAAAGTTTCCTTGTCACTAACCATTTACATATTTAAGATATTTTTCTGTAATTCCTGTATTTAATCAATCAACAAGTCCTATGATTTCTTCATTCAAATTGGGTTTATTACTCATAATTCCTTAGCTGAGGACTTTTCAACTTCATGCACAGATTTTGATTTGTCTAAGTGCATGCAGCGAGCAGCAAGGCTAAGAATAGAACCAGGGTCCTCTGCTTTATCTCTGATCCTGGATGGTATGGCCCACCCTTGACAATCTTAAAATATAAATATTCTCTACTATTGGTTACATAAACCATACACATCCTTATGATAGACTACCACACAGTACATCATAATTATTCTGCACAGCACATCATAATATGTGATTCATACTTACATTTATCATGGAAGTCATTATAGTGTAATGTTGAATGAAAAAAGCAATTAGAAAATGTGACCCTGTGCTCACTTTGGCAGCTCATATACTAAAATAAATAAATATGACTCCATCTTTATAAACATATATTTTATATATATGTTATATGTTGCATGGGAAAGATCTGGAAGTTTTACTCTAAAACATTAACTCCTTGTTCTGAGCAGAGTGATTTTAGATAATTTAGATTTTTTTTTTGTTTGTAATTTCTCATTTTTTGACATTGATCATTTATATTTGTGCCATTAGTAAATAACATTAAAATTCCTTCCTCAAAAACCATGATGTGCTCCTTATGCTTACACTTAACAATTAGAAAGTTTAAAAACCCTGGTGTTTCAATCACCTGGGTTATTAAAAATAAACATGCCAGTACTCAGGTCCTACCTCAAACCAATTAAATTAAAATCTCTGGAGGTAGGGCCCCAGCTTTGGGCTTTTTTGAAAAGCTCTCTAGGTGACTCTAATGTGCATCCAGCATTACCTGGGAACATATTAAAACTGCAAAATCTCAGATCCCACTCCAGATCTACTGAGACAGAAACTCTGGGTTTGGGGCTCGGCAAGGTGTTCTATTTATTTATTTTAAAATTAAGTTTATTGGGGTGACATTGGTTAATACGATTATATAATTTCAGGTGTGCATTATAATTTGACATCTGTATATTCTATTGTGTTTACCGCACAAAGTCCAGTTTCCTTTGGCTACAATATATTTGATCCCCTTTACCCACTTCACCCTCCGCAACCCCCCTATGTTTGACCCCCTTTAACAGTCCACCTCCCCGCTCCTCCCCTCCCCTCTTCCCTCTGGTGACCACTAGTCTATAGTCCATGTCCATGAGTCTCTGTTCATCCTGTTCATTTGTTGCGCTTTTAGATTTATATCTCACATATAAATGATATCCTGCGATTTGCAACTTTTTCTGTCTGGCTTATCTCACTTAGCATGATTATCTCGAGGTCCATCCGTGTTGTCGCAAAGGGCAGTATTTCCGGCAAGGTGTTTTAACAACTCTTCCACCAAAGCCAGAGAACCAGTGCCACAGAGTACAGGCTCACTTGACACTCGTGTTTCTTCGTCCAGCCTCAAGCTCCCCCAACTTACCCTTTTCCATTTCCGACACTCACCTTGTGCTCCAACCGGGTGAGGGCACGGTACGCCTCCTGATGCTGTGTGGCCAGGTCCACCTCTTCTTCCACGTTCCTGACGCTTCCTGGCACACCTCATTGCTCTCCCTTTGAGCCACCCAAAGTTCAGTCGCCCTTCGAGGCCCAGCTCACGTCTCATCACCTCTGTGAAGCCTTTCTGCGTCTCCCCCTGCTACGTCTCCCTCTCCTCCAACATTCATTTATTTTTTCAGGAAGTATTTATTTCATGCCTGTTATTTGTGAAGCGTTGAGTGAAATTCAAAAGAATCATGTCAGGGTTTCTACAGAGTTTTCATTTGTTTACATGCAGGATTACAGGAGGAAAAGTGGATGTCGGTTGATAGGATCTGAAGCTGGGGATGGGAGAAGGATGGTTAGAAGGCTGTCAGGCAGATGGTCGGTAAGCAGAAGGTGGATCATGTGCTCCAGGAGGAGGCCATGAGAACAAAGGAACGAACGAGCTCCCCCACGTATTATATCTTTTAAAGGAATACATTTTCCTATTTACAAAAGAAATGGGTGTATTGTAGAAAATTTGGAAAACGCAGAAAAATAAAACTCACGTTCCTAGTACCTTAAGGTAAACATTGTCGTGAGTTCTTTGTTGTGTATCCTTTGTCTTTAAAAAAGGACAAAATGGACACAGCCATGGATAAAATGTATTTTACAATAAGATCATATTCAACATATTATCTTGTAACCCGAATTGCTTTTGGTACCTGAATTTTAAAGTAAATACAAGATTATATATTTTTATGCCATTAATTTTTAACAGTCATAGTAATTTTTAACAGAGTACTTTATAATTTAACCAATTCTATTATTAATCCAAATCTATTCTTGGATTTTCCCCTCATTTGTTCATTTTTCTGTTTGGGTTTCATTTGTTTTCTTAAAATTCTCCTTTCAAATGCTTGGGCAAATGTTTATTTTTCATTCAATTATTTTTAAACATATCTTTCAGGACTTGCATTGTTTTTCAGAAATCCAACTCTTTCTTTTCTATTGCCTTTTATATCTTTTGCTCCTCTTTCTTTTAAAAAATATTTTCTTATTTTATTTCATTTTTTAAAATTTATTTATTTATTTAAATTAGTTTCAAGTATATCGTACATTGCTTAGACATCCATATAGTTCATAAAACGATGCTCCCAATTGCCCCTCCCTCCGCTGGCCCTACACCTAGCCAATAAGTAATGCTAACTGCATTCCCTCTGCCGTGCTCCCCATCCCTGTGACTATCCATCAGCTACTAATTTGTACTTCTTTAACCTTTCACCCCATTCTCCCAGCCCCCCCAGCCCCCCCTCTGTCCGTCACCAAATTGTCCACTATATTTGAGTCTGTTTTTGATTAGTTTGTGGTCTTCCATCTGAGAAATTTCCTCTTTGTTAGTTTTCAACATTTCTAAGTTCTTAGTTTCCGGTAATATATTTATAACTTCTAAAAACTTTCTTTTTCCTGATATTTTTCTTTTAGAATATTTTTTCTTTTTAGAATATTTTTTCTTGTTTTGTGGTGCAATATCTTTTTTAAATTTTTTTTTTTTTTTTTTTACTGTCTTCTCGGAACATACTTTGTTTTTTTCTAAGTTTGCTATTTTCTGTTTGTTGCTTTAGTGTCTGTGACGTTCAAGGGACTGGTGCACAAGACCACCCTTATTCTGATACAAATTGCAAGTTTGAGGGTTTCTGAGACTAACCTTAGGTTTGCTAATTTGCTCAAAAAACTCACAGAACTCACTGAAAGCTGTGGTTTGGGAAGGAGGAAGATGAGAGGGTGCGGGATTACTGACTCCTGGATGGCTCCGGGGTCACCCGTGGGGTGAAGCAGCAGCTCCTAGAGGTAAAGTGAACAATGGAATTTAGACACACGGGCTCCAACTCTAAGGAGCTGGCTCACTGGGTGCACACAGAAATGCAAAACGACAACAAACAAGCTCAATATGCAACCCTTGGTCATTGTTATCCGTAACAGCTAAAATGAAAGTAAAGTCGGATTTTGGGACAGACCCTGCAACTGGGCCAAACTTGGGTTCTGGTTTATAATCTGAATCTGATGTGCACTCGGGCCAAATTCGGATTCCGAGCTACAGCTGCGAGCTTCTGAGAAAAGTGATGTTGAAAATGAGATCCTGAAGAAGGTTAGAGGGATTCATAATAGAACGGGGAACAAGAAAAGAGAGAGTTAAAGGACTCATTCCAGCAGAGTAGAACTCTTTAAATAGTAATTAAGAAATGGGATGAGTAAATGGAACATGATAGGGTCAAAACAAAGCTCCTAAACAGAGCTCTTGGCACCTGGGGGACCCATAAGAAGCCCTGCTGTTCCCTCAACCCTGAAGGGTTCTAACCAAATCTGCTCTAGTTTTTGTCCTTGGTTAAGAAATTAAAAAAGTCAAAAGACAAAGATGCCAAACAGAAATCTAATCTTTAATCACCCAGGCAAGAGTTCTGCAATCTAATGAGAGAAGGATTGACAGAAGAGCCTGAGTTCCTTGGCCCAACCCCTGTCTGGAGACTCAAGGCCGTCCAGGCACAGGAGTGGGGCTCTTGGTCACAGGGGAGAGGAAACTTTTCTGGGAATCCCTTGACATGAAAGCCCAACCCGGTGTGATTCAAAATCTGGTAACGTCCTAAGGGGCTACACTTTGATTGGGAGGATATGGGAATGCAGTGGTTGACAGGATCAAGGTGAAAATTTGGATGAAAATTGGAATGATTAAACAGAATTCAGGTGAAGTGTTTCTGTCTCCTTTACCTAAGTGTTTTATTGGAATGGATATTGTGTCTGCCTGAAAAACATCTCCTACTTAGTGGTGTTAAACATGCAAATCTGCCCTTTGGCCAATATTGATTTGACATGTTCAGTGAAAACCAATAAGATTGCTCAAGCCTACATAGGTTGTTCATTTGAAACAATATAGAATATCCGGTAGACAAAAGCATATTACTTGAATTCATGCTGTGTTAGAAACATGAGTATGGCACAAACAAATTGTCTATACGATAGCTGTGTGTGAAGTGCAGACTGAGGCTTGTGGTAAAAGCCAGTGAGCACCACTGAGCAGGGATGAGCAACTACTGGGATTCTGAGCCATACAATTCCCATTTGACAGATTACGAGCTGCTATCAGACATTACCTGGAACTGCCCCTAAGACTGAAGGACATTAAATAGTCTTGAAACCTGAAATACCCAAAATGTCTTGGGTGATGTTGAAGAAACTCCCTAATGGGGAGGGCGGTGCTCAGGAGTGTTTCATAATAAATGGAAAGAGTTTGTGCAAGGACATGTTACCATGGGAATCCTAGCTTCCCATCGCTTTGCTGTGAGAAAGCCTTGGCCCGAAACCAAGGAGTGGACTATACAGTAAAGAATTTAATCTTGTCCCCAGTTTTGGTCTTTGCCTTAAGTAATCCCTACCGGCTTGGATTGTCATGTCTGATAGCATGTTTTTGTCTGCCTGGGGGCTTTGAGCCACACCAAAAGCGTGATTTAGGGTGGGCAGTTTGGGTCATCAGGAGTCATCTTGACCTGATGGGCTGGAGGCTGAGATCAGCCATGTGAATAGTCAGCTACATTCACAAGACGGAGCTCCAATAAAAACTCTGGGTACCAGAGTCAGCTTCCTGGTTGGCAACACGTCGTAACTGTGAAGAGCTAATGGTGTCTGTGATGTCACAGAGAGAGGACAGCTGGACCCTCTGAAGCATTTCCTTGGCTGGTTTTAATCTGTATCTCTTAGCTGTAGTAAACCATAACTGTGAGTATAACAGCTTTCAATAACTTCTGAGTCCTTCTAACAAATGACAAACTTACAGGTGGTCTTCAGGACACCAAATTTACAATTGGTGTCAGAAGTGAGGGGAGTCTTGAGGACCGTTCCCCTTAACTTTGCAGTGTCTATCTCTCATATTAGAGGCTGTCCTTGGATATTTGTCAATACTTGGGTGTCAGCTCCCATTTAAGCACGATTGGCCCAAAATCTGTGCGTGGTGCCTTTTGACTGCATTTCACAGTAGGCTGGCTGTTTAGTGGGGAACCTCCAATAGGTCTTCGCTCCTGGGGCGGTCAAATTCTGTAGAAAATGCTCTGTCAAATCCCTGCTTAAGGGAGCTTGTTGACATTCTGCAAGTCGAGGAGAGAAAAGAAGGGTGTCGGATCTCAGCATCCAGCCTGCAATAGGGTAATTAACCCCTGTGTGTTCTCTTGTTTTCAATCGTTCTTGGGGCCCCAGTCCCAAGCCCCTCTCCATTAGTCCTCCAGAAATGGACTCTTTTGTGGAGATGAAGCAATCGCTGGGAAGGGAAATGAGGACTGCTTCTCAAACAGACTTCCAACGGTCCCTCTTCTTTTATTCTTTCCCTGTCCTGCCCCTGTACCCATTTCAGCTCCATTTCCAGCAGGGTCTGCTGTCACCAGTTCCTGAGACTTTGGGGGCTTCTCTGCTTTAAATCTAGTTGCTCCTTGGCTTTCTTCTCTGTCAGTTCAGGGTTTAGTTTTTTTCAGGGTGCTAAATCATTTGTCACTTAACTATCTGCTTTCTAGCGTTTACAACTTTGGTGCCTTGTTCACGCTCCTATTCTCTCCGTCCTCATGAGTTTGTTTATTTATTTAAACCCTTTGGGTAGATTGGGTTGCTTCTGTTGGGTTCAGTAAGATCTGAGTTTAGGATTTCGCCTAAGATTTTTTTTTTTGCACTGGGATGATGTAAAACGTTGAAGCAAACATTCTCAAAACTGGAGGGATGTGGGCGGTCATGCATGGGGTCTGCTCTCTCCTTTCCCACGCAGTAAAGTTGAGGCCTTGGAGGGGACGAGACTAGCTTAATATCAGGTGGCTAGCAAGGGGCAGGGCTGGCAGTGGAGCTGGAGCTGGTGATTCGTAGGCTACCCGTTCTTGCTACTGTTCACTGGCTTCCTGGAGACAAGAAGGGACCCCATCACTGAATTCAGACAAAGGTTTTAAAACTGGGGTTCATAGAAATATTTTTGAGTTTTATATACGTTTGGCTAAAACTTCATTTTAAAGTTGATTTAAAGCACTAAAGTTTATATTTTGCTAATGTATAATAATATAACATTACTGTTATCAGATTAAAAATCTCTTTACTATTATTTTAGTGTGCTTTTAGGAGCGAGTAGAAGTAAAGGAAAAGATTTCATCTTCCGTTGTTACCCAGAAGTCAGGACTTTGTTTTCTGTCTTTCCTGCCCTCACTGGGATCTAGGGTGGTAATGAGGACAGAAAGGATAAGTAATAATGTCGTTGATCAATGTCTCAGGTAGTAAAACAAAGGTGACATATTAAATTATTCCTTATTTTTAATTAAGTAGGTGACAGGGTTTTAAATTTTATCCTTGATAACCTGGGTTTATGCTGCTTGATCACTACTAACAAAGAGAAAACGGGGAGAAAGGTGTGTGTGTGTGTGTGTGTGTGTGTGTGTGTGTGTGTAAGACATGACAGACGGTGGCCATTGAAGAATGAAAAGCTATAAGCAGCAAACAACGAGGAGAGAACGGAAGTGAGAAAATGCTCTTCCTGTGGGTTTTTTCCTCTCTCTTCCGCCTCTCTCCTTTTTCTTCTATTTTTTTTCTGTACTTGAGGAGCATAATCCAATTAAGAATTTGTTCTCAAATGCTTAATCATAAAAATAAAAAAAAAATCACTTCCTTTTAAATTTTACAATAGGTCTCTAAGGAGAATTAAAGCTTTGTCGTTATTCTATAGTATTGGTTAAAAAGACTTAAGAGATAGTGTTCTGTCTCGTAAGTACATTGTTATGTCTTAAGTAACACAATTACATAGAATGTGTGGACCTTGTTTGAATCCTGGTTTGAGCAAACCAACTATAAAATGTCATTTTTGAGCCAAATCAGGATATTTGATTTTGGACTGGGTATTAGATGACATTAATTTTGTTAGTAGAGCTAATAATATTGTGATTATATACAGAAATGTCCTCATTTTTTATAGGCACATAGGGACATGATGTATGAGATTTGCCTGAAACACTGACGTGTTACTGCAGCAAAAATAAAGGAAAAATGCAGAAAGAAGTACATGAAACAAGTATGGCAAAACGTCCACACTGGAAGTGGGGGAGGAGGCCATCATATGACTCTGTTTGCAATCTTTCATAATAAAAACCTTTAAAACGGCATTTAGAGTTCTGCAAGTTAACAATGGCTGCTATTACTGAAGATTTGACCGTGCGTGCAGTAAACGAAAACTCAAAAGCATAAAAAAGGGGGAATGGAAATTTTTAGGCAAAACAGCAAATGAAGTCATGGATGCTGACTCCATTTGAAAAAGGGAGGTCTGCAACACATTGGAAATTTGTAGAAACAAAAAGAGAATAATGATACTTATGTTAAAAATAATAGCTAGCACTCAATAAGGCTTAACAAGCTCGCTGTTATATATCAGATCCTACATTGGTCTCACTTATATGATTCCAACAAGATTGTGAGCTAGCTAATGTACATGTCATTTTTTACACATGTGGAAACTGACGTATAGGACTCTTAAGTACCTCGCCCCAAGTTCCATGCCCGGGAAGTGGCAAGGTAGGGTCCTTGTCCTGCCTAGAGACTATAAATGATTTTCGAATGCACAGAATAGTGGCTTTTTTGGCCAAAAAGCTTTTTGTTCAACATTTTATAGATATAATTTATGGTATATTTAAAAAGTGAGACTACATCTGAAGTTCAGCATGTAGTTCCTGGAAATTTGTAAGAGAACTGTGTTCAAATTCATCTTTGACAGTGGTGATTTGAGTTCTCTGAGGTATAAAATATGTCCTTTTGCACCTAGTAGTGAGGGCCAGGTAAACACAGTGTCGCCATGCTGCCCAGAGGGGCCTCCTGGGAGAAGTTGCCTAGAACTGGAGCATTTGACACTAGCTGGCTTCCCTAACAGGGCCTCCGCTGCAAACATTTTAAACACACGCACACACACACACACACACACACACACACACGCACACACCCCGCATGGCAACAGAACGGTTGCAGAAATTTAGCTGCTACAGAGTAAGAAACAGTGCATGAGACTATTGGAAAGTGAAACTATTTGGGAAAATAGAAGCAACTCATAAATGAGCTTTTCTGTTCGTCATTCTGAAGTGTTCTGTGCACGGCACCTGTGCGGGCGCATACTTAACAAAGCTCTTTTCACATAAAAAAACTTAGCATACGCCCTTTTGTAAAAAAAAAAAAAAAAAGTAGAAATATTAGCAGTTTTTAAAAAAACCTGAATTGTAGGTGTAGATGCCTTAAAAATGACTCAGGTGTGTGCTCCATCTGTGGTTTGATCCTGTGACTTTTGCATGAGTGGGAGGAAGAAGCACCAATCTTGTTGATATAAAATAGAAGATGTCCTCACGCGTGGTTAAGGTCATGGGCTTCACTAGCCGGCATTTGAATTGCGAATCTCACAGTTATAGAAAGAGAAGGACGAAGATAAAAACAAGGAAGGAGGAAGATGGAGGAAGATTATAGGTTATGCCTACGCGATTTATGTATAGGAAGGCGATGGAGTTTGACTCAGGACAGGGTGTGCGCAGGGTAGAGCTGCAGGTAGTAATTGAAATTTATATAGATTTTGGCTAAACTGTGACCACTACCCACATTATCCCCATAATCTCCCAAGGCAGACAGCCATTACATGTGATCTGATCCCTCTTGCAATAGGGGCTGTTCATTAGAGATAATTACTGGAATGCCTGATGTCAACAAAGGACAAAAAGAACTCCTCGACTCGCAAAAGGACAAACTAGGACTGGTTTACTGCAGGGCGTTTGGATGCACCGTGTGGCAACAGAAGTGGCTTTTCCCTTCCAGGTCAGGGATCACACGACTTAGAGTTGAGTGTTTTATGAGAATCCGTGTCAGCGGAGATGTTTATTCTGACACTGTAGGTTTCCTTTCTTCTTGAGGAGACATAGTTATGTCCTGTACCTCTACTAGTGTAATAATAATCAATGAAAATGATCATTTACCAAGCGATTGTTATGGGCCGACACAGGACTTGGGGAAGATGTGAATCCTCAAAGGAATGGCTGCCGCTCAGACCAAAACGACAGAGACCCGTTGTAGTATTGCCATCTCTATTCAATAGAAAAAGCATCTGAGGCTCAGAGGGGTTAGGGAACTTGCCCAAGGTCACACAGCTGGTATGCGAAGAACCCCTGGTCTGCCTGACTTATAAGCCCAGGCTCTTGACACCTCACAGCTTGTAGACTCTAGATATATCCAGGAAATACATTTCTGGGAACAGTGTCCTTTGAACACATTTGTGCAGGATATTACAATTTTAATACATTTAAATATAAACATAAACAAAAAGGCGCTCTGAGCCTTTGTTCTCATTGCTGCTATCAGGGTGTTTCTGGGCTCCCAGGCTCTGAACCCTTCTTCCCACAAATGAGGTGACTGACCCCTACCCTACCTCGACTGTGGGCAGACTCCTTTAATTCTGGCCTTAGCCAGTGAATTTAAGAAAACTTGGCCCACCAAAACGGGGTGGAGTCACATTCAGCCTCTGTGTCCCTGTTCTTCGTCTCGGTGGCCTGGTCTTGCTTCTCACCCAGTTCTGGCACTTGGATTTTTGCGCCTTACATCCAGGTTTCCACCTTGATCGCTTGCGTGGGTGCGAGGCCTTCGGGGACTAGGGCACTTTCGCTCCTGTCAATTCCTTCCTAGAGCCTGCGATCCCACGCTGAGCCCCCACGCGGGGTCCACCTGTGGTTCCCGCTATCCAGCTTATGCCTCTGCCTTTGGGCCTCTTAAGGTACCTGGTCCTAGATTCCTGTCCCCGTGTTTGGCCTGTCCATGGGTCCCCGATTCTCCCATGCTGGACTTTTCTAATGCTGACTGCACCACTGCATTTTCTCTATCGACATGTGCTCTGGCTATGAAGTTCTGCGCACTGAGGCGACTTCCTCTAGGCCCCGAAGCCATTTTGTCCCTTAGATATGGTCCTATCCAAATGAGCAAATCTAATCTTGAGTCCTGCAGTCCACCTTCTACCCTCCCTGGAAGCAGTTAATCAGGCTCCTCAAGTCGTAAAGTTTTCTCCACCTAGAATATTCTTTCTCTCTCTGCTATTTCTGCATGTGCAAATCTAACTGACCAGCTAAGGTCCAGCTCAAATATCACATCTCCCTGAAGTCTTAACTGATCCTACGGCTGGCGATAATTTTTTTTGTCATCCCATAGCATTTTATTTTTATCTCTTCTATGGTACCTATGACAAGCTCATGTATGTTTATCTGGATTTAATTCAATCGTAAGCTTCTTGAGGTTAGGGAGTACTCCATAAACGTCTGTAAATGAGCTGACACTTTGGCTGGCTATGGAAGGAGTCTAATACGTGTTTGTCAAATAAATATATAACTTGTACAACTACTTCTCTCTTTCTAGTTTAAAGCAGTGGAAGAAACACCAGTCATAAGGCTCCGATTCTAGACTTGGGTTGGCTACCTACTCGGTCCACCAACTTGAACAAACCGCTGTCAATTATCTTTATCTCAGTTTGTCCATTGAAGAGGTAGTAATAAAAATAGTTCTAATGGTATGTGTGTACAAGAATATAGATATCCTATCTCATGCTTTGCAACAGGATAAGATTTGCACAGTTGCCCTTACTAAGGGTGAGGATAAAATGAAGCCCAGACCCGGGGTGGTGTGAGCTGGACATGGAGGTGTCATGGACCGGATGCTTGTGTCCAGTCTGCGGTGTGAAAGGACAGTTGGGTTGGGCGCCCAGACACCATTCCATGTAGGGAGAGCATTGTGATCTGGATTCCCTGGGTTAATCAAATCAAAGTCATATCCGTAGGAAAGGCAGAGTGCGTGGGCACCGTGGATCTTCATCAATTCACGTGGATAGGGTCCTATTGCAGAGAGGGCCTCTTTTAAAAACCCCCAAACTGCCTTTTGGGCCTTCTTCCACTGGCCTTTGGTGAGACTGTGATATTGTGATTTATAATGAGAAGTGTATATTGGGTCTTTGTCCAGGCTCCTGCCAGAGCTCCTAAAATCCTTGGAATTTCCTAAGTGATAAGAGTGACCAATGTATTTTTGTTATGCTAATGAGGTGACTTTCTGAAAGCACCTAAGGATAGGGGGGTTGGTTGCTAAGGGAACCAACCATGTGACCAGAGAGTTGGAACTTTCACTCCCACCCCCCTGACCTCCAGGGAGGGGAGAGGGGCTGGAGGTTTCATCAATTGCCAATGGCCAATGAGGTAATCAGTCAGGCCTATGTAATGAAGCCTCTATAAAAACCCAAAGGAAGAGATTTGAAGAGCTTCTGGGTTGTTGAACACGTGGAGATTTGGCAAGAGTGGAAGCTCCGCCTCCTTTCCCCTTACCTTGCTCTACGCATCTCTTCTATTTGGTTATTCCTGATTGTATTCTTTTATAATCAACCAAGTAACATGTTTCTGTGAGTTCTGTGAGCCGCTCTAGCAAATTAATTGAACTCCACCGGGGCGGAGGTCATGGGAACTCTCATCTAGAGCCAGTTGGTCAGAAGCACAGGTGACGACAACCTTGGCTTGCAATTGGTGTCTGAAGTAAGGGCTGGGGAGGTGGGCAGTCTTGTAGGACTGAACCTGAGCCTGTGGAATATGACTCTTTCTCTGGGTTGATAGTGTCAGAATTGAGTCGAATTGTAGGACACCCACCTGGTGTTTGAGAATTCCTTGTGGGTGTGGGAACTTTTTTTTGGAAAAGGAACCTGAGGATGGGAGTAGGGGTCTGGCTGCCCACTCCTGCCCATCAGCCCTGGGTGTAGAACACAATCGAGGTCCTCTCAGTGTTCCATCGACAGGGCTGATAGCTCAACGTGTCAAAATGTGTGCATCTAACCAGCTAAGTGTCCCTGGTCGAGTTACCTGCCTTTCTTGAAAATTTATATTCTCATCTTTAAAAGGGCAATAAACACATCTGTCCCTTTAAGATTGTTTTAGTGATCAAATAAGAAAATATTTGTGAATAAAATGCATTTTTCAGAAATGTATGGCACGATTGGAAAAAAAAGCAGGCTTCAGTTCTTTTGAAATGGATGCCAACTTGGCAGAAAATAGGAAAGTAACACTTTGTGTGTTTGACATCATTGGGGGATTCATAAAACTGAGTTTTCTGGGTTGGCTAACTCCTTGAAATGTCAGTGTAAGAAAATTATACTATACGCCATTGACCATATACTAACTAAAAATGTCCCAATTGATTATGAGGTCACTTTATCCCTTCCTCCCACCTTTTGGAGCCAATTGCCAATTAAGTTATATGGAAATTTGCAATTTTGCATCATTGAGAGGTTGTTATATGTGTGGTCTTCTATGTTCTTTCCTTGAATATGCTGAAAATCATTAAAAATTTCTGGAGTCGTGGTTACCATAAATATGGTTGAATAGGCTACAGAATGTTCTATCCATACAGTGCCTGTCCCCAGACTGTAAAGCTTTGTTGAATTGAATTTGCTTTTTATTGTTTTCTGACTCTTCTTTTCTGACAGACTTTCTATGATTATTTTATTTTTTCCAGAGAACTGAGAACCAGTAGTTTTTTCACTCGCCTTCTATTTGCTTCATTGAACCTTCTATAGGTTAAAAAGCCAGTCAATCGAGCTTATCAGACTATATGTGCTTCCCAGGCCATGAGCCAAGAAGAAAAGAGGATTATCAAAAAAGGTTATAAAACAAAACAAACAGAGAAAGTAGAAACAAGCTAATAAGATAATATTTTGATGTCTTAATTCTCACCTGCATAATTGTGTGAACCCCAACTTCATTCAAATCCCACCTTTTGAGCTTATAAAAGCAAAGAGTTTTTCAGTTACCATTCAAACTTTATTCGTTAGGTCATGGGCTCTTGCCTTGTGTGTGACTAACTAATGTGGTGCCCCATCCATTCTGAAGGTACTGGGGTGTCTGATATACGGCTGAAGCTACCCTAAGAATATATACCCCACGTACCTGTCAGGCTGACCCTGACCTCAGTGTGGGAGATTAGGACTGTCATGCCCTCAGTGAGCCACGCCTCTTAATGTCCACAAGCCCTTTGCAATGTGACTCTGCTATCGCCTTCATCAGGAGTAGAGTCTCTACCCCATCTCTCTTACCCATGCTGCCCTGTGACTTCCTTTGACTAACAGAATTTGGTGGAAGTGGCACTGTGATCTCTAAGCCTAGGTTACGGGGTCTTGCAGCCTTGCTTTTGCTCTCTTACAACACTGCTCCCTTGCGAACGAGCATGGGCTGGCCTCTTTGAGGACCACATGGAGACAGAGGCACAGTTGTCCCAGCCGATGCCCCACACATGTGAATTAGAACATCCCAGACCAGCCAGTGCCAGCCAGCTAAGCCATCAACTGACTGCAGTGGCAAGTGTTGCCCTAGCCAAGACCAGCAGATAAACTGCCCAGCTCATCCCAACCCAAATCGCAGAATTATGAACCAGTAAATGGTTTGTTGGTTGAAGTCACTAAGTTTTGGGATCCTTTGTTATGAAGCAAAGGGTAAAGATGGAGGTAGGAAAATGCTTCTTTCCTGTTGGCCTCCATGACACTTGTGTTACATTTCAAAAGGCTGCCTGGACTTATCCTTGGTTCACAAGAATACGTGATAAAGAATTTTTTACTTGTTTTTCTACATTATGGCTGCTGACAGATCTCAAATGGCCCCTAGGAACATGGAAGACCAGAGCGGCCAACCCAAAATACCCTTCCAGACACTGGTAAATTAGTCAAATAGACCCAGTTTCCTCTGCAAGCTGGGACCCTGTTCCTTTAATCTAATGCAAGAAAAAATTGACTCAGGGTAAGGCCTGAGTGGTTCTTTCTTTAAGCAAGATATTTGAATCTTCTATTTTTTGAACTGTTCAGAGGCCATTTTGGATTGTCAGGATATTCAGCTATATTCGATTAGCTAAGGTTGCTCGATAAGTGACAACCTCCAGAAAAACTGTTTTCTGTATAAGAAGGGTCTATTTTAAAATGAGAATTTCTTGTGTTCTTGCCACCCCATTGATGTAGAGTTTAGTTAAATGAGATTTTGTCACCAGCATAACTGTTTAGAAAATGGTTTCCTCAGGTAAACTGCATGCCCTTGTTTCAGAGTGGGAATAAAGGCAGAAACTTTCAAATAAAAATTATATGAATTTTAATCTCTTATTTACTGTCATACCTGTAGATTTGACACCAACATAGTAGTCAGGGAATCACAGAATTGCAGCTAAAAATATAGCAAAAAATGTTTTTTTATTATTGAGAGGGTAATAAAGATTATAAAGAACATTTTGAAACTACAAATAATAAACAATTTAAAAAAGAAAATCAAATTCATTTAAGCTCACTTTCAGAGACAGCTGTGTCTTTTAATATGTCCTAGACTTTTGAGTACAGACACTCACTTATGAGGAGTGTCCACAAAGATGGAATACAAGCTTTTTTGCTCCCTCCAACTTGTATTTTATTCCAATTATTAGGCTAAAAGGTCGCCAAAGCAGGAACTGTCTATTTCATTTTAGACAATTATGTAACTTTTATGGTGGTTGTCTCGTCATGCTTTGGGGACTAGGGTGAAATATGATCCATAAGACCAGTGAATGTAACTGTCTGGGCTCCATCATCTTGCGATGATGCTCGCATACCAAGAAAACACTTGTCAAGTCATTTAAGCTGGAGTAGGGGTGGGGGTAGAGCAGGGGGACGTAAAAAGACAGACCTGTTGTTAGCCATCAAGTCAACCAAATAGGCTGTCAGTTGACTATATTTTCCCTCTTCCAACTCTAGACAAGGTGGATATTGGTTAGCATTCTCGAAAAGGTGAATATTACTCCCAAAGATTACATTCACTCAGCCTGGCTCAAGGATGCTTCGAGGCATTCACAATTTATTGGAATCCAAAATGAAATGAAGATAGCGAGCAAGCTGCTTTAACAAACAGATGGCTTTCATTAAATGTAACCATTAATCTTGTTCTGATTATCTACTGGAATGTGTTAGATTGCAATGTTTCCTTAATCTATTGATGAAATATCACCACAAATGTCACTGAAGTAAAATAATTGTTGATGTGAAATGGAAACCATTGATACACCAGAAGCCTCTCCTCCGTGGAATTAGGCAAGTGAAGGATTTGAGAAGCAGGGGTTGTTGTAACATCAGATTGGACTGCCTCGTCGGATTCATTTTTAGGATGGTGGAGCAAGAGCATAAAGCCGTGTAAAAGAGCTGTTGAATTATAGGAGCCCTTCTAATTAAGCACTTCATAAGGAAAATCTAGCTTTACGAAAGCAATTTTAAAGGACTAATTCTTCATTTTACAAATGATTCACAATATAGTTAATGATGCTGTATTGTTAAAATTTGCTAAGAGGGTAGATCTTATGTCGTGTTTTGGTCACAAATATTACTACTACTGATAAGGGAGAAAACTTTTAGAGGTGATGGATAGGTTTATTACATCACATAGATTGTGCTGATGGTTTCATGGGTGGATACATATCTGCAAACCCATTGAGTTGTATACATTAAATATCTATAGCTTTTTGTATGGCAATCATACCTCAATAAAGTGGCTTAAAAATAATAAAATTTAAAAACACACAGATTCACAATAGAACTTTTTAAAAGATTAATCATCTAGTAAATTTAACATCATACTTAGGTTTTTAAATTCTGTCTGGAACGTACTGGGAACATATCTAAAGTACAAAGTAAAATAAACTAATAGGATACATGAAGTTTAAAGTGGAAGAAACAGGTGGGATTATGAAGTCGCTCAGTTTCATCTGTTGAGTTCAGAGAACCGTTAACATAATACTTAACAAAGGAGAAGATATATATCAGCTACGTTTCTTCTCCAGTTCCCATATTTCATATATATATATGCAAGTAGAAGGGGCTTAGTGAAACCCCTTTTACTAAATAACTAAGGAAACTCAACCGAGAGAAACTAAGAGATTGCCTAAATCAGTCGACCAGTGAAGGACAGGTTATCAGAATGATCAGAAACACAAGTTTTGGCTTCTCCCCAGTTACCTACACATCTTTGGGAAACATTTCATTTCTCTGGGCCTAGATTTTCTCCTTGATAAAGTAGAAGCTAAGACTGTTCACTGCCTCTGCTGGCTTGAGAATGAAAGAGATTCTTCATGCACCACACTTAGCAAGATGCCTTTTTCATAGAGAGCGCTCAGTAAGTGTTGACGATAATGGCTGTAATATTCTTAATAACAAAAACAAGAACTAGAACTAAACTTTCCTGATGCCTATGCAGGGTCTTTTCCTCTACACATGTAATCACAGATGATATGAAAATATTCATCATGGCCAGGGCACCAGCTGGCCAGAGTGAACCCACATTGTCAGGATAGCCCCACATAAGACCTCTGTCTAATCCAACGCAATGGAGATACCGTAAGCCCTTGGAACCCACGTGTAGATAGGGAGGCATTAATGACTGGTGGAAAGAGAATAGGAATTACTTGCAGTGGGGCTGTCACTGACTGTGACAGCTCAAGTAAACCACAGACCTCTCTGTAGCTCACTTTTCCCACGCTTAATACTTAAACATCATGCAAAGTTGCTATGGGGATCAACAAGTATCAGAAATTTGAAAGCCCTTTGAAAAAGGATAAACTATTACTACACAAATGCCAAGAGTTTTATGAAATACCTAAATGTTGATAAAAAAAAGGTTCCTAGGGGAAGTCAGCTAAGATCTACACACCTCTTCTGCTTTATTGTAACCTTTAATACTAAACCTCTCTCTGAGATTTAGAACATCATTTTCTATTTCTTCATTTTTATATTGGCAAAGCCAATCACATGCACTTCTTTTTGTATTCTTCAGAAAACAGAGTTACCTTCTTTATTATTAATAGAAGAAGAGTTAACTTCTATTAACAAGAAATGATAAATTGGTATTCATTTCCCTGATATTTTGCTCTTTCTATAATATACACTATTTTATAATCACTTAGGTTATTGAAAACATCACAAATTATGTCTATAAACGAGACTATACTCGTCAGTAAGTTTTTTCTTAAGCCTGCCCTAAGTTTCTTTCACATGTGAATGATGAATGTCTAAACTCATTCAGGGTTGGTAAACACTGTTTTAAACCCTATTATGGAGTTGGTAATTTTTAAACGTCGTAGCAGCATAGCAAACAGTTAATACTGGTGATAAACATCTATTTTCAATTTATGGCATTTGTGCCTCTTCAATAAGATGTTGGCCTTTTTCCTCTTCTGACTCAATTTCCTTTCTGTTTCTTATTCTTTTTATAGAATGTTTCAATCTGTCTCACTTCTGAGCCAACATTTTTGAGATTAGGATACCATTTGGGAACCTTTACTTACCCATTTCTTATATACTATAGGGAAACAAAATTTGCCATGCCAGAATGTGTCTCTCAGGCATGAGGATTATTTTATTTTTAAGAAACAAAAGACTCAGGAAGAAATTTTGATCTTTCCCCTTACTGCCTAAAAGAATTTAGAGGGCCTGTCCCAGGAAGGGACCTATCACCATAGACAACTGCAGTATAATATGAACTAGGTGTGGTCGGGACACTCAGCAGGGCCTAGAGATCAAAGTCCACTCTGGTCCCCTCGTCTCCGCATGGCCCGGCAAACATTTGTTTTTCCACCTCCATGCGAATTATCTTCCTCCCCTTTGAAGTCCCAAGCCACTACCCGCTTCCCCTTAGCTCATGATGGCAAATAATCCTCAACTGCCTGATTTGTCCTTGGACCCCATATTCTTATGGAACCTCCATATGTACGTAAGTAAATTTGGTTATTTTTTTCTATTAATCCATCTCATGTCAATTTAATTCGTAGACCAGCCAGAAGAACATAGAAGGATAGAGGAAAATTCTTCCTTACAGTACACGTTTTCACAAATGTTTACGCAGACACACATGCGCACAGAGCTCATTATACGAAAAATCAGTTCAAGCCTTTACTCACACATGTCGTTACCCATATCCTAGGTGCCACTGGGAGATAATAAGACAGCTTTCACGAGCTGCTCACAACAGTCCGTTTCCTGACTAGATAGTGACATCTCCCGCGCTCCTCTGCATGTTTTACTTAGATTCCCAGAGGCGCAGAAACCATTTCTGAAACTGTGTGTAATTATAGAGTAGATTAAGACCTTCAGAGGCCCTGACCCTGCAGAGACAATATCTCATGTATATAAAGTCAATGTAAACAGTAAAATTAGAATAACTTAATTTTCACAGTGAACCTCCAATTTTGATGTTCTCTCCCTTTAGTGCCCCGGCTTTGCGGGTGCCTGAGGTGCACACTTGGTCCTCCCCTGGAGTCAGCAAGTCCCACTCGTGCTGCCGTGAGCACACAGGGGTGGTGGCTTCCTTCAACCGCTCCTGGGACCAGGCCTCAGAGCTTTCTGGTATCTGTTAGCCTCTGTGAAGCGTCTACCTGCTGCACCTCCTCCCCTCCCCTTTCCTCTTTCTCCTCATCACTCAGGGCTCTTGGCTCAGACACGCCTTCATACGCAGTTCCTGTCCTCTTGCTATTGGTGGTTAAGGTTCATAGAGTCCCAGGCAGGCTACCCCAAAGTATGGCACGTCAGCGTGTTGAAGATTTGGGGTTGAAGGAATGTGGGAGATGGCGGGTGCAGGAGACTCCCTGACGCAGGTCACGAAGGAAGCATTCTTACCCCACAGGCGGAGTGATGCTGAGAGGAATCTGAAGGATGAGGCTTTGCTTGGTTTCCCCCAGTTCACTACCCTTAGCTCATATCCTTTTGTCTTATCAACTTCCTGCTCTTCATCAAACCCAGTATAAAAATGCTCAGGTTTAACTGTCCCTTTAATGGGCATTTTTCCTTTCAATGTTACACAGGTGACTCAAGTGTTTCCAATTTGAGATCAATTGAAAAGTGCTTGTTGCGGTTCTCGAGGTGTTGAGTTTTGCTTTGGTTCTTGGCCTCACGAGCTTATGCAGGGTGGGGCCTCCTAAAGCTGAAACCAATCACTAATTTGGAAAACGCACGACTCCTCAGGTTGAGAGGAAGGGATGTAGGAATTCCACTCAGCTGCCTTTATTGTTCTAGAGATGTAAGGAAAGTTTTCTATAAAAAAAGAAATCTGGGAATTAGAAAGAGATATCTTGGTTCTATCTCTGGTCAGGGGATTTTTTTTTTTTTTTAAATCTTTCTCAACATAGATCAGATTTGCATGGTACGTTCTGAGTGACTTAAGTGGACCAAATAAGTGGTCTATGAGGAACTAGGTGGAAATAGTCCCTGGGCCATTTGCTCTGTTATACCTCTGGGGTGGGAAGTTAGAAAATGAAGAGGCATGATAAGATAAAAGCAGACTTTCAGAGTTATAGGTGTTTGGGTTGGGTGTTTGTTTGCTGATGCACAGATCCCCAGTGGGAGGCAGGGTATTCAACTCTGTTAAGCAGTAAAGGACATTTCTTCTCTGATTGTAATGAACCATTTGGCAGAGTACTTGGAAATGTTAATAACCTTAGACTTACTCCATTAAGACAAATCCTTCTGTCCAGTTGGAATTACCCCTTTCCTACCAGGTGCTGGGGACCCAGCGGAACTGTCCTGTATACCGGAGGTCCTTAGTGGGGAAGACCCTCTCTGTCTCTGTCTCTGTCTGTCTCTCTCTTTCTCTCTGTCTCTCTCTTCCTCCCTCCCTCCTTGTTATACTCATACTCTAAAAACAATGCCCGATTGGAAAAATATATTTTTTGAAGATGAATATAGACTCGTGTCACCTTTACAGTAAGAGAAACAGCAGTTAGCGTGGCTCAGTTTATTCTTCATCCTGCCATTGAGAAACTAACCCCGACAGGCACTTGTCCCTTTCTCTTTGTATTCAGAAAACTACACCTGACAACAGGTTCAAGTAATTCTTATTAATTTTTTTGTTTTGTTTTGTTCCGTTAAACTTGAGGAAAGTGGCTTACTATCAGAGCTACGAGAACATACACATTCTTTTCCTGCAGAAAACAGAGTTCCACAAAAATCAAACAAAGACAGTCTAGAAAAGATGACCTATTACAAGAGATTCCTTTTAGGTTTACCATTGTTTTCTTTTCCTTCTCTCTTTTTTTGGGGGGTGGAGTTTGTTTTGGGGCTAAATGACCGCTCTTTATCACATCTAACCATCAAGTACTTATTTTCTTGGTTGCAATTTCATCACCTAAAATGGCCTCTGTACACATACACATTGCTCTTCTTTAATAGAAACCTGATGAACTTCAGAATTTATTTGAAATATGTATTCAATATAAACCCCTGCTCATTTGTTACCAAAGTAGAACAGCACGGCAGCCTCCATTTGTTTTCAAAATTTTTTTCTATCCTCTCATCTCATTCCTCATTGCAGCCCTGTTCACAGGCTGAAGAGAAATATTGATAAACATGAAAACATGCTCAACTTCCCTAATAATCAAAGGAATGAATATTAAAATGAGATAGTATCATTTCTCCTATCATTGTGACAGGAATGAAGGATATTAATCATATCCATTGTTGGTGAGGGAGTGGGCAAAGAGAGCTCAAGAGAGAGCACTGCCTCCCTTCCCCCACCATCCCAGCACCCGGCCTTCCTGAGGCCCCTGCTCTGTTCCTGCCTCTGGGGTCTGTAAATCACCCTTTATTTTTGCAATAAATCCCTTTCTCTCTCTCTCCCTTTCTTTCTCTCTCTCTGTCTCTCTCTGTCTCTCTCTCTTCTTCCCTCTCCCTCTTTTTTTTCCTGCAAGTAAAGAGCATTAACTAATATAATGAATACTTTTGCTTTCATTTCGACCTGCCTTCTCTTGATCGTATTCGCTACTTCTACAAATTATCACATGCACCTTCTCGCCTTCCTTGTGTTGAGGATACTTAACCACCTCCTAACTTATTTTCTGGGTCTCAGTAGGATCATTTCAGTCTTAGGCTTTTTCTGAGAGCTTTCTGGGCAGCTTTCCTTTTTCCTTTGTCTAAGTGTGACTTTGCAGACCTCCAAAGTTGTTTTTTCCCCCTCCTTTTCCTGAACTTCAAACAAGAGAGATTTACACTAATGACTGTTATCAGACCTTTGATTGCTATTATTACCCTTGGCTCTACTCACTATATACTTCCCTTCCTTAAATCTAGAGTTAGGGGCAGATTGATATGCTCAGTCTCTACCCTTGCCACCAAAGAGATTCGGCTAGTGGGGCTCTTGAGGTAATCAGGTGTGAGGCCTTCCTGACCCCTCCTTGCTTGTCCTTTTTCATTCTTTGAACCACTGGAGCCCAGGAACAACTGTAACCCCCAGGGTGGACCACCATCTGCAAGGTGGACAGTAGTCTCCAGGTCAGACTGCAATCTGCATGGACTGCCATCCAGATCCTTCTTTTCTCGAACTCGACCTAAAGAATTTTACTTTTGGGGTTACGCCTCCCAGGATGCAATGCACCGCTGCTCCCGACGTTTCTGTCTTGCCCTGAGTTTTCTGGCAGAGGGACAGGGTACATATAGGAGTTTTACTCTGGCTGCCTCACAGCTCATTACCTAGTTTTTTTGGTAGCCACAGACCCTCAGTCTCTGAGACAGGAAGTAGACTCCGGGGGAGGTATAACGTGTCTTATTGCTTTTTTTTCGGTCTGGCTCTGGTTAGATTTTTCTCAACTCGGCTCCCCTGGCAATGATGGTAGATGGAAATTTCTAACAGGTTTTGGCATCAGGTTGTCTCTCACTGTGAGTTTTCACTAGAGAGGAAGGAAGCTGATGATGAATCCAGTTATCCTTTGCACAGGACCTAGCAATGTCTTCCTATTGCCCACCACATAAAATTCATTTTTCCCTGCTCCCCTGGGTTTCACTAGTCTGCACAATCTAGTCCAATCCTGTAATCCATAACCTCTGCTCCAAGGAGCTGGCCTCCTTAGCCTGTGTATTCATGTCTCTTTTCTTCATGGCAGGGTCCCTTTCTTTCTTTAGCTAAATCCCTCCATGTAAGGTGCAGATCAAGTTCCATCTCCTACATGACGCCTTTGATTATCCCAGCCTTTAATTCACCCACCCACCCATCCATCCATCCATCCATCCATCCATCTATCTATCCATACATCTATCCAACCATCCACCCACCCACTCACCCATCCATTCACTGAACATATGTTTGTTAAATGCTCATGCTATTCCAATGCATAAGTAGTAATCCTACAGTAAATAAGGCAGACTTGATCCCTGCATGGATGGGGTTGAGTGTTTAGGCAATATACCCATAAAAATTGTATGATAATACATTTTTTCAGGGCTCCTTATAATCCCTATTTATTAATCAGGGTAATTTTTTTTTTGCAACCAACAAAACCTAGTTCTAGAATACAGGTCCAAACATCGATTTCTCGGACAGGTCCTGAGGTTGTCGGAGACCTGAAGAGAGAGCTGACACCCTGGCTTCCAGGTGGCAGGAAGAGAGACTCTCCAGGGATCTCAGTGGCAGAAATGTCTAGACTTTGTAGGGCTCTGCCTCAGCTTCAACAACTGCCAAGTTTTAAGTCTGAAGAGAAAACCAGAATGTTTGAGCTTGAGTCAGGTGACTTAGATCATTCACGTAGTTGGAGGTAAATGAGGAAGTGGGGCCACTGGGCCTTCCCTTGTGAGTGGGGACCTTTCCCAGAGCAAGGGAAATTGTCATGACCTGGAGTTATCCTCCCATGGATGCTGTGGCACCCAGATTCTCCCTTCAAGGTTGGAGAACTTACTCCCCATCTGCTGGGAATGCTGCAGACCAGGCAGGGAGTCACTGGCTGTCCGCGCACCCAGGGAATTGCCTCTGCTCCAGGAGCCACCTTGCCCCAGGTCATGCTCCCCACCTGGGCCTCCTACACCAGTAGTGGGTGAGGACATGTGGGGCCAACGAAAGGCCCAGCATGGATAATTCTGAAGGGACATCTCAGCTTCAAAGCTTCCCAAAGAGGGCTGTGCCACAGCCCGCCTTCTCTGTCTGCCCAGGCCTGAGTCCTTTCTTCCCCCACAGGTGTGGACCCCACAAGTGCTCCCCAAGATCTTCCTGTGTCCTAATCTCTTTGTTGGAGTCTGCCTCCTGAAACCCAACCTTCAACACATCCAATAGAATTCATAACACCCATGACGGTCACCCACTTCCACATCGTATTATATATTATCTGGCATAGTTTGACTATTTCACGTGTTACTCATGCCTTCCAAACTAGACCACAGACTTCTTATGAGTAGAAATTTTAAGTTCCCTGATATCCAGTCAACTCCAGTTGTATCACAAGGCACATAGGTATCACCTGAAATCGCATGTTCACTGATAGGTTGTCCTCAGTTGAGGGACAAAGTCATGCTGAGTCTAACATGTCAAAATGTTGCTGTTTCAGATGGACCAGAGATTTAACACCTCCAAAAAGATCTCCGTTAAAAGGATTTCAAGCTATAGTCAAAAGGTGGTGTTTTTTGTTTGTTTTCATTTGCTCTTTGATTTTTGAGAGCAGGAAATTCTGATTAGGGAGAATAAAGCCTACTCTGATAACATTTTTTTCTCCCTGTAGTCTACATTTTTCTGTTCTTTCGTCTCCTGAGGATGCAGACATATAACCTTACAAAACTTGCTTAAGCATATGATTGTAAGAGCTGCTTCCATTCTTTCTGAGTGTCCATGTTTGTGTGTGGGGGTGCAGGGGTGGGGAGCAAGGAGAGGAACGTACGTCCCAGATTGTGACATCAGATAGCTCAGTGACTATTTGGGAGCTGGCTGGGTCCACAAGAACCATGTGCCAAGGAGAATGAAAAGTTGGTGAGGGGCTCCCAGGCCTTGAGCTTTAAAATCAATATTTTTTTTGTTAACTATACTATAATAAATAGTACTTTTTCAAGAAGAGGGGATAAGCCATCTTCAGAGATATTTTTGTAATCACCTCAATTCTAAGACAGATAAAGTGAGATTCCTTTCACCTAGAGAACATTCAGTTTTAAAAATTGAGTAGAGACTTGATTTTCTAACCTTGTCTCAGTTTCTTAAACCTCCCACCCTCAGCCGCACTCAGAGCTGCCACTTGCAAAGGGAAATTATTACCTCCTGCCCATTAGTTTCTGTCTGATTCTGATAATGTACTAATATTTCACAGTGCTACCCCATGATGCAGGCACACTTTCTACACTCCGTACACATGTGTAGTCTCCTTTCGTTTTAGAAAAATTGTGCCGTGAGCCCAGCAAGGAGAATAACTCCTATGTTTTTCCTCTTATAAGGAATGTACTTTTATGATATATTTTTTAATTGATTAAGAGGTGAGAGTAATAAATGAACATCTGATCCAAGTTTCAGCAAAGGAGTCTTTATGGAAGTGCAGACTCTAAAAAGTTATTTTAGGCAACTTCCCAGAGGCGGTTTTTAAAACCATGAGGCTGGATGAGGAGACTGTGATTCTAATGAATTCTGCCACTCCTTAGAAATAAATTAAGAGTTTCCTTCCAAGTGGAGTGGCTAGTGGACTGAGAGGTCATATTTTAAAATAGTTGAATCCAAACGTAGCTGGATTTGCATTTTCTAAAAAGCCTATAGTTTGCTTTTCACATTTTCTCTCTCCCCAGTGACTCCGGCATTGTATAGTCCAAGTTGCTTTCTTGCAAAAGTACCTTGGGCTCATTTTATGAGGTGTGGAACAGAGAGCCAGCCTGGTGCTTTGACTGGCTGAACTTTCCATCCTGCCTTAAACAACCTGGGAAAAATCAGTGTGATTTATGACGGTAGTTACTGCTACCCTTTTACTTAGCCAGGAATATTCTCGTGCTATCAAAAAAATCAAAAGTCTGGCACATTTGAACCACTGTCATTCCTATATCTTGACTGGTCATCTGAGTGATTCATTAATTAAGTAAGTTTATGCAGCTAAGGAGCCTTCGTTATAAGCGAGGGAGTGTGATAACAGGTGAACAGCTGACTTTCTTCTATCTACATTCAGTACAATCTTAAAGACAGAGAGCGTCTCCTGGACAGATGTAGTTAAGAGAGTGCCTGTTTTTTTCATGAATTATTCTCATGCGTCAGGCATAAAAGCCCAAGATCATGCAGCAGGTGCTGGCATCTGCAATATTCTTTGGGGGCTTTTCATGCTAGTCTTTTAGGTTGTATGAATTCATGTAGTAGAGAATAAAATTAGACACACACACACACACACACACACACACAACCACACACACAGAGCCAGACCCTTCTACCATTCAAAAAGATGCCCCTGAAAGATCAGGATGCTTGGCATGTGTTTGCAAAGAGTCACTTAGAGATGATCATCAGCACATACTAATACCTTTTAAATTATAGGGTGCCTTTTCCTTATAGCAGCTCCAAGAACTTCCCTTATGTCCACCATGTGTTTGGGAATGAGAAGCTCTCATTTTGCATAGAAGTTAAAGCCATATGTATTGAGGGGTTCCCAAGCTTTTTATGGCTGACATATATGAGAATGATGTTCACCATCAGGCATACTTCTTGCTACAGACAGCAAACAGGTTGCCCACTATTGTAATTCTTTGCCAAAGCTGCAATTTCCTGCTTCTCTCAGTCACCAAAGAAAGCAAATAAGTGGAATGAGAGTTAAATTAGTTGGGCTAATGTTGACTCTTCCCTCATTTTTTTCCAAATTTTTAAATATTTCATTTCTTCCCTCCTCCAAATTTTTACTGTTAGAATGCACGTAATAGTAAATGATTGTCTTAACCATTTTAAAGTGTATAATTCAGTAGTATTAAACACATTCACAATGGTGTGCAACCATCACCACCATCCATCCCCATAACTTTTTATCCTGTAAAATGGAAATACTACACTCATTAAACAATGTATGATTGGCAGATAGTTTCTTCCATTCTGTGGATTAACATTTCACTTGTTGATATTGTCTTTTCATGCACAAATTAAAACATTTTTTTTATGAAGTTCAATTTGTCCATTTTTTCTTTTGTTGTTTGTGCCTTTAGAGACATACCCAAGAAATCATTGCCAAATCTGATACTGTGAAGATCCTGCCCTATGTTTTTTTCTAAGAGTTTTATAGTTTTATATCTTACATTTAGGTCTTTGATCCATCAGAGTTATTTTTTGCGTATGGTGTTAGGTAAACCTCTAACTCCATTCTTTTGTATGTGAATATCTAGTTTCCCCAGCACCATTTGTTGAAAAGACTGTCCTTTGTCCATTGAATGGTCTTGGCACCCCAAAATCATTTAACTATATATGTGAGGGTTTATTTCTGGGCTATTCTCTTCTGTTGGTCAATATATCTGTCTTTATGCCAGCACCACACTGTTTTTGTAGCTTTGTAGATTTTGATATGAGTCTTCCAGCATTGTTCTTTTTCAAGATTATTTTGGCTATTTGGAGTCTCTTTAGATTCCATATGAAGATGGATTCTTCTCTTTCTGCAAAAACCATCATGGAGATTTTGATAGGGATTGCTCTGAATCTGTAGATGGCGTTGGGTGTTATTGCCATTTTAACAAAATTAAGTCTTCCATTCAGTGAACACAGGATGTCTTCTGATTGATGAACATGGGATGTATTTCATTTATTTATGTCTTCTTTAATTTCTTTTGGCAATGATTTGTGGTTTTTATTGTACAAGTCTTTTATCTCTAATTTCGAAGAATTTTATCTTTTTTTACCTTATTATAAATGGCATTGACTTTGAATCTTACTATTTTGCTGAATTCACTTATTAGTCCTAACCATTTTTTTGTGTGAAATATTTACGGTTGTCTGTGTGTATGGTTATATTATCTGCGAACAGAGATAACTGGACCTTTTCCTTTGAAATTTGGATGTCTTTTCTTTTTCGTGTCTACTTGCTCTGGCTGCTACTTCTAGTAATAAGTAGAATAGAAGTGATGAAAGTAGGCATCTTTGTCTTGGTCCTGATCTTAGAGGTAAAGCTTTCAATCCTTCATCATTGAGTATGTGTTTGCTGTGGGGTTTTCATATATGTTTTTTTATTATGTTGAGGTAGCTTTTTTCTATTCCTAGTTTTTTGATCATGAAAAGGTTTTGAATTTTGTCAAAATTTTTTCTGCTTTAAGATGACCATGCGTGTTTTTTTCCTTCATTCAGTTAATGTGGTATATTACATTGATTGATTTTTGTATGTTAATCATCCTTGCATTCCAGGAATAAATCTCACGTGGCTATTGTATGTAATCTTTTAAATATGCTCATAAATTCAGTTTGCTGAACATCTTTGCATCTATGTTCATAAGGGCTATTGGTCTATAGTTTTCTTTTCTTGTAGTGTCTTTGTCTGGCTTTGGTATTGGGGTAATGCTGGCCTCATAGAATGAGTTAGGAAGTGTTCCCTCCTTTTCAATTTTTTGGAAAAGTCTGAGAAGGATTGGTACTATTCCTTCTTTGACTATTTAGGATTTTAGGCCCTTATCAGAGGTGTTGCTTGCAAATATATTTTCCCATTTGGATGGTTGTCACAGTGCTCTTTTATAATTCTCGTTGTTCTTACAATCAGTAATAATGCCCCCATTTTTATTTCTGATTTCAGTAATTTGAGTCTTATTTCTTTTTTTCACAGTTCTTTTAGCTAAAGGTTTGTCAGTTTCATTGATCTTTTCAAATAACCAACTTTTGGTTTCATTAACTATCTTCATTATTTTTCTATTCTCTATTTTGTTTATCTCTGCTCAAATCTTTATTATTTCCTTGCTTCTGCTAGCTTTGGGTTTAGTTTATTCTTTTTCTGGTTCCTTAGGTTGTAAAGTTAGGCTGCTGATTTAAAATCTTTCTTGTTTTGAATGCTAGCTATAAATTCTCCCTGCTTTTCTGTTTCTCACAAGTTTGGTATGTTGTGTTTTTGTTTTTATTCATTTTTAGGTATTTTCTAATTTTCCTTCGGACTTATTTTTTGATGCATTGTTGTTTAAAATTGCATTATTTATTTCAGCCAAGTATTCCCCTGGAAGTTGCAAGCCTTCCATAGTTCCAAAATACGACTGACCCTTGGACAACCCAGATTTGACTTGCACAGGTTTATACATATACATACGGAGTTACATCAGACAGATGCTGGCAGTGCAGTTGTTGTCTGGCTGGGAGAGGCAGAATCATGGTGCTTCCAAATGCACCATATTCCCAAAATTGGCCTTTCCTCTCATTTGTTATTTTGAAAAAGAGATATTTGGAAAAAGCGCTAGAGATTAACTCCTTATCATATACCTCACATTGATGCTAACATCCCAGGTGTCAGGACTTTTTCGGTTGAGGACTTTTGCTCCCAACTAGGCCAGTGCAATTGGATCAATCAATTATGATATGATGATATGGACATTTTACCATTTAACAAAAGTCAAAACAGTTCTAGTTATGACAAAAACTAGTTCTTGATTTGATAATCTGTCTGTTGCTCAGCCTGTTTTTGTACGTGTCATCTTAAGTGCCTCTTGTGCTCTTCTATGAGGTCATTATTCTCCCAGAAATGGCCCTTCGACTCCTCCCCATCCCCATTCTAACCACCTGTGAACTCCTGTGTACATACAACAAAAAAATCTGTCTTTTTTCATAACCATTGAGGATCTTGCAGCGGATGCTATTAAGATGTTTTGAATAGAGACTTTGTCTCCTCAGGAGTAAACATTCATTCATTCATTCATTCACCTCTTGGCTATTGTGTATCTACTATATGTTAAGAATGATGCTACCTGCTGGATATGTGGATATGAGTAAAATAGATTTCCAGTTAAAAAAATAAGTAGTGACTGAAAGAAATCTAACTATGGAGTGAACACACAGTGTAAATATTTATATGCCTTACTGTTGAAGTGTACAGCTGAAACTTATTGGATTTCATTAACCAATGTCACCAAAAAATAAATAAATAAATAGTAAGTTAAAAAATTTTTTTTTTTTTAAATCTGGCTTTTTTCTTGGTATTCTGACTTTTGGCAGTTTAATTTGCCGTCCCTCAATCATAAACATAAGAGAGTAGAGAAAAAGGTTTTTTCTTCTTCGTGATGTAACTTACTTGCTGGGAAAAGAAGAGAAAGTACATATAATGATAAAAATTTGAACAGAGTTGAGTATTTTTAAATTCCTGCATTGTCATTTGTCTTGAATATATTACTCGGCCTGTCTGAACTTCCTTTTACTTCTGCTGTTAAATGGGGATAGTAACTTGACTTACTTCTCAGGATTGCCGTGAGGGTCAAATCAGATAATGTCCATAAAGTGCTCAGTATAGTGTCTGGCCCACAGAAAGCGTTCATTAAATGTTAGCTTTGGCTACTGTTGTTCATCAGGATGTTGCAGCCCTCACAGCAGACTTTTGATATTGTAGGACTCTGATGACGATTGAATGAGTTTGGATTGAATGTGGCATGTTTTGATCTGTAAGGGAGGAAAAATAATTTTTCCCTCTACCTTTCTGAGTTCTTGGCAGAAACCCCCTTAATAAAAGACAGAATAAGAAGGGAAAAAGAAACAGAAATGTATTAACATGTAGACCTCATGTACACGGGGAGATATTTAGGAAAAATGACTAACTCCCAGGGGTGGCTTAGAATTCAGGCCTAAATACATTCTTAACAGGGAAAGGAATAAGGAACTTAGGTCTCTTAGCAAATATTACTAAGAGTAAATAACTTTTAGGAAAGATAAAGTGGCCCTTAGAAGAACAGATTGGCAGTAGGATAGTTTGTGACAAAGTTTTTCTAGTCTTCTCTCTTGTGGTTAGAGTCCATCTTCCCTGGCGGATGAAACTGCCTGGCAGTGGATCTAAGACAACTGAGTTCCTTTCGGAGATCTGTTGTTAGGCAGACAAAGGAAGTTCAGGGAAAACCTCTCCCCGCATTTGCTGTTTTTAAAGTGCCTACAGCTCAAAATAATCCATATACCAAAGCGGCATATTTTGGGTGTCACGTACTGAACTCCTACCGTCATATTTTAGGGGTGGCAGATTCTGCTGCAGGCCTTAAGATACAATAAATCAAAAAGAATCTTAAAAAGCAACTACAAAAAAATTTTTTTTTTTTTGGTAAGGGTCAGGAAATATTTATCTCAATGTGTACTGCAATTGTTTTATGCATGGCAATTTTCCTCCTAAATCCATACAGATCTAAGGATTACATCATTGAGCAAGTGGCTGTCATTTATTCAGCTATGAGAACATTTTAATTCCCTCCTCTGAACTCTTGTGGCTCTTTAAGCATTCATACTTTTAAAAATGTTTTTGTTTTATCTTCTGTACCAGATCCCAAGTTTCTTGACCATAAGGCCTATCTGTGTGCATCATCTACAGGGTATAAAATAAGTAATTAATAAGTATTTGCTTAATGAGTGAATATTCTCTTGCTGTATTTTGACCTGAACTTACTTACCTCATCAGATGACTTATTTTGTGTTGGAGAGATCTAGCCTGGTTTCTTTTCTTCTTTTTCTTCAAAAATTAAATTAATTAATTAATTATTTTTATGGTGATATTGGTTAACGAAATCCATAAGTTTCAGCTGTATACCTTACCAGTAAGGCATATATATATTTACATTGTGTGTGCACCTCCTATAGTTAGATTTCTTTCTATCACCACATATTTGATCCCTTTACCCTGTCTACTTCCCCCAGCCCCCATCTGCCCTACCCTCTGGTAACCACTAGTCTATTGTCCATGACCATGAGTCTCTTTGTCCTGTTCATTTGTTGCTTTTAGTGACATCATGTGATTTTCAACTTTTTCTGTCTCGGCCTGGTTTCTTAATAACTGTCCCTACCATCAGACAGGAGTTGGTATTTTTACCAAGGTAAAAATTTGTCCTTGAAAAGTCATTAGTGGAGACGTGGAATTCAGGAGTCCAGGTAAAGAGTTATAAACATTTACTCTCACTTCGTATGAATGTGAATTGCTGAGGGCGTCGGATCACAGGGAAACCACTGTAACTGCAGACCATTCCAGGCAGCCCCATTAGGGGGGACATATTGGGTAAGATGGGGAATTAGTGATGGAAACGGTACAAAAGGCCATCCGGCCTCTTCCCCTGCTGGTGTAACCAGGTGGTAGCGGGGGTTTTTCTTTTTATGTTTCAAAATAGGGATAGGATGAGAAAGAGGAGGACTTATGGGGTGAATTTGCCTGAGAATAGGGATTGGAGATCTGAAGAATGTCAGGGAAACTTGTATGTCCTCTAAAGCCACTGGGGTATGTGAGAAGTCTTATGTTAAGTAGAAACAGAGGGAACACAAAGAGAAGAACAAAATAATTGTAAGTCTATGATATCCTTTTTTTTTTTCTGATCTAGAAAATGACAGATTCCTCTTGAACAGTTGGCAGTACCGAACACCTTTGATTTAATCCATTTCTTCTTCTAGTTGGAAAGTATTTTTCAATAATTATAACATGCTGCACACTCAGGTAGCTCATTAAGGGAGCGATCCGTAGGTAAGAGTCATTGATAACCTGGTCCACCCCTTCGAGGCCCAGAATCTGGACCATCACTGTCAGTTAAGTTTTTTTTTCTCTGAATATGGCTGTAATGATAGCTGGAGGGTTCATTAACTTGGAATTTTACAGAGCTAATAAAGCCATTAATTAAGAATGCCAAAACCCACACGTGGAAATAGACCTAGATCCAATTTACTCTGCACTGAATGTAAGCACCATTTTATATATAACAACTATAAATACCTACAGTGTGGTTCTGCTATTAATTTATAATCCTTCGCTGCTGGGGACTTGGTGAAACCTTTAGCTGTGCGTGCCTAAGGGAAGGGTCTCTGCTGTGTGCCTTTTCTCCTCTTTTGTCCGCCAGGTTCTGTGTTTTGTCGGCTGACCTTTTCACAATGTCCTGTGCCACTCTTATTCTGCACCTGTGTGTACTGGAATTGTCGCTTCATCCTATCAGGAGCCTTTTCTCTTTCTACTTCTAATTGAACTTCTCATCCTGCAAAAATGCTCACTTTAGAGCTTAAATAACAGAGTCCTTGTTAACTGAGTAAAGGTGTGAAGGGTTTCAGGACAAGTCTTCCCAAAGTGTGCCACTTTGGCATGTGGACCATTTTGAGCTGAAGGCAATCAGGATCTGGTGGATTCAAGAAAAACGTGTGGCTCAGAAAGACTATTCCCAGAAATAACTTTAATCTGCATGACCTATCTGTATGGCAGGGCAAACATGTGACTACTAAACATTTGCTCTTACCCTGTGAATTACCTTCCTTGCCTTTGAAGCTATAGGCCTCCCTCCCGTTCCTTAGCTCAGGATGGCATATAAGTCTCAACTGCCCGACTTGTCCTTGGGTCTCATATTCTTATTGGGCCCTTATCCATACATAATCAAAACTATTTTTCTTCTGTTAATCTGTCTGATGTTAATTTGATTATTAGCCCAGCCGAAGGTAGACAAAAAAATTTTCCTGCCCTACAGCTGTTTGGCACGTGCCAGTGTGCCTGGATTAGTGTCTGTCGTTTATGTTATTTCAGGAAAGGCTTTTCTCCGTATTCTTTAACTTTCAGAAGAACTCTAAGTTCTGAGCGGATGCAGTCTCTCACCTCCTGGTACTGTTTCCTGGTGGTTTGTGTGCTCATGAGCTCTGACCCACCCTACAAAATGCTCTCCTAGCTCAGCTGCACTGTAATTGAGTAATTTATTGTCTCCTATGCTAAAGTGCCAGAGAGCAGGGACCAGCCTTTCTTGTTTACTGTTATATCTGCAGCTTCTAGACCAGCATCTTGTCCGCAGAAGGCATTCGATCAACGGTTGCTGAATGAGTCCGTACTAAGGCATGGGGAGAAGGCTATATTCTTGCTTATTTTGATGGACAGAGAAACTCCTAGGCTGAGTTGGACTTGAAAAGATTTCCCATTAGGCAGATTCTATGCTATGGTAAATTGGATGCTATGATAAATTGATGTAGCTTTAACTGTGGTCACTTGAGAGTTTTCCTGTTCAATCATTTCATGCTCATTATCTTTACAGTCTTTGTTATAATTTTTGAAGGGAATGAGGCAGATAACAAGACCAAGTGAAATAAAGAATTTGGGAAATTATCCAGTTAATTGAAGACAAAAATCATGTGTGTTCAAAGTTAAGGCAACATCGAATGTAATGTAATTTCCATTTTTTACAATGGGAAACTTTGTTTTTTGTCAACTTGAATACAGAGTTCCAGGGATATAGAGGAAATAGTCCAAGCTCTACTCATAATATTTAATTATTAATTTAATTGCATATTTAAAATGTAATATATAGAGTCACATCTAAAATGCACAACTTGAAAAATATGGATGGAAAAATTTCAATTTACAGTATTTCAGACATCTTTGGCCCTGTTTCTTTTATCAGAGCACTTTGCATTTCTGTCTAACTTGTTTGAGATATAGCACTTTTTGAATCCAGGAATGTTGGAGGACATTGGAAATTCTACCCCAAGTCACCAGTGACCATTCACAAGCATCACAGGCAATGGATTTTTCATTTCTCCTATTGGCTTCCAACTCATCTATGCTGACCACAGCCTAATCAGTTTCTGTATTGCTTTAGTGATTTGTGAAAGGCTCAATTACAAAGATATCCGACACATAATTTTTGTACCTCCAAGCACAATTAATATAACAATATGCCCATTAAAAGATTAATTTCATTAGGTCACGTCTATAAGCATCGAATTAACACTAATTAAAATTAGGCTAATATGTTTTCCTCAAACAATACTTTGTAGTTCAAAACAAAGTAATAGAAAGAGAGTACTTTATAATATAAAAGACTTCAGAAGGACTCAAATATAAAATTTTCCCATTTTTTTCTGAGGATTAATTTTAAACGCCTAGGCTCACCTTTGAGTATATGAAGCATTTCCTACTGGGCATTTTGGGGCATTCCTTGTGATTTAGACTCGTCTCTCCATTGGTTAATTCATTGGATCCTTCTTCAGTTCTTAGCCTCACCTGAAAGCAATCATTAATCAGCAAATATTTAATGTGGAATATTTAATGAGTGATTTTTTAAAAAAAGTGATTTGTACCCTGACTTGCTAAAGATGAATTTGAAGCTAGAGGATCTGCATCTTCTAACTGTTGTCTCCCTGACCCATTCCTCCGTCTTCTCCCACCTTTCCCGACACAGACTTACAAAGGATTCAACCAATGAAATATGAGACTCAGCTTCTGAATCTTGCTTCTGGGCTCAGTCTCATATTTCATTAATTTCAACACTTACTACACCCCCCAACCCAACACACTCTGTTTTAACATCTCTGAAATCAAGATGCATCTTACAATTTATGGCATCTTACAATTACTGTGTCCAAGTCACAGTTGTAATGTGGTTGCAGGAATCTGGTCATAGCTATTCATATTGTTGTCGCTTTAATTGAGTTATAGGCATTTAATTGCCATTTACAATGTCTTCAAAATAATCTCAGTATGATTTGGCATTAAAACAAAAAGTTATTGTATTTGCCGAAATGCAAAGAAAAAGAACGGTGTGATACTAATGAAAATCTACGACGAAGTCAGCCTAAAAGAACTTTTCCACATGTAAAAAATAATTCTCTAATAAGAAAGCATTGTGTCAGAAATTAACAGGTACTATTTTCTCTTTTTTATTGGTATATAATGGGATATCTAAAGATCAACGACATCTTAGATTTAATGAAATATGATAGTATTTGCTTTGGATTGAAATTTAAATCTCATGTCCTTTTGCTGAATTTCTTCCTCTGATGTGCTTAATGTATTCCTAGCTTCTAAGATCACATTTAAAAGAAACTGTCTGCAATCTGTTTACTACGAACTTTGTTCAAGTTCAAATTGCAGCTTTTCAGCCAGACTCCACTTCAAAGCATTACAAAGTGGGATTGAAAAATCTGGTGAACATTTGCAATGAGAGGAAGTATTAAAACTCATAAAGGTACAAGATGATTTGAGACTATAGGAGCATCATAGCTAACGAAGGTACATATTGCACAGTGTTTTCTCTAAAAAAAAATCTATGACAGTATATGGAATTATTTCAAGCCTTATAAATAAGATTGGGGCCATTCAGTTAGTCATCAGACACACATCTGTTGTGAAACTACCATATGTAGGACTCAGTGTTAATTTATACCTAATATTTATGTGCTAGGCATAGTACCGGGCTCTAAGAATAAAGAGCAAAAGAGGGTTACAGCCCCTTGGAGCATCTCATCTGATGGAGAAGGAAGGTCAATGTTAGTAGGAGATGTTTCTAAGTTTTACAGGTGTTTCACTCTGTGAACCTGAAAGCCTCCTCTGATCACTGTCCTGCAGGGTTGGCTACAGATGGGGAGAATCAGCCGAGGTCCTTGCAGGAAACTGATGGCATGCTCAAAGCAGGGACTATTTACAAAGGGATGGGCAGGTTTAGGACCACCACAGGATAATTTTGTACTTGAGGATCTGGCAATAGTCTTAGGGGGAGGGGCGGTGGAGTGGGAGGTGGGGGAGTGGGATCCCCATCCTCAGCAGGAACAGTCCGAGAAAAACCACAGACGCCAAGGAAAGGAAGTTTTTCAAGTGTTTAGAGGCATTTTCACGTGATTAAGAGAAAGGGCTCTAGATCCAAACAGGCCAGTGTTTCGTTATAGCTCTGTACTTAATGATTTGGTCTTCTGAACTATGAACTCTCGCCGATATCCATTTCTTCTTCCTTTCAGTAAAAGCGTGTTCTGGAGTTTTGCCAGCCACAAACTGTGTTGCCCAGCTAACTCTGGACATGTGACTAAATGTGGGTGGAAGTGATGTGTGCAACTTCTGGATTACTTTCTTAACGACGCTTGATTCTAACTCTTTCACCCTTTCCTCTGGGTGGGCAAGGACAATACTTAGAGCACGTTTGGAAGCTACGTGCTGAGGAAAGTAGATCCACCTCCTGAACTGTTTGGTAAGAGAGAAATAAATTTATTTTTTGTTCAAACTGCTGTATATCTAGGCCTTTTTGTTATATCAGCTTAGCTCATCCCTTAACTAATACATTATGTAACTTTGGATAAATTATATAATTTTGCTAAGCCTTAATTTTTTCATGGTAAAAATAATTTACTCTTCTAGGGTTTCTGTGGGGATGAAATGAGATGATGTATGTAGGTAAAGTGATTAGCACAGTGCTTGGCACACACTCACTGAAACTGGGCATGACCGAAGACTGGATGTTGCATGAAATGGTGCAGCCAGGTAGAAATCTGCCATGGGGTATGCGAAATTATAAGAAATATATATATTGGACTCTTCCCCTGGTTCCTGCTAATATTAAGCCTTCGACCCCAGCTCCTAAAACACTTGTAACTTCCTGACAGGACTGCCTGACACAGAACTTCTAAATTCCTTGGGATTTCCTGGATGATAGAGGTATCTTTTGTTCTAATAAGGCGACTCTTGGTGGGTCCCTGGATGGGGCTGCTCACCAGAAAGACCAAGCCTTGATTAGAAGCTTGGAACTTTCCCCTCTACCTCCTGTTCTCTGGAGAGGGGAGCAGGTTTGGAAACTGGGTTAATTAATCCATCAGGCCAATGTGAGGAGGCCTCCATTAAAATCCCTGCGCTACAGGGTTCATACAGCTTCTGGGTTGGTGATTATACCCATGTGCTGGGAGGGTGGTGCACCCCACCTCTACAGGGGCAGAAGCTCCTGTGCTTGGGACCATTCTGGACTTCGCTTTATGTCCCTCTTCCTCTGGCTGTTTATCTGTATCTTTTATATATTGTTATCCTTTATTGTATAATAAACCAGTAAGTATAAGCAAGTGTTTCCCTGAGTTCTGTGAGCCACCCTGGTAAATGACTGAACCTAAGGAGGGGGTGGTGGGAATGTTGATTTATAGCTGGTTGGTCAGAAGTACAGGTGGCTGCCTGGGACTTGCTACTGGCATCTGAAGGAAGGGCAGTCTGTTAGAACTGAGCCCTTAAATTGTGGGATTTGACACTAATTCCAGGAAGTGTAAGAACTGAATTGGATCGTAGGACATCCAAATAGGTTAGCATTCCCTACTTTTCAAGTTGTTGTAATGTTTCCTGACATAGCGCTGTATTAGTTATCTATTGCTACATGACAAATAGCCCCTAAATGTAGTAGCTTAAACAACAAACCTTTGTTTTAATATCACAGTAATTGTGGGTAGGAATTCAGGAGTTGCTGAACTGGGCAAGTCTGAGGTTCGATCAGTCCTGATAACTTCTGATATCTACTTGATTTTGGTTTTTGATTTATATAACAAGTCTACAGATAATTATTCTTTAAGTAATACGTTACTGAAAATACATGATTAAATTTGTTTCTGGTCATTATAAAAATGTATTGAAATACCCATTTCCTTCAGAACTAAAAAATGGCTTCACAGCTGACTTGTAAAATGAATTATCTCCACTTTTAGAATCTATTTTCAGTATGATAATACTGGTGTTATTTGTGATATTTTATGTGATTAATTTACAAATATCATCTAATTTTTATTTACCCTCTATTTTGTCAATTATCTGAATACACTCATTGCTATTTTTTTTTCCTTATAGGGCTTAATAAAATATTCTTATTTTTGAAGTACAAATAACTATTTTTTGCTTCGTATTCAGTTTTTTGAATTGAATATATAGCTATTCCATTTCACCTAGTTAAATATTTGTGTTTTCATCTACAGTTTCTTACAGTTATAAAAATACCGTTTTGACGAAATTAATTTGTAATATGTTTTAAATTCCCTGAGGTATCGGGAGAATGATTTTGTTTTTCTAAATTGTCTGGTTTCATTAGAGTAAGCCTGAGCGATTTTAGTTTTATTTAATTTAAAAATACTGAAAGAATGCTATGTTGCTTTATTATTTTAAATAAATCGTTGAATTGAATTTGACGTGCAAAAATATAAGGCCCATATCTGAAGGATCAGCACCTTCACTATTTTTGGTTGTTCACGCCCTTCGTTTCCCTCCTCCTCGCACAGTGGTGAAGAACGCAGGCTCTGCTTTCACGTCGGCAGGATTTGACCTTGGCCCAGCCATTCCTTGGCATGTGTCTTGGACAAGTTTCTTAACCTAGCCAGGCCTCAGTTTTTAAGTCTGTACAATGGGAATAATAACATTACCTTCCTATGTGTTCTTTTGACAAATCAATGAGATAATTTAGGTAAAGCACTTAACGATGCTTGGCAATACAACAGGTGCTCAATAATCACTAGCTGTGTTACTATTATTACGGTGATTACGATGACTAAGTTTCAAATTTATAGGAAAGCAGAGTCTGCTTCCACAGCAACTCTACCTATTGCCTTTATTTAATTTAGGTTTTGAATAAGCTAATATTATTTATCCCATGTAAATGATACATGGGACACACTGCAGTTGTATAATTAGGTGACTAAATGTTAAAGAGGGATCTTTTTTCAAGGGACGGGGCTGTTGTGGGCTACTCTTCAGAGGCAAGAACTTGCCTCAAATCTCAAATGAATAGAAAAGCTCATGACTCAATTCCGGAATATAAAATGTCAGAAATGGAACGTCTTTATTTTGCAGATGAGAAAACTGAGCCTGAAAATCCAGGTCGGTGAAACTTCTACTTCCTGCTGAAGCCTGTCATGCCCCACTCTACCCTAGGCTGGGGAAGTCTGCTTTCTTCTCTGATAGACCTGCAATGCTTTCTAAGGTCAGAATAGAAATAATTAAGTTATGAAACAATCTGCAAGTGGAAATTGGATGGTGTGAATATTCCCTGGCAAGTGTTAAAGAGGTCGGTTGGCCAGGGGGAAAGAAAGTGTTTCTGCACTGAGAGTTGAGACAAAAACGATGTGGAAAGATTTAATTTGGTTATTTCTCAGTCTATTTTGGGCCAATACTTTGTAAATTCATGAAAAATACATTGTTAGAAAATATATATAGAAAAAAGAAAAGATGTACAGAATGCAAGTCTAACTTTTTCTTTAATTTCTTGACCTATTTGTTGTGGATCAGTAACGAAGGTTTGCAGACTGCTCCTGGATTTAGGGGACTTCTCACAGTCCTAACATTCCGGGCTTTCATTTGAAGCCCAAAGAGCTGTGCCTTGAATTTAAAGGGGAACTCCTCACCCACACATCAAAACATTTTAAAAAAGAGATAATTAAAGAACGTTTACTCAAAACCTATTACGTATGGGTTAAGCACATGCTATATATGAAATTAAATTAGAAACATCCTCATTTCTCAGTAACTTACTGTTTAGCGGAGGGGCGGGGCAGGCTGACATCCTCGTCTATGACATGGAAGAGGTGACAAGAGCCAGGAGAGCACCGTGGGTGTAGTGGCAGGGAATCCAGAACAAGGAATGTGGGTGGTCAGAGAGTCAGGGTGGCCTCTGCGGAGGACGCGGCCTTGAAGCCTCAGGAGGCCTCGCTGGGAAGACGCAGGGCTGAGCAGAATGAGTGTCCCCAAACCCTGACATACAGCTGACCCTTGAACAGTGCAGGAGTGGGGGGTAGCAGAGCTGAGGGTCCCCCCCAGTGGAAACTCCACATATAACTTGGCTCCCCCCAAACTGTAATTGACAGGCAGACCTTCACATCCGGGGATTCAACCAACAGCAGACGGAAAACAGCATTTTCACATTCCCAGCTACAGATTCCCAACTTCAGGTCAAAAACAGTATTTTTGTAGTCCCAACCGTGGATTCCCAACCGTTTGCTCTACCCATCGTTTCCCAATCTTGGATTCCCAGCTACTCATGGAAATACTGTTTTCCATCCGCGGTCGGTTGAATCTGTGGGATGAGAAACCTGTGTTTATGAAGCCCGGAAACGCAGAAAGGGTGTGCGGATTGTATTTCTTGAGGAAAAAAAATCCCCACGGACGTGAACCTGACTGGTGTTGATCAAGGGCAACCTTACATTTCCTTTCATGTTTAAAACATCGTGAGGAGAGATATTAGGAACCCGCATTTAGAGAATTGAAGCACAAACATGCAGTTGTGGTAAAGCCATAGGTGGCCTTGAACAAGTTGTTAGGGATGGAATGTGTCCCCCAAAATTCATGTGTTGCAACCCTCCCCCCCCCCCCAGTGGGGTGATGCTAGGAGGTGGGACCTTTAGGAGGTGATTAGGTTTAGACCAGGTGCTGAGGGGGGAGTCCTCAGAATGGGATCGATGCCTTTACAGGTCAGGAGAGCTCGCTCCCTCTCTCGCCACCCAGTGAGGGTACCAGGAGAAGCCGCCAGTCTGCAGCCAGAGGAGGGCTCTCACCAGAACTCAACTCTACTGCCACCCTGATCTTGGACTTCCGGCTTCCAGAACTGTGAGAAACACATTTTTGTTGTTTATAAGCCGCCCGTCTATGGTACTTGTTATAGTAGCTCCAGCTGACGAAGACACAGGTCCTTGGACTATCTGCTTTTTTAAATCTATAAAATGGGCCTAATACGATTAACCTTATTGGGTTGTTTAGAGGGCTAGAGATAATGTACACATATCATATTCCTTTATAAATGTGATTTCATTACATGGCAGTGTAGTGGTACATTGTCTGATACATAGCAAGAAAGAGTGATAATCCGTTAGCGGAAAACTAAGACTGTGGTAAAGGTCTTTTTTAAAGGGAGTGGGGATGGAAGTGCTCTTCCCCGCATGCCTTTCTTTCAGTAACTGTATCTCTGCTTCCATTGGGAAGTGTCACTCCCCCACTCTATGCAGTTCTTATGGGTCTGTCTGCCCCCTGGCCACAGTCATCACACAGAGCTAGATCTGGCCCCAGTACTCTAGCCTTAGTGATTGGCCAAAGGATGGGCACCCGTTGCAATCTGGACCAATCAGAATCTTTCATTGAGGTTTGTCTGTATGCACGTTGGGAGGAAAAAAAAATTTTTTCCTTTCTATCAGTGTTGTCTTTTTAATTAAAAAAATTTTTTTGCTCTTCTTTTTAAAAATTTTAATTTTTTAGTTTCAAATACATTGGTTAGATATTTCTATAGTTTACAAAACGATCCCCTAATTGCTCCTTCTCTCCTCTGGTTTTCCTCCTAGCCAACATGTTAATGCTAACTGCATTCCCTATGCTATGTTCCCCATCCCCTGGACCCTCTATCAACTACTAATTTGTACTTCTTTAACCCTTCACCCTATTCTCCCCTCACCCCCTGAAGGCTGGTCAGAGCTGGGTCTGTCGCACAGCGAAGCTTAGAGATGTGTTAAAGGGGAGGGGAGAGAGACCATTCGATGTTTGAATCTACACCTTCACTCTTCCAGTATTTCAATCAATACATTCCAGTTTTCTGCCACTTGCAATCCTGATTCATGTTAGGAAAAAGTCGGGTTTCCATATTCTTGTCTCAATGTGTTATTCTATAGGTCAGGGCTTTTCTAGAGTCATCTCTATGATTTACTAATTAGTCAAGATTATTTAGGACAGATTCCGGGGTGAAGTTGTTGAGCCAAGAGAATAACAAACAAACCCGTGCCCTGCCCTATGAGTGCCTCAAACCCAATCGGAGATGTAAACACTAAAAAAAAAAAAAAAAAAAAAAAAAAGCTAACGAATGAAAATAAAGCAAACCATGTCAACTGATTGAAGTGCTGTGAGAGTCCAGAGAAAGCAGAGAAGATTCAGGATATTTGAGGACACTCAGGGGAGCCTTGCAGGAGGAGCAGCGGTTTGAGCTGGGCTTTAAGGGACAGTGAAGGCAAATGCTTTTGGAGAGAGCGTTGCAATGGGTACAGAGCCCTGGCGACAGCACGATAGTGAGGGTGGAGCTTCTGTTTCAGGTAGTGGGAGGTAAGAGTGGACAAGTAAAATCGCGCTTTAAGTACCTTTTGAAAATTCTATTATGGAAACTTCAAACAATTCCAAACACAGGGAGAATGCTATAATGAATCACCTATAGACATTAGCCAGCTGCAAAAATTATCAATATTTTATTATTCTTTTTTTTATCTACCCACTTTAGTCTTCATCATCTTCCTCCCTCCACCCACCCCAGGAATATTTTAAAGCAGATCTCAGACATCATATTATTTTACCTTTATTTCATTATTATCTTTAAAAAGTAGGGGCTTCTATCCTCAATACCATTATCATAGCTTAAAAAAAGAATAATAATTTCTTAATATATTATCTAATTCCCACCTCATGTTTAATTTTCTCCAGTTGTTTCCTTTGTACAGATGGTTTGTTTGAATCAGGATCTAAAAAAGGTCCACACATATATTTGGTTGTGTCTCTTAAGTCTCTCGATACCTACAGTCATTCCCACCACTCCTTTTAAAAACCGTGTATTTGTTAAAGGAAACCGGTCATTTTTTCCCATGGAATTTTCCACATGCTGGATTTGGCTGATTGTGTCATTGTGGTGTAGTTCAAAATGCTCCTCTGTTCTCTGTGTTTCCTGGAAATTGGTAATAACGTGGCCTACAGGCTTGATTAGATTCCGCTTCCGTTATTATTATGATTTGGGGGGCAAGAATAATTTACAGGAGGTGCAGAGTGCTTCCTAACACACCTCATCAGGAAACAATGTTGGGCCACCCCCTTTTAGCGATGTTACACTTGATCAAAAAATTTAGTCAAAAATGCTGTTGTCTTTTCTTACGTCCCTCTCTAGGATTCTGACCTGAGTCATTGGGGGCTGGGCTGGTGACAAATCTAATTCACAGACCAGGCTGCACTCAGAATCACCCTTCCCTGGGACTGGGGAAGCATTGTTACTGGGCCAAGTTTGTGCCTGACCTGTGGGAGCTTCCCTTGGGTGGTAGAATTTCCCAGGAAGCTATTCGGACCCTCAGGCAAATAAGATTGCTCCGCCATCAGTCCGGCAGACACTTCTGAATCTTTTGAATGAAGTGAAGAAAGTCCAAATAGATTTGTCAGGATATGTGATCTCAGATTTCTTTAGGGAGAATATTTGTCACTTTGCCACTTTCCAATGAAAAAATTCCCACTGATTGCGTCTAAAAATGCAAAGCAAAATGAAGTTTCAAGGCAATTTCATGAGGAAATATTAAGTCAGGGGAACTTATTGAGTGATATAGGAGAGCTTTTCTTTTCCTTTATGGTCTTGAATTACACAACTTGCCCTTTGAACTGGATAATTTGATTATGTCGTCAACTCCCTTGGGCAATTCAGGTTTGTCCCCTAGAATATTATAACGCTCCTCCCCTCTATATATTAAGATAATTGTGTCAGCTTCAGACTTTTTAAACCCATAATAGAATTTGGTAGGTTTTAAATATAAGAAAATTGTTTTATGTAGATTGAGGAATGTGGTAATTTAATTTTTAACTCATTTGACTCAGCTGCTAAAGAGAGTCCAGCTTTAGAAATTAAGAAACTCTATGCTTTTGTCTTTTATATGATTCTGAGATCCTTTGCAAAACACAAGATAATGGAAAGCAAATGCGTCTATCTGCGCTGCCTTCATTTTTCCTTGTGACATCTTGTGTTTTGGGATGTTTCATTTCTGTATCTGCCCTGGGGGCACGTTCTGTGTCAGGTGATATGCAAACGTCCTCCTGGCTTGATTTCTGCATTCAGGAAGGCTTCCTTTTTTTTTTTTTTTTTTTTCAGAAAACATTTGTTTTGTTCATAGTATTAAAATGTTTGGAGAGGTGTTATGAAGTATTTCACATGTTTTTCACATTTTTTTCAATAAAGTGGGATTCTCAGATTTATTCCATCTTAGGCATTCTTTCGTTTTCTCTTTCTTTCGCTGAGAGCTGAACTCGACAGAGTCTCTTGGGGAACTTTATCTAATGCCTCATTGTTTCCCCAATTCTGAGCACAGTGCCTGGCCCATGGCAGTTGTCCAATGAATGAGTTAATGAGTGAAAATGAACTTTGGGAATTTTCTTCCCTCTTTCCAACCCCAAATTCCCCAAATAGAACGCCCGTGCTGATACTGGTTTTTATGAAACTCTGAATATAGGTTACAGCCCACTCCTTTTGCCTAGAGAGATTCATTTTTCATTGGTAAATGCTCAGCTCCATATTTAGATCATGAACTCTGGTCTATAGTACTACTAGGATCAAAACATTAAAAACAATTAATTATTTAAATTAGTTTCAGGTATACAGGTCACTGGTTAGACATCTAGTTCATAAAATGATCCTCCCATCCGCTCCCTCCCTCCCTTGGCCCTCCGCATAGCCATCATATTAGTGCTAACTGCATTCCCTCTGCTGTGCCGCCCATCCTAGTTACCAACTACCAATTACCGATTTGTACTTCTTTAACCCTTCACCCCATTCTTCCAGTCCCACGAACCTTTTCCCCTCAGTCCATCACCAAATTGTCCACTATATTTGTGACTCTGTTTTTGATTAGTTTATTCTTTTTGTTCCTTAGGTTCTGCATATAAGTGAAATCATATGGTATTATCTTTCTCTGTCTGACTTATTTCATTCGCATAAAGATCTCTAGGCCCATCCATGTCGTTGCAAATGGTAGAATTTCATTTTTCTTAACGGCTGAGTAATATTCCATTGTATATATGAACCATAATTTCTTTATCCAATTGTCTGTTGATGGGAATTTAGGTTGCTTCTATACACTGGCTATTGTAAATTGTGCTGCTTTGAATATTAGGGTGCATAGATCTTTACGAAGTATTGTTTTGGTTTTCTTAGGATAAATATCTAGAAGTGCAATCGCTGGTCAAAGGTAGAACCATTTTTAATTTTTCGAGAAACCTGCATGCTGTTTTCCATAGCACCTGTACCAATTTGCAGTCCCACCAACAATGTGTAACGGTCCCCTTTTCTCCGCATCCTCGCCAACACTTGTTGTTTTTTGATTTATTGATGAGAGCCACTCTGGCAGGTGTGAGGTGATTTCTCATTGTGGTTTTAATTTGCATTTCTCTGATGGTTAGTGACCTTGAGCATTTCTTCATATGTCTATTAGCCATCTGTATTTCCTCTTTGGAGAAGTATCTGTTCAGGTCTTCTGCCCATTTTTTAATTGGATTGTTTGTTTTTTTGTTGTTGAGTTGTGTAAGTTCTTTATAAATTTTGGATATTAACCCCTTATCAGATGTATCATTAGAGAATATCTTCTCCCAATCGGTTGTCTTTTTGTTTTGTTGATGGTTTCCTTTGCTACGTGAAAACTTTTTAGTTTGATGTAGTCCGATTTGTTTACTTTTTCTTTTGTTTCCCTTGCTTGAGGAGATATATCTGGAAAGGAATTCCTGTTAGTAATATCAGGGAGTTTACTGCTATGTTTTCTTCAGAAGTTTTATGGTTTCAGGTCTTACATTTAAGTCTTCAATCCATTTTGAGTCTATTCTTGTATGCAATGTAAGAATATGGTCCAGCTTTTTTTTTTTTTTTGTGCATGTATCTGTCCAATTTTCCCATCACCATATATTGAAGAGACCGTGTTTACCCCATTATATATTCTTACCTCCTTTGTCATATATTAAGTGAGCATAAAGGTGTGGATTTTTTTCTGGGCTCTTTATTCTGTTCCATTGATCAATGTCTCTGTTTCAATGCTAGGACCATGCTGTTTTGATTACTGTACCCTTGTAGCCTTTCCCCATCGAGTATGATGCTAACTGTAGGTTTGTCATATATGGCCTTTATTATGTTGAGGTATGTTCCCTTTATTCCCACTTTGCTGAGAGTTTTTATCATAAATGGATGCTGGATTTTGTCAAACGCGTTTTCTGCATCTATTGATATGACCATATGGTTTTTATAGCACCAAAACATTTTGGCCAAGGGCTATGGTTATGAAAGAAATTCTCAGACGGAAGTCAAAGTCAGTGGTGCTGTATTTATTTCCAGCGGCTGCTGTAAAAATGGCCACAACTGGGTGGCTGAAAACAACAGAAATTCACCCTTCCACAGTTCTGAAGGCCAGAATTCTGAAATCAGCATCACGGGCTGAAGCCAAGGCGCTGGCTGCTGCGCTCGCCCGCGTGGCTTTAGGGAGGAACCGTTTCTGCCGCTTCTGGCTTCTGGAGCTGCCAGCACGGCCTGGCTGCTGCTGCACCCGAAATGTTTATCAATCATTTTGAACGTCGGTGGACAGAAAAGAAGTAACATTTTGAGACAGAAATACGCCCTTAAAAATTACTCCTGTAGCAGAAACCGCAACTATTTGCTAGCAGCCAGCTGCCTCCTTTTCTTTTAGTTCGTACATCTCTCTGCCTGACCTGTAGCAGTTAGAGACTGCAGTGCCCGGGTAGATACCACAGGGCCCGCCTCGTTTGTAGCAGGTGGGGCTATATGACTGAGTTCTCACTTAGCGAAGTGAGTCGAAATGATACGGGCAAATTCACAGCACTTTCTTAAAGAGAGATTGCTCGCCTGCTAGCCCTCTCCTTTTCCTTCCCTTAGGAAGGGGTGAAGATGTGATGGTGAGCCAGCCTCGCCACACAGGTGAACGTACCACAGTCCCAGGTGATAGAGTGATGGGCTAGATGGCCTCCTGGAGCAGAGCCGCCTTACCACTGGGAGCCACAGGAGAGGGGAATAAACTGTATTGTTTGAGTGATCGTTTTGGGTCCCTTTGTCATGGCAGCTTATCTTATACGTGAACTAATGTACGAACTAAGACGAGGTTAGGAAAGAAGCTTATTTCTTGGTTTCAACTACTGCTGTTTGCATGACAGATATTAATATTGCTCTGCCTTGCTAAATAATTTTCAAAAACAATTCTACATATTTCAAAAGAAAATCGTTATCTCAAGCTGTCTACATGAGCTGATTATTTTGTCTCTTCTACCCTGGGTTCACTTAGGGTTGCTTAGAAAGTTCTCTTTTACTTTGAGTTGCTAGAGTGAACTTTTCATTAATTAGAATGAACATGGCACCACTATGTGTCATCCTGAAATATCCTATATGAGTCTACTTAATAGCCTTCATAAGGGATACTGAATTAATGTCTGCTAAGTGTGTTTAAATCCATAAAAGTAACCTCTGGAATCAGCTGAAGAGAATCTCTTCTAAATCCTGTTGATAACAAGTCACTTTTTTCTTAAAAAAAATTTTTTTTTAAAAAAGCAATTTGCTTTAATTATAGTAAGTTCTCACTTAATACCATCAATAATAGGTTCTGCGACTTTAAGCAAACTGACATATAACAAAACCAATTTTGCCATAGCCTAATTGTCATAAACACGAAACAAGTTCCTATGGCATCTCATCAACATTGTAATAAAACAACATTAGATTAAATGACGTTATCTGTATCGAGAAATTAAAAAATAGAGTGAGAAGAAGAAAACAAAAAAGTTTCATAATCCTGCTATCCAGTTAGCAACGTGGTAGACATCCTTCCAGTGCTTTCTCTATGATATATGCGTAATTACTGAAATCGGACTATATTGTGTACGGTTTTATAACTTCCTTCAAAGAAAAAACCCAAATATTTTGGGAACCACCTCAGTTCGACTGACCGAGGTGACTTAGTAGCTGCAGGAGCCAGAGGGGGCTCTCGGAGGGAGGTGGGTCTCCTCGTAGGAGGATTTGGGTTTAATATGCAACATGTGCTCTACGCCTGTTAGTGGTGTGAGGTGGGGAAGGAGCGGCACCAACCTATCATCTGGGGAAAACTTGCTCGTGATTTACAAGCATGAGACTCTCTTTAGCCCATTTTATGACTCCATTCAACCCTCCATCGCAGGCTGTTTTTCTTCCTCTTTGATTACAGTGATGAGAGAGTGGTTTGCCTCAGAGTAAGAATCCACATTGTCCCTAGGCTGCTTGCAGCTTTTCCTTTTGAAAAAGCAAGAGGACTAGATTGTAGCCGACGTTCTGGGTGTTTCCCAGGTGCCAGGCACTGGTTAAGCACATTGCGCAGTGACGTTTAAACCTCACGTTTAAAACCGTGGGGTAAGTATTGCTGCTCCCTTAGTCCAATTTCTCAGGCTAGAAAACGGAGACTCGGAGACCACCTAGGAAGATCAGGTGCTGTAGGTTTAAGAAATAAAAAAAAATAAAATAAGGGATTGTAAGCTGACAAGGTCCTTGCAATCTGTGAGGTCAACCAAGGGTTGCCTCATCTAAAAAATAAAAAAAAAAAGAGAAAAGAAAATGGAGACTCAGAAATATTGTGCAACTTTGCCAAGCTATTAGAGCTTAAGTGTCAGAGCTGAAATTTAATCCCAGTCTGTGATTTCTAAGCCCACCTTCCTTTTAGTCACTGTGCTAATTGTCTCCCAGAGTGACACTAATTTACTTTTGCATCTTATTTTTCAAATACCCCTATTCCGTCAAAGCTATGATCCCATAGCTTGTGAGACTCATCATTATTTCGTATTCCAATGACAAAGAAAAGTGCTGCTAACTGTAATTGTTAGATGTATCTCAATTTCTGAGAAGTTATGATGTGAAAGGCATGTAAGTCTTAGAATCAAGGAAATATGATAAAATTATAGAACTATTTCTTATAGAAGGAAGAGGCTGATGCTGTGTGACCCGCTTGCATGGGCGATGCTGATAATGTCACTTCTTGGCGGGTCTGGTATATTTTTGGAGTGAGCTCTAGCAGGCAGGACCATACATAATTTTCAACTCACTTGCAGAAATAGTGGTTGTGTGGTTGGATTTGTGGCTGCAGTTGGATAAGTCATTATTATTCCTGCCAATGGTCCCAGAAGCTTAGAAGTACCAAGCTGCCTAGAGCTACTTGAAAATAATAATAGAAAAAGAGAATAGGGGAATAATGGATGAGGTATGTGCAGCACTTCGTATCTGTGATTCTGAACGGAAGACATATACATCATAGCAGTTCTTTCCCGGCAATGATGTATTGAACAACTGTAGTAGCAACATTTTGTAGTTTCTAGGAAATAGCAGCCAAAAAATTATAACTGAAGAAGGAAATTAAATCAGTCTGGCAGCATTATTCCAGGAGTGTAGAACAAGACCAACAGAGGAGTAAACACTGAATCTCGAGAAATGCCTGCAGTGTGTGGGTGAGAGCAAGCAAAGGAGCAAGTGGGGGAGGGAGGAGGACAGAGAAGAGGGAAAAAGGGTGAAAGCGCAGAAGGCAGGAAGGGCAGAGTTTCTTAAGGAAGAGGTGGTCCTTGGGGCCAAACGCTGTAGAAGGGGTCACTGACAAAGGACCGTTGGTCAAGGAGTTTAATGGATCTCGGGCCAATAAGGAGAATAGAAGGAGGCAATTCGAAAGCAGAGAAAACTCCTTTCTTTGTTATTTTATCAGAAGCGGTACAAAGGTGAGGGTGGAATGATCTTCACACACCTGGCTGAGTAGATCCGCACAGTGCTAGTTTTTGCCTTTGGAGTCGTTTCTCTGACATCTGAGCTCACTTTCTTCCACTTTCTTGAAGTGTCTTCTCACGTGACACCTGACTCCTAGCTCTCGTGGATTCCCTTCTACCTACCGGGCTGACCCTCCTCAGTCCCCTCGCCCTGATTCTTTTTCTGCTCCTTGCGCCTACGGTGTGGACGTTCCCCCTGATTTTAACTTTAGCCCTGTTCTCTCCCCTGTCTTCTTCCGCGTGATCTCCTTGGAGAATCTCATTTACACTGTGGCTTCAGTTATCTATTTGCTTTTGATGCCTAAAACATACTTCTAGCCCAAGTCTCTCACCTTAATTTGACTCAGCTTCCCTCTCTCCCTCCCCTCCCTTCCTTCCTTCTCTCTGATAAAATTTGCAGCTTACCTCTAGCAAAGTGTACATGGCCCAAGAGAATATACATTAGGTACTAATTTTGCGCTTAGCTTGATCTATTTTTTTTTTTTTTTGAAACACATTCCCTGTGGTAAATTCTTTTGAGACTGCTTGGACGGTCTCTCCTCTCTTCCTTTTCATTCCACATTTAATTGGTCACATTAGCATGCCAATTTTACTTCGGATATATCTCCTGAATTGTCTCCTTATCATCTCCATTGCTAATGACTTACATCATTATTGCACCTATTCACAATAGGCTCCAGAAGGGTTTTTTTTTATCTAGCTCCCCTTCTTACTGCTATAAGAATCGTTAAAAGAAATAGAAGCTCTGATTAGGTTCTTGCCTTACCTAAAAACTTCGGCTCTCTCTTGTATAGGTAAGCATATACTCTGGTTTGTTCATGAAAGTCCTGTGATAAGCCTGTTGTCTCAGCTACTACACTCCATTTTGTTATGAAATGAAATTAGTCCTAGTTGGGCTATATTACATCCTTACTAACAGAGCAAGGAAAAAAAACAAAAACAAACAAAACGCTTAGCATCTTCCAAATGGCTCACTGTTCATAATTTTGCCAGTACCGGCATTACAAACTCATCTCTATTTCTTATACCCACTGTACAGCCCAAATTCCAGTTCTACTGGAATTATCACCGAGCTCATACTGCCCATTCACAATTCCGAATGTTTGCACATGTTACTTCTTTCAATGGAAATTTATTATCCTGATGCTTTTTGTCACTTGAAACAGTCTTATCTATTTCTCAACAGCATTCAAATAAAACACACTCTTAGCTTTATCTTATATTTTCTGCCCTCACTTTCCCTCTCCAAAACTTCTTGACAGGACGTAAGTCGCTTTTTTCGTCTTTTGTCTTGGTTCACTTTACTTTTCCCAGTGTGAGCTCTGTAGCAGGCAAATCGGATCAAATCTGATGAAATGCTTCCACGTCCCACCGTTGCTTACAGGTGCAAACAGAAACGCCTTTTCCTGGGCACAAGTCCCTTCATGATCTGGCCTCTGCGGACTTACCTGACCTCATCTGTGCTTGTGTTCCACTCCATCTGTGACTCGGGAATGCCGAATTACTTGTAGCCGTAGCTGTCACGTTTCTTCGCTTCTGCTTGAAGTACACCCCCTTCCCCATTCAATCTGCGCGACAGGCTCTTGCTGGTCTTCAGTTCTCCACGCGGCTCTTTTCGCTGCCTCCTGGTGTGGGCGCCCCTTTCCTCCAGCCATGCCTTACTGGTCTCTGTAACAGCCACGATTGCGTTGTACCTGTCTGTGCGTTTCTCTCCTGGACTCAAGGGGTTTTGACAATAGGGACTCCCTTCTTGTCATTGTACCTTTGTGCCTAGTACTGTGCCTGGTGTTAAAGAAGAGATTTTGGTGTCTCAGAGGGTAGTTTTGTCCACCGAGAAGCCCATTTGTGGATTTACTATGATTTGAAAAACTGTCGTTATATAGGTTGCATATCACAAAATCAAGTCCTTTCTCTTAAGGTGAATTTAGAAATATTATTCCATTTATAAAGCTAGCAAATCTCAATGCCTTAAAGGAGGAGGTTTGATAATATTTGGTCCCATTTACGAATAGAAACTTCTACATATTTGAAACAACAGTTATGACCAATAAACATACTGATTCCTTTTAAAAGTGTTTCAGATATTTGGCTGTTAAAACTTCCTAAGTGTTTAATTCCTAGAAGTCTGGTAATTGCAAACATTAAAGTTGGCCAACCTTAATTCTAAGTGCCAATATTATATACAAAGTTTTAATTTAAAATTATAAGTGTAAATTAATTTTTCGATTATATACATCAAATAGGAATTACAAGATTGATAAATAACTCCGACCAAATTCTTTTTAGTATTATGAGTACTGCATTATTATTATGTACCGTTTCTTTAATATCAGGATATTAGTAATACAAGTTTCATTCTGTCAAATGTTTCTATATGTAATTCTAAATCCACCTGAGGTTAAGTATGCTCTCTAAGTATGCTCTCCCAGTAAGGAACAATCACAGTTAGGGACTGCCTTCTCAAGATCATTTTGGGGGGATGCAGCAGAATTCGTGTTTGTAACATGGTAGCAATACCCTGACACAAGTCTAGTTGCTATGTCAATGACTCCATAACTTAAAGAAGATGGCCACATAATCCCATATCCTTAAATCTGTTGTTACCAAATCTTTTATCTTCTCACCATGTATATAAGCCCACATCCTTTGATTGGATTTCACATGCCAATCTTTTCTCTTAGCCTAAGGACCCTTGAACTTGACAGAATTCTGCATTTTCCCCAATGGATTTCCTGTCTGGGAGAAGTACACAGTCTTTACAGATATTATAGTTATTTCCAACTGATTCTGCAACTTTTCCATGGAAGAATCACAACTTCCGAGCCATTCCACTGTTAGCTGGGACATGTAGTAAGTGCACAATAAATGTTGGGTCAATTAATGGCACGGCTGAGTATGAGAATGAATACCAGAGAACACAAGAATTTTCATAACTGCTAATTTTTTTCCCCTTCTCTTTTCTTTCCCTTCAAAGAATTGCATAGTGGTAAAAGGAACGGGCTTTGCGGGCAGACCATCCCGGGTTCACAGTTCCTAACACTTAACGACTGTGTGGTGGATGAATTGTCAAACCTTTCTGAGTTTCCGTTCTTCATCTGTAAAATGGAATAGCAGCATCATTCCAGGTTGGTGTGGATTAAATTACATATTTAAATATACACATACAGTATATGTGTTACGTAAACTGAATTGTGTGTTTTCAAAATTCATATGTTGAAGCCCTCACCCACAGTACCTCAGAAATATGACTATATTTGGAGATAGGGCCTTTAAAAAGGTAATTAAGTTAAAATGAGTCTGTTAGAGTTGACCCTACTCCAATATTGCTGGTGTCCTTACAAGACGAGGAGGTCAGGACACAGAGACACACCAGGGACGTGCTTGCACAGAGAAATGACTGCGTGGAGAGGCAGCGAGAGTGCAGCTACCTGCAAGCCAAGGAGAGACTTCTCAGTGGAAAACAATCCTTGATCTTGGATTTCCAGCTCCCAGAATTGTGAGAAAATAAATTTCTGTTGCTAAGATACCCAGTCTATGGCAGCCCTAATGTATATATGTAAAATATTGCTTAGCATAATGCATAGCTCAATAAATGGCAGCCTATATGATTATTACTTACCTTTTCCAAAGAAGCTGCAAAAATAAAATAAAATAAAATAAATAAAGGTTATTCCACAAGTCACATGCAAATGGTTGTTTTCTGGGTTTCAAGTAAGCTTGGAGAATTCCCTTGCTCCTGTATGTCTGCCTCAGCGCCCGCATTCATGCCTGGGAGGCGTTCCTGATCTTCAGGCAGATATCTGGGCTCCTCCTCTGGAATCTGGCCTAGACTGTTCCCCAGGTCCTGTCATCACCCATCTATATAACCGTCTCCTTCACCGAACTGGGCCTCGTTCATCTTTGTATCCTAGGCACCTGGCGCAGTGTGTCAGGGAATTCAAGTCAATAAACTGTGAAGTTAAGTTCATGGAGAGTTTAAGTGGAGAGTATTTACTTTTATCTTGTTAACGACCGCAATGATAACATTGCAGGTTAGGGAGCATCTTTCACATCTGCTCTGAAACGTTCTCCCAGGAGTCAGCTCTGCAGCCTCCCAGCATTGCGGTGAGCTGAGGGTTTCTTTATCTGCCTCAAAGGGCGAGTCACAGGCTCTTTAACTTGCCAGAGTTCACGTGACAGAGGCCTGGTTACATATAAGCATGCACGATGCTGGCTTCATTGACCTATAAATTGCAACTATCTCTTCTCATTATGAGGTTTCTGAAATACTCCTTGTTTTTCAGAAACTCAAGCCATTAGCCAAGTTGGACCTGGCAGTACCCAGTGGTGAAAGGACCAGATATTTCCTGTGCTGTTGTTCCTGTTTATGACCGAGTGGCATACATTATTGGGGGAAGAAAGATTTAACTGTCATACTACATTCTCTTCCCTCGTGTGTGACTTGGCAGGTCGCTGACATTGTGCTCTCCTTGAAGGTCATCTTGAACTTTATGGGTGCCCCGAAATTTCCTTCCTAATAACTAACAGCAGCACAGCTTCTTGGCTGTATCTTATTTGCTTTTAGCCACAGCAAGTATTGAGCCATCTCAGCACCGAGATAACCAGGATGGCTTTTGTTGGTCAATTATGGCGTCACTCTTGGCTTTCCTTATTTAATAAGAAGGTAGTAGAGAAGAAGTGATAATTATCTCACACAGCATGTAGGTATTTTTACAAAGCAATCTTATACTTACAAAGCAATTTTACATAAATAACTGTAGAATACATTAGAAAGATAGAAAAGAAAAATGTAAGGAAAAGAATTACTGTAAGAAAACATAAAATATCATAATTGCCTGAAGAGAATAAGCAACAGTATAATTAAATGAGTCATTATCAAAGTGTTTTGCATAACTTAAAAAAATTGTTTTATGTATACTACCACTGAAAATAGTTGGGAGGAATCTAATAAATGAAATATAATCCTCTATATTTCTTTTGCATATCGTTATACTACTAGCTTACTACTATATTGCATCCCACACTCACATACACACTTAAAGAATTAAGTACTATCTTAAAACAGAAGAAAAACAAAGATATCAGACATATTCACTGCCTAGTAATGTGTATTTTTTCAATATTAACATGGCATCAATAAATTCAGAAAACAGATATACACTAACAGGGTAATGGTAATTGTCATCATATAAACTAAGTACTTAACCAATTCTTAAATCTTAATCACAGTTTGGAATAAACACTTATCTGGTCTAGCAATAAGCTGGGCACTTTGTTTTGAAAAGAAAAAAAAAAGGAGTCAGGCGTTAGTCGTCTACTAGGTGAAGAACACTTAGTTTTGGCTGGAGACTGCCATCTGTCCACCCGTCTCCGTTTTCCCGTTCTCGCCAGAATGAGAACGGTAGTGGGGATCTTGGGTGCGTTTCCAGGGGCTGCAAGTCCCAGGCCCCCTTCCGACTTTGCACCCAAGTGTGGCCCCGCGACTCAGCCTCCATCAGTGGAACACGCGCAGAAATGTTGGGAGCAACTTCTGAGCCACTCTCGTTAGAGAAAACCTCTGGCCCCCCACTCAGCTCTTGCCCCTTTCTCGTCGTCCGGCTTGGCCACAGCTCGGCCAGCCTCGGACGCCATGTGTTGAAGAACTGCCGTCAGCCCGCCTGGGATGGGGGCGAACCTCCTCGCAAGTCCGACACTGGACTGTGAGACGAGCAAGACATAAAGATATTTAACCAGCCATTGAGCCCCTTCTCTTTTTCTCTTCTAAATCAGTTGCTGAAAAGTCTCTTTCTCTGCACAGCGCCTTCGAACACCGTTGCCTGAGGCCGGGACCCCTCTTTCTTCCTCTAGACTTGTTAAGGGCGCCCACCTGGCCGCAGCTCTTTGGCACCTTTCTCCTCAGACCCGCTCTCTACTCGGCCGCTAAGTGAGCTCCTTACAATGACAACCCGTTGTGGTCACTGCCAAGCTAAGGACCACGACATTTTTGCGCAGCCTGTAGGCATGCCCCCTTCCCCCAGGCCGACTCTTCTTTCGAAGCTTTTCTAGGTAAGGAATGAATTTAAAGAAAAGCCCTGGTGACGTGCCGTTATATTTCAACAATGAAAAACATTTTCTTAAATAACCACAGTACCATTGTCACATCTAACGAAAAAGAATTTCTTAGTATTACCGGGGGGCAGTCTATATTGAGATTTTTCTGATCATTCTTAAAATGTTTTATTTTTTTATGGTTGGTTTTTTCAAATTAGTATCCAAAGTCCCCACATTGCATTCGATTTTTATGTCTTAAGTGGTTTTCCCCCTCCTGTATCAATGCTCATCTCCCATTTCCTACTTTCATTGATTTGTTGATAAAACCAGGTCATTTGTCCTATCTAATAAATATGTCCTGGATTAGTCCTCGGTTTCTTTGTCGTGCTGTCATTTAACTCACTCTCCTGTGTGAGATATTTTGGTAGACATTTTAGTTTGGCTTAGAGAACAAGTTGTAGTGCTGGTTCTCTTACTGATTATATTTGGACGCGTCACTTTTATGTTCTCTATAGGTTAATCACCACCGCTCCCCCTCCCCCCAAATCCTGTACATGTTTTTATTTTTCTGTCTGGAAACTAGGGATGATAGTAATTTGTTCCATCTTTGGGATGCCATGAGAAGAAAACGTATGGGTAAATATTAAGGTTCTTAGGAAGAAAGCACTATGTAAGGATGGTTAGAAAAACTTTTCTTTGGCTGGGGGGAATATAGTGATTTAATAATACGAAAGCTTTCATGACACGTGGGAAAAGGCGTGAATTCATTGGCTATAGAGATCGATACCGTTCTTTCCCTCTCTGCATATATATCAAGGTGTCTGGCCCTAAAAGGTAAAGGAGGGGGGGCAAAAGCAATACAGTTCAATGAGAAGTGTCACATCACATTAAGCTGGTTCTGTTTGTCTTCTTCATTACTACTTCCAATAACTGTGAGCACCAAGTCAGGATCTTGTAGTTTCTCTACTCCTGATGGTGCGATAACAGCAAAATAGATCGAAAAGAACATCCTGGTGTGGAAGATTGCATCCCATAAGGCGACGAATGGGTGATAGGCGACCTCTCGGCTTGCATTGACGGACCCTGAAATCTCAAGCTGCGGATTGCCGTCCGACCTATTGATGCTGCTGTGTTGTCCATCTGCCTGCCCATCACATTTTTCTCTTTACAGACCGGGATTCCTGAGCATGGTCTGATGCGTTTCCTCTCTTGTTCCTCTCAAGGCCTTTACTTAGGGCAGTATTTCCTGCCCTAAGGGCATGTGGAAGCTCTTGATTACAGAGAGGTTGGTGGCCATGAACTCTGTTGAGATTTGACACCATAGCCGACCGTAAAAGCTCAGGGAAGCAGCCTTTTAAGTCTGAGAGACTGAAAATAATTTCAATGTTTAGAACATAAAGAAAAGCACTTCCAGTCTGGGGTTTGTTCTGTGTTTTGGCCAGACTGCTTGCAAACCTTAGCTTCCCCTCCTAGCATTGGTCACTGCATAGCACCATGTAAGCAAGAAACCCTAGATTACTCAGCATTTGTTCAAGCCGAGCCGAAGGGGACATGACAGTGGGCGGAAGCTTTTTACTTGGTATACTGGGTGTCCCCCCAAAAGATGTGTCTACCTGGAACCTCAGGATGTGACCTTACCTGGAGTAAGCAGCAGAGCTGATGTGGGAACAGGACGTTCATCCTTCTGTCACCTGGCCGTCTGGTCTGGCTCTGGTGACAGGCACTGGGACGCTAACATCAGAACCTCTATGGCTTCTGATTATAGTTTATCGTAAATGGCCCAGAGGCCCCTTGATCGAAGTGGATTCGATCACGCTCAACAGCTTCTTGGCCAGGAGGGTTTCAACAGGAAGGGAATGGTCATTGGTGAGGTTGTGCATGCCAGGCATGTTCCCAGGAGGTCTGAGAATTTATTTCATAGGAATTTTTTTTTTTTTTTTTTATAGCTGGAAATGTGCTCGTAAGCCTCAAAAGTGCAGAAACCTAATTTATCAACCCGTGCATTGCGGACAGTGGAATGTTTCTCAGGGGTGGGGTCACATGAACCAAACTCAAAGAACGATGAAGAAACCCAAGTGGCTGCCAACTTACACTACTAAAAGGGCCAAGGGGGACTGGATACTGGCAGCCTTTGGCCAAAAGCAAAGGCAGACGATGTGGGAAGTAAAATTCTATAAGAGGAAGTTGCTTAGTGACCACAGAAATTGGAACGAGGGCAGTTAGTTTTAGAATTCAGATGTTGTATGATGCCAAGCTAAGATGATCTGATGTGTCCACCTCCACATGGAAAATACCTGCCATGCTGCCGAGGCAGGGCCAATTGCTGGGTTAGATCATGGCTCCCTCTCCCTTGGCCCAGGCTAAGGAGCCGCCGCCAATATTCGCCTCTGACATTCTATGTCTTTTTTTTTTTTTTTAAACGTTTCTATGGCTCATTACAGTCTTATGAATGAGTCAGGTTAGGTTAACCTTGGGATCTGGGGATCATCCCATCTTTTTAGGGCAGAAGGAGTAAGCCTCTGAATACTTGCATCAGAATCATGCGTGTGCACGTGAGTGTGTGTGTGTGTGTGTGTGTGCGTGTGTGTGTGTGTGTGCGTGCGCTTCAACATGCCGTTTCCTGGATCTCATTACGAGAGGCTGAATGAGTGTCTCTGGGAATGGGACCTGGGAATCTGAATTTTAACCAACATGATGCTTGAGTCTAATATACAAAACAATTGAGAATTCCTGTTTTTAGGGTGAACTTGCCTATCTTTTATCCATTATGAGTTGATTTTAGAGTGGGATAGCTTATACCCACTCTATATCCATTGTTTATGGAAATCCTTGGTACTGGTGACACTTTTGCTATCTTCAATATGTTTTAGGTTAAAGACCCTGTTGAGTATGTTAAAAAATAGGTTGTCACAGGGGTAATCCTTTCTAATGAATACGGTCATGACTTCCCTTGAATTCTGTTGTAGTGAGGCTACTTTTTGTCTGGTACCCACCCTCAGTTAACATAGTTTATTAACTAATTCTTATAATGACAGCGCATTAGCATTTTAAATAGTACTACACATGGGATGCTATTTATTTTGTTTTCCTACTGCTCAGCGTTAGTGACATTGAATTAATTAAACACGTTGGTGGGTTGAATGCTGTGGTGGCCTATGTAAGCAAACCAAAATCTAAGCCTGTGAATGCCCCAGGGTCACGGAATTGAAACCTAAGGACAACCAATCATGAACAGCCAGCTGGGCTTTAAGCTATAGCCAATCAGATGAAACCCTTGCTTTGCTTCTGCCTTCTCTCTATAAAAATCTTTCCCCGGCTTCTGTCAGAGGAGCACTTTTAATCACTTCCGGTTTGTGCTGCCTGATTCCAACTGATTTTTGTTCAACTAAACTCTTAAAATTTTTAACATGCCTCACGTTGTCTTAACAGCGTCCATTTGAGGCGTGCACAAGGAAAGTGCTCTTGAAAGAGCTCTGACAAAACTATCGATCATTGGCTACAGGAAGTTTATCTCAACAGAAATCTTGGTTGTAGAAGGAGGGACTGCAAGCGGAGCTGAACTCAGAAAATATTATGCTGGTTTTGATGAAGGCAAATGAGTTCTAATGCTTGCCTAGGAAGGAGACACCATTTTTTTCCCGTTCAGGATGATGGTTCTTTCCATCCTCTTTGACTTTTCACATTCACCCAGATCTCGCTGACCCCTGGGGAGGGTCCTAACCTCCCATTACGGCTTCTCCACGTCATTATCCGTTGGTCCAGGCACTCAAGGGGTTACACGTCGCTGACAAGGACTGCTGTCTCAGCTGCAGCCACGTGAGAAAACAATTGCAGCACTCAGCCAGATTAATCACAGGTGTGTGATCCCGGCTTCCCAGCGGACAGGCGTTTTAAACAGAACCTCGAATTAACATCAGGTTGGAACCAAGTCGCATCACTTAAGATGATTCCAATGAACTTCTGCCTGTTACTCACAAGGAAACGCAAGCCTCAGAACATTCTTCAGCCCTTATTTTTGACTGCTTACGACAATAATGTGATTTGAGAAAAGGAAGGGAAGCATGAGAATTAAATTTCTGGCCAACTAATGTGGTATATTGCAAGCCGACTGCATCTTAGAAATAAAAGAAACAACAACAAACTACTGCTGATTTTGTGTACATCACAGTAAATGGAGTAACATTTTTATATTGTATTTTGTACAGAATCAGCACTCGTATACCCTTTTAGAGTGAGCTTTTAAATGCTGATCCTAAGTATGTTTAGGTTAAATTCACATTTTTAAAGGCTGTGGCTGTATTACGAATGTACACTCCTTTCTGCATTTGTGGAGAAGGGAGTTAGAAACTGACATTTTTTCTGGAACATTCCCCTGCCTGATACCAAACTTCTCATTGCCAATCTCTTATCCTGATTCCTCTCATGGGGAGTCTTGCTTAACCTCAAACCTGTACATCTTCTGGGTAAAGAATGTTGGCTGACAAAACACGAGGTTTAGATTTTTAAAGTGACACAAGGAATTTTTGTTTCTGTCTTCTCGTGAGCTGCAAGAAGGTTTTTATCAATTTGATTCATCACTGGGAAACCGATCTCATAAGAGATTAAATTTCCTCTGAATTTTTTAAGTGATAAGTGAGTAAATTAATCTTTTTTTTTTACATTGGAGAAATGTTGCCTTAGTTATTTCTTGATTTTATGCGTCTAGCATATGTGTGTTGTAAGCTTAAGTTCGATTTCTTTCTTTGTATATGTAGGGGCAGAAATATCTTTCTGATTTTTGTTTAAGATAACAATACATGTATTTTTAAAGACCGTTATGGAGATTAATATTTGTAGAGCGGCATCCCCACATCATTCTCTCTTGTCTATTGTGGTTCTGCACATTTGCTTTCATTTTCTGGGATCATCTTCCAATCAAATCTTTGGAACTACAGTTTTCCTTTTTTTTGTTCCCTGAAAGAAAGACTCCTCGCTAATAATTAGAAAACTGCAAAGCAAAACCACAATGAGATACCACTTCATACACATTAGAATGGCTATTGAAAAAAACAAAACAAAACAAAACAGAAAAGAACAAATGCTGATGAGATGTGAAGACATTGGGACCTCGTGCATTACTGGAGGGAATGCAAAATAGTGCAGCTGCTGTGGAAAATATGGCAGTTCCTCAAAAAATTAGACATAGAATTACCATAGGATCCAGCAGTTTCACCTCTGGTCATATACCCAAAAGGATGAAAGCGGAGACGTCGAATAGATATTTGCACACCCATGTTTATAGTAGCATTATTCACAATAGTCAAAAGGCAGAAGCAACCCAAGTACGTGTCCACTGGTGTGTGGATGGGGAAACAAAATCTGGTGTATACATGCAGTGGAATATTATTCCGCCTTAAAGAGGAAAGAAATTCCTACACATGCCATAAGATGGATGAACCTTGGGGTCATTATGCTAAATGAAACAAGCTGATCACAAAAAGACAAATATTGTCTAATCCCACTTATATGAGGTACCTGGTGTAGTCTAGTTCATAGGGACAGAAAGTGGAATGTGAAATGCTGGTTGCCAGGGCCTGGAGAAGCAGACATGGGGAGTTAGTAATCATGGGCGCAGAGCCGTAGGTGGGAAAGGTAAAAAAGTTCTGAAAATGGATGATGGCGGCGGTTGCACCATAATGGGAATATGCTTAATGCTACAGAGTTATACACTAAAAAATGGCTAAATGGTAAGTTTTATGTTATGAGAAAGGACGGCCTTTACATTGTGATTTTACAAAATGCAGCCATTCTAGTGACTCTCCTGTACCAGTGGGTGGCAGACATCACTGAGGCCTCTCAGTAACACAAAACCCCCATCCATCACCTCTTCCTTAGGGCAGCTTTAGCCCTTCACCTCCTCCAGGCCACCCTGGCCTATGCACAAAGACCGCTGATACGTCATAGGGATGCTATCGTCGGTCCTCCGTATGTACTGTCTTAGAGTCCACATGTGACGGTGTCTGAGCCATCTGGCCTGCCTGTTCGCAGAAGCCGGATAGGGAAGGAGTCCGATGGAGAGAGAAAGTCAGCTCCCACTTTAGACATTGTTAGGCAGGTCAGTGATTCCCAAACTTGCCTGATCATTAGAACCACCTGGATGATTTCGGGGCTATACCTCAAGCTTCTGAAATTAGAACATCCACGGGCAGGTACTGGGTGCCTGGTTTTGTTTGGGTTTATTTTAATGACGTGTTTTAGGGGATTCATAATGATCAGGAGACTTGTGTTATGGACTGAATCTGCCCCCACAAAATTCATATGTTGAAGCCCTAACTCCCAAGGTGGCGGTATTTGGAGATGGGCCTTTGGATATAATTAGGGTTAGATGAGGTCATGAGGGTGGAGCCCGATCCAGTAGGATTAGTGTCCTTATAGGAAGAGAAACCACAGAGCTCACTCTTTCTCTCCCTGTAACGCACAGAGGAAAGGCCGCGTGAGGACACAGTGAGAAGGTGGCTGTCCACAAGGCCATCCGCAAGGAAGAGGGGCCTCACCAGGTGCTGAACTGACCAGCACCCTGATCTTGGACTTCCAGTCTCCAGAACTGTGAGGAAGTAACTTTCTGTTGTTGAAGCCACCCAGTCTATGGTATTATGTTATAGCAGCCTGAGCTAAGACATTTGGGAAATTGTGATGAGAGTATGAGTGGTTACCTTACAAAAGGAGCAAAAACCTGGAACACTGGAGGCTTATTCCTGCCAGGCATGGGTTCTGTGGGTGCCCCACAGCCTCCGTTAGAAAGTGGTAGTCGGGATGAGTCCCCCAAAATGCGAGGGCCTGCTTATTCTGTGAGCTTTGAGGCAAAACTCGATTCAACACAGGTGCTGGTAATTGACTGCTAGTGTCCCTTATTTAACAGAAGGGGTTTTTCATGCTGTTGTGCTTATGGAGACTTCTAGAAAGTGGTTCCTTGGAGGGGCTGCTTATGCCTAGAATCTTCTCTGCTCCACAAGCACTAAGGCTCATCCGTTAGTTAAAGCAATAGGTTTTTGATAATAACTGTAATATAAAAAGTATTGTGCCATGTATTGGAAGGTCCTGAGATAAAAAACCGTATGAACTTTCTGCTCTCCAGAAACTTAAAAATCACAATTCTTATCTTAGTTTTAAATTTGTATAATTAAGGTCTTATGTTATATTTATAGGATATATTTTATACTTATTAAAGCAATTATGCTCAAATTGTAAGCTCCTACTTTTCTAGGAAGTCATGGGTGTTTTGTTTCTGGAAATCTAGAGAATGAGAATGAACAAAAATTAGGCTTCAGTTTTTCCATTTCAGCTAAGCCTCAGAATTCTAGTATCTTTGCAAAGGGACTCAGAGACTCTGGATTTTCTAAGGTTTTCTGGATTTTCTTATATTCAGCTCTTACTGGTCTTGCTTGATCTGGATATTTGACTTTATACTGGTTTATACTGCTTCCATTTTTTTAGGCTGGTTTTTTTTTTTTTTTTTTTCTATTTCTCTATCTTCAGAAATTGCCGTTCTGGGGAAAAAAAATTGTTTTCTAAGGTTTGGATAAGTCATTCAGGCTATGCCAAATTTGCCTTTGGAAAACTTCCAATTCAAAGTGATTTTTTTTCTCACTTGATTTGTTCGAGTTCTCCATTATTAAAGACCCTTTTTTTTTTTTTGTCTGAAAGATCAGGTGAGCAAATGAATGAATTCATTAGAATAACAAATGTTTGCTTTGGGAGTATTTGTAACCAGGTAGGCCAGATTTTTATCTGAATGTGCATTTGAAAAACAAAACAAAACATGTTTTTCCTTCTCAAAAGGCAGTAAATTCCATCCTGAAAAACAGAGATCTCCTAGTGTGATCCTTGACCAGGAATGCTCTCCTTTACGGGCTGATACAGATTTAAAAATATGTGCCTTGGTGGGGGAGTTCTTTGGGCAAATGAGGCAAGATATTATAAATTTTTTATGTTCGATTTATAGAGCTACTCACTACTAATCTACTAAATGGGTGATGAAGAGTCATTTTGTTTAATATTAAATCTGTTTCATTATCAGCATTTTGTGGTGGCACAACATCAGTATTCTAAAGCAGGGGTCCCCAACCCCCAGGCCATAGACTGGTACCATCATCCATGGCCTGTGAGGAACTGGGCCGCACAGCAGGGGGTGAGTGGTGGGCTAGTGTGCAAAGCTTCATCTGTATCTGCAGCCGCTCCCCAGCGCTAGCATCACCACCTCAGCTCCGCCTCCGATCATCAGGCCTTAGATTCTCATAGAAGAACCAGTCCTTGGTGCCAAAAACATGGGCGACCGCTGTTCTAAGGTGTTGGCTGCCATGCCACTAATGTTGGTAACATGAAACAAGTATTACCTAGGCACTGGAGGAATTTTTGCAAACGGGGAAGGATGCCTTATATCACTTGAGTACACGTGGTTGTGATTTCAAGTGGCTGCTAGTTATGTTTTTAAATAATGAATTCCTGTACATTTGAATGAGGTTTGGTGATGGTGATAGCGTTCATGGTACATATTTTCATAAAAGTGTTTTTGGCCTATTATTTTCCAGCACCTAGTGTTTAATCCGCATATGGAAGTGCTGTTGTTTCAATGCTATTCATCCGTATGCCTATTGCTGAGGTCCCTGAGTATATAATTTCGCAAACATTTACTCGTGCACAGAGAGATCACTGGTGACATGTACCAGTGATTTCATGTTCTTCAGATAACTTTTAAAACACTAGCAAACTGTAATTTCTGGGTTACCTTAAAGTGTATATAGCATTGTTTTGAATGGAAAATCACCTGTTTGTTCTCTTTCATATTTTATTAGAGTTTTTTTTTTTTTTAATGGTAATTGGGAATGGGTGTGGTAGGGCAGGATTTAAGATCTTTTGCTTTGCCTCAAAAAAATAAATGTGGTTACGGAATCACTGCTTCAAATCAAGACTTCCATGAATTGACTATTTAAATATGTATTTCTTGTGAATGATTTTTCTATAAATCAGTGAACCTCAAGCCTGGCTGCACATTCGCATCTCCTGGGAAGTGTTTCAAATATTGATGTAGAGCCCAACTTAATTTTTATTTATTTATTTATTCATTTGTTCATTCACTTATTTATTTTAAGTGAGGCAACCCTGGGTTGACATAGATTACAAAGGCCTTGTCAGCTTACAAACTCTTACTTATTTTTATTTTTATTTTTTATGCCTACAGCACCTGGTCTTCCTAGGTGGTCTCCCATCCAAGTACTAACCAGGCCCGACCCTGCTTAGCTTCTGAGATCAGATGAGATTGGGCTTGTTCAGGGCGTCATGGCCTCAGGGCTCAACTTTAGACCAATTGAACCAAAATATCCACAGGTGGAGGCCAGTCATTGTGTTTCTTAAAAGCATCCCTGGTAATTATATTGAAGTTTGAGAATTCCTATAAATGAACACTCCCTAACTCTTTAGGTCTATAAAAGAAGCAGCAATTGCCATTATTATCAAGGAAAAGAAATCTTATGGAGATGTAAACATTTTAAAAAGGACATTGTTTTAAAAAAGAGCATTGTTTTAGGATAACTTATTGGTTAAAAGGACAACTAATTGCATGGCAGTAATAGTAAATAAAGAAAACAGTTATTTGTATATAAAATCCTCTACACGGGCCCTTTCAACTTATGATTCATATTATCAGATGCTCCCATTAAGAAAGAACAAGGAGAGGGGTAAAAGAGAGGAGAATGACAGATGAAGGGACCAGTAGGAAATGAAGCAGATAGAGTATAGTATCAGGAGATGGGGGTGGCAGGGGAGAGTGACATTTCCGAGGGCGGTGGCCAGGATCATAGAGAGCCAGCAAGAGGCAACAGTGGAGTTGTGGCAAGGATTCAGGGACAGGGGAGAGGGCGAGGGAAGCCAAGGAAGAAACTAGAATCGGGCAGGAATGCAGCAGAGATGTACGCAGTGAACCAGACAGAGAGGTCCAGCTCTGGTGGGGTTCGCAGCCTGGTACCTGCAGTCATAGCTGCCTGGGTGTGGCTGCTCCAAGGCAGACCAATGCTTTGGCAGCGGAGAGGGATGGAGCCTTAGATCTGCAGATCCGCAGACCGGAGCTTAAGCCCAAGGGTTCCCCTTTGGAATCAGCCAAGGGCCCAGCTCCAGGTGAATAAGCACTGGAGAGGCCAGGGCCCACCACTCAGGAAGCTGAGAAACCTACCCCCAGAGGCCCTTAAAGGTCCCTCCCCTGGAACACGCTTGAAAGCAGAGCCTGCAGGCACCGTGTAAGGAGTTTACTTTTCAGGTTCCGATTGGACATAATCCTCCCAGAGCCCAGTCCGGACAAAGTTTGCTTCCACTGCATTCCCCTCCTGCTCAGCCGTGGACATGCCCGGCTTCCCACCACCATGTCCGACTCCCGAGAACAAAGAATTTCTCTCCTTTGTTACCCCTTTCCAAGGCAGAAAGGTGGTACGATTCTTTCAACGGAATAAAGAAAGTTTTGCACTTGCCTTTCACCTCCTAACATAATAGAGGAAAAGTCAAACTCATGTCAGATACCGGGTGAAGATTCTGGCTTCAGGATGTCCACTCACATGTAACTCAGAGGAACACAGACTTAAAGTCATCCTGGGAATGACAGAGAAAAACTTAGCGATGCTGACAGTCACTGGTGTAACTCGATGAGCCAAATTCCCTTCGAGTAGAGAAAAAAAATTGTAGGGAGGGAATGTAGGTGGATCGGCCAGTAGGGCAGTTATTTCCAGACTGGGTTGGATGTCGGCATCACTGACAGTGCTTTTAAAAAACACAGATTCTGGGACCTGCTCTCTGTGATTCTGACACAGTTGGTAGATCTGGGCCAGGGCACAGTGGATCTGCTTTTAAAAAGCTTCCAGGTGGTTCTTGGGCACACACGCCAGGTCTGGGAGCTGGAACTGCTCCAGTCAATTGCTTTTACTCTTCGTCTCTCACCTCTGCACAGACTTGGGCAGCACAGCCTGGCTCCTCAGAGACTTGCTGGCAGTCTCAAGCTGGGGTCACAACAAGGATCCCTGGGACCCCTGAGTGTCACTCTCTTGCTTCCAGCTCCCGAGGGCTTGCTCTGTGTTCACTCTACTTGGGCAAAGCTATGTGAGCACCGGTTCCCGGGGCAGCCAGGAGAATCTGTCCTTGGCAGACGTGTGAAACTCTAATCTCAACTGGTTCTGCTCCAGCTGGCTGTTTCTTGGCACCAACTCAAGAATTTAGGCACTCAGCGGAGGAGGTTCCTTTCTGCTTTAGGGGGATGAATGTCCATTGCTGAGCAAGGGCGGGGCTGGTGCAGGAGGGTCTGAGGGGGAGGTCAGCCTCAGGCCTAGAGTGAGAGAGAGGAAAACAGACATTAACCCGTTAGTGCCCATGGACATGTTAGCGTGGACCAATTAATCAGCAAAGGTATTTATTTTCAGCGGTGAGGAAATGAGACAATGCAGACAGGTCTTCAAGGATTATGACGAGCCTGGGAAAGGTCTCGTGCTGAACTTTTTCTGTCTGGAATGAGGGTGGGAACGGATGGTCTCCAGGGCTCATTCCTGCCCTGGCATTTCTTCGTTCGGTCAGTGGAAGTGAACACTGATTACTCTTCTACCATGTGCCAGGCGCTGTTCTAGGCACCAGGGAGGCACACAATGAGCTAGACAGAGAGGCCCAGGTCCCGTGGGGTTCACCGCCTGGCACCTGCAGTCGCAGCTGCCTGAAGAAAGAGGTCCTGAGGTGTGGCCGCTCCGGGGGCAGACCACTGGACACTCGGATGAGACTCATAGACAAGCGTCCCTTCCTTCTTGTCATCCTCAGAGCCTTCTCTGAGTGGGAACAGACACCAGAGACAGACGATGTGACTCTCCCACACCATGATGCAGCTCCTGGAATAGCCCTGCTGTTCATGGGGAGGTGGGTGAGTGATTCTGGGCAGTTCAGCTCAGTGGGCATGGCTGTCCCTGGATGCCCATCTGAGTCACAGACACTGGCTCCGGGGACATAGGAGTCAACATTTGATGTGGACTTACTGAGGAAGTCTGAAGGCTTGGGGAGACATTGAAAAGTCTTAAGGAATTAAAACTCAGGAAAATATTTAGGAATTAGGAGCTCAAGTCCTGAGTTTAATAGGTGGAGAATGTTATACAAAGCGCTTGGCTTTGGATTCGTAAAGTGTTGGATTCAGTAGTAAGACTCTGTTTGGCTTTTATTGTACACGGAGCTGAAGCGGGCTAATATGGAAGGTGTAAAGGAAGTGTTCAAAGGGATGCCAGGAAACCCTGAAAGAAAAAGGGAAAGAATGGCCAATTAGTGTATTTATATGGCAGCTAATTTTCATATGAAAAAGTGAGAGATTCTTACTTTACAAATCTACAGTTACTAAGGGCCCGAGTTTAGTTATTTGCAGTTTCTCCTCCCTCGCCCATGGAAAATGAATCAATTTCCCTTCCCTTTTCTCATTCCTTGCATGCCTTCTCTTTTACCTCTCCCCTGACTCAATTCTGCAAATGCCAGAGTCCAAAAATCTATTATGCTGCGGGACATACCGTGAAGACAAAAGCGTAGGCTATTTGTAAAATGAAGTCATGGACTCATATGGCTGGTCAGACGTTGGACACTGGTTTTCTCCACCCCTCTGGCTGCTGACAGGCTCACACCTGAGCCGCTCAGCAAAATGGGCTCCTAGGTTTTTCGAAGTCCAGAGGACAGGCCCTGATCTCCCTGATAACTTACCTGAAGTCCGAGAGCCTCATTGGCAGAGAGTGTTTTCTAGCTTAAATCACTCATGTGGAAGCTGAAGCTCATTTCCTTTCCTGCGTCCTCGCTGGAGACAGTGAACAGCTGGTCTCCATCCTCTGAGGAATATCCCTTTAAACCTTGCAGGCCCTTGTTAAATGGCCTTTAGGCTTTCTCTTCCACAGACGAAGAATCATAGCTTCTTTCCCGCCTTTCCTCCCGGGTCCTATTTCCCAGCCCCTTTCACATCTTTGTTCTTTGAATGCTCTCAGATTTTTCTGAGATATTCCCCTTTGGAAGTTATTTGAAGGAAAACAACAGAAGGGTCTTTAGATGTACTCAGTACTGTCGGCCCTCTCACATCACTACCAACCTTGCTGCTCCCACTGGCTGGGTGGCTTCTGGAGTCTTGAGTCTTAAGGCCAGGCTATGCCCGAGGGCTGAACAGCCTGTCAATGGACCAGCGGGCTCATCTGCTGGACCACAGGCCAAGACCGTGAGCCCCAGCTCAGCCCCGGGCTCACCCGAACTAAAAACAGTGGCTGTCATTTGTAAAGACTTCCTGGAAAACTCATGTCCCCTATATTGTCTCTTTTGGACTTCTCTTGGACAGAATAGATAGTCTAAACCCTGATTGGTGAGTCATCCTTTTTTTTAAAAAAGGAAAGAAAAAATTAACAGAAAGTCTAATACTTTTGTTGAAAACAGCGATGGCTCGGGCACATTGCCCTGTTAAAGTGGGTATATGGGTAGAGACAGAAGTGACATAGAGTGGCATTAGGGGCTCAGATGCCCTAGGATGTGAAGTGAGGTTCCAAGAGGATGCCTGGGGTGGATAAGGGTGAAGGCCTGTAGGGTAGTTAGAGAGACAGCTGTTCAAATAGAAACCAAGGAATCTGCTCATCAGACTTCAGGACAAAGTGCTGGTAGAATACGTAGGGAAAGGCTTGGGAAGGTGGGAAGGAGCAGGTCTGTAAATGGGGACTGGGGTAGTTCAAGGGCCTCAGACATGGAGAGAGAGAGAGAGAGAGAGAGAGAGAGAGAGAGAGAGAGAGAGAGAGAATGAGAGAGAATGAGAGAGAGAGAGGGAGAGAGAACTTAAGTCTAATGTGTGGTCTGAGATTCCAGGACTTAACCAGTAAGGATATTAGTAAACTCCTTAGAATATGGATGGCCCGAAAGAGAGGGTAAGAAGGACTGGAGAACTCATGCAGAAAGAGCTTTACTTTGCCAGAGACCAAAGAGTTAAAAGGAAGACAAGGTTTATACAGAGGCTGAGGAATCTGTAAAAGTGAGCTAGGAAGTCAGACTGGAGATAACTCAGGTTAATTCAAGTGATTGGATGTCACCTATCTGCGACTTACCTACTAAGTACAAGAGCTGTGCCTATGAAGTAATATAATCTTCGAAAAGGCAAACATAAACAGCCCAATAATAGTTGTCTCCTCGAGAGTGGTCACCTGAGGTCATCTGTTCAAACAACATGAAGGTTTCCACAACCCCTCTTTTGGTTTTATTCTCTAGGCCTACAACATCGGCAGACCTTCACAGAGCTTATTGGCAGAGAATCTTCATCTTCGGAGGGTGTATTTGATTTTGAAGAACAGTTAGAAATAATTGGAGCCAAGACCGGGGAATAGGCGAGCGATCAGGCTGGGAAGCGTTGACGAAAACCAGAGCCAGACAGAAGTTACAGGGTGGCAATCAACTTTAGTTAGGAACTACTATTGCAATAGGGGAAGAGCGATGTTGGTGCAGGACGAAGCTCGGTCCAAACACGGCGTGGGCCAGTGGGGACCCGCGGCGGCAGAGCGGGGTCGGGCTGGCAGATGGGAATGCCCGAGGCAGGGACTGCAGCTAAAATGACAGAATTCTGTCTGGAAACGGGCCGGATCATCAGATGCCAAGAGTAGGGGATGAAGAGTTTGATTAGATATCAAGGGTGATCAGAGGTGGAGGGTGGGATTTTTGCTAAACCAAGGTAGCATGAATTTTGCTAAAACTGGGTGATACGAAGGCCCATGGGGAAGTCCAAAGGCTGAGGCCTAGCTGCGGGGAAGGTTCAGAGGGGCCTGACTAAGGATTGGTTAACAAGGGCATCTTGTTAGTTTTTGTTTTTGGTTTTGTTTTTTGCTTTTTTTTTTTTTTTTAAAAAAAATCAAAAATACCTTACAGAGGCACAGTTGGAGCTCAAGTCTTGAGCTAGAATGAATTTCCTCTGTTTGCAACGCTGAGAATCTATCAAGTGACTTGGAATTTCTATATAAGTTCAGTGGACTCTTTGACCTCGAGGAATGAATTCTGTGAGAACAATGAGACTGACGTCAAAGAAACCGGTTAACTTTGTCATCGGTTGTGGTTTTGATGCATCGGCTTTTGGGATCCTCCCAGCGTTTGGAGAGCCCCACAGCAGACATTGACACGTATTTTCCAGGTTGTATTGGAAAACACGTGCTTCATCACCACTTACTCGATTCCTCAAGAATGTCCCATTTATTCAGCTTCCCGTAGAAGATAAGGACAAAGGGTACATACATCTTTTCTGTTTCTGCCTTTCACTCAAAAATGTGTGGTGCAATCGTTATGCTCAAGTTTTCTCTAAGGAAGAGTCTGTTTCTTTATCTAAAGTTAACTCTTCAACCTTCCTTCTCCCAGTCAATCACCCGGGAGAATTAGCCAAATTGCTGACTGCCTAAACATTGTTATTGATCCTGTGGACTACTGCTTATTCATCAAGAATGCCTTTCCTACCTTGTAAGCCTTTTGTTTCTGTTTAAAATGTAAAATGATTGTCCTGGAACAAACTCCCTTTTCTTTCCACATACATCATTTGCAGATTAATTTTGTTTAGAATATAATATTCTTTGTACTCAATGCTTCTTATGTGCAGTTTATGCAGAAATAAAATGTATTTCTTGATCACAATTTCTTAATACTGTTAAAAAACAAAATTCAATTGAGTAAATTTTAAAGATCTTATTGATTTTATTCAATGATTCATGAATTAGGCAGTATCCAGTCTAGCAGATAGAGTGAAGCTCTGATGAGCTGTACAAAAATAAAAGACTTTTATAGGCAGAGGGAGCAGGAAGAAGGGAGTTATAGTAGGCAAAAAAGCCAGCTGGCTATTGCAAAGTCACTTTTCTTTAGGGCAAGGTCCCCAATCCGCACGCCACAGACTGGTACCGGTCTGTGGCCTGTTAGGAACCGGGCCTCACTGCAGGAGGTGAGCGGTGGACGAGTAAGTAAAGCGTCATCTATATCTGTGGCTACTCCTCAGCGCTAGCATCACCGCCTCAGCTCCACCTCAGATCATCAGGCATTAGATTCTCATAGGAGCACCTGGCCCTGGTGCCAAAAAGGTTGGGGACCGCTGGTTTAGGGGATGGTCAGAGTCTGTTAGTCAAATTACCTAACTAGTGCTAATCAGGTGATTCCTGAATGACTGGTTTAAGATTCTATTTCCTAAAGAGCCAGACTAGAACTAAGTCTTGCTTTGGTGATGTGGGGCTTAGAATGAGCAACTCCATTTTGGGCCTGTTGTCTTGTTTTTGACAATAGATTGACCAACTTTGTGGGCAGTGAAGTAGGAAGAGGCCAACAGAGCCAGCTTTCATTGAATTATTATTGAAAGCCAGGAACAAATGATTATCTCACTTAAACTTTACAAAACCCATGAGGTGGATATTATTATTTGCATTTTGCAGAGAAGAAAACAAAGACTTCGAGAGATTAATGTCTTGCTCAAATTCACACAGCTAGTTAGGGCCAAGATTCTAACTCAGGGCTGGCAGGTTCTAAATCCTAGGGCAGACAGTCTAGATGTTTCCTATACCAAGAATCCAGTTGTCAGTGTGCTCCATTGTTACAAGCACGCTTTGTCCTGTGTGTAAGGAAGCTGTCTCCTTCTGTCTTCCACAGACACAGTATTCTTTAAAATGGCACCTACTTGTAATTCTAAAGGGAGACACTCAGTCATCTGTTGGTCTTGTCTTTCTTCCAATTATTGCAACTTTTCTTTACGAATCGATCTTTTATGCTCTTAGTAAATTATGGTACACTTTTTTGGAACCTTCCAATTACATCAACACTGCATTAGAAAAAAACAAAAAACAAAAACAGCATGGACCACAATAGGATGAGATATTCTTATAAAGGTCAGGTAAATACAGAGGAGAATAGTATGGTTGCCTCCTACATGAGGGTCTCATGTTTTTATTGGGACACTCATTTCGTACAGACACTGCCTCTGCCCCTCATAACACTACCCCTAACAGCTGTTGCCTTATATAAATAAAGGTTTGTGTGTGCATGTGTGTGGTTAGCTTTGGCCCTTGCATCTCTTCCTGCTATTTTTGCCCTGACAACATGTGAAGGGTGAATAGAAGCTAGACAGAGACAGAGTGTTTTCATGAAAGAAGATGCATGCGGGAAAGCTCCGAGGAGGGGAAAAGAAGGCTAAATGTGGTGAGGTTCTAGTTAGCTGGGGGAGAAGGGCCAAGACGGTGCCGAAGGTGCCAGAGCGCGTCTAAGTCCTTTACGTGAATCAACTTGATCCTGACATCAATGCTATCAGGCAGGTACTGTCATTATCCCCCTTTCTACTAGTGTGGAAACTGAGACTCCCAAATGTTAGGTAACGTTCCCAGGGTAGTTCACTTACTAAAAATTGTTGAATGAAACACAAAGCACTAGCCTTACGGTGTTGGTTTGAACTTGGGGTAATTTTGATTCCTCAGCATGCAACGGGGTTGATTTTTGCATTAAGGCTTCAAATACCTTAAAGCATAAAAGTTTTTCTGGTGAAGTGGGTAATGCACCCCACCTTTCTCCTTCGACAGTGATTCATGGGCATTCTAATGAAGTGTTGTTTGAATGGTGTGTTACTTCTCTCTGTAAACTGAGGCAATATTAACTCTTAGAGTCTAGAGATAGCAATACCCTAATTTCCTAAGCCACAATGTTGCAATTCCTACCCAGTTCTGTCTTTAGCAGTGAATCGTAGCTCCATGGTCACTTCGGGCCAGTTGCTTAAACGCTCAGAGCATTAAAGAATCATCAGGTCTGATGTGATTACACCTCAAAAGAAGCAAGATATTGGAGGGTAACGGATACTCCATGAAGTGTCGAAACCTGTCGGAGCACTTGACAGGTTCAGAGTCTGAGAACTTTGCTGTGGCACACAGAAATGCCCGATACAGCTTGCTTTGGGCGACATTATCGTGAAACTAGACTCGCGTGTGTGTGTGTTTTAAATATAGATATTTAAGTGAATATCGTTAAAGTACAAAATGTTCCATTACAAATGACACCCTCATGTCTCCCTCTTCCTCCCACGCCTGACTCATCTTTAGCTCCCATCGGTTGGCTTCCTACTTCTGGAATCTTCCGGCTGTCGCTCTGCTCTGGCCCACCGCCCCAGTCTCGGCTCTCGTCATCTCTCACACGAATCGCTTCAATCGCATCTGAACTCGTTTACCTTTCCCCACTCTGCCTCCTTCCGTCTTATAACCGCTGCATGTCACAGCCCCCTTCCACCTCCAGCCTCATCCTGCCCCCCCCCCCTGCTGCCTGTGCCCTGTGCTCCCCCACGCGGGCTTCCCAGGCCCTTTAGTCCATGCTCTCTATCACAGCGCCTTTACGAGCGCGGCCCCTCTCGGGGTAATACTCTTCCCTTCTTTCCTCTCCCGACGTCCCCAGTCCTCCAAAATCTCAGCTTAGCGGTCACTTCCTCCAGGAAACTCCCCTTGACGGAGTCAGCATCCCATCTCTTTAGAAATGGTAACTTTCCATTTATTTTGTGATTACAGATGAATGTTTTGTCGAGTCCATTGGAATTGAAGGGGGACCATGCGTTTTGTTTGTTTTTCCTCCCAGTGTCCTCGATGCTTAGCCAGAGACTGACACACAGTCGGGGCTGAATAAATCTTTGTCGAGTGACTACGCGTCGCACAATCCTAAAAGTAGCTATGCATTTTGTGCGATTTTGTTAGAATGAAATTCGGCTCATTCCAGCCTCGTGCTATGGTGAGAAAGGTGCTGCCCCCGCAGCTAGAAGCCCTGGTGAATCCAGCTCCTCACCGGCTCGAAGGCCTGGTGATGAAACGTACATGAAGCATTTCATAAGCCAGAACATCCTTTCGAAATGCAAGGTATTACTGTGGGCCAGATTCCGAGCTGAATCACTTGGCTGTCTGGAAGACGTTTTCATGGATTACACTGAAGATTAGAGTCTGTATTGTCTTGAGCGAGCAGAAAAACATCCTGAGATCTTTGGACCAGTGTCTCTCTTTGTGAGAGTCGGAGCAGGACAAGGTGCCAATATTAGAGATAAGCACAAAGTTGTGGTTTGCCCATGATCACTAACGCTCGTGCTTTGAAATGTGCTTTGCTTTCAAGTCTGTGTTCTTCCGTAAGCAGCCCCTGCCTCTGCTCTGTCTCGGGGTCGGATGTGGAGGGTCCAGTTCCAGCAGCTGTTCCGTGGGGATTGTCATCCCTGAGGCTGGGCCACTGGGGCAACAAGGGACCTCGAAGGCTGTTCCTGCAAAGAGACAATGTCTCTGCCAACTTTGAAGGAGTTAGGGACCCATCCTTGTATGGGGCGGAGGGCTAACTGGAGGGGGAAGAGGGAGGAACAGAAATACAAGACAGGCAGCCAGATGCCTTCACCTCAGGTAAAAGTCTGATTCTCTGATTGTTGCATTTAATAACATTGACATTTCAATGGCAGGGGAGAGAGTGGGGGGTTTGGATGGTTAACTGCTGCCATTGTGGGGTTCTGGGCTATTTTCTGCAAGGCTGCATGAATACAAAGCCTTCATCTGGGATGACGTCAGAAACTTAATTAAAGTAATAAGAAATCAGGCTTTTATAGGAAAGGGGTGGAGGCGGGGTGGGGGTGGAGAAAGATCCTATTTCTTGGTCCCCACGATGCCCTGGGGAATCATCCATTAATGAGTTACTTAGGGAGGCCCTTTTCCCAGGACACTCTGCTTCTCTGGTGTCTGTGTTGCTCTCTGGGTTCTTCAGAACATAGAGAGACCCGGGCACTGAACTTTAAATCCAGGCAAGTCAGATATAATTAAGACATCAAAGGGCCCAGCAGATAAATAAATAGTGTAGGGACCATGACCAGGCGAGTGTGCAGTCTTACCTGACGAAGTCACAGGTACTGAGAACCTAACTTAGACCAAGGCGGGATGTCTGTGATCGATGGGAGGCAGCCTCAGGGAATCGCCTCCTCTGATCCCCTTCAGAGTCAGCAGCTGACCTTCTGGCTACCTTGGTCAAGTACGTAACTTCTCAGAGTTTCTACCCTCCTAGTTTCCCAGATGAGACAATGTGGTGCTTTTCTCTGGAAAAGCGTTTTGGCATTCCCTTAAGAAAGCGTAAGTGTTGCTCCACGGGTTGTTCCTGGTGTGCAATGCAATGGTGATGACGTGTTGATGCAGGACTGAAGAACATTCTACCGTGGCTATTCAGTGAGGGGAATAGACCTGCCATTGGCCCATTAGCCTTGGCTCATTTATCTCTGGGCTCTGCCTTCGCCCTACCCTCATGGCTGTCGCCCGCGAGGGCCTGGTTCCCTACCTTTGAGGCAAGAGACGCAGACTGAGAGGGTGAAATTCAACAGTTTTAAGGTTAAACCACGCAGGCCCCTTGAAGAACTGTCTCCATCTATAAGATTGTTGAGAAGATGACAGAGGTTGTAAACACCAAGGCTTCTTAATAAACCTTTGAAATTAAAAAACAAACAAACAAAAATATCTATTTGCATGACAGTTTTTGAATACTTAAGATATTATTATATAGTTGTTGTTTTTAGGTAGGAACATATATACTTAAACATATCATTCCACAAATTCTGAGAACAAATCTGTTAGATATTCTGCCTAAATGTGAATGGGCCAGTGGTGGAGAAGAAGGCGTCTGAAGAGGAGCAGGTGTCCTGTTTAGTTTTTCACCTGGTGTCCACAAATTATATTGACAACAGACAGACTAGCAAGAGAAGAGGACGGCTTTAATTACCTTCTTAGGCATGGCAGGTGACAGAGGAATGTGACTCGAGGAGTTGGTTAGATTTGGGTGATCATCTACCATTCTAATAGGGGATTGAGGTAGGCGAAGGGGCACTTCTAGGAGAGCGCATGACCTTTTTGAAAAGTAAATGTGCCCCTAGGAGAAGAGATGGGAGAAATGATGGTTCTGCGATAATGTCTTTTTGGGTGGGTGCTTCTGTCTCCTGGAAGAGATTACAGTTCCTCTCTGAAAAAGGGTCTGTGATAATTGAGTTCTTTTGGGAAGCTCTGCTTTTAGGCAGATAAAGGATTTCAGGAACTCAAATGCCTTCAGCTCAAAATAATTCTAACGCCAAAGACGTATATTCTAGGGTGGCATATCCTGTTCTGCTTCATTAATGTCTGAAACCCTAAGACCAAAAACTCTGTTCAGGACTCTCCAATGGCTTTCAATTTTATTCATCATAAAATCCTAATCTTTACCATTGCCCCTTCCCTCTAACCTCACCCCCACCCACTGCTGCTCCTCAAACAGGCCAGGGGGACTCCTGCCCCTGGACATCAGAGCTTGCTGTGTCCTCTGCCACTAGGCCACTAGGCCTCTGAGGTCCCGAGATCTCCAGGAAGGCGAGGCCTCTTCCAGGGCTCTCGCTCAGGATCCCATTCCTCTTTCCACCGTCTTTGTAGCATCTCTCGCATCTGACGTGTATGACCTGTCTGCGTGCTCTGGAATGCAAGCCCCAGGAGAAAAAGGGCTTTGTTTTGTTCACTTCTCTGGCCCTACTTGGCGCATAGTAGGCGTTCAAAAAATTGTGAGCAGGGCAGACTCAACTGCTGCCCCTCACAGAGCTTACTGTTTAGATGGAGAGCTAACAGGGAAAAGTCACCCAATCTACGGCCCCGTCAGGAGCAGGCGGCCAGCTGTTCTGGAGCATCTTACCCAGCACGCACAGCACCCTGGGATTGTGGTGCAGGTAGAAGATGCGGATCTCTGCCCTTGCCATCTCTCCATCTATTCACACGTGCTGGGTTTCTAGAATTAAGCTGAGCGGAAGCATGGGAATACTGCTTCCCGTGGAAGGCCACTTGGTAGGAATGTCGTGTCCACTTTGCTTTAATTCCCTGAAGATTCAAGTATTATCATTTTATCAATTTAGACAAGAACGTCTTCTTTGTGTGCTGGTTTTCGTTGAACTCTTGATGTAGCTTACGTGATGGTGATGATGATGACGTCGCCAGTGGGGGCAGTGGTGGGCTCTGAGCACTTGCACTGGTATCTCTCTTCTTTCTAGGGAGCATCCTTTTCCTTCAGCAAACTCCCCTGTTACTTCACGGGGTTCACAAGCTAAGAAATTATTCTAAAGCCAGTCTCAATTGGGATTCAGTCAATTGCAAGTGACAGACCACACAGGGGCTATATTATGTTGACAATGGGTTCATAATTAAATGAAGATAGCTTTCACTGGTTTGAATTAAGATAGCTTCTTCAGTCTACAGCCATGCCACCCTGAACAAGCCTGATCTGGTCTGATCTCAGAAGCTAAGCAGGGTTGGGCCTGGTTAGTACTTGGATGGGAGACCACGTAGAAAGACCAGGTGCTGTAGGTATAAAAAATAAAAAATCAGGGATTGTAAACCGATAAGGTTCTTACAATCTATGAGGTCAACCAAGGGTTGCTTCGCCTAAAAAAAAAAAAAAAAAAAAAAGAAAGAAAAAAGGAAAAGATAGCTTTTAAAAACATTTATGTATGTCTTCAACATGCAGTACATTTTACACAGAGTAGGTGCCCCCAAATTAGATGACTTGATATCCTTAACAAAAAAGCACACACACATTGAAAATTACATTTTGACAAATGCTGCAATCTTGAATGAGTATTAATTAGGAGTGTTTCACTTTCTAATGTGGTTAAACCCACATCTCTATTAAATCCAGAGATGGCAGGATGTCTTCCTAGCAGAGTTGTTTCTCATTTTATGTTAGCTAAGTCTGCCCTTCAGTTGCTGGCAAATAACTTCATTACAAAAAAGACAAGAAGATCATCAGAAATGAATTCTCGGAGTAAAGATAATGATGCAGTTTGATAGATGTAATAATAACAATAACAACTATCACAACACAGCTTTGACAATGCCAGGCTCAGTTTTAACGCTGTACATAAACCTTTCACCTGTCTTCATAATAACTCTCATGTAGGAATTGTCATTCCCATTTTACTGAGGAGGACACAGAGGCTTAAAGAGATTGTGTGATTTAAATGATAATTAGAGCAGGAGCCTAGAGAATAGTCTGGAATGCCTGCTGGGCTCCCTTGGGACTTGTCCCTCTTCCAAGGGGAAGATCGTTAACCTTTCTGGGCCTTCTTTGCAGATTTTTGGGATTGTTTTCCCATTTCCTAGGGAGACCAACTGGCTTAAGGAGATTCATAATTGTTTTCAGACTTTACGGGCTCGAGGCACCTGTGCAATAAGTCAGGGCCCTGATTCTTCCCAGCTCCACGTGGCAGGAACAGCTTTCCAAACCTGCAATCAAAACACTTCACATACATTCATGTCAGGAATCTCCTTGTTGTGGAAACGCAGTGAATAGTTCTTGGGCAATGCGGTGGTTGGGTAGCCAGGAAAGAGCCATTTAACCAAAGCTGTGCGTCCTGCTGCTGGAAAGGGGCTCTCACCAGAGCAGCTGTTCCTGGTGAGGAAGGAGCTCCAGATCCAAGTCTGGCAAACAGAACTGCAAGCCGTGGGAACCTCTCTTTTAAGACCAATTGCTTTTGAAGGTGATGGAGCTGCAGCTGAAGCCTGTGGCCATGGAACGGCTCTGGGGCAGGGCTCATGGGTGGCATTGTTTTCGGCTGCCTGGCCTGGTTGCATGGTAGGGTTGAGCCCACTGCAGACCTTCACTCCGTCTGGTTACTGGCCACAGCTGCCATTTAAAGTACAAATCTGCTCTAATGGTTCCTTGGAAGAGGAGCAGCAGAGAAACGGAGGGTGCAGTGAAGGGGTGAGGGAGGGCTGAAAGGAGAGGGCCTGGCAGGAGCATCCTGTTACTTTAGCATCCTGTTACCCTGGGCATACCAGGCTGTCTTTTCTTCTTTCTGCTGCTCTTGTTTTCACTCTTTTCACCTCACTGTATTGAAATATTTGATCTTGGAGAGACAGAATTATAAAACTGCCCATTACTAGTGGTTACCAGAGGGTAGGGGGTGGAGGAGGAGGGGAGAGGTAGCTGGGGTAAAGGGGTCAAATGTAGGGGGGTAGGGGTAGGGCAAAGTGGCTAAAGGGGCTCAAATATAAGGTGGCTGAAAGGAACTGGACTTTGGGTGGTAATCAAAAATAGAATATATAGATGTCAAATTATAATGTACATCTGAAAATTATATAATTGCATTAACCAATGTTACCCCAATAAACTTAAAAAAAGATTGATACTAAAATTAAAAAAAAGATGTTTCATTTTCTTCTGAATTAATATTTTATAATGAGAAAAAAAATAAAACTGCCCGTCGTAGGGGAGAAAACATAGTTTTCCTCTACCCTTCTGAGTTCTTGGCTGAGACCTGTAACAAAAGATTAACAAGAGAAAAACAAAAAGAAATTTATCGACTTGTAGACCTTCTGTATATATGGGAGAGATGCAGGAAAGATGAGTAACTCCAAGAGGTGGCTTAGAATTCAGGCCTAAATATCATCCTCACAGGGAAAGGAGTGAGGGACTTAGGTCTCTTCGGGGGAATGAATAATTTTTAAGAAAGATAAATGGGCCCTTAGAAGAATAGGTAGGATAGTTTGTGACCAAGTTTTTCTAGTCTTTTCTCCTGTGGTTAGAGTCCATCTTCCCTGGTGGATGAAACTGTCTGGCAGGGAATCTATGACAATTGAGTTCCTTTCGGAGGCTCTGTCGTTAGGCAGATGAGGGGTGTTCAGAGAAAGCCTCTCCCTGCACTTGTTATTTATTTATTTATTTATTTTAAGTGCCCACAACTCAAAATAATCCATATACCAAAGCAGCCTATTTGGTGGTAGCATGTCCTGAACTTCTATATTTGGGGGTGACATATTCTAATTGTCACCATTGCACATGTGATCGGTGAAGGTGTTTGAGCCAGTGGCATAATACAGAAAAGCTCGCTTGCATATTTTTGCCACCAAATTCCGTGTCATCCGGCCTTCGCAGAGAATGAGCGTATTTCTTGGAAAGGAAGGGACGGTGAAAAGAAAGGCAACGCGTTTGTGTTGATTTTAGGAAATGATCGTTTCCTTTCAAAGATGTCGGCGGTGATTTTTCTTTTTTAAAGCTCATGCTAAATGATATTCTACAATCTAGAGAGAAAATTTTGGAGAGCGAGGCTGCCGAAGAGGGAGGGGGTGTTTTTCGTTCACGGGGAGCACTTCTTAGGAGGAGCTGAGTTGCTCTGGAGAAGAGGTTCCTCCTGAAATGTCACCTAAAGTCGTGGATTTACTGTGGGTGCCGTTGGAAGGGACAGAGCGGTGACTCTGCAACAGCTTCTCCTGGTGGGAAAGAGGAGACCTGGCATTCAGCCCGGTGTCCACACCGGGTGGCAGGTTGCGGGACACAGGTCCCAGCTTGACTTGTGTTGTAAGCAAATGCCTGATAAATGAGTCTCTCATCAGAAAATTCATTTTTTTTAAAATCAACCTTATGACTTCCAAGGCTCTCATTGTAGTAGATCAATAATAAACAATAACGGACTTTAAGTAACGTTGTGACGCCAGCAACCGCCCAGTCTGATGTGACAGTGCTTAGACACTTCTCGATTTCTACGAGTACCTCTTTTTCTAAAGTGAGATATCCTTTTTTCCTTCCAGACGGAGTCAGGGGTGAACTGTTACCTGATATCCTGGATAAAGCATCGTGATAAGCAAAATTTATTTTTCTCTCTTTCAACTTTGAAATAGCCTCCTGCTTATCAGTGTACCAACCTGATTTTGGTGCTCGATTGATATTGAAACGCACCAGGTTAACCTACTGTCCTCTTAAGTAACCAAGGGTTTTTGGCAAACTGACCTGTGAACATGCAAAAGTATTATTGTAAAGATGCTTTCTTTCTGCACTGCTAGGAAACGTACCGTCCTTGGGTTCCGAGATGGAGTTACGAAAGCTTTACGGGAACAATATTGGTGGGTGGTTATTTATTATTCCAGTTCTTAGACGTTTTGGCTCATCTACAACACCAGAGAAATCTCAACGCTCAGCACAACTGGAGACGCTATGGGGAAGTGACGAATGTGTGGCGAACCGCGTGTCAGTCACCGTTAATGGGCCATGACCGATGGGAACCTTTCTGCCTCTTTCATGTTCACCCTGAAGGGTTTTTTTTTTTTTTTTCCTAATGAAAACGTGCTAGGAGGGAAAGGTTGGGGTAATAATTTCCTTTCTTTCTCTCATGTTGGCTTCGGCAGACAAGTTCTCCTTTAACGAAAAGCATGATGGGCAAGTGCAACGGCATCCAGCTTCAAGATTGAGACAAAACCCTGTCTGAGAATGCCAGCTGTCCACCAGGGAGATTGCAAATGGACTCCCTTCCCCACCCAAGGAAGCCACCACCACTTGGCTGTGCTCACTCTTGCAAGCCCAGACCCTCGGAGGGGAAGATTTTCAAAAGAAGCAGGGTGTGTCACTGCAGCTGCTGCATCAAACAAAGGCAAACAGATTAAATTAATTTAGGCTTCAAAATCAGTCCCATTCTCTAATTCATAAAATACTTCAAACACAGCGAGAAATGTCATCTCCCAGATGATTGAGGCTAATCCACTTGATCTCTTTTTCCTCTCGCATCTGAATGCAAACTATCAGGATATACCTCACCAGTCAAAATAAACTCCTTGTTTTTAAACGCTTCCCTCGGCTTTTAATAAGAATCTCCGCTGCTCTGTACACAAAACAAACTCAGTTTCTGACGCGCTTAAGGGCTGTGTGCAAAAAAAAAAAGAGGAACAATGTACTCATTACCGTCTGTTAAGTTGCCAGCACTCGGCAATTAAAAGGTACGGCCTGTGGAAACACTGCGAAACAGCAGTTAGCCCCATTGTCTTCTCATTAACAAGACTGTTATTTCAGCTCTCCAGGTACCGAGCTCAAGAAACAAAACATTCTTGGCTCCAAAGGCGCTCCAGGAAAATAAGGAGTCGCTGACAGCTAGGACTTGTGGAGAAGGACCGTTTACTCTAAATAAATGTGCACATCTTTGTGGTTGCAATACGTACACTTCCACGCCCAGTCGACTGGACTAGATGCAGAGTCCATTGAAAGGGATGTCAAAGTCCCGCCGAGCGAACGCCTCTTGTTCCCCCCCCCCCCGCCACCACTTAACGACGAGCGAAGTGGGTGCTGCCGAGTCATGAATCCCCAAGGGACACAGATATTCGGATTGTGTCCTGCGACTTGCTCTGTCGTTGATGCCACCGACGTGGAGTCCGAAGGGGCCGCAGAGGCTGTTGCTTGCGCTAGGCCTGAGCTCTGTGCTGCTCGGCAGGCACCGGAGATGATGACCCCAGCCGTCGCCACGTGCCGAGGCTGAGTACTTAGTGGCGAAATGGAATGCTGCTCTCTTTGATGCTACATTCCTCCTGGTTTCCGTCTGTGGGTGGAAACCCGGCCAAGAATGCAAATGATTCCAATTCTCTTATGTTCTGAGGAAACAGCGATGGGCAATATCTTTCCGATGCTGTCAATAGCCAATGTGACGTGTGTGCCGACGTGCTTTTCCTTCACGAGGTGGATGCCTTCCTAATTTTTCTCATGATGTCACGAGAACATGTAAAACACTGATTTCCTTTTTAGGTAAACAGAGGGGAAAAGTCCCTTTTAAAAGAAGAGGCATGAGGGATGTTTTTCTTAATTATAATGACAGTATTTACTGTAAGATTAGAAGTATAATTACAGTTGCTTAAGGCCTGAACAGTTTTTAGAAAAAAAAGTACCTAAAGTTACTTTCTCAGTAAGTTTCAGTAAATTTCTCAGGGGCCTAATGTTTATTTTAACCCAAGTCATAAATTTTCTTCCTAAATGCACTCTTTTGCATTGACATTAGACAATTTCAATGATATGCTGGTTTATATTTTACTTTAATGGCCAACTTGCATTTTCAGGATTTTGCTAGATAAGTCCTTACAATGCTTTGTTAATTAAAACTTGATCTTGAAAAACATGTAAATCTTAACAAGATAAACACGGGCCCTTAAAGTGGTTGTTTTTGACAAAAGACTCTCCAAAAATATCCTGTGTGGGGAGAAAAATAAAACCACTTGCAGCTAGAGAGAACCAAACACCAAATACCTTGAAAATCAGATGTTTTGCCCCTTGTTAAGTCAGATTTAAGAGAATTACTAAGTTATAGCCTAACTGCTTTTTCACTTTTTTTTGGAAGAGAAGCAAGTCTGGGCATTAAACTCATAACAGCAATTATCATCTGCATATGGATTTAATTATGAAAAAAATTAAAGATCTTATTTTTCGTAATTATCATCATCATGATCCAATTTCCATGTCAAGCCTGGCGCTGAGCGGAAAGGGTCACGAGCGGCTTCCGGCTCACCAGGACTCCTTAGCCTCCTGTGTACCCCTTCTCCTTGCCCGGTATTTCTTTTTTTAGCATCTAGTGGGACCCGCTGAAAATTTGTTATCTGCAGGAACTTTGTAAAGCTCTGAAGGAGAATAACTTTAATGAGGCCTGGGAGAGAAGAACCCTCAAGACCCAGGACTGAAGTCCAGTACGGGGAAATGTGATGATGCCTTCTGCTTGGACTGTTACTCCAAGCATTGGGGTTGACTATCTGTGCCCACTCCGGGGAGGGTTGTCGAGTTTCCTGCACAGTCTCTTGTTTGTGTGTCTGTGTGTGCACATGTGTGTGTGTACACTTGTGTGTATGTAGCTGCTGTTGTGAACCACAGTGAATCAGATGGCCCATTGGCCTCTTTATTTTTAAATTTGAAAAAATTTTATTAAATGTATTGGGGTAACATGTAATTTCAGGTGTAATGCGGTGTCTGTATACCCTACTGTGTGCTCACCACCTGAAGTCCTGTCTTCTTCAGTCACCTTGTATTTGTCCCCCTTTACTTTCTCCGACCTCCCCCTAACCCTTCTCTTCTGGTGACCTCCGTTTAACGTTAGATTGTTTATAACCTGCTTTCTTTCAGAATGGATTTGAGGCAGCTTACAAAACACACAACAGGGTAAAAATCAAGAAAACAAGTTTGGACGAAAATACGTCTAGAGCAGGGATTGGCCAAGTCTTTCTATAAAGGGCCAGACGGTACAGAGTTTTGGCCTTCAGGCCGCACAGTTTCTGTCGCAACTATCAATTTTGCTGTTGTGCTGCGAAAGCAGCCATAGACGATAGTCAAATGGATCTTTACGTTCCCTGGAACAACAACCGGGCGGCCGGCCGGCTTGGCACACAGGCTGTAGCCTTCACATTCTGCGTGTACACCTAGAATATTAAAATGAAGCGAAGGAAAATATATCACAGCGAAGTGTATAACTGAAGGGCCGGGATAATTGCTCAAAGTTGTCCAAGTTTAGCGTTGAGTTTCCTGAAGGTCAGAGCAAATTGGAAAACCGGGTTTACACTGAGAAATCGCGCTTTCCGTGAGATTTACGCACACCGGTGGCCCCGATGACGTCGTGGCACTGTGGCTTTGATAATCACAGTGTAAGGGACAAGGTCCACGGCTTCGCATTTTCAGCAGCCAGAGTCATGCAGCTGTGGTTACCATCCCTCTGAGCGAGACAAGGGTGTGTGATTCCAAAGCACAGATCAGAAAAACAGCATGAGGATGTAGGTGCTTGAGGCGGAGTGCTGCTGGTCTGGGCTTGAGACTGGTAAGTGGAGACCGGTTGGTTGAGGAGCGAGCTGCCTGCTTGCCTTCCAGACAGTCCTCCTTGGATGCTGAGTTGTTCTTCTCACACCCAGCTTCAGGCAGGTGTCAGGATTCCTCTGTGGCTACAAGACCCTCCATTCAACCAGAGGCAATTATGTTCCTGTTCATTCTTCTAGGCTCAGGACCTACCAAGCTGAGGTCCTGATTCTTGGTACATCATGAAACACAAGATCAATGGCTATCATTTTCACATATAGTTATTATTTCACCTCCTTGATGACTGGTGTCATATTGACCCCCATTTCTTTAGGGGTTTCTAGGTGCCAGGTACTTGGCTAAGCACCCTGTATGTGTTATCTCGTTTCATTCTCACAATCCTATGGGGATACATGCCATGTTATTAGTATTCCTTTCTTTCAGATGAGAAACTTGAGGCTCGGAGAGAGTAGGAGCTTGCCCAGAGTCATGTACGTGGTAAATGGGTACCAACACAGGCTCCACCTGGCTCCTAACCAAGGCCCTCAACTACCATCCCTCTGAGCAGAGTTCTGGGCTCATGACGTCCTGGGCTCTTGACCTTGCCACAGCTCTGCTAACTTCCCAGGCATCTTTATGCTCTCCTGGATGCCAGGGCTCGCTTCTCTGTTACTGGTAGCTTCCAGATGTGGCTCTTCAGCACCTGGAACCCTTACCAGGCTTGGTGACTCATCATAAGCTCCCGCTCCAGCTTTCACTCTACTTGAATCTTGACTCTTTACCCAGATTCTGCTTCCGGTATCTTCCTGGGCTTGCCCTCTGCCTCCCCACCACCCTCTGCTGACCATACCTGGTGGCATGGTCTGCCTCCACTCCAGGGTGAGCAAGGGTGGGATTTTCCGTTCCTGTACGATTCCTATTATCTTTATGGCTGTGGTCTATATCCGGTTTTCTAAAGGCCAGTGGTAGTAAAAACATATTCAACCTCATGGCAACACATGCAAGATAACATGTGGAATAGCAGGTTTTTTTTTTAACATGGCAGTTCTCTTCAGGCCCAATGTCACTGGAGATTGTCTAATAATATTGGTAGCATTTCATTGGCCTGGCCATGCCCCACAAATGGGGAATGTTAGTAATTTCCCAAGACCAGCTTTGGGTTACAAAGAATGTTATTAAATAAACCATTTTAGATCTAAAGATTCTTGAAATGGCAAGCATTTTCTGTCCCCAGTGATGAAACCCAAATATGCTGTTCGCATTTCAGACATGTATAACCTATTGGACTGTTTCAAGAACACAATGGGATGGAATCAGTGACTAAGAAAGAAAGAAAAGAAAACCCATTCATTCATTCAGTCATAGGCTGAGAGAGAGCCAAGGTCTTAGCTAGGAGGATGATCTGACAGCCAAGTCTAAAGAGAAGGAGAAACCAGAAATGGAAAAATGAACAATGATGTCAAAAGCCAAAATCATGAGAGCAGCATGGAATGTGGCCTGAAGAATGGGTCAGGGTGAAAAGTTCAAAATGAAGACCCTGGTCAGTGGAAGCTCTAAACTTTTATGTGGCGTGGGGGCCGGCTTGGCTGCTTAGAGCATAGGGACTAAGGGTGGAGGCTTAGTGGCCCCCAAATAGGATGATTCACAAGTTGAAAGAGTTACTCCTTTACTTTGTTGATTGATGCCTTACTCAGTTCTTCCAGGATTTGAAATCTTGTTAAAATAATAACTTCAGACACTTCCTGGGAGTGCCATAGCTTATCTTGAAAAATTTTAGTGGCGCCTCATAAGTTGTACCAATTATCTGCTGGTTAATGGTGCATTTGTGTAACGATGAATCTCTTCTCCAAAAATCGGAAGAATCAAACAGTCCTTTTCACATTGCAAACTTAAACTTTAAATAAATAATGTCATAATGACCCAGCTAGGATGATACTTCTTAACGCAAAATGCTTAATCAGTCGCAAAAGCAGGATAAAAAATGTCATAACCTAGTGTGAGCTTTGTTAATTTTATGCAAAACTCAGTAGTATCTGAAAGCCTTAGGGTTGATGGACCAGTTGGTGAGATGTTGGCTTATGTGTGACGGGTGTTTGTCTCTTTATTTGCCCACCTTTGAGGAAGCTGCGTTAGGATGAGAGTAGACTCTCCCGGAAGCCCTTGAGAATGAACTTCTTCAGAGCAGAACCAAGTTTGGCAAGTCTCTGAGGTCTGGAGTGAATACAATAAAATTTGCATTTATATAGCACTTCTTATGCTCTTGCTTTATATGTGCTATCCATATTAAATAAAAACACAATTAAGAGTTAGTTCCAAAATACCAGGTCAAACATATCAAACAAAATCAGGAATGGCAATTAGTGCTAGAATACCAGAACAAACAGATAGCTATTGAGTTTGGATTTAAGGAGAGAAATAGGCTGTGCCGGCTGCATATCAATAGAGGAGAAATTCTAGAGCTTGGGCTGACAAGGGCTGGAGGCTGTGCTACAGGAAGAGCCGAGCTGGGATCTTACCTGTGCAAAGGAATTTTCAGGAGGAGTGAAAATTCACTGCGGCTTAATCACTGCATACGTGCCATGCACCAGGTACTGTGCCCTATGCCGAAGACCCGTAAAGAATCAGACTTGAATTCTGTCTCCGAGCCACTCAGAGTCCAGTTGGAGAAGAACAGGTGTGAAACAAAGCCCCTTAAGGGGTTTTCACCATTTGTGACAGCATACGACTTATTCCGGGTATAAAAATCAGCCTGAGCTGCCGGACCTAAAAGTTGAAAACTAATTCAGTTCAGGTCTTGTATCTGTCTCTTATCTGCTCTGAAATCTAAAAATCTCTGGAAACCGAAAAGATTTTCTTAAACTGGAGCTGAAGCTTAGAGATCTTTATCTATCCCACTTGGTGTGAATGATTTGTACGGTCACTGCAGAAGTATTGATGTGTTTGATTATAGGGTCTCATTCCAGGTTCCGCGGCGTGTGTTACATCTAATCTAATATAGTGTGTGCACTGTATTACCTTTCTAAATTCCAGAAAGGTCTGAATTCTGAAATACATTGGGCTCCAAAGGTTTCTGATAGAGTTATGACTTGTGGTAAAATATTTTCCTTCTAGCCTCCATTTCTTTCCTGTGTGTTCTCTATTAATTCAATATCGGGCTGTGTTCCCCAGGCTCCGGCTGCAATTTCTCTCACCCGTGCGCCCCTCCCCCCCCTTTTTTTCCAGATTCTCTAGGTTTTGGTTTGTTTTGCTTCTCTTAGATCTGGTGGCAAAGGCGTGACATCCCCTTTGTGCTGGCTCTTCCCTTGGCTTCCTTCCATGTGGCTATAGTAGTTACACTTCCCTATAGCCTCTTGACCAAACCTCTGTTTGGTCTGCACCTTTCCCGAGGCTGATGCTCCCCACAGGACCTCACTCACAGTACATTCGAAGGAAGAATTGTGATAAAGGAAGTCCCCAAGGCCTGCATGGCCAATCTTCAGGCTTACTACTCTCCCCGGGGAGCCCATCCGTTACCAGCTGTCACCTGGGCAGAGGCGCCTGAATCTACATATTTGGGTCTGATGTGTGCTGGAATTCCTTTTCCATTGTTGCAGGTGTTTACTGTTCTCTTTACCTAATTTTCTTGCTAGCACCTCATTTTCAGCACCTCCCCTCAAATCCCGCCCCTCCTCCCCTGCCCACTTGCATATGTGAGAACTGGTAGAAACTGGTAGTCAGGGAGGGACTGGATGAGTGGCCTTTGGAAAGGAGGAGGGAAACTTTCCTCCCTCCCTCCCTCTCATTGTATCCTTCTATTGTTGCATCTCTGCGGATATTACTGGAAAATAAAATAATTTATTTTTTCCGACAGGAAAGGATATACGACATTCTGCAAAAGGCAGAACTAGGAAGACAGTAGAAAGATCAGCAGTAGGGCGTTGGGGGAGGGAAGGCTGCATAGGCGGAGCGTGGAGGATTTTCAGGGCGGTGAAATGATGCTCTCTGACACTAAATGGGGGATACACGTCACCATCCATTTGTCAGAACCAATAAAACGTACAACACCAAGAGTGAACCCTAATGAAACTATGGACTTCGGGTGCTAATGATGTGTCAGCGTAGGGTCACTGATTGTAACTCGGGTACCACTCCGCTGGGGGTATCGCTAGTGGAGGAGCGTGCACATGCGTGGGGACGAGGGGTTCATGGGAACTCTGTCCTTTCCACTCAATCTTTCTGAATGTAAAACGGCTCTAAACAAGGAAAGACTACTATTAACTTGAAAGAGAAAGCCTTGCACCGAGCTGGAGCTCTGGAGACTTTGATAATAGGCTTGCTACGTTCATGCTGATGATGGTCCGTGAAGACACGATGATTCATCATAAGTGGAGGAAGCAGTCACTTCCACCAACACGCTGTCTTCATCCGCTCACCAAGGCCAGATACACTGGAGGCCCTGTTGACTCCTTTTGTACCCTAGATCTAGTGAACCTCAGGCCTCCCCAGCCTTCCTTTGGAGGGCATTTGCATTTGGCCTTCTGACGTGACTTTGCCTACCTCTGTGGGTCAGGCTCCCTTTAGGTCACCCCTGCACTACTCTAACAATCTCCTGCATCTTTGGACATTCGCGCCTCTTTCTCTACCATCCTATACAACATTGGCTGGTTAAAATGCATGTCCCTGCTTTCTTCAACTCGCTTCTTTCCTCAAAAAACCTGCAATATCTCTTTCTCGACTCGGGAGACCCCACTTCCATCCACACTGGCTTTCTCTAATAAACCCTGTTTGAAGACACCCAGCCCCCGACTCCTATATGCAAGTCTCCAGGCTGAAAATCCTAGAACATTTCTTTCCAATCATTGCTCGCCATCTCAAATCTAACTCCTGTAGAGAATTAGATTTATTTTGTTCTCCTAGTACCTCGGGCCGAGCTGTAAACTTACCATTGAACCCTGATCTTTTTGGTCTGGTGTTTATGGGAGTTTGTGGGTGATCGATTTTATACATAGAAATGAGAACCGCACACCTGGAAAGACAGTCACGTGACTTCTACCCGTGTGCTCTGGAGCCCAGGCTGGTTCCAATTTGCTGAAGGTGCATTGCAGAGATTTATGTTTGTGGAACAAATCCTGAAAAGGCCCCAGATGACCATAACTTGCAAGATTGGCTCTGGTTCTAGGCAGCCTTAAGCAAAAGGTTACTTTAAAACTGGCTCCTTTTGGGGGTCTTTAGGGCATTTTGTGGCTTCCAGAGGCAGATGTTTGAAAGGTGGGCAATATGTTGTAAAATTAGCTCTCTGAGTTTTGGCCCATGTATGTTTGTAGGAAGTCAGTTTTATACTTGCCCATCCCAATTTTTTCATAACTCTTACAAAGCTCAAGAGAGACAAGAAAGATAATGAATGAATAATAATATGAACCAAGGGTCAGCAAATTATGGCCCCAGCCCCAAATTCAGCCTGCTGCCTGTTTTTATATAGCCCACCAGCTAAGAATGGTTTTCATATTTTTAAACCGTTGGAAAAAATAAAACAAGAAGAATACTTTATAACACGTGAACATCAAATGAAATCCAATTTTAATGTCCATAAATAAAGTTTTATTGGAACACAGCCACGCAGATTCCTTTACTGAGTCTGTGACTGCTTTGTGCTTCCCAGACGGAGTTGAGAGGGTGCGACAGAAATTGAATGGCCTGTAAAGCTGGAATATTAACTATCCAGCGGTGATGGCAAAAGCTTGCTGACCTGCGATCTGAGTCCTCAGGCCCATATACACCAAAGACATTCTTATCACTGCCGTGATCTTTCTGAATGGAGCTGGGGCTTTGAGCTTTGTAATTGTGAGGCCCGGGACTTGCATGACCCCAAAGAAGGTGCCTTTCGTATAAACTACAATGGGAATAGTGCCCCCTGGAGGAGGCCTGCATGGACAGCAGCCGGGTGTGGCTTTAGGAAGGCTCCTGCACAGAGGGAGCCGGCTGCCTGACGCTGCGGGGGGCGGGGCTATAAGAGCTGCCTGGCTGGGCAGGTGGGGCCCGATCACCTGACTGCCGCCCTGAGACCCTCAACTCTGCAAAGGCCAGGGAGCTGCGCTTAAGCTTCCTGCCTCCCACTTAGAATCTTTCACTCAAACGAACTCTCACATAGACTTCTAACACATTAGACAGCTACAAGTAGGGCATCTCTGCCAAACCGGGTCTGGCCTGAGTCCTTCAGTGGAGACCTGCACAGAAGAAATTTGCAAACTTTCCCCAGCCCTGCCAGGTAAGGGTTTTGTCCGTCTAGTCCTCCTCACTGATGAAGAGCAGCCCAGACCCTCAGCTAGATCAGACGGGTCCTTTTCAGAGAGCCGGTTGGGACCCAGACGGCAGTCCCGTGCACTCGGAGGCCACATAGGCTGGCTGATCAACCAGAATTTTCCTCAGTGCTGGGTGGCTCCTCCCCTCAGGGCATCAATCATCACCCAGGGGATCTTTATAACAATAACAGCTAAAATTTACGGAGACTTGCTAGACACTGGGCTAACCTGTCTGTGAGGTGCTTTCTGTCTTTTCATGCAGACAACATCCCAGTGAAGTGGGTGCTGTAATTACTGCCATTTCACAAAACAGGAAGTAAGTAGGCCAGGAGAGTCTTGCGCAAGAGATGTCACTGTTAGGGACACAGAGGCAGGGTGTAAACCCAGGCCGTCTGGCATCAAAGCCTGTCCCTTTAGAGGGAGTGTGGATGCCTCATTCCTCTCAGGCCACTTTTTTATCATCAGAAATGAGGATTTATTTATAACTCACTTGCTGTGTGACTTTGGGCACAGACTTGACCTTTCTGAGCTTCGGTTTCCTCGTAGGTCAAACAGGAATAACGGTAGGACCGACCATATGGTTATGTGAGCCGGTGGGAGAAAACACATAGTGAGTGCCTGGCATTGCTCAGCCCTCAATAGCCATTCCCTTCTATCATCATCATCATTCATCATCCACTTGCCTTTTCTGTTCCTCTGAATGTGAGGCTCTGAGCCTTTCCATGTTAACATAGTCTGCCTGGACCGTCTCTAATGCTTTGTCCACTTCTTTTATGGAAGCCGTTTTTTTAAAGACCCAGTTCAAAGCCATTTTTCTTTAGGGGGCCTAACCCTTTTCACTTGCCCTAATGGCCAAGGTAGAATCTTGTCTTATTGAACCTCTGTCAATAATACCCTCAAGTTCATTGATTGTTCTCGGTGTGTGTCTTACCTTTTTATCGACAGGACTAAGCCCCACTGTGCTGGGACAGATATCGGCTACAAAGAACAGTAGAAAAAGCTTTGGCTTTTGAATTTGGAAGACCAGGGTTTAAATTCTGAATCGATCCTTGACTAACTGGGTTTTTGGGTCCATTATCTAAATCACCAGGCCCCAGTCACTTCACGTGTAAACAGAAACAGCCCTTCTTTCTTTCCTTACGTGTTACCGTGAGGATTAAATGAGATGACACTGTGAGGATTCCCCATCGCTGAGCCTGCCCCAAATCGCTTCCCTCTTTTTGCACCTACGATGGGGTTTTGCACTCCATAGTTGCCCCCTAAGAATGAATGCATCAACTGGTAGCTAAGGTTGTAAGAAGCAAGGTCGGTTTTCCATATTTCTCTAGGCTCTGTCAGTCCCAGGACAGCCACATCTGCTCGGGCTCATGTTCCCGAGGGCTTTCATCAGTAAGGCCCCGCAAGGTCTGTGAAGACAGAGGGAGGCCTTGCCCTCAGGGGCTGAGCATCTGTCAGAAGAGGGGAAGCACAGCTGTGTGTAGGGCGTGCCCGGGCCTGCGGCCAGTGCTCTCAAAGTCCAGGGAGGGAGTGTGGTACCCTGGTTCTTGTCCTACAAAGGGTCGCAGCCGGCTGGGGTGGTGGAAAACCACGTGCAGGAAAGAGTGATGTCTGAGGGAGGAGGGCGTTCGGTGCCGAATGAGGGGCAGAGGCAACGAGCCAAAGCCGTGGAGTTCTGGAGAGGGGGACATCTCGGAGGGAGTCTCCAGGTGGGGTGCCGGGGGAATATTCAGGAGTAGAGAGTCGGGGTGTGCAGAGTTCGCCTGGGGCGGTGGTTCTCAGCCTTAGCAGCACTTTGGTGTTATCTGAGGACCTTAAAAACCAAATCAAACAAACAAACCAACAAACCACGAAGAAACCCCCCAAACCAAAACTCAGTTGCTTAACGGTCCCCACTTGGAGCAATTCAGATTTAATTGCTCAGAGGTGCCGCCTGGGCATTGCTATCATTAAAATTCCCCAATAGAACTTTCTGTGGTGATGGAAATGCCCAGTGTTGTAGACATTAGCCCCAGGTGGCTATTGTATCTTTGAAATGTGGCTTGGTCTGACTGAGGATCTGAATCTTAATTCATTTAAATTCAAATGTCAAATAGCCACATGGGACTAGTGGCTTCTGCATTGAACAGCACAGGCCTAGAGCAATTAGGGGGAGATCGCCATCGAGCTAAGCTCACTCTGCATAACCTGCACAATTTCATTTAACCCTCAAAGCCCCCTGTTTTGCCACGGAAGAAGGTGAAGCGCAGAGGCGGCGGCCACGTGCCCGCGGGTTCTCACGTGGAGACCGTGGGAACGGCAGGGCGGGAAGCAAGCGTGATGCCCCAGCCGCTGTCAGATGACGCTGCGCGCGGGCGGGGCCGCGTCCAGGGCTTCGGGTGTCAGAGAGGGTCCTCCGCTGTTGTCCCGGGAGCACGAGGAGAACTGTTCACTTCTGCCAGAGAAACTGGAGTGTTGGAGAGCACGGAGCTGATGGGGGCTCGAACTGCTGGTGGGGCGGAAGTGTCCGCATAAGGACTTTGACCCATCCAATACCAAATAGCTCAACAGTGAGTCTGGGCCAAAGCACTGTATTTTGGAAAGTGCAATGGGGAGGCCCACTGGGAGCTTCCTGGAGGAGGTTTTGGGGTTTGAAGATCAGATAGCTGGCGGAGGACGGCAGCTCAGGTTTGCCTAGCCTCACTGATGGCTCGGCCAGCAAAGGGGCTCCGCCTCCTAAGGCTTCCGTAACGTACCTACCGTATTTAGAGACATATATGCCATCATATTTGCCTTTGGGGGGGGTGTCTCTCCTAGAGGTATCAGGACAATAAACAGGTCCTGCAGTCATGGAATGCAGAGATGAACCTTTAGAGCCGAACTAGAATGGGATGGTGGGTCTGAGTTTCCCACCAGAGAGAGAGGCTGCCTTGGAGAGAGACTGCTGAGAATGGGATATTTGGTGATGGCCAGAATGCCTCCCCACTCGCCAGGGGGAAGCCATGATCACAGTGGCGAGGCCAAGTATGGAGAGAATTAGAATAGCTGAGAATCCTGCACCCAGGAAAGCCCAGCGAGACCTCTTAGCACCCCTAATAAGTACCCGAGGCTGATTTCGCTACACAGAAACTGTTGCACCAATAAGCAAGGAGGACTGACATAGTAATGGTTTTCAAAAATATGCGAGCTGATGAATGGCTCCCTCCCCTCCCCTGGACTTCAGGATGCTCGTAGGCAACTTGTGAGACATAAAGAAGGACCCACTCACAGGCGTTGCTTGATGCTTACAGTTAAGGCCTGCCATGATGCCTGTGGGACACATGCTTAATTGAATTAGTAAATGAATGAAAGAGGAGCAGAACTGGAAGCAAAATAAAGGATGGGGCTTATTCTGTTTCATGTACATAGAAGCGTTTGGAACAAAAATTTGTGTCAAGTGTTAGGCACATTGGCCCCAGGCCATGTAACTGTAAACAATGGGCGGGAAGGTTGGACTGACACCCCGCCAAGCTCGCCTTGTGGCTCTGTTCTGGTGGGAAGAGACTTCCTGAGGAAGGGGTGGAAGATGGATAGGAAGTGATGCGGATCTTGTGGCAAGGACTTGAAAAGCTCAGGGCCACGCTGAAGAAGGGGGAGCAGAGGGTTGTGGTAGGTGAAGCGTTTTGTTTTGTTTTGTTTTATTTTGTTTTGTTTTGCCAAGTATGTGGACCAACCTCATAACTATGCTAGCTCTGACACTTAGGGAAAAGAGTCTGGGTTTCTATAAACCCAGGAAGGTGGTAAGGTGAATAGGTCTATGTTAGTTTAGGTTCTAACTTAAAGCAACGAGTGTATGGGTGCAAATAGTTTTGTTGGAGGCGATCTCAGGAAACACAATGAAGGAGTTGGAAGTGAGGAAGGGAAGATGGGAAAGCGAGGAAAGGGAGTGTTGATGAGGAGTTACCTCTCTGAGCAGCTGACACCCCCATCTGCTTGGAAACCCTGAGAATGTGGGTTTGAAATCATCCCACTGAAGGACAGGAAGCTGGAGAAAAGCATCCAGCTCCGATGATAGAGATCGTTAGTGCAGGGTTTCCTGCTGGGGCCAGGCATGCGTCTTGGGCAGGAGGTGTGGAAAGCCAGTGCATTCATTAAAGGTTTAAAGTGGCTTGAAACAACATCTGTTTGTTATGTCATAATTCCTATGGGTCAGGAATTTGGGCACAGCTTAGTTTGAAGACCCTTTGCCTCAAGGTCTCTCATGAAGCTGCAATAGAGTTGTTGACTAGGGTTGGGGGTCTCATCTGCAGGCTCAACTGGGAAAGGACCCATTTCTTAACTCACTTACAGGATTCATGTCCCCAGGAGGCGCTGGACTGAAAGCCTTGGCTCCTTGCTGGCTATTGGCTGGATTCTGCCCAGCTTCCTGACACCTGGCAGCTTGATTTTAAAGCTAGCAAGAGTCTTCTAGCAAAATGGAAAATAGAATATTTTGTAACCTAATCTCAGAAGTGATATCTCCTCATTGTTGTTGCCCTATTCTGTTGGTTAGGAGCAATTAACTCAAGGGGAGAGGATCGCAAACGTCATGAATATTGGGAGGTGTAAGTGGAGGTCATTGGTGCCATCTTGGAGCCTGCCTTCCTCAGCCAAGGTGGGCAGAGAGGACTGTCAGCATCTGCTTGGGGTGGAGTGGGGTGGGGGAGCACAGTCTGGCAAAGGGGGAGGGATGTTGGGGAAGAAGGAGTAGAGATATGCTGAGAACCACAGGGAGCCTCCAGAAGTGGGGAGACTCCTTGGTTGGGCAGATCAGCACTCAGCAGTACCCCGGCTCCTGTCTCAACCCCTCAGGGCATGGCTAGGATTTGCATCCTGAGGAGTGCTCTGCTTTTTGCCTCGTGGTCTTTCTTGTGTTTCTCTGCAGAATTATCACTACTGGACCACAAAGTAACACTTGGTAGAGGCTGTGGGGTGTGGGAGAGGGATTGGCCCCTTCTCAAGGTCAGCAGGGCTGGGATATGGAACCCCAATACTTCAAATTAGATTGAACTTTAAAGGCTTGCAAGTTCCACCAGCCCCGTGAAGATTAATCCCTCTGACTAGTTCAGTGGGACCAAGTGCCCAGGCTGGAAATTCTCTCTCCATACTCCCTCCAGGACTATTAGAAAGTTTATTGTTACACAGAAATGAATCAATTTCCTGGAAGCTCCTTTTGATCTTTATTCTGCTTCAAAGAGAATCAACTCCCTCATTCACAGGATTGGCCCTCAAAGGGAGAATCCAGCTTCTTTGGACTCTTCTTCCTGGTTAAATTTTAAAGGTTGGTGCTCAGAGCTGCATAGCGTGTTCTGGGTGTGATATGTTCAGAGCGGATGTGGGAGGGGCAAGGGGGAACTCTCACCTCTCCACAAACCATCTTTCCATTAACCAAGAGTCCTCTGGCTCCCCACGCCCTCTGGCTGGCGGTCACATTCAATCATTTGGAACTTCCAGTCGATGAATGACTCAAGTCGTTTCCAGTGAGCAGCTCCTGAGTCAAAACTCTTCTCTCTGGTACTTGGGCATCTTTATTGGTATCTTTGTTTTTATTGGGGGCAGTAAAAAGGAGATTGTCCATTTTGCACTCCCAAGAAGAGAGATGGCCAGAGTGCGCCTGGGCTTAATGGGAGACTTTATCTTGCAATTTTCTGGTGGGGCGATCGTAATGGATATAATAACAATAACTTAAAGCCAAAATGCATACTGAACGGTCCAGGGAGGACGCATATAAAGGACACTAAATGACTTAACAGCTTACATTACTCTTTTACTCTGATGGTTTCATTTATTCTTCAAAATAATGCTGGGAGGGAGCTATTAATATACTCAATCTATAGGTTCAGAGACTAACTTTTAGAGATGACCCGATACCACACAACTACCAAACGGAAGACTTGGAACAAGAGGGAGGGTATTTTGCCTCCACATTCCGTACACGTCCCCCTGTGTGGTTCTGCTCCCCTTAATATAGATACTAATGTCTCATGTAAATTACTTTATCCTTAGCAAGTCCTTACCGAGAACCCGAGAACCCGTTAAGACAGTAGGAAGCATAAGGTATGTAAAAGAATGGGAAAGCTTTCCCTCGAGGAGTTCATGACCTTTGGGACGAGACAAGATCTATATACCAGACTGTTAGAAAAATACGGAAAGCAGACTCTGACGTTATTGGATTGTCAGCTTGTCTGTAAGTGCTATAGCCATTTGGGGATGGGCGGCTTCCTCGGAGATGCTTCATGGAGGAAATTTCAGTGACTTACAATAATTCTTGAGCAATTTAGCACACTTAAGAAATTAATATTTTTCACTGAAAGATGACAAAAACCTGTAGGGGAGTTGCAGTATCGCTTATGTCCACCAGATGATGCCACCATTCAATAGAATTCTACAGAGTTTTTGCTCTGGGGTTACAGCCGGCCGTGGTGGTAAGTGTGAGAAAATGGCTGGAAAGATGTTTTAGCCTGTCTCAGACATTAATAAGTTTCTTGATATAATTTTCCGTGGAGTTCAGGCACATTCACAATAGCGATTCTAAAAACAAACAAGGAGCTACTCAACTTTCTCTTAGGTAAATGCGTAGGTTGGCTCATTTTCTCAGCTGGGTCTCACCACCTTTTAGTATTCGCCCTGGCAAGTCCAGTGACCAAGGGATTCATGACAGCAGCAGAGAGCTGTTCCTGGAGACCAGGGCTGGGAGGGAGGGCGACCACCTTGGAGGTAAACTTTTTAGTCTCTTAGGCATTTGCTCCCACTATATATGCAAATATATTCCCTACAGCAAAGCTTGATAAACAACAGATTCAGCCCAGTGGAAAAGCCAGTATGGACAGCCTGATGCAATTATATTCAGCATTAATGAGCTGTGGGCTCCATCTTAATGTGCTGATATTTTATAATATTTGATAATGAAAGAGAATAGAGCCTTTGAGGACAAAATGTTCTGGTGTTGCTGGATATTTTTAACCATGAACATTCATTGTTTTGTTTGACAAATTTGCCTGCTTCGGAATATTAAACACCCAGTCTTTAGGGTGTGAGGAAGATGAAAGCAACTGTATATGTTGTGCTCACTGAGAGTATGTCCCAAGAAGCCCAACGCTCCTGCAGGGTTTTACTTGGGAGACCCCATCTCTCTGGCAGTGGCTGTGACCAGCATGCTCATTTGCATTCTCACTGGGCCTGATGACGGCACACTTGTTTGAGCCTAACCTGCCCGAGTCGGCTTTTTCCGTCACATTGTTGTTCTACTTAGCCAGCCCCATTCAGAGGACCTGGAAGGCAACTGGATCCCGGAGGGCTAAGACACGTTTAGAATGCCCTCATGGAACTCCAGCTGGGGAGGAGAGGTGGCAAGTGTCCCCTATTTTCCCAGTAGGAACTGGGGAAACCCGATGGTGTTTTATCTCAATCTTGTGAGAAGCTCGACTCTGACAACGGCTAAAACACAATTTAGACATAATTATTGATTGACAATAACATGATAGCCAACATCCATTATTAAGTAGTTATCATGTTCAGGCACCAGAGAAACTGCTAAGGATACATTATTTTATTGAATTCTTACAAGGACCTCTGAAGTGTACGTAGACCCAAATCCACCCTGTTCCCTTGTTGGCACCGTCTTGATTTTGTAATTTCCGCTCTGCTCTGAGTGGCCATGCACTGTGGGAGAGTGTGTTTCGAATACCCGGGTTGAGTCATGGTTGGCCGAAGGCCAAGCCATCCTAGGGGTCTTGGGCGTCTTGTCAGTGATTGGTTTAGGAATGAATATGTGGTCAGTGCAGCACACATTGCCTGAGCACCACGCGAAGGTACCACATTCACAGGGGCACCATTCACATCGAAGATGTATACTAACTGATGAGAGTGTCCAGCATGAGGACCCGGGCCCACTGGCTGCATTATGTCCCCCGGACCGTCCCGTGATGATGGACATGTTCTGCACTGTCCAGCACAGTAGCCACTAGCCAGTACTGAGTGCTTGAAATGTGGCTGGTGCAACCAAGGCGCTGAATTTTAAATATTATTTCATTTTAATTAATTTAAAATCAAATGCAAATAGTCCTATGTGACTAACGGCTGCTGTCTTGGGCGATGCGGTTCTGGAGCACAAATCCGTTTCAGTGCCGTCCACTGAGAACACACGTAGGAGAGCAGGCATGTGCCCTGTCACTGCCAAGAGCAAGCAGCTGGGTGACCCTGAGGCCATCTCTTGTTTGAGGAACTTCCTCTGATTTGCATCAAGGTGGGGGTGTAGGCCAAGAACAGCCCTGAATGTGATCCATGCCTGCACAATGGATGGAAGGCGAGGACTGCTGGGCGCTTCTGGAAAACGTGTTTTTCCAGTTCAAAGGAGACACACCAGAAGACACAGCGTGGCCCCCGCCCCCATTCTTTCCCGCTGGATTTTGCCATTATCTAGAGAGAGCGTCTGGAATTGCAGCAGCCCTGGTGCTACCAGCTGGAAAACGAGCCAACACGCAGAGACGTGGAACCAAAGCCCTGGTGGACTGGGATTAAGATGCTCCATTATTTGCAGCGGAACGTGACCTCACAGATCCAGGAGTCTATTTACCGACCTCGTCTTATAAATGAGATCACGGAGGCTCAGAGATTTGACAAAGCTTGTCCAAGGTCATCAAGCTAGTCATTTGCAGATTTGGGTGGGAGTCAAATCCAGGTCTGTCTGACCCCCAAATCCATGCTCTTAATTAATTACTATGTTACATTATCTTCCGATCGGATTTCAAATTCCCCCACTTTCAGAATCAATGCGTAGCCTTTCGCTCTAGTTCCTGTGTGTGGCGCCAGTTCCTGCTTCTGTGCTTTCAGTGTGGGTTGCCTTTGAGCTGGAGAAATTGCTTCTGCTAGACCTGCCCTGTCTTCTGGGTTCTGCTTTGCCGTCTGTGGCCGGGACACGAGGTGCAGAGACACCCCTTCCTCCTTGGTCTGGGGAGGCGGGCCTGAGCAGTACCAGGTAACTGAGGTCCTGTTTCTCTCTGCAAACTGCCTGCAGGCCTGATGTACCTTTGAAAGCTGTAATTCAAAATGCTCAAGAGTCTGGAACGTATGAGACTTCTCGGGAGACTGGCCCTTCAGGTGACCGTGGAGGGAGGAAACGAGGACATATGGAAGCAAATTTAAGGACAGGTTTGGTGATCCTAAAAGCCGCTGTGTAGTGGCTTTAGGTGGAGTGGGAGAAGGTGGCAACCGACCAGACCCTTCCGCCTCTGAGTTTTTCTCTCCCTCGGGGACGGCATCCGTCCTGGAGCTTCAGGGTCCCCCCGTGTGCAGGGGGCTCACCGGCTAAGCGCCCGGGTTCACCGTCGTGGGTGTTTAAAGGCACCTCAAACTGCAAAGGTTGAAAACCAAGCCCAGGACTTTCTTTCTCTGTTGAGTTTGAGAAATGTTATCCATCGTGCCTTCCCCGAAGTTTCGGGACGGTTCGAGAAGAGACACGGGCATCGAAGAGGGGTCATGTCAGGGACGCCGCTTTGAGTGACTGCGGGAAGGGGTCACCTAGTTTCCTGCAGCCCTTTGCTTCTGTGGGGGTGCAAAGGCCCGGTCCATTCCTGGGACTGAGGTCTAGTTAATGCCTCTTTTCCAGTCCCTTCCATGGTGACCACGTGCTGCCTGAAAGGCACTGGAGAGTGGCCTCTGGCTGTCCTGGAGCCCCTCCTGGGGGTTGATCAGAGATGCCCTTTGTGAATCACCTGTGCCGTTCTAGCCTTCCACACCTCTGCTGCCAGGCTGTGTCCCTAAGGGGCCACCTCAGCTGAGACACAGGGTAAAGAGGTTAATACAGTAAAAGAACTTAGAATAATGCCTAGAATACAGTAAGTGTTCAGTTGGTGTTATTACTACTCTTGCATCATCAGCATCAGCATCATTATTATTATTTTTATTATTACACCAAACAGAACTAAATCCGTGCATTCATTAAAGACCCCAAAGGAGATAACATATTTGCCCCTCAAAAATGCTCCTGGAGGGGCTCTGGGAACCATTTCCAGATGACCTTTAATGCCCCGGATGCTGGAAGGGGACCTCGCCCCATGTGAATTATCGTGTTTGTATAATCTCCTGTCTGGGTAATTGTCTCTGAACGTGTTATTTAGAATGTCCACACTGCGCGTTTGAAGAGCGTCTTGTAATCACGGCTTACCGAAACTCACTGCACTCGTTGGCAATTATCACCGAATCACAGGCCGAAAGGAACGACAGATGTCATTAAGGCCAGCCCGCAGCCCCCGGCCCCCTGCTCAGACACAAGCCTGGTCTTATCTTGAAAATGAGGCTTTTCTAGAGGAGATTTCTTTTTTAAAAATGACCTTGAATCTGATCGCTCCCTGAGAGAACATCCCGCCCTGTACTTTACTGCCCACGGCTTTGAATTCATTAAAGCCCCAGTTTAGTTTCCTGCCCCAGATGAATTTTGCTTCTCTTCCCTTCGCCCCCCCCCCCACCTCCACCCCGGTTTCCAGCTCGTCATGGGCCTTGTAGGGGCGGCACACGCGGCCGACGCCAGGAGCCAGCTGTGCCCCGGACCCCGCCGAGAGTCGGGCAGCCTGGGTCCCCCCAGCCTACGGGGGAGAGCGCGACCGTTATTTCCGAATCCTGCGACCTGGGAGCCAATCCCTGTGTTGACTTCCAGAGGCAAAAGCGTTTGTTCGAGCAGTTTGTCCTCCTTCCCGGTGGGGCCTGGAGCTGATGTCAGATTCTAGGCAACAGCCCCCATCCTCCAACACTTTCCCCAGGCCGGGGCCCTTCATGCTTGGGGTTCCTTTGAACCGTTTCCATAGTGACAGCCACTTGTTGCGTTTTGAATCTTTCACTGAGGTCTTTGCAGTTTGCCAGCTAAGCCACCGCTCACCAGGCGTGTGTGCCAGGTTAATAAGACAAAGTCCGTTTTATTTTATCCTTCCCTTTTTTGTCTGCCTTCAGTTGGGGGCAGCCTCACAAAAGAGAGGGCCTTTTGGCTTTCCAAATGCTGAGGCCTCCACTCCTTATCCCGGGCACGATTTTGGCCTAAGGCCGCGTGCAGGACCCCCCGCCCCCACCCTCGGCTGGTCCGGGGGCCTGAGCCAGCCATGGCTACAGGCTGGGGCGCTGGCCTCGCAGCTGGCCACGTGGGGCTCTTTATTTGCATGTGGGTGTGGGTTGGAACTGACACTCCTGCCTCTTTCTTTTAAAGGTAGGGTGATCAGGGTGGAAACAGTTTCCTCACGTGGCTCAGCGTCCTTTATGGAAGGCTGGAATCGAGATAATTTTGTTTTTGGAGACTTCTCTGTGACCCTGCGTGGGTAACATTAAGCAGAGAAGCCTGGAGCCCTGCGAACTCACACTGCCCTTATGCTCACTACGTGCCCACACTGGCCCCCCCCCCCACCCGTTTTCCTGGGGTGTGTTTAGTATCACAGGTGGAAGCCAAGACCTGGAAAAAGTACTAGTGATTCCAACAGTCCCCAGAAGTAGAACCACCAAAGAAATCCGATAAGCAGGTCAGCTGATCAAAAGTCATCACCGTCAAGGATCCCCTTAGTGATTTAAATGGAAACGCTTCCTCCCTCACCCTTATAGCAGAGCTTCTGCACGCCTCCAGGAGATTGATTTCTTATAATTAAAAGAAATTTTTCAATGACGGCATACAATATTATATTAGTTTCAGGTGTGCATCACAGTGATTCAACATTTATAGAACTTTTGAAGTGTTTATCTTCCACGAGATTTTTAAGAACTGGGAGAGCCTGTTTCTCCCTATGTTTTTTTTTTTTTTTTGGTAAGATTTTTATTGTTCGTTGCTATCGAGCTTTTGAAAGAATCCCTGAAGAAAATTCTGAGCTGAAGGGTGTTTCTGTTTTGCATGTGGCCGGAACTTTAGGCCATGCACACTGAAGGGCAAAGATTTTCCTCTTTCAGGAGCCACGAGGTACAAGTAAGTACGAGCTGACTGGGGTACAGAAGAGAAGGGCTCGACCTTCAGAAGAATGCCTGGGAGCTCTGCCTGTCTGATTTCATCATGGATTTTAACTGAGTACTTGAAAAGAGAAAACAGAGGGACATCTCGATCCAGAGCCTAAGGCTTCTTGGCTGCAAACATACCAAATACTCGAACAAATGAACACAGAATCAAGGGCAGTTTGTAAAGCAGCATCACAGTGCAGATCAATTTTAAACGCAGGCAAAAGAAACAGAAGGGAATTATCTAAATTAAAAGGAAATGTTTGTAATTGCCAACAAGAAAATGGAAACCGTAATGATAGAATAAAGAAGCCCATCAGGCTGTGTCTGGAGCCAGCAGACCCTGTCGGCAGGTTTGGCTCATTACGAGCCCTGGGCTCTCTGCAGAGCCTTCTGGGCCTTTGAGAAAGTGCCTCTTAAGCAGATTGGGTTGGATGACCCACTCCTGTCTGCAGTTGTCCTCACAGGGGCAGAGGCTGCAGAAGTCTGAACTGGATTCTCAGAGGGGCGATTAGTTCTAGGGCTTCCTGGAGAACTTGATCATGAAGAAATCCTTCCGTTCCAACATAACCCAATTCGAACTGCCTCGGGCAATAAGGAAACATTGATTTGCTTAACAGAAAAGCCCGACTTAAGGCTAGTTGGATCCGGCAGGTCAATGATGTCACCAATGGCAAGGTTTCTTTCTCTTTTTCTCCTCTGCCTCCAGGGTTGTCAGATGTATTCCAACGCTGGCTTCTCTCCTGGTTGCAAGGTGGGTGCCGCCTGCCTTCAGGGTGATTGTACTTCCTCTTCCGAGTTCGGAGAGAGTGAATGGGAGCATGTCTCTCCTTTGAATGTCGAAACAAAAGTCTTGCATCTCCCCTGTCACCTTAGGTCCCCCCTGCCCTCCAGCTATACACTTGCATTCACTGTGACCAAGGAAATGCTGAGACCTGTGGATTGGCTTAGTCCTGGGTCACTACCCTTTCCCGCAGCCATCACTGTGGCAAAGGGGGTCGAAATGCTGCTGACGGGTTTGGGCCAATCAGCCGCCTCCTCCCTCCCCTGCCCCAGAGCTGGAGGTTGGGGGGCAATCCCACACCAAACACAGGGCTTTGCCACCAGGAAGACTGGAGTCCCTCAGGGGGAAATCTGGGGGCTGTCAGTGACAGGGAAGCAGGGGGAGGGGGTCGGATGCTGGAGGAGCAAAGGCCATATGTCCTCTCCAGGTCCTGACCTTTTGGGTAGGGAAAGGCTAGAGGGCGGGGTGGGTAAGCAGCAGACAGTGGAGTTACATCCTGAACCCTAGGAAGGAAGGGTGAGGATGTACTAGGAGCCTGTCCGAATCGGTTTCCTAGCTGAGTCTTCACTTCTTCCTTTATTCATATGCCTTCTTCCTTAGCTTCCCCCCAAATAGATGAGTGTAGCCTAGAGACTGAGACCGTGTATCTCAGTCCAGGCACCAGCATCTCCCTACTAGCCATATGACTTGGGGAAGTTGCTTAACATCCTAGGCCTTCAATTTCCTTACCTGTAAAATGGGAACATAATAGAACCTCTCTCACCAGATTGTTGTGAGGATGGAATGAGTCAAAAAGTCAGATAATAACAAGTGCTAGGGAGGATGAGGGGCAGTCGGGCCTCTCATATGCTGCTGGTGGGGAGATAATGATGCAGCCACTTTGGAAAGTAGTCTGGCAGTTCCTCAAAGGGTTAAACATAGAGTTACCATTTTACCCAGAAATTCTACGCTTAAGTATATAACCAAGAGAAAGGAAAACTTATGTCCACACACACAAAAAACTTGTATGTGAATGTTCATAGCAGCATTATTTGTAATAGCCAAAAAGTGAAATCACCCACATGTCCATCGATTGATGAATGATGGATACGTCATTGGACCATGGAATATTATATGTTAATAAAAAGAAATGAAGTACTCATACATGTTACAATGTGGATGGACCTTGAAAAAAAAACTATGCTAAGTGGAAGAAGCCAGACACGAAAGACCATGTGTCGTATGATCCCATTTATACGGGATGTCCATAAAAGGCAGATTCAGAGAACAGATTAATTGGTGGTTGAGGAGAGGTTATGGGAAAAATGGGAATTGCTGATGAAGACTAGGTTTCTTTTCAGAGTGATGAAAATGTCTTAAAATTCGTCGAGGTGCTGGTTACACACATCTGTGACGATACTGAAAACCTTTCCTTGGTGATGGTATGTGAATTATAATAATGAAGCTCAATGAAGCTGTTACAAAAACAGACAAAAAAACTAGAGGAGCCATCTTTACCAGTGAGGGTCGAGAGCTGGTGGCTACATGCCGCATCCTCCCATCCTTCGGGTCGGCAATTCTGGGGAGCATTCTGGATGTTCCGAGAAGGTTCTACCTGTTTCTAGAAGGTTCTGCCTTTAGAACCCTACTTGAATATAGCAGTGATCTTAATAATACTCCTTTTTATGGTCATTTCCTTGTTCGCTGTCTTACTCTGTCTGCTTCTCACTCCTGTCTCCTGGAATCCTGCCGCCTCCCCAAACAAAACAAACAAAAAAACAAAACAAACAAAACAAAACAAAACACCGGCACCACAAGATTTTATCTCAGGCTCTGCTTTTGGGAGAACCCAAACCAAGACAGCATGCAATTCAGACTTAAAGGTATTAAACACTATATATGTAGTATTTAATGTAGTACACACACACACTATTTTATATATGTGTGTGGTGTGTGTGTGTGTATAGATTTTCTCTTTTTAGTTCAACCAGATTGTTACTTCTTGTGGAAACAAACCATGCCTTAAACTTCTTTAGTTTTGCAGACCCTGCAGGAGTGGAGGGGAGGACCCACACTTGTTAGCTATTATGTACCTGGCACTTTATATACATTTTGTCATATAATTCTCAAAAGAGCTCTATGAGGTTGTTCTCCTTATTTCCATTGCTCCCACAGAGACCTTGGCTCAGCTCAGAGAGGTGAACTTTACCAGATTTCCTGAGGACACACAGCTAGGAAGTTGACTGGGGACGCACAGGCTGGTCAGCAGCAGAGCAAGGATGTTTATCCAGGTATGTCTGAATCGGGTGGCATATAGCAGATACTTAAAAGCAATACTTGATGGTGCTCTGTAGCCAAATTGATACTTTATCCTTTGCTTGGTAGTTTTATTCCAGGAACCAAATCATGTAGTTTTAATATAAAATCCTCGATGAGTAATAATTGTTGAGAGAGAGAGAGCAGTTATGATATGGCGATAAATGTTTAGCAACTGGCATTCTGGAAGAAAAAGCCTATTTTTAGTGGTTGCAAATTTCCACGGTGTCAACAGCCCCAATGCGGCAGATTTCAAGCTGCCGATGTGGAGTTGGGATGAACCATGCTGTAGCAGACCGGTACGTACTGTTTCACTAACAGACACAATAGATGGACGTCAAATAACCTCAACAGCATAGATATTAGTAAAATGTAGAAAAATTGCTAGGAAGTAATGTTGAGTATTTCTTACCTTTGTTTTTAATGTAATTTAACTGTAAGCTTATGCAATTTAATTTTTAATAATGGTTGTGGTTAGCAACTGGCATGCACAAACCCTGAAAAACTAAACATCAGCTCTCAAGGGGCCGGTAGGAGCCGGCTCCGGGATATCTGTGGAGATAAAAAGAATTTTTACTAATGAATTTATCATCGAAATTTGTCTCAGAAGGCAGGAAGTGGGTCACTTTCAGAAGTTGAATTATTCCGTGACACTGAAAACAGAGTGAGTATCAGTCGTTAAGAAGGAACACTCTTTGATGTAACACCACCCAGTGGAACTTGCTTATTATTACTTACTCAGTTGGATTCCGTCCAATACAGTAGCCGATAGCCATATGTTGACTCTTGAACACTTAAAATATGACAAATGAATTTACACTTAAATAGCTGCATGCGGTTAGTGGCTACGGTATTGAACAGCACAGCTTACACACTGGTTAATAGTTTTTAGTGGGTCTTTGTTGTGAACGTGTCAGCTCCTCAGCGTGTGCCGCCTGGTTCTGGCTGGCTTAGCCACCCACTTTACCCCCTCCTACCCTCAGCGGGGTCCCTCCACCCCGCTCCTCTGGTCTCTCTTCCATCCCTTCCTTACGTACTCAGCTGATGCTCTTATCCGGCCCTCGGAAGTGGTGTTCCTGGGCTCGTTCCCCTATGTGCCTCTTACGGGTTACAGCTGTGCCTGGGAGCTGCCTCTGCAACTTTTGGGGTTAGCCTGGCAGGGCCTGGTGTGGTTGGGGCTCCTGGGAGAGTCACCTTCAGACTCAAGTTGATTCGTTTGGGGCACTTAGTGCCATGGGAGGAGCAGGGCCTGACAGACATCCTATGGGGCTCTAGGCTGGGAGTGCCAGGGACATACGTGTTCCACAGAGCCACCACAGCGCGCTCTGTCGCTAAGGAGACACTCACTGTCTGGACTCCTACCTCGGCAGCCAGCCCCAGAGTGGGTCACTGCCTGGTGGACAAGCGACCCTGGTGTGTCCAGTTCAGGCTTCAGGTTCCCAGGAAGTGAGGCACAAGACCAAGGGGGTACAGCACAGGGGGTCCTGGTGGGCGTAGCTCCGGGGTTGTTGATAAGGATTTGTAATGGTGTCCGGGCTAGCTGCTGGTTAACTGGCTTAACACCACGTGTGCATTGTGCAAATTGAGAATGCCGTGATTATTTTGAAATCCTCTATAAAAAAAAAAGTTCAATTGACTTAGAAATCCATCCATATTAGCACAAGACATTTCAATGTTGCATTTATCAATAAAGCATAGGAATCATTCGTAGAGTCTTTAAATATCATTTCAACTGTTGTATGTTTTTGATAGCGGTAAACTTAATTTTGAGTTCTTTAACACATATGTATTCAGAGATTCTCACTGTTGATGACCTTCAAGAATCTGAAGATATTGTTAAAAAAGTTGGCATTTTTGCCATCATTGGCATAACTTGATATAAAAAAGTTACATTCTTTCAAGTGAGCTCATGTTTCCCATTTAAAAAAATTCAAAAAGATTTATTTGCAATTTACGTAAGTTCATACTTTAATATATGTCCTAATGATTGTCCTTTTTCTTATTGTAATTAAGGTTCAAGAGTAATATTTGTTTCCAGTAAGTATGCTATAAATGGCTCTCTCCCTCAATCTCTTTCAGTTCCTCCCAGCATGCCAAGCCAATGTTTCTGTTCCTGTGTGCCGTGACTTGAAAAGGTGGAGTGGTAGTGCCCAGACAGCCTTACCCCCTTCCACACAGCCTCTCTAAGCTGCTCTTATTTGTGACTCACCTCCTCTGTACTCCTGGGCACCCCACAGCCAGCAGTCTCTGGGTTCTGCCTTGCTTCGGCAGGCAGAGTATGCTACTTGCAAGTGCTTATATGCAGCTTTAGGGTGACTCTCTTGTTCTGCACATTTCCTACCTTTTCTTCTGAGTGAGGTTGCGTATTCCTCAAGTGTAGTTAGTATCTGTGGACTTACTACTTTTAGATAATTCAGTTCTTTGAAAAAACTCAACAAGAATTACAAGATCCAAAATTTATTCACCTAAAATTAAGGAGCAGAATTTATTTTCTTTCTATCTTCCTGTAAGGAGGCTAATGTAAAATTTCTATTATCTATCTATCTATCTATCTATCTATCTATCTATCTATCATCTCTCCATCCATCCATCCATCCATCCATCCATTCATTATCTATCTATCTATCATCAACATAGTTCTGCTTTTCTTGTCTGCCTTTAGTGCTTGTGTGAATTTCCACCTATTCTGCCAGGGGCATTTCCTTGCCTTGGGGAGGATTAGGATTATTACACAGAAATGCAAAAAGAAAGAACAAATCCATGTTAAGTGTTTGATATCCAAAACAGGATGTTTGAGTCACAGTAAGATGGGAAGATCAGACTTTGAAATAGAGGAAGTGTTTTCTAAGTTCCTTAAGCTCCCTTTAATGCGGCAAAAGCTGAGAGACTTGACTGTTAGGCTTTTCCATAAGCCAAGGCGATGATGTACTTGGGAAGTAGCAGAAACTGGTGCCGTTCAGTCCTGAGAATGCAGTCAAGGGGCAGAGGAAGCCAGTATCAGACAAGTGAGTCCCGTCTTCCCACCCTGGATCTGATTCCTGGCTGTGGGGCTGGTTTTGGATGGGGAGAGAGGAAAGCTGAAAGCTGAGGAGGCTTATATGCCTTGTTCCCCATTTCGAGGTCTCTTAGAGAAGAAGAAGAAATAAGATTATATTAACAGATTCCAAGTTTTGGGTGTGGACATTATTCAACCTACTACATAGGCAGAGGAAAAATTAAACACTGACCATTTACTCAAAAGAGACCGAGGTAATCAAAATAGATTATTTCAACCTAATGAGGCTGAGCTCCTCAGAACTGGCAAGTTTAAATAGTCCTCCCCACCCTGGCCACTACCTGGAAGGATGGAGGCTCATTAGGAAAATTAAAGTTATAGAAAATGGATAAGTTCCCTTTTCTGTTTGTATCTGAGTAGTGTTGAGGTTGAAATTGCCACAGTACTGTACATCTGGCTAACTACTACTCCGAAAGGAAATGAAAGAAACAGATACTAACACATCACTGTAATCAAGATAGACGATCACGAGCAAAATAGTGCAGTTTGTGGGAGCACAGGATGGGTGGCGGAAGAGAAGAAAATGATTATACTAGAAAACTAAGTTTAAGAGGAACAATTACAATTCATCAAAAAAGATTTCTTCTCCGCCCCGAGTTTCTTGGAAATCAAGAGAAGGGAAAGATGAAAGATTATAAGGACCTTATTATTTAGTTTAAGAAAGCAAACCATGTTGCTGAGAGATTAAAAAATTGTTTTAAAAATACTGGATATGAGAGGACTCTGTCATAAAGGTATTTATAGAGGGAACAGAGACTGATTAAATGTGATTTCTTTGATAGAAATTCTACAGGAAATTCAAAGACATTTTTTTTCTATGGCATTTCTTATATCTAACCTTAAACTAAGAGTATAAATATTAATTTGATGTTCTGAAAGCTTTTGTGTGCAAGCTAAATAATAATGTCCAAGTATATAACTTTCTGGGAGAAAAACTTAGAGAATCTAGATATTGCATTGTCCAATATGTTAGCCACTGGCTATACAGATTATTGAAATTGAAATTTGAATCAATTAAAGTTAAATAAAACTAAACATCCAATTTCTTTGTTACACAAGTCATATTTTAACTACTCAATGGCCACATATGGCTAGTGGCTACTATACTGAAATGAATTGTACCAAGACATTTCCAACATACAGAAAGTTTTATTGGACAGGTCCCAGAGGAATATATGGATGTGCCTTTGGGTATGAATTGTTTTTCCAAATAATTCAGTATTGAGATCACTTGTAAGAAGTGTGTTAAAAAATACGGTGTTAGATAAACTCAGGAAATATTTTAAAGAGCTTCTAAGGATAAATTTAATGTTCAAATAATTATTTTAAATGTGATGCTAAATAAAAATTAAATAAATGTTAAAATAGAGTCTGCCTCTTATCTAATACCATGTACAAAAATTAAATCATAATGGATTAAAGACCTAAAATTCATAAAATTCTTAAAGAGAAAATGTGGTGAAGCTTTATGACACTGGATTTGGCACTGATTCCTTGGATATGGCATCAGAAGCACAGGTGACAAAAGAATAGAGTGAGAATATTGAACTTTAGCAAAGTTAAAAAATTTCATACATCAAAGGACATTATTAGCACAATAAAAAATCCACCCACAGAATGGGAGAAAATATTTGCAAGTCTTATATCTGATAAGGGATTAATATCCAGAATGCATAAAGAACTCAATGACAACAACAAAAAATCCAATTCGAAATGGGCAAAGGACCCGATTAGGTTTCTCTAAAGATGATCTACAAATGATCTACAAATAAGCACATGAAAAGATGCTCAACATCACTAATCATTAGGAAATGCAAATCAAAACCACAATGAGATACCACCTCATACCCATTAGGATGACTGTTATCAAAACCCCCAAAAACAAACAAAAAAAACAAGTGTTGGTTATGCTGTGGAGAAATTGGAGCCCTTAAGCTTTGCTGGTGCAAATGTAAAATGGTGCTGCTGCTGTGGAGAACAGTGTGTCCGTTTCCCAAAAATTAAACGTAGAATGACCATTTGATCCAGGAATTTTATTTCCGAGTATACGCACAAAAGAATTGAAAGCAGAGACTTAATCGGATATTTGAGCACCAGTGTTCGCAGCAGCATTATTTACAATGATCAAAAGGTGAAAACGACCCAATGTGTGAATGAATAAGCAAAACGTGGATATATGTACAACGGAATAGTATTCAACCTTCAAAAGGAATGAAATTCTGATACCTATTACCGCATGGATGAACCTTGAGGACATTACACTAAGTGAAATAAGCCAGAGGCATAGGGCAGATATTGCATGACTCCTTTTTACAAGAGATACCTAAAATAGTCAAATCGTAGAGACAGGAAGTAGAACAGTAGTTACCAGAAGCTGATGGGCAGAGGGAATGGGGAATTAGCGTTTAATGGGTACAGAGTTTCAGTGTGAGATGAAAAAGTTCGGAGTGGGATAGTGGTGATGGTTGCACAGCAGCGGGCAAGCTCTGGCTATGCCTTACCTGAGTGAACCGCACAGACCACTGCAGGTATCCGCTGCCAGGAACAGTGCTACCATCAGACAAGCCAACTTGCTGGGACGATGGGCAGAAAAGTGGAAAAAGCCCACGTCCCTGCGGTGGGCGTGGGGTGTCAGGGAGTCTCTACACCAACCCTGGAACCACCTCACCTCCATATTTCCTGTTTCTAAATTTTCTTTACCCTTAGGAAAAATAACTTGACGCGTTTTGACTTGACTTTTAAATAGTTCACGTATGTTAGACAAACTTAAGAGCTTATCGTGCATAAAAATGGACTTTTTTATTTCCGGGCAGCTCTGTGAATTTAAACACACGTTTAGATTCATGTCGGCACCACATCAGCGTCTAGAGAGGTTCCAATGCTCTCCGAAACCCCCTTCCCCTCCCTTAGCAGTCGCATCCTTCCCCGGCCCCGACTCCTGGCAGCTACGGATCCGTTCTCCATCACTCTAATTTTGTCCTTTTGAGAATGTCCAGGAAATAGAACCATACAGTACGTAAATGTTTTGAGACTGGCTTCTTGCACTTAGCATAATGACTTTGAGATTCATCTAGATTGTTGTTTTTATCAGTCCTCTGTTCCTTTTTATTGCCGAATAGAATTCCATTATGTAGATATACCAAATTTTTTAATCCATTTACTAGTTGAAGACAGTTGAGTTGTTTCCAGTTTGGGGCAAAAATGAATAGAATTGCTATAAACATTTGCATACAGGGTATTGTGTGATCATAAGTTTTTCTTTTCTAAGATGAATACCCAGGAGTGGGATTGCTGGGTCATATGGGAAGTGTGTGTTTAATTAACATTTCCCAGAGGGGCTGTATCTTTTGGCATTCCCACCAGCGGAGTGTCAATTGCTTCACATCCTTGTCAGCACTGGCTATAATACAAATGTTTTTTTTAAGCACCTGGCATGGTGCAAGATAGCAGAGAATCACTGACATAATTATCACTCTTGAGGAGTTTGTGGTCAGGTTTATTAAAAGCCGACAGCAATAACCATGTCCAGGTCATAAAACCTACTTCTCAACAGCATCCTAAGTAATTTTGGTAAAGCAAATGTAGGATGTTTGGAGATACAGGAGGAAAAAAGTAAAATACTCTCTAGGGAAACAGGAAGAATTTTGCGGTTAATCAATATACTCTGCTACACGTCGCTTGATTCCAAGATTACTACTGTTCCATACTGTGCCTTGTTTTGTGGTGACATGCCAGTCATGACTTTATAGCAGGCGCAAACAATATACCATCAGTTTCAGAAAAGTTTTTGTTTTTGCCACTTGGAATGCATGGTTCTTTTTTTTCCTGGTCAAGATGGCTCTGTTACTAGACGACTGGCCCCCAGTTTATTTTATTGCTGATTTCAAGATGAGGAAATGTGAGTAAGTACAAGGATAAACCACCACTTCCTTACTAGGACGCACTGCTATCGTCAATCGTTAATTTGATAGATATTATTAAGCTTGCGTTACTTGTTTGGTAGGATATTCAAAAGAGAGTAACATGTATAATAGGTCAACATGAGCCTAGTCTAAATTGATAAATTCTCTGATGTTTCTCAGGAGCATGGGACAAACTCAGTGTCCTCAGTCATATTGAAGCTTTCGGCTCTATTTTCTTCCCCGACGTTTTCTTTCACGATGGAGAGACCTTTATAAATGCTTACTTTTTTTTTTTTTTTCTAGGTAGAGTTGTAGACTTCCTTCTCTGAAGGAGGCAGGAAGTGACTCCTTTTATGACTACGGTTAAAGTCACTAACTTCTTCCCTTCCTGAGGGGCACCTCTCTTAGCTTGTTTGCTCACTGTAAACTGATGGCTTTGCAATGGCCTTTATGACTGATTATAAATCAATGGTCACCAGCCAGAGGCGGGGTTCTTTGATGTCTTCCTTTCTGGCTTTTTCCTCACGGCTAGGTATATACACGGAGAGTTTTTCTTAAGAAATGAGTAACGTTTTACAGTACTAACGAGACTATTCAGCTTCAGGTCTTGTGTGGGAATCAGTTTTTTTTTTTTTTTTTTTGAGCCTCCAATCTTCTTCTTCATTAAAAACTGAGCTCAAACAGGATAGAGAAATCACTTTTTTTTTTTTCTCCTTCAGACTGGCTGCACAGCTTGTCAGGGGCCTCTGAGAAATGGTCCACCTCAGGGGACTAGGCAGTGTCTCATGTATTCCTCTCCCACCGAATGAGTGGACGTTGTGACAGGTCCTTAGGAATTCCTGCTCGATTAGACCAGTGGTTCTCAGAGAGTCGTCCTGGACCGGCAGCATCAGTGGCACCTAATCTGTGAGCTGATAGGAAATGCAAATTCTCTGGCCCCATCCAAACCCGCCGAACCAGAACACCTGAGTGTGAGCTCGGGAGGCTGTTTTCACCAGCTCTCCAGGGGATTCTCATGCATGCTGAAGTTTGAGAACCACTGATTGAAAGGTACCTGGATTCTACAGGCAGGATTGTCCTCTTGGAAAATTGTACCTAGGTCCATGAGAAAAACAATGTTTCATAACATAGGCCCTGTCATGCAATAGTCTCAAGTTTTAATCCTAGATTTACTACTTAACAGCTGTGTGAATTTAGGCAAGATATTTATTCTAAGTCTCATTTAAAAAAAAAATCTCTAAAATAAGTAGTGTGGTTATAAATTTTTAGACCGCAAACCCAGGTGTGCCAAAAATAACTTTCTTTTTTTGATAACTGATTTTTATTGCTGTCGTGAGACCACATTCTACCAGGTGGAAAAAAAAGCTCCATAATTTTAGTCAATAAAGACTAATAATATTCAGGAAAGGATATTTAATCATAGTACACCACTTGACAATGCAGCAAAATAGAATTTCCACAATCAAAATAGTGCAAATGCAAAATAAGTTTAGCTAAAACTTATGATGTAATTATTTTAAGATGTTGGTGGATGGGAAAGTAGAGGTGGTGAGTGGAGAGCCACATGTTTTTCTACCGTAATGGGCAGTCAATAGAAAACATTTGATATTGAGAAATCAATATATAGTCATATAAGTTCATTTGGGATAAGAAAATAAACATAAGAATAAGCTTAAGGGGCTGAAAGCTGTGACTCTGAAGAATGGGAAGGGAAGGGATAGAGGATTTCTAATTTTCATTACGATTCTTTTACATGAAAATTAAAAATAAATCACGTCTTCATAAAACCACTTTTTTTTTTCCCTCTGAAATTATTTTGAGTTTGAAAAGTATAGCTGGAAACTGAGAATAGCCTTTTCTTCCCTTTGCATTTCTGAGTAGCATCACCAAGGGGGTTAGTGTAGAATGTAGTCCTTGCTGCTGGGTGAGGAGCAGGATGGAGAAAGGGGTGCAGGTTGATATCTACCACGCAGGGATAAAGCGGCGGCCCCTGCGTCATGCAGTTGCCGTGAATATTTAAGACGATAATGCACGTAAGGTTCTCGGCATAGTTCCTGGCATGTTGTAACAGTCCAAAGCACTTTGTTTTTTAAAAACTAATGGTACTATAATGAAAGTCGCCCAGGAGAGCTTACCCACGAAGCACGAGGTTATGCTTGGTCCCACAGGTTGTCAGCTTGGTTACTGCTTTTTCACCAGGGGTCTGGTCACCTTGAATGAGTGTCTCCAGTGACTTTATCTCACTCATTAGACACTTCCCACTCCTGGAATAGGGGTGGATATAGCAGATTCTAACTGGAAACTCACCGGAGTGTGGCAATTGGCTTTCTTTTAGGTCCCCGGATCATTCGTTCCTCCAGGTGTGCAAGGTAGAGAAAGAAAAGGTCAAAGGACTCTGAGACCCTCATAAGATTAGAAATGCTGTGTCCCTCCAGCCCTGCCATGAAAGGAGCCTGTTGGATTTCCTATGGCTGCGATGCGCTCTGGGTTTTCTGTTGCTTTTTTCCTTTCTGCTCCTCTCTCCCCTAGCCCTTGCTAACATTCCATATGTCACTCTGCCTGTGACTTGATTTACAACTCCCTTAGACAGAGGTATTTGGACAAACTAGCTCTTTCTCCAGTCCTGACTTGAGAAACAACAGCCCATTCTTTTAGCCATTTTATCTGTTCAACTGCTCTAAATACTTTGCAAGTACAAAATACCTATAGGATTATGAGTATAATGCTGTCTTTCTTCAATTCACCCAAGTAGGTTGTATACCCCCAGCCAGTATGGCAGAACATTTCTTACATGAAATATGGGTCTATTGAAGAACAGGATGTGCTGAGATGGTGTGGGATTCCCAAGTCCTGGTCTGATTTTCCACAAGGTCACAGGCTTAGTCTCTTTGATTCCTCTTCAAAGCTGTATACGTTGTCTCTTCCTTGCTGGTTAGACTGGACTCAAATGCGCTGTGGCCCGATTTCCCTCTTCCCCTAGGATCTTGCTCTCCAGGTGTGGAGAAAAATCTTGCATGCCATTCTCTCTCTTCCAGCCTCTGGCAAATGATTTCTTAGGAACAGGGCAATTAAGCATCAACTGCAGAACATTTTGCAAGAGTTTACGCTAAGAACGTTTTTCCTAGCACAAAGCAGAAATGTCAGCCACCATGGTTAGTGCTGTGTTGACTGCTTTGCAAAAATATCCATCACTCGCGGGGGAGTGTGGGAAGCAGAACAGCCTCCAGGAGCCGACGAGGGAGCTCAACAAGCTCAGGCCACAGGCGGCGTGCTGGCCTGGCTCAGGCTGGCCCTGCCGTTGGCTTCTCTTGTTGTTTTTTTCTGGCATCAGAATTTTCTAGCTTCTGAACTCTGTAAAGGAGGGGCTCATTCCGTGTTTGAGAGAGTGACATATGATAGAGACATGAGCTTGAACGTATGCCCAGGAATAAACATGTGAAAGGCTAGAGAAACATGTTTCAATCTGGGAAGCAATCCTCTTTTCACAAATCTGTGAAGTTGATAAAAATAAAGCAACAGAACAAGCAGGCAATATGAGAATGAAAACCCAGACAGTGGAGCTCAATAGAACATGCTCCACATGCCAGAAGTTGTAGACAGTTAGGGAGATGTTCTGATACTGTTTTTCTTGCCCTGTTCTGTTAATGAAAATGAATGTCCCCCTCTTTTTGTTTGCGGGGGGGATGGAAAACATTAAATCCAGGAAATATGACTTTGTTTTAAATATTTTCTTCTGATCTTCTTAAGGTTTTTCTTGCTATTATAAACTACCCAAAAGTAAGGATGATATTTTAAATTCTGAGCTTGTAACTCCATTGTTATGAATTTAAAAACTATGAAAAAATAAATCCAGTAATAACTTATAATGGTATTAACGGTTACTTTTATATTTAATACATTAAACATAATGACTTTTTTTTTTTTTTAGCAAAATAAGCGATTGATTTTTTTAGGTTTTATGTACATGCAATGAATCCTTATGGTCCTGAACTAATAAAGGAATTCCCAATGTGTAAAGCGCTTTGAAAAACTATATAAAATGGGCAGAATCCAACTTAACATTAGGTTTTGAGAGTTTGTCACTTAGCTGGTTTGCACTTGGGCAATGCTCCTGATAGAAGGAATGATATCAGGCATAGATGTGTGGTTAGGCCAGTGTATAAAATTCTAGTTAGCTCATATTTTATAGCACCAGCAGGAATACAGAGATGACTTCTCATTTGTAACATTTTTTTAACAGGAAAGTCTGTCCTGAGTTTTGACTCACTGGCCAAGATCATGGTCCTTCCAGGAGTTTAGGGGAGAAGGGTCCAGACCCCAGGGGTTCTGGCAGATGGGGGTGGAGTGTGTGGAGTTGGAACCCCAGAGATTTTGGGGGAGTAGTGCTCCCAGAAATCCTAGGTTTGAGATCTCACAAATAGGTTCTTCCCATGAGCCTGCAGAGAGCCGGAGAAGACAGGCGGGTGTGAGCGGGGAGCTGGCCCCGGGCCCGTGGGCTGGGACATCTGTGTGATTCCCTTGGTGTCAGCAGCAACTGACTAGCTCCCTGAGGAGGTAATTTGATCCCATCAAATGACTATTTCTGGACATTTTTATTTTCAATGGAGGGTAAAGTCTTCAGCATCCAAACATGAGGCCAAAGCTAACTGCAATGTGCTTGCTAAAAATATGTAGAATGGCTCTATGCCATCTCGCCAGGGCAAATTGGAACAGAACTGGGACTATCATCCAGGGATTTTGGGCAGCAGAGATAACCAGGCTAGGCAATTCAAGACAGGAGACTTGGTGTATCAGAATTATTAAAGCCATGTAACTTTATCCCGGAACAAAAGATGTATTTACCTGTGAAACCATTTCTGGTGCAGTTTTAATCTATTACAGAGACAAGAGTTTTAGGCATGTACTTCTGATAAAATGGTACTAAATCTAGGAAGGTTTAAAAGAGAATTTAGAGTCGAACATGCTGTAGCCCCAGGTTTCGAGTGTTGTCAAGGTAACCAGAGCCTTCGTTTTCTTGGTAACTTGAACCTGCCAAACCAATATCAGAGACACCTCACGCTTCAGCTAGTCAGCCACCTGCCACCGAGTTCTACAGTTTTTCTTGAGCTGAGTATACAAAAAAAAAAAATAATAATAATCCTCTTTCTTTCTCCTCTTCTTCCCTGCCCTCTGGCCTTCTTTTTAGGAAAAAAACTCCACACTCGCTTTCATGAAGTTGCAAAGCTGGATTATGACTTTAAGCTCTTAGGAAAAAGTACAACTATTTCAACATTCACTGAGGCCACATAGCAAGTGTCAAGTCATACAATAACCCCTTTCCCTGAAATGACATTCTAGAACATGTGGGAGCACTTATTTGGCTTTCTCCCAACTGTTGTCGAAGTTGACATAATGCAAGGCCAGGCCATATGATCTTATACCTGAAAGTTGAGACTCATTTTTGTTTTGCGCCCTAGGAAGTCAGATGAAAACAAAGAAGAAATTTCGTTAACCGAACAAATTTATCTGGAGCCTTCGATGTCCCAGGGACTCTGCTAGCTCCTGCCTGGGATGCGGGATGATGAAGACTTAGTTCCTGTGCTCAGGGTTTATAGACTATTAGAGAGTCTAAAACAAACAAAGAAACAAAAAAACCAATGATGAATAAAGGTGGAATGCAATTAGGGTCATCAAGGACGTAAGCAGATATGAAGAAATGCTACATAATCTCCAAGGAAGGCTAGACATTAATTCGATGGGAGCAGCCAAGGAGGCTTTGTGGAAGATGTGTGTCTGAAATGAGCCTCAACAGAATTTCTACAGTGAACTTTTTTTTCAAGGAGAGTATTCAAAAAACACGATAGAGAAGGACCCACCAGTCAAGTTCAAGGATATAAATGGCGAAGTGTTTAAGTTCAGGCCAGATTGCCTGGGTTTAAATCCCAGCTCTACTGCATGCCACTGGGTGACCTTGGGCAAGTCACTAACTCCTCTGGGGCCTCAGTCCTCTGTCTGTGAAGGAAAGAGGAATAATAACAGTACCTCACAAATTATTAAATTTAATTAATAATTAAATTATGTAAGATGCGTGAGAGTCTTGGAACTATTCCTGATTTAAAGTAAGGGCTTAAAAAGTGTTAGCCATTATCGTTGTTGTCGTCGTTAGTGGCACTGAGTAGGAAGTACAGTGCTTATGAAACTGGAAAGAGTTTTGGGCTCATTTTGTGGCCTAAAATATATCAGATTTAAGTTTATGTTTAATTTCATAGACAATGAGGGAATCTTTAAAGGTTTTTTTTTTTTTTCTTTCCCAGTAGGTAGGTAACAGCACCAGAACAAAACATCAGAAAGTAAGAATGCTGTAAGGTCCAGTCATAAATTTTGGTACAGTTGCTTTTTGTTGTATTTCCAGCCATAGCGCCCAACAGCTAACCACGCTGACTCTTCTCTTTGGTGATCGAAACCGTGAAGCGCTGCGAATTGACTTGATACGAAACACCTGTAGAAAGAATTACCGCATGCTCACCTTGTACAGGTGGAGGGAAATCGATTCGAGAGGAACAATTTCTATTTTATCATATAAATAAAACCTATGGGGGCAGTGAATGTCAAAGCTGGTGGCCTTGAACTCTTCTCTACCATAAAAAGCTACAAGACTCCACGATATTAAAAAAGTCATTTCTTTTCCATTTTGTAATATGTTCTGGGAGATTTGACTGATGACCTATATTTCAGGAAGCATGAATGATCTTCACATCTCCGATGAGACACTTGTGTCATAAATCAATACATGATGTAGTAAAATGCTTTTTCTGCCTTGACACGGCCTTGATCCCTAATTATAGGTGAGAACCAGGTAAATATTATTTCAACAGCTAGCAATCTGGAAGAATTGTATTGACTCAAAATGTTTTTGTTATTTGCCATTCTCTGTTCATAGTCATCATGTCCTGCATTGCTTAGGCTGCCTCACGTTCATTTTTGGGAACAATGGTTGAGTTCTAAAAACAGTCACGCTTCCGGTTCTTCTGACCTCTGGACGTATTTTTGTGACCTCTCTACGGCCCTTCTTCTTAGATCTCTGTAAGTCCGCCCCTTTTTCTCTGTTCAAGAGGCCTCGGGTGCTGGGTACATCTCACAGCCAAGCCTTGTGTTGGTCTGTTCTGGAGGAAGCCATCTGTTCCATGTCACGTCCCTCCAGGCAAATCGATAACTTTCAAGTCTTCTGAAACTTCAGGGAGTGTGCTGCTGAGTGACAGGTCACTGGGTGGGGGGCGGGAGGACCTGCGGATTCAGCTGGCTTCTCTAGAGACCTAGTGAAGCCGATTGGGCCTCCTGTTTCGGAAGCTGGATTCCTGATCCGTGTCAGCTGCGGTTATCTTGGAGCTGGACGACAGGGTGGGCTGGAGGAGAGAGGAGGGGATTACGAGATACCCACGTCTAACGGTGTGAGGGAGGAAAAATACCTTTTTCCTCTACCCTTGGAGATGCTCAGCTGGGTCCTCTGTAACATAAGACAGGTTAACAAGAGAAAAAAGCTTCAAAATTATCCATGGTCCCCCTCCCTGTCATGTGCCCCCGTTTTTGTCCGTCAAGGGAGGAAACCCCTTTCTTGCATATTCTTTTAGCTCCCCTCCACTACCTCGACCCTGCTTTTATCATCCCTTATCAACTCTGGCTTCTGTACCAGACTTTCCTTGGCTGACCAAACTCTTCAAATCCCTTTTGCGGGGGGACTCCAGAGACCCCATGCCCTCCTGTGTTCCTCTCACCACACCGGCTGGCCTGTCTCTTGTTGCCGATGGCTCTTCCGCTTCTTCCTCATTTCTTAAAGCCGAGTCCTCCCTCATTCCTTAGACTCTTCTCTCTGGAAGATCTTTTCTAGTCCCAATGCATCAGTGGCTCCCAAATGTTGATGAATCTCAAATTTATCTCCAACCCGGAGTCCTTCCTTGAACTCCAGATTTATATATTCCACTGCCTCCTCACCATCTCTTGGATGTCCGATAAGCATCTCAAACCTGACGTCTAACACAGAATAATTGACTTTCTCACCCAAACCTGCTTGCCTCCCAGTTTTATCTTTCTCAGCAAATGGCACCCCATTTCACACAATTGTCTAGGCCCCAAATCTACAAGTTGCCCTTGATCCCGTTTTCTTCATACCAGCTGTCCAGCAAGTACTGTTGCTCCCTCTTCAGAGCATACCCTGACTTTGACCTCTTTTCACTTCCTCTACAACCACCATTCTAATCTGAGCTATATTCATCTCCCCTCAACCACCACAACTTCCTACTATGTCTCCTGCTTCTACTTCTGCCCGTTTGCAGCCCATGTTCATATATTAACTTAAGTGATTGCTTAAAACTGTCCGTCAAACCAAGTCACCCTCCTGCTCAGAACCCTCTAACTGCTTCCGGCTTCCGAGAACACTAAACATCAGACCCAAGTTGGGTAGTTTGGGTTAGGGAGCTACGTGGTCTGGTTGCTACTTTGCTCCCTGACCTCGTTTCTTACCTTGCCTACTCCTGCTGGCCACACCAGCTGGCTTTCTGTTCCTTGAACTCAGCAAATTTGTTTTGCTTTAGAATCTTTTCTTCCTCTCCCAGGAAGGCTCTTTCTCTAGATGTCTCACCAGCTTGCTCGTTTGCATCGCCAAGCTCCCAGTCCCTCCTCCCATGTTCTCTCCTGAGTCTAACTAATATTGCTCCCTCCTCTTATATCACTCTTTTTACTCTTTTATTTCCCTTTATGACAGGTACCTCTACAAGACACTCCGTATTTTATTATTTATGTAGTTGCTTGTCTCCTTCGCTGGAATGTGAGTTCCGTGAAGACAGCTATTCTGTCTTTCTTGATAATCGCTGAGTCCACCAAGAAGTGTATGCCACAGGGTGAGTTCTCAACGGAAATAAGCGAATGAATGAACGAATGAACCCGTGTCCTTATGCAGTGAATTATCGTGACTCTACTGATTTTCCTTTGTTCAATGGGTCCTGCTGCATTTAGACAGAAAACATAAAATGGAGGTAGATTGAACAGTTTTTAGTTTGAATGATTGTGAAGAAATCAGCCTGCATAGAGGATGCTTTAGCTTCTTAACATAAGTGACTTTTGGTTTCTAGCCTGCAGATGACCTTAAGCTTAAAATCCAGCCTCAGAGCAGCTCTTTGAAAGTGAGATTATTGACACATTCGGTCTTGAAACCACCACTCTCTTCCCAGTAATTTAAATTTTAGCAAACCATGTCAAAACCTCAGGAGCACAATATGGGAAAGAAACCGAGGTTTTCCTTTCTCTTTTTAAATGAGCAGATACTCACTTTAAGTGAGCATCCCAGGTCATGTGTTTTAACATGCATCTCAAGTCATGTTATGACCACGTTACTGGCCGGGAATTATTACCCTTTCAGAGGTAAGGACACTGAGAATGAGAGAATTACATGTTTGCCATGGGTCATAATAAAAGGCAGAACTGAGATTCAGCCCTGTCCTGACTCCCTCTCCAGCCCACGTTCTTTATATCTCCTTACTCTGCCTCCCATGGGGAAAACTCAAGTGAGAATTTCATAGGTATATTTGTATTATTTTAATGGAGTATCACAATTCCAATTTAAAAATGAAATGGAATGTCTGCATCTAAAAATGCCACAGCAGGGTCTCTAACCCAAGAGATGGAATTAGCTGATGAACCATGAACTGGAGAAAGGAGAAGAGTTGATTAATTTGGAAAATGTTGCATTTGCAAGGGAGCCGCTCTAGGCAGAGCTGGGCTGTGCAATGCGAATTTGATGGTAAAGGGGAGGCTCCTGCTCTGAACAATTTCTGGTAATGTCAGGCACCGGTCGAGGTTTACTACGCACTGGTTAGGCTTACCACCTGCCAGGCTCCGTGCTGACTCGCATCATCCTGATTTTACACGCGAAGGTACATAACCTTCAAGGTTTCCAGCTGGTGTGTTACAGAGGTGTGGCTGAAAGCCAGATGCATCTGCTCCTGTCTGCACCCTTACCAATAGGCTACATCCCCTCCTACCTACTTCAGAGACACAGAGGAGAAATGAAACAACTGGGAATAAAGCCACTTAAAATAGTCACTTATTCTTCAGTAACCAAGAGCTAAGAGTTTTGGTAGATGGTGAAATTGGGTGGGGGTACTACCGTAGCAGACAGTTGTCAGAAGTAACATCTTTTTCTTAAAAGTTCTGTAATTCAGAGGAATTACCAACTCATTCCATTTTCTTTTTTTTACATTATTTTAAATTGGTGAAATTTTATCATGTTATTATATGGAACTTGTAGTAGTCAGGATGGGTTAGATTATATGTGGTAACAAATAGTCCCGAATCTTAGTGGTCTAAAGCATAAGATTTTTTTACACCTCATACACGATATGTCCACCATGGGTCAGTAAGGGACTCTGCTTCATGCTGTCATTGTCCTCACTCTGGGATATAGGCTGTGAATAGGGAAAGAGAACTCTGGAGGGTCTCACACTTTGCTTCCATGGGCCGTGACTGTTGGGTTCCACCCAAACAGAAGGGTTGTAGGAAGTGCAGAGAGCCAGAAATAGTCTGTGAGCGAAATAAATGACCTCCACAAGCCTGGAGTTAGAGTGAAGGTTTTATGAGGTGTAATTGCTATACATCTTGAATAGAAAATATCTAATATGGTTCTATCTTAGAAATTATACTTATGTAAAATAGGATAAGATTCAAATTACATGTGTGATAAATGTGTTTAGTTTTTTAAAAATTATTTTGTTTTCCCTCGATCATTTAATAGCGATTTTTAAAAACATTTTGCTTTCCATTCAATTCTAATTTGAAAAATTGCCCAGCTCTATACTTGTCTATAGAGAGTAACTCACGTGGGAGATAGGTCTGCAAATTTACAAGACAGCCTGGTTATCTTGAATCAATTCAAAGAAGTGTCTATAACTTTGAATGATTAGCTCTACCTTCAAGTCAGCTGAGTAAAACAAAATACTCAATCCAGACGAGAATGCTGTCATTTTCCTCTTTTCTGTTTCCCGTTCTCAAAATCTGAACATTCCTGAACTACCTTTAAAATCTTTAAATATCTATTTTAATGTTAATATTTTAATCTTAATATTGGCGTTTTTACCATGTCTCTCCTTCTCAAGATGTCCCGACAAAACAAGTGTTTTTGAATGATGCTTAGTGATATTTGAGTACAGTGCAAAGTAAAATGCATGTTGTAAAAGTAAAGCTTTTCCCCGACCTGGGGGAGATAATTTATAGCCAGAGAGAGTGGAAAGTCAGACATTCCAAGAGAAACGTTCCCCTGTGCTTGGAAACCACTTCTGATGACAACACAAAATTAATGTTTATCTCCTTTAAATTAGAAATGAGCCATACGGCACATTTTTTCTTTTTTTTTTTAAGGACAGGGTATATAAATAAGTCATGGTCTGATGCTAAAACTTCTAAAAGTCTGGACATTCTGGCTATAGTAAACAACAGCCTTAAAGCATGGAATTAGCTTAGGGAAGGTAGGGAGGAGGTCCTTCAGTGAGGGAGGATGTAATTAAATCAAGGAACTGTTCCATAAGTGGGTTTCTAAGAGCACAGATTGAAACATGTCCAATTGTCAAAACAAAAACAAACAAACAAATATAAACCCACAAATACGCTACCCAGAAAATAGCAAAAAATTGTTACTGATTTGAGATTTCAGCTATTTTGTAGAAAAACGTATGAAGAATTAAATTAGGTAAAATTATCTGTGAGATCCTGTGAGAGGGGGAAACACAATATTTTAAGAAAATAGTAGGATTTGGCAGGGTTAGAAATTTTAGGCTTAGCAGCAATAAGGTATGAGTAGAACAAAGATAAATGAATGCTATTAACCAGTAACAGCAGTAAGTAAACCGTAGGTTCCATAGGAGGAAATGAGACTTGAAGAGTCTAAACAAAACAAAGAGAAATCTGGAGTCGGAACAAATTGTTCTCTAGGATTTAAAAACAATGAGAGTGACACGTAACCTGATTCCGGATCTCTGAGCTTTTCAAAAGCACCTCTTAAACGTTGGATAGGCAACATATTGAAAATACGAACATCGAGATAAGATAATAATCTAACACCTGTTGAAGTGAGCATGGAAGAGTTCATCGAAGCCCAAAGATGGATCCGCATCGGATTCTATAGTCAGCGGTTCCCAACCTTTTCAGCACCAGGGACCGGTGCTCCTATGAGAGTCTAAAGCCTGATGATTTGAGGTGGAGCTGAGGTGGTGATGCTAGCCCTGGGGAGCCGCTGCAGATACAGATGAAGCTTCGCTCACTGACTTGCCGCTCACTTCCTGCTGTGTATTCCAGTTCCGAACAGGCCATGGACCGGTACCAGTCCACAGCCTGGGGGTTGGAGATGCCTGCTCTGTATGGTTCTCAGGGGCAGCAAAGAGAAAAGGCTTACCACCTCCTATCGTGGCCTCATTCCTCACCAGCAAAGGATATACAACCTTGATGGATTCCTAAGTCTTAATATTTATGTGGAAGGTAGACAACACAAAAATCAAAAAGAGAGGATGGAACCCAGGAAATTCACAGTGTTTTGAAACGTAAAGACTAAATTCCCTGGTAAAACTTGCTAAAAAGTTTTGTAAAAAGTAAAAAGAAATTTGATTTCTGTTTTCCTTGTAAAATTGGCAGGCCTACAAAGAAAGCACTGATCAGTTAGAGACACATGAGGGCTGGCTTGGGCATGGCTCATTGAAATCATTGTTTGTTAGGCTATGGCTGCAGAGGGCTTGATTCTCAGGTGTGCGGGGGGCACATCTATATCAGCTTTTTTATAACACCAAATAAGCATCTTTAGGGAAAAATAAAATGATAGTAGTGGCTAGGAGAATAGATAAGTTTGCATACTTTAATACTCCTGAATCTCAATAGGTTTTTAACCTCCAACATGCATGCCTATTTTAGCGGCAGAAGTTCTAGTCTTTAAATCAGTCCTGACTACTTTATAATTTATATAGCCCACAGTAATAAAAAATATAAATTTTACTTATTACTTGTTGTGAATACCTTCTCCTCTCACTCCACTCCCACCCTCACCAACTGCCTCCCCAGATTAATAAGTTCCACCTATTCCTATCAACCACAGGCTGATGGGATATTAATGTCTAACCTGACCACACACAGTCCCCAAGGTCATCTGGAGTTTTAATCGGTGTTCAACTGTTAATCTCTATCTAACAAATGAGCATTTATTTACTTGTGTAATGGGCAAGGCCACTATTTAGGTGCCATCTCTGTGCTGTGGCAAAGTCAATGGGAACGACAACTTGATAATCATGGCTACTATTTGCTGAAAATTTCATTTGTGGCACAGTTGTCCCAAATATCACGAATCTTCAACAGTCCTATAGAGTAGGTGTTATTAAATCCGTTTTACGGCTGAGATAACTGAGGTTCTGAGTAGCTAAGTGCCTTCTCTGGGGCATGTGGCCAGGAGCTGGCAGCGTCTGGCTTTAAATCCGCAGTTGTACGATGCCCCAAACCCGCACTCATCCAACAGCAGAGTACTTACCGTCAGCTTTAGGGGGTTTCAGATTATGGAAGGTGGTTTGTATTTGGAAGTCGCTGGCTTCCCTCCAGAGAGCTGTTCGCCACCCTTAAATCAATAAACAAGCGGCTGCTGCTCCTCGCTCCCGAGCGAACCATGTAGGGTTTCCCTTGTGCGAATCTGTGCCTGTCATTTGGAGGCTGCCTTTTTCCCACCGGGGCGCGTTGGCTTGCTTTTCTCTATCCCTGCTGTGGCTGGCTTCCCACTTCTCCAGGACCTCTCAGGTAAGTTTCGGATGTTTCACCCCCTGGCTGGTTTTAGCTTTTCTGGGGGATGCGGGTTTCTCTAGGGTGCTGCACAAAGCTCTCAGTAACCGTGAGCCACTGTGGAGCCAGACGTGGATTTACGCAGAAGCTAATAAGACCTAAACCATCAGGGCCCCTCAGCGAGTGACCCTGTCCCCGGGGGCGTTGTGTTTGTATGGTAGTAGTTTTCACTCAATCAGCAAAAGGAAGTTATTTCAATTGCAGTTCCTTAGGGCCGTCGTGTCTTTCTCTTCTGACTTCTCCTTGTCATGCTTCCCTCCAGGCAAGTGGCTCTGGAGTGGCCACAGGCATATTTGGGACCTGGCTACGGGGAAGACGAGTTGGGGATATATTTAAAAGCTGGGGCTGAGTGGGACATGTTCATGTGGTTCGAAGTCCTGTAGACAAACTGGCTGTCGGTGTGGAAATGCATTTGAGGACGCCCTCCCGCCCACAATGGCAACTTGCCTGCTAGTGTGAAATGAAGATGTTGGGTGGAGGCTGAACTGTGATGCCTTTGTCCCGGGTTCTGGCCCTTTAAGGGGGCGGGGCACGGAGGAGGAGCGAATGGAGCCGGAAGCTGGGCTGTGGAAAAATGTCACAGTGGTGGGCAGCCTGTTCCTAAACAGATTATGTCATTTTCCTGGATTTTGTGGTATTTGGAGTATGTGTCACCTTTTAAAGATTTGTTATTAGTTGTGAATTCTTTTCTCATCTGAATAAATATTTTTGTGTGTGTTACATTTGCATTCATGTTTTTGTATTCATTTTCTTAAAGAACCCCCTTTCCTGAATTATATAAGCTTCAGGTTGCATAAAAATTAAGTCCTGTTCTTTAAATTTGGTGAAAATTCTTTTCCAGAAACAGCTGCTCCGTAAAGTCTCCCAACGTAAATTTCACGACCGCCACAAAATGCCTATATCAAGACAATTCAGTGTCAATATACATCTTGATTTGTGCAGCTCTAACCAAATTTTATCTGAGATAAGAACAGAAACCAAAACTTCATTTAATGATTTAGATCTGATCTTTGGGTCATGGGGTCTGGTGACATCACTTCGTGGGTGGGAGGTGTCAGGACAGGGTGGGGTGCAGTGACCTGGGGATGTGGGTGTGGATGTGGAGACCACACTTTATTGCCACTAATGGGCAGGGAGGCAGCAGGTCCCTTCTTTATTCCCTTCCTCCTTAAAAAAAAAAAAAAAAAAAAAAGTAAAGAACACAGGATGTTCTCTTCAAAGAATCTAATGTTAAGGGTCAACCTAAAAATACAAGAATGATTAATTCTGAAAGGCTGAATTAGTAGTGGTTTTCCTTTCCTTCTTTCTTTTTTTTTTTTAAATGTATAGTTTCTGATATTTCTGTAAATAGAATGTATTAGTAATAAAAAAGAAGCATGCGAAAGACCCCATTCTCCCCTTTGCAGGAGAGAGAGAGAGAGAGAGAGAGAGAGAGAGAGAGAGAGAAGGACTTTTACTGAGGAGACTGTTTTCTTTCCTCCTTCCCTCCCTCCCTTCCCTTGTTCCTTAGAATAAATGCATGAAGACTCACTAGCATCTTAATAACGCTTTAGGAACTTCAAAGAATGCTTTATTTCATATTTTTAAAACACTGTGCAAGATACACATTTTTAATTTGAAAAAACATAAGAGAGGAAAGAGTTGTCTTTGACTTTCACTTTTTGTGTCTGAACGTGGGATATATAAAAAGAGAAAATCCATGAGGAAATTACCAATTAGTTGTTGAGAATGGAAGAATACTGAAGCAGAAATTAGGATCTAATTATCTGTCTATATTATTGTCATTCAAGACACGAAACTGCTGCCATTCGTTCCCCTACCGGGTGATATTTTTGTGAAAGTTCAGCAGAGGTGGTTTGGTTACTTTTATGGACAGCCTCTTTCTTTACTTTCCGAATGATTAAGGCATCACAGGAGGGTGCTAGCCCAGGGTGGGACATCCCCTGGGCCCAGGACATGGATGCCAAGCAGGTATGTAACGCGTAGATGTTTCACTAGTTCTTTTAAAGAGAAATTTTTAGATTAAAACGGAATAATTCATTTAATATGTACCTCCATTTACATTGCAGCTAACAGCTGTGATAGGGTCATTTCTAGGGTTTTCTTTATTTACTTCCTGCTTTTGGGCGCCTCAGGCCTTCTTCAGCCTTGGCTCTGTGCCTCAGGACATTCTCATTGCAAAGTCCTTAGAGTCGTCCCTAAAAGGCTCATTAGCGCTTCCTGGCTGCTCGTTAGTGTCTCCTCCAGTTTCCTAAACCCTCTTGGTTAGCCCCGTGATGGCACACAGTAGGCATGCAGATGATGGTGGCTTTGCGCATGCATGTCACAGATATCGTCCTTTAGGTTAGAGCACATGGCTCTCTGCAGCCTCTCCATCCCCCCTCCTCTCCCCTTCCTTCCTCAACCAGCCACACTTGTCCATCTGTGTCTAATCCTCTCTGAAGTCCACTTTCTCTGAATGTGTGACATATCGAGACAGGGCTCTGCCTCCCGATTTCTTAAAGGAGCCATATCGTTTGTAGTCCACCCAAGTTCAAGTCAAAGGAAATGAATCCATTCGGTGAAACTTGACTGCGAAGCCATGTTTCTTTCGTGGCCTTTGAGTGTTAGTGGGGAAGTAGAAACTCCATTTCAGTCCAACTCCGGGTGACGGTCAACACGAGGGCTTGGATGATGGCATGATTAAATGGCTAAAATGGGGAGAAATCCTACCAGGGCGGCTGGCTCGGAGGTGGCGCTCAGTTGTAATCCCTTTCCTTCCTTTGGCCACAGTGGTCCAGCGGTTACATTTGTAGCTCAGTCGCAGCGTGCAACTCTGCTCTGTAAAGATTCACGAAGAACTTAATGAGCTGTATTTCCTCCAATGCCATGGGCTGTGTCAACACAATGACAAACATTGTGACAATTTTTGACTGAATTGAGTTAACTGACTGAATGTTTTGAAGTATTGACACAGCAGCTAACCGAGTGAGAAATGTAGTCAAGCCAGCTATTTGGTATGAAAACCGGCAACTCTTTCCAAAATAAACCTAGAATGGGAATTGGAGAAGCCAGTGGAAGTTTTAAGTAGCCGCAGGCCCCTTGGAAAGCACTTGCGCCAGGACCTGGTTACGGGGGCAGACGTGGAAACGAAAATCTGAAGATGTCCCTGGGTCACCTGACAAACGAGGCAAAGCTGAAGGACCACACAATTTTACCCTCTCGACCAAATCTTCCTCAATTTACCCCAAAGGAGCCGAAGTAGAAATTGGAAAGTTTCAGAAATTCTTGAGAAACGATGACTGATTGTTTTCTTCATTCTGTCCTTTGAGTCATTGTTTGCCTTTAGCTTCTTCCTTGGATGACTCTGAGGATGAGGAGAAGGCAGTCCAGAGCTGGGTACCCCCAGTTGTGCTCGGTGTTAGAAATCTTTGCAGGGAAAGCTGGGACAAGGGTTGTGCTAATTGGGAAATATTTGTTCTTTTAGTTTATTCAAAGAATTTTCTTAAAGATTAAAAAATTTTGTTGTACAGATATATGCGAATCTACAAGTTGTTACGTGTACCCATTATATACAACATACAATAAATAATATACTCAGCATTATCTTTTTCACGTACACATGTAGTATCTATAGTATTATATATACAGTATTATATACAGAGATAATGCTGTATAATACTCTACGTATCAAATGTAGAATAATATTGTATAATGTATAATAATAGACCTATAACATAATATACAAGTATTATTTATATTATATAATAATGATTATGAGGGGAGAGAGAGTGCAAATTGAGTAATTTTAACACTGACATGTATTTACTAGTAACTACGGTTGATGGTAACTTGGAGGGTCATTTCTGCAATATCTGACCTAAGCGTCAGTGAGAAATTCTGTGGGGCAGTGAATGAAACTACCACTTTAGGTCAGTTTTGGTCAACACATAATCAGTACTTTGAGGATGCCTCTCTAGCAAAAAGAGCTCCTTTGGCAATGGGCAATTTAGTTACCATAATGAACATTGGACACAACAAAATTTTACCTGAACCGAAGGACTGGGATGGGTTTTGGAAGTTGCTGTAACTGGGTTGGGCATCACTCTGTGAGGACGGACCATGGCTAGTTGGCTTTTCTTATCAGAGAAGCTAGATTTTTAAGGGGCCATTCCAAATCAGACCGGATCGAGGGCTTTGACTGCACATCAGTCAACTCAGTAAAATAACTATTTTGAGTGTTTTTCCATTCCAGGACTTTCCCTTCCTATGGGACATTGATAAGAATGATCAAATCAGTTTGTGCAGACAAAGACTCGAGACTTAGTCTAGCACCCATTTTCCCTTGTGGCCTTTATTCCCATTCAACCTGTGACACATGGCTCATGTCACAGAAAACCTTGCTGAGGATTTGGATCACAGTTTTTGTGTGGTTTTTTTTTTTTTTTTTTTTTTTTTTGCCACAACATTTTATAGTGTTTTCAAAGAACCTAGAGGGCATGCTTGAAACAATCAGAGCAACCCAGCTAAAATGAGCTCCTGCTGGCTAGGAGAGCTATAAATGTCAAGCGACAGGATTTTAAAGACTTACAGTAGCTCAGACATAGCTTGTACGTTTATAAGCATTATTGAGTTGGAAGATAATGACAGTCACATGTTGAGAATAGAATATGACATCTTAACGTATGTTCTTCCTCTCTGTAAGTCTCCGGAGTCCAATTATTGAAACTTAAAAATGCAGCACTTCATTGCATGACTATGGAACCAGTGGGAATAATTAATACTAACATTTTTAATCTATTTACGGGCCTCACAAAACACATAGAGTAATAGGGAAAAACATGCGTGACAAAGACATTTAATTGTACAAGTTTTACTTTGAACCTTCGTTTTTTTTTTAAACACATACATATTCCTACTTAAAAATGCCTGCCATGTTTTATCACCTAATGTTAATTCTATTTTCCTGTCTTGGTATAATGAGATAAATGTTGTCAAAGCCGTTAGGAGGATATGTATTGTACTGAAGAATCTGGTTTTATCAGGATGTTTCTCCTACCAGGAAAAGAAAGTCCAACTCAAATGATCTTAAACAATAAAGACATCTGTCAGCTCGTGTAACTAGAGCTATGGTAGGCTTTAGGGTCAGTATCGCCCGGTGGGTCTGGCTTTGTTTGGGGAAATTCCATCAGCTGTACCCTCTTTGGGGTCTTGGTTTAATTCTCATGCGATTTCCTTCACCCTGACAAAGAGGCACAGCAGCGTGCCCAGAATCACGGAGTGCAAGGAAAGAGAGAGGTACCATTTGCAAGTGTGTTTTTGCTGGAAAAAAAATAGGGGGAGGAGAAGGGATAAGAAGCGGGAGAGAGAGAGAGAGGGGGGGGGAAAGAAACAAAGAAGGAGCCACATAGCAACAGCTTGCAGAGATGGCAGTTTGTCGTGCGTCTTAAGAAGTGTGGGCTGGGCGGGTCATCAGGTTGGCACCGCGTGCAACCGTCCCTTCCGGACCCAGGGTTTTTATCTCCTTGCTGCTCCCCCTCCTTGACCTGTCTGTCTCTGTCCTCATGCTTTCTACCTAATGGTCTCACCTTGATTGCTGGGCCTCCAAAACTCATGTCTACATGAGTTCAGGAAAAAGTCAAGCCTGCCCACTTGTATCAGGAGGAAAAAGACAAAACTTTCTTGGCAGCCATGCCCAACAGACCTCTGCTTCGGTGCTCCTGGTAAGTATTGGGTCATACCCCTTGTCCATTTCCCCCTCTTTCTTATCACCAGAACCTTGACTCTTTTCAGAAAGGCAATGTGGCCATTAAAAAATACATATGTCCCCAGGTTTAAACTTTCCATATTTAGTAAAAACAAATAAACAAAAACAGGATGACCAGCAGGGGACACACATACTTATATGAAAAATTATTTGTTTATCTGAAATTCTTGTTTAATGGAACATCCTGTATTTTAGCCAGCAACCCTATCCCAGGCTTCCTTGAGGGCAGCTTGGCTGTGAAAAAGACAGTCTGCTAGGTGGGGCTTCTGGAAAAGCTTTTTAGAAAAGGAATCAGACTTGTTAGGCATATTTCTTTTGTCTTTTGCACTTTGCCCTTCTCCCTTCTTCCTGCCTGGGCTTTGGGCAGGATGATGGAGCCATCTTGCAACCAGGAGAATATAAGCCATTTAAGGACTGCAGAGAAATAAGGAGAAGCTGGTTCCTTGAGCAGCTCTGATTTGCCCATCCCCAGGTTCCCATTATATAAAAACCCTTATTTGGGTAAGCGCTGTAGTTCAGTTTGCTTACATCCTGCCACATGTGGTCCTAACCAGTGCAGTGACCCCTTGCTGGAAGGGTGAAGTGGAGGCCGGCTAGTGGTTCTCCATGCTATTTTGTTTTCCTCCTTGGCACATAGCTACACCACACTTTCCAGACCCCTGCAGTTGGTGGGGCCACGTGATTGAGTTTTAGCCAATAGAACATGAGCGGAGGTAATGTGTGCAACTCCTGGGCCCCACGCACGCTCTTGCCCCTCCCATATCTGCAGCAAGAACCGGGGCTCTAGGGAACAGTGGAGACATCAGACGAAAGCCACTTGAGTCTGTGATGACTTTGTGGCATGAATCCCTCCCACCTCATGCTGACCCTCATTGCACTGTAATATGAGTTAAGCCACTAAGATGCTGGGTTCCTTGGAGTCAACTAAATCAACATATCTGTTGTAAGAGAAACCGCTTCAGGCCTAGAATCCCAAGCCAGAACCCCAAGATTCATTCTTATTGAGTCACACATCTTCCAACCGCCCCTCGGTCAATGGAACGACAAGCACTGATTGGGCTAAAAACAACGCCTTGGAGCTGCAGCTGGGGTCAGCTTCCCCTGAGGCACCTGATCAGTCAGAGCACTAGCAGGAAACAGAATAATTCGAGGAAGAGTGTAAAATAGCTGTTAAACTACTATTTTCAAAGATGAGAGGGGTGTAGGGAATCCACAAATGAGTGTAGTTCCTGTGGCTAGTAACAGCAGAACCAGGGTGGGTCGGGTTGAAGAATGGTTTCCAGAACCTAGTGACAACGGTGCCATGGGTACAGATAGACTATGGGGAGGGTGTTGCTGGTCTAGTCCTATGACTTCGGCTGAGGGAAGCAGCCAGCCTGCATGGAAGGAGCCACAGGGAATAATGACCCCGGCCTTACTCTTCCCCCACCCTCTAATCTCCTGCAGGTGCTTCCTATTGGCCAAACCCAACTGGAAGCCTATGCTCATGAGCACCCAAGGTGTAGTTAGGGCAGGTCCCACTCCCAGGACAAAGTAGGGTGAAGGATGGAGAGCAGATCTGGTGAGCACATCAGCACAGGCTACGTGTGAAAGCAGTCTGTACCCAAACCATCTCTGGGTTCTGTTAGGGTGGTGGAAGGGGATAAGAATTAATGGGGCGGGGGGGGGGGAATCGGCTACCTCGTTGGTATCTCTCAAGCTCTGGGCACTAACCACATGATATGAGTGTTTTTGGAGATAGAAGTCTTTTCGTCGGATGACAAGTACATAGAAGAAATAACTTCTGAATTTTCACTCACACATGATAAATTCCAAGTTCTTTAAGATGTCGAATAACTTATTTGTCAAAGCATTAGAGTTGCCAGGACAACAGAATTTAATTTAGTAGTGTTTGATTTACACATTTGCTTTAATTATTCTGCCAGAGCTACTTGTTTAATTCTTCCTCCTTAGGCTTTGAAAGTGCTAAGAGCAATTATGATATCAGTAATATCCACTACTTTATTAATATTTTTCTATTATCCAGTGCCTGTTTAATTGGCCAGGACTTTTTGATCTCTTGTAATTGGTTTTATTCCAGGACATCTTGTGGCAACTGATGCTGAAGACAATCTTAGGTTTGTACTTTTAGTACTGAGTGAATTCCCATATTGATTCACAGTTGATGGCTAATTGTGCATCATCTTAGCATTATTTTTGTGCCTGCTGATATTAATCATAGCAGTCCTAGTAGTGCATTGTTAAATTACATGTTAAATTGTTTTGAAGATTTTCATACATCTTCTCCTGTGGAAGCTTTCCTTAACTGCATGTTCTGAAATTATTAGTGATAATCATGCTTTCCTACACTATAATATCACTGTGAGTTAGGTAGCATAGGTGTTGTTATTATTATATAAAAATTTTGGTAAATAATTAACGCTTATTACAGAACAGTCATATATATATATATATATATATATATATATATATATATATGTAAAAATAAAAATCATCTTTCCTCTAGCACCCAAACATAACTTCGATTAACATACTGATACATATCCTTTCATAATTTTCTCTAAAGTTTATATATTTTTCTTACAAAAATGAAATCCCACTGAATATACTGTTCTCTTACTTGTTTTTTTACTTATATCATGATTTTTTTACATTAAAAATGTACTTCTGTAATGTCACTCTAAATAGCTGTGACATATTTCACTACAGATGTATTGTTATTTATTTAAAAACTTCTTCATTTTGATTTTTGATTTGTTTCTTTTTTTTGCTATTATATACAATGATTTGAAAAATTATTTGGTATTCATCTTTGAGCTCTTGTCTAATTATTAGAACAACTAATTAGGACTGCTGAGCAACATGGTAAACAAAGTGTTAAGGCTTTTGCTACATATTTGGGGCAAATATAATAATCTTATTTGGCAAAATGTCTCCCTTCAGGGTCATCTACTAATTTGCCTTGGTTCAGTTATGAGTTATTTACCTTTGCTTTTGTAACTTTGGATAGTGAGATGCAGATGACACTGATAAATTCCTGTTGTCATGTCCAAATTTAACTTGGACCATACAGTCAGTAGTCGTGGTTGCAAATAAGAGAAATGGAACTAACCAGTTTAAGCAGAAAAGCAATTTATGAAGAGGCAGCTCTCTAAATCCTGGGAGGGCAGGAGACCCTGGTGCCAGGCAAGCAGCTGGGATAAGTGATGAAAACGATGCAGCAGAGCTGGTCAGGTGAGAAGCCTCTACTACTGCCACAAAACACTGAATGTCATAGCGTCATGGTCGCCACTGCAGCAGACTCTGTCAGTGCCCGTGAGCGCCCCTGGCACCCACTGCTCCTTTTGTGATCATGGTTTCTGAAAGCGCCGTGATCCCCCACACAAGAACTGCTTCCAGCAATGTTCCGTCCAGCCAGAGTGGGGAGGCCTGGGTGTCACGGAGTGTGAATGACCTCAGGACAAATGAGGATCGAAAAATGTCTTAGTCGGCTTAGGTGGCCTTACCAAAATACCATAGAGTGAATGGTTTAATAGAAATTTATTTTCTCACAGTAATGGAGGCTGGGATGGTCAGGATCAAGGTTCTGCCTGGTTCATGTCGTCGTGAGGGCTCGCTCTCTTCTTGACTTGAGGACACCTGCCTTCTTTCTGTGTCCTCACGTGGCCTTTCCTCTGACTGTGCATGGCAAGAGAGAGAGAGAGAGAGAGAGAGAGAGAGGGCTCTCTGGTGTCTCTCCTTATAAGGGCACTAATCCTATCGGATCAGGGCCCCACCCTTATGATCGCATTCAACCTTAATTATTTCCTTGTTCCAAATTCAGGCACATTGGGGGGTCAGGGCTTCAATATATGAATTTTGTTGCGGGGTGAGGACACACACATTCAGTCCACAAAGAGGGTAAATGCTCCAGATTTCTCATTCCTCAGAGGGATAACGCTGAGGCTTGTTCTGCACCATCTTCTGCAGGTCCTGTCATGACCGAGCCTTAGGTTCGCACGGGGCAACCTGTTCACAGAGGCATCCTGTTCAGCTTTTGTCTCTTCTCCAATGTGCTTCCTGAGGTCACGGCCCAAATAAACTACTTGTCTCCCATTTCTTATCTCAGGATTCCCTTCTGGGGCAATCTGACTTGATAGATAATTAGGGCCAATGGACTTATTCCTGAAACAAAGCTGTCACTGACTCTGGAGACAGGGCCTGCTGCACTGTTGCTGCTTCTTGTGCTCTGGGTCAGCGTCTGGGGTAGGGAAAGTGGGGGACAATGTCTTGCCAGTGCACTGGCTGCAAGAGAGCCCAGAAAAGCCAGTGCCTGGCACAATCATGCAGATTTCAGGCTGTCAGACTCAGAAAGGAGATTCAAATACTGGCCAGCCAAAAAGAACAATACATGTTCTTTATGAGGGATCGTCTGTGTATTTTTGCTGGGTTCCTTTATTTTCTCAACATGGACACAGGTTGCATTCAGACCTGTTGTGAAAGCCATCATTTGCATATCAAATACGGATGTTATTTTCCCCTTTTATTCTTCTTTGTCATTCAGCCCCATTCTTCTGTTTCCATTACAGAGGGAGTAATCAGGCATTTGCTGCAGTTCCACAAAAATAGAAAATTATCTACCAAACACTCTTAGACTAAAAAAGAAATGAAGTGAGAAATTCTGCTACCCAAGTAAACACCCAGGGGGTTTCAATCCACAAGTTGGAGAACTTTTTTATAAAAGCAATTTCTCAGTTCTTTTTACACTAACTTATAGAGATGATTGTGGATGCTCCAGGGGAAGTACTTAGCTCAAGGTTCCTAAGGTTCTGATGAGGCTTTTGGCCACCTGGGCCTGGCTAATGGCTGCACGGAGAAGGGCCTGGGAGAGAGAGATGATTTGTTGCTAATGAGGAAACAGTATAGCATTCTTCTTCCTCATTGACAATCCTTGTTGCGGGAGAACAAGAAGCAGATTAATCAATGCAGATTTTTTTTTTTTTTAAAGAACTATAGTAACGATTTGGAACCTCCAAGAGCATAGGCACTTGATTTCCAAAAACCTTATTCCCATTCTCTCCGTGGGAATTTTTAAAATGACGATGCAAATATACTTCCAATAAATGCATTCCCAAACCTCCTAACTCTAATAAGCCATTTGTCATCTGTAGGGAGTTTTCTCTGGTGTGAGCAGAACTTCTTAGGACGCTAGATAAATTGCCCTCGGGATACATGCATTCACCAATGAAACCACAACGTCTTAAAGACAACATTTTCGATATTTTGATGTACGCAAACTAAAAAACAAGAAGTTGAATCAGCTCTATTCTGGTCCAAGCTTATGCCAGTGGTTCTGCCATGTGGTTCTGGAATATGGGCGGGTTGAGAAAAGATCACAGATACTACAACAGGAATTCCCAGGGGACTTTTTTTTAAGCTTACAATTATGATACTTTTATACACAATAACATCAGCTACTATTTATAAAGTGCTGCTCATATCTATTCACGTTTATTCCTTATATTAAAAAACAAACAACGAAAACAACCTTGTGAGGTACATGGGGCAGGTCTTCTCTCTTCGTGACCTTCCTAGACTTTTATCGCCACCATGATTGATCGCCCGACGTCATGAAATAAAAATGCGGAGATAGATGTTGAATCATGAGAGGAAACTGGAGTACAATGCAAGGCTCCTTCTAGAAGGCTATAGATAGAGGAAGGAGTTTGAAATGCGTGGAGACACAGGCACCTGTGTAGAATATCCTTTACATCTGCATGAAAAAATATGATAGTTTATTTTCTTTGACAATAGTCCTAAAAACGTATATGACATTACCAAAACCAATTTTTCACGTTGAAGGAAACTTTTCTAAACTCTTGATAATGAAAAAATTTTGATCAATCATGCTAGAAAAAAGACTGACTTATTGTATTCCCTGTGAAAATATTTACAAAATTGATGCTGTCAAAGAATATAGGGGAAAAAGTCTTAGGTGTGTCAATTATGTATTTTGTGGTGTTTGTGGTATTTGTCTCTTTCTGAAATTTGTAAGTTGTAATGTTTTTTTGTGTTTTTTGTTTTTGTTTTTGTTTTTTGTTTTTTGTTTTTTACTGGAAATGCTTATTTATGTTGGCATCTGCTTTTGTATTTATAACTTTGTATTCTTTTCCTTAAAGAAGTATTCCAGAATTGTATAAGCTTCAGGACCCTCAAAACCTGAATCTTCCCCTGCTTCCTAGCCATGAATATAAATGTGCTAGTTATACCCCAAGATAAATTCTGACGTACCCAGGGAGATCCTTGTTAGATTAGGTCTTTGGAATTCTGCTTCTAAAAGTATAAAGAGCACACTCTGTTCATCTGGTCACTATGCAAAGAAATGACTTCTTTTCACAACAAGTATGAGACAGAGCCCATCACAGACCTATTTCTAAGATGAACTGGAAGTTATATTCCTTTATTGTGAATAAGGCAGACAGTTGAAATAATAACTACTGTGTCTTGGCACCCTGGCCTGAGTGTTTGTCCCTATTAATATGGCAGACAAAATTTTGCAGTCTGAGAGAAATGGCCAGCTGCTGAAAAATCCTGAATGCCTGTCCAGGTGTGCCCACTGACCACAGTGGGCTTCTGTTCTGATTCGTGGAAGTCCACACCATGCCGGGAGTTCAGTATTTTGAGCATCGTCTTGCAAAAATCCTGGCGTCATGGCCACTGTGAAATTATACTTGGGATCTGTCAGTTCACATGACCAATTCTGACTAACAGTCAATAAATGTAGCCAGTAGTCTTCAATCAGGTTTCCTGGAAACAGGTGTTGACATTCTGAGCCTCTGAGCAGACTGTAGCTGGGGGAGTCTCCTGGGAACAGCACCTGCAGGGCAGTGAGGGATGCAGGATTGAGTGGAGGCAGAAATGGGAGTGAGGTGAAGATGCAGGTCTCACGGGGAGCTCTGGGGCAGGAATGGTCCCTCGTGTTAAGGGTTGTCGATGTGGGCTGGAGCCACGCCTTCAAGAGTCATCGGTGCCATCTCTTCCCTCCTTGGTGTTCAGCAAAGCCACATCGGAGCTTGAAATCCACCTTGGTGAGAATCCTGATACCTCTGAAAGCTACAAATCGGTCTTCCCTCACCCTCGGCCAGTTGTCAAAAATGTCCCAGCACACCACAGAGATGCTAATATGAAGTCAGTTAGTAAAGGTGAGGAGTTTTCAAGAGGTTTATGGTAGGAGTTCTTTGTTTTTAGTTGTTGAACCTTTCAAGAGTTCCAAGAAGTTGCAGATTTTTAAAAACTGAATGATTAATTCAGTTCCCTCTCTTTCAGGTGTTTGGGGACATGCTTAATGATCAGAAAGAATTAATTTAATGGTGAGTGGCAAAGTTCCTGAGAGAGAGCATGGTCACTCTGGATTATCAAATAACTTGACAGCTTTTTAGGGAAATAGGGGAGGGCCCATCCTGGAGCAGACTCCGCATGATCTGGAGTGACAGGGACAAAGTGACATGACCCTGCACATGAAAAGTAGCAGGTCCTGGGGTCGGGGCTAGGGCTGGTGGGGAGTAGGTGGGAGAGTGGGTGAGCAACACAGCAGTGGGAAGGGTTCTCCGCGGAAGAATGGAGAGGGGGGTGGGGTCCTGGCGTAAGAATGGCTATGGGACTTTCAGGACAACGATTCCTAGTATTCAGATTGGGATATAGGCCGTGCTCTTCTCTTTCCGCCTGTGCTGCTCTAAACCCGCACCCCACATCTGCTACCATCCCCTTCTGTGATGGTGGCACAGTGGGGAAGGAGTTGGCAAAGCTGTAACCAGCGGGGTGGGTGGCACGCAGGCGAAACCAGGAAAGCAGGGGGAGGCGTTCAGAGGAAGCAGGGACTTGGAGACCGCTATGGCCTGAATCTTTGCGTCCCCTTAGATTCAGATGTTCAAGCCTAATAAGCTGCAAAGCAGTGGTGATAGAATAGCCTGAATGAACATAAAGACCAAAGAGCAAAATTCTACCATCCTGTTTACCCTCCCAATAAATCAATCCCAAAGATATAGGGAAGGTCTCTGAGTTTTCCCCTGTTAAAGAATGGGGTTTAATTCAGGTTTGTCAAGATCTCAAAGAACAACGTGGTTCCAGCAGGTTGAAAGACTTGGGGACATCTGGGCAGCAGACAGCTGTGTCACAGGGGAGGAGTTAGTGTTCAGAGGAGGCTGGCGAAAGGTGTGACAACTGGGATGTAGGACTCTACGGTGGGACAAGGCTGTCGTCCTTGTTCTCCATGTCTTACTTACACAGCCTCTTCTCCATCAGAGTTCTATAAGAGTGTGGCTCAATATTGAATCATGGCTTCCAAAACTTAAGAATTCTTTCATCTTGATACTCTACTCCATTCCCTGAGAAGAAAAGTCCTTAGACATATTGTAGAACAGCAGTTCTCAGTGCTGGCTGCCCCTCAGAATTACCTGTGGAGCTTTTAAATATACAAATGTTAGCTACAGATTCAGAATTTCTGGCAGCAGGACCTTGGGCATCTGTATGTTTAAACAACCTCACAGGGATTCTGATGCATTACCCGGGCTGGGCGCCACTGCTGTGGGAAACCATGTGATAAAATTCACCAGAAGAGAAATAACTCTTCACAAGCTGAAGATCAAAATTAAATATGTCATTATTTTTAGAGGACTCTCTGCCAATGTAGCCTCATCACGCTTTTAGTTTGTAAGTACGAGATCCATCCTAACTGCTAACTGGAAATGTGAGAAAACGAAACAGCATCCCGGAGAACTGCTCTTCATGGAAGATGCTGCTGTGCATTTCCTGAGCGGGGAAGCTTGGGTGTGTATTAGGGAAAGGGTAGGATTAGAAAGAAAGAACATTTAGGACAAGATCCTGAGCTTTTTAAAAGAATGCTTAGGTATGTTATAGAATGCTCAAATATGAGACTGGGTCAAAGTGACACCAATGAGTGCTTGAAAAAAATTTTTTTTTCAAATTGTTTGTTGAAGAAGAGTCCTGGTACAGGACAGAAATCGAAAATAAAGAGCTGTCGCCAGCATCAATGGCGTCAGAATAGAGTCGATGAAACAAACAAACAAACAAATGCTTTGGAGGGTTTTGTATGGGTATAACTTCGACTGATTGCTTAAATTTTGGCTGTGTGAACATATAGCCCTTGTGAAATTAATTTAAAAAATATTTTCCGGAATCCTTATAATTGATATCAGCTACCAGCAGTATTTCCATTTGATTATAGCACCTTTTGGTAACCGATTTCCTTAGAGCTAAGAATGATAACATGTTTGTTTTAAACTCTGGTGATGCTAAGAGTGAGGTATGCGGTTACATGATATAAAAAGCAGTGAAGATGAGTGTGTTGTTCAACTCCTGGAATTATAGCTATACAATGAAATGGCTGACAGCTGGTATTTAGCTAGTCACTGAAAGCACCTGCATCATGTTTGAGGTGGCCTGGTCGCTTCATGGAGACCAGATTCAGAGGGAATAAAAGCCCTTTCTGGTGATAGATAGTTGATTTAATTACATGAGTATGTCACATATTTGGACATGTTATGATTTTTATGCTGAATATCACCCTGACGACTTGGAGATTTATGTTTTTAGAAAACATTCGAAATAGGGCTAATGTTATGGCTGTCACTCAGGTTGAGCCAGGTATATTTCCTCATTTATTACCATCTCCTTCTCTTCCTTGTGGTTTAATCTTGCTGAGTGATGTCTCTCCCAAAAAATGTCAAGGTCTTCCTTTCATAAAGATAACTATCTACCTGACACTTCTCGAGAGACTGTTTAGAGTGATTTTACAATAATCCTAGGAGGAAAAAAGAGAGTGGGCCAGGTATAGGAAATTTCTAATTTTATCGGTTAATAATTTATGAAATTCTAAAAGGTGCTCAGAAATGGGAGTCATTAGATTACTTCCTTCCCCTCGTCACTTTTGTCCCATTTGTCTATCCAGCTCTCATCTATCAGTCTATCTGTTGACCACCTGTTGAGTCCACCCCCGTTGTGCTGCCCTACGTGACTAACCCCATCATTCCTTTTCTTGGACTATGTCATTAGCTTCCTACCTGATCACCCTGCAGCAAATTTTGCAGGTCTGACCATGTTGCTCTGTAACAGGTCAGGATCTTTTAGTAGTCAGTGATTGAAAACTCCAACCAAAGTAACTTCTGCAAAAAAAAAAATAATAATAATAATAATTCATTGGCTCATAGAACTGAAGTGTGCAAGGAGAGATCTCAGGAGAGGCTCAACGTGGCTCGAAGGATGGACACAGGACTTGCTTCTCTGTCCATTCTTGGCTCTTCTCCCAGGGTCGCTGCTGGCCTGTGGAATGGCTTTGCGAGACTCAGTAAAAAAGTGCCCTTCCCTAGACGTCATTTAAGTTAGTGTACTTTATCTCTCTAATAAGAACAACGATTCCAAAATTATTCTGTGAAGTTATACAAATTAAATTATTGAACTTGAAATAGTAAAAATTGGTAATTATCTCCAAATTAGTAATGAGAAAATCAAAGTCTGTATGATCTGATAAATTGTTATAAAATAGTTACAGTCTTTGGTCTGAATGCTTATTTGCTTTAATAACTCTTTTCTATTAAAAAAAGGTTGCTAGATTTCACAGTATTTCTTGAAACTTTGTAGAATTTAAATATTTAAGAATACATTTAGTTTTGTGAAGCTACATTCTTAAATGGGGAGAAATAAATGTAATAGCTTAACATTCTATCTTTGAGTCTGGAACATTTAAAAGTAACATGCATGCAAAAAGCAGTTAAATTTTAAAATTTTCATGCTGTTATGACAACAAATAAATAGTGCTACAGCGTAAGTAACAGCCCACGTGGACTTTCTTACAGGACCATGTAAAGATTTAAGGACATATGCAGGAAAAGTGGGTGACACTGTGCTTGAGTAAGGCTCAATCAATATTGGCTATAATTATTATCAATTATTACTCAGACTTAGGCTGTGGAATCCACATTTTTTTTCTCCTTTTGTCCTTCTGGCTCTCAGTGGTTGCTCCAGAATTTCTATGGAAGGGCTTTGGACAAGCAGTCTTGTTGGAGAGAGCTCTGTAGGACTTGGCTGGAAATGGTATTTGCACAGCAGGTTCGTCCCTTCTCGGGGGGAGGGCTACGGGAGATTACAGTGGAGATGGGTCCAGAAGCTTTCCCAGTGCATTACTGGATGTGCTCCTGCTGGCCTAAGGCCATCCGAGGCTTACGACCCTAACATTCCGAATTCTTTGCAGTCATCAGTAATCAGCTTTCTGTGCACTTCTGGCTACTGGCTGTGTGTGCTTGGATCTGACTTCCTTGAATCCGTAGGCCGCTGCCAGTGTCCAGGTCTCCAGGTGCTGACCAACCACGTCCTCCCAGATTTCTGGCCCAGCTGCCCTTTCCTGGTTTACCGTTCCTGCCCACTGGGGCATGGGCTTGCTACCTCCTCCAGGGTCGGGCACCTCCTCCGTGCATTTGCTCTTCCCTCTGTCTGCAATGCTCTGTCTCCTCTTTAGGGCCTGGCAAACTTCTCACCCTTGAAAACTCAACTTTGAGTCAATTAGGGAGATTTTTTTTTCTCCTTCTGGAGTAAGGCACATCTTCAAAGGCAGGTCCCCTAGGGGGCTCACCTGGCATGTCATCAGCATTGAGCATGGCTGTGTCCTTTATCTATCTCAGTGTTTTTAGACTGTGAACCTTGAGGTCAGTATTTTGTCATGTAATTTTTTATTCCTGGTACTTACCACAATGACTGGCGTTTTTTAAAAAATACACCTTTGTTGAATTGGAGGAACGAATGAATGAAGTGCCTAGAGACTGTTGCCTAGAAGAACCCATATATTCAGAAGTAGATTTCTTCTTGGGAATGTTGAGTTACCCATAAGACACCCTCTACTGTATAAGTCATTAAAGAAACAAAAACCTTGGGACCCCTTTGACAAGAGCAATCAATAACTCTCTTGCCCCCACTGCCCCTGCTAAGCCAGTTAAAGGGAAATTCTAAAGACGTGGCCTTACAGACCTTTGGCTGTCATTCTTTCAGTGCCTTCCTCAGCCCCCAGATCTCCTGCCCAATTTCCAGTTTTACGAGTTGGGGTAGTTCTCTATTATCAAATATTTTGTGGGAAGGCTTGTGAGGCCTACAGAGGGAGAGGCTGGGAAAGTAATTGTGAAGTTGATGAGATTCACTTTTTTTTTTTTTTTTGATAAGAATGACTCACTGTATAGGCTGCCTGCAGCTAAAAACAATAATATTTTAAAAATGTACCTATTGTCAAAGGCTTTGGGCGTAGTGTCAAATAATTACATAATGGGATTACAGAAGCCAGCAGCAGAAGTTGGCTCATTCTTTCCTTGCGGAACAGGCCTCTCCTACCTACGCCAAAACAACAACAAAATTCATCAGTAATGTCGGGTGTGGTCCTGGCAACAGAATAGAACATTTCAAAGATAAGAGCTTTCATTGATGGGAAAAATCTTGGCTCTCACTTCCTGACCCAGTATCCAGATCCTATAAAGAAGTATCAGCTCATTCCAATATTGAATAGTAGGTAACAATTCAAACTCTGGGGTGATCACTTTGTGAGGTATAGAAATGTCTAATGATTAGGTTGCACACCTGAAACTAATATAATATTATATGTCAACTATACAGACATACGGTAATTATTATATGTATAATAAATTAAATAAAATAAATTAAAAAATGAAGAATTCAAACTCTAAAGGCAGATGGCCTGAGCTTAAGTCCAGGTGCTTGTGTTGATTAGTTGTGTGGTTTGGGAAAGTTACTTACCATCCACATGCCTCATTTTCTCCTCTGTAAAGTGGGTTATCTTAATACTACTGTTCTTGTGAGGAGTAAATTAGGTAAGATAAGTGAAGTGCTTAGATTAGTGCCTGGCATAGCATAAGCATCTGAGAAGTATTAACACTTGCCAGATGTATGAATGCTTGGGGTGGGGCCCGAGGTCAGAAACTGGCAACGGTGTATAGCAACAGCTGTGGATGCGCCCGAATGAAATACCAAACATATTTAAAATTGCATCCCTCTATTCTAAGTAGCTTTAAATTTTCTCCATTAACGGAAAATACTTAAAGGCCATATCATTTATAAAATGGGGAAAAATACAAAGCAAAAAAGTGATCAGAAGGCAGTGCCCAGTTCTTTTCTGGAAATGTATTTATTCCCAGTGGTCAGATTGAGGAGAAGTTAAATTCTGAGAAGGTAATTTGGAAGCATTTGGATATCACTTCCCTCAAACACTAAACTATAGTTGGTTAACAGAAAGGACACATCTATTACATAGCTTTACTTACTTGCTGACCAACTTAGCATTTTAGTTTATCCTATAAGCATCGTAATAGTTATTCTACGTTCTATGAGTACGTTTCAATATTAGCGACAGTTTGGACCCTAGATCTTTTGTTTTTAATTAATGATTCTTAATGATGCTTTAAATGTTTGGTATAAGCAGATTATGATACCTAAGAGATTAATTACATTGTGTAATCCATGTCTAATGATAAACAAATGGGTCATCTGTACTTCAAATTAGTCTTGGATGATCCTGATCCTGCTTTCCAAATTCTTATTAACTAATCAGAGAGGGTACCAGATCCAATCATTTTGTTGTCTTTTTAGTCAATTGCCAATCAAATATTGAGTTTGGGCCAAGCTTTATGCTGGGGCAGCAAGAGGAATTATCCATAATATCCCATCGCTTCAATTGTTTATAATTTAGTAGGGCAGATTGGTTTCTTTTTGTCCTTATCCAAAACACCTGAGTCCTGGATGATGTTTGGAATTTTGGAAATTTTTAAAAGGATAACTGACTGAAGCTGTTATTCTGCCTCAGCCACAGGTGAGAAGCTGTGATGTAGGGAATTTAGAAAACCCTTCTAAATTGTTGGATTAGTTTTCTATGGCTGCCTTAACAAAAGCCACAAATATGGTGGCTTCAAAAAGCTGCAATTTGTTCTCTCACAGTTCTGGAGGGCAGAAGTCTGAAATTGAGGTATCAGCGGAGGCGTACTCCCTCTGGAGGCTCAAGGGGAGAATTCGTTTTTTGCCTCTTCCAGAATCCAGTGGCTGTCAGCATTCCTCGGCTTGTGGCTGCATCACTCCAGTCTCTGCCTCCCTAGTCACATAACCTCCTTCTCTGCTTTGGTTGTCTCCTCCTCTGCCTGTCTCAATTCTCCCTCTGCCTTTTCTTATTGGGACACTTATCATTTGATTTAAGGCCATTCCAGATAATCCAAGACTATCTCCTCATCTCATGACCTCTAAGTATACCTGCAAAGATCCTTTTTCCAAATAAGGTAACATTCACAGGTGTTGGGGATTAGGACGTGGGCGCATCTTTTTGGGGCCACTATTCAATGCACTACAGTTGTCTTCACAGTGTATTTTCAATATTTTTATGAAATGTTCCAAATCTTCAGAGAAATCTTACATATCCTGTTAAAATGTAGGTGCCAAAATATCTCCTCTAAAATAGTTTGAACTTCTCTGTTATTTCTCCACTCGAATGAACAATCGAGAATTCATTATATATCTACCAATCGCATATTTTAATTTCATAAACATTTTGCAACTATCACATTTTATACATATTGCTATTATAACATATGTTAAACTTTGATAAGAAATAGATCAGATTTGTAACTCATAGAAGGAATTCAAATTCCCAAGCTGTGACAAGTTTTAGCTAGAAATGACAATTGTTTTTATATCACACTTGTGACAATGATGCTGAGGAACTGGGATTTCCTTCGAGTTTCAGATCACATATGTGCTCTCTGGCTATGGGGAAAGAGAAGAGAAGACATAGAACGTCTTATACCATGACTTCAGGTTTCCAGTTGGGCATGTAAGGAGCGTAAAAGTCACCATTCCTGTCCACACAACAAGAAAAAAAAGCTGAACAAACTTAAACCAACAACTCTACTTAGATTCATTAGAGAAATGAAGTCACAGGGCAAACCACTGCCCCCAGAATTGGAGAGACAGATGGCAGATACAGTCAATCACACCTCATCAGTGTAGAAGCCTGCAGACAGGAACCTTCATGGGCACTGGTGCTGGGGAATGAAAACTTACGCTGTAATCAAAGAATTGCTGGATGCTCAGTGTGGACAAGGCTGAGAATTGGTTAGAAATCCTAGTGGGACCTAGTCTCAGGGGACCCCTACCAGGAGCCCTACCAGGTTCTGACTGGTAAGATAAGAAAAAACACAAAAACCCTCATGCTTCTGGTTATGGGAGGTGGAGAAAGAACCATTTTGAAATAAACTCAGAGCATTCTGTTCTTCTCAGTAAGACCAGACCTCAAGAGAAACTACTTTATCAGAGTCTAATTACCCTGGGAAAAGAGAAGAACCCAGCTCCAGCCTATTCTAGACTTCTACTCTCACGTAAGGGAAGGCAAGGGGATATAAGAAGTACTTGTGAAGGTCACAGCTCAGGGGACTTGTCTCTTTAAAGGACTGAGGTCTAATCTTAGGACCACAGAATGCTCTCCCTCCCACATTCTCACTAGCACATCAGTAGGACTTCAGGGAAATACTACTGAAAGACCTGTAGCTCTCAGATCTCATTTAAGAAGTCTCTAGAGAAACCCAGAGACAATAGGGGAGACAAAAATAGGACGTCAGGGGACATTTTGGCCTCTGACACCTACGGCTACACCAATAGTAAGCACAACCTAACCCGTAGCCACATAAACAACAACAATTCACAATAAAGGCCTGTTTTACCTCGAGCTCTTTTGCCCTGCACACCATGATCTGCTTCCAACAAAAAATTACAAGGCATACTAAAAGACAAAAATCGTCGTTTGAAGAGACAGAGCAAGCTTCAGAACCAGACTCAGATATGGCAGAGATGTTGGAATAATCAGACTGGAAAGTTAGAACAACTATGATCATTATGCTACAGGCTCTAATGAACAAAGTGGAAAACACGTAAAAACAAATGGGTAAAGTAGGCAGAAAGATGAAGACTCTCAGATTGAATCAGAAGGAAGGGCTAGAAATCAAAGACATTGTAACAGAAATGAAGACTGCCTTTGAGGAACTCAATAATTGATGGGACATGGCTGAAGAAAGAATCAATGAGCTTGAAGAAATGTCATAGAATCTTCTAAAACTAAAATTCAAAGAGAAAAAGAATGCAAAACATAACACAAAACATCTAGAACTCTGGGACAACTACAAAAGGTATAACCTATGTACCATGATAATTCCAGCAGGAAAAGAAAAAGAGAAATGAACGGAAGCAGTATTTGAAGCAATAATGACTGAAAAATTGCCCTCAAATTAATGTCAGACACCAAACCACAAATCCAGGAAGCTCATAGAACACCAAGGAGGATAAAACCAAAAAAATTGTACCTAGACATATTTAAACTGCAGAAACAAAAATAAAGAGAAATCTTGAAAGAAACCAGAGAGGGAAAAGAAACACCTTATCTATGAAGAAATAAAGAGAAGAATCACACTGAATTTCTCTTCAGAAACCACATAAGAAAGAAGAGAGTGAAGTGAAATATTTAAACTGATGAAAGGAAAAAAGCCCACCAACCTAAGATTCTGTATCTAGTGAAATTAACTTTCAAAAGTGAAGGGGAAATAAAGACTTTCTCCGATAATTAGAGGCCGAGGGGATTGTTGCCAGTGGACCCGCTTTGCAAGAACTGTAAAGAGTCCTTTAGAGAGAAGGAAAATGACATAGATCAGAAACTCAGGTCTACATTAAGAAAGGAAGAGTGTTAGAGAAGGAATAAATGAAGGTAAAGTAAAATATTTTCTTATTCTTATTGTTCAAAAGAATAATAGCAACAGTGTATCTAGGTGTATTGCTTATGGATAACTAAAACGAACGATGGCAATGTTTAAGGGACAGGAAGGAAGAACTGGGAAGACTGTGTGGTAAGTGGTTTTTATTCTTCATGAAGTGGCATCATAGTATCCGAAAGAGGGCTTGGGTTAGTTGGAAATGTATGATGCGAACTCAAGGGTGACCACTGAAAAAAGTTTAAAAAGCAGTGTAATTGATCTGCTAAGAGAGGAGAAAGAAAGGAATCATATAAAATGCTCACGAGAGTGGAAAAGAGTGGAAGACATGAAAGGAACTAACAAAAGCAGTGCGTAGAAAACAGTTACAAATATGGTAGATAGTAATCCAACCATATTAAAGGCCTTAACTTGATTTTGTAACCAAATCCACTCCTTAGTGGGGTGATTAAGAACATGGGCTGTGCCCAGACGGCCTGGTGTTCTGAGACTTTCTCTAGCTTCTTTAAAGTCTCTGTGTCTTAATCTCCTCATTTTTAAAAAGGGGGAAAACAGAATAAAACGATTAACCTCATAATGTTGTTGTAGGATTTAAAAGAGTTAATATCGGACTTTTAGTACTGTGCTTGACACGTAATAAACACTCAATAAATGCTCTGTACTATTATTTTCTAACAGAATTAGAGAAACAATGTTTATTAAATACCTACTACATGCTAGACATGGGATAGGTGATGTGCGGATACATTTTGAATTGTGTTTGTTAAATAAAAATACTACGAATTTTGTGCATATAGAAAAATTAGAAAACAACTTCATCAAGTATGTGTGCGTGAGATAAGCAGAGGAACAAAAATGTTCCAACATTTAGCAACAACCATTGTCAACACTTTCAGAGGCATATATATTGTATTGTTACATCTATCTATAAAATAATTTTTATATGGGATCTTATGCATCTTCTGTTTTATCTGCATTTACATTTTTATTCAATATATTGTTAATATCTTTCTACACATAAAAATACATTTTCAAGTTTTAAAAGCGTGTATTCATTTTATCTGAAGTTTTAAAATTTAAGTTACTTTTGGTTTTGCTATTTTATGAAATGATGGAAAGTTAAAGAAATGAAAACGGGAATTAACAAAACAGTCCTCTCACCAGAAATTGGAGCCACTGTGGACCAAATCTCTGACGCCTTTAGTGAGCTTCCCTGGGAATTCAAGAAGCAGCAGGAATATAATTGAATTTCCCATTTTCAGCTGACATGTTGAGAAGTAAAAAAAAAAAAAAACAACAAAGGCTAAAATGGAAAATCTACAAAGATCAGACAGGAGAATTTTCCAAACAGCAACATCGATCGCATGTACTGCTGGAATTGACGAAGGCCACGTGTGTGTCGTAGGGTCTGAGGACGGTGAAACGGAAAGAGAAGTTGAGATTCTATGTGCTCAGCTTGGCGGTGAGCTTTGCGAAGCCCGTCCTCCCCCATTCCCTGACTCCAGGAGCCCCAGGAGAGACCGAGGCCTCTATTTCTCCTCCATCAGCTTTTGCCCAGCAGGTCTCAGCAGGTCCCAGCAGCCTCTGGAAACGGTGACCTCTCCATAACCTTGGGCTCTTGCTAGCAGCTGGGACAAGGGCTGTAGGGTAAAAAGCTGGGTGTTACCAGGCACATTCTTTAAAAGGTTACCGAAACAAAAGCCCACACCCTAAAATGTGTCCTGAAAACTGGTCATTACTTCCTCTTAGTTCTACCTTTCTCTCTAAAGGGAGCGAATGAAAGGCTATTCAGGTGACACGTAGAACAGCTGCTGCTGATGGCTGTTGTTGAGTCAGGTGGAGCCTGGGGGGTGGGTGAGGAGGGTGGAGGGGAATAATGTTAGACTCCGATCTCAAAAACAAAGCACACTTATGCTTTACAGAAGAGTTTTATTGTTAAAATAATGTTTATTGTAGAAATTTGAAAAACACGGATCGAAAGGAAAATAGAAACCAATGGGAATCCCACCTCTGTTGATATTTTACTGTACACCAGTCTAACATTTTCTGAGCACATTTACTTTGATAAAATTAACAAAAATGAGATAATGGCAAACATATGTTTTTATAACCTGCTCTTTTTCACTTAGCAAAATATCAGAAACATCTTTCTATGTCATTAAATGCTCTTTAACATCAGGTTTTACCTTTCCACTTGAATTTTTAAGAGGTACTCCGCGACATCACATCTCTGCTTTGTTTTATTTGAGCTTTAATACCTGTTTTTATTGGATGAAGCTGCCGGAGCAGCAGCAGCAGCAGTGGCTCAGGTTTCTTCTTTATATAATCAAGGCTCTTTTCTCCATTTGTCTCCATGCAGTCAATCCATTTCTTTCATTTAATTTATAGAAATCGTACCCAAGAACACTTACTTGCCCTGGAACCTACCGCTAATGGGTACGATCGTAAAGCGCACGTCTGCGAAATGATAAGGAGCAGACGCCGCGTTGCCTTGTTGGGCGAGTCATTGTAAATGAAGGGGAAAGTCAGCTTCCGGGTCTTCCCGCGAGATCTCAGACTTCTGAGCTGAGTAAGGAGCCAGTGCATTAGCATGGATGCTTCTGATACAGTTTTTGCCACAAGACATTTTTTTGCTGTAGTATTCGAAACAGGATAACATCTTCTGACGAGCTGGAACCCATAGTCCCCTGACAAATGATAATTATGGCCAAGGAAAAACGAGAAGAATGTCGGTCAGTGGAATGACTAGCTCAATTTCCACTGGGGCAATTGTTCTCTTCCTCACTCAGGAAAAAAACCTGCCCAGCCAAGATTTTTCTCTTCCTACGAGGCCTTCACATGAAGCTCATTACCAGGAGCATAAGTAGATTAATGAACTAAATGAAGTTGTTGATGTAAAACAAAACCTATTCTCCTTTTGCCAACTGCAGAAATGGCATTTGTCCTTGATGCTGTTTTGATGATCTTCCCAGGCACGGTTCTGAGCCCGGCTGACCTCAGCCGCACTGCGGCTCGGTGCCCGCGCGCCCCCTGAGTTTGATGGCGCTTCCTTTGTTCTCCTCTCTCGCAGGCTCAGTGGCTCCTGCTCACCAGCTTCAATCCACACAGCACGGTGCCCTTTGGGGTCCTGTTCAGACTCCCTCTTGCATCATGCTTGCTGTCCTCACCTCTTCCATCCCTCTCTCCTTTCCCACCTTTCTTTCCCTTCTTCCTTCCTCCCTCCCTTCCTTCCTTCCTTCCTTCCCTCCCTCCCTCCCTCCCTCCCTCCCTCCTTCCTTCCTTCCTTCCTTCCTTCCTTCCTTCCTTCCTTCCTTCCTTCCTTCCTTCCTTCCTTCCTTCCTCCCTCCCCCTCTCTTCTGACCGCTTCTTCCTTTCCTCTTACGGTGACTCATTCATCTGCACCCGTGGTAGCCTCTTTTCCCAGGCTGCCTAGCTCCAGGTTCTGACGGCCACGCTGGAGGAGATGTGCCAGCAGGTTTTCTTTTTTTCCTGAATGGAATTAATTGGTTAATAACATGTCATTTCCCGGTACAGCATTATAATGCAACACCTGTGGACTCTATTGCATGCTCACCAGCCGAAGTCTGCTTTCCATTCGTTACCCCATATTGGCTCCCTTTACCCACTTCGCCTTCCCCCTAATCTCCTTTCCCCTCTGGTAACCACCATTCTGTGGTCTGTATCCATTTGCGATGATATGGATAGATCTTGAGAGCATTATGCTAAGCAGAGTAGGTGAGCCGGGGAAAGGACAAAAACCATATGATTTCACTAACAAATGAACTGACAAAACAAGCAAAGCCAAACTCATAGAAATCAGCAGTTTTGACATCAGCGGGAGGTGCGGATGATGAATAGCCCAGTGTACTCCCTCCTGCCCTGAGCCCTGCAGAGCAAAAGAACCTGCCCAGTTCTTTGCCCCTGACCCTGTTCTGCTACTTGCTTTTCTGTCTTAGGCTGGATAAGTATTATGCTGTCCAAGGATCACCAGTGACCACGAAGCATGTGAAATACAGGTAGTCCACACCGAGAGGTACTGCAAGCATAAAACACACCCTGGATTTTGAGGCCTTAGTATGAAAAAAAAATTGTAAACTATCTCATTAATTAAAAAAACATGTTGACTACATTGAAATAATAATATTTGGGATAAATTAGGTTATGAAAAATATATAACTAATGTCTTCCACTTGTTCCTTATTACTTTTAAAAATGTAGCTACCAGAAAACTTGAAATGGCACATGTGGAGCACATTTTCAGCTCACACTGCATTTCTGTTGGACAGCACATGTACAGACCTCAGAATGCTGCTCAGAATTTGTCATTTTCCAACTGCTAAGGTGTCAGAGCTTTCTTTTTAGGCCATTATGATTTCTTTGTCCTTACTTTTGCTTCTTAGACATGGGAAAAGACAGGAATATATACATTTCTGCTAATTTATTGTAAAGGTAACTTAAAAGGAAAAAGACAACAAAAACCCCGAAGCCTTATTTGTGGTCAGAGTTTGGTCTATAATGCTATCCAGTTTTAAAAGATATGCCCAGTCCTTCCCCAGTTTTTGTTCTTGGGCTTCCCTTCATACCCTCAATGGGTCAGGCCATCAAATGTCTACCATGAATGGCCACAGCCTGTGATGAAGGTCCCTGTGCCCATGATCTTGTCTAAGCCCCCTCCTCATTTCCTCCAGAGCTACTTAGACTTGCCTTTGGGACAACCAAGAGGTGGGCCCATGACCCAGATATGAAAAGGTGAGCTGGGCTGATCAGCACGTGTTTCTGATCTGGAAACAGGGAAAGAATAAAGCTGTTAGTGGGAGGAGAAGATGAAATGAAGCTAAGAGAAGCAGTAGGGGCCATGGATGGCCATGGCCAACCAAACGGATAAGGAAGGCACTGTGAGGAAGCAGGATCTGTGAACAGGGAACGCTGTCTGTGGGAAGCATGTAAGGTAAACAGATGAGGGGACAATAAGCAAGTTGGTAGTAGCAGAGAGAAGCAGACATGTAGCGATCAGCTCAATTATTCTAATGACAAACGTCTTAGTGCATTTGGGCTGCTCTAATGGAAATACCACAGGTTGGGGAGCTCATAACAACAGAAATTTATTTCTTATAGTTCTGGAGGCTGGGAAGTCCCAGATGAAGGTGTCAGCGGATTGGGTGTCTGGTGAGAGCCATCTTCCTGGTTCATGGACAGCACCTCCTCCCTGTGTTAGGACCACACAAAATTTTAATCAACCTACTCTAACCCTAGTTTTAAAAAAATACCTAAAATCACTCTTTATCAGCTGCTCCAAAATCACATAATCTCACATTACTTTTTGAAATGATTAAAATTTTATTTGCTTTTGTGTATAATAAGAGAAAGATGATCCCTTAATTTGTCACTAAACATAATTGCAATTCTTGCCAAGCAAGCTAGAAATCTACTTTCATTTGAAGTTCCAAATTGATGCTAATTAATGAGTCAGACCTTTGGTGTAAAAAGTATAAGAACTTACTATAGGGAATTAAAAAAATCTTATCTTTTATTCTATCATTATTAGATCAGGAAGAACATTTTTCTTGATCTAATTCTTAATTAATTTTTTTTTCAGTGGCAGAAAAACTTTTACATTTTTATTGATATATAATTGACATGTAACATTATATTAGCTTCCAGTGTACAACTTAATGATTCAGTATTTATATATATTGTGAAATGATCACTGCAATAAGTTGTTAACATGTATTGCCATATGCAGTTACATATTATTTTTTCTTGTGATGAGAACTTTGAAGATTTACTCCCTAAGCAACTTTCAAATATACAACATAGTATTATTAACTGCAGTCACCTTGCTGCACATCACATTTCCATGACTTATTTATTTTATGACTGGAAATTTGACATTTGACCCCCTTAACCCATTTTGCCCACCCTCTTGAGAATCGGATCTAGTTTTCAACTGCCTATAAGCCATGCTGAGGTAGTATATTAGTTAGCTTGGGCGGTCCTAACACAACACCACAGACTGTAGGGCTTAAAGAATATAAATGTATTTTCTCACAGTTTTGGAGGCTGGAAGTCTGAAGTCAGAATGCGAGCGTGGTTCAGTTCTGGTGAGTGCTGTCTTCCTGGCTTGCGGATATAACTACCTTCTTTCTGTGTCTTCACATGGCATAGAGGGAAAGGAGGTGGGGGGAGGGGGAGACAGAGGGAACACAAAACCTCTCTGGTCTCTTTTTAAAAAGGCACTAATTCCATCATGAAGGCCCCACCCTTGTGACCTGATCTAAACCTGATTATCTTCCTAAGACCCCATCTCCAAATACCATCATATTGAAGGTTAGGCTTTCAATATATGAATTTTTTTAGGTTACATAATTCAGTTCATAGCACATTAAAGGCAAAATGTAATCTTAATAACATATAACTTTTTCTCAAGTGAGTATGTTAAGCAAAGTATTTTTTAATTTAAGTTTTATTTTTATAGCTGGATATACATCAAGTTTGGCAGACAATTCAGAAATTAGTCTTAGAATAGATGAAAAATGTAATAATAACCCTTCATACTTGTCACCTCCCCTCTGATTTGTATTAAAAAAAATCAGGGATTTCAATTTTATTAATTTATTAATTTATTATTTATTGTATTATTTATTGATTATTGTGAATGATTCCAGTCATTCAGTGATTAAACATTTATTAAGTTCTTACTGGATGCTAGGCTTTGTGTTCACTGCTTTATATAAGTTAATTTTTATATTTAAAAATAATATCATGTGGGTGGAGGGATCCCAAGCCCAGAGATAAAGATTTCCTATCTGTCACACTGCCAAGCCCTGTCTGGGAGAGTGAAGTCCCGCCTCCTTCCATGTCTTGTACGAGACGGTAAGACTTCTCAGCGGGTTGTCATAGAATGTTCCAAGGAAGACATGATAAGTTGCTAAACCAAGGCAGTGGCAGTGGATTTGGAGACAGACTCAAGAGCAATTTTGGAGATAAAATTGGCAGGATTGGGTAACTGTACAGGGTTTATTAGGGAAAGAGGGAGGAGTTTAGGCAGATTTTTAGGGTCACCTTTCCTAACGTCCTAGCTGAATTAGAAGTTCCTCTTCTGTTCTTCCTTGATGCTGGGGTCAGAGTTTTATTTTAGACCGTTTAGTACATTGTATTGTAATTTGTTGCTTATTCATCTTTCCAACTACATTTTATAGGAGCCAGAGATCGTGCCTTCATCCGCATTGCACCTGCTTGTGCCATCCATCCTGCCTACCAATGATTGCATACTGAGCGGACGAGTAAAAGTAATTGTTCCTAGAACAACTTCTGGATCTTAGACGTCCCTTAATGTTTTAATTTTACATTTCTCACTTTTACATTGCATTTCTGACTTGTAGGGGTACTTTAATGGTAAATGAGATAATTTCTCTAAATGCTTCATTAGACTAAGTCTCATATGCAGCTATCACATGAAACCACGAGCTAAATTTTACCATTTTCCTCTAGTTTCACCTGTCAAAGTTGTTGCCTGGAAAACTTTCCTCCATGGGAATGTGAGCCAACTGGCAAAAAATGTACACAGTTTTGCACAATGTCTCACAAATTGAAGGTACATAATAAAGCCTTGTGTAATGAGAGAATGAAAAATTAATTAGTTAATAATAAGAGCTATGCTGTATTGGTCACTACACTTCTAACAACACACCTTTGAGAAAAGTAAACAAACAAACAAAAAACACCCACACTAAATCTTATATCTAATTTTTTTTTTTTTGCCATTTCTCTTCAATTATCATCATTGGTGTATTAGTCAGCTTTTGCTGCAGTAACAAAAACCTCCCAAATTTCAGTGGCCTACAGAAACGATGACTTCTTAGTGCCATTAATGAGCGGGTTATGGGCTTCCTGTGGTTCTGCTGGGCATGGCTGGGCTTACTGAAGTCAGTTAGGTTCTACTGGCTAGACAGGTCTTTGAATTCCTGGACAAAAGTCAATGAAACAGCCACTCCTGGGACATGATCTTCTCATGGCAGGGTGCCAGAGCTCAAGAAGGTGAGAGAACAAAGGCAAACTATGCAAGTCCCTTAAAGCTTCTGCTCTGAAATGATATCTGTGTCACGTCCACTTGAATCCCATTGGTCAAAGGAAGTCACATGATCGAGCTCAGCATCACTGCAGTGGGGAAATACAATTTGTCTATAGGAAGTGTTGCCAGGGTGGTAGGGAGCAAAAAATTGTGAACCAATAATATAATCTACCACAATCTGAGTCCGATGTTTGTCAAAGCCACTATTTCACCTTTTGTAATATTAATTAGTCTTTAAAGCTTTTAATTTGGAGTTTAACTCATGTGACTTAAATAATAAAAGTGATTATAAAGTCTTTAATAGGTTCTAGGTAAATAGGCCCCAGAGGTAAAAGTAAACAGATTTTGGAATTTTAGCTAAAGAAAAATTTTCATTTTTAAGTTTATAAATGTTTTCATGAACATCATTATGGTAAGTTATTCTTTATATATGTGGATGTCCACACCAGCAGAAAAGGATTCAATTAGAGATATTGGTGTCTAGTTTCCATAAGGAATGATTTCTTGACTAGTCAAGTAAAAAAGACATGAAAAGGTCAAAGGTCTCTCTAGTGGATAATGAAATCATTCGTCTACTTGAAGGAGGACAGCTTGACCAGATGACAGGTTTCTGCCATTTCTGTTTATAGTACTTTGAATTTTGAAATAAAGAAGTCCTTATAAGACAGATGGCATTGATTCTTCTTACATTAGTAAAATGTCACAGGAAACTTAGAAGCTGGCTTAATACAGAAAATGAAAACAGTAAGAGAATCAGATATGAGAGGAAACTGTAACTCTGAGCATTCGTTGTTTATTTGTGAGAGAATAAATTCCAACTTTAATATCGTCATTTGTTTTATTCATATTTTCTTTCTACAAACATTTAATTAATGTATCAGGCATTGTGATAGGCGCTGGTTGGCTAAGAAATTATACAATATATAGTTAAAAGATGTGATAAATCAGCTATAAATGACACATATCATTATCACTTACCTCAGATTTTTTTGCTTATCACTTAAAAAGAATAGTATTTTAAAACTACTTTTAAGATCTACGGTTATGAAAATCCAAATGCTAAAAGAACATACCACCTTTCGGGTGATCGTAAAAATATCATTTTTTTCCAGGCATTTTCCTTCCTTCCTTCCTCCCTTCCTTCCTTCCTTCTTTCCTTCCTTCCGTCCTTCCTTCTTTCCTTCCTAAATATCCAATGTAGGTCCTTTCCCCCTTCAGCTTTATTCAGGTTTAATTGACAAATAAAATTTTAAGATTTTTAAAGTATATAATGTTATAATTTGATACACATATATTGTAAAAAGATTCCCCTCATTGAGTTCACACATCCATTACCTCACATATTTATCCTTTTCTTTGGTGGAAACTTTTAAGTCCTATCCTTTTACCAAATTTCAATTACACGATATGTCATTATCAACTACAGTTGCCATATTTCACATTAGGTCCTCAGGCCTTATTCACCTTATAACTGAAAATTTGTACCTTTTTCCTTACTTCCCCCACCCCCTAGCCCCTCGCAACCACCTTCTACTATTTCTCTGAGTTGAACTTTTCTTCTTTCTTTTTTTTTTTTTTTTTTTTTTTTTTTAAGATTCCACGTCTAAGTGATACCATGCAGTATTTGTCTTTCTCTGTCTGGTTTATTTCACTTTGCATAAAATCCTCCAGGTTCATCCATGGTCCGAGGCATTTCTAAATAGCTCTGAGGTATTGATAAATAACAACCGATCCTCTCTGATAGGAAATTATTATTTTATTTGCTTTTGGGGTGATCTCGTGAGCAGAGGAATAAGTGGTTCAAAGGCTGTTGAATCCCTTTTAAGACATTATCTCTTTTGAAAGGTCAACCACCACAGCATCGTTAAGAATGATAGTTCATCAGTATAGCCTGTGTAAGAGGCCCAGACATCAATGTTTCTTTTTTCATGAAAGGCTGCAGCTATGATTTAAAAAAGAAAAAAAAAAAAAAAGACAAATACCTGTCACAGTAGTTGCTATGTGGTACCAGGTCTTAATCTGTGTGCTAGCAATGGAATGTGTTATTTGCAATAACCTATGATAATCCTAACTGATACTTCCTGTATTGCTGCACCAGAGCCAGGCAGATTGAAGCACTTCAAACTGCTGACTCATTTAATCCTCACAGGAGGAGGGCAGGAGCTGTTTTGTAGTGTTACCCCCATTTTGTAGATTATAAAATTGAGGCACGGAGAGGCTGAGAAATGGCGGGTTGGACTTTGAACTCAGGCAACGTAGCTTAATTTTTTGGCCATCTGCAAAACGAGTCCAGTAACCCGGGATCTTATTAAAACCCAAACTGATTCCTATTTCCTTTGGTTCCCATTTGACCCTCAGCCTTCAGCTTGATTTTCTGGCCCTTCTGGTTAGGACCATGAGTTTGTAATGGCTTCTCTTAATGCAGGTGAAGAACTTTTCGTAGGTCCCGTGGTGTTTAATTGAAAAAATATACACCGCGCACACACACACACACACACACACACACACACACACACACAGAGCAAAATGAACGACAAGCGTTTATTAATCAAGAAAGGCTTGATGGGGCCTAAAATGACCAGCCGCTCTCCAAAAAAGGATTTTAAAAAAAGTGCAGGGCCTGGGAACCAGGGAGAGAAGGCTTCCCCATCCAGGTCCCAAGGACTTCAGGCGGGCGCTCCGGGGACGCTTTCTCTCTGGAGAGGCCGTGGGAGCCGGCGCGGCACCACCCGCGGCGCCGCGGGGACTTGAGTCCGGTTCCCGCGCCGAGCGCTCGCTGCGCGCCGCCGGGGCGGCATCCGCCCGGGACTGAGCGCGGCGTGGGGCGTCGGGCGCCGCTGCCCGCCGTCCCGGGGCTGGAGGAGGAGGAGGGTGGGCGCACCCGCGCCCTCAGCCTGGGCGCGGGTGTCCCGGCTGGGGCAGGGGAGAAAAGGAAGCGCAGGAAGCGCGAGGGTTGGAGCCGCCGCGTCCCCCACCGCGTCCCTCCCGCAGCCGCCCACCTGGCCGCCCCCGGCTGCGGCACCGGGCGCGCTCCCTGGCCTCGCGGCCGCAGCCCGCGGCGTCCGCGGAGCTCTCCAGGGCTCTGCCCGCCCCCTCCCCGCCTCGCCCTCCCTCCTCGGTGCCCGACGTGCTCGTCCCCTGCCACTTGGGTCGGGGCGCGCCGGTGGGTTTGGCCTGCGCGGCGGCGGCGAGGGGGGAGCGAGTGAGCGCGAGGGGCGGGAGCGAGTGTCTGTGTGAGTCACCGGTACCTGGAGTGCGAGCGACGCAGAGCGAGCGGCGCGCAGCCCGAGCCGCAGCCGAGCCCGAGCCCGAGCGCCCGGCCGCCCCCCGGCGCCAGGCCCCGCCGCGCGCCCCCGCCGCCCTCCGCGCTCGCCGCCCGCCCCGCGCCGCCTCCGTCTCCGGCGCCCGGCCGCCCGTGCGCGGCCCGCCGGGGGCTGTCACAGCGGCTCCTCGGAGCCCCCAGCCGCTACCGCCTCGCCGCCACCCACGGGAACCGCCACAATGAACCCCCAGTGCGCACGCTGCGGAAAAGTCGTGTATCCCACCGAGAAAGTCAACTGCCTGGATAAGGTGAGCGAGGGCGCGGGCCGGCGCGGACCCGTGGGCGCCGGGCTGCACCTGCTCCGAGAAGTTTTGGCATCTGGGGCGGAAAGGGACGCGTGGGTCTGGGTGTTGGCGTGGTCCCGGCCCGCGCTGAGGGCACGCGAAGGAAAACGCCCGCGGGAGTGACGGAGAGCTCGCTTGGCGCGGGTGCTGTTGGCACGCGGAGCCGCTTTGGTCGGGGTGCGGGGTGCGGGGCGCGGGCTGCGGGCTGCGGGGCTGTGGGGCTGGGGCTGCGGGTGCGGGCTGCCAGGCTGCGGGCTGTGGGGCTGCGGGCTGTGGGGCTGCGGGGCTGCGGGGCTGTGGGGCGCGGGGCTGTGGGCCGCGCTGGCCTCCGCCGAGCTTCTGCGGGGCGCGCAGGGTGGAGTGCGGCCCCAGGCCGGGAAGTCCGGCCCCGCACCCCAGGGCCCGTCGGCCAGCCGCACCCCTCCACCTTCACTCCTGCCCCGCACCCGCGGTCGGAGGATCCGCCCGCACCCCGACTCCTCCGCCCCAGCGCCTCCCATGCCAGCGGCGAGGCGGAGAGGCAAATAGTAATTAATATGTCAGGGGCGGCCGCTGCCGCAGTGCTAAGAATAACCCCCCGGGGAGCCCGGCTCCGCGCGGCGAGCAGGACCCACGCGGGCTCGTCCACCGGGTTGGGGAATTTCCGAGGAAGGGGCCTTGGCGCGGCCCCCGCAGCGCTGCGGCCGGCCCTTCCCAGGCGCGGATGGAGTTGAATAGCCTGGGAGACAGACCCCGGCGCTATCCCGAGTGCCTGACAATTGAAACCAGCCGGAGGCGGTCCCTGTGAAATCTGCGTGTGGTGACACGGATGCCTCGTAGCAGCACGCTGCCATCCCCACAGTCATTCCGGACCGAGTCCACCTTTCCCGCAGTGTAGTGGGAGCTGGACAGGGATGGGGGCGAAGTGTACTTGCGTAGCCCGCCTCCTGCCACCGCGGGTTGCCCGACTTCCTGTGGTCACTTATTTATCGAGATCCTACGAGCACGGTGTTTAGGCACTTTGAACTGGAGTCGTTTTCCGTTTGAAGCCACTTCACAGGCTCCGTTCCTCCGCGAACCAAGCTCAGAATCCCACTCCGGCTGCTCAGAGAAGTGCAATATGGACAGAGCCTTGACAGTTCTTACGTCGGAGCCTGTACGTGGCGGTGGGACTCATCTAAAACTCAATTTTAATAGCTGCCTGCGTTATTTACTTAACCGAAAGCAGGCAAACGCAGCCACCGTTACCATCAATCATTTTGCCGTAGTTTTTTTTTCAAATAAAAGCTGTGACTGCGAGGCACTAAAAATGTCTCTTTTCTGTACCCATCCTGGAAACAACTGTCATCGTACTAAAATTTTACATTTTTTTTTTTCAGTATTGGCATAAAGGATGTTTCCATTGTGAAGTCTGCAAGATGGCTCTGAACATGAACAACTACAAAGGCTATGAAAAGAAGCCCTATTGTAATGCGTAAGTGCTGTCACATGGTGTGCCAAGTGTGGCCCAGCGTCAGAGCCCACAAGGGAGCCGTTCGCCTGTTTTGAAGAACTGACTTGCTGTGTTGTGTCACCCAGGTGTGGCAGCAGCCACTTACCTGTTTATGCCATAGACTCAGGGGCCATGTACTTGGTTGAAGGTCATTGCGTTTTTGTCTTTCTGATGTGTAGGGTAGGTAATTTGTGGGTGGCTTCAACCCGAAGGTTCCTTTGAGAGGTTCATAGGGATGCCAAGTTGGGACATTGTTAGAAGCCGCAGAACTTATACACTGAGAACGTGTGGGCTCTGAAGTTCATGTCAGATAGCTTTCCATTTTAGTCACATGTCAATTTCCATTTTTAATCTTATGATGTTGCCATACTGAGGTTTTATATCTGAACCTAGCTGTTATGGAAAGGAGTCTTACTCACTTGGTCCTAGAGATCCTGAAACAGGGAACCAAAGAATTGAGACATGGATATTTCCGACTGGTTAGTAGTAGTTCTCTCTTGGTGTGGATTAAAGAAGGTAAACTTCCTTGCAGGCTTTTCTGTAGATATGCTTCTAGCCTAAAATAGCAATTAGCTAGCATTTATACAGTACTTACCAGGAGCTAGGCCCTGTTCCAAGCTCTTTGTGCATACTGACTCATTAAATCTTTACAGACCTTACCATTTTGGAGGGGACTATTGTTATTCCCATTTGATAGGTAAAGAAATTGAGGCAGGAAGACAATAAGTCTCAGGAAGGGCTCAGATCACTCCTGGAGGCTGCAAATGGTTAAACATTGGCCAGTGCTTACAAAAGGCTGCCTTGCTGCCCTGAGGCAGATGTTTCTCTACTTCTGTGAGCATCCTCCCACCCAGACTGTTTTCATCTGTAGGCCCTTGGCCCTAATTGTTGAACCTTCTATCCAGTTCCCTGTGGGGCCTGCCGCCTCAAGGAGGCAGAGGAGCCGCCTGGCCTTCTGGCTGGAATATTGCCAGGGGTTCATTCTTCCTCGAGTATTTGAAGCAGGTTCATTCAGGTTTCCTGGAGATGGAGGGCCCATGGTTAATTCATGCTTCACTCATGGGAGTGTATGTTCGTAGACAGTAAATTTTTGGTTAACAGATATAATGTCTCATACGTTTCTGGTGAAGAACTTTAAAAAAAAAGGCACTTTGTAATTCCTTCCAGTCTTAGCTTAGTGCTTAAGGATAGACCAGAAACTGGAAAAAAAAAAAAATCAGAAAATGGGGACATTGAACAAAATTCAGGACTTTCTTGGGTAAGATATTCCCCAAACTTATTGATGTTTTCAACCCTCCTGTGTCATGCCTCTTACTGGCGTAACGTGAAGCAAAATGAGATTTCAGGGTCATGGTCTCCTGCTTCTCTTAAAGAGAGGTATAAATGATTGGTTGAAGATCAAAGGCAGGCAGCAGTAACTAGAAGGGAAAGGGCCCCCGACAACCCATAAACAGGATAATGGTCCTTTGGTTAAGGGAACGTGAACCATTCTTCCTGTAAGTATTCCGGCTCCTGGCCCTATTTGGTCAGGCTTTATGGGCCACATCAAGATTCTTTATAGCTCCATAGCCGGAAGTTTAACCTGGTGACAGCAATGCCTTTGAGTGGGCCCGGTAGACCTGGAGGAACCAGAGGAGAAGAAGAAAGACGGAAGAGAAAGAAAAGGAGGAGACAACAACATCTAGAAATGTAATGTCATGTAATGTGAGGTACTATAGTGGGAGAAAAAGAAAAGAAGAAAGGACCGAAGGAGGAGGTCCAAGTGATGCAGAGTCTTTGATTGCATTGGGCCTCTTGCAAATTCAGCGCTTACTGCTCAGTTTCAGTTCGGTCCAATTAAAAAGAATGACAGATTCTGCAGCAAGTCATGAGTGGCTGGCTTGCACTCTGACTTACTAGTGAACTAATGCCCAAAACCTTTGAGATCTGAGCCCCAAAACAAAAAGCCTCTTTTAGTGGATAAGAAATGTCCTGCCGTGTTGTTTCAGAGGTCTGAGTCTTACTTTTAATACTTCAGTTATCTGTAACTCAAATGCTTACAGATTTTCTCTCCAAAATTTCTTATGTAATTCCAGAACTTTATTATTTGGTTTCGTTTGAATTTTGGGGTAGCATCTCAGATCTTTTGCTTAATATTGAACCTGGTAGCCCACCAAAAGAAGACTGGAATCCATCGTTAGTGCCTGAATGAGTAGAGTTGATGATTTAAATTTGTTTGGTTTGAACTTCATGTCATATGCTCTCTCCAGAAAATGGAGCCTGGCAAAGTGATAGGTTCTATCTGCTGTGAAGGTTCCTGGCTTACAAGCGTCCGTTCTCAAGCCTAATTTTTCCAAGGGCACCGGTTGCCATGTAAACTCGCTGGTCAGAGTGAATTCCCCTCTGGGGAGCCTGATGCCGCTGCTCTAATTCAGGGTGTGTGTGTGTCAGTCAGCTGTTCCCTGTGGTCTTGGCCAGAAGGGTTGCCATAATTTCTCTGGGTCAATGGTGGAAAATTGATTCTCTGAAGCATGCTGCTACTGGAAAATGAAACATTGTATGTCCATGTAAAGCAAAATTATATCTGTACCTAGTTTGCTTCAGGCATCAATATACATACATCCATGCTTAAGTAAAAAGACTATTCTTCTCCTGGCAACTTTTTATTGTGAAAATTTTTGTATATACAAAATGATTGAAAGAATACAATGAACATAGGTATAGCCTGCACTGAGATTCAATTATTATTAACATTTTTCCATATTGGCTTCATGTTTTTACCTATGTGTGCAAGTACTTTTATTATTAATAGTTGGACCATTTGTCAGTTTCATGCACCAAGTTGGTTTCATAAATCAAGATATTTTATCCCTAAAAGTTATATCATACAAGTACTAAGAATACAGATATTTTCTTAAAGATCTACAGAGCCATTACCACACCTGAGAAAATTAACAAAAATTTCAAAACATCTAATATCCTGTTTATGTTCACATTTGTCCCATTGTCCGAAAATGTCTTTGATAGCTGTTTTTTTTAAAACCAGAATCCAATCAAGGTTCATGCTTTATGTTTAGTTGTTATGGAAATGACAACTTTTTAAAATTGTTGAATATTGAATAGTAGCTCTTTAATTTCTGCCGTCATTTCTGTTGATTTATATAACCTGTCAGCGTTTTCAGGAAGAGAACTGACATAGCATTTCTTGTGAAAATAACATGCATAATTAACTCTAGAACCTTTAAAATAAACATTAAGAATATGCTTAAAAATTTGAAAGCATAAACATAGACATTTAGGATTCTGTTAAAACATAAAGGCTTTTTATTTTAATTGATACCAGAGGGCAATTTTTTTTTTTAATGGAATGAAGTAGTATTTTCTTCTGTTTAAGTTTGTTGCTTCTTTATATATTCTCATGTGTTTAGAGAAGAAACAAGTTTGCTGTTTGATTTTGTGCAAAGGAGAACATGTCTAAAATATAATTTACATAATATTTAAATTTAGATCTTTTGATAGAATGATCAAAGTATAGTACACACTGGATGTAATATTGGGCACAATACATGTTTAGTTCCCAGTGCAGCGGAGGGCACTATTAAAATATTTTAAAACAAACTGGTCTACCTCAGTATGTGCCATGTTTTTTTAAGTCTTTATGTTTCATAAGCAGGCAATGGATTTTTGAGCATATTCAGGATTTTTTTTTGTCATGGAACTTGCAAAGAAAAGAGGACATGGCAATATTTTTATTGCTAAGAGGTGCTGAGAAAATAACACTAAATGATTAGACAAAAAACATAGCTCACATTTGTATGTGAATTTATATGCCAAGTTCAACTATAAACGTTTTGCTACCCAGCAAGCCACACACTGAACGTAAACCCCAGGGCCATTTGTCAAATAAATTATTTAATTGATCATGTGTGAAAGTCAAAATTGCATTTGTTTGCAAAAAATACATCAGTTCTTAAACTTTTCTGAGAAATAGTACCACGTAGAACTAGCAGTGCCAATGACTGGCCAGTTAGTGCACTGTTGCCAAAGGTCAAGTTATTTCAGGTCAAGGGATGATGCAATTGTTTCGCAGGACCTTGCCAGCAATTTCTCCAAATCGTCACTTTGGTGGAAATCGTTTTTTGGGAGTGGGGGATGAAAAATATGTCCCGACCTACCCACATTTTATATACCGAAGAGCTGTGTCAAATGTATGTTTACTTACAGGGATGAAAGGGTACAATTATCTGTGCTCAATATGTTTAGTCATCCTTTCAAATGAGATTTCCTCTCACCAAGTAGTTTGACTTAACGTAATTGTGGAAGACTTTAAAAATAAAACAGTGGGAGCTGTGCACGTGTTTACTTTGGTTCTGCCTGTGTTAGCATTCCATCTTGTGAAGATTTATTGACTATCAACAGCCCAGAAAGATGCTGAGCTAGATGCTGTCATTATGAGCCACCCAGAACGGTCAGTGCCATCCAGCTAGCCTGTCTTGAGGGAGATGATTTAGGCCGATGCTTCACTGACTCTCACTTACCGTTTCTCTGTTGGTCACTCTTTATTAGGGCCTTGACTAGGGGTTACTCAGAGGACATGGAAGGAAATTAAATTTAAACTTAAGAGTTTTCCTCTTATATCTGTTTAGGCCTCCCAAACCTGGTTCTGTAACACTCTAAGGACTTGAGTTATCTCAAGGGACATTATGAAATTCTTGCTATTATGTTAGCGTTAATTACTTAAGAATGTCTCTGAAGGGCCCTATGGTGTAATTGGAGTTTTAAAGTGACACAGAACTGGATTTGAATCCTGGCTTCATCACATCTGACTGAGCAGTCTCTTGATCCCTAAGCTTCGGTTTCTTTATCTGTAAAATGGGTTAGGATTATTAGCAAAAGACCTAGGCTTTTAGCAGTGTGAGAAGTGGGATCTAGATTAATATTTATGAGCTGAGTAGCCAAAACATGTCAGGGACTTAGTAAAAGGATTAGTATTGATTTTAAAGGTCTACTTATGAATAAAACAGTTCCACAGCCTCTCCAGCAAACCAAAGTGTAAGGCACAGGCCAAACCAGGAACTATGGGCTTACCTGTCTGTACCCCACTTGGGGTGACTCCGAGGGTCACCCCCACATTCCCAGAGCCTGGCAACTTGGTCCTCAATAAAGATGAGGTGCATCAGTGAGTGTGAAGGCTGTGCTGAATTGCAGTCCCTGACTTAACTCCCAGTTCAGGATGCTGCGCAGCCACGGTCTTTCTGGGGAGGCAGACAGAGCTTGGGCCATCTAGAGGAGCTGGCCTGGGGAGCCTGGGTGTTTGAATACCCAGCAGTAAAGTCTCCCCGCCGATAGGAGGGCCCTACCTTTGCCAGTCCATAACGAACATGGAATTTCCTCTCACTGCTTTCAGGCTCGGTTTCAAAACATATCTTTCTAGAGATTCCTTATTAATACTCATTTAATTTTGGGGGGTTTGATGATAATCTGTAAAATGGGATAATACTTTCTACCTAACAGGAGCTTTATAGAAATTAAATGGGGGGAATATTTGTAAGTTTTAGCACATCTAATACTTTGTTAGGTACCCAAATATTAGTCCCTTCTCTCATTTTTAAGAAGTTGAAAGTTGTTGTCTCATTTCTCCCTTAGAGAGGAGAAAATGTCACATTGTTAAAAGTGACACTTAGTTTCTATGGAAGGATGTTGTGGTGTGTAGGAGTTCTCATTAGCATCAATTGTGATATGCCTGGCTTGACTTTTTAGTTGCATACCACACAAAAAAGTCAGGCCTTTTGCTCCTTGCATAGACCGATATAGGAAGAGGATGACAGTTTCTTTTCTTTTTCTTTTCTTTTCCTTTCCTTTCTTCTTTCTTTTCTTTTCTTTTCTTTTCTTTTCTTTTCTTTTCTTTTCTTTTCTTCTTTGTTAAGATTGAATGATTGAAAATGAGGGAAGGAGACAATGTGAAAAAAATTAAAAGGTTTCAGTGCATAGGCAAAATGATCTGATTCTCGGTTACCTTATTGAGCCCTCAATGACATCTAATGAATTTTAGTGTCTTTTGAAATCATAGTAGAAGCCCATATTTACAAATCAGGGACTGAGTTCTGCCACATTGGAAAATGTGTACAAAAGTTGCCTTCAGTGTATAGTTTCTCTGTATGTTGATGTATTTATTATGGAATGATGTCAGATTAGAAAAGATTTGGCGATGAAGCCAGCAAAAATCTCCCACATCACGGTGAAATGCAGGGTTGATGCAAGATATAGATGATGTGTGCGCGTAAAGGGATATTGATTATGTGTCTTGAGGCTTGTGTAAGAGTGCATTTCAGTATGTCTTCTTTAAACGTTTTCAGATGAGTGTTTTACCAGGAGGGTGGTTTCTGAGACTGTCAGGAGTGAGAGAGATGCAGACATACCCACCTGAGAGTGTCAGGCCCCCTCGGGGCTCCATCTTGAGAGGAACAGGAAGTCAAATTTCTTTTCTTCTCTCTTACAGTCGGGTTATTAGCAAGGCCTAAGGATTTAGCGTGTGAGAGTGGGATCCAGACTCACATTTATGAGCTGAGTAGCCAGAACATTTCAAGGACTTAGTAAAAGGATTCTTATTGATTCTAGAGGCCAGCTTATGAATAAAACAGTTCCTCAGCCTCTCCCAGCACCTCTAGGTGTGGGGCACAGGCCTGAGCGTGAACAGGAAGCTGTGAGAAGGACCAGCTTTGAACTGCCAGGATTGTTAAATCCAGCACTGGAAACTCAGTATTAATTTTATCTCTGTAGTCAGCTGTGCATTTTAGTGGCGTCCTTGAGGGAGCTGCTCTGTGTCCAGCTCCTGTTTACTTTCCCACACTCTCTGTTGACCGATTCCCACCAAATCCTGGGAGAAGCTAGAAACGAGTGTGTGTGTGTGTGGTTTTGGATAATATCAGATCGATGAGTAGACTGGTGGCCTGTTACATTTCTGCTTCAGCGCAGCAGTCTGAAAAGCCACTTAGACAAGAGTCTTTGATTAGCTCCCCGATGCTCTTTATCCATCAAAGGCAGGCACAAGTCAACCACAGAGAGCGTGGAGCAGGGGGGTGGCTGGAGAACAGGATGCGGAGTTCGACGGTCGCCTGCCAGCATTGAACTTGGTCTTTAAATGTGGCTTCACTATTCGTTAATTGGTTAAGAGTGTTGACTCCACCAAATTCAGGGCAGGAGCACCATGAACCCACACAGCAGTCTAGACAGACATAGCGGATTCACAGACGGACAGCGATGGAGTTTGGATGTCCGTACCACCCTCTCCTGGCTCCTGTGCCCGCCATCCACCCAGGCCCCGGAGCCTTGTGCATCTCTGCCGTCTTCCACACCTCCCTCCCCGTTCTCCCCATCCTCACGTATCCATTTACGCTGTCCTTGTCCTTATTCACGCGGTCTTATCATAGTTGGCCGGCGATCTGACCGTGATCCCCAAACTGGTCTCCCTGTGCTAGTCTTGCTCTTTGTGAATGCCTTTCCCGCCCCCACAGTTGTCGTTTGAAACCACAGGTCTGGTCAGGTCATTCCCTCGCACAGACAGCTCTGCTGGGTCCCCATAGAAAAAAAAAAAATAAAAATCAGGTTTGTGACAGACACCCAGGGCCTTTCCCAATCTCCCTTCCTCTACTTACTCCTTCCACTTCGCCCACACTGGATTGCTGGTTCTGATGCCTTCATCTCCTTCCTTAATCCAAGTCTCAGTGTCTTCACCTGTAAAGTGGGCATAATCGTAGACTCTGCTTCGTAGGATTAAGGATGCATTGGAATATCCCCATAAGTGTGGCACAGTTTCAGGCACCTAGTAGAGAGATAATAAAAATTAGATATAATGTTTGCTGTTGTTAAGCTTGACAGGTGATTTGCCCCTTGATTCGCCCTGTTGTTATGCCTCCTGGCCCGCCCGCCTTTAAAGTTCATTTTCCTCTTTAAGGCACAGAGGCGCGACGGCCTTTGGGAAGCCATGCTGAAGCTCTCCATTGCTGGACTCTCTCCTCGTGCTCCCATTGTGGTTTTCACACCTCATTTATGTCACTTATTAAAAAGCCTGCCCCGTGCTATGGTTGCCTTTGTCTGCTCCTCCGAGGCGGCTTCCTGCTGAGATTGGACCGTGGAAGTTCCCAGCCTGGGGTTGGACGTGGGTTGAGGGTGGGGAGGTGCAGTCAGCTGCAAGAGCTTTGCTTCTGAAAGGGATTATTTCTGGCATGTGTTTAAGGAATTGAGAATGGGGGCTGCCAGGCTTCCGTGCAAGTCCAGCGCTAAGCACCCAGAACTGGCGTCAGCCTCACAAATGAAGGGTGTAATCCTCACGAGAGAGCCCGCCCCGCAGATGGCAGCCCAAGGTCGGGAGTCCTCAGGCCACACCGCATTTGTGGCCAACTGGCTACCAATGTGGGGATTCCCGCCACCCCCTCAGATTTGATCATTAGCTAGGATGACTCACAGAGCTCAGGAACAGGCTATGGTTAAGATTATGTTATCATAAATCAGGTGCAGCCGAGTGAGGAGACAGAAGGGTGAGGTATGGGAAGATCGTGACCATGGAGTTGCCCTGCCCGGGCCCCTTGCAACCAGGGTCTGTCTCTCTCAGCACATCCCTGCGTTCACCAACTGGGACTCTCGCTGAGCTTTAGTGTCCAGAGTTTTTATTCGGGTTTCGATACGCAGGCATGATGACTCATTGACCATGTGATTGTTCAATCTCCAGCCCCCTCCCCACCACCCACGGCCCCTCCCCGGGTGAGGTCCATGGGTATCAGTTAAATCAAAGCCCCAGCCCTCCACCCGCAGGATTTCTGGAGTGGCCAGGCCCCTCTTGAGCCATCTTGGTAGCATAACTCACATTTGGACCCAGAGGCTCATGAATGACAGCGACATTTTCAATTACTCAGGAAATTCCAACTATTTAGACTCAGTCCGAGGAACCATGGACAAATGCTAGTCAAGTTCGTTATGCTACACCAGGTGCGCTTCTCAGTGTCCTCATCGTATGTACTGTTTGAACTACTGACACATGAACCTTCATTATGACAAGAATGATGGTCTAAGATCCACCATATCTGTTTGGTCAAGCTGTGGAAGTTGAGTAGGACATAAACAGTTTGCCGCCTGCCACAGGAGATGGACAGAAGGACCTATTTGGGGAAGGACCCTGGATATAATTCTCTAGATTTGGTTTTTATAAATAAGGACGTCTTTCCTGTTCCCAATAATGTTCTTGAGTGCAGGAAAGTCCCAGTTGCCTTTGTAGACTCCAGCACCTCCTGCGTTCTTGGTGAATGTCCCCTCGAGAGAGCACATTTCCCAGCTCTCCTTGTCGGGGGGGCCCAGCAAGCTCCCTTGGGCCTCCGAGCGATGCAGTTCAGCCTCAGGCATCCCTAGCTGAGAGCTCACTCAACGAGAAGGAACGGACTTTTCTTTCCACGGGCTCTGTCCGGGATCGCAGCTGCCGCCGGCCATGCTTAGAATGACGATCCCCGTGAACGACAGCGGCCGCTTCCTCTGTCTGGGTGGCATGTTGACATTTCTAGCTGGATTAGTGGTCACCGACGTGCCACTGAACAAAGGAGGACGAGAATAGCGTGATCTACCAAGGTAGTTTGTGAAAATGCCTTTGTTAACAGCAAGGTTTTTCAGAGCGAGTTCTGTGTTTAAGACATCAGGCCGTATGCCTGTTCATTTGCCTAACTGTGTGTGTGTGTGTGTGTGTGTGTGTGTGTGTGTGTGTGTGTGTGTATACATATGTTTTTCTTGGAAATAAGTATGATTTATTTATTTCTTAAAACAAAATATAATCAGGGATTAATGAAAAGTCTTTACATTCTCTCGGGAGGATTTAATCCTCTTGGGTGACTTTCAGAGCTCCTGTAGTTTCTCCCCAGATTTCTAGAACTTCAGAAACAACTCCGTAGCATCCATGCTCCTCCCCTGCCTGGCTCTTGCCCGGCCACCTCCCCCAGGTCTTCTCCCTCACTTCCCCCCACCCTCAAGTCTCTCTCCCACTGACGCAGCTCTCTGATTTTCTTAACACGAAATGGAATTCTGTTGAGAAATTTCTAGATGCTGAAGGCACATAGTAATTAAGGGCTATTCCTGTCAAGAATAGAAACACTCCATTAGAACAGTTCTTCCTCAGAGGCTGCTGAAGAAAGAGAATCCTGTGTAGGGGGTTTGCCTCTGTGTGTGTGTTTTTAATGGTTGTTATGTAACATCAGGTTTAATTGGCTGGGAGGCAGGAAGCCGGTTTTTTGTGTGTCCCTTGTGCCGTGGGTACCTGGCGGGCTCTGGAGTGAGGAAAAGCACCTATAATTTGTGCAGAGGAGCAGCTACCCAGGAGACATCCGGCACAGTGGCCGTTTGACAGATGTTGAAAGAAAAGCATATTGTTTTTTCTTTCTACGGTGATGGGCGTGTAATAGACACTGAATGAACACGTGTGGATTGATTTAAAATGAACATTTATTCCGAATGGGATAGGGCAGTCCTTTATTTGATAGCAAGCTTCCTGACTTTGGCATCGTTCTCTGGTGGGTCAGGAGAGATTGCTTCTCAGGATTTAAAAATTAATTCCCTAGCAGGAGAACACAGGTGGTAACATAAAAGAAGTACCTGAATGGAGGAAGGATCGAGTAATCCTCAGAGGACACCGACAGGAGAATGTTTATGGTCTCACCCATCTGCACCGATGCCTAGACACTAAAGAAGGTTCATGAGATCCAGAATTATTGCCCGTGTGTGATGGGGCCAGGCTGGTAATGCAATTCTGGCAGCAGAAGGGCTTGCTGTGCTAAAAAAAAAAAAGAAAAGAAAAAAAAAGAACTTGTCTAATAGGTAGATCCATGTATCAAGAGCACCTCGAAGGTGAAAAAATGATGGAGAGCATTTGGGTGAGAAAGAAACGAAGGAGGAACAGGGCTGGCAGTGCTGTGGGCAGCCCAAGCGGCTTCTATAGGTGGGAAACACCGCTGAAGAGCCTCAGTGTGTTTACGCTTTGGCTCGGCGGCAGGATGCAGGGCAAGGGGAGGCTTTGGTGAGGAGGCTGCTGAAAGTTTAAAAGGGGCTATCGGTTTTGGTTTTGGTTTTTGTTTTGCTTTGCTTTTGTTTATAGTTTCATTGTTTTCAAGCTGCTTCAGACTTAATGGGGAACATAAAGAAGAACTGGTTGGTGATTAGTAGTTGTGAAAACTTTGGAAAAAAGTGGTCTCCGTTATCTTGAAGTTCATCAGAGTGGTGGAAGGAAAAAACCCCAGACCTCAGGAAAGTCTGTTAAGAGTGTGTGATGCTTACTTCACTTGGCATGACACTCTCAGGATCCACCCATGTTGTCACAGATGGCAGTATTTCATCCTTTCCTATGGCTGAATAATATTCCATTGCATGTATGTGCCACGGCTTCTTTAGCCAATCATCTGTCGAAAGACTGGCTGTTTCCATGTCTTAGCTACCGCGAATCATGTGGCAGTGAACACAGGGGTACAGACAGTCATCTTTATAAATAAATGTTTTTAAAATTTCCATGTAGATACCCAGAAGAGGGATGCGGGCTATAAAACAGAAAGCAACAAACGAAGAAACTCATAGACACAGACGACAGTATGGTGGTTACCAGCAATGGGGAGAAGTCGTGGGAAGGCTGAAGAGAGTAAAGGGGTCAAATCTATGGTGACGGAAGGAGACTGGACTTTGGGTGGTGAGCACACGATGCAATATACAGACGGTGTCTTATAGAACTGTACACCCGAAACTTAAATCCGGTTGTTAACCAAATGCTACCTCAGTAAATTTAATGGAACAGGAGAAAGAGTGTGTGAGAAGTGCGAGGGGTAGTGCGTGTTCAGGGAGCCCTGTGCGTGTTTATGAGCAAGTCTGGGAGGCAGCAGCCACCTGGAGTTTGATGCCCGCTGTGTGCCTGGTGGCTAGAACTGTCCCCGCCACAGTTGGCCTTTAATAAAGACTTACTGAACAGACAAAAGAAGGAATAATAAGAAAGGTGCCTCGGTAAGATAGAAGAGTTTGGCAAAGTTCTGACTGAAATGTGTTCATTATTTCAGTGTGTGAGAGAAAAAGGGCAATACTTTCGAAAACAAAGACCAAAAACCAAAACCCCAAAATGCCACATAGGGCATCCCATGGAGCGTTTCGAGCTCTGATTAGCACAACACACAGTTTCAAAGGTGGCAAACTGAGAATTCAGAAATGCACAAACAGTGAGAATGGGATCAGGAAAGCTAATGGCCAGTGCGAGCAATGGCTTGAGAAAAATTCTAAAGGCAAAGAAAAGAGAAAAAAGATGAACGATGGCTTCGGAGAGATGCTATGATAATAAAAGATGATAAAGAAAAAAAATAGAATTATAAATTCCTATTTAACTTTAATCCTTTCAATCAAGAAGAAGATATTTAAAACTAAAAGAAAAGATCCATGAACATTATTCAGACATTAAAGGTAAGGGAATGAATAGTAGGAAGACATCAAGCCATCCTTCATGGAAATAGGAGTTCAGATCTCTAGGTCCAGCTGAAAGGCATCTTAGGGGCCTGAGGACACCCAGCCTGTGTCGTCCTGGTACAGAAACCATGGAGCCACGGCCATTAACGACGAGAAGAGAGGTGGTAGGGCAGGGAAGAGAATGGACTCAGGTGCTCAGCTGGGTTGGTTGCTTCATCTCCCTGTGCCTCAGTTCCCTCATCTGTAAAATGGTGATACAGTCGGTTATCCCATCCGCAAAATGAGGAGGCTGTGTTTCAGCTGATGATAAAAATAGTACATATACTATCTCTTCTGGTTACAGTAAGGAATAAATCAGACACTTTATGTAAATAGTTGGCACAGAATCGATACCGTGTTAAGTATTACTTGCACTCATTATGCCTCTTCTTTGAGAAATTGTGTGCAAAAGAAAACTTCGAGAGTTTTGAGTTCGAGATGGAAAAATATTTCAGATTTTAGAAAGCGGAGGAGAAGCAGATTGTCAAAATTACAGCCTAATAAATTTGATGTTAATTCCTGGCAAAATTCTTCTGTAAATAAGTACAGAGATGTTTCGTGGGGACTTTAAAATAAATAGTCCGTATAGCTTCTGTTCTAGTTTGCTTGCCCGTCGTGCGAAGTACCACAGAAGGTGGCTCAAACAATGGAAGTTGACTGTCTCACAGTTCTGGGGGCTGGAGGCCAGAAACCAAGGTGTCCGTGGGTTTGATTTCCTCTCGGGCCTCTGAGGGATGGATCTTCTGGGACTCTCCCCTCGGCTTGTAGTGGGCCACCTTCTCCCTGCGTCTCCACGTCATCTTCCCAAGGCATGTCTCTCTGTGACCACATTTTCTTTCTTTCTCTCTCTCTTTCTCTCCTTCCTTCCTTCCTTCCCTCCATTCCTCCCTCCATTCCTCTCTCTCTCTCTCTCTCTCTCTCTCTCTCTCTCTCTCTCTCTTTTCTTTTTCTTTTCTTCTATCTCTTTCTCCCTCCCTCCCTTCCTCTTCTTTTCTTTCTGGACAATCATACTGGATTAGGGCCCACCCTAATGATGTCAGTTTAACTTGATTCCCTCTATAAAGACCCCATCTCCACATAAGGTCACATTCTGAGGGACTGTGGTTAGGACTTCAACATACCTTTTTTAGGGGGACACAATTTAGCCCATAACAGATTCATTAATAATAGTGAAGCAAAGCAAAATTAGCCCTAATTTTGGATGGTATAGGGAAAAGAAACATACACAATGAACTTGGATTTTTTTTTTTTTAAAAGGTATTCAACAGTGTTAATTTTCATGGATGGAATTGATGGTGAGCCTGTTCCCTCTTTCCCCCCCTCACGGGCAGTTAGTTTACTCTGCATTTGAGTTAATTACATGTTGACCACAGTATCTGTTTCTTCATTTGACGGTGTATTCTCAAGGCTTCACTTTTCTTTTCAAAGTGCAGGAACCTTCTTCTCTTCCACCCAGGCCCTTTGCTTTGTGGCGTTCTGTGCATCGTAAGCTTGTGAAACAGTTATGAGATTGTTCGCTGATGGATCGTTTCTGCTCACAGGAGAACGACATTAAAATATTTATGGGGAAGAGAATTTCAGTTTCGAATGGAATAGGCCAGAAGAAATAGGGTTTAAGATTTCACAGAAAATGACACAGTTCTTATCACTTTTTTTTGAAAAGGGGGGCGAGGAATCTCATGACTAGGACCCAGCTTCTAGTTTAACTGAGAATTCTGGCATGGAGATTTATAATCTTACTACTTCCACAGTTCAGGGTTTATATTTCAATTTCAGAATTTAATTACTCATTTTATGATAAAATTTTCTCAGATAGCTTCACTTTCTTAAAACGTCTTTTATTAGTTTATTAAGCAGTGAAGAGTTTTAGCTGTGTTTCAAGAGGTAGTTGAGAGATTATCTTTTCTCACCTTGGCGTTTATAGGTAAGTTCGGGGCTCCCGTGGGAATGCGTACAGGTACGCAGCTCAGGAGGACACTGTGACATGGCTCGTGTTGGTCCTGGTTTGTTTTTCGTAGACAGGCCGCCTGGTTAGGCTGTTCTCCCAGGTGAACTTTGTCACCAGATAGTGTTATCCAACCCACCGAGTTCATGTGTATTTTGAAAAAACTGCCTTCCACCTCCAACCTCAGCCCCTGGCTTTGAAAACAAACCCCGAACCCACTCCTCTTCCTTTCTTCCCCATAATCACATCTTAACTTTCAAGGCCTCCCAGGTCCTGTTGATGTTTCTATGTGGAATTAAGTTTTTGGTCACTCTTTGTACATTTTGGGTCACTCTTTGTGCACCTCGCATCCACTGACAGACGAGATGCCAAAGGGGAAGCTCTTGGGGCTTTTAAAAAAAGGACAAGGCTGCTTCTCTCCAGTTATACAACTCTAATTCCTCCGCCCCCAAGTGAATAAATGCCTCTAGCATTTTTTTTTCCTTTAGTTTTTGCAGGTTCTTTCTGTTTTAACGACTTGTGAAAGTCAGTCGTGTGGTATGATGGGCGTTTTGACTTTTCTAAAAACCTTTATTTCCAGGAGGATTTCTGGGCCCCGCCTGAGGCTGGAATGTCGTTACCCATGTGGCTTTTGAGAGGCAGCAAAGGCCGGTGACCAGGGACCCACTGCAGCTCTGTACTCATCATGCAGCGGGCTTTAGTTGCTGCAGAGGGATTGACTGTGGGGTAGAATGAGTATTTAAAACAAAGTTCAGGGCACGGCTCCCTAAAAATGGGAGCACCAACGAACACCTGACGCAGCTTTTCCAAGGTGTCCCTTGCGAAGTCCGTTTTCTTCTTTCCCGAACTGGGCAATGATCTGCCCATCCACCTGTTCTGGCCTCCTTTTCAAATGCAGCCGTTCGTTGAGCCTTAGCAATGCGGTGGGTTTTGAGTGCGTGTTTTACAGTGGAAGTATTAAACCTTATACGCACAGGACTCAAGATTTCAAAACTACTCTTGGTATATTTTTCCCAATTGGAACGCATCTGCAAGTTATTTTCGATTTTCTGTAAGTTTAGATTGTGAATGAGAGTTTGAGAGGAAATTCTTTTTTTTTTTTTTTTTCTGTATTAGCTTTAAATGTCAATTAAAAAAATTTCTCATGGTAAACATATTAAAGTGACATATTAAAGATTTATTTTATGATGATGTTGAAAATGCACATCCATTGTTTCTTTGGCATTTTGAAAAATATTGAGAATTGTGCTGCTTTTCTTTCATACTCTTTCCTATTGTGAGTTTCTAAATATACAGGCTGTGGAGGCCCGTGAGTGCAACAGACAGAGGGAGATTTAATGTTATAACACATTTATGCTGTGGCTCACTTTCTAAATTTGACTTTAGTGTTTGCTTTACAGAATATTTATTTTCTATGTAGTAGTAATAATATAAGGTGTCTCTTCTGAATGGGGTAACTGTTCTTTTTATCATTAGGTTAATTTTTAGTAAACATTTCTCCAAACACTGAAGAAGGTGAAGTAGTTCTGAAAAACATATGTATATGCTCATTATGAATTTTCTATTTAACTTTTTTATTTCATGTGTTCTCATTACATTATGCGCCACCTAACAAATATAAACACAGTCCTTCATCTTGCTTTAATGCTGTAAAGACTTACATTTTATTTCTGCATATGCTTTTATTTCAAGAAGTTCATTGGTGATACATCGGTCTTTGACACCTTACCATATAGCGTGGTCATTAAGAGCCCAAGTTTTGAAGTCGGACATTTCACTTTGAGCTCTGGACTCGATTAGAAAGTCACTTCATCTGTCCAACCTCCGTTTCCTTATCTGTACAATAAGGATAATAATGGCATTTACCCCTGGAGTTGTTGAAAGGTTTACGTGAGGCAATGCGTATGAAGTACCTGAGTCATTATCACTGCACGTTTGTGAGCTAGAAGTGTATGGTGTGGGGCAAATAAATTGGGACTAGGAGACTGGAGAGCTGGGATGCTAGGCCGGAGAAAATCCGCAAAGGCTGAAAAGAGAGGTTCAGACCTAGGAGACCAAGACTTCCGTTCTCAGTACGTAAGGGGATATTGCTTTTCTGTTCGGTTATTCTGTCATTCGTATTGCTACAAAGAAGGAAATAGATACAGAGTTTATTTTTTCCCAAAGTCACTTTTCATTGTAGCAGAATAGGGAAAGCTTTGTGGTGGTTGGATTCTTGGACTAGAACTTGACGCCTGCCTCCCATCTCTCTCCTCCCCTTCCTTCCCCTCTTCTCCCTTCCCTCCCCGCTTCTCCCCTCCCCTCCCCTCCCCTCTCCAAAACAGAAAGTTAAATTACTGTCCTGAGGTTCATGAATTCAGGGTGGAGTTTGTGTCTGGAACCAAGTATGTCACCTGATCTACACTTGGCCAGGCTAGTTAAATGTTTGGATGGAATGGTATGCTTTCCTTTTACTCTTTGGCTTGTTCTGTTCTGGATTAACGTCGGATATTTGTCGAAGGTAGATACCTCTGTCTGTGTGGCCTGTGACATGAGGGGTGGCCTAGGGAAGTTTCCTGGCATTGGGAAATGGTGGCAGGTGGGTGCTCATTGGATGCCAAGGGCATTCTCGAGAATCATGTTTTCTAAAAATATTTCTCTGGAGTCGGAATCAGAAGTTAGTTCGTAACCAGAAGCTCGGCATTGGGGCAGAGGGATGGCCAGATGGAGAACATGAACATGAGATGGAAACCCGTCTGGATCGTACTGTCTTTTCATCTCAGGCTCCTTGGAAGCTGACCGGCGTGGAAGTAAAATTGGGCTGGACGCTGCTTGCCCACCTATCATGCCCAGTTGAGCTGGCCTCCTCTGTTCCCGTTCTCGATGGTGGGAATTCAGTCACTTCCTCATTTACTCATTCCAGGATGGAATTCATTCATTTAATGAACATTGATTGAACATTTACCTGAACCAGGCGCTGTCCGAAGTACTTGGGAATACAGCAGTGAGTGAAGCAGATGAAAATCCCTGCTCTCATGGGACTCTGTTTTAGGGACGTTTCTTTAGGAAAGACGCAGATAACACACACGACAATGGATAATAAGTTCTATGGAGAAAAATCGGCAGGGAAGGGAGATGGAGTGATAGTAGGTCGGGTGAGGGGATTGGAGGGGGGCTTGCAATTTAGAATAAGTTGGTCAGGGAAATCTAGTGTTTACATTTGAACAAAACCTGGGGGAGGCAAGGGTGTGAGCCCGATGGGGACGGAGACTGAGGGAATAGAAAGGGCATGCAGGGGCCTCGGAGCTTGTGGGAGAGCCGGCCAGTCAGGGAGTCTGCAGAGAGCACAGGAAGGGACAGTGGTGGATGAGCCAGAGGGCAGCCAGCTAATAGGGCTGGGGAGGAGGGCAGGATGGCAGGGGTGCGGGTCACGAAGGGCCTGTGGACCGGTATAGGAGCCGTGGAGTTGGAGTGACTTCGTGGGGGGGGACACTGGGTGTGCTGAGCAGAGGAGTGACATGATGTGAGACCTAGGTTTTTAACAGGATCTCTCTGGCTGTTATGGAGATAATGTACTAATAGGGCTCCGGCACCCGGCTCCCCACGCTGCCCCCCCAAATAGCTTTTTGGTGTGTATATGCCAAAGACAGTCACATCTTGGGTGTACTGATTATCACCTTTACTGTAAGTAAGAGTATTTAATAAGAAAACTGGACCCAGCGTTCTCACGAGGCCAAGTCCTGAGGGAGTTTGTCCCCAGGGAGTTGCTAGGACCTGGGGGTCTGAGGAGAGGAGAGGGACAGCTCGTGGGGTTCCTGTCATCGTCAGTAACTAAGTACAGCTTTGGATGTGAGCAGGGCGGCTACATCCTGCGAGTGGTTTTCTGTGCAAAAACAGAGCTTTTACTCCCTGGACGTAGTCTAGACTGTAAAGATTGCTTTACAGGGAACCTGGACAAATCCTGTGGAACGATGGAGTCCTGTGGATTTCTCGACAGAGGACCTCCTTCCTTTCCTTGCCTTCCCTCGTTCCTTCCTCCCCGTCCTGCCCTCCCGCGAGGATCAGGGCTGAGGGCATCGCCCCAACACAACAGACCGTATGTTTCTGGTGGGCGGGCCACCGATTTGCCGTGGCTGGCCCGGGAAGCAGCCCTGTCACCCCTCTCTCTTGTGAACGTAGGGCACCGACGTGGTGAGAACGAGCGTCGACAACAGAACCTTGTTCTGCGGCCAGAGGTTGGCGCGATGCCACTCCCTCTTCATTTTCTTGTGCGGTTCAGGCACCACCTAGGAAAACCTTTCAAGGACGGTGTCATTTCGCGGGCTAAGAAGACATGCCACAGCGCGCGATTTGCCAGTCCGTTGGCTGTGGTTGCGATTGTTGTGCAAAAGGTGTACAGGTGATGGGGACTGCAGAGCTTCAGCTAGGAGCACAGGGCGACTCTGTCTCCGGAACTTGTGGAAGACGGAAACTGAGTTACATAGATAGCTGTTGTGAGGTCTTCACGTCTCATTTTTTCCACTCGCCGAACATCCCCACCGGTCCCGATGGCTGGCAGTGCCAATGTTTTGGAGACATGTTGTGAGCGCCCCAGCGCTCAGGATTTAGTGCTCCCCCCACCCCTTCCTCAGGCTGCGTCGTGCGGATCCGTGCTCGGAGCCAAGCGTTGGGGGTGGGGCTCTCGGTCCATCATTTCAGTTCTAATGAGTTGTAACGTACTAGCAGGAAGGCAAAGTTAGTTTCCATCGAAGGGACTTTTTTTGGGGGGAAGTGGCAATTAAATTTTATGGTAGCAGCTGTTCCGCGCGGCCTTGGTCGGAAAGTCGATGAGCAGCGAATGCTTACCGTCCTCGGCTCTACAGCCTCGGTTTAAAAACAGATGCAAGCTGCGAATCAACTAGGGTAGCGCTAGCTAGAAAAATGTTTTTGTAAGTATGTGTTTTCAAACCTAGGCCCTGTGGTTGGCCTGAGTCTTTTCAAAAACAACGATTGCTCCGATTTTTACAGTGGGGCCCTTTGTTTAGTTTGGAAGTCAACACGACACGGTAAACGAGAAACGTAACTTATAGGGCAGGTTCCCCAACGGTGAATATGCAGGACCTTTGCGTGTGTTCCTCTTCTGGAAGTACCATCTTTCTCATCCGACCCCCCCCCCACCCCCGCGGTCAGGTAACCTAGCCTAGGTGAGGCCTTTTCCTCCTTTCCCTCTCACCTCTCAACAGGATGCAGCCCTGATACGGCTAGTCCTCTCTTTCATCAACTCACGGCTGTACACAGTTCTTTTCGCACGTATATTTATTGCGTTTGAATAACTCCTTATTCCATGAACTTCGCGAGACTGGAGAGAGCTTCGTTATGAGTTTTTGTTAATAATGCGGCACCACTGCCTGCAAACAATGCCTGGCACTTTGATGCGTTTTTGCGCTTGATAAAATATTGGTTTGATGAAGGAATCCGCGAATGAATTGAGTTTGGGAGGCCCCAGGAAGGCCGGTACAGCGACCTAGGCCCACAGCCTCAGTTCAAATGCCTGCAGAGCCAGGCAGCCAAAGCGAAGGAGTGAGGTGGAAAGGTGGGGAAGCCACCTGAGATGCGCCGGGAAACCAGAGAGAACGTCCCGGGCAGGTGCCCACTGAGTGGGCGTTCTCGTCCCTCCTTCAGGGAAAGCGTTCTCCCCCCACAGGGGTGTGGGCCTGGGCTGTGGTGGAAGGCTCCCTGGGCAGACGGGCTAGAGGGGGGTGGACTTAAGTGGTAGAGAAAACTGGGAAGGGAGGCGGTGGCGGCCATGGAGTGCCGAGATGGATTTTGAGCAGAGGCGGGAGATCTTCCGCTGGCCAAGTGTTTTGGGAAGAGAATTTTGGCAGCGTGGGGTGCCTCCAAGCAGACGAGGCGACTGGTTGGTAGGTTATGAGGCTGGAGCAATTGTCCACACCAGAGCTGAAAGAAGCGCCAGGGGGGGTGGGATGGTGGAACCAGTAGTTTAATACCTGGCAGTGTGTTTGCAAATGCAAAGACAGACGTACCAGGAAAACAGATTTCTGACAGTTACACTACTCTTAATCGAAGTTTTTCTAGCCTCAACAGAAAGAGGGACTAGAAGAGGAAATCACGAGGTAAAGTCAGATGGCTGTGGGTTGAGGGTGAGTGGGACGTGAGAAAGAGTGGAGACTTCTCTTTGGAGGAGTTTGTCAAAAAAAAAAAGGAAGACAAAAGACCAGGACAGAAGCACGGTCAGAGGGAAATACCAGAAAGATCCAAGGGAATGGGGGTGGGGTTTACTCTGCCGGTGAGGACCCCTTCTGTGGTGGTGATAAGAGCGGAGTGGCACCTGGGAGGATGCTCGGGTCTCGTCGGAGGCAGGAGGAGATCACGTGCTCAGTGAGGAGCCTGTGTGGGATTTTGCTTCAGGAGAGATGACTATAACATGTCGTCCTACAGTGCATTTCCATTTCCACTTTTTATCACAGTTTTTATTAACAGGTGCTAAAGAAATATTCTTGGAAGGATTGAGGGAAAGTGCCCCTTGCTTTTTTTCCCTTCTGACTTGAAAACAGAGGGGAAGGCTCAGCTACTTCCTGAACTCTTGAAGAGAAGTGGTGTTCAAGCTATGCCACGGATGCTCTGTCAGGTCTGTAGAAATCCAGCCGCCAAAGCTTTTCTGTGTCTGACGCTTTGACTAGAGTCCAAGGGCATCTCACAGAGCTTCGGTAGCCTTTCCATCAGATTACTGCCTCTGAGGTGGTTCAGAAAACAAGAGATCAGTAAGAAATTATATGTAACTACTGTAGGCATTCAGTAACAACTTTGGCATCTGGTAATATCTTAATTTTGCAAGTAAGTGATCCGTTAAAATGTATTTTTACTTTACCGGCCCATTGCTATTTTCCCATCCGTGAATTTTACTTTCAGGTCTTTCCAGAGCATCTCATAATAAGTCAACAAATCTATTTCAAATGTGTTTGTTACCAAGCAACGGTAACCAAGAGCATCTGTAATTAAGATGAAAGTTCCAAGGTAACAGCGCCCAAACTCAGCACCATTTTCTGATAAGAGGAGAGTAGGATGAATAAAAGTGGAAGGCCCTATTTTAGGGAGAGCATAGCGTCTGAAATTTCTGAATATATTGGCCAGTCCCGAGCTTCTCTGGGACAAGTGTGTGTGTGTGTGTGTGTGTGTGTGTGTGTGTGTGTGTGTGTGTGTGTTTGCTTGCACAGATCGGTTAATATTTTTTTCCTCTGGTGTCTGACATGTGTATTCCTGGCGTGAGCAGGAGAGTATCTGTCGCTGGCACCGCACAGCCCTGGCTCGGCCACGTGGTAACGGGACTCGTGGGGTCGGACACATGGGCAAGGACACATCAGAGTGAGCTCCACGTGACGTCGTTGCCTTTTGCCGCTGTGACTGACCTAGATTGGGTGGCGACGCAGGCATGTTCTGCACGTCAACAATGCACAGTGTCTTCCTTTCGGTGATTTGCAAAGGAAGGCTCAGATGAATTTTCCCCCTATTCATCATGCCTGGCCCCTAGCAGGCACTCTCACATGCTCCCTGTCCCTTCCCACTCCTTTCTTTCCAAAGACAAGAAGGAGGGGGGTAGGGTTTCCATAACGACCCGTTGTTGAATGGACTCCTTTCAGACCTGTCGTTAGATGCCCGGTGGGCCCAAGTAGAGGTCCGGCGAACCAAGCCTCACCTCATGGAAGGCTTTGCTGGTAAAAGAAGAATATCTCTGTCCCAGGCAATGAGCAACTGCTGAGTGACCCACCAGCTGTCTGCAAGCTTGGCATCCTTTCTTTGCTCACAGGTTGGCCCCCCCTGCGGGCAGAGTGGGTGTCAGCCACTAGAGCGCTGACTGATGGGTCTGGCTGTGTTTTGGTCCTATACACTTTAGGTTTATGATCCCGGGCAAGTTATACCCACTTGAGCTTTACTTTCTTCATCCTTACACTGGAGACAATAATGTCTGCTTGTCATAAGAGGTAGAATATGTAGAAGTGCTGTGAAAAGATACGTGTGTGTTCATTTATTCTACAGATATTTACCGAGTGGCTCCTGTGTCCCAGGCTATTCTAGTGTCATCATTTATTCCATGTCAGAACAAGTACTCATTCTTTTAATAGGAGCTTAATATTCCATAACACGGGTCTTCTGTACGTTATTTAACTATCCCCCAATTAATGGACTTAAACAAGTAAACAGTGCCACATTGAACATCTTTATGTTTTCGGCACGTGTCAGAATATTTCTCCAGGAGGGTATTCCAAGAGATTTTGCCAGATCGAAACTACGCACATTTAATGTTCTGTCGGATAGAACCAGATTCCTCCCTCAGAGGCATTAACAGCCTACTTCCCCCCCACCGTGTATGAGCACACCCATCTTCCCATGATCTTGCTAATACACTCTCTTAAATTTTACTCCCCTGTTGGACGAAGAACGGTATCCAATTGTGTGCTTTTCTATTCCTTGACTCGTTAACGATGATCTTTAGTTTTTAAACATTTTTTTCAATGACAGCTGATGTACGATATTGTATTAGTTTCAGGCGTACAACACAGCGATTTAGACATTTTTATAATTTACGGAGTGATCTCGTGGTAAGTCCAGTGTCCACCTGACACCATGTAGTTGTTACAATATTATCGACTGTGCTACCTGTGCTGACGTCACATCCCCGTGACTGGTTTGTACTACCGATGTGGACTTCTTAATCCCTTCCCCTTTTTCACCCAGGCCCCCAACTCCCCTGCCATCTGGCAAACACCAGTTGGTTCTCTGTGTCTACGAGTCTGTCTCTGTTTTGTTTGGTTCGCCCTTCACGTTCCACATATAAATGAAATCAGACTGTATTTGTCTTACTCTCTCCGACTTATTTAATTCAGCATAATACACATGTGGCCCTCCGTGTCAAAAATGGCAAGATTTCATTCTGTATTACAGCCGAGTAATATTCATTGCGTATATGTACCACCTCTTCTTTATCCAGGCATCTACTGATGGACGCTTAAGTTGCTTCCATATTTTGACTATTGTAAATAATGCTGCAGTGAACAGAGGGGTGCATTTGTCTTTTCGAATTCGTGTTTTGGATTTCTCTGGATAAATACCCAGAAGTAGAATTGCTGGGTCATATTGTAGTTCTAGTTTTATTTATTTATTTATTTTTTTGAGGAACCTCCATACTGTTTTCCATAGTGGCTACACCAATATGCAAGTTAATGTTCATCTTTTCATCTTTATTGGCTACTATGACTTCTTCTGTGATTAGCCTTTTTAGCAACCCCTTTAGCTACTGTGAGTTACATCTTTTTTTCTTATTAATTTGAAGGGCATTTTACCTATTTAAGACATATTCAACTTTATGTACCTTTCCTTTTAGATGATAGGTCATGTTAACCTGATTTTACAGGGGAGGTAAGAGGCTCATGGAGTTAAATAGCTAGTTATAGGTCACGCAGCCAGTTAATGAGGGACGTGGGTTAGGCCCAGGCGCCCCCCAGCCCAGTCTGCTTTCGTGTGAGCAGTTGGGAGGGTCAGTAGGCCAGGGAGGGTGGGTCGCCTCCGTGGGTCAGTTGGAGGGCTAGAAGCCACGTGTGGGAGGCCACTGGGTCACAGGTGGGAAACAGGTTGGGCACAGGTGCTTCAGGTGCTAGTGGCCCTTTTGACTCAGCCTGCAGGAGTTACCTGATCCTGGGAACAGGTGAAGGTAAGTGGGGAACTGAGGGCTGATGACGGTGTCTTTGTTCCTTAGGGGGTGGATACAAAGGCAAGAGTGACAGCCCCTGTAGGTGCCACCTCTCCTCCTTCCAAGGGCACACGTCCTGCTTCAGCTGCCTCTGCACTGCAGACACTAGAGAATGTGACTATTCTTAGCACAAGAGAAACAGAACAAAGATCCTCTCCTTATTTGAGTTTTCTGCAGTACCTCATTTGAATAATCAGAACCTTTTTTTTCTGATTGAATAATTACCGTTTCTTTTTCTGTGTAAGAGAGTAAACTAGATGTAAAGTTTTTCCGAAATGGCCTTATTTTAGGCTGTTTCTCTTCTTTTCCTGATCTGGCTTGCCATGCATGCATAATAGAGCTCAGTCCTAGGATAGAAAGTCTAGAATTTTTTTTTTTTTTTAGGTCTAGAAGCAACCTTGGGGGCCATCTGGTCAATTTGCTGATTGAACAGATAGGGAATATAAGATCTGTAACTGGAGTGCTTTGCTTGAAAGATTATCCAGTTATTCCAGATTAATTGAGGGCTCTTCGTTTTTATTAGGGCTCCTGGCTGTGTCATTTAACATCTTTCTGATATCTGTCTAGCTTTTCCTCCCTTTTCCTCCAGATTTCTTACTTTGAAAACGAGACTGGCCTACTTATTTCATTGCACTGTTATGCTAAGTACAGTTGACCCTTGGACAACTTGGGGGTCAGGGGCTGATCCCTGCACAGTTGAAAAATCCTCATATACATTTTGACTCCCCCAAATAGCCTGCCTGTTGACTGGAAGCCTTACTGATACCACAAACCAATCAATTGACGTGTTTTATATGTTATGTTATTGTATACTGTATTCTTGCAATAAAGTTAAGTCAAAGAAAATGTTACTAAGACAATCATAAAGAAGAGGAAATATATTTGCAGTCTTTATTGAATAAAATTATGTAGAAGGGGCCCACACAGTTCAAAGCTGTGTTGTTCAAGGGTCAACTGCTTTTCATAAAGCAGTTCTAATGTTTGGGTGTTAACCTCCCTGTCTGCATGTTTTGGGAAGCCTCTCCTTTCCCAGCTTATGTTATCATATAACATGTGCTTGGTCAGCACTTGTTGAATTAATAAAAGGTTAAGGTAATTGTTGTATATTTCTATGCTTCGATCACACATACGCACGCATGCACACACAAATCCTTAGTCTCAAATTCAGCCGTGTGTGAGCACTTAAGTGTTATATAGTTTGTCTCCCGGTTTCAGACATGGAGTATTAGAAATATTTGTAGTAAAAAAAATCTTCCCATGACTTTAAACAATGTAAAGCAGGGGACACCTTTAGGTGTTCGTTTTGATTTTAAAAAACTGACTCTGTTAGAATATCCCTTTCTCTGCTCTAGCCTCTGCTATTGACTCCCATTTTCTCTCGTTTTGTCCTGAACCCTGGGTAGTAGTTTTGCCATGGGGAGAGAGGGAAGGCAGCCATGAACCACTGTGGCAATGTCACGTAGAGGGCCCTCCGAGTAGGGCAAGCCAGAGTCTGTGAGGTACAGAGCACAGGGTAGCTCAGGCCATGCTACTAGATGGAGCTGGTACAACCCAGGCTGAAGCTGTGTTGGGCTGGTCTGTCTGGTCATGGTCTTAGAGCAGGGCCAGGCACATTTGAAGTAGGATATCTATGTATCGGGAATACCACCCATAGAGCATGCTTAGGGATGATGGGTTACATCACCAAGGAGGATGCTAGGAGAATTGCTGTTCCTTCACGTTTCCCCACTAAATAAGGCCTTTTGTCCCATTACAAAGAGTGATTCACAACTCTTTAGTCCTGGTCTGGCTGAGGTTGAAATGTGTATAACAGAGGTGGGACCTGTGCCTTCTACCTAGAAGCATTTTCTATTAGGTCAAGAAGAGATTTTCAAGAAGAGGAATTTTGCTGAAGGGGGTACACTGGGTAGGGCTAATAATCCTGAACCCCAGCAACCCCGTTGGGTTAAACCTTGGGACAAGAATTTGCTGTAGGATGACCACATTCTTGATATCAGAGCCCTCATCCAAAGGGATGTAACTGACTTTGGTTCTAAGCAGAGGAAAGCTTAACATACTTTAAATAAACCTTTCTCTGCATAACTTTCACCCACATTCTCCAAGTGAACGACATTTAATACATTTTGTCTTTCTATTTTTTTCCCGAACCTTTGAGATAAGTGCAGACATGATGTCTCTTTGTCCTTAAATGTTTAACTGTTATTTTTTTCCTAAAAATGAAGGGATTCTTTTAGATATAAATACCACAAGTAAAATCTGCATGAGGTCTGTAGATTAGATAGTACTATAGTATCAATATTAAGTTCCCAATTTTGAAAATTGTGCGATGTTCTTTGTTTTGTAACAGTGACATTTTTGAGGAGAATAGATCAAGTGTTTTTTGTTTGTTTTGTTTTTTGTTTTGTTTTGTTTGTTTAGTTTTTGGTAAACTGATCTTTACTTTATATTTGTTTGATTTTGCTTCATGATCAGATTCTTGTTACGCATTTTTGGCAGGACTAAACTATTTCGTTAACCAGTGTCACCATAATAAAATATTATGATTGCAAAAGAAATTATATTAGTTTTAAATGAATGTTACTATTTAATTAATATTGATTTATTGAAAACTACATTTATTTTTACTTTTGTCTTTATTTTATAGAATATATCTTGTTATTCTATGTATAAATATAGCAAGTAATGTATAAAATAAGAACACATACATTTTGGGTGTTTGTTTTAATAAAGGTCAATAAGTTCAAGTTGAACAGACTAAATTCCCATTAATTGATTTAGTTTATTACTTAATTATATTTCCTTAAATGTTTAACAGTGCATTTGTAAATTAATATATCCAGTTTTCTCTTTAATCACTTTAAATGCCTCCTAAAGTAAACCTTAGCAAACAACACTTTAGGCTCTTAAATAATCCTCGTAAAGTTAAAAATTAAACTTATGAATACTGTGGATTTCTCATTCTCCTAAACCTTCTAAAACTATTTGAAAATTTACTTGTATTTTTACCTTTTACTCAGTCACAAGTCTAAAATTGGTTATTATTTGCCACAGTCCCAAAGATGTTAGATTCTTGAGCATTCCACATAGTTTACTACCTGGTCTACAAAGATTATTCTCAACTTAACACAGAACTATTAATGCTATTGCTTGTCTTTACTTCATTGTCTCTATTTAATTCCAGATCTTCCTAGGGTTATCAAGACATATGCTCACTATTGGAAAAAGGTCTATGATGTGAGGTAGGCTGAGGTGGCCATGCTAATGGTTAAGGTGACTGGGCCACCATAAGTTATTTATCTGGCAGAGATTCGGGGGTTGAGGAAGTATATGTCCAGGGTCTTTCTGAATTGCCAGCAAGTCCATTTTATAATCACTATGACAACAGGAGGCTGCACCCTGTTGCTATGACAACAGTAGCAGTCCACACCCTTCAGATGTGATGGATTTTCAACCTTGGTCTGCTGGGTCGATGTCCTTATACCTTTCTTTCATCTGATTTGGGTAGACGTACATCTGCAATCTCATCCAACTTGCAGCTGATTTCCTTTACTGCTTGATTATGTTCTTTATTTCTTTAGCTCTTGGCAGCATTATATAGACATTTTATTCTATCTGATTAGATTTTGCATTTCCTTTCAAATCTTTGGCCACAAGTTGAAAAAACTTCATGCTAATGAAAATGTCTTTCTCTCATTATTTCATATTACGTTGAATTATGGTCTTTAAAGCTTGGCTTGGATTCCTAGAAATAGTTCCACTAGTGCTGTGTAACCCGATTATGAAAATTCCTAGGCCAACCACTGTTCTTAACATCTATGAGCTGTGTGTATGTATTGTAACTAGAGATGACAAGTGTGTTCTCTTTTGAGTTGTGTTATTACATTGCTTTTGATCAGATTTGACGGCTTAATCACAATTGAACATATAGAATCAAATAGGAATAGATCCTATATAAGAATATTATGAAGTCATGGATAGTGGTATACTGTTTACTTTTGATAATTTAATTTCATTTTACTTACTTATAGTGCCTGGAAAAATAGTAGTCACTGTCTTGGCAGTTTTCTGTCTCATTATTCTTTTCTCTATTTCTCTAACCTGACATACTTGTGTTTTTATCATCACGCATTGCCCCTGGTCTGCCTCACCACGTCTGGTTGATCCATGACCTTCTCTTGGTTTTGCTATAAGTGGCGCATTGAGTATTTACTATGTATTTCTTCACCCCGTAACCATGGTAGAGGCAGAGCTGATGCCGCTACCACTTATTGTAAAGGTTACTTCTCTCTGCTTCCTGGGCAAGTCCCTCAGGATTCCCTCTGGGCCACCACATGTAGAGCTTGGTAGAAATCCAGAGGCCATCAACTCTCTCTACCTCAGAGAGCCATTTCTTGTATACAGCCATGTCTTCCTCGTCTTGGAAATTCCCAGCAGAAAATGGACACATTTTCTAGGTGGTTAGTGTGAACTGGGAGAGTGGCATTGGTTGTTCCAACAGTGTGAGAGTGACTCAGTTTCTCCGCTGTGAAGAAGCCAGTTTGATGCTCCTTCCACCTTGTCTTTTGTGGCTGGAGTCACCGTTGCCCCGGGCAGGGGGCAGGCTAAGAGGAGCTGACTGTTGGCCGTCAGACATCCCAGGACCCAGTGTCCACACCGGGCTCAGCTCCTCTGCACATGCTCAGTGACACTTTCGCTAAGGTGGCGCCACCTCTAGGAAGTGGCCAGAGAGGCAGTAGCCTCAGTGACCATGACCTTGAATGGACTTTAAAGACTGAAGACGCAGGAGGAGATTAGCAGCAGTAGCCATGGAGCTCTGAGACACTGAACAGGATCATTCGGTCAATTGGACTAATTCTGCAAATCTCTGCTTGTCAGGGCAAAACCAGGTTGATGATGACCAGTGTTTTCCCTATTATTTTAGAGTTGTAAATGAACACTGAAGCTATATGAACAGTTAAGCGTGAAGACCGACCACACAAGAATAGTTTTGTGTGGTTGAATACAGTAAAGTTACTTGGATGGATATTTCCTATATACATACTTTCATAATGCTAATAATAATTCATTTAGTATGAGATGCCAGATACTTTGGAAAAAATTATTTCGTGAATTCTGACAACCTTCTGAAATAAGTGTTAGAATTATCTCCAGTATTATGAGCAAGGGGTTAATATGCCGTCCACAGCGACATGACCAATAGATGGTATAGAGCCAGAATGAGGCCTGCCCGTGTCTGCCTACACCCAGGGACTGTGCTTCAGTCCCTTCCCGAGAGGCATGTGATATAAAGAGTGATGTCGTAAAGCTCCTCCTCCTCAATAAGAGAAGATGTTATATCGGTCATTTTGCCCTAAGTATGAATTACTTCACCCAGATTGCTTTCTTCACAGTTAAGCTGCCGTGTACTCTTGAATAAAAGATGAGATTGTTGAGGGAGGAGAAATTGGAGGTGATTTTGGAAGAGGGCGACCCCTCAGAATAGGGCAGGCCTTGGTGAGCTTTGTCTAGCCACAGGGCAGTGAGGTGTAATGGGTGGTGAGGGAGGAGAGAGGGGATTTAGAAGGCTAAAAAAAGGTGGGGATGCCCCTAGTCAAATTCACCCCACTTCTCCTCTGGCTTCACCCGGGGATTCCAGATTCTGGAATGCTCACTGAGCCCTGACGTGTAACTAGGTGAGGCTGCAGGTGAGGGCGTGCGAGACGCAGCAGTCAGGAGAGTAGTTTTCAGACTTCAGTATTTACCAGACACCTTTGGAGGTTTCTTAAGAAATGGAGATTTCTGAACTCTACTGCTAATGAATTGATCAGGCAGGTGTGGGATGGTCCAGAGGCCTCGGTTTGACCGATATCACCAGGTTATTCTAACACAGGTGATCCGAAGACCAAGCTTTTGGAAACGTCCAGTAAGCTAATAAAAAGTTTATGACCCAATCCAGAATATGGTCTGGCGGCTTCTGTGAGGGCGTGGACTCTCTCTGGCTGAACTACTGAAGGTACTTGAATAAAGAAAGGGCTTTCTCTCTGTGAGAGCTAAATTAAATCTAACCGGTCAAAGTTCTTTAAGATCTAGGAAGGTCAGCTTCAGAGACTGGCCACGCTCCTCTTCCTCACCTGTTAGTTAGTTTTCAGCCTCCACTCTGGTCCTGGCTGGTTTGGGGTAAAGCGGAAGAGGAAGAGCAGGCCAGCCGCAGAGAGCCGATGGTGGTAGGGTGGCGCTGAGGGCACAGTACCATCAGGACTGAAACCGGCACAGTCCCAGGCGAATCGGGATGGTTGGCCACCCTACTCGCACAGAAGGCCTTATTGTGTCGACCCATCAGTAAGTCTGCTTGGCTTGCAGGAGGGTTGTGCCATGGTGTTGCGGCCAGGTGAGTAGCTTAACAGGTATGTCCCATAAGTCAGTTGGAGCGCCGCCTTTTTCTTTAAATGGAGAAGCCGTTTGTGGTTTAGTTACCTTGGCTCTGCAGGATCATTTCCGGCGACTGCGTGAGGCTGAATGCAGGTAGCCTCACCTGGCCTTTGAAGGGACTTCTCAACGCCTCGTTTTTGTCAAATATTATTATGCCAAGGATCATTGCAACCTCTCTCTCTCTCTCTCTCTTTTTTTTTCTCTCCAGTCTCCACTGAGAATATAACTAGGTGTGGCTTTACTGAGACGGAAAAATTAGGTCTTAAGACAGCTCCTTGAGAAAATAGGATGGGGAAACACCAGAGAAAGAGGTTAAGGAAGGACGGGCCGCCCCGTTGGCAGAGGCCCTGTGGCCTCGGGTTCTCTTTTATTTGCTTAAAGACACTCTTAGCATATTCTTCTTGAATTCAGTTTGGAAGAGGAAAATGCATTTTCTTGAGTGAAGAATGTTCTGAGGGTGGAGTTCAGGCTGCTTTGCTCTCAGCTTGGGCTCCGGGATAAAACAGAGCCCACAGACACGGCTCTGTTTGCACGAAAATGACTCACAGGGGGTGTCCAGGGAGAAATGAAAGGACACACTGGAACTGGACAGGTGCTGTCCTCAATTGAGGGTGGACTGGGCGAATGAGCAAGCTGAAGAAACCTGTTCTTGTTTGTTTTTGTTTGTTGTTTTTTTTTGTTTTTAAAGTAGGAAATATGGAATGTGTACACAGATAACCAACAGAGTCTGAAAGAAATTCTTAAGAGCAGCTTTGTTTGACTCAGAGTAGCTCACCTTCCAGGTAAAAATGGGAATAATATTCTTCAGGATGAACAGATCCTGACGTCTGTTAAAACAGCGTCAGAACTCAGTAATCGCCCAGTAAGAGATGTGATCCCGAAAGGTTTCCCATCGAATTATATTTGCGTATGTTAATATTAAAAGTAATTTGCACTAGTTAAACACGTCCTAATTGATGGGCTAGCTGTGAGGGTGGGAAGGAAAATGGTCCAGAAACTTTCTAACACCTTAGAATGGAAACTTCTCCAAACCTAGATAATTAGGGATTGATGGTAAAAACAGAAAACAAACAAACCAAAAAACCAAAACACCAAAACCAAAACAAAAAAAAAAAACTTGGAAGAGGTTGTTTATGATGTGGGTTTACATGGACTAATGAAAATTTATGAAATGTGTATGAAATTCCTGAAAAAATCGAGACTGAGAGAATGAATCCGACCCTGTGATGAAGTTTACAAAGTATTTCTAGTACTGTTATTAAAATGACCTGTAACAAAAAGGCTATAGAGAAAGAATAAAGCAGCTTTGAGTCTGAAGGAGCAGAACATTGCTCGAGTAAATTCAAGCCAAATTGTGTGTGTGTGTGTGTGTGTGTGTGTGAGATGGAAATTTGGCACCTGTTTAGATTTGTCTTAGGTAAGCTTGCAAGTCTGTGGAAAACTAAACAGAGCGAGTTGTACACAGGACAAAGACGGCTGTCAACATCAAGCGGTCCCCAGCTGGGCGCTCTGGGATGCGAGCATGCTACCTGGGAGATTGATGTAGTCACAGAGGCTACATTATCCTTTCAGTCTCTGTTCTGCTCTTATTTTGGGATCTATATTTCTTTGGAAACTATAGCCCTATAGGATGAATAGAATCAGATCTGTACTACTAATAATAGCTCATTGGGTGCTTACGATGGGCTGTGCGCTGTTCGAGTGCTTTGCCTGTATTAACTCAGATAACTCTTACAACTCTCTGGAGACACGCTATTTTTTCTCTTCTCATTTCAAGATGAGGAGGATCTGAGTACAGACAAAGAATCGCTTGACTCAAAGCCACACAGCTTGTTAGTAGTAGAATCGAGATAGAGTCTGGCTTCAGAAATTGTTCTCTTCTCGCCGTCCTGTGTACTGCCTACGTTCCATGTAGTTTCATTTTGTTAAAAATCGTACCTGCTTCTTTTACCTGGAAGCTCTGACTTATACTGGTGTAAGTGATGTGAGGGCTGCGGTCTTATAAACATTGACAGGTCACAAAAAGAAAGTTGGCAAAAGAATGAAGTAGGACAGCTACCTTGTATCATATAAAAGTATTAACTCACAATGGATTAAAGCCTCAAATGTGAGAGCCAAAAGTTGTAAAACTCTTAGAAGAAAACAGGGCACCAGTCTTTGTGACCTTGGGTCAGGTGATGGCTGTATAGGATAAGACACAAGAAACAAAAGAAAAAAGAAATTAGATCATCAAAACTTAAAAACTCCTGTGCTTCAAAAGATATTCTCAAGAAAGTAAAAAGACAACCCACAAAATAGGAGAAAACATTTGTAAATAGCATATCTTATGAAGGACTTTATCTAGAATATATAAAGAACTGTTACAATTTGATAATTAAAGGACAAATAACCCAATTAAAAATGGGCGAAAGATTTGAATAGACATTTCTTAGATATACAGAGGGCCAATAAGCATACGAGAAGTGTCTTAGTCTTTAGGGAAATGCAATCAAAACCACAATGAGATATCACTTCACACAGACTGGAATATACACAGTCAAAAAGAAAAAAATAACAAGTGTTGATGCGGGTGCACAGAGATTAGAACCCTCGTACATTGCTGCGGGGGAATGTCAAGTGGTACAGCTACTTTGAAAAACAGTCCTCAAAACGTTAAACGTAGAGTTACTGTAGGATCCAACAATTCTACTTCTTGGTATGTAACCAAGAGAATTGAAAACATACATCTACACAAAAACTTGTACATGAACATTCAAAGCAGCATTATTCATAGTAGCCAAAAAGTGGAACTCCATCAAAACAAAGTGAATCCGTCAAAAAGTGTAAATGTCTGTCAACTGATGGATGTATAACAAATATGGTAGTCCTATACAGTGGAATATTATTCAGCCTTGAAAAGAAGTGAAGAACTGATACATGATGTAACGTTAGGAACCTTGAAAACATTAAGCTACATGAAAAAAACCAGACACGAAAGACTGAATGTTGTATGATATCGTTGATATGAAATGCCCAGGACAAGGCAAATTCATAGAGACTGATGGGTACTTGCCATAGGATCTCAGAAAAAGGGGAGAATGGAGAGAGTGACTACTAAAGGGTACAGAGTTTATTTTGGGGTGATACAAGTGTTCTGGAATTAACTGGTGGCGATGGTTGTACAACCACGAGAATATATACTATTTAAGAGGTGAATTTTATGGTATTAGAATTGTAGCTCAGCTTATAAACATATACACACACCTAAAACACACACAAATAAGAAAGCTCTGCCTGCCCATCGGGCAAAAACATGAGACACAGTTGCTATTGACCGTTCAAAAATACGATCGCCAGAAATTTTACCAACTTCATTTTGAGAACCAAAGGGACCTGGGATCCATCTCCTCCCAAATGAGCTTCCTTTTCCTCTTTTTTTCTTCTTCTCACTCCTTCTCTCAAACTTAGTAGTTGGAAGACATGACTGGTTCAGTGGGGGAGAAAAAAGATGGCGCTTCTGTTTCAGCCTCAAGGTCAGTGTTTCGTGTCGTGCCTGTCAAACACTTGGAGGTTCCAGATGTGTTCGACGACGCCATTTGGCAGCGGCGACCCCACACCACCTTTATTAGTTGTGTACTGTGCTGGGCTTTTCTCTGGCTGGGCTGGTTTCGTTTTGTTACTTCTGCTTATTTATTTATCTTGACAGCATCCTCATAGTGAGCAAAGTACAGCCCATTGAGACCTAGTGGTCTCACTGGGAGACACATTAATAGTTTCAGAAACTTTGTTGTCTCTAGTTAATATGCATGGGGCTTAACTGAAATTGGGCTTAGCCCGGCATCACCCTTAATCCCAGTGTGTGCTACTGTCATGCTGTCTTTTAAAGATTGGGGGTTAAGTGAGGCTTGGAAGACCAGCTTTGAAAAAAACCAAAAATACCACATATAATTGACTATAACGTTGTATTTGGTTCAGGGGATTTTTTCCCTCTAATGCACAGTCCGTAGCCACATTTCATTGCTTATCTCTAACAAGGGTTTTTTTTTTTTTTTTTTAACTGTTGGTCAAATTAGGAGCCAAACAAGGTACATTAACTGACTTGACTGTTTTGTCTAGTAAGTGTTTTTACATCTATAATTGTCCCCTATCCACCCCCCCCCTTATAATTCCCTTTATTTGTTGGAGAAACCGGGTCATTTACCCTACAGAATGTCCCGTATTTTGGGTTTGGCTGGTTGCTTCCTTGTAATGTCATTTAATTTGTGCCTGTGTCCCTGTGTTTCCTGTACACTCAGTAGTTACGTAGAGGTGTCTGATTATCATCTGGTTCAGTTTTTGTTTTATTTTATCATAGGTGATGCTGTGTACTTTCTCCTGCATCAATTAGAAGGGACCTAATGTCTGACCCAGTTTTAATAATGTTAAGATGACCAGAAGATTTAGCTGTGTGCCTGATCCCGCCTCTACCAAGTTCCCCGTCTGCCTTTCACTTTATGGGTTTCATAACTACTGATGATTTTACCCAGCGAGTTACAAGGTGGACAATTTTCTATTCCATCATCATTTCTGCATTTATTAGTTGGGATTCTTTCATGTGGATGAATTTTCCATCACCGATTATTTGGTCATTCTGAAATACGGTTTGAAAAGGACAAGCAGGATACTTTCTTCAGTCTTGCCTTTTTGTCAATTGTCAGAATTTAATGCATTGGGGCCCTAGAAACATCTACTGGTAGTTGTCAGTGAACTGCTCTGTTCAGCGCTGTTTGGGGGTCAAGGCAGAAGGACATCTTATCATGCACTATAAACCCATAGGCTTTATAGATTGGATGTGTTTGAACCAGTGGCCGTCATTCTTTTTGGTATTCAAATTGCCCCATCTCTGGCCAGTGGAGGCTCCTCCTAGTTGGCCCGTATGTCTTGTTGACACTGCCCTGTTGGTCTGACCATTACCTTCTGGGCAGAGGCCCACCTCTTTAAATAATTGGATTAGTCGGTCTTTACAGTTCCTTTTAGTTCTCTCTTTCCTTTCAGAGAGAAGAGGCTGTATTTTAATATTCTACGATAAAATCTCTAATGCTAAACATCACCATTTTCATTTTTTTTTTCCCTCCTAAGAATTTAGACAGTGGGTGAATGAATGCATTGGAATATGAAATGTTTTTTGTGTCTTTCCCTCTGATTAGTGTCATACCGGCTTAGGACGTTGTAGGCTGCTTCCACGCTCTACGCTAAGTATCTGCAAAACAAATGATATAAACATTTCTATGCTTAAGGCTCTAATGAGGGTTACTAGGAAGTCCCTGATTTTGAAGATGGTTTGCTTTTAAAATGCATCAGCAGAATGGTGTTATTATTCCAAATGTGGTGTTTTTCTCACCATCTATGTAGGGTACCAGGCAGGAAGAACGGATGGCTGCATTTCACCCTGTAGCCCTGATAAGGCAGAACAGGGAGCTAAGGAGGGCCTGAGGCCCCCCATTGAGCTGTTCATGGACGTGCAGAAGGCTGCAAAGCTGGCCAGGTCTTGCCAGGTGGCTGCTGAGTCAGCCTGAGTCTTTACAAGCCGGGAGCTGGAGCCCGTCCATCCAGGCAGCGCCTGACACATCCAGGCAAGTGGGCCAAGTCCCCGAGGCTGTCCCTGGGACCAGACGGCATAACCAGAGGGAGGCATGGATTTAAATTCCAGGGCATAAGACGAAAGCTTATCAGATCTAAGAAGAGGGAGCTGAAAATGAGTTTTTATAAATGCTTGAAGGACGCTGTCTCAAACTGAACCACGTATAATAACATGTAAGAAGGGCCTGATTTTTGTTTCTGTCTGTGCCCTGTGGAGCACATGAGACTTCAAAGGCAACTCTCCGGGGCGCAGGGAGAAAAGAGCATGCTTTTATTTCAAATTTTGGCACACATCCTCCAAATTATTTTTGATGGCTGGGCAACACGACTCACATTCCCTCTGAATTCATCTGCATTTAGCAGATCCACCTTTGTTTTTCTACGGTGACAGTTTCCACTTGTTCAACTCGTGTGTTCTTCCTACTTTGAGGCTCTGTTTTGCAGGGAGAAGGCAAGGGTGATGCTACATGATTTTCAAACAGCCTCGAACAGCCCAGTTTATTAATCTCCCCCACCCTGGCTTCTCCTTTCTTTCCACCATAAGTGTCTTAAGAATTTAAAACAGTTGTTCTTAAGATTGTTTATAACCATGAAACGCCGTTTAAATGGGAGTCTTATGTTGTAAAAACGAGCTGGTTTCACTTCCATCTGATGGGACACTTTCGTGATGAGCAAATAGAGCTTCAGCCTAATGCATGTGTGCAGTGGCTCTGTGCATGTGCGTGCGTGTGTGTGTGTGTGTGTGTGTAAGCTACTAGACCCTGAGATTCCATTAATCACAGACATTAGAGACAGCAAGGTTGTTTGCAATGAGTCTGTCTCTCCCTTACCAACACGGAATCGTTCCTTCTGATGTTTTCGGGGTGAGTTTCCTTTGTGGCCTCTGTGCCCCACCTCTCCCCAGCTACTTTTCCACACCTGCACTTCTGTGCAGATGGATTCAAGCTGTGCTGTTTTTTATTTCTTTGGCTTATTTATTTCTGATCATTTTTCTAATTCTGTATTCCCTATCCTGTTTGAAACTGAATCCCGATGTAGTCGGGCGGTGGTTCTACTTAAAGAGTGATCCTAACGACCTTAAAGTGGTCATTTTATTGCTATGAGGGTCTGTGACTTCTCGGGAAGAAACATCTACTCTGTATGAGCTCATGGCCCCTGCTAGGGAGAAAGGCAAGGTCTGATTTTTGCATGCCCACAGATGAACACGGGCAAGATATTATTAGCTTTGATAGCTTTGGTTTTGGATTTCTTTTTATCCCTATGTTAATAACTCACAACTCATTGAAGTTTTCTCTAATTTTTGTTAGTGTTGTCTTAAATTATAAATGACAGTAATACAGTAATGATAATTGTTATATCAATATACTAAGCAATTTGCCCCCATACACCTTTATCTTCCATCAAAATAGAACCTTTTCTGAAGTCAGGTTATGAGTAGGATGAATTGATGTTGGCCTAGTAAGCAATATTGTGATTTAAAGGCATTTGTCAAAGGGCCAAGTGTATAAGGTATTCTATGGAATTCTGTAAATACTAAGAAGAATTTCAGTCATTTACATATATTGTCTACCTTCTATATGTACAAAATTGCATAAACTGGTGCTAGTGAAAACATGCACACACACACACACACACACACACACAGATGAGGATTTCCTTCAAAGAGCTTACTGGTATATTTTAGTAGAGAGAAAGGGAGTAAAAACTTAAATGAAACATTTATTAAATAATATAAGGAAACAATTCTAAATATTTATGTATATATAAATATTTATATAGAAATATTTATATTTAGTTATATAGAAATATTTATATAATTTTGGGGGGAAGGAGGACTCAAGTCATGAGAAATGGCACTGGTAAGTCCAGAAAAAAGGACCAGATGGTGAACATTTGTGGACCACAAGGAAGGCCAAGATGACTTACATGGAGGACTTATAAACATAGAAGATTTGGAGAGTGTTTTACTAACCATTTTCATGTATGAATGAAGTTGATGATAGAGAACTTTAAGAATGTGAAGTTCTATCTACAGACGTGAAGTAAGTAGTCATGAGACTCGAACCATATCAATGCTAGTTTAAGAAGCTTATAATGTTTGCAGAAGTTGAAAGAAAACTATAAAATCGTAAGCACTTGCATTAGCAAATATAGTGGAGTGCTTTAAAATAATTCAAGGCACAAGTGTACTGTTGACCTTGCACAAGATGAGTGTACTCCTGTAAGTTCGGAAAGAGTGGGGATCTTATCTTATTTAGCTTTGTATCTCCCAAGAGGTGCATCTTAGCATAGTACCTTGTATGTGGTTGATTTTGAATAGTTTTCATTGGATGACTATAAAGACATCCTTTGGTGTTGGCCTCAAGAGAGGCATTTGTAAATGACAGTCACTTAGAAGGTGGGCTCCATTGTCTGGGGAATGCATTACACATAAGTTGAGTCCATTTCTAGTAGGTTTTTCATAAATATTTTTGGGTGGTTAATTAGAACCAGCCAAAATGATTTTATCAAGTATCTTCTCTAACTCCAGTAACATAGAAGGGATGTGAGACTTGATTCTTGGCATTACAGAAATTGTATTGGGAAGATGAGACTATTAATTGGGGAGAAATTAGAAAATCAGAAGACAACACAAGGCAGAAAGACTGGAGGGGAGTTTATGTGGGTATCTTCACCGATGCTCTTTGTTTCTTTTTTCCTTACGAAATTGATCTATGTCATATTATCAACTGTTATCTCTATTGATGACTCAAATCAGTGTGTGTTCTGGATTTCATACCTAGACACTGAGCATTTTCCCGTCATCTTAAGCTTCAGATCTCTGAATCCAACCAGATTGAGTCCCTTTTCCTTTTTCTGTCTATTACAACACTGTTGTTCAGGCTCACAATCACTGACTATTTCTGTATATCCGTATTTCCTTATGTTTATCAGTTGCCATGGCTACTCGATTCTGGATTGTGAGTAGATCGAGAGAATAGAAGAGATTTTTAACCATGTGAGCCCAAATATGCAGAGCAAGTGTGGTGGAGAAGGAAGTAAAGTGATGCTCTCGGGACGCTGATGGAAGACACAGATGATAGAGTTTTGACTTAAGGGTACTGAGAAAGGTCTGTTTCAGGGCAAGTGATACAAGGGGAGAAATTCCCACATCCTTATCTGTTAACTTGCTTCATATTGGTATGTCAGATTTTGATAAATAGAATTTTGCTTTAAATGTTTTAGGAAAGCTTAGTATTGAAAGGATGCCTATTATGAAATGTGCATTTTTCTATTACTGTAGTTTTCTGGTATACTGGTAGGTTTATACACAAACACACTGATTCTTAGCTCTGTGATCTCTAGGCTGCCATATGTGTAGTTGTAAATCACTAAACGGACTGTCGTGTGTGGTGAGCTCTCTCTCACTGGAGATATTTAAACAGAGGTGGCATTACTATTGCAGAGGCTGAAGATATGAGTCTGGCATTGGGTCAGAGATTGGACTAGCTCTCTGTGACCCCCTGAAGATTAAGATTTTATCATTTTATAGTGATTCATAAGAGGATTATTTGGGAATTTATTTTTACTGCTATGTAATATGCTGGCAACAGGCATGAATTGATTTTGGCTTTCTTTGTGGCACCTTGGAAGGCATAAGTTTAAACACTTAAAAATGACTTCTAACGGTGGTGCCATTGGCAGAGGGTTCATTGGTTATGCTGTGATTATTGAATTAAACTAAAATATCATTTTGACTTTGTCGACATGAAACTCACTGGTAGGGATGAATTGAAAGCACTGTGTTCACCATTATCATGGCATTAAGGTGGTCTGCAGACAATTAGCCTGGCCAAGTTTATTAAGTTATATAGTTTTAAAGGCTCAGGGCATCTATCTCTTTGTAAGAGAGGTGGAAAGGAGTAGAAAGAAATATTGTTTCCTTTTTGAACTGAAGCCATACAGGACAAGAGATGAAAGGTTGTAATTTTGGGGTGCTTGATCTACACTGTAAAAAAAAAGTTTCAGAGCCAAACATACTTTAGAAATGATCTGGGATTTTCAGCCATGTCCAATTTTCTCAGTCTGATGCTTTCAGGGGTTCTCCCTCTGCTTCAGGGAGGAAGCTAGAGGTTATTGTATGAAGCTTGAAAAATGTAGTTCCTTTAGATCCTTTGCCAGTATTTCATCACCATCTTGAAACAAAGAACATGGTAAACATCTACAGCTTACACAAGGAAAGAATTCCTTTGAACCTGATCGGCTATAGAGAAATATCTTCACAACAGCAAGTGCAGAGTTGTGTGTATGTAGCACGAGCTCCAGTGTCTTCCTCTGGTGAGCTTAGTTCTCCCCAGCAGCATCTTCAGTTTTGTTCTAACACTCTGGTGTAGGTGATCCTGGGTGTTCTTTGCTATCGAGAAGTACTTTTGAAAGTGCCAATTAATCAATGTAGAAGAAATAATGGAAGAAACGCCCCCTCCCCGTTTTATAGCTACCATCGTATTTAATAAGTGATTCAGGCAAGAATGATCAGTGGATGCTAAAATCAGTGAGTGAACGATCAGTGGCACAGAATATTCTCAAAGTATAGCCTTTGGAGTACTTAATTACAAAGGGAAAAAGACACCTTTACATGGAGAATACCTTAAACCTGTGATCAAATTTAAGCAATTTAGCATCACCCAAAGTGAGACAGATTGATGTCATGTACCTACTGATTTGATCCTTGCCTGTCACTTAGGCAGCAGTCTTGCCCCAAATGTTTAACCTGAATCTTATCACGAGGAAACAGCAGACAAGTCCCAAAAACTTCAGTCAGTATAGACAAAAAAAGCTGGGGGAGCTGGTTTTTGATTAAAGGAGACAAAAGAGATATGATATCTAAATACAGGTGTGATCTCAGATTGCATTCTGGATCTGGGAAACAGCTTTAAAGGACATTTATTGGTCATCTGGGGAAATTCTAAAGTGGACTATAATTAGATAATAGCATTGTATCAATGTTAAATTTTATGAACGTAATAATTTTATGTATGTAAGAGAATGTCTTTGTTCTTAATGGATTTATATTGAGGTATTCATGACTTCATTGTCATGATGCTTGCTACTAACTTCAATATGAATATATAAAATATATGCTAATTTTATAATATAATTTATATAATAAATGTAGATATGCAAATTATTCAAATATAATATATAAATATGTATAGTATTTGCTTCATGCATGTATGATGTATAAAGCAAATATGGCAAAATGTTGATAATTGGTGAATCTAGATAGAGGGTATTCATTGCACTATATTTGAAAACTTTCTGAAGTTTGAAAATTTTTGAAGTAAAAAGCTGTGACAAAAAAGAACTTTTGTTAAAGGATGATGTTAGTGGAAACCAGTGCTGAGTTGTTAAATCATGTTCATGAGAATACGGCACTTCATTACTGTTGGATAAAGCAAAGTTAGACGACACAACCATTGAAGATAAGTATTCACAAACATAAAGTGAGCTGATTCAGATAGTCTAGAATTGGGTGTTTTTAGAGGTAAGATCATTGTTGGACATAGTCTTTCTCCTATTTCCACAATATTGACTTTTTCCTGTTGTGAGTCCTCAGCTCACAGGATGGTTGTGAGAATTAATGAGATAATGTATGTGAAAGTGCTTTGTAAGCTGTGAAAATAATGTCTCTAAGTTTCTTTGTGTTTAGGGTGTACCTTGTGCTGAATTATAATACCCAGTGTTGTCATTTATCAGAATACAGAATATGCATTCATAGGAAGACAGACTGGAACAGTGGCTTTATTCAGACTCATTTCATAACATATATAATTTAGAAAAATAAAGCTGCCTCCATTTAGATGAGATTAACACAGTTCTGCCTTATGGCTTATATAGAACAGTGTCTAAATTCATCTATAAGTATTAGCTTATTTGGAAATGAAACAAAACTTCACTTTTTATGCTCATTTAGCCAGTTGTGCCTATGGAAAAATCTTTCCCTACAGGTTGGGTAAAGAGCCAATAAGAACATTAACATAAGTCAGTAGAATATTAAGTAGAGAAAAGCTCTGAGTTGCTTGCTGTGCTGTTGACTTGTGATAATTTCAATTTACGTTGTTAAGTATGCTTTCAGGATTTTATTGTTATACTAAATATAACATTGAGTCAATGTATGTGGAATATGGGAATGAATACGGAAAATGAACATTTTGCCTCTTCAGAGGGAGGTAGGCCGGGTTTCATTGGTCATGGCGGTGAGGTTAGTAGATTAGCCAGAGACACTCTGGGTTGTTATTCCTGTTAGTTGGCATATGAGGAGATTATGATGATGAATATTTTGAATGACAACAATCATTGAGTAATTACTATGTACTCAGAGTGATGTTAAATGTTTTCTGTTATTTTTCTCAGTTAAATCTCACAACATCCTTATGATATAGATATGTACTTTTAATATTCTTATTTTACAGATAAGCAAGGTAGACTCAGGTTAAATAACTTATGTAAGGACATGCAGAGAGTAATGGTAAAGTTGCTACTTGAAGCCAGGTTGTCTGACTTCAATGCTCATTTCTAACCACCATGCTATATACTCAACCAACTCAAGTTGATATTGGAGAGAACAGATTAAGAAGATGTGGAGACTTCGAAGAGATGCCATGGCTCTAGTAATAATAGAGTTAAAGGGACTAGAATTAGTTTTTCAAGTTAAAAATTTAAAAACAACTAGGGAAAATATTTAAAATAACAGTTTTCAGACATTAGACAAGTAGCACAAAGTAGTAATCTTTCGGGGAAGGGAAACAAATGAGATTGCTTCAGCTTACTTGCTGGAGTATATATGATATTTTCAGATATATAACAGAGCATAGCTATCACCCTTAGGGGAAGAGTTTGAAGAGGCTACAGTCACTAGAATTCACAGGGTAAGGTCCTGGGCAGGAGAGAACTGCACAGACAAGCAGCGCCAGGAATCTGCAGTTTTCAGTAGATGCGTGTGAGAAAACTGCTTGAGGCCAGGGGAAGAGATGGCAAAGAATCAGGTGGAATCATTCCTGGAGGTTAATAATTTACTTTCTTTTTTTTACCACCCAGAGTGGAAAGACCTCCTAACATACAGGGGATCAGTTGGAGTGCTCAGAAGATATTGCCTTTGTTGCGGGGGAAAATTAGCCCTTAGACTAAAGAAGCTTCTGGTCTTGTTTAACAAAGCCATGGAAGGATCAAGTTGTTTCCAAGTAATTTTACTGCATTCAATACAAAGCCCAAAAATATTTAAAGGAATATAAAAACTCCAGCCCCAACAGAGTAAAATTTGCATCGTCCAGCATCCAATCAGAAATTCCCAGGCATTCAAAGAAGTAGGAAAACATGACCTGTGATGAGCAGCAAAACAATCTATAGAAAAAGGCCCAGAAACAACACAAATGTCCCCTGATTCATATGTTGAAGCCCTGACCCTCAATGTGATAGTATTTGTACATGGGGCCTTTGGTAATTTGGTGGTTAGAGTTAGCTGGGATTATGAGGGTGGGACTGTCATGATGGGATTAATGGCTCTATAAGAAGAGGAGAAGAGAGAAATTGCTCTCTGCTCTGTGAGGACACCAGGTAGCTGTCTGCAATCAAGAAGATCTTCACCAGGAGCCAAATTGCCTGACACCTTGAACTTGGACATTCAGTCTCTAGAACTGTGTGAAGTAAATGTCTTACTTAAGCCACTCAGTTTATGACATTTTGTTACAGCAACCAGAGCTTACTAATACAAGGTTATCATAAATATCCACCAGATGTTCAAGTAGGTAGAGAAAACATGAGTATGACAGAGACACGAAAAATATAAAATATATCCAAATCAAATTTCTAGAGTTGAAGAATACAATCACATGAAAAGAATACACTGAGGTGATTAACAACAGATTAGACACTGTACACAAAACAATCAGTAAATTCGAAGACATAACTAGTATCTAAAGTGAAGCAAAAGACTGAAAACAATCAACAGAGCATCAGTGGGTTGTAGGATAATAGTACATAGCCTGTCACACTTGAAGTTGTAGTCACAGAAAGGTGGGAGGTGGATAAGGTACAGATGCATATTACAAACCCTAATGAAACCACTAAAGAAGGAAAACAATGAGGTATAGCTGATAGACCAATAAAGGAGATAAAATGGAATCATAAAAAAAAAGAAGTGAAAAAGAGGAAAAAGGGGAACAAAGAATAGATAGGAAAAATAGAAAATAGTGTGCTGGTATATTTACCCCACAATGTCAATCATCACGTTAAATGGTCTAGACTCTACTCATTAAGGCAGATTGTGTCGGATTGGATAAGAAAGCAAGACCCAACTCTATAGGCTGGCTATAAGAAACTCACTTTAAATATCAAGACACAGATTAAAAATAAAAGGATGCCAAAAGGCATCGCCTGCAAACATTAATTAAAAGAAAGTTTGACTGATTTGTCCAGGGTCGTCCTACATCATCCGGTTAAGCCTTATCAACATGCTATATCTCATGACACACCCCTGAGTATCTTACTTCCCAGACGACGGGCATGTCCTATCCATCTTTGTGGTTTCCACTCTTAGTGTTTTGTACACAGTGGTGCTTAGTAAATATATGCCGGTTAGTTGAAAACATGATGTTTCCTAAACTCAATTATAGATGAGAATTGCTTTACTTTCTTGGTGCAGTGGAAAGATGTGCTCAGTAAGTGGCAGATCTTGTTACAGTTTCCACTCATTAAACTTTTCGGAGTTTCCTTTGGACACGAAGGTGTGTTCCTGGTGTGCTCGACACTTCTTGGTTCTGGGAAGGTCTCTGAGGTAGAATATAAATGATTGCGGTAAATATCACTTCGGGTCTGCCCATGACAGGGAAGCCAAATAACATGGCTTAAACAAGACGGAAGCGTACTTCCTTGTCACTTAAATCTGGACTGAGGCAGTGGCTCTGCTCTGTGAAGCCATCAGAGACCCAGCCTCATGCTTGTTTCCCACCGTCCCTATGGCTTGCCCTCTCCAGAGGTTTCATGGGCGCTTCCCCCCAACGTCCGTTTCCCCGGCAACAAGAAAGAACAGGGGGAGGAGAAATGAAAGCTACAACCAGAAAGTTTCACGCATCACTTTTGTGCAGATCTTTTGGCCAGAGCTCTTACTTGGCCGTACCTAGCTGCAAGTGAGCTGGGCAGGGAGCCTTATCTGGGAAGAACGGAGAATAGATTTGTGTGTGGGGGATGGGGTAGAGGTGGGGGAGGGACTGGCAGTCTTAATCACAGGAAGAATCTGAGTACCACAGCAGTCCTAGCCCTACAGATGACTAGAAGTCAAGAAGTTCATGATATTGTAGTCTCATCCGATCAGTCACTTCTTGCCTCCATTCAGGAAGTGACATGGGGGAGGGCCTGAGGGGTGAGGCTGAAAGGCAGGCTCAGGCTTCCACCCCGTTACTGGCCCACCCACTTCTCTTTCAGCCCGTGATGGGGGAGGCAACCCTCCTTTCTCAAGTTACATTCTGGCGATTAATACTTCCTCCAAAAAAACCACAGAACGTTCCCATGGAAGGTCGATATGCAGAGTGGAATCTCCGATAAGCAAAATTGCTACAAGCAGCATCTGAGGAAGACTGGCAGGAAATGTGTTGTTATCATGCACTAACTTAGTCATTTAGTCATTGCTGAGGACTTTATAACGCTGTTTAAAAAAAAAATCAATTTCTTACAATTTCGTGAAGCCGCTGATTTTAATTTTTACTCTTTCCAAGGGAAGGAATCGAATCATGGGAGGATGTATAATGAAGCAGTTCTGTTCAAGGAGGAAATCTGTGGCAAAGATCAATCCTGGAAACCCAAATTATGGGTTTGCCGTCCATGTCTTTGCCTATTAGGTCCTTTTTTTTGGAGAAAGTGAGAAATGATCTAAAGAAAATGAAAGAAAAATTTAAGAACTTTCCTTCCCAAGCCTTGTGTTCATAGAATCGACACGTCTCTGTAAATTGCCCCGAGGTGGGCCCCCCCGAGTTCACAGGGAGCTGGACAGTCTTGTCCTCAGAGCCATGCATGATGCTCTTTATCTTTTACACGGGGTGCAAAAGTGTTGCTTAGCAACAGTGATTCTTCCAGCTCTCACAACTGCTGCAGCCGTGGAACTGACAATAGAGTGGAGTTTGAGAGTGAGATCCTCATTTTTCAGCTTCTTCACCACGGGGAAGGAGAATAAAGAAGGAAAAGGCAAATAGGATGAAAGAATCGCAGTCAACAGCCCGGTGCAGAAAAGCGCTGGCTGATGTTGGGGAACGGTGAGGGACCACGCGTCCTGCTCATGATTAATAAATGCTGGCTGAGAGAATTAAAAGTGGGTGATCGCAGCGGCAGAGGTTAATTAGAGAAAGCGAAGAAGCCAGAGAACGAGACGGCCTGGCAATCTGGAAACGGAAGTTCCTGACCAGCGAGGTGTCCAGCGCACATTTATTTTTGCTCCGTTTTGGGATTTTGTTTCCTTTTTTGTTGTTGTTGTTTTAAGTTATTGGGCAAGTTTTTGAAGGGAAATAGAAAGGATCAAGGGAGGCTTGATTCTTTTCCCTCGACTCTCGTATTGTCAACCGTAATGGATTAAGCAACTTCTTACTGAGTTCTGAGTGTTTCAAAAGATGTTCAGGGCAGCGATGTCCAGTGAGGGGCTTGGGCCGGCTTCCTGTGCGACAGGGCAACGCAGCATGGGCCCCTTGGCAGGGACCCGTGGCGTTCGAGGTAATTTTAATGTTAGAAACACCCCGATTTTCCCGGTTGATACTCTTTCTTGTGCTTTCCAGCATTTCGTGGAGATAAAATGGAGGAGCATGTGCTGACCACTCACATGAGATATTTCAAACCTGAGAGATTACAATCTTTCATAGCAAATTCAGTTACAGCCCTTTGTAGAGCAGTTTTCTGAAGTGAATCAGATGAGTTTTTTTTTTTTTCTTCAGAGCTGAAGGAAGTCAGAGGATGAAATAAATAAAAGCAGAGAGGAAATTGAAAGGGGTGTGTGTGGGGGAAACATATGTTTTCAGATGATATTTTAAAATAGATGGAGAGTTGATGAGACAGAGATACGCAAACTGACTCCAGATGGCGGGAATAGCAGTGACAAGCTGGTGTGAAGGGACAGAGTGCAGGCTGGCACCAGACGGGGAGGAATCGAGGGGAGAAGGGAGAAGGAGGCCGCTATGTGGGGGAGGGGGTACTGAGAGTGTTTGGGGTTACACAGAAAGAAATAGGATGATTGCATTTATACCTTTTCTTTTTAGTTTAATACTTTACTCAGTAGGTTTAAATCTTGTAACAGACCTTTTTGTGATATGTTAATGAAGAATGCAAACTTGTTTCACTCTGCCTTCTTTGCTGTGGCAATAGGCAAACCGACTATTCAAATCATCTCAGACGAGAGGCCATGGGAGGAAGTGGGCCAGGAGGGACTCTGTCACATTTTGTTTTTTCTATTTACATTCCAATGATCATGATGCACATTGAAGAATATTTGTGCTTTCCTGTAACAGTCTCGATAGAACCCTAAATGACCTGAGTTCATTTTCATGGAATATTGGAGGGCAGGAATTATTGAGAGAGAGGAAATTGAGAACCAAGAAATTATTCCAGTTCTAGCATTAAGATGGGCAGAGTGGCTTCTCTTTACTCAGAGGGATAGAAACACCCATCCACATTTCCTCTGGGTGAAAGGATGCAGCCTAATTTGCATATAATCATTTAACATCAGTGGCTTTCCTGACTCTGCCCTTGGCTCTGTGTTTTCATTCAGTGAGCATTTATTGACTGCTTACTGTATGCCAGGAAAAGGTTTAGGGCTACAAAGGAAAAAGTCCCAGGTTGGCCTTTGTCTTGTGTGAATAAATGGAAATATCTCCTTTCGTATCTGTGCTCTGCGTACGTGCTGCAGCGTTATTACCTGAGAGTGGCTTCCAGCGTGAGTCCTATCACTGTCAGAAACGCACGCCCACCCCACGTTTTTGCCTCTTTCCCACTGACCCATCATTACTGATTTCTGCCTCTTCCAACAACTGTTTATGCTTAGATAATTGTTGGTATCAGCACTTAGCTCCCATCAAAATTCAAAAGGACGTTTCTGTAAGTGTTCATTTTATGTAGGGCCATGAATTAAAATGGCAACACTTGTCTAGTCCATTAAACAAGGAAAAGAATTCGTCTGCAGAAGGTGACTGAACTTTGTGTCATTAGAGTCTTTTGCATTACATCAATAAAAAAAAAAAGGCCAATGTCTTTATTTATCGTGTGGTTCCTGTCATGTTTCAGGGAAATGCCAGTAATTTCAGCTTGATTAAAGTAGTTGCTTTTGGGTGCTTTGCATTCCAGTTTCATCAGAGATTGACTCAGCCTTATCTTTTCTGTTTATATTTCCCTTGAACTTTTTCATTTGTTCTTGTTGCTTGCCATGGAAACCTGTTTGTAAATCTTTTGTTGGTAATGATGTAACCAGAATAGCACAGGCAGAGCCCAGAGCCTGACAACACACAAAAGGACTGGTTTAAGCAGTGCTGAGATGGAGGCAGGCCTATTGCTATAGGAAAGAGAAGGGACATCCTGTGTTACTGAGTTCATTTTATTTGCCAAGAGGCAACAAAGAGATACTGTAAATTTTGTTTGTAAAGGGCGAAGAATTGGCAGTGTGTGGGCCCAAGTTTCCAAAATAGTGGCATCTGAGAAGTTGAAACTCCTACAAGTGTATTTCAATGAAATGTAAGCTGAGAGATATATCACATTTTTTTGTGTAAGGACAGCTTGCAGGTTATTGATGCAGTGATTAAGAAGGGTAGAGGAACCAGTGGGGGAGGTAGGATGAAATCGATGAGCGTAGAGTGAGGGGAAAAGTAAGGCAAGGAAAGATAGGCTGATGCGAAGAAACCAGTCTAAATCTCTGTTAAAAATATGCAGTGCAAATCAAGTAGCTCTTAAAACTTGTGCGAATATTCCGTTCTTTACAGATCTTTTAAGAGCATTTAAACAACTTCTTCAGACAATTGAAGATACTGCCATCAACAAAGGTTTTTTTTTTGTTTGTTTGTTTTTTGTTTTTTGTTTTTGAGGAGTAAATTTTGTCTGCAAATAGTGTTATGCCCAGGTCAGCTAAAAGAATTAGCTGATTGAGGTCACATAGTGAAGAGAGAGCCAAGGTGGGTGTAGGGAAGGGAAGGGAAGGAAGAGGGTCTTAGAATTTCACTGATTTCTGAGCCCAAGGTAGATTGTATTTCTTTCTCATAGGATATTTTTGTCACAGTATTAACACAGGATCATTTTGACCCACACATTTCTCTTTGGAGGAAAATAAGTTGAGATGCCTATGAGTTCTATCCTATTTAAAGAAAAAGCACAGCATCACTGTTGTTTTAAATGGGACATTTAGAATGTTGGAGCCAGAAGTTAATCCGGTTTTACTTCTTCATTGTGCTGATGAGGATGCGGTAAACTGTGAGATTAAATGATTTCCGTAATCTAGTTAGAGGATTAGTGGAGACCAGAACCCAGGTTTTCTTACATTCTAGTTCTGGCCTTTTTCTTTCTAGAGTAAATGTGATGACAGGTGGGAGAAAGAGGTAGGAAAAGCTACCTCCAAATCTTTCCTGTCCCAGTCTCAAAAAGTTGACATCCATAGCTTACTTCTGACCGAGACAGAATGAAGCTAACCAGTGGCCAGGAAACACACATGCTTGGAGTATCCTTCTGTTTTTGAGCACAGTATTCTAAATTCAATTTGAAGTGAATTAATATAAAAAAAGTTCAAGATTTAAGAGACAATTGCTATTCTGGTTTGAGTCATATTTTCTGTACTTCAGCATATATACATTAAATATTATTTTACACTCTAATAATAATCTGATTTGCTTCAAAATCCTTAATTTAAGTAGCAAGTTTAGTGGTTGGATTTTAAAGGTAGAAATATGCTAACATCATAGTTTAACATCCTTAACTCAGTGTTTTCCAAAAGTTTGTTGATTTTAGAATTAAATGAACTTCCTATGTCTAGGGGAACTTGTAGTTTTTTGATTTCTCTCATTCTGACTTGATCTCCTTATTGTTCTTTCTACCTGCTTCTCTTAGGTTAGATTGTCCCCCAACTCAGTCCACACCTTGGCCAAGTGTCTCCACATATGACCACCCACAGGATAAATGTGCTGGGTAGAACATTTGTGAGACTTTTCTCCCTTTTAGGGGAAGGGCTCTGAAATTTTGGTGGACCTGCGTAGAGCCTAGGGAGCTGACTCTCAGACTCCACCTCTTAGATCCCAATACAGTTGGTCTGAGACAAAGCCCTAGAACCTGCATTGCCACGAATACTCCCGTTGACTTTGGTGCCGGTGGTTGATTGCACTAATATACATCACAGGGACACCTACACTTTGCAGCTAACTATCTAATTAGTGGGCGCCTTTTCTGGTGTTTTTGCAGCCACTGGTTCTGTCCGTGGGCCCTAGCTTTTTTTTTTTTCTCTTTTTTACCAGCAGTTAAGAACAGTTAATGGGGAAGAATTCTAGTGTCTTCTACAGTGTTGTCATCTTCCAGCTGTCGAACCTTGTTCAGTGAACTTCACTTTCAACTACGTGAGGCTGGGAAGGCAAGGGTGACCTTACTTTGCCGTCTGATGTTAACAGGGACGTGTCGAACACATCATACCACCAAAGAGTGACATTGGAGAAGGGACAGAATTTAAAGGAGCTCACTTCAGGCCTTCTTTAGACCTTAGGCCTTCTTTAAGAAATTGTAAGAACAAATCAAGATGAGTAATGATGCTTAACGTGTCAAACCACAGGCAAATCGAATTTTTTTAAGGAAAGCTTGGAAAGGAAAACGGCCTTTCACAAAAATGACAAAATGTTTCCTGGTTCTAAGAAAAAAAAAATTACCTCTGTACGAAACAAGATCAGTGAGAACTTTGGTGTGATTCATGGAGTGTGAATAACATATGCAGTGGAGGCTTAGAGAACCAGTCTAGGACATTAAAAAAAAAAAAAATTTTCATAAGAAGTGTAGTGATTTGTGTATGAAGCTGTAGATTTTTCAGGAAGAAATATTTTTCTCTTCTTCTAGTGGGTGAACTGAGATATTTGATCAAGATAGAGATTTATGGATACAGAAGCCAAGGAGGCCCTACGTGGCTTCTACCAACACTCTTTAATCTTGAAGAAAGCACTTAAAACATTTTGACCACATAGAGTTGCACATTCTTTCTCCTGTTTCAGCGTGTTGGCAAGAGTGGCGAATTTGGAAACGTTACTCCGTTTTCACGGGCGTCGCAGGCTGGGTAAACACCGATGGAGTTTTTTCACTGCTCGCGGAGCGCCTGATGAACTTGGCTCTGGGAACCTGGTTCTTTCCGAGCGCTGTGTGATGGGAGGAGGAGACAGAAACCAACCAAGAAAGACTGGAAGCCATCTTCTCCTACCGGTTTCTTTCCTTTCCATCTATTAAATTTCGTCCAACTCACGGCCATCTAATAAAAGCCTCAAACACGCTGGACCAGTAGACCCTGGCACCACCATGCATATCTTTGCCAAATACTTCTCCTCTGAGTCGCCAGGGTAGACACAACCAGGTCAAAGGAGAAGGAGTCTCGAAAAAATCTTCATTTGCCTGTGTTAAAATGAAAAATGGACTGACCTGATTTTAAGTAAATAGAAGTACTCTTTAAAAAAATATTCGCTCTTTTTCCTTTCCCTTGGAAGGTGCATGTGAAGCCGAGAGGCCAAATAAAATCTAATACATTGAAAAAGGCAATCTATATTCTTTCTTAGTCTCTTGTCGTGAATGTTCCCCACATCAGAGCATATACTGTGAGTCCACTTTGGACCCTGTCCATATGGGCCGGTTACTGCAAGTTTCAGAAAGACTTTGTTGTAATATAATTTCACCAGTTCCTTGGCATGCTTTCCTGATGGACAGGCCGGCAAAACTGATAACAGAAGCTGGTGAAAAGGCAGAGGCTTTTAATGTCTTATTCAATTCACTCTTCATGAGAGATATCAGATGTGAAGGCTTTGGAACAGTTCCCAGTTTTGATGAAAGTAAAGAGAGTCAAAATGGAAAAAGAGTTAAAAAGTGCTTTGAAGAACTGGGACTGTTTGTGTCAGGCGTGCTGAGTACGGAGGGGACTGGCAGGTGTCACCGTGGTGGTGAGTCATCATTATTATCATTTTTGAATTATGGCGATAAGGAGAAGTCCCTAGGAATTAAAATATGTAAAATATCGTGACCGGTTTAAAAAATACACAGCTAAATAGATTGACCATGGGAATCACAGACAAGTCAGCCTAACATCAAATCCAGGAAATAAATCATCAAGTAATTAATTACCATTTCTAGAGGAACCTAGTTACCAACTGAGTTTTACATAAAATAAATGGCATTCCACGAATCTAACGGCCTCCTGTCTGTGAAGGAAAATTGGTAAACAATGAAATGATAGTAACCGTGTTCATCTTAATTTCAGTAAGCTGTTACTTTCTTTTAACTATAGTGGTGGTATATGAGTGAATGAATGAATGTCACATGCGTAGAACATTTGTCATTGTTCCCATAGTCAGTGAAGTTATATGAGGAGTGATAGCACCTGGGGACAGTTCTGCTTAATATATCTGTAGGTAACTTGATTAAGAATTGGGGAACATGACATCACCTTTGCAGATTTCATGGAGTCGCTAATACTCTATAAATATGAAAGAATTCAAATCACCTTTAACAAATTGGATAAGTGACATGCAATACGATGACATTAATTATGGACAAAATATCAGTAGCAAATATAAGGTGAGGAAAAACTGTCCTAAAATGGCAATTTAAGCATGACATGCCAAGAATCTCAGCTGGAGAGAAGGAGAGGAGAACTTGCAGGCACCTGATAGCTAACTGGATCAAGAGGTGATTTGTGTTTGTGTTTTGTATTTACACTGTATTTTGTATGCTGCCTATTAGTCTTGCACTATTCCTTTGCAGTAGAAAAACATAAACTCTAGCTAGGATCTTTGATCCTTTAGTCTTTCTTCCATTTATTGAAATGTCACAGCCTCATTAAACCATCTCAAGATTTTTTTTTTTTGAGGAAAATAAGGATCTAAGTTCAAATGTTCAAACAGGAAAATGTTATATAACTGAGATAGTATGAGACCCCTCCCCCCGGCAACAACGGAATTGCACTCGTAGGCATTGAACGTCTCTTAGCTAATCATGAACTACTGCCCCGTCTCCTTGCTTCCAGTCGGGGATTTTAATAAGCCCAGGAAAAGGATGGAGGCAGGGACCCAGGCAGTGGAGGTAGCACGAGAAATATGTGGACCAATCTGAGAGAGATTCAGGAGGTGGAGGTGACCTTGGGCTGTGGAGGGGAAGGAAGAGCCAAAGTCATGCTGAGGTTCTAGTCGGGCTGCCTGATTGGCTGGTGATGGGATGTGGGGGAGGGCATTTCTTTCATTCTTTTTTTTTTTTTTTTTTTTTTTTTTTTGTGAGGGCGGGTGATGAACCTGATTTTGGTCGTGTGAGTCTGAAGGCTGTGTAGGCTGTCTGAGTGGATCTGTGTGCCAGCCAGTTGACTATGTCTATCTAAAGTTCCGTAGAGACATGTACCTAGACTGGACAGCAGGAGGTGAACAGCAGGGACCAGCAAGCATGAGCTGTGAGTTCTGAGCCAAGTGGGAAATGGCTAATGCCAAATCGGGGTGCGGATAGGCAGGGCGTTCAACTTTCTCATTTCTGAAAGCTGGCAGGTGGCTTGGTGTAGCACACACAGGTCAGTGAGGTGGGTAAGGACTAGAACAAAAATGTAATGCGACTAATATGTTCATTATAAAAGTATATTCTTGGAGTTAAGGAGAAAAAGCAAGGAAGGAACGTACATGTGCTCATGACATAGACGTTATCTTTGTTTATAGCAGGAATCTGTGCTTGCACTTTCACTAGGCAGTGATTCTCGGGGTGATAAATACTGCTCTGCAAGCAATTCACTGCCGAGACTGTGGCTCTTGAATAACTTTAGCACCGTATCTGTCTGCCTGGACAGGAATTCCATCTTCCCAGGGCTCACGGAGATGCAGAATTCGGCTGTGGCTGGATTATAATGGTATGAGTGCGAGTGGGACCTTCAGTGGGACCGCCAGAACTTGGGGCAGAGACCTGGGCTGGAAATAACAAATTTGAGAGTCATCCACGTAGAGGCAGTGTATCCACTGAAAAAGGTGACGCGTAATCATTTTTAAGTTTAAAAGAAGACACGATGCTGCAAAAGATTATTTTGAATATTAGAACCATGTGATTTTTTTTTTTTTTTAGAAAAACACTGTTTTTAAGCTTCTGATTTTAACTCTAATGGGGGCTTCTATTCTGAGGAGCATTTGATTATATCTAAGCAGGTCTGGGAGGGTGTCAAAGGAAGACATTGATGTCATCCGAGTGTATTGGCGACTTAAGACAGTTTCTGCCTTCTCACCTCCCATTCGCCCTTCTGGTCATGGCTCCACTCCTGTCCGCACTCCTGTGGGTGCTTACCTGCTCTTCACAGGTCACCAGCATCTCCTGTTCCGTCTCAGCTTCCTTGGTCTCTCTGCCCAGGCTTCCTGCCTCCACACTCGCCACCATCCTTCCTGTAGTGGTGTTCCTCTGAGCCCTGACCTGTCCCCCATGCTTCTCACTCTAATTGCTCCCTGAGCAATCTCATTAGACTCAGCACTTTTAATTACTCTCTTAGCTGATGATGCTCATATCTGTTTTTTGGAGATCAGATCTCCACATTGTGTTCTCTAGCTGCACCCTGGACGAGCCTTACTATGTGTCTAAATTCATGTCCCACAAGCAACTCAGACTTCACGTGCCCGGGACTGGCCTCATATTCCCCCACAGACCTGTTCCTCCTTCCATGTGTCTCATTCCTGAACGTCAGCATCATCCAGATGCTCAAGCCCCCAACCCAAATGTCAGCTTCGGTTTCTTTTTCCTCAGTCCCACTCGATCCAGTCAAATCAATTGGACTTTCTTAGCACCTGCCACGTCTCAGTTTTTCACTCTCTGTCACCACGTGACTTCAGGCACTGGGAGTGCTGTGTGACTTCGTCTTGTGCCGCACCATTTCACTTCTGGAACTTTCCATTGTGCTGCTGCTTCGAATACTCTTTCCCTCTTTGTAACCCGGTTGGGATGCCGCTCATCTTCACCTCAGAAGACTTTGAGGAAGTCTTCCCTGACCCCTGAACCCTGGATTATTTGACTCTCTGTAGAAGGGCTGGCAAATACTTTTTACCCACTTGCCAACCTCAGTCAGTTGGTGGTGGCTGTCTGGGATGTTGGGGTGAGAGATTCTGAGGTGAAGTTTGTCATCTGTGCGAAGGGCTATGTCATTGTTCTTTGGCGACAACACTCATGCCTGACATCTGCACCCCTTCTTTCATGGAAACTGTGGCCAACAACATTTCTGTTTACCCAGTGTTCCAGTTTCCTTCCCATAGTTCCCTTCCCTGCAGGAGGCTTGTACCTCCCTGCCTGGCTGCACTCGGGTCTGGCCATATGACTTGCCCTGGCCAGTGAGATGAGGGCGGAGGTGATGTGCGTGACTCTTGGGCAGAAGTTTTATGGAGGCAGGATGGAGCTCTCCATCTCTTCCCCTCTGCCAGGAGGCTGACAATATTGAGATAGATGGTTGGGTCCCAGGGTGAGAATATAGACCCGTAGGTGATTCATGCTGGATGTGTAACATGAGTGAGGAAAAAACCCAAAAACCAAAAAAACAGACACTTGTCAGTGGTGACACTGATTGGTATGGTTTGTTTGTTCCCACAGCCTATCCTGACTGAGACACGGCACCTATGTACAGTGGTTTAGTGGTTTTTCTGTTTTGTAAAAGGTCAGATTCAGTACAGAAATTGATTAGCCTTTTTCAGAATGCACCGAGTCGTTTCATTCATTTAAACTTCCAGCCTCTGACTGATTTCCACGTGTGTCTTTTTCTTTTAAGAATGGATTATGGTCAATCATATCTAAGATAATTATTATAAAAAATCTCAATTATGCGGCGGTCAGGGCTAGGGTGGGGAACCCGTCAGGTAATTTCTGAGACTCAAAGAGCCAAAGCAGTTGTTATATTCCAAATGGCAGAGCCCCAAGGCAGTGCTGCGTTACAGGCACTAATTCAATGACTATTTGGTTTTCGATGCACGGGTTTAGCAAGCTTAGTTATCAAATTCCTCTGCGCTTAACAGATTAAAAGCTACCAATTAAGAGAGGTGGATTTTAAGTACTATTAGAGGCAATTTTACTCAAAACAGGGATGAGAGAAAGTCTGAAAAAAAGCGAGATAGAAACTTAAGAAGTGATTCAAGAATTCACAAGTTCCTGCCATGGGGAAGCTTTGGGATTGCAGCGACCAGTCCTGAACCTACTGATAGCCAGAGGGCTGGAGCTATGTTTTATAAAATGAGGATGAACTTGAGCCATTGAGAAAAAAGTTCAATCATGTATTATACACTAACGAGGTGGAGTCATCTTACAAAGAATAACCATAAAAGTAAAACGGATAAAAAATAGTAAGCTTTAGTTTTTAGAAAACTCATTTGTTCATTATTCATTAAACAAACATTTATTGTTGGTGACAGTCATTGCCAGTCATTCGAGACATAAAGAGATGGTAACTGTGTCTGTCCTCCAGAAGTTCATGGAAATAGAAAAATAAATGAATGTAACACCATGTTATGTGTTTTCCTGGAGGGATGGATACAGGGTGGGCTGGAAGCTCAGAAGAGAGAAGCAGGTGAATTCTTGGTGAGGAAGGTGGGTGGTGGATTAAGAAAGATCCCTTGCAAAAGGAATAGCTCTACTGAGTCTAATGGATAGTTTAGCAGATAAACAGTTTGGTTGGGAATGACAATTTAGTTGGGGTTGAGGTAGAACAGATAGTGAGCGCCAAGGTGCCAAGCATGAAAGCATGTGAGGTGCTTGTGATGAAGGGAGGGCATGTGGGTTCTAGAGGGTGATAAGTTTGACTTGTCATTTACCTTCAGGGTGGCAGATGTACAAGGTATGACTGGACTCTTTAGCAAGTTGGTATGTATCTTTTATTTTTAGTTTTACCAGAAGTCTGATTTCTAATTTGTACCTTTAGAAACAAAATTCTCCAGGCCATTTTTTTTGGCCTCAGTGTTCTAAAGAATAACTTTTTCATGTTGGACAGGAAACAGATAAGGAACACTGATAAACTTATGGAAATCACATCATAGTGCAGGGGTCTTAGTGCAGTTGGCGAAAAATTAAAAATCTATTATGCCATTGATTTTTCCTCACACAAGTCGTTCAGTTTTGCATGAACTGATATTTACTATGGGTTGTTTCTAAACCTTGATACAAAAGGGCTCTATTTGAAATCGGCCCTGATGATAAATAGCATAGAATTCGAAACTTTAAATTCCCGTGAAAATTATGATGAAGCACAAGCAGGAATACTGTTCCATTTCTTTTCTTTGTTTTCTATGTCAGTGTACCAACAGAATACTAAATTCTCCAGGTGGAACCGTACTTACGGATTTTTGAAAAATATACCATCTCAAGAAACATTATGAAGATAAGGCAAAGTATGTAGCCCATTTTAAGGAAATCCTAATTGAAATAGTGCAGATTTCCTTCCATACCCTCCAATATATCTAAAAGATTTTTATGTTTATTCATGATGTCTGAGTGACTCGTCTATGTGTAGAATAAGATGCCAACGTGGGAGACATATTTTTGCCTCCTTTCATGCGGTTGCCTAGTTGCTATGAGGTTTATGTATATATAACATATATTACATACAATATACGTATTACATATAATAGAACACACAACTATGAATACACATGTGTTTATATTAGAATAAAATTTTACATAACCAAATGTGAACATTTACATGTCTATGGGGGAAAAATGGCTTTCATATATTAATTACAGGAGCATTTACACGTTTGTTGTTTGAAAATGTAGCAACTGAAAATACACAAGTGTAAAAATCGAGTGTTTCTAGGACAGTGAGGAAAAAGCTGATGTGACTTAGAAATGTCTGGCATACATCGTGTTTTGTAAGAAATCTGAAGATTTCAAGAATAGCATGTGATGCCACAGAAGAAGTAAAACGGGTCCCCACGTGAAAGTCCAGCAGTTTAGAAGGTGACTGGTACCGAATCTGTGGCCATGTGTCTCCCACGTGTCCGCGGCTAGGAAGAAGCAGTGCAGGCACAGTGAGCGTGACAAGCACAGTGGCACTGCCGGAGGATAGAGGAGATCAGACTGCCATAACCCTTTCACGTTTTTCTGCACAAGCCTACGGTCTCTTTTCTAAAAAGCATTCATGTGCGATGAGGCCAGCCATGCATGAACGCCCTACCAGGCTTCCTAATGAGTTGACCAAGGACCATGACCAGACCAGGTGCTAGAGTCACGTCAAGGCTTGGCAGCAAGCAGGCTCGCCCCGTGCTGGTGTGCACGACCTCTGTGCTTTGGCACCAATGTTTGCTGGTGACCTCACAGGAGGCGGAAGGCAAGGTTATTTCATTCATTCATTCAGTAATTTCTTGGCTGTCTATCCCGAAGAAAGCATTGTGGATTTATAGTGAAACTCTTCAGCGGTCTTTAGTCTCATTTTTCATGAGCGCCTCGAGGTTTAACGAGAACTTTTTTTCGACCCGTGATAACCATGCTGTCATGTTTCTTGAGTGTCTACTCGGCGATTTGTCCCGCGAGAGAGGGAGGGAGGCGAGTTCTCGGCCGTACAGCAGTTCAGGTGTAACTGTGGAGAGGAGCCGTGCGCACACGGCAGCTGGGGGAACAGGCGGCCACACATACAACTGCACGTGAGACTCGGACCCTCAGCGGCTGCACGGTGCAGGGCTGGCCGTTCGTGGTTAAAGTAAGGGAGCAGAGGGATTCGAGGACACCACAAGGCCACTCGCACTTCTCTGGACTCCAGGACTGACTCTCCGGGCTCCACCCCTCTGGGACCGGGAACCAGCATGTGGTACACAACCACATGGGACCTGGTGCCGGAAATTCAGGTCACCTGTTGACACGAGGGGCTCTCTTTTTCCAAGATGATAGGTGTATGGCATGACTCTTTGGGGACGGTAAGAGAAACCAGTCTGTGGTGGCTTTGGTAAGAAAGGGACCGTTTGCTCTGGAAGGGTACCCGAGTACCTACTGCAATCATAGAAAGAGCTAATGGCCACAGCGCCAAGAGAGAACTCTCTTCTATCATTGTCTAAACGTTTCAGACAGAACTCAGATTTGCCCTTTTGGGCCCCAGAGAACCCCTGAAACAAATCACGACTGTGAGGGGGTGACTGGGGAACAGGGGGCGGTCCATGCCCAGAAGTAGGTCTACAGAGACGTCCTGGACAAATACACAGCTACGCGGCTCCTTTCGGCCCATCTGGGAATCCAATTCGAATGGACTGTTGCTTGTTTTGAAACTCTGCCGCCCCAGCTCTGCCCTGACAGGCCCTCCTAACTTATTTTATATTCTTATGCTATAAAAATCTTTAAAGCTTTTATACCCAAGGGGGCTCCATTGGCCTCTGGCAAGTGTTACGTTTCTTCTCGTCACGATGGTCCTTGGTACAGGTCAACAAGAAAAGGGGACGTCTCTCCTGCATTTCTTATAATTTTTCCTTTTAAAATAAAATGTATTTTATCTAATGTCCTTTGTGAGAATTGTAGTATTTTTTTCCTCCTTTTGCTAATTCATTGATATATAGGGTCAAGCTGGGCTGTGGAGTGGGTGAGAAAGTGGCTTTGTTGCAGTCAAACCATTTATTCTACTCTCTTTACACATTCTTCTTTTAACCTCTTTGGGAAGGATTTTAAGCTTACAAAAATATTAAAGTATAGTACAAAGAACATTTCTTCCCCCACCGAACCCTTTGAGAGCAAGCTACCTCCTCACCACCAAATATTTTCACATGGATTTCTGACAAACAAGGGCATTCTCCTACATAATCACAGTATACCATCGAAATCAGGAAGCTTATATTGATTTATCACTGTCATCTAAGCCTTAGACCCCATTCAGATTTTGCCAGTTGTCCCAGTAATATTCCTTTAGATCAGAAGCTGCCAGTCTAGAATCACATGCTGTATTTACTTGTCATGTTTCTTTAGCTTCCTTCAACTTGGAACAATTCCTCAGTCATTTGGTGACTGTCATGGCACTTTTGAAGGTTAGCTAATGTTCTCAATTTGAACTTGGGCTGATATTTTGTCATGATTATATTCAAGTTAGGTGTCATTGGCAGGGTTTTCATGGACATGGTACAGTAATTTCATTACATCATACCAGGTGAGACACATTTTGATTTGTCCCATTAATGACGATGCTCACCCTGGTCACTTGATGAAGGTTGTGTCTGCTAGCTAGGCTTCTCTATAAAATTACAATTTTTTTTTTGAAATTAATATGAATTTTGTTGAGTCTTTTGAGACTAAGTGTGTGTCCTGGTCCTCATCAGACTTTTAATTTATTCATTGTTTATTTTTTATCAGTATGGACTTAGGATTTTCTATTTATTCAGTGGTTATAATCCATCACTAGCATTATTTATTTTGACGTTCAATTATCCTACACCTGGCTAGTGTGAACCCCTTTAAGCAAGTTTCTTTGTCTTTTTGACACAATTCTGTCATTCTTTGGGTACTTCCCTACTTTCTGGCACATTAAGATGTTCAGGGTTATCTGATATTTTCCCTGGAATCAACCATTTCTCCAGGAATCTCTGGTTCCTTTTGCTGATGAAGGGTATTTAGAAACCAAGCATTAGGACACTAGGTATGCCATTTGCTGTTGGGGTATTGCCTCTTCCCAGCTCTCTCAGAGGACAGAGCTAGGAAATACATGTATTTTTATGTGTGTGTTAAATAGTATTCTTTTTTGAAGAACTATATAATGAACCCAATTTAGTATCACTCAACTTCAACAATTAACTGATGGCTAGACTTATTTCATGTGTTACCACTTCTTACCTCCCCAAATTATTCTTATTATTTTTTCTTTTACCTTTTGACTCAGTTCAGCTCATTTTTTCTATCCTCTACCCCGTGCCTCTGGTAACTACTAATCTGTTCTGTATTGATGAGCCTTTTTTTTTTTTTTTTTGATAAATACCTAGAAATGGAATTGCTAAATCATATGTCAGTTCTTTTAATTTTTGAGGAACCTCCATACTGTTTTCCATAGTGGCTGCACGAATTTACATTCCCACCAACAGTGCACAAGGGTTCCCTTTTCTCCACAGCCTTGCCAGCACATATTTCTTCTTGATAACAGCCATTCTAACAGGTGTGAGGGTTCGATTTGCATTTGATTTGCATTTCCCTGCTGGTTAGCGATGTTGAACGTCTTTTCATGGACCTGTTCTGCATCTGTATGTCTTTGGAAAGATGTCTGTTCAGCTCTGCTGCCGAGTTTTTAATTGGATTGCTTTTCTTTTTTCCTGTTGAGTTATATGAGTTCTTTATATATTTCGAATATTAGTCCCTAATCAGGTATATGTTTTTTGCAAATACTTCGTCCCGCGTGGTGGGTGCATCGCTTTTGCATTTTGCTGATGGCTTCCTTCGCTGTGCAGAAGCTTTTTAGTTCGATGTCGTCCCACTTGTTTATTTCTGCTTTTGGTGTCGATTAAGAAAAAAAATCATCACCAAGGCCTACGTCAAGGAACTTACCACTCATGTTTTCTTCTAGGAGTTTTATGGGTTCAGGTTGTACATTCAAACCTTTCATCCATTTTGAGTTAATTTTTTGTGTCTGGTATAAGATGGCGATCGAGTTTCATTCTTTGGCATGTGGCTGTACTGTATGGTTTTACCAGCACCATTTATTGAAGAGCCTCTCCTTTCCCAGTTGTATATTATTGGCTCCTTTGTTGTAAATTAACTGACCATATGTGTGTGGGGTTGTTTATGGGCCTTCTATTCTGTTCCATTGATTGTATCTGTTTTTATACCGAAACCCTACTGTTTTAATGACTATAGTTTTGAAATATAATTTCAAATCAGGGAGCATGATGCCTCCAGCTTTGTTCTTTTTCTCTCAAAGGCCTTAGCTATGTGGGGTCTGTTGTGGTTCCATACAAATTTTAGGATTATTTGTTCTATTTCTGTGAAAAATGCCATTGGAACTTTGCTAGGGATGGCACTGAATCTGTAATTTGCTTTGGGTTATTAGAAATTGGAAATTATTAGAAAATAATATCATTGATTTCTGGACCTAGGAGTTCACATCAGTATCTCCAGTTCTAGTTTTCTCCTTTTCTGTGTTTGTAACTCTCTTCTCTTACAGTGAGAAATCTGGTTCCTGCCATCTTCTGTACATTTATTTATTTGACCAAATCCAGTATGTGACAAATCTGATGCCACTGTGGCTGGCCATTCTTGCCCCTCCTGTGGGAGGCTCTGCCGTCCTGTGCCAGGCCACTGTCCTCTCCCCACCCTTCATGGCCACGTTGAGTTAGGCCAGCTTAGGAAACAGAGTAGAAAGATTTCTTATTATTTGGTATCATAGCACATGACTACAGCTTTGTCGAGGCCGGTAGATGTAACTATAAAGGAGCCCTAGATCAAAGTAAAAGTAACTACTATCAGAATGTAACTACTATCTGGACGAGCATCTTCTGTGGGAAGAGCCCTGCTGGGAGGTTGCACACTCATTCACCCCAAGTTCCCTGCTGTTGTTCTAACGGGTTTGGAATACTTCCTTCTGGAACAGCTTTTATTCCTGCTTTATGAGCCAATCCAGAAACCCAGCCTTGCTATTCTCCAGTTCTACTTGAAAGCAGCCATAGCTCCTTAAATATTGGGGGGGGGGTGGTGGTGGTGGAATTGTGTCACTTTTATTAAAGTTATTTATTTACACACTCATCTTCTGCTCTAGACTGTGAGCCCCTAAGAGCTGGGACTAGCTTTATGTTGTGTACCGTCCAACACAATATTTGTTGAGTCATTCAATGAATGAATCTTATTTTCGATTTAGTTTTCTTCAGTTTATATGCTAGATTTAGTTCCAAATGACTCAGCTGTTTCCGAAAATGAGATTCACCCTCTAAGTATGAATATCTACCCTAACCAAGAAGAATCAAAATATATGTCTCAGGCACTGAGTGCAATTATCAGAAGAAAAATTTTCACAAGCGTCTCGAGCAGTCTCAAGAATATCTAATATTCCAGATCTTATAGAAGGTGATGGCATTCCTTTATTGTATATACGAGTTGTGGTGTGTGTTAAAGGATCAGCATCATTACTTTACAGTCAATTGTATTTTATATGCATCGTAAGCTAAATGCTGATAATAAGATCATAGCCACCAGAAATATCTTCTTATGTTTTATACTTCACTGACGATGATTACGACCTGAGCTAGCTGAGGCATCATACAATGATATCCTTACCACTAAAGAATATAACTCCTATTGTTCAAAGCAATAACAATAATTATTGATATAAAATATCCATATTCTGCTCTTCCCCTGAGAATTTTATGCTGTGAATGTTCAAGTCTTCTGTCATGTTTTCTTATTACACCGAAAAGGAAAAAAAAATCCGCACGGACTAGAAGCAGAGCTCCCCGAGGAGTGCAGAGAACAAAACAACAATCACGCGTGTTGGTGTGTGGGGCTTCTTTCCAAAGTGTGTGTAACTGAGATCTTTGAAAATATCAACAGCCTTGGCATTGTGGAAGGAATCAAAAACAGGTGGACGAAGGAATGTGCAGCCCCAAAGTGCGTTTCTGTGTTTGTGGGGCAGGTGGGGAAGTGGGGAAGGGAAGACAAGCACTGTCGACCTTCCTGGGAGGTGGGGCTGCCCTCCTTCAGGCCTCAGGTGTGGGTTAGAGGTTGCTGGGTCTCCATGTGTATTTATGGTGGGAGCCCTCGCATAGCCCGTTATGTCAAGACAGTGCGGTGCTGGGACTTGGAGGAAAGGATGAGGTTCCCGTCCTGCACCCACAAATCCTAACTGTGTGCCTGCCTTTGAGCAAGTCACTTAACCCCATGGACCGTATTCTCCTGGTTCCAAACGAGGTGCACACGCAGGTGTGTTGGGAAGTTTAAAAGAAACCCCTACCACATAAATCCAAGCATTGTTCCCTTTGTGTTTTATATTGTATTTTTTATAGCTTCAAGATGGTGGTATGACTTCCTTTTCACCAACTCATTTTCTTTCCCAATCTCTGCCCAGTTGCCTCTACCAGGATGGCACACAAGGTACTTTCCCAGGCTGCCGGGCCCCATGGGAGTCTCTGGCTACAGTTAGTAGGGAAGGCAGGCACCCTGAAGGACAGGTTGGATTTCTGTACTTGGAGAAAGAGCAAGGGGAGGTTTGAAGAGGGGGACATTGGCTATAGAATTTACCATTTAGAGCTGGAGGTGGTAGGAATATAGACATGCTATGTTTCTATAAAGGCTGTCAGGGTTTAATGAAGTTCCTCATGGAGCCAGAGACACGAGCTTATTAGGCCGGATCAGTTGACATACCCATCCCCTGGATCAGGGAGCAAACTGGGATCAACAGTGCCACCAAGTGGCACCAGGCTAATCAGCAAGTGGAAACACTAAGCCAGCAACTTCTTGAAGTGCTTGGCCCAAGTTGTCTGCCTCTGTCTCTCTAAAAGTTAAGATGGAGTGTATTTTCTTTGGATGGATATAGACAGAATGATCCGGGAAATGCACCTTCCTTTGGCACGTTGTAAAATTCGGATAGTTGGTTCTTCTTTATGAAGCCATCAAAACAGTTGAAGGCCTGCCCAACTGAGCACGTCATGGAAACGGATACTTCTGCATATGTGCGTACAGGTCATTGATAAAAACGGAAGTATGGGGCTTGTGTGTGTTGAGATTTGAGAAGTATTTCAAGGTGCACTGACCAGATGTTGAAGGCCTAGGGTGGTAAATAGTACAGACAACACAAACGACTAGATGTAGGAAAAGGTAACGTTTATATTATTACAGTCTGCGATCTTTTCATTTTCTACTTAGAACATGGTTTTTTTTTCCTGATTGTTAAAGTGTCCATTGTAATAATTTGGAGGATTTATTATTTCAAAAACAGTACCCTCTACTTGCTATGAAATACTTGGCGAGTAACATGAAATGTTAAGGTTTAAAGATACAGGGGAATCTCATCCTTGCCCTTTCTTCTATCATTAAGGAAAAAACACGTATTTTTAATTTATGCCGCTGTGTTCATTTTAGGACGAATTTTAGATGTAAAATGTGAGATAAACCTCCAGCTTTGATGGTTGCTTCCCCCTGTGACATTTCTTTGTTCTCTCCCAAAGAAGTCATTCCGTTCTTCCTAGGTCCACCCTCCCCTCCACTCCTTAGGAAACGTAGCTTCCAGAATAGTGCCCATGTCGAGAGGCAGGGTTCTCACGTTCGCGTCTCGGTCTCCCTTTTATGATCTTGACTCTGCAGTATCTATTTTATTTGATATTTTGTCTGTTTGTAGTGCTGCTTTTCTAAGAGCTAAAACACTTTCTTGTGGTCAGTAATGGTGTCAGGAGCCTGTAGCTGGGGCTGTTAAAAGGTCTAGCAATTCTATTGTGTCTGAGGCGTCAACCCCAGAGGAGAGATTGCCTCTCGCTTTCTGGGTGTGTGGGTGAGAGGGACCAGAGCTAGGGGATTTGGGAACGAGATGGAAGTGAGGCACAGAAAGTGAGGAAGGGGTAAAAATGTGGGCCGGAACCAACAGAGCGTCAACTGAAAAATGACAGCGGTTTTATTTTTACATTTGCTTTTATCAAAAGCAATTTAAAACGCACCTTGCGATGCAGCGAATATGAGGGGGATGAATGGTGGAAAAAAGATTTCATTTCTTTGTTTTTCCTTTTGTGTTTAAAAGAAAGATCGGTGAAGCATGGTTTTTCAGTACTGTTCAGAACAAAACGCCAGATAGGCTCTAACGACTTACATTTATTTTAAAATTAGTGCTGTAATATAGATCATTTTTGGACTTGGCTAGGTATTTTTTAATGTATCCTTTTTTTTTTATCATGGTAAAATATATGTAACATGAAAGTTACCGCTTCAAAAAGTACAGTTCTGTGGCATGAAGGACCTTCGCATTGTGCAACCGTCACCATCATCCACCTCTAGAACTTCTTCATCTTCCCCAAGTGAAGCTGTAGCCAGTGAACAGCAGCTCCTCATTCTCCCTCCTCGAGATCCTGGCAACCATCAATGCACTTTCTTTCTCTATGGATGTGACGAGTCTAGGTGCCTCATGTGCATGGAATCATATATTTGTCCTTTTGTGACTGGCTTAATTCACTTAGCGTAATATCTTCAGGATTCATTTATAGTTCGGCATGTTTCAGAACGTCCTTCCTTTTTAAGGCCCAGTAATATTCCATTGTATGTAGATGCCACATTTTGTTTATCCATTTATCCATTGAGCTGTGTCCACCTTTTGGCCATTGTAAATAATGCTTCTATGAACATGGGTGCACAAAAATCTGTTGGAGTTCCTGCTTTTAATTTTAATTGGCATTACTAGGTCATACGGTAGTTCTGTGTTTAATTTTTTGAGAAAATGCCATGCTGTTTCCACAGTGGCTGCACTACTTTACATTTTCACCAAAAGTGTATAAGGGTTCTGTTGCGGAGACGGTTAGGAAGAAGAGTCAGAGTCTGGAAATGCATGAACTAACATGGAGAAGGGAGAGGAGGAATGGCAAGGAATGGCAATGCTCGCATCCCCCACCCCTGTCTCCACGGCTTTTTATTCTCTCTCACAAAGCTGGCTTTGCCAATCATCATGAGGTACTATCAGGTTAGCAGTTACAAACTCCAGCCAATTCCCAGACTCAGCCTCACGGCCACGAGCGAGTTTTCAGCTATTTCTTCTCAGGTATCTTTTTCCCATCCTCGTCCCTAGAGCAAGAAGTCCCAGAATAGGTCAGGCGTGTGCGCCCTCCCTGCAATGGGTCCTTGTGTGCAGGTCCACAAGTGCTTCTTGCTCCAAGCACCAGGCATCCATCCCACCAGGACTGCAGGTGTTTCTCACAACAGGTTCCAGTTTCTCCACATCCTCACCAACGCATTATTATTATTTTAAAATAATTGCGGCCCTACAGGGTGTGAAGCAGTATCTCATTGTGGCTTCGATTTTCGTTTACCTAGTGATTAATGGTGTCGAGCATCTTTGCATGCGCTTATTGGCCATTTGTAGATTTTCTTGGTAGAAATGTCCGTTTGAGTCCTACACTGATTTTAAAATGGGGTTGTTCGTAATTTTGTTGTTGGGTTGCAGGGGTTCTTTGTGTATTCTGGATATCAATCCCTTATCAGATAAATGATTTGCAAGTGTTTTTTAACGGTAGCTATATTTAAGTAAATTGATGATTTTAGCGGACGATGCCCTAGGTTGAAAAAATAATCTACCATTCTGCTGTGTGACTTGGTGGACAGCTGCCGAAACTAAGGTTTTAAAGGAAACGAAGGGTCCTCTCTGGACAGGTCGCCCATGCTGTGAGCGGGGCAGAATCTTCCACCTTTGGGCAGCTTCATCGTGCTTCTGGAAGGTTTGGGTCTGCAAGGGTGAAATGACTCTTGCTGTCTCTTCTCGGTGTGATGGTTGTGTGAAATCACTGTATGAAATCATCGGGTGTAATGTCGTGCATCACAGGTGTAACCTTGTGAGACCCAGGCCATCAGGTCAAGGTGGAGTGGTTCTTAGGTCCTGTTGCTTCAGGGTGCTGATGGAGGAAAACAAGCTCCCCACGTATAGCTCACCTCTCGTCAGCCAGTGACACAACCCAGTTGGTCTCCGACCATTTTAAAGAAATGAAGAAACTGGGGAGTGTTCGAGAGATGTTTTTGCCCCTTAGCATTTAGGTAAGTATTCCGTACTAGGTCCCTTTGTGGGTTTGGTATACGAAATGTAATCATTGTATTTTGACAATGGGTGTGCCCCTATTATATCAGGATGGAGAAACATTTCTTTCATTCTATTCTATTTTCTCCTTCTTTCCTTTTTTTTTTTTTTTTTTGTGGGTGGGGGATTATAGTTCCAAAAGAAGTTAAATGAGCAAATGAGAAGTGGCATTTCACTAGAGATGTACTAATACAATCGCCTCGCAGTTCACAGTGTCCTCTGCCAAGAGCACAGGATCATTTTCTAGAAAGAATCCCAGAGAAGCTGGTTTCTGGCCGTCAGCTGCCTCGGAGCTCGGGGTGTGTGGAGGAAACATACTAACAACAGTTAAAGTCCTAAGTGTTTATGCTAAAGGATGAGACCAGAGATGGTCCTTAGGCCCAGGGCTGGGGCGAAATCGTGAAGGGGTGGGGATTTTGAGCATAGTGTTGAAAGAAGGGCACGATGCGGGCATAAAAGCAGCATTCTAGTTGGGGGAGGTTTTTTAGCCTTATCATACCTTTTCCTCCTGGCCGTGTGTGCCAAGCTTCATGCGAAGCCATTCGGTATGAGGGTTTGTTTCTCTTTGGTGGGGTAGGTGGGGTGAGAGAGGAACGAAAGCAGTGAGGTTATTGAACGCAAAGAATGAAGACCTTTTTCTGGGGTCGGGGAACACATAATTTCTTGAGAGGTCATGGCAGGCTTTTCCAAACTCCACGGTCCTCTTTCCTGGAGGCCACACAACACGCTCTTCTTCGTCCTGGCCCCTGTCCTGGCACGGAGCAGGCGCTGGTGGGGCCCTGCTCCCCTCTCGGCCCGTTTGGTCTGTAACTGGAGCACAGTGACCTGACCGCCGAGTCCTGAGCTGCCTGTGGGAGCCGGCCTGGACCACCTTGGCATGCCCTTCACGTGTTCCCCGCGTCCATCCCTTGTCCCCCCCTCGTTCTGGCAGCCCAAATCCCCGCGGCCTGTACTGCCTCCATGCAACATGCCTTTCAGTCATCCAAGCTCGTGTTCTAGAGGAGTCTGTTTTCGGATTCTGATAAAAGTGGCCGGTGCAATGTGTCGGTGCAGTATGTCAGGTTGAGTGTTGGTGCCCCCAGCCTCAGAGGGGGGCCCTCTTTGGAATGTAAATAAGGTGCAGCCGTCCAGCTGAGTGCATCCTGGTGGGCCCGAAAGCCGGTGACAAGTGTCCTTAGAAGAGACAGACAAGGAAAAGACGCACAGAGACACGGAGGAGAAGGCCAGGTGAGGATGGAGGCACAGGTTGGAGCGATGCAGCTGTAAGCCAGGGAACTCGGGCATTGCCGGCGGCCTCCAGAAGCTGAGAGAGAGGCGTAGCAACCGTTCTCCCTCAGAACCTCCTGGAAGAACCCCCCTGAGAAAATGTGGATCTCCGACTTCAGACCTGCGAGAGAATGAGTTTCTGTTGTTTTAAGCCACCAAGTTTGTGGTAATTTGCCAGTACATCCAGTGTGCCTAACATGTCAAATGAAAGAGGGACGTGTAATGATTCGGGGCTGGGAGAATCCTGGAAATACCCGGTCTGTCGTTTTTAGTCCTGGCTGCACATTAGAATCACCTGGAGAACTTTAAAAAAAGCATAGTTGCCGGAGCCCTCTCCCAAAGCAGCTGAAAATCAGAATTTCCAGGGGCCTGGGGTAAGGGATTAAGATGAAAATTTTTAATATTTTAAAAATTGTAATATTTTAACGTATTTTTTAAAAAATCACCGACATCTGAAATCCTAGGTGATTTTAATGGCATCCTGGGTTTAGAACCTCTGATTTCTTCCAGCTGTCCCATTTTCCAGACGAGGAAATGAAGAATCAGCAAAGCTGCCTTGCAATCCAAAGAAAAAAATTTAAAAATCCTCTGTGAAGCACGGGAAGGAGATGAACAGCTTACTGAAGAAGGACAAAGGCTGTGTTTGAAAAATAAAAAAAAAATATTTAGAGAAAAAAGGAATGAATGAATGAATTCATTTCATTTTTGGGTTTTGTAGGCGCTAATGACTAAGAGGGTGAGGAAGAACTCACTAATATTTTCCAGTGACCTCCCTCAACCTTGTTTTCTCAAGGGCATTTGTTCACGTAACACAAGGAATGTTTCCTTTCTTAGACACATAAGCCAGTTAAAAATATTTACGAATCTTGTGAACCACCTAAAATGAGGATTCTCTGTTTCTTTATTCCCTTAAGAAATCTGAATACGGTCTAGATTTCTGTATGGCAACAGAGACGAGTAATTGTGTTTGAAGTCTTGTTATGGGTGCTTTAGTAAATAGCGTAGATGGCTTAATGTTCAGCATAATTGTTTAAAAAAGAGTGGCTGTTGAAACAGGACCTTGGTTTCAGGGATGTGGCATTAAATCTAATCACACTACTTAGGTTAAGACTCATAAAGATAAGGGCACCAGGATAATTGGGATATTATGTACTCCTTAAAACAGCATGATTTAGGCCAAATAGGAATTGCTGGGGCTCTAAATTAATCCCCTGGGGAATGAATGGAAAAAATATATATATATGTGATATATTATCACGGTATATATTTTGGTGCTTTGATATCTCGGAGTGTCTCACAATTAATCTGTCATTAATTTTAACCAGGGCAACCTGACTGTGATTAAAGCATATCTAGATAATCAGAAGCTGGAGAAGCCCGCCGAGAGATTTACTTAAACGATCTAATCAGCTTTTCTTTTCATAGAAGATACAAGCCTGAGATTCTGACAACTCACGGGTGTTAACCATCCCAGGGCACTTTTCATAACAGTCCGGGTATTTAGCTCCAGTGTCCTGGCCAAATTCCAACTCCAGTAATGCCATTTTTTTTTTTGCTCCGGAAAAGTCCCCCTGCAGCTACCAATGGCGGTAGCATTATTCTTCCCTTCCTGTCCCAAGGCGTGAGGCTTTGTGTGGCGGTGGCTCTGTGTGCAGCAAATCCGATGCTGTGTTTCTGTTGGGAGCGTCTGCACTCGGGCTCAGCGGCTCGTAAGTTCGTGGCAGGGGATATTTACCTGACTTGCTGTCGGGAGAAAATTGCAGATTTAGTCTTGTGGAAAACTTGATTTCGTCTTTTGAAATGAATAAACGATGTTATGATTTAATGTTATTAAAGAAAAATTAGCAGTCACATCGGAATACAAGTATGGACATTTCTAGCCCTTTGTACCTTATTTTGTTCTGTAGAAGCTTAGAAGCAGTTAGCAGTGAGATTTCTCGCCTTGCAATGGCCCCATTCCAGGTTATACGAAAATTTGTAAACTGCACTACTTCTCAGTATGGTAAAAAATATAAATAAAGGTTGAAAAATGCTCAAAAATGCAGAAGACCTAAGTGTGGAGTGATGAGATTCAGGGAGCTCTGGTTCATGGGCCTAAGAATCATTGAGAAAACCCTGATTCAGGGAGCAGATAGCCTGATTCTTCTGGCCTGGGAAGTAGTTTCATAACAGCGGACCCGGACTGCTCGACAAACTATTTCTGGAATCCTGTTTTTTTGAAACGGTCTGCCCGCTTAGAGGAGGGATCTCCAGTTGATGCACGTGAGTGCAGTGCCACCAGGAAGAGTGGCACAGAATTGCTCATGACTTTTGGACGTGACCCGTGTCATTTCTTCCTTTTGGTGGATTAAGAGACCCAAGAAACCTCTTGGGAAAACTGAGGCACACAGCTGGGAGAACAGTGGAGTCAGTACAAATTGGAAAATCGTCATGACGAAGAATACGAGCCAGTTCTAATACCAGGGGGCTTCTGATTAGGTAGCTTCCTATACCCTGAACATTTTACGTTTTTAAAGGTTGAAACTCCCAGTGGATTAGTTCGTTAGCCCCTAGCCAGACATTTAAGCTCCCTTTCTCATTATTTCCTCCTTTGATGTTAGTCAGGACGTTTTGGTTGCAAGCGACAGAAACTCAACACAAACTGACCTAAAACAGAAGAGAGGATGTCCTGGCTTGCATAGCTGATGGCTGAAAAGCCCAGGCATCGATGGGCCCAGAGGATATCATCAGCTCTTCTTCCTTTCTCCGCTCTTTCCTGGGTGGCCTATTTCCTCGTGGTGACAAGATGGCGTTTCAGCAGCTTCAGGCTTACGTCCTAGCTAGCTCAGCAGAAAGACCTTTTCTTCCCCACTAGTTTGAAAGAAAGCGTCAGGATTATTTGGCTGCAGCTGATTTTAGTCACATGCCCACCTCTGTGAGCAGGAGGATGGTACAAACTGAGAGTGGGGGGTGTTAGAGCAGCCACACTCAAACCAAAGGGTCTGGGCATATTCCAAAGGGACGTGACCAAGAGGAGGAATACGGTTGCTGAGCAACCAAAGCACGTGTTCATCACCGACATGTACATTATAATGCATTTATTTAAAAGTGCTGACCTACACTTTTTTGGCTTTGTACAAGGGTTCGATGCACTTGTCTCTCCCCACGTAAGATGTGGACTCACAGAGCTGGCCTCCTAGTCTGGTTTCCTGACAACTCAATGTCCCTGCCGGGTTATCTTTCAGCTTCTGCTTGAGTTCTGTTAGTGGGTATTGTGTCTATTACTCCACAAGGCAACATATTTCCATTTTAACAGGAAAGGAGTCTTTCTCATATGAAGTTGTAAATTTCTTCCCTCCTCCCTTGACTTTGTACTAATGGTCCCTTTTCTGCCCTTTTTAATTTAATCTTTCTAAGCTGTAGTCTCTAAGCCCTTTTAAATTCCATTTCATGTCTTGGCTGTACATACCCATTTCTCTTTGTCTCCTTCCTCTTTTCCTTTCCTGTAGGATAAAGAAGGCTTATAGGTGCTCACCATCAGAGACAGCTCTGTCTCTCCAATTTCAAGACAGTCGACATGTAACTCATTTTTAGAAGTTTATCATAAATTTCTTAATGCGTTATGGTTTGGGGCTCAATATAAAGAGTTTATCATGGGAGTGAATTTTAAAAATAGCACTCTCAAACATTAATGTATTTGATTTAAAAAGTCAAATTATTTCAGAAACATAGGCCTTTAAACTTTTGTGCGTGTGTGTGTGTGTGTGTGTGTGTGTGTGTGTGTGGTCCAAGCATTCTATAAGATGGAGCAAATGGGCATGATGAAAATAATTCTGATTTCCTTACATAGGCCATGAATATAAATATTCCGTGAAATCGTAAGAGAACAATGATTTTATCGATCAGAATTAGATTCTAATGCACACTTGACCTAGTAAATGAACTCTTAAGCAAGCATTTCATTGTTCTCTCTTGTGCTCCTGTGATTTTAGCATGGTAAGTCCAAGCAAAGAATATTTAAATCTCGGCTTTTTAAAGGAAATTCAGAGGCTTAAAATAAAACTCATTTATTAATAATTCTCTGCTGGCATTACCACTTACATTTTCCTGTAGCTAAATACCTTAGACGTTTTCTGACTTAGAGAAGGTATTTATCATTCCATTTCCTGATTTTTCTATTTTAAATCAGATCTCTTTTAATGACTAAATTTTACTGTGTTTCTTAACTTGTACTTTCTTTATAAGCATTAACATGAATAAAATGTATCCACAATGAATTGCCATCATCTTTATAAGAAATAGTAGCAAATTTGTTTATTTATTCATTTAGATGATGATTCCTGTTTTCATGAAAAGTTCACTAATAATTAGCATTTTCAACCACTTCCATATATATATTGTCTGGTCTGTAAAAGTATGTGAAAAGGAAATCTGGCATCTTTAAGAAGCATTTACTTCTTACAAGAGTAAGGAGAAGCCGAGCGACTTCAGACGAGGGAGCCACACCTGTGAGAATGGAGGGTTGTGACCCAAATCCTAGGAGGATTGAGTTCACTCCCTCTTCTGTTTTCCGTACAGCTTAATGCTGATGTAGAAGATTGATGGATCCTGAGTTGGCAAAACTATTAGTCTAAGAGAAGGAGGCACTGGGGATGAAGGTGTGGAAGGGTTGAGGGGAGAGCTAACGTTTAACTGGGCAGAAGAGGGGTGTGCAGCTGCCGATGGTAAGACCTGAAGGGCAGCTTGTCACATGCAATTTCTGCTGAAACCCATCACCCTGCCTTCATGTTCTTACCTAGTGCAATTCCTTTTCCAGTGACTGTTCCAGGAATAACGTGCCAGATGGAGTGAGGGTGTTGCTGGGTCGAGTGATATGCTATTACTAGTCTCAGCTGTTCACAGCCCCTGGGGCTTTTCAGATGCAGGATTAAAAACTAATAGCGAGTGACAGACATGAAAGGGGCAATCTTCATACATAGTAGGTGCTCAATAAATGCCACCGATTTGAGTGAAGACGTGAGTGGCAGGTGGGGCAGCTTTTGTAGTAAGAAACATGAATTAAGACATTACCAGGTTTTAGAACTGTTTCTACCTACCTCCCGTCTTCCTTTCTCCTTACACAAGCACTTACTGGGAACCTGCTCTACGTAATTCATTTTAGGCACTGTACGTGGAAAAATAATCATGTAATCTGTTTTGTTTTTGTTTTTTGTTTAATGAGGTTGAGGCTGTGTACCTAATATTTTTGTCACCAGCACTTTTTTTTTTTTAAATCCTCTCAGAGCCTCTCAAACTCTTGTCAGGTTTTAAGAAACAAAACAATGCTTTTATTCATTTATGTGTTAAACAGACAACTGTGGTCAACGTCACGACTTAAATACAAAACAAACCTGTAAGAGTTCAGTATTCTTTTTAATGAAAAGATATACTGTGGGTCACGTTTTTCTCTTTTTCTCTTTACTCAAAGGGGGTTTCTCTCCATGTTCCTCAAATACAGGTTCACATTTATTAAGGATCTTTATCCAGTGCCATCAAGAGAAAAAAAACACCTTAAATCCAGTAAAAGTCAAGATGGACTCATTATTGGGCAGACTTGGATATATAGGAAGTACTACTTATACTAAATATTTGTTCCAACACATGCTCCTAACACCAGTTAGATCCCCCTGCTTCCTCCTCCCTCATTTCTTCCCTTCTTTTTCCTGTCTCATTCTCAAAGTTATTATTTTTTTTTGGCCTGCTTGCACGAATGACTTAATTTCTTTTCTTGGGCTGCCTTTTTTTTTTTTTTTTAAATCTGCCTTTACATCTCTATGACACCTATCACCATAGCACCCTGTTTAATAGTATCTCTGCTAATTATCCTGTCTTTACGACAGAATGGATTGGTTTGTTAGAACAGAATTTATCTTGCATTTCCAGTTATGGGCATTTCCAGGTAATTGGTTCATTTCAAGATGGCAAAAACATGGCTTGCAATATTTTTAGAACTAGTCATTAGAAATACATCTCCTAAAATCATTACTTTTACAACATCGAGAACAATAAAGAAACAGAATACATTTAATTAGGAAAAGTTAATAAAAACTTTCAGTTGCCTTAAATGGTTAATTAAACTAGACTTCCAAAGGGAATTGTGTATATTGTTAATATTGTCTCAAGGTTAAGTCAGAGTCCTATATACTGAATGTGAAAGCATGAATTTTCCTTTTCTACATCCTTGGCCATTGTGTTTACAATTATTGTGGCAGTTGACCTGGATTGTTTTCTGAGAGGGAAACAGCCCTACCAGATTAAAATCAGTGCTTATCTTGGCTTTGCAGTAAAATCCCAAAATAGCATAAAACTTTTAAAGGAGTGAACAAATTTGCAAAAAATCAGAAAGGAAATATATGTATATTTTTAGAAAATTCATTTGAATTCAGATTGTTTTGTGACCTCTACTATAAATTTAAATAAGTGCAACTTTTCTATGTTTTTTTTTTTCTTTTTTTTTTTTAGGTGAGGCAACCCTTGGTTGGCCTCACAGATTGCAAGGACCTTGACCGTTTACAATTCCTTATTTTAAAAAAATTTTTATACCTATAGCACCTGGTCTTCCGTCCAAGTACTAAGCAGGCTCGACCCTGCTTAGCTTCCAAGATCAGACGGGTTTGGGCTTGTTCAGGGTGGCATGGCTACGAGATGACTTTCCTATTTTGAATCTCCATCATTGGTGTGATTTTCAAATGACAAAGCAAAACCAAATAACACAAAAACCCCAAGTTTGGCAGTGAGGATCAGAAGGATTGTATTTAACCAATGTTGATTTTCTAGTTTTGAATAGACAACTTTGATGATCTCAGTCATGTCTCCATGGGTTTCAATGAAAAGACGTTTAACTCCATGTTACTGTTATTACTTATTCAATTTAATTCAATGTTATTCTAATGTGAGTCTAAAATATTAGGTATCTAATGACTATTACTGATTTAATATTAATTGCGCATTTAGAGCATTAGGTACCCGGAACAGAAGACACGGTCCATGTCCCCAGGGGCACGTGTGGGCTGACCTGTGAGCACTGCCATGAAGGTGACATGCGCGTGGGTGGGTGCCGGAGGAGGTCAGAAATGAGGCTGTAAGACACCCGGGAGCAAGATCATAATGATGTGTGTGTGGTGGAGAGTCCCGTTTAAATGACAGGGATTTTGCTGTGGTTTTTAGTCTTTTGGAGCAATTGGTCCTACACGGTAACGTCCTGGGTATCCCCAAGCTAGCATCACTCTGGCTTTAGTATATCTGCGGCTTCTTGTGCAACCCTTTTCCTTTTGTTTTATCTTTTGCATATTTCACTGCCACTTTCCTGTCCCCCTTGCAGGAAGATCACTGTTCTAGATTCATCTCCTTGACTGCACTTGGTCTCTCTTTTCCTTCTCTGGTTCAGTTCTGTGCTTACTGTTCTCAAGTGCTCAGAGCATTTAAAAACATAGATGTCACAGCACTGTCACCTTCAGAAACCCCATTTCGAGTCCTAATCTGGTGTGCTGTGGTAATGAGAGACTAACGGCAGGCTTAAGGGTTAGACGCGTATCTAAATCCCTCAGATAAGGAAACAAAGGAACAATAATTCCAACAGTATCGTTGGGCACGTATAACAGGTTCCTTTGAAAATCTCACCTCTCTTTCCTTATTGCCTTTTTCGTCTTTCACCTTCCTCCCACCTTTGGCTGTCTCTCACCCCGGCACATTGCGATAGAGAGTTTTCTTAGCCCAGGGGCTGAGAATTTAGCTATGTTGATCTGCCACGTGGCACCTGCCGAAACCCTAGCAGAGGAAACTTGGCACGTGAAATCAAAGGCGGTCTGGTAAAATGAAACCTACAAACGATGTCGCTGCCGTGTCTGTGTAGAATGCCACCAGAATCTCCATCGCCGACTGTTTTCGTTTTCTCATCTTCACGTCTTTTTGTCAGGCTTTCGTTTGGCAAGGTAGGAAGTAGAAGCATCCATCTCAGGATGGTCCTTTTCCTCCCTGCAGAGACAGACCCCTGACTCCCGTGGCCCTGCGACGGCATCTACAGCTTATGTTAGTATAAAGTGTGGCGATGTGTAGATTGTGATCTCTAGAGCAGTGTCGCTGTTGTCAGCACAGAGCTGACCCAGGCACAACCCCTGCAGGGAGAAACCGACACCAAAAAGTCACCTCATTTAGGTGGCTCAGTCTGTGGTGACTGTGAGGCTGAGGAGCACCCAGCATCTTTAGAAGTAAAAATATCGTTTAAAAGGAGTACGATGTTAGCATATATATATATATTTTAAATCTGAGGAGTTCTATTTCTTCACCGAATCTCTGATTTTTTTTTAAATGGGCATAATGTTTGCAACGCTTGTCTCAACTTCGGTGAAATTTAGGTGGACGAACTTGTAAAAACGCTGTTTCTACGAAAAAGCAAATTTCGCTTTACGTTGGGAGTTTCCACCTGTTTGTGAATTTATGTATTCACTCAGAGCTTGTGTATCCTGGGCCTACAGGGTACAAGGCGCAGTTTAGGAGCTGGGGATAGAGCAGTTTCCTGGCTCTCATGGAACTTCATTCTAGTGAAGAGAGACAGATTTTTTACAAAAAGGTGAATAGCTCATATGTCACGTGGTGATGGATGCCATGGCAACAGTAAGACAGAGATGAGAGCATTGGGTCGAGAGGTGAGTTACTGTTTCATGCAGGATGTCGGGGGTGGTCTCTTATGAAGTGATGTTTGAGCAGAGACCTGATGAAGTGAGGGGTGGGCTGTGCTGATGTTTGGGGTAGAACAAGTATAGGGATAGGAGGTAAAGCACGAGGGTGTGATGGGGGAAAAAGAATAACGAATGTCACAGGGCAGAGGAGGAGGAGACGAAGTCGGAGAAGTGGGGCTGGGAAAAGCAGGGATCTCGTAGGGTCTTTAGGTGATTTAAAAAATGTGTTTTTACTCTGAGTGATGATATTTATGTGGGTTTTTTTTTTGCATCTAAAAGCTATTTTTCAATTACAGTTGATATAAATATTATATTAGCTTCAGGTGTACAACATAAAGCTTAGACATTTATGTAACTCATGACATGATCACTCTGATAAGTCTAGTGCCCACTGACGCCATGCATAGTTATTACAGTGTTATTGACTATATTCCCCATGCTGTACTTTACATCCGCGTGACTATTTTACTACCTGTTTGTATTTCTTAATCCCTTTCCCTTTCCACCCAGCCTCCCAACCTTCCTCCTATTCAGCAACCATCGAAATGTTTTCTGTGTCTGTGAGTTTTTTTCTGTTTTGTCTGTTTGTTTTTTATGTTCTTCAGATTCCACATGTGAGTGAAATCATATAATATTTGTCTTTCTCTGTCTGACTTATTTCACTTAGCATAGTACCCTCTAGGTCTGTCCGTGTTGTTGTTGCAGGTGGACCTGGAAGTTGGATGCGGCAGGGACTCAGGGAATCACCAGTGTTAGCCAGGTTGGTGGCATCTCAGATATGGGGCTGGCTTGCATCTGGATGCTGGGTTCAGGGGAGAACTCAACAAAGGAGCAATGGTTTCTGCCAACACATCTGTCTGGGAGAAAACTGCTTCTCCAGCCCTTGCCCTGAAGTTAGACAATTCAGTTCCTCCCTATATGTCCCTGGCACCTTTCCAGTTGTTGTCCCGGTGCTGGAATTCAGAGCGAGTGAGTCCATCAGTGAGTAAGGCTGTGCATGGGCCCTTTAAAAGGAATGCCTGGGACTCTAGCCATCATCCATCTCACTCAGCCATAATCTCCACTGGATTTTTATTCCTGGCACTGGAACCCTGGACTGGGGAGCGTGGTGTGGGGCTGGGAGCCCTTGCCCCTCAAGAAGGGACGTCTGCAGCTAAGATATTTCTCCTGATTTTTAACTGCCACACATGGATGTGAGACTAGCCCATTTGTATCTTCATCCCTCCTACCAGTCTTGAGGTGGCTTCTTCTTTCTATCTTTAGTTGTAGGACTCTGTTTAGCTAGTCTATAGGCGATTCTCAATGACGGTTGTTCTGGAGTTTAGTTGTAATGTTTATGTGGTTGTGGGCGGAGGTGAGCTCAGTGTTTACCTACTCTGCCATCTTAACTGGAACCTGATTTATATTTTAAAAGTTCTGTCTGGTTGCCTCATTGAGAACAGGTTGGAGGAGGTGGGGGTGGATGCAGGGAAACGATTCAGGAGTCTGTTGCAGTAATCCAGGGAAGAAGTGATGGGGTTTGCACCACAGTAATAGTAGTAGCAGAGATTGGAAGAGGTCATGTTCTGAATATATTTTGAAGGTGGGGCCACCAGGATTTACCTTTGGGATGTGGGGTATAGAGAAAGCAAGGAGTCACATCTTACTTTTTTTTCTTTCTGAGCAATTGGTCCGTGACTAGTAATTTACTGATGGGGGTGACTGCAGAATGTACAGGTTTTCTAGGGAGAATCAGATGTTTGGGGTGGGATTTGGTAGGTTTGAGTTGTCTATTAGACATTGAAGAAGATGTGTCAGGAAGGCAGGTGGACACATGAGTCTAGAGATCAAGGGACAAGTGCAGGCTGCAGTCATGAGCGTAGAGTAGGCATTTAAAGCCATGAAACCAGTTGGGATCAACAAGTGTGGGTAAATACAGAAAAGTGACGGGGGACATTGACTGAGCCCTGAGCCATCCCAAGGTCAGGGAGAGAGGAGGCCATCCATGGATTCTAAAGAGAACTAGCCACTGTGTTAGTTTCCTGCAGTTGCTGTAATAAGGTACCAAAACCTGAGTGACTTAAAACAACAGAAGTTGATTGTCTCATAGTTCTGGAGGCTAGAGATCTAAAATCAAAGTGTTACAGAGCTGTGCTCTCTCCAATGACTCTAGGGGAGAATTATTCCTGTCTCTTCTAGTTTCTGGCGTTTACTGATAATCCATAGCATTCCTTAACTTATAGATGTTTCACTTCAGCACATTGGCTGTTTTCCGCCTGTGTATTTTTACATTGTCTTCTCTCTGTGCCTCTCTGTGTCCAGATTTCCCCTTTCATAAGGACACCAGCGATATTGAATTAAGGTCCATGCTAATGACCTCATCTTAACCTGGTTAAATCTGCAAAGACCTTATTTCCAATAAGGTCACATTCTCAGGTACTGAAGGTTAGAACTTCAACATACCTATTTTTGGGGGACACAATTTGACTCACACAGTCAGTGAGGTAGGTAGTAAGAGAACTAAGAGAGCATGGTGTTCTGGAAGCCTAGTGAAGAATGTGCTTTGAGCAGGAAGGATGGATAAACCGAGTCAGATGCTGCTGACGGAGCAAACGTGATGAAGACTGAGGACCGAACATTGGATTGAGCAGCGTGGGGACCATTGGTGGATGCCCTTGCGAGGAGTCGTTTCAGTTCACTGGTGAAGATGAGGATTGGATCAAAGTGCAAGAGAAAACAAAAACGAAAGAAGTCAAGAAAGCAAGTGTGGACATGTTTTTGGAGAGTTCTGCATTTGGGCAAGAGAAAGATGGGGTAGTGGCAGTGGAGAAACCAGAGTTCAAGGAATTAAAACAACAACAACAACAACAATGAGAGAAATAGCAGCATGCTTATATACCAGTGTGAATGAACCAGTAGAGGCGGCAGTATCATTGGAAACAGGAGACAATTTCGAGTGATATCTTTGGATAGGTGAGAGAGTATGGAATCTCATAGCCACACTGACGCTGTCCGTAAGCACTCAGGCTGTTCCAATAAATGCCCGAGTTTGAGAAGCATTGTTCCAGGTGATTTCTAGGACCCTCTAAAATTCTGTGTCTTGTGATGTGTTGTACTCCATCACGCGAATATGAAATTCCTCTCTTGTTTAGAATGATGATTACTGCCTGACGTGCGCCAAGAATGAATTCCGATGGAATGTGACCGCAGCGTTTGCACACGGGCAGTTGTGCTGTGGGGGATGGCAATTCATCTGTGCTTTCCTCTGAGGGGCTTAATAAGCTCTACTGTCTCTTTAAACTAAGATTCCTGCCATTTAGAGCCACATCCTTAGCATTGCCTGGGAGATCTGGCTGCGTGTCCAGGTGCTATTTTTAGATGACCCTAGCAGAGTGAAGAGAGTGTCACAGGGACTTAAAATGTTTGTATTTGACAGGACTCAAAAACTATATAACAAATTGATGTCCCAATACCCAAATTCTATTAAATCAAATTTTTGTATATTGAGTTTGCATAAAATATGACCTAGAGTTCCCATCAAAACACTTGCAAAGTAAAATCCCCAACCGGTATTGTCTGACCATTGCACAATTTTATTTTGTTCACTATAAATTGTAGCTGTAGGCTGGTGTTATCACCTTCATATGATGGCTCTTTTGACACACTTTTATTCTAAAATATACAATTTCCAATAATATAGCCATACTCTCTCAAGTCTCTAAAGTTCACTTTAATTTTCTTAATGTTAGGGGGATGAAAAAAATTGAGACAGTGGAGTTTTCATCCACGTAGAAACTGTCTTCAGTTTTAGTAAAATAAGTCAGTGTGAACAGATGTTGGCCGAGCATAGAGAGTTATGCTTTTCTAGCTGTTGAAATGGATTTGAGAATGTCGATGCATGTTATTTAGTAGAAAATAGGAGATTGTTGAGGCCATATATCCCATACCCTGAGATTTACACTGGTCAAGAGGACATTCTCCCCCACCCCTCAGAAGTGGCCAGAAAGGGTTCAAATTGCTTCTTGGTATGAGGAAGTTATTTTCTCTCGTTTCCCTGAATGTGTCTAAGGAGATCTGGAATGAGACTTGCCTCTTACGACTTGGGGATTTTGTTAATGCTGCCTCTGCTAGTGCTGCGATCACTTTTTCACCCTGGACCGTCCACTCGACATTCCACAGATGAGTGTCTGCCCAGCAAAGGTGACACAGAGTGTGAGGGGTGCAGAGTCTTGTGGGCTGACAGTCCAGCACACAGTTTTGTGACGAGAGCAGCGATGGACGCAGGCACAGGTGCAGTGGCTGCCCAGATGGGGGCGGGGTGCTTAACCTTGACTGCCGGTCATGGTGATCAGTGGTATGCATGACAGAGAGGTTTTTCCAACGTATGATCCTTTCAATACTTTATAATAATACGTTATAGGATTTCACATTTTACATTTAGTTACTTTTACATCCTCTAGTTTATCCTCACAAACATCCTGTATATAGGTAGACCAGGAGAGAAAATCAAGGCTCAGAACCTTCGACCCGCCCAAGTGCACACAGTTGGTTAATGCAGGAGCCAAGCTCAAAACCTAGGATATCTGAGTCCTAGTCCAAATGCTTTATACTCATAGTTAAGGCCCTACCGCTTACAAACTTCATGATGGCAAAATGCCCTCTACTGTGAGAACCGGGTACTCATCTCTGCGGCATGAGCGGAGGTGACTAACTATCCAGCCCGTGTCAGCGCTCAGTGCATACTGGTTGCTCTTTACTTCCCATCTAACTCAGCTTGAGTGTCAATGCGGGACATTTGAACATGGTTCACTGGTCTGTGTTGTGATGACTCACCCACAGACAACAAAGCTTTAGGACAAACAGAGCATTTGTCTGAGTAGCCGCAGGAGCTCGTAGCCAATATGCTAGCTGGTTTTCGTGTGTGCCTCACCATAGTGCATCTATTTCAAGTCATTTTGGATACTTTCTTTTTCATTCTCACCTGGGAGCCCCCTGAACTCTCTCATAGGAACTATGGCTATGTTTGACACTAATTTGGTTGGATCTTCTGCACCATAGGCTGGTCATAGAGTTGGGGGGCGGAAGCCATTGTGTAAATTGCAGTTCATTGAATACAAACCACTTACTGTGTGCTAGAGCTGTTCAGAGCACTTTACAAGTGCTAATTCTTGTCATCCTCATGACAGCTCTGTGAGGTACATACTGTTATAATTGCCATTTTGGAGACGATGAAACTCAGACCCAGAGATATTAAATAACATGCCCAAGGGACAGTGCTTGTGGGTAGTAGAGCCAAGATGCTATTAGGTGTTTGACAGCCACCTTAGGCTAGAGAAGCAGGTGAGTGGATTTTCATTTATGTCACATGATTGGCTTGTATCTCAACCTTTGTGTGTCAATTTGCATTGACACTAAAGGTCAAAGCAACTTTGACCCTTGAGCCCCACCACCTCCAGCCCTGTCTCTTTTTGGTGCATGAATTAACAGGTTTAAAAATTATTGCCAGCTGAATGCCACCCTCTTTGTAATGTCCCTTGAGGTCCGTGAGAAGTCTTACTGGTACTCAGCACTGTAAATATTTTTCCTGAAATTATGGATTTAAAAGATCTGCTTGGGCCCTCTTTCAGTTTCTCAGTCTTAGCTCAAGATTTTTTTGCTTCTAATAAAATTAAGACGGCACGTGGAGGTTAAAGTTTCTAATAGCAGAAGATTAAAAAATTTCAGTACGGCGATAGAATGAACTATGTCCATTTTGAAATTAATCGGATACATTTTCTGCTTCGATGTAGTTCATCCTCTCAAAAGAAACGAAACTTTATTAGTTTGTCGTTTCAGCCCAGAAGTAATACCTCTTTAAATACAACTTTGTTTTATAAGGTTAACACCAAGACATCAAGATCTGTCTGTGTTTATATACACTTCTCTTGCAGTGCCTGGGTAATTAACTCTCGAGTTTCATGACGCTGAAATATTTGAGCATTTTGGATACTGTACTTGTACTGGGTGACTTGGAGTAAATGCCAAGTCATACATGTCTTTTAATTCTGACTTCCAATAAAGTTCAGTTAATTTGAATGACATTAATAGGGATCTCAGGCAGAGCCTGGCATTTCTATAGTCTTTCAAAATTCTTCAAACATTTGGGAAAAATACACTTGTGCTGTTGTCCTTTCCTTCATCCATAGCCAAGAGGATTTAAATGTAAAATGTGAATTGAAAAGAACTTAAAACAAACTTGGAATCTCTCAAATTTCAAAGAAAACAGAAAAAACTTGTTCTTGAGCCAGGAAACGATGCCCTGGTGACTGATCACTGTCAGAGGCCTGTGACATGCCAACGCTTGAGGGAAAGGGGAACATGGAGCATTAAGGACCATGCCCGCGAGTCACATGCCTGCCATAAAACCAACCAGGAAAAACCGTCATTAAACATGTCCCACCTGACCTGGCCTTAACCTGCACTTTGGTTTTTCTTGCTAATGGTCCTAAGAGTAAAAACAAACAGAAAACAGAAAACGGGATAAAAAAGAAAAAGTATCAGTGGATCCCAAGCTACCTCTGCACTGCTTCAAGTTCATTGGTCACAGCACCGTGTTATCACAGGTCGGTGAGAAACTCGTTTGAAAAGAGTATTTTTCGCAAAAGTTTTCCTTTTTTTTTTCCTGTTTTGCCCAATTGTCCCTGATATCCTAAGTGTTGAGGATATCACTTTAAAAATTTATTTATTTAAATTAGTTTTAAGTATACAGTACATTGATTAGACATCTATGTAGTTCATAAAACGATGCTCCCAGTTGCTCCCTGCCTCCCTCCCTGACCCTCCACCTAGCCAACATATTAATGCTAACTGCATTCCCTCTGCCCTGCTCCCCATCCCCGTGACCAACTATCAACCACTAGTTTGTGTCACCAAATTGTCCACTATATTTGTGAGTCTGTTTTTGATTAGTTTGTTCTTTTTGTTCCTTAGATTCCGCATGTAAGTGAAATCAAATGGTATTTATCTTTGTCTGACTTATTTCACTCCGCATAATAATCTCTAGGTCCATTCACGTCGTTGCAAATGGTAGGATTTCATTCTTTTTAATGGCTGAGTAATATTCCATCGTGTATATGAACCATAATTTCTTTATCCAGTCGTCTGTTGATGGGTACTTAGTTTGCTTCCATATTTTGGCTATTGTAAAACGTGCTGCCGTGAATATTGGAATGCATAGATCTTCAGGAATTATTGTTTTGGTTTTCCTTTAGGATATTACTTTTTCATGCAACCTCTCCTCCTGGGTTAGCTCAAGTCTCAGGGACACCCTTAAAAATGCAGTGCTAAATGTTGGATTCATATACTTCCTTGCGAATTATAATGAGGGACCTCTGGGTGAGGTTTATAAAGAATCCAAGGGGTTAATTTCGCATTGTTTTCCTTCTAGAGTTTTGGGAGTGTGCACAAGTGCTCATGGACATGTAGAAAACGCCTAGAAGGATAGCTGTGATTTAAAAGTAATGCGACATGAGATTATCATCAAGAAGTCTGGTTAACATCCCATCCTCTTCTTTTTTTTTTTTTTTTTTGCCTCAGAAATCTCCGAGCTACAAATCTTGTGTTGTGCATGGTCCAGATGCTGGGGTCGAGGTGTCAGTGAAATCTTTATGTTGACCCCAGGTCCTTCAGCAGGGTCACCGGGAGGCCTAGGCCAGGACAGATGGGTCCCAAGCATTTTCCCTCTGCATTTAAAGCTGGCGCTGGCATCTTTGCTGTGGTGCCAGCTCTCACGGGACTCGAGGAGGTGGCATTTCCACAGCACTGGGCTGGAGAGGACCCGTTCTGCGAAATCCCAATCTGAGGCCTGGAATGAAATGACTATTCCTCATTTTTGGTGATTTCCCTCAGTTATCCATGCTCTTTCAAGGTAATGCCACTTAATCTTGGCTCTAGAGTCTCTACAGACTTTGCCCTGTGTACAAAGAGTTTCTATATGTAGATGACCGATTGTTGACAGTTAGTTGGTGACTGAGTTTCCCCACGTAGGGAAGAGGTGAGTTCCCTTCTCCACCTACTTTGTGAATCTTGAGCAAGACTGGGCTGGCCTCTGGGTGTTTCTCTGCCGCTAGATTCTCTTGGATCTTACTTTATGTTTAGCTGCCATTGTTGTTGCTGTGGTAAAGTTGGGAAACAGTTGGAGAATTGAGGTGAGAAGCTTAAGGTTTCTCTTAGTGAAATGTAGACTCGACCTGTCTCGCCAGCAGTACCCGGGTCCACATCTTCAGAACCACGCCTGTTAGCTCATTACAACTTGACATTTTCTTTTCTAGGAAAAACCCCCTCAAACAACCACCTTTTGGTTTAACTGTGGGTGCCATTTTTGCCCTCATCCATATGTATTTTCCATTCCATTAAAGATTCAAAAACAGTTTTGATCTCTGAATACAAATCCCTAAAGGTTATAGAGTCATTCTTTAAATCAATCTTTAAATGAGTCTCCTTTAAATTTTTTTTTTTTTTTTTTTAGTACATGAGATGGTGTTTCTATAGTGTTTTCTAAACTGCTTTTAAAATACATCATTGCTGTAGCTTCCTAATATCTTGGTCTTTAGTCATCATGTAATCTAGAATTTTAGGTTTTCCTATCTTATTTATTCAGATTTGTTCAAGTTTAGGTCCTATGAGTGTGACTTTTGCACACCCATGGTGAGTTGAATTTTTAACTTCTAATTCCTTCGTTTCCCCCATATTACTATTTTAACAAATCCAGTACATAACTGGCTCCGAAGGGCTTTCTTGTATAAAGAGAATGATGGGGTTGCAGTCAGGTTGAGGTTGGGGTTCACATGGAACATTCCTGTCCCAGATACCAGGGTTGGGACTTTATCATCTATCTATCATCTATCTATCTATTGTCTGTCTGTCTGTCTATCTATCTATCTATCTATCTACCTACCTATCATCTATCATCTGTCTATCTATCTATCTATCTATCTATCTATCTATCTATCTATCTATCTATCATCTATCTATCTATCTATCTATCATCTATCTATCATCTATCATCTATCTATCATCTATTCATTCATTCATCCCACCCACCCACCTATCTACCCAAGTGCTGGCTCAGTTTTAAGGGTATATAATTTCTTTTAAAGAAGAAAGATGCTGGTTGTATTCCATACAAGGTTGGCTAGAGTCTCCACAGTAAATGGAGGCCAAATCTAGGAGCAAAGGCAGTAGGCCAAGGCACAAGTCATCGAAATTAGGGACCTGAACTGACCATGACCGAAGCTAATAGGTACCCGTGCAGTGACTACGGCGGAGGTCTGCAGGATATACGGCGGCCAACCATCCCAGTTCGCCTTTCTGTTTCAGAATCGAAAGTCCCGCTTCTTAGGTGACCCCTCCCGGGCCTGGCAGAGTGGAGTGGTTGGCCACACTCGTAGGAGAGCCCTCAGAGTGAGCAGTTTCCATATGTGATTTGAGGTAAGAAAAAGGAGAGAGATTTAAAATGTTTTTCTCATGTTGTCAGGAAGCCGCCAACTTTAAATAATGCCCGTGAAAGCTGGCTTGTAGCCTTGGGAATTCTAAGGAATACTGCAGCCATAATCTTAACATAAGCAGTATTGTGTTCAAGAGAGAGCATGCACCTTGAAGCCAGGTGGCTTTATGACTTTGGGAAGAATATTTAATGGCTTTGAGTTTCCTCATCTGTAAAAAGGGGCGAAATGATACAGACCTCTTGTGTATTGGTTATGAACAAGGATTTTAATGTATTTAAATGCAGTTGTTACGATGATCATGTTATGAAAGATTACTGGATTGAGAAAAGGTTAAAAAAAAAAACCCTGCAAGCAGAGCAGTCAAGTAGTCCCAGTGGGGAATGTAGAAAAGGTCACATTGGAAAGTAAGAATTTATCAGTGTTTAGTGGTGTCCACAGAAAAGAGAGAATCTGTCTGGTGAACCCAAATACTGGTGAAGAACATGAGCTCTCTTAGGAGACAGGAGCAGTTTATCAGGTTGAATGATCTAGAACTCAGAGCTGGAAAAGACCCTCGATGTTAATTAGCCTCACTCTCTCTTCATTTTTCTCTCAAGGTCACCCACTTCCTCTGTTTATCTGTAACCTTTGATTTTCACTTTGGTTTCGTGGGGATGTGGACATCCTCACTCTCCAGGGAGGAGGCATTTTGGAGAGGCATTTTTTGTTTTTTTTTCTAGCCAGCTGAGGATTTATACCGAAAAGAACTAATGCTTAAAAATTACAATATCGGGAGGAGAATATTTCTGTAGTGCAGAATTTGCTTTGCCTCTAAGTGACCCCCTTCTCCCTGCTTTTAGAGAATAGAGGTGTGGAACACAGCCTTGACCTCCAAAGAACCAGATGACCTCACTGCAGTGGGGGCAGGGTGGGGGGTGGGGGGTGGGGGAGCTTGAGGACAGTCACCGAGCAGTGGAGCAGGATGGAGTGAGGGAGTAACAGAGTGGAGTGGGGGATTAATGTGGATGAATGGACTGGGAAGGGTTTTGGAGACTGTGGCATTTGGCCAGAGTCTTAGAGGAATAAAAAGATTTTAGTAGATAGACGGAAGGAAGAAGGATAGTAGAAGCAAAGCTATGAAGATCACACAGATGTCATTCTAGGCCTTGGAGTGGCATTGGATTTGTTTTTGATTTGTAATCAGTCTCGGGAACTTGATTAGAATAAATAAATTGACTAGGTTTCACTCAAATCCCAGTGAATTGGTAAAATCTCTTCTCTGAAAATGCAAAGCGGGGGTGGGAGGGTGTCTCAGACGCTGGGTGGGATGAGCCTGCCAGACAGTGTTACCCCCAGAGTGAAAAACATACCCCCAATGTGAAAAGCAAATGTGATGTTTAATTTTACGTGTCAGCTTGGCCAGGGCTTGGTACCCAGTTTGCACTTAAACACCAGTCTAAACATTGCTGTGAGGTATTTTTGTAAATTAACATTTGAATCAGTGGACTTTGAATAAAGCGTATTACCCTCCATCATGTGGGTGGGCCTCATCCTATCAGGTGAAGGTCTTAAAAAGTCTGTGATCTCCGAAAGAAGGAGGAATTCAGCTCCTGCCTGGGTCTTCAGTCTGTCAGACTTGCCTGTAGCGTTCAGACTTGCCAGTCCTCACAATTGCATTAGCCATTTCCTTAAAATCATCTGTCCATTTATCCACTATCTACCCATATCGTGTCATCATCATCCATCCATCCGTCCATCCATCCATCCATCCATCCATCCATCCAACCGTCCGTCCATCCATCCATCATCCATCCATCCATCCATCCATCCATCCAACCGTCCGTCCGTCCATCCATCCATCCATCCATCCATCCATCCATCTTTACATCCATACCTCCATCTTTTTTCTCTGGAGAACCCTACTACAAAACTATTTATATCTTTACCACATCTCTGTTTTTAAAACTCAAGTGGCACTAAATCTATTGTTTACCTTCTGTTATCTAGGTGTGTGTGTGTGTTTTTTTTTCTTTTTGCGGGGGTGGGGGTAGACATTTCATGTCTCAGAGTATAATGGTCCTCGAAGGAAGACGTGCACTCTGGGAGGTTTTCTGAGCGGCAGCCTTCAAAAGCTGTCAGGATACATCCATATTTACATGGTTTCCAGCCATGTGTCTCCAGCACGTTGTGGATCTGTGCCTCTCCTTGGAAGAATTTGGTATTCAGAAGTCAATAAACAAATTACATTGATCTGTAATGGGGGCTGTCACTGTGATGGATGGGACACAAACGCTTTCAGAACAGCGTGCGAGGGGAAAACAAGTGCCCATGCAAATGACAGGGGACGCTGCAGAGGATTCAGTACAGGATGCTCTTCTTGGTGAGGGGCTGCCACAGCGGAAATGTTTCGTCCCGGAAAGCTGCTCACTTTGCATCGAAATGTGTTGATGTTGTGACATGCAGAAGTCTTTGGTTGAGTAGATTCTGGGTTTATCAGTTGTATAAATATTCTACAGTGCTTGTGTGCCCCACAAAGAAGAGAAGCTTATGAGCTCTGTGACAATGCCATTGTGAGATAAAAGTGGGCCTCTTGGCAAAGTGAATAACACTTGAAATTTATATATCCTTTCATGATTTATTTCAGTGGTTAGCCTTTGACAGAGTCATTCAGGCGTGCGGGAAAGGTATTACAATCCCACTTTACCATCTTGAGATGAAGTGACTTGGTCAAGGTCACAGAGAATTAAGACTCATCTCTTCTGATCCACACAATAGTTGCTTAGGTTATGTTAGGTAACAGATTTCCATAAAACTCCAGTACGTTGTTTGATCCCTACTATGTACCTAGCCATATTTACTTTACCTCGACCTTAATTTATTGGTGGGACCTAGTAGAGTATATTTTTTTTTAAAAAGAGTTCTTTTAATAGCTTCATATGGGAAGATATTAAATACGAAGTAATCTGTTATGGAATGAGCTTAGGAGAAATGCGAACTATATTATTGATAGATCCTTCTTTTGAAATAATGAAAATGTGGCAGAGCCCCTTATCGAGTGACTTCCTGTCCTTGGGCAGAGCCCCAGAGAGGACATGATTCCTTCCAGCACTACCAGACATTTGACGGGGGTGTGCTGATCATCACTTTGCTCATGACCGTTATCATTGTATAGAGCTTGCGACAATCTTTTATTTTTGTTTGTGTAAATCAGCAAGACATTAAAAAAAGTATTGACTAAAAGTGACTGACTAGATGCCCTGCTTTTTTTTCACAGTTGAAATCTGTGGCTTTTTCGTTATTAGGATATCAGTAGGGATCAGCTACCAGTGTATATCTGGAAAGGCCACTTGGCAGACAGATTCATAAACTTTTTATCTGTAAGTCCTACTTCTTTGAAAATATAAAACTATGAGATGGACTAAAAAATGTGTGTATAGTCCTTGTACTGACCATCCAAAATGAACATTTCCCCCTTTAATTGTTGCAGGGAAGTGACAAATGATAAAAAAATATTAAAATTAGATTTATAACCTGGCACTAAAGAATACAACTATTTTAAAAGCAGGAAGCAAAAAAGCAGGAAGTCACATCTCTGCCTTTATTCTTGGCCAAAGAGGCTTTATCTTTTTAAGGAATTCGCAGAGTTTTTTGGTGTCTTCTGAGGTTGTGAGCACTGAGGTCACCAGTATTTTTTTTTTTTCGTGGATATTTAATTTTCTGTAGTTAGAGCTGCAAAACTGGGATTGTGGCACCTAAGAGGGACCACAGTTCTTTAAATTGTGTTTCCCAATGAATGATTTGTTCAATACTTGAGCAGTCAGATTTAATGTCCGAGCATCAAATTCTGGATTCTATTAATTTATTGTAGCATTTCCTGCAATTTAAAAACCATAAAAAAGGTCACTGACTAATAAGCAAGTGGTACAGAATCAGAGTAATAATTTTAAGGAATGTAAAAAATACAACTTTAATTTCAACAATTTATGAAAGCCTGTAGTAACCCAGATATGTTGGAAAAGCTTAATTTTCATTTTAGAAAATCACCTATAATTAACATTCTTCTGAGAATGTCTGTATTTTGAGCCAGGTACACCTTTTTATTTTCATTAGTTTCCAATGAGCTGGTGAGTGTATCATTCTTTCAGTGAATCCGTCTTGCAGTCACTCACCTGTTAATCCAGCGTGTTTTGCAAGTTTCCCTCCTCCTCGCAGGAAGCGTGCAGGCAATGAGTGACAGCAGCGTGCACACGAGTGCTGATACAATGGGTTATCACAAATGAGTTGCACAAGAGCTGCTCTGAGTATGCGGCCGGGGCATCAGAGAAGGGTTTACGAAACGGGGATGTTTGAACAGAGGACGAAAGTGTTGGCCAGTGTTGACTATACAGCCATCAGGCAGAGCACATTCAACGAAAAGGAAAAGCAGGTGCATCAGGCTGGGTGGGAATCCCAGTGCTGAGGAAAGAACCTGTGGACAGTTATATGAATTTTTGAGTCTCTTAAACTTTCTTTTCCCAGCTACATACTTGGGCCACAGGGCTGATCACTGAGCACGTCTCAGGATGTGTCTAAGGACACTTTGCGTAAGATCTTGGCCAAAGAGGGCCAAATCTGAGAAGTCCAGTAAATATCCTGTTTAAGTTTGTTAATGCGTCATTACCCAAATATAGTTGATGGAGAATACTTACCTCCCTGCCCCTCCTTTTTTTTTTTCCTTTTACAGTTTTTTAAACATCCCATGGAATTCATATTTCATGGAGCATTGTTTAGGGAACATTAGTCTGTGATTGTATTATCCAACCCCAACTTTCTGTTTAAAGAAATATACTTAGCCTTGTTTCAGCGCCGATTTTGTGGAAAGCAGCTCAGGTAGTGGTATGTATGTTGTGATGTAGTCTGCCGGGTCAGTGTGTGATGGGACCCCATTATCCGTGGTTTCTTACCTGGTGGTTTCAGTTATCTGTGGTCAACGTTGGTCCAAAAATATTAAGTGAAAGGTCCAGAAATAAACAATTCATGAGTTTGAAATCACGCGCCATTCTGAGCAGCATGGTGAAATCTTGCTCCATCCTGCTCTGTCTGGCCCAGGACGTGAATTATCCTGGTCCAGTGTCTCCACACTTTAGACACTTCCTGCCCAGTCGTCACTTCATTGCCCTCTCTCTGGGTTATCAGATGGACTGTCAAGGTGTCACAGTGCTTGTGTTCAAGTCATCCATATTTTACCACATAATGGCCCCGCAGTGCAAGAGTAGTGATGCTGGCAGTTCGGACATGCCAAAGAGATGCTGGAAAGTGCTTTCTTTAAGTGAGAAGACAAAAGTTCTTGACTTAAATACGGAAAGGAAGAAAATTGTATGCTGAGGTTGCTAAGGTCCTCGGGAAGAATGTATCTTCTATCTATGAAATTGCCTAATTTGTAAATTAAACTTTCTCATAGGTACGTATGGGTAGGAAAAGCATAGTATATATAGGTATCAGTGTTACTGTGGTTTCGGGCATCTACTGGGGGTCTTGGAATGTATCCCCCGCAGGTCAGAGGCGAACTGCTGTAATCTCTCCTCTCACCCTGAACTGGCAACTATTTTTATTTTATATTTGATTGGTGATAATAGAAAACAAATACACGATCATATGTGTCGAATAAATACAACAACGTTGTTACCAGATACCTAATAATTACTTGTTGAAAGAATAAAGGTTTGGGAGGCCTGTGTCCTGTTCTCACTGATATTTCACTCAGAATGACAGTTACAACACATGCAACCCTCTCAGTAGGAAAGACGACGATATTAAAATATTCCCATCATAATTCTTTTTGAGTAAAAAGAATATCTGGTTTATAAATAAATTAATGAGAAAATTCCTTTAATCATGTATATGTGCCTGTGTGCACAGATGAGTCACATCACATTATTTTCTTACAGAGAAAATTAAATTTTGGAGAATGGTATCTAGCAATTCTCTGTCTTAAATGAGAAAATTAAGTATTAAAGGAAAGGAGCTAATTGTCTTGTTCATTGTGCATGGAAAGCTTGCTTGAAGATTTGGGTTTTTATGATTGCAGGCTTTCAAACTTCTGACAAGATTGCTTCTAAATTAGTCAATGTCAAGAGCTGTCTTTTTGTCGATTGACAACTGGTTGGTGTTGCTCCATTTTATTGGAAGAAGAAAAACATTAAAAATGGCTCCACCATCTGTTGGATGTGAAGTATCAGATGGGAGGGTGATGGTATGTAGTGAGGAAAGGTATTAACTGAGCTCAAACCTCAGACCCTTTTTAAGGAACAAAATTTACTATATTTGGGTAAGTTAACTACTGTTGGATTTAAATCTTTACTAGAAGTTGAAAAAAATAGGTTATAGGGAGATATTTTTGGAAATATATTCCTTTCTTGTTTATTTACAGAGCAGTCCTTCCCCCCCCTCCTTTATTTCTTGGGATGTTATTTTTGAACCAAAAAGGCAATATTTTTCTCTGAGAACTTAATTAAATGGTTCAGTGGTGTGAACTACTTTTACTTTTCATGTGGTTTAATTTCCTAGTTTAAAGCAGAGCCTCTCTGTGGAAACCGTTTGTTTTGGTTAATCAAAATTAATGGATGACGCTTCTCAGGTGACAGAGAAAATCGTAAAGTTAAGAGCTTGTGGTCTGCAGGAGGATCCCAGGGTTGTGCTGGTAAATGTTTGAAAACCAGCTCTCTGGGGGGGTCAAAAGGCCTGACTTGCAGTGTTTGCCATTGTCTCTGGTGAAAAGACTCCCAGCCATGGTTAATTTCAAGCCACCAATCTGACATTCACAGAACATGGAGTCAGGAAGGAGACACACAATAGCAATTATGATATAGTGTTTTCCTTTACAGATACAGCAGATGTAAATAATGTCAAGAGCATAGATTCTAATACAATGTAGTAAAAACAATTAGGAAGTGGTGAGATTTGAGTATCTGTCACCTTTGCTTGTGACATAATTTATTTAATTATAATCACGTTTCTATCGTTTAATTTTTAAAAGTGATTGTGTTTAGCAGCTTGCTCACAAAATCCTCCCAAATTTAACAGTTGGATCTCACGAGCCAGAGCAAGCTTGCTCCGGCTTGCTAGCGGGACAGACCTGTGTTAGATTTCTGTGTCCGACACTTAGTAGCTGTGCAATAACCTATGGTGAAGCCTGTTGAGAGGATTAAATGAGATGTTAGGTGCAAGTCCTTAGAGCAGTATTTGCCCCATAGTAAGTGCTCAATAAATGCCAGTTATGATTGGTGTTAAACCTTGCATAATAAAGGGAAAGCTGCAAGGTTCTATGTGTAACTGTCCTAGTTATTTAAAATGAAATGAATTTAAGAATGGGCTGAAAGTTGGTAATACGGGCTCATAAACTAAGTGAGCATAACCATTTTTATTTTATTTGTTGTTTTTAGTAAAAGCGATAGATCTCTTAAGTCAGAATTCCCTTTTTTCCTCCATGACTTTTCCCATTTAGCCTGAATCTTTCCTCAGTTTTATTGGCACGACGGCATCTTTATTCTGTCGTCACAGAGCTGCTGCAGGATTGACGCCAGGATATCTTTGTAAATAAGCTTTTGATACCGGAAGCATCTGTAGCTTTAGAGTGAAACTGGCAGGTTATTTATTCAGAGTCCAAAAAAGACAACTGAGTATCACCTGAATATAAAGGCTGCAATGGAGGTCGGGGGGTTTGGGTTAAGAGGGAAAATTGGTTGTTGAAACCGTAAATAATAAGAAGTAAGGTAATTAACATCGAAATCATTTACTATTAACCACTGAAATCTTTTTAGCTTATTGTTAAGTATCACCTCATTAAATCGAATCTTACTGATGTAGAATCTGAAAATTCTGACAGAAAAAAATCCTTAAAAGATTTTTTAAAAGCAAAACATTCAAATTATTTTCCTTATCTGAATTTTCTGGATCTCAGGAGTAAGAAAAATCTAGTTTAAAACCAGAGTTCTTTAATGTGTCACTTTTACTTCAGTCTGGTAAATGATTTTGTTGATTTTAAAGTCACAGAAAAAAATGTCACTAACAGTGCTTTAAATCAGTTAGTTCTCAGTATTTTTCTATTTCAGGATTCCTTTAAACTCTTAAAAATTATTGAGAGAAAGCTTTTGTTTTTATCGATACTCACTATTTCAGCAATTAAAAGCTGTATATTTATAATAGTTACATTTACGCAGTACTTATAGTTGAGTTTTCTGTGTTTTGTTTCTAGAGCAATCCTACAAAGCCAAATCTTATAAAAACAGCACTGGAGGTATAGCCTGTGCAATAATCTTCATAGGAGAACTGTGTGTGTGGTTTGGTCCATTCGGAAGGCAGTGTAATTGCCGTCTCAGTCCTAACGAGGACCGGCGTTTTCTTATGACAACTCAGTTCCTATCTAGTAAGCCCTCGTTCCGGCGGGGAGATGAAAGCTTGATATAAGTGCACGTTGGACTCCATCTCCTCTTCACTGGGATTGCGGCTGAATTATGGGGGGGTTCGTGTGCTGCCAGGACCTTGGAGGACACCCTGTCTTGGTCGTTCTGCCTGGTTGTCAAGCCCAGGCCCACACAGGTCACCTTTGAGATGTCCCTTGTGTTTATTTTTGTCCATGGTCTTTTCGTTTCCAGTGGTTCTGTGTCCTTCTCAGAGTGCACCTTGGGACACTGTATGGACCACGGTCCAGGTGCCACAAGCCACTGCCTGTCGGGGCTGGACTTGAGGCTCCGAGCCTGGCCGAGGGGGCCCAGTCTCCTTTATTCTCTTTATCCCCCTTCCCTTCTCATCTGATGGTATTCTCTTAAGAGCACTTTCTCTGCGAAGTTTTTCCTGCAAGGGCCACCCGGCACCATCTGCAATCTCCTCAATTGGTTTTCAGGCTTCAGGAAGTACAAAGCAGAGACTAGCTGGCCATTTCTGCTTGCTTCCCTTTCATCTGTGAACTCTGAGAGGAGAGAGAGTGAGTGAGAGGTTGGTGAGGTGGGAGGGGAAGTACTGGGAAAACAAAACACAGGTGGCATTTCAAAAACATTTTCCAGCCCCATAATCCTATGTCATGACACCTCTGCTAGTCAACAGATCGCATGGGTCCCGGTCCAGTGGCTCCTCAAGTTTTTTATATTCATTCATTCATTCATTCATTCATTCATTTTATTGGCTTTGCTTCTGTTAGTGCTGCATTTTTCAAATCGTGGAATTGGACCCATTACTGAGTCAGAACATTGATTTAGTGGGTCAAGACCAGCATTAGAAAATAAGAAAGGAATACACTAGAGAAAAGTAGAAAACGTTAGAAGACATCCCATAACATGGGTGTAGGTATTGTTTGGAAACCTCTGTTGTATATATGCACGTGTGTCATGAGCTGTGGGGTGAGATGCATTTCTTACAGTGGGTTCTAGTCAGAGTTTTAAAAACACTGTTTTTAGATCGTTCTCAGCTGCTGCTGAGTTTGGTATATTTAAATATTTTTTTGTTAACAGGGAAAAACTATATTAATTAACTAATTAATTAAATTGAAGAAATGATTTAAATTTTTTTTCCCCGTCTACCTCCCTCTCTCCCACTACCCTCTGGTAACTACTAGTCTATTATTTATGTCCATGAGTCTCTGTTCGTTCGTCCTGTTCATTTGTTGCTTTTAAGTTTATATCCCACATATAAATGATATTGTGATTTTCAAATTTTTCTGTCTGGCTCATTTCACTTGGTATGATTATTTCAAGGTCCATCCACGTTGTTGCAAATGGCAGTATTTCATCTCTTCTTATGGCTGAGTAATATTCCATTGTATACATGGCCACAGCTTCTTTATCCAACCATCTATCGTAGGACACTTCGGTTGCTTTATAGTAATATTTCTAAAATAGAGGGTGCATTGGTTACAAATTTGAGTCTGCTTGACTGAAAATGTCTTTTTTTTTTTGTCCTCAGAGTTTGATAGGGTATAAAACTATTTTCCCTTAAGATTTCAAAGGCATGGTTTTGCTGACGAGAAGACCGATACTGTCATAACTCTCTGGGCAAACTGCTGTCCCCTCTCTCCCCAGAAGCTTTCTGCACATTTTCTTTATTTGTAGAATTCTGAAGCCTCACTGGAGTATGTTTGAGAGAGATTTTTTGCTTGTTCTGCTGGGCACTCAGTTTTCCCTTTAGAGCTGACGCTGTAAGTGGCTCTTTATTCCCATGTTTGAACCTCCTATTAAATGGATTTGTTCACAGATTTCTTAACTTTTCTCTCACATTGCCTGTTTCTTTGAGTTTTTTCCTCTGCAGTTTATTTTGAAGAAAACCAGTTTGCCTGTTCACCCCATTATTCCACCTTCCCATGGGCTGTTTTATTTCAACAACCGTATATTTTTAAATTTGCTTTTTGAATTTTACATAGAGTTCAGTTCACTCTTTTCGGAGTGTGGGCCTACGAATTTTGACAGAGGCCAACAGTCAGGTGACTACCACCACCATCAAAATACAGAACAAACACTTGCGTCACTCCAAAAACTTCATACCTGTTCCTCCTTTGCAGTCGGCTCGACCCCTGCCCCCAGCTCATGTGAGCCACTGATTTCAACAAGTATATTCTAGTCTTTAATTTTCTAGTGGCTCTTTGGTGTTCCTGATTTCCCTTTATTTCCTTAGCAGTTTGTTCTCATATTGTTGATGTAACTTGATTATGTTGTAGTATTGAAAGTAGTGGATGTAACATCCACTCGAACGTTTTTCGGAGTGCTCATGCATGAGTCATCTGTCTCCTCCAGGGTTGGCTGTGTTCTCTTATGCACACACGCTCTCTCTCCCTCCTCATTACATCTTTGTTTTTTTCTTTCTTGCTGTTGGATTTTCTTAAATGGTGGGGGGACATTGGCTGTCTCGTCCACTTTTATGGCTGAAAAAGAAGCCGAATAGTCTAGATAAGTAGGAGGTGCTTTGAGGCAACAATATTGAGGCAACATGAGTCAAACATATTGAAGTTACAATTTTGAACGTGATGATTACGTCTCTGTAAAAATATGGCCCTTCATTCAGACCTTTCACAAAGAGTCTGTCTTTTCTTCCTCTGCCATTAACCTGTGATGATAAAGGTTTAAACCTGCATGTCCTTCTCCTGATCCAAGTCACTGAACGCAGCAGAAGTCTAATGATCTATTGGGTTTTAGTTTAGTTATATAATAAACAGCCAGGAAAAAAAGTACATTTAAAGAAGAGTTAATCCATTTTGTGGTTAGGTTCTGCTTTGCGGGCCATAGGAAGGGAATGTGACTTGCCTAGTGAGTCGTTCTGAAGAGGCAAGGGAGACAGGCAGGGACAGTTGGCGATGGTGTATGCAACATTTAGTTCTCATTTTCTTAAACAATGCTGATGCAAAAGATGCCAATTCTGGTATAATTTCCTCAGTTTTCCCTCAATCCGCCTATTCTGCAACACATGAAATGAATTTAATGTACATAGTTTGGAACTGAACAAAATGTTTTGACGAGTTCCCCCTCTCCATAAGAAAATTTCTCTAATTGCATAGTGCAGGCCGGTGGGTAATTAGATTTTCGTTTCTTGTAGTTACTTGTATAGCCTGAAAAGTTAAGAAACAACTGATTTGCAAATTGTCAACTAGGTGGAATTGATAGATGGCAGAGAAGTGTAGCCTGTAGGCCAGGATGTTTGGCAGTGGTTGCCAAGGAGAATGTCGAGGAGAATGTTGGGTCTTTCTGGACCCTCCAGAGAAAGTGGTGTGATTAGAGTTGTCTGTCCTGAGCACGGAGGTCGCACATGGGCTAAGCATAGACCATTACGTCAGAGGTGGTTGTCCTTGTTGTAATTCATTATCAGTTTCCTGCAATTTAATTGACTTGTTGTTCAGTGATACATTTGTCTGTGAGGCTATACAATTTTTAAGGAAAAGACGCCCCTGTAAGGTGGCATTCCTTAATTTTGCATAGAGCTTTTCTTAAAAATGGGATTATTTTAGGCTTTCCCCCTTAGGGTTTAAATAATTATTTTTACAGATAGTGAGCATTTATGGTAGATACCATATTTATTCTTTTTTCAACAAAGGAAATATCATGTGCTCCTTCAAAGTGTTTCTAATTTTCTGTTTTCTTACAGACTTTGCTTTTAATATATTTCAGACTGTAGTGACATCTTAGATACTTGATTCCCAAATCTGCATGTGTTCCTCTGAGCTGCAATCACTGTGCCATTTGGTGTCCTGGGCACAAATCACAGGGCTGCTCAGCAGCCATGCATACTTCTGCTTCTACATTCCTATGGTCAGTATAGGCAATAGCATAGGGAATAGTCTCCCCGCCGCTTATCCTGTTCTTAAACAACATCTAGGTGTGTGTGTGTGTGTGTGTGTGTGTGTGTGCTGTATTAATTTCTCACCTTTGACACGGTAATTCAAAATCTAGGTGACATGTTCCAACAGCCGAGAAGCATTTCCTAGTGCGGTGGGTCAGGTTTACCATGTAATCCCTTTGATAATGCCGTCTTTTGTAAACACACATGGAAGTTACAATGAAGTCCTGCCGCGGAAGTAAATCAAAAGGTGGCAAGTCGCTTGACCCTTCCAGCCAGAAAGAGAATTTGGTAAATCGTTAGACAAGTTATTGACTGCCCTTCAGAGAGCAAGCGTTTGCATCTGTTCTTCCTTTCAGCTGGGGCTTGTGTTGCCTGGGCGCATTATCATAATCCATTTTTCGCTTTTATGTGATCTACAGGCGCTTTCATAAGCCTCCTCTCTGAAAAGCGCCCCCCCATTTACTTTCTCTAATTCACTGTCTTTTTTTCCCTTTCATCCTAAAAATTGATGTTTTGCAGCCAGCACACTCTGTGCGAGTTGTTTACGGAGGTGCTACGGGGAAGAAGGTTGGTGACAGAATTAAGAACGGGAGGATGGCTGTGGGTGGAAATTCATGAATAGACAGCACAGCAGTGACAGTCAGATAGTGAAAGAAGCACATGAAGCCCAAGGAAAATCGTGAGAATTATGGCATGATGTCTTTGGCTGACGTCGACTAGTGCTGAGGGTCCACTGACAAATTTTTACTTACAGGGTTCTTCTGGGGGGTAGAAAACGCCCGGATTGAGTCCAACATGTAACAACGATGGCATCTTCAAATGCCTCCACCTGCTAACTGGTAGCTCTCAAGCTGGAATATCCGTAGAAATAATGAAGAATTTACTCATGTGCTCATCATCTGAATCGTAAACATTTCATATGAGAATTTCTTAATGTATACAGTTTTACACACCTGAAGAGATAACCAAAGTAGGATTATTTTTTGCAAATTGTTAATTATTGTGAAGGGTCCTAAGAACTTTCATTCAAGGGAAAAATACCTCCAGGTTTTCTCTTTTTCCCGTATGCGATGCCATTTTCCTTTATGGCTCTTAAACCAACGAAAAACCTTCCCAATACAATGATTGTGACTTTTAAGGTAGATAATTTTGGGGGGATGAAATCTGAATGACGACTAGGAAGGTGGGCGCCCAGGCTTGGCCCTTGGAGAACCGAGTGATGACAGCCCCGCGCTTGGCTTAGGCGGTCAGTCCTCTGAGACGCGGGTTTCGTGTGGGACAGGACGTGGCTGGAGGGAAAGCGAGCTCAGGCAGCAAAAGCATTTACAAAGGGAAATCCGAGCTGGCGTCAGTTCGGATTTCCTAGGCATCGAAGGGGGTCTCGCTTAAACAAATCTGCCAGCATTTGAGTTTCGGGGAGAACACAGCGTGACAGCCATGTAAAGGCACCTGTCCAGACTTCGGTCTGAAGCTGCTCCATCTCATCCCCCCTCGGGTCCTCCGTCCCTTCACGGGCGTGTGTGGTTTGGTCCAGTCTCATAGCGAGGCCTGGGTTGTGTGTCTCCACGCTCTGTTTGTTCCTGTTGTGCCTTGGCGTTGGAAACCCTTGTGCAGACGTGGGGCTCCTGGGGCCCCCCGCCAACACTTTTTCTTCTGGGAGGTCCTTGTAGTGATAGTGGTTGTTTGTCATGCTCAGCATGCGATGGTCGGTCCCAGTCTGGGTCATAGCCTTTTTTCTCTCTCTCTCTCTCCCCCCCCTCTCCTCTCCTGCCTCTCTGCCCCCACCCTGGTTTCACGCTGCCGCCTTTTCGCACTAGCACTACGTCTGGACTCAGATGCAGGCGTCCTCGGGGAAATGCCATCAGAAGGGGGAGGAGCCCATGAATGTCAGTGTCACAGCAGAGAGAGTTTTCCTTGCCTTCGGTTATTCTGCTCCCATTCTGCATGACACATGCATAGGTATAAATGTGTGCGTACACACATACATACCACACACATACACGGACACACACGTATACACTACATACATGTAAAAAATGTTTTTCAGATGGACATTTACACACATAGGATGATGCTTGTTCGTGGCGAATTGAACCTTGATTATCTGGTGTATCTATCCTTAATAATGCCTTTCTTTCACGACCATACTTGTTTCATTTTAATATAGCTGCTTTGCAGTGAAACTTAAAGTATGACAATATTACCCTTCTGGCTGGCAAATTTAACCCATTTACATTTTTGTTGTTATTGAATGTTTCTTCCAACTGTTAAATTTCTATTTGTTCTATTTATTCTTTGCTTCTTTTCTTACTGTTTTCTTTTTTTTTTTTATTGTATCGAGTTAGAATTTGGCTCTTTTAAAAAATTTGAGTTTTTCCTTCTATAGGATTTGAATTTCTGTATGATATTTCCGTTCTTTGCCGTTACCCTTAAAATTTTATCAAAATCTAAATTTAAGCAAAGTAAAAAATAATATCCTAACTTTTCTCATGAAGAATAGAAAGACTTTAGAATACTTTAATTTTCATACTACCTTCCCATCTCATTGTCCAGTGTTTTAACTTTGTCTTTAAAAAAATCCCAGGTGGTAGACATTGTTATTATTCCCCACAGTGTATAGGTGTGTGCACATGAATGTGTGTCTCTGTGTGTGTGTGTGTGTGTGTGTGTGTGCACAGACACTTACCATATTATTTGCTTACCATTCCTCTTTGCATTTAAGCTTGTACTTCTGGAATAATTTTCTTTCTTGCTGAAGTGCGTTATTTATAAGAAACGTCATAGAGGATCTTGGTGGTGGTACTGTCTCTCAGGGTCTGTTTATTTTAAAATATTTTATTTTTCAGTTTTTAAAGATAATTTTGAATGATATGAAATAATCATCATTGCTACAAAAAGGGGCTTAAAATTATGTTTAAATCTGTCATCGACCCACCATCCAATACAATTATGACCTTGGCCCTCAGATGAAATCACTTCCTTGGTTAAATTAGACGAGAGCAGTCATAGGGCCCTCAGTGCACTCAGAAAGACACAGCTGAAAAGCCACTTTAATAATGTGAGGTCTGAACTCTTGCCATCTGAATGTTTTAAGAGAGAAAGTTGCATTTTCACAAAAAGTAGATAACATATTTAAAATGTTAATACACATCATCCATGAATGAAGGGGCACACAGGGGCCTTTGTTGGAGGTCCTGAAGGCCACCCCCAGATTTGATGACTCCCTAGGGGGTCTCACAGGACTCTGCATAGAGTCAGCCATATGCACGGCTGTGATTGATTGTATCCGAAAGATACAGAGCAAAATCAGCAAAGGGAAAAGGTGCCTGGTGCGAAGTCCAGAGAACACCAGGAGCAAGCTTCCAGAGTCCCCTCCCAGAAGAGGCGCACGGGGCGCGCTTAAGTCCTCCAGCATCAAGTTGTGACAGTGTGTGCCAAATGTTGCCGACCAACGAAGCTGGTTAGAAACTCAGTTTCCAGGATCTTTACTGGGGGCTGTTGACAGAGGCACCTTCTGCCTGGCAGGTTCCCAAATTCCAGACCCCCAGAAAAAGGCAAATATTCAATGTAAACCACATCGTGTGTACAAACAGCTCAGGCACAGTGTGCCAGTCTCATCAGTTAACGGGCGAAACCCTCCCCAAATCCAGGCTCTTGGACACCAGCCAAGGGACAGCCTTATATGCTGGACTTTCAAATCCAACATCCAGGCCTGCTCTGTGAACTCGATTCTGCACACCGCCCATAAGGAAATGATGATACGCTAACAACTTCTTTTGACACCTGTGTTCTGCTCTCAGATTTTCTAGTTTGAGTGGAGCTGTAATAGTGATCAGATAAACAAAAAACTGGAAAGGGAAGAATTAAGGGCTCGTGAGAGAGGAGATTCAGACAGGGGTGATTGACATACAGCGTGGTAAAGGATTAGGGGGAGACAGGGGGCCATTTGGCTTTGTCAGGAGATGAGAATGAAAACAAAGATTTGAGATTGGCCAGAAAGAGCTAGCAGTCTTAGAATGTGTGGCCTCGTCTAACTTTAGGCTTTCTCAACCTCAGTGCTATTAATGTCTTTGTTGGGGTGAGTGCGGGGGTTTGTCCTGTGTGTTGTGGGATGTATGGGCATAACACCTGCCCCACTTCCCTCCTCCCCTCCCATGTGGCAACCAAGATGTCCCCAGACATTGCCTATTGCCAAATGTCCTCCAGGGAAGGTGATTGAAAACCACACTATTAACACAGGATTTACAATAAATAAATTCATACAGATCTGAGTTTTATATGTTCAAATGGTTTACTAATATCTCACATTCACAGTAGTTTCTATTAATAAAGTTCTTTAATATGGTTTTAGCCACAACTTCATGAGAGAGTTAGGGGTATTTTATCCTCATTATAGAGATGAAGGCAATGAGACAGAGGTTAAGCCATTTTGCCGTAGAGCAAAGAGAAAGTAGCCATCATAGTAGTAGTAATCCTAACACTAGTATTATTGTTATTAATAATGGATACTTTATTGAGTGCCTACTATGAACCAGACATTGTTTGAAATGCTTTACAAGTATAAATTTTGGAATAAGCCTAAGAAGTGCTATCATTACGTTGCTATTACAGATGAGGAAATTGAGGCCAGAGAGGTTACGAAACCTGCCAAAGGCACACAGCGAGTAGCTAGAAGAGCCAGGTTCAAACTCCGGCTCCAGTGCTGTCATGACCACCAGCCTCTGGATAGAAAGCGAAAGATCTTGGATCCTGGCTCTCGTCCAATAGTGTTTCTCATTCCTATCTCTGTGGAGGTCACCACTTGCTTGCACCGCTGGCTTCACTCTGCCCAGCTGTAGGCTACCGATTTGCGTATAACGTTTCCTACGTTCTTATCAACCGAATCTCACAGAGTTAAAAAAAAAAAAAGATTGGAAGTGTTCTTTCTGCGACCTAACTTAAGTTATTTCGGATGTAGGCTTCTGTTATTATCTTGATTCTTTCTCTGTTTATTTTGAATGTAGCCGTTCACGGCAATCTGGATCTGCCACAGCTGTCAGCCTAGTCTTGATACATACACGTCATCCAATTTCTGCACACTTCAGCGAAGAGGCTTCTATTTCTGACGCTTAAACATTTCACGATGTTCTTCAGCTCTTTCCATCAGCTCCCAATGTGGTATCCGTCGTCTTGCCACCGTTAAGTTATATTTTCCAGGAAATTTGTTCGTGTACCAACTCACCCACCTCCCCTTTGGTATGCTTTTAAAATGTTTGTCCTGGTTCCCTTTGATCATCCATTTCTCTTGTCCCCTCGCCTTCTGTGCCGTGTTCTTTAAGGAATGAGAAACGTCCTTCATCGAGGCTTGGTGAAGAAATCTTATTTCCTTAAGATTTCTATTCAAGATATCTATTTTAGGATGACCTTCTACACTATTTGGAACGAGCTAGAATGAACTGTATAGTAGCATCAGTTAATTTTAACACGCTTTGCTTCTCAGTGACTGCGATCTTACAGTTTATTCTGTGTCTGGTTTTCTTTTGCTGGGGGGGGGTGTGTGATGGGTGAGCGGCAGCTGACACTATGGCTTTAGAGTGTTCATTCGGATTGGCTCGATGGAAATTACTACATGGACATGATAGTGAGAAATCCAGGCTTTTCAGATATGTCAAGTTTGGCCAAATTAATTAGGCTTCTCCAGCTACTGTGATTATTTAAGTGAATGCAGTGCGTGCTGCCGTTTCTGTAATTACACTCACTTCTTCTGAGTCTGATGTTCCCGATTCATGTTCCACTCTCTCTTGTTTGTTAGGCATTTTTGCCCCCACGGTTTTATTCTCTTGAATTTTGCTGGCTCTGAAGGTAACTTGGATCTCCAAAGCCTCCGGTTTTCGTGTGTTACAGAACTCGTGATTCCTGGTGGTTTCAGATATGAATTGCTTCTTCCCACTCAGCCTTTATTCTTTCGATCATTGACGCTAAGTTAACCTTTTTTCTTGGAACAACACTTGGGATAATTTCTTCCTGGTAAGCCTCTTTAGAAATGTTGCGTTAGATATAGATGAACTCACTATTAGAAAATCATTGCGTTTTAGAATTGAAAAGGATATTGGAAAAAGTACGAAGCATTACCATCTGTTTATAGTGCTTGATATAATTGCACAGCATGTTAGTAGCTTTGCTGTTTTGGCCACCAGGGCAGCAGATTATGTCAATTTTTTTTTTCAGCATAACCTTTGTTCCAAAAAGGATTTAGTATGAGATGCCAATATCTAACATATCTGAGGTGTTTTATTTATACGCATATATTTTATCAGTTCAAATGTATAACCTTTTCTCGTTGTAAAGTAAATGGCGAGAAAAATCAGATTATTTCATGAAATGAAACTTCAGAATGAGAGGTACAGGTGGCAAGTGAAGTTTTCTTAGAAGAAAAGTACTTGTAGCTGGTGTGGAGGAAATTCATGGACTCACAGGCAAGTAGCTGCAGATTGTATCCCCCCTCCCCATCAGTTCACATTTCCATCTCTGTTTAAAAATTAAGCAGAGCTTTTAATTAAACATAAATGGCAGGACAAAGTTTTCCCCCTCGAAGGCTGCCCCCAAACTGAGTTAATTTGTAAGTTAGTACAGTAGTGTTTCAATGGACTAATTCTGTAACACATTTCAGAGCAGCTTTTTATTACAGTGTTTAAAGCAGTCAAAAGACATATATAAAAAATTTAAATTAAACATTGTGGTCCCTTGAAAAGCACTGTGAAACTTAACTTTACAGGATGTATTCTGAAAACAAAACAAGACAAAACCAAAAAACCAAAAAAAAAAAAAAGGCTGCTATTATTTTTGCGTTCAAGTAGAGCCGTATGTAGTTGCTACATATTAAAGTCCAGCACTATTCGACTTTCCAAGACTGACTTATAAATCTTACAAAACACACCGACGTTGTCTGTCCAGCCTCACGTGTCGGGAGCCCAGCTCAGAAGTGGCCCCAACCGTGTGGCCGACGTAGAGGCCGTGACTTTGGGATAAAGAGAAGGGGAGACCTCGCTTTCTATGGCTTCCTCGCTCGAATCAACAACTCTGGTTTTTACCAACATTCAAAACAACCTCGACGATCTCGTGTCTCAGTCTGGGTTAGAAGGAGGAAACCAGAAGAGAAAACCGTGGAAGGCAGAGAGCAGAGTGTGAGCAAGGGCCCCTCGCTGTCGCTCCGTTATCACGCCCGATGAGGCAGGCCGTCCCTGTCCTCATAAGCTGGAAAAGCACGCCTTCCTGTGTCATGATCTGACGATATCTGTTAGGATGCCCTCAGAAATCACGATAAAATTTAAATTAGGTGTGCGCACGCTCTAAGAAGGCAGGAAAATTATGTAAAGGGTTTCGAAGGATGTTAATTAAAATAGTTAAAAATGCAGCTGGTAGGTTATGGGGTTGTAACTTCAGTTATCTGGAAACTTGACTTGTGGAGGACACTTTAATTGCTGAAGAATATAGGAAAAACGAGGCATTAATGAATGTTTTCCCACCACACGAATCCACAGGGCTACAAAAATGTTTAATCCTTACTTCAGGAGTGCTGGTGTCCTTTGGTAGCTTGTTTAGAGTTTATCTGCGTCGACAAGCGATTACTGCCTCGGCCTTCCAGGAACAGAGATGCTGAAAAGAACCTTCTGCAGAGCGAGCCGAGTTTGAAACAGGGAGTCACAGGCGACTCCCAAGAAAGCGCACCATGAGACACAGGCTGGATGTCACCAGGGAGGGGGAGCTCTTTGAGGAACAGCTCTGAGTCCCACAGCTTTCTTGGTGACAGAGTTGCAGCAGCTAGAAATGTCCCCTCAGTGCCTCCCGGGCACGGGGAGGAGGCAGCCGGCCGTGAATCGGTGTTCGTGGCCTCACCCACACACATGGCAGCAAATGCCTGCGTGTTCGCGTACGTGTGACTGTACGTGATATGACACAGCGAAGCTTTGCTGTAGCCTGGCCTGAGCTCTTAGGCTCTGGCTGATTGCTGTGTCCCCTCTCTCCTATCTTTCTTCCCTCCCTCCCTCCTTCTCCTCTTCTTCTCACAAATATTTATTGCGGTCATACTATGGGCCAGACACTGGTAGGTGCTGAGTGTGCTCTGACATAGGACAGGGCGGCCTGTTCTTGCTGCCACAGAACTTTCCTCGTGCTGTGAGACAGAGACATGTCAGCAGGAGCATACAGATGGAGACGAATAAGGATGATAATGGCGAGGGAAGTGCATCCCAGGGCACATCTGAGAGAGCAGGAAGGCTTCCTGAAGAAAGTGACATCCAAGGCGAGACTTGAGAGATAAAGAGGAGTAAGCCAGAGAAGTGTGCTGAGAAGGATGAGTGTTTCCGGCCAGGGGAACAGCATGTGGGGGAGGAGGAGGTGGGTGAACTCCACGGCCAGAGCATGGAATGTGGGCGAGAAGTCTGCAGAGGGCTGATCGTGGGGGAAGGGGGCAGGCTGGACTTTATTCTCCGATCAATGGGAAGCCATCGAAAGGTTTACTCAGATCGGCATTTGAGAGCCTTTGTTTCGGGAATTCAGACTGGAAGGGCAAGACCGGCAGGTGTCGTAGTTACCTGAAAAATAAATATGGTCTATAATGAAACAAAATGCAGTGGAGACATAGAGAAGTAAATGTGATTGAGCCATATTTAGGAGATAGAATCGACAAACTTGGTGGTCGATTGGGATGTGTGAGGAGTCAAGGTGACTCCCCGTTTCTGGCTTAGGCATTTGGGCACCGATAAATGAAAGCGAGACCACAGTTAGACTTGTTTTGGGGGGCAGGATGGCATGAAGGACACTTGAGTTTCAGACTGGTCGATTTCGTGGTGGGTATGAGACACACAGACGTGGAAATGCCAGTGGATCTGAACTTCGGGACAGGACACTGGGCTAGCGATACAGAGATGACTTGGGTTAATTAGCATTTATAGAGGGCTTGCCCAAAGCCTCGCGTGAGGATGAACGAGATCCACAGAGAAGAGCCCACAGCAGAGAGAAGGGAGAGCTAGATATGGAAAAGCCAGGTCAGGAGTGCTGGGTGACAGAGAAACCAAAAAGGGCGTTTCAAGATGGCGAGAAGGCTTTGCAAGAGGAAGACCAAAGATGTCTGCTGGGTGTGGCCACAGGAAGTCATTATAACGTTGACCAGAGAAGCTTCTGGAAACAGAAGCTGGAAGCCAGGATGCATAAAGTTGAGGAGAGAGATGAAGCGATGAGCAGGGACAGTGAGTTAGGCCTCTTTCTAAGAAAGTGTGGCGAATGGAGAGCCTGGATTCTAGCCGTCACATGCTAGAATGGTGTGTGGGAGGGACAGTGAGAGGCAGGAGAGACTGGGCATGCCTGCAGGCTGATGGGAAGTAGCTAAGAGAGTGGAGAAACTGAGGTTGGAATTTGGGGTGATAGTGGGAATAACCGGGGATAGACCGTCATGAGAATGAGGAAGGGGGCGGGCTCTGGAATGACAATAGACAGATGACCTTGGCTCAGAGGAAAACCGCCCCTGCCACTGTGACAGAAGGGAGTGAGGACACTTTTGGTGTGAAAGCATTGTTTGGTATCGCAACATTTTAATTATATTCTTAAAAAAAAATTTCTCCACAGACACTACCCAAAGCAGTCCTTCACGACGGTGGCGGATACCCCTGAGAATCTTCGCCTGAAGCAGCAAAGTGAATTGCAGAGTCAGGTAATTTCTAGAAGGCCTGCTTTTGTTGCATTGGTACTAAATGCCATTCACAAGGCTGGCCGCTCTTCTGAGCTCCTGTCATCAGGCTGTTCGTGCCGGGTCACCAGCCAGCGTGGAGACGCGGGCAGGCCACCCAACATCTGCTGTGTTCCCGGTCTCGGATCGCCCCTGTATTTTGGGTTCTGTTATTCACATGGGACTGTGGCAAGCAAACGAGTTCTGGTCAGAATACGTGTTTCCCAACAATATTGATTTATTTGGTCCTACATGTTTAGAAACATTTTATAAATAGCTTTCCCACACCGCATATGTAGGGGAAACAAGAGGTGTTAACTTGATCCAGTTGCAGAGCGTGTGGGGCTAACACCCTGTCTGTGTGTCTCACACCAGCCATCGCTTTGTTTTCATCCTGTCACGTTACTCATATTTCTTTCATATGTCACACTGACAGCATGAACAAAGATTAGAACACCACACTTGGCTCCCAGTCAACCATTTTGGATGGAAACCTGCCTCCAATATGGCGAGGCACACTGGTTGAGACCAGGGATTTGAACGGCAGTGTTTTTCGCAGGGACAGCTGGTCTCCTCTGAAGAAATCCGGGGTGCCCTCGTTCAGAGATGTGGTCTTGCCTCAGCTCTCGCCCACCATGGCATGTGAAGGTGCTGGGTCATGACACTGCAGCCCACTGGCCACCGGCGGGCAGGCACACTCGTTTCATTGCAGTTTATTGCTTTCGCTGACATTGCATTTTTTATCAATGGAAGGTAAGAGCCTCCACCCGCTAAAAGATTATGATTCGCCGAAGGCTCAGATGATGGTTAGCGTTTTTTTAGCTGTAAACTATTTTTCATTGAGGTACGTAGATTGGTTTTTGGGACACAAGGCCATTGCACACTTAACAGACTACAATATAGTGCAGACATAACTTATATACGCATTGGGAGACAGAAAATGTCACGTGACTTGCTTTATTGCTATTCGTGTTAATGTGTGGTCTGGCACCACAGTATCCCTGAGGTTTGCCTGGGAAAACAACACTGAGGAGTGGGTGGTAGGGAAAGGTCGTGTCCCCTGCCCTCCCCCCCCCCCCACCGCTGCTGTTCATTGGTGGGGACCTTGGGCCAGCCACTCGGATTCCTCATGCTTAGGTAAAGTGAGACAGTCTACCGTGTCTTGTCTGCTTGTCTTGAGGGTGGCTGCAGGCATCCAATTGTTAGGTGTGAAAGCCTTTTGAAAAGTTAAAAAAAGACTGTATGACTGTAGAGATTTATTATTATTATTATTATTATTATTATTATTGATATTATTATTGTCCCTGAAAACCCTTCCTATGGAAAAGGGAGAAGAGCAGAATGTGTGAAGGAAAGAGATGTCTAGCTGATAATCTTGGAAAACATCAGGATGTAGCTCTCCTTGGTGAGACTAGTGAGGTCTCAGTTGCACCAGGGTCTAATTATTTCCTTGCAAGTTTATCTGATCACAGGGGAGACGGTAGTTTCTGTCACCCTCTTTCTGAGGGACTTGGGACTACTTCTCAGTCCATTTAATTAGAGGAAATACAACTCAAGGTAGAGATTACTGTTGGTTAACAACACCATGAAGACTTGGTTGGCAGTTAGTTTTCGGTTTGTGTAAAATGCTAATTTTTGTGTGCTAAGCCATTAGTTCAAAAACTTGAGTGCTGGCCAAGGAAAGGCACTGTTACAGAGCCGGCAAGAACACCCTTTGCTCATTCACACGGTGGAGGCTGCCAGGGCTTGGCTTAGTCTGTGCAGATCCAATATGCCTTTCTTCTCATCAAGTTAGGATTAATTAGATAATTCTGCAGAAGTACTTCAAGCACATTGTAAAACAGAATTAAATCAAGCAATCAAATATTTGTTTCCTGCCTATTACATGTCCTTGTTCTTTGCAAAAGAATTTATAATTAGTTAATCCTCCCTTCCCAGAACTCGCTGGCGTCTGAGGAAACAGGACTAAATACACTTTCCCAGAGTGACTGTGTTTAATTTATAGGAAGGACTCAGGAAGGGAGGGATGAGAGTGGGCTTGACTGCTTAGTGCTCTGCGCTGGAGTAGGGATTTGACTGGAGCCTTGAAGGCTGAGAAAGGATCTGTTATAAAGCCTTGTCTCCTTCCTCTGGATGGCACACCACGCCCTGCTGTTGCTTCAGTTAGTGGTTATAAGTGCCTTCAGCTTGGCCCAGGAATAAGAGTGTCTTGTGGTCTTACCACGTGCCTGATTCTGGAAACGCAAAGACAAAAGGACCTGTTTTATGAGCAGCTGATTTTATTCCCCCTCACGTAGCACGCTTTGGAGGCAGCAGCACACAGATAGTGACAGGCTGGTGGGACAGGAGCGAATAGAGGTGTGCACAACACCCATGGGTTCTCCAAGCAGTGGTAGTGGTGGTGGGGAGGCATCAGGTTCTCCTAAAGATTCTTCTCAAATGCCGTCTCCTCTAGATGGGAAGCATAGGACTTTATCGGGCGGACAGTGTGGGGACACAACGCAATTCAAGAGACATACGCCGAGTTGTGTTGGGCAGTGGGTGGAGGGGGTGTAAAGGCATCACCACCACCATCAGTCGTTCTGTTTTCAGGGCACAATTCTACACGTATTATTTAATCTCAAACAGCCCTGCGCAGGTATTTGTTGTTATCCCTATGTAGATGAAGCACTCAGCCTTTAGAGAATATAGATGACGTGCCCTTGCAAACTTAGTAAGGAGTTGACCTTGAAATAGAATCTAGACTGTGAGCCCCTAGTATTTTTAACCAGTAGTTTGGTCCCTTAACTCAGGGAACACGTCGAAAGGAGATCGGTAAGCAAAAAATTGCAGTACAAGGTGATAGCGTGTGTAGTATTTGTAAGGTAGAATTTTGTAAAGTGCAAAAGTCCCACGTAGGAAGATGCCCTTCTCCTCACCGTTATTATCATCATTTTTTTTTTTTTTCTGGTTGAGAGATGGAAGCACTTCTATAAGTGAAAATCTGTTTTTGCAAAGGCATGGAAAGATATCTGTCCTAACGGTACTATTCCTTAATGGCAACTGATTTAATTTTTAACATATGAAGTGATTTGCTTCTGAGGCAGAGCCTTTCCTTAGAGTTTTGATATCAAGATTTCTGAACGGCTCAACGATTTTGGTGGGAAATTGACTATTAATATTTTATTTACTTGTTTCGATAATTTGTGGTGCTAAATGAGTCAAATCTGTTCATAACTCCAAGTTTTGACATTCTAAAATCCTTTAGAATTGTTTGGTTAAAGCCAATTCTTTTCTTTCAGCTCATTAGCTTTCCAAATGAGCAAAAATGAAGGAAAAACAAAAATTAATTTTTAGTCCAACCCAGACAGTTATTTATAGTTACATGTTATCTTTTTCTGTCTTCTCTCTCTCTCTCTCTCTCTCTCTCTCTCTCTCTCTCTGTCTGTAATAAACACTGCCAGCATTTTTTTTTTTTTTTTTTGCCTAGTGTTAGATCTTCTCAAGCTTTTTTGGGATCTATATTGGGTGTCAGGTAGTTCCAACAAAATGATGCGACATATTGGAGAATAAGCAAGCAAACAGGTTAGCTTTTCAGGACTGGAGACAGGCAGTGGCTTACAGGTATTATCCAGTTTGCAGACGACTGCTGGCCTGTGTACTTGGCCAGCTACTGGCCGTGATGGACGTGGGCTGCCCTGGAACTTAGCAGTTGAGAGACAGAGCGGGGGAGAGAAGAGGGAGAGGGGAAGAGAGAGAGAGAGGGGGAGAGAGAGAGCGGACACACTTCCATGAGTCTCTAGCTAGCTCCTGTTTTATCACACATCGCAGGAGGAGCTGCATCAAAGAAGTAACAAGTGGTGGTGAGGCGCCCCCACTGGTCCACAGTAGCCCATTCCACAAAGGAGCAAAAGGACAACTTTGCTTCTAGCAGCAGAGCATCATTCCACTCTGCGTGTAGGGCATCCAGCTTTTTTTACTGCCTGCCTTGGGATGACAGATCATCGTTTCTAGCAAAGTGAGCCCTGACTTCCCCGAAGCTCTCTCTACCTTAAGAACTAAACTTCTGGAATATTTTATAAATCGAGGCATCCCCCAGACTTCAAAAATTTAGCAAGATGAAAAGCCCTTGCAGAAAGGAATTTTCTCAACCGATTTTAATATTACGTTGAAGCAAATGTTTCTTTTGTCACACTGTGTTGCATACCTTTAGTGGAAGACAAGGCACAGGTGTTTCGAGTGCTTTGGACCGGGTCTGCAAATTCTAGAATTTGGGATGTTAGCCCCGCCTCCTAGAAAAGAGAGCAAAGTGGGGCTGTTGCGGCTGAACGGGGGTCCAAAGCCCAGCCTGCTGTGTGTTGGCTTCACTTCTCCTCATCCCCGCATCCCAGGGCCTTGGGTGACGGTCATAGGAAGCCCCGCGTCCCTGTAGGGCCAAGTTCTGAAAGCCACTGCTCCAAATGAAGATGCAACGGTAGCCACGTCCCGCTTAGTGGTTCGTGGGGTTGATTTAACTGTGTGCACGCATGCTGAAAATACTAGCGACACCGGGCTCACTTGCTCCGGAATGGAGTGTGTGTAATTTATGAGTGCTGATAAGACGGAAGATCGAGAATGATTAGGATCTGAAAGGATAGGATGGCAATCGCTCCGGAATCGTTGAGCCTCATTTTGAAATCCGTGTCGATTCTCTTTGCATCTTCCACATTTCTGTGGGGCATCAAAGTCACGGCTCATAGGGAATACAATACAGGATAGAATGAAGGGTGAGAAGGTGACTTTTTTTTTTTTAAATGGGGAACATGAGAGTTACATATCTTTGTGGGAGAAATGAAGACGCCTTCAGAAGTTCAAGGAGGCGGTGCGATGGCACGCTTCCTCTTTCCCTGGCTTGCCCTTAGCATCTTTCTCGACCTCCTTATTCTGTGTTCCACTTCTGGAGGGTTTTTCTCTCAGTTATCTGGCATCTAACCATCTAGCAAGGTGTTAAATAATTACCCAGAGCAAGACTGAAGCTTCTCAGGTGACAGTTCCTTTTTAACAGGGTATCATTGAAGACTGACTTCCTTCGACGTGACGAATCCCCACTGTGGAACTTTGGTGACTCTCCAAAAGACAATTGGAGAGCTATTTTGGATAGCATCCTCTGTACGATTCAAATCCGGTTCCAAGGGCCCCCGTCCTATTAGAAATTTGACCTAAATTTCATTCACCACCAGGCACCAATCGTATGCCAAACCCTGTGCTACATACTGGAGATGCCACAGTATAGCAAACCCATATAAAGCCCCCGCTCTCAGGGGATTTATGGTCTGGGGGGAGAGGATGCTAATAAATTAACAAAAGGAGGTAAAATTGCAGCTGTGACCAGAGCTGCAGAGAGAGCCGTGTGTATTCTCATTATGTTCCAAAACATTTTCAGGGAGTTGGGGGCCTGGGTCCTTTCCTGCAGACAGTTAGATATGTATGGGAGCTCAGGGTGGCCGACTGCATCCTGCCCAGCTGTGGATCCCGTTTCTAAATGCATACATATATGTATATGCGTGTGTACACACACACACACACACACACACACACACACATTTTTTCCATTTCCGGTCTTAGCTGACTCTCTGCTCTTTGCTGGTCCCCTTCCCATCTCCCGTCTCATCTGACAACCTCAGGCTTCTAAACAGGAAGACTGTCTCTCCAGATGCTGTTCGTTGGGAATTCTTGTATTTCGCTCATCTTAGACAAGAAGGCTTTCATACTTGCCTTTTAATTTTCCGTTTTCTTTGAACCTCGTTTTGGCAGCTTTACAGCGCCGATCTTTTGATTTTTTCGCCGTTTAATGCTGTATTCTGGTCCCATGGTGATGCTTCTTACTTCCCACAATCAGTGCTTTCTCATGTATGCAAAGGTCAAAGTTCACAGGGAGAAGCTTCAGCACGTTCCTCCTTTTCAAGGTTGGGAGGCAGTGAAAATGATGAGAGGTTATGTTTCACGTACCGGAAGGGCCGAATGTGAGTAAGAACTTCAAAAGAGAGAGATTAATTCGCGCGAGGTGGCACGTTTCTTTCAGGGCACGTAACATGCTGTGCAGATGTTAACTCTAACCCCCACAGTTCCCGTAAGTTGGATTGTTTTTCTGTTTTCCTTCTGGATAAAATGATGCAAGAGACAAAAATGCCACTAGTGACAGGCAGAAAAATAACCAAGATGTTTTGATTCGCTGTGTCATGACGGGGATTTAGAGCCTTTCATCACAGGGGCCTGGTCTTCCCCTCGCCCGCCTGAAACATCCGCCTGAAACAGCCTGTATTCTTCCCATCTGTCCTCAGAGTCCCAGCGCAGTGGGTCTTCAGTGCCCTTCCGGCTCATCCGGTGTCCCCTTCCATCGTCGCCACAGCTCATGGTGGGGGCTGTGCGTGCTGCACGTTGCAGACAGTCTACACGTGGTTTGGTCTTATTCTGTGGGCTGGAATCATGCATACAGCTACGATGAGGAGAATATTTTAAAAATATTAAACCAGTGCGTTGTTCATCTTTCTCCGTTGTAAGTCAGGATCTGCCATGTCACCTTACACTGCGGGTCCCGAGAAAGAAGAGTGAACCCCATTTGGGGAAGGAGGATACAGGGTTTCACATGGCCTCTGGCCATGGTGGATTGTAGGAAGCAGCAGAAAAATCTGAGACTGAAGTGTGACTTCCCCTCTCTCTTCTGGCTGACCCTCCAAGAAGGAAGATAGCGAGGCTTTCGATAGCTGGAGAGAGAGAGAGAGGGAGAGAGAGAGAGAGAGGGAGGGGAGGGGGAGGGGAGGGGGAGGGGAGGGAGGGAGGGGGGAGGGGGAGGGGAGGGGGAGGGGGAGGGGGAGGGGGAGGGGGGAGGGAGGGGGAGGAGGGAAGGAAGGGAAGGGAAGGGAGAGGGGGGAGAGAGAGAGAGAGAGAGAGAGAGAGAGAGGAGAGGGAGGGAGGGAGGGAGGAGGGAGGGAGAGAGGGAGAGAGAAAGCAGAGAAGACCCCCTGTGAGATGTACTTCCAACTCCCTGGCACCTTGGCAATGAGCCTGGGCCTCCGCAGCATGGTGGGCAGGGGAGACCCTGAGTTCCGTTTCTGTATCTCAGTCTCTCATCTGGCGTGGAAGGAGACAGATGTTCCAGTGCGCCTTTTGGAGTGATATCATGTCCTGCCAGGAAGCTAGCAGGGCCAGTGCCACTGTAGGGACAGGGTCACCGTAGCTGGGGCGGGGTTACGCAGGCCGGAAATAGTGCTAGGACCTCACGAGAAGCGAGGAGGGACAGATCCGGCAGATGAGACCCCTGAGCCCTTTCTGAGCTAGGGGAGAATGCACCAGAGGCCACCAGCCACAGTCTTCAGTGTTAGATACCAGCCCAGTGACCCAGGGGACAAGGGCATGCTCCTGGGGCCAAAGCAGGTAGGGGGGAGAATGAGAGAATGTGGGCATGGATCGACGCTTTCCTCCTTCAGTCGGAGGTCACCAGACTTTTCCCAGCTCACACGCACTCAGATGCCGTCTCGGAGAGGAGCCAGGAACCAGGAGGAAGTCTGAATTTACCCACATTGATTGTTGCAGTCATCGAATGGGATTGGGTTAATGGATGGGACTAAATTTAGTTAACTGTCCCTTCGGTGCTACAGGGACTCGTGAGGAAGGGCAGGAGCAGCTGTAGGAAATGAAGATTTGCTTAGTTACCTAATTTTATATCTCAATTCATCGTAAGCCAATTGTTAGCCTTTGATTTTGTTTGCTAAAGTTGTAGCACGAGACCAGCCATCAGAAGCTCTCGGTTCTAGTCCTGCCTCTGCCACTCAGTATGACTTTGGGCACCTCTGACATTTTCAGGGCAGGAAATAATGGGCTGTACTAAACGACCCCTAAAATTCCCCATGGTCGTAATGATCTTGATGATAGTATAAAAACATTCTGCAGGCACGTCTCAAATTCATAGTATGAGACTCTGAACAAGAGGAACCCTGTGCTTACTTCTCTGCCAAAATAATAACCAACCCTGCCATTTCATTTGGTGGTTCTCTAGGTGTTGATGGAAGGTTGTCACTGGGAGATCACACAGGCGGGTCTGAGGAAGTTAATGGGCAAATCAACTCCACCTCGGAGCTATGTCTAATTTTGCACCAAACTCGTTTAAAAACAGGAGGACAAAAGACAAATTGCTACCAAGCAGTCCCTCGAGGATGAAACACGATTTTGCTCAGTCAGTGTTTCTTTGCGCTTCCTCACACGCACCCAAAGCCATCACTCACCCAAAGCAGTCCCATTTCATTAAGTTAGTAGGTGCAGGAAGGGTCTGGGTATTTCTTAATACTTTTAATTTCCTAATGTATTTTTGAATAGAGGATGCAGCCCCGAAACCACTGCCTTGTGAGGGAATCGGGCAAACAAAACCAAATTTGCAGTAAAATTCTAGATTCAGGAAAGGCTCTCAGGAATGACTCCAAGGGTAGCCAGAAGCACACAGTAGGCCTTCTTTGTACCCTGAATGTTTCATCTCTCCGAAGGTACCTGTGTGTTCTTTTACCAGAAATGATCTGACCTAAGTATCACTTCATATTGTGTCTGAACTTTGCTTATGACTTCCACAGACTTCAGAAGCGCTGCCCCCTGAATTCTACACGGAGGGGCCTTGTAACGATGGGAACCGGCTCAAGAAATTCTGTGCCGAGAGATGACTAATTGGCTTCATTTTTTAAAAAGGTTTCATTGGAACAACTATGGTATTGTGTTCTGAAACGAGATCTCTCCTTGGACTTCCAAAAGTATTGGTTGTGCTTTTTTAACAGTCTGTTTTTCGTTGCAAAATGTTGAAAGAGACAATTAGAATTTCCCTCCCTTCCTTCCTCCCACCCTGACTCTTTCTTGATTTCTGGTGAAGTTAAAAGTCAGGATGATGATCAGCTGGAAATTAAAGCAACAAATTTGATCCTAACTAGGGAAATTCTCTGGGTCCCTTTTGACTGACGCTCTTGCATTCCTATTTGTGTAGAATTGTTTTTTATTTCAAGGGAAATCTATAATCTCTAAATATCTTCAAAGGAAATCTCGCAAGCATCTTTAGCTCCAGATTTAGCTTCCTAAGCACACAGTACTTTTAGACACTAAGTGACTAAATGTACCAAATTTAAAATTCTTACTTAAACTAGAGAAGTAAAGAGTAGTGAAGCCAAGAATCCTATCCTATATTTAATTAAACAAACAATCTTAACACTCACAGATTTTCCCCCCTTTATCTTTAGAATGGCTGTAATGCTTATAAACCATTAAAATGAAAACTTAAATGTGTAAATCTTAACTATGTTTCTATTAGATAGAGAACATATTCTTTACAAGAGTTCCTTAGAATTGGGTAATCTCCAAGGCTCTGAAACTTTTCATTCTAGAATATTTTATTCTCTCTGGGAATACCACTTAAAGTCTTAAGTATGTATATCTACTCCATATAATATATATATATATATATAAAATGCTTACATGGATATGTGAATATAGTACACACATATTCGACATGCAAATATTTATTCGCATGTATATATCTATTTTATGCACATACCTGCACATACATATATACTCATACACAAGGATATCATAACAGTAATTTGGAAAGGGTAATCTTCAGAAAACAGTCCCCTTGAAAATCTGAAAGACTAAGAAGCCATGAAGTGCCTTTTCTCTTTTGTTGTTAATGGCTAAGTGTGATTCAGTTCACTGCTGGAGCCCCAGACCATTGTGCCATTGCAATCTAAGTTCCCATCATGTAAATTAGTTTTGTAGTCCCTGTGTCTTTTAGACATTCCATATGTTTTAAGAAGTAGCTAAAATGAAAAAGTGTCCCTGGACGTGAGGTATGGAGTTCTTTTTCAAAACATCTTCTTTCCCAGAGGACAGATCACTCCACGGCACGGTGAGCAGAGAGGTGATTAAAGCTTTACCTGTTCTGATGGGCCTTACGTGATGCGTAATTTGTATATTAATTTTATATTCAAAAAATAACTTTTCATGTTGGTCTTTCTGTTTTAGGTTTGAAACGAGAGGCTAGAGATTTTATTAATTTAATGGTTTTTTTATAATAATCACGCTAAGCAATTGTCAGGATTATATTATACCTTCAGATGAAATGTGATAATGTATGCAATGAAGTCAGAACAATAGAAGGTAATTTCATGAAAACCAGAACTCTTATTAAAGTGAAGAATTCAACAGTTTCTTGAGAGTTAGACAGATGTCTTTCTGATTCTTTCTTGGCATTAATTACAAATCAAGAAAAATCATGGCATTCTCGATTTCAGACATTAACTAGCAAAGAAACCTCACTTAAGGACCCACCTGCATTTCCTGTAACTTTTTCTGCATAAAGCTGTGTCAGTTATTTATTGGCTTAGTCTCCATTTACTGAAGGCCTGCTTTGGTCAGGCCCTACCTGCTCCTGGGCTGAGGGTGTGCGTGGGGGGAATTCAGCAACATTGGGGGAAAAGGAACGAATACAGGAGACATGATGCCTGACTTAGAGGTGTTCACTGGGCCTCATCGAAAGATATGCTCCCACCTTTGGTAAACTGTTATTTTTTTCTATATCCTATTTAGCTTTCCCCTCATTCTCCACTGAAATGTTTGAATTTGAAACAGTCAAACATGTTGCATGGAAGCCCAAAATGACTCTTTCTTTTTACACAGATCAAATACCAACTGCTCTGAGAAACTTTATATGGTAGAAGAAATGATCTTTTCATCTCGTTTTGGAAATAGCTCTCCTCCCCCCCTAGCACCTGTGCCCTTTTGTAAACTATTTGTAAGGCTTCCTCCTTATTAAAATAATGTGGATCAAAAATGTTTTTGGTTGCTTCACAGACACAGGAAAGCTTTTCCAATGAAATTCAATTTTTAGGGAGGGGGCGAGATTATCATCAGCAGAGTCGTATCATGTCGTCAGCGATATTCCAATCCTCTTGCTATTCTCCAGACTCTGGAGGGGGGATTTCTAAGCTTTTGGGGTCATGGTCCCCTTGGGAATTTGAAGAAAGTCATTGAATTTCTCCGTTGAAAAATGTACAAAAGCAAAAATATGCCAACGTTAGAATATAATTGCAGGGAGTTCACGGGACAGCGAAAGCCATCAATGGAATGCTGGAGAATCCCACACTTCAGGGGAGGTGGCCAGGCTGGCCCATGAGTGGAACATGGGCTCAGAGGTCTAGCAGACACCAGGGGATTGTCAAAAGAATCCCAAAAGATTATGGATTCTTGCCTCCTAAGCACAATTTTATCTCGATTAAAATATTAACTCTTTGTGAAATATTACTGCCGTTAGGAAACAAGCAATCTAGCAACACCTGTTAGAACTTAAAAGTACGTACAATTCTGCAGCTCCATTCCTGGGCCTCTCTCCCATAGAAACAAATCATCAGCATAGAAGGCATACGTGTCAGCATCTCTGGTACGGCACTGTTTGTAGCAGCAAAAAAACTCATCAACAAGATAATAGCAGAATAAATTACAGTAATCCATACCATAGACTATTATGCAGCCATTAAAAAGGATGAATAGATGTCCATGAGGTATTATTCAGTGCGAAACACAGATACAGAGAAATGTGTGAACTATAACACTCCCTGTGTGCATGCACGTGCATATTGATGTCTATTTACGTATCTGTAGGGAGAAAAAGTGTCGACCAATATATTCTAGGCTGTTAATATCAGTTCTGAGAGCTTATCCATGAATTGAAAAAATAACGGGGGGAAAAGATTGCAATAAGTTAAATAAAACCACGTATATGATGGCATTAATGCATTTGTATATAATTATATATATATATCTCTGTGGGTTGTAAAAAGAAATAAAATAATGATTTAGAAACATTTGCTCATATATATTTCAGGATTTTACTTCTTTGCAGTAACAGTAGAGCTTTTCAGCTTAGTTTAGTGGGCCTTACTTGGCCAACGTGGCCAGCCGGGGTTCTTCTTGCTGACTTAGTAGATGGATTTCCTGTGACTTAGTGTTCTAACGTGATTTAGTCTTTTAAGAAATGTTGATGTCATATATTAGGCTTTGTGCTGGGAAGTTCTCAAAGAATGAGGACGTTTGTGTGTATGGATGTGTGTGTATGGTGTGTGTGTGTGTGGATGCATATGTGTGTGTGCGTGCGTGCGTCCAAGTCAGGAACCATTTACGGCTGCATTTGAGCCTCTTCCCCTCAATCTGTTATTTATGTCAGTTGTGGGTGTGTAAAATGGAGAGCATAGATACTACTCTCATGTTAGTAATCTAAGAGTTTGGAGTGAGGTCTTGACTTTTTTTGTCTTTTGCTTAATGAAATGACCTATTGTCTCATTCTCCCAAGGAGCTCAAGAGAGGGAATACTGAAAGGATTTTAGAGGAAAAAGAAGTGTGAGGTGTTTTCTGTAGATCACGGCTTCTCAAAATTGTGGTTTCCTGTGTCACAGGTATTTGGTGAGCATGTTGGAAATGCTCATCTGTGGGCCCGACCTCAGACCATTGAGCAGGAGGCCTAGGAATCCACATTATTATTAAGTGCCCCAAGTAATTCTTACACGCATTAATATTTGAGAGCCAGTTCTACCAAATTTTCTTTCAAATATTGAGCCCTCCTGGCATTCCCCCCCCCCCGAATTTTACCAGGACTTTTCCCTATCTTTGAGCTTTAGCTGTGGAAGCTGAGATAGTTTGCCACGTGGAAACGGGTCTGCGTTCCCTGGTTTCCCATACTGCTTGTAGGACTGGCGTACATCTGAGGAGCGCCGTGCTGCTGTAGACAGGCTTCTGAAGTCCATGCCACTGCTCAGGTTCCGAGACAAGGGAACATAGATAAGAGGAGGGATGCTTTCATTCAATTTTACAACATTTGATATTTGACTCAGCAGAGGCTCTTATAAAAAGTGTCGTAATATTTAAAGGGCCTTTCATTTTCATCTTTTCGTTCATCAATGCTACCTACATCTTAGAGGAGATTTTATGAAGAGAAGATTTTTTTTTCTGACAAAATCGTTGTTGCCATACATGCACAATTTTATTTCGAATGTCAAGAAATCAGTGCAGGTCAGAAAAAGACTAGCATGGTTTAAAAAGTCAACAATATGAAGGGCAAATTCAGATCTCTTTAACATGAGTCAGTATATACATGTATTTTAGACATACATAAGAGAAGATTTCAGATTATGTGCATTTTGTTGTTTGTAACTATAGAAGCTAAACTGGAATTGGCATACATGTTGTAATCTTTTTGGACTTCCTGATTCTTTGGACTCCTTTTGGTTTATTAATTCTTTTTGGTTGCATTATAGAAACAAGAACTGAAAGTGTTTTTTCAGATATCTAAGATTTATCCCCCTACACATGTTTCTTCCCCAACCCTTTTACCTCAAATGTCAAAATAATTAAAGCTCAAGTGAAAAGCAGAATTCTGTGACTGGTTTTCTACATCCCTCTGTGATTGTACCTGTGTAGACAACCACCTTAGTAATAGTCTGATTAGAAAGGGCCTGTCTGAGAACCTTTTATCTCCACAGTGGGATATATAACAGGCCTAAGTCGATGGCTAGAAACCTGTGACATTGTCCCTCAATCTATAATCATGATCGAGGCGAGCTGGATTCAGAGCTATGGATTAGGTACCACGAGGGACAGTCCTGGTTTCTGTCTTTGAAGAATCATCCAATTCACAAAGTAGTTCAAATGTTCATGTCGTGACATGGCTCCAAACAAAGGGCCATTTCAACAGGTACTAGGAAACCCACAGGAAGGGCATGATGTGGACAGGGATGGAGATGATACAGAGCAGGGACACGAGTCAGCAGAGAAGCCACTGAACAGGATGAAGACACGGAGAAGCACAGGTATAATCCATAAGGCGATTTCCAGAAGATGCCAGCTTGGTCGTGTGGGCCCCCACCAGTCGGGTGAGCCTGTGCTCTGGAGGGTGGAAGAAGCCCCAGAAGCACATGGTTGGGTCCTCAGACGGGTGCTGAGAAGGCTGCCCAAGAGTCATAGGGACCTTACAAAACACAAAGCTTGGGGCAATCAAAGACACCCAGTGTGAGGAGGTTAGGAAGCTGGATCGGGGTGGCATCAATGAAAATAGAGAGGCAAAACCTAGTTACTTTTGGCGAAAACTGGATGCCAGGGATAACCTGGAAAAAAAGCCATAGAGTGAAAATATATGTGAGTCTATTAAACTCATCCTCGTGGGTTCAATTTAGAGGAGAAACACTGGCTAGTAGTGGGAGGCAAACCTGATGAACTGTTTTTCAATCTTAATTTTTCTGTGGATTTATGATTTTAGAACTTCATACGTATAATAAAATACGAATGCCATCTAACTGATCTTTGACATGGTAAATAGTCTACATAACTTCCTAGGTTTGCTGCCCACGTAAGTACTAGATGACTAAATCCTGGTGTTCATCTCGCAAAGTAATCTGCAATTGTATAAGACTTTTTTTCCTTCATAGGATACAAAGCTCTGCGACAATTATTTGTGAATTTTTTTTATGACTCACAATAGTAAGACTATTGTAAATTAACATTTCAAAGAACAGTGTTTCATCAACACACAAGAACCTCCCACCTTCCCACAGCGGGGATATTTTTTTTTGCCCAAAAAGTACCTATTTTTTTTTTTAAGAAGTTGGCATTTATACTAAACTAGTACTTTTTTTTTTTCTCCAGAGAGGAAAAAAGAAGTATGCTTAGAACAATCAAACCAACCAAACAAATCACCTTAATTACTGCCTACAGAGAAAAAGAACTGGCTTTATTCTTCCTGTGTGTGTTTTGAGATCAATTCATGTATGAGAAATAGTGATATTAGGAAAATAGAGAACCCATTTGGACTTTGGTGTAGTGGGTGTAGAGAATGGTTACATCAAATTGCTACCTAACAGCGAGAAAACCAGTTTTTATTTTCTGTTGGAAAACAAAGAAAGGACTATTAGAAAGAAAAGAAAAGAAAAGAAAGAAAAAGAAAAAAAGACTTTTGAAGAGAGTGTTGACTTGTCAAGAAACGTCGGGCTTCAACAGTCTGTTCAAACGTGGAATGCTAAATTTGTCACCTCCTAATTGCTAAGATTTGGGCTTCACTAATAATGATATTATTTCCCTGGGTTTTTGTTTCCCTGGGGTATCTTCGATGATGCCACACCTTACCCTGCAAATCAATTATTTTGGGAGTTTGTGAAAATATGTCCACCTTGCAACTTGGAAAGGTCTTTGAGTGGGAAGAGTCTTTTAACTGTTCCGCTGGTGCCCTCTCCAGCTCTCAGCATGTTCTGTGGGGTGTCTGGGGGACACAGGTGTCCACTTCACCTCATACACACGCATCTTCCTCTTGTACCAAGTGCTCCATCTCCCCGTCGAATGGGCGGCCAGGCCGTGTCAGCTCTTTGTCAGCTGACAAGCTCCGGTGAGGCAGGACCTGGTGTCCAGGCGTGACCTTAGACTAGCTTTTTCCTGCTAATCTTCGTAGCCCTGACACCTTGCCTGCTACTTTCTGGAGAGAAAATGGAATCTATAAAGGACGGCAAGGGGATCCTCGGTGGCTCTCTACCACTGCTTTGTGCTGTCCTTGTCCTCTGCCCTTGGCTTCCATCGTGGCTACTCAACCACTGCCTCCCGTTCCTCCCTTCCTTACACGCGATTTGCCTTCAGTCACCAGCTTCCTTCCAGATCTGTGTCAGGCTCCCAAACGTCAGGGCACACAGAAACACTAGGGATACGTTGTCTGGTGTCCTGTGCTCCAGAGGCCTTTGGTCACTTATATCCACGTGGGGGGTCAGACTTTCTCCTTTCAGGGCCCTTATTTCTGTTTACAATAAATATCTAAATCTTCTATCTCCCAGTGTTCAGAGTTTAGATCTAAATAGACCCACTTGATTTTTTTTTTTCTGCAGACATTTCACTCTCTCCTTTGCAAATGTTGGTGTCCTGCTTTATTCATTTCCCTAAGGAAGGGATTCTTTCTTTAGAGACCTCTGTTGTTTTGTGGAAAGCCAGCATCCTGCACCCCTGTGTGGATGGGGAGGGTGATAGACCTTGGGCAATGGAAGCCACTTTTGACTGGGGACAGAAGTCAAACCAGCCCCCCAGCTCCCATAGTGCAGCATCTGGGCATTACATGAAACCACCCCTCTCTAGCTGTGACTTAGCACCCCTCCCACCCCCCCCCCCCCCCCCGGGGTGTGGCCGTTCACTCGCACCACCTAGGGCTAAACCAGCACTTCCCAGCAGAGGGATAATCTGTGGTGGTGGCCACAGTTCTCGTTGGCCCTCTCTGCCTACCGGCCAGAGTTCCTTCTGAGTTAGAGAGTGACCCGTGGCAAGTGAGTTGACCCTGGCACAGGTGGGCGTCCAAGATATAAGACTTCCTGGCTGCAGTTAGAGCTTCATTTGTTTAAACCTTTCATCAGAGACGGAAGTACTTCCTTGTAAATGACTGTGTGGCTTGAAATCGTCTGCCCGTGTCATTCTCGTTATAGTCCTCAGTCACTTACGGTTTGCCTCACGTGATCTTTTCTCAAACCTCAGCCTGGTGAACCAACGATGAAATTGCATTTCTTTGAATTAGCGTGCGGATTATGATGGGAGAAAAACAGACATTAGAGGGGAAATGTTCATGTCTACGTAGGAATAATCGTGAAAAGCTTAATGGCCAAAGAAAGAGGTCGTAAAAAAAAGAAGAGGTCGTAAGAGAAGGTGGCACTGTGGGACTTTATTTCTTTAGACGTGGTTTTGACACGTGGCAGGCAGAACCCTTGGACTTTGCAAATCCTGGGTGTTTCAATTCTGGACAGTCCTTTCGGTGTGTGTATCTTCTGGGGATGGGAGGATACAGCGTCACTGCTGGTTCTTATTTTTATCTCAAGGCTCTAACACGCACTAGGCAATCACTAAATGAGTGTTGAAGTAAACTGAAGGAGTCTTTACTTGGGGATGTCCCCCTACTTTTTTCTTGCCCCCACACCTGGGCTTCTCCATAGTTTCAGATGGTTACAGGCAGTCCTGGGATTGGGAACACTTGGGCACTGCAGATGGGAATAAGCGATTAAAACATCAGCTTGGGAAAGAGTTGCTTGCTTGGGCTTATTTGCTTGGCTCTGACCTGAGTATCTGGCGTGCTCCCCGATTCCAGACAGTCGACCTTGCCTTGTTTCAAGCTTCCAGCCCCCGTCGCGAGTGTGCCCAGCTCTTCCATGTTGTCCTGCGATCTCACCTTTGCCGCCCGCCATCCCCGATCTGTATACTGGACAGAGAGGAGTCAGTGCAAAAAGAAGTGATCCCTTAAGTGACTTCATTGGGGCCACTTGTGAATTCAAATTGCGGCTTTTAAGGGGCATCCGAGTCACATGTCACAGAATGCTAAAAGCAAAGCCAGTTGGATTTTGAATGTAAAATGCAGATACTAGGTATTAATGCCGTGTGCTTTATTACAATTTCTATTTTTCCTTATAGCCATCTGCTAGATTACGTATTTGTTTTTTTCCTGATGTCAAGTGCGAGACCTAGATATAGCATTTTTTGTTGTTGCTGTTCTGTCATGTCTCCTTCTCTCTTTTATCTGCACGATTCTCGTCACAGTCAGGGCCTGTGGTTTCTAAAAGCCTGTGTTGAGAGAGCCCAGCAAGGATGGAGAGACCTCCTCTTTGCTTTCTCCATGGGCTCCAGATGAGCGAATGAGCAAAGGGTTGAAAACCAAAACAACGAGCCAGGCGTTGTGCTAAGGGCTTTTGGCGTAGTATCTCATTAAGTCTGCACAAGAATTTTCTTAGGTAAGCATGATCGTTCTCATTTTGTAGATGAAGAAGCTGCAGCTCAGAGAGGTTGTGCGAACTACCTGGAGTCACACAGCTGGTCAGGGCCCTTGGTGGCATTTAGCCTCAGGTCCAAAGCCTGAGATGTTCTTACCAGGCCAGGCTATCTCAGCGCAGTCTTTATTATATATGACATTTTGTGATTTTGATACCATATTGTAGCAGTGCTGTGACATTTCAGGTCAGAAATTCTCCAGACTCTCCTCATGAGGTAAAATTTTTACGTTTGGGTTTTTAAAAGTTATAAATCATGGTAAATATTTATTATTTTCTTTTATTCATTTTGGGGTTATTTTGGTCCTCACTTTGATTTTTATCATCCCTGGAGGTTTTTAATACTTTTAATTATGTTTAAGTCATGCAATGACTTTTTGGTTGTATGTCAGTGATTTTAGCCAGTTTAACTCTTATCTTGACAGCTCTGCTGTTTCGTTTGCTTTATTCATTTAGCTTGGTATTGAGTAAATGTCTCATGTTTTCTGAGCTTACTGTTTTTTATTCTAATTCTATATAGGCTTATATCATGCATCTGATTTTTAAACTTTTTATTTCTGTACTTAACTACTGCTGATCAGAGTATTTCCATTTAACTTGCAAAACCAATGAAAGAAGGGTAAATTATTCACATTTCGAAAACACTTTAAAAGTAGGTCTGATCATAGAAAACTCCCAATTATGTTAGAAATTTGATTTTTTGGTGAGCAACCAGTTAACTACTTCAGGACATAGTGTGTTGGAGAATCAGTGCTACTCACAAATCCTTCATAGTTGATTTTTATTGCCAAAGGCGTCCTCCTTCTCATCCCATCCTCTGTCTTTCCTTTCCGAGATGACCAGCACCCTAGAGGACCCATTAAGTCCATGACTGTTTCGGTGCTTCCTCTGGGAGCTTCAGAGCAGGGTGAATTGTGGTTTCTGACTTTACTCAGCACAAGGTTTCATGGGAGAGAAGCTAACCTTGTTAGTACCTGCCGCGTGACGGTGATCTGAGAAAGGTTAGCAGGGTTCACAGGAGGTTTCTTTTTCTTCTGTTTTTTAAATTGGTAAAAATCCCATTTTTAATTCAATTTATCGGGGTGATGTTGGTTAATAAAATTATATAGGTTTCAAGTGTACAATTCTATATAATACATTGTGCGTGTATTGCATTGTGTGTTTGGTACATATATGCAATGGAATATTACTCAGCCATAAGAAAAGATAAAATACTACCATCTGTGACAACATGGATAGATCCTGAGATTGGCTTGCTGAGCAACATAAGTCAGACAGAAAACGTTGAGAACCATATGATTTCACTCACGCGGGATATAAACTGAAAGCAACAGTGAACAAGGCAAACAAAAAACTCATGGACCTAGATAACGGTTTCGCGGTTACCAGAGGGAGAGGGAGAGGAGAAAGAGGGTCGAATATGTGGTCTCAGGGGTTTCCATGTGTGTGTATGCCTGCACACACCGTGATCATTGTCCTGTGCTCAGCTGGTGCCAGAGGACTTAAGATCACTCTCAATGGAAGACCCTTAGAGGGTATTTATGAGTACAGTGAGATAGAAAGCAAGACCTTTTAGAGGAAGAAGTGCCTGAGAGGAGGAACAGGGCTTTGACAGGTGGCAGAAGAGATGGCAGGGCCCAGGATATTGTGCGTGGAGCTGGGAATGCTATAGATGTGTTGATTGGCCATCACGAGACCTGTGACCCCACAGAAAAATCCAGAAGAGGTCAGCCTGTGTGTAGAACACCTGAAGGGCATGCTGAGAAGGCTAGGCTTTATCGTTAGGTGTAGGGATCTATAAGTTCCTGAGCAGAGGAGAGATTTGTTGAAAATGATATCACGGAAAGATTAATCAAGTGGCAAAATGGATTGGACAGGAAGAGATTTGAAGTGAGAAGCCAAGTTAGGAATGCAAGTGCATGATAATCAAGCAGATAAGCAAGGGAATGGAAGGAAGGGAGAGAAAGCTACAAAGGACGCACATTACGAAGAGTGATTTTCTGTGGGGGAAAAGGTCGGGGGGTGCTCTTGGAATTTCTGTTGGAGGAGCATACAATTAAAAAACCACATGGCACTTAGGCAGTGTGGTTGGATGCTGTGTTCCCGTAGCAAGCTGCTGTTTTTACTGAGATTGTATGTCGATTTGGTGTGGTTTGCAGCATTGGGGGATTGTCTAGTGGAGACTGTGGCCACTTCCTTCCCTACTCCAGACCCCCTTGGCAGTACCACTGGGAGAGATGGAGTCCAACGTGATGGATGCCTTTGCTCTAGGCTTGAATAGCTGGGACTCTTGTCATGCCTGTGGTTGGAGGGGGATTGGTCAGGGGGCCGTAGTCTCTGATTTCCCACAAATGTAAATGTTTAAATGAAAAAAGAATTGAGTGAGTGAGCCAGTTCAGGGTTAGCATTAATTGGAAGAGTTTGGCAATTACTTAAGGGGAACTGACTTCTCTACAGATATATAAACAGTGGCGTTCAGGAGAAAGCCAATTATTATTGACTATAGCATTCTAAAACCATATTCATTTGCAATATAGAAAGATTGAGTTTGAAACTAAAACACGATGCATAGAAAAGTTACACAAGTGTTATAGATTATACTTTATGAATTGTTATCCCATTGGAACTTTTGTTAAAATGGCCCAGGTGGTGATTGATCACACACACATTTCAAAATTTGTTCTGGGGTTTACACAGAAGGAAAGAGAGCAGAGAAAAATCTTAGCACAAAGGTAGTTAATATTAAGGTTTGGCCTATTCTTTAAGATTGGTTTAGCTTTGCCATTTGTCTTGATATTGAGAGAGTTAATAAATACCCCTGTAAATCTTTCTGACTGTTTTTTTTTTTTTTTTTAGAAGATCAGCATGACACTTTTAAGAAGGTAGCTTATGCAGTTTAATGGCTTGGCCATGATACAGTCTAACCCCTCGGAGGGCCCGTGGAATGCGAAGGAAGGAGTGAGGGTTTTGGGCTGCGTTAAAGCCGAGTTTCAATTTGTCTCCACCACTTCAGACTATATGGTCTTGGACAAGTTTCTTAAACTCTCATTTTCTTCATTTTAAAATGGTGGTTTTCTCTCTCACTTAGAAGGTAATTGTGAGGTCGGTGATAGCAGACGGAGCCAGCAGGCACCTTGCAAACGTTAACGACACTCACTTTTTTTCCCCAGCGTATTATGTATTTTCACGTCACTGTCCATAGAGCGATGCTGATCGCTTTTGAAAATGACGGCTGTTGGCCTTGTTTTTGGAAGTGGCATGGAGATGGTGAGCGAGAAGGCCTTGAAGAAGTCACGTCCCCAGCCCTCCTCGTTAGTCGGCCTCGCCTCCGAGCCTCGGCGCGGAGAGCCCGAGAGGCAGAGTGAAAGGGTGTGGATTCAGATGGGGTGCAAAAACGGGCTGCCCCTGATTTTTGAGTCCATTTCTATCAAATGCTATACGACAGCCACACACGTGGATGTCGTGAGGTCACGTGGGACGAAGTGTGGCTGAAGAACTAGAGGAAATCCAGGAGAACTACAGAACGGGCTTGAGGGCAAAGTGGTTTAAAATGAAGGGGGAAAACCAGGCCAAGGCCAGATCACGGGGACCCTGGAGCGCATATTACTTCCAAAATTAAAAAGGGGGGAAACGTATTACTTGATATTTTTAAAGCTTACGGAAATCCTGATTTATTAAAACAACAACATTGCTTATTAAATAACTCACCGCGTGTGCTTAAATAATCTAGTAACTTGCTGTGGAAAATACCCAGGGAACAGTGATAAATTGAGAATTTAGAGAATGATAATGGAGTCTCAGGAGAGATTATCAGAGTAAGGGTGAACTTACTTCCCATGACCTGGATTGTCCCTGGCGAGAAAGGAGCATCTGCCTACGTGTTGGTGAGTTGCCGAACAGTGGAGTTTTAAGGAATTAGTAAAAGAAATAAAAGAAAAAACAAGTAAAGTTATTTCATTTTTTTTCAGTTTTCAGTTACAGTTGACATACAATATTATATTAGTTTCAGGTGTACGGTGTAGTGATTAGATGTTTATATAACCTACAAAATGATCACCCTGGTAAATCTAATACCCACCTGACACCATATCTAGTTATTACAATATTATTGACTATATTCCCTACAAATAAGGTTATGTTTTGAATTCATAGAAACCTTTGACAAATCATAAGGCATTATGAATATGATTGAGGACACATTAGACTCTCCTTGTGTCTTCTGTGGTTTAAACCAGGAACGAGATGGAAAATCACACTATTCTGATGAACAAATCAAGCAAAAGCATATTCATGCTAAAAAACATTCTGCATGGCCAATCTCAGTTTTGGGAGAAGGCCTAGCAGTTTTGGTATATTTTATGTAAAATAGACGACGTTGGGAAGAACTGACTTTGATAGACTGGACATTTTCTAATCTACAGCTCTGGCCAGGATGATGCATTGTGGTACATGAACTGATTTTGCATTGCTTCGTGGAAGAAGCATCTAGAAGTCTCGGTTTCCCAAGGTCTATGAGTGAGAGTGGCCCACGAATGCCATGTTATGATCGACTGAGTTACAAGCCAGAGGAGATTAGTCATGTGAAGCAAGCTGGCCATAGAAGGAGGGTGCTCCCTTTTACAGATTAAAAATGGAAGTGTGGATTGTTTTTTAATACCCTGTAAAGGAAAAAGAATTAGTACCACAAAGGAATAAGTGGGTTGAGGCAGCAGTAAGAACTGCTGCTCACAGCATCCAGCTCGTAGCTAGCCTTATCCACTCAGAAATAATTATTTTCAAACTGAGCAGCATTTGCAGAGATAGCTCCCAAACAGCTGCGTCAGCTGTAGAATGTGTGAAAATTGCTTGAGAATAAACCATAAAAGTAGGTTTGGGAAATTAAAAAAAAAAAATCAAGGATGTTTTGATGTGTAGGGGTTATTAGCAACAGTTTTCAAAAATATAGAGCAGTGAAGTTGGGAGTTCATTTCGGTTCTGCAGCATCTTCCTATTTATCTTCCTGATGTATTTGTCTCCTCGGTTACCATAGCGCTGCTCATTGGTATTCGTCGACATGCAGCGTTGCTGTGAATCCCTTCATAATTGCACTGAACTCGAGAATCTTTACTTTTTAGGCCTTGCTTCAGCTCGGGGGCCCTTTTGCTTTTGTGTGGCAGCTTTAATTTTGCACAAAAGTGACAGGGATCGACCTGCTCCTTTTGTCTCACTGGCAGGATGGTCAAGCAGCTACCTTCGCTCTGATGCAATTATTAATACCTTGCCTATCTGCGAAGGCAGTGCCAGCTGCCCCCTCCCCCAGGGACTGCAAACATGTTTTTCCGATGTCTGCACTGCAGGCTCCCTCAGCCCTGCGTTCCTGTTCTCAGTGACTGGGAGGTGCTGTGCATTTTCCAGAGGGGAATAACTATTGCTTCTTTTAAGAATGTTATTTTGTTTTTTGTTTTTCTGTTTTTTTGTTTTTTGTTTTTGCATTTCCCTGGCCTGACTTTTGGCCTTTGTTTCAAAGGTGAGTGATTTCCAGTGTCCTGGAGTTTCTCCAGCCCCAGGTGGGTATCTGTTGTTGGCTACCAGAGAGGTGTTTGTAAGTGTATCACCCCTTACTAATTACTTTTACGAGTTAACTTGGTATAACAGGGTAACTGTTGGCTTCTTAGATTATGGCCAGCCAAACAAATTATCTTTGTCTGAATTTGTAGGCAAAAAGATATTGAGTTAGTTACATTCGCGTGCATATCTATCAATTACTGCACTGATTTTTGGGGCTTGGATTAATGTGGATTGTAGGTGCAATTACTCTTCTTGGATCCCGTAGGTTAAATTCAGTGAAAGATCCCTCTGGAGATGGGTTAGCTACTTTGCCTTTAGCTTCTCTTATGTGGAGTCAGTTTCAAGTTCAAATACATTCGGTCTGATAAATTGACTACACATGGCGGGACTAAAGAGAGCAATTATGTGTGACATCAAATAAATGACTCAGTGACAAGGTATATTTCATTTAGGTCAGCACAGTTAAAAATGTGAGAAAACATGATTTAGCTGGCTAGACTGAGAGACAGTTTAAATTACTGGATGGGAAGAACCACTTTGCATTCCGAGGGTTGGCAATTGGAGATAGGTAATATTTATTGTGTTTGCTGTGCGATGGTTTTGGTTGTTTACATGGGCAGTGTTTTATATGACAATGTGCTGGTCCGATCTTTATACATAATTTGTGGTACCAGTGGCTAAGGTAAGGGTGGGTGATATGTGGTTGAAGCTCGTGAAACCATGATAAGCCAATGTATTTTCCTCTTTAGAGAGTTTATGAGGGTGGCAGTGACTTAGCGTAGGGAGGGGACGCCTTCTGTGGTTGGTTGCAGCGTTGTTCCTCATTGTTCACCTTCCTCTTTTAGAATTGCATACTCTCACCTTTGCCCTGTGACTTCGTAAGGTCTTCTATTGAAGGAGGTAGTATTGTCTCACTGATGGCGGGTGTGGCCATGTGACTCATGCCAGTCCATGGGCTTTTAGCAGACATGCTGCCAATATGCCAATAGAGATCTTACATGTGCTGCTGTGGTTTGGCTTGGGTGCTGATGCTTCTGCCATCCACCATGGGAAGAACATATTCTGAGTAGCTACTGGCCTAAGGAGGATGTGGAGACATGTGGAGCAGAAGTGAATCTACCCCAAAACCCAGAGCCAAGAAGACTGTGACAACTGACTTGCCAATCTGCGAACAAGAAAAATAAATGCTTGTGATTATAAGCCACTGCCTTTTGGGAGAGTTCCTTATGCATCGTAATTGTGGAAATAGCTAATGGTTGTGTATTCCAAAAAAATACAACAACGACGAACCAAAATTTCTGCCCTTGTTTTGTTTGGTTTTGTAGGCTTCTTTTACATTCAGATCCATGTTCCCACCCTGTCAGGTGAAATTTCATGACCATAGGTTGCATGAATATATTAATATTAATTTAATCAGACATTAATTTAATTAGATGTTAAATTAAATATTAATTTAATTAGACACTCCTATTTTGGGGGGATTTTAGATACTTTTAAACTTTATGTAGGCTTTTCGATTGTTTTAAAAAGAAAATTTAAATGACTTTTAGAAATCCTGTAAAAGAGTTTTTAGTGCTTATGGTCAACTTCACTGTAGTTTAGGGAGAAAAATTTCATAGAGGTTGTGGAAGGTAGTTCAAGGCGAGGGTGGGAGAGCGAGGTCTGGCGGCTAAGCCTCCAGGAACAGGGCTCCCAGACTGCACTGCGACTGTCAGCAAGGCCTCTCTGAAACCTGTCCTGTCCTTGGGAGTTCCCGGCCTGTTGCCCTAATGCGCTGCTGGACCCCAGAACTCCTGCCGGCAATGTCGCTGCTGCTCCAGGCCCAGGAACCTTTGTCCTCACCCTTATCAGAAATATTATTCTGCTTCCTCATGTCCTCTTCTGAATTAAAGGCTCTCGTGGGTGCCTCTTATTGGCAACGTTCCATTATATGCCTGCATCCTAGCTGCAAAGGAGGCTAAAAAAGTGAGTTTGTATTTTGACCTTGGGGAAGCAAGACTTAGAAGGTAGAAAGTTGCCAAAACTTAGGAAGATTGTTCAAAAGACGGGGGGAGGTGAGAAAGGTGAAGGAAATATAGTCAATAATATTGTGATAAGTTTGCATGGTGACAGATGATTAGAATTGGGGGTGGTGATCACATTGTAAGGTATAAAAATGTCGAGTCACTATATTGTACACCTGAAACTAATATAACTAATATAAAATTATATACCAACTATACTTAAAAAATAAACATTAAAAAAGATGCTTGTCATAAAGCATAATAAACATGAAATAAGATGGTTGTCATAAAGCATAAAAATGTCCATAGAAATCCATAATATCTATTTTAAAATTAACCTTAATTACTATAAATTAGGATAATAACTTCTAAAAAGTGAAAATGAAGGTAATTCATCCATTCTTTAAAAAATGAACATTAGTTAAAAAAATAACAACAGAACTTCTGGCCTTATAGGCATACATTTTTCAACTGGGCACTTTCTTTAAACTATCCCCAGAAAGCAAATATCGAGTGAACATTTTTCTTTTACATTAAAATCTTATTAATTTAGATTCCATTTACTCAAAGTTTATGACAATCAATTTGACTAAAGTGGTTTATCAGTTTCACAATATGGCAGTGTTTATAACACTAAGTTAAATTCTCAAACTTTAGAACCATCTGTTTATACACAATTCTACTTAATTCAACATTTTTCTTTTTCATCAAGCTGACAGCGTCGTGTGATTTCCTTTAGGGCTTGAAAGTCATAAATCTACCTTTAAAATCTACCGTATAAACTCTTCATTAAGTCAGAGACCCAATTCCCCACTTAGTAATGGGATTGAAGTTAGAACATTTCATTTGCTGCAGAGAACACTGTTAAATGAACCTGTGAGGAAATATCCCACACCACATCTTGGATGTTAAATTATAGCCCCTGTGTCCCTGTAGAGAAAAGCTGTCAAATGTGAGCGTTTGTGTGAGGGATGCTAATTTGTTGTATGGAGCAGGGTGTAATTGATGGACAGCATGCTTGGAGCACCCAGATGTGTGGCAGGGAGCGGGGTGGGCGAAGGAGAAGTGAGAGCTGTTTGGAGGAGCCCAGCGGAATCTGGAGAGGACGCAGCAGTCAGATTGTTATTCAGAAAACCTGAGAGTAGATGAGTAACCTGAATCAGAGGGATAATGTCCTGATGCAGTAGAAAGTGGCAAGTATTCTCTCTGGCAGAGATTAGTGAGCAGTCACGCAGTGGGTGAAAAAGGAAGACTGTCATTTTGCTGGGCTGGCTAAGCTGGGTTTGGCGAGGAATTTTAACGTAACGTGCATAAATTCTCCATCTACGCAGTGTTAGTACTCTGAAATTTCTTAGTCAGTCCAGGCTGTTCTAAGATACCATAGACTTGGTGGCTTAAACAACAAACATTTATTTCTTAACAATTCTGAAGGCAGGAAGTCCAAGATCAAGGCACTGGCACATTCACTGTTGGGGGAGGGGAGGCTCCTGCCTCCAGGTTCATAGAACATGAACATTCATGTTCTTATAAGAACGTGAATCCCATTATGAAGGCTCCACCCTCATGACCTCCCAAAACCCAGACCTCCGAATACCATCACACTGGGGTGCAGGCTCCAGCATATGGATTTTGGGTAGACACAGGCGTTGAGTACATAGTGGTATGTACTGTTGCATCCTAAAGCAGATTTTTCTTTTTCTTTTAACTTTTTATGTGCTATGGGCTTCTTTGGCAGTTTGGAGAAGCTTATTGGCTTCTTTGTTGAAAAAGAAATAGTTTTAATTGCATAACATATGATAGATCACAAGTAAGTGAAATATATTAAAGTGGAGTTATCAAAAATATTAAAAAATGAATATGTAATTGAATAATATACAACTTTTATTAAGGTGCTAAGTATCAAAATTTCAAAGTAAGGCTGAATATAAGTGATACTTCAGAATATCTTCAACAATTCTAAAGTGATATGAAAATATCTCTCTTTTTACTAATAAAGTCATGGTTCCGCTAATACTGCGTTAATAATTGATGTTTAAGTGCTAAATTTCAGTTAAAGGTGAGTAAAAATGAAGATGCCTTTTTCTCTGATTCCCTGAGTTGCCTCCACAGCCCGTCCCCCACTCCATGAGGCCCCCTGAGTAAGGACTCCTAGCTCTGAAGGCGTGAGTGCATGTCCGTGGGTCAGGGGACTCACCTTGGACAGTGAATCCCTCAGACACAATGATCATCAATCAGGTATCTGTAGACGTGTGGTCCTGTTGCTGGGCCTTCCCTTCTGTTCTGCTGACCAGTTTATCTGTCCCTGTGCCAGCACGCACTGTGGTTTTTAATATTCTTGCTCTGTGGAGAAGGCAAGCAGTCCTGTCTCTCCATCGTCTCATACTTCTGGAGTGCGTGGCTTGTTTTGCTTTCCTGGTCTTTCCTTAATGGAAATGGTCGCATTCTAAAAGATAATCGCATTGGGAGTTTGATTGGAGTTGCAATCGAACCCATATATCGATTTGAAGAATCGACGTATTTATTGAGTTTTTAGTCCTTGAGATGGTAATCGTCATCTCATTTATTTGGGTTTTTCACCGTACTGCTGAATAACAGGAAAACATGTTTTGAACGATTATCTTTGGAAATCCTTGCCTACAAAAAAAAAAATCTGGCTAAATTTCACCTTTTTAACATGGCAATTTAGGGACAATGATTGTTTCAAGAAGATTTTGGCTGTCTCAAGAAACAAGAACTTATTGTGTGTATACGTCTCAAGATCACAAATCTTTGTGTTATTTGCATTAAAGGTGACACTTTAGAAAATTTATTATTTGTAGAGTGCATAAAACTACGTTTTGGCAGCTAAAATTCTTAAAGCAGTTATGTCCTTTAACCTTTATTGTAGCCTCATATTGAGAATATTTAGTTATGAAAACGTAGCTGAGCAGTCTAAATTTTAAATGGACTAGTTAATTTATTCATTCAGCACAGGTTTATTGAGTATCTACTATGTGCAGGTATTTCTCAAGGTTTTTGGGATGTGCTAAGTGAAGGAAGTGATTGAAGTGAGGTGTAAGTCATCTCTATCAAAATGTGCCTAGAGATTGTGACTGAGATTTAGCAACATGGAGTTTATAGGAGTGGCTTTGCCAAAGTAGTTTCGGTGGTGTTGGTGTGGAATGTGATCATGACTGAGTATGAGGGAGAAGAAGAGCTGTGAGTTTATATAACTATCTGAGGCATCGATGCTATAAAAAGGAGCAGAAAAATCGAGTTCTAGGTGATCTCTAGTGTGTTTGCATGCTAATGCAATAGTCCAGTAGAGAGGGAAAATTTAATGCTAGAGAGGAGGGGGACTAATTTTTGGTGAGAGTAGTCCTTTCCTGGGCAAGAGGGGAATAGGACTCAGCAAGTCGAGGGGTTGGCCTTATGTAAGGGAGCCAGGGCAGTTAGTCCTGTCATTCTCCGAGAGCAGACAGAATCCCAGGGCGCAGATACAGAAAGGCTGATAGAGTTTTATGGTGGCAAAATGGTGCACGCTTTCTTCTGAGCAGTTCTCATTTTCCGCCACAGTGAAATGAAAAGTGAAGTTGTCAACTGAGAGTGACCGAGAGGAGTGTGTAGACTGTCGAGGGGACAGAAGAGCGTGGAAACAGTTTTTTTGACTAGTGAGATAGTGATGACGAGACAGGTCGTGGGGCCGGCGCACAAGGCTGACGGCCCAGTTGAAATGATCATAAATTCAAGCTGGAGATAGCCAGCATAGTCATGTTTTTCTCTCCCACATTGGGCCCTTGGGATGCCGTGCTGAGGAGGCAGAGAGCTGGGTTTTACCAGGGCTGGGCTTTGCTAGGAGAATACAAACAGAGCGGGAGAGAGGAAACGGTATTTGGGGGTAATTGCTGGGAAGCGATCCCAGTGATGGACCGTAGAATCTAAGTTATACGCGGCGGATGGAACGAAGACACAGAGAGGCTCTGGCTTTGGTACTGGGAGGCTCAGCCAAGTGAGAGGACAGAGGAGCGTCAGTTAAAGATCTGAGGGACCCTGGATGCTGGATGTGTTGCATGAGTGAGTGACACTGAAGTTCACTAAGAATGGAACTAAGTTGGCAGAGGGGACAGAGAGGGGGAAGCAGTGAGCCAGTGGTTAAATGAGGTGGTGTGACGGCTGTGATAACTGTGAACATGGAATAGTGGGTGTGTTATCCCCAGCATGGACTCCAACGTTGCTGGGGAAGAGGAAAGAGTAAAGGCCTGGAAACAGCAATGAATGGGCAGTAACGGGGCCACTCCTCCCAGCTTCCTGGGGATTGGGAGAAAAATATGGTCATCACTTGAGGGACTTCATGGGAAACAGTACCCATGGAAACTAGCCAGGCTTTGGTTGAAATAAACCCTATGTATGAATGTTTTAGTAAAAAAGTAGACGCTAATGTGAGAAAGCAAGAATTTTCTTACACCAATAACCATCATATAGATGGTATATATACAGTCCCCCCAACATGGTGTAACAACTTTAGAAAGTGTAGATTGACTTGTAGCTGTTGAATCAGCATATAGCCAACCAATACTGTAAGAATGTAGGATCAGGAATGAATTTTTAAATTCAAAATAAGTAATGATGCTTTGGGTTGGTCAAAGTAGGACTCCTGTAGTTGAATGAGATAAAAAGAAATTCTTGTAAATATAAAGATGCTTGGATTTCTTATCCTGCTCCTTCCTTTAGTGTTTGGAAAAAGTATGGTTTCACTTTTTCATTCTCATTTGTTTCATTTTAAATTTTCAATTAAGTTTGGGTAAAATATATCACATAAATTAATAATCAAGAGAAAACAGGGTTCTTTCTAGGTCATTTATCCAAACATATAAAATAAAACTGTGAAATTTTGACTAGTTCAATATATTATGATGCTATTTTACTTCAAGAACTTATAAATCACCTATGTGTGTGAATCTGTATTTTTACATATTAAGATAACTACAGAACCACAGGTTTTATTTTTGAAAGTGGTTTTCGATATCATTTTCTTTAATCTTCTGTAAGCTGTCATTTAGGCTCGTGAAAAATCCCTGCAATGCCAGGGCACTTGGGAAGAGGACTGACAGGGCCAATGATAACAAGAGAGTTGCCTCTGTTCGCATCTAACCCGAATGTACTTTAGCAATTCTGAAAGGAAGAGAATAGTGATTGAGTTACATTCACCTTAATTATTTTGCTTAGGACGGTGGGATATGTGTTATTTCTGTTATTGGTGGCCCTATTTTAAAACCTGTATTTTTTTTATTGCGACATATGTTATTATTGTATGAATTATATAGACGCGGATTGCTTTGCACGAATCATATGTGGTATACGTTATTATATGGTTATGTTTTACTCATTTAGAAGAAGCGCGTATACACGGTGACATGCTCGTCAGACCTTTGCAGGAGGTCAGTGAACTACGATGTATGACTGCTTATGATGTGTCGTTCCCGTTTAGCACTTTGCCTGTTTTGATGTTGCCCATCTCCCCCCTGAGCAGCAGGGTCTCGTCTGCATGCTTGTAAAGTTGCTGATTCCAGAATGTACCCGAAACCTATAATCTCAAGAGATGTGTGTTTACACCTTTAATTTATTGCGCAAATTAGTTTATATAATAGCATTAATGGAAATAAACATCTGAAATCACCCAGAGGCCCATTTTCTAAGAATCTGAATGCATCAACATTTTTCTTTCCCTCCAGCTCTTTTGTATATGGATGCATGCTTTTTTTTTTTTTTAACAAAACAAAACAAAACACAATTTTAATCATAGCTGACATATATCTTTCTATTTAGCACTGCTTTCAACTCTGAATATTGTCAGTTTTGGCATAGATGAGTATTTGTAATTGCGGGATGTATTTGAGAGGTTCCCCCCCCCCCGCCCCCAAATAGAACAGAAGAATTTTATTTTTTACCACTATGGCTGTTTCTGACTGAAGTGAGGAGGAGGATTCAGAGAGAAATTTGGCTGAAGTTTGTCTGATATGTAATTAGCAGCTTAGATGGAGATTTCATGGCAATAAAGTCAATCCACGTTCCGGTATTTTATGTGAGGACAATCTTATTAGAATGTCACAGAGCCCGATTTGAAAAATCCATTTTTTGAACATGATTTTTTTTTTGTGGATGAAAGCACCCTTCTGAATCCTTGATTACCTTACCCGTGGGGGTGGATTTGCCAGGATCCAGGGAAGCTTGTGGGCTTTATAGAAATGTGGGGCATTTTCTTTAGAGCATGGAACCAAGAAGGCAGGGCTGCAATGGACAAGTGCTCATCAATGTATGGGAGCCGGTGAACCCCAGATGAAAGGAGTGACCCCAACTTACAGAATATCCACAGTCCTTCTCTTTTCTAGCTTAAGAAAGTTGCATGCACAGTTTTATAGGGTAAATACTTCTCATTGTCAAAACCTGATGAACCAAAGCTGTTATTCTTGTGCCAGGTTGAAAAATATTTTAGCAGTTTGCCTTCTCTCTCGGAGTAATAGTTTTTAGTTCAATATTTTATTTTTTTCTTTATGAAAAACGTAAACAACATTCCACTCTATTAGATTATTTAGTTTTGTACCTTGGACCCTGTCAAATACACTGAGGGCTACCTTGTTCACATAGCTTGGAAACAAATAATTTTGTTAGTAAGTTGGAATAACGTCATGATCACATGATAGTTTGATTTAAAATGCTGGTGGAAATGTATCTTAAACAAGTTTGATATTAGATTTTTACTATGTATTCTTTGTGTACCTGTTTTTAATATAATCTTTACTTTTTGTAGAGATTCATGGAGTTTTCTTTAAACTTTTTGTTGGATTTTTGAATGTTTGCCTGGAAAGCTTTAATGTTAGAAAGTGCTTTTTTCCCTCTTTATAGGTTTTGGTTAAAAATTAATTATTGGGTGAGCCGTTTAATATTTTTACCCTTTGATAAATGGCATGGTTTTTCAAAATAGATAAATTAGGGTAAATTACTTTCTGCTTAAAAAAGTAATTACCGTAAGGGAATTTTAAATACCAGCTCCCCGAGGCATTGAAAATGGGACTTGATTAACCAAAGTATAACTTATAGTCAACCAGCAGAAACCAGTATTTCTTAGCATCTAATATGGCTAGGCATTTTTTCCCTTACCGTGTGTATGTAGCATTTTTCTGGAGCCTTTCATTAAGTACATATGTGTCATCAGTGCATATGTGGCTGGGCTGCCCAGCTATCCCAGCCAATTTATGAATGAGGCCGAGGTTGGGTTCTGTCCCTGAATACACCAGTTACTGTAATTTCTCTCTGCCCCGGAAGCATCAGACTCTGCTAGTTATCACTGGATGCCGTGAATACTAAGAAGCCTTTGCATTTTGAGAATACCTTGTATATTTATTGCTATCGAGAACTGGAATGATTAAGGAAGGAGAGGTTTGTTCCAAGTTCAGTGTTATGGTTAGCCAACAGTTAATCAGAAAACTCCCTTAACTTCACTGATGATTTTTCAAAATAATTCTAAAATACGTCGAAAGTAAGTCACAGCTAAAGTTTAGTGCGTACTTTCACGTTAGAGAATAGAAGCGTGCTCATTGGATTTTTATTGGGTGATTATTATAAGCTGTCTCAGGGTAATTGTTCTCACCATCTTTCATGGTTAATTCTCTAGACTCTAGATAATTTTGTAGAATGCATCATAAATGTTTAACATTTATGAGACCTATAGAGGTCATCTAGTTTTATTTTCTCACCTTACAAGCGAAGAAACATGATTCTCGGGAAACCTGCTAAGGTCACACAGTGTGTTAGGCTCACCTCCAAGTTTAGAATCCAGGGTTTTTCACCAGCATGACCCGCCCACCCCACCCCGTTCCCAGGGAGTGGGGTGTCTATCCACCCAGCTATCAGGTTCCAGCCTTAGCTTTTTCTTCATTTTTTTAAAAATTAAGATGAAGTTATAGGTAAAAAATTCTAGTGAATATTCTGAGTTGTAATTGTTATCCATATCTGCTCAAATCCATAAAACTGGCATTCTTACTTAAGACATGATTGTCCTGACACGACTAGTTATCATTTCTTCATATGGGCATTTCTAAACTATAATTGAAAAATAAAGTATGAAAATGTCTAGAAAAAAACAAAAGATAGCGAGGAAGAACTTTTGAATACCTACTGTGTTAAGTGTTAAAAAATATTCAGAAGGGTATAAATGGGATGCGTGCCACTCCCTGTTCTGAGGTTTTTAGAAATTTTGTATATTGGAGAAAACACCTTTTAGCAGAAACAGTGGGTGTACATAGCTGAGTCACAGTTACCTTGTTTTCAATTATTTGTGGAATTATCCCCTTCTGAAAATTGTTTTGACTAACATTTTAGTTTTATTATTGTTTACTCTGATAATTAAGTGTGGTTACATCACCGGCAGCTCAAACAGTGACATCCCCGAAAATTCTGGAAAACGGAATTCTTGCTTAAGCTTTAATTGTTGTGTTGGGGAAGGGGACTCCGATCTGAAGAGTTGTCAAAAAATGTTAAAACCATATTTTATAATTTTTTTTTGTTCGTTTTCTTGCATGACAGATTCCTACACCATATGCAAATGATTTTCAAGTATCTGCCATTTAGGATTATCTGAACCACTTTTTGTTAGTTTGTGTAATTGAGCTTGATCACAAACAGCTGGGTTAACTCTTAGCCCTACAGATGAAAGAATGATCCTGAGAGGAAAGTAATTTGGAAGGCTCTAAAACCCATTTAAATATTTTACATGCTAACAAAATGTATTTGAGCATATCAGTTAGGACTCTTTTGGGTGCAAATGCCAGAAAACTCAACCCTATCTGGCATTAGGATTTTTGAGGCGCCCGGGGTGAAACTGGCTTTCGGGCAGGTTCCAGTCCAGTGAAAGGGAGGCTCCCTCCCACCGATGATGTCACCCTTTATTTCTGGCTTGATTGGACCTTGTGTTTGTGGCTGAACGAATCGCTGAGGTGGGAGAATGCAGCATTGTGTCTGGCCAGTTCCATGTCCCGTTACCCATCTTTGGAAAGTGGTGGGAAGGGCTGACTTTTAAAGGGTGTCAGATCAGAGGGAGGGGTGGTGGGTGCTGGGTAGTCAGAGTGACAGATGCTAATCTCGATATAGATGATAGTTTGTGTTTTCCACCTTTTTTGCATTTTGTAATTTTGCATTTATTGTGAAATGCAATGAATCCTTTATTTCATAATACCAGGAAGGGAGTGAGGGAAACTATCTTCCTGTGTTTGTGAGGCTAACATTAGAAGGCTTTTTTTTTTCTTTTTCCCCAACTATATTAGTATTTGAAGCTGCTTTCGGCGAACTGGTCCTTTAGCAGGACTTATCCTTGAACCGCTATGACTATTTTTTATATTTTATTTTTTATCTTTAAAAAATAATTTTTAAGTTTTTGATTACATTTGACATTCAATATTATATGACTTGTGAAGTGATCCCCTTGATAAGCCTGACACCCACCTGGCGCCATATTAGTTATTACAATGTTACTGACTCTATTCCCTGTGCTGTACTTCACATTCCTGTGGCTATTTTGTAACTGCCGATTTGTACTTCTTAATCCCTTCCCCCTTTTCACCTATCCCCGCCAACCCCGCTTCCAGCTGGCGACCATCAGTTTGTTCTCTGTATCTATGAATTTGTTTCTGTTTTGTTTACTTTTTACTTTTTATTTTATTTTATTTTTTTAGATTTTACATATAAGTGAGATCATACTGTATTTGTCTTTCTCTGACTTATTTCACTTAGCATAATACCCCCCCCAGGTCCATCCGTGTTGTCACAAATGGCGAGATTCCATTCTTTTTTATGGCCGAATAATATTCCATTGTATATATGTACCACTTCTTTATCCATTTGCCTGTCGATAACACTTATTTGATTCCATATCTTGGCTATTGTAAATAATGCTGCAGTGAAAATACGGGGTGCATATATCTTTTCAAATTCCTGTTTTGAGGTTTTTTTTTTTTTTTTCTGAATAAATATCCGATGTGGAATTGCTGGCCCCTTTTTTCTATTGTTACAGCCTTTGTTTCAAAGTGTATTTCATCTGATATAAGTATTGCTTCCCCCCCATCCCCAGTATGTCTATTTTTGAACGTTATGTGTTGTCTATTTAGCCCCTGCAGCTCCAACACATGAGGTTTGAGCTTGTACCAGCGTAGCAAGACAGTGAGAGAAAGCAGTCACTTGTTTGTTAAGGTGGAGGGTATCCACCGGAGTTTAGTGAGGACCTGTGGCTAAATATATGATGACTCTGAGGCTTTTGTGGAATGTTTTGAGCATAGTTGTGATCAGACTTGGGAAAATATTAAATTCTTGCCTGTTAGAAGGGAGAAATAATAAATTTAAAATATGCTCAGTGTATAAGACGATTCAAAAAGTATTGATACTTGTATAGAAAATGACTCTATTGCTAACAAAAGCAGCAAGAAGAGCCAGGTGCCAGGGCCATGATCACCCTGCTAAGCCTCTATCAATGCCTTTTCTAGATCCAGGGTGGTGTTGGCTGTGCCGTCACACTAGCCTGGAGCTCTGAGAGGCTCCCCCTGTTTTAGTGGCCTTCGGTGACAGTTTGCAGAGGTTTGGGGAACATGAGTATAGTATGGAGAGTGGGAGGGATGTGATCACAGAGACACCCAAGGGTTCGATCACAAAGCTTTGGTGGCCAGATTTTACCCAAGGACAGCGAAGATGCACTGATGAGTTTCAAACGAAGGAGTGAGGTTCCCAGCTTTGCCGTTTGAAAGCTCACTTTGGAGGCAGATTGCAGAGAGGGATTGATATGAAGGACAGATAGAGGGATCAGTATAAAGGGACTAAGTTGTCCGAGTGAGTGACGGTGGTGGTTGGAATATGGTATTAGTGAAGGGGATGGAGAAAAGAGGATTGGATTTGAGATACAGAGGAAAGAAAATCATTACCATTTATAGCTGGGAGTTAGGTGGGCCGAGATGGAGGAAAAGGAGTGAGAGGAAATTGGAAACCTAGAAATGAACTTGTTAATTTTACGTAGCAATGGCACGAGTGTGGCAGACTCACGGATTGTCATCTTATACTAATTACCTGTATGTTCTTCATCTAGAAAAGTAAGAGGATTTTGTGCTCTGGTTAGAGCATTTAATCCTGGATGAGTCTTTCCTGGGACTGGGATTAAAAGGTCTCAAACCAGGGGAGTGTTTAGGAAGCTGGTTGGGTGAATTTAAATCTATTTTTCGGTCTGTCCTTGAGCCAGGGGATTGCTTGGTTGATTACATATATTTTTCACATTTAATTCCTTAATTTCTTTTGTGGTGTTGCCAGAAGTGTTGGGAGCCCGATTTCTAAAATTAAAACAAAAATTTTTAAAGGATGTAGGTTTCATACAGCGATTCAAGATTAATTTTTAATGTGATATGTTATTCGATTCTTTTGGTGCAAATACTATTTTTCCTGTTTGTTCCTGAGCAAGTGGTAGAGATGAGGAGGGAGATCTGGCTTGAGTTCCAGATAAATCCAGGGGCGTAACTATTACTCCTTGCATTGCACTGCTGAGCTAAGAAGTGGTGCCTTATAACCTGACTTAATGGGCAAACAGTGGTTGGCAGGGAACTTTCAAAGGTGGCATTCTGCTGATTGCACAACATATCCACCCCGCAGCGAGGGGCCTTTTCGTTGCTTCAGTCTCGGCCACAACAATCGGAGCAGCATTTGGATTTGGTGACATTAGCCTTCGCGTGTCTCAGGCTCCTCCTTTTATGGGCTTCTGGGCCAGGGCGCCTGTCTGGGCTCTCTCCTCCTCTGCAGTCACAGCCTTGCGGCTCTCTGTGGTGAGCTGTTATCGGTTTCATTGGCTATGGTTTGTTACCTCTATTTGTACTATAACTAGAAATTTGATAAGGTTATGTGCCTGTCAGATGATTTAGATGTCAGGTGTAGGTGCAACAAAGCAATTTTGACAAGTCAAACATCGGTGCAAAGAGGGGGTGGGTGGGTGGGCAAGGAAGACCTGCCGATAGAAGAAAGTAAAATCTCACAGCCCCTCTCTCTTTTAACTTGAGGTCAATACCCTAACCTATTTGATTTGTTCCTCCTTAAGCGAATGTGACTTGGTGACTTCTGGCTCCTATTTACAGGGAAATGACACAGAGGCGTGCCTTTGGAGGGTAGATGCTGGCATTCATGGAGATTTGACTTTGGGTGTTCTGATAAAAACCATCTGATGTGGAAACTTTCTCTTTGACCGAGGCTGAGATTAAGGTCTTAGAAAACAAGGTTCACCGAGGCCAGTGTCAGTTCACAGAGGTGTATGACAGAGAGCCTAGTATTTTTAGTTAAGTTCTGCTTCTTCCTTTAGCTGGAGGTGAGGGCCCAGGGCTTTCATGTGCTTGCCTCGTGTTCTGCAGTCCCGCAGTGATCTGATGAGTATTGCGCATTGGCTTGTCCTAGTGTCTGTTGGATGAGGAGTCAGTCAAGCCTAGGATTCCTAGGTTTCAGTTCCTTAGAGCCCTCCTATTTCTTGATCGATCGATCGATTGAATCACAGTACCTCTGAGCTTTCCCGATATCTGAATTTCTTCGCGGCCCACATTGAATATATAACTTTGCTTTGGCATCTGCCTCAGCAGAAAATTCGTCATTTTGCCAGCGGTAGGTTGGGTAGGAGTTACCCCATTAAAGGTTCATACGACCAAGAGATGCTCCCGGAGCCGCGGACACACTGCTGGTATTTTCTCACTTAGTTTTGTGACCCTGCGAGATGAATGCAGGTGTTCAGGTGTGACCCATCTTGACAGGGGTCTCCTACTCTGTCAACACGATTCAAAGAAATAATGAATTTATATTCGGGGTAGTTCGGTTTGAGTTTATTTAAAGCCACCAAACGCACACGATCTCGAGAATAGCTCTCGCTGCTGAAGCGCTGCTGCTGCTGACAAAGGGAAAACTCAGACCAGATGCTTTCCAAACGCTGCCACCACCTGGCTCGTTGGCAAGGCCAATGGATTTCTGTTTCTCAAACGGCTGCGCTCTCATGGACTGTGAAGCGGACGAGCGAGACGTCCATGCACTCAGGCGGACGGCATCCCAAAGACAGGGTTAATAAGAGACGTGAAAATACTTCTCCATGTCAACCCAGACTGACTTCTCTCTTACTACTTTACTTTTAGAGTCACATTTCCTTCTTCTTTCTCTTAGTAGCTACAAGCAGTTCTTCTGTATTTCACATTGCAAAGACGAAATACGATGGCTCCTTGAGAGGTTTCTTCTGCAGGGAAAAGAAAGAACCTTTGTTCTTTTGGGAAATGGACTTACTAGACCCGGTTGATGTCTTCGGATCAAAGGGGAGACTTATCGGTCAGCCAGGGAACAAACAATGTAGTAATTGCTCCTGTAGCACCATGAAATTACACTGAATCATGAAACTTCATGGAAATGCAGCCAAGATAATATATTAATCGATATGTAGGCTTATGCAGTAGTTTTTCTAATTATAATGGTAAGTCAAACTTTGGGATTTTTCTTAAATAATTTAGTATCTAATTTTTCATGGTGGAAATCAGAGTTAATTTAAAAGTGAAAATACTGAATAATCTACAGACTTTTCTAAATTGGTGCTTGAGGATGGTAATCATTTTAAAGTTTAATTTCAAAGTAGTTATTTTAGTTTTTCATGCACTCATTTGATGAACACCTACCTACTGAGTGTGCAATTGGTAGTGTGTGTAACCTTTAAATATCCTATACTGGCTAATGCATGTAACATGTAAGACAATTTAAAAATTATTCAAGATCTCGTTTGCACTATTGTTTAAAATCTAATCTTTGTCTATGGCCATGCAACCTGGAACAAGCCTGACCATCTGAGCTCGGAAGCTGAGCAGGGTTGGTGCCTGGTTAGTACTTGGATCGGAGACCATCTAGGAAGACCAGGTGCTGTAGTGTTAAAAAAAAATGAGGGATTGTAAGCTGACAAGGTCCTTGCAATCTATGAGGTCAACCAAGGGTTGTCGCCTAAAAAAAAAAAAAAATCTAATCTTTTAAAAGAATAATGGTATATTTTCACTAAAATTACATTTCAATCGAAGCGAAGGTCTTCGAAGTTTACAAAATGTTTGCATAACTGTCTTGTAGCATGGTAAGGTAGAGAGAACAGAGTCTTTCACGATAGATCTAGGTTTGAATCCTGACTCTATCGTCCACCGGATGGTGATGCTAGCTAGCCTCGTGTCTTAACCACTAAGCTGCGGTTTCCTGTATTAATTAGGATTCTTGGCTGCAAAGGACCAAGAACCCAATCTCATCAACTTGAACAAAATGGTAATTTTTGGAGGATATTAGGGTACAAAAATCCAAGGGCAGGAATGTGCCTGTTTGAGCTTCAGGAACTGTGGGGATCAGGACTAGAGCGCCACCAGGCCAGGGTGCTCTCTTTGGCAGGTGAGATACATTTGCCTTTCAGTATTTGGGTGGTGGCAGACCTGACTGTCAATAGTTCCCAAGTTTTAAATCTTAGAGTTTTGTTACCGGAGGGAGAGACTCACTCTATGCTTGGGTCCCAATTCCCAAATCCCCCAAGCATCTTGACCTGGACTAGCTTAGGTCAGATGACTGATCTGTTTGGGCTGGTCAGTGGTGGTGAAGGAAGTGGGGTCATGTAGAAAATGGCCTCCTGGGAAAAACTAAATAGAAGGAATGAGGCATGGGAATCTTTCCAGAAGGAAGGAGGTTTTAGATAGGCCAAACAATAGGTTTCCACTCTATTTCTCATATGTAAAAAAACATGGTAAAATGGATATCTCTTTTACAGAGTAGTTTTGAAGATAAAGCGAGTTAGTCTGTCAAAGGCCCAGTGTAATGTCTGATGTCTTGTAGCATTTTTATAAACCAAAGCTGCTAATACATAGCAGGGAGGCAGCAAGCCAGCATTTCTCAAAACTGACACCTGTAATCAGCGTGAAGCTCTCAGTGTTAACTAAGAAGCCTGAGAAGCCGTAATTCTTCACTTCATTCTTCAACGCTTCCGACATATTTATTTCTTAGTAGTTTCTTCCCTGTGGAAGACCTGAATTAGTATTAAGTTTCTAGTTGTACTATAGATATGTTAATAACCTGTAGAAATTTCTAGGAGATTTATGTTTTAAATAACATTTTGTGGTAAGGATTTAATCTTTAATTTTTTTTTTTTTGATTAAAATGCCTTGGCTGAGATCCAAGATGGGTTTTTCTGTGTGGTGAAAGCCATCGATCATGGAAGCTAATTTCAGTGTCATTTTTGTGTATATTAAGTATCATGAATTTCAATTTATTTTTTGCATTTTCTTCTGTGTTACAGCTTTTATTTTCATTTTTTTAGTTTTGTAAAGTGTAAGAAGCATGTTTTCTTATAGAAAAACAGTCGGCTTCACCTGATGGATAATGCCATCGCAGGTGCAGGGGTCGTTAGGACCAATTTTAATGACATTATCAATCTGTTAGGGGCAGGCATATGTAAGAAAGAAAGGAATCATCTGTCACCTTCATCAGCTGTGACTCTCTGAGATGAAGGACAGGTTATTTTCACTTTGATGACTGTTTTATGTTAGTTCAGCTGTTTGTTTACATTTGCTTGATTCTCGATTTTATCCTTATTTCTTTTCTTCACTGAAGTTTGGATGTAGCTTTCTTTTCTAAATTACTAATTCCCTAATTTTTTTTTTCTAACTGGAAAGGACCCATTTCTTAATACTTTGTAATTAAGACTATGCACACAGGAATGTTCCCTGTCGTAATTTATTATCTTCTCCTTAATTTAACCTTGCATGATATCTCCTGATTTAAAATAATTTCAGTGTATTCCATTCTGCGTATGAATTAGGCAATTTATATTTAAAAATCATAATCATGTAATGGGATGAGGCTGGCTTTCTTTAAAGGATTAATAGTTGAGAGAGCACGTGCCCAGAAATCAAAATTCATAAACCATCTGAATTATTAAATGTTATTTAAAAAGTAACACCACTACATAAATCAGCAATAGTTAGGCTCTACGAGTCAGTTACTCTTCAGGACTACATCAGGTATTAGAATATTAATTTTTTTTTTTTTTTTTGCCTCTGTAATACCTGAATAGTTGATTGGATGATACTTTAGTTTCCCGAAGAAGTTAATCATCATCACTAAACACTTAATTTACTCCCCAGAGTAATTTATAACTCATAGGCAGAATTTGGTGCATTAGTTACATTTTTTCTATTGTGAAATTCTTAGTGAAAATATGCACTATTTGTATATAGTTTTGGCCCCAATGTTCTTTATCCATGTAGATACGATTTTTTGCTTTGAGTCAATATTTCCAATACTACGATTTGTCAATGGCCTTCTCCCTTCTGGCCTGATCCTTTTAATCAAATATTTAAACAATCATTTTGTTCAAAAGAAACACCCAGAACATATTTTGCATGAAAAGTGTGAGCTATATTAAACTTTCTCATGGGTGATAATTTTTGTCCCTTTTGTGACGTCATGGTTTCCATTACAAAAGATGAATGAGCTACAATTTTCAGTTACGTAGGTCTTCTGGAATCCTCTACTTAGAAATATTTGGTTGGTCTCACTTTCCTCTCTTTTTACAGGACATTATTTATTTCTTATTTGTGTTCTTCTTGATCTTTTTCATTTTGGCATTTTTTTTTTTCATCAGGTAAATTGAAAGATAATCTCTGGGGACATGGCAGAGAGACACTCTGTTCCCTATTTGCTCTTTTACTGCCTCAAATTCCCTCCCTTCATCAGTAAAATGGGCTTTAAAATGCGTACCTACTAGGATTTGTGTAAAGATAATACAGGAAAAATATATTTTAATTTTTATTTCATTTATTTATATTCTTTTGCTCCAGAAGACTTTAACTCCCAAAGCGGGAGGCACAGTGCTGGCTCCTGTGACAGGATATATTCTCCAGATGTTCTCAGTGCAGTGCCTGGGACATAGTAGACAGTCAATGGGTGTCAGGCATTATTATTGTCATCTCACTTAATTCTCACAGAAGTGCTTATTTTGTACACAGAGAAACTGAGGCTCAGGGAGATTAAGTAAGTAACTTGCCCAAGACCACACAGCTAATAAGAGATGAAAAGAGAGCCAAATTTGTCAAATTCTGAGCCTGCACCATTAACATCTAAGCTACATTTAAATTAGTCTTAGGGGTGATATTTAATTAGCTTATTGAGAAATTAGTTAAGATATGTTTTGTTATGTATTCGGAGTATTTGTTTCCAACAAAATTGAGATGTTAGTGTTTTTTAACTGAAAACAATTCAGTTAAAAATAAAGGCAGTCCAAATCTGATAAAATTGGATTGTGAATATACATAGAAAACTGACAAATCTGTAAATATCAGTAAGTACCCCTGTGAATGCAGTGAAAGGCTAATTTAAGGTTTAGAAATCTATGAAAATTATTTTAATGCTTTGAAATTATGTTTAAAAAGGTAATTAAAAATTTAATTTTCTTTAATTAACCATAAGCTTACAAATTATTACGTTAATTTATAAAAAGCAAATTTACTTTTTTGAGTCATTTGACTTAACATGTGTTAAAATTAACTTCACCTTAAAAAAAAAAACCCTTAATCAGATTCTCCTTTGTGGTTGTTTAATTCCCATCTAGTGTTGTGACATTAGCTAATTTTCGCATTTTAGACATTAAAAAAAATGGTGGTATTCAATTACAAAATAGTTAAGAAGCTTTTAATATTTACTTAGCACCAAGCAAAACACGATGGATAGAAAGAAGCCTATGTTCCATATTCTCCAGTACTTTAAAATCTGCCGAACTATGCAAGATACTACATAACACAGTGCTAAAATTTTGCAGGTCAAACTGATGCGACCCTCACCATCTCCCCTTGAATAAACATAAAATATCCATCATGTCATGAAAGATAATAAAATTGGTCATTGATCTCATTGTATCGGATAGAGACTTTTAAAGGTGTGGGATAAAGAGGAGAATATCATGAATCAGTAATAAATATGTCTGTAGATTTTAGGTTTCCATGAAGCACATTCTGACAAGGCTAAATGATGTTCTCCTTTTGCTGACTCCTCCAGCCCTGGAATGTTCTTCACTGTCTGGTCTGCCTCGATCAGCACTGCTGCTATTGCTAATTATTTCTCGTTGGGGATCCCGTTTGGAACAACCTGTCATCTTCTCTTGATTTCTACTTTTCCTGCCTTTAGACTAATTTAACTTTCTGCACAGGAATGTCCACTGGCTCGCTCACTTGCCATTTACGGAAAACGCAAGTCTTGTCTTTAGCTGACTGAAAATATCAACGGAATTCCTGGTTTTCATCTTCTTTTTCTATTCTGCTCATGACTTCGGTTTAACTTTTTGGCACTTCAGCCTCCCCATGTGGGGTTTTAAAACTCTGCCCCTGCTTTCTTTGAAAATGATTGTAAAATATTTGATCAATACGAAAGAATATACGGAAAGCACATGAAAGTTTTAAGTGTGAATCTACCCTCCAACTTTTAAACTTGGACATCACTGTGAAGCTCCCCTTCCATGAGCAGATCTCACAACTCCCATGGGCGTCATGTTTATCCCTTTCCCCCCGTTTATTTACCATGTTTATGTGTATGCCTTGGGTTTTTTCCTTCTTCACCCAAATGTATTTGAGATTCATCCGTATGGATCCACGGAGCTGTAGTGGATTTTCACAGTTGGCTAATATCCCACTGTGGGAAGACACAATAATTTGTTCATTCCCCTGTGGACGGATATCTAGGTTGTTTCCAATTTTTCGATAATATAAACAATGTTATTATGAACATGTTGGTCTCGACATGCTCATGGTCAAGGGTTTCTTTGGAGAAAAGCATGGTTGGGGCTGGAGCTGCTGAGCTATATCCATCTTACTGCTCAAACTTATTTAATTTCTTTTAGTTTATCATTCAACAATTTACCGGTCTCTAGTTCCACTTGGCTTCTTTCATACGAAATGGCTTTCTGCCTAAGCATGGTCTTCATTTTCTATATTTATTTATATTGTTATAATAGTAATAATTATAAAGCTTGCAGCTTTTGGGGCAGAGAACTTATATCTCAGGATTAGCAAATAATTCAGTTTGCAACTCTGCTCACTATTTTGCTTTTTAAAAGTCTTCCTGTTCTATCACCATCTTATTGGGGACTTCCCTGACCCCACCCTTTCTAAAAGGGCAGCCTTCCTGAGCCTTCTTACCTGCTTTCTAGCTTTATTTTTCTCTTCTTATGTCTCTTCTGTCTCTCCCACTGTTAATATCAGGTCCCTGAGGGGTGGGATCGCTGACTCTTTTCTTTGCCGCTTTGTTCTCCCCCACCCCGGAACCATACTTGGCACACAGTAGGTGCTTAATAAACATTTGTTGAGTGAACAAAGGACTGAGTGAGTGAATACTTGAGGAGGAGTTTCCAGGCATGGCATTTCGAGAATACTGCCGTTATTACTCGTAGTATCATCATGAAATACTTTTTAATAGGAGAGTAGATAAGAGACCAGAAATGATGATGATTTCATATCCAGCGCTGAAGCATAAGGGAAAATGAAGACATTTTTACTGAGGAAAGAGCAGGAGTTTCTAACTTATAGGAGGCTCAATGATTACTTGCTGAGTTAATGTCGAATAAATTAATACACAAGAACACTTGCTATGGTCCGAGCGTTTGCGTCCCTGCCCAAATTCGTCTGTTGAGGCCTCACCCCCAAGGTGACCGTATTAGGAGGTGGAGCCTTCGGGAGGTGATCAGGTCAAGGAGGTAGAGTTCTCATGGATGGGATTAGCGCCCTTGTAAAAGAGACCCCGGAGAGCCCCCTGACCCCTCTCATTCCATAAGAGGGCAGTCTGCAAACCGGGAAATGGGCTTTCCCCAGATGCTGAATCTGCCCGAGCCTTGGTCTTGGACTTCCCAGGCTCCAGAGCTATGAGGGATAAATTTCTGTTGTTTATAAGCTGCTTAGTCTACGGCATTTTTATTACAGTGCCCCATGTGGGCATGGACTGAGAGAGGGACTATGGCCAGCAATTCCTTTCCAAATCTGGTCTAAATCTGTATTTCTGAGCTTGATTTCCTGGCTCTTTCTCCTCCACCAGAGGCTGCAGTCAAATGGATCCATTTTCCAGTCCCTGAAAATGAGCTCCCACTCTTACTTCGGGAACTGGGCCTCCCTCCTTCGCTCTCGGCTTCCACCCCGCTTCTTTTCCTTTCCCCTTCTCCCGCCATCTGCCTCTTTCTTGATCATCTATTGATCAACTCTTGCAGGCCAGGTGCTAACCGAGGTTCTGGGATAACAAAGATGTGTCAGGTTATGCCCTTGACCCCAAAGATTCCCTGTGTCATAGATCTAAAAGCTGGGATTGGGAATATGGGAAAGAGAGGTACCGACTACTGGCTCAAAGGCTCTCTGTGTGCAGCAAAGATGGGATGGGTGGGTGCTTAGACTGTATGAGGCTTGGTTATGGATCACACCATCAAAAAAAGATTACACATCTTCTAAAACCCCGCAAACCACTTATGGAGATGATCGTCGTATACTCTTTAAAACTAGTCACTTGGTGCAAGCCCAAATCATGATCCTTATGCATCTTATGAATGTGGAAAAGGACTGGTAAACGGTAATCTGCTCAAAAGCTATGATTTGGGGATTTAATGGTTTTTCTTTAGAAATTGCCATTAAAATCAAACTAATCACAGGAAAATATGTGATTGTGTCTTCTTTGGAACCAGCGGAAACGATGTCAGAACTTGGTTTATTGATTTTTCTTCCTACTTTTTCATGCTCATTGCTATTACAACCTTGTCATCTTTCTTATTAGATTCCTGTTTTGTGCCCTAGTGCTTATTTCAAGCAAAGCTAAATGGCTTCCCTGCTTAGTTAGGCATAAAACACTGAGCATACACCGGTGTGTGTATCTTCACACACGCTGGGAGATTGAGGGTTAGAAGTTTAATCTCATTCGCATTTTCTATGGCAGAAAATAATGTGGTTTATTTGACCTTTAATTTATGGAAATAGTTCAAGTAAGGGTTTTAGTAATTTTGTAAACTTAAATGACAATACGCGGAGAAAATTAGGTATTTTTAAGCTTAAAGTGATGAGAGTATCTAGATCGGTGTATTTCTTGTCATCTGGGATTTTTTTTTTTCTTTTAAGCTTTTCTGGTAAAAAGAAATCTCCCAGTAGCCTCAAGGACAATAGAGCCTGAGAGAACTCAATATTTAAATACAGACATGACTCAACAATCATTCCATGCTCAGCTAAGGAAACTTTTAACATTTATACTGAGAGTTATGCTTACAGAAACATACTTTTATTAGCTACCCCTAATGTTAATTATTAATTTAAGTTTTAATTTGATAATTATGAATGTAAAATGGGCTATCAAAACTGTGTTTCCATATTCTTTTGCTATTTAGGCCTTTAAAGAAATAAGAACAGTCAAAGTGATGCACCCAGCTCAGTCATTAACAAGCAGAATATTTAACTGGCGTGACAGCTATTATCATTATGCTAATAATAGAAGATTGGGCTCTAGTAAGATTAAGCATTAGCTATTCTGGTCCCTGGAGTAAACTGTAAAATTCAGCTTCACTGGGTTGTAATTAGAAAAGAAGTAAATTTAAATACCGAAAAAAAATCTTAGGTACCTCAGCACACAGTATGCCAAAGGCATGCACTTGAAGTCTTTTAATCTCTAGGTGTGGCCTATTTCATAAATATTTCCATAAGCATTTACATACTTGACATGTAGCAATTACCCCATTGTACAATCATGTCTGCACGCTTTGCCTGATGAAATAGAATGAAAATTTTGTAAGCACCGGGCTAGCTGTGGATGATTTCGTACGTCTTCCTTCTCCGTAGAACAGTCCAGGCTCAACATGATGCTTTGTTACTGACAAGACAGACCCAAGAGCAGAAGATTAAGCTTTCTTTTCCCACTTGTTTTCTTTTTTCTTCTTTTCTTTAGCAGTAGTGCAACTATTGGTGATGATAATAATAGTAACTATTATGGAACGCTTGCTTGCTTGCTATTGTCCAGGTACAAGTATTAGGAGATTTGGTCCTATCCTTACTGTCTATTAAATCGCATTGTTTAAATATTGTTGTTGTCGATGCCGTTTTATGGATTAGAGCCCACGGCACAGAGTGGTTAAGTAAGCTGCCTTGGGTCACACAGTGGGTGGTGATGCTGGGATACAAACCAGGTGGTCTGGCTATGCCCCACCGCCTCTCACCGTGCCCCTTGCTGATAGAGCTGTGTCTGGAGGCATCACCTCCAATTTTAGCCTCTTCTTTGGCCCAGACCATCCTGAGAGAGATTTGTGACTCCTCTGTTGATTTTCCTTTTTCTTTCTTTCTTTCATCTTTCCCTCGCTCTCCTTTTAGGTCAAGTACAAAAGAGATTTCGAAGAAAGCAAAGGAAGGGCCTTCAGCGTCGTCACGGACACTCCTGAGTTACAGAGGCTGAAGAGGACTCAGGAACAAATCAGTAACGTAGGTGACAGTTTGTTCAGTGATGTGATAGCCCTAACTTGTGTGTTTGGATGAGAGAGTGACATTAGGTGGCTTAGAAGTGTTCTCGTTGCTGTATGGTATGCAAGCAGTACTCAGTGTACTCGGAAAATATGCCAAGTTCATTTGTGAAATTCCTTCCCTTTGATTTCATCACAGTTATCTAGAGCCTAACACTTTAATAGCAATAACTATATTCCTGAATACACTTTTCATTTATAGAATTAAATTGATTTACTAAATACAGCTACTAAAGAAATCAGCCTAATTAAATAAATTAAAGGTGTACTCAAAAATACAGTCATCGCTATTAAAAGAAGTTATTGTGATGTAGCATCTTATTCCATATTGAATGGTTCTCAGCTTTTGATTTTTTCCCAAAATGGGACTTTCATAGTTGAATTCGAAAGCCTGACAGTGATTTATTTTGCCATGGATAAGCATACAAAAAATACATATATAAGGTCAAGTATCTCGAGAAAGCTCACATTTTCTAATTATGTCTACATAAGATTTCATACTTTACATAGTACATCAAATTTTTGAAATAAACATTTATATATGAAGTTCCTTTGGATTTGGAAGCTGCGTCTTGTTCAGTAATATATTGTTTTGAAAAAGAAAACTGAGACTAGCAGAAGTTCAAAACCTATTAGCTACCAAAAAATATTAATTCAGTACGAATTAAAGGTGGATAAATAGCAATTCTTAATTTTTGAAATTCATGCCTGAGATTGTTTCTTCCAAAGTATTAAATGAAATTTTTCAAAATGAATTTTTTTCAGAAAAAATTGGTTCAATATTAGATATCCAAGAGGAAATATGAATGAAAATCAACAACTGTGTATATGATATAAAAGTATGCACAAATATGCAGGATTCATACTGTATATCTAGATGTTATAAGTGATATAGCCTCAATTTCCAGGGAATGTTTAATTAGCAGTTGGTTTTAAACTCACTAATACTTGGCCATCATTATACATAGAGTGACAATTTGCAGATAGAATCATAGTATATACATTGAGAAATAATTTTGTCAAAAGTTCCAAAAACAGAATGATGTCTAAAAAACATTTAGGGAGTGAGAAGAGGTAAACACTTCATTTTCCTGTATTCTCTAAGTTTTATCCATTCTTTGCTCTTTAAGTGGATATTTTATTTTAGGAAAGACTTTTTTCCTTTGAAGAGAAAGGGTTGAATTATAAGGATTCAGAGGTTTTGTTCCTAAATTTTTCAACTCTATCTCAACAACTCCCAATCATGAATACTGAAGATTTCTCCCCTCATCTTTCTCTCCATTCTTTCCTTAAATCAAAAAACTATTTTTGCTTTAAAAAAAAAAAATTAGAGATATATTCTACCAGCAAGTTACATTCAGTAGCATTTCCTTTCCTGGATTTTTTTTTTTTTTTGGAGAAACTTTAAAAAAAATAAAAAATAATGCTGCACAAAACAAAATTGTATTATCAGTCTTCAACTATCACAGAAATTTATTTCAAAAAGAACTAAATGTTACTACCTAAGACATCCACGTGACAGCTAACCTAAGGATTGCAGTGGATTCAAAGGTAAGCCTTTTAATTTATATTCAAATTAAGTCAATATTCATATTCAATAAGGAAAGAACTGATCATTTCACCAACCTTTATCATTAGCAGGAATATACATTTTATACAATCAATACGAGGCTGTTTGCAGATCCGTCATTAATTATGCAAAAAAAACCCCTCTTGTAACACAGGTATGTATAAATCTACATTTAAAAATCTTTGTTACTAAGCCTATAATTTAGACAATGCTGATTTTTAAAAGCGTATAATTTAGATAACATTGATTTGGGGGGCAATTGTCTTGATGTTAGCAACCACAGCAGTCTTGCAAGTAGTTCTTTTAGCCAGGGTGAGGCATACTAATGTTTGGATAGCAGTAACAAATATAAATTTCATAACGTTACCATTAGGGATTTACTCTTGAAGAAAGGAAGCTGTAAAATATTCTGAGGTCTAGTGAATTTATTATTCATTTATAAGGCTGCAACTTTATGAACTTTTTCCGTGACCTCATGGGGTTTTCCATATTACTCAATGCTTTTTTTTTTTTTTTTTTTCTATAAGAAACTTGGCTTAATCTGCAAGGAGGTACTTTGGCTAGTTCATTTTTCCACATTATTTTCAGATAAACCCAAACGCTGAAATATATCGGCCAAATCCAGACAGATATTTTTGGCAGTGTCCTAGATTGTGTCTGTTTTGAGAGGAAGTAGGTGAGAAAATGTCCAGACTGGACAGACACCAGAATCTTCCCACTGGAGATGCTGGGACGAAGTGGCCTCATCCTGAAAATTACACGGGATATAAGGTTGGAGCTCCAAGTTTAGTACAGATTGATGTAGGTGGATTAACTAAGTCAGGGTCTTCACAACCTTTGTTTTTTTTTTTTTCGTTTCATTTTCTTATTTGTTTTTACTTTATTTTTATCTTTGAATATCATCTGGATCTTTCCAGGCTGCCTTTACTCCCCTTTGGACTAAAGAAAATATAAAGATACAAAACAGTGGATTTAATGACAATTCCTGGGTGTTTGGGGTAGTAATACGTTATGGATGGATGGACATTTTTGATTGCTTGTGTCTGTGTCAGTTCTGTGAAATTTTTTCAGACACTCTCATATCATTTGTCCAGGATTTGAAATCACTTGGAAATGTCCACTCAGTCTGCAGATGTTACTGAGCTGTTGGGTAAAATACAGCTGTAAATTTGAAATTGTATGTAATGAGAGGGTGAGCATGGGTTTAGTCTTGACTTCCTTCTTTTGATGATATTGAACCTGGGAGATTTATCATCAGTTGCCGCAATTTAAAGTCCTTCTGCTGTATTACTCACTTAGTAGAGCTGCAGAAAGCATAAGAAAAGAGGCCGGATTTCAGAATTGACTGAATGGTTAGAAAGAAACAGAACTGATTTCCAAGTAAATTTTTTTTTTTCCGTGCAATTCCAGAAGAGGTCTAATTGTCTGCTCCCCCTACCCAATTCTAGGACATAAATTCAGAAATGACAGAAATGTCCTAGTACATCTCCATTTTCTTTACTTAGTGACATTTTTTCAGACAAGTTCCTTAAGGACAGTGTATACACAGGAACTGAGGAATCCCTGCTTTTGGACATTTAAAATTTTTTTTTTTTTTTAGTAAACATATTTGAAAACTATTACTAATAAAGTTTTGTTTAAAAAAGAGAATGACACTCCCCCCCCCACCCACCCCATTGTCTTTACAGTTGTAGTCTGTAAAGGCTGTTTCTTATTCAGGCAGTTGCCAACTTCAAGTTTATAAGTAGTGCATTCAGGGAACCAGCAGCAGGAGAACAAGGCAGAGTCACTCATCCATCCTTGAGAAGATTATTTATGTGTTTCATTCTGCCTGCTTACACACTAATCTAAGCTGCACTTTCAATTAGCTGCGACAGTCTGTGGGTAAATTGTGAAATAAAACGGTAAAGTCCATCTCTGAGAGACTTTTACAATCTTCGTGCTGTAGGTAAAATCTAGATGCGTATTTTCTGATTTATTTCAGGTGATAGAGAAATATTATGTGAAGGGGAAGGAAAAGAAAAACCCAGATGACAAATCTTGTACTATACAGACTGACTGAAATGGTAAGTGTACCATTATATGATTTGTCAGGATTTGTTCCTGTTCTTGATTCACAGGGGAAAGAATTATACATTCTGCATCTATGTATAGGTGTGCCCGTGTGTTGTTATCTTTGGAACACCCTTTCTTAGATCACTGACAACATAGACAAAAGTATTTTCACCTGCTCTATAGTCTTTCCCTTACCCTGTTAGTATCTACAATTTTAGTTATCTATTCTGTTTTCTAAATACCTGCTTTATTACCATTTTCAATTTCACATACTCGTTCCTAAAAAGCTCTTACTTGCTTGACAAGAAAAGCCAAGATCAAAGCCTTGTTTTAAAAAAAGAAAAAAAAAACATTATAGAAAAAAGAGCCTCTCTGTAATTTAATATTGAAATGTAATTATTTTTAGTTTTATTGATGCGGTACATAATTTCTCATTGACTTCTCAGAATGCAAAATAAATTATATGCCCATTAATAAGCTCAAGTAGATACTGCTGACTACATTCTCAGAGACTCTGTGAGTCAGCTTTAAAATATTAGATTATTGGAGGTAAATATGGCCTAATAATTGAATAGCAGTATCTATGGACTATTAAAAGGTTTGATTCAAAGTTAGGTTGAGTGTAAGGGTGATCATGAGGGTAGGGACACTATCTAGGGATCTGGTCTCAATTTAAATAAATCATTCTGACAGAGACTGACTGTGGCCGTGTTCAGGCTGCTGACGGTGTGAAATTGAGTTGTATGGTGGGCAGTAGACAGGCAGTCAAGAGAAATCCCCAAAGGCAAAATTTGTTATGTAATTGGGTCAACTCATGCATGAGAAATGCATGCTAATTGTAAACTGGTGGCAAAATTAGAGTATATGAGGCAATTAGATCTTATATGAACCCGAACCACTGACATAGTATTTTTCTTTCTTTTAACATTCAGCAAACATAAAAAAGGATTTTTGTTTAAAGGGAAGAAAGGTAAGAGTTAGCAGAAAGTCATTCAGTGTTGACATAAGAGTATTCGTTAATTTTGTTCCTTATACAAGAAGCATAAGAGTTTTATAGCTAATGAAAATTGATAGGAAATCTGATTCTGAGTAAAGTGTAGTACACAAGAGTAGTTTGCAAAGAGAATGGGATGGTACTTTTGTTTTAAATCATAACTGGGTCGATTAACATAGATGATTAGTTATGAGGTCAATGATTTAGATTCAAGCCCTTGAAGCCTATTATTTTCATAGAACAAATTTATCCGTCACTTTAACGGACCATGCTTTATCTTCAACTTATCTCACCAGTGACTGATGTGTTCTTGAGTAATGGTGGGTCGGTATCATTGTCTTTAAAGCAAAGATCAAATATGTCAGAGAAAGCGATAGGGCACTAACATGTATTTTCCTGATAATACCTAACACATGTATGAATGCTTTATCCATTTCAAAACACGTTGACATCCCTGGTCTAATTAGAACGTGTGAACAAGCTCTCCTCAGGGAAAGTATTCTATAAGGAATACTTAGACTTTCATGAGAAAAACGTATGGAAAATCACCTCGTGGTCCTTTCTCATTTCCAAATCCGTGGTTTCCCCTTACACCTGGTTTTGCTTTATTTTTCCACCTAGGGCAGAGCTTCAAAGGTTGATCTCTTCTTTTTATCCTCATTTTTTTAGCCACAGTCACTTAAAAAAAAAACAACAAATACATCCCAGACCAGTAATTACTTGTGCATGGCAAGTACAAGAGTAGTGGTTATAAAATGGCTTTGTCCAAAGGGGGTGGTTCGGGAAAGGTCCCTGTAATAAAAGAATTAACACATGTGACTTCTTGGAAACAGAGATTAAGGATCCAGCAAATGATTTCTGAAGATGTGTCCTTTGTGAAATCCCTTTTTTCCCCATTCTTTTCTTTTTAGTCCCACGATGTTCTGGCTCTCATCCTGCCTGAATTGATGCAGGAGCCTCCAAACTGGCCTTATCTCCTGGTAGGCATTTTTGCTCCTTCCCTTGTATCTTAAACACTATCACCAGATGACTCTTTTCAAAATATCTCTTTCATCAAGACCCTAATTATGACCCACTAAAAAACTTTCCTTGGACCTCTGCTTTAAGAAGAATGAAGTCTAATTTCCTAAATCCCTTAATTCGGACTCCATCGACCCTCCACAGTCTGCTCCTAAATTATTTGCACCTTATCTTTCACTGCCCGTCAACACTATTCTTCCATTTCTTCTAGGCCTGGCTAGCTTACTCTGTTCTAGGCTTCTTCATGAGTCGTTCCCCTTGTATGGAACAATTTTATACCATCTGCAACTGACACCCTCACCCCGATCCCTGACACACCCTCAGACCCCAGCTCCAGCAGCCTCTGGTCTCCGCATCACCACCCTGCTTTGTGGGATGGCATTGTTATCTGTACCACTCATTTCACACGTCACTTGCCACAGTTTGGTTTTAATGAACCTTCCACGTGGTATGTGTCTTACCCCCCCCCCGCCCCAAAGTTCGTGAAGATGATGATCATCCATGTCTTTTTCAATTTATTTTTTTATATCTCCAAGACTGTGTATCATGGTGCTTTGTACCTTACCTTTCCTGCCATGTCCTTAATTTAGGCCCTCCCTATCCCTTGCTTGGGTTGTGGCAATGACTGTCTCGACCAACCTTGCCTGCCACAGTACTGCCTCTTCTCCCTCCTAAACTCTTCTCGTGATTTCTTGCAAGGTTCTTCAAACACACATCTAATCAGGTCACTCTCTTCCTTAAAACCTGTCAATGGCTCCCCATGGCTGTTGGGATAAAATGCAAAACCTTTAGCATGGAATGTGAGGCTGCCCTCGCTTGAGTGCCCACTGAGATCTCCAGCCTGGGCGTCTCCCTTGGCCAGCGGCCCCACCCACTCCGACCTTCTGCCTGGAAGGCCGTCTGCACCCTCTCCACATCCATACGTGGCTCAGAAGCTTCCTTCTCTTCCTGGTCCTTGCTCTTCTGTCTCCAACCTGGCAGTCTGATTCTGTAGCCGCATTGTAAGTTTTCTTCCTCCTAGATTGAACTGTATGAAGATTCAGGCTCTGTATTTTTCTCTGTAGCCCCAGGGCCTAGCATGGAGCTAAAATTGATAAACAAGTGAATTGGCTTCTCGTGCCAACAGGTCTTCCCATGGCTCCTCACTCTGCCCAAACCGCCGGCTCTGAGATGGCTTACTCAGGATGGCCCCTGATCAACACACTCGTATTGATACTTTCAGGAGAGAATCTCGCTAGCAAAGTGTGAATTTCATCTTATGATGGAGATTATTAAAGGGGTTTTAATCTTCCTAGATTTATTTTAATCAAACATCTCTTCGAAGACCTATGTAGATATCATATCTCCCCGCCCCCCGCCCTGAACACCCCCAGATCTTTTTCTTTCTCCATTCCATTCTCTAGCGTAAAATGGTTACTTAATAAGTTCCTGTTCGATAAATGACTGAATTCTTTTAAGGGTGTCATTTTTTCCATTTGCTTAAGTTTTTTTTCTTTCTTTTTCAGAAGAGTCTGCCTTTCTATCCACCTCTAAGTGTAGGCAAATACAATTTTCCTAGGAAAAGGGCCACAGTGGGGTAGAGCACTAATCTATCCTTTCAACACAGAATTGCCAAAGCCTAGCATACTGCTTGGCAAATCAGCGAATGTCTGCGAGTAAATGCATGAGGCAGTAACATTTGAACTGTTGACTAATTTTGCATCTTCTTTCTCTTGAAACCTCTCTTTGCAAGGGGGTTAGCTTTTCAAATGGCTTTGAATATGCCACGTGTTTTGTGGTGCTTGATAAACACCCATTTTTCACTTTCTCCGATTTTTTACTTAAACATTCAGTGGGTTCTGCAGTAAAGCAGGACCGTTCGCTTCCTAATGTGGCATCTGAGAATTTCGTTTTCTTAGAAATGCTAGGACCCACCCCTGTTTTGACATGTCATAGCTGGGGACTTCTCTTGCTCAGGTACGTAAGCACCCGAGGAAAATAGAGCTTGCGTTAGTCTGCGCGGGCTGCCACAATACCTTAGGCAGTGTGACTTAAATGACAGCGGTTTATTTCTAGAGTCTGCAAGTCCCAGACCAAGTCAAGAAGGCTGGTTTCTGGGGGGAGAGCCCTCTCCCTGCTTGCGACGGCCGCTTCCTTGCTGGGTCCGCACATGGCCTTTCCTTGGTGCCTGTGCGTGAGAGAGAGAGGTCTCTGGAGCGTCTTCCTCTTGCAAGGACACCAGTGGAATAGGTCAGGGTCCCACCCTGATGACCTCATTTAACCTTAATTATTTTCCTAAAGATGCCGCCTCAAAATACAGTCACGCGGAGGTGAGGGCTTCAAAATAGGAATCGCGGGGGGACACAGTTCGGTTCATAACAGGGCTAAGTGAGGGACGACCCACGTACGTCACGGTAATTCGGAGACAAGGAACATACATTTTGTAACCGTAAGTGACTGTCATCGGCCAGTTTCTCAGCAAGAGGTAGATGACACCACCTGCTGCCATATCCCAGGAAACCGTACACATTCAGTTTTTAATTTTTCCTATGTTCCAACTGAACCATCTTAAACCAAAACCCAAAATTCCTTCTCGGTCCTATTTCCGGTTCTTAATTGACCTCTTTTTATTTGGGGTGTTGACCCATAGTCATTTATAGAAAGAAAGATAACTTATAGTAGTAATAGTTACGTTTTTCATTTTCCAGATTTGAGTTGAGTTATATAGATCACTCACAGGTCCTGTGTGGGGCAGCTTGGCAGGGGCAGATGTGAAGGAAACGGGGGCAGAGATGTGACAATAGAGAAGAAATATTCCTATGGCACAGGGAACGTCTAATAAAGACTAGCTCTCACAAAGTCTCAGTTTCCAGTGCATTATACTGATTTCAAACTTAAAAAGTATCTGAATTTTCTTCCAGATTTTGTTATACTTTCGGGACATACCTACAGTGAGCACATACTGCAACCAGACATCTTATTTGTGGAGTCCCCAGATGTGACTGTCATTCATAATTATGCCACATCATTACAATTTCTGTGGATTTTTGGAGGTAGGTTTGAAATCTGTCATTTTTCCAGTTAATACGTATAATAGTCAAACGTCCTTTTAACTTATTAGGAGGTCGTGAATCACAGGAGACATACAGAGATCTAATTAAAACCCGTTGGTCACCCAAGCCAAGTTATACAGTTGAAGAAAATTGCATGGTTGAAAGTTAGAAGCAAGAAATTCTTAAAAAGTATATGCAGACATGTTGTCTCGTTTGCATTTCATTTTCCTAGAAGAATGGTGTCATGAGTATTGCCTTTAGTTTTTGCTTTGCTTTCCCCTGTCGTCAGAGCTCATTTGTAGCTTTTTTTCCCCCTCTGTGCAAAATTATACGCAATGCCGCTTATAAAAGCATAGCTCTAAATTTATGTTTGAAGGACATATCGCTTTTATAAAGTACCTGTAGACTTGGTTCCCAGGACAGGAAGCAAGAAGTTGTGATCTTTTTTTCTTGGTTTGTTCATGTTTCTGATTGATTTTTCCTTTTGTGGTTATATTAACTGTAACAGAATCAACCTTTAATTTGTTTGAATTAAGCTTTTGTATCATTGCATTCTGAAAATTACACGTGTCCAAATTTGCCCATGTGTCTAGCAAACTGTGACAGAGAGTGTCGATTTAGAAAAAAACGAAAGAAAAACTTTAAAAAAATCTTTTGGTTCTTTGTAGCACTTGTTTCTTTTGATAGACTTGATTTCCCCAAAATGAAGTGATCTGAACATTTACTTTCATTATGTAATTAGTATGAGGCCTGGAAGGGTAAGCAGCATTTCACGTTCATGTTCAAATCCGCCAGGACTCGGTGCTTTGACTGTGAAGAATAAGGTAGAAGTAGATGTAGCCTCCACAGTTACCTTACACAGGCATGTGTGTTTGTTCCTTAAAAGTTTATGACGGGCATCACATTGCATCAGACCCTGTGGATTGCAGAAGAAACGGGGAGCCACTTTTTGCATGCATTTATGCTCGTGCTAGCACACATGAAGTGGCGGGGAAAGGCTTTTTTGGAAGAGAACCCCAGTGCAATGTAAAGGTGTCTGTGGGGAGGAGATGGCATTGAAAAGTAAAGGAAGGGAGGAGGGAATCCGATACGGTTGAGAATGCCCCTCAGCTACTTGTTAGAGTCCAGAAGAGACGTCATTACTGAAATGTAGATCGAGGTGAGATTGTTGAGAGTCCTATTGTGTTTTCCAATGTGATATTTTTGGTATCTCTAAATCCAAAAAAAAAAAATTATCTACAGGAAACCACTTTTGAAAACAATGAACGACGACTTAACAAACGTTTTAAAGTGTTAATTATGGGCCAGGTACTTTGCTGGAGGGGTGCTGTGGGATACAATGAGGAATGAAATAGATATGACCCCTGACCTCAGAGAGCTTGCAGTTGACCCTCCACCAGGCAAGCAGGTCACTGCCGCACAGTGTTACCTGCTTGACAGAGGGGAACTGTGTTCTTATCAGAGGTGCAACTAACCAGGATCGGAAGGTGGAGGAGTCGAACCCTTGCCATTGCTATTTAAAAACAGTTTTTGAAGAATTTTACTGGACCATTTTCTTGAGTAGTGATTCATGCTGTTCTTTTGTATAATCAATGCTATCAATTTTGTTTTTAAGTTTGCCTGTCTCTTTATGTACTCTCTACCTGCTAGTATATGGGTTTCCAGAAAATATCCAAATTCATCAAATGGAATTCATATGGAAAAAAATGTTCATTAATGGAAGAGTATCGATCACAATTTATTCGTTTCGGGATGGTTAAAAAGATCAATATGAATATCTGCATACATGTAGTAATTCACACATATGTTCTGTCTTTTGGTTTTCAGTGTTTAAGACGTTGAAAGGTTTTGAAAATAAAATTATGGCCATTTTCTTCATCCCTTTCCTCAACCTCTGTAGTGATGCCTTGGAACTAAAATGTTTTCGTAACACAGTCCAGAATATTGGGGACGTATTTTGTCTTTTAAAAACCATACGTGTGTCTGCAGGAGCCACCTCTGCGCGTGTGAGGTGTATGTTTTGCACACACACGCAGTGTGGGGATGTTCTGAGTGGAGAGCTTCTGAAAGGAAATGGTAAACATTACTTAGTGCGGCCTGGTTTCCACCTTGGGTGTTCTTGGCGCAGTCTGTGCTGACAACGACCCTCTGGGCCTCCCCCTCAGTGTTGTGGGGTCTTTTCCTGCCAAATATTGTTCTCTTGCAAGATTAAATAGCTGAATCAGTGTGGCCCAAATCTTGATCCTGCTGAGAATATTAAGACTCCTGCAGGTTGTAATACAGATGAGCTGGTGAGAGCGCTGTTGGAAAAATAAAGTGAGTTTCTCTAAATGAATTTAACAACTGCTGCGAACCTTTTTGTGTCCTCCGGCATGAGTGAGTGTGCGGGCAGTTAACCATTTACTTCCCTCATTTTCTCCAAAACGTTTTCCAGCTCACCTCCGGGCATCTATTGTAAACATTTTCATAACTTCGTTTCACATTTATATTTTGCCAGGTAAGGCATTGGACCTGTTAAATTACTAAGTACTGGGAAGGTTAGGTCATTATTTATTTTATTTGTTTAAGGAGAAAAACATTTTTTGTATTAATGAAATTGATGTCACGTACGTTATGAAATAAACCACATCACTGGGTTATTTAGAGTAAACTGATTAGCGCATTGCATTCTGATCATAGGCTTTATTCTATCGGTCAAAAAAAATTGTGAAACACTTAGCTAGAGGCAGAACAAATGACCTAAATTATTTACATTGCTTCCAGCCTCTATTCTATTACTATTTCTGCTATTAAGGTTAGATTTAAACCTTTGAAAATTCTAAATTCTACAAAGATTATGGTACTTCCCCTTAAATGAAATAAATTTAAAAATCAACAACAATGATGCTAAACTCTAATGCATAAAACACACATATAACCGAAAATAATGAGTAGTTTGTTAGATTTTTCTGTTGCTGGCTTCTGGGTAGTTCCTTAATTCTTTTTTTTTTCTATTTTAGGGGCCCTTTACCTGGCCTATGTCTGAAGCATGTACTCAGTCTGCTTATGAGACTGTCCTCCTATCCATAACCTTCCTACGACAGTACTCTTCTGTCTCCCGACACTGTGTATGTGTGTGCGTTTGTGAGTGTTACGTGTGTGATTTCTCAGTGCAAACGTCTATGCCTGTGACTCGTTAATGGCAAAGCACGACCCAGCTACTTAATACTATAGAACTGATCAGTGCCGTGTTTACTTTTTCAGAAGGCTCCTTCAGTGATCACCGTGATTATGAAAATATCATGAAAAAGAAATCATTAAGTTGTTGTTTTTTAACTTGTTGCCATAAGTCCTACCAAAAAGTAGGGGGTAAAAAATGTCCCATGAGAAGGCATAAGAGGGGAGCAGTATTGGCTTGTCAGCTTTTAGCCCGTCTTCATAAAATAGCCTACATTTTGTAATCATCCCATACGAGAGTGATCTTACGTCTATTTTCTGAATACTGTGGAAGTTAGCGTGTAGCTCTATGACACTGTCAGTCAAAGATTGGGGGAGAGAACTGAGTGAGGTCTTTTGTCCTCGGATCTGGCTTGCCTTTCTTTTTGGAGGCACGACTCTTGGAATCACATTGGTGGGCATTGTTGAAATTTGAAGTCACTCAGAAATAGACTCTCAAGGTGCATTCAGAAAGGCCTCCTAAGTCCTAAACTGTATATCCTCTAAAATATTATCAATGGCTCATAGAAATGCATCAGTTCAAGCGGACAAAATGTTCACGCAGTATCCTTAGTAAATGCCATGGGATGTCCACGCCTGGGGTCCCTGAGTTCAGTCTCCCAATATTAAGACTATACTCTATTTTAAATTATGAAATATACAAACAGTTTATAGGACCTTATGTGCAGTTTAAAACATAGTAACAAGATTTTGCACCCATGTACTTACTACTGAGCTTAAGAAGTAGAGTATTTTGGCCATCTTTGAAGGCCCTTGTGTGTGTAACTCTTCCCCCTGACTAGGTACTGGCAACACAAGGGCCACAGCATCTTGAAAACGCAGATTTTCATAGGAAAGTGATAATATAAAAATCCAATTTCTGTATATGGAAACAATGTATGGACTTTGGAGAAAACTTGTTGGCTTCTTGCACCATGAAAGCACACGATCTGTAGGACTCACCCTCATTTAGCCTGTGAGGACTCTAGCATTAGTGTGTCGGTCCCTGTCACTGTGCACCCCTGTCTGCACTGAGGTGACGCCTATCCCCGAACAGAGGATGGGGATGGGGACAGACATCCAGGAAGGCCTCCCTCGACGCTGCAGGCAGTTTTTCACCTTTGTTATTCATTTGTTTTTCTCATCAGTCTCTAGAAATCGTTGTCGTTATTCTCACGTCACAGGTGAAATAAGCTCAGTGAGGATAAGGGACTTGCCTAAATGCACATGCCAGCGAAGAACAGAGGTGGACTTTGAGTCCAGGGTTTTTACTGTTTTCTGACTTTTAACATACAGGATTTTCCCTCTATACCAAAATTTGGGGCATAGTTCCTTTTATTTATTATTATTATTATTATTATTATTATTATTATTATTATTTATGCCTACAGCACCTGGTCTTCCTAGGTGGTCTCCCATCCAAGTACTAGCCAGGTCTGACCCTGCTTAGCTTCCAAGATCAGACATCGGGCTTGTTCAGGGTGGCGTGGCCAAAGACCATGGACCCACTGGGCGTGAACCCAGGACCTTCTGCATGTAAAGCAGATGTGCAACCACTACACTATGGAACCACGTCCTGGGGTCATATTTCTTCTATGTTATATCTAGACCCTTTGTGTCAGAGAGGAAATGTCACAGATATGAGCTGCTTTTTGTTGGTGCAGAAGTTAATGTATCCTTAACTTGGCATTTTGGAGGTCCCGTGGTGATCTTAGGACCAAATTTAGACGTTTCAAATTTCTTAACAGAAATCTAAGTACACTTCTCTCTCAGCCCAGGATGCACAGCCCAGCCTGGTAGGTGTGCTAGGAGAGAGATGAGGTTTGGATAGGACAGACCCAGGCACCTCGCCCTAGCTGTGGTTTGGTGATGGTCACTGATGGCTTACGGAGAGAGGGTGACATGAGATGAGTTTCTTGTACATACATATATACCTGCATGCCTGCATACACACACACACACACACACACACACGGAATCAAGAATGAAATTGCATGTTGTGCTCGAGGAACTGCAGCTAGTAATTTTGCCCTGAGGATTTGAGGCAGTAACTACAAGAGCTTTTTCAGTGAGGGGAGGACCCTGGCGTGTAGGGTTCCTGTTTGTGTAATGTTGGGAGTGGTGTATGCTGTCTCACTGTCAACTCCACATTTCTATGGGTTGAATTAATTTCACTGTCATCGTCACCGTGGGCTCTTGAGGCCCCTTATTTCTGGCTCTTGGGCCTGGGGTGATTAGAGCACAGTATCTGTAGGGGTCTGCTTTTGGAGAACAAAAGGGAAAAAATCATGAGTCTTGCATCTCTGTATTTTTAGCTCTGCCAATTAGGGAAAAGGAACTTACGGAGTTTTATCGCATGGCTTCCGAATCGAATGGCACGCGCCGAGCACAGGTGTCTGGATAGTATGTCAATAGGGCAGCGGTGTGTTCACGCTCCGACTGTGACACAAGCCGGGGTGGCTGGTCTCGAACACGATGTCAGGCTGGCAGGTCTGAGAGTGCAAACCTGCGTGGATATGTGTGCCTTTAGCCTCGCATTCGCGCCACACAAACACAGAGAGAAAAATCTCGGTTAACTGAACTGTCTGTGGTGGGGCACGTTCTGTTGGACTTTTTGTGATGTTGTAATAAAGGTTAAGCCCAAACCTTCGTTGTACCTTATGGACAGCGTTTCCGGAAGTTAGATGACAAACCAGAGTGCTGCTAACCTTGACTCAGAAACTTGACTGCCTCTTGCCATTAAACAGGCCAGAGATCGTGGACGTTGCTCAACGCAGACCACTGTAGCAGGAGGTGATCACTGTACAGTGACGGTCCCGGGGTCCCTGTCATCCTTAGGATACTATCTGGACTTATTCATTTTTGGCAGCTGCTGAGGGTGCCTGTTAGAGCTCATTCACCTTTGACTCCTTAAGTCAGAATGCAAAGGAGCAAAATTCCAGTAGTCGAATAGTTTTGAATGACTTAGTTCTGTATGTGTTAAGGAATTGAGGACTTGATCCTAGTTAAAAGCAAAGGAAGTTAGTTTTGAATTGTAGCAAGGCATGAGGGTAAGAAACAAGAAATAACTTCCTGCCATATGTGGATTATATGATAAGTCTTAAGGCTCTTTCAACTCTTAAAGTGACCTATTTCAGCAGAGAATTATATCGTATCATTATGTTTCTTTTCTCCTACGTCTCAAGAATGATACTCTTTGAGACTTGTTTTAAGTTGAGAGGATCAATGAAAGCATGATAGAAAAGCCCTTTGCGCGATGCAGAAGAAAGGCACCGTTAAATAAAAATATGAAATTGAGCCCTCTCTCTGGGGATAGGTATGGGAAGATCGACTTTTCTTTTTGGCCTTTTACGATTTTATTAAAACATAGTTGGGAAACACGAGGCAAGTAGTATGGTTTGGCAGGAGTCAGGGAGAGGTGGGGAGGAGAAAGCTGGGCTGTACTTGGCAGATGCCCTTTAAATCCCTCTAGATCACACGTCGGAAGCCAAGCAGTGGTAATTCTTCCAGAGGGTTCCAAAATATTCTGTTTTGAAATGGAGACTGATACCTGGCAAAAAGCAATATATATATTTTGAAAGGTCTAGTTTTTTTCTTCCCTATGGTTTTGTTCTTTTAAAGAGTATGTGAGATTGATCCGATGTTTATGAACCTGAGAAAGAGTCAACCTAACCTTATTCAAAGGTGAGAGGACTTTCAAGTCTCTTGAACAATGTTGGATTGTAAGATCGTTTTGAAGGACACACTGGGCAGTGATTGGAACAAGCAGAAATAGAACCATAATGAAGCGTAATCCTAAAGAAAATTAAAACACAGAAAACACTGCATTATTTATTTGGATTTAGTGGGAATGTGCCAAGGGAGAGGCAGCTGGCTTTCTGTTTTTTGGTGTGTTTGTAGACTAGAGAAGAAACTGTCAGTCAGATTTAATCTCTCACTTAATTCGTGCTCGTAAACCAGATCTAACTGTAAAGCGAAGTGAGAAACAGACATAGTTAATTACGTGATTCAGGACAGAAAAGACATGGGCCAGAGCAACGAGGAGACCTGAGCTTGGATGCTGCCTCCTCCGGTTTCATGAAGATTACCTACCGTTTCCCAGGTTCTTTTCTCAGCAGACATTTGGGCCTTGAGAGTTGATTTCAGAGACACGCAAGACCTCGGTTCAGATGCCAGCATCTCCTTTGATTACCTTCATTGCTCTAGGAAATGGAGTAATAAATGATGTCTGTTTCATTTACTTTGTTGCCCCTAAGTTTACACATCTGAAAAATGGAAATAAAAAAAAAATACTTGCAGGAGTATTATGTGAATTAAATATTAGCTCTTATATAATGTAATTAAAACACTTGGTGTGGTGCTCCATAACCAAGTTTTCTTATTATGGAATAAACTCGGAATTGAGACAAGATCTTGGCACGAGATGTTTTTTCATTTGTATTTCATTTCATTTGTATTTGTAAGGAATAGTAGCATTTCCAACCTCCACATTTATGACCATTTATAACAGTTTCATTTCTTTAGATTCCCTCAAAAATAACATTTTTCGATTACTGTCCCTCATAGTTTTGTATAACACGTCTTCATCAAACAAAAATTTTCTTGGGAGCCTATCTCTATTATAACAGTTTCACATGATAAGAATGGAAGTGGGTCCGTTTAATGAGAACAAGCATACTGACTTAATGATTCTCACATATTCAAGGTGAAGAAAATTATTCTCATTAATACAGCTTGGCACAACACACGTTATTATAAGTTTACGAATAAATTGTTTCCCAGTTGAGGCTTAGGACCCTAAGGATTACAGACAGATCCCTAATGGTGTTTTGCTTCCTCACAGACGTTGTTATAAACATCGGGCGCTTTTAAATGCCACCTTATAAACAGGATGGAGGAGATGGATGGAGGATGGAGGAGAGCCTCTATGTCTGTTGGAAGTCTGTACTTTAATTTAAAAGGGTAGAAACTAACTTTTACATTCTGCTCCTGCTTCATTAAAAGGCACAGATTCCAGAGTCAGCCTTTGATCTGAAGGAGATCTGTTAGCGTCCATGGCAATTTCCGGGTGACATAGATAGTTTAAGGCATATTACCAGGTGGGCCGACTCACCTGGTGTGTCTCCAGTCCTGTTATCTGTGTTCTTCCATGCGGTGCTCAACGACTTTGCTAAAGAGATGCCGATAGTCATCTACAGTGTCTGTCGATATTAGTATGGCTTGTAGGCTCACAGTAGCCATTTGTCATAGTTAGCACAGTCTTGGCGGGCTCAGAGTTCTGTTATTTTTCATCTAGAAATGATTTTATTTTGTGATTTTTGTTATAGATACCCATGTGTGTATAACACAAAATCCTCATCTGAGAGGAAGTTCCTCAGGGTGACTTTTACAGTGCTTCCCCACAGTGTTGAAGGACTGATTTAATTTTCTTTTTCCCCAGCCAGCTGGACTGTGGGTCCTTGCTCTCAGAAAATGTGGCCAGTCACATTTTCAACCTCAGCACCAGACATAATGCCTGGCATGAATTAGCGTTCAATAAATGTTTTAATAAATAAATAAAATTGTGTGGCCCTTTGCTTCGCTGTGGCACAGCATGTAAATTTATTTCCAGATTCATTTTCACTGGCCCATCTTGCCACACTCCTAGATCTCCTCTCCTCCTGTTTGGATCCTAGCAGAGATAGACTGCAATGCCTTAAAGATTATTCTGTTAAGGAAAGGTTAAGGATGTTGTATATGCTATGGTCGCTCCTTGAATGAGTCAGAATAGATTAACTGGAGATAAACCATCCTCAGATCTGAGCACAATAAAGGTTTATTTATTTATTTTTTTGTCACATCACAGGCCAGTGCGGGTTGGAAGCTGAGACGGGGGTTTCGAGGTTCTGCTCCATGCAGTCATTCAGCAGTCTAGGCCTATCTGTTGTTTCTGCTATTCCCTTGGGTACCAGAATTCTCCGTTGGATGAGCTACATCTGGCCTGTGGTGAAGCAGAGAAAGGAACCATGATGGGTCATGAGAGTTTCTAGGGCCTCGGTCTGCAGGTTGTGTATATCACATCCGTTCATATCCCACAGGCCAGAATTTAGTTCAGTGGTGTGCCAAGGAGGAAGATGAAGAGTAGTATGGGTGGCCATGGTCAGAATCTGTCATATACCCTTTGATCAAAAGTTTGTTCTTCTGAGTCAGGCAGTAAACAGTTCCAAACACTTGGTGTGTCCTTTCAGTCTCTAAAATGCTTGCCGTGTTCTCATACGAGCTGAGTTTGAGTTTCAGGGAGAAGTAGGCGCTTTCTCTAGTAGGAAGCCATCCTTTGGGTTGAAACTCTGTTTCTGTCTCCTTTGTTTTGACTGTGGACCTGTCTCTTCAGTCTGGTGCAGCCACAGATGAGACCCGTGTGTGATCGAAAATGGGCAGTGAGACTTTGCAAGAACTTGATAAATACGGTTCAAAAAGTTCAAGTGTAAAATGCAGACTTTATTTTTTTTTCAAAGTTAATCAAAAAATATTTTTCAGTTCATCTGTACTGTCACAAAAAGTATAAAAATAAAGAAAGTGAAACTTCGAGTGTACCCAGCTGGCTATATACTGAACTGAGAAGCTGCAGATGGTCACGAGGAAATTATTTTCTAAACACTGTCTCCCTGAGATAAGACTTTAGCCTGTCCCCTTTTGAAAACTGGAGCTGGGTGGAAGACAGGCACCAACTGCCAATTGCAATTGCCAGTTGTCTTGTGTTTTTACTAAACTGTGAGGCTTTTTGGGGGTAGTTTTTAAAGTTTACATTAACCTCCCACTCCTGAGAATGAATCAGACCTATAATGGAATGGTATACAGGTACATTTTGGGGAGAATGTTGTGTGAAAATTACTTTTGAGGCATATTCTTTGCGAAAAAGTTAGTTTCTGAGACCATTTGGTGACTTAAAAATTTGACACTTCCTTTTGGGGTCATAGGTCACAATTTCTAAAATTACTCTAAGAGAACTCCATTCATTTTCAGACCAGGAGAGATGTATGTAAGCAGTGAACTCTGAGTAATTTAAAGTCTTCAAAGAGTTTGTGGAAATCCCGAGTTCATCACTACAGAATGATAAACACAGCAGGAGAATCTGGCAGTGGATTGTGTGTGTGTGTGTGTTTTTTTTCTTGGTCATGCAAACTTGTGCATGTATTTTATGAAGTGTTAATATAGTTAGACTCTAATGTTCTTAATTTATGCAATTGGATATTTCATAAATGGATTTTCTGCATGCAAGCATTTGTACACATTAATATTTATGCAAGTATTCAAATCAATGCAAGGGCATCTGTCTGAGTATGTGATAAAAATATGCATATGCATGAACATTTGTACCAGGGGATAAGTCCCCAAAGTTAGTGACTGCTGAGGTTACAGTTTTTAACTTTTGTCTTTTTGACAAAATTTCCATGACTAGAAAAAGCATACAGAGAAATAGCACAAGCATTAATATTGACAAATAAAATGGTTTTATTAAACCCTATTTAATAGATGTGTATGACAAATCTTTAATCAGCAATGCAACTTTTAGAAATCAGAATGTTTTAGAAAATGTAGCTGTTTGCACAGAGAGCATTTACTCTAATATATTGCCAGTACAAAGAACGTGCTGTTGGTAATGAAATAATTTGCGTAAGAAGTATTTTTTTCTTTATTTATTTTAGCTTAAATTTGACCCTGAGAAATAATTGGCTCAGTCAGTACAAAGCTTCCTTTGCCTTTTTAAAGGATGCATGTAAGAATGTAAAGGATGGCAGCATGGGGGAGTGTTGGGTGGAGAAGAAGTCATTTCCGGCTCTTCCTGGTCACTGTCGATTTGCTTACTTGTGTCACCTCAGGTGATTCTGGCTTCTGGAATCTTCCCCCAGCTGGAAATCCTGGTGTTTGGGGTCCAGCCTCCCTACGCAAGCTAAGGAACCTCCCCTAAGAGGGCTACACATTTTTCTAGGGCACTTTCACAAAGCACAGGGGTTGATAGTCCCCACTGCTTGGTGATCTACTGATTCCCACCCTGTATCTTTGTTAGTCTAGAGGAAAATCTTTCTTTGATCTCTTTCTACTTCTGATTCTGCTTTGTCTATAAGTAGGTTCAACTGGCAAAATGTTTCTTTTTCATTTATAAACTTATTTGTTGGTAAATTTTTGGTCCCACATGTTACAGTTCACAGCAGGACACGAGTCAACAGAGTTTGATTCTGAAATATCAGTTTTGCTGTTTAAAGATGTGTGAACGGTTTTTGTTTTCGTATCCCATCAGTGGGGAATTAAAAATTTCCCAGCTGCTTGGATGGGATTGAGAATTATCGTGTCTTTCTCATGCTGAAGCAACATCTTCCCACTGAAATTTTGCTTAATTTTTAAGCTGAAATACCAGAGAACTAATCTTTTCTTATGAGAAAGGAAAAGTGAGGAAATTATGAATGCCTTAGGTATGAAGTTGAAAGGAATCGCTTGCTTAGAGTTCCACTGTCTTTTTTCAAAGCCCAAGTAGGACTTATTTTCCATGATTAACTGGGGTGATGGTGCAGGTTCCTCCTTCTGTGTTTCAAATGTGGAAGGCAAGGCTGTCACTAGCCGCATGACAGAGATGACTGATTAAATCGTTACAGATCTCTAATGGATATATCGTCTTGCCTGCTTTGAACGTTTTCCCGTTACATTATTCTAGGCAAGACCTGTGGCATAGAACTCGGGGCCTGGATCACATATGCTTGTCTGCGTTGGAGGAAGCTCAGAAGCATTTGCAAAGAGGGTTTTGCTTTCTTGTTGGTGTTTACTTGGTGCATCTCTAAGCAGAGGCTATCCGTTTAGGCTCAATGCCGAAGGGGTATCCGTGTAGAAATTTTACAGTCGGGACAAGTTTGGTGTCCTGCAGGCAAAGAGAAAGTTTAGAGTGAGCAAAGGGATGTAGGAGGATAAAGAGTCGGGCTTGTCCTGTAACTACAATGGAAACTGTTGAAAGTTTTAAAATAGTGATGTGACACAATTCGATTTACGTGTCCTAACAGATTACTTTGGCCGATGTGTGGAAAAATGATTTACATGGGGCCAAGAACGAACACAGAGAACAGTTGTGGGGGACAGGTAAGACGTGGGGGTTTGGGCTGAGCTGGTGGCAATAGCGATGGAGGAAAGAGGACCGTTTCCAGTTTGATTTTAGAGAGAGTTAGCTTCATGCTGAAGAATGAAATATTGCGAACAAGGGAACAGGGAAAACAAAGACGTCTCTTAGAATTTTGGTTCTAGAAATGGGTGAATGGCATGGCCATTTACCTTAGATGAGGAAAGACCAAGGAAAGAATGAGAGGGAGGTAGGAATTCCTTTTGGTTGGACATAGATAGAGCTATCCAAGCGGAGACCATCGTGAAGCTGGTCTCTCTACAGCATAAAACTCAGAAGAGAGAGCAGGGAAGGAGGTATACGTCCGAGAGAGCCATCGACGCCTAGATGGCATTTACAAACCTGCCACTGGCTGCGGCCACCTAGGGAGAGAGCGTAGAGCTGGGAAGAGGGACGGGGACCCAGCCTTAAGCTCTCCCACCTTTAGAAGTCTGGAGAGAAGGAGGAACACACCAAGATGGGTCTAGTGAGATGGAAGAGAATGAAAGTCAATTAGGAAACAGAAACCAAGAGAGGGAAGCATTTTAAAACAGGGCAGCGATCAACGGGCAAATGCTGCCGAGAGGGGTCACCTAAAGGGAGGACGCTGAAATGCTCATGAAATTTGTCCGCGTCAAGGAAGATGCTGACCCGCCAGAGCAGGGTCTGTGGAACGGCGGGGAGGAAGGCCAGGCTGGAGAGGGAGGGCGTGAGTGGGAAATCGTGGGCAGAGGTAACTTATTCAAGAAGCTTCGCGGTTAAAGGGCAGCAAAGAAGGGACTGAAGGGGGAGGTCAATTTGAAGTCAAGAAGATTTTTGTCACATTTGTCATTTTTAGGTGTTTTGTTTCCTCTCGTGGGAACTACTGAAGCGTATTTGAATCACATCGGCGGAGCCGATCCAGTGCGGCAGGAGAGAGGATGGCGGGGATGGACTGGGGAGCACGGTGGAGGGTTGGCCTCGGATGGGGTGCAGGCGTGTGTCTATCATTGGGCCAGGAGGGAAAGTGGAAGTATGTCTTTAGTTCCAGTCTTTAGTTACAGGCGGGTTTACGGTTGGCGGCGGGAAGCCGAGGGAGTGACAGTGGGTTGCCTCCACCCTTACAGACCCAGGTTTCTGGGCTCTGCCTGCTCTCCCTCCATGCTTCCTGGCTCCAATCTCTTTTTTCTTGGTGCTTAAAAACTGAGTCCGCACAGCTCAAGTCTCAGCTCGATCGCACCTCCCGTGGATGGCCAAGTCCTCCCGTGGGTGTCTGAGCAAGGGTGTAGCCAGGCTCCGAGTGAGTCTCAGGGCTTTGCCTGACCTGAGGGCCGAGCTGTCCGGTGGGGTTGCCACTGGCCACGTGTGGCTACTGAAGACTTGAAATAGGACTGTGCGATGAAGAATCGAACATTTGATTTTATTTATTTTAAAAATCGACGCTTGATTTAGTTACTGAAAAACTTGTACTGTGTTTGGGACAACGTAGATACGTGAATCTACTTTTCAACTGAGCTAAGTGTCTCCAATAAAATTTAGTGTTTGTGTGGAGGTGTGCTGTGAATGTAAATGGCACCCCTTTAAACACGCAAACTGTCCTGTTGACGATTTTATGTTGATCGCATGTTGAAATGTAATAATTTGGGTATGTTAAGTTAAACTACACTGATACATTACTGCCACTGGATTTCTAAAATTTTTCTTTTAAAAACCGCTACTAGAAAAGTTAAAATTGATATGTAGCTCGCATTATATTTTTACTGGGGACACTGTCTTAGGGGCTGTGCCCATAAGAAAGATTCATATTTATACTTGGTCATGCCTTCCTGGGGGTGATCAGTATGTCACCACAAGGAGCAGTGACATTTTAGGAAATGAGACCTCAAAGGGGTGATGCTATTTGCTGAAGGTCTTAAGGCTGCGAAGCTGGGATTTGAGCCCTGTCTCTCTGGTTGCCTGCAGTCTGTGCCCTGAACCACACGCCACCTGGAAGTCATTTTGTGCATCCTCTCTCTCGAGTTATTCTGTGTTTACACTAGCAAAGGATATTTACATGGACACTTACAGGACAGAATTTTGTTTTTAACTTAAGCAGTCGAAGTTATGACTCTTGAGGTATGGTTTTAATGTACTGTTACTGACTTGGCTTTGATTTACCCGAGGACACACAGTTTACAGTTCGGCCTGTCCCTGTCTTGAACCCAAGGACGAACAGTGAACTCTTTCATGTTTCCTACTTACTAGTAACGACGACCACTGGCTCTGCTGTCGCCCACTGCTGGTGTGCACTTAGTCCATCATTTTATATTTGATGAAACTCTCCTTTTGTCCTGAGATTGTTAGGCTTTCATTAAGAACCCTTGTGAAGAGAAGATTTATTAATTTTGTACGGGAATAACTTAAAGTTAACATACATTTTAAAGGGTTAAGTTGAAGTTTATGATCAACCGCAATGTTCTATCGTCCCAAACTGAGTTTGTTACCCAATCCTCTTCTTCTTCTTCGTTCCCTTATCTTAGTGTCATCGCCACACACCTAGTCACTAACGTCGGAAACGTTAGTCATCTTCGAGTCCTTCCCTTGCCCCCAGCACGCAGTCATCAGCCGTGCTGATGAGACTCCACGTCCTTCCTGTTTCTCTCTTCCCTTGTTTCTACCCACTGTCCCTGCCTAGAGCAGACCTTCGTCTCACCCCCAGTCATATCGGATCGTTTACTCATTCATCTTCCCCACTCGTCTGTTATATCTTTCAGGAGAGGGACCTTTGTCTATTTCATCTTTGAGTTTTCAGGTCTGAGCTGGGAGCTCGTGCCGTTGACAGGGATGAACAAAATGTTCGGGAACACTGTGTTTCTCTCTTCACCTGCGTTCTGTACTCCCTCACTCCCGAATCCTGGTACCAGAGCTTATCCAGCATCACTCTTCCGCTGACGCGCAGTCAGCACTGATGCCGCAGGCCTTTGCTGGATGCAAGATTGTGTACTATACCCGCGTGTCCGCTCAGCTCAAGCAGGTCCATGAAAACCCCTTTCTGGCTCCTCTGGCTAATGAGGGACAGATTTCTACTTGGAGTCTAAGTCCTATAGTAATATGTCATTGGGGAATATCATTGGATAGAATCCTCTAGAATATGATATCTAGTGCGCAGTAACCTTGGGACACTGTGGATAATTTCCCTATAGGTGTCTAGGCAGAGCTTTGGCTCATTGTTTATGAGCCAGAGCTTGCAATATGAAACTTAAACAAACAACGACAACAACAAAAATAAAATAAAAAATACAGAGACTTTAAAAGAAGCAGAATTTTATAGAATCAAATCATAAGTTTAAGTCCCCTTTGAAAAATTAGTCAGGTTTCATAACGAGAGCAAAAGAACCCCATTAATATAAATTGTGCCTTGAGCTCCATGTTACCCCGGTACCTCACCATTTACTTTGGATCTCTCTCCAAACAGGATATAATTTCAGAAGTGAGTCTGCATCCATCCTGCCCCTGGGGAAAGAACACTTATTCCTGTGTATAATGTAACAACAAGATACCGGTAGCTAGCTACTCAGCAATTTTTTGTACATCTGATTAAGAGATACTGGTATTTTTCATAAGGCATGGGATTTCATAAGAGGTATAGTGGAGAGTTTAGTTAAATAAAATGTTCTTTTCTGCTCTTTCTCAATTTACTGACGACAGGTCTCAGAATGGCGGGTCTCGCCGTCACAAGTACCCATTTATGTATGACCCATGCCTACAGACAGCTGTCCTGCCCCTTCCAGTCCACCTACCAAAAAGATTATTGTGAAAAATCTCAGAACCTTGGAAGAACAGGTGGACTTTTAGCTAGAAGAAAAGAAGAAACTGCCCCAAATATCGTCAGTTAGAGGCAGCTACCTCTGCTTGATTTTCTCACACGAGTCAATAGTCAATACGGTAACCCTCAAAAGTGTGTGCTCTTGACAGCTTCTCTTCTGCCTGGTTTTGTTTTTTAAATTTTGTTGTTCTCTCTGGAATTGCAATAATTGGGCCCAACTTAGTTGACAAGCATCTCCTTTTCTCAATGCGAAAGTTAAAGACTTGTCAGTAATTCATGTAATCATTCGCGTGGCTCAGATTGCCTTCTTCAAAATACGGTCAGGGAGGCCAGACGCTGGAAGAAAGGAAGTGTGTTGGGCGGAGGGACAAAGCCCGTGCCTTTTGGAGGGTGGACGCTGTGCAAAGGAGATTGAGTGGCAGGGTTGGGACAGCTCTGCCCTGAGGACAGGGACAGCTTGGGGTTCGCGCACTGGGTTGTTAGAGGGGACAGAGAAACTGCTTTTTCAAGATAGTCCTAGGAGCCACCCTAATGTTGATACAAATGGTACAGCCATATGATGGACTAGTCTGCAGTGACTAAAGAAACAATTTAGATTTATGGTGAAGAAATCGGAGCAAAACAGACTGAGGAGTGCGTTCCCATTTCTGTATATAAATTCGAAAGTTTATGCATGCCTGTGCGCATGTCTTTGTGTGAGTGTGTGCAGAGAGTGTTTCTGGAAGAAATGCAATAAACACTAACATGAGCTCCCTCTGGAAAAGGAGCCTGAGGCCCTGGGTCGAGGTAGGATTTCGTATTTGCAGTTTTGGGGCATACAGTTTGAATTTTTTATGTACATTACTTTTAAATTAAAAAAAAAAAGAACTAGTTAAGAGTTTTCTGAGATTATTCTCACCCTTGGGAAAGTCGGTGTCAGGTTGGGGGAGGGGGAGGGGACAGGTAATCTCTTCGTCCTTCTTTCTTCTGAGTCCTGAAGCTCAGGCCTCTCATACTCCAGAGTTCCTCCCGTTTTATTTCCTCAGCTGGATTATGGTTATATAAGCTTTTCTGGGCTGACCTGGAAATGAACTGCTATTTATAATCTTTTTCTATGGGGGAAACTCTACAGTGTTCCAGAGAGCATGCTAACCCAAATCATCTCCAATCCTTCTCTCTCAATTTTATGTCCATTACCTTCCTGAGGAAAAAAAAGGACTTTAGACTTATCCCAGGAGGCCCTATCCATCCACATTCTCGCCCGTCTCATCAGAAATGACAAAAACACTGTATTCAGTTACGTGCTTGCATACCTGATGGTTCCCCCCCACCCCCCCCCGCCAACAAGGTACCATCTGTTCTTGTACTTTCATTTCCAACTGCTATGTACGTTTTTCTGAATTGTCTGAGTTTTCCTTTCATTTGTTCGCATGCCTAGTGGAGAGCTATAGGCATTCGGTAAATAATTATTGGACTAGTGCATTAAGGTGTGGGTGCCTGAGCAGACTGGTCACTGTAAACTGTCATAGATAAAACTTAACTGGCTCGGACACTGTAGAAAGGACGAATGGAATGCAGGGCTTCTCAGCATTGGCGCTGACATCTTGGGCCAGATCATTCTCTGTCATGGGCCACTGTCCTGGTCGTGTGCATTACAGGAGGTTTAGCGCAACCCTGACCCCTACCCACTAAATGTCAGTGTGAACCCTCAGTCAGAACAATCGAAAGTGTCTGCGGACATTGCCAAATGTCCCCTAGGAGCAAAATTACCCTAGCTGACAGCCACCGATTTGGAATAACTTTAGATTTGCTCTTTGGTCTCCAAGAATTGTTCTATATTGAGAGAGAAGTCTTGGAATCTTGGAGACCCAGAGGTGGGGGCGAAGCAAGGCTTTCTGAAAGCTCACATAGTGCTTTTGTGCAGAATTAGACAAGATGCCCCTCTGACTGGATGAATTAGAGAAGGGCCAGAGAAGGAAGTGGGGGCTGGATTTCATCCTCCATGTGTCTCCTCCTGTCATTCCTGCTGGACGTGAGGAGTTCCCACGGCCCGGAACAAAGTTCGGAAGTCCACCTGAGTTGGTAAATAAGAGGTGCTTGGGGCCAGGGCCCATGTGGAAAGATGCAATGACAGGCTTGACATTATGTCAGCTGTGCGGCGGTCACTTCCAAATAGTATATCAAGAAATGCGTCTTCATTAACATGGGTAAGAGGCAGATTATATTTCTCAGGTGTGTTCGCCTAATAGATGTTTAAAACAGGAACAGTTTACTGAGCATTTACCATGTGCCAGGAAGAAAAAGGCTCACCCCCCACCCACCCTTACTTTGCACGAAAACATTCTATTTCTGTGCTTTCGATATGATCATTTTATTTTATATTATTCAGAGTCTTTCTTATTAACAGAAAGCCTTGTCTCCTCTCCTCCACTTAATCTACTAGCTTTCTGAAGGGCCAATTATAATTAAAAGGAAGAGGAAGAGCAATCAGAGATGGCTAGAATTTTCAGAAGACTCCTTAGCTGTGTGTCATGCTCCGTGAGTGCGCACACACGCTGGGCTGCATTCTGGGGACCCTCCTCACCTGTTCTTATATTTATGAGTTATCCTATAGTGCATCGGTGTCTCAGCTGCCGGGGCACTTTGTAGAATCTTCTTCCCCGGAGGTCTTTAAACATAGAACTAAACACCCATCTGTCCAGAATGGTTTGGATGAAGTCCTGCTGATTAGAAGGAAGAGGCTAAATTTTTCTGTCAAGGTTCGTTTCAGTCTTGAGTGCTCCTAAATGGATGGGTTTGTTTTTTTTGGGGGGGAGGGAGGGATGTAAAGTGACACTCTATGGATTTATTGATGTATCACTGTACACATCCTGGATAAATAGGATAAATTATATCTTGCTCATGCTTTTAATGTTTTTGAAACACTTGGTGCATTTGGAGCCCCACGACAGCCCTGCGAGGCAGGTGGGGCCCTTGTTTGGGTCCCCCAGGCACGCAGATGTTCAGCCCGGCTGACTGAGGGCGAGATGCCATTCCTGGCTGTTGGCTCTGCAGCTTCATGCTCTTTTGTCTTGACCCTCACGCTTTGTTGTGTTTGTGGGTTGTGCTGTCATACGGTGTCCAGACGTTTGATTTGGAGTCAAAAAATTATTTAAACAAACAAACAAACAAACAATTTTGGGATCCTAATTAGGATTACCTAAGCTATTTTCCCTTCCAAAAAAGTGCATTTCCATATAAAATTATAGTACAGGTTCCTGCCAACCTCACACACGCACACACATATATATTTATGTGTACATGTACCAATATAGGAAAGTGCGCGTATGTACATAGGTAGGTGTATAGGAATAGCAGTGTGTGTGTGTGTGTGTGTGTGTGTGTGTGTGTGTGTGTGTGTGTTTGCATTGGTCAAGGTGCAGCAGGAAGCAGAGTAAAGCCACTTAATAGCAAATAAAGAGACTGTTTTCCAAGGTGTGGGGGCGGTTAAACGAACAAGCAAGAGATAGTGAGGCGCCCGGTTCAGGGAGTCATGGCCACCCCCCTTTGGGCTTAAGCCATGGGAACTGGAATTGTGGTGTTGTGGTTGTGAGGACAAAGCTCTTACACAGAGATAGGACACCCCAGGAGGGAAGGTGTGGGGACAAACACCTCCGCCTCTCCCTCGCCTTCTGGTCTGTCCCTCATTCCACTGGCCAAGCTCACACTCAGGAGTCAGCTCTGGGGACGGGGCAGGGCAGAGGAGGAGGCACGGGGCAGAGCTGGAGGCAGATGGAGTATAACCAGGCGTGCATGTGCGAGTGTGAGTGAGTGTGTGTGTGTGTGTAGATTTGTTCTTATTTTTCTAACTCCCCCTTAGCCCTGAAAAACTTGCCATGAATCAGCATGATTTGTTTCCCTTAACAGTTTAGAGAAAATCTCGACATTTGTTTCCTGAATTAGAGTAAGGCATAAATTCACTTTCTCAGTGATTACCTATCTCAGACTGGTTTCTGAAAATAGATTGACAATAGTCCTTTTACTATTTGGATTACCCATTTTTACTGGATTGTCATTACTTCTAGATGTTTTCTGTGGACAGAACCAGTAAACACATATTTTTTTTAAAAAAAAAAAATACAGTATTTTAAAAATAACCACCTTCTTAGTACCAAAATATACTGGATGAAGCATATCAAAATACTAGAAAGAATTATTTTCTGTGTGGTTATGCGACTTAATTTTATATACAGTTAAGTATATTTGGTAGTTCAGTTTGATTTTCAATTGTAGAAATGGCTTTATTTTTATCTTTTTGAGTTATTTATAGTTTTTAATTATATAAAATATTCACATGACTTTTAAAATCAAAACAGTGCAATGAAGTATATTGGGGGAATGTGTGTGATCTCACTTTTATCTCCATTTCTGCCTTCTTGTTCTGCCTCTTGATAAAAATTGATTGTTTGTTCACTCGTTTTGGCTTATCCTTCCTTTATTTCTTTTTGAGTACGTACGGAGGTGTTTATATAGCATACATTCTTTCCTTTCTCACCCGAGGGTAACTTTCAGTACGCACTCTCACGGACTTTTGCTTATTCCTTCGTGCCTGCGTCTTGGAGAGCACTCCCCCAGTCAGCATGTGGAGACCTGCCTCACGGGCCTGACAGCTCCTTTGTGCAGTTGCACGATGTAGTTTACTTAACCAGTCCCTTGTTGGTGGACATTTGGGTTATTTCCAGTCTTTTGCTAGTATTAGTCTTATGAATGAATAGTCTTGTACGTATATCATCTCGTTTTTTTACCACTACTTTTGTTTGGGGGGGGTGGCGGGGGAGGTTATAAGAGGAACTCCTGGGTCAGAGTAAGATACATATGTAATTTTGCTAATATTACCAAATTCACCCCCACTGGGGTGGAACAGTTTTGTGTTTCCAACCCAAATATACAAGAGTGCCAATTTTTCTCCACAGTCTCACCAACAGAGCATGTTGTAAGCTTCCGGAGTGTTTGCTAATGCTAAAGGTAAAAAATGCGAACTTGTGTTATTTTCATTGACATTTCTCATTATTAGCGAAGTTGAGCATTTTTTTTTTTTTTTATCCCGATGACCATTGGAATTTCTTTTTCTTGAACTTTATGTTCTTTTTTTGGTCCACATGAGTTTGTTATCTCCACTTCTGAGTTTTTAGGAGTTTCTTCTATATTGGTGCTATTATTCCTTCATAATCTGTTGCAATTTTCCCTCGACTTATCTTTATTTTGCATACAGTGTTTTCTTTTTATGTGTAAATTTTAGGTTATAATTCATTTTGATTTTTATGCAGATCATTGTTTATAAAGACATTCTTTCCTGCATTGGTGCCAGATTTTGTGTTAAGAATGGCTCCCCACTTCCGGGCTTTCTTCTCTGGTTTCACATTTTACGATTAGATCTCATTTGGAATTGATCTTGGTGTGAGGTACGAGGTGTGGACCCATTTATATTTGTTTCCCACGTTGTTCTAACATTATTTATCAAGGTGTCTTCGTTGCTTCATTGACTTAAATGACCTTAAATGACCTTGTGCGTGCACTGGAGTCTATCTCTGGACTTTATCCCATTCTATGTCCTAATGCCCAGTAGCTCACAGTTCTAATAACAGATGCGTTATAATTTGTGTTAAAAATCTTTTTTTAAAAAACAAAAGTCATGGTGACACGATTCCTGTATTTATAAAAACAAAGTTTGAAATGGAAGTAGTTTTAGAGATAGCTATGAATGGGCTACCTTACTTCATTTTGCAAAGAAGGGAGGTCGCCTTCAGAGGTAGTACAGATTCATCAAAGATGGTTCTTACTCACCGAGTCAGCAGTGGGGTTAGAACTTATGTTCCCAACCAATGTACTGCATGATTTTCTCATAAAGATTATTTCTTTGGAAAATATAGGTGACTAGTCCCCTAGCAAACCTAAAGCCAGATTAGAAGCCATCTCTTGCCACAAAATATTTCCTTACTTCTGAATATTTAAAATAATACAGGATTTTGTTTATTTATTTTAATTATGACTCACGCATTTTAGAACATTTGGAAAAGAACTCCTACTACTGACTCCCAGAAATATGTTAACATTTTGATCATTCTTTTTTCAGAATTTTTTAATGCATAATCTTTTGCTTTCTTATAATCATGCTAAGTGGAAACAATTTTGAGAGAATGACAGTAGTATTAAGCATTTATTAAGCACTTAAGTGCAGTGATTAGAGTACTCTAAGTACATTATCTTATTAAATTATCACAAAACCCATCTAGGGATCTAATCTTTATTATTTGGCTTTACCGAGGAGGAATACTTGGTTCTGATAAGTTAAAAAACTTTCCCAGCCTCACAGAGCTTGGACTCTAACTTGCATTTACACCAGTACCTGTCTTTTAACCACTGTGCTCACTGTGTTTTCTACGTCATGTGGATCCTATTTTTTATTGCTATTTTAACAAACGTGCTTGTCTTTGTTTTCTCAGTGATCATATTAAATTTTATTTATAATATCACAGTCCTTTTTACACAATTAAATTGCTTATACCAGATTGCGGGAAGGGAGGTTAAAAATATTTTTTCTGATTTTTTTTTCCTCTTCCGATACTAGTCTTAAGAGTTTGTCATCTACACAGAGAAGTATCTAAAAAATAAAATGGAAAAATTAGGGAGAAGGCCAGTCAGAGTGAGACAGGAAAACACATTGGTTTTATAGACACGGGTGCTCCTCAAATGTTTTACATAATGTTCAGGAAGTTTATTTTCCTAAGTTGACTGAACATCCTTCCTGCAAGTTTGTTTATACCAAAATTTGCATAAGTACTTGATTCTTCACTCTCCCCTACCCCACACTTCCCAAATCCACATTATCCCAAATTCTGAGTTAGAGATAAGACACATGGTAATAGCGATGCACGGCTCAAGTGTGAATAGTTTGGAGCTTTATGTGCAATCAATCAGAAGTAAGTAAAATAGACATTTCCTGAACTGCTTCAAATTGCAGCCTAGCTCACTAATGCCCAATCCACCATTTACTTCAGTTGTGAAATCAACAGCATATCAGTAGAAAAGATGAAACCTTTATGGCCATTATGGATTTGTTCCTTTGGAGAAATGGTAGAAAAGATGTTGTGAAGAGAGAAATGAATTATATTATTGAGTCAGTGTGAAATTACAATATTACTGACAGCGTTTTGCCGGCAGCATTTTAAGTGCAATTTTGTGTGTGCCTGTGTGCCGGCAGAGAACAAAATGGTAGTCTTTGGATTCAGAAGTTGATTTTTTAACTTTGCAAAAAGTTAACACTCTTTTCAGCTCAGTTCTAGGCACACACGGATTTTTAGGCTAAAACAGGGTAGTTCCTATCATCCAGAGGCTGATCCCTTAGTGCACTCATCTGTCTATCAGTAAATAAAAGTCTGAGCTCATTTCCCAGTATATTTCATACTCACTTATAAATTACATTCATGGGCTACTGTAGATCTAATAAGTTATAAAGATTTTTTTTCTTAAACTTTAAGAGTAAAAAAAAAAAATTCTTCGTAGGCATCCTAATGATTTTTTCTGCACATCAGTGTAGCGTAGAATGCTTATGAGTACACTGATTTGTTACTTTAATGGCGGAATGTAAAACAGCCTGTTGCCTCAGGAGCTTCAGCTGGGGGTACATTTTATCCCTAATCAAAGTTAGAAGCTTTTAATCAAGGGACTATTTGAAAGTTTTCTTCAGAGCTGCCTAAGAAAGATTTCATAATAAGTAAGACTCTGGATATTCCTACATTTAAATTTTTTTATATATATTTTAAAGTGATAAAGTGATAAATGTTTTATATTTATATTTATATTTTAAATGAATAGTTCGCTTCTGTTTCTACTCCCTCTCCCCTTTTGTAGTTGTTTCAGTGATTCATTATGTTCATCTAGGAAACAAAAGGCTAGATGCTTCTGAAATGGGAGATGACTTAGTTAACAAGATTTTATTGTAGAAAGGCAATCTTTTGTGTCCTAGTATGCTGTATAACTAAGTGTAAGGATATGATAACATTTGGAAATGAATTTTAATAATTATGTTTTTAATAGAATGTTCATTTACTCGCTGGGTATAAATATGTCATTTGTGCTTGAGATCTGATTTAAAATATCGACCAACCTTAAAAATTTCAAAGCCTGGTGCCTCGTATATCATTTCTAAAAAGTGTTTGTTGGGTGAAATATTATTTAATGATAAGTTCATTTATTTCATTCATTAGATCACTGAGCTATACTATAAAGAACTTTTATTAGAAAATATATAAAAAATAAATCTTGAGAGCTACTGTTTTCAATGTGCATTAAATTTGTTGTTAAAATTGTCTTGATAGTTTAAAAATCTCTATTTCCGTTATTTTTACTTTCTCATACCTTTCTTTATATTTTGAACATCTGTCTGGATGTGTAGTTATCTGTAGCTCAGAGCTGAATTATCACTAAATTCAAACCCCAAGAGAGGACATTATGTTAATAAATCTAGAAAGCATAAATGAAACGGATTTTTTTAAGGAACATGTAGACTACCAAAATTGACACTAGAGGAATTAGAAAAGCTGAGCTAAGCAATAAATAAGGAATACATTAAAAATATTAATATAATAATTAGCTTTATAAAAGTTTCCTGTCCCAGGTATTGTCTTAGGGATGTTTGATTGCAAGGAACAGCTAAAGAAAAGATTTTTAAGAAGAATGTAGGCTAACCTCATAGAAGACAATTCCAACAAGGTAAGGCTGGACTTCAAGGGAACTGGGCAGTTATTAGAAAGCTAATCTCTTCCACTATGTTTTAGTGTTTATGTGGTTCTCTGTCCTTGCTTTTCCCTGAATACAGGGTTTCTTAACCTGCTTACCAGCATATGGTTGAAAACTAAACACCCACCTGAGTCTACCTGGCCTCATAGCTCCAACACGCACCACCATCTGGTTATCTACAGTTAAAAGTCTCTTGGCTTAAACTCATGAAACACATTTTGTCGCTGAATGGCCAATGCACATCCTCTCTCCAGGTGCGGTGTCTGCTCTGGGTCTAATGAGCTGTAGCTGGATAGTCAGCTCATATGTTTCAGAATCCGGTCACAGGAGCCTGCGACCTGAGCATGGTCACACGTTAGTTCATTGACGTATCGGTTATATCTTAATTGATGAATCTGTCCTATTTTCAGGGAAAACCCATTTCAACGGTACATAAACTGGCATAGAGCACAAAAAAGATGACAACTCAAGAGAAAACTTCAGTGCGTGAACACAACTGGCTGTAGTTACGGACATGTTTATGCATTGCCACCTACATATGAGTACATAAACACTATAAAACCATTTTCATTCAAAGGATGACCTACCAAAGCCAAGTAGTATTTAAGCTGAGCATGCAAGGATGTTCAACATTAGGAAGCCTATTAATATAATATAATAAAACTAACATGCTGTCGATAGTGATCGAAAAGTCAAGAGAAGCCATCTGACGATGTTGAAAAAGCATTTGATAAGACCCAGCAATTCCTGATATAATATTTCAAACACTTGGTTTTTATGCTTTTTGCTATTTCCATTTAAATGTTTATAAACATTTATCATGTTTACTACCAGACAAGCATCTGGTTTTAAAAGCCTCCTGGGGCAGATAATAATTTTTTGTGTTTCAACTTCCTACTTCATATAATGGGTGTCTCAATAAATATTTTTAATGAAGCATTCCATTATTAAAATAGTCCAATTTTTGAGAATTGTTAAGAAAACAGAATAATTTTTTTTTTTGCCTCACAGGAGACCTTGTTTTAGGGGTGTACCTTTTCCTGTGCATAGCGTGAGCGATCAGCAGTCTTTGGGGATGAACTGGTTTTCTTTAGGAGAAGAAAACTGTTTTGAACACTGTTCCCTCTTTACTTTCTCCACCATGTGTCTGTGGCCCTCTGAACTCTGACCCCTTCTTTCCTTAAGCTGAGTCAGTGCCCTCATCTGCCTGCTGTGCCTATCTAACTGATGGCTGACCTGAACTACTCCATTTAAGACTCAACACACCTGTGCCCACATCCGTCTCCCTCCCTAACCAAGCAACTAAAAATACCTGTGAACAGCCTTTCTTCTCTCACATCTGTTGCTCAGCCTACACCTTTCGCGTGTCCCATATCTTCACCTTTAACAATTTTCGTGACTCTGGTTATTGGTCTTTACGTCTTGCCTGGGCTATTTCGCAATCTTGTGGTATTCTTTTTCCTTCTGTCTCAGCATATCCTACCTGCTGCATTGCAGCTAGATTAATCAGTCGTACTTATATGTCATTCCCTCGCTTAAAACTTTGTGACGCAGCACCTCCGATTGAATTGTATATAAAATTGCTGGCTCGACATTTGAAGCTGTCTCTCCTCTGCCTTTCATGTTTCATTACCCTCAACTTCTCCATGCATCCCGGACTCATGTCTCATGGTGGCCATAGTATGGCTACTTGATCGTTGTTTCCTGTGCTGCGTCTTCTAACCACTTTTTCTCTCTTCATAATATGCAGATCAAAGGCAATGTTCATGGAACTTTAGAGCCTCCTTAATATTTGTGATTTTCTTTGTCCTCTTAAGGCTCACAGCACTCTTCTTCTTCTTTTAGTATGTCCTCTGAGTGCTTCACCTGTACTCATAGATTATAAACTCCTTGCATATGAAAGGCTAGGTTTTATTGTTTTATATTTATTGCATTGCCTAACATAGTCTTTTATTTGTAGTAGTTCAAATATTGACATTTTGAATCAAATACTGAATTATTTGAAAATAATATATACAAGAGCAATATACATTTGTATTCCAAACATATCAATACCATCGATTTGCCCTTTTTTGTAGGCCACAGTCTCTAAGCAGTCCTTTGGGAGATGGTAATTCAACTGAAAATAGAAAACAGAACTAATACAGAATAAGGTTGTGTTGGTCATCTAGTTTGTCTTTAAAAAGTGATTTTCATTTTTTGCACACTTACGTGCATATTTGCAGAACAACCAAAATTAGTGTGAAGGATAATAAAAGTTATTATTATAACCTTAAGAGGGAATGTTAATTAAATTGAAGGATAAAAGAAAGGTACTGCTTACGATAATTTCTTTCCTCATTTGTGATGACATGAAAACTTCATTTTCTTATATTGAAATTCTTACATTCTTATATATTTTCTTATATTGAATTGCCAAGACATTCTTGCAACAGATTGAATGCTACGATAAATATCTGCTTTTTAGGGCTTTGGACAGTGCCGTTGCTTGAAAGCGAGCTTGAACTCCCCGTGAGATCACTGCAGAGATAAATGCTTAAAAGCTTTTCAAAGCCATATCTTGGCTCTATCAAAATTTAATTTCCCACTGATTATGTTTATATCGATTTTGGAACACAGAGCATGAATATACTCAGCATAGCTACATCACTGACGATTTCCCGTGTCTTGGGAATACATTCCTGTTTTATGTGCATATGGAATCCACTTATACTTTCTTCTATCTATGTACCTGGATTTAAATAGTCTTTTAGACTAGACTATGAAAAAAATGTCCTTATGGTTGTTTAAAGACTGTGTCTTTATATAAGAGTTAAAAACATTTTGATGTATATAGAAACGGGCTTTAAAATGTCCTATATTTTATTAGCTGTCCAGTAATACCTAGTTAAGTTCTGACCTGTAGTCAGAATACAAAGGGAGTTTTTAAAAGTAGATTCCAATATAACATCATGGTGTTGAATGTACACAATGCGTATATATAGTGAGGCAAACATAAACATATAGAAGGTCTTGATTCCGGCCCTGTTGATGTGACTTTTAAGCAAATTACCACACCTTCTTGAGCTGCAGCTCGGGGATCCTGGTGGTATTTACTGTCCAGACAGTTTTGAGTATGCCATGAGATAAGATCCGGAAAGAACTTGCTATGGCATCTGCTCTTCAACACAGGTTACTTCTATTCGTCTTTGACTTAAAAAAAAAAAAAAAAAGGATTTCATTAAAGAGTTTGTTGATAGGTAATGTGTTCATCTTTGAACTATTTGTGACATGGTGATTAGTAGATAAGTAGATCAATTTGGAACTCAGGTAATCATACCATCTTAGAGCTAGAGAGGCCGGCCAGATTTTTACAGGTGAAAAAATAAAAGGACCAGCGACATCATATGAAGCGCTGCCACCGCATAGCAGGCCACTAACAGAGTGAGGTTTCGAACCCAGATCTTGGGACTCTTTCTTGTGCGGTGCTCTTCCCACACCACGCATCAGGTGTGGCGCCTCCGGAGCTGCTCTTTGCCATACGATGGCTCTGTGACTATGGTTCCTTCAGAGGATCTCGTGGGCCTCAGATCTCTTCTGTCTTTGGTCATTTTTGTCTGGTCAATTGTGGAGATTTTGCCAGGCTGGAATATAAAATGCTGTTCTGCTGTCAGTTCAGTGCGGAATATCATCTCATGCAGATGTTCTGTTTTTTGAGTTCAACATAAAGAGCTTGAGCAGAAGACCCATTATTACGTAGTTCATGAGTCAGTTATAATCTTTGTCAAATCATGACCCCCAAATGCAATCACTGGTCCTGTCTCTGAAATACAAACATCATAAAAGCCTGTAATATACCTTAGAAGATACGTTTTTGATGATGTTGGAAAAACATTTAGTTCTTAGATCATAAACGTTTAAACTTTTGAATATTTAAACAAAGATAGTTTGTTTAAACAGGATGTTCACCATTGCTGTGTTTTGGAAAAGTAGGAAAAAAGTTAATAAAATGTTGAACTTAGATATAATAAAAAGATGAATTAAATAAAGAACTAGTTAAAGCATAAAACTATGTGTAATTTTATAATACAGATAATTTAGTCCTTTACAGGAATTTTTGTATTTTGAGGTAGCCACACTTAATTGACAATCAGGTACTCTCTAAAAAAGATCTAGTAAAGTTTGTTAAGAAAATCTAAAGCTATTATAATAAGTTTTTAAAAATCCATACATGTGAATACTTTGTTTAAGATGGATTATACAATTTAGCTATTTAACCTGATTAAATTAAAATCCATGGTTTCCTAACTCATAAACTGTTGTTGTACAAGAGGAAGTAATGTAAATACCATAAAGAATTGTCAAAGGAAATGCATATATAGTGATTTTAAATCTCAAAATAAGGAACCAACTACAGCCTTGATCAAATACACATGTAATGATATTTCTATAGGAAAAAATATTTCATAAGATTATGATGATAGCGGTCTAGTATCAAAGCTTAACTAAAATCTTGAAAAAAGTTGTCCTTGATACTTCATTAAAACATGTCAGCAAAATTACTTTTAAGTAAAAGTTTTGACATTAAAAAAACCCCTCAGAGTATGATTGCTCTTTAAAAAGAGCAATTGGGGATAGTTTGTCATAGAAAACCTTGCAAGTTACAACTTGTCTTTTAAAAATGGTTAGATTTCCAAGAATGGCTAGAGTATGTACATTAAAAAATGATCCATATCATTAAATGAAATTCTCATTTTCACCTCGAAGTGCATGCAAGACTGATATTTCTTTACACAATTATTGCTATTATATTTTGTGATGAATTTGTCCTAATATTCTAGACTAAATCTAGAGAATTCTCCAGTTTTTTTTTTTGGTAAATAATCTTTATTAGTTATGTGTAAATCAGAGAATGCATACCATAAAAGTCACTACTACCACATTATTTTCTATGACTACTAATTATATTTGAAATTCTTACGTATAAAGTATAATGAAAAGAAAACTTCCAGATCTTTTTTTCTTTTTCCTTTTTTGCCGTTAAGAGAGCTATGTAGAAAGGGCAGGCTCTGTTTGGATACAATAAAAACTGCCTCCTAAATTATTTTCCATTCCACTTCTTTCATTTATGTGTCTATATTTTATATACACCTTAATTGTTTTTGAGAGCGCCACAAACATGAACTTTATGATCTCGGCGGTATCTGGTTATCAGTAGATAAAAAGCGCTGCTTAAGTAAAAAACAGGAAAGCGTCTCAGGTTATGTGCCTGCCAGGTCAAAGGCAAAGATGCTCATAATGCTTTCATTATTATCTGCTTTTGCCCTTGCTTGTCACTCCTGGGGAGTCTTGTTTTTGCCAATTGTAGGCACCAAATTGTCTCTATACCATAAAGAGTACCGTTGCTTTCAATAATTATGTGTAATGACAATTCCTTTGTAGTTGGGAACTGAAAAAAATCATAGAAGATAATAATAATATCACTACTAGAAAGAAATAACAGCCAACGTTCTGCTGCTCCATGCTTCAGCAGGTTCTGTGCAAAATGAAGCGGTGCAGACCTGGGTTTGAATCTCCTGCTGTGTGAACTTGGGTGCGTGATCACTTTAAGCCCCAGTAGCACCGCCAAATGAATGTTTGGAAGATTAAGTGGAATTTTATTTGTAAAGCCTAAGGACAGTACTTGGCATACAGTGATCACCCTTTTGTGCCCTCCTGGTGGTGAGCAGAAGAGGGGCCTTCCTAGAGGTTTTGAATGCCTCTCTCCATTTATATGTAGTTTCATCTTTCTCCAAAATATTCAGCAGAGCTTGGATAAAGGATAATACAAATAACAGTTAAGACCGTGGATATCATTTTATATAATGGTATTTTTAGATTCAAAGCACTTCATTGCATTTGGATATTATTAAAAATCCCAACAGTTAAAAAAAATCTTCATTTTATTGGCTACATCAAGGAAATAAGCTAAGTTGTCTGTGGAACAGAAATATGAGATACTGTGTTTTCCCTTTGTTGAAAATTTTTTTCCATTGAGGATTTGAAAATATAAAGTTTTTAATAGAAAAAATCTCATTTCACTAAAATACTTTTAAATGATCCATCAACCTCTTTATTAAAATCTCATAACTCACTGTGACATTGCTTTACGGCGTGGTTTAAAAAGGATTTACGTAGCCGGATTGATGAGCAAATTGCTGGTATGTTTTAAATTGGGTTATATGAGTTAAAAATGGGAGTCACAGTGGAGGATATTTCCCTATTTAGACTTTTTACTATTTAGATAGAGAAATTAAGAGTGAATGCCTATTACTCACTCATATAATTATCTATTTATTAGATAATTAAAGAGCGAATGTTTATCCTGAAAACTGCTGGGACTTTAAATATGTCATTCTCATTAATGAAACAAGATAGCATTTTAAATACACCTTTAGTGAAATTAATTAAAACATAATTTAAAGAGTTAATTCATTATTTGTAACGATAAACTTTAATAAAATACATTCCTATACAGAGCACTATGATTTAGATAGGCCTGGAAAGTAAAATAGATTGTAGTTTTATTGCTGGCTTATTAGGATTCTGAAATTCTCATCTGAAGAAGTTTAATTTTAAATGTTTTTTTTATTACATTTAAAGTATATGTGATCAAAATGAGAACTAGCAAATGATTTCCAGTCTCATAGCATTAGTTACATTGTCCACTGTGGCAGCCACTATCCAATATGGCTCCTCTGAATTGAGATGTACTGTAGTGTAAAATTAAAACGCCTGAATTTCAAAGACAGTGTAAAAAAAAAGTAAAATCTCAGTACTTTTTATATTGCTCACATATCGAAAGGGTAATAGTCTGGATATATTTGGTAAATAAAACATAATTAAAATCAATTTAATCTTTTCTCTTTTTTTTTTTTTACTGTAGCAACAAAAAATTTAAAAATTAACTTCTGTGGCTTGCATCATGTTCCTACGGGATGGAACTGCTCCAGAGAATGATTTCTGAAATAGTTAAAACATCATAGATATTGCCCGAGAGATGTCATTTCATTAGCAACTTAAAAACATGCCAAGCATATTAGGGTTGTAAAGGAAAATTTTGCATATGCAATTTGAGAAAAGATGAATGGAAAAAATCATCTGTAGATAGAACTAGTATATAAAATAGAAAAGAAAGTTGATATCTGCAAAATTACTTGAACATTGAGAAAAATTCTTTAAAAAATTCTTGAAAATGCAGCCTTTGTCAGTCCAACAAATTTGATCATAGCCAAAGAAAATAAATATATTTAACTTAATAGAGGAGTGAATATTGACCATCACATGTATATTCAGTGCTGAAATATACTGGAGAAGCAGAACATAGTACAATTAATGGCATAAAAGTAGGTGGTCAATAATATTTGATGAATGCATGTATGATTGAAATAGGTGAGATGGATAAAGATTTCACAACTCTTTTTTTGTTGTGAAACGAATGGATGAAGATAGATACACACACACAAATTAAATAATAAAGAAGACAGAGTCCTCAGAGAATTTACTACCGACATATGTTAAACAAGTTTGCACTGTTCAAAGAGTACCAGTTATTTTAAAACATCACCAACTTTACAGCTGTTTTAATAAAGCCTTTAATTATGATCCTATTTTGACATTATCTTTTATTTTGAGTTACAATTAAAAAAATTCTGTGGAAACAATGGAAATAAGACTCAGGAATTAATGCTTCAAAAGTTCTGAACTTGTGAGCATTAGTTGTGCTGTTTTCCCTGGCTTAAAACTATAATGAAATCAGGATTTCAGGGTAGAAGAAATCCTGACACTTAAGGTTAATGTCACATCATAAAAATTAGATAAAGTGGATGCATTTCAATAATAAAATTGTAATCGAAGAAAACTAGAAGTGTGAATTTTTCTTATAAATTTAGCAAATTCCATTTATTTTTGGATATACAGAAATGAATTTCCTTTGACTATTTTTCTTTATTAGACTAATAAACCTGGAAATAATTTTTTCATGAGGAATTTTCATAAAGTCCAGATACATGAGTATTTTGATTGATTAATGATAAAGTAAAGGGGTAAAAGTCAAATTTAAGGCATATGAAGGGCATGGGGTAGGTGTAAAGTCGCTGTTTCCATAGCTAATGGTCCAGGAACCGTGTTATTTGTAAAAGGTTCATGGTGCAAACCCACTTCATAAAGCTTTCCCTGAGGTCATCAGTTGTCGGATGCTTTGCTGCCCTCGCTTCTCTCCATTCTAAATCTTCTCGCTTTGAGCTCACATAACTCCCTTACTTCCCTTTTAGAAATGTTATTACACTTTCTCCATACACAGCCGACCTGTCTAGTTTTGCATGTATTTGCGTAAGTTATTGTTCTAATGGCTGTTTTCAATATGCTCTACAACTCCCAAAGCTTTTCCTTTTTTTTCCCCCTTGATGGTAAAGGACTTCCTCATTATTTCCAAATTTTACGATTTTATCCGCTGGAAACATGACAAAAACAGCTTTTCTTTATAAGTCGCTAGGAAATTATTTATTTTCCTGTGTTTTTGTAAAATTCATAAATCATGTAAGCAGGACATGTTATGAATTAATTAGTAGAACATCTCTCTTGGAAGGGTTAACGGATTGCCAGCACTGATCAAACCCACGCTCTCTCTGGCTCTTGATAAGGCGTTGACAGTCAAGCAAAGAGCTTCTTCAATAAATCCACTCTCATATTCAAGTTTTTCCAGATGTGAGAAGTAATTAAGTCTTTGCATTTACTGAAGCCTTGTATGCTTTTCAAGTGGGAACTGGCATCTGTGGTGAATTAACTCTGCTGGAGTGCGTGTGTATGTTGTGTGTATGTGTGTGTGTGTTGTGTGAATGTACATATATACAAGCACACATGTGGCATTTGCCAATAGTCAGATGAGTCAGACCTGAAAACAAAACAAAACGAAAAGCTAATTTCAATAAACACCAAGAATTGTTATAGCTGTATTTCACAATGGAGAGAATTAGGCTTTATTGAATAATGCCATCCCTTTTTCTATTTTTGTTGAATGTTAAAGAAATGAGAATGATTAAATCATTTGCATCTGTTGAAAGGTTTTTTTTAAATGGGAAAATCATAATTCTCATGAAACAAAATGAACACATTTCAAAGATTTTAACTCATAATGAGGGCAACAATAAGATGTTAAAATTGGTTCAAAGGTGAATTTGAAGAATCACACATGCATGAGTAATAAGGACTGCTGAAATGAATTTATAAATAGATGCAGGAAAGGTCTATCAACAAGGCAATAGTCAATTGCTTTTCCCTAGGACACAATTAATTTGCATAAAGCAACGGTAGCATCGCTATTAGTTTTCAATAATTTATGGAGTTGTAAAATAGTTCAAAGACAGTGAAAAAACAAATTAGGCAGAAGGTAACACATATGTATGTATGTACGTACGTATGTGCACGTGTGTGTGTGTATTTTTTTTTTTTTTGGCCAGTTTTAAAGTCTTCACAATTTTTTCCGACATCTCCAGCAAAACTCGAGAAAAGGAGATGCTTTTGGGATAGCCAAGATGTTTGTTAGCTTCTCATCCTCTGGTTCTGGTTACAAGCTACATAGAGGCTGCTCAAATCTTGGGCTTCTTTCTCTTCATTAGAAGTATTACAGCGTGATTGTGGCATTAGCTTCCTTGTTATTAAAACTGAACTAATAATCTCAAGTAAGTAGCAAATTAAACCAAAGTCTTTCAGTTTACTGGGTGCTAATGTTAATATAAACTCTGAATAAGAATATTTTTTCTTCCCTGTCAATATATTTGGAAGAGTACGTATTTTTAATTTTGGTATCCCAACCACACCCAACCTGGAAATTGTTGTGTCAAAAATTATTTGCAGTTTTCTTGTTCTCCTCCTTCAATGTCAGCCTAGGGTCTGGACACTCATTTGTGAATACGATATATATTTGAGAAAACAGGAATAAGAATACAGAAAAACACTCTATTAAATCTTACATTAATGGCATAATTGGTAAGGATGACAGTTATTCGGGTTGCTTTGTTTCTTTTGATTTCTAATTAACAACAGTAATGAAATAGCCATTAAAAAGAAGAAGATAGGCTTAATGAATGCAAATTGTAAGAATAGATCAGGCTAATATTAAGCAGAACACTTTTATAAAGAAGACAAATTGCGCTAGCGAGCTTCCATTTCTTGTTTTAAGAAATGATTTCTCCCCCTCATCTATTAGTAAAGTTCTCTTTTGGGCCGATGCCAAACAATGAGGAAATATATGAAGCAAAAGTAAAATAACCAGGAATTCAACCGAGGACCTTCTGGGGGACAGTTACTATAAACAAATGATCCTCCATTGAAACATCCAAGCAACCAATGAACCAATCAGACAAACAAACAAATAAACAAAACCAAGCAACTGGAAATGAGTATGTAAAAGAGTCCCAAGAGGAAGTCAAATGGGAGCCAAGTCAGATGAACTATTCCCTCTTTCGCCAAACCATTTAGGGTGAACTTTTTTTCATAAGGAATGTCGACCGAATTTCTAAAATGGAAACATTCAGTTTAGGTCTGTAAGTTTTTCTCAACTTAGAACTGAATCCAAATCTATTTCAAGTGTTCATTATGGATTTCCATTTGTAAGTCACTCATCACCATGTCGAGGAAAAACACATTTTCTATCACTGTAAAGAAAAGAAAGGAGAAAAAAGCAAAAGAAGTATGAAAAATTTGTCAGAACCGACAAGACTCTTGTCTCATGTGACCTTAAGAAGACTGAAGACAGCAATTCCTCTGTGTCTCCTGATGGTGGCATTCATGGGTTTCCCTGGCCAGGGTCCGTGTCCCCAAGACCTGAATTGCCCCAGTGACTCTGGACTCTGTGTTTTCTATGGAAATACATTGTTTACACATGAACTTCAAACCCCAAAAAGAGCAAAGACTTCTGTATCAGAACACACACGTTAGCTCTTATCTTTAAGCTGTTATACTGTATGAGGCAATTCTGTCCTTTAAAAACATAGTGATGGGATAGAATTTCACCCTTTCAAATGAGAAGATCCTTTGGTGTTAAGTGCTTTTCTTGAAACTGTGTACCTTTATTGTCTAGTTAAAAACTCTCGTTCTTGTAAGGGCCTTTACTATTTTTAAGCTGCTTTTCTTTTATTAACTTCTGGCAATTCAGTTTTTCTGTTTAACCATGGAGAATTAGAGGCAGAGAGAGAGAGAGAGATTCAATAATTTGCCCTAGAGGTTGTAGGAGAGACAGGCCTGGGGGCAGGGGTCTATCTGCAAGTAACTGGTCTCCACCTTTGTCTCATTCTGAATCAGGGCATGGATGGAATACTAAAGCAAAAAGTAGAAAATGTAAAATGAAATGCTCAGTAAGGAAAAGGGATTAGCAACCATATAGATATTCCCCTTTGGGGTGCCCCAAAGTGAAAATATGGATTAAAATACAACATTTAACTTGATTTAAAAAAGAGAGAGAGAGAGAGAGATGATAGGGTATTCTGAAACATGATAGCTAACCATGAGAAGAATTTCTTTTTATTTGCCATAGTCACATTGTTAGCTATTGACAAGGTGCTTTGCCATGATAAAGTGCAGGGCTTAAAATGTTTTAGAGAAAACTACATGAATTTTGTATTATATCCTATAGGTGAAAGGAAAAATATGCATTCAATCAAAAGTAATAAATGTATCTCTTGCCAAACAACCCATTAAGGAGTTCCTCCAGCAAGTCTTGAACGATGGGTTTTTTATTTCTACCTTATCTTAGTACTAAGTATGTTTTACTCACTCTCGCATCTCTAGCACAGAGCCTGGCATAATGACGCTTACTCGAAGGCATGAATGTAGGGGTCTAACTCAATTCTGGTCCTAAGGCTCCATTGAATAACTCTGTGAATAAGACAAATACTTAATTTCTTTTGACCTTAATTCTGTTCTCTGTCAAAGAGAGGGCTTTGGTAGGATTGATTTCTTAAGGATCCCTGTGGCTTTAAAATTCTGATGCTAAAAACTCAGATGGAAAATTTATGTTCACATTACATATGGTGTTTGGTTTTGCTTTCAAAACTTTTGTGCATAATCTCAACAGATTATTATTATTTTTTTTCCAACACAGTGAAGAGCCAATAAGAACTTATTACATGCTGGGAAATGAGAAAAAGCAACCGTTGAAATCTGATGAAGGTAATTCACCATGGGGAACAGATGTCACCATGAGCAACACAAGTATTGTCACCTCAAACACTAGCTAAAAGGTGCATTTTAGGCAGCTGGGGCAAGATTTTCCCCCTACACTTCTAGAAGTTTGCAAGAAAAGCAAACTTCCGTATTTCCAAATAAAGACATATAATAGATCTTCTCTAGGATATTAAACAGTCTTTTGGCAGAGGACTTGGAGGAATCAGTCAGCGTCCACACATTGTGCCCCTTTAGGGAAGAAATATAATGTACAGAGAATTTCTTTGTAGAATTCTCTACACTGGCATGACATCGCTGTTATTTTAAAGTTAAGTTTTCCAAATTCGGCACCCTTGGGACATTCCTTTTGGGCATTTTGCATATAAGCAGGATATGTGATGCCATTAAGTTAGCCTGTATCAAATATCGTTTCATGCAAAGACCAGTGACTCCTCTAGAACACGTTTTTGTTTTTTTTTCAGAATAGAACAGTTCTTTCCTAAGAAACATTTCACAAAAGAATGTTCGTTTTCTGTAGTATCAGGTATCGTTAAAAATAGGTAGGTAGGCAGGTAAGTAGATTGTAGATAAATAGTTTAGATTAGATTAGATGGATAGGATTTCATGGATTGGATTAGGCAAACTTAAATACTTTCTAGGTTGTAGGTCTTCTCAGAGCTCCCAGTGTGTCATTGTGCCACGGCGGTATCGAAGCTGCAAGGGTGGATATTTACGCACAGGTTTCCCTAAATGTTTGTTTAAGAAACACTCTTTCTCCCTCTGGACTATTCTGTGGAACTTCTTTCAGCCTCATGGACAACAGTTTGAAAAATAATCTATACATAATGACAGCGTAGAATTTTTCTGGTCAGAATTTTTAGTTTAGGCAAGGCCAAAGTAATTTAAAAATAAATTAAAAACTAGATATGTATCAAGAGAAAACAGCATCATACTTGGCTACTTAGAATGCTGTATTATTTTGAATAAAATTGTATGTTATATAATTAGTTTTATTCACCATAGGGTATTTTTATGTCTGATACTGATATGCTATGGGTGTATAAATAGAAATTTAGCTTAGGATTTAAAAACCAAATTGATAAATTATGAGCTGGATTGAGTCTTAGATTTGCCGGAATTAACATTAAAGGATTGGGTTTGAGAAATATATTTTTAATTATATAAACAATGATGTATATACTACATTATAAATATTGTTATAGTTTATTTTTGAATATTTTCAGTGTGTATTAATGAATTTGTAAAAATGGACACAATGGGCAAAATTGAAAAAGGATGATTATTATTTTCTGAAACAATGATGTTTCTAGAACTTTTAAATGATATATCAGCCTATGTTAACTGCAATTTTTCATGTTTAATGATGTTTACAATTAACATTACATAGCAATATAGCATTAACAGTCATAATTAACTCAGAATAGATTCTTTGAAGGGTTCAAAGGGCTTTTCATAATAAATTACTAGCCTTTAGTCAGCGAATATATTTTTTAGAATGTGAGAAGTACATGTGTGTCTCAAGAATTTAATTTAGGTTAATGAAATGAGTTTGAATGGTTCAGAGTCACAATACCAGATCAGAGCTATGGCTGACATTCTAGTGAAAGCTTTATTTAGAAGGAGCTGAAGAATCTTTGAGATAACAGGCGTTGGACTATGCTCTTGAGTGTTATAGCTGAGTAGTTTCCCCAGAATTTTGAAGTCTTTTTCAAGCCCCTTTATGAATGAATCGAATTAGCGAAATATAAATAAATGGTCTCCTCTGGATTTCTTAACCAGTTAAAAGACGTCGACTTTACAAGTTTATGAGATTGAATTTTGCCTGTTAAATGTTGTTTCCACCTGGGAAGCTAGCTTTGGCCTACCTCCGGGATCCTGTTCCATCCACTCACACGGAGTCGTGATAAGGAGAGTGAAGTGTGAGCTAAATAGGGAGGTGGCCTGGGCAAGGTCATTCCTGCCAGGACACCACAGACTCCAAGATCTCAAGGGTGCCGCAGTACATAAAAAGTGCTCCTTTGATGAATTAAAAAGTATAGGGGTGTGTGTGTATATATATACATATATAGAGAGAACGAGAGAGAGAGAGAGAGAGAGAGAGAAGAGAGAGAGAGAGAGAGAGAGAGAGAGAGAGAAATGAGGGTCCCTGGATTTGAGGATATAAAAGATGAAGCTGAAGAGGAAAAAACAGAGGAAGAAGAACATGAAGAAGACAGGGTGAGTGAGCAGGTACCTACTGAAGAAGGGTATTTGTTCCTCTAAATTGATGATTAGAAATACGTTTTCTTTCCCCCTTTGTTCCGTACAGGTGTTCTTAAGCCTGTTATTGAAGACCTGAGCATGGAACTGGCCAGAAAATGCACTGAACTCATTAGCGATGTAAGTGACTTAAGTAGTTTTTGTCTTATTTTTGTGTTGTGTGTGTGGCACTATTATGTCCTAGAATCATAGAACCGGAGAGGAAATCCTGAAATCATCTGTTAGAACACAATTATTTTCCAGATCATGGAACTGATTCCAGAAATGGTAGGTGATTTCCCCAAGGTCACCCATAAAGAAAATTTCTGCAGAATCAGGTGTCTGTGTTCTTACTTCTGTGCCTTACGGATTTCGCTGTCACTCTGACGAGACATCATAAAGCATTGAATTCAGAGCATCAAGCCTTTTACAATCTGCATGATGATGTAATTTGTTTCGGGAGGATCTGTCTAAATGAATAATTAAAAAAAAACATTTTTGGAACCTTTTAAGGAATCTCATGAACACATTTTCCAAACCAGAAAAATGTGTAGAGTGCCTATGTGCACATAACACTGATTTTCAACTGAGGATCTGTGGATAACTGAACTGCGTGTTAAGAATCCTTAACTAGATGATGAGGAGGATTTTAATGAACAGGAGCATTTTTGTTGTGACTTTTTTCATGAACTAGACTTGGTTTCTTTTATTCTTCAAGGGGATCCTAGAATTATAGAATGAACTCATATTTACAGATACTTACAGTAAATAAGTAAATTAGAATACTAGAAGCACAAGGAAATGTATTGCTCACTAGCGATGAGAATGTAGATGATCCTAAAACAGTGGGAAAAGAATAGCTGGAACTGTAGAGAAATGGCTCACAAAAGCAAACAGGTCCCTGCGTCTGGACGTGAGGAGGCGAGCGCAATCCTGGGCGTTTCGTGGTGGTTAACGAGCGATGTGATCAGAACATTTTACAGACGTTTGTTTTCAAGGGAAGTCAATCCTAGGCAGTGGGGTGGTGAGCTGGCAAGTTCTTTGAAGTCAACTTGTGTGAATCGGCTTAACAGTTACCTTGGGCAGGCAGGCCGGGCTACGTTTCTCAAGGGCAACAGGTGGACTAGTAAGACTGAGTAATGGTACGCAGCTGAAGTGTTTAGGAAACTGGAACGTGGTGAGTACGCAGGACATGCTAGCAGTTATTCACTCCTACGCCGTAAATGACTTTTGTGCCCGTCCAATCGTGTTTGTATATGACCGTGTGTTGCCTTGTGATTTGTTAGGAAGAGCCGGAGGATGGTAGGCATCATAGCCCTGCCAGGCATTGCAGCTGGTGAGGTAGATCCTCTTGTTTTTCCCATTTTAGAGGTGAGGCAGTAAAGGCTCAGAGAGGCTGAGTGACCTGCCTGGGTCACACAGGTAAGCAGTGGGGGAGTAGCTCTGGAACACAAAGCCTTCTCTTAGCTCCGCACCTGTCTTTTCCCTGGTCTCAAACTTCAATTTAAAGACAAACCTTCAAGCCCCTTACTTGCGATTTCTAATTCATATATGCTGAAGGCGCGCCTGTGTATTTTACCTGAGCCTTTGTATTTGTCTGAAGACAACCTGTTTGCAGCCTACGTCACCAAGAGGACGTGGTGTATTGTTGGCCTGCTCAGTGGTCCTGCTTCCTAAAGCCTTAAGAAGCAGCCTCACGTTCTGTCGATCAAACCACACGGCTAGTGAGCCACAGACCTGGGGCGTGAAACGCCTCGGCCACCACGATGTCTTCCTCTCCTGTGTGCCACGCGTGGTTCTCTTCTGTGCCACACCAAGCATTGGCACAGGCTCTCTGAGCCTCGGTTCAGAGCTGGTACAACCTGAGGCTGAGCAGCTTCCCAAGGCCACCTGGCTAGTCAGGGGTGGGGAACAAAATCAGACTTTGGTCCAGCTAAGTCCAGAGCCTGACTTAGCCACTCGTCACTCTGTTCCATTTTGCTAGACAAGAAGGGTTTCTCTTTCACGGAGCAGCCCTACATCCCCCGCATCATCACTCTGTCTCTCTTTGCCCCTCTTCTGGCTTTCCTGCCTTTTGGGGGGGCGGTGAAAATGACCAGATCTGTGCACAGCCGTCCACATGTGGATGGCCTGTGACTGTGAGTAGGATGGAACGGTGTTTCCCTTTGTCCCTGAACCCTCTGTGATGATATTTAGAGTTTCCTGGGCTTGGGGCTGCAGAGAGCTGTTAGAGCAACCTCATTTTTGGACATCATGCTCAGCCATTGGCGGTCCTAACTTCTGGCTTGTAGCTGATCTTTAGTAGCAGTTTGAATGCTTTTCACCGTGCTAGGGATGACCGCCATCTGTTTTGTCTGCCCTCGGCCCTCTGAGAGCTTCCCGAGTTCATCTTTCAGTTTCACTCTCCCTGAGCACTCGGGGTCAGCAGCAGGCCTGCGGACCTTGCGGTATCACGCCCTTGCAGGATAATTTATGAAAATGTTAAGTTTGATCCAGAGGGATGTCCTGGGGAAGCCTGCGCTGTATAGAGTTTTCCATTTTTCAGGCCAGGTGGCTTCACTTTGGAGATCAGAACGAGGCATTTTTCAGTCTTTCTTTGCTTCACCTAGTTTCTGGTTTGCATGCGCCCTGCCCATCTTGTGGGGTTTCCCTCTGCATAAGTCACTTCCCAGTCGAGAGGACACCTGGTCCTCTGACGCAGCTCTCTTCTTTTTTGGTAACCACATCATGCTCTTTATTTCTCCAGATACCCTCTCTGCCTTATTTCATCCTGTTAGTCAGCTATCTAATCAATCTCTTCAATAAATCATGTCTATCGACTCTGTTGAGCAGTCAGAATCACGGCTCTAGTAGCTTTTTCTCAGATGGTCATAAAAATATTCGGTTAAAGGGGACCTTTTGTACGTTCCTTGTAAATTAAGTATAAGGTCTTCTGCAGAGCAAGTTTGGCCACATCTGCGTGAAGCCTCTGACTCAATGTTTTGGTTCAAGCCTTTTTAGGGTGTTCATGTGTGCAGAGCAGAAAGAACATTTTTTTTTCCAGGCTGATGAGCATCATTTCCTGTGGGTAAATCCTTCCACTGCTGAAAACATTAGATTTGTGGTTCCCCCTCCAGGGAAAGCTCTGACTATGGAGAGGATCGGCTCCAAGCACTCAGTTAGCATGAAGTACGGTTCTTTCTTCCAGGGTTTACTGCATTGAGCCAATATGGCTCCTTTTCTGAAAAGACTTTCTGGGTACTTTTGGTTAAGAGTGCTTGTACAAAGAAATATCCTCAGACATTTTTTACAACTGCCATCCACGTTCAGCCATTAGCTAAATCTCCTACTAAGTGAAAAGAAAAAAACCCCAAAAAAACTAGGCGAGGAGGAGGAAGCTCCATCGAACTAATTTAACTCTCATTGTAGTTGAGACGTGGTGGGATTCACGGGTGAGGTCAAAGCAGAAAGTAAATATTTGTGGCATCTTAATGATCATTAAGTTATCAACTTCGCCCTTTTGTTCTCCATCAGAAAATAACTTGGCTGGTGTATTGGTTATAAGGACAAATGATTGCAAGTAACAGGAAAACCCCAGCACAGAGGTTTAACAAATAGGTTTTTTTTTGCTTGTTTATTTATTTGTTTGTTTTTACACATGAAGCCTGGAGGTAGGGGGTCCAGTGAGGGCACAGTGGAGGCTCTCGGACTCTCAGGTTCCTTTCCTTGGGCTCTGTTATCCTCAGTATGGTGGCTTATTGCCTCTGATGACATCATTGCTTCTCTATTTCCATGATTCTTGGGAATAGAAAAAGGCAGAAGTGTGGTACCCTGCAAAGTGTCCCAGGGCTGTGCCAACAACTGTCTGCCTTTATGACAGAAATGCCGGAATACTGCTGGGAAGACTCCACTCGTGTCTCATGGCCAGAGCTGGGCTCCTGGCCCCTCAGGCCAAACACTGGCCGAGAGGAATAAGAAAACCATGCCTGGTATACAGGAGTTTGTCCTCCAGGGCTAGGGTAGGGGCCTTGCTAGTTCGTAAATCCATTTGGGTTGTGTGATAGGAAAGAAGGGGGCTGGATAGACAATCTACCCAATAGATAGGTTGTGTTAGGAGATGGCTGTCGACGCAGAGATTTTTATTTTACTGAAGGTTGCGTGTCAGTCATCGGTACAGTTTTCTTTCACCTGTCTTTTCCCGGTATAGGAAGGCTACTAATATGTGACATTTTTTGTAGGAAGTTTCAGCGCATTAGCTTATTGTCTGTCATTCGCATAGTATAATTCATGAGAGATTAGAAACGTGTTTGTGCGTGTGTATGTATGTCTCTCTCTTAACGAAAGGCCAAAGAAAGGCATGGATACCATACTTCAGACTGAGCCATTCGCCTGCATGGCAAATGAAGGAACTCCTTCCCCTTTATCCTGTGCTCCTGTCCTGAACGTTCTGCTCAGGACAGAGCTTATCAGGGGTCTTGTGGCCATAGCACATACCAGTGCAGCAAACAGTGAGACTGTGAGAGGGAAGGGGTGGTGGCAAAAGATAAAAATAATGAGGCCGACTTAAGCCTAATGATAGGTTATTTTCTCTCGCACTTAATTATATGACAGAGACACTTCTCTTTTCCTCCTTATGATCAAAATAGCCCACTATTTATCATACTGCCATTAACAGTTTAATTACTAGTGACTGAGGAGGGTGATTTGCAGAGACCTAAAATTATGGCTAATCTCTGGAAGGAAAAAAAGTCATTTAGTGCTCAGATAAGATAAATATGTTCTAACGTTGATTTCATGAATAAAGCAAATGTTTAATGTGGTAGGTATGTAATATCTAAGAGGCACTGCAGCGAAATATGGTGTTTTGAAATAATGTTGTTTAATATATTCATATCTGGTTATAGTGGAAAAAAAAATGCCCCTCAAATTGGGTTTGCATAAGGTGACATCCCAATGAAATGTTTGTGTGAAACATCGGTATTAGTCATGTCCTTTAAAAAGCAGGTAGTATATCGAATTAAACTTCCCTTTTAGGTTGTAATTAGGGAGACCATGTAATTTCTCATCTGAACTGGGACATTTTCTTCAGCTTAAGTATTTACAGTCTTGGGTTGGTAAACATGACCTTATTACAGGTTGATATGACTTTCCGCAAATTACCTTCATTCTTTCAACTAGTCATAAATTCCACCCCACCCCTCCGCCCCACCCCACCGGTTTTCAGATTGGATTGTAGTTAGTGTAACAGTGGGATCACATTTCAGGCCCTTCTCCGTAGTGCCTGGCTTCTTTCTGGCTCTTGTATCCATGTGGGGTCCTTGCCCAGAATAACAATTCTGGCCCTTCCCCAAGGAGAAAGGATGACTCATTTTACTAGCGAGTTCCAGAGGACAAATGAGCATCTTCAGCAAAGCCTGGCTGGCCTTTTTCTTGCTCATCTGCTTACTCACAGCAGGGGGATGTTGTGGGATGGCCTCAAACATGCGGCAAGCTCTCTGTGCACTCTTGTTGGAGGAGGTGAGGAGGGTGGGAGCCCTATGTGTGCTCATAAATTGAGTAAGCTTGATTTGAGGGGAATTAATTAGTAGCAGGAAGCCCATCGCGGCAACAATTAAGCTCCTTCCTCTAATCTGGCATGTCTAGGTGATGATGCTAATAGTAATCTCCATTTGTTTAATTTCTGCTTCTACTTTTTAAATGGTTCCATCTGTCCTGATGACTACTTGTTTTCAACCTAGAGGTAGGCAGCTATATTTGTTTGACCACAGGTTTAACTGCTAAGGTCAGTGGCTTAAACATAACAGTAAACCAGGATACTTGTGAGAGTTAAATGGAGAATATTTAATAATTATTCTGGACAAACTGGGCAACAGGTTCTCATAATCATTGTGGGTCCAACACATGTGATCCTTGATGCTAACTGGACCCTTGCTTATCTAAGGAAGAGGATTTCTTTATTATGCCTTACTGCTTTTACAATTTTCTGCTGGGTGTCTTTTTATGATTTGGCTGTTTTGAGCATCATTCCACATTTGAGTATTTACTTCAGAAATGGACTTTCTCAAGTGAATTTTTCTATTCAAAACACAAAGCATTCAACTATTTATCTTCTCTCTCTTCTTATGTGAACTGTTCTCTTTTAGATCCATTATAAAGAAGAATATAAAAAGTCTAAGGACAAGTGTACATTTGTGACTGACACGCCTATGCTAAACCACGTAAAAAATATTGGTGCTTTTATATCTGAGGTAAGGCATCAAAAGCTTCAAAATGGCTTGCATTTTTTTCTTTTTTCTATTTATGTAGGGTTAAAGTCTGTGCATTAGGGAATAATATTTTTGAAAGCATCACTGAATGTTGGTGGTATCTATACAATCGTGTAATTGTATGTACTATAAATTAATTCATGTAATATGACATATTTTACTGTCTGTGGTGGATATATTATATATGTCTGTATTTTGACTCCAACCTTTCCTGTTTACATAGAATTTTCATGAAAAGGGGTATTTTTATTCAATAAGTAGAAATTACTGGCAAGATAGTCTTAGAAGTCCCATTATTTTATTTCCTAACAGACTTATTAGTTATGTTATTGAATATCCTTTGAAAATATATTAAATTTAACAATCGATTCCATAAAATGGGATATTTTTGGTAAATAATTTTAAATCGATTTAAACTATTTTTGAGTAGAATCAGTTCAACAGAGATACCTATTTTGAAACCAGAGAGTGAGAAATGTACTGCATTTATTTTCCAGCTGAAAAATCATATAATCTCTTTCTGAGGGCATTTAGGACCACAATATGTGTTGCATTGAAAAACAGTGTTATGGCGATTTCTGTGATAAGGCATTTCTGCAGTCTGTGAATAGGTTACTTAGAGAAGATAAATTTGACAAGAGAATGAATAAAATAGTGTTGTAAACGGCTGACCTCTAGTGTTTCATATGCTGGAAAAAAATCAACATAATATCTCTTAGAATTTTTTTTGCTAATGTGAAAAAATTGTGAGGCAAATTGGTAAATGTCCTTTTCTTATGTACCCAAATTGCCTTTTATTAAGTACCCAAATCCTTGTGGGAATGCAAGGTTTATACAGGACACATGCTCAATAAATCAGTGCTTAAATCTAGCTTTGAGTGGGAGTCATATCAGAGACTTGTCGACAGAGTGTGAAAAAACACCGTTTTGTTTATTTGTGTTAGCTGTTACTTCTCCTGTGCAGAGAAATTCTTGATGTTCTTAATTATTAATTGGTTCATTTGCCTCAAGGAGTTAACTGCAGAGCAAAAAAAAAAAAAAAAAAAAGTACGCAATCTGTTGTGTTACTTTGAACCTAATCTTCCCAAGTAAAAATAGTGAATGTGTGTTTCTCTTTACAGTAAAGATTGAGATCACTTAGGGACAGTGCAGATTGGATGTGGGAAGGCACAGGAAAAGCAAAAACGTAATCTGTCCCCTATTGTGAGAGAAGGAGGTTAAGAAGACTTAAAAAAAAAGCAACCATCCTTTGCACTCGGTTCTAGATAGTATGTTCTAACTACTTGTATTTTCTGGAGCAACTCAAATGTTTCATTGCTTTCAGACTTTTCTTCCATGATCAAACATGAAACGCTCAATACACACAAATAGATTTACATTTAGAAGTGTGCATGGGTTTAAAAAGAAAAATAGTCCTTTTTTTTTCTGCAGGTCTCATTTAAAGATTGCTCTGTGATAAATTGGATTTATATTTCTTCAAAATAGGTTTGCCAGATCCAGTATCTAAGATTAAATGGTCTTCAGAATTTTTAATTAATCCTGTTTCTGAAGAAAGCATTTTTTAAAATTTTCTTTCAATATTTACTATAAAAGAGAGAAATGTTTATTTATTTTTTTTCTCCCCCCCCAAGGCAAAATACAAAGGCACCATTAAGGCGGACCTTTCCAATTCTCTTTATAAGCGGATGCCAGCCACAATTGACAGCGTCTTTGCAAGAGAAGTTACGCAGCTTCAGAGTGAGGTGCGGTTTTCCTGAATTGTTGTATAATTATGTGGATAAAATATATAACCTAATATAAATTATTTAAAAAGTTGTTTATCTTGAGTACTACATACCGAATGAAGGATGGAAGCAAGTGATTCATGACCTGTCAGTAGTCACTGGTGGAGTTGCAGAAAATGGAAAGCATAAGCAAGTTTGTGTTAGTTACATAATAGTTTTTCCTAATCTCATTCACAGCTATTAATAGGACACAATTTAATCTTATTTAAACAGTTCACTGAGATTGAAATCTTATAGCAAATATTAAAGTAGTCTCTGATTTAATGTGTGATCTCTAGTGGAGAAGATTCCAGCAGCTTATTAAAAGTCACACAAAGAGTTAATGGTTAGATTGAGGATCCACATGTCTGTGCTCCATCAACTAGACAAGTGGTTCCTGAATTTCCTTCTCTGTGGGGTTTTTTTTTTTTCTATTTGGAATATCTCAGGCTACCAAAAAGAGCCTCCATCAAGTGGAAGTGGCCATTTTAGTGGTTGCAAGTTACAGACAAACTTAGCAACTGTCATCATGTCAACTCATTTTGAATCCATGAGAGGCCAAGGGTGATTTTACCTTTAGAGTACACCAACACATAAGGAATACTTAATGCATTTAATGTGTTCTGTTTCTTAGAACAGAATTTCAAAATAGGGTATTTCGCCTTTCTCACTCATCTTATTGCTTTGTTTTCTTCATAGCACAATCTGATGTTTTTACACTTCATGAATCTGTTCCTTGTCTTCTTAAGTGCCCTGAGCAGGGACCTCATCTGTCTTGTCCCCTGCTGTCCCCTGTGCTTAGAACAATCCCTGGCACATAGGAAAAGTTTAGGAAATACTTGTGAAATGAATTTTTATTTAATTCATTGATTTCCTTTCCAAGGAAATATGAAATATTTCCTTTTACATAGTTTACATTCTTCATGCTATGTTTCAGGGTAATCATAACAGTAAACACATAAAAATGCTTACTATATGTTAGGTGCTATTCAATGCTATATATATATATATATATATTTATGTCATTTAATCCTCCTAGCCAGTCTATGAGATATCCCCAGTTTGGAGATGTACAACCTGAAGCACAGAGAGGTTAGGTAACTTGCCGTAGGTCACACAGCGAATAAATGGCTGAGCCAGCACATAAACAAAATTTGTCTGGTTCCAGAGTCTAGTTTTTTAACCACACACTGTACTGCCTCTTTCTTACCATTTCTATCCATCTATTATTATTATTATTATTATTATTATTATTATTATTATTAGAGTTTCCTTCTTTACTTAGATCTTTTTACTTTTAAGTAGAGTATGCCTAGATAATTGTAAAATAACCTGAAAATAGATTACTCTTCAAAACTACCAAGCATAGTTATCCTTGTAATATCCTTGCAATATCCATAGATATTGCAGAATATCTCTAAGTACTTAATTATTACAAATTTAAATGTCTGCTGTGTACCCGCCTTGGCAGTAAGCTAATCTGAACTGTGCAACATGAGGCTAAAAATATATGGCGTCAAAGTCCTCTGCATGGCTGATCATGCCTGATGTACTCCCTCCTTTCTTTGGCTGTCCACATCTGGTCATCTAGCTACTTGCTGATAATACTGACAACTTTATAAAGCAAGTAATTCTAACACGACAGTCAATATGTGACAAATAACTATTATGCAACAAAGAAGAAGAAATTTAAAAAGCTATTATTTTTATACTTGGGACGGTAACATTTTCAGATATTTAATATTCGTTGCTTTGAAAGTACACAATGTTCCTGATCTTTTATAGCATGAGTAGGTCTATAGTACACGGATATGTGCAACACAGAATTTGACATGAAAAATAATCCATTTCGTGTATTTTGGAAACTATTTTATTTTATTTTTGCCAGAACAGGTTATTGCTTACCTCGTTAATATGTGTTATCTTTAGTAGAATATGTGCCCTGGGAAAAATAAGTTCACCTTTCAAAAGCAATGCTGCTTAGTGTTGTAATTAGTCACTGAACTTATTGATAAAGAAAAACCTGGACTCTGAATAAGGTATCTATTTTAAAGGTTTATGTAATTGTAACACCATTTCTTTAGATTTATGTACATCAATTTAATTATTGTTAAAATTGCAATTCTCAGAGATTACCTGGTAAAAAAGACAGTCAAGAACATAGAACCATTTGACAGTGTCTGTGGTTCTTGAACTTTTTAATGTGTCCAAATAGTATCAGATTTGTGGTAATAACCTAAATTAGAGTATTAGCCAAATCTGAAATTTAACCCGGGCTTCCGGGTTCTAATAAAAAAATCTCCTAAACTTTTGACACTGAAACAAAATATCATCTTAAAACCAATTTGCAAACATTCTGAGATGCTTACATTTAAACTAGAGTGATAATGTGAAGCTAGCTAGATTCATACTCTATAAAAAAATGACTGATGGGAAGAAATGCCTTTAAAAAGAGAGAGAGAGATGTGGAGATTTTAGGAAGCCATTTTATTAGACACCCCTGATTAAAAATTTTATAAACAGGGCTCACAAAGAAAGCTTCTGGAAGTAAATGGATTATGCCATGAAATAGTGAAATCCTTCTCACCAGGGCTGTTTCACGCAGAGGCTAAATAATCCCGTATTACAGAAGGAATACAGGATACTTAGGCATCTGAACCAAGGGGGTTTCTGAGAACCTATGTTTTCATCTATACTGGTCAAGGGGTCCTGTTTCAGGAGTGTCAGAGGCATCTGTGCTATTGACTAGAAGTACATTTACCTATAGAGTAGCTTAAAAATTTACCGTAAGTCAGAAATACATGTACATCTTATATATGCATATAGGAGATATAAATATATACTATGTGATCAAATATATATGATAAATGTATACGTTACTTATATAAACATATTTATATGTAAAGTATACAGGATTATGACAAGAGTCCTCCTCTAGTTGGGTGTCCAGTTCTGTAGCAACCTTAATTCTCAAGATATGAAGAAAACTATTGATCTAGGGAAATGCTACGCAATAATGACAAATCCTAAGAAATTAAATTTATCAGGAAATTTATTAGCTTGACATAATTTTCCATTAGCTACTTTAAGGATGAAAATTAATATGATAAATTAAAGTTCGGCTCCCTTCAATTTGATGTAATCTTAATTCTAAAGTGGTGCTTAGTGGCAGCTATAAATGAAATGACTGTTTTAATGTTGCAGGTAGAAAATTACATAGCCTTTTTAAGAAAGAGTTCTTTTTAAAGTCATGTTCGATGACTCACCGTATCTGTGATACCCCATGACATGATCAGCTGCATTGGTTACATTTATAAAGTCACGATTATGATAGTGAAACTCATATATAAAATAAACTATGGATCCAGAAAAAAGGAGACAGGTATAAGCTAGTTTTTTTCATTTAAGTGGAAGGAACAAATCTTATAGTAATCTTTTCTCAGCTTAATAGACTGGGCCACCCATTAAACTTCTCCCTCCTCCCAAAGTTATAGAATGTAATGGAACTGAAATAATGGACTTTCTAAGCTTGAATGGAGGTTCTTAATGGGTTTTCTGTTTAACATAATTAATTGGTCAAAATGTAAAGATATGCTCATCAGAATTAGATATCCCAAAGGATTAAATCTCTGGACAGACTCTAACAAGATGAGCTAATGTGAAGAGTTGCACGTGAGCTGTAATAATAGACTGGATATGCAGGATTGGATGTAGGAACAGGGCTGGGTGGGACTGAATAAGGCTTGAAGACATTAGTAGATAGAAATCTCGATATAGCCATCAAAAGGGAAATGTGATCTATGGAGGCATTGATCACATGTAGCATATGAAAGACAATAGTCTGGATTAAATGGAATAATTCTAATGAGAATAGGTCAGACTTTATCTGGAACATTCTGGGCACCTTGAAAAAGAAAGAGAGAAATTGGGATTTGCGCTGAGGGGTGTACAGGTATTCGGTACTCGTTGGAAGTCATTGTCAGCTGTGTTCTCATGTTCAAAGTTCCGTCCTGTGAACTAGGCTCTTCCTGTTTGGCCAAGTAGATGCAGTTATGGGAAGTTAGACTTGGGTTTCATTCAAAGAGGAACTTTGTATCAGAACTTTCAGATTTTAAAGGCTACGATGCCCCAGCTTGAATTCTCTTTCACTGAAAGTTTTCAAGAGAAACTCAATGGAGGAAGCGGAGAAGGGATTTAAATATTAATAGTTATCCTAGATGGCTTTCTTTTTTGTGGTCATATTTGATGATTTTATTTCTTAAAATACTTTTGTAATTATCACTTTAATCCTTTAGAGAAGTATATCATCTAAGTTAAATGGGGGAGGCAGGTATTTTTAAATTAAAGCCTATGAGAAGTTTAAGTTTATGATAATGTTTAATAAACTCATTTATTAATGCATTCTCTAAAAACTTATTGAATTTCTGCTCTGTCATTCACTATGATAGGCACAGGATATTAAAAGATATATTAGATAGAGGCATAGCTCTCAAGGAGCTCATATTGGTAAAAGTTTTTCCTTAAATTTAACAGTATTCTTTTTTTTGAAAACTAGACCTTGTTTTGTTCTTGATAAAACTGTTCTAATTTTTGTTTTTGAGTTGCCTTTATTCTCTTGGGCCAAGTAGTACTTACTTTACCTATAAACTTTGGTATGCGTCTAACTTAATTTTGAAATAATTTATTCATTTATTTCTGTTTTATTCTCGCTCATTCAGTTATTCATTCATTTATTTATTCACTCACTGAGCAGATAGATGTTGAGTACTGCTTTGTGCCAGGCACTGTTCAGGGTTTTGAGCAGTCAGTGAACTAGACCATTTTGTTCTAGTAATGGCTGAAAGAAAATAAGTGATTTGACAGAAATTAAACAAAGTATTTAAAAACTGTGAAGGAAATAAATAGGAGAATGACAGAGACAGAATAAGGGGATAATTTATTTGCTGTCTTCTGGTTCTTTAATCTCTAATTCTCTTGTTGAGTTTGGTTGCTTTACTGTTGCAAGAATCATTCTCATACTTTCCATCTGAGTACGGAAGAACTTTAACTTGGTGATAATTGATGGCATTAATATGATGCTTCTTTCTCTAACAGGGGACAGGGCTTGACATGGTGAGAATTTTGCCTGTGTTATATTTTCTCCCCAAAGTTGGGGCATTTAAATATATATTATAGCCATGCCCATGATTGTGTGTGTGTGTTTTTTCTTAAGATTGCCTACAAGCAGAAACACGATGCTGCCAAAGGATTCTCAGATTACGCCCATATGAAGGAGCCACCGGAGATCAAACACGCCATGGAGGTTAATAAATACCAGAGTAATGTAAGGAAGCTGTTCCATGTGATTTTCTGGGAAATCGTGCTTAACCCACATCAAAGCTAATGGATATTTTGCTGAAATTTAAATATGATAACACTGCTATTCAAAAAGAACTTAAATTTTTTTTAATTTTTATTTTCCGTATTCAGTTCGAAGTACATCTGAATTATTCCTTTAACAGAATAATTAAAATCTGATGGAATGCTTTTAAAACGTCAGTCACTTGGAGGCCTTGGAAATTCTGGTTTGAATGAGACAGATGAATACTGTGGACCTATTGGGTTATTAATATTTCTTAGGAATCTCTTGACTTGATGGTGAGACTCCCGTGGTTTCCAGTCTAGGATTGCAGAAAAACTGGGGGCAAGTGCATTGGAAATCAGTGGCCTGGGAAAGAATCCTTCACAGATGCTAGTGAGATCGTACCCCGCTAATGTTTCTTTTGGAATGTTGGCAGGGAGCAAGGTGTCCAGTTAAGACCCATGGCAAATGGAAAAGCAGTAGACGAGTAATGGCTGGCTCGGAAGCGGAAGCCAAGAGGGCGGAAGTGAGTTTGTAGAAGATGAGTTTCTTCTTTGGTTTTAAGTTAGCAAGTACATCAGAGCGTTTGTGTGTTTGTTCTTTTATTGCTGTTCTCCTGGTGGCCTGGAAGAAAAATGTCTTCCTGAAATCTTAGAGAAAGCTTATTTATCTCTCTCCCCTTCACGAATCCTCTACTCTCTAAAAGGAATAGAGGACCTGTTTGTCAAGGTGTGGGTTAGAATCGGCTAAGATAAAGTATCTATCCTAGTTGGGTCAAGAAACTTGCCTTCTTAGAAAATGACCTGAACCGTCATGGTCATATCATACAGGGTCTTGTCCCACCACTTAGTTCTCTTATTGAATGATGCTTTGCAGGCTCTGTGCCCTCAGAACCCCAGCTGTCAGAGTGTCCTTTGCAAGATGACAGCAGTTAATCTGATATTGAATTATAGTAGGGTCAATGCTTAAGTAAAAACCGAGTGAAGTTTTACATTTTAGTCCAAATGTATAAACATATGCCGATACCAAAGCACTTTTCTAAGATGGTTTGAGATTGATGAGATGAGGAAACTCTATGTCTGTCATTACCAGCAAGGCCATTTTCAGGGGACTCTTTATAAGAACAGTTTGCTTACAGAATGACCATAATAATTATAACGACTGCCACTTAGCGAGCGCCGCTGTGTGCTAGGGCTGTGCTGAGACTTTGATCATTCAGAGTCTGGCAAAATCCGGTACCCATTCCCGTTTTGTAGATGAGGAAAATGAGACTAAATAATCATAGCCTCCAGTTGGCTGTTTCTGTTAGCCCCTGCTGCCTCCCTTTGAAAGGTCACTGGTTATTGGTCAAGATTGTAAATGAAAATTTTCAACTCACGCAGAACAGGTTATCGCAAGAATTCAGACCAATGGCTCCAGCGCACAGCACGAAAGAAGGTGGCGGTGTGTGGGGGATGGGGCCGGCGTCACGTGGACTCCTCTGGGGGCCCTTTCTCACTCTGTAATGCAATGAAATCCAAATACAGAAGTTCCTCATTGCAGAACTGTGGTTATTATTTTAGGTTCGCCTTTTCTTTTAAAAGGTCTTTGATTGAGGGATTGAGGGAATAGCGTACAAAGCCCTTTTCGCCTATATTCAATACTGTGTACCTACGGGGAAAGGGACGTATTTACTTATACTCCTCTGCCTACCGAGCTCAACCTTTACGTGCTGAGTTTGTACATATAATAGGATTTAGAAAGTGTTTAAGACTATTTGCTCAGATTTGAAGTGAGAAGGATATTTGTATTCTTCCTGTGAGGTGGTTGATATTCCTCTGGAGTCAAGGCACTTCGAATAATACATTCGTTGTCTCTACCATATGAAATTTGACGGAGGTTTCGAAAGCCACAAGGAAGGAAGTACATCTATGTTGGGGTTCGGTCGATGAGGCTGCAGCATCCCCATGGGAGATGAAACCTGCTTCCCATAAAACTTCAGTCTAATGAAATTCATTCACAGAGAATTTCCAGATAGGATTACCCTTTCATAATGTGCAATGTCACTTTGCAGTAAGCCTGTAAATGACGTAATTTAATTTGAAATGAAATGTGTCATCACAGGTGCATCTGACTTACCTAGACACAGTGCAAGAGAGAGCATCTTTGTTTTGACCTTTTTAGGCTTCCATCCAAATCAAGTTGTCTCTCTAATATCTGTTAAAGACCCGAGAAACTGAGACGACTACCCCTCAAAGCTTTCGTTTCTGCCTTCTTTCCACTCAGACCTGTTATTAGAACTCTCGGCAGTGGGCCAAAGGGAACACTTTATTTTTTAAAATGTTTCTCTCCTTTAGAGATGTGTGTGAGCAGATGAGAGTAGGGACAGAGTCCTTTGTGACTGGCCTCTGAGTAACTGAGCGTTCAGGGGGCGGTAGTCTCTTTTACCACCCCAAAATTCAATGATCATGAGACAGGGAAAATATATTTCTAAGAATATCCTCCTCTGAAGCATATCATAGAAAAGGAATTTGGAGTCGGACTAGGGTTAAAATGCTGGCTTTGCCACGTGCTGCCTGCACGGCCTTGGACAAGTGACTGATAACTTCAAATCTCGGTTTTTCCGTCTGTAAAACGGTCAGTGATCTTAATCTCATTCGGGTTCTAGCAAATGTTATGTGAGATGATATATATATATATATAAAAGGCTCTGCAGGACAACCACTCCTTAAAATATGAGTCCCACGTGGTCCCCCTCTAGTTTTAAAGAGTGATTTAAGATTTAATTCAAAACAATTAAAAAGAATTAAGATTTTATGAACAGGCCAAATCAATATGAAATTTATATAAAGAAGCATTTAGGTCAGAAGGGCTCATTCAAAAGGTTCCCAATACCCATATAACTATCCATCTTGTTGATACTATAATCAAAAAATGATTAAAAGAGCCAACCTAAATCCTTTTGTATCTTAAGGGAGGCACCCCTGCCAAATTTTCTAATGTAATTAGAGGAACTGGAGGTATTTTTCCTGCTGCTTTTCCCTGAAGATGAGCTCGTAATGAAAACCTTGGTAATGTAACTAATACTCATCATCTTACCAAGAAGATGAAGTCCATGGTTCTGAATTAAGTCAAACAAATTTAAACGGCCATTTTAACATCTTATAAGTAATGTGGTCTGTAAGACTTGTCACAAAATTAGAGTGGTAAACTTTTCTAAAACACCATATTGGTAATCAAATTCAATGTGTATTAGAAAGCTGTGTTCAGCAGGGAAAACAAGAGATTCAATGTTCTTTTTCAAAAATGATATATGTACTTTCTTAATGTTAATAAAATCTTATCAGTAGATAAATTTTCTGTTCCATCAGAAAAAGTGAAAGCTTAAAGATGAATCAGTAAAGTGATACTAGGAAAACATTTATGGGCTATGTGATTCCTTGATGTGACTTAGAATAATAGTTCTTTTAGAATATGGTATTAAAATGGATATATTAGTATTTCGTTCATCTCTAAGATTAGTAATATCGATTCTGCCTTCTTCACCAGATTGTGGTGATGGTGGAATTAAATTATGAATAAGAAAACTTGATCATTTCCCAAGTGTTTTTATAAACGACAGTAATAAAAATGATGAACTATTCTAGATACAGCTCCGTCTTTTAGACTGAAAACTGTTCTTTTGATGACTATCAGATCCTCCATTTACTTATACTTAAAAGGTTTATATTCTCTTATAAAAATAATATTTACAATTGAATACTTTAGTCTTTTTTTTTTTTACATGCAGTACCCAGAGAGAAATAATAACCTAAGATAGAATTTCATGTGCCTCTTTGATGATGCCCTGAGAACTTCCTAGTGTGAGAGTGTATGATGATAAAAATGTTTCTGGAGAAGACCGAACTGGAATGCCAAGATCATACCTAAATACAGATAATACTATTCGCTTCTTTCCCACAAACTTAAAAGATGTATGTCCTCTCTAGTTCTCTAGTTTCTTCCCACTAAGAACCATGTTGACCTTCATCAGAGTAGCAAAGGGCCAGTTGGATTTGATTTAAGTCGGACGGCCTTTGTCCCCCATGGGTGTCTGTCTGTCTGTGGGTCCCATCCTGGCCACCATCCTTCCGCTCTCAATCTTCGCATCTCCAGGTGGTTGAATTTTACCAGAAGGGCAATCTTGGTGGAGATTTTGCTTCTCTCAAATTTCTTAATTCACTCCTGAGGAATCTCAAATTGCTGTTTCCTAAATATGAAAAGCTCGCTGAAAAGTCACCGAGAATCCTTTTTCTGCCTACATGTCTGGCTGTGCATGGAGAAAAATGGCATTCCTTTCACCTCTGCCCTTAAAATTGAATGAGTCACTTACGGGCCCAGTCTAACCAGAACAATGCAAGGAAGGAGATTCTGGATAATGAGTTCCATCAGGCAGGTGTGTTGGTGGAGCCCAGGTGAGCTAATCCGGCAAAGGACTAGGGTGAGGACTTAGTGAATGAATGTGTGTAAAGGGTTTGGAGCTGTGCCTGGCCTGCTGGACATTTTGCATCGATGTAGGAAACGTTCGTGGCCTTATGAAACAGATGGAGAGAGCTTTAAGGCGGGAATGACGGAGACTGGAAGACAAAAATGAGATGAAAAAAGAAGCTGAGGGGGAAAGCGAACATGGTGAGAGAAGGAGGAAATCCAACAGCAGGTTTTTGTAGGGTTCACATCTTTATTGGCGGCAGCGAAGAACATATTGGAGCCTGCAGTGGAACAGACGAAACGGAGGCAGTTCAGTCAGGAGTTCCTATATTTAGTGAGATAAATCCATCCCATGTCAGTCAAGGAAGCAACAAGGATTTATTGGTTTGCATAACTGGAACATTCGGGCTGCCTTCAGGCATCGCTGGATCCAGAAGCTCCACAGTATCACCAGTGGCTCTCTCTCTCTTCCCCCCCCCCCCATCTCGTGGGTCTGCAAGCTTCTGTGACTTCACTTGCAGACAGACTCTGTCTAGGTGGTCTCAAGAGGACAACTGGTATTTCCAGAATTAAATCATCTCTTACAGCAGCTCTTTCTCTTCCAGCCTCATGTCCTTCAGGTGACTCTGGCTTTGTTTGGGTTGTATGTCTGCCTTCTTATTCATCATCGTGTCCAAAGGGGTGGGGTGTCTGATCGGACGCCTGTCACATGGCCAGTCCTGTCACCAGGAAGGTAGGCTGCGTTTGATAGCCCGACCAAACCCACAGAGTAAAAGGAGGGGCAATTCTCAAATTAAAAAAAATGCTAGGCAGCTAAAAAAAAATACGAAACATGTCTACTATAAAAGAATAACTGAGGAAAATGATCCCTGTCCTCAGACCCCCTATGTTCAGACCCCCATGCAGATAGCGAAAACCAGGATCTGGCTGCTCTCAGTGTCCCTTCCTGTGACCTGTCCCCAAGCAGTGACGCTCCGGAACATGGGGCCACTGACCAGGCTCCTGTGCTTCTCTCCTGTGTGGCTCTGTGGTGCCCCCTTCTTTGAATCTGCAGCTCACGTCAATCTTAATCTTTGTTTTGAGTCACATATGCCGGCCTCTAATTTGCAATTTACATGGCTGCCGGGGCCCTATTCAAGCCCTCCTCCCGCCCCTTTGTGCTGCTCACCTCTCTTCACCCGTCGTTAGGCTGAACAGCATATAATTAGGTAACCCACGGCAAGCTTCGATTTCTGAACGGGTGCAGCTCTTTTCAGAAAGTAAGGGTTTCCATTTTCCCCTCATTCTTTTCTAAACAAAAAGACGTGCCCTCCCTATGGTTTTCACATGAATGTAGTAACTTAGAAACAGCTAGTCTTGTCGGTGGGTAATAATTTTGGCTTGTTTTCACCTGAGAGTTGCTGTTTGTTTACACAGCTTGTACTTAACTCAGTGGAGGCCGAGTTTGATTGGCTGTCGTTCGGGGCTGAGTGTGTAGCTTTCTGAAGCCAATCGAATTGGTTCATTCTAAATCCCTAAAGATTTCAAATCCGCCCAACAAAATAATTCACTTTTCAGCTTATTTTTTTACGTTTCTTTTGTTACCTGCACACACACAAAACGTACCTGAAGTTACTTGTTAAGGTAAAGCCTATAAAAATAGAAATACTAAAGAAACAGATATTCTTGCTGAAATTATGTTAATTGTATTAAGCTGTGTTCATTTGTCACACAGATTTTTTATTATTATCAACAAGTTGAAAAAAAAAGTCTTGATGGTGAGGCAAATAAAAGGTCTTAGAAATAAATAGCGATGTCTATAAATGTTTCATTGAAATAATATAATGCATAGGGCACCTGTTGAAGTTTAAATACATTATCATGTCTTATACTTGATATTATTTTGAAAGAAGAACCAGTGTTTGTTTGTTTTAACTCTGCAAGTTTGAAAGAGAAATAACAAGAGATATGAATTACCTAGAATACTGGTTCACAGTGGTCAACTGGGGAATTCATTAAAATGCAGATTCTAGGGCCCGTTTACTGAAATTCCATTCCAGAGGGGTGGGGATAGACCTCAGAAATCTAAATTTTAAATAAGTAACCCAGATGGTGCTGTTGCAGGACGTTTGCAGGCAGTATTAGAAATATTTGTTGTGGGTTCCATCTTTCTGTGCCTTGAGACAATGAAGATGGTGTCATTTTGGAAACAGTTGCCATATCCTTTGCATTACGACTTTAATAGAATAGAATAGAATGGACAAGTTGACCAGCCCTTGATGCTATTACCTAATAGACTTGCTTCTGGGAAATTAAATATTCTTTCAACCCATGACTGATCTCAAGAAATAGAGAAGTAGATCATCTGATTTCTCATCCCATTTGTCAGTCGAGTTAATCTAGATGACCACTGTCACCTAAAGTACATTTTGCAAATATATATATATATATATATATATATATATATATATATATATATATATATATATATAGTGTGTGTGTGTGTGTGTGTGTATATCTATCTATATATATATATTTAAGTCTTTGTTTTCCACACTTGGATTTGATTGTATCTAGTGTGCATTCGGAAGATGAATATTCCTTAATGTAATTGCTTTTATTTTGGGAGGATAAAGTCATTGCAATGACATATACTGGATAATTAAACTATTGGTACCCATGACTGGGCTTCTCAGACCTTCTCGGCATTTGGAGAGTCTGGTCAGAAAAAGGAGAGAAGGGTGTGATGGGGACAGTGAAAGCCAGAGAGTTATATGTCTTCACATACACTAACCCGTGGAAGTGATTGTCTGTATTCATGTGCTGGGGCTTATCCTGCATCCACCGGGGGTAGAGACTGCAATGGGCATGTTAAAGCCCTTTGTGAGGATGCTGTGTGTATGAATATGTGCGTACACTTCTATACTGTGACCCGCTTATGAGGATGGTATATGTAAACTCCTATAAGACTAGTTTGTGCCAAGGTCTTGGGCTCATATTTCTTATGTTGTATAAGCTTGGTTCATGTGTTATAATGTCAGTGAGGCATAGGTATAGTAAAAAGAGAATAAATCTATCCAAATAAATGGTGTGCATAAAAACTTTTAGAAAAACTGTATAGTCAGTGGGCTCGCTAAGGTGATTAAAGCAAGGAAAAATAATATTATGAACATTAAGACTAGTAGTAATATGAAATCATTAATTTCTTTTTTTCAATCAAAATTGTCTCATTGTTCAGATTTCTTATAGAAAAGATATGCAGGATACCCACGTGTATAATGCGAAGCTCGACAGACCAGACATCAAGATGGCAACGCAGATCTCCAAGATCATAAGCAATGTAATCTCACTTTCTTATCTTGAGCAGGAATGATTTCTTATTTTTGCAGGAGACAAAGCATGGCTTTGGTAGTTGGGTAGTTAATTTAATGAATAAAATTAACAATTTGAATTAATGACATCTGAATTTTTTTCTGAGTTCTCCATTTGACTATGTAAATTATTGGGGTATATGTAGAAGCTACCCAAACTTATCTTGACTATGGCTAGTATTATCATACCTTGAGAGCAATAAGTACTGTTGGTGTATAAGATGACAGTCAAATGTCCCAGCTCGAAAATCAAGGTTCTCAATCATCTGGTCCCATATTATCTCTTACTTCACCAGAGAACTTCACTTGGCCTTGTTCTTGCCTTGTTGCTGTGAATTGTGCAGATTCTCTTTGCCAACATTTACCCTTGTGTATGTCCTATACATCATGGCTGTTTCTTATCTTCTCTAAGGCATCTCCTTGGCTAATACCATTTTACTTGAACATACCTAAAACTCTGGTTAAAAATAACGACTTAACTTGATCCAAATAGTTGAATAACATGAGCTTTCATCACCTTAAAAATAAATAAGTATCTCCTAAATTCAGTGGTGTGTTAATCTAACAGGGTTAGATCAATTCCTAAGACTAACAAGGCCACGAAAGCCATCTGTGTGCCGCACGCAGCATCTCAATTACCCAGAAATTTCCCCTAATTTTTTTTTTAATGTTTATAAACCTAATGAAGATGATGACTGGATCTATGACTTAAAATTAGTAATTATGTTACTACAAAAAAATTAAGTTTATTTAAATAACCAGACTATGAAATCAATTCTCACTTTAGTGGTCAACATTCCAGGATTTGGTGAGTTGAAAGGAGTATTTTTTACGAACTGAGGGTCTTTATGTTTTATTTTGGCTAACGCCAATGTAATTCTTCATTGGAAAGTGGAAACATTTAACATTTTCTTATTTATTCATTTTAGGCAGAGTACAAGAAAGGGCAAGGAGTGATGGATAAAGAGCCTGCTGTAATTGGAAGACCAGATTTTGAACATGCAGTGGAAGCTTCTAAACTTTCTAGTCAAGTAAGACTCTCGTGATGATTCTATAATGCTTTTATTCAGAGATTTTGTTCCTCTTAACACAGAAAAGTATTTCATTCTAGATGATATCATTAATTGCGAGATTATACAAAGATATGTTTCTGAAACCATTTCAGATAGGATTACAATAATTATAAATTCCAGCAAGGGGAAAAAATAAGTATAATTTAAGCATAAAACAGAGTTTTCTTTTCTCTTGGCTCAAATCCTAACCTTTTCTGATGAGTCTAGCTATATTGTCACATTTCCTAGGATTTCTATTATTTAGCAATAGTTTTACCAGATAATAAGATTTCTGTTTGTCTGTCTACATGTACACACGCACAGATACACACACGCAAATTTTAATTTAGTAATAAAAATACTAATTTTCTTCTTTTTAAATGCTTTAATCATAAGCTAGAAAAGTGATGAGAATAAATAAGCTTTGAAATGTTATTGAAGAATATGAAACAAGATTTGAAAAACTATAAAGACATACTGTATTTTTGGTTGAAGTTCTCAATAGATAAAAACTTCAGTTTTCCCCAAATTAATATATAAATGTCATGCAATTTCAATTAGATTCCAACAGGGTTTTTTTTTTCTTTTTAAAGTATGGATAAAATGATCTTAGCATTTGAATGGAAAGGAAATGCCTGAGAATAGCCTTTAAAAGTATGAAAATGAAGATCAGTAAAGGGGAACTTAAATTATGAGTTACCAAAACATAATATAAAACCACTGGAATTAAATCAATATGGGTTTGGTATAGTAAAAGATAAAATAATCAGTAGGATGGAATAGGGAGTCCTGAAATAGATTCCAGTATGAATAAGAATTTAATATATGATGAAAGTGTTGGTTCAAGTCAGTGGGAAAAAGTCTGATTAGTTAATAAATGGTGCTGACATAACTGGTCATCTATCAGGGTAAAAATAAAATTGGACCTGAATCTTAAACCAAATAAAAAATGAATTCCAGATGGATTAAATATGTGAATGTAAACAATAAAATCATTTAAAAATCTAAAAAAGAAAATCTAGAAGACTCTATATACCAAATAGGAACGACAGAGCTGTTTTTAAATGAGAACAGAGATGCAGAAGCTATAAAAGAATAGTTAGGTATGACTGACTGTGTGAAAATGTAAACTCTTTCAATAGAAAAAGATAACATTTGCCAAGTCAATAATAATATCAAATAGTAAGTTTCATACATTTACAGTGTTTTCAGCTTTGAAATATTCATTCTCCAGTTGCAAATGTCTTAATTCAGAAAGGAAAAATGTAAATGAGAAAAACTAAAAATCTAACTGAAAAACATAAAATGATATCTGAACAAATAAATATTCCCCTGGAAGTCTCAATAGTCAATATTTTAAAAATGTCAATTCTTCCAATATTAATTTTTAGAAGCTCATAAAATTCCTGTTAGGATCCAAACAGGCTTTTAAAAAATTCAAATAAAATTAAATGATTGAAATAAATTAAATAAGTTAGATTTTAAAAGGAGAAAGGAGTGTCTGAGAATAGCTCTTTCTTTCTTTTTTTTCTTTCTTTCTTTCTTTCTTTCTTTCTTTTTTCTTTCATATTTTTTTATGGTGGCATTGGTTAATGAAATCTAGTAAGTTTCAGCTGTACACCTTAACAGCAAGGCACATATATATTTACACTGCGCATTCACCTCCCATAGTTAGATTTCTTTCTGAGAATAGCTTTCTAACATAGAAAAAGATCAGTGGTCTTCAAAGGAGGTAAAAAGACAGTTCACAGAAGAGCAAATATAAAAGACTAGTAAACATGGAAAAAGATGCTCAAATTTATTTGTAGAAAAAGAAATGCCAAAAAAGTAAAACGAACCATTATTTATACCTATCCCTTTCTGTGAGTGTGGAGCAGGGCATCAGCGAGGGTGGAGTAGTTAGAAAGGTTTGTGTAGGAGGTAGATTTGAGCTAAGTTGGACTTCAAGGAGAGAAAGCTCTGCTCAGAGAAAGAGCCCAAACGAAGATTAGGACCATGCATGACAGAGGAGTGAGAACTGACAGTAGGGGCAGATGACCTAGCAAAGAGATGCGGGTCATAAACACACATGGGAAACTGGGAGGAGTCAAGATGCTGTGTGATAAGAAATGGGTCAGTGTTATCTTCGTTTGGGCTATAGGCCACATTTAGAGAGCAGTTTAGGAGTAATGTGTTCTGTAAAAGAAAAAGGGAAGTGATTTGGAAGGTAATAATGGAGCTTTTTAGAATCAAATTCAGAAAAGGAGTCATCAGTACTGTTTCTCACCATTTTCTCTCAAGTAGCCTCTACTTTCAGGTAAGAAATGCATTAGCACAGATTTAGAAGCATTGTGAAGAAAGTACTGTTCAAGGAGGGTTAATATAGCAACACTATGCAGGAAAGGCTGGCCTCGCAAGAGGCGAAAAACCCAGAGGCTGGCTGATAATGTTCCTGTGACATCCACACCGAGAGGAACTAAAAGCTAAAAGGACTTGCTGGCCACGGGGGTGAAAACAGGCAGAGAGAAGGAATGAATGAGAGATGCCGGAATCGATTGTTTTACTTTATTTTGCCTAATAATGGTTTTACAGTTTATAAGACACTCACTTATAAAACAACTTTGAGACTCAGGAAGCAGCTGATGGGCTAAGAAATTGAGGACTCATCTAGGTGACATTCTTATCAAGGGGCAAAAAGGGCTGTGACTCCAGGCTTTTCTTTCTCAGTAACGCCTGTCAAAGAGGCGGGGTATATTGCCACATACTTGGCAACCATTTCCGGCATCACTTTAAGATTTCCGGCATAACTATCTGACCTCTTTCAATTTCAGCCCTTTCTAGGGGCAAAGATTGACTTCCTCAATGGTATAGGAGATGCAGAAGGCTCTAGAAAAGCATTATGGTTTGGCGGAGTAGTTAAGAAAATGGGCTCTAGAATCAGACTGAGTTAAACTCCTGGTTCTGCTACTTGCTAATTGAATGACTTTGGACAAATGGCTTAATTTTGCCATATGCACTGTCCTATTGCCATATGGCAATACCAACTTTTTAGGGTTGTGAGGGTTAAATGAATCACTGTGACTAAAGCCCACTGAAAATGCTGGCCCATAAAAACTTGACATAATTTCATAGGAGTAGTTTTACAGTAGGTATTCAGAATAGCATTCCACTCTGCATTTTGACACGAATCACATACAGAATGAAGCAGGAATAATAACACTGGCTCTTAGATGCTGGTCTTAAGTTCCCTCCTTTATAATCTGATTTGAAAGTCCTTAGAAAAAGTTTTGATATTTGAGATGTTATATTCATGTTTCAAATTCAGTCCCCAAAAATCTTACCATTTGATCTCTCCATGGGTTTTCAGGCAGATAAAAAACCCGTTAAATCATGAGCCACCAAATGATCAGGTACTTAAGCAGATTGGAATTTGCAAGTTATATCCCTCCTCTTTCCTTTTTCATGATATTCTTACTGAACTTATGGTATATAAACTCTTCAGAAAGAAAGGGAAACTGGGAAGATGAATACGTAGGAGTTCTGGAGTGAACTCAGGATGCTCCTTTTGCCTTTCTTTTTAGGTGTATTCACTAGAACGAGGGCAGATTGTCTAGTTCTTATTTTCATTGACAACTTTGAAGATCATGTGCTCTCTTGCTCTTAAACTAATGGCAGGTTGTGAATACAGGATCCCTCAAAGGCAAACAAATACATAAGGGGGAAATGATTTAAGAATGCAATAAGCAGAGAAAGCGGGGTCAGAATGCAGGAAGGAAAGGCAAGACAGCAAGAAGATGTGCGAGAGAAGGCAGTGATGAGCCAGCGCTCACGGCAGGGACTAAGACCTGCCTGATGCAAGAGAGAATGAGCAGGCAAGTGGGCAGAAGAATTCTCCCATTTTACCTGTAAAGTAAACCCAGAGAAAGGTAATGGAAACATCCAAACACTTTCTATATGCGATAGCTTTGCTCCCATAGTTGTAAAGTTGCCTTTTTTAAAACATAGGGAGGGACATAAAATTGTGGTCAAATAATTAAAAGGAAATCAGTAAAAAATAAAAATAAATAAAGTAAATCTCACATGCCAGCAGAAAAAGAGTAGTGTATTTACAAGTATCTCAGCTGTAAGTGTAGTAACTGTTGGAGTCATCATCTTAAAAAATTCTAAGAGCAGTTAATTCGTTAATATATTCATATATCATCTTGATTTGTTACTTGGGATTTATCTACATGATGAATGAAATTCTTTGGTTTCATAATATCAAAAAAATTTTTGTATTTATAATAATTATCATTTGTTCTAAAATTACATTTGCTATGTTGAGAAGAATAGGCTTGAAGCCTAAAAATTACATTTAGATTGCTGCTAAAATTTAATAAGAATTATTTTTTTTTAATATAAAGGGTATTAATTGGTTTGGGGAATGTCTCGCTCTCCCTTCTAGATAAGCACTGTGTCTGCCAGCCTTCTCACACCCAAGTGTTGGCTTAAATGTCATGCCCTTGACCTGCCAACTGTATCACTTTCTCTGTTCTTTTTCTTTATTGTTCTTAACACAATTTTTAAGAGTCATATATATGTATATGTGTGTTTTAAATAACCACTTCACTTACCACATAATGGGTTCCATGGGGACAGGATTTATATACATTTAATTCACCATTATAGAATGGCAGATTAATCTTTCAATAAATATATATAGATCAATTCAACAAAATTCTCTAGATCATCCACATTTGGTGCAAAGTCGGTAAGATATTGTTTTATTGTGAAAATGAAGGCAGAGATAAAACTATTGCCACTTTTATGGTGAGTTCTACATGAAAATCTGTTTATACTCTTGCTCAACAGCATTTAGTTCAGATCTATCCAAAATTGGAAGAAATTGATGCCCACAGGTATGTGGCATTATGTTATTTGTTTACTTTCATTTTCACTGATCATTAAGGCACACGTAAAATTTTCTGTTTCCTTCCTAACATTGGTTTCTGTGGCTATGATGAAAAGCTTTCATTCTGGGTCTGCTTTTCTCTACCTTTTTCTGGCTCTTTGTGGGTCTGAGCCATTGGTGCTGTCGTGAAGCCTGGCACCACTCATGGTGAATGCTGTGAACTCCTTGCTTTTTAGGTCCTGCTTCAGACCATTGGAACACCGCCTTGTCCAGATGCAGTTCGAGGAGCTAGTTTAACTTATATCATTGTAGTTTAACAGTTCCGATGTTTTCTCCAAGTATGGGCCTCTCAAAGTCCTGCTAAGTCTGTTAAGATTCTCTATAAAACTTTTAGGAGTTCGATCCTCTACATCTATCTGACTATTTTTTTAAAAAGTTGGCAGATAGACATCAAGATTATTATATATGATATTCATAATGCAAATGAAATCAGTCATAGGTATAAGTAGCTTTTTGGTTTTTTTTCCAAAATAATTGAGTTAGGTATAAGAGGTAACATTGTGTCTTAAGATCACAGAGCCAAGTCACCCAACACCCATCTTTCTTTCTCAAATGGCTTTGCAACTGGAAGGGAGATCTTTTGTTCCTTGATTATCAGTTATCATCATAAGAAAGCATTGCCTTGGTCCCTTAAGCGATGTGAATGTTCACGCTCCGATGTGGGGATTGTGGGCTGAAAATAAGATCGAATGTTGGGTGTATATATGTAGTTTGTGAGTGAAGCAGTCTGGAGGTGAACAGTGGGAACCATTTAAGCCATTTGGCTATTTTCTTATGTGCAAACCTTTCAGAAGCAGGTATGGGACAGTTGGGTGTCAGTGTCTGATACACGTATATATTTTTTAATATAATGCAGTTATTTTAGCGGTAAATTAATAAGAAAAATTCTTGGGATTTTCTTCCATAGGCACTTTCAAATCAAATCATGCAGAATACTGCAGGTTAGAATAAATTTCACAACACTTTGCTTATTATTTCTTTCATTAAAAGGATATGAATGACAGGTATATTTTAAATAATTAATCTCACACTACAGAAATAACCTGGAAAGGTTAGACAGCGTTTTAAAATTCAAATTTTAAGGTATATAGCCCAATGCAAAACAGTGGTAGAAATCTTCAAAAATAAAGTTCTCATTAAGATCTATTAGAAAGCTATTTTAACACAAAAACTTATGTGTTCATTTATTTAACAACTTTTTGATGTAGTGACACATCTTTCTTTGCAAATGAATCTTCAGTTTGGAGTTTTGTGTTATTTTTCTTGCAAACCATACTCACGCTGCATTGTCTATGATTTGCATTTCAAAGACATTTTGTTAAAGATATATTGTTATTGTATCCAGGTTCTAGTACCTTCTAGATTATTTGTATCCCCTGCCCCTGACTCTTCTGGTTGTCTTGACTACCCTTAAATGACAATAGTTTTTTAGGGAATTGTCTTCCTGAAATCTTTCATAGAAATAACATAGGTCTTATAGAAATAATAACTGATTTTTTTGCAATAAATTTACTAGTGTTTGACATACTAAATTAAATGTTATAATTATAATAAATATGACGAGCATAAACAGGATTAGGGACAAACTCACTTGACTCTTAGCAAGCATACAGTGTACCTAATGGCATCAGAAGTGCTGGAGCTAACTTATAAACCACTCTTAAGTATGAGCGTGATTCAATCAGATTTGCTTTTGCAAGAGATTATTGACTCGAGACTTGACAGAGTGTGTCTGGGTCATGTCAGTATTCCCAGCCTCAGGCAGGAACTCATGCTACCTCATAGTAGGAAGTCAGCACAGGCTCAATGTTGAATGAACAGAGGAAGGAAAGAATCATTACAATGTGAATCGATTATTGCTTTTTCAGGAATATTCCTTTACTCAGGAAGGGCACGTGCCAGATGTAATGACAGATGGGAATTTGTCAGGTTAATTTCCAGGTAATACCCCTGCGTGTCACCTCTGCTCCAGGCGCCATTGTGCAAAGGCCGTACAATGAGTTCTCTTTGTGTGCGGATCCCGTAACCTATATTTGCCTTTTACCTAGTGTGTACCTGAGACGGTCATGGTGCCCAGGCTTGGAGAATGCAAATGACTGAAAGAAAGCTTGATGCGAGCCCATGTTACATAGCGGGATCAGTCAGTGAGCTATAAACAGCTACCAGCTGAGAGTGTGTTCAGGGGCCTGTGCTTTCAGACAGAATGTTTTACTCAGTAAGTGCAGAGTGTTGGTGAGTCTGGCTGAGTCAAGAGTGCCATTCAAGTGGAGGTCAGTTAAGGAGTCCACTCGTTGAGCGAATACCCGGTAGGCATAAAAACCTAGAGAGAGACAAAAACACTGATTAAAATATCGCGACAAGTACCCAAGCAGAAGGGTGTAGAGAGTGTGTTTAGGGGTTAACCACGTAGGGAGAACCTTTGCTTTGGTGCCAGAGACAGTGGAAAACAGTGAATGAAATCTAAATGTAGTCCATCAATGATTTCAAGACAGAAAATAACTCTTTTAAAAGTCGGAGTTTTTCTTGTTTTCAAGAGGCCTTACCAGTTAATTAAATAAAGGAGGTTTCGTCTGAATTTATAAGGCAATGCGAATGTCAGAAAGTTATTATGAGCAGGTGGAACCATGACAGAAAATATATCCTGAAAGCCATGTTGAAACATTTTCCAACTGTGTTCCCACTAAGGTTGTCACTCGCTTTCTCTCACATGTTCTAGATACAGGCCCCAGAGGGAGACCATCCCGCAATCTACATGTGATTAAAATGGCCATCCCCAATTTACTTTGTAATAAAAACCTCTTTAAGGAACAGCCTTAAGTTGTATGACTAAAGATGAAATATGACAATGTTGTAAGAAACCAAAATATTGTAAATATTATATAGTGTAAAAATATTATAAGACAACAAAACAGCTTACTTTTGCTTTTGATGTCTGTGAATCCTTTCCTGGCTACAGGAATCAAAGTGGATGTGAGATCTGAGTAGGCAATTTTTGTTTGGAAAAGAACTTATACCTATATTCCAGTTAATTATAATAATATGCATTCCCATATTTCTCTGTCCATGGAGAAAAATACAGTTCTGCAGGATAACTTGATAATGCTTTCTTTAGTGGCTCTCAGGCTACTTAAGAAAAGAGAAAAATAATTTTGAGTGAATATTAGAAATAGTTTTACTGCTGAATACAAACATAGAGTAAAAGCAGAGGAATAAAAAAATGACATTAATTAGACCCAGGACATTTCAAAAAACGTAGTTCTTGGAAATGAATTTTTGAACAAATGGGAAATGATAAGAAAAACTGCTACAAACCATGTCCTATATTTGGAATCATTCCCTCAGGAAAATTCATATTCAAGTTCTGGGGCTTAGCATCCCTTTTCTAAGTATGGTAGACTTAATTCATTTATGGTCTAAATTTCTAATTGATCGTAGATTATAAGAACGCAGAAATGAAAAGTGACATTTAAAAATCCTGAGAATTTAGTGCATAATTCTTGTTAATAGGATTTGAGTTCATGCCTAATTGCATTTATGATCAATGTTCAAGTAGAGGTTTTTTTTTTTTTTAAAAAAAAAAAGAAATTTATGCCTAATTAAGCTTTATATGGAAGAAAGTATCAGGAATTTAAACTTTGCTATCATTCGTTTTTAAGGTAGGTTTTATCTGATCTAATGAAAAATCAAATGTTATTTTGAAAGCTTAAAAACAAATGTGCTATTTAATTTATCCTGTTTCTTTTTTCTTTTATGGCAGATTAAATACAAAGAAAAATTTGATAACGAAATGAAGGATAAGAAACATCATTACAATCCCCTTGAAAGTTTTCTTTTAGGCAAAGTCAGATTGCCACTGAACTGGCCAGTGATGTAAGTTACTTTGTGTCTCATGACTTGTAATTCATAGAAATCATTTTTGATATTTCTTGATTCTTGTTTTCTCTGAATCGATTGTTTTGTAACCACTGATAGTTAAACAGAATCATGTAATTTCCAAGCAATTTTAGTTGAAAATATTGAGGCATATTTTCCTGAAGCTTTGAGAAAAACGTATTATTGTAATTTTGCTATTAATGTTACTGATTACTGCTACTTAGTTGATAAGTAGGAATTGTATTGCTAATAAAACTATTATATCTAATTGAGAGTAGAAATAGATTACAGAGTTTTGCAGAGAGATCGTTTGTAGTATGATAAATTAGTGGTTATGACGGCAGTTAACTCGTAATTGTGCCCATGAAATAGCACTTATTGTAAAGTGCTACCTGGTACATGGTAGCTTATCGTAAAGAAATTTTCAGAAGTTGTAATGGCTTACAGTTTCATTCTTATTTATCATGTACATGCTGTGAACTATTCACAAGATTTGTTTTCATTTTTTTAAAAAAATAATCAAATTTCAATTAACAGGAAAAATGCCTTAAACTTTTATTAAAATTAGACAGAATATCAAAACAGAGACATGGAGGAAAATCGATCACTTTGCTATAGCTGCAGGTTGTATAGAGAACCTTTTCAAGGGTTAAGATGAATTACTGTAGCTCTGCTGCTTCCTTAGATCGTTTAAACCTTTCAACTCCCGTCAGATCCTTGGGACGTAGTATTATTTTCATTAATGTTTATAGAAGGTACGTTATTTGTGTTCATTAACCAACTTTTGTTTGTCACCAGCAACCGAGATGGGTGTTTCTGTCTTTTAGGACCACTGGGAATATCAGAGTGACTTTTCTTTTTCATTTTTGTGTGTGGGAAAAACATAAAGTAAATAGAGTTGGAATACACTTAAAGGAACCTAGACCACAGTGCCTGCTCCCTCAATATTATACCTTCTTCTTTATGTGCTCAGTTTCCTCATCTGTAAAATAAAGATGCTTAAAGTTCCTACCTTCTAGCGGTATGGAAATTAAATAATCAAGTATTTAGGAAAGTATTTGGCATCAGTAAGTACTCAACATATTTTATATTATTAATATTTAATTATTATGATTACCGATATGATATTTCCAAACAGTTGGTAAAAAAAGAGACTATATGTCAATACCATGAAAAGCCTTAAAATTGCCACAAAGCGTAATTGAAATATGGCAGTAATTTCTAAAGAATAAAGTGGAAATTTCTTTTAGAGTTTCAAAGCAGAATTTCTGTTAAAATTACTTGATTCTGTTTAATCACCCTTTCTGAACATGTAAACAATCCAAAAAATATCAAAATATTTCCAGATCCCTAGACAGAACTTTTTTTTTACTCATTCAGTAGTAAATGAGCACCATCTAGTGGCTACTTGCAAATTCATCTGTCAATGTATGACTGCCTAGTACTTTGTAACGTGTTAACATGATACTGGCAATAACGCAAAAGTGTAATATTTTCTTCTTCTAGATGGTATTTTGTTCCATGTTATTTTCATAGGTGAAGTACAAGAAAGACATTCAGTACATCCATGATCCGGTTTCAGATCTCCCAACTTTGTTTTTAGACCATGCTTTGAAAGTCAGCAAAATGCTCAGCGGTGTAAGTGGGTTGTTTGATGGCAGCTGTAGATGTGCCCTGGTTCCTTGGAGCTGATGTGCCTGCAGTGCTCATCATGAGTGCACCTGCTTCCTTGGGTGTGCCTGGGCATTGCTGCTCCTTGAATAACTAACTCACTGAAAAGTAGTAATCTGCTTGCTTACATCCCACCAATGCTGTTGCCTTACAACGTTGTTGTTTTTTTTTCCCAACTCTTTAATATCTCTTGAATCCAGACTTTCTTGTTGAACAACTACACTTCAAAGTGTTTGGACAACTGTTCTTCCTGCCTTTCTCTTTTCCCCTTCTTCGTCTGTCCGTATTCGATTGAAGCCACTTAAAAGTCAGACTCTTAAGTCAGACACCTTTTTATTTTATGCCGGCCAGAGTGTCTGGTACTTACTAGGCCTCAGTACCATAAAAAAAAAAGTCTTTGTCTAATTTGTATTTTCTCTTAAAATAAATTCTAAAGGCGTTTCTGTTGAGACAGTGCTTTTCGTTTGTGAAGATTCCTGTTTTGTTCTGTTTTTTTTTTTTTCAGTGCAGCCAGGAGGGGAGGGTGATTTCTTTGTCTCCTGATGAAAATATCTAGGTACCCTGCCAAGTGGTCATTCCATCAGAACTCGGCTTCTGCATACTGTTTCAGACACTTAGGGATGTCACCGACTCTCATAACTGATGCCTGGCTCACCTGAGCCTCCCATTTCCTACATCTCAGGATGCCCCATGGTGATGAGAATCCTAACCTGACCTCATGTTATTTCTTTGCCTATGTTAATAATTGCTCGCTTGCTCGCTCAAAATTATCCATGTTTATTGACTACCTGCTTTGGGCCAGGTACAGATCAGATGAGAAAATGTGCTGGGCAAGGAATGTGGAAAAGTGCAAAGAACTGTCTTCAGATGTGCCCTTAGTTAGGGATTTAAAAACAAACAAACAAACAAACAAACAAACAAACAAACAAACCTGTAGGGTAAAACCTGGTTCCCAAACTGTTAAATAATGAGTCATAGCTTCAGTGTGTACCCTGGGCTTTGAGGTATTGAAACTTCTGTTTATAATGTCATAATCCTCGTCGCTCCACCATCACCACCACTTCCCCATCCTTCTTGCAATGCATTATGCATATAAATAACTCATACTCAGAGAGATTTTCTTAATTAATTAATGTTTTAAATCCCTGGGCCTTGCAGGGAAAACAGATCAGCATTCTGTCCAATCTGCTGGGCAGAGAATGGAAGTTAGAGAACTGTGTCAGGCCCAGAGGCAGACACAATCCCTGGCCGCGTCATTCCCGTTGTCCCGCAGTTCACCCCTGCACCTCCACACGCACCCATCCCTCCCCTGCGTGGCTGTTTCAGCGTGTTTTCCTCCATGACTCGCAGGCGTGCTTCTAACATCCACGTGTGTTCGTTCTCTGAGCTTCTTTCTCCACGTTCAGTCGTTGGCATCCGGTTTTGATCCTTGCGCTGGCTGGCATTTTGCCTTTGACTATTCCTCATCACGCTTGGGTTAAATTTCTGTAGGACGTGAGCGTGCGTGTAAATAATACACTAAAAATACCATGGTGGGAATTTAAACATTCGGTCGGTGGAAGAAGGCAGGCCACTCAAAGGCAATATTTCTTTGCAAGAATATTGACCTTTGTTTTACAATAATGGTGAAAAAAGTATAGTTTAATATAAATTGTTTCTGGCATCTCTTCAACAGAGAAAACCTACCAACGTCTCCTATATTACCTTTATTTTATATGCCATTTATAAAGTTTAAATCTTTGTTCCAGTGGTGCTTTTGCCTATATTATAAACATTTTGCCCCATAGAAAGGTTATGACTTAATGATTCCTTTGTGGAAGAGAAAGTTTGAGATTCAATAATGTGTTACTCTGAGGTATTAAAGTTGTACGATACTACATTGGCTCAAACTGATTATATATTAGCATTGCCTTCTGTTAAATTTTAATGTAATGAGAATTGGAATTTTGTTGATTTATAAAGGCAAATTAATTTTATTAAAACATTGACTAAAAGAATGCTTAATAAAAAGACATTCAGTCCAAATTAATTGTCAGTTTGTTACAAATGGCTGTTTTTAAAGACTTCTAAATCTTTGGTATAAATCATAATTTTTTTATTTTAATGCATAGCGAAATTACTCTTTATGAGTTTGTACAGCCATACTAATTAAATTTTTGAGGGAACATTTTCCCCTGGAAAATAAAGCTCTACTAGCTTTCAGTTTCTTTTATAACTTTTCGTAAATTTAAAAAATATATATATATATTTGTGTTACTGTCAGTAACTCCCACTAGGAGGCAGCAGAGACTATTATATAAAAAACAGCAAGCATTAAAAATTCTTTTGCAGATCTTAGTTCAAATAGGTTTTGTTTATTTTAACTTTTTTAAAAATAGGAGTTTCTGAAATTCTCTGTAACTAAAATAGATCATTGCCTTTGGGACAGTATTTATTTAACTTTTCTCAGTATATATCCATTATTCCAGACATAATATCCTAGGCTTTATTCTGGATTTTAACTCAGTATGACATATGTTTTAGCATGTTACATTTAATTCATAATATTTTAAGAGCATATATCATAAATTACATATATTATAAAATAACTTCTAATCAAATGATAAAATCTCTAAGTATTTTGATGATGATGATTGATGATGATGATGATTTAATTAGCAGAAGAGCCAAAATTCAGAACTTGTTCTTTTCAGTCAAACTGTGCTATGTGAATATTTTCATAAGCTTCCTGGGGCTTTTTCTCTCACTTTATTGCAGTTAGAGTGTTGGGGGACACATCTTAGTGTCCTAATTGCCTGAAGGCACCTCTGGGACCAGTGTTGCATCGCAGTTCTCAGGTGCATCCTTCACCCCTTCCATTCCTGACCCTGGGCCTTCTTCCCGGTTCACGCCCAGACAGCTGGAGAATCTGCTGAGACGCCATGTCGATCTCGTGATGGGCAGGTCTTTCCTGCTCCCTTTCAAAAGCTGCTTCCCTCTCCCTCACTCTCCACAAATTGCCCTTGTCACTGAAATCCTCGTTGCCTAATAAGCAACCAACTTCAGCTGAAGTCTCTGTAGCGTTGAGTCTCGAGAGTGAGTTACCATTTACCTCTAAAAGTCTTCCCCAAATGGGGCAGAGTAGGCGTCCCATCTCTAATGATAGAAATTATGGAGTAATTTCTGTATTACTGGGGCTTCTGTGAGTGCTACAGCGGCCAAATTTGGTTTGGCATCCTTATCCATTCTGGTCTCTTTCAGATCCCTCCCCCCTCCCCCTTTTTTGGTCTTTATGTCTAAGCAGTTGTCTTTATCCAATTTCTTACCTTAAAAATTCAACCAACTGTACCCAGATTCCTTGATTCTCTTCTGAGCACCTCTTACCCTCTCCTTTTAGGGAAATGAGTCGAACCATTTCTCACTTTTCTCTCACCACCAATCTTCCTCCTGGCTGAGCCCTCGTAGACAACTTTTTTGTTCTTCTGCCTCTAGCCTTGCTTTCCTCTGTTCTTCTCTCGAAGAGGCAGTTCCCGCATTCCTGGTTTAGGACAAGGGAAGGGCAGATGGCTTCTGTTTTGCCCACCTGCCTGTTCACTCGAGTCCCGTCACTGGCTTTCCCGCTGCCACTCCCCATGCCGTGACTTTGACCTTGCGTTTACAGCTAGTTGTCCTCTGCTTCTCACGACTGCTGTTTCTATGCTGTTCCCACTGACCACCGAGAGCTGGTCTGGGTGGCATGGTCGGTTTATCTCAGTGTCTGGAAATAACTGCGGATGGAGACTCCATAGCCGCTTCACAGCCCTCGTTGGCTTGCGTTTTCCAGTTTCTTAGGTGCCCTCGTCAGCCTCTTTTATTCTGAATTTCTTTTTGTGTTCTCTGTTTTAGCGAGAGTATAGAAAGCTTTTTGAGGAAAATAAAGGAATGTATCATTTCGATGCGGACGCTGCGGAACACCTGCACCACAAAGACAACGCCAAACTCCAGAGCCAGGTACGCGCCCGGCCTGCCTGGACCCGCTCAGGTGCCGCTGCTGAAGGACGCATGCGTCCACCTGAGGACGCGAACGGCGCTGCCCAAAAGCTCAGACTCTGTTTCTTCTGTTATTTATTGAGTCGGTGAAGCATGAACCGTATTTCAATGTAAAGGCATCTTATAACACAGCAGTAACCTCACACAATTTCGAACGTCCAATATGTGAATTAATTAAATGATCAGATTTCATGATGATTTCAATTTTTAGAGTACTGATTTGTGTATATTTGTAGTATACATTTTTTAGCTGCAGAATTACTTTTCCAGGCACAAAGCTTATTAAATTCTCCATTCAATTATAAGTGTTACTAAAACAGGAAAATTTTCTCACCAGTGTATGCTACATTATGAAATTCTATTTACACCCTTGGACACTTTAAAGTTGATATCAATCTATATATTTTTTATTCGGAGTTACAGTAGTTGCAAAAGATGTCATGCCAGCATCTATTAAATTTTATATCACTCTTTTAAATACACCTTGTGGACTATGCATTCCTTAATGATTTGATACCCACCCTCATTTATTTAAAAATACACAAACCAGCTCACCTTTAAGGTTCAGAAATGTATGTTTTTCTTTCTCTTTGCATTCTTATTTTTATTTCCTTTTTCCCATAAAAATTTATTCTAATGTATATTTTTATATTTCGAAACTTTTCATTGGTTACGTATCATCCTTCTTTGAAATAAGAATATGCCTGCAAGGTATGGAAACAACAGATGATTGGGTAAAGAAATTATGGTTCATATATACAATGGACTATTAGCCATTAAAAAAATGAAATCCTACCATTTACAATGAATGACATGGATGGACCTAGAGGTTATTATGCTAAGTGAAATTAGTCTGACAGAGAAAGATAAATACCACATGATTTCACTTATATGTGGAATCTAAGGAACAAAAAGAACAAACTAATCAAAAACAGACTCACAAATATAGTGGACAATTTGGTGACAGACAGAGGGGAGGGGGTTGAGGGTCTGGGAGAACGGGGTGAAGGATTAAAGAACTACAAATTAGTAGTTGATAGATGGTCACGGGGATGGGGAGCACGAGAGCAATTAGCATTAATATGACAGCTAGGTGGAGGGCCAGAGGAGGGAGGCAGCAATCGGGGGAATCATTTTATGAACAATATAGATGTTTAACCAATGTACTGTATAGTTAAAACTAATTTAAATAAATAAATTTATTTTAAAAATTATTTTAAAAAATTTGTTATATTTTCTGCCACTATGAAGTTCTAAGTATAAAAAAAAATCTTTTGGATTTTATTATCATTAAAATCATTATTATTATACAACTTAAGAAGCAATTTTAAAAATAATTGTCAAATATAAGAAAATTAATAAAAATACATTTCTGAATGAAATGAATCATGGACAAAACTTCAGTGTATTGAATTAAAAACAGTATGTTGCTAAAAAGTCAACCACTCTGACAGTTTACATATAGTTTTAGATTTTGTTATCAGTATATGGAAAATATCGATCATTTTCTAAACTGAAGTAAGATAAGGACTGGTTGTAATGGAAATAAAGAATTCATTATACAACATTATTAAATAATGTATAGTGAAACTGAAAGAAATCACATAAAAGTTCTATGTGTTTTACTCAATGTCTGTGGAAAAATTTAGCAGTGTCGGAGAACATTGTCCTCCCTTTGACAGAAAAATGGAGAATCACATCTATGTTTTCCCTCTTGTTCTTGACTTGCTGATGCACATTCCAAGGTATCACAAGGCACTCTCTCTGTCTCTCTCTCTGTCTCTCTCTCTCTCTCTCTGTCTCTCTCTCTGTCTCTCTGTCTGTCTGTGTGTGTGTGTCTCCCTGTCTCTCTCTTTCTCTCTCTGTCTCTCTCTCTCTGTCCCTTTATATGTATACCATATGTGTATACATGTATAACCCATAGGTACGATATATATCTCTATATATGAGCTATTTACTTTAATCAAGTTCTAGAACTACATTATTTAGTAACTTTAAATTATTTTATCCCTTAAAAAACTAGCTATAGCCTGTGTACTTTCTCTGTATATCAGTCACAGAGAACCCAGAGATCAACCTAAATGTGATTTTAGAAAATAGGATGATTAATTTTGGGTATATTTCTTTTACATTGCTCTATTTGTATAAAGGTTCATGAGCTTTATATGCTTTTTATACTGTTTTCCATGAAGGTTAAGTACAAAGAAAAATATGAGAAAAATAAGGGGAAATCGATGCTTGAATTTGTTGAGACACCATCATATCAAGCTTCAAAGGAGGCTCAGAAGATGCAGAGTGAGGTGAGTCCCTTTGGTTTATCAGCTGTTTAATGCACATTTGATCTTTTATCATTTGAGAGGATCCAGGAAAGTGGTTCAGAATGTTTTGTGGGTTTAGAGAACCCTGCATGGGAAGACCCAGGGAATCTGCATTCTAGACCCAGGCACCTTATCTGGGCCATTGAGATCCTCTGGTCCTCAGTTTTTCCCATTTGATCAATGTGGGCATCAGGCCAGGTGAGCCTGTAATGTCCCTCTCAGCTCTCACATTCTGTGATTATAAAAGTGACACTTTGGGGTTATGTTCATGTAAAATTTATGATGAATAGAAAAAAAAAGAATAGAAAATGAAGAACTGGTTGCTTTATTTACTTTTTTTTCAATGACAATAAAACTAACATTTATTAAATACTCTGTGCTAAGTAATATACTAAGTACTTTATATTTGTCAGCTCATTTAATCCCTCAAGGTAATGATGCTAGGTGGACATTATCCTTAGACTTGTAATGCATCCACTGATATGAATTGTCTTACCTAAAATCAGGTATCCAGCAAATTTCAATGTTTTAGGACCTGGTCAAAGTCATGAGTGATTCTCTTCTCTGTTAGCTTATTTAATTGATTCCCTCCCACCACCCTACCAATAAACAGTGACATGGAAGTTTTAAAATGTCACGAGAAGAGATCAATTAAGAATTTTTTTCTACTTATCCACTTTTTTTCTCTACCTACTTAAGGTAATGCTGAGTCACATCGATGTACTCCCCATACTGGTTTTACTGTGTCTCAGTGAGATTTCTTATGTTCTGGTTATTTTTTTCTTTTTTCATACTTTTTTTGGGGTCCAGACACCAGATACAGAAGATTTTGTCTGTAGCCAACATCTGAATTCTTTGGGTACAACCAAGTTATTATTTCAAAGAGACAGAAATAGTGGGCAGTGGTATCAGCCGATTATAATTCCAGTGCTTCACTCCAGATGTGCTCAGTGGGAAAAATCTTTTCTGTTCTCTAATAACAAGCAAAACGAGGAGACACAATAACTTCTGGACAATAAAACTCTCATAGGAATTTTGTAAACATTGTGCTGTTTGTTGAGATGCTGTAATTCATCTTCACAGGGAAAGGACATTCATACATTACCGTGGCTTCTTGAATAGTCTCAGTTGCTTAATTTCTTCTTCAAGCAAGAGAAGAGAAGATAATTACTTATATTTTTCATGTCTTTTATCATCTTAATAAAAACCCTGCCCCCCCAAACATATGGATATTTGCTTCTTAAAGGATCAGTGGGCAAAATAGACTAAATTGTCTTTATTTACATGAAATAGTCAGTTGATTTTTTTTTTCTTTTGGCAATGGGCTCTCAAATGAGAAAAGATTCCCCAAGTACAAATTTCACTGCACAGATGACAGGGACTTTAAAGGTGTCCTGGACACTGAAAAAAGCGCCATGCATTCCATGTACCATCTTTCTTGTGCAGCTCTCGAAATCTATAGCTAGCACTTGTTTTTTTTTGTTTTTTTTTTTACCATTGCTGTGACCCCACAGAAGACAAGGAAAATTAAATGTTGACAACTAATAAAAAAATCTGTCGATGACTCAGTCATTGCTTTTGGTTGGCTGTTTTGACACCAGGTGTAAATCAGCTTTGATATTTAACTGTAGTTATGCGTTTATTATATGCTGTGGAATCCACTTAGAGTGTGTGCCTTTGTTAATATTGGCTTTCAGTTTTTGCTACTCTAATTTCTGGTGTTGTCACTGGGGGCAGTTGTCTTTGCAGAGGCTGAGACATGTTTCCCTTTAATTACAGCCATTGACTTGTAGATTTTTAGGCTCAGCAATTATGTTTCTGCTCAGCAGAGCTTGAGGAAAAAAGAAATCTTCCAATAGGAAATACCTTTGGATCAAATGTATCTTGTAAAGAGCTATACTCTGCAATTTATTCGGTGTAATTTAGCCTTTAAGTTCGTGCTAGAAAAATAAAATATCTGAACATCTTAGTTAGACAAAGTTTGACCTGAAAGATGTCTTTACATGTGGGACCCGTGAAGCAGACACTAAGAGAGCCGTCTGGCCTGGAGATGGTGCTTACCCCTAAGAGGTAAACTTGACCATGAGCTTTTGAGATCGTATTGACGATCGCAGGAAAAGCCACTCACGTATTTGTTACAGCCCACAATTATGCTGCTTTCACTTCCTTCTAATACCAGATGTAGGTGTAGGTTTAATCGATGTTTTCTAGAAATCTCTAAATCTGGTTTTGAACAGTTCTTTGTCTTCAGTTTTACAGATAGACCTCCCCTAACAAAAAGCAGACTAAAGTTTTTTTTTTTTTAATATTGGCCACTTCTAGTTATAATCAAAGTAATGACTTACTTAACAACATACATCAGTAAAATAACTTTTTTTTTTTTAGAGGGTAAGGGCTTTTTGAAGTGAAATATCTGAAATAAATAAATAAACACGTATATTTATTTTCACTTTTTTAAAGAGTCTTTTTTTTTTTGGCTTGGAGCTGCCCTAGATTTAGCCCTATAAACTGTACTATCTCAGTTCATTTTACCTAACAGGAGAACATCTCAATACTGTTCTTTGGTGTGTCTATAGTTCCTTTAATTCAGAATGTTCTTAATGCCATTTCATAATTAGTTTTGTTAGTTTTAGTATTTACAGAACATCATTCTGACCTTTTCTCTGGCTGTATACCTAGATCATTTGTTAAACAGCCATATGTAACACAGACGTAGGTGAGGAGACAGACAACCTGTTCTCGTATCCTCCCTCATGGTTTGGAAAGTTTCTTCATACCGGGCCTGTCTCTGTGATAAGTACATAATGAACCTGGCAATAGCTTTTCATGTTGCATTCATAACAGTCTCATGCACAATTTATTTATTTTTTGTTATCTTTGTGATACAATTGGAATAAAATATTTAGCGGGAAAAATCTGGGCCCTTGTTTGGTGACTATTTTCACATGGATGGATATTTTCATTATTTAGAGAGACTGTCTTTATAGTCATAAAGTGTGTGTTTTCGATGATTTTCAAATGTGTAGTTTAAATGCTAGAATTTAGAGAATTGGAGCCAAACAGTGGCTGCGTGTCAGAGGGGCAGGTAGGGGTGTGCATTTTAGCCTTTCACGATCACCATCAGCGTCTTTCATTTCTTGGTGGGAACTCTTACCTAAAGAACCATTTATCAGCTTCAAGATAAGATTCCCTCCGAAGTGTAACTTGATTCACGTCACACATACAAGAAGATCTTGAATGACAAGATTATTGAAGGAAAATCTAACCCTCAGCTTCCATTGCATTTTAGAAATGGTCTTTCCCAAATTCACGAAACACTGACAGTAAGAGGGATGATGAGAAAGCGAACATTAATGCTACTTTGGTTTCACTAGTCTTCGTGCTGCCTGATTTTCTTCCAGTGGATGGATCTCGGCTGCCTTTTGAGTGACCAGTCAGGTGATCCAATCACATAGCCCACTTTATTGGTTCTCCTATTCAGGCAATAAAGGACCATAGATAATAAGCAGCCTCAGTCAAGGATGCTCTCCCAGAGGATGTTGGTACTTGATGATTCTGCTTTTATTTGGTTGAATTCTAAAATTTATGATGAAGTTGGAGTTATTTTCCCATTGATAAGAAGACTCTGAGGTGGTAGAATATATATATATATATATATATATATATATAACATCAATTTTATTTCAGGGACCCTCGTTCTAACATCTTTTTCAACAGTCTCTAATATTTTCTAAATTTAAAACGATGCTGTCTTATTTAACAGAAAGTTTACAAAGAGGATTTTGAGAAGGAGATTAAAGGAAGGTCATCACTGGATTTAGACAAAACTCCAGAATTTTTACATGTAAAGTACATCACCAACCTTCTGAAGGAGGTATGATCTTGCTTTTACCACTAAATATTGCAAAAGAAGACTAAAAACTAAAGAAATAACCTGGTAATATTTACTTAACAATTCTCTACTAAGTCAGTGAGTTTCAGATGTTAATCCATTACTTCTTCTCTCACTTTGACCTCTACCAATAGAGTTTTTCAATTTTTATTTTTATGTTCATAGTAGAGCCAGCCCTTTCTGAAACTTCCCTTAGCATTCTCATGACATTTGATATCAGAGATGAGGTGATCATGTGTGAAAGTCCGGATAAATGGTACATTATTTATAAGTGATTCGTGTCCTTAGTAGGGAAAAAATAATGTTTTTAGCAGATAGAACACAAGAACTCATGTCCACTTTTTATTTTATTCTCAGCAGGTTTTCCCTCCAAATTTAGTAGTGCATTTAGCTCACAATTAGTGTATTAAATTTATGAGCATTAAGGTCCTCGCATCTAACAATTAGCAATAACATGCTCAAAGTCCATCACGTTAAAATTTTGGTCTTTTTTTTTTTTTTTTAATAAACGGATACAAAGCAACTTGGAACTCTTCCAACTCTTTGTTTAAATAGATTCTCTTTACATTAGAGAAGGTGTTGATCCATTTCATCCTGAATTTTGAACTGAAAGAAATCGGTCCTGAAAGAAAGGTCTTAAACAAGTGAAATAAATGAGTATAATTACCTACATAGATGTGCATCATCATGAACTTCTTAAAAACAAGTGTCAACTGGCCTTTACCATTAACTGCTTTGATGCGTTTAATGTGGTTCACTGTTATAATGCATATTGGGCTGAAATAGGCATATGATTTATGGAAGAGTTCTCTTGCTACCTTATCTTTTCTCATTTCTCATTCCTATAAAATATTTCGAAGTCGAAGGCGAATCAAATGCCAACTTCCTACTATTCTTGTCTTCCATTTTAAAACAATATGCAGTCTTTTATGTGAATTTTTAAAAGGGGACTCTTTTTCTCATTTACATACACATGACAATGTGAGATCTAGTTTGAGATCCAAAATGACTTTTAATATTATACCGTTGCCTTTTTCTTTATTTCTCTTTTTGAGTGAATTTTTTTTTTTTTTGATACAGCATATATACTTCATGATAGAAAACAGGCCCAGAAGAGTATCATTAAAAATCTTTTAATTAAGTAAAGAGATGTTGAATTTTAAAAAGGGACTCTTAGTGACCTAATGAAATGGTAACTTCCTTTTCTAAGTGTAAGCATTTAGCTTTAAATTGCCTTTGCATTTTTTATTTTATTATGGTTCATACATTTATGCTGATGTTTAGAGTGTTTTAGTATCATTTTATACTTCATTCGATTCCCCCGATTTCCCTTTAACATCAGTAGAACAAGTAGTTTTATTTTCATTGTGCCCATGTGGGAATCAAGGCTCAGTTACTTAAAGTTCTCTCAAGGGTCACATGACCAAATAATTGAATGAACTCTGACTTCCCTCCAGGTCATTTGACACCAGAGCTCTTTCCAAAATTACATGCAGGTCATTACAATGTCTCATAGGCTATTAAGCAGAGGACCAGCTAATTTAATTATATTGGACAAAGAGAAAATAATATGAAATGAACCCTAGAATTAACTGGAATATGATTTCTTATCATTAAAGGAAGTCTCATGTTTCATCCGGCAAGTTAATCATAAATGCAACTTAGTTGAATTGGATTAAGATATTTATTGTTTTCGCAATGCAATGAGTAAGAAAACCGGAAATTCATTAGTACAAAAACACGAGTTACAGATGCATTAGTAAAGACATTTGGATCTACTTAAAGTATAATATTAAAATAGGTGAAATTCAAACTATATATTATCAGTCTGTAGGAAATTATTTGGTTTAATGAATCTTTGAATAAAATGAAAAAATTTTTTTTCTTTTAATCTTGCCTACATCAATCCTTTCGATTTTGTAATTTTCCATTCTTTTTCAACTATGTCCTTTTGGTGATTCATATTTTATGGACAGCTTTCAAAGCAATGCTTCAAATAATTAATAAGAAGCATGTATTCCTAAGATCTTCCTCACCATTTAAAGGGGAAAATTCCCTTTCTAAAGAAGTAGTTTCTCTTTTCTGTGGTCTCTAGAAAGCATGTAAAAACTATCTATACGTTAAAGAGCTTCCCAGTAAATTTCAAACTTTAATATTCTTGTCTTGCAGAAGGAATATAAAAAAGATTTGGAAAATGAAATAAAAGGGAAAGGAATGGAACTTAATTCAGAAGTTCTTGATATTCAAAGAGCAAAAGAGCATCTGAAATGGCTAGTGAGGTGAGTCGATTTATTTAACAACTGAGAATGTGTGAGTTTTCAGCTGATTTCCTTATCTATAAATATTCTCAAAGTTATGTGTATTCCGCAACTTTTATGTGTGAGATGATTATAAGCAATTATTTTCTAGCAGTCTTTTACCACTCAATGAATTAAAAAAAAAAAAAAGCTCACCATCTCTTGAGAAAACTAACTATTTCCCCTTATTAGAGAAAAATCCATATTGTAAACCAAAATAAATTTATGAGATTTAACTTGATCTTTTAAGCAAGTAAAAGATCAAGTTAGGTCAGTGCTATCGTAGTCTGTTGCTAATAGCAGTTTAAAAGTTCACAAGCTTAAACCGAACCGGCCACTCCAGTCCTTGCCTGGACTGCTGAATGAGTCTAGTTAACCCCCTTCACAAAACGAAAGTGGCTGTTGCTCACTTTACATAAAATTTATAAGAAGGAATCAGGTGCCTCTGAAGTGCTTTCAGTCCTTTATGTCATTATTATGTCACATTATTATGTGTTATGTCATTATTTTGGTATCAAATCATGGCACGGTGCTTTGAGGAGAATCTAGCTGAATTTAGCAGTGAAAAAAATCAGTGCCTGGTAAACTGTGGTGGTGATGATGAGATGGGCCCTATGAGTCAGGTTGCAAATGATAGAAACCCGGCTTGCTCTGGGTTAAGCAACAAAGTAAATGTTTGGCTTACAAAGTACAAAGATCGAGTTTCCTTCAGGTTGGAATTTAAATGATGTCTCTCTTCCTTCATCTCTCAGTTCTGTTATCTTCTTTCTTGCTTCACTCTTGGGAGGTTGTCTACGTGATGGCCCCTCTTACCGACAAGATAACCCATATCTGTGGCCAGTAATCCCAGCGGGAAGTGAGCATCTGCTTCCTTATGGTTACAGTTAACACCTAAGAATTGAATCTCACTGTGGCCACCTTCTGTCCTGTGTCCACATTTGACCCAGTCATTGTGCATGGGGTCAGTGGAATGTAGTGTGCTGATGACCCAGGATGCTTCTCACAGTCACCCATTTGCTTAGTTACCTTCTTTTGGTAGCTTAACAATGTTTTAAGTCTGAAATATTATAAATTGTTATGTGTTTTGAAAAACTTGCCATCCATCTTTGATCAGATCCATTGTTCTTTAAATAAATTAAAGGAAACATTTAAACATATTTTAGTGGAATTAAAAATACATGTGGAGAGTCGGGAAATCAACCCATCCAAAGTGTATGCACTGAGAGGGGTTAGCGGTGAATCTCGAAAAAGAAGTTATGGAACTTTTTTGCCAAAAGAAGGAGGAATCGATGCTGGTCAGGAAAAGACAACAGATGTCCATTATGATGCCTTCGGCGCACACTGTCATTACATATCTCTACGTCAGGAATTTTCTACAAATGCTTTGATTATGGTGAGGTGTCCAGGCCATACTCAGAGGTAGCTCTTATGATCTCTTCTCAGTAATACCTGGCAATATTTTTTTAAACTATCAGTGGCAGAGCCTCCCACCTGCAGTCGAAATGGTGTGTCTTGGTATGTAAGTATAGGAATAAAAGACCAGAGGAAGCTAACAGTCATTGAACACCTACTGCGTGCAGGGTGCTCGGCAATATACTGTCTCACTGACCGCACAGTGATCTGGCATGAGGAATTATTACCCCCATTTTGCAGATGAAACCCAGAAGTGTTAAGAAACATCACCAGAGTCACACAGCTGCTGAGCGTTCTGGCCTTAAAGCCAGTCTTCCTTCTACAGCATCCGCTCATTCCTCACAGCTGCCTCCCTGTCCTCTAGACCCTGTGACAGCGGTCAGCGAAGAGTCTCCCCTGGCATTTGCCTTTTCAATGTAAAAAGCTTCGCCGCTTTCTGCACCATTCCTCAGTGAGAATGGTGATTATAGTCCTGAGCGTTCAGACAATTTAGTAAGCTGTGTTTTCATCTTTTTTTTTTTTTTAATAAATCTGTTTAGCCAAACAGATATGTTTGTCCCTGGGTGTCTGAATTTGGTAAAAATGTAGATGTTGTTTTTTCCAGAAAGAATACAAGAAAGATCTGGAGTCAGTAATTAAAGGGAAAGGAATGCACATTGGCATCGACACCCTTGAAATACAACATGCCCGAAAAGCTTCAGAGCTAGCCAGTGAGGTTAGTGGGGTGAGCGACGTGGACCTGGAAATTTGTATTTTGGAACTTAACAGATATTAACAACTTGATCAGTACACGGAATTTTCCAAAGTTTTCTGTGACGAGTTTAATAGTCTGGAATGGAAACCATTCTAAATCATCATGTTTATTTGAAAATTTACAGTTTTTGCCTTGCTCATCTCTCTTAAATATGTCAAAGAAGATTCAGGGAAAAACACACTAACACAGACACTCATGGACACAGGCATCTTAACCTCATCCCATAATACAACAGATTTCACATTAACCTGGGCGACGATAAATGTTTCCATGCTAAATTTTCTTTAAGGATTGATCATATGCTTGATATACCTGTGTTTCCAACTTTCTGAGCAGAACTTGAAAATAGTGTGCTAAGTCTCTAACATGACATCGATAGCCATTTTTTGCGTGATTTGATTGCATATTCGCAAATGTCCTCTGTGACCTTATCGCCATGCTTGAAATTTCCTCGGAGTCAGCATTTGGGGTTGAGGTATTATATATCCTGAATGACCATGTTCATTTATCTAATATCACTTCCTCTTCATGTAGTACATGCAATGACAGGATGCTAATTTAGAATTTTGACTTAGATGCTATGATACGATGGATATCAGATAACACAGTTGTCAGAGTCAGACCATGTGTGTATTTTTGAAAGGAAATACCCTAGAATTAGCCCCGTACCTCTTGACCTCCCTCCTCTAATTTTAAGAATATAAAAGGGTCAGTGCGGTGGAGAGTATGGGGAAGAGATGCTTTTGTCAGAAGCATATGTAGAGAAAATTGAGGGTGCAGGTTAAGACTGCCACTTATTTATTGCAAGGCTGACTTGGGGGAGACTTCATTGTTCTCTGACAGCTATAATGTTAGGAAGAGCTGGCTTAGGCTTGACTCCCACCCAGGATATCTGGAGGACAGAGGTAGCTGACTAACTGCTGAGGAGTTACTGCTGTGTTGACATCTGTCTCTATCCCCAGGTTTAGGTACTGGCCAGGGGAACGGGATGTCCATAACTGGTTTAGATAAAGAAGTTGGGATGACGTAGAATTCTTGACCAATAGGGATTCCATTTAGAAATGGCAACGGGGGATACATGCTGAATGAGCCCTTAAAAACCTCCTTCACCCGGCCCTAATTCTGTTCTCCTCTTGAGAGAGAGCCATTGTTAGAAATTTGTTATAGAACCTTCCAGGTCTATATTTGTGTGTCTATAGATAAACATACGTTTGGACAGAGACTTAAAAAACTTAAATAACAAGAGCTTTGTTTTGTGCTTCCTCTTCTCACTTCATATTACAGACCCTTTGCCCTGTCACTTCATATAGTTATTTATACCTAATTCTTACAGAACAATTAAGTATTCCGTAACATGGTTGTGCATATGCAACCTTGTAGCTTGTGATGTCTCATAGGCGTCACCACACGTGAATGACAGGTATAGTGTACTGTAACAGGGAGTCAACATTACCTGCTGAAATCAGAACCCTTGATTTTTTCCTCGGATCTGCTTTGTTCTCCCATCCCCATCTTCACAAATGGCATCGTTGAAATCCCAGAAGTCACTTTCATTCCTCTTGTCAACGTTTTATTGACTCCACCCCCACCTGCTTCTCCTCACCCTAGTCCAAGCTACCATCTCGATCACCGGGATCATTACGATAGCTTCCTAACCAGAATTCTGCTTCCATGATTGTCCTCTTAGTACCCATTCCCTGCCCAGCAGCCAGAACAATCCTTGAAGAATTAAATTATGTTACCCACCCCCCCTGCCCCTACTTAAAACTCTCCAGGGGTTTCCAGTCACATCCGGCGTCGACACCATACTCCGTGTTCTCACGTTCAAAACCCGCCTCTTACGCATCCTCTCCCTTCGATCACTGTGGTGCAGCCTCTCAGGCTTCCAGTCTGTGCCTTGCAGGTTTTAGGGTATCTGTTCATCTCTGCTGTCTTCACAAAAGTCCTCCCCCTGGGCTTCGCATGGTTGGTTCTTTTTGTATTTTCTTGTCATTCATTTCTTAGATTTAATAATACTTTCTTATGCTGGCCTCCTTGGGCTTCCGAGTGACTAACTGCCCAGTCACTATCAAAACTACTACCCATAGATCTCTAAATTTTCTCATTATTGTGAGGAGGGGGTGACATCCAGTGTCAGTTCAAGGTACTAGATTGGAGTATGGGGGTGTAGGTGGGGAATTTGAGGCTGGGGAAGAGTTTTCAAAAGCATCTTCATGGAACTGAGAGCTGAAGCCAAAAGAAAACATCCTGTCACTGGAGAAAAGAATGCGGAAAGAACAGAAATTTTGTATTTCACACTTTTACCTAAAAACAAGCTTCTCCAACATATTTTACAAAAAGTGGGAATGTCACACCTTTCCTTTGTATGGTAATAGATTAGTTTAATTGGATAAGATTCTGATTTAGATTTCTCTGTGTACCTTGGGACCACATATTAGGAAAATGGTGTAAATTTAGTTATTAAGAACCTAGGGGAAAAATAGGCCTGGAGACGTTAGCTGTGCTGATTACATGGAGCCCAAGCTAATTTTGGCGATGCTATTATCTTGTAATCCAAAATTTTCAATCGCATATAGTCATAGCCACGTCCCATTGTGCCCCATTGACAGGCTTTCAAATCCTTTTCAACTAGAATTTGGGACTTTACTGTAGTTCAAAGTTTATTTATTTATTTTTATTATTTTTATTCATTATGGTGACATAGATTAACAGAGTCCAAGTAGAGTCAATGTGGTATATTTTTACATGAATGATTCCCAATCGTCAAACCTAGTATCTATGGGCTTGACTCTGATTTTCTTTAGCCGATGGCATTAGCAAACATGAGACAGACAGACAGAGGCTCTCAAAGGAAGTGTGTACTGGGGCTTCCCCTTGAAATATAGATGTCGTCACGTCGTTTTAAGCCATCTAAGTTTTAGGGTGGTTTAGTATGAATCGTAAGTAACTGATGCACCTCGTGTCCTATGTAGTCTTATTTATGGGCTTCAGAATGCTTTTAGATTTGGAACTTCATATTGGAAAATTCAATGACATTCTTTCTACCCTGGGATCTTGGTGGCTATCTATGATGGCTGCCTTAGTTCCTACATATATTGTCCTTTGAATGATGTTTTGTTTCGGAGCCTTAAGAGGCTTACTAAAAACTTGGAGCTTTTTTACAGACATGGTTATAATTGAATGTTATTCTTTTGAAAGATAATATTATTATTTGGATTTTTATTCAAAAATGTGAAACCGAGAATCTAGGTCAGCGAAAATAGATTTATAAGCAGAAAATAGGGGAAAATATAATATTTCTGTGAAATCGAGTTTTGTTTACAACTACTCTAAATTTAGAACGTCACAAATAAGTAAGACAACATTTACTTTAAAAGAAATAATCTACAAATCTAGAGTATATCAACACAATGGGAATAACTGTTTTGGAGGAAATGTAATTAGATATAATCAGTAGTTTTTTTCCCTTTAATAAAACTTTTCATTGAAGAATAACATGTACAATTATAACTGTAGAGTTTGCTGAATTTTATAATTAGTAGTTTTAAAATGTGACAAGAGTCTCTTAAGACATTTGTATGTGTGTGTAATTTTGACACTTTTTAAAAAGTAATGGATAATCCAACTCAAGCTGGCTCAAAATAGCCAATAACTTATTATTTTTCTGCCAAACAGCAGAGAAATTCTTAGACACAGCTTGATCTAGGACTCAAGCAGTGTAATTTGGTTTCGGTTTCTGTCTTTCGGTTCTTAGGCAGGCTTTCTTCTGTTCACAGAGAGGCACCCAGCCGCTCCTGACACCACTTTCTTCTCCATTCATGCCCAGAAGGAAAAGAAAGTCTCTCGATATCTTGTGTGGAAAATGAATGCACCCATTCCTGAACCAGTCATGAAGGTCAGGGATGGGGTATGAGGACCGATTTGAATCTCACAGGACCCACAGACCTGGGTAGTCTTACCCAAGCGAGTGGTTTAGAATGAGGGAGCAGTGAGATGCCCAGTGATAAATTTAGGGAGCTAATGAAAGCAAAAGGGGGTCACATTCCAGACAAGGAACCAGCAATTATTCACGACAAAGCAAAAAGCTGCAATTTACAATTCCATTTTTTGATACTCATCAACTGAATTATACATTAACCTACAATTGATCAATTTTATCACTTTGAAATACAAAAATTTCCCTGGACTAACTCTGTTTTCTTTAATTTAGGTTAGTAGGAAAAAGCCTCCTGATTTCTTATCAATAAGTCATTCCTAGTGACGTTTCTACCACAGGTTAAAACTCTATAGTTCTATGGAAATAAAAGAAAAAACGGTCCCTTATCTCCGAAAGTCATGATCCTGATGTTGAAATGACATCAAGTTTTGAGATTATTTTAGAGCCTTAATTGCATGTTTTATTTTCTACAGAAAGACTATAAAAGAGATCTGGAGACTGAAATTAAAGGGAAGGGCATGCAGGTGAGCACAGACACGCTCGATATCCGGAGAGCTAAAAAGCATCAGAAATGGCCGCGAGGTAAGAAATGAATGACGTATGCCGTTGAAAACAAACGCATTGATGGTATGCAGAAAGAATATAAGTGGTATTTCCACATGTGTGGCTTTGAGATTCAAACACATAAATATCTACCTTCTTTGGAAGGTTAAGCAAAGCTCTGATGATCATTTCCTGCTCTTTTAGAAAGAATACAAGAAAGACTTAGAAAAGAAATCAAAGGGAAAGGAATGCAAGTGAGCATGGACATTCCAGATATGCTTCGAGCCAAGAGGGCATCTGACATCTATAGCCAGGTTGGTAAGAGAATGAAGATGCTCAGAGTGCTGTCTTCTAATACCCGGTCACCATGTGTGTGTGCATTTCTATGATCGATGCCTTTTTGAGTATACTGTATTCAAGTCAGGGCACTCTACTACGAAGGAACCACTGGCCAGAGTTAATTAAGCTCACTGACGAAAGGTACAACTGCTGCAAATTCAGTGTAACAGACATTATTCAAGGTCACAGCTTCTCTGCTGAGGCCCCCTGTTTGTCCAAGGACGTCTTGACCTTTTTCTTTAAATTCTCTTGCACGCTTGATGTTTTAATGTTCACACTACAGAAACAAGATTACAAGTGAGTTGTCTTTTATCCATTTCATGATAAATATTATCATAAAAGTAATCAGTTCCAACTAAAACTAAGAGTGAATAAAACTGCACAAAGTACGATAAGAGCGAATATGAAGAACTAAGTTTTCTTGGTAAAATGCAGTCTGCCAAATACCTGTCACATACCTTTTAGAAAAAACTGGATATGGAGAAAGAATAACCACAAAAGAAAATATTTAGTGGAAGAATTAAAATATAATTTGGGCAAAAGTTTATTAGAGAAAAATTTCTTTGCTGTAAAATTTACATGGAAAAGAATTAATCCGGATGGAAAATATAGTAAAGGAGAATGAAAAAAAATATTAAAATGATTATAGCATACTAAGGAATTAAATTTGGATAATGGGTTTATGTTGAAAAGAACTTTTGACAAAATTTAACTAAATTTGTTAAAAATCTGGTTGAAACATAAGCAAGCAATCTAAACATATATTGGTTTGAAATGTGAGTTTTAAGAGGGCAGAGTCAAATGTCAAAGCAGTTGTCTGCCTCTCATTTTCCTTGGATGACAAAGCAGTCGACATGGCCCTGAAGTGCACGTTCATCTGTCCTTAGTGTCTCAGGGCGGCATGTGAACTTGAAGTCGGTGCTAACTATATCAGCGAAGCTAATATCCTAGATAAATACATAAAATAGACAAATGGCCATTTTAGTCAGTGGAGAGAAGTTGCTATCTCAAGAATACCAAACTCATTCATTCATTCATTCAGCAGATACATCCTGAGCACCCATTTAGATGCAAAATTAGATATGGTTTTGACCTTGGGAAGCTACAAGCTAATCTAGTAATCGAATAACCATACAAATGGAGTATTATAAACCACAATATACACTATCAGAAAGTAAGGGCTTCCCAGAGGAAGTGATGGCCGAGCTGTCAGAATTCCTGCTTTAACTTAACAGTTGATTTTTTGAGTGTGACACAGGATATTTAATTTTAAGGAAATATAACATTTTGGATACAAGAATTCTTAAGAGGATATAATGACACTGTGGTGCATTTCGACAGGAATAATAATTACCTTTCTCAACAAGTAACGGTATGCCATATGCTTAACATTACTGATTTTGGAGTCACAGTGCCTGATTTTAAATCCTAGTTCTGATACTTCTTAGTTAATGACTCAGTTTCCCCATCTGTAAGAGGGAATAATGATAATATCGACTTGCGGGGATAATGAAACAATCTATGTGTGTTCAGTATTTAGAGCGGTACCTGTCGCAGAGTGAGCATTATGTGACTGCTGGTACTTGCAGAAGGCATTGCCCAGGTGGTATCAGAGCTCGTAATAGTACACTTAGTAGATTTAAAAAAAAAACAAACGAGATTTTTATCTCAACCACAAAAATACTTGTACCTTTCCCTTAATCAAATACGCCTTTTTCTGAAGTAAGAAGCAGAGCATAAATCCAGAAGCGTGAAAACAAGTAGGTATAGAGAGCCAGGTTACTCACAGGAGCTATGGGGGGACTTTGAGCAGGGATAGGACAGCCCATGGAAACACAGAGTGCCTTAGAGGTCAAGCCCTCCCAAGCTGTGGGATGCACTGCGCCGGGAACTACTGCCTGAGCAGAGGCGAGGCCGCTCTGTTTGCACAGTCCCTTTATTTTTGCTCTTGCATCAACAACCGCTTTGAATCACGTGGTATGGTAGAACTGGAAGTACTATTCGTTATCATTTTTTCCCTGTCTCTTGCCTTTCTCACACGTACACATGTGCACGCGTGTGCATGCACACACACAGAGTAACTGTTTTTACTTCTAGAGAAAGTATAAAGATGAAGCAGAGAAGATGCTCTCTAACTATTCTACTGTGGCAGATACTCCTGAAATTCAGAGAATTAAGACAACTCAACAAAACATTAGTGCAGTAAGTAGCCATTATTTTTTTTTGGTTGTCTCATTGAGATTTTAGTTTGTAAGGAGAGCGTTTTTCTGTTTTTGTTTGTTTGTTTTTGTTTTTGTTTGCTACATTGCTTGAATTTCCTATCAAATATTATTTTTATTTCTTTAATAAGAATGCCAAATGTTCTTGCAAATTATACTTTATCATGATTGCTTTCAGAACTACAAATTAAATTTTCTTCATTGGTACAAGCTATAGTTTTTTTGACTGAATTTTTAAATTTCACTCAGGAAGAGAGGTCTGGATCATTCAGACTTTACCGTGAAGACGCAAATAGTCGTATGAACTGATTTCCTCCTTGTCATCGATTATTTGCACTGATAATATGTCTAGGAATTTATTAGTTTATAACCAATTCCTAAACTTCGCATTTTTTTTGAGGCATAGGAATTACATCAGCACCGTTAAATGAAAGATTAGGTCTATGTTTAATAGATATATGAATTCGAATTCTAAAATTATGAAAATTTGCCATACAGCCAACATTTAATGCAGAATTAACTCATTTAGTAGTTAAGCAAATGTCTCATCAAAATATAAATTCTGTTAAGTCTGAAGACTTCTAGTACATTTTCTACTTTCTAATGAATTGGCAAGCACTGACCCTCAGGGTGTGCTGGGCAGGTCTTCGTAGTCGGGCTCTGCTGAGAAATGGAGTCTCATTGGAAGACAGGGTCAGAGAAAAAGGCTGCTTTGGCCCTTACCTCCTGTGATTCTGTCATGTTCCTGATTTCCAGCTTTCGGAAGAAAACACCTCCTGTGCCCTGACCAGGGCCCACAGGATTACTGCAGGCTGAGGGTGTAGTTTTGTCCTCACAATTTCCTTATAATTATTCTATTTTTCTGTAGGGCTCTTCTGCTTTGCTTTGTGTTTGAAAGGCGTGGATATTGGTAGAGGTGGAGAGTTGTGGAATAACAAATAAGCGGAAGATGAGGAAAATACGCTGAGTTATGTTGATGCTGATGATAGAGCTAATATTTTCTTTGAAGAGAATGAGGGCATCTTCGTGTTGGGAGAATAGCACTTGCTTAAGATTTCATGCTGTTTTTGAATTAAATGATAGCCATTTAGTTAGCTTTTATAATATGCACTTTGTTTTTTTTCTTAAATATCCATGTGACATTCATACTTGAAGAAGCTTTCTAACATAGTCTTAGAGCAAATAATCTGTAGCCACATAAGACACCAGACATACCCTAGAATGAGGTCCCCAACCCCTGGACAGGGGACTGGTACAGGTCCGTGGCCTGTTAGGAACCAGGTCACAGAGCAGGAGGTGAGCGAAGCTTCCTCTGTATTTGCAGCCGCTCCCTAGCGCTAGCATCACTCCTCAGCTCCGCCTCACATCATCAGGCATTAGCCTCATAGCTTCTCCAGTCCCTGGTGCCAACAAGGTTGGGGACTGCTGCCTTGGAACATGTGTGACAGGGTCATTATTTGTAAGATTATGGCATATGAAACCAAAATTGGACATTTATTCTCATAATGGATTACTTAATTGATTAATGTAACATTGATCTGTATTCACATTACTTTAAGACCTGGGAAATTATCTTTCTTTAATAAGAATGGAATCTAGGACTCAAATTCTAATAAGCATATAATTATTCTTTTCCTTCTCTCATAATAAAGGTATTTTGTAAGAAAGAAGTAGGAGCAGGCACAGCAGTAAAAGATACTCCAGAGATTGAATGAGTGAAGAAAAGTCAGCAGAATATTTGAGTTCTTTATGGCATTAATTATCCTTTCCAAAAGCAAACATAAGTTGGATGAATGCTTTTCATTCTTTATGAAACTGGCTGCCTTTTTCTTTTATTTTTCACTTTGTTGACGTGCTAGTTCATCAAATATCAAAGTTCTAACTTTCAGAAGGAAAACTAGCCTTGTTCCCTGTGATCTTAAGGCCAGGGCCTCATCTTGATATATCATAGTGCACGAGGTAAATCACTTGAGTGTCGGTAACAAAGTTTAAGATTAGATTTTATCTTTTCCAACAGAATTTTAACTGTATGAAATTTTTCAGAGAACAGGTAAATCCCAGTCCTAGTCTACAACTTGGGAGAAGGATTTTACCCTGGAAAATGATTAAAGGCTCTAGAACATTTATTTGGTGGTTTAAGATGTTTCAAAGCCTCCATTTGCTTTCTACTTCATCCAGTTTCCAGCAAAGAAAAACATACACCTTCACTACAATTTGTAACTCAATTCCCTTTGAGCTATGGGGAAGGGTAGAGGGGATGCTTAATGCTATGACTATAACCTCTCCATTCAATGCCTGACATTTACAATGGATTATTGCTATCCTCACCTCAACAGGTATTCTCCCATGTACATGTAATGTGTTCAGTTTCTTGTTGAGGAAATCAAAACGGTTCTTTACTCAAATCCCCTTCTTGACCTTTCTCTTTACCTTCACTTTGAAGACAGAGCCTTTTTTGAAGTAATCCCAGTAGAACTGCCTTGATTCGACTCACCTGTCAGGAACTCTGATAGTTAACGTGGCATCCTTAGAATGTTAGCGTGCACTGGCATTTGCGGAGAAACTTTAGGAAAGGCAAGGTAATACTGTAGTAAAACATGCTTCAAAATGAATTGGCAGAAATTGTGCAGAATACTAGTGTAATAAAATCCCTGTAGAATGAATGATCTCCTCCAGAAAGCAGAGAGAAGGGTCTAATCATGAGGTTATATAAACGTGTTCCAATCCACCATGGTGAGAGCCTATCTCTCGTGACACTCAGGTCTGGGAGAGGAATTCGTTTGGCAGAGAAGTGTAAAATGTTTTATTTCCTTCACTTTCAAATGATAATATTTGAAATGTACCCATGTATAGATGATGTTATAAATGTTCTGTAGCGTGCAGCTCTGTTGCCTACAGTGAAATGGCTGTGCCGTTTTGATTAGTTCAGAGTCCTGTGGAAAACAAAACTGTTGCTCTTTAATCCTGTTTAACTTCTCACTCGAGGAAAATCGCACAAAGTAGTACAGTATATCATTCCTCTCCCAGCACCTCACTGCCCGTTCCGGCAAACAATAAATTCATAGTTCTGTGTCTCTATGTGGTTGGGCCATAAACTCCTGCTTAGTATTCAAATGGAAAGTTGCCCTTTCAAGATTAGCTAGATCTGTCAAACCAAGCTACGATTCTCTAACATTTAAAGATCTCGACATTTTCTACCTCCGGAGTACAAGCCACTTAGCTATTAGCTTTCTCTCTAAGAACTATTTTTGAATCTTATTTGGGGGTAGCCTCTCCTGGTATACTCTCGATTTAACTTTTTTTGGATCCAAACTAATATTGGCATTATACTCATTTAAATCTACAGATACTGAGACATACATGACATATGAGATATTTTAGGTGCCCTTTTGTTGACTGTCAGCATGGATTTCAGATTTAATCATTTTAAATATTACCAAGTGATTTCTAAAATATGTTTTGTGTAGCTTCAAATCTTTGCTCAATTTCAACGTGTGCCTCTTAAGTCTAGCCTTTGTTTTCATATATATAAACACATGCATGTGTGTGTTTTTTTTCTTGAGTTCAATCCTCCACAAATTTTAGACATGAAAATATCACCTGATATAAGGGCATCTCTAATCCTTTTGTAAGTTAAAGAGCTGTTTTGTGTCCCATGCCTCACTGTGTGCTGACATTACCATTTGTTGTGTTGATGTTCCTCTAAGTAAATTTAGAGGAGGAGCTTTTGGGTGAAGTCGATGACCGGACACAGGCTGACTTTATGTAATGCGACTGTGTGGGAGAAGATACTTTCTGACTTTCTTTCAGCCACTGGCTTTTCTATAGTGATCAGGAAGCATTGACCTTTGCTTAATTTAGTACATCCCTCCACCTCCCTTTTGCTTCTTTTATTGTAGCCACTTAATTTTTTTCCTTATTCTGGATTATTCGAGTGCTATCAGCCAGATAAGCAGTGTTTCCTAGACTGTGTAGCCGACTCATTTTGATGTTTGCCTTTAAATACATGGTACATTTTAATTAACATGTTAATAAATAGAAACTGCAGTTTAGATAGAAAATAATAAATTGTTATATTACTTAAGATAATTTCCAAGGTACTTTTGTGCATGTGCCTAGTGATAAAACATTTTCATAAGCAACACTTGCTTAGTTTAATTTAAAAAAAAGACTCTTACGATGATGGATAGGTAAATAGATATAGGCTTCTTTGCACTGTATCTAAAGGAATCCTGAAAGTATCAGATAAAATAAAAAATTGTGTTCTCATTAAAGGAAAATTAATGTTGGAATAATAAAAATTTAATTATGCAATAGTTACAAATAAGGATTCTTAACTGTTCTTTAAGCCTTCGGTTGAATAAAACTCACATTATTTTGTTTTAATGAATTATGCAGGTGAAATACAAAGAAGAGATAAAACACGCAACAGCCATTTCTGATCCTCCAGAGCTGAAGAGAGTTAAAGAAAATCAGAAAACATCAGCAATGTGTGATCATATTTCTCTAAGTATTGTTTTCTATTTTACTAGCTGGCACATACAGTGAGGGCATGCCACTTGTACAGGTGACGTCCCATTATAATGAATACCATTGCAGGAGGGCCATTTCTTAAAAGGTAGAGATAAGATTTCACACATCTTTTGTCTTTCATCATTCCTCGCTCAATGCTTCACATACATTTGCTTATATAAAACATGGTATTGAATTCCCACTGTATTCTTGGGGGAATTCAATGAGTGAGTATACGCTAAGGTCAGGGGCTGTGAAGATTCTCTAGGGTTCTAGGAGAAACAGACATAAGAATATATAATGATTATGCGTTAAGTGTTATAACAAAAACTAATGTTTACTGTGGATGTTTACTATGCTTTTGAGTACTTTACATGCAATATCTCATTTAATAATAAGTAATTCCTCTGCAAAGTGTTGTGGAAATGCAGGGAAGGGAAGCTGTGTCAGCGAGAGAGAGGAACACCCTTGGAGAAAGAGTAACCTTTGAGCTAGATCTTGAAGGATTAGGAAAGGTTTGGGGTGGATTTCGTGAGGAAAGGTCTTCCTGGCAGGAGAAACTGAGTATGTTCAGCATACAAGGCTTATTCTAGGAGGGGAAAGTTTAGTGTGATGGGGTGGCACGAGATGACAGTGGAGAGAGAAGTGATCTAGGTCATCAGGAGGCAGTTGGGAGCCCCGCAGTGTCCCAGTATTGTTAAGTGGCCTGCCAGTGATCAGGTCTTGACTTAGTGATTCAATTATCTTATGTGTCTCTTGTTCAAACAGAAGGGTTCTTAGTTTTCAATTTATTGTAGAAACTTAACATTTCCTTAAAAGTAACTTTATTTGAAAATAATAGTGAGTTAATTAGGTGAAAAAGATGTACTATGAATGACAGCACATTTGATATCTGGCATGGCATATGGTAAGGGGTGCGCAAATGGTGGAAATCCGAGTAACACTGGAATAATGCAGATGAGCGTGGACCCCGGACAGGTGGTTCGATCCCAGCTCCAGACCTTACTTGTGTAATCTGCATAAGCCACCAACTTCTCTGGGCCTCAGTTTCCTCACTCATAACGCAGGGACTAGAGTCTGCAGTGAGATATCGGCTGTAAAGCACTTAGCAAGTTTGTAGATAGATGACTGCAAGGTATGAACACTCTCCATATTAAGTTCATATCCCCAAACTTACATCCACTAGGAAGTGGCTGCCTTTCTACATCAGTGATGCTGTTCTGTAGATTTTTCCCCTCTGAGCTCCGCCCAGAGCAATCTTCCTTCTATGTTGCCGTAAATACAGATTACACTGGACCTTGTCCCACTTTCACTCAGATGATTTTCCCAGACAACACATCTGCCTGAACTCAAAACTACATACCATGGCACAAAGAAAGTCTCATATCACGGGAGGGGGGCCTGTCCCTTTGTCACTTATTTTCCGAGCTTATCAGACACCTCTTCACTTGCATGTTCACTGCTGAGGGTGAGAATCTCAAGCCTGGTGGTTTCTTGGAAAAGAAGTTCCCTAACGCTAGATTTAAATTCTAAAAAAAAAAAAAAAAATCACCAAGACTGTTCCTGTGGAGTTCATTATAATGGGATTTTAACCTTGAGTTTTACTTTTGCCCGTCAAAAAGTTAATGGACAGACATACCTTTCTTTTCCTCTGGGTTGGATGCTTATTTATTTCTGGTGGCGGCGGGGGGCGGGGGGGTGGTGGTGGTTGCAGATTGGCTGAGGAAGCTGACCACAAATGATGGGTCTGATCCCGGGCTAAGAAAGGGCACCTCTATGCAGTAGGTCAGGGGGCTGGTCCTTCCCACGTAGGAAGTGTGCAAAGAAGGAAACTTTGACTTCAGGATGCCTTTGTATCATGACCGTTCATCACTGAGGTGCAAGCATAGCACTTGGCACTGCCCTCCTTTCTAATGATAAGCATGCAGAATTATTCTTTCTAAATATAAAATAGTAATTTAATAAATGTTGCTTTAGCGCCATGAAGAAACACATTCCCAGAAAGGATCCCTTATTATGATTGAACACTGATGAGATCGAATACATGATACAATTGGAAGAATAACAAACAACCAAGGGTGGAATTCAAAAACATTTGGATAAGAAAAAGCTTAGTCCGGGATCAGTGCGATAAAACCTCTTAGCGATACGTATCTCACTCTTCAATCCTAATGAAAATTTTAACTAATGAGTGCTCTGGAGCTGTGTACTTTTCTTCTCGTATTCCGCTACATGGGTCCACGCGTCCTTCCCATTACCTCATACGGCCTTGCGCCTTGTCTCCCAGCTCCAGTACAAAGAGCCAAGCTACAGGGCAACCCCAGTGAGCGTGACACCAGAGATAGAGAGAGTGAAGAGGAACCAAGAGCAGCTGAGTCCGGCAAGTTATTTCTGTTTTCTCATATTTTATCAAACATTGCCTATTTTCTTCTTCAAAACACTCTCTGGAAAGCTTCGAAACCTCTAGAGTAGATGGTCCTTTTCCCAATCCCATATAAAAGGACACAAATTGTGGCCCTCTCATGTGAGCCCAGGAAAGTGAGGACTGTCTTGCTATAATTGAGCCACGTTTGTTTATTCAGGAAATCTGCATTAAGAAACCCAACATGCCAGACATTTTCCTGGTCACTCGTACACAAAGATGGATCAGACCCAGTTTCTGTACTCATGGACCTCATAATTTATTGGTAAATCTTTAAAACTACATCCAGTTAAGGACCTGGAGAAGAGTGGGTCTGCTATGAATCTCAGAAGAAATTACCTGTTGGAATAGGGCAAAAGAAGATCTGGCTTGATTGGGGTTCTATGACATGGTGTCAGGGCAGGGAGCCTTATCTGTAAAACAGAAAACATTCGGCCGTTCAATAATCTGTCTCTAATAAAGCAACAATAGTTGACCTCCATGAGGTACCACTGATACGTACCCTGTGCTAAGTTCTTACCATGAGGTGGGCACAATTTATTTCTCTGGCTAGTCTGTGTCTCAGAGGTCAGAGGACAGACACGCTGGGACCCCACAATTTATAATGGATTTGAACCCAAGCTTCTTGGAATTCAGAAGTCTTTTCAAAGATGCCCCACCATAGTAATTATTTCCATTGTTTGATCTTTTTATGGAACTTTTACCAATATAAACAGTAGCCTTCTTCTTACAAAAAGGTAATTGAAAGACTTTATATATAATTTATTTGAGTGAGTTCTCCCAGGTGGAGGAGAAATTTGGGGTGAACACTGCTTTGTCCTTTTACTATCTCTGGAGAGTGATGGAAGTGAGGAATTTTAGCTTCTTTTTTTTTGTTTTCATTTTTCTTTGTCCTAATCTATTCATTTATTCAGTAGATATTTATTAAGCTCTCGATACATGCTAAGTATGCCACTAATCATCAACTGTAAGAAAACAAAACCATCTTGGCCTCAAACGGTCTCCAGAAAAATGAAAATAACAATAATGAGGAAGCAGAATATAAAATAAGGAAACAGCATATGTAAAATTTCAACTAGGATTTCCGCTATTAGAATTACCTGTCCTGTAACCACAAGAGTCTTGGAGAATGAGACCAATTTCCCAGTTTTTGAGAATTTAAAAATTAATTAATTTTAAATTTGTAGTTGACATACAGTATTATATTGGGTTCTGATGTACAACTAGCGATTAGACGTTTATATAACTTATGAATTGAGCACCATGATAAGTCCGTACGTACCCACCTATCTGAAGCTTACGCAGTTATTTCAATGCTGTTGACTGTGTTCCCTTTTCAGTACTTACATCCCTGTGACTATTTTTATAACTGGCAGTTGTACTTCTTAAGCCTTTCAACTTTCTCTTCCATCCCCCAACTTCCTTCTCTTTCGCTTTCTTTTGAAGATTGAAGCCCCAGGGTCATCAAGAGGGCCAGTGGCCTTCCCAGGTTGCCATGGCGACCTCGCTGTCATTCTCTTATAATGATTTCATTCCGATGTGTTCCCCTTATAATTTCACTACTTTCTGCCCTGGAATTTTTGCAGCTAGTTTTGATATGGAACAACAAATGTTTATTAAAAACTCATTTTGAGAAGCACAGCCAACACTTGCGCTGCCAAATCAGACGATCAGATTTAGGGGTAAACGTGAACAGGAGGGTTGATGCATATCTATGATGGAAAAAAATGTATAAAAAGATAGAGTTAATTCTGAAGTTAACCTCTGTGGTATTTGGGTGGAGACCATTCTGTTCTCTATTAAAATTCTTATTTACCCTCCACAGGTAAAATACAAAGGAGAGATCAAACAGGCAACCACAATTTCTGACCCACCGGAGCTGAAGAGGGTTAAGGAAAACCAGAGGAACATCAGCAATGTGTGATCTTAGCAACTTCTTTCATATGATATCAAACATATTGTCAACATGTCAACGAAGGGATTATTCTACAAAATATTCTTGACCTTGAGCTGATTTTGAAATCTGCTTTCAATTGACTACCAATTTATTTGAAAGGTTTCAGGGTCTTAAGTATTGTGGGGACAGCCAGGCATTCCTGCTCCAGTTTCCAGGGACATGCCCATATAATCTTTGTTTGCAGTTTATTGTGTATCCCTCTTATGCCGTGTTCATGTTCATGGCTGCTGTGGTTCCTCAAAGGGACGCAGTGGTAGCTCCTGGCATCATGACCCTACCTGTGTGTGTTTTTGTTCTGTAGCCCGTCCACCCACTCCCAGCTGTTATTATTTTATTTTTGGATGATGTCTGGGGAGAAATTACAAAGTGTGCATAGCTAAACAGGTCACATGGGACAGGCCCTTTTTTTTTTTTTTTTTTTTTTTTTTTAGGGGCACTTGATTAGGGCTGTGAGGTTTTACTCAGACACTAACTCCCGGCCTCCTCTGTTCCTTTCGGTTTATATAATCCTCCCTCAGACTTCACTGAGAGAATTCTCTTCTGAAGTCATTAACATATAGATGGGGTTCTTTAGAAGAGGAAATTTGGAAATCTATTAGGCTCAAAGAAACCTTGTATTCTTCAAATCTTTCAAGTCATTTGACCAGATTATAAAGCTATGGCAGGTTATTGTTTGCCACTTTTCCTAACAACTATATTTTGGAGAAGTAAATGTTCATCTTTTCCTGATATATATAGAGTCACACTTGACGTGACTCCGTTACTCTCAAAAAGGAACACGGTTATTGAGAAGGAGGAAGGAAGGGGTGGGAAGCACACTGGCCTTTTCATGCGTGACCATGGTCATCTATTTAAAAACATACCTTCAAAATTTCTACCACCGTTATTACTAGGAAACCACGACATTATAGTACCATTCTATATGGGCAGAGTACCTTTAAGTAATATCCATGAAGCCATTTTTTATTATATTCCTTTGTGATGGAATGGTTATTATAGCTTTACTGATGATATGCTGATATATTTGAGTACATTCACTGCTTAGGATGAATTAAAAGAGATTGATTTCAGGTGTAGGTATTTAAAATATGACTAGACCTCTGATGACATCTTTTTTCATAGTTTCCTTTCCTTGGCTAGCTCTTTAAAATAAATACTATACTATGAGACTCTTATTTAGTTGAATCGATTCACAGTATTCTATTTTTTGTTCTCTGAAATGATAGGTTTATTATAAAGGTCAGCTGGGAAGAGCTACAGCGTTAAGTGTAACTCCCGAAATGGAAAGAGTAAAGAAGAATCAAGAAAATATTAGTTCGGCAAGTGGTTTTCCTCATTTTGGACTATCACAAAGGATGTGTCATTTATTATTTACTTGCAATCCTGTTTTTTTTTCATGTGGAAACAAAGACCTGTTTCCAAGAAACATTTGGGACGTTGGCAATAAGTACATGTGTTGTTCCAGATGACTTCCAGAAGCTGCCATTTACATTTTCCTGCAGTCCTTCATTGATACTTCCAGATGTGACCAACAATGACATTTACAGTTTAGTTTTAAACTCTATTATGTTCACTTAAACAGTGATTCATGCTTTTTAAAGTGGTAAAGTCTCTGATGCGTAGGTCAAATAATTATCATTTTACAGATGTATTCATCGAATGTGGATTGTTACCATGCTCTCCGCAAAATAAAAAACAAAGAAACAAACAAACAAATAAATAAAATAAGAAACAAGTCATTACTCCAAAGTAAGATCTTAGAGGGAAGAAACATATATATAGTTAATATAGAAATCAGTTATTCATTAAGGTCCCGTGGTGCGTATCAGTGTCTGATTAGGATAGTATGCTTTCTCTTACTGAATGTCAGGGCTGTAGTTCTGAATTGCACATAAGCCCTCAGGTTTGCAATAATTGGTAGTCTAATCTTACACATACTCAGCTTCACAAATAGCAGTGTTCAGATGGTCAGCTGTTGAGAGGAAATCTGGGCCTGGGAATCAGCTTTTAGCCTACGATTTGTCACTCTCCAGTGAAATTCCAGTCCAGAGATGCTGACTGATTTCAACATGAATTACCTTTAAATTGTGGCTGTTTAGAAGGAAACTCGATTTGTTCCTCATTATTCCTTACACTCTACAGAGGGGAGAAATCAAAGGAAGTGGAGGGAAGATTGGTATGCATTTCTAATAGTGTTATGGTGGAAAATGGGGAAATATAGGAAGATAAAAGTAAATTCAGGTTCCATTTAATTTTAGATTTTCCTTGTTTAAGCATGATTACCACTTCTACTGAGTGCATTGTTAGTGGATATTCTTTATTCACACATTTGTTTTCAGTTGATGGAGAGAATTATATCATTTTTGCTACAGTCTTTAAAGGAAACCTTGAGAGTAAAATTTTAGATTGTTGTTCTAGAAGGAAATGTAATTCACCGAACACGTTACCTGGTAAATAATTCAAAATATATTGTATTATGTCTCACTCATTTGGAAAGGTTGAAAAAGTTATGTAATGTTTTTATTATAATTGTCTTATTGTTAAGTATGTTCTACTACTTACTTTGCAGGTAAAATATACCCAGGACCAAAAACAGATGAAAGGTAGACCAAGTCTGATTTTAGATACACCTGGTCTGAGACATGTCAAAGAAGCACAAAATTATATTTCCATGGTAGGGTACAAGCAGATCCATCTTCTCCCAACTAAAATATACTAAGGAACGCATCACCAGTGTACCGACAGCGTTTGTTCACCGTTAATCTGGATGACTAACAAAGCATGGAAATGTGGATGGGTCTGTCATTTGGGGGAGAATTTTAAATCACATTGAAATGTAATGGAAATATTCAGTCTAATAAAATAATTTTTCTCAGTTGTTTTTTGGGGGCGTGTTTTTATTTCTAACATGACTACTACAAATGCTTTTTATGAAAGATGTTTGGCTGGACTTATTTCCATTCAATTTTAGACAGTCTGTCTGGTGTGTTTGCATGTTTCAAAGAATATAAAAATATGTGTGTTTTAAGAACAGTTTTGTGAGATATTATCATATACCATAAAGTTTACCTATTTTAAGGGTACAGTTCAGTAGTTTCTATAATAATTTACAGAGTCGAATAATATCACCCTAGTCTGATTTCAGAACATGAAAAATGTATGTTTTGAAGTGTGTACATGTTCTTGTAATTATATACATTATTTGTCATTATATATATAATTATTTGTCATTCAATCTCATTTTAAATAAGATTTTTTCTTGAATACTTGTGTGGAAATAGCGTATCATTTTGTTGCATATTCAAGGCTAAGAAATAGGAAATTAATTTGTACCTAAGTTAGTACCTTTAGAGACTAACCAGAATTAAATATATATATGTTTACTATATATCTTTTAAAAATTCTTACCGGTATAGAGGTTTATATGTAATTTCAAAGAATGAAAAACTGTGACTGTATCAGGATTTGATTTCTGATGCTAGGAAGCTGAAGTTTCAGATGTCACTTTTGGAATAATTGGAAAAGATGCATGTATGTACAAAACAATCTATATATAGGGGATACAGTGACAGGTGTCGTTATATCCAAATTCTGTGACCTGTGTCACCATCAGGAAATTTCTCTTTGAGCTCATATTGTTTTTCCTTTTTTGTTGTTTTTCAGGTAAAATATCATGAAGATTTTGAAAAGACGAAGGGAAGGGGCTTCACTCCTGTCATGGACGACCCTGTGACAGAGCGAGTGAGGAAGAACACTCAGGTCGTCAGCGACGCCGCCTACAAAGGAGTGCACCCACACATCGTGGAGATGGACAGGAGACCTGGGATCATTGTCGGTAAGCTGGCCGGCAGGCATCTGGCAGGGATGCATGGTGGAAAAGATGGTGTTGGCCCTAGCTTTCGAGTTACCCTCCTCGGTCATCGGCCTCCTCTTCCAGTCTTTGATATGCTGCCTGACTGGAAATGGACCAAATGGCGTTCACCAGATATCGTTGCAAATCCTTTCTGTTATTGGATATTTTCTGTCTTCCATAACTTTCTGGTCTTAAGAATGTTCCTACTTGTTAAGCAAAGAAGCAGCCCAAATATCAGATGTGAGTGCTAACAAAGGTTGAACAACTATTTTGTTTTGTTTTGTTTTTTCCTTTAGCTTATGTGCTTGACCGATATATTGTACTGAAGACATCATCTGCATGGGTGACAGAAATAATTTTTTTTTTTTTAGACAAGGCAACCCTTGATTAACTTCACAGATTGCAAGGACTTTGTCCACTTATAATCCCTTAATTTTTATTTTTTACACCTACAGCGCCTGGTCTTCTTAGGTGGTCTCCCACTCAAGTGCTAACTAGGCCCGACACTGCTTAGCTTCTGAGATCAGACGGGATTGGGCTTGTTCAGGGTGGCGTGGCCATAGACAGAAATAATTTTATTTAGGTCTTTTTACCACAAATAAACATGCCAGAGAGATTCTGATGGCATCCCATAATACGAATAGCTTATATATATTTTAAATATTTTCTCTGTACTGGGATAATCAAGAGTTGTGTGAAAGTCCCATAAATTGGAGAGGCAGGAAACTTCTCTTCCTGCTGTTCCTTCTAGTCAGTCAGAAAATCTTAGGAGCATAGTGTGGAAGGGTGGCTGAGACAGCAAGGGTCATACCAAAGTCTAAGATAGGGCTAGACAGGAAAGATATTGATGTTTCAACACATATCAACAACCCATACTTCCAAGTGACTACTGTCTTCTTCAGAGCAAGTTGGCTTCTAAATTTTCATAGCTAGTCCAACTATATTGCTCAAATAATATTTTCAGTAACCATGAAACATGCTTCTTAGGCATGTTAGGTCAACTTCATCTTCAAAGATAGAAACTTATTATTTGGGGAGACTAGTGAAAGGCCATTTAGAGGTGAGTTGGGTGAGGGAAGTGTACCTTTGACAGGCTCGGATCTTAACGTGCAATGGGGTACTGAGTCAGGGCACTGAGTTACATGGGAAATTATTAAGCAACTCTGAATGTATTTTGCAAAAAGGGCTTCCAGGCATGTTTGTAGGCAGTTGGCGACTTTGCTGATATTCCCAAGTCGGTTGCTTAAAAGGATCACAGTTGGGTCCAAGTCGTGATCTTTTCATCAGAAGTATCAGAGAATTAGAGAGTTTCATTGCTTTGTGTTAACATCTCATAAGGGGTAGTGCAGAGGGTCTGGCTCTTCTCATGAGGATGGAGATGCTGCAAAGTCTTCACAGCCTGCACCGGGGTCCTGCCCTGGGGCAAGGGCCAGGAATGAACGTGAGTGACTCCTTCCTTTCTGGAAACTGTAAGATCGTCTAGACTTTGAGCTTTCAGAATTCGGGACCTCATGACCTTTGAGATAGGAATTCTTTTTTTAAAAAAGTAGAAGATAGAAACCTCTAAATTATTCACTTCCCGGGCAATCCAGAAGTCAGTTTATTTTTTCTAATTGGGGGAAATATTTTCCATTGAGGGCTGGCCTATGAAACCACAAAATGGACTACATCGAGCAAACATTTGACTTCTGAGCCAGCCCTGGAAATTCAGGTTTAGAGAGTTTCTGAGCAATTCAGACTGTTGGTTTGTGTGGCTTCTATTTTTGTTGGAGGCTCTGCTACTGGCTAGTTGTAACCTTGGCCAAGCTAACTTTGTCTCTCTCTGCTTCAGTCTTCCCATCCATAAAATAAAGATAGTACTAGTACCTACTTTAATATGTTATGAAGCTTAAACGATTTATGTTATAACTGGGAATGGTGCCTGGTCTATGGTAAGCACTGTATAATATTAAAGACAGACAAGTAGATCTACAGTTTCAGGTTGCTAGTTGATTGCTTTTACTCAAGCTCCATTTCTGCCACGGGTCCATACCTAGGTTTTTATTCCCCTGTTGTTGGTACGGTGCTATACAGACCATTTTAGGACCTGATAACTATTAGGTGGTGAGACCGATAAACCTGGAAGTTATTAGATTTGGATTTTGCCTCCAGCTGAAACAGGAGAGTAAATTGGCTTGCACGGTCTGATTACCGACCATAGCAGTGAACTAATCTGTGGTCCACTGAGAGCAAGAAACTGCTCCTCGTTCGTCTGTCCAGCCCTCTCATTGGTCCTTACTCGGTGCCTTTCGCTTTTTGAATCAATGTATCTTATGTGGGTCAGCTCGTGCTCACAGCTCAGAATGAAAACTGGGCTGCCCCTTGCCTACATTTTCAACATTTGTTTCTGTTCTAGGGGAAGAATGTTTTGTTTTGTTTGCTCAGACAAAAATCTCTCAGTCACTTCCCGTGAGTTACTCATATGTCCTTAATCAGGAGTTTTGATCAGGCAGTCTACCTGTCTCAGTGCGTGGAAAGCACGGGGCCGCACAGACTTGTCTGGCGTGCACGTGTGCCGGGTGATGAGTCACAGGCTGCACGCGGAAGGTCAGCGGAGAATCAACAGGGCGACTTAGATTTGATCATAAAGGTTTCGTAAATCCTGGTGGACGTGAATTCCCTTTGTTCCCCTCTGACATCTGCAGCAGCGTGAGTTTGCCTATCACATGTTTGCTCTTTACAGCCATCCTTTCCAGACTTTCACCTGAATTTTTTTTTGGTGCTGACTTTCTTTTTCTTTTTCTTTTTTATTCATTCTTGATGTGTTGATTTCCTCCCTTTGGTGAAAGACCTCAAAGTTTGGCGCACCGATCCTGGCTCCATCTTCGACATCGATCCCCTCGAAGACAATATTCAGTCTAGAAGTCTGCATATGCTTTCGGGTACTGCTTGCGTTTCGAGTTCCTGCCCATTTATGTGGTTTTGTCCTGGCAGTAAAGCTACACGGAGGGTCATTGTGCCACGTGCGTCATGTAAATTTTAAAGTCGAGGATGCGAAAAACCACAAACAGCGCTAGGCTGCTTTAGAATACTTTTAATCATTTATGAAAACGAAACTTGTGAAAGGACTCTCAGTACATCCAAATTAGCTCTAGATTCATTTAGAAAGGCATCTAGACCTTACGGGCATCTGCTTTTATTAGCGAATATGATTTAATAAGTTCCCTTGGCTTTCAAATGCAGTTATTTAGATTGTACTAAACTGCTAAGACATAAAGGAGATTGGTTTCATGAAAACGACACACATTTTAAAGGTAGATTTAAAGAATTATGTATAAAATGGTGGGGAGTTTTCTGTGTAGCATCATAAATATCTTAAAATAGACTTTCAAGTATCCTTAAAATTTACTTCTGAGTTTTTATTTAGTGCAAAATTATAGTTCATGTCAAAGTTTGACTTTTTACTTAGGCTGTGTGTTTATAATTAAAAGCAAAAACCAAATGGCTTGGATATTTGGGTATAGTGATAGCATAGTTTGACATTTCAGACTTTCAGACTGTTTTTGCAAACCGAAGCTTTGACAGTTATGCAATTATTTTAAACAATTATAAAGAGCCATAGATCATTTAGGTCTTGCCCTGTTCCCTAATTTTTATTCTAGATTTAATTGTTGACAATAAAATTGAAAGCCCAAGCAAGATAGGAATTCTAATACTTTTATAGTCAATTCTATCTATATAATTAGCCAAATTGTCATTTAATTTTCTAAAAATAAGGACTAAGCAACAAATACTATATGCTTTGTGATACTTGAAAACAGTTATCACCAGACTTTACACTTGATAGAAATTTATTAGTTTGCTAACGTTTTCTCAGTTCTCATCAATTTCCCAAACCCCATCTCTCCTTTGATAGATAAAAAATGAGTCTAAATGATTGTTAGGTCATTTACGTAATTGACACAATGTACGCTGACGTTTGGAAATAGGTAATTAGAACCTACAAGCCAAGCTTTTGGATTATTATTTAATAAGGGAGTGCTTTTCTTTCTTGTTAATCTTTGAAGTCGTTTTTCATTTTCTTTGTTCTTCAGTTCGCTTTAATCACAGGTATGAATGTTTTCCCTCCAATATAGAAAAGGCGAGTCACTATAGGAGACAGGGGTCTCGATCTCATTCGAGCAGCACTTTTGGGACAGGTCTGGGAGATGACAAGTCCGAAATCTCCGAGATTTACCCTAGCTTTTCATGCTGCAGTGAGGCGACAAGGCCGTCTGATGAAGGAGGTATCAAGCATGAACCACTCTCAAAGAAAATTCATTCATTTTTTAAAAAATGTGTCACACGTGTGTTTTTAACACATTCTTCACCTTTGCATAAAGATTTAGCTGGGGTGTATTTGAAAATTTTAAATCATGTTTAGAAAATCAAATCCTTTTTTTTTTTTTAAAAAAACACGACTAATTTGCATTTTTGCATGTTTGATTTTCCTGTCTTCACTATTTGCACTGCACGTGGATCTTTTAATGATAAAAGGGTCTTCACATGTGCCACGTGAGTCTGTTTCACAGGAGTTGTGTGTGATGGATATACACGGCCAGAGTGGAAACTTGAGTTCTGCGAGTTTGTATCTGATTCCATTATGGAAGTCATTCTTATAGAGACATTTGCATTGCTAAGAGGTTGCTATGAAATGTGTGCGTTTAAATATTTATATACAATTGCAGTTAGAGTTAGATCTTGCCACAAAGAAATTGGGTATGATATTTGGGATGTTAGTTTTTTTTTTTAATTTTATTAGTTTCAAGCATACAGTACATTAATTAGACATTTCTATAGTTTCTAAAGTGATCCCCCTGATTGCTCTTTCTCTCCTCTGGCTCTCCACCCAGCCATGACATTCCTGCTGACTGCATTCCCTGTGCCGTGCTCCCCATCCCCGTGACCATCTAGCGGCCACTAATGTGTACTTCTTTAACCCTTCACCCCATTCTCCCAAATAAACTTTTCTATATTTTACATATCCACCCTTTCCCTCTACCTTCTGTTTTCTGCATCCAAGTTGGTGGGTCAGATCTAGAAGTGATTGTAGATGTTAACTAATCCTGCTGATCAAGCTATTGTTAAAGATTTATTTATTTATTATTCTTATTTTTGGTGAGAGCATTTACATTCTACTCTCGGAAAATTTCAGTTCTCCAATACAGTATTATCAGCTATACCTACCATAATTTACATGAGAATCTCAGACCTTATTCATTGTTCTAGCTGAATTTATCATACCGTTTTACCAATTTCCCTATTTTCCCCATCCTCCAACCCTGGCAGCCACTTTTTTATACTCTATTTCTATGAGTTTGACCTTTTCTTTTTCTTTTAGATTTCACCTTGGTAGAAAATGTTTCCAGATCTCATTTCTCTGTGATTCTAGTGAAATATTTATAAACTAGTTTTGTTGTACCGTAGATAAGGTAGACGGGAGGGAGCTCCCTTTCTGGGTCTTCTGGTTCTCTAACAAAGGGTTCAGTAACTTTTTGAGAGTTTTCTTTTCTTTCTTTTTTTTTTTTTCTTTTTGACTTGAGGCTATTGATTTCTCCCCTCAGTGCCTCTGTGGTTCTAGAGGAGCGGAATGATGAGATAAATAAAACCCAAGGCAAATACAAGAACAAATTTCAAGTAACCTTATTTAACTTTAACTCAGGTCAGCATACTGGAGTCAGTGTCTCTCCCAAATGTGACATCCCATAGACTCTTTGCTTCCATGGTGCGCTTTTCACTGTCTGTACACACCTGTGCAACATTCACTCTTTTATTCGCCATCATTTACTCACCAACTGTTTGTCGAGTGCTGTCTTACACCAGCCAAGGGCTTGGATCTGGCAAAGCATACAGCAGGGAGCAAAAGAGGCGTGCATTTGCTCTGAGGGGCTTGGGGGCTGATGCAGGACCCTGACATTAAGCAGATACTTACTCAGGTATTACATACAACTATGAGGAGAGGAAGCAGTATGAGAGGAGGATGGGGGGTGGGGAGATGGTGGGCCACAAGATGTATTACAGCGGAGTTCCCTCCGGCCTTGATGTCAGGGAAACCTTCCCCAAGGAAGGTGGTTTGAGCTGAGAGATGAGTGCTGACCGGGAGTTAACTAGGCCAAGGGGGCTTTGGGAGAAAAATGTTTCTGGTAGAGAGAACAGAGCACTGAAATGGTGTGTCCATGGGACGTTCCAATGCAGGCATCGATAGGCAGAGTTCAGAGGAGAAGCCGGCACTGGGTGAGCGTGGAAGGTCATCATCCTTGCCAGTGTTAAGGTCTGGGTTGAATCCATGTAGAGAAGAACTCAGAGCCCCGTCCTGCGGGTGTCTCAGCTCCCGCTGATCCAGCAGACCAAGTCCAGGCTCACTTGTCTCCAGTTCCATTCTCAGACCCGATGCTTTCAGTTTATCTTGTTCTCTTCTCAAGCTATCGAGCCTTTTTTTCTAAATCTTTCTAGCAAGGGGATACTCTGCTATGCCCAATGAATGAGAACATGTCTCCACTGAAGGAAGATATGGATAAATAGTCTTGCATTTCTATTAGAATTCGAGTAAGAATAACATATAGTTAAGAGGTAGTAATTACATCTTTTAAAACGGAAGAATGTCAGACTTCATGGAAGGTGGCAGAGGGGAGGTTTTTGGCAGGAAAGAGGAGGTTCCAGGAATTCAAATAATGCCTTGTAAGAAAAGCTGACTCTTTGGAGGCATTTATAAACTTCTGTCATTCTTTCTTTCTTTCTTTCTTTCTTTCTTTCTTTCTTTCTTTCTTTCTTCTTTCTTTCTTTCTTTCTTCTTTCTCTCTCTCTCTCTCTCTCTCTCTCTCTCTCTCTCTTTCTTTCTTTCTTTCTTTCTTTCTTTCTTTCTTTCTTTCTTTGTTTATTGTCACAAGGCCAAGATGCTATGTCTTCAGTGACGTTTCCTATTTTGGAAATTGAGGTATAGGAGGTATGAAGTTACCTCTATTGCAAAAGCAAAGAAGTATCAATAAGTTTTATAACAAACACAAGTGACGGTATACCACAAGACACTTGTGTTTATTTGAAGGATTTTAGGATACAAGGGAGTATGCTCCGAATTTACATGTAAGTAAAGCAAAGCACATTCTACCAATTAGTACCTTATGTTTGTATTCAAATGATTAGTGACATATCAAACCTAATATACCCCAAAGCATCTCTGCACTCCCCGCACTCCAACTCTGCTACTTTTTTATGCTTCCTAGCTTGCAACTTCCCAGGGTCCGAAGTCAACCCCTTTAGAGTCATCCTCCACTCTTGTCTTTCACTTACATCCCACATCCAACCCATTAGCAGACCTTGTCAGCTCTATCAGGAAAAAGACACCCAGGATCTGAGGGCTTGTGCCTGGCTCCACCCTCACAACTGATTTCAGCTGCTGCTCTCTATCCCCTCAGATCCTCATGGTAGCTTCCTGACCAACTTCTCTGTTTCTGCTCTCGCCACCTGTGTTGCCAACCCTCTGCCTCAGTCTCTTCTTCTCCTGGCATTCAAACGGATCTTGAATTTGTAATTATTTCTAATTAAGATGTAGTTAATATAAAATATTACATTCGTTTCAGTCGTACAACATAGTCATTCCACATTTACATACCTAACAAAGCGATCACCATGCTAAGTCTAGTAACCATCTGTCATCATACGAGGTTCTTAAGATGTCGTTGAATGTATTCCCATCCCTGTGACTTGTTGATTTTATAATTGGAAATCTGTATCTCTTACACTATATACAACAATGAACTCAAAATGGAGCAAAGACTTAAGTGTGAGAAACCATAAAACTCCTACAAGAAAACATAGGCAATAAACTCTTTGACATGACTCTTAGCAGTATCTTTTTAGATATGTCTCCCCAGGCAAGGGCAACAAAAGCAAAAATAAACAAATGGGACCATGTCAAATTAAAAAGCTTTTGCACAGCAAAGGAAACCATCAACAAAACAAAAAGGGAACCCTCTAATTGGGAGGAAATATTTGCTGATGACACATTTGAAAAGGGATTAATATCCAAAGTATATAAAGAACTCATACAACTCCACATCAAAAAAAAAATCTGATTAAAAAATGAGCAGAGGGCCTGAATAGGCATTTTTCTAAAAAAACATAGAGATGGCCAACGGACACATGAAAAAATGGTCAACGTTACTAATCACCAGGGAAAGGCAAATTGAAACCACAATGAAATATCTCCTCACACGTGTCAGAACGGCTATTATCAAAAAGTCAACAAACAACAAACGTCGGCAAGGAAGAAAAGGAAACCCTCATGCACTCCTGGTGGGACTGCAAGCTGGTACAGCCACTGTGGAAAAGAAGATGGAGATTCCTGAAAAAAATTAAAAACGGAAGGATTTTTTGGAACACAAGTCAGATCATGTCACTCTTCTGCTACCATTTCAATCTGAATGTAACCCAAACCCTCACCATTCGCTACTTGACAAGGCCCTCGATCTATCTGGGGGTTGGCTGCTGTCCTGAACTCATTTCCTGCCATTCTCCAGCACGCTGGTCCACTACCTTCCCGCCCACCCCCGTCCTGGTCTACCAGCTTTGCTCAAACCTCCCAGGGAAGCTCCTACCTGGGTTTTTGCACTTACTGTTTGCTCTTCTTGGAACACTCCCACCACCCCCATATTTGCTTGCCTCACCTCATTTTTCTTCATGTTTCTGTTCAGATGTCACTTCATCAGAGAGACCTCTCTAACTACCAGAGATAAAACAGTACCCCTTCCTGTGCTGTCTGTCCCTTTACCTTGCTTTTTTTTTTTTTTTTCTGCGTAGCATTTGACACCACCTGAGATATATATTTGTTTTTTTGCTTGTCTATCTCTGTCTCACTAAAAAGTCCCACAAGAGCACGGATACTGGCTGATTTGTTTACCAATCTATTTCCAGCTCTTAGAATAAGCACTCAGTAAATATTTGGTGAGTGAAATGGTCAAATTAGATCTTTTTGGCTCACTCACTTTTTTTAATTGAGAGATAATCAATATATAACATTACATTAGTTTTAGGTGTACAATAAATTAATATTTAAAAAACTAGAACTGCGTATATAAATCTAAATATGATTTTCTTAAAAGAAAATTCCATCTTGGAAGGCTTTCAAGAAAATTCTTGCGTTTTGTTTTGATGATGTTTTGATATGTTTCAATAACATTAAAGCACAGCTGAAAAAAGTCTAAAGTGGAAACAGTCCCTGTGTATTTTTTTTCTGGTGGGGAAGAAAAAGAGTAGTATCCATGACTTTGAAATTTAGGGTCCGCTTTGAAATGTGCGCTATGCTGGGCCCTGGTGAGGAGGTGATGATCGACTATGTAGAAGGATGAAATTTTTATGATGGTGACAACTGTTTGATGAAAACCTTAATGTCTCTGGTTGTGACAGCCTTTGTCTGTTTAAATATTATCCTAGAAATGAAAAAGAATTTTAGAAAAATACATGTTAGCGGTAAGATGAAGCAAAAGAATATGTTTGTAGGATTTAGAAATGCCCTTTTTATTTTTTGGGGTCCAGCCTTTTTTTAGTTTTCTTTTTAGGTTAGGATTATTTTTAATGATCAGTGTTTTTATGTCCTAGAGAGGTGTCCTTTAATAATAACTGGGTTGTCTCCCGCTGTCAGGTGGGGTGTGTGGCAGCACTGTGTTTATAGGGGACACCACGCTGTGCAGGGGAACACGGGATTGAACTTCACCCTGGCGCCCTCTCCACTCGGTCTGGGTTCACTGGAGATTATCTGACTTCATTAGGCTCAGATTTCACATGTGTAATGAGAAGGCTATAGAACAGGAAGCTTTCTAAGAAATTTTACATTTCCTCAGCTAAGTGCCATAAACTTAAATGAACTTTTATTTTCTCTCTGTCCCTTCTTCGTATGGGAATGTGTTTATGTCCTGGGGGTGGCCTGTTTACTTTGTGGATTAAGCAGCTGGGCAGTCATTAGAGTCATCATTTTTCGGGTTCTTCTTGTGAGTCAGAGAAAATTCTGATTGTTAGTACAAAGGGTTAAACAATCAGCTCATTTCCTTGAGGCTAAAGGACAGTGTTTTCATCATTCCCATTTGGTTTTCATGAGCATTAACATGGAAGCCTTCTGCTTTACGTTTTTATCATTGTTTTAGTTATGTGTTTCTCATGATATTTTCCCATCTTGCTTTGATCAATGAATATTTTCATTTTTCTTATGTGATTATTTTGGGCTTTCTTTACATTTCAGTCTGCTTTCCAAGGTATTAAGTTACCAAAGGGTTTTCATCTTACATCTCTATTGTGTTACTTTGATGCAATTAAGGAGGCTTTTATTTAAACTCCATTGAATTTGGGGCTGATTTTGAATAGTATTATTTGAAATGATCTTTATTGCCTTTTGGTATTAGATTAAGTTAACCAGTTTTCATTTGATACAGTTCCTGGAGTGGAAACGGTCCTGATGGCTTCTGCTTATATCACTGTGAGGTTTTCTTTGATCTTCGTGCTCGTCTGCTTCACTTGCCTGCAATGTGTATTTGCCTTCTGCTACCACTTTGCGTTTCTTCGGTTTTCCTTACCTTACAGTGCTCTGTATTGCTGCTCGTGTCTTTACGTTTGCAGTCTCATCCCTCGTTTACCCTTCTCAGTTTGAATTTGTGTCGTTTTGCTTCAGTATTTTACGTGTTTCGGTCTTCCTCTGGAGCATACAAGTATGATGGCAAAGGGGAAGCAGATACACTTTTCAGACAGCCCTTTCCGGCGTTTTGAGCTTGTGAACTTTTTCATTTTACTGTGAAAGAATCTCATTGGGATGACCTAGTCCTACCTTAACAAATTTCTGAATCCGGTGACAGCCCTAGCTGGGCTGTGCTTATAGCACTCCATCCCATGTAATGTGTTCTCGAAAGACATTAGGTTGTAAGAGATGCCTCAGTACATTCCGGAATTGTCAGTATGTTGCCTGCAGCATCCCAGAGGGTGGTACACCAATTAAGTAGACAATTGTCTTGGCATTTTATAGGCACCATCATTCCATCTGTTTGTTCACCAAACATTTATGTAGTATCTCCTATATGTGTGAGATGCTATTGTCTTCAGAGAACCCACATTCTGGTGAGTGGACCAGATGCATAAACCCATTTTGCTCAGGAAGGCATTATGGTGGAGTATCGCCTAGGTTTAGAATTAGCTAGGAAATGGGAAAGGAGAGGAGGGGAGGGGAGGAGAAAGGAGGGGAGAGGAGGGAAGGGAGTTGTAGGCAGAAAAGTAGCATAACACTGGAAGCTTGGTGCATTTTGGCACATCTGGAGCCCAGGGGCTGTGTGTATCAGCGGGTGGGCAGAAAAGGAAGACCGGAACCAGAGTATGGCAGTGCTGAGCAAGTCCTTCAGAGACAGGTTCAACTGAACGTAATTTCGGGGCACTTTCCTTAGTGTTTCACCTGTAGATTAGAAGCTCTTTAGAGGACCAGTTACCTAGACTGATAGGCAGTTGAGTCTGCCTTGGGAGCTTGTCTTAGGATCTATTCTGCACTGGATAATTTAAGTTTTACTGGAGCATCAACTCCTTGGATATCAAGTGACCAAGGGCCTTCTTAGTAGTCATCTAAAGGGGCTAATGGTGTGGAGAGAGCATTGTGGATTTTTATTCAAACTTCACAGCCTGTCTTATTGTCGACATTTGTCATTTATGTAGAAAAGCAGAAACGCTAAAATCAAAGCACCTTTCCACTATTGATTCTGAGACTCCAGACTAATAGCCAACTGCTGGATGTTTAATAGGCATCTCAAATCTAATGTCTGGAAACAAATTCTTATTTCCTGTCTTCTCAAATAAACAATCTGTTCTTGTTTTTTGTTTGTTTGTTTGTTTGTTGTTTTTGTTTTGTTTTTGTTTTCACCATTTCAGCTGATGACACAATCATTCACCCTCGTACTAGGCAAAAACCTTAGTAGCATCATTCTTATCACCCTGTCTTTCCCTCATGCTTACATCTCATCCCTCTGTCAGCCTGTTGGCTCTGTCTTCAAAATATATCCGTCCCCAATCCAGCCACTTCTCACCACTTATGCCCTGAGCGAATCATCATCCTACCTGCTTGAGATTGCAAAATAGGTGCCTGGTCTTTGTAATTCTGTTTTTGCCGCTTTGGGTCTGGCCTCCACCCAGCTGCCAGTGTTCCTTTAAAAACTTCCACCTGATCTCGTTATAGTTTGCTCAGAATACTCTAATGGCTTCCCCACTAATCAGAAAGGGTTTCCTTGATCACTCTACATAGAAGACACTCCACCTTATATACACCCATACTCTCTGTCTCCTTACCCTGCTTTACTTTTCTTTACAACTCTTTAGAGCTTTATTGGGGCATACTTCATATACAAAATTGCACACATTTACTGTGTATTTTTTGACCAGTTTGGACATAGGCTTTTGTACTATGATACTGTCATCACAATCAAAGTACAGATGTTTACCACCTGTACATTGCTTTGTGTTCTCGTGGTGGTGGTGGTGGGGTAGTTGTAAAAACACGTGCTATGAGAACTGTCATCAACATATTTTAAAGTGCACATTACAGTGATTGTTGTCTATAGATTCTATGTTGTACAGCAGATTTCTCGAACTTGTTCATCTTGTATAACTGAGACTTATACCCATTGAACAATTCCCCATCCTCCTTCCAGCCCCTGGTGACCATCATTCTATTATCTGCTCTGTAAGTTGACTACTTTAGACACCTCATGTGAGTGGAATCATGAAGTATTTGTTCTTTCGTGACTGGCTTATTTCACTTAGCATAAAATCTACGTTCTTCCATTTTGTTGCATGTGGTAGGATTTTCTTCCTTTTTAAGGCTGAATAATATAGTCCATTGTATGGCTATGTTACATTATCTATCCATTCATCAGTTGATAGTTATTTGAGTTCTATTCATATCTTGGCTATTGTGAATAGTCCCCAATGAACAAGAGTCCACAGATATCTCCTCAATATAAAGGAAATGCAGATCAAAACACAATGAGGTATCATCATACCTGTTAGGATGGCTGTTATCAGAAAACCCAACCAAACAAAAAGGGAAATGTTGGTGTGGATTTGGAGGAATTTGAACCATTATGCACAGTCAGTGGGGATGTAGAATGAAGCAGTAACTATGGGGACACATTGTAGTGGTTCCTCAAAAAAATTAAAAATAGAACTACAGTATGATCCAGCAATTCTTCTTCTGGGTACATATTCATCACTCTTTTTACTGCCTGACATTTCATTATGTATTAATCAGTTTATCTATATGGTGCCTATACCTCCCCCAGGATATACACTCTTATTAGAACGGAATCTTTCTGCCTGCTTTTATTCTCTATTTTATAACTAGTACCTAGAATAGTACCTGTGTTACAATAGACACTCAATAAACACTATGGAATATATAAATATATTCAAATTAAATTTGACCTGAAATATAAAGAAAAGCTTTGCCACGTGTGAAATTACTAAAACTTGGCATTAGTCTTTATCAACGTCCATTTAAAGCTAATTCAACTTGAGAATAACAGAGCAATGATAACTCTTATTATAAGTTTTTAAAAAGCAGTAATGTAAGATGTATCCCTGGAATGTAACATTGTAACTTGTGTTTATGACAAAGCCTAAGTCAGCTAATGACCTTTCATAACCAAGAAATCAGTAAATCATCCCTACGTTAACACTTCTGTTCTCATATAAATACTTCTCATCATCTTAGTGTTTTGTGTGTTTTAGTTATGACATCTGTTCTCAGTAGGGACTCAATAAAGTAGAAGTGCCCATCAGAATTCTGAAATTCATGCCTTTTATAGCTTCTGGCTCAGTATATTCTCGTTTATCGTTAGATCGTAAACTCCGTAGAGACAGAATGAATGTGTCGTTCATTTAGTTAGTGCTTTTCTTCTCCCCAAGAAAAACGTTCCCTTCCAGTACCTAGCATAGGATGGGAAGAGCTCAATGAGTAAATGATAAATAAAAGGAGGAAAATGCAAGAACAAATCATCACTTGCCTAGACTCAGCAACGACCATGGGGATGTGTCTTGAGTTACTAAGGACAATAGCCATCATTAAAAGTTAAATTCACCATTAAACGGAACAGAAATATTAAATTCAGGTACAGTAATAAACTGTTAATATATTTTGAAAGTGAAGTATATCCAACCAGCAGTGTTTCAAAGTCTCTTTTAATATGACTAAAATCTCTAAGTCTGTTGGTTCTCTTTTCCCATTGAAGATTTTTGCTTGATGATTTATAGATGGCATCGAAGTTCAGAGTTATTAGTTTTTAATCACGAGCATAGTTTTAAAATGAGATAACCAGAACAACCTACTAGCAAACACACTCCTGATATTGAACTCTTGGTCTTCATTTAAAATAAACTTCCCAGTATTTCTATTTAGCCACTACTTCAGTTTTCTGATTACTGATTGGCAATCTCCAGTCTCCAGAAAAAAATCCAACTCCTTCTTAGCCTGACTTCTGTAAAGCAAATACATTCAACAAGAGAATCTCAGCTGTGTGTTTCCCCACTGTTTTTGAGTGTTATTTTCTATCTGAGTTTGAGAAGTTTGTTAGTGTCTGTCAAAAAAAGTGCCGTTTTAGTATCTCCATACATGTTTGAAAAAATTTAAATAATTGATCATTGAAACACTAAATCTCTGTGATGAAACTAATGTATAGGAAAATGAACGATTCCTTTATAATGTAAAATCCAGTTAGTAGAATATTACATGATTATGTTTAGCCATATACTTATAAAAAAGCACACATCGTATGATTTTTAGAAATTTTTACAAATTGCAAAACATTTCAAAGCAAATTTTAAAAACTTTTAGTTAGTTCTTTTGTTCCCCCAAGAAAAAGGTTTAAGATTCCGATTGAATTTGAAATACTTAGGGAAACTCATATTCTGAGTACCAGGAGACTTGGAATGAAAGAAATGTCATAAGTTTCCTTTTCTGAGTGTGAAATTGGGGAAAGGATTAAATACTAATGAATAGCACCTGTTCCAAGATGCACATGTGTCTTTCATTGATTTGCCAAAATTAAATCAAAGGGTTCCATCTGTGTATGAAGGAGAACCATCTGACACTTAAAGTAGCAAACTATAAAACATTAAAAGTGTATTTCCTGTGAAGCTGAGTTGATTGAGAAAAAGAGGAGGTTTGATCATCAGGAAAGATAGAAATATGGCTATAGCATGTGCATCAAGTAAGAAAACTTTGGAAGAGCTTTATAAGTTGTCAAGTGCCATATATGTAGAGGAGAGAATAGATATTTTTTCCATATTGTCGAACAATCGAAATGAAAATGGAAATAGTAGTTTTTGGTTTTTATGGATCAAACTGATGTCCAGGTCAGGTAATACACTGCTTATACCTACGTATTTACATATCTGTCTTATACATCAAACAGTAAAGTCATAATTGTATTTTCAGAGTTATGAATTTCCCTGCTATCGCCAACTTCCGATTTCATCTAGGTGCCCCACATCCTTCCGCCCCAGGCCCCAGGCCAGTAGGTCATAGGGATGGGATTCTGACTTACAGGAACTACTTAAAATTTCCAGGGGCCGATACAGCTGGATGATATGTTATGTGTCGGCGTTTTGTTTGTTCATTGTGTCCTGTTGCCTAGGCTGATTGTCACGCTGCTTCTCTTGTGGTCAGGTTCCCTGCTCCTCATTGCCTAATCTTCCCCCTACAATATACCTCATCTGCCCATGGCTCATCTTTCCGCCATTCTCGTTCTTCACTTTTATCTTTCACCATATTCCTGACCATGTGTCCTGAACTTGTTGTTTACCAGTCTGTCTCTCAAACCTAGGATCTTACCTAGATCTTGTCTAAACATCCTTGTAAGTGTATGCCTTTGATCACAATGACCTGTTGCTCACCTCCCTACATGACTGTGACTCTTCATACCTGCCTGTTTCTCCAGCCCTAGTTTTGAACTTGAAGCTTGGGCTCTGTAAGACCCAGAGAGTTCTTTACATTCATTTCCCTACATTTTCCTATCTTCAAATCATGTCAGGTACACAATGAGTTCATTTCGTAGGTGTCTCTTGCTTGAAATACACACCTTCTTATTCGGAATGTAATCAATGCCGAGATGTGTCTATATGTGATACTTAGTGTGGCTTGTCACTAAGTGTATCTAATGCAACGCTATTCGGGAACTATTTGGGATTGATGATAGTCCCTAAGAGGTGAATTGATTTAAATTGTGGGAACTATTTGGGATTGACGATAGCCCCTAAGAGGTGAATTGATTTAAATTGATTAGCACAAGAGACAAACCAAATGCATAGCCCAGTTTTAAGTTTTTCAAAATATATATACATGTGTATTTATTCATAAAAATAAGTAGTTACAGAATATTCTCTGCAATGACATTATGAGAATTTCTTTCATTGCACTTAAATGAAGAATCTTCCTGTATAAGATTGATTTACACGATATTTGCAATTGTATTTAGTGAGGAAAATTAAGGTTTGCTCCAAGCTGACTTTTCAGTCATGGTATAATTTATGTCCCAAAGCTAGCCTTGGTGATAGGGCTTCCCAAATAGAAATGGCTTCCCTGTCTACCTGCCTTCTCAAGGTCTTTATTGGTTTCATCTCCTCAAAGGATTGCCCCACATTTTGTAGCTCTTGTTGAAACTACACATATATCTATACTGTGCATTCCTGTATTTTCTTTCTTGTTTCGTTTTGGGGGATAGCGTGCACATGAGCGTGCCATGAGAACATTATTAAAGACTGTAATTTGGGGGCTGAAATAATTTCTTTTCCCTTCAGTGACAATCCAGCTTTTCTTTGTGATTTAGGTTATAGTTATAGGTCGGGGAGTTTATCCTGGTTTAGGTAGCTAAAAACTAGAGAAAAATCTGGGAAAAAAAATATGCAAGTTGAAATTCAAATCTTAAATGTAGAAGTAAATTGGCTAGATTATGCTGAGGCAAAAGAGCAGGTATTCTTAAATCTCTAGTTTTATTCAAATCATATTGTGTCTTAGCTCAGTTATGTCAGAGAACAGTCACACTTGTTTTTTCTAGAGAAAACCAGTGAGCTTTGAAATCAGAACATACTGCTTTTCTAGGTGATAATTTAAAATACAACTAATTGTATGTTTTCTCAATATTAAGGAACTGCAGAATCCCAAAATAATATATTATAAATTCTTACTAGAGACAACTAAACCAAATAAATAAATGAAATGGTCAAAAGTAATATATATGTATGGTAGTTCTGAAAAGTACATAATCTGTATATATTTCCTTTTGCAGTTAACAAGTAATTAGAAATCTTTAAATATTCAACTTGCATTTGATTAAAGCAACATTATAGACAATTACTTAAGTTTAAGGAAGAAAATGTTTAAATAATCACTTGGATTTAATTGCATTTCCAACTAAATTTTTAACATCTGTGGGAGAAGAGCTTGTCACTATTCTGATGCTGACTTGGGGGAGTAACATTTTCAGACAATGTTTTACAGAATGATGTTGAAAATTGTTAGGGAGAATTATCGCGGGGCCTCTGTTGCTTCATGGGAAAGTGGTTGAAGTCATATTAGGAGACGTGATTTGGACACAGACTTGAAATTATTCCTACAACATAAGGTGACAATTGCTCTGGGGAAAAAATGGATGCCATTAACAATGGGAAAAAGAAACAAAGATTAAGCACGTAGACACACACACACATCAGAGACTTATCAAATGCTAAACTGATACTTGAAAAAATCTAAAAGCCATTGCTTCAGAAGCGATGCTACTTTCTGTGATTCGAGCTTGCTTTTTCAAAAGCGAATGAATTATGCTCAGTGTAATTTCTTCCAGAGATGGTCTGGCACACCTCATCAACCACACACACACACACTTATGTAGTTTCAGCTCCAGAGTTTACCACAAAAAAAGCCAGTGACAGAAAGAGGCACTTCTGTGAAGCACAGCCAGCCTGACGTGCTTATCTCCTCAGCATTTACACCCCGCTCCTTTGGCCTTTTCCTCCGTCCCCTCCTGTCTGCCCTACCAGCAGGAATGAATGGTCGACTGCCGACGCTTCCAGCTTCAGGTGAAGTCCTCACTACTTCTAGAAGCTTCCCTGCTCTCTAGAGCATGGTATTCTTTCACATCTCTGAATTCACAGTGGTTATTTGGGGATTAATCTGAAACTGTCTTGTCAGTAATCTCCGTGATCATTTTGGTGTGCTGTAGTCAAGAGTTCAGGTTCTGATGTCAGATTTTCGGCTTTTAAATCTTGGCTCTTATCTAGCTCTGGTCCTTTTGACCAAGGTACTGGATCTTGCTAACCTTGTCTCCATCTGTGAAAATTGGGGATTTACCATCAGCAAAATGGGGATGATTACACGAGCTAATGCATATGACATGCTAAGCACAGGGCCTGGCTCGTGGTAAGTAGGGAGACTGACCGTCCGGTTTGCCCAAGATAAAGGGCTTTTCTGAGAAGATCTTTCGGAACTAAAACTGGGTTAGTCCTGAACAAACTGAGTTCGCTCCCCTAACTGTAAGCATTCCATTTACATTATTTAAATTTTCTTGTGCTCACATCTCATGTTCCTTGGGACATAATCCTTTGTTTCATCTTTCCCCCGTTAAGTTTCATAGGGGCACGTGCTTAGGTGCTTAAATATTTTCATGTGTACTGCATTTTCTCAAAAGAGGTTTTTAGTAACTTACGGTAATAAAATTTATCCAAGACTAGAAAATGGAAACAGAGATGTTATGGGAGTGAGTCTAGACGAGGAAATTGTTAGTGCTGCCTTGAGAGAGAATTTTTGAATTTCCCAAGACATTTTTGGCTACACAGTTCCCCTGACCTCTCAGATGGTGACTAGGTTCTGCCCTGGTCGGTCCCCAGGAGGTAGGGTCAGCTTGCATTAGTCAGCTTCCCCTTGGTGGTGCCTTGTGGTACGCGCCTTACCAGGAGTGCTGCGTATTGGCCTCTGAATTATTCCCCAGTGAGTTTCCTCTTGACTCAAATTTCTTCTCATAATCCCTGGTTGCTCCCTAAATCCTGTGTTTATTAGAAACAGGTCATCAGCCTGGGTGCATGTATTAGCCTGTTCTGGCTGCAGTAACAGAATGCCATGGAGTGCGTTGCTTATCAACTACAGAAATCAATTCCTCACGGTTCTGAGGCTAGAAGTTCAAGATTAGCTGCAGCATGGTCCAGCCCAGTGAGGTCCCTTTTCTAGGTTGCAGATTGCTGTCTCCAACTTGTGTCCCCATATGATGGAAACAGAACCAGCTAGCTCTCTGGCCTCATCTCATAAGGGCACTAATCCCGTTCCTGAGGCTCCACCCTCATGACCCGGTCATCTCCTAAAGGTCCACCTCAACTACCATCGCCTCAGGGGTTAGGTTTCAGCATATGAATGGGGGAGGGTGACAAAAAGGTTTAGTCCAAGTGATGGAGGGAGAGGGAATTTGGGGCTAACATAAACAGAGCCACATGCGCCCCTAAATTTGCATCACTCAGGGGAGAAGGAAGCTGATGGTCGCTCAGTGGTTCCTCACTAGAGGATGTTAAAAATAAAGCACAAATGTCCAGTTCCTCCCATTCCCACCCCAGAGATTCTGATTTCATTGGCCTGGGACATGGACCTAACGTGGTTTTAAAAGATGAATTTAATATGCAACCAGGATGGGCACCACTGCAAGTAACTGATTCCTCCTCCGTCTGCTTCCTTCCCACACAGTTCAGGGCCCCTACCTGAGCTCAAATTTAACATGTGAACTAGCAACGATTGCTTTTGTTTTTGCATATGATTTCCACATTTGAGCACTTATGATGATTATGTGTGTTTTTGAAACTTGTTGGTTTTAACGGTTGTAGGTCATTTCATTTTTATGTTAAAGTCTGTTTGTTCATGGTTTATTAGTAGCAAGCCTGTGTCTAGGCAGCTGTCTATTCACAGCTTATCATTAAAAACCAACAAACTAAAACCTAGAGGCAATCTAGCTTTTCTTTGTTTTTTTTTTTGTTTGTTTGTTTGTTTGTTTGTTTTTGCCAGGAAAGAAAAGAATTTTCTATAGTGCTAGGAATTTTCTCAGATCAAAAAATAGCTTCTCGATGCTGGGTTGGGCATAAATGTTGTGGATTCAGTACCTACTTGTGGTTTGTGGAAGAGAATCGGATGCCATGGAGACTTGGGGTTCTGACATGGAACTCTCGATGGCATATGCAAAAGCTATTTGAGGGTTCACATCATGAGCCTACTGTATTACCACTCAACTGCCTTGCTCATGCCCTAGGTGAGATCTAATTAGGATATAGCTCATTATTTAACATTTTGTGCAAAACTAGCAGCATATTTACACTTTCTCTTTTATATTTATGTCTGCATTCAGTTTAGGATTACCCTTGTGATTGTCTAAATATTCTTTGTCCTAACCCCGCCCTGCAAAAGCCACATGAAGTTCTCTGACATGCATTAACTGATAAAAACATAGTCCTGTGTTAGAAATATGACAGTAATTTTACTGCATCCTATGTTCTGTGTAGGAAAACTTCTGGTGATTTTCTCCTTATTCTGGAACGTTTAAAAAGTAAGCCTGTAAGAAAAATCCCCAAATTGTTTTCTCTGTTTGTGCTATGTCTGTAGTTACCTAATTGCTATAGACTGAGTGCTTGCCCCCCCAAAACCCACATGTTGAAATCTGAACCCCCATTGTGATGGTGTTGGGAGGTGGGACCTTGGGGGAGTGATTAGGCTGTAAGGGTGGGGCCCCCGTGAATGGATTAGTGCCCTTATGATAGGGACCCCGGAGAGCACCTTTCTCCCCTCTTGCCGCACATGGACGTGGCGATTTGAACCAGGAAGCGGGATCTCACCAGACACTAAACCTGCTAATGCCTTGACCTTGGACTACCCAGTCTCCAGAACTATTAGAAAGACATGTTTCTTGTTTTAGCCACCCATTTCATAGTGTTTTGTTACAGCACATTAAATGGACCAAGGCATCGATAAAGCACCCTTTTGGTTGTTTGCATTTGGAGTCTGGCCATGACTATGACCCTATAGTCACGGTCAGGGCGAGGCTCATCTTTAATGAGTGGAGACCTTCGTCATGTCACTATGTGGAGATGGTTGTTCTACCGCCTTCCCACTCAATCTGTCGTCTTCTATGTTTTTATTCTGTAAAGCGGGAATGATGCCTAGCTAAGACAGCTGTTTGAAGGACTAAAAGACAACATGGAAGTCCACGCACACCGAGGACACGTAGGACGACCCCTTCTCTCCTTTCACCTGCTCTGGGCACGTCCCCCAGAGTGGGAGTACTTTTGGGGTACTTTCTCCCTTTATCGTAGGTGCGTTTCTTTGGCTCGTTTGCTCTGATCTTTGTACGTTTGCATGTATTTCCTCATTTTTTTCAGTTTCAGATTTGTGAAGGCTCCTGAAATCTTTCTTCCTCCATTTTCATCTTCTGTTTTATGATTTTCATGTCTACTTACTTCTTTATCTTAGTTTTATCTGCTTCCATTGCAAGAATACACATCCAATAGAAAGTATTAGTCAACTGGCTGTTTGTGCAAGGACTTTATCGTGCAGTGAAAGTGATATTCGGGTTGGATAAGGGATGCCCAAATCAAGCCTGAAGCCCTTAGCGCTTTCGTCAGCTTCTGGATCTCGGGTCAATAAATCTTACCAATGTGAAATGAAAGTTGAGTCACAAGTTTGTGTTTTATTGTTGCCTTAGGATAATGAAAGCTATTGTGTGTGATTTCCACGTTTTTCCAATAAAACCCCTCAAACTCAAAACTCTTGGGTTGTAAGACCATCGTACCTTTATCATGATGCATCTGTACCAACGCTCATGGGATCTGGCCACTGGTTTACAAAGAGGGCGCTGTACACTCCTCTCTTCCATAGAAGTCCTTGCTTGTCATGAAATTAGCCTATCAACCTTTTGCCCTACCCTCTGAGTTCCATATTTTTATGGAAGAAATCTCAGACTCACATGGAATAACTATCTTTTTGCTAAGTTCTTAATAAACCCAATTTCCAAAGCTACTGCTTTTAATTTTCTTTTGCTTCTTTTACCTCTGGTTCATAAAAAGCATTTGTGTAGCAAAACAATGAAAAAAAATCAATGTCTGTCTCTTAAATTGGTACTTACTTTTTAAAATTTAAAATTTTTAAAATTTTAAATTACAGTTAGTATACGATATATTAGTTTCAGGTGCACAATATGGTGATTAAATATTTCTATAACTTAACACAGTGATCACCCTGATAGATCTATTACTCATCATACATAGTTATTACAATATTATTGACTATATTCCTTATGCTGTACTTTACATCCCCATGACTATTTCATAACTACCAATCCGTACTTCTTTATTCCTTTTTGTTTTTCACCCAGTCCCCAACCCATCTCCCATCTGGCAGCCATCAAAATGTTCCCTGTATCTATGAGTTTGTTTCTGTCTGTTTGTTTTGTTCTTTAGATTCCACATGTAAGTGAAATCATATGGTATTTTTCATTTTCTGTCTGACTTACTCCATTCAGGACAATCCCCTCTAGGTCTATCCCTGCTGTTGCAGACGGCAAGATTTCATTCCACTGTATATATGTACCACTCCTTTATCCATTTACTCATTGATGGGCAGCCAGGTTGCCTCCATATCTTGACTATTGTACATAATGTCTCAATAATCGTATGGATTCTCATGTGTCTTTGAAGTAGTGTTTTGGATTCCTTCAGATAAATACCCTTAAGTGGGATTACTGGGTCTTCTTTGTCTCATGTTATAACCTACGTTTTCAAGTCTATTTTGTCTGGTGTAAGTATTGGGGTTTTTTTTTGTTTATTTTTTTTTAGGCATTTGCTTTTACTAAGTTGATTTGTCTGGACTCTCAGTTATTTTTTATAGCCCTAACAAGAGCTTCCTAAAAACTCTTTCACTGTACCAGGTAAGATAGATAATAAGGTTTGATGACTCCAGAGAACTTGCATTAAATAATGCACCCAGAAAGAAAAATGGAAATAATCAACAGAGACATGAAGAAAAACCATAGGACTAGATAGATTGTGTTTACTTCAAGGTTTCTCATTTTTAGCATATAATTCTGCTCTCTCAAACACACGCAAATTTAGGACAAACATATTACTTTTGTGTCCCACTGTATTTGATAATACCTACAGATTCCCTTTGAAGGTCAAACTTGAGTAATCAAGTAGATGTGAATATACCTGATTTTTAAATGCAAAATTTAGAGAACACTGTAAAAAAATTCTAGAATTGTCGGTACTTCTGGGCACTAGACTAGGAGTATGATGTACAAACTATGTAAACGTAAACATATTACATCATAGGAAATAACAAATTTAACATTTTTTTCACTGTTGTCCTTTCTTGTTAGTTTTTTTCCCCCAAAATATTTTAAGATGGTTGTGTTTCACACTGTACATCAAAGTTTAAAGGTCATAGTTAAATAGTGTAACAAGATTAAAAGTTTAACTTATACTTTACGTAAGTTTACAGGGTTATTTACTTAATCTTACTTAGTATTTATGAATACCTTAAAATAATAATTAATGAAATGACTTGTTTAATGGATAAAAACCAGTTCAGGAATGCCAATCTGGAACATGCAGTTGGAATCACTGATTAATGTATTAAACTGGAAAAGCCCTAAATATCCAGAGCCATTTTTAAACAGCCGATGTCCAGGGCCATTACTATCCCAGAGGACAGTTGTTTTTGTCACCTTTCTTGTGCCTGGCAAGCCTTGAGCATAGTGGGCGGTGATAATTGTCAACATTTAGGGAGGTTTACTAAATGACAAGCAGTGGGGTAAACCCCGTGCACATATGAAGTCACTTAATAAATATTTGCTGAAGGTCAAGGGAATGAATAAATGGTTAGTGCTTTCAGCTTCCAACACAGAAAAGGCTCTTTTACTCAGCTGATTAAGTGGGCCTAGATGTTCATGGGGATTTCATTATTTTTCTTCATGAGAGAATTTTGACAGTATCCTTGACATCTCTTGACGTTAAATATTTAAACTGAGTTGATAATGTTAAAAAGTACGATTTTTCTGAAGTATTTGATGTGTGATGTTTTAAGAACTTTATAATGTACTACAAATCCAAGTAAAGATCTTGGCAATTTCTCTTTGATGCCACATCTAGACATTAAATCAACACAACTCATAACAACATTGTAATATGAATTAATTCAAGACCTAGTAAAAAAAATGCACTTTAACATAATATCATTATCATCTGGAGAACACATTAATGATTTGTAATTTTCTGATGATTAAATTTCTTTAAAGTTTGATGTTCTCATATATCATTAGAATGAATGTGCCACTTATAAAACATTAATTATTCATAATACTCAGGAATTACATCTGCTTTATTCATTTACTATAAAAACTGCCCTGAATAAATCAACCCATGATAATTTCTTTATATACACAACAAAAATAGCAACTGCTCTGGATTTTTTATAGCACGTGTGTCATGCAAGTTTTACTAATGTATTATTTAATTAATGAAAAACATAATAAAGGACCTTCTAGTAAAATATCCTCATTTAAAGCCCAAGCGTCTACTTACCAGTTCTTAAACATACTTACAGAGAAACACACAAGCCAATCAACCGATTTTGTGGCTTTTATCTAGCTTCTGTGTTGGTTTCTCTAGAATCCAGTGTTCTTCCAAATAGGAACTGTTTTTCAAATGTCAAAATTAGTGGCGAGAACAGCACAAACTGAGTGAATACTATTTTGATACTTTTTTTTTTTTGATGTAGAAGAATATGTTTGTGAAATTCCTTAAGTGGTTGGTTTTCTCAGGCTTTTGTAACATATGCAGCTGATTGATTTCGTCTTGACTTACAGCCAAAATAAAATTGGGAATTCGTGTGTTGTAAGTAAAGGTTTATTTTAAGGATGTAGAACTACTATTAACTGATAAACATATGTTGCTAAATATTTGCTATGTTTACCATCTTTGTAAAAGTGACATTCAGCTCTGTGTCTTAAAATATTTAGAACATCCCATTATTTCCGAAGTATCCAGTGAAAGCATTTACACTCTGTCATTGGTTTGACAATCCAATGAAATTCTTTTAAATATCCTTTTTTTAATGCCTATGAGGATCACCACGGCCAAGTGAAAACAAGATTGCACTTGGGGATTATGGGGAAAACAGGGATTATGGGAAGTTTAATTTTGCACTTGTGTTATTTTAACAGAGCATCTGCAATAGTGTAATACAGATTTTCTAATATATTTTGACTGCATGTTCAACTGATTCCCTATATATGTCCTAAATTACTGAAATTATACTAATCTAGAGATTACTTATAACATCAATACTCAAATTTCACATGACACCGAAAATGGGATTTTATTTCAGAAGATCCAGAAGAGCATGAAGTCATTCGAGGGTTGGGAGGGGTATTTTGAGACCTGCTTTAAGGAATCTATGTGCGTTTTCATATGCAGCACCTGTTCTTCCTGGAGCCTATCAGCAAAGCCATTCCCAAGGCTATGGGTACATGCACCAGACCAGCCTTTCATCCATGAGGTCAATGCAGCATTCACAGAATCTAGTAAGTGTCGATTTTGAAATGTGCCTTCTCTCCTGGTTTTCCATTTCATCTCCATAATATAAATGTGGAATAGAGTTGAATTGAATATTGCACATTTTCTTTTTTTAAATGCTAAAAAGATTTTTATTTATTTTACATTTTAAAATTTACTATTTATTAATGTCTAGATGACATACAATATTATATTAGTTTCAGGTACAACATAGTGATGTGACATTTACGTATCTTACGTATGATCACCACAATAAGTCCAGTAACCATCTGTCACCGTATAAAGTTATGATGATATTATTGACTATGTTCTCTGTCCTTTACATCTCCTTGACTTATTTTATAGTTGGAAATTTGTGCTTCTTATTACCCTTTACCTTTTTCACCCATTCCCCCTACTTCCTGCCCACCCCTTGCAACCATCAGTTTGTTCTCTCTATCTATGAATCTGTTTTGTTTGTTTGTTTGGATTTATTTAATTTGTCTTCTTATATTCCACATATAGTGAAATCATATGGTCTTGGTCTTTCTTTGACTTATTTCACTTAGCGTAATACCCTCTGGGCCCATTCATGTTGCAAATGGCAAGATTTCATCCTTTTTGTGGATGGTTAATATTCCATTATATATGTATGGACCACACTCTTTCTCAATTCATCAGTTGATAGACATGCACATTTTCATATAAAAGGTAAATGATATGCTTCCATTTGTACAACCCTTTTGAAGGAAGCTAAAGGCTTATAGTGAAAAACCACTGAGAAAGGAGTGTGTAATGTGAAAACATGTAAACGATAAAACACAAAGAATCTACCAGTACGATGTCCTAATTGTTAACTTCGTGATCAGTATTAGCCAATTATGATCTTCATTCAGGACTGCTAAGCACAATTATTTGGTCATATTAGCTGGGTAATCTTGACATTAATCAGAGTGGCCACTAAAACCTAAATGACACAACCAGCGTGTCTTTGAACCCTCTTGTTGGAAATCTTGAAGTATTGATTCATTAAATGTAAAGTTCGGCAGCGGTATTCCAGGTCATTTAGTCAAATGTGACATCTCACCCTGAAATTCCTTCTCCAAGCTCCTGACATAGTCACTTGGCCTTTGCCTGAGAACTCAGGAACAGGTGCATCCCCCACCTCAACAGTTTGGAAGTTATCTTTAGTCATTCTAAAATCCTTATGACTCAGCCAGTTTCCTCAGTTTATAAGTTCAATTGATTTTGAGATTGTCTGATGTTCATATTAGCTAAACTCTTGGCCTTAAATGAAAACAAGTGTAGTAAACCTCAATTTATATTTTCAATAATAATCTCTCATCAAATATATGATTTGCAAATGTTTCCCATGAGGTAAGTTGCCTTTACATCTTGTTGATGGGTTTCTTTGCTGTGCAGAAGCTTTTCAGTTTGATGTAGTCTCACTTGTTTATTTTTGCTTTTGTTGTCTTTGCTTTTGGTGTTGAATCCAAAAACCATCACCAAGACCAAAATCAGGGAGCTTACTGCCTGTGTTTTCTTGTAGGAGTTTTATGGTTTCCGGTTGTACATTCAAGTCTTTCATTCATTTTGCTTAACTTCTGTGTATGGTGTAAATGGAGGTCCCGTTTCATTCTTTTGCATGTGGCTGTCCTGTGTTCCCAGCGCTATCTATTGAAGAGATTGTCCTTTCCCCATTGTATTTCTTGGCTCTTTTGTCATAAATTAGTTGACTGTGTATGCATGGGTTTATTTCTGGGCTATTTTGTTCCATTCATTTACATGTCTGTTTTTATGCCAGTACCCTACTGTTCTGATGACTATTGCTTTGTAATGTAGTTTGAAGTTAGGAGGCAAACATTTTCTTCATCAAGGATTTAGTTATAGTTACCTTAACATTTAGAACATTTACATGCTAAATTTCTACTACTATGATACAAAAACTAATAAAATGAGTATATTATTGATTTTTCCTTTTTATTTTCTTTATATATTTGTAAGAGAAAATAACAATTCTTAATATCTGTTTAAGAAAAGTTAATTGCTTGTGCCAGGGGCCCAGTTGCAGTGACTGGGATCTGTCTGCCCCTGTGGCACGTTTGTTCTCTGAATCCTGGGGACCAGGGGAGAAACTATGCAATCTAAGCCGAAACTAGGGGCATTTGGGCTTTACTCTTTGGAGCTTACTCTTTGATGGGCTAGCGATGTATTTAGTGGTTTGCTCTATCCCTTTCTGCCCCCCAATATTATACTTTTTTGCTCGTCTAGTAAATTTAACACGAGCAGAGTCAGGGCAACAGGCTCTGGTGTCTAGATCTCCAGAAATAAATGTACTTGGCAACATTCCTAATAGTTTTACTTTGTGTGCGGGCCGGTTTGTTGGGACTGGCATGTGCGGCTGTGACTATTCTGGTATTCATCGTGTGACCCTGTCTCTCCTTTCTCAGAGGACCTACCGGGCCATGTACGATTACAGTGCCCAGGATGAAGATGAGGTCTCCTTCAGGGATGGTGACTACATCGTCAATGTGCAGCCCATCGATGACGGCTGGATGTACGGCACAGTGCAGAGAACCGGGAAGACAGGGATGCTCCCGCGAATTACATCGAGTTTGTTAATTAATTCTTTCTCCTGGCCCTTTGAGCTTTATTCTAATGTATACTAAACCTAATCTTTTTAAGAGATAGAGCTACTTTTAAGACAACTTGGCAGTTATTTTACAATAATCTATCCTTACTCTGACAATTAGACACACAGGCACCAGGAAGAAGGAATGACTTCTGGGCTGAAAACAGCAGCATTTTCAGTAATTCCTACAAACAGAATAATTAGGTCTGGAGACCTGGTGCTGCTAATTGTATTATTGGTTTCTTTTGATTGGCTATCGAATCCCTCTGGGAAATGTATTTTTGTAGACCTTAATAGAGATGTTGATTGTCCCGTAAATGTAACAAGTGTATGAGACTTCTTAGCTGTCACTTTGGAATCACCAGAAGCCAGTCTCTGAATTCAGTAACACAGCCAATAATTTCAAAACTGTTTCGTTTTGGAGTCATTAGGCAGTTTCCAATTCCAGTGAAAATTGCCTAATATAATCAATGCAAGCAGTGGCAGAATAACAGTTTGGTTAAAATTAAATCGACTGGTGGCCTTAGGGACCTGGAAACTTCTGTTGAACCAAGAAAATTTTCCGTTTCCTTGGCTAACCTGGTTCTCTTTATTTCTCATTTGTACCAAGGCACATCCTACTCCCCATTTACGTTCTGCGGCCCCAAGTGTACGCTTGGTTCCCCAGAATGTCAGAACCAAATGACTTCACAGCTACTCTGCAGAGGGCAAACTCCATATATTATTTCCTAATCGCCCTTACCCTGTTGCATGACATGTAGGTTCAAGCTTCTGTAACGTAGGCAGCTGTCCCCCATCCCTGTGATTAGAGCAGAGAGTGTGGCTGGTCTCTAAAAGCCTTTCCCCTAGTTGCCAGCATCGGAAAAATATTTCGAAAAGTTGCTTGAGATTCTCCTGCTGCATCGCACTCTAGTTTCGAAGGATTTGCCCTTAGGAAATAGTCGTATACTCTAGTAAATAAGTGATCTAGGTGTTTACTGAACCGCTTTTTGAATGCCGCTATTGATTTAAAAGTTAAGAAAACTTCACACAAGCCAGTGACAAAGTGGACCGTGAAGTGTGCTGGAGAAAACCAGCAAAGAAAAGTTACCAACTTCACACAGAGAGATAGAGATGATCTGGTTTCTTATTTTGGAAAATGATATTCAGATTCTGGAATGGAAATCTAGCCACTGAAGCCGGTTAATGAAAAGGCTTCCTTTCTATTTTCTGCTTTTTATTTTCTAAATCACATTCAGAAGGTGAGCTAGAAATGTCATCAGAGATTTTAGGTATAAGCCCATTAAAAAAGGAACAGTCAGATTTTGATTTCCAAATGAGTGACCTGTGGTTTCTTGCTGGATTCACAGCCATGACGGCAGCCATTGCTGATGGGTCACGAAATTTCACCTGGAGTTCAAGTCAAGACCATGAGAAATTACTATCAGCAACTTTGTTTTTCTGATTGTGCCCATTATCCGGGACTGCAACAGGGTAGTATTTAAGAGGGTCTGACTCTACATTTGTGGTGAAACTAAAAAAACTAAGTTACAAAACCGTAATAAAATGTATGAGTCTTGGGGATATCTACCTTATATGATACATTCAAAGAAATTAACAAAATACCCTGTAAAATTCTTTTATTGAAATGCTTATTAGTCCAGAGGCAAATGTCAGTTCCTTTACACCTTTGAAAATTTAACAAATACTTGTGAAAAGCATTTTACTCAGCTAAAAGAGTATTAAGTAAAATTTATTACATGTAAGCTGCATTTACATGAAGACATAAATTGAAATGAGACAAAGTATGTCAAGTAACTGAAAATTTTTAAAAATTAAAAAAAAATTGGGGAATATTACTACCAATTTTTTTGAGGGGACTTTACAGGTTGCTAAATAACCACTTGATGATTTTCTATCACTGAAATGACCAGTCATGATTAAATGGCTTAAACCCCATATCAGTTTTGATGTCCTGTACGCAAACCTATAAACACAAGCAGATCTTGCAATATTCTTGCGAAATTTTCTGTGTATTAAAACTATGGGAAATAGGTTGGCTCAATTTTATTATATCATTAAGTAAACATTTATGTTTCACCCAGACAGACCTCTTTACATGATTATAAAAAGGAATAGTTTTTGATTCAATTTGCAGACTAAATGTGGGACAGGTACAATTTTTGATAGCTACCACATTTATAGAAGCTCAAAGAAAACTAACTTAGAATGATTATGACGGGGAAAGTTACCATAAAGCAGCAGCTTGATGTTTCATTGGTTCTCTTATCCACACATTTCAAAATCAGAAAATCAGATTCATTGAATGTAAAAGTCATACTTACTTGGGGGATAATTCTCCTAAGATTTGAAGCTTTACACAGTGTTTGCACAGCTAGGTGTTTCTGCTTCCAGCCTTTAGGAATTAAGACCTGATCAGAATTTAACTAGAGGGAAGTTGTTTTACAATAAAGACTGAGGTAGGACGTGATGTCACATATTCCTGACACTGGAATTTGATAGGATTGTTATTGTTTCTAAAATTTGTCAGGATAGTAACCATCTCAGCAGAAATACTGGAAACGTGTATGTATAATACCAAAGTGCTATTTTGACAGCATCATTTTCAAAATTACATTCTTGAACAATTTTGCCTCTTTCCACATGCCCCCCCTTTAATTTCATAACAGATGTCTCATACATTACACTGACGGTTAAAGAAGGGTTTAACAAACACGTCCTTTAAAAATCAAGTTTAAGTAGACTTTACAGAGAGCATGCACCTGCTTTTATAAATTTGATGTGTTCTCCAGCCTGATAAAGCACAAGGAGCAGTTTGATATGCTTTTAAAGGTTTTGAAAACAAACCTGTCTGTGGATCGTATCTTTCTGGAGAAAAGCATAGCAACAGAATATAATGCTTTTGTTGTAAGGTTTTGTAGTAAACGTTTTTACTAATTCTTTGTCTCTAGGAAAGCTTCCTCTCTCTCACCTGTGGCAAAACAACTTCTTCATGTGTTCTTGTTATTGTTTACACATCCGCAGTATAGCCTGGTTTGAAATACGTATCTGATTGTCAGATGTCCCTGCATCTTCTCAGGCCTCCCCTCCCCCCTCCAGACACCGCACAGGAATTTGCAAGCACAATTTCAAAGAGCACCTTGTGCGACGATGGATGAGACTAGAGCAGCCCCTCTTGTGCCACCACTAGGTTCATTGCTCAGAGAGGATGAAGATGCAGTTTTGACAGTTTTACCCAATGTGTTTCTTTCCTCATCCTCTCCATGGTGAGCTAGGGGTCGAGAAGCCAGCTCTTCTAAAACAGTGGATGTTCAGGGGTGCATCTCCTTTGCAGGTTATCCTTCTCCAGAGGACTGTTTTTAGTGAAAAGATAAAGGAAACGTGTGTGACCCTTTAATAACACATCCCTGTAGAAAGTGGATATAGTTTATACCAAAATTATAATATAGATATATAAAGAAATAGGTGCCTTTTTGATACCCTGGTTTATCTACCACGGTGTTGGAAAGAAAACCAAGCAAGCAAGCTTCTGCCTGTTCTATAGTAATATTTTATTATACATGATTGGTATTTTTGTGATGGAGAAACGAGATTAGCTCCTGACAGGTATACGAGGTGATAGCTGATTGTATTTTACCTCTAAAGATTTAGAACTTTAGAAAATACCGACTCCTATCTATTTCTGAAAGGTTCTCTGTGGATTTATATATAGTTGAGATGCATAAACATTGACTTTAGGTCTGAGATTTAAAATAAAATACCTATTGTAAGATAGAAGATTTATCCTGAAACACTGGATTTCGTTAATGTCACCATAAAAACTAAATTAATTTAAAAAATAGGAAAGACAAAGATAGAAGGTTTATGTTACAAGGCTGCATTCATTGCACAAGAGGAAATTCATTTCATGAGTTCATGATACTTTAGCTCTTTGCTGCTGATTGCCTGAAAGTGGCTGGAGTGTGTTTGCTTTGGGTATCGTGACATGGAGGTGAGAAAGCTTTAGTTAAGTAAGAAGCTATGTAAACGAATGCTGAAATGAAGGTGCCCTTCTCAAGTATTCCATGCCCACTGGGGTCCTTTCCAGGCAGATCAACTTTTGCTGATCCAAAAAAAAAAAAAAAATTGTGTGATGCTACCGTGGCCGTCATTCCGTGATGTTTAAACTTCTGGAATCCACAATCCTGGAAGGGATTCCCAGGGCACATTTCCTCCCAATTGTCCATATTACTTTAGTGTATTCACGGGAATTCCATATGCTTTTTGTGTTTGATATATGGTATCCAGTTTGCGTAGTATCTACTTCTTTGTAATCCAGTTGCTATTAAGAATGATTTTCTTAAAAGAGAAATCTGCATCATAGTCCCCTATTTTGGTGTCCACATGATGAGCGGCTTAGCATTGAGAAGCAGCCATGAGCGTGATACAAGCATAGTGTGGAACTGTTAGCCTTTGACCTGTGATTATGCAAAATTGAATCATCGTGCAGTTTGGCTTCTGTTTGCTTCGAAATATGTAGAATTGTGGTTGACGATTAATTTGCTAGATTCTTCTAACTTGGAGAGAGACAGTTTTGAAGGAAACAACGTTTTTTCAATTGAAGGGACTTAGAGAATGACACAATGTCACTAGTATAATTTGGCTTTCGTTATGCAAATTATTAACACCAGCTATTAAAATATCTTTTAGTAGAAATGCTTTAATTCATGTTTTTGTCCTCTACACTGTGAATCTTTAAGCCTTGGTGGACTAGAGCAACATCGTGCTGCCCAAAGGACTAACCTATGCAAACTAGTTCACATTTTAGTGGATGTCACAGCAATTGTGTAATAAGACGTATTCCCCCCTGCATACTGTACAGTGGCATTGAGCCTACCATCACGTATGTGCGGTATAGTCACTCACGAATCCTTCGAGGCTACCGTAATCATTAGTATGATTATTTGTTTAAAAGCAAATCACCGATTTATCTATTAAAACTACTTGAACGATGTCATAACAAGAATGATGGGTGGATATGTCGGCCATGGCTTCAGTGTGGTCACTGCAAATGTTCTCCTATGACAGAACTGTGTTTTCAGATGCACTTTTTTCAGGGTATTATTATTCGGTGTCTTCTTTCTGTATTTGTAAAACATGATAACGCTTTAATTTCCTATCTCTACACATTCGGTTTGCTTAAATAAATGCAGGATATAACAAAATGATTCCACTTCTTGGTTCTCACCTTGGTTTCTTGGAGCATGGGGTCACTGATAATATCTGGGTATTAGGTTTATCATGACAACTCACATCAAATCTCATAAAAGGTATATGTTGGGTTTAGTGTACTTACACTGATGAGTTATTCAAAATCTGTCTTCCTCCCGCAAATAGACTTAGTTTTAAATGGCAACAATATTATGATTTTTAAGTTCAGAATTTTTCTGATTTCTTATCAAAGTACTACAACAATACGTCTTTGTAGTTCACTTCTTTCGAGATGAAATTCTTCGTATGTCCTCAATAGTACAATTATAATTTTCTTGAATTTGTAAGATGAAAGAAACAGCTTGCAGCAGTAACAAAAAATGCACAAATTAAGTACAAGAAGTGAGAAGATGCTCTGATTTCTCAGCTAAGAATGGCTCGTTTATCATAGAACATAATTACTTTTCTAATTTTTCCATTGTTGGAAAAAGTGATTTAGTCCCTATTTTTATCCTCATGTGAATCTATTGAGACTAAGACCTTAGCCAGCCTTATTGTATTATTTTTATAGAAGTACCTCTTTGCTAGCACATAAATTCTCCTAATTATAAACTGATAAACCTTGCAGATGACATATATAGGACACTTGGTCCTAGAATAAACACTTCTTTTTAATCTTGAATTTTCTGTTTTTTTTTTATATTCCAAAAGTATGAAATTAATATTTGCATGATTGATAGTAATCTTCAAATATAATGGTATTTCAAATGACAAAAAAGATCACTTATTTGTTATTTATTTATTTATTTATTTGAAGAATTTACTCTTTTTCTCCCTCCAAGATTTTTTTCCTCTCTACAATAATAAATTTACTCTTTGGAACCCAAGCCACAAAGAAATAAATAACTTAGCAAGATTTCTTTTCTAAACTAAAATAATTTAGGATTAGAATATACCATGCTTATAATTTTACCAACTTAAAATTTTGTGAAGTTACTTTTATAGGAATTTGAGGCATACATGACCACCAGAAGTCGACCAAAATAAGTTTTACAAAAATACTCAGACATCATAAATTCAAAAGTAGATAAAAGGAAAGTTTTGTTCCTTTCTCTATGTAATCTGCTTCTCCTAAACAGGATTGAATAAGAGTTTTGTGATGGCAGAAAACTGGATATGATCCAAGGGAGAACTTAAACTACTTTCTGTAGTTCTAAGCGAAATTCTCAGGCCTTTGTCTATTATATTTGTATTTGGAGCAGCAGAGTTCTGATGAAAAATAGAATGAGAAAATAGATTTAAAGGGTGAAAAGTCAATATTAGAACAGAAGACCCAGTTACTGATTTTGTATTTATACCATGACATTTTGATCTTTGCCACCTTTCACTTTTTTTTTTTTTTTTAAGTAGCAAACATGAAAGAAACTAATAGACTAAAACAGAGAAAGAGCCAACTCTGAACTCTGGTTATTCCACTTGAAAAAATTAGGAACTTTTCTGCATCCCAAATTTAGATTAGACTACCTTTAAATGAACTTGTTTTTGGTTCTCGATCCAAGATAGCCAGAGGGTTGCTATCCAAAGCCAAATTAACTGTATCTCCCTTGATGTCACCACTCTGGTTATAGCTGACTGGATCGAGGTGACCGATCTATAGGCTTCTCAGGTCCCCCTAATGGAAACAACGCAAGAACTCTGCCCAGTAGGGAGGATGGTGATTGAACTCATCCAAACCAGGGATCCCTGAGTTCACAACATAAAGCAAGTTGTCTAAATGGTTGTATTATTAAAAGCTAGAAGAGAAAGAAGGAAGTCAGAGTAAGGGTAAGCTGGGAGTCGGTGGAAAGCATGGGCAAGAAAGAGTCATGAGATGCAGAAAAGATATTCAGAGTAGACTGAGTAAAAAGTAAAGGAGGTGGTCGGAAGGGGCAGAAGCCATCAAAAGATGGGACAAAAGGATTCTTGTTAATGGATGCCCCTGCAATTAGGGAGCCCCAACGCTTGCTGCTGAGGGTGTGTCCACACTCCTGCCCGGTGCACGAGGCTGTGTCCAGCTGTGAGGCCACCTCCTCTTATCTTGGAAAAAAAAACCCAATTTCACGAATGTTGGAGAGATTTGCACCATGTCCCTCAAATGAAGCAGGGCAAATGTGATGGAAATGTCCATTACATTATTATAGTTCAAATGATCCAAAGTTGTCTTAAATTTTCTTTTGTTTTATGACAGTACATTATACATTCCATGGAAAATCACGTTCGTTAGGAATTGTTTCCCTGAGCCCTTTGAAGGGTACCCATAATTAACAGCAAATGAGTTTAACTTCGATCAGCGGGTAAGTACAAAGAGAGGCCTGGGGGGAATGTTCTCGTGATGTCTACATGTGTGGCAAAGAACAAGGGAGTAACTGGGGCCACCTGAGTGATGTGGGCACTGTCGTTCCAGGGACGAAAGCTGACTTGTTTTTGGAGAGCTTTCAGAAAGACCTCGCTTTGCCAGGCTTACTCTCTATTAAGGTGGATGAAGCAGTACGGCGATTTATCCACGCAGCAGACATTCACTAAGTGTTTAGGTGGTTCGAGGAAGAGACATAGGAACTCTCCTCACAGAGCTTGTACATACTACACAACTAAGAATACGTATTTACACACTTGTATGTGCTCGTACTTACACAACGAATTGCTGAATTGCAGTTGAGACGTCACGGAAGGGAAGCCCAGTGCGCCCCGAGTTCTCGTGGCCGTGGACTTGGGGGCAGGTGCCGAAGACTTCTTCAAGGAGCTGCTCTTAGAACTGGGTTCTGAAAGCCACACCGAGAGCAGTGTCTGTCCAGGTCGGCATTAGGTGTGCGGGAGAGTTGAGTCATCGGCAGCCAGTAATAGAAGTACTCCAGTCCACTCCCATATTTTAATTTAAGTCAGAGCGGCAGATTTTCATCATTTTAATAAAATTCTTTAGGGCAAAAGTCAGGGTATGCAGGTACATAAATTTATGTGTATGCACTACTCTTTTATTATTCTAATTTTAACTTACTCTTCTTTAAAAACATTCAGCAGTTTGCAAAGAGTTAGTTCTATAAACAGAGTTTAATGGATGTGGAATACTTCATTTCCTTTTTTGGATGATTGGTTATTATGTAGGCTTTCCTGTGTCCTTACCTCCTCCTTGAATATTTTTGCAAAGTGTGTGCTTATTGGAATTTATGTCATAGAGTCGCAGGAGGACCACTGATTAAAATGCCGTTCTCTCTCATTTTAGATTTCAAAGATTTGGGGGTTGTCCTTCCTATATAATATGTTATATGAGTTAGACTTGCTACATTAACTGGACAGTACAGAGAAAAATTACTCACAGTGCCAAAAAGTCATTAGTGATTTTATGTAAGTCCTAAGGCTTTGTTTATAGAATTCTAGCAAGAAAATGGAACATTTGCCTCCTTTAAAAGTCTGAAAGTATATTTGCACACTTCATCTTGGATGTCATTGCCTTATTTAAATTAATCATTAATAATATTTGGGATGTATTTGGTTTCCTTCATCAATGCCTAATAAAATGCTTGTTATGAGAATATTCATTGATATTTACAAACATTTCTTGGCTGCATGTACAGCTTTTGTTCAGAAAGAAATTTTTTGATTTTCAAGATGGTACCACAAAAGGTGACTTTTGAATATTTACACAACTTTTTGTTATGTTGCTTTTTTAAGAAAAAGGGCAGTGTTAATGATCCAACCATGGTGTCATATTTTTACAATTGACGTCTCTCCCCCATGCAGTTGACAATCCACTTATAACTTTGGACTCCCCCAAACTTAACTACTACTAGTGTATTATTGACCAGAATCTTACTGGTAATACAATCAATTAACACAGAGGTCCCCAACCTTTTTGGCACCAGGGACCGGTGTTCCTATTGAATCTAATGCCTGATGATCTGAGGTGGAGCTGAGGCAGTGATGCTAGCGCTGGGGAGCGGCTGCAGATACAGAGGAAGCTTCGCTCACTTGCCTTCTGCTCACCTCCTGCTGTGAGACCTGGTTCCTAACAGGGACCCCTGAATTAACACACATTTTATATGTTATATGTACTATATATTCTTACAATAAACTAAGCTAGAGAAAAGAAAATGTTTTTAAGCAAATAATAAGGAAAAGAAAAATGCATATATTTTATGGGTTCATAGATAAATACCTAAAATTTCTTAATTTTTTTTTTGACATTTCTAGACTACGAAATTCATCTGTGAGTTTTTTCCAAATTATCACAAATCTCCAAAATGTTTTCAAATGTATTTATTGAACAAAAATCCATGTATAAATGGCCTATGCAATTAAATCCTGTTCAAGGAATAACTGTTTTGTAACAATACATAGTATCATTTATTTACACACCATATTCCTTCTGGTTTACATTCATTTCCATGGGGTTGGGAGAAGAGGTGCCTGAAATGCTGTGGGACAAACTTATTTTTGTGACACATCTGAGCAGGCTCCTTCTAAGTGTCTCCGGTGGTCCAGGTGTGTGGCTCCCCTCTGCCTGTAGCTGGAGAAACAAGGGGACTATGAGATTTTTCCTATTTTCTATGATTTATGTTCCAGAAAGACATGGAAGTTGAGGGAGAGGATAGTTCTTGATGATTTATTTTCCAAGCAGCGAATAAAAGATGTTTGTAGTAGGAGACCAGTAATTATATTGTGTCAGACTCTTAGTGTCATTAAAAAGTTTTGGATGTGAAGAAAGCCGAAACATTTTCAGAACTTTGAATGAGGCTTCAGGTCTTGATATAAGTTATTTGATCATGACTGAGACTCAAAAATGGCAGTTTGGTAATTTTTAACCCTTAAAATTGGAAAGATTTAATTTAATTATGTTTATGCACAGGTCAAAGATTTAGATTATGATTGGGGTGGAGAGGAGGCCTCATCCCAAAGGTAACTGAGTCAGATGAATGAAAACCAAAGATAATCATGGCAGGAGAGGAAGTGGCTGAGTTAAGAGCAGACACAGAGCTCCCGATGTCTCGTTTGGATGAAAAACTCAAAAATTTTAGCTTCTAGTGGAATTGGATCTTTTGAAATTATTTCAGTATCAGAAGTGAATCTGTGTTGGCTTCACTTATTTTTTTATGTCTTTACAGTATAGCGATATCCACAAAACGATGATGCATTTGTTTAACCCTTTTATTGAAAAGCTGGATTCATGATGCCTCTGAAAAATGCTGAAAATGAACTTCATGTGGGTGCAAGTTGGGGCACGTTCTTTAAATTTAGGATTCTCTGATGCCCCAGCTCTTTTATGGATTTTTTAAAAGTTCAAGTAGAGAATCTACATTCTTTTGAATTTGGGTAATCGCACGTTTCTGAAGTAGATGAGTTTGAATGGCAATGTGGCTGAATCTCCACACACATTCCCCTTAGACTCACAGAATTTTAGGGGAGCAGAGACCTCAGTCCAACACTTTGCCTTTGGGAAGATACGGCATGCTTGTCTCATTTTATAGACAGAAGCTCAAGGACCAAGAAAATTGGCAACTTGGTCATAATCGAATGGCAGGTGATTCAAAGGATGGATAAAACCTCAGTTCTTCTGTTTTCTGTCACTGCGCCTCTCCCATCAGCTGCTGGTTTTCTTGGTGGATTCTCAGTCTGTGTAAAATGAGGAGGAGGACAATGAGCTCATATCTAGTCATCCTTATTCCTTTCATGTCCCAGTAACAGCTGTGAGCACTGAGGAAAGTATCCCAGGCGGTGGCCTGACTTTGGTCCCCCAAACCACAGCAAGGACACTGAGGAGTAGCAGAACTATTGATGATATCCAGACTCTCCTTTCACAGGTCAGGAAGTCAGTATCTCTTTCTTTCAAGGCTCTAAGACTGCAAATTAAGATAAGAAGACATGGTCTTCAGAGTACTGATACTCAGTTAGAATCTGTTCTCTTGTTCCAGGTCCAACCTTTCCTTCTCCCGAGAAGATTCGGTAGGGAGAATTAAGCTGCCATCTGCTCCAAATGCAGATAGCTTGTCATTTGGGTAGGTTGACTGCATCAGGACTTCTACCCAGGTTGTTATTAAATATCATTTTTCAACCAATATATTTTTTAAACACCTCATGTATGCCCAACTTGTGATGCCAGCAGAGTTCAGACTCAAATGTAAGACAAATGTGTGGCATGTTATGACATCGCCTCTTCCCAACGTACATGGTTCTTCTTCTCCTTCCTTTCCTTTTATCTCATCCCTTCCATTTCTTTTTTTTTTAAACATGTTGCTTCTATGCTTTTTAAAAAAAGAAATCCATTTTAACTATAAAACATTCAGGAGAGTGAAGAAAAGAAAAAAATAACTTATAAACTTGCCAAGAAGTTATTGGTGGTGATGTGTATGTACCCTTGCAGGATATTTCTACATGTGCATATATTTTTTAACAATAATTGACTTAGAGACAATTTTATATACTTTTCTCCATTTAATATTGTATAATGAAAATTTGTCAAATAATTTTTGGAAAATATTTAATTATATATATATTTAACTCTCTTATTGGACATTAAGATTGCATCTCTTTTAAAATGATGCAATGAATATTTTCATATTGTTATTTCCATTATTGTTTCCTTCAGTTAAATTCCTTAAAATGGAATTGCTGGGACAAAAGGAACATAAAATTTCAAGCCTTTTAATAAATACTGTTAATTTGTCACTCAGCAAGATTTAGTAAAGTAGATACCTACCATCGGTAGGGTGTTCTCTTTTGTATCTTTTCATTTCTGTGATTGCTAAGGATTATTGTTTTCTTCACTTGCTTATTGGCCATTTGCAGTTCATTCTCCCCTTCCCTAACTCTTTGGTTTTCCATTTTGTTCCTGGGATAGTCAGCATTGGGTATGAATTTTTAAAAAGCAACCTTTGATGTATATAGCCAAATTACCCTCCAGAAAGTTCATACTAATTTATATTCCCAACAACAGTTTATTTGTCTGTTTCTCAAGCCCTTTCTGACATTGAATGCCATTGTTTGTCTGACTTTCCGTGAGTACCCCTTTTAGTTACAGAAACCGCTTTCTGTCTGGTGCATGTTAATGTCATAATTACCTATATATGTATGTACATATGTATAGTACACAGAACAGAAAGAGAGAAGTCGAAGGGCGTAGTGGAGACTGTGCCCATTAACCCATAAGTGTTAAAGGTTGCAGGGTAAGAGGAAGTATAAAGAGAAAGGAAAACGCAGAAGGGAACGAAGTAGGAAAAGAGTTTGAAACCGTACTAGTTTGCTCAGGCTGCCATAGCAAAGCACCGCAGACTGAGTGGCTTAAACAATAGAAATGAATGTTCTCACAGTTCTGGAGGACAGAAGGCAGATTCAGGTGTGAGCAGGGCTGGCTTCTTCTGGGGCTTCTCTCCCTGCCTTGCAGGTGACAACCTTCCCACTATACCTGTCTGAGTCTAAATTTCCTCTTCTTGTAGTACCACTAGTCGTGTTAGATTAGGAGCCATCCTTATAACATTATTTTAACTTAATTACCCTTCCAAGACACTGTTTCTAAAGACAGTCACATTCTGAGGTATTAACGTATAAATTTAGGGAGGGACACAGTTAAGCCCAACAGTGAATGAAAAATTAGTACTTGTGGGCACACAGGCACAATGACGTGTAGCATGGCAGGGACTGAGTTTAGTGAGCTTTAAGAATGGAGGGACTGTCTATGTGCCCAAGGAGGACATTTGAAAGATGTAGGAACTAGAAACCATAAGGTGAGGCTCTTGGCTCAGAGTCACACAGCAAGCTAGTCACAGAGCTAGGACAGGAGGAGCCCAAGACTCAAATCTCCACCACCCGGGCGTTCTCGTTGTACTGCGCAGTCTTGGGGCGCGTGGCTCGGCAGCGAGGCTGTACCCTGGGTCTCCTGCTCTGACTCCACCCCTTGGCTGGTGTTGTGAGCCAAGCGATCCCCTGCTGCACGTCCCAAAGCCCTGTTGCCGAGTTATGTTCCACAGAAGAATGGCTTCCCGTACCTCCCACCCGCAGACATTGCTCCTGTTTCATCAGCTTGGAGTCAACGCACCAGGATCGTTTTCATTTCATGTCCACTCTGGAGCCCCCACCCGCCGCTGGGAGAGTCAGGTGTGTTATCGATACAACGTGGAGGTGCGGTTTTCCCTTTTCCTCTGCTCCTCGTGCTTCCTCTACCTCCGAGGCCTCTCCAGAACCTCCACGCACGTCTGTTTGTGGTCACAGGATATTGCTCCTCAGCTGGTATTTTCTTCATGACATTTTAGTTCCATCTCTTTGTTGTAAGTCCTTCTAGAAGCTCCACCCCCAAGGAGTTGAGGAGTTAAGACTGAACGGCTGGTTTGTTCTGTCTTACATCACCACGTATCCTCTCTTTACCTGGTTATGGTAACCAGCATTGACCACTGCAAAAGCACAGTTTCTAATTTCCCCAGTACCATACGGCTTGTTTTCGACTTCTTACATCACCCTTCCCTAATACAGAGAAATACTATACAAGACTAGACCCACACTGTACTTAACAAGGAAACACAACAACTTAATAAAGAAATAGAACATCATTTATGTCAACGCTGACGGTAAACTCATGTTCATTCCCTAAACATCCTCTCGCTTGAATCAGATTCTTTTCAGGATGCTGACAAGCTGGCTGACTGTGAGCTCATGGAGCTGGCTGGAGGAGGAGAGATGCTGAAGGATGAGTAGCTTTCTTCACTGGCAGAGTTACAGTCTGAAGAACGGGGTAACCCATTGGCCCAAGAATTTTAACTCAGTTCTTAGAAGGCACTACCTAACTCCTGTGCCTAGGTTTCTTTATCTGTCAGTGGAGATGAGTTTTCCCTCTTATTGTATGTGCTCTGTGTTCTGTTTGTAATGCCCTTAGCACAGAACTTTGTTCCCAAGAGGTGCTTATTAAACAGGCACAGAGACCACAGTGGCCCTCGGTGGGGATGCCGTTTTCAATTGTTGTAGAAGAGAACTTGATTTCATTTCATTTTCTGTGGGGCCATTGAGTTGGCCAGTAGCAGAGAATTAGTACAAATCCATGCAGTCAGTAAGAACAGATTAAATATTAATCGAGCACTAATTGAGTATAATGAGATGATACAAAAGCGTGTTAAGACTTCTGGGTATTTGGGTAAGGAGAAGACCTGAACAGAGTAAATTATATTATCTTTTAAATATTTAGATGTGTGTGCCAATAAGTTCTGATTCTATTGATAGAGAGAGCTGGCATAGTTTTGCATATCGTGCTTTGTAAATGACCATTTGGGATATTAATTTCAGAAGCAAAAAAATAATGGTACGTGGTGACCTTTAAACACGCATAGCTAATTGAATCACTGACAGTTAAACACGAATAGATTTACTTATATTAAAGCGACACAAGAGGGCAGCTGTGTACTGTTCCTGAATATCTTTTGCTATGATATATTAGGTTAAAAATTCAATATGTGAATAATCGGTATGATAGGAAATCATAAACTTAAACTTTCTTAAGTTTCTAAGTCTTTCATAAACTTCTGATATAAATGTAATGGTTATTTTGATTAGAAGGAAGTTAATTCTAGATACCACACAAATTCTCATTGGTAAATAAAGGTTGATAGGTAACGACACAGTAACACGTACTGATTAGCCTTGTTCCTATAGTTACACAGAACATCTGACTGGTCTGTGGGTGAAGTAGGCGCAGGGTGGTGATGCTCGTAAATCAAGGGATAGTCCGGTCCCCATGGGAAGCACCTGTGTTGGAATGAAACGTATGCCCTGGGCATCAGAGTTTAGCAGTCCCGTGGGAATGGACAGGAACGTCTCAAGTCCTGTGTGTTTCAGGGTCACACAGGCCCTGGGCACTTGGATGGTATCCCCTGAGCTGAGGGATCCTGATGATGCTTGGAAAGTTCTAGGTCTGAATTCTATTCTGTTTTAGGGGCTTGTGTAAGTCATGTGGGGACAGTGGGAGAGAGAGCTGTGTCTCAACCCCAATCAGGAATGCCACTCTAATGGCTCTCCTGTGCTTCAGCAAAGATGACACTGGTTTTGGAAAGGCACCTCTGCTTCGTGAAAACAGGCAGCTGTATAATGTACAGGGTCTTCTCCAAGGTAAATGCAGGTAGATCCCTATTACTTAAATCATTTCAATAAACATCTGTTCTTTATCTACGTGTAGCAAGGTCCAGTTCACGTGGGTGCAAAGAAGCCATGCACTGTCTTCTGATAAGAATCGAATTGATCAGGGAGGAGGTGGGGTGGGATATTGCTTTAAGTGCCTTGGTCATGACATGGCAGACGTCCCCAGAGAGCAGGCATTCTGGCTATGGGGTCAGTAGTTGGTGCTGCAGTGCATGTTGTTTGACAAATTCATGCTGATAGCAGTGGACCCTGGGAGATGATGCTTGAGACTCGGCATGGCGGCAAGGACAGGGCAGGCTGGAAGGCGAAGTGACATAGATACTCAAGAACTGGCTGTGGGATATTCATCCAGAAACAACAGGACAGGGGTATATCATAATGTCTCAATGCCAGTTCCAATCAAGCATTAGGGGTGAGCTATAAGACCGGAAGTTCGAGCTGGTTGTTCAAAATGGTCACGGTGCATGGGGTGTCCAAGAAGAGGAAACAGGCAGGTGACAGAGCTGAAATTGAGAAACCAGGAAAAGCATCCAGATCAGAGAGTAAAGCATGCCACCAGAAACCCGGATGTCGTTTTTGGTCACAAGTCAGGATGCGCTTTATTTTTATTTTTAAATTAACAAAACCTTTTTATTTAGAGTTGATGTACAATAAACGTTATGTTAGTTTCCAATGTACAACGAACGTAGCGATTAGACATTTCTATAACTTACAAAGCGATCTCCCCAGTAAATCTAGTACCCATCCGTCACCATATATAATTATCGCAATGGATGTACTTTACTTTCTGTGGCAACTTTTCTGGTAACAGCATCGCCACAGCTACTGGTTCTCTCTCTCGTCTCCACATTCTAACAGAGTAGCACAATCTATGTAACAAAGGAACTGCAACCCCAAAGGACTGGACGTGGAGAGCAAGCCTTAATTCGCGTCATGAGTTCATGTCTCCAGGTGCAGCCAAGATTTCTCCCAGGGTGCTGGAGGAATGTAAGTATATAGTCAAGGACTTACTTTTAAAAATCACGTACAACAAGAGAGGGACCAGAAAATGGATGATATGTAAACGTCACGGGTTTTGAAAAGGGGTGAACTCCGGAAACTACAGACTAATAACTGTGGTCAACGTTTGGTCAAATTATAGAATGAATTTTAAGCAGATGTCTCATGAACACTTTGAAAGGAATGTGTTGACTGCTAGAAGACACAGAGTCACCAGGGATAAATCACGCCAAACTAATCTCATCATCTTTCGTGAAGATGTTTTATGAGCTTAGGGATCGGGGGAGTGACAAAGACCTAGAGTTTCTTGGTTTGGGGAAAACATTTGGCAAAATCTGTCAAGATATCACTACGGATAATATGGCAAGATGCACGTAGTATGAATGTGCTCTTGGATAGCTGGGACCTGTGCTCAGAGTGGAAAAATAAAAAATTTGGTACATAGTGACATTTGGTAAGTGTCCATGTTGCTGCTTGCAAATTCTTACTAGAGCATCTGTAAAGACACAGGAAAGGGAAAAAATTGAAATTAGTAGCCTACCAAGTTAGGGCAGATATTAGGGGGGAATTTTTACTAAATTCAGGGCTGACGAAAGTGATGATCAGTAACCCATAAATGATTGCCTAAACATGGGTACAAAGACTAGCTCTTTCTCTCCTTCCCTCGTTTAATCTCTGCTTTAGAAACGTGAATTCTATAAAACTAAAAAATTGGACAGCAACTCCTGTCTGCTTGGGAACAAAAACTGCAGTCACAGGAGCAACAAAACCTACGAATAAAATGTCGAACTTTGACGAGTGATAGACTATGAATAAATGGAAAACAGCATTTCTGCACAGGGAAATTCAACATTGTAAATATGTTAATGCTTCTGTAATAATTATGTGTTTAATGGATCTCGAAAAAATCACAAAGAATTTCTTCTTGGGCCTGGACAAAAACATTCTGTATGCGTCTGAAAAAAAAACAACAACGTAAGAATGCTAAGAAAACCATTCCCAGTATAGTTTGGAAGTTAGTGTATGATAAAGAAAACATCATAAACCAGTGACAAATGGATGGATTGATTAACAAAGAGTTTTTGAAAAACCATGTGAGAGCCTTTTTTTTTATACCATATACTAAAATAAATGTCAAAATAAATAGTAAAAATTGATAATGTTGGCATAAGGAACTTGCTAAGCAGGTTACGATGAAAAGTCCTACATGGAAAAAGAGCTATTGATTTAAACATAAACTTTATTTTAAATTTTTTTAATTAAGCATTTAATTTTGTGATAATTGGCGATTCACATTCATTTATAAGAAATTGTGTAGAGAGATTCTATGCACAGTTTACTCAATTTTCTCTAATGAGAACATCTTGCAAAACTGTGGTAAAATAGCCCAGCAAGGATATTGACATTGACAGAGTCCAGATACAGAACACACCCGTCCTCACGAGGGGTTCTGCCTATTGTCCTTTCACGGCCCACGCCTACTTCTCTCCTGCCCTTTCTTCTCTGTCTTCAACCCCTGACAACCATTCATCTCATCCTTCATTTCTATCATTTTGTAATTTCAAGATGAGATGTAAGTGAAACCATACAATATGTAATCTTTTGGGATTGTCTCCTACCTCCCCTCTGCTGTCCCCCTCCCCCTCCCCCACCCCGCTGGCATGATTCTCTAGGGCTTTGTCGAAGTTGTTGCAGGTATCATTACTTTACTCTTTCGTATTGCCTGGGTAGTATTCTACAGTATAGATAAATGTTACCATTTATTTGACCAGTCACCCACTGAGGACACCTGGTTATTTCCAAGTTTAGACTAGTAGAAAGAAAGCTATTAAAAATTTGTGTATAGGTTTTTGTGTAAACCTAAGTTTTCATTTCTCTGGGATACATGCCCAAGAAGGCAGTTGCTGAATCATTGATAGCTGTGGGGTTAGTATTTAAGACACTGCAAACTATTTTCCAGAAAGTCTGTACCATTTTACATTCCCGCTGGCATTGTATGAATGATCTAATTTCTTTGCATGCTCACTAGCTTTTGACATTGTCACTATTTTTTTTTTTTAAATATTCTGGTAAGTGTGTAGTGATACCTCACACTTTCCTAAAGACTGATGATGTTGAGTATAAAGCTTTATGTGCTTATTTGCCATTATTGTCTCCTTTGAAATGTCTGTGCATGCGTTTGCTCACTTTCTAATTAGATTTATTTTTACTGTTGCATTTTGAGAGATTTGTAAATATATATCCTAGATACTAACTAATCTTTGTCAGATAAGTGGTTTGCAAATATTTCCTTCAAGCTAGCAGCTTGGCTTTTCATCCTCTTTAAAGGTCTTTCATAGAACAAAAAATTTTTAATTTTGATGAAGTCCAATTTGTCAATTTTTTTCAAATTTTTTGGATTCTGCTTTTTGTCAAGTATAAAAACTCTGCCTGGATATAGAACTTGAAGATTTTTTTCATTTATGTTTTACGTTTGAGTCTATGATCTGTTTTGATTTGAGTTTTATATAAGGCATGAGGTTTCGGTCAAGGTTTCTTATTTTGCATATTTGCTTCGTTTGTTAAAATGCTCTCCTTCCTCTATTCCATTGCTTTTGTGTCTTTGTCAAAAATCGGTTGGGCATATTTGTGTGGGTCTATTTCTGGGTTCTTTATTTTGCTCCATTTATCTGTGCATCTTTCCTTCCACTAATATCACACAGTCTTGACTGCCAGAGCTGTATAATAAATTTTGAAATTGGATGAACTGATTCCTTCCACTTTATTCTTATTTTTCAAAATTGTTTCAGCTATTCTACTTCCCCTGCCTTTACATATATATTTTAGAAAAATCTTGTCTGTACATACAAAATAATCTTGCTGGGATCTTGATAGGAATTATGTAAAACCTATATACATGGGCTTTGGGGAGAATTAATATCTATACTGTATTGAGTATTTCAATTCATGAACATGGCATGCATCTCCATTTCTGTAGATATTAGTTTTTTATATTTTTTATCAGAATGTTGCAGTTTTTATCATACATGTCCTGTACCGATTTTCTGATCTTGTAGGGAAAGCATCTGGTCATTCTAGATTAAGTAAAATGTGAGTTTTAGGTTTTTTGTAGATGCTCAAATTGACAATGTTCCCCTTTATTCCTATTTTTCTGAATATTTTTAATTATGAATGGGCGGCAAGGTTTTCACATGCTTTTCCTACACCTATTGATGTGATTATATGATTTAATTTTTTTTAGCCTGTTAATATCATTGATTCTTGCATTTTGAGCCAGACTGGCTAAAATCCACTTAACCGTAGTATATAATTGTATACATTGCTGAATCCTCTTTGCTAATATTTAAAAAAAGATTTTCACATTTATATTCCTGAGTTGTCTATAGTTTCCCTCTATTGTGCTGTCTTTTTCTGGTCTTGGTTTCAGGATAATATAAGCCTCATAAAATGAACCGAGAAGTATGCCATCATTTTTCGTGGAAGAGATAGAATAGAATTGGTTGTTCTTCACTAAACATTTAGTGAGAAAAGTTATTGATTTGAACACAACCATTGTTTTAATCAAGAGTGACCTTGGGGGTAGATGAAAATGATGGGTCACCGTGCTCTACCATTATACCTGTCATATTTGCCAGATTTATAGAGGACATAAAGCTGAAAGTTATTCTGCTATTGGGAGAATTAAGATTTTATTTTTATCTCAGTAGATTGAAACGTTTCGCCTCAGCATCGAAGCCTCTATTCTAGCCACAGTGGGCCTGCCATTCCCTAGAATGTTCTTATTTCAAGTATTTACATGATTTCCCTTTACTATAGATCAGTATTGTTCAAATATCACCACCGCCTTAGGAAAGCCTTTCCTGGCTCTCTGCCTGCATATCTCACCCCCACATCACCACTTTCCTGTCTTATTCTGTTGTACTTCTCCTCACAACACTTCACAAAGCCTCCTATTTTTCTTTTCTCTCTCTCTCTCCTTCCTTTGTTTCCCTTTATCCTTCCTTTTCATCTAGCCATCTATGCACCCATTTGTCCATCCATCTGTCCTTCTTTATCTTCCCACAAGAATGTAATCTCTGCGAAGGCAGGAAGTAGTTTGTCTTGTTCATGGCATTATTTCTAAAATTTAGGATAATGCTTAGAGAATAGTAGATGCTCAGTAATGGTTTGAGTGAATGAAGAGATAAATGTAACGTTTGCATTTCGGTTTAAAATTAACTAAAAATTGGAAGTTATAGGTTCAACTGTTTTTTTTTTCTTTCAACACATATTTATTTGCTAGATGTTGAAGATACCACGATAAGGAAAATGATCCTTCCTTCAGAGATCTTACAGACTAGCAGAAATGGGAATAAATTATACGAAAACACATATGTAGTTACAAACTGTGTTCTGAGTCCAGAAAACACAGGATACTCTGAGAACACACACCAGAAAGACTTCCCCTAGTGTGGGGTGTAAAAGAGGGTTTTTCTGAGTTGAGACTTAAAAATGTTAAGGAGACAAAAATATAGGGAAAGAGACTCTGGACAGAGGGGAAGCATGGCCTGAGGTAGGAGAAAGCATGGGGTGTCCACAGACAGCCAGGGGAGCACGGGAGACTTATGAGAGACAAAGCTGGGGAGTTAGACCTTGAGAGGGAACTGGAACCTTCTCTTTGCTCCTCTACTTTTTTCCCTCACCCACACTGACATCCGAAGAGAAATGCTTTTTCAAACCACAGGCTCAAGGACTAGCCCCAGGGAAGAGAGAATTACAAGCTGGAAAACGCTCGATACCTGAAGAATCCAAGAAGACATTCAGGCCTGAATAGTGTTTTTCTGTTTCATTGTTTGTTTGTTTTCTACAAGAAAGAAAAATCAACAGAGAAAGACTTTTCTCTTCCTGGTGGTCTAGCCTTGTCCTACCTGTTACATAAACATGAGAGGATGTAATAAACATGAAATGCCCAGAATATAAGAGCCATCGCGAAGGGCTGTTCTTCCATGCCTCTCCCACCAATAAACAAACCAACGAATGAATAAACAAAAAGACCTTATAATTCTGCCCTCTAGTCACAGGCAATTAAATTTCATTTTTAAATTTTTCGTTTTTCTTAGAATCTGGCAAACTGGAATATATCCAGGAGAAAATACTTAAGGCGGTGAGCCGGCCTGGAAACCTCAGGGACAGTGAGTTCCATGAGTGGCTTTGCATTTGCTACTTGTACCCTAAGTGCGCCCTTGACTAGGGTTTGGCAATCCCACGGGAGCAGGATCCTGTAGCTCCAAGGATTCCAATGGGATTGGAGCTGGATTATGCACAGCACTGCTGGGGGCCGGAGCTGGGGCTTTAACTGGGAGGAACTGGTAGGGTTCAGGAGGCAGGCCTGGCGGCTAGACCCATATCCGCAGACCCGCAGATGAGCAAGGAGGAGGCATCATGAGGACCATTATGTAGACGCCCTGTCTTCGCGTTGGAACTGGGGGGCTCTCAAGCCAGATGCGAGATGAGTGTTTTCACCGTGTCTTGCGGGGGTCCAGGGGTCTGTGAAGGTGTCTCCTGGCTACTGAGGAGCGTCGGGGGATAAGTCGGGGGATAAGTCGGGGAAGACTCAGCAGGACAGGTGTCTGCCTCTTCCGTGAGGATCTGGGATATACAACTTTTGGAAAAAAGATGTATGGCTTATCAAAGTGAAAGCAACAAGCAAATAACCAAAATTCATCGACACAGACAACAGTTTAGCGGATACCAGAGGAAAAGGGGGCAGAGGGAGATAGAAAAGGGTAAAGAGGATAAAATATATGGTGAGGGAAGGAGATTTGACTTCGGGTGGTGAACACACAATACAGTATACAGATGATGTATTATCGAATTGCACCCTTGAACCCCATATAATTTTATTAACAAATGGCACCCCGATAAATGCAATTTAAAAAATGAAAATAAAAACTTCCCTATACCTACAATTTTTTTTTTTTTTTTTTGGAATGCAGAAAGTCATTTCGAAGACTTTCAACCCGAAGCGGAGACTGAAATCGAAGCAACCCCGGCTCCGATTCAGCCCGCTCGGCTGCCGGCTCTCAGGTGCGCTGAGTCTGTTTGGCTTCGCTTCCAGCTTCTCTGCCTCCTATTTGAGGAAGAAGCCAGAGCTACAGACCAGGCCTAAGTGCAGTTGTCGAAAGCACGAGAAGAGTCAAGAGTCCGTCTGAGGAAAAGGCACATTCCCCGGGCCCCTCCAGGTCCGCAGGACAGGAAACGGGTTGGCAGGGAACCGGTGGTATCAGCGAGTCTGTGTGGATGTTGGCGGCCGGACTCGACCACAGGAACTGGCGCAATCGAAATGAGATTACGCAGAAGAAGAATTTTCAAATGGAAGGCTTCTGGGTTTATTTTTGTTCAAGTGATAGATGCCCCAGGGGACACCTGTGATGACCTCATCGCCCCGAGGGGCCTCTGACGGTTTGCCTAAACAGGGCAACAGCGACCCGCCCTGTGTCCTCTTTCCATTTGTCCCTCCGCACTCACTCTTATCCTCCGATCCAGACATTCCAGGGATTTGCGATTATCGAGGGCGACGGATCTTCCACCCCACGTGCTTTCTGCTCCAAAGGCCAGTCCCCTCCCCGGTTTAGCAGCCACGCACATGTCTGTCATTACTCTTGTCACACTAGAGCCTTTTGTTTCCTTGTCTGTCTTCCTGACTAGGCTATGACGGCTCCAGCTATGTCTTTTGTTTTGTTTGTTGTTGTTCGTTTGTTTGTTTTTACCATATTATCCTAGTGCTATCCTGTTCCCCAGACGGTGCTTTACCCTCTGAGACTGTTGCTCACTGCTGGGACAATGATCTAAATTTGGTCAAAGTCTCAGAAGCTATCCCAGCCCCTAAGACGTCTCTAGTTAGTGCCAAGCCCAGGAAGATCACCAGACAGGCAGCCAAGTGCAGAGAAAGTTGCTAGAAAGTGGGGTGGGATACTTGGACCTCGGTTTCGGCTTTGTCCCTGACTTGCTGTGTGACCTTGAGCAAATTCCCTGACCTATTTGTGCCTTAGTTTTCAGACTCCTTTCTGCCCGACCACATGGTAAGTCTCGTAGGAAGTCAGCTGTGTGTAGTCTTAGGGGAGGAAGCATGAAGGACAAAAACAAACACATTGTAGGTCATGAAAAGGATGCCCTTTTCCTCTGGCCTCATGTGGAGGAAGTTCCCTTTGGAGGAACCCTTTTGAGGACCCCTCTCATCTTTCTTTGCCTCTTCTGTACCCTGCAGGGGTGGAGGGGACATTTCTCTCACTGGGAAAAGGGACAGAGCATGCTCAGTGCAGCCCCTTCTTTCCTGGGTCCACTTTCCTGCAGGGGGCATGGATTCTGGTGTGTCCACCTGTACCCTTTCCCCACTTATGCCTCTAAGAGGCTGTCCTGTTAGGGCAGTGAGTGCTGCTCATGACTGGGTGGGTCCTATGGACCAAATGTAGGTGTCCCCTCAAAATTCACGAGTTGAAACTCTAATCCCCAACATGATAGAGTTGGAAGTGGGTCCTTGATGAGGAAATTAAGATTAATTAGGTCATGAGGGGAGAGTCCCCATGATGGATTAATGCCTTTTTTATAAAAGAGAAAGAAACACTAGGTTGAACCAAGGTGAAGTTCAGAAAAGACCTAATCAGGACCTTTACCAAGAACCCGACCACCCGGCAGGCACCCTGATCTCAGACGTCAGCCTCCAGGACAGAGAGCAAAGTGTTTGTTGTTTAAGCCCCTGGTGAATGACGTTCTGCTATGAGCGGTCCAGCTGACGGAGACGGGGTGAGGGAAGGTGAGGAGAAGCCCTTTCAGTTACTGCTCTGTAACTACACTGCCCTATCTGTCACCTTTATCGGTAATAAAGCTAGTATTTGATCTCGGTCTTCTCCGCTTTATTCTTCAATAAGAAGGAAAGAAAAAAATACAGATAGACATCCTAGACAACAAAAAGACACGTTGAGCCCGGCGTTGTAAGGAAGTGTGGTGCGGTCCAAACAACTCAAGATCGGAATTTCCAAGCCCCATTTCCCTTTGCTGTCTTGCCAACTCCAGTGGCTTTTCTGGACTTGCTGATCTTTCTAAAAGCTTATGAACCCATGACAGCTATCCACCCAGAGAAGGTTCCAAGTGGACAGGGAGCCTTTCATCCCTTGGCAACTGGCAGAGATTCTTCGTCGACTATTTAATAGCCATTCACTATTTTTTTTTCCAGTTTCTATTGGCTGTGAACTAAAAGACACAACCTTGGTTTCTCCTGAGGGTAGGAAGCTTTGTACAGAACATCTGAGAAGGTTTCTTAAGGAGGCCTCAGATAGCTGTTAGGCCTTCTTTTGCCCTTCTTCCTTTCTCCTGCTTCCTTGGAATGTGGAGCTACTGGCTGGAGCCCCAGCAGCCAGCAAGCACCAAGAAGCCATATTAACAATGGAGGCTATACGAAAAGGTTGGTAGAAAGATGGGGGACCCTGGGCTGTCGATAGCATAGTAGAGAGTTTGCTACACAAACCCTTAACTGCCTGCCTCCAGATTTTTTTGTGTGTGTGTGCAAAAGAAATCAAAGGAGTCACTAGTATTTTGGGTTTTGTTGCCAGTCGTTGAATGAAATTTCTGAAAATACAACTCGTTGGTTTTTCTCTTATGAAAGATAATTTCCTCAACCGGTTGGCGGGTCTAAACCTGCAGAATAGTATAATCCACATAGCTCTTTTTAGAACAGAAACATTTAATTCATCTCCAGGAGCCTACGTCTGAACTTGTGGGGAAAATTAGCTTCTCCTTTACTCCAGGTCCCTGGTGGCATTGCAGAACTAAAGAGTCTCAGTTTCGGTTGACCCCAGCCATCAGTTAAATATCTCAACCAGCCCAATCTGATTTTTTTTTTTTTCAGACAGCTCTAATAGTTAACAACTGTGGATCTGAACTAAACCTATTGGCCCAAAATTCTTTGAGACTGACAAAATGTACTAGTCGCTGCCAAATATGAAATAACACTTAGTCATTTAAACAAGCGCTATAAAGCACTGCAGTCAGCACTTCGTGGGGTTTGCGCCCTTATGCAGTAAGTAGTGACAGGAAAATAGATATTCGGCTAAATCAAGCAAGTGACATTCCTCTCTAAGCATCTCGAGATGCTTTTATAAAGCTCCCGGATGTAATAGAGGCAAGGCCTTCCGTGAACAGGGCCGCAAACGTTTCTTCCACGTTGCTCACAATGGCAGCTGTGGTGTTGCGGAGTGCCGTCTGGACTTGAGACTGAGGGTCTTAGATCTGAACTTCAGGCTTTCCAAGTAGCTCCATGACTGGCCGAGTCGTTTCGCTTCTGAGCCTCCGTTTCCTTGGATGTAGAATTGGGAGATGGAAATTTATCTCACGGGGCCACTGAAGAATATCATCAAGGTGAAATGCCTCACATAGGAGCCCAGTGGAGAGGGAGGTGGTATTTGATAAGCATTCTATCGAGTCTGAGTCTCATGTCCCCAGAAGGGTTATCTGGAATGTTGAATTTTATCCTAGAGCATTTGAAGTATTGATTAGGTGTTAAAGGACAGTCAGTCAGACTTCACCAAGACATTGATGTTCAGATAAATTAAACTCTCTTGCAGCTGGTGGGTAACTGATGTCACCGATGGTGTTTGGGCGATGTGACTCAGTAGGGCTCCGGGGATGACTTGCTAACAGCTCCAGCTGGGTGTGTGGCTAATAGTGTAACAGACAGGATAGGAATTACGTATAAGGTGTGATAATTTAATAACGAGCAGGAGTGTGTAATTCATTTAGGGAGGGAAAGGCAATTAGCCTCCCGCCCTGCCCATCGAGGGAGGGCTGGCTCTGTGGAAAGGAGTAGAGGAAAAGGGGGTTGATGGGAGTGGGTCAGTGGGGCCTCCTTAGTGCAGGAAGTGGTCCTGATCAGAAGGGGTCCTTCTCAGCACAGGTGACAGCATTCCTGCCCGGGAATTTCTGTGGAGGGCGTGAGAAAGTCTTAGACGAAAACAGAAACTCCACAGGAGTAACAAGCCCTTATTTTTTCTGTGCTGTTCTTAGGGGGGTGATCCCATTTGAGCCTTAAGTTAACTGTATGCAGCCAGGGCAGGTAGTCTTGTCACCTTTTGAAGGGTAGGTAAACTGAGGAAAGGGGAAGTTAAATGATGTGCTATTTGGAGCCGAGAACCCAGTGGGAACTTGGATCTGTTACGAAAAAGAGACAATAGCCTCGCACTCCACACGTAGCTGACCCTCAATAAAAGGCCACTGCAGATGCTGAGAAATGACAGTGGCCTAGAGTCCTGCTCTCAGATGAGGACATTTCTGCAACTCTGTCATCCCCTTAAGTGTACGTGGAGGAAGCGGGCCAGCTGCTCGCCATCTTTTCTGAGGACTGAACAAGAGGAAATGGGTTTCAGCCACATGTGGAATCTGTAATTCATTCTGAAACGAGGTTTCTCCTTAAAAAAAAAAGAAAAAAGATAAAAAAGCCTCAGGATGCAAGCTCTGTGACACGAGTCAATAAAATAATTAAATGAACGGCAGCAGAAACACATTCAAAGAAAAGCTAACGCAATAGGCACCGTGGAAACAGCAGTTTTTATTACACTTGACTCAGGTGGGAGAAATTTTAGAAGCAGGACACTGTCCTCTATCCTCATCCAGCTCCCTGCCCACCCCCGGGGACTGATGAATGCCAAGGGAATGGCCGTCCTCTGGGTACATCATGGCCTATGAGGAAGGAGGCCATCGACAGGGCTGCAGGCATTTCTCTGAAGGCGTTTGCAGCTGGGCCTCTGAGCCTTTCGTGAGCATCATTAACACTTGTGATCCCCAGGTGTTGACACTCAGCTGGAAGCATCAGACAGCAGGCCTTGGGATCATGATTCAATAACCTAGTTTATTCGCGTCACTTTTGCTTTTTTTTCAGACCTCTAGGCTTTGGACCCTGCAGCCCTCTGTAATCCCTCTCTCTCTTTCCTTCTTTCGATTGTCCAGTGGCTCAAAATTTGCCCCTTGCCCTCCTCATCCCACAGAGTTGTGAAGATCAGCGCTTCCCGAACGTCAGTCTCCTGGGTTGCCGGTTCAGATTCCGGAGAGACCTGAGAGTCAGTATTTCTAATGAGCTTCAGGTGATGCTCATCCTGGTAGTCCATGAGCTGCATTTTAGTTGCAAGTCCCGCCGCTCGGAGAGAGAGTCCGATTCTCTGCCCTGCATCCTCCTGACCAGTTCAAGGGCATGACACCCAGGCGCTGATGTGACGGGAATACAGAAACAGAGTTAGACCAAGTTAGAGCAATGACAACCTTCCTTCTGAGATTTGCTAAGCGCTGAAGAAAGCAGAGGGACACCCCATCTTGAGAAACTGCAGTCGGGGTAAGTGTTGACCTCCGACTCACCTAGAGATGAGTACAGGGAAGGGAAGTACAACTAGAAGGGTCTTTCAGCCTGTTCTGCGTGGATAGGACTGAACCCCAAGTGACCGAAACATTCATTCTCTTTAGTCTTATCTTTCGGTTTAGGGTTTGTTTTGTTTTGTTTTGTTTGCCGAATGCCTCAAATCCTAAACCACAGTAACGTTTTTGAACGCTTTTGCATTTTCAAAGCAAAGCTCCAGTAGGGGGTACCTTCTGTATACATGGACTTCATAATTATAATGATTTTCCTATTCTATGTGCAGTGAGCCAAGAGAGTCTTCAAAGGCCTTTTACTAAAAATGCATTTTCCCCCTGAAATATTCATTTAAGTAATTCAGCCACCTACCCCAGGCTCATAATAAATTATTTAGATAATTGCTTTAATTCTCTGCTTCATTCTGCTAATGTAGATCTGGCCTTTGCTTATAGATTTATTGCCAGCTTCATGTTTTTTCGGGGAACAAAAATTACTAAAGGGTTGATTGTTTTGTTGAGGTTTACTGCTGAGGCATTAGAAATAAATACATGTCCTCACATCTCACAATTAGAATCTTTTTTGTGAGTCTGATTATTAGCTGCAATTATTAGCTCTCTGATGGAAGTAGGCGGCGAGGGGAGAAAAATCTCTAATATCACTGATAAAAGGTAGCATGTGACGCTCTAAATATTACTGTTATTAGATACTGCCTTTCAGTTAGGTTGTCACATTTAATTTTTTCAAAAAGCAATGCAATATATAAGTACGTTTTCCAGTGGCCTGCAAAACATGATATTTAAGAAATGTTTCCTTCAGTGTGATTTGATGCTTGATGAATGTCCACTCAATACAGCCACACGTTTTCGCCGGAGACGATCCGAGTGTGGACCGAGTCCTCTGCGTTTCTCTTTAGCGCGTGTAATGTCACGTGACTGTAGCTGGAGGCGTTTGGTTGGCGGCCCTGGTGAGGAAAACAGCACGCAGAAGCAGCGTAGGAGCAATGCCCGTGATCGATGATGACGGATGATGATAAAAAGATCCCATATTTAAAAATTCCTGGTGGCATCTTAGGTCCCTGAGTGAGAGACATAAAAAAAATATAATTGAACCATGAGGACAGCAAAAGCCAAGACATACAGGGAAATTACGGGCAAAGGAGAAGAGAGAAGTCATACATTTTAGAAATTGTTTAGGGATTCCGAATAAGGCTGCAATGGGTATGTATGGCCTGATGCTGTCTGGTCACAAAACAGTCATGCGACGTAAAGTGGTGGGACGTGAGCAGGCTCATGTTCTAACTCTTCCACAGTACCTCCTCCCTGCAACACACACACCAGGATTTCTGTACAGGAAGTAGGGGCGGGAAGGTCTTTTCTAAGCTCTTAAGCTCACAGCTGTTTAAATAGCCATTAAAAAAATAAATAAACAGGGGCTTTAAGAAAGTCTCTTTCTCATTAAATCCAGCACCCTGTAGAAATTGTAGTCGCCACTAGCCTCAGTGCAGCATTCCATTTTGAGGGTCTCCACGTCCTTCACCATTTATCGCCAAGCCTGACAGTCAGTGGCTGAAAATCTTTTGCTCTCAATGACTTTCACCTGGTGCGTATGGCGAAGCTGCACTTTGCCGGGCTGTCAGAGTTCCTGTGCTAAGAAAGCAAAGCAGACATTTGGCTTCTAAAATACTCCATAACCCTGCAAATATTTTCTAGATGCCTAGCATGGACTGTAGTCTTTCAGAAGGGTTCCAACCTGACCCCATTCTCTAAATTATTTCATTTGAAGGACACTCAATACGGCACTGTGGCAAGAGTGTTTTTCTTGTTATTTAATAGTTATTGATGAGCAGCTGATGTTTTCACCTGGCTGAAAGAGACTGGTTTGTTGATTTGTAATTCTCTGTACTGCCATTGCCATGAACTGCTGTCGCTTTGGAATCTGATGGCGATTGGACTTTGATGACAACTTTGCCTCTTAGACACACAGTGTGCGGTCCGGCTTTTGTTTCTATTCACTCAGTCGCCTACTCTAGAAAACTGGACACCATTCTCGAGTTGTCTCTCTGCTTTTCCTTGCGTCTAATGATCCACAGAAGGAGCACAGTCATTTCTGTCACTTACCACGTCTTGGTTATGTCATTTCTCTCTGCTGGAACCCATTGCCCTTCGGATGAAGCCCAATCTTCTTCGGGCCCATCATGATCTGTTGGCATCTCCAGACTCACCGCTCCCACTTTCCTCCCTCGGCGCTGCCCTCCTGCCACGCTAAGCTACTCCCAGTGTCTCCAACGTGCCACTCTTTCTCGCTTTTATGCCTCAGCTGTACTGTTCCTTTTGTTAAAAGCCCCTCTTTCTTCCCTTAGCTAACCTATACGAATCCTTTGGGTCTTGCTTTAGGTGACACTTTCTCCTTGGGGCCAGCCCCCTGCAGACAAACATACCTCAGTCACATAACTAGACCAAGTGGCGGAGCTCAGCCTTCATCCAAGTCTGTCTGAAACTAACCCACTTCCCGTTTGCCCCGAGAATACTCGCTGGTGGTGCTCACAGCTGTAGCATTTACCTTGAGATAACTCACTGATTACAGTCCTAACCTCACCCCCAAAGTTTGCCGTGAAATATCTCCCTTTTGTTATTATTTTTGCATCGCTCTAGTATATCAATAGTCTTTAGAAACAAACGGCATCATTCTATTTGTAGCATTCTGTTTTTAGTAGCGGTGTTTCCATATACAAACTATAGGAATTCCAATTGCGAAAAATGTCAAATCCTGGAAAACATAGCATTCATATGTTAATTTTCTCAAACGGTTGTTGGCCATAGATTCATTTGATGAATTGATGAATTATTTACACATTTCTATTACATTAGGTTTAGAGACAAGTTCTGTTTAGAAATAACTCCAATAACAGTTTTTATATTTTATTTTCACGCTGAAAACCAGTCAGATTTGCTTCAGTCTCAAAGAGTGTATCTATGTAAAATTAAATTAACGCTGGCAGTGAGTTGCACCTTTTTTTTTTCCTAAATGGGAAATGCACTAAAGTCCTAGTTTCATCCATTCTTTCTTTCCAAAGAAGTACAACTTGGGCTTTGTCCTCTGTGGAACTTCCCCGAGGAGGACAGAAAAAAAATTTGCCTGTCTAAATCCTGGCAGGACCTTCCTTCTCTTTATTGTCTTCTACGTCCATGGCCACGCTATCTGTCATTCAAATAAGATTGAACAAAATCCTTTCTTCTGCATGTTCTTATTCATGGCAGCCCCCTATTTCTGACATATCTGGAAAGGCTGGCATGTACGGAATTCCCCATCTGCTCGACAACCAAAAGCTCAGTAGCCATACCTTTGAGGTTGTGACACCTGAGCCCTGTGTGACTGACCTTGCTCATGAATACTAATACTATGACATTTATGCAACCATTAAGTCAGGCCTTTGCTTGTGGCATTTGGCTAGGTGTGCGTTTCCCAAACTATTATTCCAAGGAATCATCATCTCAAGCAGTATTTCACGAAAAAAAAAAAAAAAAAAAAAAGAAAGAAAGAAAGAAATCTATGATCTGGTTGGTATGGTTTATTGTAAACACCTCTGTATCACCTAGAATGGAAACAGGTTTAATTGAGATTTTAAGTGTTTGTGTCAAGAGGAGACAATTGGTTAGCGAAAAAAGCTGATCCAAGAAACAGATGGTCCGTGATGACCACTGCAGCCCTTTATAGCTCTGAATCTTCCCTGCTGTAGATTACAGATGTGTGGAAGATGCAGTCATCCTTTCACACCCCAGGGTTTAAGGGCAGGCATGATAGACGCGGTGGCATACTATGCCCGTCACTTAAAACACAGTCATCCAGAGAACAGAGAGAGAGCACTGGGGGCCGGTCCCTGGATGATAGTTCTTGATTCCAAATCGAGTTTCCTGGCTGAGACTGCATTTCAAAATAGAATTACTTTGAGTTTCCTTCAGTTGTGTCCTCTGAAGTAATCACATTTGAAAGAAGACACCATAAGCCAGACACCCATCTCATAGGATGGTACATTGATATTTGAAATCTATTTCCATTTGAAAATCTATTTCCATTCCAAAGTACCCATTACCGCCATTTCACACCTGGCAGACAGATGCTGTTTGTGAAACAGCTATTTCCTGAAACATGGTTTCCATTACCAGTCACCTCGCTCTCTTACTGAGTTTCAGGGCTGTATGGTACCTTGAAACACTGTTAACTCCAGTCAGTTTGATTATCTCGTAGCTCAGGGGATAAATCCAAGGGTAGGTGATTCCAACCGTAATAAAATGCGGACTTACCTACATAGAGAGATCACAAGAAACACTGGGTTATATCATAAATATGAAAAATGTAGTTTTGCAAATGTGTTGTTGCTACAACTAACAATTCAGCTAAATGTCTTTAACGTGGGCTCTATAGTCAAAAAGAGATTTAGAATTTTGAAGAGAAGGAATTCCTATCGTCTAGGAAGAGCAACTATATTTTTGCTGTCAAGGTTAGGTTGTCCCGTACTGAGACTCTGGGGCTTGTTATAAAATGAAAACTGTTGACTCGATAGGAGTGAGTGAATCGTGCCCAGATGTAGAACAGATATGTATATGCACAGCATGTAAAGAAGTGAAAATGTTGCTTTCATGAAATATTTTTCATGCTTCCACTGTGTCCTAGATTCTGAGAGACACAACAAACAAATTGAACAGAGATGTTTTTTTCCCCCTCGAAGAGTTCATGTCTAGTAGCAGTGAGACCACATGCACATAATAAAGGGTAGGTAGTGAGAAATCTAGGGCAACTGCCCTCTTGGAGACTGGAGGGGGAGTCCTCACAAAGACGGAGGCATGGTATAGAGAATGGATGAGTTTGGAGAGGTAGAGCAAAACGTGATCATTCCATATGCAATAGTGCAGCTGATTTGTCACCCCAGGTTGCATAATAAGCTTCGCTTCTGGTGGTTAGCTTAGGCAAGGTGAACATTTACAGAGCCGTTCTTCTCAGCTTGTATTATCATTGAATGCTAGAGTTGCAAGGGAACTGATCACCTAATGAGGAGATCAAGAAATTAGGGTTACAGACCAGCATTCCTCATGAATACAGGCACAAAAATCCTGTCAGAATGTTAGCAAATAGAATGAAGTAACATGTAAAAAAAATAATGCATCTTGTTTAGGGGCTAAGTCGTGTGACCCACATCCCACCTTTTCCCTCCCCATTAAATCCATGTGTTGAAGTCTTAACCCTTAGTATTGCAAAATATGACTGTATTTAGAGATAAGGTCTTTAAAGAGGTAATTAAGTTATAATGAAGTCATTATGATGGGTCTTAATTTGGTATGACTGGTACCCTGGTGAGAAGATGATATTTGGACAGAGACATATGCAGGGGGAAGATCATGTGATGACCCAAGGAGAAGATGCCAAGGAGAGAGGCCTGTGGCACACCCTTCAGTCATGATCCTCAGAAGGAAGCTTATCTGCCAACTCTTTGATCTTGGCCTTTTTGTGTCCAGAGCTGTGATGAAATGAATTTCTGTTGTTTTATCCACCAAGTCTGTGTTACTCTGTCACAGCAGCCCTAGAAAATCAATACCCACCATAAACAAGAATGAAGAGAATAAATAAATAAATAAATATATGTGTATATATACACATATATATATATATATATATACACACATATATATATATGGTTATTTCAAATATGTTTAGAAAGAGTATTTGAAAAATTCAAAACCTATTTATAATTTAAAACTTTCAGCAAACTAGAAATAGAAGGAAATGTTCTCAATCTGAAAACGTCCACCTATGAAGAATTTAAAAGAGAAACTCGAACACTTTCTTCTCGGGTCTGGAGCGGGACAAGGATGTCTGCTCTCGCCACTTCTATCCTACATTATATTGAAGGTCATAGTGCAATAAAGCAAGAAAAAGAAATAAAAGGCATACATACTAGAAAAGAAGAAATGAACCTGCCTTTATTTGCAGTTGGCATGTTTATGTCAAAAACCCTCAGGAAGATGCAAAATAACAACTAGAATTAGCAAATTCTCAGGATAAGATGTCAATATACCAAAATTAAATATATTTCTATAAGTAGTAACCAATCATTGAAAACAAAATTTTAAAAATTACTTGCAATAGCATAAATCTTAAAATTCTTAGGGAAAAATTTACAAAGGATGTGCAAGATTGCTTTACAGTAAACTGAAATATTTTTGTTTATAGATTGGGAAACTCAATACTGTTAAGATATCAGTTTTTCTGGATTTTATCTATACATGCAGCACAATCAAAATGCAACATTTTGGGGCCCAAATTGACAATATGGTTCTAAATTTTATGTATAAATGCAAAGAACCTATAATAGTCAAAACAACCTTGCAAAATAATAAAGTTGGAGGACTTACTTGATTTCAAGACTTTAAAATTACAGTACAAAGACATTATAATCATGGCTTTATACGAATGATGGACTAGAAGAGAGTCTAAAATTAGTCCTATACTTATATGGCCAATTAATTTTTTTCTCTGTCTTATTGAGAAATAACTGATATACATCACTGTATAAGTTGAAGGCATTCGGTTCGAATTACGTACATTGCGAAATGATTGTCATAATAGGTTCATCTAACATCCATCATCTCATATAGATACCATATAAAGAAAAGAAAGGAGAAAACAAAAAAAATAAAAAAAATTCTTTGTTATGAGAATGTCTAGAATTTAGTCTAATAATTTTTCTCAATATCTTACAGCAGTGTTAACTACAGTGGTCATTTGTAGATTATGTCCCTAGGACTTATTTTTTGACCATCTTCCTCCAATTCCCCCACCCTCCCCGACTGATAACAACATGTCTGATTTCTTTTTTATGAGTCGGATTTTTCTTTTTCATTTTAGATTTCACATACAAATGAGATCCCACAAGTGTTTATCTTTCTCTGTCTGAATTATTTCACTTAGAATAATGCCTGCCAGGGCCATCCATGTTGTTGCAAATGGTAGGATTTCCTCATTTTTTATGGCTAAATAATATTCCAGTGTGTGTGTGTGTATGTGTATGTGTGTATGTATGTGTGTGTGTGTATCTCACAACTTCTTTATCCATTTATTCCTTGATGGACACTTAGATGATCTGTTTCTATATGTTGACTACTGTAAATAATGCTACTATGAACATGGGGTGTAGATATCTTTCTGAGTTAGTGTTTTTGTTTCCTTTGGATATATGCTCAGAAATGGAATTGCTGGGTCATATGGTAGTTCTGTTTTTCATTTTGAAGATCCTTCATGCTATTTTCCATAGTGGCTGCAGCAATTTACAATCCTACCAGCAGTGCACAAGGATTTGCTTTTCTCAATATCCATGACAGCATTTGTTGTCTCTTGTCTTTTTGATGATGGTATGGCCAGTTGATTTTGACAAATGTGCCATTGCATTTCAGTGGGGGAAAGTCCTGGAATAACCAGATAAGCTGGATAAATTGATGAGAAAATTGAAGAAGGTGGCAATCATGGCCCAGAGAAGTCACATAAGTTACCCTAAAGTCATACAGATGAACCACGACTCCTAATTGGGTGGTTTGGAGTGGTTTTACCACCCACGATGCTTCCTTTAACAGAAGTTCAGTACACTTGTGTTTGGTTTGTGTCTAACATAGCCTGAAATTATGTGGCTAGGAAATTTTCCCAGCATGATTCTGATATCTATTTTATTACAAAGGAGTACTGCGATTTAACAACAGGACTTCTCCCAGAGGGTACACACCTATGTGGCCACAAGAGCTATTGTCAGATTTAATCAAAAGCACTCACAGTGAGAGCCTTGTCTCTTAAGGGTTGTCTTTACCTAGCACTATCTTAATGACATTAGTAAGCATCTTTTTTCATTTTCATTTTTCATTTTTTTTTTTTTTTACTTATTTGCTTCTATCATGAAACTCCTTAAATTAGCAATTATAAAGCTATCCTTCAACAAACCAGTTTCTTCTGTTTTGGTAATTAATAAATTATAATTGGATAAAGGTGGAATTGGATATTGAGTCAGATGGAAGAGGTTTGACAGTTTCAGGTCAGAAAACCCTGGTGTCTGAACATTGAAAAGTTTTACATTTTCTGACAGCCTGAGTCCATGGGAGATTTTTATTTTCTGACTCTGGTTCGGATACATTTTGCAAATACTTTTTTAAAAGTATCATATACAAACCCACATAAATATAGCGGAGCATAAGAAAGAAACTATGAATGCTAAAAGATATTTGTGAAGGCAGTGCAGAGTGGGGTAGCCAGACAGGTTTTAGGAAATAGCAAGAATTCCAGCTTTCTGGGTTCGATGAGTTCATGTCCCACACCTGTCTGGACATGGGTTCTGACACGGCAGTGACGTGCTTTGTGGAGCTCTCCTACTGTGTGGCTTGGGACGTCTCCAATCCTTTGGACTATACAATATACGCAGTACCCATTTCATAGGAAAATACTATAACTGTGTATGGGAAAGACCTCTGAGCTCTCGTTACCCAGCCAAGAACAGAATATAGAAGAAGTGACGAAGGCCTAGTTGAGTTAATGGACCTGATGAGACAAATGCGGCCAGTAACCATTCCAGGTAGGAAGCCAGATGTTCTGATGCCAAGGGCAAGGCTGTGTCATTATATCCTGTCACCTTGCAACTTCAATCCTTCCCCCCACCCCCAAGAACACAGTTTTCTTGATAAAGGATATTAAATAGGACTTCACCATGGTCTTGGATTTTTTTTAGCTGAGAATAACACACGCTAAGGACTAGTGCTGGCTCCTCCATTGGCAGAGTTTGCTAACAGGTGGATGGAAAGTAGTCACAGCCCTAGAGCCACCTCCAGCCATGGAAAATACCTGTCATTTAAGCATCTTCTACACAGAGGACACCAATGCCTGGCCATCACAGCACCACTCCATAAGACCTTTTGTCCCCTTACCTATTTTGACTCCTGTGGTTCCAACCCAAGAGGAGCCATAAGAAACTCCTGAGTAGGGGAGAATATGGAGGGAAGAGGGAAATGAATCCACTCTAGGTTTTTGAATGTGGATAAGCTCTGAGCTATGAGGAAGAGGAGGAGCTAGAGGTGGGATGACAAATGGAAAATGGAATACCTGATTACAAATTATGAGTATTTATCTATTTATCGGTATCCAGAGTACCTAAAGAAAATTATGGGTTCCTCTATTCATCCCCTAGAGCAGCTTAAAGAAGATGAAGGAGAGAAATCAAGTTGCTTCCTGCTTGTGCATAACTGAACCCAGGTATCAAAAACATTGGTTGAACTCTTCTGGGCGTTAGCACATTCTTGAAGTGTTCATACAGTGCTTGTCTGACTCGCACTTGATAGAGGTGAGGTGAGGTCTTGATTCAGGTTAGTTCAGGGGTCATGGAGGATGGTTTAATCTATCTTCTGAGTGATCATGGGGGACCAAATTTGTTGCAGTGGCTAATCAGGCCACTATGGAAGAAAATGAGTTGATGACTTTTATCTTCTGAAATATGTTAAGTCCAGTTTACTAGGCAATTAAGCTCTCAGACTAGTATTGGTCATTGATTAAGAGGTGGGTTTTTCAACACAGGTGGCCCTAAATCAGAAGGAGCCCTGCCTCTCTGTCGCCTTGGAATTACACTTCTCAAATTTTATACATCTAAAATTCTAGTAGTTTCTTCAATCATCAAAATTTCTACAAGTAACTAACATGGAAAAGAAAAAAATAACAAACAAGAAGACCATTCAAGAAGTGAAACCTTATGTAAGACAGAGACATATTCCCTGAAACAATAAACCTCTAAATCTGACATCATCTGAAACTGATGCAGCCTCTAAAGTCTGATTCTCTGCTTTAAGTTTTCACTCAACTATTATTTTTAGTTCCTGAAGAAAGTGTATTTTTAGCTTTCAAAACATGCCATGAATGCACACCTTCCTTTCTGCCCTGGTTTTGGGTTGGCTCCCTTTCTCTGTATGTAGATGGTGGGAACATAGCTTTCCAATGAATTATTCTCTTTTCCATTTGATAAAGGCTGTAAAATATATTATTTTTCTTTCTTCAAATAGAAGTGGGTCATTCTTTCCTCTAGATTGTTTCCTCAGAAAGATGAAGTCTTTTCCATGAGGTATTCAGATAAGACTATCAGCTTCAAGCATACAATCAAAAGTGCCCTATCTTTGCTCATTGTTTTTTAAATCAACACATGGCTTTCAACAGTTCGGGGACAAGCTCTATAAATTACATGACTTCCCTGTCTGAATACTTTTATGTGCCTGTCCAGGTTCATTTTCTACTCTCCTTTCTGTCTTAGGAGGCTAAATTATTCAAACAACTATTATTCATCAACTGGTTGCTTTGACCTCTAGCTTCTCATTGGGTTTGACCAATGGCAAGCACCAGCAGGAGATTGGAGGGAGGAAGAGGTGAGGCTGAGGTATTTATTCTCATGCCTCCCTCCAAGTGCAGTCACCAATGGCGGGCCGTGTCCTTCACCAAGGCCGTGGCTTCGGTCACGCGGCTCTTTGCCAGTGTGTTCAATACCACCCTTCCCTATCACTCCTTCACGTCTGGGTGTAATAACTAGTCCTGGGGCACCGTGTCACCTGTCCTATACCTGTTTACACCTGTCCATACTTTGTAAGTTGTTTCTGGGTTATTCTCTCCACAAATACCTATTTTGATAGGGCCATTTCTTGCACCCTGACTAATAAGCTCTCTTTTTCACATTTCTTCAGAAGAAAGTGGACAACATCCATCTTAGTCCTCCAGTGTACCCTGTCATGATTTAGGTGAAAGCTTCTTAGACTATTTTTATAACCCTGCTTTACTTCCTGTGTTCTTCCACTCTAGACATTTGATTGTGAACAGCTGCAGAGCAATGATTTATATTTTTATTTGTATCCCCTAACCATGTGTTTTTTTCAGTCCAGGAACATCTATGGGTGCCCTCATCACTTGGTAAAGAGCCTTTATCAGACTTTTTCCTATATGCATTTGTTTTCTGGTATACATTTATTGACGTGTACATTGGAAAAGGGTTGATAACATGCCCACAAAGATGAAAGCAAAATGGGCACGGTTAGCTGCATGCTACATTCTCCTATTAATGAGCACCAGTATATCATATCAATGAGCTGATACGATAAATCAATCATGGCAATAGTGTGGAATTTAGGGCTCCAGAGACAAGACTGTTGGGGAGATATTTTGAAGAAAGAAAAGCACACCAGGGCCAATGTTTGTTCCCATATCTTGCCAATGCCGTTTTGTGCTGCAGAGGGCAAAATGAACCCTGTGGCTGGAAATACCCAGCTTCGGCTCCAGGTTCTACTCCTCCTGACCTGGACGACCTTGGGAACATGATCTCTGTCCCACAGATGTCTTCCGATGACTTGCAATAATACCTCTCCAGAACCAAATGGGTCCTCAAAAAATGTTATCATTTGGTAAATATTAGTTTATTTTCTCTCCCCTTTTTTAAAAAACCAAATCATAAAGGCCAAGAAATGTAACCCAAAGCAATGAAGAACCAGTACAGTTAAAAAGCCATGGGGCTCGCTAGTCATAGTAGTAAAGCTTAAACTTGTTCTGGGTGTTTAGCTATCCGGGTATTTACCAAATATGATAGCTTCTCTCGGGGCTGGAAAGTCTACAGGCATCTTAGTTTAGCCAAGATATTCTATTACTTGTGTCATGAACTAAAGTCCTGTGACTCAGATTCTCACAACCAAAAACTTCGAATGTAACTTGATATTTTTAATGTTTGTTAAAGCTTAGGCAATAGAATATTTATTTAGTCAAAGTGACACAATTCGGTATCTTAGAATCACAGACTTAACAACAAAAACGAGAAAGAGGGGGCCTTCTTTTAGATCCCAGAGCTCGCTGGTGACAGTGACATGAGTGCAACTCTATCTCGACTCTCTAATTAGAGCTCTTTCTAGCACATTGTTATTTGTTTATTATTATTATTTTTTTTTTTTGGCCAGGAAAAAATAATATTGAAAAATTCATTTATGATTCTTGGCCTGGACAATTTTAAGAATTTTGATACCCTTCCTTCCGTTAGCTTGGGAAGGCTATGTAAATTAAAATGAAGCCATATAGGCACGGGGAGTATTGGGTGTGCACAATAATAAAATAGCCAGTCAGTTTCATCAGTCCAGAGAAACAAGTAGAAGTCTTTGAGAAGCCATTAGCCCAAAGATTTACTTAACCGACTGAGACGGTTGATTCTAAAAGGCTGTATCATTTGTCCTGGGTGGATTACATCCAGCTAGGACATTGTGCTTCAGGATCTGACAGTGATGGTATCATTCCATTCATTTTGGTGGACTCCCCTTTCACCTCCATTCCCATCAGAAAACTGACGGTGTTAAGATCCCTGTGGAGAAGGGAACATTGCGAGAGGATGTGGAGCCATCCTGCTGATCTCTTCTTAGTATGTGCTCAATGCATTTATACTGAAGTAAGCTAGAAAATTGTGGCTTCACTTTCTGAATACTATGTGATTTCATACTGAGCTGGAAAATCAAAGTGACATCGATGAACTAAGCTGCGCCTGTGCTGGGGGACATTTCAGAGCGAATAATGTTAAATTTATTATAAAATAATAAATTTTATATATAAATGTTATACTTTACCAAAACTAAGAATGCTGATTTTTTTTGCCCGCTATCCCTGTTTCCAATTTTATCATATTTAGTAAAATAATGTCACTGATAAAAAATATTCAAATGTGTCAACAAGCATTAGCTTTACTCATTAATTCATTTTAGGAATTTCTTACTGAAAGAGTGTATGGTTTTGAATTTTTCATTGAAAACATGCCATTTGGTTTCTACATCGCTTCATTGCCAAAGTGTCAAGACATTGAAGTCACGCCCTTATCAGTGGATTTCACGATCACGGTCTTTGTAGAAACCTGCTATAGAGCATGTTGTTTTCCGTCTTCCTCCCAATGAATGACCTTAACAATTTTAAGGATATCAGCGATCATGATGGACCTGATGGATGGAAATTAATGCAGAAAATGATCGCCTGGCCTCTCGTTCCGGTTACTATTGTTGTGTAGCAAACTACCTGAAAACGCAGAGACATGAAGCAACTGTCTTTATCATACTAAGATATTCTTTTTCTGTTGATTTGGTGTTTGGAAAAAGAGACTAAGGCGACCACTTGTCTCTGTACCACAATGCCTGGGACTTCAGTTGGGATGATCTGATGGCTAGAGAACTGGAACTATCTGAAATCTCATTTACTCACATGACTGAGAGATGACACAGCTGGGGCCATTGGCCTGAACACCCGACATTGATTCTCCCTGTAGCTGTCTGAGCTTCCTCACCGCGTGGTGCCTGGGTTCCAATAGCAAGTGTCCTGAGAGAATCAGGAAGAAGCTGTATCCTCTGTTATGATCTGGCCTCAGAGGTCCCATTGTGTCATGGGCCCCCCTTACAAGCCTGCGCGAATTCAAGGGGTGGCGACAGAGACTCCACCTCTCAAAAGGGAAGAGTGTCGAAATCACAAGGAAAGAGGCCATCTTCAGAAAATGCAGCCTGCTACATCTGTGCTCTATGAGGAAGGCAGCACACCGTGCCATGTCTCGGCACTCCATGCTTTTCCCTGGCCTGTGCCTTGGTCAAGCTGCTTCACCATATTTTACAGAATGTGTGATTAGCTAAGTACCTCACATATTACATATTGAACGGAGACCCCAATTTTCCCTTTCCCTAATCCCTTTCCTGAGAACTGCATGAGACATTTTATATGCTTTGTGGATATCTACTTTGCCTTGAAGACAAAGTTAAGGAAGCTATTAAAGATGCATTTCTGGGACAAAAGAAAATAAGCAGAAAGTCTTTTAGAAGGAGGGATGACAGGGATGGATAGGTTCTGAGAATTAATCCACAGGGAAAAATACAGATATAACAGACCCAAGATTAGTAAACAAAAACATGTCGGTGGCTAAATGTTTTTGTAGTTTTATTAAAATGTAATTGAAATACACTAAACTGCACATATTAAAACTATACAATTCATTTGCTTTTAACAAATGCATACAGCATGAACACTTCACCTCGATCACGATAATGAGCATATTCATCACCTCCCAAATTTCCACATGTCCTGCTTCCACTCCCGGCCCCGTTCCGCACCAGTTTCTCAGGTAACTGCTGAGGAGCCATCTCTGCAGACTAGTTTGCTTTTTCTAGAAATCATACCACTGGAATCATGCAGAACGTGCAGATTGTCCAGTCACCTGTTGATGGACATGGAAGTGGTTTTCAGGTTTTGGCTCTGACAGCTGCTGTGAACTCTCATGTAACATCTTTGGATGGACATAGGTTTTCACTGCTCTTGAGTAAATACTAGTAGAAAGTGGCTGTGGCCTTTCGTAGGAGTATGTTTAATTTTTAAAAAATGACCAGATTGTTTTCTAAAGTGGTCGTACTTGTTCACATTCCCACCAGCACTGTGTGACAGTCCACTTCCTCTATATCCTGCCTGACATGAGTCTAAATTATTTAAGCCATTCTAACAGGTACTTGTACTATTTCATTGTGATTTCAACATTTGTTTCTATAATGACTAAGGTTATTGAGCATCTTTTCATGAGCTTATTTTCCATTTGTATATTTCCTTTGATGAAGTATCAATTCAAAAAAATTTTTTTTTTTTTTTTGCCAATTTTGACTCCAATGATTGAGTTTGGAGAATTCTTAGTGTCGTTTTTTACTATAAAATCTATTTGGCTTGATATTAACATAGCTATACCAGCTTTTTTTTTTTTGGACAAATGTTACCCTTTTCATCCTTTATATTTTTTAAAGTTTTTAAAATTTGAAGTAATTAACAGATCATGAAAACCAGCCATTTAAAGTATATAATTTGGTGAACTATTAATATATTCACGAAGTTGGGCAGCCATTAGTGCTACATAATGCTATAAGATTTTCACCATTCCAAAAATTTTTACCTATTATAAGGCATCCCCTATTCCTCTCTGCTGCCTCCCCACCCCATTCCCCAATCCTTGGCAAACACTGGTTTATTTTTTGTTTCTTTAGATTTGTCTATTATGAACATTTCACATAAGGAGAATCATACAATATGTGACCTTTTTCATTTGGCTTCTTTCACTTTGCATGATGCTTTTAAGTTTTATTCATGGTGTAGCGTGTATCAATACTGCATTCTTCTTCATGGCAGAATCATATTACAATGTAGAGATTATGTGCTTACTGGTCATTTTATATATCTTCTCTGGAGAAAGATCCACTCAAATCTCTTGTCAAATATAGTTTTTTCTTTTTTCTTTTTTAACTGTAAGAGTTCTTTATGTATTCTGGACACAAGATCCTTATCAGAAATATCATTTTTAAATCTTTTCTACTGTACAGGGGCATTATCTTTACATTTTTTTGATTGTGTGCATTAAGCACCAATTGTTTTAATTTTTAAATGTTTTAATTTTGATGACATCAATTCATCTATATTTTTCTTTCGTCGTTTGTGCTGTCAGTGTTATATCTAAGAAGTCATAGCTTTATACCTCCAAAGATTGTACAGGACACAAAGGTTCACAGGCGTTTTCTTCTAATGGTTTTATAGTTTTAGCTTTAACATTTAGGTCTTTGATCTCTATATATGGTGCAAGGTAAGGATTCGATGGCCATCCTTTTGCATGTAAATATTCAGTTGTCTCAGCCATTTGTTGAAAACACTATTCCTTCTCTTGTTGCATTATTTTGGCACCCCTGTCAAAAATAAATTGATCATAAATGTAAGAGTTTATTTTGGGATCTCAGTTCTATATATTGGTCTATATCTATGTATTTTTATTGGTAGCACACAATCTTGATTACTAGAGATTTTGTAGTCAGTTTTGAAATAGAGAAATCTGAGTCCTTTGATTTTGTTCTTTTTCAAGATTGTTTTGGCTCTTCTGGTTTTATTGAATTCACATATGAACTTAGATCAGTCTGATTCCTGCAAAAAAAATGGGAGGTGTTAATTTTAACAAATTACGAGCGTGTGCTGTGGATTGAATTGTGTCCATAAGTAGGATTTGAATCCAGCTTCTCTCTCTTCCAGTTAGTGAGCTTTACACATAGCTGCTGCTGATTTATCAATCTATTTAGTTATTCAGAAAAAAAAATTAAAGAATTTTGTCGGTTCAAAACTAAAACACTGTCCTTATCTGCTCTAGAAAATTTTGCCATAAGAGAATTTCACCTTCTTAATGTATTACTGCCTTCTCTGTGATGGAACTTTAAAATCATGCCTCAACTAGGTTATTGCTTAAGCAATGATTGTCTTTAATTCTCTTTACTTGTAGGAGTTGGGGTGGGGAGAAAATGAGGAAACAGAAGTTTCTTTAATCCTCAAGGAGTTTACAGTGTGCCAGTAGAGAGAAACGCATGTGTGAGATGACTGTGATTAGAGCCATGAGAGAGGAATATTCAGTTCTGTTAAAAAAACAAAAAACAAACAACAACAACAACAACAACAACAACAAAAACACACTCCTGAGCAGTCATCATGTACACCAGGCACTGGGCTGGGCAATGAAGGCTCCAAAATGAATACGACATGGTCCCTGCTGTGGATAGAACAGCTTATGGTTTAGTGGGAGAAACTGATTTACAGATATACGCTGTTAATGTATTACTTTTAAGAGTCGATATATGAGACATGAAGAGGCAGATGCATTGGGGGCACAGAGGGACAGTTATCGCACAGTGGGGTTCACAGAGATTTATTGGTGTGGGTGCTGGGCTGCAAACAGAAAGGGGCTTTATTAAAAGATATTAATTAGTTCCCTAATTATAAGAACTCGAGAAGTAGATTAAGGCTAAACTTTCCAGGACGATACCTAAGAATTTTGGCCTATCGAGGTACCCATCAATAACGCAGTGTCACCACCAGACATAAATGCCGTTAACTCAAATCTCCTGCAAGCAGAACAGTTACCAGGCACGTATACTCCTCTTTGAAAACTCTGTCTTTCAACCTACCTCTGCAGGCCGGACATCTCTGCCACCATCTGCAACTCGCAGCAAAAACTGAAGCTCCACACGGAGCCTGTTTCCTCACATGGCTGACATCTGACTTGCATTCCTGCTTGGGTGCAACTATATATTACATAGAGAAAAAAGATAATTCCATGTAGGTGATCTTGGGCAATAGCGGTCAACCTTGGGCTTACACTGCAATTGACTGGACAGTCGTGAAGAATACTAACGTCTGATTCACATTCCAGAGATTCTGATTTTAATTGGTCTGGGATTCAGATTTTACATCAAGGTTTTAAAAAGCTCTTAATTGTTTCCAATTTACAGCTGAGACTGTAAACCAAGGTCTGATGATTAATTTTACTTGTCAACTTGACTGGGCCACTGGATGCCCAGATATTTGGTCAAACACTATTCTGAGTGTGTGTGTGTGTGTGTGTGAGTGATTTTAGATGAGATTAACATTTGAATTGGTAGACTGAGTAAAGCAGAGGGCTTCCTCTATGTGGGTGGCTGGCGTCCATTCCGTTGAAGACTTGAATAAATCACGGGCCTCTTAGCCGGGGTTTTGTTCTGAGAAATGCTTCCTTGGGTAATTTCTCATAGTTGTGCGAACATCATGGGGTGCACGTACGCATACCTAGCCGACTACTGTCATTGTAGGTGCCATACTTTTATATGACTGACAGCACAGTAGGTTTGTTTACACCAGCATCGCCACAAACAGGAGCGATGGTAGCGTAAGCTCTGCCATGCAAGTCCCTGAATTAAGCTTTAACTGTCCAGGCACCCACTTCAGGCGAGGCTCTCTAGAATAAACAAATTGCTGGCCACAGGACTAGATACAGCCAGGCTGCCTCTCTCCACAGAGGCTCTTTTGTTTTGGAGATTTTGATTTTGATAACTGACCATTTAGACTAATTTTTTCTCTCCCCCTGCTTTAAATTCTCAGTTATGTTTTAAATTCACCAATAAAGAGTGAGCCCAGGAAAACACAGACCTCTATGCTTGACCCCAATAAATACAGAACCCCAGGCCCAGGGCCATGTGCTTTCTCTCTCTACTCCTAAGAGCTCCTGCAAGCAATAAACTTTTTTTTTCTTTCCAAGTTTCTCAATGTATATTGTTGAAGGGCATCTTAATATCACAGTAAGAACCACAAGAGTTGGTCTGGCTATAACATTGGTTTAGAAAGGGGACATGTCCGTGGGAAGCTCACAGGGCCCACATGAGCATCCGTAGACATTGTTTAAATAGATAAGATAGACTGAAACTGGCACAAAGCAGTAATGCCTTGTACTGTGATGTTCAGGTTGGCTACAGAGGACTTCACTGTGGTTAAGGTATCACTAGGCATAGGAATTTTTCAGCTCCATCATAATCTTAGAGACCTCAGTGGTTATGGGGCACGGAGCTGTAGGACAAGAAGCCTGACACCCCCTTTAGCAAAAGGGAGTTCCTTCTTCTGAAATGCTTTAGCTGGGACATCAGTTTTTTTCCTGTCTTTAGACTTGAACTGAAAAATCATGTCTTCTTGGGTCTTCAGTCTGCTGGCTTTTGGACTGGAATTTATACCGTTGGCTTTCCTGGGTCTTCAGCTGGCTAACTGCAGATTTTGGGACTTCTCAGCCTTCACAATTGTGTTAGCTAATTCTTTATAATCAATCTCTCTCTCTCTCTCTCTCAACACAAACAGGCATACACATACACACACACTGTTGGTTCTGTTCCTATGGAAAATCCTGACTAACACACAAGGATTTAGGGCCTAGCGCCTTGCCAGCTCTAACATCGAGGTGCCATTTAAGAGAGATTTCAGGCCCTCCAAAATAATGAGGGGTTATTCTCCTAGACCTCTCTGTTTTCCGCTTTGATCCTGAATGTGGAGAAAGGTATGGAAGAATGTGGGATGGTAAAGGTGGGGGTAACAGATGAGAGATTGTCAGCTCAGCCTCTGTTGCCTCTATGATGAATGACAGGAGAAATCCTGGTGTAGGAGGTATTGGGGGACATGAATCTACCTGATAATGTACGAATACCTCACATCAGTCCGGATGTGGCATCCGTTCACTGGCATTAAGATGCAAGATTACTGGCTTGGAAAATGTTGAAAGATTGAGCAAGTTAATTCTTCAAAAGCATAGACTCAGCCGAGGTCCTGTGATATTTGAGAGGCTGTAATGATGGAGAGACGCATGCTGAAAGAGCATAAAGATATTAAAATGAAGGTATATAAACAGAATGAAGGGGAAGTCAGGCTGAGCATTAACAATGTGAACTCAAATTGGTCTCTGGCAATGTGATGCTTTGCAATTCGCGGGGCAGAACTAGCAGCACAATCCCCAGAATCAGCACATGGCTGTCCCCCAGTTCCTGTTGGGATATAAACTGTGGTGTGGAAATCAGCCCTGCTCACTCCTTGCTAATGCTGGCAAGGCTACTGACCTGTGTGCGACATATACTTTTCCTCTCAAACAGAGAGCGATTTTGTAGCGTTTGTCAGTGGCAGTGTTCAGAAACCATTTGTCATCTTCTGATGAGAGGGTTTGCATTTTTAAAACAGAAAATGTAAATTACTTCATTTGTTCTTTTCCAGATGATTGAACAATTACACCATTTGAAAGGTTTGGCTCATTCTGCCTCCTACCCCGAAAACACATTCTCTCTCTCTCTCTGTCTCTGTCTCTCTCTCTCTCTCTTTCTTCCCCTCCCTTCCTTTCTCTCTTAAGAACACTTTCTGGAATGATTAACTGCTGATTTGTGTGGATAGGGAGGCAGGGAAGAAGAGGATATCATTGAAAACCAATTATTTCATATCTTGAATGCCAAATCTGCTAAAAACCAAAATGTTTTCTCATTGAGCAATGTGACAGCTGATATTAGATGAGCTCAGTTTTCCAGCCCAGTGGTCAGCCGTCCACAGTAGTGCAAAGCGATCTCTGAAAGTCACATGTGGCCAAGAGATATGACTTTCTGTACTTCGAACAGCCCATGGAAAATTCTTCCCCCAGATAGCAATGCTTCTCAAAACTCAAAAAATATTTTAAAGTTATGTATCATGCCTAAGCTGCTATCTATGATCAATTTACTACCTATAATCCTTTTATCCTTTTTTATTTCTCTTCTTAAATGTTTCCCTTCTAGCAGGTACATTTATATGTTAGGTTAGAAGCACAAGAATAAATGAATTTAGCGTTCGAAGTCCTAGTGGATTATCTTTCAATTTATTTGAATAATCTCTATAGTGATTTTTATAATTAGAAACTCCCAGTTTGGTATGATTTTTGCTGCCAGAAATGTTCCTTTGGCATTTAAAAATTCTAGGTATCAAATATATACCAATGATTACCTCCATCTGTGGTACGTGGTGATTCGTGAAGGGTCCTCCTGTTGACTGAAAAAATAACCAACTGCGGCAGTTGTGACGGGGCAGCTTTGCTCCCGGCAGGATATTTACGTATGGAACCCGAGCGCGAAAACACCGATGCTTCGTGGACTCGGGGTTGTCCAGGATTTTTCGTGCACGTCTCCAAATGAAATTTTCATTCCTCTTTTTCCACGTCAGTTTTGTGTTATGGGATCTGATCTGCTAGTTTTTGTGTGCTAAAATGTGAAAACGTGTCCAAGTCACCCAGGATGTAATAAAGAGTATCTCCACTACCCGTCTTAGTCTGCTATAACCAGATACTGGAGCCTGGTTAAACAACAAATACTGTCTTCTCGCAGTTTTGGAGGCTGGCGATCTGGTGTCTGGGGAGGGACACTTCCTGATTTGCCTGTGGCCACCTTCTCCTCACATCCTCACATGGCAGAGAACAGAGACAGAAAGCAAGCTTTTTAAGCGTCTCTTCTAATAAGGACACATTTATGACCTGGGTACCTCCCAAAGGCTCCATCTCTACACCCATCCACACTGGGAATTAGGGTTTCCACATACAAATTTCAGGGGTATTCAAACCTCCAGTCTGTCGTAACCCCCTCTCTTTTTAGCTTTTCTCTTCAGACAGATTCATTATCGTTCAGGTTAAGGATGTCAGATTAATCATACACATTCTCTTTTCTGTCTCTAAAGATCCCATCCAACCAATAGTAAAGGGACAAAGGTGGATAAACCTTCAGGGACGAAGCGAACTGGAGAGTCTGAGTGTTGGCAATGTAGGTGGAAAGCAGATGGCAGGAGGGTGACAGGTAGAGCAAAATCAAGGTCACTGCAGCAGGGAGTGGACACAATGAGACAGACTAGAAGATCCAATCTGTCTTCTGTCACCCCAGATTTATCACATTCAGAGAGCCCAGATATAGTGCTGGGGAATACAGGTCCCCAATTCTCTTTCCTCACTCACCCACAACTTCTCAGCAAGCAGCCCTGCATATTTTGGCACTGGCACCCCTGGGGTACCAGGGACTTCCGGCACCTTCTCCCATCAATGAACCTTAACCATCAGCCAACTCTGTGTTCATATATGGAGCTGCCAACCAGTCTGTAACCATTAAAACCCATGGAGAGAATAACGAATAATAATATGACCACCAGTATAACTACAAACCAAGTTATCAAATATAAAATTTTTGTCAAATTTGTCTAAGATAATTTTAGGAAACACACATTAGGAATATAGCAGAAGTCCCTTTCGACCTCATTTTTATTCCTTTCTCCCTCTTGGAGGTAACTGTTTTCCTGAATTTCGTGTTGATCATGACCGTGCATCTTGCTATACCATTAATAAACATGCATCTATTGATAAACATTAGAGATATTGTTTTGAATGTTTTCACATTTTATATAAACAGTATTATACTGCCAATATTCTTCTGCTACTGAGCATTTTTTTCTATCCATTTAGACTAAGTAGATATAATTAGTTCATTTTGGATATGCCATAAATTATTTATCTTCTCCTACTTTTCCCAGTTTTTAAATATTGCCACCAATGATGCAATGAATATTTGTGTACAGGTGTCTGAGCAGAGAGATAAGAATTGGTTTAGAATAGCACCTAGAATAGCAGATAAAAAAGAATTGGTTTAGAATTGCTGGTTTGAAGGTATGCATACCTTCAATTCTAGTAAATGTGGCCCAGCTGATGAGATTTTTTAAATATTTGATTATCATAAGTATTTCATTGTTGTTTTAATTTGCATTTCCCTTATTAGTGAGATCAAGCATCTTTCAAATTCTTTTGCCATTCAGATTGCTCCTGTAAATTGTCTGTTCATGTCTTTTGCAAATTTATCAATTTGTTTTTCTTATAGGTTTTAGGTATTTCAAAATTATTTAATAAATAATGAATTAAAAATGTTTATAACATGAATACGGAACATGTTAGAAATTCTAAAAATATATTTTGTCACTAATATTTTATTGGATACATGCTAACATGTTTTAAATTTTATAAAATGCTTTTACTGAAAAAAATAATTTTTTCCTTTAATTTTTAAATGCGATTTATTACCATCATGTATCCTTGAACTCCTGAAATAAATTCAAGTTTGTTTTGCTACCTTTTTAAAAAACATTCTTAGCATTTTATTTAGGATTTTTGTACTTATGTTTATAAATAAACTTGATCTCAATTTTTTTCTTGTCTGGTCTTCATTTAGAGCATCAAAGATATATGGGTTTCATAAAATCGGTATTGCAAGTGAGGAGGAAAGAGTTAAATCAGCTACACCATCGGTCCTTCTCCCAGAGAAAGAAGGTAGGTGGCTGAATCCTGATAAATTTTTAAACACGCTGATAACTGGATGTTCTGGTAAGTAGATGAATAATATTTGCCCGGATGGGAAGTCCTTTTTTTAGAATGCTCTTAGCATGATGTCTCAGCCTTAAGATCACTTATGGGTAAACTAGCATCTATGGAGGGAGTTGCTAGGCATAGGGAATGTACATAAACTATAGAATTATCTGGGATATAAATGGAGATATTTCATGCCCTAAATGCTCCCTGCTGTGTGTGGTAATAATGTGTGTACCATAGATGAGCATCAGTATTACTCTGGGCCAGAGAATGGGTCTGGGGAGGAAGGCCTTAGGGTGTGATGTGGGAGGTCTACGACCTCTCTCTGCTTCTCCTGTGCCTCATAATTGCTTATGCTTTTGAAGATATTATAATGATTGATCCAGGTAAGAGCTTTATCTTTTTTCTAACATGGCTTGGATAAGATGAGAATTATCTATCTGTTCCTTTGACATGTAGTGGGATTTAACTGTGAAATTGGTTTATGATTCATTTTTTAGTTGTGGTTTTTACCTTTAAATTTCTTTAATGGCTATTTTTTGAGGTTTTCAATTTCTTCTTGAGAATTGAACGATATATAGGATTCTAAAAAGTCATTCTCGTTGTTTTAGATTTAAGTTGCATAAAGTTTTTCAAAGTGTCTCCTTTTGATTTTTAAATCTTATTTTATCTGCATTGATGCCATTTTTGTTGCTAATAATGTTTATTTCTGCCTTTCTGTTTTTTTCTCTGTTAGTTTTGCAGGAGGTATTTTTTTTTAATTATTATTTTTTTAAGAATTAGCTTTTAATTATCTTGATGTGCTATTTTTATTTTTCATTTTATTAAATCTGTTTTTGTCTTTAATATTTGTTTCCTTGTACTTTTTCGGTTATACTCTTTTGTTATTTCTCTAGCTTCTTGAAATTAAGGCTCTCTTATGTTTTAATAGCTATATCGAACACTATAAACTTATCAGTATATACCATTCTGGCTGAATCCCACCTGTTTTGCTACATAGTATCTGTCATTCATGCCTATGTAATCGGCAATTTTCACAATGAGTTTCTCTGTGAGAATGTCTCCTTTTAAATGTACATTTAAATGCCTATTTTTGTTTTGATTATATATATATCTTTTATTTTTATATCACTTATTTTATGATAATGTAGTCTGTATGGTATAAATTATTTGAAATATTTGAAGCTTTATTTATGAACTGATACATGAAAGTTTGGAAAATATTCCTCATATGTATGAAAAGAGTACATGATCCGCATTTGAATGGCACGGGTTTTTACGTATATTAATCAAGCTTTTAAGTGTGTCATTGAAGTCTTTTACTCTCTGTGGGTTCTTGATTTATCGTTTTCAGAAAGGTTATGTTGAAATATCCCATTGAGGTTGGTGAACACATGATGCAATATACATATGACTTATTATTATTGAATTGTACACCTGAAACATATTTGATTTTAGTAACCTATGTCACCCTAATAATTTTAATACAAAATTTTAATAATAAGAAAAATATCCCATTGGGATTATAGATCGTTACTTTCTCATCATATCTTTGTAATTTTTTGTTTTATGTATTTAGATACTATGTTGCTAGCTTATGATTTATGTATCCTTGTGGTGGATTTTTCTTTTATTATTATGTGGTATCTTTTCTAATTTTTTTCTTAAAGTCTAATCTGTCAAATATTAATATGACTACAATGGCTTTCTTTTTGTAAGTATTTGTGCGCATTTTATATCTATTTATTTTTAACCCTATTATGAGTTTTGTTTTACATATACCTCTTTATAGGTAACTTATAGCTCTCCCCAGTACCACATACACACTTTTATCCAATTCTATACTTTTCCGCTTAATAGTTTTAGTCTGAAATAATTGAGTCAGATGCACTGCCATTGCCTAGTCTGAAATATTTACACTTTTTAATGTTGCCTTATTGTGTAAGTGTGTGTTTAACATCCTATTGTGTGTGTGCATGTGTGTGTTTAACATCCTTTTAATTTGCTTTGTTTTCTGTCCTTTTCTGATTGTTGGATTTCTATTTTTTCTACATTTCTTTTTTACTTCCCTTGATTGATTTGGAATCTAGTATATTTCTGTATTTCTGTTAATTCCTCCCCTATTCACCAGCTTTTCATTTGTATTTTTTTTAAAAAAATTCAGTCACATTTGATATTCAATATTATGTTAATTTTTATCACTCACATTTAATTACAAATTTTCTTGTCAAAATCTAAATTTACCTTTTCTCATTCTGTAAATGGCAGAAAACTTACTGTGATTTAAGCACACATCAAACAAGTTTACATCTTGTTATGACTTAGAGCAAAACTAGGCTGCAGATTTTGCCTCCTTTGTAGCGGTGTTTACCTGGATGACCTTGACACTTCCTAAGGTATTATGTAGAAGCAAGGAAGATTTTTTTTTTTTTAGTGGTGTTAAGTAATAAAAACCTGGTTCAATCAATGAGGACATTTATTACCACATTAAAAAAAAAAATCCATAGGCTGAGTATTCCCAAGGTTTGTTTAATAGGTGAGTCATCTTTAAGAAACTTTATGTATCTATTTGAAGACTTTAAACATACTTAAAAGACTTCGTTACCCTAGTCTGTAAAATTAATTTCATCAGCAAATGACATTTCTTCCTGCTGTGCATCTTTTTAAAGGAAGGTAAAGATTTGCTTCAGCAAAACAAAAGAGTATACTAAAATAGATGAAGACATGGGCTCTGGAAACGGTAGATCTCAATTAGGGGATCAGCAAGAAGTCCCCAAATGACAGGCTGCAGCCAGCCTAGGAAAGAGCCAGCCCAGCTTGGGGCAGGAGAATGGGTAACTCCAGTGAGGTTCTCAGAAAGAAGAGCGATGTTGGAGAAGGGGAGTGTTGTTTGTGGGAGTACCCAACAGGTTATTTAAGAAAAAAATATGAAAAATAATTAGACTAAAAGGTTTTTTTTAAGGGAAAAATATTAAAAGTGTAATTATGGATTTATACTTAGTGTTACAGGAAAATATGTTACATAAGTATTTATAGAAATCAATAGCAAATAATGATGAATTTAAAATTATGATTGTAATTATAATGGAAAGCTAGGTGAGGGATAGTGTGTTAATGTTAAAAGGAGAAATCTTTATCACAATGGCAGCTAATGCCTAACATTTTAAAAAATTAAGATTCAAAAACAAAGCATAATGTTTGGAAAGAGAGGTTAAGAATGAAAAATAGCTCTGGGGTTAAAAAAACCCAACAAAACAAATAATACAACTGGGAACTAGGCCTAGAAGTGAGGAGGGATGGACAGAAGTCATTTTAAGAATTCCAATACTCTTTGGTTATTTTCTACTTTTGTAGATGAGACTAAATTATGCAAATAAAATTTACAAAAATTTGTTTATATACATTGAAAAAGAATGATCCTGTATCTTGCAGATACTCAGTGCTACTAAGAGACATTGCCTGACTGAATTTTGAATGGCATTTTCAATTAGGAGCAAATGAAATCCATAAGAAAGAGCAGAGAATGATCCAATGATTTAAGAGTAATTCATTTTGCTTTCTACTGAACTATTAACTCTTTGAAGACAGTTGTAGTCTATTTTATGAACAAACTTGACCTGTTTGGGTACAAGTCAGAAAGCAACCTATTTTTCCCTGGTCTTTCACCTGCCCCTATGATATCTGAGGTAGACGCCTCGTAAAAACCAGTCTCCTCTGGGTAAATCGCTCCCTTTCCTGTCTTTCCCATCCTTCCTCCTCCTCGCTCTCCTTTCAGCCTTCTCTTCTTTCTTCGCTTCTCAATGTCTTCATGTTCTTGTTTCTTCTTCTCATTCTTCTATCTCTTCTTTTTTTTCCTTCGCACCTCCGTATTCCTCATTTAAATAAGCCTCCTGAATACGCTTACGAAAAATAGTGTCATGAATCATCTGGACTTAACAGAAATAAAGCTCTAGAATAAATTAATTTTTAAATTGAAATTTTTTTTGTAATAAATTAACGGTTAAATGATATTTCCAGAATGATATCTTTGATGATCTCATAGCTGTTTCAGTCATTCGATGTATTCAGGTAGTCTTATGTCTAGATTTTTAGTTTAGCGAGCTGTCATAAAAAAAAAATTGTTTAATTCTCATTTCTCTTAATGCTTTTTCCCTCCCTCTCAGCTCCCAGGCTGGTATAAGATTAGAGGCCTGCAGTAGGAAGGGACATTTCAGCCATTTCTCCAGATCTTTCCTCTTCTGTCCTCTATCTACCTGTCCTGGCTCTTCCAAAATTGGCTGAAAGGAAGAACAGATGGGAGAGATAAACAGTGCTCATGTGTCAGACGGCTGGTGTTGTCTTCAGCTTTTCCCTGGTCTTCAAATGCCATTGGTCAAGGTCAACATCACAAGGCTGGCTTGTTCTTTCACGGCAAGCTTTTCTTTTTCTTTTGAGAGAACTGTATTTCCTCTGCTGGCTTTGACACTAGTTGTTATGTTGTAAGCTGCCAATGGAGAGGGTTATGTGACAAAGAGCTGAGGACAGCCTCCAGCTAAGGCCCTCAGCAGAAACTGAGACCCTCAGTATGACACTCACAAATATGCTGCCCATGGCCATGTGAGGTCGGAAGTGAGGTCCTTCCCCAGTCCAGCCCATGATGAGACCCCAGTCCCAACTACACTTCAACTGCAGCCGTGCAGAGGACCCACCTAAGCCACAACTGGATGCCAAACCCACAGAACTGTGAGATAACAATGTGTGTTGTTGCAAAAGTTTGTGATTCTGTTTTTGCGCAGCAATAGACAACTAAAAGCTAATACAGGTTTCTTCAGAGATCCTTCCACTGGGGATTCTGAAATATCCTGTCACACTCCGACAAATGTCTTATTGCTTCCTCTGCTGTGGTGTACCCTTCACAGCCTCTTTGTTGGGATCACTTTCCTTTCAAAAGCAACTCTGGTCTTTTCAAAATAATTTGAGCCCAGCTAACTTCTTGGGGTCTAGTCTTTTACAGGTAAAAATTCATCACAGAAAAGGCATTGTGCTTTCACAGTAGCCTCTCTAATTACTGAATCAGCAGGAAAACCTCAGCAAGTTTCTAATCTTTAGACTTTCTCTAAGTGTCAGGCACCCGTCTCTGTGTTGCATAAAACTCAAGGGGACACATCAAGTTCTAAGACATCTGTCTTCCTACTCCTCTGAGCCCCTTAATTAAAACAGAGACCTGTGCCTTTGTGCAGATTGGCAAGCATCCAACAGGGCATGTTTCTGTTCTGGAAACATTGGCACAGTCATTGAGTGGTTTTCTGGACACCTTCATGACTTTGGCTGGCTTGAGATGAGGGTAGGGAGCTAAGGTCACCTGTCTGTTTTTATTTTTAATAACCCCTTAGCATGTACTCTATTGATCATCCCCTTTCTTTAGAATACATGACATCTCTTTGTATTTTCAGCTCTGAGGTTAGCCATTATTCTGTGATAAGATGAAGGCTTCTCACTTAAATCTTGTTAGTATCTCCATCTTTTTATTTTATAAATGTTTATCTTTCCTTGCATCATAGTTATGTGTATATGTGTGGGGTACAGAAGTGTTGTTTATAAAAGGGAAAAAATGTAAATAACTAAACTGTCGTTTCTAAGGGACTAGCCTTTCCTTTTAACCTTGTTCACAGAAACTATTAATTTCACTTTCAGAACACAGAGAAAAGAAAACAGCCTGTCCATATTGCTGAGCATAGAGTCTTGAGAGAGAGTCGGACTAAAGGATTAGAAAATTCCAAAAAAGGCACTGGGATCTGGAGGTCAGAAGAGGTCAGAGGAATTACTGAGAGTGAAAAAGAAAGAGGAGAAAAGACAAATATTCTAGCCCCTGACTCCCACAACCACGGCAGGCTGGATGGATCAGACGTGCACGTATGTACGTCCTCACGTTACAAGTTAATTTCATACTTTCTTAGCGCGTTGCTACAGTTCTTCTCAACTAGGCCCTCTAATTCTATTAACTTTTTTGAGTAGAAAATGTCCCATAGTTGCTTTTTTATAGTAGCATTCTCATGACCCTGGTGGACACAAATGGTCATCTGGAAAGCCCAAGAATCGTTTCTAAGCAGGAATATAAAAAGTGGCTTGGTAATAGGAATACTTAAATAAGTGATGCTTAAACACCAACCATCCTTGAGTTTGGGTGAGACCATTGTCATTGACTTGATGACTTAAAAGTGTTCGTTGTTGGTCTAGGACTTCAATGAGGGACAAGAGTTATTGCTGATTGGGAGGCCCAGCCATTAGAATATTCCAAGTGTCCCACACATCCATATCCAGGGGTTTGCTAAGTACTACTATCTGGCAGCCCACGTCTCCTCAGAAAGGCAGAGTAGAAAGTGTTCTAGAAACCAACACAGCTGGTCCTTCTGCATAAGTGGAACAGAGTGTTCTTAAGTCTTTCTCTTCAGCTATTTGCATGAGTGTTGCATACACAGTTCCACCTTCCACACCTGGAGTGTCTGGGAGCATTACATCCCACTGTGAATCTTGGCCTACGAGTTTTAACAGCACTGGCTCTCTGCTCTTGCATCATGGGAAATGCATGTGGGAATCGTCTAAGTTCCGCCTACCAGCTTTGAATCTTATCATAAGGGGTTTCTTACTAAAGGTGCCAGAAGATCTCTTTATAAACTTTGATTTTATCTTTAAGCTTAGAATGAATAAGTCAAATTCAGTATTATGGTAACTTCCTAGTGTATTCTCTATTTCTTCTCTACACTACTGAAATTGTATTTTACTTTTGGTTATTATCATGACAGAGAGATCAGAAGTTGAAGAAAAGCAAAGTGATTTTTCCCTTGATGGATACGGTCCTGGAGAAGTTCCTTCTGGCTTCTCTTCATTTCTGTGTTTCTTTCTCCCTGAGGTTTTCATTGTGTGCAGTTGATTAATGTAGTTGACTGCTAATCAATATTAGCAGCCAGGGTGGTAGTGATATTACTGGATTATAAATGATCTTTAAAGATACATTCCAAGAAGCCATCACTTTGGGGGCTGTATTTGTTATCATGATGTTGACAACCTTGATATCAGGATTTTAATATCCGGTAGGATAATGAAATTTCTCCCAACAGAGAATCTTGCTGCCTTTGTGCCATAATAACTGGATATTGCTTGAGGTTGGTGAATGGTCATGTTTTCTTGGCCTCTTTTTATCTAAAGATTTTAAATTTGGTTTCTATTTCAAGTCATAGGAGTTCATTGACAGGAGGGTAAAGTAACAAAAGGAGGTACTTATTTGAGAAGAAAAAATTGTGTTCTCTTAGCATCCCAGTTGGTCCTGTGTTCCGGAAAGACAGGCTTGCAGGTTATGTCCGGCTGTCCATCTCTCATCAGCAGTTGACAGGAACAATGACAAGAATCTAGGGGAAGAAAGTGCCTTTGTGGAGGTGAACACTTGAGAAAGGCTCAGAGGAAAGCTTGTTGATAAGCTTCTTCCACAGGAACATAAAGTCAAGGTATCTCAGCATCTCGGATATGTATGAATTACCACAATCGCTGGGGCCCAGGAGGGGGAATGGCCCGCACTCCATTTATTTTGCTCTAATTCTCCTATGATTCAGTGTGCTTAAAATTTTTTTTTTTGTTTTATTTGTTAGTTAAAAACAAAAAGCCAACTTTTATAGCCCCTATTGGTATTGGTAGCAAGGACGGTCAACTTTTATATTCAGAAAATTATTATTTTGAGATGTCTAGGCATATATTCTCTGATGTTCTTGGTTATAAATGATTACTGGTATTAGGTATGAGCATTGGCTGAGTATTGGCTGTGCTCAGAGCAGCAAACCAGGCCCTCTGAATTTCCAGCTCACATTTGCTGGCATTAAATTATATTCCATCTTATGCTAACACCTCTCATATGCACGAGTCTGGTTTTCTGAATCATCATGCGACTTCTGTGAGTTAGAGATCAGGTTATTACTTCTCTTGATTCTTCCAGAGCGTAGCATAGCGCTGCCCACAATTGACTCAATTATTGATTGAATTGATCGAAAATAAAAATGGAAGAAAATCTCCATTTTAGAGAAACATACTCTCTGGGTAACAAGGATGTTTATTTATTTATTTAATTTATTTACGTAATTTATTTTTTTAACCTATTAGTCTTAAATTGTTTTTCCTTTCTTCCATGTGGTCTCTTTCACTGTAAATTATCTGAACTGTAAAGGTCCCATAGAGATTGACCTATAGGAAAACTCAAAGAAGTTACTCTAATTATGGAAAAGTGGAAGTTATTCTAACCACAACATACTATAAAACACCAAGATCCTTAAATAAATTAATGAGATGCAGTGAACGCTCTGCTGAAGTCTTATTGATAAAGATAATAGCTAACACTTGCTGTGTTATATGCACAATACCTTTACTTTCTTACCAAAGCCCATGGAGACAATTGAGGATCTGAAAGGGTAAATAATTTGCCTAAATTCCCACAGATAGTAAGAAGTGGAGCTGGGATGCAAAGCTGCAAGCACCCAACTCCAAAACCTGTATCCTGCCCACCCTAGGTGCTGCTTGGAAACCCCTGGAATCAGAGTCAGGCCTCAAAAATGTCACCAGGAGGAAGGCCTCTGAGGTAGCTGGTTCTTTGCAACCGCAGGTCAAAGGCACAGCTGAAGTGAGCTTTGGCCTTCATTCTGTTCCCCTCCTGCTGGTATAGAAAGCATCCTGTCTTAGAGTAGAAAGGAACTGCTAGGGTTAATTTGAATGGCAACCTGTTAACTCAAGAACAAATCAAAATCAAAATGTCCAATTAAGACTACGAGATATATAGGAGAAAAGGACAACAATAACCGAGAGCCCGGAGGCTGCTCCATGCCCATTTTTTTTATAGATCGCAACAGAATAAGGATGTTAGACTTGGTAGAAATTCTTTTGGAAATGAATTTAGAACCTGAGTCAGCTTGGGGCTCTAGAAAGGAGAGCTAAAATTCACGAGTACAATAGAAACTTAGCATCCTCAGAGAGAGCACAATTAAACACAGCAGATGCCCTCTAAACAGAGACATGAAATGGCCTGCATTGCCCTGGTCTGTACTTCTAAAAATCCTGTTGAGGCCTAAGAGATTTGGGAGTGATCAGACTGAAAAGATTCATTCACGAGGGAGCAACTGGGGTGAAAAGTACCCATGAACTGAAAAGCATGGGATTGAAAAGAAATAAAAAGGGCTTTTTTATGAAAAGATGAAGTTTAGGGAATATGAAAAAGAAACTGCAAATGAGAAGTATTATCAAAGGAACGATGACCGGAGAGAGACAGACATCAGAGCAAAATAATCCACTTCTATATTAGCAGAGATTTTAATGGACGAGAACAATGCAGAACATATGAAAGGCAAATCCTGCTACACTAATACAATGGCATTCTACCAAGGGCAAAGGCCAAGGTCATAGATGGGAGTGTGTGTTATGAAATCGTTGGGATAATGAGCTGCTGTGACAGGAGAAGCAGTTGTCTGTGAGGCTGTGAAAGCTCACGAACCTGTTTGCCAATGACAAGTGGTTGGCATCATATTCCCAGGGTATAAATAGTCTACGTTAATTACTAGAACTTTTAAAATCGAGTCACCCTGGAACACTTGGCCCATGTGCCAACCTCTCTTCCTCAGTGTAAAAGGGGCATAGGCATCTACATTACTGAAAAAATAAAAAGAAATTGAATGTTCTAGGTCTCATGTATATGCCACTTAATTTCTTTCAAGCTATAATGGATATTTTATTGCTGATGGAAAACTGGACTGGGTGATCAATTTGGGCTTCCACAGCAAAAATATGTTTGATTATCTATGTTTGTGAAGTTATTTAGTGCATACTCTGACCCTCGTGATTAAGCGTGTAGATGACTGTTTTGCATGCTTAATGAGATTGAATGAACCAGTATTGCTTACTTACTGCATTTGAATTTTTGAATTGATTTAATGTAAAATAAATTTTGACCTGTTCAAGCTTCTGATCATATGAATGTCTTCAAAGGCTTGTCACGTGGGGTGAATTGTCAGTTTATCTCATTAACTGATTTCTTGTGTCCATCTGTTCTGTGTATTTACCTGTGAGGGACCCAGGAGGCCAATGTAACTATGGTTCTCTGAGGATTCTAAGTTGCTTAATTCTTCTTGGCAGTTAGGAACCATTAGCTTAAATATAATAGAATGGAAGAGAGAGAATAGAATAGAGAATAGAACAGAAGGTTGGTATCCGTAGACTAATGTTCTCTCTGGCAAGGAAAATAACCTCCTGTAACCTTCCTCGACTGTGGAACCAGGTGGTGAAGTTCAAGTGAAATCGTAGATTTTCTTTACCGAAATGATCTTTGTAAAACCTAATGTGGCATTTCATCCTGTTGAAGGTTTTCTCTATCTGAAATGCTTAAAGCTTTATAACCAGATACCAGGGGCCAGGCCTGTATCTGAGAATCTATATATTCAGTATGTTGATTTTTGAGATTGGAAATCAAAACCCTTGCCACTATTACATTTTACTTTGTCGCATCTTTGTTGAATGTGACATCCTGTCCTGAATTTATATGCCTACCTGATTGTAAACCACAAGCATACTAATCTTGACCATTTTATATAGTTTCTCATTTTAAAATATGCTGTAGTCTTCAGTGGAAAATGTGCTATTTTTAAACTACTGATTTCAAAGTGTTCCCTCAGCAACTGGTATTATTTTATTTGTTCTTGTCTATTTTGTAATACGTGGTTCATATTTTTGAACATAAAAGAAAGAAAAATAAAATGGACCATAACCTGGACTACTTTTCAACGAAAGCAATTGCTTTTTACCATTTTGAAATTCTCAGTCCCAAACCCTGAGAAGTACTATTTTAAAGAAAGAGCATTATATAAATGTGCAGAAAAGAGGCCAAATTATTTTTTAAAAATTATTAAAACATGCATAATAGCTTAAAAACTTAGAGTTCAAAGGCAGAAACCAGCAACTTGGGTTTGTGATCACCGTAGAAAAACAGATGTCCAAAGAAGTGGACAAAAATCATCCAGAGCCACTAGTCCCTACATGTGGGAATTGCCACTTCCACAGCTCATGCAGGTGACCATGTAGCTACTTCTTAAATTGAAACCAAAGTCCTCTAGAAGCTGGTTGTTTCATTCCTGGAAGGAATTGTTTATTCACTGTCTAAGCCAAAATTTGTCCTTTGCAATTTACATTTTCTGCCTTTAGTTCTGCTGTTCTCTCTAGCATAAGTCTTTATTTTTCCCTTCAGGCCTTTAAATGAGTTTACTTTTTCCTTAGTAAATATCCTGAGTCTCTCAAGGCAATGGCTTTCAAACTTGTTTTGATGTAGACTCAGAGTAAAAAAATAATATTTTATGTCACAACACACACACACACCTAAATAAATGTTTCAGAAAATAATATTCACCCTTAACACAGGCATATTTTTGTGATATTTTCAATTACTTCTTTTTGTACTAGAAAATTTGCTGATCAAAACCTATTCGATTACTCAGGACTCATCAATGACTCACGGTGCTCAGGCAGTCACTTCTCTCATTATTCTTGTTTTATTCCTACACTGGGATACAAATGTAGTGGAAATCTGGAAATGTAGCCTAAGACTTTCTGATCTTAAAGGTGGAATCTGGGACCCATTTCCAGTGTGCACCTGACCTTGCAGAAGGGAGTCCAGTTGATTTATATTTTACTGATATGGTATAGACCTTGTGAGTATGGGTCCGTGCGAAAACATATGACTACCCAGGGCAGTGCTGGGCCAAGCAGATGCTGCCTCAACACGAAATGAGAACTCAAAGTAACAGATCATACTTTTGAACTTGAGCTCTAGGGTGGTCACTATAGTCCTAGAAACTCGCAGTTTGGAACTGATACAACATTTCTTCTCATGAGTGTCATTCTCATTTCTAACTCCAAGGGTGTAAGCACTACCCTTGGGTTCGGTTCCAGGCCAGGGGTCAGAGCAACAACAAGGTCAAGTTCAGCAACCAGTCCTCAGTATGGCGCCAATGGTAGTAGTTGTCAAGTTGGAAGTCTATAGGTCAGGAAATGGCCGATACACGTGGAGGAATCATCATACTAAAAGTAGATGGAATCAGCTGATGATCTTCTCAGCACTTAACTACTGCCTCCAATTAGTGAAAATGAATTGAAGGACACAGAAATTAGTGTAAACTGTAAATGCTTAGTAAGCCAAAAGTAAGTGAAAGGGGTAAAGAAGGCGATTACTGTTTTTTGTTTTTCTGTTTTTTTTTTTTTTCATAAATAGAATTGCTTTCATTAGAAATAGCTTTGGGGATAACAAATATTATTCAAAGAAAAAACAAATATTCTTTTACACATAGAGTACTTATGTTTAAAAGTTACAGTTGAAAATAAAACCAAACTCACTTATGAAGATTCTTACATAACACTTGAACTATGCAATATTTCAGTATACTGTATGTGAAGAACTATGAACATAATAATAGAACGATGATAAAAAATGTTAAATTAGCTTTTAACCTGCTGTAAAGCAAAGAAATATTTCTGATTTTTTAATATGTTCAGCTAAAAGAAAGGCTCTAGAGAGACTATAATATGTGAGAGCTAGAGGAATTTTATACAATATTTTGTTCGAGCCTATTGGCAGTTGAGTAAGCATGAATCAGTTTCAGAAAGAGGTGGGAGGAGACAAAGGCATATGGCCATGGGCCACACAAGAACAGAAACAGCATCTTTTAGGGGGCCATCTAGGTTTTGTCCAAATTCTTTTAAACATAACCATTTTTTTATTATAAGAGTTATATTGATACGGTTTTTACTTATTATTATTAATTTTACTATTAATAGTTGCATTTAAACTAAGGCTGGAGGTTGATAGACCTTCATTTTATCCTTTCATCTTCTGCTATAGCATCACCCCACATTATGGTAAAGACATGGGTGAAAAGTTTTCCCTTTATTAACCTTATAACATAAGTAAATATGAAAGACCACAGGCAATAACCTGTCTCTCCTTTATGAGCCTTTCTAGACCCAAGATAACTAAAAATTCCCTTTTAAAAACAGTTTTCAGGGCATCCAGTGATAAAATCAAGCACTCTTAGACTCTCACAGCAAAAAGTAACTAATTTCTTTCTGTTTCAGATAACGGTAGAAGAAGTATCTGATGTTGCTTACCCACTGCCACTTAGTGTATTGGGTAGTTTTACTATAACCTTCTTATAACCTTCAAGATACTTTAAACCATCAGGTTGCTGGTCAATAAAGTCAGTGGAATATGGGAATATATATATATATATATGAAATTTGTGTGGGCACTAGAGGCTAAGCAATCCTGCCTTCCTGCCACAGAAAATTTAGAGAGTGGTCTGAAATCTCTTACTACATACAATAACTGTCATTCATTTCATAGTCTAAATCTACAGCTATTTATTTTTTATTATTAAGTAATAAGAAAAATTGCAAAAAGCCATCTAGAGCAACGACTTTTAAAAGAAAGGAATATTTATGGAAAATTTAAATATTAAATTTTCATTTTCTTAGGAAGCTGATGATGAAGGGTAACACATTTCTTATCTATCAAGCAGTTGATAGTGGTATGCATGACCACATGAAGACCAGAATGCACAAGTCTGCTAAAGAAGCATAATTATATATTTAAAAGTAAATAGTTATTTTTGAAAATATGCTTATCGATGACAATTTGTCACAAACACTTAAGATCTGTCTTTGAAAAGCACAACTAGTCATTTAGATCAAGTAGCTATTAAATTATTTTGCATGTGCTTTTGAAGTAAAGATCACCATCTAGAGTAGGGACCAGTCCTTAGGATGAAGGATTAGTAGAAAATGACTAATAAAATGGAAGCAGTAATTCTTCCCTATAAAAAAAAATTACTTTTTTTAAAAAAATTAAGTTTATTGGGGTAACATTGGTTAATACAATTATATAATTTTCAGGTGTACATTATCACTTGACATTGGTATATTCTATTGTGTGTTTATCACCCGAAGTCCTAAAAAATTACTTCAAATATAAATGGATTAAATTCCCCAATCAAAAGACATTGCATGGTTCAATGGATTAGAGCAAATATAACTCATTTATATGCTGCTTACAAGAAACTCACTTTAAATTTAAGAACATACATAGGCTAAAAATGAAGGGATTAAAAAAAGATATTTCATGCAAATGGTAACCAAAAGAGAGCAGGGATGACTATACATATATATATAAACTTTTCAAAAACTGTCAAAAAAGACATCACATAATGATAAAAGGGACAGTCTACCAGGAAAATGTAACACTTATAATATTTGTATTCAATATCAGAGCACCTATAAATGTAAAGCATTGTCAGAACTAAAGGACAAAGTAGAAAACAGCAATGCAATAATAGGAGATTTCAATACTCTACTTTCAACAATGAAGAGAACATTCAGACAGAAGATCAAAAAGGAAACACAGAACTTGAAAAAACACTACATACCAAATAGACCTAACAGACTCATACAGAAAATTCCGCCCAACGAAAGTAAGCTACCCATTTTTCCCAAGTGTACATAGATCTTTCTCAAGGACAGATCACATGTTAGATTACAAAACAAGTCTTAACAAATTTAAGAAGATGAAAATTATACTAAGTACCTTTTCTGACCGCACTGTAATAAAACTAGAAATCAGTAGCAGAAAGAAAACTGGAAACTTTACAGAATTGTGGGAATTAAACAACACACTCTTGAGCCACCATTGGGTCAAAGAAGAAGCAAAAAAGTAGATTAGAAAATACCCAAACAAAAAACAAAAATACAGACTATGTTGTGGCAAAGCAGTTCTGAGAGGAAAGTTCATAGCAATAAACATATACATTAAAAAGAAGAAAGGTTTCAAAAGGTCTAAGTTTATACCTTAAAGAAGGAGCTAGAAAAGAAAGAAAAAAGCAAGGCCAAAGTTAGCTGAAGGATGAAATAAAGATTAGAGCAGCAATAAATGAAATAGAAAATAGTCAAACAATAGAAAAGAAATCAATAAAACAAAAGTTGTTTTCTGAAATGATTAAAAAAAAAAACCTTAGCTGGAGTAACTAAGAAAAAAGGAGAAAAGGCTCAAATAAATAAAATAAGGAACAAAAGAGGAGACATTACAACTAATGCCACAGGAACAGAAAGGGTCATAACAGACTACGCTGAACAATTATATGCCAACAAATCAAACGACCTAGAAGAAATAGATACCATATGGTCCAACAAATAAAATTACCATATAACTCCACGTCTGGATAGAGATCTAAAAGAATTAAAGTCAGAATCTCAATATTCACAATAGCTAAGACATGGAAACAATCTAAATGTCTACTGCCAGATGAATGGATACTAAAATGTGGAATATACGTATAACAAAATACTATTCAGTCATAGAAAAAAAGAAATATTGAAATCAGCAGTATTTCCAGCTTTCCCCATATCTCTTTCCTTAAACCATTTAAAAATTGAATATGCCTGGATTTATCACTAGCACTTTCGTATGAATTAAAAGGGAATGTAAAACTTCTCAAAGGAGGGGAAGATTTCTAAGAGAATGGAAGTTAAAGGCAAGGGTGGTTTATGTAGAGATGGGAAGGATTCGTGACTACTCCTGTGGCCGAATCTGCTTTAGGCTCCTGGGGCATTCACCCACATTAACTCTATCTTTGAGCAGAAACCTCCCAAGGGGAGGATATTTTCTCTCTTACTATTTACTTTAGTTACGATAAATACCTTTTAAGTTAGTCCAAGGACTAAAAAAATCAAAAATCGATCACAGATTTTAGTGAAGACTTTAGTGACCCTGAATCCAGGTGAAGGTGATGACCAGAAGAACTAGAAAAATCCAAATGCTACACCAAACTGATAACTCTAACTGAATATATTTAAAGTTCATAATTTGGTACGTTTAGGGTTATGTCTATAGCCATGAAACCATGACCACAATGAAGATATTAAACATACCCCAAATCCCCAAAGTGTTCTCATGCCCCTTCATAATTCCCCCCTTTCCCCACTCCTACTCCCGCTCTCAGGTAACCATTGAGGTGATTTCTGTCCCTATAGATTAGTTTTCTGTCCCTATAGGTTAATTTTTCAGGAACTGACTCAGCATGATTCAGCCATGCTGTTGTGTGTATCGTCAGGTCATCGCTTTTTATCATGGGGTAGTGTTCCATATATGGATGTCTCACAACTTGTTTATTCATTCCCTCGTTGGTGGCCATTTGGGTCGTTTCCAGGTTTTTGTTTTTTTTTTTTTTAAGAAAACATTTAAAGTACACAACTTAATGAGACTCGACAGACGTATGCAGCCGTAGAACCATCGCGATCAACATACATAACATTTTTGTCACCCTCGAAAGTTTCCTCATGACCCTGTAGTTCACTCCTCCTTCACTCCTGTCCCCAGGCAGCCACTAATCTGTTTTCTGTCACTACAGATTAGTTTACATTTTCAAAAATGTTTTGTAAATAAAACCGTGCAGTATGTCCGCTTTCGTGCTTATCATCTTTTACTCGGTGTGTAATAATTTAAAATTCACCCATGTTTATCAGTATTTCATTTCATTTTACTGTGGAACAGTGTTTCATTAGATGAAATACCAAATTATTTATTCATTGAATGGACATTTGGGTTGTTTCCAGTTTGGGGCTGTCGTGAATAGCTGCTAAGGAAAGTCTCTTACAGCTCTTTATGAGGATTTATGAGTTTTGTTTTATGAATTCTATATAATACTAACCCCACCCAGAAGGTAGTTGGTTAATCTGGAGTGTAGTATCATCTCAACAGTGTTTGCAATCTTATCTATGCTGTGAATTTTGAGCTAGTTATATTTTCCCCTTTGCTTTTGTGTCTAAGATGCTTGGAGATAAATTTAAAGGCCAGTTCTAACAATCATTCAAATTGTTATTGTACGTATATTTTGTATGCTATTATCCCTGATTATCTTGCCCTTTATTATTATTATTTGTACCCTCACCCTTAATTTTATGATCTGTTAGTTTTTGTCTATTTTTATAAAGTACCTAAATGTATTTTTCAAAGGCGGTAGAATACTGATCAAAGAAGTCTCAAATCTGGCATGATTTGAAAGACACCAGAAAACTTCCCTCTGCCCTCAAATTATCTTTTATTTCTACTTGTCAGGAGATTCTTCTGTTAGAAATTCATTCTTTTGGATTAAAAAGTATTCCCTATTAAAATGAAATCCTCAGGGAGAGAAAAGACACCTTAATCACATCATAGAAGTATGAATTTGTTTATCTGAACTTTTCTAAGTGCATAGCTGGTGGTGGGGGTGGTTGGAAGTAAAACAGGGAGAACAATAAGCTATAATATGATGAAGAGTGAAAAGGTGCTAGAAAAGAAGCACCTTGGAAAGAAAAACAGGAAAGGAAGCCACTGTTTTTTAAATTTTACTTATCTCCTTGAGAAGCAAGAATTTCAGTTTTATAAATTTATTTATTTATTGCTTTTTGGAGGGGATTGTTCAAAAGCTAAGAATTACGTTAAATAAGAATGGCAACTGATATTTCTTTGCTAAACTACCTGTGAAGCTTTGATTACTGAAGCATAGCAATAGAATAAAAAAGAATGTAAAGGGTCGCAATTTAAAGTCACACAATTCACAGTCAAAGTTTACTTGTATTTCATTGTCTGCGGTGCCGAGGCTGACATGGTATTAGCCGAAGCAAGGCCAGGCAATATATAGACAGGCAATGGAGAGAAAATCCTATTATGTACTAAGAAAAAATAGGCTCCGGACACAATGGGTGATCATGAGTACACAGCACCAAATCAATAAATTCAGATGAGTCAATGTAATGCCTGAAAACAGTTTTAAAAAGAAAGAAAGGGAGGTGGGGGTGGGGAGGGAGAGGGAGAGGGAGAGGAGAGAGAGAGAGAGAGAGAGAGAGAGAGAGAGACTGACTCCCTACCCCCAAACATATCAACTAAACAAAACCATTCTAACGTGAATGAAAAAAAAACTAGACATCAGAAAAAGTCCTGAGTGCTGGGAAGAACGATTTAGACAGCAGAAAAAACAGATAAGGAAGCAGCTGAATTGTAGATTTAGAGCACTTGGCAGTTGTACAGTCCTTGCTGAGGAAAATCTTGTTGATGGAAACAAAATTCCTTACAATATGAAGTTCTTGCAAATATGGTACCCCTTACACATGCAAATCTGGTACCCTTCCATGGCTTGGTAAATTTAAGTGACTACATAGATTTATATTTGAGTAAAAGTTCATTTCTGTAGCTACTGGGAGACAAGTTAATCAGGCGATCCTTGGTGATAGACAACAGGACAGAAGGGGAAAGATGAATCGTCGCTGACTCTGAGGCAGTGGCTTATTGATAAGTTTTCTGCACGAAGCGAAGTGTCCTTTATCACAGTACTGAATCCTGATCTCAAGGAGAAGGTGGCATTTCCTTTGAGAGCCAAGCTATAAACATTCCAGGTACATAAATTCAACTACATACCATACGGGCCATGAGCAGATGTGCATTACAGCATTTTCCAAGGAAGAGGACTGGCAGGGTGGCATGATGATACCATCCCCCACCGCGTGAGAGCCTGAAAGGATTACAGTGAAGTGCTTCGTGAATCTTTATTAAGGCGGTACATAAGGATGGCTGGCTGGGTCTCTATCTCAATGCAGCAATAACCAGGGGGAGGAAAATGAGGTTGGAAACGATGAGGTTCTCTTGCCACACGTATCAGAGAATCATCGCACTGGCGAACGGCACAGCCATACGAAATGGTAGCTATTCGACCTCCAAATCACGATTCCATTTTGCGACCCACTCCCTTCTCATGGGTTGCTGCCACTTATTTTCACGGTGTATGGAGTCTCCCCATTTCCCTGCCTCAGCCTCGCAGGTGTGGGGTTATCAGCACACACACACGGAGCCTTGGAAAGCTGCCTCGAGTCTTCGAAGTGTCAAAGCTCCATTTGACAGAAAGCCACTTGAGGCCTTTCCATCTACACTGGACTATTTTTCTTCCTACCGCTAATCCCCCTCCAGCGCTTACAGACTCTCTCCTCTTGCTTCCCTGAGTCCTCAATGCCTCATTGGGTCCACACGCCTTGTTTGCTTTATGGTTTCCTCTAAAAACCTTATTTTGCCACTTGCGGTAGGGCACTGAGGTGTTAGTGGATATAATTAACTAATGGTAAACATAGTATAATTCTTTAATTTTTATAATGATGCATAATACAGTGTATACATTTTATAGTATATTTTATGTAACTTATAATAGTGAAATATAACTAAGTAATAGTAAAACCCCAGATAAAAGTCTTACCTTTGACTAGGAACTTATACTGTTTTGATGCAAAGGAGTCTGCATATTTCACATACGGCGGAGCTGTTCTTCGTAAGAGGAGCCTAACACAGTCCCATTATGCTAACATTTGTAAGTTGCGATAATTTCTTACATGTTCATGGATTCTACCAAAAAATTTTTTTTTTAATTACAAGGGAGCCACTTTTAAATCTCTTTATCTTAGACTTCCCATTTTGCCCTGTTGGCCAAGAAAATCAGCAAAATGCTCCTGCTGATAAACCTGAGATTTAATCTCGAGGACTGATTGATCCTTACTTTTTCCACATCGAAGCCAAGATGAGCAAACTCTTCTAAACCTAATTCATGGCTTAACACTTCTGACTGGATTCTTTTTCAAACCATTTCAAAATTATGTTAAAGCCAAAGATGGCAATATTTTTGTTTGGCAAAAAGAAAGAGTAAAAAAAAAAAAAAAGGAAAGGGGCATCTTGTGTTTTATGCTATGGCTGGTTCTGAATCTGTGGTAATTGCTATACTCACTCGTCTAGGCCTTAAATTGCTTGTTGGATTGGTTGAACTAAAGTTTATATTTAAGTATAAGAATTTCACTTTCACGCCTGCTGTGTGTGTGTGTGTGTGTGTGTGTGTGTGTGTGTGTGACTTTTAAAATCTAATGTTTTCCCAGCCACGTTCCAGCCATATAATGAAAATCAAGGTTTTGGAGTCATGCTCTCATCCCCCTATTCTTTTAGTATAGTAGTGTCGTAAGGTACTATCACTTACACCATAGACTCATTGCCATTCTTCAATTGTTTGAAGAAGGATGGCTTCGCTAGTAACTTCTGCCACAAAAGCTCTTTGATTCAAGTTTTGTGCGTCAAATAACTTTGACATCTCCAGGCTGCAGCTGTAGCTTGTTTCCTCAGCATCTTGAGCGGACGTGGTTCGTAAACACTATTTGCGGCATCTATTCTGTCTTATTGTGTTTATTCATCTGTGGTGTAAGTCAGGCAGCACCGAAGAAATCTAAACAATTTACGCCATTTTACATTTTACATGCTTGAGGTTTCCCAGCCTCCGGAGGCAGAAGTTGTTGCACTGTGCCTTTCCTTTATGTCACGAAGAGAGTGTTATCTCGATATTTGTATCCATCTTTGGGATTTTCAGGGGTGGCTTAAAAATAGTGCTTGCTGATTATCACAAATGTCTTGTGCTTCCCTTTATTGCCAGAATGGCACATAATGAGAGAGGAGACACATTGGGTTTCTGGTAGGTGATGGAATTTTTACGTATGCTTTTTTTACTTGGTACCACTGAAGATCCGAGCTGACCCCTCATTTTCACAAGACATGGACATTTCGATGTACCCAGAGCATATCATTTATTACTTTTTTCCTTAATTCACACTACGATTGTTGCATTGTGTCCTGGTTGAAGGCAAACTATACATTGTCTACTTGGTTACTTATATAAGACCTTGAGTGAAGACTATAAGAAGGAAAAAGTCTTATATAAACATAAAAACCTAATTCGGTTGTAAATTCTAGAAAGGCTGGCACCTTCTTCTTGCCTCAGTTTCTGCTTCCCATCTGGTCAAGAGGGAGCCTGTCCTTGTTGCAAGATGATTGTGCGGAGGTGGGGGGTGGGGAAGAGCAGAGGCTGGAGGAAACAGCGATAATATTCAGTTCCTTCAGTGACCTTGGGATGGTTTCCAGTGATGTGAATTTTGAGGACATCAGAGCACACCCATGTTCAAATATGATACCCAAATTCACCCCGCAGTCAACGTTATGCCTTTGCCTTTGTCATTGTAATGGTGTCACTACTCCCTTTCAACACGCTGAATTTGGAAATTAAATAAATGCCTCTGCTCATCAATTTTTTTGAATCTTCATTAGGCTTGCAAGATTTAGCAGACGAAGATACAGGTCACCCAGTTACATTTGAATCTCAGCTATATAATGAATAGTTTTTGAGGACAGCATTTCCCCCTTATTCATGGGGGATATGTTCCAAACCCCAAGTTGGTACTCAAAACCTCAAAACCCTATCTATACTGTTTTTTTTTTATACATACATACCTATGATAAAGTTTAATTTATAAATTAGGCACAGGAAGAGATTAACAACAATAACTAATAATAAAATACAACAATTATAACAAAAGTTATAATAAAAGTTGTGTGAATGTAGTCTTTCTCCTTACCTCCTTCCCGCTTCCCCCCCCCCAGCTGATAACTGATCGATAACCAGACAGCTACTAAGTGGCTAACTGGTGGGAGCATTGACAACGTGGAGACGCTGGACAAAAGAATAATTCCCATCCCAGAGCGGGATGGCTCAAGATTTCATCACGTTACTCAGGACAGCACAAAATTTAAAATTTATGAATTGTTTATTTCTGGAATTGTCCATTTAATATTTTTGGACCACGGTTAACCACACACAGCAAGACCACAGGTAAGGGGGAACTACTGTATAAGTGTACCCCATGCAATACTCGACAAATATTTCATGGGATACACTTTATACAAAACCTTATTCCTCTGTATCTGAAATTCAAATGCAAATGTATTTTTCCGGCCACCTTAACATAGCGAAGTAATCCAATTAAACCATTTCTATTCCCCCTTCTTGCCACTCTCTGATCCTGGACTTCTGGAGGAAGAAAGGACTCATTAGAGAGTCCTGTTGAGAATCTCACAAATTCAGTATTATTACAATCTGTTCATAGAGACCTTAAAAAAAAAAAAAGGCGTAAAAAGGGAAATCTGACTTCTTAACTCCAGCAATTCACATCTGTAATTCTCTCACCACTCTCCCTCGCTCACGTCATTAGCTCACGGCATTTCGCAGCTGGTTGGCCAGCTGCTGTTAACATGGCTCAGGTGAGGATAGAAGGACTTTTACAATTTGATTCCAGACTGCTTTTGCAAGCCCAGATAAACAAACACGCAGCAGCAGGGGATGGGAAGGACCAAGGAGAAGAGTTGAAACCAGAATCTCATCATTTAAGCAAACTTAAAGTCCATCATCTAGTCTGTGGTGTGGAATGTAGCGGCCACCATTTGCTTTTCCCCAGGTGAGGTGTTTTATATCTTTAGTGTGCAGGTGTGTGAGGCTTATACTACCTCACAGCATCTTTGTAAATGGGCCATCAGGGCCACTCATAGGTACAAATTTGCCCACCCAAAATGATCAAATTACTAAATTATCCTGCTGATTCTATGTTACACCTCACTTTTGGAGTCCTAAGTTATAAGGACGAAGCCATCGTTTTGGAAGTTTACACTCCTAACTGTCTAGACCTGAGGCACTCAGGATGGTACCTCCTCCCAAAACGCTTTAGAAACATCAGTTAGGTCCACCTCTTCTTATATCGGTGGCCTGGGATTATTGTGTTTTGTGCGTGAAGGCTAATGACTACATCTCCTCACGACCAAGAGTAAAATTACACCATCATTGTAACACCTCTGGAATTGGGTTCAACTTCTCCATCTTTTTAATGACACATTCTTCTTGAAAAGTTGTTCATTTGAAGTCTTTCCCCAAAGCAAGAAAAATGTCTTTCAATGTCAGCCTCAATTCAGAATAAGACAATTTTGTTTTTCCCTTCCAAAAACAAACAATCTTTCCGAAAAGCTTGAGGAAGTTCAAAAATAATTTCCGTAGAGCTTCGGTTTGTTCACACAGCCCATCCGAGGCAGGGTGAAGATCATGGTGCCAGTTTCCACATGAGTTCTCAGCCAGGATGCTTTGATCTCCGCTTGAGTTTGAGAGGGATAAGTGAAGAATTCTGTTTTCTATGGCCATTCCTTCTCGGGTCACCCCTGCGATGTGGCCAGCACTTCACCTAGGTGTGTAAGAGGTGAATGTCTTATTCTCCACATACCTTAGGAAATGATAAAGCCCTCAGTCACTCCCTGTTAGGAGTCAAATAATGTTCCTTTTCTTTAGCCTATGTTTCAAATTTCCAAGGATGCCCAGTCGGTCTGTAATGACATTTCGACAAGGCAATCCTTCATCATGAGGGGTCACCTTGCACATTGCAGGATGTTTAGCGTGCATGGTCTTCCTGCCCCTCTGACAGATATTTCCAAATGCTCCCCATGGGTCAGGGATTTTCCTAGTCAGAAGCACCCTTTCTGGCCCCAGTTTACCTTTCTCGCCTATACTTCTGTTACTCCACTGGGTGAGTACCAAGTCTCGGACGTGGTATTTGCTATTTGCTGCTGTGAGGATTACATGGGATAAACGAATAAAGCAACTTGTACACTCCTTACACCCAGTAGAGGCTCTGTAAGCGCAGGATCACCTCCGCATTTGCACTTGTTTGGTACATGACCTCGCTCTTACCCTCTTCCTCCATCGTAGCAGAATAGCCTTCTCTGACCTCCGATAGTCTAAACCCTACCTTCCTTTAGGTACAACTTAAATGACATACAAAATCTCTTGATCTTCTAAGTTATTTCACTGCTCAGAGTCTACGTTAGGTCCTCAGGACTTAGCTGGGGAATCAGATGACATTGTGTGTGCTATGTGGAATGAGAGCACAAGGACGGAGAGAGGCCCTGCCTTGGGGTAGCATAGAAGAGAGTCTTCATGCAAGGTTTCCTGCAGGATGGTGCTTTTTGGCTTGAATTTTGAAGGCCAAGGGTTGAGTAGATGAAAGGAAAGATGGGAAGAGTAATCCGGCAAAAGGGAAAAGTTATGTACAAAAGCAGGTGCTAGTAGTTCATGCTGGTGGAAGCAAAGAAGGCATAGAGGGAAGTGTCAGGAAATGTAGCCAGGAGCCAAATGGGCAAGCTTTCTGTGCGATGAGCTCTGGAGTTCGAACGTCACGCCACAAGTTTTGAGAGTAGTTGAAGGATTCTACTTATCATCATTCTCTACCTTACATTATAGTTACGTATTCATACAGATATTTTCCAAACTGCACTATGGTATTGTTTCATCTTTGTGTTCAGAGTATTCCAAAACATTTTACTCATAGCAGATTTTCTAGGATTGTTATAAATTAATAAATGAATAAAATGAGAATTTTAGAATTTTTTTTCATTGAATGAGTGCTTATTCATTCATTTCATTTTAATAGGCTGACCTGGGAGTTTTGGATTTACCTTTAAGCATATTTAGCAAGCAACTTTTTTTTCTTCTTTGTATAAAGTTGACTTCCAGTTTCTTTGGGCAGTGATGGTCAATTGTGATAAAATCATTAATTCTTTGTTTTATTATTCATTTTCATGTTCATAACACAATGTATTGAATAGCTAGTGATCATCTGGGCAATGATAAATAAAAAATAAAACCCAGAGATTAGAAATTAGGGACTAAAACTCATACAGATACTTCTCTCTTTTTTTGGAAAAAAAAATCTGAATCCCAAATAGTCCTGTCACTGTATCTTGAAGGCTAGCAGAATCCATCCCAATGGCTTCGAGAAAGGGAGGCTCAGAAATGTGCCTCCTTCTCAGGAGAAAAAAAAAACAACAACAAGCTTGATGTTCTCTGAACTGTCAACATTCACATCCAACTTTATCTCAGTTGACAGAAAATTGGAAGAGAAATGTTTTCGAATGTTTTTGGTCCCTAAGGCCGGAAAGCAGATGGACTGCCCCATTCCAAAAGAACTGAAACTTTGATGAATTGTCTTTGTAGAACATAAAACAGGGCACGATTCTGTCATCTGTCTATGTCACTCATTGCCTGCAATGTTTATTTTCCTCTTCTTTACTTATGTATTTTTATTTTTTTTAAAAAATTAATTTTTAAATTAGAGTTGACATTCAATATTATTGTATATTAGTTTCAGGCATACAGCATAGTGGTTAGACATTTATGTAATTTACAAAGTGATCCCCTTAATTAGTCTAGTACCCACCTGGCAGCATACATAGTTATTACAATATTACTGACTATATTTCCTATGCTGCATTTCACATCCCCATAACTATTTTGAACCCAGCCTTCCAACACGCCTCCCGTATGGCAACCATCAGTTTGTTGTCTCTATCTACGAGTCTGTTTTTGTTTTGCTTGTTTGTTCATTTATTTTATTCCTTAGATTGCACATATAAGTGAAATCATATGGTATTTGTCTTTCTGTCTGACTTATCTCACTTAGCAGAATACCCTCTAGGTCCATCCATGTTGTTGGAAATAGTAAGATTTTATTTTATTTTATTTTATTTTATTTTATTTTATTTTATTATTTATTTTATTTTATTTCATTTTATTTCATTTCATTTCATTTCATTTCATTTCATTTCATTTCATTTCATTTCGTAGCTGTGTAATATTCCATTGTATATATGTACCACCTCTTCTTTATTTGATTGTCTGTTGGGCACTTCAGTTGCTTCTGTATCTTAGCTGTTATAAATAACTCTGCAGTGAACACAGGAGTGTATATATCTTTTCAAATTAGTGTTTTGAGGGTTTTTTTTTTTGTTTTGGGGGTTTTTTTGCACTTTTTTTGGGATAAATACCCAGAAGTATAATTGCTGGGTCATGAGGTAGTTCTATTTTAATTTTTTGAGGAACCTGCAAAACGTTTTCCATTGTGGCTACACTTTAATAGGAAGGAGGAAATGACTGGACTAGAAATTCACAGGGTCTGGTTCAGGAGGAAGGCACTTAAGTGGTTAAGCAGGCCTTGCATATGCCCCAGAGTTTGCGGGACGAACTTTTACAGCTCCGATGGTCCAGTTTAATTAAGCTGATTTCATGTTTATATTAAACCTTCATAATGCGGTGAAACTTTTAAGGAAGTGCCAAACTTTAACCAGGCCATTAACTTGCTTTATTGGCTTCTTCATTGGCTAATTTAAATGAATGGGGAGGGGGGTGGAATGAACATTCTTTCTGTTTGTCCCGTGCAAAGAGGTGTGCGGAGGTGGACGATGTCTACTGACGTGATGAGGTGCGTGCTCTCTTGTTGGTTATAGTTTCCCCGTTGCTGTGCGATCTGATGCGGAAGGAGATAATGTGAGAGCAAGAGCGAAGAAACGCCAAATGATATAATATATGTGTCCTGTAATGATATTCGGGTTCCTTAAAATGAAAGTCATGGCATTCTAACGTAAAGGTTAGAAAAAATCGTGAGAGTCAGCATAAGTCCTGCCCCAAATTGATCTCATTGTGACGAGTGGTACCAGATTGACTCACACATGATCCTGAAACATGGATGGTCTCTCGTCAATATTATGGCCATTATAGGTCAGCATTACTTCAGGGCAGAGTTTCTCAATCTTGGCTCTATGGGTACAGTGGGTTGGATAAGTTTTTTCTTTGGTGAGGGTGGGGCTTGCTGTCCTGTGCATTATGGGATATTTAGCAGGCTTCTTGGCCTCTACCACCGCATGGAATAGATCCCTCCCTCCCACCAAGTCTGGACAATCAAAAATGTCTCCGGATATTGCCAAATGTCCTGGGGCAGAAGGTGGCCCAAATCCACCGCTTTAGGTACACTGTACTTAACAAGCATTCACCAAATAGAATTATAGCCTTAGAGAAGTTGAGAAATCTACCCCCACAGTTTCCATCTCTGGGTAATTTGCCGGCATCCATTATCTTCTTTTACATAGCCAGAGTTGAGCTAGAAGCTAATTTGCAACAATGAAGGACACTCAATATTCACTGCCTCGAGAGTTAACAGCTGCTAATGGGGATGCTGACCAATAATTAAGTAATAAATAAATTATTAAAGTTAGAATGTAAACTAGGTTCTCATTTGCCACTCACAGATGTTTTTGTCTTAGTACATGTTGTTCCTTTGGCCTGGAATGTCCGGTATCACCTCCTCCAGGAAGTCTTCTCTGATGGCCAACACCCTTGATCTGAGCAGCAGATCTTTCTCTCATGCTTCTTTGTGCCATAGTAATTACCACACTGTACTTTTCTTTTTCTTATCTGCTGTTCTCTCTCAATTTTGAGCCCTTCGATGTAGAAATTGTGCCTCTGTCATGGCTGTCATAACCAAATACCATCGACTGGGTGGCTTAAACACAAAAAATATTATTTTCTCCCCATTTTGGAGGCAAGAAGTCCAAGATTGAGATGTTGGCAGGTTTGGTTTCTTCTTAGTCTTGCTCCTTGGCTTGTAGATGGCCACTTTTTCTCTGTGTCCCACATGTCTGTTGTCTGTGTTCTAATCTCCTCTTCTTTCAAGGACATCAAGGCCCAGCCAAACAATCCTGTTTCACCATTATTACCACTTTACAGACCCTATCTTCAAATAGAGTCACATTCTGAGGCACCAGGTGTTAGGTCTTTAATATGTGAATTTTGGGAAGACACAGTTCGGCCCATAACAACTTTCCATTTTCACTTTGCCAATACCTAGTTCTTATGTAGAATCTCAGTAAATATTAGAATAAATAAACAAGTACAAGATTAAAGGTCATGGAGAAGAAGGTGATCAGAAAAGAGGAAGGAGGAAAAAGAGAAGACAGGTATGTATAACGAATCATACCAGAAACCCAAGGTCATGGTCTTGCTAAATCTTCACCTTGTATTTAGTGCTCGGCTCAATTCTGACTTCCAGAGACAAGAGGAACACAGGAAAACACTCAGAATTATATTGCACTCTATAAAAGATTGTTTTAAGTATAGAGAGTCAATACAATTTAGAAATAGATATATTCCATAATTTTTAATTTCCTCCTTTTCTTTAAAGATATTCATTTCTACCACTTCCTTTTAGATTTTTGGAATGTGTTTAAGTTTTAAAAACTAGAAAAAAAACCTCTCTTCTAGGATTTATAAAGTTAGTTATAAAACTTCATTTATTTACTTGGCCAGGTGGGGGAATGAAAACATGGTATTTTAATATAATTCACTTCTAAAAATGACTTTATTATGCTTGATAGAAGCAGGATGTCCCCACGTTTTCTGTTTCCACCCTCAGTGTGATTAAATCCTCCTACTGAGGATTTAACATTGACATTTGAAGAGAATTGACAGAAAGCTAAAACCAGATAGGAAGCAACTCATTAGCCTGTGCTGTTTTCAGGAGAGAGAGCTTATACACAGCTGTGTCTGATTGAAGAGTTCAGCATAGGTCTTTGCTATTGGGTGCTGTTGACAATGAAAATCACAGACACTTCAAAGTGGTCTCTAGCGACACCCAATCCATCCAGTGCTCAGCTTCTTCCTCCAACAGTTGAGGAGGCTGGACCAGCATCATTAAGGACCAGTCTAGCACCATATTCTAAAATGTTATGAATCCTGCAAAATCCCAGAAATTAGTGTTTCTGATCATTTTCCTGATGATTTATAGTAAATGACATCCCTATGAATCATCATTATTATTGCCAACATTAATTGAACGATTAGTACATGACCAGGCTGTGCCAAGTGTGCACTTGTTATTAATCTTCATCACAAGTGAGGTAAGCACTATTGTACCTTATTTCATAGATACAAAGCATGGTGCATATACCATGGTGGTAAGATGATCTAAAATGACATTAAGACATTTGAAGTCCAGCTGGTAAAGACCACCAGGAATGCATCTGAAGTCAAAGTCAAGATTATCAACTTGCTGCGAAAGGGAAGTGCACAGAGGATGCATGCAGCATCTAGTAAGAGGGGGTTGGAACCCACCTACTGTACAGGTTGGCCTTGTGTCAAAGGATTCTGAGAAAGGATTGTTATGAGTTGAATTGTGTCCTCTCCAAAAAAGATGTGTTGAAATCTAACCTCTAGTACCTCAGAATATGACCTTATCTGGACATAAGCTTCTACAGAGGTAATCAAGTTAAAATTATTCATTAGGGAAAATCCCGAACTGATATGACTGGTGTCCTTATAAAAAAAGGAATTTGGACATGGACAGACATGAACAGAGGGAAGAAGATGTGAAGACAGCCATGTAACTGGAGTGATGCCTCCGCATGCCAAGGAATGCCAAGGATCCCTAACAAACAGCAAAAGCTGGAGAGGCGAGGAAAAGCAGGGCCCTGTGATATCTTGTCACCTCCAGAACTGTGAGAGAATAAATTTCTAAAGGTTTGAGCCACTCAGTGTGTGATACGTTGTGACAACTGCCCCAAGAAATTAATACAGGGGTTGAAGGAGCCAGGCTCATTTCTGGACTGTTGCTATCAGTTAAATAGGTATCTCAGTGATGTTCACTCAGAGGATGGGCAGAATGAGGACAATCTGGGAATAGTAACAGTAAGAAAGCATCTTCATTTAAAAAAAAATGTTGGTCATTTTGCAGCTGCTCTGTGGCTTTGTATAGGTTCTGTTAGAAAGATCATTGATTTTTCCATTAAGACTAATTCTGACTACCAACAGGGCTGATTTTTACTTTTTTTAGGCTTTATCTTAAGATAGTTACTGTAATTAGTAGTTTTTTAAAATTTTAAGTCATAATGTAAAGTTTTCTTTTAATGTAATTTCAGCTAAAGAAAAATATGAAGGACATATTAGCACAGCAGTCTTAGCTACAGCAAAGATTGTGAAGGTGGCAGCCAAATGATTGAAGTTTGGAAAATTTCTGTGATAGGATTATTATAGGTTTCTACTAATTTGAAATAAAAAGGAACGCTGTATTTTTACCTCATGGATCCATTTGCAAGTCTTGAGAATATACATGGATAAACCCTTCCACTTGTTTAGGTAGCAATTGTAGGGATGGAGAACAAGGATAGAAAAATCACAAAAGTGACATAACTTGAGACAATAAGAATTCATTTCAGTCTAACTCATTAACTCCGTAACTTTGCTTATAGTTACCTACATTGAATATAAACAACCATTCTTTCACTTTAAAAAAAAATCTGTATTATAAATTTATGATTTACGTGTGCTAAATATACTCTTGTCTTGGGTAAGAAACTTTTATCTAACGCTGAAGCTTATTTACTTAAAATAAGGTGTGTTAAACTAGATAAATGACCAGTTTTCCTTCTCACTCAGTGATGTATTTCTTCTCAATTATAAATCCCTGAGAATCCAAAGATTCTTTTTGTTCTGTATACTGAAATCTAAAATAATTTCAAGTTATTTCTCTCCTAAATGCAACAGAAGGGCAGACCTGAGCATGTTCCCTCCGTTAAGAACTGAGATCTCTTGAAGACCATAGTCACCTAAGACAAGGGGCAAGGAGAGTTATGGAAGGGGCGACATTTCTGCAGTTTGTCTAGGACTGGCCCTGCCAAGGATGAGTCGATCCAGAGGCCCATCCCCCTTCTTCTTATGCTTTCTGGCCACTTATTTCCATACTCTGCCTAGAATCAAGACTCCCATTACTGACCTGCATTGCAGGCAGGCAGGTTTCAAAGGCCCACCTAGGAACCCACCTGCCCTTATGTAAGTCCTGTCTTAACCCTCCCTAAGGCACTACACCTTCCATTTATACCTGCCTTTGGAAGGGGCCTTTGTGGCATGACCCATTCATTAAATTTAGATGTACCTGCCGTTAGATAAGTCCTGTCTTAACATGACAAGCTATGAGCAGGCACTGATGAGAAGCAAAGATTGAGGGAGGCAGAAATTGTATTCACTTTATTCTTCTATTTGTTTTCCTTAATTTTTCTATAACCTCTTGATCTCATCACTCATGCCCTTGAATCTGGAGACTTCGATGAAATTGACCACAGTTAAGTTTAGACTAGGAATGAATCAGATTTTTCTTCAGCGTTCGTATGCCCTAACCATTATATTGTATTTCTAATTTCAAATGTAGTTCATGTAATTAATTCATATAAACATTTTTTAATTAAGGTATAATTTACATAGTGTAAAATCTCACCCTTTGGTAAACACATCCAGTTGTATAATCAACACAATCAGAGAAGAGTTCCGTTATCCCTCAAATTCTCTCAAGCTCCTTCGTCGTCAACCGTTCCCCAGCCTCTGGAAATCACTGATTTGCTTTCTGTCCCTATTTTGTATTTTCCAGGATGTCATGTAAGTCGATTCCTATGGTATGTAGCCTTGTGAACCTGGCTTCTTTCACTTGGCATGATGCATTTAGGCGTATCTGTGTTTTCACAGGATTCAGCAGTAATGACAAGGTTACTGCTGAGAAGTATCCCATTGTACATATGTACCACAGTTCATTTACCCACTGAGCAAGGGACAGATATTTGGGATAGATTCATGAAACATTTAGGACATTTTTGGCAATTATGAAGAAAACTTCTATAAATATTCATGTGCAGGTTTTCATGTGAATGTATTTTATTTATTTATGTTTAAATGTGAAATATACTTAGGTTCGTTAAAAGCAGCAGAAAATCGCTAACTTTTTGAAGACTCTGTAACAACCTAGTTAGGAAAATGAAAAACACAGATGAGCACCCACCTTGGGAAGCAAGGAGACAGGAGAACTGAATCAATTCAGCCTTTATTTCTTAGTTGATCACTGAGACTACAAGCATTTATTTTGGACAACAAACAAACAACCATGTTTTTGGAAGTAGACTCTTATGTCAAAGCAAAAGGTGATGTTTGGCCAAGTGAAGAGAAGTCCTATAGTGAGACACCTTGCATAGGTCAAGAAGGCAACCACATGGTTTGGTAAAATAGATCTTCTTCAACTTATCTTTATCAGTGCCTGATGAGGGTATGAGGTCAATTTAAACAACGCTTCCCAGCTATCAATATCTCTCACTGTATAACTCAGAAAAGTTAGAAGCCGATTGGTTTTAAAGAGCTGTAAACATGGGCCCCAAGAAGAAAGGTTCTAACCAGTTGCCTCTGGGGCAGGTTGGTTAATGGTGTTACAGTAAGTGTCACAGACAGAGGTCACATTTCTGTCCAACTGGATCCATCATGAAGTCTGCTCGTCTTGTACAGTCATGGTTCTGATCCTCAGAGTGAGAAAACTCACTGCAAAAGATCCCTTTACAAAATAACAATATATAACAAAGATTCTGTAAGATTTTCTTTCATTTTCTTCTTAGGTTTCTAGGCAGCCTTCCTCAGCTTCTTTTCACAGATCAATTCCTACGCAGGCCCTTGAACGTCATTGAAAGCAGAAGAAAACATTGCACGCATCCTTTCTTTGAAGACCAAAGACAGAGGAAAGGCTACTTCTGATTGATGTAGATTGAGGCTTAGCCTTGTTTTTACATCAGCTACAATGCATAGATTTGAGACACTGTCCTGTGTTCGAACCCTTTGTGAGAGTTACACACTAGGTACCGACATCATAATTTTACTTTGCTTTTCAAGGAATGTTTTGTCCCTAAGAAAATGTGTTCACTGTTAGTCGAATCTTGTGTCTTTAAGTTGCTTTATCATCCGGCCTGCAATTAACGTTCTTTGCCTTACTTCCTGGCTTTTGTTTGTTCTCTCTGTTTGCCTCTAAGGAAGCTGAAATGAATGCAGGTTCTCTTGCCATGCCAGGATCTCTTTGAACATCTGTCCAGTCATCTGATCATCCATTTCCTACACCCACTCACAAAAATCCCGCAGAGACGAAACTTGCCCAGGTTTGCACATATGGTTGATGTTCACAGCTTGAAAGTGTCTAAGCTATTTAAGCTTGATTTTCATTTTAATGAAAGCTCATAGTTTTGCCCCGAGATGAAAGCAAGGTGTAAGAAATCCCCACATTTCCAGGTCGTTAGATCACTTAAACATTAGTTCAACCGCGGCTGCTCCATTCTTGGTAGAGAAATAGGCATTAAGAGCACAATTCAAAAATATCTACCCGACAACTTTAGGGGGTCCAAAACGTACTTTTAGGTGTCTGGTTTCAAAAGTCCTTTTGAACTTCTAAAATTCCATTTTAGCGGGTGGTACAGTTACCAAAAACAACCAGAAAAGGAGTTTATGAAAACATCCAATCAAGAAAAAAAAAATGGATTTTTAACACACAGCTCCCCCAGTCGGATAAAAGATTGGAGGCGGAATACTTCAGCTGGGATGCTGACCTGTTTTGCACACTCTCTCTGGCCACTGGAATTGTGTCTGGTCCTTTGGGCTTCCCCCGGCTTGTTATGGCAATATTTGGAGAGGGAATGAACTAGCATTGCAAAAAGATGAAAGGATTTTGAGAATGATTGAACTATATATATATATATAGTATCTCTGGGGCCTATCTAGCATACTTCCTAGTCCGTGAAAGTTTTCCAGTAAATTTATTTGAAACAGAATTAAGTTATGGAGTGAGAATAAGCATTCGCCCTACTGTGAACTGAAGTATGGTAATGCTGTGAACCAGACATAATACATAATAATGTTCCGATGTGAACTTATCACCTTTTAATTCTTCCTCATTAGAAACTGGTGACATCCTCACCCCAGCAGGGCTGGGAATTCTCTTATTTCATCTTCCGTGATTCATGTTCTGCTGGTTCTGTTGGGAGAGTCCTGCTCCAGATTCACGTCATCCTGTATGTACATGTGCAGAGAGAGAAAAATAACTATTTTTAAGCTCGGAAAAAAATTCAGAGGCTTTACTTAAAACTTATGCAAAAAAATAAAATAAACATCCTCCAAATTCACAATAAATGCAGAGTTTTGTTGATTGCTTATCAGGTGGCCTATTTCCCATCCAGCATTCTGCGAAAACACCCACTGCTGTCATTCATCACCCAAGAAGTGGTGCAGTCCCAGGCGTACTGGTAGCAAAGGTCTTCTCTGTTTACCTGTGTCTCTCGCTTTACAGTACCTCCCACCCACCCACTTAGCAGTGATAGCAACTGTGTTCTTCATTTTGATTCTTTTGCTGGGAAGAGGAACTTGAACTTTGAGAGCAAGCTGAAAATGTTCTCTGTGGGACAGGAAGTCATTTTGCCATACTCCCCACATGACACGCCACCATCCCTTCTAGGTGAGGACATTGCCTTCCCTCATGTCACACCTGCTCTCAGTGAGCAACATCACATGGCTACTGTTTTTGTCTCGAAATGCATGAGTATCCCAACAGGGAATAATGGGACAGCAAGGGGGAGGTGGGCTTTGTAGCTGATTTTTCCCTGTACACCTATGTTTTCGTAATACCAACTACAGAAAGTCAAATGTAATGCAAAGCTTCTAGGCTGGTCGAGAGAAGCAGATATAGTAAGGGCTTTTTTCTTTTCTCTCTCCCTTTCCGTCCATCTTTTCTTCCTTCTGAGTTGAAGGAACACTGGACAAAATAGTGACTTTGTCAACTCATTCCTTCTCTGCATTCCTTCTCATGAACTGCTACTCTGATGTGCTGGTGTAGAGTTTGGATCCTAACGTAACCTTTGGGGTTCTGCTCATTCTCTGCAGAGCAATGTTTTAAACGTGTCGACTTTCCTGTTCGGCAGTTCCCTTCCGCCCACACTGCACGTGCAGCTGGGAACACCCTGACACTGTTTGAGCGGCATTCGCATCTCCTTCCCATTCCTCCCAGGGGTCCTTTCTCGGCCCCACACCCTCAGGCAGCTGTAAAAGCCCGGTCGGACATGGAGTCCAGCTTTGCCTCCCAGGGGAGCCGTGTCCAAACCCAGTGGGTCGGAAGCAAGAAACGTGCAGCCATTTTTCATTGAGAAGACCTTAAGCCAACAGTTTGACATTTAGCCTCATCAGCAGGGCATCTGCAAAAGACGGTGACAGAATTTATGATGGGAAAAATGGAGGGAGAGTTGGAGTTCTTGCCGCTAGGGAAAGAAATTCCTGACTTAGGAGGGAGGCCTATTTAGTGCTTTGGTCAGGCTTTTAGATCTTTGGGGGGTTCAGGGCATTTGCAGGGGAGTCACGAGCTCAGTGTTTTGACTAGAGGAAGAGACTGCATGGAATTCAAGAGTCTTAGTGTCTTTCCATAGGTTTTTCTTTTTTAAATAACTCATTTAAATAACTATTTAGAAAAATAACTTATCAAATAAGAGCAACTTCCCGTGAGATTCAATTTTCCCCGAGTCATAGCTAGAGTACTCTTATGAGAAGGACAAACTTCTTTATCAGAGAAGCTGAAAGTACGATATCATGTGGGTTTTTTAAGATAGTGTTTAAATAAATGACTGCCGTGCTCCTGGTTTTCCTCCACACTTGGTCTGTGGACCACATGGTGCTGCACCATCTTTTCCCTGTGAGCTGCCCATGCCTTCCCACTTACACCTCCTTCTCCTGGGCTGGTCTTTTTGCAGTAATTTTAACCGGATTTTAAGGACTCTTGAAGCATATCAATCACATATTCAAATCTTTTCTTCCCTTGATAAGGAGAGAGTGCTAGCAAATAGGCACTCATTCATGAAATTGATTTTTAAATAATCATGGCATGAACTCACTAGTTAACGTGTCCCAGATAACCAAAGCTCTCGTGAGCAACTCCCAATTCCGTTTGAGTTGCCCGTGACTGTGCCCGTGTATATCTCTCCATTAGTGTCGGCTACAGCGAAGGAAAAAGCTTTATCTCTTTTTCTCAGGTCACTCTTTCCTGGGAATGAAGTCGGAATGACAAGAAGAACTATAAGTAGGTGTATTTCTCTGGCTCTTCCCCATGGCCCTGCCCTGACCAGAGCCCCTCCTTAAATTTCTCCAGGCAGGTTGTTACTTCCTACGTGTTTCATTTGTGCTCTGAACAATTCATTCTTGCTCCGTAGCATGATGCTTTGGCCCCCTCATTGCGAGATTCGCTCGTTATTCCTGGTGGTGTTGCTGACTGAGGCTCCTGCAGGGGCAGGTCCCAGATGCCTTGAGTGGGTCTCGCCATGTCCATTGTCAGGGAACGCTGGGCTTGGACCAGTGGGTCTGGACTTCTCAGGGCCACAGACTCTGCCATTTTTATTTCTCATTTGTATGCTATGGCCTATGACTCCATGGGTGAGGGGCTAGAGGCTATGTGCATAACAGATCTTCTACCAAGCTCGGGATGGTTCTTCATATCAACGCCTGGCTCCTTTCCTATTACTGAACATGTGTATTTTAACTGTCTCCCACTGTGAATCTCCCATCCCCTGCCTACCCCCCCAAATTCTTTGGTTCACCTTGTGAACAATCTTCTGAAGAGCTCGTGCTGCTAATTCTCTTGTCATTACTGAATTTTAAGGTGAACAGAACTTAGGATAAATTGGAAATCCTACTACAGAAGCTTCAAGTTATTGCATTAATTGCACTCCTCTTTGTAATATGGAAGTCTAGAGTCTGTCTCCAAGTCAGTGGCTTTGCCCAGGTGATCTCGTACCTGCACTCTGCCTGCATGGTCATGCAGCTGAGTGGTCGGGCCTAGGGGAAGATGTACAGCGATTTTTACCTGAGCGGAACCTGGGAATCACCTGGAAGTTTCCAGCATGTGCTCAGAATGGAGACGCCCTGGGCTAAGCAAAGAGGGACCTCTGAGCTGGATAAGGTTTTGTCAAGTACGAGAAAAGAATAACCTGGAAGGAAGAGGTCTTTTCGTGAAGGGCATAGCAGTTAATAGAAAGGTCAGCGTGGTGGACTTCTGTGGTCCTCTGTTGGTTATCTGGCTGTGGTAACAGAGACCACAAGCGTCCTCTGGACCCCAGGGAAGGAGGTGTTCCAAGGTCCCCCTCGTAGTTTCTGGTACTTCTTAGCTGCCAGAAGCATCGTCTTATCTTCACGTGGTATCCACACTGTGTGTGCATCTTTCCTAACAACACCGGGTACGTTGGGTTAGGACCCATCCTGCTCCATTAAGACCTCCTCTTAATTAACCAATTACATCTGCAATGACTGTCTGCGAATCAGGTCACAGCTGCGTGTTGGAGGTTAGGACTTCGACGTGTGATTTTGGGGGGCAGGGACAATTCAGTCCCACACTGCTCCATGCCTCAACGTGGAGCCAGTTTAAACCTGAAGTCAGACCAAGAGGCAGCTCTTGCCATCGCTGGGACAGAAGTAGAATTTTCTTTGTTTGTGGAGATGTGGCTAAGATGGGCTTTTTCAGGCAATCTGAATTTCTGACATTTTTCTCCCAGATAAATATGTTCCCAAACAGAAGATATGTCTTCAAGACATATTTGTTGTACAACTAAGGGTCTGTCTGAAGGTAGCCCTCCTCCACTGGGAGCTAAAAGTGAGAGAAGAACAGCACAAAAATAATAAAAAGCAACGAGTTTGACTTATGTTACTAACATTTGCAAACCAAGTTGCATTAGGGCAGATACTTTTACCTCAGAGCTCCAAAATATGAGGATTTTCGTGTTTGGATCAGACCTATTTTGGCCACAATTACGATTTTGAATATAGGCTGTTATGCAGCTCTGTGTTCTACTTCTTGAAAGGAACAAACCTCCCCTGCACAATTATTTCTTTTAAGTCACTTCCAAGGATCTGAGTTGAAATTGAACAAGCCCTTCTGATATCAAGTGTGTGAGGACAAGGACTCAGGGGATGAAGGCATCCACAGACTTGATTTGTCAACTTGCTTCAACTTGCCTGTTTCTAAAGGTCGTTTAGAGAACACTTTTTTAAAAAAAATACTGCTCTATTTCTACTAATAAACGAGTCTGTGTATTCAAAGTTGGGACTTAGCCATTTAAGCTTGGGGACAGAATTTGTAGTGGGACGCAGACTGTGCCAGGACGTGCCACACTGTGACGCAGCTGTGGCACTCAGTGACATGTACCATCTCTTCCCATCTCCTGGGCTTCGTATGTTGAACAACTGTCATCGCGAGATATGGTGATTAAACTTTCACTCTCTAGGTGGTGTGTTTGTGTGGAACTTTCCTTGACATGACCTTGGTTTGTATAATTAAATCCCCTCTCGTGTTAATTAAATCACTAGTGAATAGAGGTTGTGACTTTCACTGTGGTCTCTCTAGGCAATGCATAATGAAAGATGATGGTTTCTTGTCTGATGACAAATGAACGGCACGCTATTATCGCCTGCTTTTCTTTCTCATACCATTAAAAGTGTCATTTGAGACTTGTATTTCAGATATATCTACTTCTTATTTATAGTGCTGTCAAAAATCAGAGTGCTTGTTTGTGTGTGGCGTTTACTATAGTTAAACTCCCCTTTAACCTAAGGCAGGGAGATGTCACCATGAATTATGTGCTATAAAAATTTTTTAAGAGACTGTGGACTGTATATGAAAAGGAGGAGGGAGAGAGATAAGCAGACATTCCTGTTTTTTCCTCTCTCCTCCCAACCTCCAATTCATCAATAAGTTTCGTCTTTTCTACCTCCAAAATGTGTCTGAAATTCACTCACTTCTCTCTAACTACTGTTCCCAGGCTAAGCCACCGTCAGCTCGCATTAGGGCTCCAGTGCTAGTCCCACCTAGCGCTCCTACGCTTTCACTTTGCATCCTGAGAACCTAGTGTCCTCCTGGAAACCAGGGCGATCTTTAAAAGCATACATCTGTCAAGGACCTGCTCACGCTTTTGACCAAATTCATCCTGAGATGTGCTTCATGAGCTGTGCCTGGAGTACCCCACCAAGGACCTCAGCTCCTCTTCCCTATCCTCTAATTCAACACACTCTCGCCAAACTGTCCTCCTTTGGGGGCTTTGAATAGGCCAAGGACCACTCTGTCTTAGGGCCCTCCCCCACGCCGCCCCTTCTGCCTGAAACACTAGCTTCTCAACACTGCTCTCTGCTAGCACGCACACAGGTGGTCCTTATTACTTGCCTCTTCCTGTCTCTTTTCTGCATTAGGGGAGCATCATGTCATTTTTCTTTATCAGCACTCACTCTATTCTTAGCCTGACAAATAATAAGCACTAAATATTTGTTGAATGGATAAATGAATGAGAAATGTGGAAAGAAAGGGAAAGGGAGACACGAATGAGAAAAAAAAAATGAGTCTTCCCACCTCCAAACCACAAAGTTAAAGTTGGGAAAAGCTTTTGATTTTAGAAAAGAATTGTGCAGAATGCTAAAGGCAAATAGTTATACCTACTTGGATCATTGCCTGTAATTTGTCTGGAAATTTCGTTTTAAGCACTGTGTGTTTTGAGTAGAACTCCTTGCGGGTGGAATTATGCCACAATAAAAGTGCTTGCCTTTCAATTGAGAAAGAGAAAAAAGAACCTGGAAAGTTATTATTTTAGTTGAGTCTCCAGTGTTTTTTGTATATCTAATAAGATATCAAGTCGGTATGACTGTTCCTGGTTTTAAGACTTATTCTACTCCATATTACTAAAAGAAGTTTTTTTTTTTTTCTTGTGGTGGTCCAACTATGCAACTTTATCACATTTATGCAATTATATATTTTTGAGTGCCTATGTTCCAGTACTTTCCAGACTTTTGTGCTAACTTCCATATTATTTTCTTCATGTATGATTCTTTTTCTGACTGGAAAATCACTTCCTATTATTTCTTTCGCTCACCCTCCAAAAGCTAGCTCCATCCTCCCTTCTCCAGAAAGCCGCCTATTTTAGCTCAACAGTAATTCTTCTGTATTTAAAACTACTTATAGTTTTATACTGCCGTTTATAGTTTTAAAATGTTTGACATGTGGTCGCTTGCCCTCTACAGAAAGACAAAGCTTTGGGGCTGGAGTACATCTCCCACCTCACCCATACTCATCGTCCTCCCAAGTAGAGTTCCAGGCACATAGTAGGTGCTCATTAATTATCAGTAGAATTATGAATTGCCATAATTGCTGCTGTGAGTAGGCACTATGGCAAGTAAGACCTCAGCGCATGTAGGATGTATACTCAATCATCTGAAGAGCTTGGGAGTTGAACAGAGTGGGTGAAATGAGTGCTGTGTTTGTGATCGAACAGAAGCCAAGATATTACCCATAAGTGCATGAGCCAAAGGGGGTTGGAGAATGACAAAAAGCAGAGACAAAAGCAGTGCCCCCACCATCAAAGCCCTGATGTCCAAATACCACCCAGGGAGGACGAGACCTCAGAACAATAAACGATTGTTATTGTTTCATGGGCAAAGCTATTTCTGTGGCTGGTGGGAGGACCTGGAGCCCATTTCGCTGGGAGATTCATTTTAAGATCACCTCACTTCTGCGTTCCGGTTCCTTGCTCTCCATGAAACCCTTGAATAGCTTGCTTCCCTATGTGTGCTTCTCATTATATAATAATAAACAGGCGTTCGGTCTCTGTGAACTTGATTAAGGCAGGTTTGCCTCTGAGGGGTGACAGAGCTATTTTGATGGACTCAGTAAAGTCAGGTTTCTTAACCTGAAAAGCCTGAGACCAGACATTGGGGCGTAGCGAATTCATCAAGGGAAATGGAGCTTGGTGGGAATTTTCTGAGCAGCCAGCCAGAACATTTGAAACATCTCTGTGTACAGTCATTTTAACCTGCGTCCTGCTCTACATTTACTTGAATAGAGGAAGGAGCGCTTGCTCGTTGGTACAATCTGCCTTTCTCTGTTCTGGTAGTAATGAAGTATTCATCTAGATTCCTTTACAGGGGAGAGAGGGAAAGCTAGGGGCGGGCAAGGTCTCTACTGCGCTAGCGTCTCCTGCTCAGGTCAGGCTTTCCTGAGCTACAGAATTTCTTTAAAAAGGAAAGTCAGGGGGAATGAACAAGCAAACTCTCAACCCATAATGCCTTTGAATTCTCTAGAATTCCCAAAAGTCAACTTACAGTCACATAAAATTGTCACTTGTTCTTGAAATTCAGAAATACTTTTAAAAATTACTTAAACTAATTTTCCTATAAAGGAATCAGTAGGACACATAGCAGGAAAGAAAAGTGACTTTGAAAGATGAATCGTGGTCAACATTAGTGAAAAAGATTCTGCTACTTGTCATTTGTAGAATAATTCTTTGCATCTCTATTGCTGCCACCCAGAACTTTGGTGCAGTGAGTATAGACTCAGCATATTCAAAAAGCAGAGGCTTCCACAAAAATACATTTGAAAACTAACATACTGTTTTGGAAGAAAGTTAAAGTAAGGTAAACAGTAATGTGCCTCTTTAATTTTGTAAGAAATTTTTGAGAGAAGTATATGTTTTACCATCACATGTGCCATTTAATTTTTTCTTCCATTTAAAGAAGAAATTTTAAAATATCAATGATATTTCTTTCCTTTCTAAATTTAAAAAAATTAGAATTCAGAACCCTACATTTGAGCGAAAACAGAATTATTACCTCATTAAATAAGTGGAGAGGAGCTTCTGTAATCAAAAAGGGTACCTCAGATGTTGGCTTGTTTGTGGGAGATGAAATAAAGAAAGATCAGTGATTCTGAAGCATCTGCTCTATCAGCACATGGACCCAGGTCTCTGTGAGTTGTTAACGTGGTTGAGAAATAATTGTCATGTCCTATCATGTAGGATTATTCCTAGGCATTACCAATGATCTCTAGGGGTATGAGAGGATGCTAAATTTTTAGATCAAAATTAAATTAAATACTCTCGAATTTTAAAAAGATGTATAGAATGTAAATAGAGAAAGGTGTGAGTGACTCACAGAGGAGCACAAATCATCACAGACAGGCAGCACGTGCCTTGATTTGCAGTGCTGGCCATCTTATGCTATGTTTGTTTATATGTGTTATTTCATGGAAGCATAAATATAAAAACAAATAACCATTTTTGGAACAAAGAATATACATCCAATTGCTTAAATATCTTTGAGTGGCTCCCATGACAAAGCAGAGTGAACATTCACAAAGCCAAGCTAAGAGCAAGAGCTGCTGATGAGTGCGGGGTTTCGCAGGTGATGGGCGACCATCTATGGGGAAACAGGAAGCAGCTTTCTAGAGGCCAGAGATGTAGATTTATCCAGTAGATAGTCTTCAAGTTGGTGAAGATTTGGGTAAGCAAATAGACTCGTCTGAAAGAAAGGTATGAACACAAAACGTATTTCTATGCAGATACTTCCATACCTTGGGATAGAAATGGAAAGGGCCTAATATTTATTTCATTCTTTTCAAAAAGCAGGTTCAAGTGGCTATGTTGATGCCTCTGCTGGCTGAGTTTAGGCACAGGACAGATTGCACGAGGCCCCTGCTCTGGAGAGTGAGTGAGAGAAGGATGGTGAGATGAAGACATAACCTGAGGGAGGTCACGTGGGCCAGTTCAGGGACCGTTGGGAATTGGGTGGGGGTAGCTAACATAATTATGTTCAGATTTGCTTTAGATCAATGCTGGTCTCCGAGATGATCTGATTCTGGCATGGGATAGGGCAGCTGGTGTTCCAGAGTCCTGGGAAGAGTGTCAATCAAAGTATGTGAGTGGGAGGGAAAGAGATTAGATTCCTGTCTGTAGTGCTGGGAGTATAAGTGAGAGGATTCAGTGGCTAGACAGGAGCATAAGATCAAAATTAAGCTCACCGGAGTTTGGGATAAGGTCCCCTAAGAATTTAGGCAGAACCCTTGTCAGATGGATGTAAATAAAGAGCAAAGGTGATCTGATGGCCAATGGGCAATGGGCAGACAGATGACCTGGGTTCACCACAGCCTCCCTGGATGCTGGATTTGTTAGCAATGAAAGTAGTTTTAGATGCAGCAGCTGGTGGATCAGAGCGTACTGATCTCTGACCCACTTTGGTCAAGATTGATTTAGGAATTGGATGACTAAATGGGTTAAATTAGCACAGAGGCAGTGAAGGCGAGAATAAATATTGAATATAAGAGATTATTTTTACTCTGATCAAGAAACCATATATTGAAGCCGAACATCTGACACCTAAGAAAGCATAGCAAAAACAGGTGAACACAAAGTTAATGTGTTTCTTTGAGCTTGAAGACTGGGCTCTGCAGAATTTGTCTTCACAGGGGCGGACTGGGCATCATCAAATTCTAAGGTATTCAAGAAGGTCTGTGCACAATGAAGAGAACAACCTAAGTCTTCTGACTTAACGATTTCACTATTTCAAAGCTCAGCAAACAGCGTGCTTTCTGTGAAACATTTTCCTCTAAATGGAAATACTCAGTCTGATAATGTACCTCAGTCACTTGCCCTGGCTCTGAATGAAATTCTGGGTGTGCATCCTAGATACTATCTGCAAGCATCTTAGCCTTCGAAATGCAAAGAAAACAGACTTGTCTTCACTCCATGAGTTCTAAGACATCTAGTGTCCTTGAAAAGTGTTTGAGCTTTTTTTCCCCCTTGTTTTTCTTTTCTTTTCCTTTTTATTTTTTGTAGGGGAGGGAGGAAGTTGGTTTACATGGTTAGTGCTCTTCCGGCTCTGAGTCATATTTCACTGAAATATTTCAGTCTCTGAATGACCTTGCCACGTTTTGCATGCTCTTATGCAAGCACTGCTCTTGTTTGTCTCCCCAAAATGCAATAAATACAAACTGCAAAGTACAACACAATTTTAATGAAGTTTCGTAGCAATGGGAGTGGTTAATTATTTTACACAGCTGTCATTAGACACTTTAAGATAGACTGTTAACCCTCATCTGAGAAGTCTTCATGTATTTTTTTTTACTGAGAATTTCTCCCTGGCCAGTTTCTCCAGCTCCTGACCTCTCGCCATGTCCCTTAGTCCCTACCACTCTTCTCTCTGATTTCCCTCAGTCCTCCCTCCCTTCTCCCCCAAATTCCTGCTAATTTTTTATTCAGAGTAGATTAGCTTTTCTGTGTTTTCCTGATTCCTCCTAGACCAGTGCTTTTCAAGTTGCTGTTGTGACCTATTAGTGGGCTGAGAAACCCATTCTATGAGTTGGAGCACACGTCTTAAGAAAATGAACTAGAATCAATTAGAAACTATCAAGTGCGTTGCCCATGGAAAAGAAAATCTCCTGTAGATTCTATCATGTTGGGAAACGTGTTTATACTTCCCTGTGGCAGGCCATGGACCTTGTTTCCACCCAAAAGTGTTCCAGCAAGGTATTTTCATAAACAAATGACATTTTCTGCTGTATTGGTTCTCAAAAATCCAATCTACCACTCATGAGAAATCGTGCTTCACAGTTGCTGCTATTGAAAAGAACGTGGCATCAAAAGCTTTAAAAAAGTGTTCCCAGTGGGGAATTTCAAAAACCCCTGCACGACACAAGCAAAACCTCCTGATGACACCTGTCCTGGGCAACAGCTCTATTTAGATACAGAGCTTTGTTTAGGAAAAAATCCAGACCGATTCATTAATATTCAAGCTACTTCTCTGTTACTTAAGAAGATGTGTAAAGTGCAGTCAAGAAGATGAAGGGGAATGACCCAACTTTTCCAAATTCACAAATTTCTAATCTAGGACATTGGTGTCATTATTGGCTCAGCTGTACTTGACATGCTGAGAAAAAGTAGGTGTGTGCTTACATTGGGGTGGCAATGTGGGTAATGGGTAATTAGGATGAAGAACTCCAGTTTGATAAACAACAAAAGCTAAGAGATAGAGTTAATTTTTTTTTTACATTTGTTTCTTTTTTTTATCATAGACCAAGAATTTCCATTTAAAATCATGACATTTTGGGATTGGTAGTTCTGCCTGCCATTAAATCCTAGATTACTATTCCTAGAATTCAAAAAAAAAAAAAAAACCCAATAGGTTTCCCAATAAAAGTAACTTTCCTTGAACAAATTCACAAAAGTAGCTGTGAGAATAATTCAGTATGTACACATAGGTGCCATGGGAAAAAGTCTTCATCTATGACAATGATAAAAAATAATTCTGTTGTTCCTTACTGAGTGAGGAACATGATTGACCGGTCCAGATACTTCAGGACAAGGAAGCAGACTCTCAGACCCACGATGCTTTAATGTTTATATGTCCCAATCAAGTGCTCTAATACCTAGAGAAAGCCAGTTCTTTGTAGCTCTCTCCAGCTTGGGGGAGGCAGTCCTTTGTTATAGCCGTGGTAAATTACTACAGATGACACTCTCTTGGAAGATTATTTCTAAACCATAAAGTATTGCTATACTGATAACAGTACTATGTTTATATTAAAATTCATGTTGCTAACACAAGTTAAAGAAGTAGAACTTTGACCAAAATGGACCATAAGGCTTTAGAGCCTGTCCCATTCACTGTATGTCTGTAGTTATTTTCAGTCCACTGATGCAAAATCTTGATGAAATTTTGATTACAGTTACTGCCTATAACTGACTCCATTTCCAGTAAATGCTATTTTAATATATAATAATAGAGCTATTTATGTTAGATGATATGGAATTTCCAGTGTCAGTAGCGGCAATGAAGCTGTTTTTCAATTCCTAGAATGCAAGGCAGTATTTATTCCTTTTTATTTTTCATAAATGAGTACAGATGTCATTTTTTTTCTCCTTTTGGGGAAATGGCTAATGTTACTGAAGTACACTTGGTCATTTTCGTGAGGCTACAAGGAGCAAATTGTGCATATCTTCCCTGCACTGAATTTTAATCAGTCACTAAGAAGTATTGGTTTCGACTTCTGGTTAAAATGTTGGAGGACAAGTTAAGCACCCGGAATTGTCATACATTGCTGAGTGATTCTAAAGTGGTATCACCACATCAGAAACAGTGTGACTATTTCTTACGAAGTTAAATAAACATCTACCCTATCACCTGTCAATTCTTCTCCTAGATAATTTCCCAAGAGAAAAGACAATATATATGCAGAGAAAAACTTTAACAGGATTAGTCATTTCTGCTTTATTATTATTGTATATTTTTTCCTTTTCCAAGTCAAGGGGGCTTGATGCCAGCGGTCTCTGTGTTGTATTGAGAGTGCTTAAATCTATCCTTTCTGGCTGGTATACAGGTTGTGTGAGAACCAGAATGCAGATGCTAAACCCTCAGATGAAAGTCAAGTGGTGGTGAGCTTGAGGGAGAAAAGAGCTCTAGAATTTGGGTGCCAGGCATGGTCTAATATTCTTAGCACTGGGTTTCCCCAATTTGCCCCACAGTCTTATGGTACAGCTAGCGCTGTCCCAGACTTGGCACCCCGGGAAGTAATTTATATTATTTAGTGAGCACTTCCTTATTGTACTGCACGCACCTTTGCCCTTCCCCATGCATTAACTGCATACTTCTTGCCAGAAAGGCATGGTGGTGGCTGCGACTTCTAACAGAATTTGTAGCTATATTCTAATCCTGGTAGTGAGTATACAATTTTTATTAAAATATGTGGTTAGTTTGAAATTGCTTTACAAAGAGAAGGGTAATAGCGGTCAGCTTATGAGCCTTGGACAATGCTCATGTCATTGGATTCCCGCCTGAGAAAAAGAAAAAAAAAAGTCAGGCACAGGAGGAATGGTGTAAGCAAAGGTGAAATCTGGGTGAATCTGCTTTATTCTTAATAGCCCCCAACCAGAAACAACCTAAATGTCCACTAACAGTTGACTACTACTCAGCATAGGGTAGGCAGAGGACTAGATTTCACCAGGAGTGGAGTTTTGCTGAGGAAGTAGGATGGAGGAAAAGGGGAGCACAGTTTCTGAGGATTATAATACACAGGGATTACAACAAGGGACCACGGAGGCGAGGCTGGATGAGGAGGGGAATGAGGACATGAGCTTTGGAATGCAGCGACAACACAGAAGTGTCAATGGATTATATAACCTGTTGGCACTAAAGAATTGTAGAAGCTGGAGGTTTAGAGGGTATAAACTAGAAAAAGAAGTGGGGGTCAGAAAGTGAGATGCTTCAAGTTCAAGTATTGAGACGCTTGGGCTTTTGGACATGACACATCTAGTGTATGACCATGGGAATAAATTTACAAGTAAGTTTGAGGCAGTTATAAGAGAGCGAAAAGGGATTCAAGGGAACTCAGAGGCCAGGGTGTTGAAGGAGCATCAAAAGTTAGGATGGCATTGAAGACAGTAACAACGAGCCGGATAGACAGATTGCTTCTGTCTATCCTATAAAAATCAACCTCCCCATCCATCCTAACATTTTCCCAATTTTCTGCTATATTTCTCTCAACAGGAACTATCACCATCTAACATACTATATATTTCACTTACTTTATTTGTATGTTTTCCCTTTACTAGACTCAAGAGCTATCTTACTCTAGTTTTATTGCTAAGTCTCAAATGCCCAGGACAGTGTCTGACACACGGCACACGCTCAAGAAATATGTGTTGATGCTCTGATGGCTAAACCTTCCAAGTTTGGGGCTTTAGAGAGGATAGAGGGACAAAAGCCGAGAGCTCTTATCCTTCTGTTTGTAAAGCAATTTCAATATCCATATATGATGAGTGAGCAAGACACTCCCTCTTCTCCAAGCTGAGAGAAGCTACATGTGGGAAGACATGGAAGTATCCACTTAAGAGGGCTTCAGGAAGCGTTGTTCAATGGTTTTCACTGGACCAGTTTTCAGACCAAAGGTTGGAGGGAATGTCTCAAGCAGAGCTGAGGATTTAGCTGGTTTTGCTGTGAGTTACAGAGAACCTGGGGAAAGGTTTTGGGGGGGTGGCAGCTAGTGGGTGACAGAGTTGTATGGAAAGAAATGAGCATCCTTGTGAGTGAGGTCAACTAGAGGGAACTTTTCCTGCTGGCCCCTTAGAAGATGGTGGTGGCAAGGTTTTGAGGATTTAGGTTTAGGCGATACATCAGTGCTACTAGGATCACACAGATTTCTCGAACTCTCTGAGGGTTTGAATAACCTTATAAGAAAGACAAATGGAAGCCATGTATCCCCAAATACATGTGATAGATGTCTAATAAATATTTGTTGGCTGAATAAATGGATGAAACAGTGCTGACATTAAATAGTTAATTCTGAAGAGGAGAACAAACATCAAATTATTCTTTAGCTCTTAAGGAGTCACTCCTGTGAGAGAGCACTGTGAAAATCCAAAGAGGAAAAGCTGAAGAAATGCAGACGTGGCCTTTACCTTCGAACAACCTGCAGTTCAGAGTTAAATAAAAATCGCGTTCGCTGTGATAAAGCTCCACATTATTTTAGTGAAGCACAAAAAAGAAAAGCATGGCACAAATAAATGCCCTTCAGTTTTAACATGAGAGACACATATATTTGACTTATTGAGTCAGGAAGGCAGTCAACTTTGTATACAGAGGCACAGGAGACAATTCATTGGCATGTGGGTCATGATGATCAAAGATGACCTTGGTATTATTTTTGTCTAAGCCCATTACTTGTATGGGATCCTGGACGATTTACATCCTCCAAGGTTCAGTTGGTTCCTTCTTTAAAATGGAGCTTAGAATTTCTGAGTTATTAGATGACAAAGGCTAAAAGATGGCCAAATACAATTTTGGTTGGCCTTTAGAATGAGTCGGAGTTTGCTATATAGAGAGAGGGCATGAGCAAAGGTCCAGTAGTCGGCTGCCAGTACATCTGGGGAGCTAGTGTAGACTCAGGGAGACCCCGTCAGAGAGGCAGGACAAGCTTAGATGTACATCGGATGGTGGAAATCCATCTGCCAGCCCCTGATGACTTGTATTGGGTGCCATCAATTTGCTTGTCCATATTATGGGGATGGGAACATGAAGAAATCATCTGTAACTGTGTTTCCAAGGAGCTAAGCTGTTTTTTAAAAATCAGTTTTAAAGGCTCCGAAGGGGAAGAAAACAAAACCCCTTGAAGAATTCAAATCTAGAGAATAATTCGCCTATACATCTTGGTGGCATATACAAAGTAAGTAGGTCACTTACCTCTCCTTGAAATTCATTACTACTTCAACCTTGGCTTTTTATGTGTACATATGCTGCCATTACCAGTCCAGAGGCCAGTTTTGCAATGGCAGATATCGTTAAGACCCTTCAGAGTGTTAGTCATTGCCTCAGTGGCAGTGGTTCTCAAAGTGTGTCCCAGGGACTACTTGGGGTGGAGGAATGCGAGGACCCTCTTGGGGGGATCCTGAAGTCAGAACTATTTTCATAATTGGACTGATATTTACTGTTTTGCACTTTCTTTCAAGAGTGAATAGTAGTTGAGTTGTCCAGAGATTAGGTCACATTAAAAATACGTTTTTCACATTCACAGGTAATAATTCATTATTGACATGTTAAGACTAAATGAATAAATAAATATTTTTAAAATTCTCCATTTTAATTTCTAATGTTGTAAATATTGGTAAGTGACCCTCATAAAGCACTTTGAAGGTTCTCAATAATTATAATTTTTATTTGTTCATTTGCTTGTTTCTTTATTTTTACATGCATGATGTTTGGTTTGACTTGCAACTATTGAAATAAATCCTTTCTTTGTGGTGGTGGTATTTAGAAAGGTCATTACGTTTTCACTGTGACTTCTTTTCTCCCTCAGCATTTAATTATAAAAATTTTCAAATATACAGTAAAATTGAGTGTTATAGTAAACATTTATTTTTCTACAGTCTAGATTCTACCATTATTCTATTTAATTTATTGCTCATCTATCCATCTATCCACGTTCCTATCTATCATTAAGTGTAATAATTTTTAATTTAAAGTTTACCAAGCAACTCTACCAAAATGAAGGGAAAGATTTTTTTACCTAAGAGTGTCTCCATGTGGGAAAGAAAATGTAGCCTAGTAATTTCGCCTGAATCACTTAAATACCGAGGCAAAAATACTGATGTCAAAACACACTGCTAGGGGAATTTGGTGCAAGGTACATCTTGCCTTCAACATTCTCTTCCTTTTCTTGGCTCCTAGCAAGGATCTGCACATTTAATGATTTTTTCTTTTTTCCTGGAAAGCTCACAAGACATCTGTCTTAAGCTATGGAACCAATATTAAAAAGTTATTAGGAGCAGCTGAATAAAACTTAAGCAAGAGCTTAGGCCATTGAATTTTCCTGAAGGAAAAAGTTATCTGATCCTTTCAGATTTTTAAAATATATACAGATCTGGACTTTGGCTCTACAGTAGAAAACAAGGCTATAGAAAAACAACAAAAACAAAACCAAAAAACTTAGCTTGCCTGGGCTCTTCTTATTTATCATTTTTCTACTATACTGCCTCTAAGGTTTAAAAGAAATTTAAAAATCTCAGGGAATAATTTCAACCTATTCAGTTCATTAAGGTTTATCTTCTCTTAATATTCAAATTTCCTCAGGACTCTGCTTATAGTAATTGTTTCTTTAAAGATCTCCTAGTGTTTATGTTTTACTATTATTTCTTGGTAAACTATTATATACAGAAACTCATGATTTTTCTATGATTTTAAAAAAGTAAGACTAGGGTGTGATTTTATGACATCTGTTTTGAATTCATTTTTCTTCATTTCACATTATGTTCGAAGCTTTGCCATCTACCATAACCATGTTTGGCATTACCTAGGCTGGTTAAGAGTTTGTATACAAAAATTAGATTTTCTCTGAATTGTGTCTTATAGGCTATACATTTAAGTTTTTATAATTTGTCCTTATAGTTTTCCTTCTGTATGTCAGTAGCTTTGTTTTTAATAACTTTAAAAAAATGAGGTAAAAACCAGTAGAGTCTACGGCCATACTACCCTGAACAAGCCCAATCCCAACTGATCTCAGAAGCTAAGCTGGGTCCGACCTGGTTAGTACTTGGATGGGAGACTACATAGGAAAACCAGGTGCTATAGGCGTTAAAAATAAAAAAAATAAGGGATTGTAAACTGACAAAGTCCTTGCAATCTGTGAGGTCAACCAAGGGTTGCCTTGCCTAAAAAAATTAAAAATAAAAATAAATAAAAATAAATAAAATAACAGAAAAAAAAAACAATAGAGATAGTGGACAGGACTGGCTATCAACCCCTACCACTGCCTTTCAGGATTGTGACCTACCCTGCATCTTTCACTCCACTGCCAGATTTTGCACTACCTCATTTCCAGCTGGGCCTTGATAATCTGAGAGACTCATACATTGTCTTCATTTCATTGACTTATTTCAGGTGTCAGTGGTCATTGGATCCCTGACTGTATCATATTCTTATGCTCATTGGCTGTATGAAACAAGCCGAAGTTCATTTTTTTACTATGTTTACTCAATAAGAAATATTCCTCCTTCAGTAATTGTATCTTAGATGTCAGACAAGCAAGAACGTATTTCCTCACATAAAATACCAATAGCAAGATTCCATTCATGTTCAAGTGAGCTTACTGAATAGAAGAGCTGATTTCAATCTCTCTCCTTGTTGGGAAAAACTCATATTTCTAAATAACCTAGATCTGGCCAAAACTTAAGCAGGAAAATCACAAGATATTCATTTAGGTGGCCTCGTTGTCAAACTTAACCCATAAACCAAAAGAAAATTGCCAAAAGACATGAAAATTACAGTAGATATTTAACTATATAATAAATATAAGATATATTTATATTATATATTAATATCTGTATTCAGTTGATGTGTCTTAAAAATAAGAGTACACTTTACCATTGTCTCTTATTTGGATAACCAGCAAGAGCCTGGCTGTCTGATTCTTCCTTCTTAATTGCTATTTAATCCCTGTTGTTAAAAGAAGTGATTACCATCAGACACAGGATATGAGACTTCTCTGAGCAGCTCAGATCTCCAAGTAAGCAACCTCTTCCTTAGTAATTTAATAATCTCTATCTGCCACATGATTGGTCATTTACAAAGCAGGATATTTTATGATATTATTTGATGGAAAATGGATGCTGTTCCTTCTTAAGGGAATATAACATAATATTAAAACTCATTGGACATGGGGTGAGGAGACCAGCAGAAAATTTCCATTTTGGGGTGGCATGTGGCCACTGCGTTGGCCCTCGTTGGATGATTCAGTCATACGGCTTCACAATTTCAGTTGTGATAGGTGGGCTGGGGGCGGGGCGTTGGCTATGAGTCTGTTGAGTTTATTCTAGGAAGCAGAAGTAGATGTTCTCTCTTAACGTCTGCAGCCCTCAGTGGCTTCATTCATGAAAAGCGATGGGGCTAGATAAATCTCTTTTGGTTCTAAAAGGTTTTCATTTTTGGTCATCTTCAAAATGGATTGGTTTAGAAACACTACCTCAATCTGAGCTTATGCATAATACATTTTATAAAGAAAGCATCTTACCTCCTGCTTTTCAGTGTAGGTAAACACATCAACTATTATCTCTTTATAAACAGAAAAGACACCTCTCTCTTTTTCCTTTAGCTAGACCTGGTGACTGTTAAAGGGATGTGTGTCTGCAAGTGTTTCTAAGTGTCATGTGTCTTTGAAGTCTAAAGTAAAAATGACATGAAATTCCTAAAGTTAATTCAATTATGTGGCAGATGAAATACGAAGAGAAATTCCTCTTCTAATTAAGCTACACAGATTAGACAGCAATGACTTCAGGAATATAATTTCAGACCATAGTAGAAATAGCAGTCAAAGGTATAAGAAAAAAAGCAAATACTTAATAAGCTCTCAACTTTATTTTTTACATCTAGGTCAAATTTCCAGTTAAATTTTTTTTCCTGAGGTATTTAATGGCCTTCCTTTTTCACTATTTATTCACGTGACTCAGCATCTGACAAATTTACCCATCAACTCCAGGAGCTGAAATTCCAGTCCCTTTGAACCTGAGCTTGAATGTCTTGATTAAAAATGACTTATTGATGAAATCATAAGTGTTATCTTTTGTGGCTAAGGGAGTGATTGTGCACATGGGAAAATGTTCCATCTGGTGTGGCACGTAGCTTGGTGCTTTGGTTTTTCACCGGACGATTCTGATCCTAATAGCTTCGCTCGTTTGAGCTGAGGTGTGTAGAGGCAGGGCTGTCGATTATGGGTTCATCCCAAAGAGTAGGCTTTGAGGCTCCCCTCAAGTGATGGTTGGAGATGTAGAGATATTTCGAGCTTCCACAGAGAAAGATGGCCACAGAAGGGAACCATGTTATAAAGAGGAAGGGAGCCTGCGTGATTGAAATTAAAACAGTCTCATTTAAACAATCAAGTGCTTTGTGTGCTGTTTTCCAGAAGTTTTATTATACAAACCTAAGGAGTGTAAGCAAGCATTCCCTACATTTCAGAAAAGTACACAACAAAGAAAAAGGTTACACCTTGGAGGCAAGAAGGTAACTTTTTCCATTGTTCCTATGGGTACGTGAGCTTCTTAGTTGGCTGACAGGATGCTTTTGTGCAGTGTGTCGTCCTTTCTTATTCTGGTGCCTGATGAAAGAGATAACCTGGCACAAGACTCCTGGAGACAACATTAACTGTGGATTCTTAGCATGTGTCAGGAAAGGTGTTTCCGTTTTCAAACACTGTCTGTCCTAAAGTCACTTTCATGAATCTGACAGTTGAACTCTTTCCAGACTACATGCTTTTGCTGAGTAAGCAGTGAATAAATAGGGATCCGGCCAAATGTACTGTTATAGATAATGAGCAAAAAAAAAGTTCCATTGCTGGTGTGAGGAAGAGTTCATTTGGCTCCTAGAATTGCCCTTAGTGATTTGAATGTGTGTGGTGGAGAGGGTGAGGGAGAAGAGTGGAGGACAGCCCAGGAAAAAGAAAAGAGCAGCATCGTGAATACAAATTCCACCTCGTTTTGCGGGAAGAGCTTGTAAATGATGGATGCGATGCATGGACCATTCTGAGCTGCCGATAGCCTTTTTTTTTTTTTAATGTCATAGCAGTGGCTCAAATGTATTATTCTCCATTTGAACAAAGATATCAAAGAAACTCAGTAGAGGACTAAAAGAAAGGCAGTTTTGGAGGAAAGTAAACAGGTACAAAGGCAATTTAAAGGGCTCCTTCTCACGAAGCAAAGGAGGTAAGTGAATGAAGAGCATTAAGCCAGCTAGCATGCCTCATTTGAAAAAGTTTTCAGTTCTGAAAAAGCTCACATTGAAAGGTGAACTAAAGGGCCTCTGAATGCTTTTCATTTCAGCATCCAGGTTCCTATAAGGACTAAGAACCTGTCATTTAAATCTGCATGGTGTGTTCTCTGTTCTTTTCTATAATTATATTGTTCCTCAAAGAGGAAGCCAAGTTTGCAGGGGAGAAAGAAAACCTGAACCATCTCCAGAGGGATGAATCACTTTCAGTGAAAGATTCCTCGATCCTGATTTTCAGATCATTTAACTCTTATCATAGAATATTCCCTCAATCATGAACTGTTTAGTGGTTCCCACGGCATCACTCCCCTCACAAGGGCTGAGCTGTGGTGGTTGGGTTTGGGGAGCTGAGGTGGGAAGTGAAAGGGAGCAGCATTCGAAGGTGGGGAGTGGTCTCCCCAAAGGGGCTTCCCTAGGGGGTCAGATGATGGGATTCTTGAGGATTAAGCAAGAACTTCTGAGATTCTAAAATGAAAATGCATCCTTGCAACGGCCCTGGAGGAAGATAGTGAGGAAAGGGAAGAGAGAGGTAGGGTTCCTGTTTATAACCGGGGCGACCCCACCTGACTGACTCTACTTATTCTGGACTCCTCTGCGCAGTGTCGTGACCCAGAGGGCTGAGAAGTACCGTGGATGGCGTAGTGCACTGCCTGGTCCTTTGGATTAGGTGACTCGCTGCCCCAGCCACCCTGGGTGATAACCAATGCTGGCTCACGGCTAAGCCCCTCTCTAGGTGCCCACTCATGGGGCAACCAACATCTAATGATAGAGACCCAGCCCCCACCTCAATTCAGGAAATCACCAAAGGGCCAACCCAGCTCCCGAGCTCTCCGAGGGCCCATCTGCCATCTATGTCACAACTGCCTCATGGCTCACCTTCTTCCTCCACCCAGTCCTGCTGTCCTGACTTCATGACAGGTGTCACCCCTGAGAGCCAGTAAGCCAGCTGCACACATCTCCAGCTGAGAGTCTGCTTTCCAGGAATTTGATCTTTATCGGCCTCTGTAAATTTCTTTCTTTCGTTCTTTTTTTAAAAAAATTATCTTCAAACTCTTCCAAGATGGTGCATTCATAATTTTGATCTGTAGTCATGTGAGGCCTGAAACGTGTCAGACTTATCTCTGAGCAACAAACGGATGACACGCTTTGAGACTCTTCAGGTCATTTGTTAAATCTTCGTGCTCTTTAAGTAAATAGCGGTTGGGACACAGGGTCTGCTTGTAACCAACAGGTAGCCCTGAAAACATAATGAGAAGAAGGGGCCACAGACCCTGAAGAAGGGGCGCAGCCTTAGACAAACGCCATTAAGGCCAAAGCAAATGGAAACCTCTCTGAGCAAGGAGAATCCTCCGTCAAGGCAATCCATCGAGACAGATCAGAGGTCAGTCAGCAGACGCAAGCTAATTGCAGACACAGTGAAGTAAAAATCTGACAGACAGACACGTTTCAATCAGAGTGAAGTCTGCAAATTGATGAAATGTAATGAAACCCATAATTAGAAGAAAGGTTGGAGAGGCACAAAATGCCTACTTCCAGGAGGAGAAAATTGCATTTTTCCCCCCCTTAGAAATGGTTATTGGACATTTTTATCTTTCAGATACAGGTTTTCTGGAGCCTCGGGCAAAGGCTTTGCTTGGCTTGGCCTCACGGAGTTAAGCCCGAGCTGTGCCGACTCACCGCTGTGCCTGGGTGGAAATATTTATGCCTAAAGCATGGAAGAAGAGTTTTCCTTGTCAAGGCACTGAGTGGCTTGCCCAGGTTCCCTTGAAAGAAGCATCGACCTATCCTAAAAAAAGACTCTACAGACATGTATTTCATCACAGAAATTTGAAAATATGGATCACTTCCTAAGGAATTATGTTATTTTACCCAGAGCAACCCAATTGGAACTTTGGACCCCGATTTCTGTTCAGTTTCTCCATTTCAGCCCTTTACTGAAAACACCTGAAAACAACTACTATACACCCCTTGGCCTGTAACCCCCTCTAAGAGTCATCTAACACTTACTCTCTCTTTTCATCAAAGCATCTCAGAACCATAGAGTCCAGCCATTTGAAATCTGACTCTCGCTCTAACTACTATATCGAAAGCGTTTTTGCTAAGGCCACCGGGACTTACTAATTGTCAAACACAACAGAGAATTTTTTCAGGACTTATCTCACTGAAAACTCTTTGGTGCCTTTAAGGTCACTGATCATTTTCATCTGTGACCAAAGCCTCATAGCCTCTGAGAGCCCACTTTCCTCTGTCTGTTTGGCCCCTCTGCTCCTCAGACCCTGCTCACCTTCTGTGTGTGCCTCTGTCATGTCTGGTGCTAAAATCTATTACAATAGATAGATAGATGATAGATAGATAGATAGATAGATAGATAGATAGATAGTTGACTCACAATATTATATTGGTTTCAAGTGTACAATAGAATGATTAGACATGTATATACCTCATGAAGTAATCACCCTGATAAGTCTAATATCCATCTGTTACTGTACATAGTTACTATAATTCTCTTGACTGTATTCCCCATGCTGTACTTTATATCCCCATAAGTAATTTTCTAACTGGCAATTTGTACTTCTTGATCCCCTTCACCTTTTTTTACCAGTTTCCCCTACTCTCTCCCATCTGGCAACCATCAGCTGTTCTGTGTCTATAAGTTTGTTTCTGTTTTGTTTTGTTTGTTCAGTTACTTCGCTTTATAGATTCAACATGTAAGTGAGATCATGTGGTATTTGTCTTTCTCTGTCTGACTTATTTCACTTACTATAATACCCTGTAGGCCCATCCACATTTTGGAAATGGTAAGATTTCATTCTTTTTTTTTATGGCCGACTAATATTCCATTGTATATGTACCACATCTTCTTTTTCCATTCATCTATCAATGTACACCTAGGCTGCTTCCACATCTTGGCCTTGTAAATAATGCTGCAATGAACGTAGAGGTGCATATGTCTTTGTGAATTAGTGTTTTCAATTCATTTGGATAAAGTCCCAGAAGTGGAATTTCAGGGTCATATGGTAGTTCTACTTTTAATTTTTGGAGGAACCTCCATACTGTTTCCCAGAGTGGCTGCATCGGTTTACAATCGCACCAAGGGTGCATTGGTCCAACCCTTTACTTTTATTCAGAGAGATCCTATCTAAATCTTCAAGCCAGAACATTCTGAGCCTCTGGCTTTAAAATCCAGCTCCTTTTGGACAACTTGACAGTATGTTCTTCAGGCACTCAGATTCAATATGTTCAAAAATAAACTTACTTTATTTCCCCGGGAATCCCTAAGTCACCTCAGTTAGTGACACAGGATCCGCTCAGGACGCCTCCTCTCCCCACACAACGCTTTCGGGACGGATCCTGACGGTGGAACCCTTACACTTCCGGAATGCATTTGTTCTCCTTCATCCTCTCATTGCTATCATTTCAGGCCCTTATCATCTCTCACCTGGATTGTTCTAACGGCCCGTTTCATGGGTTCACTAAGGAAAGTCCCTTCGTGGACCTCACTCGAGTCATCTCAGCACTACCATGTGATGCGGTTTCTCACGGGAAGTGGGGAAGATTACCTACTGCGAGTCTCGCCTGCATTGTCCTTAAGTCACTTCCTGGAGACAGCTTCCCATTCATAATGAAGGAAGAGAAATGTAAGATCTAAAACAAAATCCCTTGAAAATGTACTGCCTCTGGAAAATATGTTGCTTGAGAGGTTGCCGTGCCCTTGGAAAAAATCTGTGCTTGCTCTGAAGCCCTGAAACTGTAGAGCTGACAAACCCCATCTTTGGACAGAGTGTAGGAACCATGTGAGTATTCCCAGGGCGTTTCCCAGCGCCGATGTTGGTGAGGAATAAAGGGAGACTAGAATGACATTTTTTGATAATTTTCTGCCTCTGATTTTACCCATATTTCTGTTTTGTGATTATCAAAAGAATCTAAGTACTGGCTTGCCCCCCAAAAGGGAGGCTTCCACAGTTTTATCAGATACTGAGACAAAGAGACATAATTGAGTCCTCAGCTGAGAGTGGTGTTCATTTCACATAGCTTTAAAGCAGACGCAGAAGGTGTCACTGATTCTGGATTTTCTCCCCATCCCTCCCTTCCCTCTCTCCAGGCACACTGCCGTTCAGGCTACATCATGCTCTTTCCTAACACAGGGTATTGGGGTATTGGTATGTGCTGCTCCCTAAGGCTGGAAACACCTCCTTTCTCCTCCCTTACACAACCTCCGTGCCTAGTGAAGCACTCCTTAACTATAAATAGTTAGTTGATTACTGAACAGTAATCAGATTTCAGTATAAATCTTGCATCTCCAGATATCCCATGCACTCTTCCCTCAAGAATTTGTATTTCTCTGTGATCTCTTAGGGCTACATTTCTTTCCTTTCCTTCATGATGCTTTGCTCCAGTTTGCAATAAACAACTGTGTGGATTACTCTTCAATTAACACCTGGCCTCTCACATCCCACTGAAATGTGAGCCCCATGAAAGTGTGGGCCATGCTTTATTTTATTTTTAACTTTCACCACAATCAATTTTATTTATTTTTTCCTCACTTAATGTGAGTTGTATGCTCTTAATAAAATTTTGGATGCATAATACTGCATTATTAACTGTATCATAATATTGTGCAGCAGACTCTACAATTTCTTCCTCTTGCTTATCTGGAACTTTATTCCTCTTGAGCTTCATTTCCTCCTCCCGCCAGCCCCTGGCAACCACCATTTTATTCTGTTTCTATCTGTTGAATAAACATTTCTCCAAAGAAGGCAGGCAAATGGCCAAAAAGTACATGAAAAGATGCTTAACATCACTAGTCATCAGGGAAATGTAAATAAAAAGCACAGTAAGATATCACATCACCCCTGTTAGAATGGCTATTATAGAAGAAGAAGGAGGAGGAGGAGGAGGAGGAGGAGGAGGAGGAGGAGGAGGAAGAGGAAAGGAAGGAAGAAGAAGAAAGAAGAAAGAAGAAAGAAGAAAGAAGAAGAAGAATAAAAGAGAAAAGGAAAAGGAAAGGAAAGAAAAGAAAAGAAAAGAAAAGAGAAAGAAGGAAAGAAAAGGAAAGAAAAGGAAAGGAAAGGAAAGAAAAGAAAAGAAAAGAAAAGAAAAAAGAAAACCAGTGTTGGCAAAGATATGGGAAAATTGGAACTCTTTACATGGTTGGTAAGAATGTAAATTGGTGCAGCCACTATGGAGAACAGTAAGAAAGTGCCTCAGAAACTTAAAAATGGAACTACCCTGTGACCCAGTAATCCCACTTTTGGGTATGTATCCAACACAATTGGAATTGGAAGCTCAGAGTGTTATCTGGACTCCCATGCTCACAGCATCATTATTCACAATAGCCGACATATAGAAACAACGGGGTCCCATTTGCTTTTGTTCATTGGTTGTTTCGTTCTTGTTTTAATCCCTGTGCCTTTCACTGTGCCTGCACACAGACAGCACTCAGTAAATCAATGTTAATGAACAGATGACCAGTCTCAGGGCTGTCTCGAAACAGTAGCTTTTCTCCACTGGAACTCTCTCTCTACCTCATGCTAATTCTCATCAGTGGACCAAAAAAAAAAAAAAGAAAGAAAAAGTTGCTGTTATGCGTTAAGTGACCTCTTGACTCCAAGTGTGATGGAAAAGAGTTTGTGAGAGGGTCATATTTTTCTTCCTTTACGTTCTCTTGAAATAAATATGAATAGGGCTCAAAATATTCCAGCTTTTCTCTAATAGCCTATTCTATATTTCTAGTGCATAAATTTGTCATCTTGACACATTTCCTCAATGTATTTTTGGTCTATACTTCTTTGGGGTGTCCTTTTAAGAATTATATTACATCCCTTCTGAATTGATTTTGACCCAGATTTTAAATATTTGACATTCACCTTTAGAAAGCTGGACCCTTTTCCTCATTCTTCCCTCCCCAAGGCTATTTTATTTGCCCACTCTTGCTTTTCTCACATAGAGCTAGTATTTTTGAAGATTTATTTTGTGTTAGGCATTCTGCTAAGAACTTTTTTTTTCAGATTAGTGCATATAACACGCAAAACAATGCTCTGATAAACGCGCTATTATTATCTCCATTTTAAGAATGAGGAAACTTCAAGTGTTATTTAACTGGCTCAAGGTCAAATATTTATTAAGTGGGGGAGCAGATTCTGATTCCAGTTGTGCAAATCCAAATGGCATTTTGAAAGTTCATTTTTAACAGATGTCTGTTGCTAGAATAAGAAATGCATTAAACACAGTCTGTGCTACTATGCTGTGAAAATGTAATGCTCAAGACAAATAGTGAAATACTCACCTATATGCTTTTATATTTCTTAATATTTTAAAAAGTAATATTTTTTGTCAGAAGCTTTTAAAATGCGAGCATGCAACTTCCTTTTACTTTAGTTAATTCATTCCCAATACCAGACGTATAATAACTCCACCTCCAGTCTCACCAATGCCCCCAGAGAGACGAGGAGTAAAGCAGAGGCCAGGGGTGCTAAGATTTGTTCACTGGTGTTGCGGGCGACCCTAATCCCTTTCTCCTCCTTTTCTTTGTCCTGATGACACATTTATCTTTATTTTCTGGAAATATTTGCAACCAGATGTATCACTCCAACATTTACCCATGTACGGCAGGCTAATGACATTGGAGAGGGTTTGGAGAAGTGAGGAAAAATATTTAACAACCAAAAGAACCACCTTTATGCAGATAGAACAGAATTTTGATTTTGTTCACAAAACCCACCTTTCTCCATTTAAATAGTGCATTTTACGAATTCTTGGTCCTTGGTAACCACTGGCTGAAAGAAAAGTCCAGTACTAACTTCCACATTCATATCTCTTGACTGGAGTGATTTTTACTCTCTGGGGAAAGCAGGGACTCCCTTGAGCAGCAGAAGAGAGAAGCTGAAAGAGGCTAAGACAAGCTGCTTTACTTACCTTGGTGGGCGAGATCTAGCTGATTCTATGGTGTCTGCCATCAAATCAGGATTTCTTATGGGCTCAAGGTTACTTTGAACAAGAGGAGCAGAGAGTTTCAGTGGAACGATGCAGGTGGAAAACATCAGCAAGAAGCAATGGCTGATATTCATAGTTATAGGAATTTGTTCAGAAATCCTTAGCCAGAAGTGTGAAGGTGACATAAGTATTCCATAGTCACAACTGAGAGGTCAAAAGGACAGAAGTGCATCCAGAAAATTCTTAAGTGGGTAGGGGAAGCTTTCTCAAATCATCTGGGACTTATTTTTTAAGCTCTTTTCTGAATTTTCCAACCACCTGTAGAGGTGATTTAAAGGAACTTCTTGAAATGGAATGTAAGATTAGAGATGATACATGAACATCAAAGTCACATTAAAATCATTTCATGATTGACAAGTCCACATATTTAATATGCAAAAGAGTCAGAGGATTTTTTATTCAGTTCCAGAATCAAAGTCAAAGTTTAATTCAGTTCTTGTCTAACAAAAGACACGCAGCTAAATGCTCAATGGCGACACTTGGGGAGCACTCTTTACCTTTTCATGATGGACGATATTTATCTTCACGGCTCCTACAGCTTCCCCCGCAGTGCTGCAGACAGAGTTATCGCTTCCATCTCCCTTTGGGACAATTTCCATACCCTCATTTTAGACGATAGCTCCTCTTTCTATTGTCTGAATTCTCCAACAGGGCAGCCACGGATCCGGTGTGCTGGCCAGCAGCCATGCAGGGGTCCTTCTGGGTATTTATCTCATGGTTGAAGAGAAAGAAACATCATTATACACTGTTCCATGAGACATCTCCTCACCTCATGGGTTCATAAATATTCTTAAAAGCCTCTTGACAATAGAAGCATAACTTTGTGTTGAGACACAGTTGAATGCAAAAAAAACACTTTATATGTCCAGTTCTATCGTTAAGAAATCACTGTTTTACACCATTTTTTCTCTGAAATGAAATTTTTACCTTGAACAGGTGCTGTTTAATTGCTGTGTCTATAATTAAGGAAATAACCAAATCCAGTATTTAAAAAAAAAATCTGCTTAGATAAACCACTTTTTATTTTTTCACATTGCTTTGCAGTCACATACTTGAGCATCTAAAAATAGGTATATATGTATCCCTTTTTTTTGCATCATTATGGAATTTGTGTATGTCCACTTTTTGCTCGTAATGATGATGTACTGGAAAATATAAGGTTTGTAGAGGAAAAAGACATGGCTCAAATTCCAGCTCTGACACCTACTACCTCTGACCCTTGGTCATCAGCTATAAAAATGAGAATACCGATGCCTATCTCATGGGGTTGTAAATATGTTCATATAATAACATATGTAGAATTGTTCGGACAAAGCCTCATACATAATTGACATTCCCACATATTATAGTCTGCCAATGAGTTTTAATGCAAATGTAACATACAGTAACATACAGTACGGGAGAGCAGAGTGAAAAGAGGGCTATTAGATTAAATAATTTAAACCATAATTTAAGAAAACTTTCCTTAAATTAAAGAAGACTTGAATCTGCGTGTTTTAAAAGCCATATCATTTTTCAGGAAGAGCTGATCTAGCAGAGCCAACACTGTGATACAGCTTGAAAAAAATTATTAGATTATTAGACTTTAAACCCATTGGGTTTATAGGGTAGCCAGGCAAAAGGACCAAGTCTTTCAGAAGTGGAGGGAAATCTACTTCAAACAAATTTTATTTAGGCTTTAAACACTATGCTACTTCCAGTTACCATGAGGGTTACAAAGCTTTTCATTTTAATCCTTCCAGACTTTATTAACATAAGTACATAATTTTTTTATATTGATATGGCATGGGAAGTAAAAGAATAGCTCTTGGTAAGTTAATATAGTTCTCAATAGTAGAGCCAAAAAAAAGAAGGAAAATGAAATTTAATTAATTAGAATTAAAGATATTGTGATTTTTTAAATCTGGAAGGCACTTATTATATATTATATATTTTATTTGAAATGTACTTAAGTTGTAATCAAATAACTCAATTAGCTTTTTCTCCTCATAATTCACCCCCAAAACACTAAGTGGTACCCATTCAAAGGACAACTCTATAATTAAATAGTGATTTGGTATCTGAGTTAAAAAGATTTTTTCCCATTTATTTATGTCTCTCTATATTATAAAACATTAAATTATCAAAATTAAAATAGCTGCAAATAACTCACTGGAAATATTGATATAAATTTTCACTTTCTCTATGTTTTTTGAGAAATGAGTTGGAAAGCTCAGTAACGAAGGCCCTGATCCATAAACCATCCCATAACTTCCCTGATGTTCCAAAGATCTCATTAATTTACACACTAAATACTGCTCAAGGACACCAGATTGTAAAAGACATGAGTTGTCACTACTTAATAAAATATCCTTGCCCCAACCACTAACAACATGAGTCTGTTTTGCAAACTCAATTTTCATGCCCAATAGTCTCAATTTTAAATGATAATAACAAGTTGAGACAATACACTAGAATATTGCTGTTAAATATATTGTTCAAGGATTTTTTTCCTGTGGAAAGTTTTGTGACATTTTTCCTGATGAACGCGACTTAAGAGAGGCCCAGACTGTAAAACCATCAATTAGGTTGGATAGCTCAGGATGAGACTATCTTAAATTGCTATTAAGCTCTTTTGGTACCAAGCTGTCATTCTCTTGAGATCATTAAGGCGTGATCCTGCCTTAGGAGGACAGATGGATTAGAAAATCTCTTAGGTTCATCCACCCTTAGTTTTCGAGCTACTGAAAGCTCTGTTTGTCTTTGGAGTAGTGTGAAGGAGGAGCAAAACAGGAACTGCAGGAGAAAATGTTTTTCTCTGACATTTTGAACCAGGAGGTAGGTGTTTACAGATGAACATGTAAGAGGGAGCAATTGGAAACAAGCCTGGGACCGCGTATGTCCAGCTGTGGGAAGATCATTTTACTCTGGAACACATGACCTTGAAATCTTTTAAATCCCCAGGCCAGCACGGGCTGTTGCCTCCAGCAGTTAACAAAAGATGCTAGAATCCCTCAGGGCCCACATTTAAAGGGTGAACTGGCAAAAGCAAAGGTCATCACAATATGCTAGTGGAGCTAGGGAAGTCAGTGGATACAGGTGAGGAATCAGAGAAAAATTTTTTTATTTGTTTGTTTTTTGTTCTTGAACAGAATAATCTGCAGCTTCTCTAGTTCAGGTTTACGATTTCCTTGTTGTGGCCTCCCTTAAAATCAAACAGAAAACCGACGACCTCATTCCAAGAATGCACATGGGGAGCTAACAAGAACTAAATAAACAATGCTCTGTTTGCTCAAATATTTAGCAAATAGCTTAGGGATTACTGCATACACCATTGGTGAGATTTTCGCCAATTCTCAAAGATGTTTCTGTGCTCTACTAATAAAACAATTCATGTATGTATAATGGCACATTGTAATTTTTTCCACATGGTTAGCACTTAGACAAAACCTGAGGGAAGAAAGTCAACATTTGACCAAACCTTATAGAAATCAACATTATAACAGCATAGTAAAAACCCAGATCCAAAGTAGGATAAAGCCAACAGTAGCAATCATCTGATATGTTAGTACATATTTTTTCTCATACTTTTTCCTCCTATCATTATCTTTTCTTGTTATGACCTCATAGATAGATGATAAAGGTACTGGAAATAACACATTGAAATTTTATAGGTAAAATCTTATTAAATGTTGAGGGGTGTGCCCGTCTGCTTTAACTGTAAATACTCAGCAACGTATTGCCTGTGATGCAAAAATTTGTAGTTGGAGAAACCTCAAAAAGAATTCTTTTGGTTGAGCATCTGGTTGATGGGACCGAATCCAAGCAATTATGATTTGTGACTCTAATCTCGGGCAAAGCCATGTTCTGGGATTATTCATTCTTGCTTCAGCAATTAGTTTGTGGAGTTGAATTTCTGCATGAGGTAATAGCTGAATAGACGAGAATAAAATCCTTTCCAATTTTACATTTAGAAAGAAGTCACAGATCTTTATAAAAAGATGTAGCCGTTTTTATGTGTAAAACAAATTATGTCTGTCTACAACTTGGAACCAAGTAATGGTATGGATTGTTTTGAGTGACCTCACGTTTAATTCTGGTGACTAAAGCTCAATCTATTGAATGGAATTTAGCACTAGTAACATTTAAAACAAGTGTGTTGAATATATTTCCATTTGTTACTTTATCCAGCTCAAGGATTAAAGTAAATCTCTTGATAATTCAATCACTCATTCATTCAGTAAATACTTGCTGAGATTCTACTACTATGTATGCGCTGGCGGTATTCTAGGCACAGAAATAGAGCAGTGGATAGAGAAAAGTCCCTGATTTATGGGGATTATATTTTTGAAGAAAGAGTCAATAAACAAATATATAGTAGAATGTTTCCATATATAATGAACATCACGAAGAAAAATAAAGTGTGATGGAAGAGAAATATTGAAAGTGGACAAAAGGATTCTGTTAAATAGAATGGTCAGGGACAACCTTGAAGCTCTAACATTTCAGGGGAGACTCAACGAAGGGAGAGAGTGACCATGAGGAAATCTGGGATCTGGAAAAAGAGGTAGAAGGAAGAACAAGCACAAAGGTTCTAATGCAGGACGAAATTTGCCTGTTTTGAAGAACTTCTAGAAAGTCAATGTTGCCGGAGTGAAGTAAGCAAATGGAGAGAGGAAAGAAAGAAATTTAGAGCATAAGTAGGGTCCAAATCAAGGAGAGCCTTGTAAACTCAGACTGGGATTTGATGGTATTCGAAGTGGATGGGAATCACTGAAAGATTTTGAGAAGAACGACGTTACATGCTTCAGGGTTTTACCAGTCTCTCTGGCTGTGTTGTGGAATACAGACTAACGGAGAACAGGGCGAAAGCGAGGAAGCCAAGTGGAAGCCTTCTGTGCCAGAACTCACCGTAGACAGTGGCAGCTTGCATCAGAGCCACGGCAGTGGAGCGAAAAGTTGTTTAATTCTAGATACATTTCCAAGGCAGGAATGAGGAGATTGTTTGGGTAGGTGTTAGGCAAAGTGAAGAACGAAGGATGGTTCTAAAGTACTTGATTGGAGCCACTGGGAAGTGGTTGAGCTCCTTATTCATTCTTTTCTCAAGTATTCATTAAATGCAGGCCTGTGCTGGGCACTGGATTAGGTGCTTAGGTATGCCAATGGTAAAAACAGACAAAGGTCCCTGAGAGAAAAAGACCATAAAAATGAACATAAACAAATGCATTGTAAAGTATGTTAGAAGGTGATAGTACTGTGGAAAGAAGAGGACAATAGAGAAGTTTCAGGGAGATAAGGAGAGGCTCCTTTATTAAATGAGGTAGCTAAGACCGACCTCACTGAGAAGGTGAAATCTGAGTAGGGGCAAGGAGGCCCACATCCTGTAGTGTGGAAGCAGAATGGTGTGTGTGTGGGGGGGGGGGGTGGTTGATGGAACAAGACAGGTAATGAGGAGACCTAACCGTGTAGGGCCTTCAAGATCCTTGGGATGTGGTTCTTATTTGGAATGAAACATGGAGTCACTTCAGGGTCATTTGAGCAGAGAGGTGATAAGATCGGACTCATGTTTAAGTCTCACTCCCGCTGTTCCTCGGAGAATGTATTACAGGGCAGCAGAGATAAAGCAGAAGGACTTGTTTGGGGCTATTAAATATTAATCCAGATGAGAGCTGATGGTGGCTTGGATGAAAGAGATAGCCGTGAAAGTGTCAATAAATGGCTAGATTCTGGATCCATTTAGAAGTAAAACCCTCTTGATTGCCTGATAAATTAGGAAACAGTGATTCTGGGCCTGAAACGCTGTAAGATGGAGTTGCTGTTGACTGAGATGATAAAGGCTCCGATTGAGTGCGTGGTGGGGGAGGCCCAGAGTTCAGTTTTGGACAATTTAGGTTTGAGATACCTCGTAAACATCAAGGTGAAGGACCAAAGTTGGTAGCTGGATATTCAAGTCTGGCGCTTGGGAGAAAATTTTGATCTGGAGATCCATGTTCTTAGATGGCGTTTAGAACCATGAACAATGGGTGAGGTCACCTTGAGGGTGAATGCAAAGAAAAAGGAGGTCAAAGACAGACCCCTTGGTCAATCCAACATTCAGGAAAAGGGGAAAGAGGAAGAACTAGCGAAGGAACCACTGAGGTAGGGAAGAACCAAGTGCATATGCTGTCAGCTGAAGAGAGTGCATTGTGGATGAGGGGATGGTCAACTGTGCAAAGGCTGCCGGGAGGTCGAGTGTGATGACTGAGAATTAGTCTTTGAATGTAGCAATGTGAGAGACAGTCATTAATGACTTTTGATAGCAGTTTCAGAGGAATAGCGGGGGACAAAGTTTTGAAGAGAATAGGCATTTGGGGCGATGAAAGGCTCTTCTCTAAAGTGAGGAATACAGAGAGAGAAGCAGTTAGGGGCTGAGAATAAAGGAATCAACCCAAACGATTTTATCTATCGTAACTAATTTTCCTTGTTGGCTACATACAAGCAAGTTCTTCGCAAAGCCTGAAGGAATGCTGACTCATTTCTTTTCTCAGTGATTAGCACTTAATTACTGCATTAAAATATGTGTTGCTTTTTATTCAAAATCAATTTGGAAGTTCTTTATTAAGCCTTCTGAAAATTCATCCTGCCAAAAGAAACATGAATTCCTTGGAGGGTTTTTATGGCTCAGAAAGAAAGGGTTTCTTTCTTTTTATTGAGTTATTTGTGTTACCAAGTCTGGCTATGTTCTTAATCTCATATTGTAATAAGCTAATACTTGTAGTGCGAGCATTATAATTCAGTACTTAGTATTGAGTTAACTGTAAAAATAATTGAATTTCTTATATACCTTCCCAAAAGAAAGGCAAAGATTGTGATCATACACGTTGTAAATAACAATGCATTGCTTTGTGATGTTTTCTGAGCAGTCGTTTTATATTTAATTCTTGTACTGTTGATCTTATTTCTTCCTATTTAGATTGTAAGCTCTTAGAAAACAGAAACTGTATGCCATGCGTATACCTCATAGCAAAGAACAGATGTGTATTAACCCTTATGATTCTTTAGTTGGATGATTAAATTAATGCTCTCTGGCTTAAAAGCTGAGTAGTAATAGGCTGAATGCCTGTTATTTCTGGTAGGACATAACTAGAATGTTTTCTAATTTGTAGCTTAATTTTTTATAGTGCCAGTTTTTACTGAAACTAAATCCATGTTTTTAGGGGCGCTTTCATCCTGCTTGTACTTCCTGTTCTCCATTAAGCATTTTGAAATCAAACTGACCTTTTTGGGAATTGTACACTGCATATTGCTTTTATCTTAATTTGAATCCACAGTTTAATAAAAATGGTTGTGTTTAATCATTTCTTTGATAAACAAAGGCATTTAGTGACCCTCGTAAGTCTTGTAATTGGTGAATAAAGACTGGCATATGTTTTGATTCCCACTTAACTGATTTTATTACAAATTTCTTTGAAATAATAACTCTTCAATAGATTTTTGATTTTTCCAAAATATTTGTTAACGCATTTCTCCAAATATATTCTATTTTATTTTGTAACCTTATAATTTCATCATCAAAAATTATTATTAGGTGATGGGCCTTAAACATGAAAATGGGCCATTTACTATTTTTAAATCTAGCTTATTTTTATGTAAAGAATGTGCTGACTCTCTGATAATCTTCCCATTAGAAGCATCTTTAAAAACACAAGTAAATATTATGAACTACAGGGAATTCGACAGCTTAGTTACCAAACTAAATAGGTGTTTCTTGATAGAAACATCTGAATGTGCTATTTCTGTTTAGTGCTCTGGATGGAGAACATCACAGAAACTTCTTCCCGGAAAGTCTCCTTGGCTTAGCTAGTTTGCTTGCTCTTTTTCACCTTAGAAACTGCCATATACTTCTTAAATTCTCGCAAAGCAACTAAGTATCTTTTTGGTTCTTAAGGATGTGATGAAGATTTGGGACACAAATCAGTCTAAGCAAGAACTTTCTTTTTGCAAATTTGGCAGTAACTTTAGGCCATAAATTTCTGCCACAGAAATAAAGTAATGACAGGTTCTTTGGGACTGATACTTTAGAGTCTGTCATTTACATAGCACATTTCCTCAAGTCCTGCCATAGGTCTTCTGATGATATGACCCTCCCTCCTTCATCTTGTGAAAAAGCAGAATAGACCCTTGTGCTCCAAAGTTTTATGATATATGTATTATATATCATAACTATATATATGTCATTAGGTGTTTTGGTATTAAGACATTGCTACCAACTGTCTTTATATTAGTTCATTCCCTTTTAAACTTATTTTTCTATTTATAGAGTCTGAAGCAGGATATTAAGGATATTTGAAGATGATATAACTGTTATTCTAGTGGAATGTACATTCATGAGATCATCAGACACCATTGGGCACCTACTATGTGCCAAGTACTGTGCAATTTACTGGAGATAAAAAGAGAAAATACATAATTCTTTCCTTAATGGAATTAGAGACTAGTGAGGTCATTTTATTTTATATTTAAAATTAAAATATTTAAATATAATTTTTTTAAAAAATTAAAAATTTTTATTAAAAATTTTTTTTGAGTAAAAATGATTATTAGATGATGGTACTTAGCCTTTTCTCTCCTCTTGCACACTATGAAGTTGCAACTTCTTCCTTCTCTGTCACCAGATCTAAAAAGGAGTATTCAAGGATAGTCAGATGAGTCTTTTTCAGCTTGTGAGCAGAATCAGAGGTAAAGGGAAACTGGAGGACCGTGAGGAGGCCCATGTGCTTTGGTTGGAGGAGAATGTGGCCAGTTCCAACGCTTGTTCTCAACACCTGACTTTGTTCTAAGATGATGTATGGAATATGATATTAGGGAGCAATTGAAAACATGAGAACTTTGTGTGTGCGTGTGCACAGTTTCATTCACAAGAAACACTGAGTGAAAGTAGGAAGTCGCACCAGCTGAGCACACACACACGTCAAACACCCCCTGACAACTTCATCGCCCTGTGTTGTAAGTCACACTCATCCACGCCTGGTGTTGCTGTGTTTCTCCCATTTCAGCTGACCGTCCATCCCCCTTCACAACTGCTCACTAAACGCCACACCTGTGATGCTCACTCACGTCCTCGAGAAAACGCTGATCTTTTGAGGATAAAGCGTGATAGCTGTCATAGTACTTGTATATCTCTTACCCACTTATTATACGTGAAATTGTGCTCCTGTTTTTCACTAGGGTTTCTCTTTTTTGACGTGTCACTGGAAAGGGTGCTGAGTGTTGTTCCTATAGCCTCATTTCCCCATGAGCCTCGTGGTGTTAATTGCAAAATTTTGGACAGCATTCATAATTTTAAGAAACAAATCGCATGTCTGATAAGGAGTTAAAATCCAAAAAAAAAATATGCAAGTCATACAATTCAATAGCAAAATGACAATCTGATTTAAAAAATCAATGGAGGATCCAAATAGACATTTTTTTTTCTAACGAAGGCATCCAGAAGACCAACGGCTGTATAAACAGGTGCTCAATATCACTAATCATCAGGGAAATGCAAATCAAAACCATAATGAGACATCACCTCACACCTGTTATGACGGCTACTGTGGAAATGACAAGAAATAGCAAGTGTTGGCGAGGGTATAGAGAAAAAAGAATGCTTGTGCACTGTCGATTGAGATGTAAATTGGTACAGCCATTTTGGAAAGCAGCATGAAGTTTCAAAAAAAAAAAGACAACAAAAAACTAGAACTACTTTATAATCCAACAACCCTGCTTCTGAATAATATCCAAAGTAAATGAGATCAGGAGCTCAAAGGGGTATCTGCAACCCCGTATTTACCGCAGTGTTATTCATGATAATAACCCAGATATTGAAATGTACTAAGTGTCCATTAATGGAAAAATGAATAAAGAAAATGTGGCATATGTAGAATGGAATATTATTTAGTCAAAAAGAGAAGGAAACCCTGCCATTTGTGATGACATGAATGAATCTGAAGGACAGTATGCTAAGTGAAATAAGCCAGTCAGAGAAAGACAAATATGGTCCATGCGATCTGATGAATAAGTGAAATCTAAAAATGTCAACTCATAGAAGCAGAGAGTAGAACGGCGTTTGCCAGGGGCTTAGGTGCAGGAGAAATGGGTATATGTTGGCCAAAAGCTATAAGCTTTCAGTTATAAGATAAATAAGTTCTTGGGATGTAATGCACAGCATAGTGACTCAGAGAATAACACAGCATACTTAAAATTTGCTAAGAAAATAAATCTTGAGTGTTCTGACCACAGACAAAACAATTGTAACTATGTGAGGTGACGGATGTGTTAATTAACTTGATTGTGGTAATCATTTCACAGTGTCTACATAGATCAATTTATGGTGTTGTAGGGTTTAAATATATACAATTTTTATTTGCCATTTGTACCTCGATAAAGCTGGAAAAACCATGACCAAAAATAGGAGGGTTGGTGAGGACTCAGTTTAAGAAACAGTTACCCTCAGAATTTCTCCCATTCTCCACAGAGCCTGACGGCTTTTATGCCTCACCCCAGCACACTACTGGGGTTCTTCTTTAGAGATGTGCTAGATACCTCTCATGCGTACCCTATAGTTACATTCTCCACCTTTCCTGCCCTTCCTTTACCCCAGGAGGCTGACCTGTATGGGTTAAAGTAATGGACCCCTTGTTCTTTGACTTTCCATTGGGTTTGGCCAGTGGAGAGCCCTGACAGGAGATCAGAGGTCGTTAAGAAAGTAAAGGCATTTACTCTCCAATTTCCCTCTCTGGGAGGTCACCTTGGGAAGACTTCCTCTTTCCACTGAAGGTCAAAGTTCCTCAGAAGTTGACCTCTCTACAGGACTACCTCCTTCTAGGTTCTAGTAAGGCCCTCCTCCCTAATACCTTGGGCATACAAGAGGTTCGGCACTCTCCCTGGGAGTTTTCTTACACAATTTATACACTTCCCATTCTTTCATCGAACCATTTTAAAGTTATCCTAATTGGAATCACCACCAGTTTATGTTAGGACCCTGGGTGGCACAGATAGTTTGGGGCTGGAAGCCTTTCAGGAGAGTTGAGTGTGAAGATGCTATTCTATAAACAAAGGAACTAAGTGAAAGTTTACATAGTAGGTTTTGAGACACCTGAACTCTTTCTCAAATTGGCTCCCCAAACAGAGGTTCAGGCTTTTAGCCTCAAGGTAGGTAGAAGAATCTTCTCTGTGCAATCTGACTAGCCGATGGGGGGAGGGACAAAAACAAACAAAAAGCCCTGCTGTTAGAATTTTTTAAATAAAAAGGTCCAGCAGATGAAATGAAGGTCACAGTTCACAGGTGATAAGCTTCATCAGCTTGCATGGATTTTCTAATCAGGTTTTGTTTTTTAAATGTAAGCTCTTCGAGATCACTGGTTATCTGAGGAAGGTGTCTAGTAAGAAAAAATTAGAGCAAAATAGACACACAGAGAAAAGTAACTTGTGCAGGGAGTTAAAAAACGCTTATTTTAACAGAAAGATAAGAGCAGATATCTATGCAATAAAAGCAAATTCCGTATAAACAGAACAATCGCCAACAGCAACAACGAAAAAGAAAGCTCCAGGAAATAAAAATATGATAAAAATGAAATATTCAACAGGAGATACAAGAGAAAAATAGAAAGAGAAAACATAAAAATTCAAGAATAATCTGTAAATTCTAACATCTGAATAACAGGGAAAAAAGACAAGGGGAGAGAAGACATTATTGAAGCAGAAAATTCGAGAAATTACCCAGAATTGTGGAATGAGTTTGCAGATGAAAAGGCCCCATTGACTATGTAGCATAATCTATAAACATAGAAATACACCAAACACATAAATGTGAATTTCAGACACTGGGGCAAAGAGAAGTACCCAAAGCAGCCAGATGGAGAATTCATGAGAAATCAGGAAACAGAATGGCTTTAGACTTCTCAAAAACAGTATTGGAAGTAAGAAGTCCACAGTAATACCTTACATACCCTGAAGGAAAAATGATGAACAATCAAGAATCTATTTTCAGACCAAAACTTGATCAAATTTGCTTCCCCACACATGCTATTTTAGGATGCTATTGAGAATATGCTCCACTAACAAAAACTGAACGAACAATATGGAAGATACAGGATTCAAGGCAAGGAATCCAACCTTAAGTGAGCGGTTCAGAAAGAGCCAGCGGAGGAGATGGCCTTGGAAGAAACCCGTGCAGACGTCAGAGGAAATGTCTTATTAAGGTGAACTTAATAAGAGTACTTGACATGCCTGAAACTTCCCAGAGGAAGTTAGACACTTGAGATACAACTTGCAGATGAATTAGCCATAAGTACTGCAAAACTAAGCGAACAAAAATGTGGCGATTATTGACTCCAGGTAAAATAAAAACATTGCACAACCAGAAGTTATTATAGATTAACTTATGGCACAGTATTTACATAACTAAGGTAACAATCAAATGGGAATCAAACTACACTTACTATAAGGTGATAATGGAGGTTGGTCAGGGTGAGGGAAAGTGAATGAATCTTCATCTTCTATGGAGAGAAATGTATAGGTTATTCTGAAAACAATATCAAACGGAGCAGTATAAACTATTTAGAGTTATGGAGAAAAATGTGAACAACAATAACAAGAAAACTATAAATCAGAGAGTGGGAACTGTGCTCATCCATTGGGCAGCGAGTCAGGGCCCTGTTCTTTCTTGTGTCTTTAAAAGGACTATTTTACTCATTCGACTATGTGCATTTATAGCTGATGACAACAAAACCCAAACCGGAAAATAAAAGCAATATTAAAAAACCAAAAAAAATAAATAAATAAAATCACATGCTGTTCAGTCAGAATTCTGTCCAAATAATTTTCTTTTTAAAGAAGTCTGACATTCATCTTTTAGCTAAACTGCCAAGAGTGTGGAGTTATTTTGAATGGATTTCTGTGGAAAAGAACATTAAAGTAAACATGCTACCTAGAATTCGAGTAAGCTGTTTCCCAACAAAAAAAGGTTTATCGTGAAAGAATGATGTGCCTATCTGCTATGTGAAAACGGCAATGGTCGTTTCGAATAACTGAGTCTTCAGAAAGCTTGTCTTCCAGGAACGTCTTCAGATGGTGGGTCCTGCCATGAAACTGAGAGTTCAGCACCCGCATCTGATAGTCGGCACTTTGGAACGCCAACACCTGCTCCTTCTCAAGTGAAATGATTTTCTCTTCCTAAATATAAATTCATTATCTAATGATTCTCAAATAGAAATGTGCCGCGTTTATAGCAACCAAGAAAAAAAGAGAAAAAAACGAGCACTGTAAATATCATAAAACTCAGACGTAACTTTATATGTGGGTTGTATATAACTTAAAAAAAGTTAGTATATTTATAAGCTTCTTTGTATATATCGGGCCTGAGTGTTTAAGCACCTGGAGGGAAGTTACTGACAAGCATCCGTCCTGTCTTCTCAGGTATTTGAAGCGATCCTTTTGCAAGCGGCACTGAGACTCCCCCTTGTCCAAATTTGATTTGGGATATTACGAGACTTTAAATCTCGTGATAGACTGCCTAATGTACTAACTCTCGTCTTAGGAGTTATGAACTAATTTCTCCCATATAATTTTAAGTCAGTCCTGAGCTGCCGGGAACAAGGTAAGAGAAGTATAGATGGAAGGAGGATGAGGAGGGGGTTGACCTCAGGTGCTGGGAGAGCTTTTGGGCAGTGAGGTAGAGAACAGAGAGGACAAAGGAAGCAGCAGAAATAGTGCTAACTGATGTGTTGAGTCCTTTGAGAGTTCCTATTTAGTTGTTTGAAAATCTGTGGCTAGTTTGTATCCTAACAGCATCACGTCTACTCCAGATTTCACCATTGCAGTAAATAATGATTTGGATTCGGAGAATCAAGATTAGATTTGAACAGGACATGGTCCAAAACACTGCTGGGGTGGCCTTGGGCAAGTCTGTTTCCTCCTCTATAAACTGCTGTGAAGATCATGCTATGATTATGCATGGAAAGTGCTTAGCGCTTTGACTGGCCTATAACAAACATTCAATAAATACTAGAAAAATTATGGGGATAAAAATAGAAGAAACGGTCAATGGGATGAGGAGAGGGGAACCCAGTAAGTCAGGGGAAAATTGGTGCTGAGAATTCAAGTTCATTTCTTTTCTGACTTGTTTCTTAAATTCAGTTTTCTCACATCTGATTGCAGGAAAGGATATGTTTGAATAAAGTTATGTGCTTTGGCAATTCGCAAAAGTATATTTCTCAATGTAATTCAGGATATTTTTGGCCCTGATAATATCAGAGGGATTATGTAGAGAGGAGTGGGTGGCTCTTAGTGAAACACAACAGCCACACACCGAGAGTTTTGTGTGGGTTGGTCACTGCGTGGGGACCTCTGGGAGAAAGATGAGTGAGGCATCTGTTTTGTCCTTAAGGCATAAAGTGTACTGAAAGTCACATTATTTCATCAGTTTAGCTCAGTTCCATTCAATTCAGTTTATTTTAGTTCATTTCATGCTTCAGCCAGTTGTAGAATGAAAATGGATCTTAAAATAGCAGCGCAAATTATCAGAGGGTTTGAGAGAGGAAAAAAAGTCTGCTCATCGGCCCAAGTCTTCTCTGTTCTTGTCTGATTTTTTTTTTAAAGGAAGTTATTTGGTGAATAAAAGGGGCAAGATGAATCACTCATATAATCAATCATAAAAGAGTTATAAAATTATTTTTATGAAGGTGATCAAGAATTCTCAGAAAAAGATATATTCTCCGAAAAATAATTTTCCAAAAGGGGTTCATATACCCATCACATAAATTCTTTAGTTCTTCTTTCTATTTATATCCATTCTTACATACATGTATATTCTTTATTCTAGCTTATTTGTGATTATTGGGAGTTCATTGTAGTGGCAAAATCCTCATAGTAAGTATATCTATTATATTAGAAGTTAGTACAAATAACTAAATAACTAAAATTAAACTAGAAAGCTAATATATAAATCTGTACTTTCAATGTAACTTAATCTCAAAAAAAGTCTCTTTGTCCTTGAACTGAAGAAATAATTATATATATATATATATTTATATATTTTTTATATAGCTATAGATTTTTTTTTTTTCCTAGACCGCCAAGAACAAACCTGTAGTCTCACAAAGTCAGATTTACAACTCCCAAATCTTGGGAGACAAATAATAAACCTGACACCAAAGGGCCAAAATAATCATCAGACCCCTGGTTCAGTGCAAAACCTGTTTCATAGGGGACAGAGAAGTCTAGAGTAGGTGAGATTCAAGGTGACCCAAACATGCACGTTATTATGGGGTTAGGGCCTTGGTGCACGGCGGGGAAGGGCTCAGAGAACCCTCAGTAACACTTCTAATTTGTGAAGCCTAATCACCAGGGCGGAATCCATAGCCTGCCAGTCAGATTTATTGATATACAGAGGGGAGGCCCTCCGGAGGAGCCCAGAAACGCTGCTCGATGAGAGGAAGTGTGTTCTACGAGGTGTGGCTTCTCACTGAAGGCTCCTGAGAGGGGGCCAATGGAAGCCAGTAGGGATGGTTCTCAATTCCTCGCTGCTTTTGAGGCAGGATTAGGTTAAATGAAGATAATGGGGATTAGATGTGCAGTTCCGAGGCAAGGGAGGTTTAGCAATTGGGTAACAGCAAAGTGGGCCTGAGAATGTCACTGGTGACAGTCAGCAGTAGTCACTCAAAAAGAGAGTGGTTATGGCATTTTACGACTGTTTCATGGTCTTGGGAGAGACGATGTTGCTGTTGGTTACACAGCTGGCTTTGTATGTCTGTCCCTGCCTGGTTAATAGCAGGGTTTTTTTTTTTCATTCAATATGAGCTGATTTTCACTCTTTCAGTCTGGACAAGCTTATCATAGTTATACACACACACATATGGTCTTATCATATGTACATTTATATTTATTATATGGGTGTAAATATATACATGTAAAATTTGGGAATGGCTTCCCAATTCATCTGTTAAAATATCCATATTCAAGGCTGGTGGATGATACAGATTTCAGATTAGAAAAAAATCTACTTTTAAGCTGAAGAGACTCAATGAGTTGGAACTAAATCTGACCCTCGGTCCATTGTATTTTTAGAAAAATCTTTGGAAGCCCATTTTTCAGGGTATGTTAGTGGGGAAAAGGCTATGATAGATCGTAAGAAGGTCCAAAATTAAAATATTCACCCCTTCAGTGGAAGGCTGTCTGAAGCCATAGAACAATTACAGACAAGCATTCCATGCTTATTCAGAGAGAATTCAGATGCTGTTAGTAAAAAAAAAAAAAAAAAAAAAAAAAAAGGACAAGAAAAAAATCAACCCTCCCCACAGGTGTTGTCCACACTTGGAAGGCTGAATTTACATATTGCTTCACTTCCTGACACATCAAAAGACTGCATGATATGGCAGAGGTATGGTGATTATTCCCCTGTCATTAGATGAGAATCTTGGTGATAGATGGAGAAACTCTATTGGCAATTTATAAGTTGTGTGACCAATATGTTTCTCTGGAAATAGATAAATGCCTTGTTTTGTCAAAATCCTATTATTCTGATTTATTTGGTTGACTTCTATGTTGTCAAAGAAGTGCTATGATAGATTGGGATGAATTTAACTTTATTTATTTATATTCATGTCCAAGAATTAATGCATTGCTGAAAAGCCACCTGGAGTGAATACGTTAGTATGTCTGCGCTTTTACAATTATTCGGGGCCTTTCTGAAAAGTGGTACAGCTTCTTTGAGCTGATAATATGTCGTCTCAGCAAAACTGGGTTTCAAACTTGTGGGATGGGTTTTTTGAGCCTTTTCTCTTTTCTGAAGAGCAGCAGCAGGCTTATCATGATCCTTGTCATCTTTATAATTGCAATCAAGTGACATTATTTCAGGTATTATAGATTCAAATGAAGAAGACATAGTTCTCCCCCTTTGGGAATGTAAAATGTGAAAAAGAAGACCTAGCATCATAAAACAGATACTTTAAGACTAATTAATTAAATGTATGAAAAGATAAAATTGATGGTTATTTAGTGTCAAAATCTTGCAAAATCAAACACGAAAGGGAAAATTGGAGGCTTACATATTTCAGCTTATAAAAATCTGTTTTACTTGTCAGCATTTAAAATAGACTCTGTGTCATTTTTTCTAACTTCCTCTTACTGTGTTTGGATTGTTTACATCTCAATGCATAGATTTTTGTGCCTGAGTATAACCAGGCACAAAAATTATTCTGTCTCTTAGAATAAAGGTAAAATCAGAGGTACTGCATCTTAAAGTTAATCTCTGCTTCAATTAATAATCATGAAATAATATTTATACTTATATATGATATAGACACCTGCTGTGTATTATGTTTATGAATTAATGTGGAATATTCATTATGATGAATTGTTATTTACACGTTCACTCTTCAGTTTCTAAAGACCTGGTTTCACACCTGGATTAATTTAAACATTCTAATTTGTACATTCCAAACACAGAAATCACTTGGTCCAAATTCTTCCATGAATGAATATAAAACAAAACTTTGAGATACATACTGGGTTCCAGAATTAAATATTGTATGCACTTTCTCAATTTGTGTTTACAAAGATTCTCTCCTTGACCAAACTCGGCTCGGCTCCCCTGAGTTTTTCAATTCAGCCTCAACTTTTAGACTCTTCTGTTTGTCCCTGCATTTTCCAATTTCAGCAAGAACCCTATTAAGATGGTTTAGCTAGAATCTCCCATCTGATCACTCTTGATATCTAACACGGTGTTTTGTTCGTCACAATCCCCCGGGTAACATCTGACCACTCTTGGTCTGTCTTCAGCAAGAATCCCTTCGGGCCAGTTTAGCCAGAATCTCCTCTACCCCTCTTGTTTCCTCTTAGTGATTTTCCATCCACTGACGCCCACTCGCTCCTTGGCTATCAATTCCCACTTGGCTGTGTTGTATTTGGAACTGAGGCCAGTCTCTCCCACAACTGCAAGCCCCCATTTCAGTGGTCCCCACACCCATCGCAAAGCCTCCCCATTTAAAATCTTACTTACTGTCTTGTAACAAGTGTCATTGAACAATTTTTCTTTAACAGTGTTAAGCTGTATTTAGACCTATGTGAAAAGAACAGCTGACCCTACCCAAATCAGAGTTCTGCGGAAATAATCTTAAGATTATACATGAAAAGCTGCTGGATACCAGGTACACAGGTGATCATAAATTATGGCAATATTAAAAGGCAAATGAGATTCTGTTATCTCCATATTAAATATACAACATAATTTTAACATCTGATTTCACATTTCTAATCCATCCAAAATAACATTTTTTCTCAATTTAAAACACATGCCTATTATCATAAATAATAAAAATAAAGTAAAAAAACTTATAATTCTGTCATTTAGAGAATCAACATTTCCTTTTGGCCTTTTTAAAACCATTAGTAATTTAAAATATGTTTCTTTGTAAAAATGTTGAAATCATATCATTTTTGTACACTTCTTTTTCACTTAATATTTTCAGGAGCATTTCCCTATATCATGAAATAATCTTCAAAGTTTGATTTTTAATAACTGCCTATTTCATTGTATAAATGTATTCTCTTTTTTTCCGAAAGTACATTTTATTTTTTTTTTTTTTTGTATATTTAGGTCATGACCCCTTTTAGGTAAATGTATTGCATAACCGCGAAGATATGTGTGCGTGAGATGCACGTCAAATAGCCTAAGATAGAGACTAAGTAAAAAAGAAAAAACTCTAATTTTTATGTAAATATTCTAGTTGGTTTAGGAAATGCTTTTAAACAAACTGTCCTTTATGCATTCCTCCTTAAATATGCTTTGTAAAGTGTAAGAGTTTAAAAAAGATCAATGCCTTGTGGTTGTAGGAATTTAAAATTTTTTGTCATTATGATTTAATTTACTTGACTAAATTCTCTGTCATCTTCTCCCTATGGCCTCGGGAAACTTTGAATTAATACTTAGCAATGAACTAGGGTAGAAAATTATAACACGATGCTCTCACTTATCCTGATGGCTCAGTATGGATCCTGCAAAGGTTAGCATGCCTTTGGGCAGCACATTTGATTCCATGTTTACAGTGTTTGATAAAATGAAAGATGGCAGAGTGCATATTGTACAAGTTAGAATCTGTAGAGAAAAGGCACTCGTTCAATCTTAGAGGAAAACAGCACATAGTAACCGACAGTGGAATTTCTGAAATTCTGGACTTAACTCTGCTTCAATAAATGCAAGTTTATTGATCAATTGAATTACCCCGTAGCATTACTGTCCAGAAGATCAGAAGATGGGAGAAGAAAACAATTTTCAGTGTGAATATAAGACTAATAATGGCATATGAATTCTGAACGGCACTTGGTTGGACCGAACTTTAGTTCTAAAACTTGTATTTCTGTCTCTCTGTATATCTATACATCCATACACATATACACGTGCACGCACGCACACACACACATACCCACACACATATATCAAGAAAGCAAAATATATTAGAAGTAGTCTATCATAAAATATAGTTCGAAAATAGTAAAATATGAGAATCGACTTTTGAAACATGAAGGAAACTCAGAGAGTTTTTACAACTACTGGATTTTATAAACGAGGAAACAGAAGCTCTGGGAATGAGTGTGCTGGATTCCAACCATGCCATCCAGGGCTGTCTCCACTGCTCTATGTACTTAGACGATGAGAAGAACTTTGGTTATTACATTATCAGCCCATTTCCCCTCTGAAGAATGACCGCTGTTTACAGACATGCATCCTCCTGGTGACTATGGATTTCTAAGGCTGTAGTCATTTCTCCGGGAATATTCCTGTAAAGGCCTTTGCATTGGGGACACAGAAAAAAAAAAAAAAGTCTTCTCTCCGTAAGGCTAATTCTTCAGGCTGATGATTATTCCTATCACTGCTCACTTCCTGAGTGACCACAGATAGTCACACGGCTTTGAATTCTACCAATATTTTCCGGACTATCGCAAAAGCCTCCAACTTTTTTCCTATCTTCTGTCTGGCTCCCCCGTGGTCTATTCTCCACATGGCAGCAAAAACACTTATTTTTAAACTCAAAATCAGAGCAAGTCACTGCCAGCTTGAATCCCAAGGCTTTCCATCGTAGGGTAAAATCAGAACTCTTTACCATGGATCATAATACCTACTTCCCCTTGTTCACTTTGGCTAAGCTACACTGGCCTTCCGGAGGCTCGAAGGATAGCCCAAGCATGGTCCTACCTCAGCATCTTGGTCCTTGCTGTTCCTTCTGCCCACTATGCTCTTCCCTCAGATATGCACATAACTCATTTCTTCACTTCATTCATTTGCTTCTTGCAAAGGTCTCCTCCTCAAACAGTGTTCCCTGCCACCGTACCTAAAAGAGCACATTCCATCACTTTATGCCTTCCCTTCTTTATCTGTCTGCTAAGAACTTGCCATTCTCTGAAATAGGTTTTATGTTTATGCGTTGATTTTTTTTCTCTAGGTTCTGTTAGGGTGGAAGCCTCCTGAGGACAGAGACCTTTTCCGTTTGGTTCACTGCTGTATCCTCAGTGCCTTCAATGGTCTGGCACGTAATAGGTGCTCAATTATGATTTATTTCTCAAGTGAATGATGCGATATCTATTTTCAAGTGCCAAAATTGGAACAAGGGTTGAAATTCTAACAAGAGCTGAGGAACAAAAGGAACATCTTCTCTATCCTTAAGTAGGAGTCTTGTAAATGTCTTTCTTCCTCATACATAGTGCCAGTCTTTCTCTGTCCCTCAGTCACCACACTGATCAGACACCACAATTGAAATAAAGAAGTGTAAGCATTTGCCCAGGGGCTTGGTTGTGATGTCTCTCATTTAGTTGTATTAGATCTATTAAAGTTAGAAAAACAAAGGGACCAGGAGAAAAATTCTAAATGCTTCATTAGCTATAACTGCAAAGAGACTCTGGTGATGGGCTAATTTGCAGATAGTTTCTCCACATACAGAAAAGTGTTCAATTTGGGGCTCATTAATGACAATACTATAATAGCTAGATTAAAAAACAGAGTTTAAAATAATGTTAAAGTACGCTTTGATTGAAGTCAGAAAAATTATTAACAATTAATGTTCTGTCTTTGAACAAACTGACTGATACATCATAAATGTTCTCCTCTTAAGTGTCTCGTTTTCATAAAACATTTGCTGCTAAAGAAGAAACAGTTTTGGTTTTTTTTTCTGAAGCTTCTCTTGGATCTTCTAATCTTTCTAAACTTCATTGTATATGCGGGAAGTTAAAGTTCAGAACAACTCCCATTAGGATAAAGGGGCTGAAAAACTAACCATAAAAAAATGTACTCTAAGTAGATTTTGTCCATGCTTATCTGTATCCTGGGAAGACTCATTGCTATGTATTACATTTCCCTTCAGCGCTGCCTCTGTGTAGGGTTATACTCCCAGTCACTCTCCTATAGAAAGACAAGCTGGCTGAAACAAGACTGTGCTACTTGCTCTTTCTTTCTCTGAAAGGATAATCATCTATATTTTAAATCTACCATCATGTTGGCTTAGAAAAAGTTTCTATACTTGTGCTAGCATCAATTTTTTTTTTTAAAAAAAAGACCGTTCATGAAAAGAAGTCCAACAGATAATTTAAGTTTGTGAGGTGAAACTCATTTCTGCTAATGGCAGATGAATGGTTATTCCTCTGCAGACTGTCTATTCATAGTAATAGAATAATTCAATCAAATTAAAAAGGTTGAGAATTTTTCGTTAAATTACAATGAACAATCAGCCAACACAAAGCATACTGTGCTCTGAAATAGATAATTCAGTGATGAAGCTCTTCTAGAGAAAGAAAAGGATTTCAATTAAAAAAATAATAAACTTACTTAACAGGCTCTGCTATAGGAAAGGAAATAGTGGTTCAAATTTTTGTCCAACCTACTGGGAATCAAGTCCTCTATAATGCTGGTCAAATTTAATTGCAAAAATAATTTTCTTCATTTTATAGATGGAGAAATTTGGAGGTCCTAAGGTTTCATAAGCTCAGCAAGGTCACAGAGCTGCTAAATGACTGGGGTTAGGTTGGAATTTAGCTCTTGGTCTAAATGTCATCTTTCCACGTCACTGCATTGTCTCTCCTTTATGTTCTTAATTTTCCATTGATCTGAAAAGCTTGAGTTGTATTGATCTTTCCCAACCCCAATATTTCAGCTCACACTTTTTTTTTTTTCTATACGCACAGGATGCTCAAAACTTGAGATGCAGAGTTCCACCCTAGGCTTGAGTAATTTGGGCAACTCTTGTGTACTCTGAGCATCCAATCTGCCCTCCCATTATCTTTAGACTTACATGTCTTATAACAAGCCAACTCATGTCCTGCATACAATCATAGGAGATGATTTGCATTTAAGTCTCTCTCAAAGACAGGAAACTTGAACTTGCTTCAAGAAGAAACTCACTCTTCTTTGAGAGAACTTAGTATAAAGAAACCAGCATTTGACGTGTAACTTGACCTTGCCTTAATGCTGGCATCGCCTCTTTTCCTGTCTTCTGTTTCGTGTTTATGCAAATTTAGCAGGCTGGGAACTCTCCACTGAGTTTTGTACTTCATCATTCTCGCCTCTGTTTGACATCAGGTATGAACACTAGATATTTAGTCACTGTCTCCCTTGCTAGCCATAACTTTTGCAATCCTATCTCGGGAAGATTGAAACAAAAATGAACAATTTTACCATCCCCACAGCGAAAGGCATATCACCAGAGTCTCTTTGCAGTTATAGCTAATCAAGCATTTAGATGACCAGAAAGGCAGTTGGCCCTCTGGAAGGGATGTTAAAATACCAGGTAATGAAACATCACTGAAAAGGGATGAGATGGATACCTTCTGTAAGAAATACTTGGATAAACTATTTCAAAAGGAAAAGTTACAGACATTAATTTTTAGGGTAGCAAAACCGCTCTGTACAGTACTGTAATGATGGATACTTGACAGTATGCATTTTTCAAAACCCATATAATGCACAATACAAAGAGCAAACCCTAATATAAACTATGGACTTTAGGTAACCACAATGTATTAATATTAGTTTATCAGTTATAACAAGTGTAGCATACCAATGCAAGATGTTAACGATAGGAGAATCTGTGGGAGGCAGGGGAGAGAAAGGGGGTATATGGAAATTATCTGTACCTTCTGCTCAGTTTGATAGGCCTAAAACCTAAAAAAATAAAGCCTACTAATTTTTAAAAAAGGAAACTAATAATTTCTTTATTACTCTAAATAAAACACGTTTAAGTCACAACAGATGCCCATTATTCTCAAAATAGAATGGGGCCACAATTTCAGGGGTGTTAATTCTGTGACCATAGCTAAATTAACAGGGGCAGTTAAGGAGAGAGGATGGTCTGTATTTTTCCTAAATGAAGGGTGAACACATGTTACAGAGGACTGGTTTGAAGGAGAACCCAGTGGAATGCTCGGGTGGCCACGAGTTTGGGTCTCTGGCTCCTAAACTCTGAGGCTGATGGGAAATAAGTTCCAGCCCATCATCCAGGCTTTTGGCTCAGTGACTCCAGGAGTTCCTGTTGCTAGATGGTTGCTAGGATTTCAGCCTTGTGAGCCATTGTTTGCATCTGGGATGGCAGATGCTATGAGGCAAAGACAGGCCAAGGTACAGACTCCTTCCCAACCTCCCTGCTGCTCAAGGAATGGTTGAGGGACCCAACTGAGAAGGAATCTACCTTAGATTTATATTTTGGTTTGGTTTTAAAAATTAAGGTCCTACAAAGAGTTCCCATGGATTTTATCAGTGAAAGGAGGACATAAAAACTAGCACTTAATTCTTTGAGATTATCTATATTTAATATTTATTTTTCAATCAGATAAAAAATGTCACTTGATCTTGGAACAAATAAAAGGAATAGCCAGTTATTTGTTTATTCATTTTAAACATATTTCCTGAGGAGCTCAAAGCACTTTATGAATATAAAATTAATCAGTAGATGACATTAAAGCAATCCTATAAGTAGACACGTGTTTGATTTTTTTAAAAAGCTTCTTTTCCTCTATATATGGGAAAAAAAAGGGAAAGAAAAATAGCAATTCTAAATAATGTTAAATGCAAGGATGTCTATGTAGTCTAACAATTGTGTGATGGTTTCTCCTTTCAAAAATTTAAAAATTTTCCAGTTTTCATGTAACTTCTTACTGACATTAGCTCATATATCCTAATTGGCTTGCTAATGATTATATGGTAGTTTTCCTCTTCTTGGCTACTCAGAGACAGAGATGGGGTGGGGCAGGGAGAGAAAGAGAGGGAGGGAGGGAGAAAGAGAAGACAGATTTAAATATAAAAAATATTTAAGAAAATAAAGTCACATTGGGAAAGCATATTTAAATGAAGAAGGATTCTAGAGTAGAAAAGTAGATTCTAGTGAACGATAAAGATCATATAATTTAGCATTTTAATTTTAAAAGTTTTGCCCCAAATCACAAAGTTAAAGGCAGTGCAGGATTGAGAGTCTCCGTTATGTTACCCAGGGTTCGCCCTCTGACAGGAAGCCCCGGAAGAGATGGCCTCCACTTTCGGTCTTCCCTGAATGCATGCCCATCCAGCTTCTGTCCTCACCACTACTCCGAAGCAATTCCTGTCCCTGTCCCCAGCGACTTCCACGTTGCCAGAGCCAACGATTGTTTGTTGTCATCTTGCCTCCCAATTAGCAGAACTTGGAGCAGTTGATCACTCTGCTCGTCACACTTAATTCCCTTGGGTTCGAGCATGTCCCTGCCTGTCATGGACCTCGTTTCAGTCTCCGTAGCCAGTGCATCCTCATTAGACCTTGACACGTTGGCACACCTCAGAGCTCATTTTACCTCTCCTCAGCCACTTTGCTCCTCTCCTCGCCTGCTAACCAGCTGCCAGCTACAATCTTCCTCCCTGACGAGACACCTGTTACGGTGTTTCAAAATGAAAATGTTGGAAACTGAACTTTTAATTCCCTCTCCTCCGTAAACTTTCTCTCCCTTCAGGAAATGGCAACTCTTTTCTTCCAGTCACTTGAATTAAAATTTTGGTCTTCTTACTGGAATTTAAAGAAAAACAAAAAACAAAAAAAAAAAACAGGCAACTGTAAAAATCAAAACCCTGGTGTTGCATAATGCTTTGCTCGCTGCTAATTCTCCAGCTCTCTTACTTGTCTGTTCCTGGGCTGAATGGTTCTTTCCTGTAGAACCAGAGCACAGGCCAGGAATGCGGATGGAATTTGGATGGTTGCTAGGTTACTTGGTACATTCTTATCCCTGTTTACCATTACGGTGAAGACTCATAGAAGTGTGAGATTTTCAATAGGAAAACATACTCTTTTGAGGCTTACTTATAAAAAATCAAAGGCTAAGCAAAAAGCGCAAATAAAAAAAACTTTGAGATGCTTCCTTTTTTCCTTCTAGAAAATATATTTCTAAGTTTTTAAAACAGAATTGAAATAGAAAAAAATGAATAAATCTTTCAGAATCGTCGTGTCAAAGCCCACAGTATTGGCTATACACTGAGCCTGAACAAAAATATCACACTGAACACAGGCCCTGAGGTAGGGTAGATTTCATTTAGATAGAAACGTACAGAAAAGAAAGGGGGTGCTATTTTCATTTCATGAGTTTTAGATAGTGTCATTTACCATTCGAATAAATGAAAGGATAATTACAGAATGTTTAGAAAAGTGTTTTTTTACTGTATAAAATAAAGAAAACAGTGCTTGGAAATCACAGTGTGTTATTATAAGATATTTCCCTGGTTAATCACGACTACTAGAGCCTTTTTTAATATAAGCTCACCAAAGTTCAGGTCCTCAGAATTTCCTCATCTGATGCATAATTTTAAGGGGTCTCCTGGGCAAGGCCTCCATTCTAGACCTTGATGATAGCACTGCAGTGAGCTTCTGGGTATATTTTTTTCTTTAGTTAGGTAACTTCTTAGATATCAATCAAGTATGTCTCTTCTTGATATACTACTTTGTTATGACACAGAAATAAAAAGGGGAGAAATGGTTTTAACGGGTTAACCAAAAAACAAGTGATCCATAAGAAATATTATATATATAGAAACAATAGCTGCCTTAAATAATACACCTAAAAGATATTTCATGAGATCCAGTTATTTTAGATTGTTTCACTGTTTATGGTCATTCATAAAGCTAGTAGATGTAACCAGAGTGGTAGGCAAAATAATATATTTTTACATATATCACATACATATGAATATGTTTTTACATATATTGTTATACATATTATATGTGATATATTATATCATATATAATGCACTACATGTATAGAGAAAGATAAATGTCATCTAAATGTTCCTTCTCTACTATCTCAAAACAAGTCCAAATCAATAAATGATATACAAACCTAAATAAATGACCTATAAATTTACACCTAATGGTGTATTCTTATTATTTCTAGGGAAAAGCTATTTTTAGATGAATAACTATTTTCACACATTTTCTACATAGACACTTTAAATTAAAAGCAATCGAAAGCAAAATGATATTGCCTTATTGGGTAAGTGATTTATCTTCTATGGCATCTTAGAAATATCTCATAATTGTGGAAAAGGACATAATCTTGAGAAGATCACCTCTGATTATTTCAAACATAATATAAGTATTGGTGTGTGTGTGTGTGTGTGTGTGTGTGTGTGATGAAGGTGTTATTTCATGACAGTTAAAAGCAAAGGAATATCAAGGAAAATAGTTCTTTAAGAATGAGAGCCAATCTCACCACTAGGGTGGTAGAAATGGCAGGGTGAGAAAGGCAAGATGTGGACTCTGTTTGGATAGAAGGGCGACAAGGTTTGCCAGCAGTCTAAATGAGAGGTGTGAAATAAAGGAATCATGGGTGGCTTCAGGCTTTTTGACCAAGGGACAAAATAAATAAAACTTTATTGAGATAAAGACGGTTGAGGAAAGGGGAAGTTTAGGGGATGTAGAAATCAAGAGTTTGCTTTGGAGCATTTTACGTTTGAGACGCCTATGAGACATCCAAGTGGAGAGATGCTGGTAGGCAGATAGGTTCTGATCTAGTTAGACATAAACACACACACAAAAGAGCAGAAACGAGGTGCGTTTCCAGAATGATTGCACATGGCATGCCTTTGTGCTGTTTTCCCCTCTTTTTTCCTGGAGCATGCGTGAGGTGTGCAATTGCTGGGGATCACATTTGGTGGAGGCGGGATCTGGCGAATAGAGAAATAGCCTAGGTTTTGTGAAGTCCTTGTCATTTTAGATATAGGTTTACATGACCATTCAGGAACAACAGATATTAATGCATCCGGACACCTCTAGTTCTTACAGCAAATATTGCAATGATCAGGTGCCTCCAGCCCCATAGTGTTCCAAAAAGCTCGTCTTCCTGCAAAGAACACCAAGAAGCTACAAAAGAAAGAACGGATGCGTTAAACTCTATAAATATAAAAGCTTTTCTATAGAAAATTACCAAACACACAAAATCATAAATACTACAAAAATAGAAATTTGATATAGCAAAATTACTAAAAATATTTGCAAAGCAGTTGACAAAAACAGTTGATATTAGTACCGTACAAAGAATGTTTACAATCTAATAAGCAGGGGGGAGGGGGGACAAGAAAAATAGGCAAAGGTCATGAATAAATAATTTTTAAAAGAGCAAATTCAACAGGTCAAAGAACACATGACTGTAGTGGTTATTAATCCAGATCAAGGTGACGAAATTTCAGACAAGTGTAATTTTTTTTTCCAAATAGCTATGTGAGGTGTGAGTTTTGGTATAATGAATATATAATATTTAAATAGAGATAAAAGAGTGATTGCTGTTGTGAACAAGAAGAAATATTTGGGGAGGATAAAAACATGCGATGAGGAGACACAGAAAACTCCGACAAACCTGTGCACACACCTGACAGCACGCGGCTAGTTCTCTAGTTCTCCTCATGGCCCCAGGAGGCTGTCTACAAAGCCCAGACCAGTTTTTTCTGTTGCCGTTTTACTTTTCTATTCCTGTAGTCATGTATCCCCTCATCACATAGGCTGCTTGCCTATCTACAAGTCTCCAAATATTTCCCCGACTTAGTTCAAAGATACCTTGGCAACCTTAATTTACTATCTTTATTGATCTACCCTTAAAATATGCTCCTAAAATTATCCCAACACTTTTTAGTGTGTGTGTCTCACACCGACTGTGGAGAGAAAGAGGAGGGGTACGTGGTGGCAGTGTGTCCCGGTAAGGGGTTTCTGAACAGATGCATAAAATTTTCTCAATCAATTGAAGAAATAAAATTACTACCATAGCACTGAGGCTAGGGGCTGGGGAGGAACGGGGAGCGAGGGAGGGGAAATCTCTCTATAGAGAGAATGATATATATAGAGAGATTTTTTTTCTAGGTTAAAATTCCATCTTTGCAAAACTATTATTATTTCTCAGTAACAAATTGTTTAATCAATTCAGTTCGATCAAATATTTATCAAGTAGCTATCTTGTCATTAGGATTGTGTTAGGTATAAACGGGGCTTTACAGGTGATAAGGGATATCACCCTAATGCTTATGAAACTTGAACTTGTTCAGAGGTAAGATTTGTACAGATGTCACAATTGAAGACAATGTATAATAATAGTACCTAACAATTTATATACCAAGAGCTGTGGGCAACACCATTTTATGACAATTTTGCAAATCAAGCTCCCAAGGGGGTTTTATTTCCCCCTGTTTCCTTCAGCCCTGGTTCAGATTTACCTGCATAAAAGGCAAAAAGCTTCTATAGGTTTTTTTAATGTCCCTGTGGTTTTCTTGGTCTTTCGCGAGCTGCCATGCAGATTATACAACTGCTTTTCTGGGTCACAGTTCCCTCATCTCTAGATGCTTGTGTTAGATGATCTTCTGAGGTTTACAGTTCTGCTCTATGATTCTCTCTGCAACTCTCCCTCTCTCAGATAGCATGAAGGAAAAGTTTCGTCGGAAAGAAAATGTTCTTTACTTCCCATTACAAAAATGTTCCAGTCCCACCATGCCCCCCGTTCCCCCCCCAAATAAGATATATCATATGAGGTAATGCAAAATCATTGATAGTGTGTGCTCAAGCATACAGAGCTTTCTTGTTCGATTAACATCTCGCGCTCTTTATGAAGAAACTATTTCATTGCTAAAGGTTTCAGTGTGGATTTACCAGCTCGATTTCCATGCAATTCAGAGGTTATCTCACTTTTCAGCAATGTTTCTTGGAAACCAACTGAATAGCTAAATTCTTTAAAAACTGGCATGAAAAAATGATAGTACGGTATATTATGGAATTAGTAATAATTCCATAATACATCTATGGTTTATTATGGAATAATAATAATTCCATAATCAACTTTACATAGAAATTGTAAAATATTTGTGTGGCTCAATGAGATTAGAAATAGTAGAGAAATAATTGGTAAGCATTGAATAGGTGAGGAGCTGTGGAAAGGTTTAGAGACTGAAGATGTTTTTAGCCAGCCGCGTAGCTGGATTTCACTGGATAATTGATCGCTTTTTCCTCTTTAGTTTTTGCTGACATAGCTCCCGTGAATCTGTACTTGTGACTTGTATCACACAAATAATTCAATGAGTTTGAGTCTTTTTGTAAAAGTAGCAGTAGTATCTAAATACTTACAGTATCCCTTGTAGAAGTAGAACACAGTCATGATAAAACAACAGATTTTTTTCAGCTTTGGAAGATTTATTTCAATGCATTAGCACCGCCAGACTCAAATGCCAATAGAGAAAGAGTATTCTAAGCAGAAGATGAACTAAACGGCCCTGTGAGACAGCCCACTTCCTGAAACCTCGTTTCTCAGGGACTTGAGAGGATTAGCAGGAAAGCTAAATAGTGTTTAAAATCCGATCTCTGTTGGCAACTGGGAATTTACAAAAAGAAGATTTTCTACAACGACTTTTTCGATAACTCTTTTTGTGTGTGTAAGAACAGCTTTAAATTACTGTGCTCGAATGGCTAAAAGTAAAACTGTAAACTGAATAAGCCTGCTGTTGTAAGCAATGGATAGACACGCAGCTAACATATAACATCCTAAAGTCATACGACGCAGCATTGTGCATTAATGTCTAGCGGGTTAGCACACAAGTGGAAATCTTTGGGTAGTTGCGCGTGTTTATACGTTATTAAGATGGCAGGTGTAACAAATGTTTTCTCTTCTCCAGAAAGTCAGTATTATTTTGTTCATTGCTATTTTTCAAAGGCCAGCGTAGAATAGCAAACATACATTTGGATCTAATTCAGAGTGGCTAGCTGGCCTCTCACATAAAGTGTTATAAAAAGCTTTGAAGAAGAATTTTGTTCTTCATCACTGATCTTACCATTTATCCCAATTTCTCGAACGCGGCTTATCGCACAACTTACTTCTATCATAAAACTGTTTTTCACCTTCTCAGGCCACAGTATACTCACTCCTCCCACTTGCTTTATTTTATGGTGCATGGAATAAAATTTTGGAAGTATTCTTTGCCTTTTTGATAGGATTTGGATTATTATGAATCAATTTGTCTTTGTATCTATTGAGGGAACAACATTGAAAAAGAGAGGTAAGAGGAAATTCCTCAATTTCAAAAAAGGGAAGATTTTAAGTTGAAAAGAATGAAACAATAGTCATGAGTTAGTGGACTTCTACCTGAAGGAAATGGTACTGTATTTATGAGAATAGCTAACTTTGTGCATACAGGTTGATGGTGATGGTGTGAAAATCACAGAGCTGTAAGAAAGGCTAAGAATGCAGAAACTAAAAATGACCACATAATGTAAGTTGTTCTTACATGCATTTAAAATCTGTCTCCATGAGGCTGTTCTAAGAGCTTAAAGAACCCTCAGTAAAATTCCCTTTTAGAAACTTAAACCTTCCAATACCCTTCATCTATGATTTTTTCCCCTTTCTCATTGGAAACAAACAGCAAATCATGACTCTTGCCATCACTTATACCAAGGTGCAACTTGCCTAGAATATAGTTATATGTAGTTATATATAGATATAGATAGATAGGTAGATAGATGATAGATAGATATAGATATGGTTATTTTGCAAAATTGTGAGTAACAATTTTGGCAGAACATTCTTCCATCTAGGGTTATGTAGTTATTCATGAAAACAGAGGTTCTGCCCTTTAAAACAATGTAATTATGACTGAATATTACCCATACCTGACATTTCAGTCCTAGAGAAGTAATAAAGGAGTCTCCCTTTTGGTAATCACCTGTGTGTACTCCCACCTTTTGGCCGAGCGATGCAAACAGCCCCCTATGCATTTGCTCCCCAAAGCAAGCAAGCTAAGCCAGCTCAAAAGTTTTACCAATGAGACTCTTAGAATAAAAACACCTTTGGCTGCAGCCTGAGATGCAGTCTGTGTAATATTTGCATGTTGCATAGCATTTCCTTGGGTAAAGAATGAAGGGAAGCGTGGAGGACTGTGTTGGCTCTCTATGACTTGTAGATGTAATGTCCATCCTAAAACTATACCTAGCTCAGGTAAGCGTGTCACCCCTGATTTGGGCAAGGAACCAAAATGGTGGTCTTCCCAGGTAACAAGGAAGTTATGTAATTCCCCCCCAACCCCCCTTTTCGTATCACAAGTTTAATAGTTGAATGCTGACAAAAACAACTAGGTGATACCTCTTGTTTAGATCCAAGTCTGAGGAAGCTTGTCCATTCAGACCTCTAGAGATCCACAAAGCCCCAGGGAGGAAGTCATAAATCTAGGATTGTTCTGAAATTTCAACTTCTTTAACAATGACTGCCATCACCAATCAATTTAGAACTTTAAATATTGTTTTGCATTGCTCTTTTACTACTTCAAATGTATTAGGGCAATTTCTTCACATTGTTTTCCAGACTATATGATTATAAAATATTATAGCCATTGTTCTAATTGAAAAATAATGAATGAGTGTAACCCACTCAAAGCAGTCACCTTGGGAGGTTGCATCCTTATTTTGGTTATGGTACCTACCAAAGTCTAAGACAGAAGAAAGATATGATAAAAGCAGGCAGAGCCTCACAGTGGTTACCATAATATAAGTCTTGTTCCTTAGAAACATGATTTTATTTTATATGAAAATGAACAAGTTTCTGGTCCTTGTTCAACCATAAAAGTAAAGATGGTACCTATGAAAAATTTGGAAACTCAAAAAATTAGACAGGAAACTAAAAATCGAGCACAGATGTGTGGCCCAGAAACTATCACCCTGGATTTTCCTGGCTCCATGTGACTTCATGGAGTGGGTTCATTGCCATCCACGCCGATCCCCACCACAGGCCAGCCTCAGCTAGCCCATTCCCAGCTCCACGTCTCCCATTTCTGTGCTGACTGTAGGCGGATGTGTGGTCAAAAGTGAGAGGGCTAAGGACCTGCCAATTTAATCAAATAATTGGAAGTGACACATTTGAGAGTATCCATCCAGCAGTAACTGAATGCTTCCTATTTCCTAGACACAGTGCTAGGCAGGGAGGTGCAGTGGGGAATAAGCCCATCCTGTATCTCAGTGTGTTCACTGTCTAACTTGGGACTTGGACACTTCTTCCTATAAACCAGTTACAGTGAAGTCGGTGTGATTCAATAGGAGAATATTCAAAGTGCTATAGGAGTCAAAAAACAAAAACAAAAACAGAACATTTTGTAGATGAGCTTACGTTTAGGCTATATCTTGAGAGAGCAAAGCAATAAATTTCCCACTGCTCTATCAGCAGTTTAAACCTCATCTTTAACAAGGATAAACATCATGAGAACCTCCCCCCAAAGTCAGAGCCAGAATATTCATACATCTGTAAAGGGCCAAACACAATCTTGTAATGATAGCAATAAAATATATGGTTATTTAATTTTTTTAAAAATTAAGCAATAAAGCTCTGGGTCTTATCAAAGACTTGAGTGTGGTGACATTTCTTCAATGGTAAAAGTAGCTTAAGATTTCTATAATAGATTCTTCCAAATGGTTCCCTGAATCAATTTGAGCCCACAAATGAAAATGAGTTTATAAGAACTGTGAATACCTCCAACACACACCTTTGTAGATAAGACCCCAAGACTTCAGAATTCTGTAATGAGTTATGTGACTGGCCGGCAGTCAGGGAACAGAATGTAATGCCCCTGTCACTTGCTGTCTGGACCTGAATAGAATAGATGTCTCCATCACACATCTCACTCTCCTAGTATATATAGACCTGGACTCAATTATGGAGCTGACATATCCAGTTTGTCTGAAATTCTTTGAGAACATAAAGAATAATAAATGCAGGGTTACCTCTCACCTTTACTCACTGGAATTCTCTTTCATCCTTAGTATTCTTCTAGAGGCTAGCAGTGAGACTTAAAAGGATGTTGGAAGAGCATCTAGTATTACTGACGACTTCCAGATTGAAGCAATTACTCATCCCTCTAAATATTCATAACTATTACCCTCTGAGTGCTTCATTTAGTTAATGCAATACTATATAATTTCAATAATTTTTCAGTTATTTTAACTCTTAAGTAGGTTCTATTCCTTAAGATTCCTTATATTTATGCCTCATATAGCTGACAAAATTACGTTACCTTGACACTCAAGATCTGTCTCGTACTTTCTAAAATGCGTCTTTCTTGTGACCTTGCAGTTGAAAACATCTTTAATGTTATTTTAATTTTCTTGGAGAGCTCTTAGAGGCTTTTAAAAGCCATGTTAATAGAAATCTAAACCCAAACTATTATTTGAGCTGTTGGATGGTACAGGGCTTTAAAGTGAGAGAACCCCAAGTATTAGAGCAGTAAGCATCTTGGGTGCTGTCACTGAAAGTGAAGTTGAAGAGGCAAATGTCCACTTACTTCCTCATTATTGTACCCAGGACGAGCTCTGCCCACTGACGAGGGGTTGGAAACCTACCCCCTGTGGAGGAGTTCTCTTCAGACTAATTGGGCTTGGGGTGAGTGAGCAGAATGCACAATCTAAGTGCCTTCGTTCGGCGTTCTGCAGTTGCATGATCCCAGGACTGAGCTGTGTGGATAAGGCTCAGGATGTGAATGCAAGTGGGAGCCAGGGGCACCCGGCCGAGGTTGCCGTGAGCCAGGGCTGAGTGGAGCAAGTCTTCCGGGGAGCAGGGGCTTGCAAAGCATGTGTTCGACTTCCGGTTTTACCTCTGACAAGGAAAGAGCTCAGAAGTCCTCACTCCACACTCACAGTGAGACTTAAGCCGAGCAATCCGAAAAATCAATGACTTTTCTTGGACGCGTGAGAGAACTGAGGTTGTAAGGCAAATTACTGCCCCCCCCCCCATTGGGAGAAACAGGTGATATGGAGAATCACAGCTGAGATCAGCTTAACTAGAACAGAAGCCACTGAACCACAACTGGTAGGGACAGACACTTGAGTGATAATTTTGGCAAATCACTGAAGGCTGAGCGTGGACTAGCATGAGAGTGATCAACTCCTCGGGGCCACAGCTTTGGAGAGCTGCTCTACATTCTTGGGTTTTATCTCCAGGAACCCTTGTAGGTTCTCATGATGCACGGCCAAGAAAATCTCCTCAAGTTTCTGTAGGAATCAGCATAGAAATCCAGGACAGAGAAGTCCCCTCTCCTGGGGCGGGGGCCTTGCACCTCAGCTCTTCTGTGCTCGCTTCATGGGATCCAACCCAGGACCGGCAGGTGACCCGCCTTGCAGAGGTCAGTGACCTTTGGAGTTGCTGTCTGACGAATATTCAGGCAGTCACGGTTGTACTTCCCTGCAAGGGATCTGTGCTAAACTTTGAAGTGTTTAAGCTTTCTTAAAACAGGTACTTGCGACACTGAGGCTTGATTTCATCTTTACTCCTTTTTGCTTTGGTGCGAGGCTCGCTGGAAAAATCGTTTCCTTATTTATTTATTTTGTGTTCAGAAGGCGTTTCTTTAATACAAAAAGATGTCAAAGGGAAAGAAGATAAGAGTAATGAAATACAGCTGAACAATTCTCGTTTTCAAAAACTCGCCCACTGTCGCCTCATACTTGTGCATGAATGAAGGCCCAATGTTGTTTACTCTTCCTTTATTTCCCAAATGCCTCGAAATATTCATCTCTCACTTCAGCCGATAGATTCAGTGGCACTAGAAAACTAGATGTCAGTAAAAGGGGTATTGCTTATTTTTGTATCTTGGGAACATTTTTTTCTCTTGGGCATTTACTCATTAGCAAAATTCGCTTTGTTTGTACATCCTAAGATTTTAGCATCCCATTTTAAATGACAGGCTGAGAGAATTAGCAAACGTATCTGAAAGCCTGTTAATTCTTCAGAGGAATAAATAACTTTTTTTGCATCTATTCTTTCTGATATATTACATACATATTTTTGTCTGTCAAAAAAAAAGCAAATTTTGGTCATTTCTGTATCCCCAAAGCTAAAACTGTGCCTGGCATCTAATGGTACTCCATAAATATTTGTCACAACGCTTTCCAGATGTCCTTGTGGAATGGCAGACCCTGTCCCTCACAGGACATGGCCAAAATTATACAAGAACAATGCGGCTGCCTTCACTATGATGGATGTGATAGGAAACAGGAAATGTGAGAAATGGTTATGGTGATTTGTTCTCATCGTGCATACAAAAAAAAAAAAAAAGAAGCCCATTGAAAATCTATCAGGAGAATTTAAGGAAAGGCATAAATAAGCAGTTATTTTGGCCTCTATTAAGCAGCAATATCTGGAGGCTGAGAAGCAAGAATTGAAAGCTTTGTATAGTCAAATAAATGTAAATGAAGAATGAAGCAGACTAGTTTGAATTCTTCAGAAATGAATTTTAAAGAAAGCGCTTGAGTGGTTTACATCTGATTGTTATTAGTATTGCATCTATTCTTAGTTTCTTGTGAGAAGCCATTGTTTTTAATTTATATCCATAGTCTCAACATATAGAGACATTTTCTCTCTCATACTTTTCAAATAGAATTTCTTTGATTTCTTAAATGCTTCTTTTGAGCGCTTAATTACATTGATAGAAGATGGTTTACCTCAATATTTTTACTATATAAATCTCTTATTTAGAAGAAATAAAATTATTTTTTTTAATTTCCAATGAGCTATTGATGAGAAATACAGTGAGCTTCTGTGTCTTAGATAGTTGAAGGAAAAGTGATACTAGCTGTGTAACCTCATGAGAAATCAGTACTTCTAATTTTCATTATTAAAATTAATATAATCACTCTCCATCGACTGTAATGCCACTTACCTATTTTTTAAAAAGTTTTCTATATTCAAGTTACAGGATCCTGAACAAGGTCACTATTTATTAAAAATAGTACTTTCTAATATTGAAAAAAAGTAGTAAAGTTATATAAAATTCAAGTATTAACAAAATTTATTTCCATTTTTATCCAAGCTTACAGGATTTCTATATTCTAGAAGCAGATGTGGCTCGATGTCAGACTTCAGAATAATAGCTTGCACAAATAATTTATTTCCTACATTTATACAAAATCACAATTCCCACAGTTACCTGAGGCAGAACAGGCATGACATTGAGTTATTGAAACGTTTTCCCCACAGATGCTGGCAGCAAAGGTAGAATTAAATGAAATCTAGTTTTTATGACATTGATTAATTAAATTAGTCTAGTGTTAAAAAAAAGAAGAAGAAGAAGAAGAAGGTTTAGCATCTAGGGATCATGTATTAAGTTTTACTGCCTCGCAAACCACCCCGAAACTCAATGGCATAAATAACCATTTATCAGGGGAACTTACACGTTTATGGGTGGATTGGTAACCTATCGATCTAGTGTGGCGTGACTCGTCTCAGCCAGACATGGGTGATGGTGGCCGGGCTCCTTAATGTGTATGTGGTTGGCTAATAGTTCTGCTCTGGGCCAGGCTTGGTAGGCAGCTCAGTGGTAGTGGCTCTGGCCCCCTGCCCCCGCCCCCACTTCTCTCATCCTCCACCTGGGGCCAGCGGCTGGCTCAGCCTCGTCTTTCTCTGTGATGCAGGAGGCTGAACTATGCAAGGCCTGCTGAGGCCTTGTCTGGAAACTGTACATTGTCGCTTCTGCCTCATGCTATTGCCTAAGTAAGTCACAAGCCCAACCTAGAATTGAGGAAAACTATTCTTCTTCTCTTCTAGGGGAAATTGTAAAATATTCGGATACCGGGAGTTGTGAGGAATCGGAGGCATTGATGCAATTTACTACAGGTGGAAAGAGAAGATGCGTATTTAAAAGAGTATGACATAAATTAGGAAATAATTTTTGAATAGGAGAGACATCAGGGCACGATACATTATGGATATCATCTGTGACCACAAAGAGAGTTAGCACAAGGCTTTTATACAGGTAGTTGATAAAGGTGCCTGTAGCAAAGATCTCTCTCTATATCTGCCAGTTCCCCTATTGATTCTCAGAGGGTGCTCACCAGACCAGCAGAATCATCTGGGAACTTGAGAGAAACGTAAATTCTCAGGTCCTACCCCAGATCTACCTAATCAGAAACCGGAACAAGGCCAGTCATCCGCATTTCAGTGAGCCCTCCAGGTAATAACGATGCCCGCCACCAAAGGGGAACCTGCAGTAGGCCGCTTTGATTTATTGCCCCGGTTTGCCACAGGCTAGGAAAAAATCTTCTGGTGACTTGCGTGGTTTACTAACAATGATGCGATCACATCTTAGGGTTCTGTTATTGACAGTGTCAAATGGGAAGATCTCAAAGGCTTCCTGAATTTTTCCACATCTTTTTTCCACATGGGCTATGACTGGACAGCAGAGAGAAAACCTGGGTTGACTCGTCCCCTCCACAGCAAGCCCTGTCGTGTGCCAATGCTCTGAGCTTTTCCAGGTATTTGCCCCTGTGTTTAATGCATTCACTGTTTGTTTTGTTTTTTTTTCATACCAGATGTTGAAATTAAGGTGCATAATTTATTACAACCTCTTATAGTTCCTCTCCTCTTTCTTAAGATTTTGTCATGTGTCTCTCTTACCACAAATAAGATCTGTGACATTTTTTGGCACAAAATGATGAACCAAATATGTTTACAAGGTCAATTCTTTTACATTCATATTCCCCATTTGTCTAACAAAATTTATTTGCATGGCGACCTTAGCCCTTCTCTCTTTCCCAAGTGTAGAAGGATGTCTGACTACTTTTTCATGTAGGCATGAATGACTTTTCTCTTGACAAGTTTTTTATGATAAAGATTGCTGTTCAGGACTTCTTGAAAGCTAAGTTAGAACAATTGAGAAAGCGGCGTGAGCTGTGTTTCATTTCATTCATTTCTCACAAAGTGAAAAGATACTATCCAATCATTGATTATATTCCTATTATTATCATCTGGACTTTGGAAACTAAAAGGAAACTCTATTCTTTTTGTTTTAATGTTAATTTTTTCAATTACAGTTAATAATTGATATTATTTTATATATATTAGTTTCAGATGTGTAGCATAGTGGTTAGACATTTATATAATTTATGAAGTTTTATTACTGTTAGTCTAGTACCCGCCTGGCACTATACATAGTTATTAGAATATTAACCCCTATGCTGTGCTTCACATCCCCTGACTATTCTGTAAGTACCAAATTGTGTTTTTAATCCCTTCACCTTTTTCACTCAGCTTCCCAACCCCTCAACCCCTCTCCCATCTGGCAGTTACTAGTTTGTTCTCTGTATCTATGAGCCTGTTTCTTTATTTTGTTCTTTAGATTTCACATGTAAGTGGAATCGTATGGTAATTTTTCTTTCTCTGTATGACTTATTTCACTTAGCATCCTCTAGGTCCTTCCGTGTTGTGGCAAATTGTTAAGATTTCATTTTTTTTATGGCTGAGTGATATTCTATTGTGTATATATATACCATAAATTCTTTATCTAGCAGTCTATTGTTGAGCACTTAGGTTTCTTCCATATCTTGGCTATTGTAAATAATGCTGCAGTGAACACAGGGGTGCACATATCTTTTCAAATTTGTGTTTTGTTTTTGTTTTGCTTTTCAGATAAATACCAAGAAGTGCAATTCTTGGGTCATAAGGTAGTTCTATTTTTAATTTTTTGAGGAACTTCCAAACTGTCTTTCATAGTGACCACACCGATCTACAATCCCACCAGGGGTGCATGAGGGTTCCCTTTTCTCCACATCCTCGCCAACACTTGTGTTTTGATTTATTGATAATAGACATTCTGACAGGTGTGAAGTGATATCTTACTGTGGTTTTAATTTGCATTTCTCTGATAATTAAGGATGTTGAGCATGTTTTTCCTATGTCTATTGGCCATCTGTATATCCTCTTTGGAGAAATGCCTAGTCAAGTCCTCTGTCCAGTTTCTAATCAGATTGTTTGTTTTTTTGGTATTAAGATGTATGAGTTCTTTATAAATATTGGCTATTAACCCTTATCAGATGTATCATTGCCAAATATCTTCTCCCTTTAAGTAGGTTCCTTTTGTTTTGTTGGTGGTTTCTCTTGTTATGCAAAACCTTTTAGTTTGACATAATTCATTTGTTTATTTTTTCTTTTGTTTCCCTTGCCCAAAAAGATTAATCAAAAAAAAATATTACTAAGAGCAATGTCAGAGAGTTTATTGTCTATGTTTTCTTTCAGAAGTTTTATGCTTTCAGGTCTTACATGTAAGTCTTAAATTCATTTTCAGTTTATTCTTGTATATGGTGTAAGAAGGTGGTCCAGTTTCATTTTTTTGCATGTACCTGTCCAGATTCCCCAACACTATTTATCCAAAGACTGTCTTTACCCATTGTATATTCTTGTACTGTTTGTCATAGATTAGATGACCATATAGGTGTGGATTTATTTCTGGACTCTCTATTCTGTTTGTGTCTGTTTTTATGCCAGTACCATGCTGTTTTGATTACAATAGCCTTTTTTAGTTTTATATCAGAGAGCATGTTTCCTCCAAATTTATTATTCTTTCTCAAGATTGCCATGGATATTTGGGGTCTTTTATGTTTCCATATAAATTTTAGCATTATTTGTTCAAGTTCTGTGAAAAAAATGCCATTGGTATTTTGAAAGAGATTCCATTAAATCTATAGATTGCTTTGGGTTGTGTGTACATTTTAATGATGATAATTCTTCCTATCTGTAAGTACTGTACATCCTTCCATTTATTTGTATCTTCTTCAATTTCTTTCAATGACATAATTTTCTGATTATAGGTCTTTTACCTCCTTGGTTAAATTTATTCCTAAGTATTTTATTTTTTTAATGTAATTGTAAATGGGATTGTTTTCTTAATTTCTCTTTCTGACAGTTCATTATTGGTATACAAAAATGCAACTGATTTCTGAATATTAATTTTGTATCTTCCCACTTTACTGAATTAATTTATCAATTCTAACAGTTTTGGGGTAGACTCTTTAGGGTTCTCTATATATATCATTATCTGCAAATAATGACAGTTTTACTTCTTTTCCCATTTGAATGCCTGTTGTTCTTTTTCTTGTTTGACTGCTGTGGTTGACTTCCAATACCATGCTGAGTAAAAGTGGTGAGAGTGGACATCCTTGTCTTATTCCTGATCTTAAGGGAAATGCTTTTAGCTTTTCTCCATTGAGTATATTAGCCATGACTTTGTCATATATAGTCTCTATTATGTTGAGATATCTTCCCTCTTTTTCCAATTTACTGAGAGTTTTTTTTTATCATAAATGGATGCTGGATTTTTGTCAAATGCTTTCTCTGGATCTATTAATGTGATCATATAATTTTTCTTTCAATTTGTTAATGTGGTGTATCACATTAATTGATTCGTGGATATTGAACCAAACTTGCATCCCAGGAATATATCCAACTTGAGTCTGGTGTATGATCTTTTTAATGTGTTGCTAAATTCAGTTTACTAATATTTCGTTTAGGATTTTTGTATCTATATTCATCAGGGATACTGGCCTATAATTTTTTGTTTGTTTGTTTGTGTTGTTTTGTTTTGTTTGTAATGTCTTTGTTCGGCTTGGGAATCAGAGTAGTGATGACCTCATAAAATGAGCTTGGGAGCTTTTCTCTTCTTGAATTTTTTTATAATAGTTTGAGAAGAATAGTTGTTAATTCTTTTTTAAATGTTTGGTAAAATTCACCTATGAAGCCATTTGGTTCAGCACTTTTGTTTGTTGGAAGTTTTTTGATTATTGATTGGATTTTGTTAATAATAATCTGTCAATTATATTTTCTCTTTCTTCTTAACTCAAATTTGGAAGACTGTTTCCAGGAATTTATCCATTTCTTCCAAATTGTCCAATTTGTCAGCATATAATTGCTTATAGTATTGTTTTATTATTTGTATTTCCGTAGGGTCAGTTGTGACTTCTCTTTCATTTCTGATTTTATATTTGGGTCCTCTCTCTTTTTTTCTTGATGTGGCTGGTGAAACATTTATAAATTTTGTTTATCTGTTCAAAGATCTTTTCATTGATCTTTTGTATTATTTTCTTTAGACTCTATTTTGTTCATTCCACTCTGATCTTTATTATTTCTTTTCTTTAAAGGACATTCTTGATGCTGGTAACTGTGTCAATTTAAGGGAAAGTTTTTTGCTTTAAGCCATTAGGTCTCTGTTTGTTGACATAATATGATGTAAGAATGACTTTCATTTATTTTACAAAGAAAAACTCTATCAAAATAAAACATAAAAAAGACTGGGAACCAATATCACTACCAAAGAATTAGTGATAGAATAATGTATAAAATTAACAAACATTAAATGAATAATTTAGTATGTTATATATTCAGTTTCATATAGCAAAATTATTTCTAAGGTCACACGCATCCAAGAAAAACACTTTAAAAAATATTAGTGCATTATTATTATTATTATAAATATCACGTTTTCAACTATATTAGTAATGGTAATTGAGAGTAATTAGATGAGCATAGTTTCTGAGCCAGTGGCAAAAATAAAAGAAGGAAATTGTGTTAATTGATGCTGATGATAATTCTAAACTTGGCCACAACACTTGGATGTTCTCTCAACAAGATTGCTTATTACTACTGCAAATTGCTTGTATCACCACCTAGTTGATTCCCCTAAGACACATTATTAGTCAGTTATTTTCTGGATGCCTAATGCCTTTTTTCTCCAGTTACACATCTTGAATTGTTATGATTATTAGCTTATCATTTTTTTTTACTTCAACATGCATAATATTTGGTTTTATTGAACCATAATTCCAAATTGCTTTTGCTCTGTGTTAAAATCTTTTTCATAGAGGCAGCTGAAATGTCAAAACTACCTGATAAGATGGTCTATGTTGTTTGATCACACCAAAAAAATTTAGACCTCGTGCTTCCTTTGTCTCTGGATCACAGTGCTTGATCTTTTACCTGCAATAATCAATACATTCTTTTGGCACGAAACCTGTATTGGTCACCTTTAATATTCTTTAAAGGTGTAACATATCAAATCAGTATCACTGCCTATTAATTACTTTTAGATAGCTTTACTACAGTAGAGGGAATTTTCCGGGTAATTGGGAGGTAAGATTAGAAGGATGACTTTTGCAAAGGGATAAAACGTGGAGCAAAGCTATCTTACTTTACAGACCAGAGGTCACTTAATATGAATCTCTGTGCCACCTTTTTGTCAGCAAAGCAGGTCAGTTCTAAAGATGTGATTGACAATAACTGGGCAAATCTTTCAAGAGCATCATCTCTATTCCTGAAGATATATTTAGTGAAATGTATTGTTCTCACTATTCAGACAAATGTGGACCAAGAGACTCTGATTTGTTTTGAATATAGGAAGCCCGGGTTGTTATATAGGCACTTGCTCTTTAAAAGTGTGTTAAACATAGTTCATAAAATACTTGCTTTATTTGTTGTATTTTTGTGTTTATGAGTTCATTGCCCACACGTACCACCTCAAGCTTCTAGAAAGACAGGGTAATGTTCCTGGTTCCCTTTATAACCCTGCCTGATCATGGCACGAGTTCAAAATATGATTTCTGAATAGAGGATAAAGGTTGGAGTTAATGATGGTGTCAGGTTCTGGAGGGCATCTCAAGATGCCACTCTATGCCATCTGTATTAGTTTCCTATTACTGCTGTTGCAAATTACAACAAACTTAGTGGCTTAGGGAAAACTCTAATTTATTATCATATAGTTCCAGAGGTCAGAAGTCTGAATTGAGTCTCAATGGGCTAAACTAAAGTATTGGCAGGATGGTGTCCCTTCTGGAAGCTCCAGAGAAGATCTATTTCCTAGGCGTTTCCAGCTTCTAGAGGACTCCTGCACCCGTGGCTTATGGCCCCTTCCTTCAATTCTAAAACCGGAAGCATAGCACCTTCAAATCTCTCCGACCCTGACTCTTCTGCCCCCCGCTCCCGTTTATAAAGACCCCTGTGATTATATTGGATTTACCAGGATAATCTCCCCATCCCGAGGTCAGCCAACTGGCAACCTTAATTCTCCTTTATCATCTAGCCTAACGTACTTATAGGTCGCAGAGATTAAGACACCGACATCTTTGGGGAGCCATTATTCTGCCTACCACATTGTCCAAAGGGCTTAAAAAAAAAAAAAGTTTTCAAACTGAACTGGATAGCTGATTTTTTCTTGACTATAAACTATGTAAAAGTACCCAAATGGCTACAATTATTTTGAGAAGGAGGGCCTAAATGTGTAAATGAATCCCATCCAGCTTTCTTTTAGGCAAATTGTTTCCATCTGCTTTATATGTGTATGAATCATAAGGACTGCTGGAAAGACTCAGGAATTTGGTACAAATGAGAAAACCTCATTTGAAGCAAGTGTGAGCTTTGAAAATAAACCACTATTGTGTTTGGATAATAGCCCATTAACAAAGGTTAATTTTACTTAAATCTCAGCACATTTTGATTTTCAAGAATGAACTTCAAGCAATTAGAGTCTGTTGCATAAACTCTTAAGACAAAATCTGAATATATTGTTCTGAGAAATAATGTAAAAATACATAAAAAGTTAACATTTATTTTTAAAATTAAAAAAAAATCAGTAAGAAACCATCTAAGCAAATAAGAAGCACATTTATGAACTTAAGCACTTACCAGAGTAACTCAGAACACTCATTTTTAGCTTATAAGCTATGGATACTAAATTAAGACCATTTCTGAACAGAAAGAACTTTGTTTTTCTTCTGTGGGAAATGGAAAGGGTACTAATTAAGAATATGAAACATTATGGCGTAATGAAACTACAGAATTGCTCCCAATTTGTCCTGAATTTTGTGAGCTCCAGGGCTGTGGTGGTGATTTTATTCTCTATCTGTGTCCAAGAATCAGATACCATCTGTCTCAGAGTAAGTTCACCTATACTGGCACTTTTACTTTTATTTCACTAATGAATTCAGTCCTCATTAAAGCCTTTGGAATATATATTTTAAAGTTGTGTTTTGAGTCCAGAAAGAAATATACTACATTTAAAACAAAATTTAAGACTATCTGTTGGGTCTTTTCAGAACATTGTTTTTCTATATTCATATAAACAAAAATAAACAAAACTGCAAATTCAGAGGTAAAACGCCCATGCAAACCTATTCTATCTTATTCTGATTTTAAAAAGAAAGAAAATTAGTCCATGCCCTCCTGGCCAAATCTGGGTTCTACAAATATTTTCATTAAATATTTCTCAATCCCTACTTAACATTTTCCCTGTACAGCTATGGAAATATAAAAGGTCTGTCTCTTGAAATTCTCCCCTGAAAGTCAAAGGCAGGATATTAGCTGTCCCACCCATCAGGGGTAGAGAGTCCTCTGCTTCCGAGTGGCCAGTGTCATGTGAGACTGCCTTCCAGAAGAAACTGTGCATAGGGTTTCATCTTTCCCTTTTGGCATGTGTGTGTGTGTGTGTGTGTGTGTGTGTGTGTGTGTGTGTGTGTGTGTAAAATTAAGTTGGTTGATTTCTTTTCAGTATGGTTTTGACTTGCTTCTGACATCATTCCCAATTTTCTCATACAAGTCGCTTGATTCGAGCCCTGACTCGCATCGAAGTCCTGCTAGCCTTCTCCCCCAAGGAACTTCAGTGTCTCCTCTTCCCCTCGTCCTTCCAGACTGATCTCTCCCTGGGAACTTAAGAATTTACCCACCTGGTGCTATGCATGAAAATTGCCCAGAGACCCCTATTCCCATTCTTAGCTTCCTCCCAGGGTCAGATGCAAAAGCATTTATTCCTCCCCGGGGAAGGAAATGCCATCCCCCAGGCATTGTTAAATTTCACTTCCAATCACTTCCTTAACCACTAAATCTCCCTCAGGCCTGGGAGCAGGAGGCAGCAGGGGGAAGCAGCATCCAGCTCCAGCCCCAGCGACATTCTCCATTGTCTACCAGTCCCTGGTGAGATTAAATGAGTCAAATGCCTCCAGCTCCTGAGGTGGAGGGCTTGAATCTTCTGAGAAGCTGGAGGAGTCTCAGATGACAAGCGATGACTCCTTCCAACAGCACTATTTGGTACAAAAGAAGCATCCACTACTTTTTTTTGCATTTTGCTGATATAGGGACTGCTGTCTCTTTAAATAAAATGTCACTGATCCTGTTTAATTACTCCCCTCAGTGTGGGCTGGAGGCAAATACTGCAGAAAAGACTTCTACCCATCCTGTGAGCCATTGTTTGTGCCACGAATGATTTCTCATTTCGATATTCTTTTTGCATGATTTCCTTCATTATTTTCTTAAATAGAATGTAAGCACCAAATATAGAAGGGAGGAAAAAAAAAAAAACAACAAAACTTAACTTTCTTTTTTCACAGCCATGAATTTTTTAAGAAGCTCAGTAAAAATCAGCCTATAGGTTAGTTTCAGGAAATAGCGAGGCACTTTCGAAGACATGGATGTGTCAAAGCTTAGAGCAAGCAGAGTCATGGCCCTCAGAGTTATAAAAAGATTTCGATTAGTTCTGCTCTAATACAGGCTCGTCGACAAAGCAAAGCAACAGCCAAACACAGAAACACGTAAATTGGAGAATACACAGATTCAACAACTGAAATTTTTATAAGTAAATTTTACTCAAAACAAAACCCACCCATTCCTGTTGCGCAATACCAAGGCAACTTTGACTGAGGTGCAAGATGTACAGCGACCAGAACCAGGTTGATGTGCTTAATTAAACACACTGGAACCGGGAGCACATCCTGGAAGATGCTCAAACTATGGGATTTTGCTATCGCTGATGCACCAAATACAATTTGTTGCCGATCGAAGGCCTTTTCCTGCGCCCCTCCCCTGCCCACTGCAAATCAGTTTTGTTCAAATATTTGCCACTTCGTGCTTCATGGAATCTGGGCCTCTCTCCTTGGCCCGAGAGCATCAGCCACAAAAGGTCCATTACTCTTTCTAGTGGTTGGTTTATAAAAACTGAAACAATAGAATTCTGGCCAATAATATAGGAGGGAAGTGTCTTGGGAGCCTCCTAAGAGAATTGTGCTCATTTTAACAAGGAAACTGAGAAAGAGGACACGTGTGAAGATGTGATGCCCGAGCTGGGTAGCCATATTGTGACTAGGAGGTAACAAGCCCGAGGAGACAAACCAATGCAGTGAGACTTGCAGAAGAGAAAGAGGGAAAGAACTGGACTCCTTCCTGGTGGCTGTGTTGAGCCACTGAATTAACCAACCCTTCAAGGGCCCTGTCGACCTCTTGTTTTATATAAGGAAATAAAGTTCCTATCATTTTTTAAGCAGTCGAATTTTATCCTCAGCAACCTTCCACTGAATGCATCCTAAGAGTTGCCATTGATTACAAAATTTAAGAATTAGCTTTTCTAGTATTACAAGTTACTTTAACTTCTAATTACTGTGACTTCTAAGGCCACTGCTGAAACATGTTATCAATCTGTTACTAATTTTTCTTTTTTAATGAAAATGCCCAGACTGATAGGCAATCATATCAAGAGCAGTTTTTATACAGTATAGGTTTATACATAATAAAAGCACGCATGAGTATCTGACCCAGTTAATACTACCTCTTCGATGCTACCTCTCTTACAAGCTTTTACAGCTTTTAGCTTCTAGACTCTAACTACTACCATGATGGATGAAAGAGGCTTTCCTTAGCATACCTGCTCTATGGAGAATGTGAGCTAAAGAGATCTCCACGTTAATGCATTTTAAAATATGTTCCAGAAAGAATGTGGCAAGTTTCTAGGGTTATTCTGATTTGCATATGTAAGACCAATTTTAGAAAAGTGTCATTTAGTAATCCAAACTTATTTATGACTGGAAGAATGATAATGATGAGAATAATTACTGTGATTTTCGTAAACGTTTATTGAAATCTTAGAATGTATGAGTGAGTCCACGAAGTTAGGACGAAAGTAATGTTTAACACTAAGGGCTTTGGTCTCAAACAGATGTGGATCTGGCCTTGAAAGGTTTCTGTGCATCTTCTCGGGAGGAAAACCCAAATGAGAGTTCATGTTCTCCATCTGGTTCCCAGGCCAATGTCAGGGTCCTAAGGAAGGCAGGCAGTCAGGATCTCCCTCCTTTGGCCTTGGGCTTCTATGTGGGGGGGCTTCTGTTAGTGGGAAGCCCCCTGAACTGCACCTAGTCCTCTCCAGGTGGGTGATTTACTTGACCTTGGGAGGCGAACTAGGCCACGGCGGCATCGGCCCCTTCCTTGCTTCTTCTGTTTGGGGGTCAGTTTTTCAGGTTTAATCAGGACCAGGGCTGACCAGCCAGCCCTGTCCCTGAGACGATAAGTCTGTACAATTCAGCCTAGCTTTTCTTAGCAATCAAGCTGATATTTTAATCTCCACATATCTGAATCTCTCAATCAGATCCGAACTCCCAGGAGTGGGGAGAGGCTCTGTGAGCCTCCAGATTACAAGGTGTGCATGAGATGGAAGGGACTAGGGGTGAATATCTCGTCAAAAATTCTCCCCCCAAACATGTAGAGAAGCACTTGTTCCAGTCCCTTTCAGCCAAAAGTTCTCATAACACACTGACTCCTGGAAGCCCTGCTTTTCTGGTCATTAGACAGGCTCAGAAAACAGCAACCACCAGCTTACTGCAACCTCACTGAAGGCAGGGTAGGCAGCGTCTCACGACTGTGTGAAATGTCGTAACGTGTGAAAGCCAGGCTGAGTTCTCCAAAGTTCACTACACCAGCCGACTCTCTCCATCTTCCTAAAGCCGCACAGGCCCGGAGTGTTCTGCCCGGAGTGTTCAGTGAGTCGGCCATGAGCGCCAGCTCAGAAGCACTAATTTCAGCAGCTACAGCAAGCAGGGATATTAACAAGTGAGCGAAAAAGCATCAGAAGAGTATTGATGAGCACATCCGAACTACTCCAGCTCCCTCCAGAAATACTTGAGGAAGAGATTTCAGAAGCTGAGTTTATGGGTTACGTAATTTAAGGGCTAAAACTGATATAATTTATATCATTATCAATGTGACTCCAGTTTGATTTGTGTGTTGGCGAAGATAGAGAAAATATGGGTTGCAGTAAAAATTGTCATGCTGATGTTCTGATGTCATAATTCTGTGGATGAATTCAATTTGGGAACATTATTGTGGGCTGTCGTGCTTAGATTTGGACATAACGTTTACTTCCTATTTTTGTATTTACCTACAGTTATCTAGAGTAGCAGGGACCATGCCTCTTAGCAGGGACCTGTAGCGACGTCTTATAGAAGAAATTGTTTGGATCCTAGGTCTTGAAAATGATTCCCACCCAGTTCCTGAGGCCCAGACTGCTATGCTTTTTTTGGAGAGAATGTCTGACTTTCCAGCAAACACAAGCATAAGTATTGCCATTGCCACCATTAGACCCCTCATCGGACCTCCCCCGCCCGCATCACACCATTATACCCTCCATCCTGCACCAGCCTCAGCAGGAAGGAAGGGGTTGTAAGCTAAGAACCAAGAGGCTTACAATTTGGAGGAAGGATGTGGGCATATAGACCAGCATATCCAGTAAAGTGTTGTAGGTGTATATGAGGTACACAGAGGGGTCAAATAAGGTGAAAATATGTCTAAGAAAAGAGCAAGTCTGTGGTCCTGGCATAATTGATAATACTATCCCTGTTCACTTTCAAAACTGTATGTATTTGAATGACAAATTGGACAGCCACCCTAGTCTAGGAAAGGCTGATCTATTCTTGAAACTTGAAAAAAATATCAACAACATCTTAGCAGTGAAGCTTACATCATCAGTGTAAAAGTGAGTTAGTTACCTGTGGTCAGGGCGTCCAACTCATGGGCTGTTTGCCTTTAGTGCCAAGCGTTGATGTGTGTGTGTGTGTGTGTGTTGTGTGTGTGTGTGTGTGTGTGTGAGAGAGAGAGAGAGAGAGAGAGATACTTGAATGGATATGCACATTGAATGAATGCTGTCAATTAAATTACTAAAATAACTTATTAAATAATTAAAGTAATTTAAACCAAAAAAAAAAAAACCCATTTTTTCCCATAAAGGTTTGTCAGGAGGTTTTAAGTGAACTGATTTAAGAGAAAAAAAGTGATTTTATCAGTAACCTCAAAAGACAACTGGTCTTAGAAAAATCCCTTCAGTCCTCACTGTCCTCATTCCCTACAGGACAAAAAAGGACATGAGGATTTGTTAGATGACAATTTCCCAGAAGTTTCTGGAAATAAAGATGTGCCAGAAATGCAAAGTCATGTCACTCTGGCCCCAGTGCAGAGAGAACTTGACAAAAAAGTACAAGACTTATTTGTAAATTGTAGATGGAGCTGGGAGATAGGTCTTAGAGAGAAAATGAATTAACCATTACTTCTAGCTTTATATGACTTGACGACTAATAAAAAATCCACACATTTTAGTTTTAAGTTAGTAATAACCATTAGTTTGTCCAGATTTTTAAATTTTATTTTATTTATTTAATTTTTTATCCAAGCTTTCAGGAAGTCTTCACAGATAAGAGTTTGGAATCACAGATGCCATCACCTCTCCTAAAGAGTGGAATTATCTACTAAGAAAATTCCACCTTCTCCCACAGGTGTAAATTGACCATTTCTTTTGTGTGGCTTTTAGCAGCCCCTGATGGTCCCCACTACAAGCTCTTAACCTCCTTCCTCCTACCTGGAGTTCCTTCATCAGAAAAGAATTTCACTCTATGCAGAACCAGGCGAAGGGCTTAGAATACTGTTTAAACAGCCAGTTAAAGGACTAATATCTGAATCTGAATTCAAATGATTTCAAATGATTACAAAATCAGCACATCCAGCCCTTAAAGTGAATAGGTGTTGATTAATTTAAAACAGGGAAATGCAAAGGTACTGAAAAATCTAAGAAAGAGACGGTGGAGGAAAGAAAGTATAAGTTTTTTACTTTATAATTTTGCTTAGAGCTAAATGTTTGTTGTTCTTCCAAAGTATTGCCTCCAGCCATTCACAGATAATATGGGAAGTGAAGTCAGTTATTCATATAGTTATGTTCTACGGAACAAAAATATTACTAAAGTATTAATGAGGATCTCGAGTACTGCTGAGAGAAGGGTCTGTGTGTGCCTGGCCTGAGCTGGTATATACAGTGTTTATTTGTTCTAAGGTATCTCAAGTTCACTCTTATGCTACCACCAACTCACAAGAAAGATACTTATTCTCTACTTTTCTCTAGCACATAACTCGTTTTGACAAAAAGCAATATGTGATTACAAATTCTATATGGAAGAGCAGCATAGTTTTTGAAAAAATGGAAATCAAGAAAATCAAAATACGAACATTGTTGAGATGTCTAGCTTTCTTATTAAGATGCTTATTTTATTTTTAGAAATAAAATATGATGAAGAAAATATAAATATCTTAGAAATAAAATAACAATAAAATATAAATATACTAAATGTCTAAAATATAAATCTTTCTCTGAAGGAGCAATTGACAATTTAAAAAATTGATTGCTGCAGTTAATTCTTTACCCAAAATTATTCTTACATGCTTGGCCATAGAGGCTTTGCATTTTCATCAAGGATTTAGTTTTCTTTAGAGAATAACTCACACACATCACTGCCCTATAACTTCCCATGACATTCTCCTACACAAAATATGGTCGATGAAAAAACTTTAACTGACTGAAGCCTATCTGTAACTTATTCAGAATAGAAAATGGGAAGATTAGCATGTTCCTTATTCATGACATAGGGGGAAAGGCAAAGCCAGAAACTTTTGTAATCAGCATAAGTTCTCTTTTATTACATTCAATTCCTGTTTCTATGTATAGATCATGAGTAATTTTCTCACATATGGTTTTAACACAATCCAGTATCAATATAATTAGACCATTTTTCTCAGCTTGTACTTCTCGTTTCTGTAGAGGAAGAGTATTTGGAAGACAATATAGAAAATATACTTGAACTATTGCACTCAGAGACATTCTCCTCTCACTTGCTAGCCCAGATGGAAGGGACCAGAGCTGGGGCAGACTGACTTGCCACGCACCAAACTCAACTCTTCTTCGGAAAAGAAGAATAAGAATATGCACTGACCAATATGGTGGTCCCTACTCACACACAACTATTTAAATTTATATTATCTGTGGTGAAATAAAATAAAAAATGCAATTCCTCAGTTGCACGAGCAAGAGTTAAAGGGCTCCATAGCCACACATGGCAAAGGCCCCCATTCTGTGTACGGAGCAAACAGTAGTTGCCTCACGGGAGAACCACTGGGCAATTCCGAGCGAGATTCCATTTCTCAGTCTCTTTTCCAGTTATTGAACTTTAGTCAATGAAATGTGAGAAGAAATGTGTACCTGGCCTTCAAACCTGCCAATCACAACGATTCGCCCTTTTCCCCCTCCTATGGCAAACTCGGAAGTTGCGTGTTGGAAATGGAAGAGCCACAAATTAGCAAGAGCCTCAGCGTGACAAAGGACAATACACTAGCATAGGTGAACTTGACTCAGCTTTCAGCAAATGTCAGACTAAGGAAATGGCTTTTCCACCTATTATTTCAGATGGCCTCCAAGTAGGTGTCACTAAGTTGACAGAAGTTTGGGGCCAGAGTACAATGATGACCAAAACAACAACAACAACAAAAAAAATCAGGAAAGTTATGTTTAAGGAAGAAATTTGGGATTTTTCTACTCAAAAATATATTTTAGAATTCTAGACAATTTTTAGAAAGCTCTACTGTCAAGAAATGAGACGTCTGGACTGAAAATTGAGTTTGAAACACTCCTGAAATCCCAAACCTGCTGTAGCAGAAATCTGTGTGTCCTCCTTTGGGGCATGTGTCCAAATTCTGGTTTTGGCTGTGGCCGTGGTGACTAAAGTGCCAGGTGGGTCCTCCCAAAGGACAGGTCAGAGCTACAGAGAGCGGCGAATGAGTGAGTCCCTTCAGAAGGTAGAAGCCAGAGTCTAAGGGAGGAACTTCCCTGCTGCTAGGCAGGACCGCCTCAGAAAGCATCAGTGGGACAGGATTCCACCCTTACTGTGCACCAGGGACCCCTGTGCGTCTCCCATTCTTTCCTTTTGCAGATGGGAGTGTTGGTACCTGGCCTCCTTGCTCAGAACGCTGTTGCATTTTGAACGTGAGTTGGCGCGCTGGGGGAAGTGGAGGCGGCTAACTTGCCGTTTAGAGCATAGGTTGCCAAATAACAGAGCTGATTGAAAGGATTAACTAGCAACTGGGATTACTTTGAACTGGATTGAGTAATTGGATGGGATTTTGACCTGGCTCCTTTCAAAAGCTTGGCTCTACGTGATCTAATGCTCTCATTTTATCAATGAGGAAAACGGCATTTAGAGAGCAAAGGGGATGGGTTTAAAATCACATGCAGCATCAGAAACAGAACCCAGGTTCCTGGATGTTAAGTCCAGTACCATTTTCACAATGCTATTTTTCAACTCGTTCTAAACTTACCAACAAAGGAATCCAATATTTATGTGTGGTTTTCGTACTGAAGAAATTAACTTACAAACTGATGAGATATTTTCTGAAAGCATTCATTTAAAATAATAAAATATTTCCACATTTAAAACAAATTAATTTCAGGTTGATATTTTAAGCCTATGTAGATATTTGGTGTCATCACAAATTACAATTGTTAATCGTTTTAAAACTCTGTAGTGTATTTAGGGAATGCAATTAGTAGTAACGTATTGGCTAGGTGGAGAGCCAGATGAGAGAAAGAGTAATTAGGGGGATCATTTTATAAACTATATAAATGTCTAAGCAATATACTATATATTTGAAAATTATGAAAATAAGTTTAATTTAAAAAAACTGTATAGATGTGATTTAAGGAATTTTTACTATCTGAACTCTATACTCTCATGACAAAGTCCTCAAATAGACTTGTTCTAAGAAACACTTTCTATCCCTTAACTAATCATCTTAATATTTGTATTTTATATATTTTTTCTTTGTCGGCTTTCTCTGTGTACTATTAGGATGTGTCATTGGTAAATTCATCATATTCTAATGCTGTTCTCTTCTGAGATACAGAAAATAATACATTGATTAACATTTTAGACAAAGATTCTTTGAGTTGGAAGGTGTTATTAATCATTTAGTCCCCTCCGCCCACTTTACAGACACAGAAATGACACAGTTGCCAATAGTGCCTGTTATATAATAAGGGATCAATAAATTTTTTGCCAAAAACAATAACTTTCCTTTCCCTTCATATCATATAACTTGTAAATGAAAATGTTGCAGGGATCTGACTCTCAAATGGATACTCTTTCCTCTATATCATGAACATCCAATTTGATATATTTGATCCATTAACTATAATAATTTATGTTTAGGAGAAGTCAGTCCATTACTGCTGCTGGCCACATCTCACTTTGAATAACTCTCACATTTTGTTCTGGTCCTTAAAATTTATCATTGCAATTCTGGGTATTTATTGTCTTCCTTCATCAGAGTCTCTTCTGCCTGTTTTGTTGTATTTCAAGGCAAATAGAAGTGGGGCTTAACAAAGTAGAAAATCAAAATTGGATTTGTTACTCTCTTAATTGAGTTTTGCATATTTTATTCTATTCTTTTGTCTTCGTTAATATTTTTATCTCAACCTACTCACCATGGGAAGTCAGGACCTATGGTTCCTGGCAACCTGCCTTGAGAAATAGGCTCCTGTTTTTATTTATAAATAGATTCTTCTTGGTATACAGCTCCACTTTATAGTAGTATTTTTTGTCATGATAACATTATATGTCAACTTGAATAAATTACCCTTGAAATTCATTGTCTTTATTTATTCTTGTGACTTCTCAAGTTTGTCCTTCTAGAAAATGAATCTTATGTTTTGTAATTTCTCATGTGCATTTACAACTGGTCCTTGTGTCATATTCTCCTTCTTTATTAGAGTTTGTATTCTTCTCTGTCACCTGAATCAAATTTATTTATTTTAGTCTATGTGTCCTAGGTATTAGAATCATATAATCATGGAATTCTGGAACTAAGAGAAGACTTACAGAGTTCAGAATTCCAACCTCTTTACTTCTAAAGATCCTTTTATCATTTTTTTCTCCTGGGCTTCCATATTTTGAAAGATTATGGTCCTAAAACAATCCATTTGCTTTAGTAATCTTTAAGTTGTTTTTCCATATTTTACTACCACAAAATATATTTACTCTTCAGAACTTCTCATCAGCACAAGACAACCAGTATCACTGCACTGAGGTGATAAAATTCTTGCCAATGGAAAAAAAAAAAAAAAAAGGAAACCAACCAAAGAAGGAAACTTAATGTTTCCGTAAGTCCCCACAGCACTATCTTGAGTAAGTGCAGGTTTTCCTTTAGGCTATGTGAAACTTTGAAAATGGCTCACAGAATACTTAACAAAACAAAACAAAACAAAACAAACCTTTGGAATCAGGAAAACTTAGGCTGCTATTCACAGATTTAATCAAATCTGCTTTTTTCACAAATAAGCAAAGGGAGACCTAAGTCACACTGATGGTAAGGAATGGATTAGATCCCAGTTTTATTTTGATTTGAAATTTATGTCTTTTGCATTATTGCACACTTCTTACGTTCAAGAGGCTATTGAAGAAGGCATCATCATATTTATATACCTGCCGCTAAGTCCCTGAAACTCAATATTGATGTATGAAAATTCTGCAGGCTCTAGAGTACCAGATGTCACAGTTTCTGTGGGTTAAGAGGGTACCAAGTCAGAATACAGGGCTTTTGGTTAGGCAATTTCAGAGCGCCAGATGACTTTGAGACTCTCTAGAAATATCCTGGAAAAGTATGACTAAGTTAGAAAAGTCCAACTCTGTACCACGCAAGATAAGGTAATTCAAAAATTAGATATCACGATTTCCCTTAAGGGACCTTAACTTTGGATTTCTATCATTTTGCTTTAATAAATACTTTTAAAGATGTCTGTTACGATCATGTGTATCTTATGCATACTAGCTCATCCTCCCAAGAATGCCATGAGGCAGGCATGCTTACAATTGCTACTTTACAGATGGGGAAACTGAGTCCTAGAGCACTTAAGGGTGCTGCTGGAAATCAGTAGCAGAGTTAGGTAATGAACCCAGGTAGTCTGGTCAGAGTTCATATTCTTTTACAATGAACCATAGTGTCTGGCTTCTTGAAGACTAACAAAATACGCTGTGATTAAGGGGGTGAAGAAAAAGGGAGACCCAGAACTGGCTTTGTCTTTGAGTTCAAGCCTTGGAGATTAAAACGGTCATATCCTGGGCACTTGCATTATTACTTCCAGCTACTTATTTTTGGGGACCAATGCAATGAAACTGTTGCCGGGCAGGTGATGTTGGGATCCTCTACAAGGATATGAAACCATTGGAGGCCCATCAGAATGGTACACATTGGAGGATTCTTGTATTATGTTATTGTTTTAAGGGATTTTGATGGGTTTAGGTGGGCCGCACATTCATTAGCCATGGACAAAGAGTGCCTATCTGCTTCCCCTCACCCCAGCAAGATGTGATTGCTATTCATTCATCTTAATTCTTGTTTGTCAATCTCTATTCATGGAGCAAAAATGTTAAGTGTTGATTCATTTTTCTGATTCAACATTACACATTATAAAGAACACAAGCAACATTTTTATTCCTTCAACAGTAACAGAAATCTAACATTAGCATCCAAATCACTCCAGCACCAGAGTTTGCAATCATCGAACTACAAAAACAAAGAATTCATCTTTCATGAACTAGCAGGACTTCTGTGCTGTTAGTGAAATTATCCCTGATTAAAAAGAGGAGAGTTCAAACTGGAATAACCTGCTGAGAATGGAAATTCTGACCTCACTTTGGATTTAATTTTTTGCAGAGAATTTTTTATTTGCTTTTGCTTTCCCCAGGCAGCCTGCATGTTTGAGGAAAGCAAAATATATTATTGATGCTTTGGCCAAAAAAGAAATGTATTCCTCTAAGAGTGTTACTTTAAGTTAGCATTTGTAACATTCATCTTCAGCGATCCCCAGGGGCTATAGGTACATTTGCTAGGAGACTATTACAGCTGCCCAATCTTTGATAAAACAACTGGTGGACGATGATCTTATGTACCCCCCCCACCCCCCTGTCCCCCACACCACTGCCCAGAGACATTGATTTCCTGTGGCTTACAAACTCAAACGCACCAAACTGGAGAAGATCGTGGCTGTGTATAATGTAATCACAGGGAAGTACATACATGGCTTTTCCTGGGAAGTGCATTGGGGATGACAGTTTCCTTTCACAGGAATGTCTGTTTACTTGTAGAACTAGTTAGGATAAAGGAGAGGCTAGTTCCCTAGGGTCGTGTTTCAAGGAGGAAGAAAAAGACATAATTGAAAAACATTCTGCGGAAACGTTTTCTTCTCTCTCTGCTTGTATGTCTTTCAGGATCTATTTGTTGCTAAATCAACTATCATGTAAGGGATTTCTTACTATCATATAAGTGATTTCTTACTATTTTACAAGTGATGTCTTACAGCTGTCAGTTAATTTATTTAAACATGGAAATGCAATGTACTTCAATAGCTGTTGAGGAAAATATTCTCTTTTATCTGTTTAGGATCATCATAATTTCACAACAAGTTCAGTCAGTTTAGAGGTTAAATTATATTCCTGTAAGTTCCAAAAGGTCCAGAGGAACCCAATTGGTCATTATCATATTGCAGCATCTACCAAATACTACTCACGTATTTCCAGTGGGAAAACAAAATGAGCAGGGTATGAAATGAGTGACTATTAACTGCCTGAGAAAGGTATTCAACTTGGTGCTTTGAAAGTTTTTGCATAATTAATGAATAATAATTATTATAATCAAGTTTCATTTCTTTGAATAAAAGGTTACCAACTTAATTAGTCAAAATTTACTCCAGCCTACAATCTGTAGAAAATTGTGTACAAATTATACAAGTCTCTGAACATTTTTATCTGTGTTAGCATATATGTAATTACTTAAAATTGCCTTAATTTTAGTTCTTTATTATCTTGGTTGGGAGAGATTTAACTTCAGAAGCGGTTTCCGGGAACAGAAAATGCAAGCCTTTCTCATCAAAAGGCAAATAATATATTTTTTGATAGCATAATTTTTTTGATGAATGAACACTTTGGCCATTATCTGGGCCAAAGATATATAAGAAAAGGTGGCACAGGAAATGACTCTTTCTGGAACTCTGCTTGTACCAAGGCTCACTGGCTGGCTACTTCCTCTGCTCTCTCTAACATGCCACTTTGGGATTTTAATGGAAAATAGGAAATGAAGAGAAGAAAAGTAAGGTTGTCAGCTTCTATAATGATGATGATGACATTAGGATATGAACTTATTTTTAAATTCTCATGGCTTAATTAGAGGAACGAGTTTATAATTTACTTTGCTGAATTGTGAGCTAAAAAAATTTTAGGTGATTGCGGATATTACTATTTGGTCAAGACATAGTGAGATGATAATTAGGAGAATGGTTTCGAATTCTGTATGTCTCAACATCAGCAAGGGATCAGTTTGAGTTGGGATATTTTGGGTTCATGCTGAGAGACCCATAGCACAATAACTTCAGCAATAGGCAACGCTCTGGTGTCTAATGATTTTCAAGGTGTGATGGGCGTTTAGCATCTGGAAGGGTCAGCGTTCTGTGTTTCTCTTGTCCTCTCTGCACATCTCATTTCTCTCTCCACATGGCTTTCTCTTCTTCTCAGATCCCAGGACCCTTCCGCTCTATTCTGCAGACTTGGGACTTTCGCAATCTTTCCTCTGGGCTCCTGATGCTTCATGGAGAAAAAGCCTGCAAGAGGGTGTGAACCCCCTCGATTCGTAGCTCCCCTCCTGGAGGCCTCACACTCTGCCAGTCCTGCGGCTGCCACTCTCCACCCACTCACCTGCCACCCTGGCTGAACTCTGCTCAGCGCCATCCTGCTGCATTGGGCCCAGGGAAATCAGAAACCTCAGCAAATGTTTAGTCTGAGAGACAGACAAGGGAGGGGAGGGAGGAAGGAGGAGGAAGGACGATCAGAGAGAGGAAGGAGATGGGGGAGAGAGACAGAGAGAACAATATTAATTTCTTCCTTCTAATCTCAGTCCTGAGATTTCTGGAGAATGACCTGATTGGCTGTTTGCAGTCAGCTGTTCACCCCAGACGCATAGACCTGGTGGAGGGAGAGTTGACTGCGGGTTATGGAACAGTTGTTTCCATATTAACTGTGTGAACGGAAAGGAGTGAGATGTGGGCACAGTACGCAGGAAAGTGGTCCAAAGCTGAACAGATGCAATAACACGGACTAGTGCAGGACTATGCTCGAACACTTCCAGTTTCCACTCAGATGGAAAGAGCCTCACTCCTAAATGTCAAACGCACGCACACACACACACTCACGCACAGAGCAGTCAAGCAGTAACTCCAAGCTTTTCTTGAACTTTGCTTTTCCTACTCGTTGGCCTGATAGCCAGGCAACCAACTGGCCCAGAATCTGGGGAGAGACAGGAGTCTGCAGGGAGAGGTACAGTGTGAGTACCAACTTCTCTGGGACCAGATGCAGCAGGACAGTTGTGACCAGAGTTCAGCCAGGGCAACCACGAGTGGGTGGAGGGTGGCCGCCCCCGCACTGGCAGAGGGTGAGGCCCCCAGGGAGGGGGCTAGATCAGAGGGAGTTCACACCTTCTTGCAGGCTTTTTCCACCATGAACCTCACTAGGTGTCCAGAGGAAAGGTTGGGAAAGACCTAAGACAGTCTGCAGAGTGGGAGAGAGGGCTTGGGATTGAGAAGCTCAGAGGCTAACCTGTTCTTCTTCTCTATGAAACAAAATTTTTAATCTGTGGAGAAAGGAATAAGAAAACTGTCAGCCCCAGGGAAGTGGCAAAATTCCACTGCAGATGAGAAATAAGGAAAAAAAAAAAAAAGTTGAGTCCTGAGGTTCACAACCACACCAGGATTATCCAGCAGTGGGCAACAGACCTGTGACTGAGGTTTTGCCATGCCCACTTGGGCTGTCTGATGGTGACATCCAGGATGGCCTTGAGGATCTTCACCTTCAAGGTCATAGGTGGTCCTGATGGAAAAGCCCCCACCCACTAGTATTTGGATGGCATCAGAGGCTGGTGGAATCCTTCCCCACTACATAATTAGTTCTCCATTTCCAACCCAGAATATTTTGTCTGGGCAGGTCTGAAACAAGCCTGAGGAATTTGAGATTAAAAAAAAAAAAAATCTCATGGGGTTTCCAGTGAGAAACTCCAAGGTGTATGGGTGTAACCGTTTACTAATTGGCTTTTGTAATCATATTAGCTAATCAGTGTTTCAGGTAAGGATACCTCAGGTCCACCATTGTATGACTGACAATCAGTTATTTTGTGAGAGTTTAAGATAAAAAAGCAAATAATTGAGAAACTTGAAAGCAGGACCTGGATTTGTTCCTGCACCAGTTGGAGTTGCCAAAATCAGCAAATAAGAATATAGAATACTAAAGTAAACTTGAATTTCAGGTAAACAATGAATAAACTTTTAGTATAAGTGTGTCCAATGCGATAATTGAATATTTACCTGAAATTTAAACTTGGCTGGCTTTCCTGTATTTTATTTTGTCAACTCTAACACCAATGTGTTTCTTATCTGAGGCCCTAGCACATAGTAGGTACTTAATACCTATTAGTACAATGATTGAATTGAAAGACATTCTTTAACGGAATATTAATAACATTATAGTCTCCAGTCTGAAATTAAAGAATTGGTGTTTAGATAGATTGACAATGAGAGTCCTAGAGTGTCTAATCCCTAAGTATTCTTAGCACCAGTCAGGGGCTCAAATTTGTCCATTTCTTTATTCCATAGTATCTGTCAAGGTCCTCGAGAATCTCTATCTTCAGGCGCCATGGCCTTCGAAATCAGACTTCAGAGAATCTAATGATTCTAATAAATACCAGACATGGATGACAGATACTGCTAAGAATTATGGAATTGAAAAGAGGTCCAGATAATGAAATTATGTTCTTAGAAATAAGTCCTGCTTTCAAAGGGATCTTTAAACTCTATTTTAATTTATTCTAATGCTTCGTTCTGTCTTCCTCTTTCTCCCTTCTACCTTATCTGAAATTGATGGGTGATGACAATTTTACTTGTGACCTACAGACAACAAGAATGAAACAGTTGGACAGATAGTATCCATATGTGCCCATTTCATGGGCTCAAATAATTTAGCACAAGGACATTTCATGGTCTTAGGTATTTGCTAATATTTTCAACCTCATAACAAAAAGTGACATAAGATACTCTCCCTTCCATGATCTTCTAATGAAGAATCTATCGGCAATAGTCTATAGTCACTTAAATACAAGTTCCTGGGTTCAATTTCAATGTACTTTATGGTGGTAAAAACTGCGAACGTAATGAGGAGACCTAGAGGAACTTAAACTTTTCCTTTTAAGTAAATAACCCAGTGTCATTTACAGTGGTAGACAAATTGACCTAGCTTTGGAAATGATTTTTTTTTCCAGAAAGAGTGGGCCCGAATGGCTGTTTTTATTTTGCAAATGAAAAACTCAAGTACTCAAGGGTGAATTTGTAAGTGAACCTTTGCTCCAAATGCAAAAGTCCTGTCAGTTCCCTCTGATACCCCCCAGTATCTGGCATTTGAAGTTGCTGGTGGGGTTTCCGTGTATTTGAATAGGAGTAGGGGATTCGTGGACTTAGAGTCATTAAATTGAAGGACATATGACCTTATTTTTCTAGTCCGAGGCATCAGCAGTCTAAAGATTCAAGAGATTTTTGGACCCATGTGCTTCAGACATGTGCTTTAGCCTCTGCTGAAGCCATGGATGATACCGCCCCATGTACCTGTGTACATGCTGCCATTCCATCAGCAAAGCCAACCAGGTGAGGGCGGACAGACTTTCTTGGGAATAGGAAATAGGGATCGTGAGAGGCTAGTAGTGAACTGTGGTATTAAACAGACACAAAGAAATAAGAGACAAGGAATCTAAAGCTCCTGGGAATGAAAGCAATGAGTCAGAAGAGGAGCTAGATCTTTCCAGAGGAGACTGGACACGAGAGACAGATAAAGCAGGACCATAATGTTCCAAGGCAGGACGAGAGGAGGTTCCTGATGCTCACCTGTTTCTGTGTTGTTTTTTTTGTTGTTGTTGTTTTTGTTTTTTGTTTTTCATTCTTTGAGGTTAACCACATCTTCACAATAAATAATTATTTTATTTGAATTTGCTAATGTGCACTTCTGTTCTTTGTTATTGATGATCCCCAAGCCTTTTTTTTTTTTCTGACTCATTTCTGTTGAGTTTTTTTTTTTTTTTCTCCGATTATCTTACTTTAGAGAGGGTGGGTCTTCCTAAATTGCCCTGACTGAAGATAACTTGAGATTAACTTGAGGTTGAAATTTGTTGGGAATTTTCTTTTTTCCGAATAGTTTAATCTACTTGATTCAAGTCACTGTCATGAAAATCTGTGAACATATTATGTACCTTCTTAACAGAAGATATTAGTTTTATAGGAAAAACAGCTCCTCTCTTAATAAAAGAATCTCTCTGTCAACAACAGGTACTAAGTCAAAAAGAATCAGAAAAACACATTATTTCCAATGTTTCTATTATATCATAATAACAAGAAAGTTGTAACTATTGCATTCTTTGCAAATTGCTATTTGCAAAGACTGCTACCCGCAATGGGGGCTCATGCAAAATTAAAGCAGACTTATCCAGATTGTAACTGAAAAATTCTCTTCAGTTCTTTCAGGAAATAGGCATGTGCTAAATGTCACTTAGAAGCTAGAGCCCACAAAGGTGTATTATGTAGGTTTGCCGACTAATCCCCATCTATGAGTGGAGGAAGAGAGGCATCACCCCACTGAAGTGTTTCCTTTGAAGAAGAAAAGGAAATGATTACACTATAACTCTATTCCTTCTACACACTGGAACTTTCCCTGTGTTTTTCTGGGACCCTGTATTAGTCAGCTCGGGCTGTCATAATGAAACACCACACACAGGGTGGCTCAAACAACAGAAACTGGTTTTCTCAGAGTCCCGGAGGCTGCAAGTCTGAGATCGGGGTGCTGGCATGGTTGGGTCTGGTGAGGACTGTCTTCCTGGTTTGCAGATGGCCACCTTCTCTCCTCATAAGGGCACTAACCCATCGCATGGGCACCACCTTCATGACCTCATCTAACCTTAAGTACACCCAAGGCCTCTTCTCTAAATACCGTTGCATTGAGGGATTAGGGCTTCAACATAAGGATTTCAGGGAGAGACGAGCCGGTTCATTTCAGGCCCTATGAGAAAATTAATTATGTCTGGGAATATCCAATCATGTTGGAAGAATCCTGGAAACCCGATTTGTTTGCTATAAGTAACTTATGAAGGTAGTGTTCCTTTAGATTTGCAAAGATCTCTTCCATCTTCTTTATTCTATTGCCTGTCCTCCCCCACCAAAAAAAAAAAAAAAAAAAAAAAAAAAAAAAAAAAAAGGTTGCCAACATTTCCCTTGGATTGTGGTTAGTTCTGGTTTTGCTTGATTCCCTGGTGAGTTAGTGGTTATGGCCTTTAAGACTTGCAGTCTGCTGCAGATAAATACCTATATATATATATATATATATTTTTCCTCTTGAGAAGTAGTAGTTTTGCTTTTTGTTGTTGTTGTGGTTGTGGTTGCTGTTGTTATTTTGATATATTAAATAAATCCGTGTGAAGGTCCTTGCGAAGTTGCATCCATAACAAGAACGTCAAGGTTTTCATAGGAGACTTCAGTTGCAGCTCAAAAGTGCTCCGCAGAAGCCGAAAACCATGTTTCTGGTATTTCACCTATTTTTGTTTCTGGAGGTTTGACCCTGCAGTGTCACTACCATTTTCTTTTTGACCACAGTCACCTACGATAACAGCTTGAGGGTTTTTTACTTTTCCTCCTTTTCTTTATCTTTTGGAGAATTACAACTTCCATTTCATGATCCTTGAAATTTCTATAGTGGCCCCTTTCCAGGGAGTTTACGTTTTCTAAATTTGAATGATTTGGTAGTCATTAAAATTATTAAGACAATCAGTTTCTCAAATGGGTTCAGTATTTTAAAACTTGGATGTACTACTCAGCACTAAAGAGTTCAAGTTGCCAGTTTGACTGTATGGTTATTCATTGATCATAGAACAGACAGATATTGATTGAATGCCATCTACCTGCTGGGAAATATTTGCATTTGAGGCTACACCGATGAATGAAACAGCTAAAACGTCATTCTACCTGAGGGAGACAGGCAAGATGCAAATCCTTATGTAATAATGTCTATGGATGAAATAAAGCCAGGGAAGGAGAGGGAAAGTTACAAAGTGAATCGGATCACAATCCCAAAAGGAGAAAGGAAGCAGGAGACCACGTGGCAAAAGAGCATCTCAGTGTAAGGAGCCGTGAGTGCAAAGACTCTGAGGTTGGAACACGCTTCGTATGTTTGAAGCATTGTAAGGAGGCCGGAGTAGCCAAGTCAGAGAGCATGAGAGGGGCCGTGGGGACTGTGAAAGCCAAGGGAACAAAGGACCTTGTAGGCCACGGTCGGGTTTTGGCTCCGGCCACACTAGTCTTCTTGCTGTCACTCAAACCTCATTCCCACCTTTGGGCCCTTGTCTGGAATCTTCCCTGCAAAACGTTTCTCTCTGATTTTTCAATGTCTCATTACCTCCCTTCTTTCAGGTCTTTCCTCACATGCCACCTCCTTAGTAAGGTCTTCTCCACCCACCTCCCAGGCACTGTCTTTCCTGCTTCATTCTTATTATCGCTCCGATGACTTAGTATCCATTTATTAAATATGGTCTGTCTTTTCCATCAAGTGTAATCTCGACCGGGGCAAGCACTTTTACTGTCTTGTTCACAGCTTTTCCCTCAGTGCTTTGAAAATAGGAAGTACTTCCCCATATTTGTTGAATAAATGCTATCATGTTTTTTTTTAAAAAAAAAAAAAAGACAGCAGAAAAATAGATCAAACACATAAATAGTGACAAGGAAATTCAGGCGAAATATCTAGAAGAAATGCTTTTAAGTTTTGAAATATGTGATAGGCATGAGTCGATTGTAAAGGAAGGAAAGGATACCACAGATTGGGAAAGGAGCATAAATAAACTTGAAAAATGATACCTTGTCATTTTTCATCAGCACTTTGAGAAATGATGTTTCGTAAGCACGAGCTATTTTGGCTGGTTACTTAACAGGGACTGGAGAGGATAATCAAAGAGCCCCTCCGGTTTCTAAGCAGACTACTTAAGAAACGAAATGGCGTTTGAAACAGAATGTTGGGGCATTGTGTGTTAGTGAATTGAAGTAGGGAGATAAATAAAAGGTAGGAGATTTGGGGGGACATTCCTGCAATAGTTTCGGTGAGATCTAACTGTAGACATTTAAAGCTGTATAGACCCTTAGACCTTTTCTAGTCTAAACTTTGATTTTACAGATGAAGAAACTGGACCTGGTCAGTGATCCTTAGATATTTAAACTGAGTTGGTAACTGGAGAAATGGGAAGGATGAGAATGTGTTTAGGGGAAGAAAAGCATGCTACTTAGAGTTAGTTGGGCTGGGAAAATACTTCTTACACACCAGCTAGCAAGAACATGTAATATTTAAAATAAGTCCATCACTCAACAGAGTAACATACGTTGGAAACAAAATTATGCCCATTTGCAAGGATTAGTCTTAAGGACCCTGCACCAGAGTCACCCAGAAAACTTGCTTTACGAATAAGCAGCAGAAGTATATCATCTGATTTCATGAGGGCGAATTGACTGATTCAGAGTTCTCTGGTAGAAAGCACAAAATACTGTGATGTACTGTGATGTACATAGGGAAATGCAATGTTCGATGTTTGTATTAGGCTAAGAATGACGACCTTCTGTTGGGAGATGAGTCCAAGAAGTTCTAATTCATGAACCTTGGCAGCGCAATCACCGTGTTTCATTTTCAGTACTGTTTCTTTGAGGGTAAGGAAAAAATTAAGAGAAGTGTCCTAGTCGATGAGCGTTTTCTCTGATAATAGGTATAAAAATAAATTTATCCTTAGCTATCAGTATTGTTCACAATTTCATAGTAACAAAACTTCAGGGTAGTCATACTAAATGTCTGTAAATCATGCATCAAGGAAGTTCATATTTTAGTCCAAATTAAAGGGGTCCTACTATCATTTTTATTGCATGTAAAATTTGGCTATTGGTAGGGTAAACATGCATCCCAGTTTGTATGGGACAGTTCTGCTCTAATAATTAAAAGCTGTCAACCGTTCACCCTCAAGTGTTGCAGTTTGGATGATGAATTATAGTATCACTGATGCTAGAGAGGAAGCTCCAACCATAACTGTATCTCACCAGTGGACTCGTCCTAACTTTTAGTTACAGGCCATTCATCTCTCCTAGTCCATGTCTCTCGCACATAAGGATCTATAGAACCTTCAGTTATGCAAATCTTTTCCCCTTAGAAGAAATTAGAAAAGACTCCAGTTAATTAAAAGGATACCTTTTTCTGATATGAAATTTTTTCCAAGAGTGACTAAAAAAGAAAGCAAATGGGAATAGAAAGTCACTGGACTCAACCAGACTGGAAAAAGTAATCTCTATGTTAGTTTTTAACACTTCAAGCTCTTCTTAATAGGCAGGTTTCCAGGACTGTTTAGGTCAGGTACATTGTTCTGGCTCATAATTTAGTGTATACATCAAGAAATACTGTACCTTGAAGGAAAAAAGACTATGATGTATTATCAGTGGGCAGGGAGTAAACAGTTTCTCTGAAGATTTTAAAGGAAAGGGTGCATAACTATTTTCAGCATCTGATCTGGAAAGGATAATATAAGAAGATTCTTTGAAGTTTTCTTTCAGTTTTATAATTATATGCCACCTAGGTTCAATGTGGGCGAATGTTGAGAACGCTCTCTCTGGCAGCAACAAATGGTTTTTCCTCAGAGACCCCTGGGCAGAAAAAAAATGGGACCTTACTCAGACCTCCTATGCTCTAACACCCCCCAGAAAATCTTCCTTCAGTTCATCAGAAATCCATCTTTCTGTCAATTTTATGGTTTACACCTTCCAAAGGTAATCAACAGTCTTTCATTGCCTCTCTTGTTGAATCCTTGAAGTCAATTATTATTTATTCCTTAGCCTTCTCTTTTCTAGGCTAAATGAGAAAATTATTTTATTTTCTCCTATCATTTTCTCTGGTAAGATGAGAAGTCCTTTGGACTCCATTTTCTCTTGAGCTGGAAATGAGATTAGATTTACTAATTTGAGATATTCCTTATGTGTTTAGTTCGTTGAAGGTGCTCAATGCCTGTAATTCATTCTTGGATGAATGAATCTTAATCCCTTTCAAGTATTCTTCTTAAGGTATGATTTCATACTGTATGATTTCATACTGTATGATTTCATACTGCAATTTACATCCTAATAAAATTTTGACTTCTTTTTCAACAACTACAATACTGGCTCATAGTTTACTCATGGTTAAATTAGGCCACACAGAGCTTTCCCCAATAATTTTTCACCTCGTAACCAAGAAGTCTTCTTCCTTCTTTAATTCAAAGTTTGCCAATTTAGAGAAGAACACAAACTTACTATGACTATCATCACTTTTATCAGTAAATTAGTTTTCCATGCACTCAGTGTTGAAAGTTTAATAGACTCAATTTACATTATAGCTTTCGTTTATTCTTCTACAAATGACTCAGAGAAGAGGCAAATATTTGTTGAATGAATAAATGGATGAAATAAATATCTAACACTATCTGTAGTAGCTCCACATAACGTAAGTGGCATGCAGAACCAAATAAGAATGCGTTTCTCCAGATTCCACATCCTTTTGGAGAAGAATAGGGAAGAGAGGAAGGGGAGGAAAAATAAATAATAGCTACTTTCCCCCTCATTCTTGTTGTTTACAAAAGTCTCTGAATTCTCCTAATGCTTCCGTTTAGCTTAAGTATTACTACCCTCATTTTTACGGATGGGAAAACAGGGGCTCAGAAGTTTAACTAAGACCTCCGGCCAAGCTCGGCACTACTGGTCAGCTGGTACTCTGTATGATGCTTATGTTCTCCAATTGGAACTTGCTGGCCCCCCACCCCCCGCCAAAAATTGAGAGTCCACAGTTGTTATAAGCGAAAGCACTTTGCTTTACAACTTGGACAGCGATTAGAACTACAGACAAGGCTGGTGGGGCAATAATGGACTGACACAACCAAGCCTTAAATAAACGATGTGTTTGTTGGACACGGGAAAGAAGGAAGGGTGCAAATCAAACCAGAAATAGAGTTTCTTTGTTTCGACACGTAGACATTTCTCAATTTCCCACACAAATGGAAACCAGCTATAATACATGAAGTCGAAAACCTATATCATTATGGTGCAGAAATAATATAGATTGAATTTAGAATTTTTTGATATTATAATTGAAAATTGATTTTTTTTTCCCCCGGTATAACAGAAAGTGTCAATATCCCAAACAAAATGATGAACACAGTTTGTAAATGAGGAACTCAGAAAAGGCTTCCCAAGCCATTTCATTCCCCAAGGTCTTTCTCCTAAGTCCAGCATGTACAGAGAATGCATCGATATGACTGGGCAGAGTAAACCTGGCATCTAAATTCGTATGTTTTCATCTGTATTTATTGATTGTGCCCTCCTCGAATTGGGGTAAAAGTGGGAAATTTTAGACGACTTCCTGCTGAATAGCAAAAGGTGTGGGGAAGCAAAAATAAACAACAAAAATGGATTTACTGGATAAACAGATGATAATCTTTATGTCAGTTGGAAAAAGAAGCTCTGATTTGAGTAATTTATTCCTCACCAAATGCAGTGTGTTCTGAGTTAAGGGAAGCAGTATGAGACAAAAATTCTTTCAATATGCGATCATTTCCTACAAGACCTTAAAAGAGGAAAATTAAACAGAATTTTAATTTTAGCCCATTAATAAGTGCTCAAGAGAGGAAGGAATGAACGTATAAGAGGATGAATCTGGAAGTGGGTGAGCCCATCAGATGGACTTTCTCCAGACACTCCCCACTGAGGAGGTAGTATGGGAGCAGGCCAGAGAATTCAAATGTTAATCAAGCCACAATCAGAGACTGTACTATGCTGATCAGCCCTGCGGCCAGCCCAGGAGGATGCCTTCAGGACAAAGGAAGATTTCTGCTGGCATCCCCCAACACCTGTGAGAGAGAATCAGGAACCAAGAGTCATTTCCTATGGCTAAAACCATGGGGAACCTATGGATTAAAGGCTGGGAACTGGAGGCAAGTTTTTCACTCTAGGTATTCTTACCTTTTCAAGCTACGTACTCTTCCCCTTCCTCACTGCATGTCCATATCAAAGGAGATGGGAACTAAAGAATGTCATATAAACTGAACTCCCTGAACACTCGGGGTCCCTCTGGGTCCCTTTACTGGGTCTCTTACTATCCCTCTGAATGTTCTTCTCACTCTCTGCCTCTGAGAAGAGACCACAATCTGTGGGGCATTATCTCTTTTCTGATAAACTTTCCTTTTGACTCTAACTTTGGCGAGTGTGTCGAATTCTTTCTACACCTCTCCTTCTTGTGGTGCATTCAAATCTAAGACCCACGGAGCCAACTGAGATTAATTATGAGCCTTTATTAGCTGGCCAGGGACTGATTCTCCCCACTAGAGAATCAGCCCCAAGCTTCCAGAGGAGGCAGCTTATAAAGCCTAAAACCACATCAAACAAGCAAGCAGGTTTACAGAAGCAGAAGTTGGCCATTAGTACATCTTTGCACAGAACATCTCCTAGAACTACACCCTAGTTATACATTAAGCAGATTATAGAAGCAGAAGTTGGCTGTTATCGTCTGGTGCAAAAATGTTGTTTCTGGGGGACTCTTACATCTTATAGCAAACAGAGCCTGGTAGACAGTTCTGTTATCTGCATCCTGGCGGTGGTATTATTTTTTTCCTTTGAGAGCTGGCACTTGAAGATATCACTCCGTCTTGTCTTTGTGACGAGCTTACTGGAGAATTTTTTACTCTGAGGTTCTCTGGGGCAGGGCTTGGTTTTCTTGTCTCTTGGAGCAATCTACCCTGTCCTGCTTCAGAGGGACACTTGCAAAGATCAGACCCTGGGGGCTTCAATCTAGCCTGCAAGTATTATTATGTTGTTGTTTAGCTCATCTAAATTTAATGCATTTTTAATTAGTGGCAAGTATTTAAAAATTGGAAAAATTTCCATAAAATTCCAGAGTTCCTGCTTCTCTCAAAAAATTTGAAGCCTGGTCATACTGGGTCTGTATTTCCTCATAGCCTAAAGCTGTAGCATTTGAGTTTGTCACCTTGATGTGGAAAGGAGGAAGAAACAGGCAAAAAGGCAATTTGCCAGGGGCCTTCAGACTAATCGGACTCATACAGAGAGTTTCCAGAGAGAACACTTTGAAAAAACAAGTAGTACCAAAGTGAGGGCATTTTGAAGGTCAGGATCAGCAATTTGGGTTTTATCTGATAGTTTCTTCACACCATACTCCTTTGGAATAATTTTATTTTTGTGTTGGTACTGAAGTGTTCTGAGGTTAAAATCAAATAATATCAAACTTTTAAAATATTTTTAAAACCTTATTAATGAGTAGAGATTTTCCTGCATTTAAAAATTTTTTTTGCAACTTTTTAATCTCATATATTTTCTTTAAATGTTTGGCAGCCACTACTGGTGCTCATATACAGTGAAAGTTTGTCAATGTTATCAGATGAAAGATAGCAAAGGGCTATTTACTCCAAAATGTAGAATTAGCTCATTTGGTTTAGTATAATAGCTTTTTCTTTCTTGAGAACTTCTTTCTATAGTTTATACTTTGTATTACATCTTTACATAGTGTGCTATAATTATTAATCTAGCTGAATAATTAATATTTTATAGTTTTCTGTATAAAGCACAGTATTTCACTGAAGGAGAGGAAGAGAGTTAAGGTGTTTGAGGCCCTACTAAGTGCCAGGGGCTGTGCTAAATACTTTACCTGTAATAGCTCATTGTATCTTCTCAATAAATATTGCAGATTAGGGGACAAAGGCTCAGAGAGGGTATGTGTTCTGCCTAAGAATGCATAGCTACGAAGTGGACCATCAGAATTTAACCCCAGGCCTATCTGGGGCCAAAGTCCTTCTGGTTTCGTTTATTACATTCCTGAAAAAACACAACTCCCAGTTACTCTTCAATTTGAAGAAATTTGAGACTCATGACTTTAAGCACTCAGAAGCCATTGACTTTTTTTGCTCTTCACTGTTATTATTTTTTAGAATATATAGTTTAGTGTCCTGTGATTTAAAGGGTGGAATTGGCATTGCAGTATGGGATTGATAACAGAGGGGCACAAATGGAACAAGTATATTGACATCATCAGGGTAAGTGGTACCCAAAGTCATTTAGGATACATCTGAGCCCTCTCTTCCTGTCTGGTGTCAATATTTGCCTAGAAATGAATAAATACATAAGCAAAACTTGGAAACACTTTCACACATCCCATGCACAGCACATGTAAAGTTAATAACTCAGTACAAAATTGGAAGACAAACATTCTCTGGCAGCATTTGTCACCTCCACAAATTGAGTCCTATGAGGGATGTATGCTTTTGGATGCCACCTTGGCCTCACCTCTGAGCAGCAGGCCAGTTAGGAGGTCGTGATGATGTATGGAAGTATAAGATAATGATCTGGCTTAGGACTCAAGCAGTAATTTAAAAAAAAAAAAAAGAAAAGAATGGGCGTGTGGTAAACTGAATAATGGCCCCCAAAATGTCCATACGCTTATTTCCTGACCCTTATATGGCAGAGGGGACACTATAGATGCGATTAAGTGAAATAGCTGAAGGAGGGTATCCTGCATTATCCAAGTGGGCCTGATGTAATCACAATGTTTCTTATAAGAGGGTGACATGAAATGAAGGTGACGTGATGATGAAAGCAGAGATTGGAGTGATCTGCTTTGGAAATGAAGGAAGGGGCCACAAATAGTGGACGAGGGGCGGCCACAAGCTGGGACGGGGGGGGGGGGGAATCATAGAAATGGATTCTCCCCCTCAAAGTCCGAAGCCGAACCAGCCCTGCTGACACCCTGACTTCACCCCCAGGGAAATGATTTCAGATTTCTGAGCGGTCCGACTTGTCAGAGAACATATTTGTGTCATTTCAGGTCACTGAGTTAGTGGGGATTCGTTACAGTGGCGACAGGAAACTAGTACAGGGAATGCGATTTTTCGGTAAAGAAAGATTTGGGAATGATGGTGTTTGAGTGGAGGATGTCAATACATTAGCTTTGAGGAACCTGCCACATAACTCAGCAATTGTACCCCTGGGTAGGGGTGTAATCAGAGAGGGATAGTATGTGCAAAATTTTTTCAGTCTTAATAACTTTCTAATAATTAAGGTTGACATTAAAGATTAGTTAATTTGTGTAGATTTTAAATTGTGAATCACTATATTTGAGTAATCACATATGTTTGAGTAAAATGAGCTTTTCTATATGACAAAAAGCATGACTAGAGTTCCAACTCACAGAGCTCATTATTATTAGCTACTTTTCAGTTTGTGAATGTTTTCACTTTTTTTGAAGCTGATACATATTGAAAGAATCCAGATACCATTTTAAACTCATTCCGAACAGCACAAATTAAATTACTTTTTTCTTCAACGGATCAAAATTTCCTCCTTACCCTCCCAACAAACACACAAATATGCATTTCAAATCAAGTGTTTAACTAGCTGTTGGCTGTTGGCAGAGACTTGAAAAATAACACAAAGCCTTTAGATTGAGATGAAAAATCACAGCTCTGAAGGTGTTTATTCCAACTGTGTCTTCCATCAACTATAATTCCACCTCTTTCTTGTTACAGTCGTTTTTTGAAGCAACATAGTATCCGTTCCCTTTCATTCTCCAAAGCTCTCTAGAATGATTCTTACCAAGTTTAGTTCATGATTGGCAGCTGTAAGGACACTCAAGGACTTACTACTTGAATCTGTCAAGCCCTCACCTTCTTGTCTCTGGGACCATTATATGAAATTGATTCCATAGCCTGTGCTCATATCCTCGTTACCTAACCTCCACCATGTCTGTGTTCTAACTCAGAAACCACGAAGAAAGAGAAAGTGTACAAGAATAACTCTTGATCTACAGCTTAGAGGATTTTTAGATCCCTTGATATATTTGAAACATTTAGGGAAGTCTTATAGTATTAAGAAGAGCATCATCAGACATCGCTGAGAATTAATGTAATCCATCCGGAGGGCGAAGGGCAGAGGGAGGGCAGAGGTGCTTGAACTTGTCCATTTCATTTTGGTGCCAGTTTTTGGGACTAACTGAGGATGCATGTCTTCTCTTCCTGCTCACCCCATCTCTCATGGGGGAGGGTATTGTGTGTTCTCATTAAGAGAAGATGCAGCGAAGAGGTTTTTATTGCTAAGGGAATCGCTTCTTAAATGATGAGCACTGAATTTTCAGCTGCCGATTAGTGAGAGCAATGATAAGCTAAAGACTTTAATGTTTTTATTTACTGCTGTAGTAATGGAACCAGCACTGTGGAAATCCCTCCTATAACCTCCCTCTTTTCCTTGAAACCTCCTTGAATAAAAAGCTCCCGAGAACTTTGCTAACGAGTATAAAACACGCTAATATTTCAGATAAAGGGAAACACATTCCTAAGACGGTTGACCATGATCTAAGAAGATAGTTGCTAATAAAATCAGTGATACGAGAATTTAAAGAGATGTCCTATATGAAATCTTGTTTCCATTTCTTTCCCCTAATCCATCTGTCTCTTTCTTTCACCTTTTTATATCTACCTGTGTAGGGGGTGATGCTCCGAAGCGTTTACATATTGGTGAGTGTTTATTCTAGACTATCTCGTCAAGGATATTTGTCTAGCAAACAGCCTTGGAAACTAGAACTAATTATCTCCCTCTGGAGCGAAGGTTGGGTGGGTTTGTTTGTAAATCCCTTTGCAAAATTAGGGGTTTCCTAATCTTGGGGCTCCTCAGCTGTGATACAGGCCCACAGCATGCACAGCATAGAGCTGAGCCCGTCTCATTGCCCCTGCAAAACTTGGGAGACTAGGGGAACCAATGTGAATGTGAGGCTCATGCAGACTATATGCTGTGAGCGATAACGACCTTTATCTCTGACCTAGGAGTCTCATGTCGTCTGCTAGCATCTATGAAACTGTGGAAGCCCAACCCGTTAGCTTGAAAACAGGATAAAATTTCAGATCCTTTTCTATTGTATTCTCTTTGCTCTCGTTGTATGTTATCCCCCCTCCCCTGGTTTTAAAACAGAGGTGTCTATACTTTTCTCAGAACCTCTCTGTCCCAAGGTGTGTCGACAGCCCCTGGTTGGTGTTAATCAATCCCTTTCACAATGTCTACATATTCTCAAGCCATCACGTTCACACTTTAAATATCGTATCATTTTATTTGTCAGTTATACTTCAGTAAGGCTGCAAAAAGAAAAGGACCCTACATTTATAGGCCACTTAGAATGAAGAATGACACCTGGAGGAGAGAGGTGGCCTCAGTGCAAAGCCTCAAACACGACAGGACTGAATGCAGGCGGCTGACAGCACCCTACCCTTCCCGTCACGAAATATACCGCGATTATGCCTTAAACACAGACTATTCAAAGGCTGTAGTACGTTGAAGAGAATTTAGTGAAATAATATCTTGTCCATAGGAACAAAACTACAATATTTGTTTCTCACTTGGGTTGTGGGTTGGGGGTGCGGAAGGGGCTGTCATTTCTGAACTACCCTATGCCTCTTAGTCCTGTACCACGGCCATCACCTAGAAGCTCGTCAGACGTGCAGAATCTCAACCTCAGCCTAGAGTAACTGAAGCCCAATTTGCATTCAAACCAGATTCCCAGGAGATTCTCAGGAAAGTTAAAGTTTGGGAGGCTCCAGAGGCGACGGTCTGGCTACGGCTTGGCTATTCCGACTCTCATTCCCAGCTCTCTTTAGCCTTGCCCCTCGTGACATCTAAGCTGAGTAAATGAGGGTTTACTTCAGCCTGAGACATTATAAAATGGCAAGTAACCAGAGCCCCAGACCAGGGAAGAGAGCACACGCTTCCCAGAAAACAGACCAGAAGCTACAGAAGAAAAACTGCTATCAAGAGAATGCTCGACTTCAAACTTCATTTTTGTGATTTTTTAGAGACTATGCTGACAGAAGCTGGAAAAGCAGTCACGAAAAACCTGCAAGAAATTTTCTTCATAACTAAAGGTTGAGACTTCAATCCACCCGTGGAGCAGACAGACACTTACTTCAGACTGGAGAGACAAATCAGCTCCACCAGGATGATGAGTTTGAATTTAATGCTGTAGGTGATGGTGAATCTTTGAAAACCTTTGAACAGAAAAATGGAATTATCCACAACATGTACATAACATGATAATAACATGTGAATAACATGATACTTAAGATTAAACAAAGGAGATGAAAGATGAATAAGAGTAAGAAAGAGAATCAAGGAGTGAGATAGCATGATACTGGAGACGTATGATTTCCTCTGAAATACCTGTGTTTATGAGAAAAAAATGAAAATAAAAGTTCAGTGATTATATCCAGGTTATTCCATTAGCTGGCAATGGTAATACTAATGGGATAATTTCATTTATGTGAAGAATAAAAGTCACACGATTAATTTAGTATAAGGAGACCTCATCATGCTAGGAACCAAATATTCACGGAGTGTGACCGAAGTAGTAGGTCTAGTATTTCAGGAAGTTCGGCACTCAGGACAACTAGGGAAAGCGAGGAGTCGGTTCGTTCTGGTCGAAACGCTCCCTCCTTAGTGCTTCAGTCATGTTCTGTGAGGATCGATGGTGTTTCCTCAGACTGTGTCAACATGTCAGGCAGCGCCCCGCATTTGTCTTGGCTCTCTCCCTGCCTCTGCCCACTCCATGGAGAAATGAAAAAGGCAGTGAAGGGATCCACAGAACTGAGTGGTTAGATACCCGAATCTGGTCTCCACCCCTGGCTCCACCGCTGACAATTTATTTTATCCCTCTGGACCTCATCTTCCTCAGGATCATCCTCAATAAAATAACAACAGAAGCTTCCTCGTGGACCTGCGCCTGTGTCAGACCCTGTTTTAAGCACATGGAAACCACGAAGCTCAGGACCAAACACACAGAGGCATTCAGGACTGTCACCGTTATTTTGCAGTGGGGCGAAGAGCAGAAGGAAAGCTCCACCTGATTTCTTCTTTCTGTTTTCCCGACTCAATGTTTGTCCTTGAAAATATGATGTCATGTGATGGCTGTCAACGGACATACGTCGACTGCCAGGAAGGGCAAGAAATTTAGTATGTCTATTTTTATTTTTATTTCCTCTTTTGAAACTGTTTTATAAATGACATATTGTACATTTCCTCAAAGGTCACCCCAAAGAGGTGCGAGTCTAATAAGAGAGGGGAGCGTATCAGCTGTTACCCACTCTTGTAAGACTCTCTCCAGCCATAGTGTCTCTCTGAGCCTCGAAGGCAAGGTTTATGGAGAAAACTGTGTTCTCTCCTTCATTCCATTTTAGATTTACATAGGGAGCACAGAAGCGCCAACCACAAAACCCATTCCTGTATGTCTACCCTACTCTACTGGGCTTCAGATGATATTACAGTAAAATTCTAGGCCCCCGCCCACGGAGAGGATGCTCAAATGAATAGGGAATCTCCTCAAAATGGGATATTCTCAGCGAATTCTAAAGAAGCTTGAGGATTTATAGAGTCAGAGATGAATAATTCTCAATCGCTGGTACAATAGATGTGTTCCCAAACACGCAAATGCAACTATAGCTCATAATTTACTCTGTTAAATGCTGTAAAGGATGTTGAGTGCCTCTGCCTTTGAAATCAAGCATGAGGAACAACAAAAAAGCTCATGGAGGTGCAGCTGCTAAGCAGTTGGCTTAGTTTTATATGGATCAAGTGAGTGTCTTCTTCAGATTTGTGCCTGAGAAATATTACAGTTTTATATATGGATTGACCTTTTGAGATCACATATAAATGGTCTGTACTGCCGATGCCAATGAGATAATATAATGATAATCTTTACATATGAAGAGGCAAAGAGCTAAATATAAGAGGAGAGAAGTAGCCAAACAAACTTGGACAAACAAGCAAACAAAGATATGGAAATAATAAATTTCATCAATCACATGCAGCTAAAAATTTCCTCTAATTTAGTAGTGAAAAGAAATTAAATACAATTGACAAAATCTCTGTCTCTTTCTAAATACACTTGTTTTATTTTTTATTTTTTATTTTTTTACACATACACACACATACATACTATATACAGGGAAGTGTGTTTATATATGCATGTGTATAAATATATAAATATATACACACATATCCATGCTTAAATTGACTGCTAATTAAAAGATATGTTGTTCTCATTTCACAGAATATACTTAAGTGATCTCAGTTTATTATCTCTATAAAGACTAAATTAAAGGGACTCCATTAGGTCTTATTAGTATTATTCAAATCTAGTCCCTAGTTGATACTTAGAGCAAAAATTCTGGTTATTAGAGGCACTTAGGAGATAAATGACACCTCTTCATAAGCCTTATTCTGTTTGAAATTCTTAAAGTCTGTTCCCTATGAGCACAAGCTATCTGTGTATAACCACGTTTATCCATATTGGACAGGAGCCATGGGATTACGAGGTATGTTATATCAAATTTGTGTTTCTCTGTTACCACACTTTCATGGAAATATATTGGTTATAATTCATGAGTTGAGCAGTGATCGCTAATGGTTAGCGAAGAAGTTTCAATTCGAAATGACAAAGAGCAGTCCCCTTACATTAGACACCAGAAGTTTTAAGTGGTAACATTTTATCATTGCCAATATCATCAGATTCACAATAGTAACCAAATCATGATTGCTTTTAGTCTCCAACAAAAATGAGAAAAGATTGCCACATTGAATTTTGGTCTGGGAGACCTTAGAGAGAAAGGGGTATCTATTCACGGAAAATCATGAGGTGAGTAGAGTGGAGATCTTTTCGCGTATTGACCTGTGAAGAATAGGACATCAGTGAGAAGCTTTCATTTGGTGATAAATTAGACATTTGACATTAAAACCTTTAGAAGAGTCTCCTGGGTACTAGGGAGTCTCCATTTTCATCCAGATTCAACTGGCAATTTGAGTTTCGGACCAGGTAGGTGGTTGTGAAGAATCTGATGAAACCCTTATGTATCAGGGTACCAGGAAACTGGGCTTTAAAAAAAAGAAAAAACAAAACAAAAAAAACCCCTACACCTTTGAGATGGGAACTTTTGTTTAATTAGAACTAGAAAAAGATAACCAATCTTTATTAACAGCAATTAATATACAGAAAATGGCGGTTCTTAGTCATTGCCAAGACAATCAAATTAATACTGGTGTCATGTAAAAGTGACTCTTCATTCTCTCGGCCAATATATCACAAACTGTGTTTTGTGAGACACCAGTCCAGAAAAATAGTCTATGAAAGTAAATGTAAGACTTCTATACACTAACCAACATCTTCTCCAACCCCGTCATATAAGACCTATGTTAGCAGACTAAGAATCTGAGATTTCCTCTGATAAAGAAAACTGTTTAACTTTGTTTAGTTAAGTATTTCCCACAATTATTTGACCACAGAACCCTTTTGTACGTACGTAATGTCTAATCCACCATCAGTGCTAGTGTTCTGGGACTATATTTTAGGAAAGATCATTCTAGTCAAAAACAACTAACTGTCTACGGCCATGCCAACCTGAGTGTGCCTGATCTTGTCCGATCCTGGATGCTAAGCAGGGTCAGGCCTGGTTAATACTTGGATGGGAGACCACTAGGAAGACCAGGTGCTGTAGGTGTTAAAAACAACAACGACAAAAACAGCACAACAACAACAACTAAGAACAACAGATTAGGAAAAAAAAAAAACTCTGCAAACCAAAACCTGATCCATATTTCTCTCAGTTTCTCATATGCTGTATACTTTATGAGTTATGTATTCTGGGTTCTTTTAGCTTTGCCATAATAATGGTTTTTCAGATTGAGATTCCAAAGAAGTGAAATGTGTTCAATTTTGAAAGCCTGCTGTTTTTTTATTTTTATTTTTATTTTTTGGCACATTTAAGTTTTAAATGAATTGAGAAGTAGAGGAAGATATTTAAAAGTCGTATTGACTCAACTCTCGAATCAGTTTTGAACCAGGTGGCCATTTATGTGGCTTTCTTGTAAAGGCCTAGAACATGTTTCCATCTGGTACATGCCGGTTCTTCTTTTTGTGAAAAAAAAAAAAAAATGTTTTTACTAAATGTTGAATACATAAAAATACATATTTCTAAAACATGTGAAGTGTCTAAAGATTAAGAATAAAACACATAGCCAGTATATCCCTTATCCAGTTAAGAGAGAGAATAAGAATCACCTGGAACACCTCCTCAGTCCCATATTATGCTGAACACTGACTGCAAAAGTAACACCATCTTGAAATTGGAGCTACCATTTTTTTCTTTTCTTTATAATTTTCTGATACAGCCATCAATCTATGGACATTTTGAATTTTCCCCTAAAAAAGAGAAACATCTGTTGTAAATTAACCACTATTTTTTAAGATCACTATCAAAAGGCAAAGTTAAGGGTTTTTTAAGTATCTTATGGACGCCTCATGAAACATTTACTATTATCTGCATCTAAAATAAAACCTGATTAAAGAAGTTAACACAAAACTATGAGAATTAAAAACTAAAAGAATATTATAATTAAAAGAGACAAGTTAAAGAAGTTTCAAGGGGAAAAAATAAATAGACACACACACACATATATATATTTGTCGAATGTAGAATTTATCATGAGAATGTGACAGCTTAATATATTTTTTCTTCTGACACAGTACTGGACCCATGTGGAAACTTTTGAAAATAGAAGAGCCCAACTATGAAGCTATTACGATTTTCCATAAGTATTCTCATGTTATTAAGAAAGCCAAATGAAGAACAAATAATGAAATAAAAATTGGCAATTATTTATGGCAAGTGAGCAAGGAACATAAAATTTTTCTAATAAGAAAGAATGTTTCTTAGAAATACAATTTTAAAATCATTTCTTGAAAATAATTTAAAGCACTTTAGCGCTAGTCTCCAAAAATCTCCAAGTGAACAGATTTACTCTTCTTAATTTGAAATTTGATTCTCAGCAAGAGAGCTTGTGATTATTATGGCTATGAAATGCTGTACATTTTTCTAAAAGTGAATATATATTAATATCATATTCATTTCCCTTTTATAATGTTGCTGTTTTTCGACAATGTGAAATTGTAAGCATTCGAATGTAACAATCAGAATGCAAATGGAAGTTTCATTATTTATCTGGCAAATGCTGGGCATGTATGCGGTAATGAGAGATGAAGCAATACAGTTATCGAATGAAGCTCTTGTTCATCACGTGTTCCCATAAGCTACTGATTAGGAGACGTCCACCTGTATTTGGAATAGTTCATGCAAGGTAATGACTCAGAAGCCATCAACTCATCCCATAGTTCACATCAATGGATATTAACAGTTTAGCTTATTTGACATTAATACCTTTCTTCAACATTTGAGCTATCACAATAAAGTAGATATCATTTTAAGCACTGGTTAAGCATTTGCCCATTAATTTAAAGGCAAAAGAGGTTTATTTTCTAGACTGAGTTAGAATAGGTTGATGAGTCTGAGGAAGATTGAGAGTTATAAGCAGATACAGAAGTAAATTCTCAGCTCAAAGGATAACCTGCCCACGGGGTTTGCCTACTCCTCTCCAGCAGAACAACCCCCAAGCCAGTGGCCCTCGTTCAAGATGCTGCCAGTAACCACTGCCACTCCTGCTATCTGTTTCCCTTCACTCTAGTCCACCTTCCTTTTTACTTCTAGAGTCACAAACCCCCAGTGGAGTCAGATCACATCACTTCTTACTGAAATTTATTCTCTGGTGCCCTGTCGCTTACGGGACATGGCGAGATCCTTCTTCGTCTGGAATCAACACCTCTCCATTCTCATCTCTACCTGACCACAGGACCCCTGAACCTCCCAGCGGGTGGTGGATATATCTCACCTCCTCCAACTGTCATTCATTTTATGGCCGCATGCCATATGCCCTTTATGGCATTAGCCTCTGAATTGTGACCATAGAAGATATTTCCACCCAGAACCTCAGAATACCATTTTCTTTAGAATGAGGATCGTTGGAGATGTCATTAAGATAAGGATCTTGGGATCTTTCTGATTAGGGTGGGCCCTCAATCCATTGGTGGGTGTCCTACAAGAGACAGAAAATGCAAACAGAAGGAGAAATTCACTCCAGGGTGGAGGATTTAAGATGTGGATGGAATAATGCACCTACAAACCAAGGAATGCCAAGGATTGCCAGTAGCCATCAGAAGTCAGGAGAGAGACCATGAAAAGTCTTCCTCAGAGCCTCAGGAAGGAACCAACCCTATCAAACCCTCAAGTTTAGACTTCTAGCCTCTAGAACTGTGAAAGAATAAATTTCCCTTCTTTAAGCCACTGAGTTAGTGGTAACGTGATCTATATAATAGCCCAGGAAACTAGTACACCCTCTCCCACTTGGTACACCTGCTTTTTTTTTTTTCCACAAGGCAAATGCTTTCCTCAAGATCCAGCTCAAATGTTTTAATTCATAGCAGAGGAGTAAGAGGTAGAGGTTAAAAATGTTGACGATCTGAACTCAAATCCTACCTCTGCCATTTAATGTGAAAAACCTTCGGTTAAGTTATTTGACCTCTCTGGGCCTCAGCTTTCTGTGTATAAAAATGGGGGTAATAATAGCATTTTTAGTAAATATTCTGGGATATATAAAGCTTTTGGCATCATCCTTAGCATATAAAAAACACTCAAAAGATGTCAACTATTATTTCTATGTGCGAACATCCTTAGTTTCTTCAGAAAAATATTTGTCCCCTACTCTTGAATGGGAATAATGATACAATACAACAAACTTACTATATGAACTAGTGCACATGAAAGACTTAGAGGAAGTCTGGTATGTGGGGAACAGGCAGTCAACATTCACTGCTGCGATTATGTGCAACTTCTCTGAACTCTTGCCCGCTCTGAATTCATTGTAACTGGTCTCTGTATCTATCCGCTCTGGAATGAGAGCTCTGTGCCCGCAGAATCTAGCGCATAGCCTCAGCTTAGTAGGCAGACAATCGACGTAGGATTGATGAACGCATGAATGAGCATGCACATGAAGAAGCTGGTTTGCTTTCTTACAGCAGGTCGAATATACTTCTATTAACACTAAATCCATTTATTTTGTTGTGCGGTGAGTTGACTACTTGACTGTCTCAAGCACAATCTGGTAAGCTCCGGAAGGATGAAGCGTCATGCTTGCGCGTAGCACGTCCTCCGTTGAGCGCTCCTTGCCTGCTAGTGGATGTCCGTGTGATCAGCAAAGACTTGCTTGGTACTGGCCATTTCTCACACTTGAATTGATTTCCTCTCCCACATCTTTGATTCCTCCCACAGTGACAGCTCAGAAATGCCTAGCTGCATACAGAGGTTTAGAGTTTAATTGGCAATTTATGGCTCTTCATCAGGTGAATAAATGCTATGAGAGGGTTGGTGTTTCTTCAATAAATGCAGTGGCTCTGCCTGTCTCTGCCCAAATGCCGCTATGGGAATGGCATTACCCGGCCGCCTGTTAAGTCTCCATTCGTACGGGGGGAATAGAGTTTTCTAGAGGCCGGGGTGGGCTTTCAGTCCCTACTTTGTTCAAAGCACCAGGTCTGTGTTGGAGAAGATTCAGAGGAAGCGACTCAGCCTGAATGTTCAGGAAATTATGGGGAGTCCCAAAGGCTGGAACGTTTTTAACAGGGATGGAAGGAATGTGGCAGCCCTAGCATGTAGAGGTCTTTTTGGAGGTTTCCAGTGAAGAGGTATTAAATATTCCATATAAACCACCTTGCTTAGTTAAGTGTTCTAGTAAAACCCTTAACTACCCATTTTAGTTTTAAAAATGATGCAGAGATCATAGCAGTGCTGGACTATAAAATATAATAGTTAGCAAATACTCCCTACAAATAAATTGTTAAGACACATATAAAAATTCAGTAAAATTTCATACAATTTCAGAGTTCTATCATTTCTTGGGGACTGGGAGAAAAATTATAAGAAGGTCCACATTGGAAAAAAAACTAACATATGATCAATAAGTATTTGTATTGCATTCAAACATTAATAATAATAACTGGTTATTGCAAATAATTTAATAACACAACAGTTCAAATAGTCTTTATTCCAGGCAGCTTGTAGGACTTGACTAAGAGGTATATTTGCCAGTTCCCTAAACATATTTTGGGCTTTCAAGATAATAACTTTGTCTATGAATCTTTTTCTTTGGGACTCTGTTAAGAGAGTCCTACAACTTCAACTCAAACTGTAAATATTCATCTTAGAGTTTTCATAGTAACCACTGTCTTTCCTGTGAGGCCAGTCTCACAAAATAATTTCTCCAAGATGGGTTTAAAGTAAGGAAATTCAGTAGCGAGTGTCTTAACAACAAAAGACTCATATAAAGAGTAGAAAGAAAGTGTGCTGGTGGTTTAAAAATAAATCCTGAAAGATTAAATTCAGGATTTAATTATAAGTTCTGAAGCCCGGGGACTGCACATCACCAAAGCTGATCGGAAGTAGCTTTCTTAGAAGCTCTAATATATGCACAATAAATTTAAGGGGATGATGAAGACAGGTGCTTTACTCTAAATAAATAAAGGCGATGACACATTAATGAAAACGTTCCAACAAATGCATTCTCTTAAAATTACTTCATTAGCCAACAAACGTGATTTCATCAGCTAGCAAGCATGATATATTTGTTATTAAATGTTTGTCATAAATATTGCAGTTTGACAATGCTTACTCCACAAAACTTGAGTAAAATGTGAAAGCCCCTTGAATTCAATGAGCAATAATCTGAACAGATATCTTGTGTTCGATAAGTTGATCTAATGCCAACCATCTGTTCTCAGAGACTCTCTTCTACCAATTTCTGAGTTGGAGTTCAGCATTTATTTCTTTTATAACAAGTGTGGTTTCTTTAAGGAATCTTCATTTTTCTTCATTCTCACTGACCTTTTCTTGACCACGTCCAGTCTGTCAATGAGCTCATTCCGGCATTCTTCATTTCTGCCACAACGTTTTTGATTTCTGGTATTTCCTCTCGATTCTTTCTTAGCATTTTCATCTCTCTGCTTACATTATTCATCTGTTCTTGCACGTTGTCCACTTTTTCCATTCGAATATCACAGTTGTTTCAAATTTCCTGGCCTGAGAGTCGCAACATCTCTGCCATGTCTGAGTTTGGTTCTGATTCTTTTCTCTCTCCTCACACTGTGTTTTTTCTTTCAATACACCTTGCAATTGTGTTGTTGTTGTTGTTGTTGTTGTCAGCTGGACATTTTGTGCTGGACAAAAAGAACTGAGGTCAATAGATCTTTAGTGTGAAGTTTTATGTTTATCTGGCTAGGAGGTAGGCTCTGTTTACTGTCTGCTCAAGCCGTAGGTGTCCTAAGCTAAAATTTCCCCTAATGTCCTTGTTTTTGTCTCCTGTTGTCTTTGGGTTTCCCTAGAGACTTCTTCTTAAATAAAGACTGAGCCATGGGGTTCTTTCAGTTGTTTTCCACCTGGTACCGACTCCAGTGGCAGTTTCTGCTCTTGGCTTTCTGCTTTATTAAGTTGTGATTCTCTGTATTTGTTTGTCTCTCTAATCTTGGGAGTGGTGATTTGTCTGTGACTTCAATTCTCTGATAGATAGAAGTAGAGTTGTTGATTTTTAGTTCACCCTTTTTCTTGCGCGAGGACATGATAAGCTCCTTACATGATGGACTGGAAATTAGAAATCTAGAAAGACTTCTTTTTAATTTGTAAGAGTCTGGGGAAAAAAATGGAAAAGATTACTTTTCAATAAATTTCTACACTGAGCTCAGCATTATCATTAGCTCATCTGTCTGGGACAGTCTTAAATCTTAGATCGGAGGAATGAAATCTTGACAAACCTTAAAATGGAAAGAGACCTCAAGTGTCTTATGAATCAATCTACTTCCATCTATTTTTTTTTTTAATATGAACATGTCAGAACCCAGGATGATATGATTTTCTGAATTTGTTCTGTGCCAGAGTAATATCAGTTACTCATGCTTACCCCTGGGGAGTTGGAGATTATGTCTTTGCAGAATAAATGTTCCCTTCCAATAGATTTATCCTATAACATTGAGGTGAAAATGACTATTTACAATTTACCAGCAGATTTTGTGCCAGGCATGCTTATGTAAAATATGTCATTTACTCTAGATAATTCACCTTACAAGGTGAGAGTCGTCACTCTTTGTTTAGAGATGAGAGAAGTGAGGGTCAGAGAGATGAACTGGCTTCCTCGTGGTCCCATTGCTAGTCAGCAACTAAGCCAGGATTCAAACTTACTAGGCTATAATTCTCCCTCCAGGAGTAAGCATTCAAGGACAGAATGTTTTCAACATTTACCCATCAATTCTCTGTTCATTCAACAAGTGCTTATTAGTGCTTATTAGTCAGGCCAACCTCTACTCTAGACACTAGAAATCTTTGTCTCGTGGGACTCACATTCTAGGAAAAGAAGACAGATAATAAAACCACTTGTTGACATTTATATATTAATAGATATTACTATGGAGAAAGAAAACATAGGGAAAGGGACGAGAGACAGCAAATTTGAACATGGGTTCCTGAAAAGGTGACATTTGAATGAAGAGTGAGGGAAGCTAAGGAGTGATTCCTGAATCTAGCTCAGGGATGAGCATTAGGAAGAGGACAGACAAAGGCAAAGACCCAGAGAGGGAGCTCGTCAGAGGGTTCCAGCATGAGCCAGGAGACCACAGGCCTTGTGCGGTTGCATCTCTGGAATGGTAGGGCATCTTGCCTTGCAGTCTTTGTGGATTTCAATATGGGATTCACATAGAGAATTAGGACCAGTAGATGGGACGGTTCTTGCTCTTACAGAGGTAAGCCTCCGCAGAAAGGTGCTGGAGCTTTCAATGAACAGTTTTTAAAAGCACAGAGATTCCTCAGTTTTCCCATTCCAGTGTCTAAAGTGGGAAAAGAGACAAGAAGGTAGGATGTGGTAGTGTGGCTGGAGGTGGGACATAATGGTATAGTAGGAAGATCGCTAGGATAAGAGTCACCATACCTGAGTTCTACCCCTGGCTTGGAGTTCAGTTGCTAATTGCTCACATGGCAACTCATATCTTAGTCACAGTTACTTTATCTGTGAAACAGCCTTCCTTTTCTCCCTACTCTCATCCTTTTTCCCGTCCTCCTTATATCAGCTCCACAGTAATAGCGTCATAGCTAAAATTTATGACGTAGTTATTATGCTTCAAGTCCCACTCTAAGAGTGTTGTACATATTAAGTCGATGCTCAAGTACACAGTAGGAGTATGTACTGTTATAATCGTCTGTACTTTACAGATGAGGAAACAGCCACCTGAAGATCGTACACTTGCCCATCCAGGCGTCAAGAGGGAGCAGGGTTCTGGGGATGGGGGCGTGTGGATTCTGTGCACAGGACTTTCTGGTCCTGGGTGGAATCTGTTCCTGTGGGCCCCTCCCACAGCCTCCCTGCTCTGGATCTAAAGTAGCTATCTGATAGAAATATTATGTAAGCCATACATATCATCTTAAATTTTCTGGTAGCTATGTAAAAAAAAAAAAAAAAAAAAAAAAAAAAAAATTACAGGTGAAATTAATTTTATCAATATATTTAATGTAATATATCCAAGATGTTATCATCATTTAAGCCAGACTAGCCACAATTTCAAGTGCTCAGTGTAGCTGGTGGCTACCATATTAAACAGCACAAGTCTAAAGGGTGTGCAGCTCAATTATCAAATGATCATCATCCTTGGGATAGTTTATCAACAGTAGTTTCAACTTGGAAAAATACACTTTGCTCTCCATTAAAAAATAAAGAGTATACAACACATGGGAGAAGCAAGTGTATCAGCAACAAAAGGCCATGGTTTATGTTTTATGTATGTGTACGCATGTTTACATAGCCGTAACAAAAGCTAAGGCACACAAAGAATTTAGTGCATGCTAGGCAATGTTCTAAGTGCTTTATTTGTCTTAACTCATAACAATCCCACGATCAAGGTATTGTATCGATGACAAGTAAACTGAAGAATTGAGGTTATATAAATTGCCCGTGGACATGTGGCCAGGGACTCAAACGTAGTCACTCAAATGCAGACAGTCTGGCTACAGTGCCTGGCACTTGGCTGTTCTCCCTATGTAATAATAGTTGGGCTTCAAGATTTTAACTGTGTCGATTTTAAGTTGCTAGCAGACTGAATGCACAACTGGCTGGAGTGAAGAAGGATAAATTCATTTTCACTTGAAGTTGCAATTGCTGACTGTGTTTCTATCTGGATTTATTTTAATCTCCCATTGATCCATGTATTTAAATCTGGGGATAGAATTTTGGATCAGCAGGGCGCAGTGACGAATACCAGAGAAGGACTGACATATATTTCAGCCACACCAATAAGAAGCCAAAATGCCCTTTGGGGGTAATTAGTGCCCTCACCTCTTTGTGTGTTCTCTGTAAGTCGGCTCAGACTACTTCCAGGAGATAATTAGGGGCTGCTGAAAGCAGCATTAACTCTGCCAGGCCATGGGGGTATTGTAAATGACTGCTTCTCAGAGAAACTCATCAGCGTCAGCAGCTTCTAACACCTCAACCCTAATCCCAGAAGGGTTGAACATTGGATTATTACATTCTCTTTGGAGGTTTCGAATCTCTTTTTTTTTTTTTTTACAGAGACTGATGACATTTCCATATCTTAAAGGTAACTTTGGAGGCATAAAGAATTATGCCACACATTTGGAGAACCCTGATTGAAAGATGAGGACATAGTTTAAGGTCTGGGAAAGAGCATTCATCAAGACTTTTTTGATTCATAACTGTTCGTATTAATTGTAAATCTTGAAATTTTATTCTCTATCTTTTTTTTAAACAAATTGCCAAATACTCCTTGTTGGGGCTGGAATATAGCAGTTGTTTATAAAACCCCATTAAGTACCACACATTTTTCATCTGTTATTTCTAATCCTACAACAACGATGGTATAATAATTGTGATAAGAAACTCATAGTGAAGGCTAAGAATGTACTAGGTATGATTCTGTGATATATATATATATATATATATATATATATATATATATGTGTGTGTGTGTGTGTGTACATACACACACACACACACACACACACACACACACATACACACACACACCCATTGGTTTCTCCAACAACCTATGATGTAGATACTGTCATAGTTCTCTTCCTATAGGTTGGGCAATGTCAAGGACAGAGATGTGAGTGATGTCCCAATGTTTCCTGGTTGAGAAGTTGCCAGTCACACTTTCAAAGGCAGGAGTCTGCTCAAGGATGCTTACTCTTAATCACCACCATATATGGCTTTGATCTGAATTGTAATGATAACTATTTCTACATTTTAGATCCAAACGTTGAGGTGCAAAGTGATGAGGTAATTTGCCCCAGGTCATCTTGTCAGCAAGTTCGGGCAGGGGGAGTTTGAAGCAACTTCTGTCTCACTCCCAGGCCCACAGACTTTCCACTGAGCTCCAAGTGAAGACACAGTCTGTCTCTCTTGTTAGGAGAAGAGCTTCGAGGTCATGATCCCAGCCATATTTGGCTGTGAGAACTTTCTTTTTTTCCATCTAAGAAAAATAGGTATTGCACATAAGTGGTACTATTGAAAAGGTGACTTTCAGTTTGTCGTGTTTCTCCTACTCGTTGGATGAGTGGGAGCAAAAACCCTCAATGTGAAGAAAAATCTTCTACTTAATACAGTTGTTGCACTGCGCCTAAATCGTGGAATAGCTCATGAAAAAAGAAATGTTCTGCTTCATCACAGCCTTTCTCAGTTTTCAACTTAATTAGCAACATGATTGCATGACAAAAGTTCTATGCCTTTTGAAATTTGTGTAGACAAAAGCAGTTCTCAAACAAGGCCGATTTTAGATATATGAATACAAACAATACCATAAAATAACAGAATAAAAAAATCTCTGGTGACCAGAATATTTCTAAAGTTCTATTTCCCAGGACGATATTTTGTGAATTTGTTTAAATCACTTGTACTATGCTGAAAACAAAACAAAACAAAACAAAAACTATCAGTTTAATGTCTCCTAAGGAATTTCTGGACTACACTGACCTAATATCAACTACAAAATTCCTTTTCTATTACTAAGACTGCCTTGATTTTGAGAAATAAAAAATATACAGAAGTTGAAAGAGTAATTAATGAATGCTCACATATCCATTTCCTAGAATGACAAATATTAACATTTCATTTATATTTAAAGAACTTTTAAAATTACTTTTACTATGCCAGATAAGCTCCAACTTCCATATATTCCCCATGCCAGGGTACATTTCCTGCTTATCTCCGGGGGCAATGCCACACGGTATGGGAAAACCACCTTGGAAGTATATATCAACTTACACAGCTATTGCATTTTCATTTTAAATTCACATAAATGGTTTTGTACTTTACGTATCATTCCTCACCATTTTTCCACTTAACATGGTTTTCAAGATTTATTGATACCAAAGCATAAAGATCAAGCTCATTCTGTTTAAGGCCCTTACAGGGTTCCATCATATCAATGTTTTATTTACTCCTCTTATAAATGGTTATTGAATTTGTTTCTAATAATTGATTATCAAATTTGTTTCTAATAGTCACTAATAGAGTGACTTTGCATATCTTTGCAAGTATCTGTATTCATTTGCAAAGGCTACCAAACAAAATATCGGAACTAGATGGCTTAATAATAGGAATTTATTATTTTTTCACAGTTCTAGTGGCTGGAAGTTCAAGATCAAAGTGTAGGCAGTTTGGTTTCTTCTAAAGTCTTTCTCCTTGGCTTTCAGATGGCTACCTTCTCTCTTTGTTCTCATGTGGACTTTTCCCTGAGCGCATGCATCCCTGGCATCTCTTTTTCTTATAAAAACACCAGTCATATTGGATCCGGATCCACCCATCTGACATTATTTAACCTTAATTATCTCTTTAAAAACCTAATCTCTAAATACGTGGTGAGGTGTACTGAGGTTGGGACTTCAACATATGGGTTTTGGGAAGGACACAATTCAGTATCGATTATGACACTATTGGAGGCAACCTAGAGTAGGGGTTCAGAGTAAGGGCGCTGGAGTCAGCCTCCCTGGGGTAGATCCTGACCCACCATATGTGAGCCACGTGACTTTAGCAAGCTACTCAACCTTGCCCCACTCAGCATTAGCTACTCTTAGGGCTATTTGTGAATGTTATGAAGAGTTTATTTAGAAATGCACCTTGTCATAAGATTTCCAAGGCACAGGGATCACGTTTTCAATTTTTTAAATTACTCTCCATAGTGATACACCAATGACCAGCCAACTGCAAGAGTTCCTTTTTCCTCATTTTCTGGCCAAGAATTGATTTTTCCACACTTGGACTTTTCAATCCATCTTATCATTGTCATTGTCGAGTACGTTCTTTGATACACATCTGTTTTAGGTGGTCTATGGACCATAAATTTACAGATGGTTCTGTTTACTTCTCACAGACACTGCTTTAGTCTAGTTCAAAGCAAAGAAATACACAGGACAAACAAAAACTCTCTTTTGCATGAGTTGGACGAAAGCAGGAAGTCAGTGCGTGTGACTGTGATTATTTGTCTTTGACTTCTGGTTCTCTTTCTATGCTTTTAGAGATTTTTACTTCTTCAGGAAGTTGAGAGTGTCTTTCACCTGGACACAGCAAAGTTTAAGAAAGTGAAGAACTTTTTCATCAGTGCTGATTTTCCTTTGGTCGAAGCATTAGCTCTCAAATTTCATTTTGCTGAAGAGTCAGCTCTACAGCTTATTAGTAACACTGATTCTGTATTTCACAGTCACAGGTTCTTAATCGACCCTAGTGCGGGGACAAGAGTCTGATTTGTAACGAGCACCTCCTGTGATCCATTTCAGGTAATTGTTGCCTATAATTTGAGGAACACAGCTTTCAAAATAATATATTCTCTTGATATTTTCCTAAGTACTGTGGTATTTACTGTATCTTAACCTAAATCAACATCGACTCTGCAAACGAACATTGTCATGGGCTTTGGCGTTATGTCTCCCTGAGCCTTATGTTACCTCTGTTAGATGTGAAGCTGTTTGAGCTGGGAATTTCTCGGGTTTTTCTAGTTCGATGTTCTGTGTTCCAGTTCTGCTGCATGTCTCTTTCATTTCCTGCCAGGCCTCAGTAACCTGTGCAGCCACTTCTTCTTGTGCTACAGGTCATTTAGCAATAATTTCTCTCAGAAACTTGAAGCTCAGAGAAAAAGGCTACCCACTGGAAGTTAAACATGACATTTAACTTTCTAATTTAACATAACAAATAAAATCATTAATTTGTAAAGGTCCCCTTTGAAGGTAGAAAATCTCCCAGATAAAAAATTGGAAGCACTAGATCTAAAAGTGATTGATGTTTCACGTAATATAGCATAAAGTATATATAGCTGTGATAACATATCTGGAGGAAGTACGTGGAGACTGAGAAGGTATTAGAGAATATCAAATATCAAAGAAGGAGAATCTAAAAGAAATAGCGTGCCCCTGGCCTGTCTAGAGAGGGCATCCAGATATCAGCCTAGTTTATCTCAAAAGCAAAGGTGATACCTTAATCAAAGACAATGATGGGATGCCACATTAATATTAATTTTATTTTGTTTATAATACCATTTTTAGCTAATCGATTTGACAAGAAGAGAGATTGTATCTGGTGCCTGAGGATGTATTCACCATCACACTGCTAGCAGGACTATAAATTGACACAATCTTTCTGAGACACGATTGGCCCATATTTTCAAAAGCCTTGAAAGTATGTATTCTCATGGATTTATTAATTTCAATTTTTAAAATGAATTTAAGGAAGTAACCTATGAAAATTTTTTTTTTCTGTAAGGATGTTTATTACAATGTTTTCGTCACTATAAAAATATAACAAAAAGGAATCAATTATATACACTTTGGTATATGCCAAAAATAAAATCCTTATCCTTAAATAATTATGAAGATTGTAAATGTTATTTTCACATGATAAGCTAGAAATAACATAGTTTCAAGTAAAACAATCACTTTATAGTGCAGCAACACAGTATAACACATTATTTATTTTTTAAAAAATCTATACACATAGAAGAGTTAATGTAATACACGTGTATATTAAAAGTTCACTATTGGTTTTAGCTGCATAGTGGGGCTATTGGTATGGATTTTAAAAAATCTTCTTTTCAGTTATCTCTATTTCCTAATTTTCCACAATGAATATATTCTTCTTTGTAATATGATAAAGTAAACATATTAATAATTTTTAACATTAGAATTTTGGTTTCTGTAATTGTTCTCTTGTGAGTGAGGAGAGCCATTCATTTGGCAAACAGGATTTGAGTATGCCTTGGAATACGTCAGTGAAAAAAACAGACAGCAATCCCTACCCTTGTGAAATGGACCAACCAGCTTACATTCCAGACAGTTCCTCTGTGCAAGAACCACCCTGTAGACTGACCTGGCCCGGGGTTCAGGGACCTAGGCTTGCCACCCACTTCCCTAAACTTGTGGCTTCTTCCAAGAACTCAAGCCACCAAGGGGGCCCTGAAGAAGAACCATCTTTAATGATTCAAAATAATTCCCTTTCAACCATACCTGAGTTTATGCTCATGAGGTGACTCTTTGTGGTCCTCTAGATAGCTTCAGGATGGGGACTGGCCACCAGAAAGACCCAGGCACGATTAGAGGGTTGGACCTTTCGGCCCAACCCTCAGCCTCCAGGGAAGGGAGAGGGGCTGGGGTTTGAGTCAGTCACCAATGGCCAATGATTTAATTAATAATGCCTACGTGAAGGACCCTCCAAAAACATCCTTAACAACAAGCTTCTATGAGCTTCCTGGTTGGTGAACACATCTAGGCGCTGAGAAGATGGTGGCCCAGAGCGGGCGTGGATGCTCTGCCTCCCTCCCCTATCACTTGCTCTATGCATCTCTTCTGTTTGGCTGTTCTTCAGTTGTGTCCTTTATAATATACCAGTCGTAGCAAGTGAACTGTTTTTCTGAGTTCCGTGAGCATTCTACCAAATTATCAAAACTGAGGAGCAGGGCATGGCAATCTCCAACCTTATATTACAGCTGGTCAGTCAGAACTACAGGAGGCCTGGACTTGCGATCGGTGTCTGAAGTAGAGGACAGTCTGTGGGAATGAACCCTTTCCCCTGAGGGATCTGATGCTACCAGGTCGCGTCCAGAGCGTCAGAGAATTGGTTGTTGGTGTGGAAAAACCCCACATATTTGGTGACAGAGTGTTCTCAGGGTAGAAACAGATCCCAGAGGTAGAAGCACAGCTGGGCCTGAGCTAAGCTGGGTGCGAGGGCCCTGTGAGTCCCAGGAGCATGCGGGCACCCAGATCATGCCTGTGTGGTAGGTAAACCACGCTCCTCCAAAAAGTGAAATTATTCGATTTTGAAGCTACCCTACAAAACTGATAACGCTACCAAGATAATGTTACTGGTTTGTCACTGGCCTCTCAAATGGCATGTCTATTTCTCTCTCTCTCTCTCCTCTCTCTCTCTCTCTCTCTCTCTCTCTCTCTCTCTCTCTCTCTCTCTGTACTGACTGCATTCTCCCTCAGTAAGTCTAGTAAAAGGTCCTAGTGAAATTTTGCGTCTATTCCTATAATATAATAAAAAAGTATTTTTTTACTTGCCTCTGCCAGGTACAAAGGCAAAGAAGAAAGGAAAAATGTTCAGTTAAAATTGATTTTAATGACCATCCATGCTTGATTGCTAGTTGGGATTGTGTTTTCATAAAAAGTTGATATTTTACCAAATGGCAATATATCAGATTTAAGAGTAATAGGTCTCTAATCTTTCAGTCATTATCCTCACTGATCAGATTAAATAATCACTGTAGTAGGTTTGCTAACAGATGGCGTGTGATTTGGGTAGTAGTGGAAGGAATAAGGAAATTGGAAGAAATCTTGCATCTTAGTAATGGATTAGATTAACCAAAATCCGCAGAAACTAAAGTAGGTTAAAAAAAAAAAAATCTCAGAGAACATTGCACAAATTAACAACTGAGAATGCAAACTCTGAAAGCAGGAGTATAATTTTTAGAAGTATAAAATATACTTCATTTTTAGTAAAATATGTATATTTATAAATATTTATGAATATATTTTTCTACAAATAGTATGAGAATTTTATTTTAATAAAAATGTTCTTTTTAAGCTGACTCCCTCCCACAATTAAAAAACAGCTTTATTGCAAAAAAAACAATCTATTTATTTAGATATAAATGTCTTAGGCAATTTAAAGTTTTTCTACTTCATAATGATGTATACTGCATTACAACTATAAATACTGCCTCAGCTGAGATTATTACTATGTCTTGGGGTTCTAGATCATTTGTATTTTATTCTTTGCCTGTAGTTGCATTTCCCAAACTTTCCACAAAGGATCTATATACTTTCACAAGAAAAAAAAATTAAATGTTATTAAGTAAAAGAGGGTGTGTATTTTCAATATTCCACATGCTTTTAAACCTGGTGAGAGTCACTGAGTTCAAACTACACTAATAACAATTGTATTTAGAATGGGGTCAGACTGCTTTGCTGTTCCAAGTCAGAAAAAAAAAAAAAAGTCATTAATCCTTACTTAGCATTTGTTTTCTGATGAAATTCTTGAGTGCTTCTAATTTAGTGGGTCATTTTGCCGAGTGCTGTGCAGCGGTTAGCAAGCTGATGAGTTAGCCTCTGTCTCCCATTTGGTCACTGGCAAGGAAATCTTTTTTTCTTGGTTGCAGAAAGGTACCCCAGGCAAATACTTAAGAGACACTGTAGAGCTTTAAGTGCTTCTTCAGCATTTATAAAGCCCCATTGCTTGAGAAGGCCTTTCATTTCCATAGCTTGCTTTCGGCTTTTCCCTCTTTGCTAATGGAACGTCTTAATTAACATTTGAAACAATGGCGAATTCAGGAGAGAATGAGTCTGTTTATACCTCTAGTCTAAAATGCCTTCCTTAGGAATAAGTCTGGAGCTCCACTTCTGTTTCTTCATTCTTTCAGGAAATGTCCTCCTGTCCTCACTGTCCCATCATTTTCTAAGTTAGAAGTCTCAGACTTTGGTCTTGTCTCCAGCTCTGTCACTTGCCTTTGACATATTTCAGCAGGTTGTCAAAATCGCCAGAACTCAGGAAATCATTAAGCCACCAAAATTAAATTGGGTTTTAAAAATTCTGATTGCTACCGACTGCTCACCTAACACCCTCCTTCCCTCCCCCACTTAGGTGCCCCCATTTATTCTAAATTAGGGGAATCTTAGCATCTCCCTATACTCAGTTTATATAAAAACAAACTCCAAATTTCAGAATCGTTAAGAGGAAGTCTTATTGGCTAACTTCCTTTCAGCTCATGTTAACTTTTAACTTCTCTAGCACTCTGGATTTTCTTACCAAATAAAATATCTCTTGTGAAATAAGTTAACACAGAGATTTAAAAAAAAACAAAACAAAACAATGAATTCATGGAAAAAGAACTTTCTAAGGTTTTGAAAGGCTATGCAGGCAGGAAAGATGTGTCGTGCCTCAGGCCTTATTGAGGAGTCCCTAAACCACTGCAATTTCAAAGGGTGACAAAGATCACAGTGACTTAAAACAATGGATAGTTCTATTAGAATAAACTGAATTGCTGAGCGTGGCTGGAGACAATAGAATCCTGCCGTTAAACGATGGAGATAACAATACTTGTGTTTTCTTTAAAGATTGAATGTTCTAATCACTTTACTTCTTTAACAACCCTGTAACGTTGATAGGGGCTAGTTCAGACTCTTAATTTTAAACCCAAGGATAATGAAGTCAGAGAAATTATATAAAGTGGCTGAAGTCACTCAGGGATTTAGGGACAGCAGCTGAGCATGCACACCAGTTTTTTTCCCCTAGGTTTTAGTCTAGTGCTTTTCACTAAGCCGTGCGGTCATCACATGTCACAGGGTGACCTTTTGTGGGAAGTCTGGGCTACGTGACAGTTTTTCGGTCCTTATTTTATTTAGGTGCTTAAAATGGACTATGACACTTTCCAGAGGCAAGATGTGCCCAAACCTAACAAAAATAGGAGGAAAAAGGAATGCAGTGAACTAGGCTGACAACTTTTGTTTAACATTTTTGAGAGTTTCTCTATTGTCATATGCACACTCCTCAGCTTAGCCAGGCACCTTCTGTTTCCTAGGCTTGTTGGCTTGGCCATCAGACCATCAAACATGAATACATATTGCCTTTTTTTAAAAAAAATAAATTTCAGTCATGGATTTTACAACATACCGGTTTTTATGTCTGTTCTCATTTATTTCAAAAACTTCTTGAAACTCTTCGGACTGTAAACTGTACCCTGTAATAAGTGTCTAAGGAAGGGGCACATCCAAACATATTTGTTTAAGGTATTACATAACGTTTTGATGAAAAGGAAGTAACAGGCTTTTTCTAGCAGCGAGCATAGCTCTGAGAGAACACTATGAATATATAAAATATAGTAAATATATAAAATATAATAAATATGAATATATAAAATATAGTAAATATTTTTTATATTCTCAACTATGAATATATAAAATATAGTCAATATTTTATATATTTACTATATTATATATTTACTATATTATATATTTACTATATTATATATAGTAAATATATAAAATATTTACTATATTTTATATATTCATGATTTGGGGCTGATGTTCTAATTTTAAATCTCACAAACCAGCGTCTAACATTCACGTAACCTTTTTGTTTTTGTGCAAAATAATAAGATAACTTTTTGTAGAAAATGTCTAGACTATATTTGTTAAATATATATTTATAACTGCCTTTCATAGTAGAGGGGACTAACTCAGGTTTGCTTATAACCAAATGACTAATATGGATTGAAATTGGTTTTATAATATGCCTGGACACTTCTGGAGATTTATTTGGTAGGTTTTGGAAACAATGCTTGAAAAAATGAGGTAGTCTCAAAAATTAAAATTATGATTCATAAATATGAAATGATGTAAGAGATATTAGAAGTACCAATATTTTGTCAAAAGAACTCCTTTCAACTAGTTAATAGGAGCTAGAAAGAATTAATGAATGGGGTATTAATGAAGAGGAAATTTCAGGAATTTTCCACTCAAATGACTAACCTCGTAATCAGCTTATGTTCTGCTTCTAGACACGCTTGCTGCATAGGCCAAAGGGCAGGGTGGTCTCAGAATCAACTGAAGACTCATCCTCCCCTTGGATTGTGCTGTCTAGATAACAGATGTATTACCTAAGTACCTGTCTGAACTGCCTGTAACCCATAGCAACTCCCATGGTAACCTGCTGAAACAAATCAACCAATCAGCTAACCGTAATGGCACAGATGTAAAAGCAAGATTGCCCCTGAGCTTGGGGCCTGCGTCCTCAGACACCAGCTCCTCTGGGACTGGATGTAGTAAACCTGGGTTCTCTTTCTCTCCGAGCAACTGCTTGGTTTTTTTGCTGGTCTGATTTTAGAGCTTTTGGGATTTTTCCACAACATGAATACAAAAACAAGAAGTGAGATTTAACTTTCTATAATGAAGACATCACAAATCAGTGGGAAAGTAAAGAATAATGCAACAAAGACGACCTGGCCAATTAGTTAAATGTTTAGATCTGCTTTTCAGAGCATGCATGAAAATGAACTTTCGCATCATGAAAAATGGGAATATATTCATAATAATCAGTTTATAAAAATTAAGCGTAGAGTGTCTTATGCTTCAATGGGGACTAGGTAAGGACAACTTAAAGGCAATCCATAAAATCATTAAAAAATAATAAGGATAACTTGATTTTCTATATAAAACATAAATGCCTTCCACATGAGCTAATAATTATTGAGTGCTTACTAAATGTAAGGTAATTGTTCTGAATATTATTTGAATTAACTCTTCAATTCTCAGAACACTCTAATGAAATAGATACTATTGTTACCCCCATTTTATTTATCAGTAAACTGAGGCACAGAGAATTAAATTGTTAGCTCAACGTAACATGATTAGATCTTGTTGAACAGATCTTAATGTATTTAAATTCATTATTCTTTTTCATGAGTGTCTTATGTCTAGCTAATACTTTTTAAGTCTTGTTTGAAAAACCTTTGCCTCCCCCAAGTCAACAAGATATTTGCCAATAACACTGAAAATTTCAGTTGTATATTTGTCACTTAAGTTCCAACTCATTTGCAAGTAATTTTTTTTGTGTTTAAGAAGACATAGGGCCTCTTTTATTTTTAAAATATGTGTAATTATTTATCTAGCTTCATTTATTGAAAAAATCTTTTCCCACTGATCTGGCCTGCATCCTTATCATGAATCAAATTTCTGTTAATCAATGGGCCTATTTCAAGCCTGTCACATTGGTAAATTTGTATGTCTCTGCGCTACTTCCATGTTGTCTTAATTACCTGACCCACAAAACAAGTAATGAATGATATCAAATACAGAGGAATCCCCTTTGTTATCTTTCTTCTTCAAAATATTTAAGCTCTTCTTTGTTTTTACTCTTCCATGTATACTCAAGAATAACTCCTCAAATGCTAGGAAAAACTCTATTGGAACTTCGAATGAATTGCTTTGAATCTACAGGGCAGTTTTCAGAGAACAAATATCTTTTAGATAGGTATTCTTTTTACTCATTAGATTAGCAATTTTTTTTTTTTAATGAGATAACCCAATCTAGATGATGGAAAGTGAAATGTTCATTGTCATACCCAGCTTGAGAGAGATTAAATTAGAGGGGTAATTTTTCTGAAAAGCAGTTTGACAAAATGTGTGGATAGCTTTAAAGACCATAACTTTGATCCAATAATTAAAATTGTGCAAATCTATGTATCATAAAAAATAATCTGAGAATCTGCAATGTTTTATATCTAAACATGTTTACTAGAGATTATTAATAATTGTGAAAACTATAAAGATCTAAATGTCCAAAACTAGGAATTCGATTAGATGCATCTGTTTATGGAATAACATGTAGTCTTTTTAAAGGATTTTTTACTGATATGTAAAAACAACATAATGTTATATGCAAGAAAGCACAATACAAAATTACATATGCTGTATGTTCTTAACCTTTTAAAAATTTAAAGAAAAATGACTAAAAAAAATACTTCAATGTCATCAGTGGTTTTCCTTATAAAATCAAATTATGGGTAATTATTTTTCTACTTCACACTTTCCCGTACTTTCAAAGTTAACTTTTGACAAAGTATCACAGATGATTTTCCATTCAAGAAAAGCAGAGCAACATGCTTCTCAGTGCCCGCTTTTATTTGTGAACAATGTAAAATCCTAACTGGGATGATGAAAACTTTGCATTTCTAAGAGCAAATATCCGGTATCAGCTGCCCTGAATGAGGAATGGCTCGAGTTGACTGTGTCCGTGATAAGTGCCTGACCTTTCCTTTTGAAACATCTCTGCAATATCTCAGAAGAAAACACACTTCCGGAAAGGCAGTTTCACATGTTTCATCAAGATTCCACTCCCTCTTTCTCCCAAAATAAAATTCTGCAGGTAAAAATGTCCAAGGCTTTGAATGGCAGCAGGTGGCAGAAAACGTTTCATTTAGAAATCAGACTTGTGCATCTCAGGCTGCAGGAGCTTAGATATATGATGAATTTTAAGCTATGTGCGGAAAGGGTGTGTGGATCTTTGAAGTTTCTTTGCCCAAGTGTCATCACGTGGCTAATCAAGAATGAATGCTTAAAAGCTCATCTCATAGAAACTTGCTGTTTCTGTGCAGACATTTGTGTTTGTTATTCAGTGAAGTGATTGCTACACGCTGCTTTATAATAAAGCCACTCAGCTGCGCCGAGAAGGCCATATGATGAAAACTGGTTGGATAAAAATCCTGAAGACGTTGTTTAGGTAAGAAAGTTTCTGAATGAGTTTTAAAATGCATGCTACGAGAAGATAAGGGCATCCGAGTTAATGGACAATAACAGGTAGGAGGTCACAGGTGTTCTTTGGAATCCTCCTCCTTTTCTAAAGCCATGCAGTTCTGCACATCAGGGTGCATTCTCACTTAACGAGTATCACTCATAGAACTATGTCACTTTCTGAGAAATATCCCACACACGGAGTCAAGCAAAGAGGATGTTTTCCTCCTGACATGAATGAAACCATTTTCTTGAGACATCTTGTTTGTACTCTGACAGTTATATTCCACAGCGCGCATCTCCTGTTTCACATAGTCCTGTGGAATTCTGCTGTGCTGTGTCTTTTGGGAAATCTCATTCGAAGATGTTTCTCACATCAGTCTCCAGCCTGATTGGGGGCTGTTTTCCTGCCCCCTTCGTGGGGCTCTCAGTGATGAGTCTGCTTTGGGTGCTGTGCCACACTGCATGACAGGAGAAGAATCTGGACAAGTCACAAATCACAGGAAGATGCCAGGAAGACCCCATTGCCCTAGAATAAAACAAACAACAACAACAACAAATGAAACAAAACAAACAATAAACCTTGGACATTCGAGATCTAAAGGACATTCCAAGACTTAAAAAATTATATTTGAGTAAGAAAAGATTATAATAAATATCATTAAGAAACTTCAGATGACTAGTTGTGGAAGAATAGTCACATTTAATAATCATTTTCTTCTTTTCACCTAATATTTATATGATGCTGTTTAGTGAAGAATGATAAAAATAAAGTTCATGATACTTACGTAGTAATTTTGCTCTTAATACTTTTATACTGCCCAGCATGATAAATTCAGATAAGACTGGACAAAGATGTACTCAATCACCTGATGATGACTTTACAAGATTCTTGTTTGTTATTTTTCTAGAAAGAAGTCCAAAAAATTTCATCAATGTATCCTTTTTTAAAAAACATAATATAGACACTTATTTTTACTTTTTCATTTTCTGTGTATTTGCCAAGTATTAATAAATTAGCTGCCTTGAGGATGTTTTTTGGGTTAGTTATTACATCCTGTAAATTTTTCCCCCTCCCATTAAACTAGCAATAAATTGGACTCTTCTTTCAGATTTCCCATAAATTATGGGACCATTCTTTCTTCAGGGGAAAGGGAAGGAAATATATAAGAATAAGCCATTTTGCAAAAACGGCAATTATTATTGTCTGTTTTCTGTGAGTTTCCGAGTTACTATTGTTAAAGGTACAACATTCCATGCACAAACCTGGACAGTCTGCCTACCGTACAGTTGGGTCCAAGTTCAATTAGATATATTAGTAGCACAAAAAATGTGAGGCTTGAAAGGCAAGGAGATCATAACTGAGATGCAGATGACAAAAACCCACCATAAGATGATACTAAGTGAAACGCAGGTTCACATTCAATCTTAGACATGTGATTTTCTCAATAAAAGTATCAAATAGTCTTCATATTGCCATCTCAACCTCTTATAATATAATTCTGCATCAAGCATAATTATAGACAGTTATGTTACAAAGCTCAGCTGCCCTTCTTCCATTTGGAGTTTTTCAAAAACGATACCACTTTTGGTCTGTGTTTCTCTCATTTTGTGTTGGCACATGAAGAATATGAATAAAACGATTTAACAGCTCTGGTGACCACCATGGATTCTAAAGTATTCTTTTTCCCCTTTGATTTCACATTTTTACATTACTCTAGTAATAATTTTCTATTTCAAAGTATTGAAATAAACGGTCACATGAAAAATATTAGTGGAATGATAGTAATTCCCCTTTACTGGATCTTGTCATCAACATTTATGAATTATTCATATCTAGTGTTTGGTCATTAGTCATGAGAAATTGTGTGCTGAGCAATTGTGTCCTGATGTTGATGGCAGTTTATGGATCATTCCTTTGCTGATCTGCATTATGTTTTGAAATTCCTAGAAGTTTAATACCGTCTCGGTTTTACAGAATGACTTTACATTCATTCAGATGACATTGCATCTCATGCAAGTGGACGAGATCAAATAAGGTTGTAAAATATCTTAGCATTCTATTATCACATATCCTTGGCTTTGTCAAACAACTCTATTTTCCTCTCCGGGGAAAGGGGAGGAAGTTACATAGGCTGCTAGTCACAAAATGAAGATGCATGGATTTGTAAATGGGGATCACAAGCAAATCGGTCTTGTATAAGTGTCTGTGTCTTTTTAATACCACATCCTTAATTATTTAGCTGCAATCAACAGTGGCTGCTTTTTAAGGAACTAGTATGTTCTACTCCTGAGTTCTGAAACTCAGAGGAGTTTCATTGTAAGTCTCAGCTTGTTCCTGTTTCAATTTAAGTTATTTTGAGCATCCACCCTAGTCTACTGCCAGAGAAAATTATTTGGCACATTCCATTGTTGTACTTTAATTCAACAAGCTTTTAGAGCAATTGATTGTACTCAACGAATGTAGCTGCATCTTTGCAACAAAAAAAAAGGAAAAGAAAAAAAAAAAAAGAAAGAAAGCCCTGTCTGTGTGAGCACATTTTAAGCAAAATATCCCTGATATTCTCTTTTCAGAATTCTTTTCCTGCAAGTCTTAGTCTCACTACTGTGACCTTAGCAACAGGCAACTTGAATGCTATTCCATAGGCATTATGATCCCTTTGTGCCCTGGGTTTCTTTTTCTATTATTTAGTAAAATCACAGGAATGCAGAGAGAAACATGGAGGCTTGCTTCTCATTGGTGGTTACAAATGAAACTGATTGACCTCTGACGCTCCGTCTTGAGAATTTCACAGCAGGCGTCCTGGTAGCCCAGATATTGAAGGGGAAGGGTGGGAGCAGAAAGTGGATAATATGTGGAAATTTTCCATACCGACTTGCTACTAATTAGAGCCGCCTCCAGAAATGTACATTTGCTTTGAAAAGGTTTTTTTTTTTTCTTCTTTTTTCCAAGGTTGAGTGGGCATTGGGATAGGGAGGTGAGAATAGGAGGGTGGCTAGGAGACAGGAAAAATGCTTCCAACCTGATCTTTTGCTTCCGGCCCGGAAGGGACACACAGATGGAACACATCTCACTAGATAATGCCCAAATGCCAGGGGAAGGCTGATGCTGTCCATGTGCAGCGTGTGGCCTTAAGAAAAATGTGCAGACTGCTAGAAAGTAAAGCAGGGGCTTGGTTTTTATCAGCTGTTCTGATTTTGAGTCTATTTTAGCAGTTTGATGGTTCTGGAGGAGCAAAAATTGGACTTTAATTTAACACCTTGCAATGATTAATGAAGTATGTTTAATTAGGAGCTGTCTTTTGTTCATATTTCCATGCAACTTTGAACTGAAAAAAATAATGGATTTCTAAAAACTTTAGGTTTTTTTTTTTTTTTTTAGTACATTTATGGTCTTCTGTCAACATGTAGAGCAGTAAAATCTAAGGACAATGGTATAATAAAACATGCCTGTTATTGTGTTTATTATTTAGAATATAAACCTTTTCATCTATGACATCCAAATTCACAACGTGTTTTCAGATACGGGCCTATAAATAAGTTACAAAAATATCGTAAAACCCAATAAAAAATACTGTAACAGGATTTTAAAATCTCTATAAAACTACAAAGCGGACCATCTGGAAAAGAAAACGTTTCCCCTGAAACTCAGTGTGAGGCTTTCCACACAGATGGTGGTATTTAGTAATTTAAATAAGTGGAGGACTGATGAACTTGGCCCACACTCTGGCTCACTCTACGACCTTGGGTGGTGCATTTGCACGCTCTTGGTTTGTTTCCCCAACTGCACTTCAATTCCAATATGAACTGCTTCTCTTCCTGTCTCCCTAAGGCTTCGTTAGAGATGCTGCCTCTGTTCCTATCCGGCACCCAGAGGCATATGTCTCATATTACGGTGTCACATGAGTTTAATACATTGTCCTTGTAGCACTGTAACTGTTCCTATGGCTGAACTGGCCAGGTGTCTTTAAGCCAGGGAACAGCAGTTCTGTTATAAAAAGTACACGTAGGGTACAAGAGACGGTGCCGGGCACATTTTGTCACCTCATTTCCGTCGCTCCTCCTCATGATCCTTGAAGTGGATATTGCTCTTCTCATTTCACTTATCGAGTCCAGAAAAGTTAAAAGGGAACCAAAAGGTTTTTCTCCCCAGCCTCCAGCAGTAAATCTCATGTCTGTGAGCACCTAGAAAAGAACATCGTGATTATTTGAAAAGTTAGGGCTATTGGAAATGACTGACATATGTCTTTTGGGGAAAAAACGATGATGAAAAGGTGTTAGATTTGGATTCAATCTAATCAATAGACTTATGTGGCTATTGATGATGTCTGTACTGTAGCATAAGCTAAGCAAATTTACTGAAAGACAATCATGCATCTACAATGATTAAATATACGTTATTAGAGGGGTACTTGTTCAGACGAAATTCTTTCTTAGGTCTTCGTACATTGGATCAAAGGAAGACTCACTTTATGTAAACTCTACAGGTAAAGTTCCTCACTCAAAAACTTAGTAAATTTACAAAATTTACAAAATTTACAAAACTTAGTAAATTTTACAAAACTTAGTAATTTCAGCTGAATGATTGAATGAATGAATGAATGAATAAATAAAACTGTATCCTGTATCCACTTAGATTATACACAGTGTACACTGTGGTATTATCTAGATCATTTAGTCAGTGTTGGATGTTGTACAGAATAATTGAGGGCTAATTTCCCTTTCCTTACTTTGATAATTATCTGGAATTACCTGGACCGTTATCGTGAGTTTGCAATTCTCTCTGCCTCCAGAGACAACCTTGAAATGAAGTGATTTTGACAGTTGCCTTGGTGGCCCAAAATCTTTGCCTTCAAGCATCATTGTCAGTTACACACACAGTTGGTGGCCCAAGGCACTGTATTTACAGCCAACTTCAATGTTTTTTGTCCAGACTCGGTGTTGCTGTGTTTAGGTTGAAAATGTTTTCGCTTGTGAGGTAGCTGGGGGCAAGAGTGGAAAAACAGATAGGTTTTTTTGTTTGTTTACTGTAGCAGGTAACAGGGAATTTAGGAGAAAGGCACATTCCATTCCACACTCAGTCAATACAGATCAAGAAAAACAGAACCTGTTTGTTCGTTTTTTTCTCATCACAGTTTCCATTATTATCATTTTATAGGAATAATTACCCTCTGGCCAACAACTTGGGTTGATTAGTCTATGAATCTGTTTTTCAATTTCCTTAAAGGACGACATTATCATTAGAAGCCAAACCTTCAATATTCCTCAAGAGGTTATTTTTTTGTCAATTATTTTTAAGATAGATTAAACACCTCAGTTTTTAAGTGTTTTAAGAATTCATGCATTAAAGATTTTTTATTTTCAGAGCAAAAATAGCACCAAAATAGCTTACTTACCATTATTCCTGGTAATATCCTGAAATAACAATAACAGTATCCCATAATTTTAAAATAAGAAGTATGGAACCTATACTTAAAAGGTATAACAATTTTTAACATTGATAATTTAAAAAAATTGTAAAGAAATCTCAAACTCAATATATTCTTACTATTAACAGGTCATTGCAACTTCTATAAATCCTTTCTTCAATTTCTTTATGCTTTTTGACTCTAAACAAGTCCTCTGCAGAGAAAATGGGATTGTGGTGATGGTTGTACAACTCTATAAATTTAACAAAAATCTTTGAATTGTACACTTTAAATGAATGAATTTTATGATATATAAATTGTACCTCAAAACTGTTTTAAAAATATGACAAAGTTACCAATGTCCAAGTATTCTTTGTGTGCTGGAGTTCTTACTACCCTGGAACTGATAATGGATTGATAATTAATTCTATTTTGGATTTGAAATGATTTTAGTTTGACATCAAGGCTTCTAAAACACTATTTCTGCCGTTATACTCGATTAAAATCAAGGTTCATCTCTCCCTCCCTCACCCACGTTCTGGTGTTCAGTAATCATTCATTAATGGAACTTTTTGGTAAAGGGATCAATTCTGGTAAAAGTTGAAGGTTGTGGTGCGTTCTGTTTCACTGCACTGGCATCTGCCTTTTGAATCCTGTTAACTGGGCACCTTTTGAGCGTTGCAGGCCCTTCTGCGATGACCTTAAGCTTCTCCACTCAGTTCTCCTAGCTTTTAAGTGTTCTCCTCGCTAATGAGGATGATTGCCCTCAAGTAGGGAAGAAGAAAATCAGATCTGGTGCATCTGAGCAGGATTTCAGAGAAGAAAAAAAGAGTGGGTAGGACTGAACAGGTTTTTCTTATTATGTTTCTTGTTTGTTTGTGAATTCCACAAGGAATAAAATCTAAAACATTTTCTTTCAAAGTCCAAAAAAGAAAAAAAAACTATGTTATGCAGTATGTCAAAGATGTTGATGTATTTATGATTATTTAAAAAAAGAAGGAAACAACTTGACTTGCTATAAAGAAAAAATAAGTCTGGAGAACAACCTTTCAAGGTGAATGTTTCAACGTCACTTTCACCTCGGCAAGTTATTTCAAAGAAAACACAGAGGTGAAATATTTTCCAGCTAAAGATGAGATGTTCCTCTATACTCACATCCTGTTAAAGACGTTGTATGTAAAACTTTATACACAAGGCCCTTTGATTACATACCAAGTCCGGAACATTCCAGCACTCACAGTCTTGGCATCTTGCTGATGTCCTTCACACCTCGGTGACCTTATCATATTTTTAAACAATTTATTAAGGTATCATTTATATATCATAAAATTCATTCACTTTCCAGGTATAAGTAAATGAATTTTAGCAAATGTATAGACTTTTGTAACAATCACCATGATCTAAGCTAGAACATTTTCATCATCCCCAAAAGAAACCATATACCAATCAACAGTCACTCCTCATTTGTCTCTCTTTTCCCAGCCTCACTCCCCAGGAAACCACTATTCTATGTTCTGTATCTATATATTCACCTCTTCTGGGCATTTCTTGTAAATGGGTTCATACGATATGTGGTCTTTAGTGCCTGGCTTCTTTCACTTTGCGTAATGTTTCAAGGTTGTATAGCAAGTATCAGGACTTCATTCTTTTCTATTGATGAATAGGATTCTATCATAAAGATTGACGAAGTTATATTCATCTATTCATCAGTTGATGGAAATTTAGCTTGTTTCCCCTTTTCTTTGCTATTATAAATAATGTTGCTATGAATATTCATATTTAGGTTTCTGCGTGTACATAATTTTTTTTTGCTCTTGGGAGTATAGCTAGGAGTGGAATTGCTGGCTCATGTGGTAAACTTATTTATAGCATTTTAAGAAACTGCAAAACTGTTTTCCCAAAATAACTGCATCATTTAGAGTCCCACCTGCAAATATGAAGGTTTTAGTTTTCCACATTCTTGCCAATTGTCAGTCTTTTGAATTACATCCATTCTAGTAGGTGTGAAGTGATATCATCTATATCTATCTATAGCTATCTATATATGTATATAATGTCTCCAAAATAATCTCAAAACACTAGAAAATCAAGAGAAGTGTGAAATACGTACCCCACAGCCCTTCATGGCCAAACTAGTCCAGCCTCCTTTCCTACAGTGACGTTCAGTCCATTAAAACTGTAATCAAAACAAGGAGATCTTTTTAAGTAGTGGTGTTTTTTCACCATCAAGGAGGCCAATTCAGGAATAAGTCGCATATAAGCTGTTGCCTAAGTGAAATCTTCTTTAAAATATATTGAGATATGTTTCGACTCCTGAAATTTGGTGTAGAAAATGCCATAAACAATTGCAGAGTAATAAGCTCCAGGATTCAGGTGCAATTTTCTTCTTTCCCACTTAGAAGTCAAATAAAACACTAGAAAATATTAATAAATTCGTCCCTACTTTCTAGAGGCAAAGCTTATTCTCTGATAGATGAACGAGGGAGAGAAGCAGCTGTGCTGTTGTCTCACTGGCTCTGAAGCACTGGGCAAGTCACTTCCGCTCTCTGAGCATCAGTATTGTGCTTTATCGAACAGACGTGACAGGGCCTCCTTCCCAGAGTTCTGTATGTGATGAATAAGACAATGTGTACAGTTTGCTTGGGCTAGACAATACGAAGTGCACAATGAAAGCTCCACGACGCTCTTTTCGCTTCCTGGCCATTATGGAGGGATCCACAGTCTCAGAAGAAGAGAGAAGCCACTTAGGTGGCTCAAGGGAACTGCAGAGATTCTAGACTCTGGTTTTGGGAACTGTTAGGCAATAATGGTGGTTTGGTTGGTGAAAGTGGAAGTGAAGTGTGTGTGTGTGTGTGTGTGTGTGTGTGTGTGTGTGTGTGTGTGAGAGAGAGAGAGAGAGAGAGAGAGAGAGATTTCAGATTAAAAAGATAGAAGATGGGTTTAAAAGGATCTTTGAGAATAGAGAACATTTCCATATTTTTAGTTTACTTCAAGGAATAGAGACTTTCAGTTTCCAGAACACATAAACCCCAAATTGATCCCCTGTGACAGAAAGCATAGCAGGTATCTAGGTAGGTGTGGGTTTTAAGCAGAGGCCCAGGGCACTGTCAGCCAGAAGGGAGCGTGATAACATGCCAGAGGCTTATCCACGGCCAGAGCTGATCACAGCGTGTGCAGTGTGTTAGAGTGGGGGCGGGGCAGGGTGGGGCAAAAACTCAGAAAGGAGAATATAAAATCAATAAGAAAATATGCTATTTGAGCTTTAAAGATTAAAATCTAATAGAGGAGCCCCAAACTATATTGCTCTGTCTGTCTAGCTAGCTAGCTAGTTATCATCATCGTCATCTATCTATCTATCTATCTATCTATCTATCAATCATCTATTCATCTAACTATCTAAAAATCTTTCCCCCAAAGCTGAGAGACTAGAGTAAAGTAGTAATGAAAAGTATCATGGGATAAGTCAAAGAAGTTTCTGGAAGGATTTGACTCTCGAATTGCTGTCCTGAGGGAAATAGTGAATGGGAGAGGGAGGCATAGAAACGAATTTGGGGGAGGCGATGAGCCACCGTCACGGGGTGCAGGAGGGAACACGAGGTGTTGTGAGGACGTGTTACGACGTGAGGGGTGCAGCTTTACTCAGAGCGGGTCCCACAATCAGGGCGGCCTGGCCTCTGGGCGGCTGTCCAGTGAGAAGTAAGTGCGATGCAACACGTGTCCCAGCAGGACTTGCATCTGATCAGAGCACGCGGCCCACTCTGACCTTTTGTATGAAATAGCTCACCCCAGGAGAGTCATCCCAGCCTGCTTAAGTCAATGACATTCAACCCTCCAACAACATTTTACTTACCTGGGTACTCCGTCCAGGGCTTAAAGATAAATCTACGGGGACATGGAGTCCTCTGGAGCCCCAGAACCTTTTCTTTGTCAATTCATCCTCTGGGGCTCTCTCCCTTTGTAGGGCTAGTGTGAGCATCCTGGCCGCTAGGAATGTGCCATGTAGCAGTTAGGAATTCTTCAGAGTGGTCACATCTTCATCGTCTCCTTTCTCCGAAGAATTTTCTGTGGAGTATTTACGTCTGATGAGCTCTGCTATCGGCAGAACCACCTGCAATGCCAAAGGCTGCAGTTCTGAAACGCTCTGGACTTAGTTTCTTTTCCATAAAACCATGACACGTGGCTTGATGATCAACAGGTGACTTTCAAGTCTAACATTTGTTGCTTTGAGACGGTTCATGCCAGGCTGGAAAAGCAGCTCTCAGGAATGTCAAACTTGAGCGAAGTCTCGCTGCTGGAGAGACAAATGAAGACTCAGCAGTAAGATGCTTGTCACAGTCAAGGACACTTGTCCAGTAGAAGGGGAGGGAATACATTGGAAGGAAGGGCTACGTTGCTTTCGATAGCCTCAGTTGTGTAGAGAAGACACATTTTCTGAGGCCGTTAAAAAAGAGAATCAACTAACAAGAATTTTGAGTAACCTTCAATAATAGAGAGGGACTATTGACTAATCCACTGGGCTGTAAGTTCTCTGTGTCCCCAGCACCGAGGCCACAGAGTCTCTGCTGGTTGAATAAATACCCGATTTGTCTTTTATTGTTGTTCTTACAGCAACTCACAACACCTACCGAGGCAGAAGCATTCTCATTAAAAACCTATTTGCTCTGTGTTTTATTCTGTCAAAACTTCACTTCTTTCTTAAAAGTATGGCAGCAGGTATCTCAAAAATTCTAAGCCCATATATTTGAAAATAAAAGATATAGAATACAGGTGAGAGAGAGAGTGTGTGTCTTTGTGTGTGTGTATGTGTGTGTGTGTGAGTATGATAAAATATTATAAAATTATTAATGCTCAGATAGAATTATCTAAGTGTTCCATTATGTAAGTTCTGGCAACTCAAAGTTATGTAGGCAAACAAAAGTCATCAGAATATTAACAAATGAACTAAACAATTATAAAGTATCAATCACTCAAATTTTCCTCCATGTCTAACCCTTAAACATCTAACTATGCACACCGATTGCAAAATGAAATTTAAATCTTGTTAAAAAAATACAGGACTTACAAATTTGATGAAATTTGTGAATGAAATTTCAATTATGTGCCAAATCATTGACAAATGAGAATCTGGGACAATTCGGCAATTAAATTGAGGAAGAGAAAAAAAAACCCACAAAGATGACTATAGAATATTTATTACAAAAGGGAATATTTGATTATATAAGGATTAAGAAAAATCCCTGGAAAAAGTGAAGAAGTCTTCAAATATTTTTGCAAACGTGACCCTCTTCATAATTATGATACAGAAATCAAATGTGAATGAAAGACTTATCAAGTAATCATATTAAATTGAGAAATAAAGAAAAACTAAATTATTTTTCTAGAAGCTATACTCTAAAAAACTTAGTTGAAATTTCTAGCATAAATTTAGTAATAATGATATATAAGGTGAAATAAACTTATTTTACAATTCATGTCTTACTTTTAAAGCAGAGACTCAACCCAAACTGAATTAAAAAAAAAAAAAACAATTTACTAGAAAATTTTGGTCCTGTTCAAGTACCAACTATTGTCATATAGTCAAAAAGCTTCTGTAATATATAATTTTTGCAAGGAAGTTATAACAAACAACAACAAAATAGAGAGAGAATGACCACCAGAGAACCTACTATTAATAATTTGGTTTATTAACTCTCAATTTTTTTCTTCCACACAAGTATATTCATGTAATTATACAAGCATTCTTCCATATCAATGCTTTTAATCTTTCTAGTTCATATGTTAGTCCGTTTCCCTAAATATTTTTCCTGTGGGACATTTTCTTAGTTCTTCGTATTTGAGAATAACTCCATTTGTGCTAATTTTCTGCTCTTCTCTAGAGAAAGCAACAATCACGATGCAATAATATTTCTTTATTCTAACTTTTATTCTGCGCTACTCTGCTATCACCCCCAACCCCCATTTATGGACCATGAACAGGAAAGCCTGCTTGCCACCTTCCAAGGCTATCTTCCTCAACTACTTCTTCTTCTTTTTTTCCCCCATCATTGCTCCGGTGAGGAGCCCTTTTAGATGCTTATTTCCTAATTGCCCGCTAAAGACTTTTAACACTGCAGATAGACTATATATCTCTTAATGCACTATGGCTCTTGAGAGGGTGTATTGCTTTTTCATGCTGCTGTAACAAAGTACCACAGACTTAGCAGCTTAAACATGCAGCTTTGTTATTATACAGTTCTGTAGGAATAAGAGTCTGACGTGGGTCTCTGCATTACGATGACAGGGTTGGTGGGGCCACATCTTTCTATGGGAGAATCTGAGAAGGATCTGTTCTAGCTTTTAGAGGTCACCACGTGCCTTCGTTTCTAGTTTTCTTTCTCCACCTTTTGAAGCAAACATTTCATCTCTCTGTTTTTCTACTATAGTCACAGCTTCCTCTTCTGCTTTTAAGGACCCCATGATGGTAGTCCAGGATAATCTCCCTATTTCGAGGTCAGCTAATCAGCAACCTTAATTCTGTCCACAGCATTAGTCCCTCTTTGCCATGTGACTTATCACGTTCACCGGTTCTGAGGATTACAATGCAGACTTCCTTGATGGGACAGGGCAGAGGGTGGAGGAATGTCATCTGCCTACCACAGGTCACAAAACACCATAGTGTTTAAAATCTTCTTGTCCCTGAAGAACCGATTTTCACCCCTAGGAGGCAGTATCACCCCCACTGAGGAGGAATGTACATCATCGCTTCTCAGTCACCTTTTCTCTTCATCTCTGTTTCCAGGCTAGTGTTTAATACACCTCCAGATAAGAAATTCTCAGCTTATAAAAACTTTTCTAGATACACATGTGCATCTTAACGCACAAAATGTTTTTCAAAATAAAAGCGAAAACATCCATTTTTTTTCAACATAGAAAAACTCACCATTGACCTAAGCTACCACTGCCCATACTGTGAGTCTTTTTTTTTTTAATCCAGTTATCCTAAGAGGCACATAATGGTGTCCAATAAAGATTTCTCTCTGTCACCCTTAGAAATACCAGAAACCAAAATTCAGAGTGGAAAGAAGTGACGCATACCGAAAAGTGTTTTTCTACATCGTTTAGTGTTTCTGTCCTTAAAACCACTTTTGCAGTGAATAAGCTTTTTCTGGGACTTCTGGGATAGGGATTATAGAAGGCACAGTTCAAACTGGGTTTCCGTCTCCTGGTGTCTTCAGGGAAATGATCAACCACATTGTTCCCGTTTTTCCTGTAGGTATTGCTGTGTCAGACCCGGAGACTTTTCCCACTGAAGCCTTTTTTTGTTTGTTTTGTTTTTTTTTTTTCTTTTTAAATAAAAAAAAAAGACCTTGAGCCAAATCATTGGGTTTCTGTTCTCTCTGTTCTATCGATTAGTGGTACCTAAAAATCCAATTCGATTTAATTATCTTGAAATGGAAAATGAGGGGAGACGCCTTCTCATTTTCAAGGGAGAGCTACCTGAAAAATTGTCCCCACTATCAAAGATGAGTGGACTCTGGGCCTCAGGATGGCTGCAACAAAGTCCCCGTAATAGCGTCTGGAAAATGAGATGATTTTAAAACACATCGATATCTATTTAGATAATCGTATTAAAAATAAAATTACTTGGGTAGTTGGAGAACTCCCCCGGTGATGAAGTTTCTCCATTTTTATTTTTATTTTTTTTAATCTCAGTCATTTTAAAGTCCAAAGATTTGGTGATTCCCCAACCCCCATGATGTTATGGAAAAAGCCACCACTTTGAGTAAGAATCCAATTCTTAATTAAATTGCGCAATAGATCAAGTACGTTTTCAATCAAGCTTGTCTCACCACCTTTCTGAAGCCCGATCTTATATGTATTTGACACGGAGCCCTACCTGGACTGTACCAATGCTATGGATGCCAGGAGATTCTTTTTTCTAGCTTAATTGTGCCCACCCAAAGACTTAAATAAAACTTTCCTCATCCCCTAAAGGATAATCTCTATTTTCTGAACTAACAAGTAGCCCAAATGACCCACTACATCCGTGTAGTAGCTCAAAGAGAAATAGTTCCCAGGTCCAGATATCAGAACACTTCTCAGCATCGCCGTCACCAGCCCAGACTCCTAGTCGAAGTTGCTGCTCGCTTTGGACCTTTTCCAAAGGCTTCCTGCTTCCATCCCAGCTGCCATCACTCCTGCCCGCAGCAGTTCTCCATGGCAACCAGACGGAGCCTTTGGAAGTGAGAATATGTCACTCCCTCCAACCGCTTTTCACCCTCGCTAAATAAAATCCAAAATTGTCACCTTGCCCACCACGTCCCCCGTGGTCTGTTAACCATCCTTCTCTGTGACATCATCTCCAGGCTCTCTCTGCTCCCTCCTAGTGTTGCAGGCGCACGAGTCGCTTCACTGTCCCTCAAGCGCAGGGAGTGGTTCTGCCTCTGGGCCTTTGCACATGCCGCTTCCCCTACGGAAACGCTCTGGCCCCATTATCTGACTGCCTCATTCTTCCACTTCACTCAGGCCTCTGCTGACCGCCACTGTTTTAGAGAAGCTTTTTTCTGACCACTTTATTTACAATAGCACTTCTCTATCCCTCTCTCCTTCGCCGGCTTTATTTTTCTTCCCTCTAAGATATAATCATGTGTTCATAAGCTTCATATCTCCTCTCAGCAAAATGGAAATTCCATGAGATTAGGGTTTTGCTCTGTTCCTTGCTGTATGTATGCCAAGTACTTAGACCTGTGGTTAACACATGTAGGTTGAGATAAAAATTTGTGCTACGAATATGTATATTTCTTACTTTATTGTTTCCTGACATTGACAATCTGATAAGACTTGCAGAATTTGCACTTCATATATACATATATATATATATATTATCTTGATGAAGATTTCATTTCTGATTTTATTACATTCATATGGAAGAATTTTATGTGCTTAAGAGTTGTAAACTTACTTTACTTCCTGAAATGGTCTCTGGCTTTTATGCCAGCTTACAGGTAACAAATAAAAGCTACATCTGCATTTAAAAATGTACCAATTAAACTATTATGCTACAAATGAAATTTTCTGAATAGAACAGTATAAAATACATGGTATCTAAATTTCATATGGGTTGTTAGGATGATTCAAACTTGTTAATATTAACAGATGACTATTCCTTTTTTAAACAACTAAAACATAATGAAGAAAATCAAGAATATTAATTACATTAAATGATATCATAAAAGAACAAACTTTGTTTTGAGTAGTAATATCTACAAATAAAGAAAAATAATAATAGCCCCAAAGAACAAATAGCTCTTATTTATAATTTATTGCTTTAATTAATTTTTTTAAATTTTACATGTGTAAAATAATGAATCATTCCTTTCAACGGTCCTGGAAAGAATGGTCATGTAAAATTATTTCAGAAAATTTCAAAGGACAACTCAGTTTCCACATTTCAGAACAGAGACTCAGAGTTAATAAATTTCATTCGTTTTACATTTATGTCTTCATGGTACAAAGAGACCACAAGGACTCTTAAATTTTTTTTCTTTGTTGCTCTTTTCTTACAGAAAGTCCATTTAAAAACTGTCATACTTTCAGGAAGCACCGTAAATAAAAACTCTTGCCAACTGGTAACAAATGTATATGTTTTGAACAGTTTTCTAATCTCAGTTGTCTGTGTCTGGCTTCCTATAGAATTTTGGCTGAAAGAAATAACAACAACAACAACAACAACAGTAAAATCCTTTAGGGGCTTTATTTAACCAGGAGGTACCACCAATCTCTTCAGTGCATCTTCAGATCAATATTAACATGATCCAATATCCCCACTTTTTTTTGAAATGTGCTTGAGTGGCTCTGTCTGAGGACACTTTCTCTGCAGAAAATGTACAGAACATTCCTAGTGATAAAGGGGGGAAATACCTAGTGAAATGCTGAAGGTTTTGAATTTGTTCCAAGGCTCTATCAACTCAGCTTTTACCATGATTTTGATGCCCTTTATTGCCCTCCAGTTCATTTCAAAACTATTCTTTTATCTTAGTCATGCTCTCTCGGCAGTTCTCAAAGAGGCATTGGGGTCCCTACAATAATGCAATTGAGAAAATGTTCCTCTCAACCCATCAAATGCTCTCTCATCTGTTTCCAGTTTTTCAATTAGATGTCACAGTAGAAAATTCTGGAATTCTAATTAGTCTGGCTGAAGCTGCAATTGTATTAGTTACAAATTGCCTTCAAACTTTAAAGAGTAATACGATGGATAGATTTCATGTGTTTATTTCCTGCCACAATGTCACACAGCATTTTGCAGTCCAGCGAATCTTGACATTGGTTTCTGGAACCATTAGCCTGAATCTTTTGATCTCATTGTTCCAGCTGTGTTGGTATTTGTGTTAGTCTGGCTTTCGATGTGCTGTTAAGTGGAAGTTAAAATATATTATTCAAAAATTTCCAATTATGATATTCCTCCCATCTGATGATGTGAAATCAACAAAAGAGTGAAGAAACAATATATAAAAGAAAAGACTAAAAGGTAATGTAACGAAATAGTCACAGTTTTTACTAGGGTTATGATTTTTCCCTATCTTCTACTATTCTGTATTTTCTAAATTTTCTATTAAAGAAGCAAGCAATTTTATAATTGTGGAAAAAATACTGATTTTGAAAATTGTATTTCAAGGTGAAATGTCAAGATATCAACTGACCCTTAAACAAGTCATGAAAATAAAAAGGAGAGAGAGAACTAAATTCAGTGTAGCAAAATGTTAATAATTGATGAATCTGGGTAAATGACATATGGATAGTCAGTGTCTTATTCTCATGATTATAAGTTCAGAAATTCTCAAAGCAGAAAATTGGGGTGGCACCAATATGTTTTTAATTTAAAATGTCTTCATTACTAAGAAGAAAAGAAATAGCTTGTTTTGCTTAAATTTGTCAGATTGACTTTCCATATTAATCAAGATAGATTAATTCATTAATTTATATTAATCCAGGTGGAGGTTGTTCATTATCTTTACTTATTAGCTCTATTACTTTCAACTTCATTCCAAGACAGAAGAGTCAAATAGAGCTGCCTTAGTTCAAGTCACTGTATTTGAATATTTATGAAGGGTTGCTCTTTGAGTACTTTCAATTAAACAGAATGATTTTGGGAGTAAAAGATCTGATTTTTGATAATGAACAGGCAATAGGGTGCTTTATATTTAAATGACATGCCTCCTACAAAGTGCTTTAAATGCATATCCTCTGAAATAGTGTTTTACTTTTTAAGTGCCTAGAAAAAGATTAAAAAAAAAAAAGAAGAAATGGAGATAATGTTTTTTTAAAAGATTCCATTTAAAGTAATGTGCTTGTTCATAGAGAATATTGTGAAAAATATACTAATAACTATGTATAGTACTAGAGTAATCAGGGGGATCGCTTGGTAAATTATACAAATTTCTAACCCCTATGCCACACCCTGAAACCAATATAAAATAATATTGAATGTCAACTGTAATCGAAAAATCAAAAAAAGGAGTGGGGGAAAGACGAAGGGGAATAAGAGGTTCAAGCTTGCATGTATAAAACAAGTAAGTCATGGGGCTTCTGGTGTACAGCTCAGGGAAGATAGTCAATAATACTTAGCATGGTACAGTATTAGATGATTGCAGGGCTTATCATGGGATCACTTCTTTAGGTATGTAAATGTCCAATAACTATGATGGACACCGGAAGTTAATACAATATTGTATGTTAGTTATATTATAATACATATTGAAAAAATAATCTGAAAATGTAAAATAAAATAATACAATAAATAATAAGGTAATGTGCTTTTTTTCCTTTCAGCTCAATTTTAGATTCTGATGCGATATCCCAGAAACACCCGAGTTATGTATCGTAGCTCAGAGAATAGGCACAGCCCTTCCAAAACTTAGTAGGATCATCCTCCTTGTCATAAACTAGACTGGTTGGGATTTTTACATTATAAATCACATACCACATGAAATTAGTAGTCGCTAAAATCGATCAGTAGCTTTTAAACCATGCTGATGGAAACGTAAGCTTTTGAAACTTGGAAAACTTTTGCGATGCTCAGGACAAATGGGAGCAGAATGACTGGTGACCTACAGCCTCCAGGACGGGAGGGGGACTCCGGCAAAAGGAAATGGCCTTCTTTTTCCCAAACAGTGCGTTCTCTGGGCTCCCTGTCACTCTACAACTTCCCTTACCATGGCAGGAAACAACACCTAAAGTTCTCCTGTTCATTGCACTGTTGGGGTGGCTGATGTGACCCCTCTTGGTTTTCATTGCACCATCCATTCTTACGCTCAGATTGGGGGCCATGGGTGGCTTGGAGACAGTGGTTTACTCTCTTTTACCATCATTCACAGCCTTGCTGTGTGGTCACCATCATTTGCCCCTGGTGTCATTTCATTGTCTTTGGCTGCTTATGTTGGCATGGTTGAGCCCTCACCCCTGTTATAAACCGTTAATTGAATTTTTCAATATGGTGGACTTACTCCGTTAGTGTGTATATACATATACTATTTACTATTGCTATAGTTTTTATTGTTTACCATATCTTCAGGTGTGACTTTTACGTATTTTACTCCCTGTCTTGAGAAAAGCCATGCCAGATCTTACGGTCAACGTCATAGGACATGCTTGAAAGGCAGGATGCAGCGTGATCTCTCAAAGAACTTCTTACCTCTTAAAAATAATGAATCTGCAGGCTCAGAGGGGTTCAAATGTTTAACTTGTTCTTTCTTCAGAATGAGTAACTTTGCCACCCCAGACTTTTAAAACTTTTATACTGGGGGCCCAATAATTACTTCTCTTATTTCTCTGAAGATTTTCGTTAGGAACTCTATGAACAAATTGCTCCGGGCAGTCTAATTTAAAATGGGGTAACCTTTTCAGAACTCTCATGAGCAGCTTAGCAGAATCGCTATGAACTTAACAAGGTGAATGTTTTTAGGAGATAAGAAAAGTTCTTTTGTTGGAGATGCTGTCTGCAATGAGCTAAAAGTTCAACTTTGTTGTTTAGTTTTTCTTTTGTGATTTTAGGAAACTAAATTTGTATACCTTCATGAGTTTTTCTTCCTTTCACTCATCCATGTCTGGGTTGATAGCATGCTGATGGTGAAGTTATGTCAATAGAAAAGGAATAAATTAATCCACTTGAATAAAAATTACCTTGGATAATTAGAATTTTAAGAACATCAATAACTATTAAAATGTAATAGGAGTAAATATGAAAACTCAATGGTAATGTGGCCAGTCTGTTTACTCTCTAAATAACAAATAAAATCATGACTATAGAGAATTAAGATTTGCAGCCATTTTCATTCTTTTTAGAGGACAATGACACCTGTTCTCCCCCACAGTGTCTCAGTCTGCTCTCAGAAAAAGTAGTTCAATGTACTATGTTGCTGAGTATAAAGTAAAAGAAGGCTGAACGTATTGACTTTTATGTTCACGTCTTTTTCTCATTTTTCCTTTGACTTGTTTGTCTTTTTCTGATTGATTCATAAATGTTCACATATTCTAGATCTATGCTGTCCACCAGAGTAGTTATGTGGCTATTGAACGCTTGAAATGTGGCTCGTTTGAACAGAGATGTTTGAATAGAGAGTAACATAAAAATCGAACTCTGAAGACAGTAATAAAAGTATAAGTGATCTTCTTACTAATTTTTATATTACTTACCTGTTAAAAAGAAAAATATTTTGATATAATAGGTAAATAAAATATATCATTAATATATTATAATTATTTTTTATCTGTTTCTTTTGGTCTTTTTAAATGTGACTAGTAGACAATTTAAAATTACACATATGGTTTTCATATTTCTACTGCATACCACTGTTCTAGCCTAGGACACTGTTTGACTGGTAGTCAATTTATGAGTGTGTATGTATGTGGTTTGTCTTTCACTCTGTTTCGATGAGGGGAAGAAATGATTTTGGTTGCAGAGTAGAGAATGTAGGAGACCAAAGAGAGAAGTGAATGAGTCCCAGAAATTCTTTGGAAAAACTGCTGATGGACAGGATGCGCTGAGTGATGGCATAGAATTGTAAAGGATAACTTCTTGGGTTTCTAGTTGGAACATGGTGCCATTTACTGTGGTGGGGAGACTAAGGGAAAAACAGGTTTAGAGGGCAAAACAAAGTATTTTGTTTAGAGGGCAAAACTGTGAAATATGATGCATCCAAGTGGAGTTATAAATTGGTTAAATGAATCTGGAGTGCTGATATTCTAAATTCCCCATGCACAAGAGAATGAGACTTGCTCCCATTAGCTATTGAAGTATAAATAACAACCACATACGTCTCCACAGCATATAACCATAAGTATTGATTTTTTTGTGTGCCTTGGTGGAATGGTTGGGGTTCAGTGGAACTGGGCTGGGCTTGGCTTCTCAGTGCAGATTGGACTCTGGTCTGTTCCATGTGTGTTTATTGTGGGGTTTAGGCCGAAGATGCAGCATCTACAGAGGAACCTCTCATGTAGCTAGCTAATCATGAATGCTCGTGAAATAACAATGTGCTCATGTCAAAACATGCATTGCCTCGTCAGCCTCAGTGGGAACTGGCACATAGTTGCTTTTGCCCATATTCCATCATTCAAAGGAAGTCAATGGTCAAACCCAATGTCAGTGGGATTGGGCATTGGTAATTGGTATTGAAATGGCAAATGGCAAAGGTTGTAGTGCATGAGACATCGAGGGGAAGTGAACAAAGAATTGTGGACAATAATTCAATTTACCACAAGGTTTACCATTGTAAGATAAAAATAAGGACTCGAGAACAAGTTGTTTAAAAAAAGATTTTCTACAGTTGGTACATATTCCTCATACCTATTGTAGTCTGGCAGTGTAGTCAGATAGAGTAAATCCAGATGTGAAGAAGCAGAAGAATGACATTGATATATCAATAAATTATGCAGGCAGATGTGCTAACAGAATGAGTGCTTCCGGTCTGCACTTTTCTTATCACTGTATGATCAGCCCGACTGATGGGATAGACAGAATGAGTCTCTGGGCGAGCTCCTTGCAAACTGGAAAAAACATAGTTTTGCAATCAAGGGGACCTTGGTTGGAGTTTCTATTGTATTACTTATGAGTTTTTTTCAGAGCTTCTAAAAGTTCCTTAACTTTCCTGATCCCTGTATTTCTCATTTGTGAAGTGAAGATGGAAACATCTGATATACAGGGTTGTTGCGTATAGTAAAATGAAACTGTAAAATACCTGAATATTTGCTAATATTGTCTTTTGTTCCCCTTCTGTAGCCTGTAAATAACGTTTTCCAGTAAAGCTTCATTATATTCATTTGTGCACAGCTTTCTCCTTGCTCCTCCCAAACTATAACCCTCTAGAGGATAAAGAGATCACACTGCAATTGTAAATCAAGTGTAATACTTGGCAAAATTTTTTTAAAATAAATTGAATGAACTATTTACTTTTATGTTGTAGAGATTAGAAAACCAAAGAGGACCATATTTCATGGCTGCCAGCCTGTTATGAATGACTGCGTTATGAATTCTTCTACTATGTGTGACTTGCCTTATAAAGTACTTAACACACACTATAATTTAGTAAATCTTAGCTTTTTTTCTTTTCTATCTGTAGATTTTTAGGAGTAACAGAATATATGACTGGGAGTCACTCTACCATTGGATATGACAGTACTATAACCTCTATATTTAACAGGTCACTTTAACGAACCTGAAGTTTCCTTTTGTGAAATAATTCTGTTAGAAAAATTCAGTAAGTGCTTCAGTAGTTAAAATGGCCAGGGAAGTTTTATTGCTCTGGCAAATTCTCAGAAGAATAACTGAAAAACGACTGTACCAGATAGTTCATGGTACGGTTCCAAAAATTTTTCTATAGTGAATTTATTCTGGAAACGTTTTTTCACTGTTAATAAAAATTGTCGTCCTAAGTAAATTAGTTTATTGCTGATTATGATACAGGCCTGATGCCCATTCAAATGCTATTCTTCCATCTTTAATGATAAATGTAAGTTCTTATAATAAAAGCAAGTATGACCTTAATAAAAATTAAGGAATTTTCTACTGCAAATTATACCATAAAAAACGTAAAAAGACAACCACCAGAATGGGAGAAAATATTTGGAATCATATATCTAATAAGGAACTTGTATTTTTAATATATAGGACGTCATACAGCTCAATAATTAAAAAAGAAAACTCACTTAAAATAGCCAAATAATTTGAATAGACATTGCTTGAAGAAGATATAAAAAAGGCCAGTAAAAAGATCATTATGCAAATCGAAACATCAAAACTCAGATCAAAAGCACAATAATCTACCACTTCAAACTGACTAGGATGGGAATAAATAAAAAAGACAGACAATAGCCAGTGTGGCAAGAATGTGGAGATACTGAAACTCTCATATATTGCTGGCACATGAAATGATCCAGGAACTTTAGAAAACCAGTTTGACATTTTTTTAAAAAATGTTAAACATAGAGTTACCATATGACCCCACAATTCCACTTTGGGGTATATACTCAAGAAAAATAAAAATATATGTCTACACAAAAATTTGTAAATAGATGTATCAATATTATTCATAACAATTACAATTGGAAACAACCCAATGTCCATCAATTGATGAACAGATGAATAAAATACGGTATATTCATACAAGGGAATATCACTCAGCAATTCAAAGAAATAAAGTACTGATATATGCTATGGCATAGATGGACCTTGAAAGTATTTTACTAAGTGAAAGAAGCCAGTCACGTACACATAAAAAAATGTAGAAATCCGTTTGTCCAAAGTGTCTAGACCAGGCAGATCTATAGAGGCAGAAAGTAGGTCAGCAATGGCTCGGGGGAGGATGGGGAAAATGACTAGTCACCGCTAATGAATATAGGGTTTTTTATGGGTGAGGAAAACATTCCTCATGGTGATGGCTGTGAAATTCTGTAAATATCATGGAAGTCACTGAGTGATACACTTTAAAGGTGTCAGTTGTATGATATGTGAATTGCATCTCGGTAAAGCTGAGAAACTATGTACACTAACGTGCATTCAGGGTTGTGGTGAGAAAACCTCAGGTAAAGGTCGGGTTAGGCTTAAATTTTTATTCCATTTATTAAATAGCAATATCAATTCCATTGTACTTTATTGAGTACCTATCTTGCATCCAGTTCTGTTCTAAGTTGGGGGTATCCAGTGGTTAATAATGGAGAAAAGGCATATGTGTTTATTTCACTTAAATCCTTATGGTTGCAGAAGGAATAACAGACAACAAAAGGCTCAGGAGTGCTAACTAATTTCAGATCATCATAAATAATATGAAAAAGAGCGAATAGAAAAGTTGAATAGAGTGAGACTTGGAAGTGGGAAAGAAGAAATGAATGGAGTTAGCCTAACATCTGAGCTGAGACACAGATGCTAAGAAGTCATGGGAGGACCTGGGAAGAGCATTCCAGACAGAGGGAAGGGTATCGTAAAGGCCACGTGGTGAGGAAGACTCTCACAGTGTGTCGAGAGTATGAGTTAGGGGCAGAGAGATAGGACAGGAGTTGGGTCACATAGGACATTGTAGGAAGTTTGGATTTTATTTGCAAGGCAATCGAAAACATTGAAGGGTTTGAAGAAGAGGGATGATCTGAGAAAACTAAGTTTTTTAAAATTAATTTTGGGGGAGGTGACGTTGGTTAACGAAACCTAATAAATTTCAGCTGCACGATTTAACAGGAAGGCATACATATATTGCCTTGTGTGTTCCCCTCCCATAGTTAGATTTCTTTCCATCACCACATATTTGACCTCTTTTACCCCATCCTATATCCTACCCCCACACTCCTATACTCTGATAACCACTAGTCTGTTGTTCATGTCCATGACTCTCTATTTGTTTGTCCTGTTTGTGTGTTACTTTCAGGTTTATATCACACATATAAGTGACATCACGTGGCTTTCAACTTTTTCTGTCTGGCCTATTTCGCTTAGCATGATCATCTCGAGGTCCATCCATGTTGTGGCAAATGGCAGTATTTCATCTCATCTTATGGCTGAGTAATATTTCATTGTATATATGTACCGCAGCTTCTTTATCCAATCATCTATCAAAACCTGTTTTGATGGCCAATCTGCTCCCAAGGGCCTCATTCACTTCTGGATTTGACTTATTTAATAAGATTCTAGACTTTGATACTGAGTCTGATGCTATAATGGGATGACACTTTTGAGGGAGATAGTGAATATATTTTGTATGTTGGAAAAATGTAAGTAAGTATGACCAGAGGACAAAGTGCAATTATTGAAAAACATGGCAACAATATTTTGCAATTATTCCTATGAAGAGGAGCTGTTTTCCCTATGTGGCGGAAGTGACATGGTAGGAGTTCTGGACCCTAGATCTTAATCGACTTTAATGCAGGTGGAACACCGCCCTCACGGTGCCATGCCGTGAAGAATCAGGATGAAAGGCAGAGTAGAGATCGGGGTCCCAGCCATCCCAGTTGAGTCTTGTCCTGGTTCCTGTTAGCTCAGTGCAGCCCCCTGAGCAAACCCAGACTATACCAACAGGAAAATGACCCAATTAACCCACAGAATCACAAAAAGTGATGAATTACTGTTTTAAGCCAGTAAATTGGGAGTGATTTTTTTTTTTTAATGCAGTAATATATAACTGATGCATTATCTCTTTACTGGCTTTAATCTTTTTCTTTTCTCCTCTTGTGTTTACAGTAATTTATCTTAACCTCCAGCTTTTTAAGCCTCCCTTCTACTCCTGGAACTTGTTTCATACATTCATAAATTCATCTGTGACTTTTCCATTTATTCTGTTTAAAATGATTTCCCCCCAGATATTCCTATACCCATCTCTTTCTTACCACTGATGGGCTTAGGTCAGTTGTCACCTATCTACTAAAAGAGGACATTCTTGACAGCCCTATCACAAAGCCCTCTCTCTCCGATTCACGTTCTGTGGCAGTATCCTCTTTGATTGGCTTCATAACAATTAACACTATTTAGAATACTCTATTGTTTAACTTGTATTTTGTCCACTTCCCTCCACAGAAATTTTTTTGTGAGAACAGAAACTCTGTGAGATATGACACTGTATTATCAGCATTGATACCATTAACTGACTTTACTTATTGAGTAAATGAATGGTGGACACTTGAATGCATAGATAGAAAATATTTTTTACAATTTTTATGTGCAAAAAATTTTGAATAGATATTCAATGATCCCCTACATGTTAGCTGTTGTGCTTGCCATTTAAAAAGTAATGACTCTAAAGTTCAGCAAGATTAAGATACTGTCTATGATGCAAAGTGGCAGGATAAAATGTGGACCTAGATCTTTTATACATCAAAGACCATACGCTACTTAGATTTAAAGTAGGATGTTTAAAGATGGACAATTGTGGCTCTTTCTAGATTTCAGTAATTGGATTGTAAAGAGTGCTTTTTTTTTTTTTTTCAAGATAGTCCCCTTCTTTCTTAAAATTTTTACACCATATCATTGAATGTCAGATTGGTACATACGAACTGATTTGCATCAATGTATGAAAGATTCTTCAAGCTGTGTGACACAACCAGATTGGATTGAAATCGAAGGGGTCCTAACATTTATATGGAAATACAAAGAACCTGGAATAGTCAAGTAATTTGTAAAACAAAACAAACAAACAACAAACAAAACAAAGTATAGAACTTATACCACCTGATTTCAAAACTTAGCATAAAGTTAAAGTATCAAGACAGTGTAATATTGGTATAAAGATAGAAATACAGATCAATGAAACCAACTAGAGAATATAAAAATAAATCCAAACATGTTCAGTCAATTGATTATTGATGAAGGTGCTAAAGTAATTCAATTGGAAAAGATTTTCTTTTTGAAAAATGGTTCTGCGACAATTCATTATCCATATATAAAAAGATGAACCTTTTTCCTTATTTCACACCATACACAAAACAATTCAAAATGGATCATAAATCTAAGCATTAATGCTATAACATGTCTAGAACAGAAAATAAGAAAAGATATCTGTGGCATTGAATTAGGCAAAGATTTCATACACATGACACCAAAAATACAATACATCAAAAAATAAATGGTAAATGAGACTTTAAAAAAAATTGCCTTGCAAAAGGCACCCATTGACTGTAAACATTTCTGATGAAGGACTTATTTGAACTCTTATACTCAGTAATAAAAAGATCCACTTCCCAGTAAGAAAAGGAGCAAAGAAAAAAAATAAGCACATGAAAAGATGCTTAACATCATTAGTCCTTAAGGAAATGAGGTACCAGTACACACCCATCAAAATGGCTAAAATTAAAGACTGACAATACCAAGTGTCGACAATGATGTGGAGAAATTGCAACTTTCATACATTGCTGTTGGGCAATATAAAGTGATACAACTACTTTAGAAAAGTTTGACAGTTTTTTTAACGTTAAATGATCATGTATCCTATGACCCCAAAATGCTCTTAAATATCTACCTGTATTCATTTTTAGGGCTGCCATGGCAAATTACCACAAATGTGGTATCTTAAAATAACAGAAGTGATTCTCCTACAGTTATGGAATCCAGCAGTCCAAAATCAAGGTGTCGGTATGGCAACACTCCTGCTGAAGGGTCTAGGGGAGAATCTTTCCTCGCCTCTTCCAGCTTCTGGTGCCTCCAAGCATTTCTTGGCATAACTTCCATCTCTGCCTCTGTCTTCACATGGCCTTCCCCTTTTTGTCTGTGTCTTCTCCTCTTTTGCCTGTCATAAGGACACAGTCATCCAATTTGGAGGCTCCCTGGAAATCCAAGATGATCTCACCTCGAGATCTTTAACTTAATAGTATCTGGAAAGAGCTTTTTTCCTAATAAGGTCACATTCACAGGTTCTGGGGGGACATAGATTTGGGAGGTCACCATTCAATCTGCTACACTGCTCAACAGAAATGAAAACATATTTCTCCACATAGACTTGTATGCAGCATCATTCGCAATGTCCTAAAATGGAAAGAACCCATATGTTGGATAAACAAAATGTGGACCATCCGTACAGTATATTCATATGAAGAAGAAATGCACTATCGATATACACAAGCCATGGGTGAATCTCAAAACATCATGTTAAATGACAGAAGACAGATAGTAACTACACATTATCTGATTCCATTTATAGAAAATATCTAGAAAAAGTCAAAGCTGTATAGAAACATATCAATGGTTTTTCTGGGGTTAGTGGTGGAAGCAGAGATTGACTGCCAAGTGGCACAAAAGTACTTTTGGGAATGATGGAAATATTATAAAATGGATTGTACTGACAGCCCCACAACTCATAAATTTACTAAAACTCATCGAACTATATATTTATAATGTGTACATTTTATGACTTATAACTTACACAGCTGTTAAATACACTGAGGGGGCTGTGGGCTACCCCACCAGTACCCATAGCCATAGGTGTTCATAAACATGGCTCCTAGGACCTGGGATAACATAAAACAAGACAGATATCTGGCTGAGTCTTGAGAGTTTATTGTGCGCACGCTGTATCTCACACCATGAGTCGGTAGTGTATGGTATCATACGCTGAACCATTATTTCCACCAGCCATTATTTAACCCTGCCAATATTTGGTCATATTTGCTTCTTGTCTTTGTTCCCAAGTTTATTTTCAAAATCATTATGCAAATAATATATACCTACATATAGGTAGAACATAGTATAGCTAACTAAAGTCCTTCTTGAACTCAAAACTGGTCCTATTTTGTCCTCTTCCTTTCTTGAGATAACAAGTCTAGTGTTGTACTTTTAGTTCTTTCTATTTTTACATTCTCAGTCAGTATGCAATAAATATTTTGTGTGTGTTTTTCATAAATGGTAACATATTTATTCTTTTTGCAACTTGATATTCTTCCTCCAAAAAACTTAAATTAAGGTTTGGAGGTCTATGCATGATAGCACAATATTCTTTCAAAGTGCAATTTATATAGTTCACTCCTTGTAACTGTTGACTGCTGTTTCATCATGTGAAAATATTATGATTTGTTTATTCACCCCATTATTGGCTAACATTTAGGTGGTTCTAATATTTTCCTGCTACACACAGTGCTGCAATGGCCAACCCCTCACACATGATGCAAATGTTTCTCCAGGAAACTTATCAAGAAATGAAACTGCTGGTTGGTAGAGTGTGTCTAATTTCAGTTTTTCTAGACCTGGTCAAATTATTCTCCAAAGTACCTGTTAGTTTGGTAGGCTAAGCTAATTAGACCCAAAGACAACAGTTCATTACAGTTGTTTCTGGTCTGTGATTGGTTTGCTGTTCTCTATGTAGTAGATCAGAAATCGTATTCTTGACACCTGATAGTTCTGCTACCCACTGCATCCAGCTAGTGGAAGGGGAATGGGAGTGTGTAGGAGGCACATCTGCTTCTTACAGATCTTAAAATTGGTATTTGATCTTACACAGTGAGAACTCTTTTTAAGGTCACACTCACCTGCAAGAAAGGCTGGAAATGCAGTCAGTCACTAATTCGGCAACTACTTCCCAGATAAAACAAGGTTCTGGGAGAGAGTAAAGGAATTTGATCAATAGCTAGCTCTGCCTATCACAGTTTCATATGAACTTTCAACCTCAAAAACATCTTCATCGACAATACTGGCAGAATGTAATTTTTGCCAGTTTTATAGGAAAATATGCCATCTCATTGGTGTTTTCTTTTGTATTTCACTTATTTTTACTGAGTTGAGAAAGACACATTTTTTTCTCAAAAACCAAAAAGAAAGGGAACAGGTGAAGATGATGTTAAGAACTGAATGCCTGAATCTTTCCAAAACTCATATGTTAAAATCTAACCTCTAATGTAATTGTACTGAAATGGGGCCTTTTGGGGTGATCAGGTCATGAGGGTGGAGCACTCATGGGAGGGATTAGCACCCTTGTAAAAAAGGCCAGAGAACTAGTTGGCTATCTTTCTGCCGTGTGATGAGCAGATGAAATGTCCACATCGAATAGCCTTGATCACTCAGTAAAACAATGACAGAAATCTGTGTCCTATAGACTCAGGAACATAGTGACATCGTATTTTGTCTTTGTCATGGTAGAAAGAAAGCTTCTCAGGTGTGCGAAATCCAGGAAGTGAAATGGTTGACGCCACATGTTTTAGTTTGCTGCTACTGCTGCCTTTTGGAGCACAAAGCATTCCTGGTCCCAAAGAAGGAGGGCAGGTTTAATACTGCAATTTTATTTCCGCCATCCATAATTTAACTTAAAAAATTTATCTTAACAGCCCTCAGCATAATTAATAACCAAGTAACAATTAGATCTTTAAAAAGAGAGTTTTTAACTGCTAAAAATTAATACTACCCTAAATTATAGCAACAAATACTTAATGAATCCTCCAAAAACAAAACAGTAACTATATTGCTTGTGAGCATTCTGGGCCGACCTAATTTTCCTCTGTGGTGTTACACTCATTCATAGGGAGTATATTTGGCTGCTTAAACACTGTGTCATTTTGCCAATATTTATAAATAGCTGTTTATTACTGACCCTAAAACCATTATCTGCAATTTCTCATTTGCATTTCCCAATATGCCAATGTAGCAGGAAAATAACATTTCTTCAAATTTCATGAAGATGTTGGAGATTATTACAATGTGGAATGGTAATTCTGGTTGGGTTTTTTTTTTTTTTTGAACTTTGCATCATATAACACATTAAATATTAATTCATAATGATGGTTCCCTGAGAAACTTTAATTAAATTAAGTTGGCCATGTCCTGGACTGCTAATTACTATAATATCAATTAGAGTTGAATACAGATACTGCATATACCAAAATAGACAAATGAATTTTTGGAATATAGGGCATAGCCATGTAATTTTGAGGTGGGATTTGGCTATAAAAATAATGTGGGATTGTATCCCATGGAACTTTTCATCTTGGGTTTGTTGTTTCTGTTTCTGCATTTAAAAATCACAATCCTATTAAAAAACAATTAAATTCTGTTGACAATTTTACTTCCTTTTTTGTTTTTTGCCCTATGATTTTTTTTTAAGGGTAGGCTTTTGCTTTTTTTTTTCTTTTCATTTTCTTGTACTTCTATGTAATTTTTGTTTCAGAAATAGTTTTGTTCTTTTTTTTAATATACTTTAGTTTTTAGAGATGTTTTTCAGATTATAGAAAAATTAAATAGAAATTACTGAGAATTGCCAAATCCCCCCTTCCTCCTACCAAATTGTCTTCTAAGTCGTCTACCATTTTGCATTCCCACCAGTATTGAATGAGAGTTCCAGCTGTTCACTGTTCTCAGCAGTATTTGGTGTTGTCAATGTTTTGGATTTTGACCATTCTAATAGGGTGTTGTGGTATCTTAATATTGTTTTATTTCACAATTCCCTAACATATGATGTTGGACATGTTTCATAAGCTTATTTAAGCCATTTTTGTATATTTTCTTTGGTATCTGTTCAGATCTTTAGCCCACTTTAAATTGGGTTGATTATTTTCCTATTGTTGACTTTTAAGAGGTCTTTGTATATTTTGGATACAAGTCCTTTACTGGGTATGTGTATTTTGCAAATATTTTTTTCCAAATCCATGGCTTGTCTTCTCATTCTCTTAGCAGTGTCTTTCACAGAGCAAAAGTGTTTAATGCTAATAAAGTCCTTCTTACTAGTTTTTTCTTTCACCGATCTTGCTTTGATGTTTTATCTAAAAGTCATCACTAAACCCTGGGTTACCTGGATTTTCTCATTTGTCCTCCTGGAGTTTTATAGTTTTTCATTTTGCATTTATGTGTATTGCCCATTTTTAGTTAATTTTTAATGAAGGGCATAAGAACTTTGGATGTCTAGTTGTTCCAGTACCATTTGTTGAAAAGACAATTATTTTTCCATTGAATTACCTTTGCTCCTTGGTCAACACTCAGTTGACTACATTCATGTGAGTCTATTTCTGGCCTCTCTATCTGTTTCACTGATCAATTTGTCTATTCTTCTGTCAATACCGCACTGTCTTGATAACTCTAGTGTCATAGTAAGACTTGAAACTGGGTAGTGTCAGTCCTCTGATTTTGTTTTTATTTATAAGTATTATGTTGGCTACTTGAAGTCTTTTGCCTTCCATATAAACTGTAGAATTTGTTTGTTGCCATCCGCAAATAACTTGCTGGGATTCTCATTGGGTATTCTCTTTTTCTTTCCTCATTCCTGTTATTCAAATTTCTTCTCCATTTCACTCCTACTCTCATAATAAGTCCTCAACTTTTTCGAAAACAGGAAATTAGCACCCATGCCCTTTTCTAAGACATTTACAACCAGTTTTGAAGAGGCTTGAGCTTTTCGCAGCTTACGAATAAATGTTTGAAGCTCCTTTTTACCTTGTTCATGCAGACTATGAACTCTTTTAGGTTCACTCTTCATCCTCTAGCAACAATTCTTTTCTTCCAAATGGCTAAGGAATCTGCATACTTGACATGAGTCAAAAGTAGCTGCTTATCAATGTGAGAAAATATTGACAAATCTCCTTTATAATGTTATCTCGTCAAGCCATTTGTGTTGAAAACTCTCACACACAGAGATTTCTTTTTGCCTGTATTGTGCCTACGTTACTCTAGTGAGCTTGATCGTAGGCCTCCTCCGAGCATAGCTAAATGCAGAGGTTCGAGGTTTTTCCAGGGGTAGTTGATACCGTAGGACACCTTTTTCAGAGAATGTACTGCTTGCCTGAATAATCAGGTGCAAGTAGAGTGGTAGTTAGGAAAACATTCCCTGGGGAAGTGTTTTAAATGAAAAATACAGGGTTTATATCGAGCCCTACGTCAGGGGCACATTCACAGCATAGCATGAAGCAATTCACAAATCTTGTCAGCTGTGTGTGTGTGTGTGTGTGTGTGTGTGATGGCAAAATCAAATGTGGCCTTTAAAAATAAAGCTCTTGTTGAGTCAATACCTGTATAGCCTCTACGCATGTGTGTGCACACACGCTCGGGGATGTGGGCTCATGCGGGTAGTCTTTGTTCAGCTCCCAACTCCCAAGGGCGGAGACCTTATCCTTCCTGTTCACTATATACAGATGAATGAATGAATGAATGAATGAATGAATGAGTGAATGAACAGCTCACATGTGAAAGAAAATTGCATGAAGGAAGAGTTCTATACACTTGTCTATTCTAAATAAATCAGGCACTTGGTAAAATTTTGGTTTTCTCTATTATTCTGTGAGTCTCTCATGAGTCAGGACTGTGTCATCCTCATCTCTATACCTCCAGTTCCTAGCCCAGTACCTGGGACATAGCACTCAATAAATCCTTTTTAAATTAAACTAAGTGGAGGGTGGCCTCAAAGGGAAATTCATTTATCTCTGACTACTTAAAACTAATTAGCAGCTAAAAACGGAAAGCCTCAAGGAGAACAGCAACAGAGATATGTTGCTAAAGAGCCACATGCATATCTGTGTGTGTGTGTCTGGCTTGTTTCACTTGCCCTTAGTGTAGATGAAATGTTGGGGCCTTCTGTTAAATTTTATATTTTGTGATACTGAAGTGAGCGAAGCAGAGGCAGAAAGATATTTGAGATCCAGAAGAGGCCAGTGGAGGGATAAAGTAAAGAAGGAGAAAGAGAATTGAATCAACAAGAGGATGCCTTTACTAAATTAAGGTACAGATACAGAAATTGTGCCACAGTAAAGTCATTTTTAGGGTATTTTTTTTTAATGGATGTGAGCCTGGGAAAAGGGCCACAGAGTAGGGAGCCCAGAAACACAGGAGTTACTACCCAGGTAACCTAAACAAACCTAAATCGGTTACACGTGCCAGCCATAGTCGCTGGCCATGAAGAGTTGAGCAGCAATACCTCCTGGATGAAAAGATTTAAACTGTTTCAAGGTGATTATTTAATGCAGAATCCTCTGCAAATATTTCCAGTGGTCTGTTGAATTTCATAGCAGAGCTGTGAAAACGTTTTTTAACTGTAGCAAAATCATTATTAGTTAAACAAATCCTCTTCCTGCCAAGAGCCATAGCATGAGAGTAATCCCGAAATTTCTACTAAATGGAATTTTGGCATCACAAGGGGGGAAATCCTCTGCTGATTTAAAACAGCAGCCAAGGCCAAAACAACCAAAAATAAGTTCTGTGAGCATTTGGAAAAACAGATCTTAAAAAATAAAGCACAACATGCCTCTATACTCTTATCACATGTGATTACCATTTCGATGTTTACAGTGGAAGAGACCTTTTTAGAGATTCATTGTATTAAGACATTCCCTTCGTACGTACACCCACTGCCAGATCTAATTAGAAACAAGGATTTCTCGGGAATGGGAGCCACAAGGCATTGCTTTTGGGATTATCGCCAATCGTGTCTATTACCATCTTTAATCTTCTTTCTATTATTGTCCAAATTATCATTTTTCTCTTCTCGTTCTTCTCCATGTTATACTATTAGCAGTATCATTACATTTGGATAGGAATTTCTCTAGCCACAGAGATAGTTTAGCTTAACTTTAAAACCTAGTTCTTAAGTTGTAGAGAACGTTGGTATATTTTTCCATTATTTTAAAAGTTCTGCAATGGAATATTATTTGTCACCAGCACTCATCAAATCCATTGATCTAAATTATTCAATATGAACAGAACAAATACATAATATTTTTGTCTTTCAAATTCATAAACCTATTCGATGAAATTAAAATGACTATATTATAAAATCAAATTACAAGTTAATAAATTACTGGTTTTTAAAAATTTTATAGAATCACTTTATCCTAAAGAAAATCAGATCATTTAATATCTGCAATAACACGTTTCCGATTTTGAATAGATTTTGGGAAACCAGTATAAAATGTATTTAACTGCTTCAACTATTTTTGCTTTGCCTTTCTAGCAATATCTATCTTTCTGTTGTCTATTCACTCTAGAATTTTTTTGAATTTGAATACAAAAGAAATCTTACCCGTGGAATTTTAAGATTTGAGTATGAGGGCAGATATGAAGTTTCTGTATTTAATCCAATTGAATTTTTGCATGTTCTGCTTCACTTACATTTCCAGTATGCTTTCCACTTAAATTTATTTGATTAGAATGTCAGCTAATATGTATCTTTTGAGAAAGCTATAATTAACTTTAGCAATTGTTGAATTTATTACGTTTTTTATATTTTCCAATTGCTTTGTTAAAAGCTTGTCTTATGTATTATGCATCGTTATTTTTGCTTCTCAAAGGTTTCTTTCCAAACCCTTCTATCTACACACGTGGCAATGTCCCTAACCAGTAAGCCAGCATATCACAAAATTTTTCAGCTAGAAACTTACCTGTAAAAAACTGTGATGCTTGAGATAAATATTTGCCACAGTGGATGTTCCATTTCAAAGACCAAGAGCTCAACACTCCACAGAAACAGCAATGAAACCCCTTAGCTGTAGAAACCCAAGGCAAATAAATCTCTTGACCTTTGAAAAATGTAATCACTGTCATTCCTTTTGATAAGAAGCTTTCAAAAGCAGAAAACAGCGTTCACTCTTTATATAAAAAGCTTATTGAAATATAAAATTTTTGTTTACTTGAAGATATTTCTCTGTATTTGGGCGATCTTATTTGGTTTCTACATGGTCTTCAAGGGCACGGTCTGATTTTTGTGACCTGTAGAAAGAGAGAGCATGCAGAATGATCCGGGCTGAGTGAGAAACAGTTTCTAAGTGGAAATATGGATATTTTCAGAACATAAAAATATAGAATTTCAGTGGCACTCTCAGAATGTTTTAGAGTTGACCTAAGTGTTAAAATTGATGGGTTAAATAATAGTTATTTAACTTTGCCGTACAAAATGTGGTCTTTAGACCTCCAGCGTCAGCATGTCAGAATCTCAAGGCCCACACCAGATCTACTGAACCAGAATATACTTTTCCCCAAGATCCTCAAGTTGTTTGAATGCACAGAAATTTTGAGAAGTACTGGCTTAATCACTTCCTGAATCAGAGAATGAAAATTCAGACAAATTGAATGATGAATTCTGTGTAGGATTAAAAATGGTCACTTAAAAAAATAATAATAAAAGCTACAATTTGGAAGGAAATCAAACTAGTTTGCCTAAATTCATTTTTAGAGAAAATAGAAAAGTTTGGTCTTACTCAAGAAGCATTCTCAGAAGCAAGTGCAATTTAAGAAGCATCTTGGTCTGCCCAATGCCAGAACAGCCGTACGAAAAAGAAAAAAATTCTGACAAGTCATGTAGAGGTGCTTGGGTCCACTTCGAAAACAGCTGGATGCTTTGATTTTTAAAATAACACGTTTCTTCAAGATTATTGGTCTCCTACTGATGCAGCCTAAACTAGGTCCACAGCTCCCTTACAGATGACATAACATTTGCATATCTATTACTCTACGCACCAGGCATAGGGAGAAAAACAGGGTTCTTCTCTTGTGTCATAGGTTTCCTGATGTTTCAGACATTTGGACTGTGAGTAGACAGTGTGATCTAGGTGTTAAGCTATTGAATAACGGGATCTTGTGATTTCTGATAAAGCACTTCAACTGAAGCACTCAGTGTTTTCACCAAGGCGTGATTTCTAGAAGAAGTAGTTGAAAGTGGCACCTATAAAAGAGAGACATTGATTGTATTTTTATTTTATTTTATTTTATTTTATTTTATTTTATTTTATTTTATTTATTTTATTATTTTATTTTATTTTATTTTATTTATTTATTTTATTTATTTTATTTTATTTTATTTTATTTTATTTTATTTTATTTTATTTTTACTGGAAGGAAGAATGCGTTCTGATCCCAGTTACATAATTGGAAGCACCTATTGCATCTGTGCCTGAGCAGATAAAGGGCAGTAGTTTGAATCAAATTAAGTCGAACATCATTTTATCACTGAATTACTGGAGTCATCTGTTTATTCTTGGAACTCCAGATGGAACCTTTTAGGATGAGCAGTGACTTCCTGATAAAGAATTATTTTTATTTTACTGATCTAATTTGTTTATTGTCCTGATAAAATCCTGGCTTATTTCCCATTTTAGACACAGTTATTAGAACTTTCATGAAACCAGATGAATCTTGATCCAAACTACACATGAACTGATGATATGTTTTTGCCAAAGAAAATGATCACTACGAATTAGCCCAATTTCACTGAGATCACATTTCTTCAACTTGGATTCAGCTTTTAATTTTGAAAAAAAAAAAACTTAGAAATGATGAGCTCTACAGTCCAACTCATTTCACATGCAAACAAAATTATGAAAGAATTATATAATTATGATTATAACAGCAATACTTTAATAATAAATATAAAGTGTAAGATTCATTCATAGTTGTCTTTCCAAACAAAAAGATACTCTTGTAAAAATTACTTTCTTTTCTAGCAACTTTAAGAGTGTGATGATGTCATATACATACATTTTCAGAATATGCATGGTTTCAGAATTTTCTCCCATTGTTTCTCTAAAATGCTTAGGTTTCTTTACCTATTCTCTTAGAGTGAATGATTAAGGAGAATGTAGTTTAATAGCTTTCTGTACAGTCACTCAAAGTCTTGTCAGACATGGTGCTAAGCTCTTGGGGAGGAAACGTCCCTTCCCTTTAAGAGTATACATTCTGTTTAATTTCTCATTAGTCTGCACTCAGGTCTCATCTCTGGAGCCTGCCCTAAATGTAAGAGCATAAGAATCAGAGGAGTGGATTTTGCTTGTCCTTATCTAGCTCAGCATTCTAAGTTGTGAGAGCCAGACTATGTGTTTCTAAAAAGATACATGTGTTTCTTTCACTATATGCCATCCCTACAAAGGTAAGGAAAAAATCTCACCATCCACTAATTGTCCTCTTCCATTATGAACTAGTTAATTTTTTAGTTTACTTAAATCGTTTCATTTTCCTCTTCATGTTTAGATTCTGTAACACTAGTTCACATTGTACTATGAAGAGTTATAGCCCTAATATTAACCTTCAACTTTCCTCACTGAAGATTGAAGAATTTCCTCCTTGCACTAATGTCCCAGGATCTGATGAACTAGCTGTTGTTCTTCTTCCCTATCATTTTTGCCTTTTGTAATTTTTTTACACAAACAAAAAAAAATAGCCTTATTCAGTATTTACCTTCGCAACTGCAGTTCTAAATTTTTCCTTTTGTCTTCATCAACATGCCCTCCACAAATCTCATCATTTCACTTGTCTTCTCTGGACCTTTTACAGGTCAATTACATTTTATCCATTACAAATAGATCTATTAAATTTTCATTAGTGAGCAGATAAAGAGAAAGACCTTGGTATGTAATAAGCCCCATGGTTAATTTAGATCAATGATTATTATGTATAGTAATTTTAAATGCGGTATTTTTAAATACGCTGTCAATTATCTTTTAATTTAATTATGTTTCCCTGATATTTTATACTTCTATGTCTATGATTATGTATCTCAGACTTTATCACTTGGTATAAGTTTTAAGTTGTGGACACCAAAGATGCTTTTGCCAAAAGCTAAACAATTGTTTCTGATCATTCGTTAATGTTTTTCTGAGTTTTCACATGAAAATTTAAAAAAATACTTTAACCAAAATGTTTTAATAGTTTATACTGCAGGAATTTTCACATCTTGCATAAAATGTGACTCTAGAAATCGCTTTTCTTTAAAAAATCTTTTCTGATGCTTTTAGTAGTGAGATTTTTGTATACATGCAATTCATTCCAATCAGTGTTTGCTGATGCTGGGCTGTAGGCAGCCTACCATGAGATGCTTCATCTTAGAACATTTACAATTTTAAGGTAGTCACAATATATGTGTTGCCGAATGCAATGTACCTGGGCATACATTCTCTCTTTGGAATGTCATTCTATTGACAAAAGTTGATCTAACACAATAGCCAAAACATGGGAAAAACCCAAGTATCCATCACCAGATGAATGGATAAACAAATGCGAAACACATACGCACATAATGGAATATTATTCAGCCATGAAAAAGAGTGAAGTCCTGATACATACTATAACATGGATGGTTCTAGAAAACATTACACTAAGTGAAATAAGCCACACACAAAAGGGCAAATATTTTACGATTTCACTTATATGAAATATCTAGAGTGGCGAATTCATAGATATCGAAAGTAGATTACAGGTTATCAGGGGCTTGTAAGAGAAAGGAATGGGGAGTTTTTGTGTAATGTTACAGAGTTTCTGTTCAGAGTGACGAAAGGGTTTTGGAAATAGTGGTGATGGCCGTACAGTGTTGTGAATATAATTAACGCCACTGAACTGTATGTTTTAAAATAGTCAAAATGGCAAGTTATGTTATATACACTCTTACCGTAGTTCAAAGAAATTAATGGTTTAATATAATAAAAACCATGATTGTACACTTTAAATGGGTGAATTGTATGATACATGAATTATATCTCAATGCAGCTGTTTTTTTAAACAGTAAATTAAAAATTGGGGTGATGGAAGCATATCCCCCTTCAGTGCTCTTGTTACCTTTTCCTTAAATGAAAATATGGAAATAATAATTATAAAATGACAAGAAAAGTTTTTACTCTCACTGTGGAAACCACGGAGTCTGGGCTGATTCTGAGAAATGTGGAAAGCAAAACGCATTTCTATAACGCTCAATCATCATTTATGCACTGTGAAACTTTCAAAATAAGGCTTCTATTGGAAAGACTTAAACACCGTGTCTCACTCTATATCTTGGAAGAGCTGGTCATATTTCCAGAATGCCTTTAGGTGCTTGTAATGAATCATTTCGTGCCCCGCCCCCCACCCACACACACACCCATCTAGAACTGCAAGACTTGCTTTTTGTCTGAAGGGCCTGTGAGTCTCTGAGCCACATGGCCTTGCCAGTCTGCCAAATCCTCAGCTGCCAAAAGACTAGCCCGTGCTTCCTCGTATAATGAATGTACAAAAAAAGGCCATGTGCTTGGAGGACTTGCCCAATTCGTCGGCTTCATAGAGAAAATAAATCTCTGAAGAAGTCCAAGAGCGAGCTACCATCTGCTCAGACTCCTGGCTTTCTCAATATGGCTCCCATCGCCCATCGCCAAGTGTCAGGAGGGCTTCCTGTATTGGACGAAGGCAGGCTGCAGAGTTCGGGGCCAATATGCTAAAATCAGATGGGAGACTAATGAGGTGGGACTTGGCAGACTGATTTCAACCTGTAGTCTCATCATTGTTTCTGGCACATTCACAGAAGGTCAACGTTTCAGCAATAAAAAATTGGAGCAATTTAATAGCTGGCTGTGCAGTTGCTGACTATTTGCTCATTTTTTGAAGAATCCACAACACATCCAAGTGAAAACATACTCAACTGCTACAACCCTGCATCCCAGATGACTCGAAGGCAACATCTTTGGAAAAAAACTGTGGAACTGTTTTTACAGTGCCGACACTTTGTAGCTATTTGGCCTGCTTTCCACCCGCTTCCATCTTGAGCTCGAAAAGCCAAAGCCAATTTTCTTTTGCACGGGGTAGGTCATGCAACCAAAGCCCACATCTTATACAATCCTTCTTTTATAAAAAGAGAGCATGAAACTTGCCTCTGAATCATTGTTACTCCGGCGTTGGTGATCCGCTTTGGTTAAACGCGAATCATATTTTTTCATTGAATTTTTCTCTTCAACCTCTGAAGCCCATAGAAAATATCAAAATATTAAGCTATACTCAGATTTCAGATTTGTCAGTAAGGTTCGAAATCACTGATGGGGTGTGCAAATCGTGACCCAGACAGGTCAGTATCACTTTTGATGACTCCATGAGAGAACTGAATATTGACTTTTAAATTTATTGGCAAAGCCAGTACAGTACTATTTGTCTTCTTCATCTGAAGACTCTCCTCTGTAAGTTCTCCAGGTTGGCAAAACATCTATAAACAGTTGTCCTCCGAACTAAATTCTTCAGCACAAACTGAGCCTCAAGATCACATTGTATGCAAGATGTTTTTCCTAACTGGGCCGTACTGTGGTCTCTTCACACTCAACGTGTGCTACCTTCCTGAAGGCAAGCACTCTCTCACTCTCTCTCTCTCTCTCTCTCTCTCACACACACACACCCACACCCACACACACACACTCACACTCACACACTCACACACCTCTACTATTCTTTACATCCCTTCGAACTGGGCATCTCTAAGGTACTCTCCTCTCTTTTACCTCTCTATCTAGTCAGACATAAGGTCCTATTGGTCTGGTCTCTATCCCTTCCTTCCTCCGAAGGGATTCCGAGTCTACCACCCAAATGACCACTTTGGCATAACTAATATTGACTCTTTAGAGCAGAAGGTGCCTAAGAAAGCAAAGACACAGGGCGGGCTCCATTCTGTTTAAAGGCAGGGCGTAAGATTTCCCATGAGAAAGGTGCACCCCCTGCACCAGGAGTGAAAGAACGTTCTCCTCACGCACCTCGGGGTGCCAGTGTCCAGATGGACCTGCATAAACAAACGTACTGAAACAACCTCCGTCTTCTGTTAGTTTCCCCATGTATTTCCCAGTCATCATCCCACCATTTCCTGCCTCAGTCTTCCCGCTTCATGGGTTTATTGTTTCTTTGTTTAGAAAGTTTATAAGCTCTCAATCCTACCTGCTTCTTTCTCTGGTAAAAAAAAAAAAAAAGAGGAGAGAGAGAGAGAGAGAGAGAGAGAGAGAGAGAGAGAGAGAGAGAAATCTGCTATTGTCTTTGGCATTGTATGGAATGAAATACAAAGTACAGGTGTATCTGTAGAATCAGTGATGCATGAGCTTCTTCACTCTGGCTCACACTGTCCCCTCCACATTTTTTTTTTTTAACAAAACTTGGCTTGGCCATCCCAAGCCACAGTCCTCGCTCCTCTAAGTCCTTATAGACGTCACTAAAAAATCAATTAAAAAATATATATTATACATTTGATTATTCTTTATTTTATAATGCTTGCATTTATGTATTTATTTGTTCTGCATGTCCAACTAGACAATGAACTCCCTAGGATGGCTTTAGAGCCTGGCATCCTCAGTGCCACATGCACTGTGCTGTAGTTATTCACCTTTATCAAAATGTTCACTGCAGAGTGCTCGGCCTGAGGATGTGGCTAGTGACCAAGGCATTCTCTGCCCTCTGGGAAATTGTTTATTGAGGAAGAAAGAAATAGGTCATTAAAGCTCCAGGATATGAATTAAGGGCAATTTAGAGCGTTGTGAATGTGTACATTGCTGGAGGACCTAATCCAGCCAGGGGGTCTGGGAAAGTTTTATGGAAAAATGAGTTAAGACCCAAAGGATGGGCGGTCAGGGCTTCATAACTGATAGTAGTTCTCTGAAACTAAACCATGGAACCAACTTTACCGTAAAGAGCAGACAAAAGGTCATTGAGGGGTTTAGAGATTCGGCCGATTGTTATGGTAACTTCAGTATAGGTGAATGACAGTAAAATAAATGGCATTTTATTTCATTTCCAACTTCTCTAAAACCTTCCTCAAGAAGAAGGATCCTTGTATGTTCGTTTTTTTGGTTTAGCTTTTTTAGAATAAATTATTGTCTACACTGACATGAACAGTTTTAATTCAGGCTCGTAGACAAAGAGATAAGACTTGAAGTCACGGGTTGAGGAAGTTAAAGCAGAAAGCTAAGGCCAGGATGGGGAGAGAGGCATCTGAGTCAACAGACACATGTAGGAAAATTCCGTGGCTCAGCGAACAGTATGGGCGGGTGGGACCAGGCTGGCTTGAGATGCAGATAACTAACCAATTGACAGTTAAAAGACAAAACACATGGTACTGAGAGAGTCGTCTGCTCTTTTTTTTTTCCCCATAATTTAATCATTTCAGTTGCTTTAGTAGGATTTCCTTTCATATCAAAGTGTTTGCAAATGTTACGTAAATTAATCAATATCAAAGCTCCTTGAGGATTCACGGTCTCCAGTGCTTTCGCTTACTTATCACCTTTTTTGTCTGCCGCAGTAGAGAGTTTTTTTTCTTTACAGAGTTTCTAAATAACGATATGAAATATGTCCTCAAATAACGTCAATGTGTTTAATAACTACAGCAGACCCCCCTTATCCTCAGGCGATGCCTTCCAAGACCCCCAGTGGATGCCTGAAACCGCGGATAGCATCAAACCCTACATATACTGTGTGTTTTTTCCTTACGTAATACCTATGATAAAATTTAATTTATAAATCAGGCAATTTAATGGATAAAAGTCTCATTCTTACCATAGAACTGAGCAAGCTTAGCATGTGATTTATTTCTTTCCTTATTAAATTAAGAACTTTCACCTTTTCACTTGAAGGAAGCACTTTACAGCTTTTCCTTGGCATGTCTGAATCACCAGCATCGCTACTCTTCCACTGTGGGGGCCACTATTAAGTAAAATAAGGGTGACAAGCTCTGCAATACCATGACAATTGATCTGATAACCAAAGGGCAGGGAGCGCCTATAGCATGCAGATATTAAACAAAGGAATGACCCATGTCCCAGTAGGGACAGCATGAGATTTCAACACACTGCTCAGAATGGCATTCAATTTAAAACTTATAAGTTATTTATTTCTGGATTTTTTATTTAATATTTTGGGACCACAGTTGACCACGGGTAACTGAAACCACAGATTGCAAAACCACATGTAAGGGGGAGAATCACTGTACTAAAATTATACAGGGACTCATGAAGGTATAAATAATAAGAAGAAAAGGTATCTACAGATTCTTTCCCCACAGCTGTGTGAGATGTCCATTGGAGGCAGTATTGTTCTCTTGTTATTTACCCAAAGTCTCAAAGGAATGAATACAGAGCCTATGGGCGGATCCTGATACAGAATGAAATGATGTGATCTCCCCAGTTTGCCTCTCACAAAATTTCTGCAATTAATTAATTTGACTCAAGGGAGACACGAATTTAGTGACTGCAGATGCAACACTGCACACCCCTTTGACTAGTACAGCTAGAATTAAACGTGGGAGATTGTGGGTATATGTGTACAAATAGCTCTGAAAGTGAACTTTCCCAGAACGCAACAAAAAGCCCATCAGGGAATGTTATCTTGCCTCTTATTTTCTGAGCCTGTAATAAGGTGGTGCTTTTCAAAAGGAATTCATGAATGGGAGAACTTTATTTTCAAATGAGGTAGCATATATAACTACCAGATAAACCCTGATACAAATAAAGATGCTCTGATCAGAGCTGGCATTAAGTCAGCGCTGACTCTCTCCTTGTCCAGTCTCTGTGATGATGTCACTGTTCCTAGAGTTCTCCTTACTGCAAACACAGACTTTCCTGGGATGGCTTAATCCATATCAATACATCCTGGAAGACAGGGTACCTTGCAAGGCCTGGAGTTGTATCTCATGGTGGGTGATGGATAAAGTAAAAATGTGCTAAAGAAACATTGTGGAACCCAGGGGGTCAAAACAGACAGACATCAGGACTGAGTTAAGTAAATGGTGAACAGTGCAAGGTAGGGCTTCGTGTAATTTCAGCTCAAACTGGCAAGCAAAGTTTTTGAATCTGGAGTAAACCGAATTATAATTTATTGAAATTTACCAGAGTATTTGAATTTCCATGTTTTCTGGTTAAGCATCTGAAACAGCTTCATTTTGTATTTAAGTGTTTTATTCTCGTCATAATATTCCCAGACATGGGATATATATTCAAAGTTTAGTGAAAAGACATAAAAATGTATCAGAATTCAAAATTTGACATTGCAGTGATACTTAGCCAATGACTATTAAGAACTGAACATGGAAATAGAGAAGATAAAACTTTCATGTGTTAGGAATTTATTTTTAATGAAGAACATTTTCTGTCTACTTAAATGAAGTAGTAGTGAAATCAGTTGATCATAAATTATGAATGCTGATACACGAAACATGCAAGTCTACACTTAGACCACGAGAATAGTTGCTCTCCTTTCATTATGCAAAACAAAACATAATCACAGCAGAGTATTTCAACGTGGAAAAAAAATCACTAACATTCATTTTCATCTCTCTCATCCTAATCAGTTTGGAAATAGGCTTCTAAGTGATAATATTTTACTCATTATTCTTTTTCTCTCTGCTATCCATGGCTCAGATGCTTGTTACTTCCTCCATGTAAAGTAGAATTTTAGGGTGAAGAAGAAGAGAGCATAGTTGTTTCACTTGTTTTGGCATTTCTCATGGGCCCAGGTTCGGCTCTGGGTTTGGTGTAACCATATACATTGTACCTCTGAGGCAGAGCTGCCCAGCCAAGTCCATTCTGATCATCAGAACCACAGACAGCCTGCAGATTTATAAGCATGGGAATAAAAGTGTGTTGCTCTAAGCCACTTGGTTTTGAAAAGTTGGTTTCCAGCATTAATGTGGCAATAACTGTTCACTACAGAACTTTACCCCATCTTACGTCCTTTCTTCCTTCGAAGCAGATCTGCAGAGAGAGTATTCAGTCAAAAAGTACTTGGGTTCAAACATGTAGAAAAACAGGTTGCAGTTACATCATTAAAGAGTGTTTCTATCACCCTGGTGGTTACAGTTAAAGCTAAAAAGGAATTCATCCCAGGCATCTCCCAGGGCTTTGTTGCTCATAATTCATAGGCTCAAGATTTTCACAGAAAATCCATAGATGAAGTAACTAATGAAATTTATTCTTAGGATAAGATGCAGATCTAATTCCCATGGTGATCGGTGTTTGCACATTTTGTCCCTTTGTGAGAAGAGGTTAATTTCTTGTCCTGGCAGGATTATTAACATCCAGAGTATGTTCTGCATGGGTCATTATTTTCCTGTTCAGTTGGTAGAAAATATATAACTTTCACTGCCACACAAAGACATTTTGCTGATGAAATGAGAAATTGCAGACAGTGTGTTATGGATTAAAATGCGGAGGTGGCGGGGGGAAGGCAGGAATTCTAGTTTGGTGCCCCATCTCTACTGGTTTCTAGGTCTGGGGCCTCGAGGAGGTGCTCCATCTCCCTGCCATCTGTGCTCTTACATATGGGATAGAAGTCATATCTTGTCTACTAACACCCAGTAACGTAGATCAAAGCCAGATCTACATTACCACATGAAACAGATATTAGGAGGCCACGTATTATATACAACATGGGAAAGCACTGGCTTTGAAGTCATGCAGATCTGGGCAGATGCCAGTTCTGCCATTTACTGCATGTGTGATCTTCGGCAAGTTACCTCACCACCCTGAGCCTCAGGTTCCCCTGAAAAAATTGGGTCCTAGCACCTGCTCTAGACTGGTGGGTACTAAATGGTACGGAATGTGCAGTGTTTAGCACAATGCCTGGCCTAGAGAGTAAGGGCTCACAATGTATCAGATTTTGATTGCCACGCATTTTTTTGAGCATTTGTTGATGCAGTGGTATTGGGTACATTGAAGCTTTACTGTCCCTTTGCAATAGGGAGATGGTCCAAAATTCTATCAATCTGTTTGGCCTTTGGTTGCAGAGATGCTGAAGACCTGTTCTCTTCCCTCGTTTCTTCTATTGATGATGGGTGCTCTCTTTCAGACTCGAGTTTTTACCAGCCCCCCTTCCCATGATTCCTCCAGTTTGAACCTCCAGGGCTCACACTACATGATCACATCTGGATTAGACTGAATCCAGGAGGGCCCGTCTCATCTCTCCCCTGACAACATCCCATAATTCATTACTCCACAGTTTGGTATCTCCACATCTGGCAACCAGTGCCAGGAGATTGCTACAGTTTATCCATATTAAGGAAAATAAATCACTAACTCTGGGCCCTAATGTCAACATACAAGATAAAGAAAAAAATCCTATTATCAATTGGTAGAAAAAATAGAAAAGCTCGTACCCCACACATGAAGATCAGGGAGTAACAGGTTTTCCTGACATCTTATCAATAACTATTTCCAGGAGTACTAAAGAATTCAAAATTCACTTAAAAGTTCTAACCACTTACTAAGTAATGTGTTCACTTTATAAAGGAGCTGACATCTGTTAGGCGTGAGGTAACATTTCAGTAGAATCTTGAAAAAATTTAGTTTATCTCAGTTCAACACCATTTCACTCCTATTGTAGAAAATTTAGGAAAAAGAAGCGCATTTGGAAAAAGGATCAAAAGTCACACATAGCCCTCCCACCTACAAATGATGACTAGTCACATTTTGACGTATTTTTTTCCAGTCATTTTTGCTGTGGACAGTTTTTAATTAGACTATATCAAGGCAAACAGTTTGATACTCCTCTGACAGAAGGCTGGGTGTCAGGAAAGATATGCCCATGTCACAAAGCTGGGCCTTTTCCAGAGAAATCACACTGGAATTTTGCATTTTTTGGCTTTGGGCTTTTCCAAACCCCCCAAATCTGGGGTAGCCCTCTAGGGCATCCAGAAAGGTTACTTAAATCGTGACTGACAAACAGCTGTCTTAAAAACTTGAGTCCAAACCTCAACCATTTAACTAAAAAATTAAGAGACGACTTTCAGCAAATGAAATGAGCAGTTTTTCTCAGTTCTGCTAAAAGGAGATTAAAATGTTGCAATTGACAATAGCAGAGACACCTTTCTCGGATGTTTTTCTGAGTGTCTTCCCTTTGGGATTTACAAAATCTACACAAGCTCCAAAGGGCGTAAAAATACCCCACAACACTGCAATTTCCTGTCGATTAAGCCCCAAATGGAAAAATAACGAATACAATGAAAAACTTAGTTGACAGACTCATATATATTAATCCCATTGCCATGGTTGAGAGATGGAAAATTATTATTGAATAAGACCCTTTCATCAAATCAAATATTTCTTAATGCTCCAAAGTACATATCTGGCATCATTTCTGCTTTACACATCTGCTTTTCTCTTTGAACTCATGTCACCCTAAAGGCTGCATGCAGCTGCACAGTTCTAAGAGAATTAGTTCTTTCTATCATACATTACGATTGATAGGGCAGACCTCGAAAACATTCAGAACTTGGATTTGCATAAACTCTGGGCAGTCAGAAGACTTTTCCAACATTCAAATCGGTCTTCTGGGGAAAAAATCGTACTATTTCCTGATGCCTTCCTGGAGTTCTATACATTTTACCTCTCTTTGAATATTTCTCTTTTCGCCTGTTTCTCCACATTTTTATACTTCGTCGCTGGCAGGGCTTTATGATCCCGTTTAGACTATTTTCAGAGATGACCAACCTGGAGGAGGTGACACCTGCCCCGATAGATATGCCAGCAAAGCAATATAAAGCAATATAAAGTTGGCTTTTACATTCAACATGGAAGATTTTGCCGGCATTTTTTCGGAGCTTCAGAAATTCGGAAAGAGCTATATAAAAGTGTTTTTATAGCTATCTCCCTCCAGAGATGAACCATCCCCAAACCCTGAGGATGCCGATGAAGCAGTGAATGTCACACATTGTAAGTTTCTTCCACGGCAGGGCAGTCCTCCCTAGAGCATTCAAAGAACAAAGAAAGATTCCAGGCGTTCTTGTTTTATGAGCAATGTGTTGTGTCTGTGGAAGGAGCGAGGAGGCCAGGAAGGAGGCGAGGTGAAGTCGTGACAGCCAGGGCGGACGGGAGCTGGACGGAGGGCGAACAGGGCACACTCACATGGAAGCATATTTTAAGCAAACCTTGCATTGTTCACGCCCAATCCGCACGAGCCAGCTTGTACTTGTCGGGAAATACCACTCAGGCGGCCGGCCCTTAACGAAACTCAGTTTCGTGAACACAGTTTGAAAAGGAAATTTCTACTTGTCAGCAACATTCTTACTTGATTGATACTTAGTGAAAAGATGGATCGTATTTTGCCGATTAATTTTCCTGGAAGACCTGCCTTCCTTGTAAAAGCCAGAGGATGAAATGCCAAAATGTCTGACTCGTGTGCAAGGGGAGTTTGCAGGACTGCCGTTGGTTTACACGCCCTTTCTTCTTTCCTGCTTATTGTTCCTATTAGAGATCTATTCTGCTCAGCCTATAAGTGTTATGGCTGTCAAGCTTATTGGGTTTTAAATTTTTTCCCTAGAAATTTATGTTATTTACATATTTCCGTACTTTTACCAAAAAAATAAGTTTCATAGTCTGTCTACAATCCTGCTGGTAATTTTGACCTGAAAAGCATGTTGCTTTCATTTGTTCTAGAATGTGTTCTTTTCCGTTGAGCTGGCGGGGTCTGATGGGAGAGAGAGAGCACAAGTCATCAGACCACTCTGTTTCTCTGACCTTGTTCTTTTTATTCTTTGACTCTCATGACACCACACTGGCCTGGTTTTTTCCCTACCTTTCTCAACACCCTGCCTCTGTCTACACTGCCGGCTGCTCCACCACCTGATTCGGACTCATCAAGCATCAGTGTGAAGCTCTTTCTCTTCTTACACCACAAACTCTGTTTGGGGGCGGTAATCGCAGTCATTTTCAGAGCTCCCAGATTTATCTCCCAAGCTCAGACCTCTCTTTGGGGGTCCAGAGTCATGGTCAAATGCTTCATCGACACATTCACTTCTCTGTCTCAAATTCGATATGCTGAATCGCACTGTCATCTCCCCCTTTCATGCTTCCCCATCCGTGGAAGATTAAAGACACCGGCAGTTTATTTGACACCGTTTCCATCAAGAGCTGGTACCTACGTGCCCTACCCTTGAATCCGGAAGAGGTTGATTGGAGCGATGATGTGAAGTTTCTTGCAGCTCCTATATTTTGTCTTGCAATGGAACTGGCACAGAGTTTGTTACCTGGAATTAGGATGCTTCCAGAACCAAACATCAAATCGTGTAGCATCAGCTTTGGGACCAGGTAGTAAGTAGAAGCTGACAGTGTTTCAAGGAGGCAGTTGGTGAGGACTCAAAGGACAGTGATGCAAATGCTGGAGAAAAGACCTGTCTTCCGTAGTGGTGAAGAGCAGAGCAAAAATGTCACCTGCGGAATGTGGAAAATAGAACGTGTATCTATTTTGGACTTGTGGATCTGGATAAGGAGATTTCCAGACAGAATGTCAGAAGGCCCAACTAGTTTCTTTTATCCACATATGACAAAATTTGAGAAGAGACAAATCAACTTAAAAAAAATTCTGTTAAATTTCAACCTCAGTTTGGAGAAACTATAAAGTTGCCAGGACTTTCTGACTTCAAACATAAGCTGTTTCCCATCCCCATTTTCATCCAGGAAAAAATTCTCAATGTCAGAAATGGCTTTAGGGTGAAGACCGAATCCAGGGCTCCCCCATGGTCTTAGGGCAAAGGTCTCAAGCGTGTGGTTTTAAGATTCTTTGTTGAGACCACAGAATGATTGAAGGGTGTGTCCAGCAGGATTTCCAAAAATCAGAAGGCCCTGTGTTTAAGATTCGTAGATAGTTTTGGTTAAATGATAGGGCTTTTAGGTATTAAAGGCAAAATTCTACAGCAGTCTTACCTCTACTCAAGGAACTGAATGGTCTGCCTTGGAAAGATAGGAAGAAGGAGGCTAAGAAAAGAACTCAGCTCATGGTGGGTTATTTCTTATGGAGGAGGAAGGAGGCCTCAGAGAGCAGAGCCAATAGCTCTGCAAGCTTATTCCCAGGGAGTAGGAATTACCCTGATCAGGAACTGGCCATGCGTGCTGGTGTGAATTTCACACTTGCTAAGGACCACGACAGTATGTGTTCTGCCGTTTTTGGATGGGTTTATTGTTCTCCTTTCCTGGTGCCTCCTTCTCTCCACAATCTTTAAACATCTAAGTTCCCGAGGCTCTGTCTGCTCCTCTTCCTTCTCTACTTGTATTCCCTCATAGGGGGATCTTATCTATCCCATGTCATGTCTTTAAGAGACATCCACAAGCTGATAATTCCTAAAATTTTTATCTCGGGCGGAAACTCTTTCCTAAACTCCAGACTGATTTATCCTATTGGTGCATACTTGCTGCCTCTACCTGGATATCTACTAGACATCCCAAACTTAACGTGTCCAAAGTCAAACTCCTGAACTTCCCCTACTTCATCTTTCAAACCTGGTTTTTTTTAACCCTTCCCCAGCTCAGTGAATAGTAGCTTCATCATTTCAGCTGTTCAAGTCAATAATCTTGGGGGGATTCTTGGTGGTTCCTTTTCCTCTTTAATTCCATCTCCAACCTATCAGCTAATTCTATTGGATCTACCTGTAAAACATATCTGGAATCTGACCAGTTCTTAACACCAGCACTGTCACTGTGGTATGAGCCACCAACATCTCTTGCTGACTTAATGCAATAGCTTCTCACCTGGCTGGTCCACTACCCTTCTTACCATAGTCTAGTGTCCTCCCATGATCCTCCTTGGCTTCCTGTCTGATTTCATTTGCTTCTACTCTCTTCTCCACTTCATTCTGGGCACACTGGCCTCTTTGCTGTTCCTCGAACAGGTTGAGCATATTTCTGCCTCAGGGCCTTTGCACTTACTTTTCTGTTTCCCTGAAATGTTCTCTTTTTCCAGATTGTTAATATGGACACTTCCCTCGGCTTATTTGGGGTTCTGCTTAAATTATCACTGCATCAGTAAGACCATGCGCCAAATCCCTTGTGATTTTAATGCCCCTAATATTTTTGGCAGCTAGAATTAAATAATTTAGTTCTTAATCAGGCCTTTGTTCACATGTTAATCACTCTTCTTGCTTCACTCCTTTTGTCCTCAGGAATGTAGTCACTCACGAGGTGCTGATGTGTTGTCTCTTTGTCAAGCAGGAGGAGATAACTTCATGGTTTCAAGGAGAGTTTATGGGCTTGTTTTGCAGAAGAAAAGAATGTCTCCATCAGGTAGCAGCAATCAGGAGTCTGATGTGAAGAGGTGTTATGTACAGCTAAAGAAACAACAGACTTCTCTCTCGGCTTCCTGGAACTCTCCTCCCCTCTTTCTCTCCTTTAAAAATGAAAACTCTTTGGAGGTGGTCTCTGGACTTTAGTCTGCTGTCTTCCCAGGATGCCGGCTTCCTGAGTAAAGCGATCTTTCCTTTCTGCCCAATACTTATCTCTTTAGTGTGGGCTCTGGAGCAGTGAGCAGCCACACTCACCTTGCAGAATAAAATAGCTCACTCCCACTCCCAGTTCTCAAACTCCCTCATCCTGTTTTATTTTACTCAGTAACACTATTGCCTGCCGTAATATGTATTTGTTGTTTATCTCTTTGTTGTCTTAAAGTGGAAACTCCATGAGAACGAGGATTTGGGTGTTATCCTGTATTGTGTTCCCAGTTCCAAGGACAGTATCTGGCGTGGTAAATGTTTCGTAGATAGAAATAAATGAAGAGATAAATGAATGAAGATAGAGTCAGGAATCATTTGGGGAGTACGTTTGCTCAAGAGTTCTCAGGAGCCATCTAAAACAGCTGATATCAGAAGACGAGAGTGTTTCTTTGCTTTAAGAGAGCATCCTAAAAAAATTAAACAGAAAACAGAACATGTTATTGGAAATCGTACATGAAACAAACAAACTAAAAACTAATAAGTAATATTGATGCATCTTTTTCTTCTTAATTTAACTATGAGAAGGAAGGTGGTAGGGAGGAGGCTGCTGGCTGTTCACAACCTGAAAAGGACAGCTGGCAGCAGGGGAGGGGACAGCACTCAGCCACTTGTCATCTTCACACCATCCACAACCCATCACTTCTTGCCACCATTTGTGTCTGACCAAGAAACGGGGAACTTATAAGATACGGTCTCTGACCTTAAGAAACTCTCAATCTAATGACAGAAACATGGTTTCATGACAACAGTGTTTTAGAAACGTTACTCACCCATCTTTCCTCTCCTTGGTTTGATATACCCAGGTGCCCTGGGCAATGACAAAAGAAACTGCACTGGCGGTCAGTGTGCCCGCCACAGTGTTTCTTACAGCAGTTAGCTCACTTCGACGGCTTTAATAAACTTAACGGGGATCTTTGCTTTGAGCCCCATCTTTATTTGTGGTGGCTTTACCACGGGTGGCATTTAAAAAATTATCTTCATAATTGGATTAACAGTGCCATTATTAGACTAAGAGTTTATCATTGAATTCCTGGTTCCTTAGAAGGTAGATGGCTCCCCTGCCTCCTCAACGATCTAAAATGCAATCCGCAGGCCAGCCAGATTAGTTTTTTTTTTCTTTCTATTCCTTAGAATGAACCTAATCCTTGTTTTCATTTCTATGCTTCGTCCTTTTTCTTTCAGGCTTTTCCATGCTGACCCATCCTAAAGCGCCTTCTTGTTGATGATGTCTCTGAGACCTTTCCAGGTCCACACAGAATTTTCCTTTCCGGAGCGTTTTGATCTTACAGTCCCTTTCACACAGTTTTGCCCTTAATTGTCCTCTGTTTCACGGATGTTAACTTTTGTAAGGTCTTTGAGGGTGGCGCCAAATCTTAACGGATCTTTTTTGACCTGCAGGGCTGGGTACACTGACAAGAACACATTACATGCTAAATAACTTTGTCCAGCAAAATATGGCTGGAACTGAGTGGCAAGCCATACGAACCTTAGTACCTGGCAATCTCAAAGAAGAAATTGGAAATGAGAAGTTTTCTTTAAATATAGTGATTCCATTTGGGGACCTAAATGCCAATAATGAACGTGAATAGAAAACAGAATTTGTGCTTAATTTTGAATGGAAGTAGTATCAGTGGAAAATATTTTCAAGAATAAAGAGCAGGGCTGACAGTAGCAATAAGACATGAGGCAGTCTGGGCAGAAATGACTGCACTTCACAGGCAGTTAAAGTTAATTCAGCCTCTCTCTTCTTCGGGCCCAGGGTGGCACTCAGCAGCACAAAGCTCAGGCTGCATTAAATGCTTCCCAGCTTACTTGGTATTTGGGTGATGTAGCTTTCTTTTCTTTTCTTCTCCTCTCCTCTCCTCGGCCACCAACTGCACCCGAGACAACAAGCCTGTCATCCCTGAAGAAGTCAGGGAACACAACCCAAAGGCAACATAAATGACGACCCTTAGACATCTGTGCATGAAGTCCCATTTCTGCAGATGTCCTCAGAAGTCTGGGCTGCGTGTGGCTTGTCTAGCACGACAGTCACACAGCATCACTGCAATCTCTGTGGCTTCATAGGATGGTTAAGAGTTTATCACAGACGAGTCACCGGGAAAAGGGTTTCGAAGAGACAACCCTGAAAAACAAAATACTCCAGAATGACATCAATTCAATCAGCAGCTTCTCAGACAGGCAAGGAGTGAATGGAAGCGGACCCATCGAACGAAGAGAAAGTGATGTCCAGCGGGCGATCACACCCTGTGCTCCTCCCCGCCCCTGCCCCACACTGTTCTGCTGGCAAGCGCAGAACAAGTTCTTATGAGGAACAAGGTATCTTTGAAGTGAACATAGCCAAAGGAAAAGACTTAGAAACACATTATCTTCAGAAGAAGCAATTGGGCCTGAGTGGTTTCTGCCCCAATCACCTACGAGTGAATGACCTGCCTCAGGTACACACACACACACACACACACACACACACACACACACACTCACTCTCTCCCCCCCCTCTCTCTCTCTCTTTCTGTCTGTCTGTCTGTCTGTCTGTCTCTCACTCATACTCCAGAGCACCTGGAATGCTTAGGGCCCCTCGGGCTTCAAAGAACAGACACACATCAGGTTACCTTAGATGATGAGGACTTAACAAAGGCTACATGTTTAAAAAAGAACAAAATATCAAAAATTAGACTTAAAGTTAATTAAACGTCAGATCGCTTTTGAGAGGAACTGGCTCCCTCAGAGACCAAGGTTAGAAATCTTTGACCCCTGTGTATCTTTCTAATCATTTTCTAATCTATCTATCATTTTCTAATCTTTCTATCATTTTCTAATCACACCTTCCCATCAAATTTCCTCATATTCCAATGAGTTCTTACACGATCTCTCCAGCTCCACTGTTTCTACATTCTGATCTGTCATGCGTGGTGTACGTTTTTTAATATTTCTAAATTACTACCTTGATTACCAATGCCAAAAATTTCTGAGTGCCTGGCATGTGTGGTCCTTAAACCTGGCACTGAAGAGACAATAAGAACAAAACAAATGCTCTGCATTTAAGGAGCTCCCTGCATAGCGGCTAAGAGAATTGTACCCACTATAATTACAATAAAACATACTATCAATAGGGTCAATAATAGGCGCTAGGAAATGTTCGGGTCCGTACCAAGGGGCTTAAGCACGTTATTTTATTTAAGCTTTTCTGTAGCCTATGAAGTAAATTTTACCAGACTAAAATAAAACATTATTTTCATAGTAACTGCATGATTATTCAGGAAACTGAATCTCAAAGGCCTTTGATAAAAGCGAGTATGCGGCAAAACTAGAATGTGAACCTAAGTCACTTTGATGCTAACGGAACAACAGGAATTCTGAGGCTTTCTGGCTCCTCTCACTTCTAAAGTGCTCCTCAGTCTCCATGGAAGGTTCCTGAGATTATAATCAGTAGATGCCTAAGGATGTGAGCCAGGATTGCAAACGCCTCCTTCAATGAGTGTTTCCGTCATTGATTTGGGAATGCTGGAGCATTTCCCAGATATTACTTACTCAGGTGGTGAAGGTACCATGTCCCTTACTCAGAGCCCTTGCATCTGTGAGGAGGGAAAAACTTCCAGGCGAAGGCGCTGGGGCGTAAACATCTGTTTTTGTAAACCTGGGATCTATCCCACTCTTCCATTTAAATGAATTATGAAATTACTAAGAGTGTAGATCTTAAAAGTTCTCTTCACAAGAAAAAAAAATTGTAACTTCGTGAGGTGATGGATGTTTATTAAATTTATTATGGTGATCATTTCAATAGATATCAAAGCATTTCGTTGTACACATTAAGCCGATACGACGTGATACATCAAGTATATCGCAATAAAACTGAAAACAAAAAGTTTAGGAGAATACCCCTGCACACAGGCCCACTGTGGAAAATTGTGGCACACAGAGTGTCATGGGAGAGGGACAACGGTGTTTATGGGGTTCACACTTTATAATGAAAGAAAATGTGACAAAGAGAAGTTGAGTGACTTGCCCAAGGCAACACAGCTAATGATCGATGGAATCAAGATTTGAATTCTTTGTGTTAGGCAAATCTGGTACTAGTTAGAAATTAAGCTAGAGTTGGCCAAAAGAAAAAGAAAAAGAAAAAGAAAAAAGAAAAAAGAAAAAAAAAGAAAAAGAAAAGAAAAGAAAAAATTATGGAGTTCATGATGGAATTGAAAAGAATAGGAACTTGGCTTTTATTTCTGTTTACATGATGTACACCAGAAACGTGAGAATTTCAAAACCCTACAATTCATGCACAAAAATGAATGAATGAATGAATGAAAATGGACATTTTTGCTCAGATCTTCAGAAGGGAAAAAAGTAAAATTGTATAACCATCGAACTGGCAAATTTTTAAAATCTATAATACCAAGTGAGGATTAGATTGTGGGAGCTTGGAAATCCTTACACGGTGCTAGAGAGAGAGAGTGTCAATGTTATTAAGTCACTCTTAAGAGCAAATAGGAAGACTGAGCAACTCGAAGGCGTTTGGGCCCTGGAAGCCAATCACTCCACTTGTGTTAAAAACCGCAGAGACCCTCACGCATGGCATGTGGATATCTGTAATAAAGAAAACCTAGAAGTAGGCTAGATTGCCAAAGCGAGAGAACAACTATGTATACTGCCATCTGTCACGTAAAGGAATACCATTGAGCAGGTATATGAGTGAATTGAATTTACACATGTAAGTTTAGACAAGTCTTAAAAATGTATTATTTAGCCAGAGCAAAATAAGTGGAAGTCTGATATCATCTGTATGAAAAGTAACACGTGGTAACCCATACATAAATTAAAATTGTAAAAAAACTACCATGATAATAAATACAAATCCAGGATAGCAGTTTTCTCTAGGGAGGGAAGATGGTGAATGAGATTATAATGGGATATGCAGAGGGCTTTATAATACCTTGTAACATGTCATTACTTAAAATAATGCGAGATAAATGTGATAAAGTATCAAGAATTTATAAAATAAAGTGTCATGCGCAAGAGCCTTTATTTATTCAGTCTTTACATTACTTGCCTATATTTTTAAAATTTTAAAATATTACAAAAATAATTAACTGTGATCTTATTTTGTGGCTGGCTACACATGGCAAAGATCTGGGATACTGATTTGTAACTAGTAAACACGATTTGGAAATAATATGAAAATTAGCTACTTTATCTGATTTTCTTTGTAAATTAGTGAAAAAAATCTTAGTGCAAACTAGCTTTGATCAAAGTCAGGTGATCATTTATAAAAGCTTTAGAGAAAACATCTGAATTGAGAAATTTAAAGCTTTTAAACTAATTTGGATTACTGGATGACGAGGTGCTTAATTATGCTGTATTAATCTGCACAGTATCCTGCCCCATCCAATCCTACTTAAGGTGCAGAAATTATTATGTCTTTGAATACCTCAACAGATTCTGTTCATGAATCACGTATATATATATTACATATATGTATATAAACACACACATACACAGACATATACACACATACATACACACACATAAGGTAAGGGTACTGTGATTTTTAAAAAAATATGTAAACAGGGAAATGAAACATTTTAATAGCTGTGTGCCTCCCCACACAGTTTTCACCTTTCAACTGAAATCCGAGAGATTTAGATGGTTTTCTCCTCACTGAGCTGAGAAAAACTGGTCCCTGTTTCCTATAAAATAATAACAATTTTAAAAACTCGACATAGATAACAATGCCTGTTCTCCCCAAAGGCTCTTCTTTACTCTAGCTATTATTTTTGATCTTTTCATTATCTCTATGACTCGAGCCAATGGATAGCAAATATATTATGCTATCATGTTAGCTGCAGACTTCAGCCAACACTTTTCTAACATTTAACCATAAATTTGGTATGTGTGTATTCTTTTCCCACAAAAATATCTCTACAGTAAATATCACATATATCCTTCAGGTTATATAATAGCCTTCCCACTATTTCTTATTTGCTAAGATACCCAAACAAACTACTCTTACATTTTTCTAGAATTAAATGTTATTATTATTTATATGATTGTGTTTGTCTGAAGATCTAATTAGAGCACATCTACCTAAGGACCAGGCACACAGGTCTGCCATCTTTGTTCCTTGTGATTAGCTGCAAGGTAACTACAGCCATCGTTTACAAGTGTGTACAAGGTTGTAGGCATCGTATTATCACATTATATATCTTCTAACAAAAACTCTCTAAGGGAGCTATTATTCCAATTTGTCGAATAAACAAACTAGGGCTTGAAAAGGTTAAACTTTCATTGCCAGCACTGATGGATATCTGCAAACGAACAAGCAAAACAAACAAACAAAACCTCACAGACCAGAGGGGGTGAGGGGGAGGGGGAAGTTGAAGAGGGTAAAAGGGGTCAAATATATGCTGACAGAGGAGATATTTTGCGTAGTGAGCACACAATGCAACATACAAATGATGTATTATAGAATCGTATAGTGGAAACTTATATAAACTTATTAATGAATGTCACCCCCATAGATGTGATTAAAAAAAAATAATAATAAAACCCACACCAATTTCTGAAATGGAGATTTGCAAGCAGGAAAATATTTTAAGCAGTGCACCTGGTAACAACTCTGTAAGGATAAGAAGGAAGCCGGATGGGACAAGGTGAGAGCATGAACTGTGATACCATCACGCAAGGAGCCTTCGAGGACCCCGCAGAGCTCAGGTTGGAAGGGTCTTCAAAGTTATCCCCGGCGGGGCACAGGGCCTTTGCACTATTACACCAGCTGCTCTTGGCGAGCACGCTGCTCCAGGGGAGCCGGCCTCCTGAGGATGTGACAGAGACGGGCTTAACTGTGAGCTGCCAGCAACAACACGCAAGGGGAGCGAGAGCCTGGAGTCTGGAAGGCACCATCTGGGTGGCATCCCACACAGTGCAATTTCTTTTTTAATTCTATGGATGACTGCAAAACAGTTGAACCTCTCTATCGTGATTTGCTTATTTGGCATTGTATCAACCAGGGCCCCGGAGAACCGTGCCTACTTGTGTCTTCAAAAATAAGGGAACCGAAATGGAACATGGACCCCCACAGCAGGGGAACCTCACCTACCAGAGGATGCCACCATCTACCAAAAAGTCTTTCGTTTTTATTATTCCATTCGAGGCTCAAGACAACCGTTGGAGGGACTCCTGTTTTACACAACAGAACACTGAGAATCAAAGACTGCTAAGTGCCCAAGTCACACACGTAGATTTTTTTTTTGACTGATTTTGCTGTCAATTCTCAGTTTGTATGGACTCAGTTGCTTTGCGTGATTCTGCCTTGTGTCCAAAATGGTCAGCTTTTCTTCATCTTTAATTTCCGACAACCTTTTAAGCTTCCCTATAGAGTATAAGCCCAGTATATCCAATGACTTTAAATGTTGAAGAAAACACAGAAATGGTGAATAACTGCATAAGTGTCTGCTTTATAAGTCACCCATAATGAGGGAACCTATTAAATTATGCATTTTAGCACAAAATAAACCAATCGGTCTTGACAACCACTGCATCTTACTTACCCACATGTACTGGAGACAGATGAAACGTCACAGATATGAATGAACACAGCTAAGGAAAGTTTTTATGCTTAGTATCTCAAGGCAAAGTGGAATAGGCTGCTTTAAATAAATATAATATGTCAACATGTAATGTACCTCTTTTTCAATCTGCATAGGGTGCACCCTTAGCCTTCCACACAGCTTTCTCTCTCTCTCTCTCTGCCCCCCTTCACATTCTCATTTGGGTGGAACATATCTTCCAAAAACCTGAAAAAGGATCTATCGGGAATACATTTTTTTTTTTTTGAAGTGGCGCGTCTGAAAAGTTTAGATTACACTTACTCTTGATTTATTATTTCACTAGAAATAGAATTACAGATTGTAAATCATATCTTATTCATTTCGAAGGTAATTTTACATTCTCTTCTTCTAAGGTAGTTGTTGAGACACTTGATGACATTCTAATACCTTTGGTATGTGACCTGTTCCCTGACCCTGCTAGCCTCTCCTTATACCTACAAATCCCTGAAATGTCATAGTGATGGCTTAAAATATTTCTGTCAATTTGTTAGACAAAACGTGGTATCTTATTATGTATTTAAATCATGGAGAAATTTCAACTGAAAGGCCAGGAGTCACCTTCTGGATTCTTCTTTATATACTGAGGCAAAAGAAAAAACAAACAAACAAAACAAAACAAAACAAAAACCCTGCAACGTAACGTTCTTAGGAAGAGGAGAAACCCACCAGACACAGGACACTAGTTAAATTAGACCCATTTGTCAAATAGATTGAATTCCGTTCACGTTTACTCCATTTATCAAATGAGACAGCTTTCCTTACTTAGGTGTGATTTTGCTCTCCAGCTGCATTTACTTCATGGCGTAGAGAAGAGTAGATGGCATGGACCAATGCCAAGGAAATATTTAGTGCAGATTTCTATTGTAATACACCAAAATCTAAAGTTTCTTTAAGCCAAATAATGTAATGAACAATTAGAAACCCTTGCTAAAGGAATATATACATACACAGTTTTGAGTTTTCTCGTGTATTAACACGTTCTTAAAGTAAAATTTAAAATGATGTTAGCGTGAAAGGCGCGACAGTCTACATGATTTGGCTTAGCAGTTAATCCTAATAGGATTAAAATGTGAAAACATAAAACAGCGTCCAATGAAGATTTTTAGGCAGAGCCAATCAGAAACCACGATGCTCAGACAAGCGGGGGCGCAAACCATAGAGCTGCCCACCCCGACGCACGTGGCTCGTTGCTCCGCCCACACCTCGGATCCATTCTCTCCTCTCCTCTCCCTGGGCTGTGCGCTCGGAGACGCCGCTCGTTGGGACTCCAGGCTTCCTCGGTCTCCGGATTCAGGTTGGTTATGACCAAGAAGCAGCATTGGCAGGAAATCAGATGGCAGGAGGTAAGAGAGAGATTGCCGTCTTTATTCCTCGCCCACAATGCCCCGCAGTCGCTCGCCCCAGCCAGGGTCTGAGGGCGTTCTTTTACATGCAGCAATTCTTAGACAGCAATTTCTTGGAGAAGCATGCTCTGAACCCCTTCAAAACTTTTTAATAATATATATGTATTTTATCATATATACCTTTTTATATAATACATAGGTAAAATACGTACTTTTAAAATTATTCATTAGCGCCTGCTATGTGCTAAGCGTTGTGCTGTGCATGGTAACACATAGTCATTCATTTTTGTCTCGGGAGAACCCCCCAGTGGGGGAATGAACTATTACTCTCTTCATTGTCTGGACGAGGAAACTGTTACATGTAAGCACTTTGCCTGAGGTCCTGCGGTAGCAAGCGAAGGAGTGGTATTTGAACCTCTAGTGTCTGTGCTGTTAACCCTTTTTGCTGTAATGGTACGAAATTACCTGCTTATCCCCTGCTGTTCTCTTCAACGTGTACGAAGCAGCAGCTGTGACTAGGGAGTCAGGAAAATAAGGAAAAACTAAAGGTTAGACGTGATATCTGTGAGAAATGGTGCCTTTCATTCTGAAAGCGTAAGTTTCATGGATACCTTACCTAGAAACCCCTTTCTTTTCTACTTTGCATTTCATTTCCTCCTTGTATTTTTGGTAAATATTTGTGGTTCTGTAATTTTTGTTTATAAGTGGCCTTGTAAACCTCTAGATCCCAGGACTCCCCACAGCTATTAAGATTCAAACGGGGCCTGAGATGGGACCCAGGAATCTGCATTTTTAACAAATTTGCTTCAAGATTCTTATACAGCTGGTCTACGGAACGCCCTTGGGAGAAGCATGGGTTTCCACAGCGGGGCTAGGCGTGATGGTAGCTAGCGTCCTGGCCTGAGTGAGGATTCAGGTACCGAGGGAGAGGGAATATGTAAACCTGGAAAGGATCAGCCAGGCCCAGCTGCTCAAACTCTGGCTAATGCCGCCTGGGGTCTGCAGGGCCCCTCTGAACAAGGTACAGGTACCATCGATCCGATGCATGGCATAGACTTCACTCACTACCAAGTGTCTCTAACTATCAACGGCATGCGCAATAGTAAGCACGTTGGCTGGCACGTCTTTCTGAAGTTCAGGTCATGATCATTTGAGACGTTGAAATCCAGTCTGCTACTACCTGTGGTCCTGACCGTCCGTGGACAGCGGTGCTTTCTTCAAGCTGCGTGGTCACACGCAGCTAAACTAAATCTCGTTGAATAGTAAAAACGTGTTGCGTATGTATGACTTGCAGGTGTGATTATCTGCATTCAGGCCACATATGGGATGCAGGTGAAAAGAATAATATCCTCTCCCTAAAAAGCAGGAATAAGACTTTGATTCAAAGACTCAAAGATTCTTTGGCGAAACTTTAGTCAGGCTCCATAGCCTTTTCCTAGGCCCACCTGTAGCTCACAAGGCACTCCCTTGTAAAATCCAGCTTTAGCGAAACATACTCCGTCAGTTTAGTCAGAGTCCTCGGCCCGTTTCTTATCACGATCCATATCTAATCCAGTTTCTTATCCTTCCTGTCTTCATCAAAGATCCTGTTAGCTCTAAGTTCTTTCCAGCTCGGGTTTTTCTTTGCTAATAGTGATATTTCCATTGCAATAATATGGGCAATGTGCAATATGTCTGACCTCACAGCAGGTTGAAAATAAAAAAAAAACAACTTCATTGTATATTTAAACACATAAATATGTATTATAGATTTTCATTTAAAGTCAATAGGCTGGAAATTAGAACTTGATTGCATATTTAAGTATATAAATATATGTCGTAGATTTTCATTTAGAAGGAACATTTTCTCTGAGATTCGAGAACATCCTGTTTTTTTTTTTTTTTTTAATCAATCCATCTGCTGTATTTGCCACGCACGAGAGAAAGTGTTCCTAGTTGGGTTGAGATTGTACTGAATTGGTTTTCAGTGATAAAGGAACAAAAATCTTTGTTCCTTTCTCAAAAGCCCCTTTAGAATGTTCCTTGAACGCCGTGGTGTCCAGATGGCGCTGGGGTGACGCAAGACGCAGTCCCTGGAACTGGATGGCACTCAGGCTCCCCCCCCCCGTGCGCCTGCGCTGTCGGCAAGTCCGGCCTCGTGGAAACAAAACGGGCCGGCGTCTGAGAACTCTGCGACGTGTTTCTGCCTAAGCAGAAACACAAAGCGACCTGACCAGGGGTGTTGTTAAATGCCAGCATTTGAAAAGGACAGCGAAGGCTTCTTGCAGTGAAATTCACAAAGTTCCGAAAGTAGCAGTGAGAAGTAGAAGGGGGACAGTGAGGTTGGGGTCCTCAATTCTCCTTGTACTGGGTGTGTAAAAATCATCAAATCTTCAGGGGAAAAGACGATAAAAGTATGTATTCTGCTCCGTGGCCTAATGTTTCAGAGTTTTGCTTATGATTGGGGATGGCGCTAGCTACCGTAGATCATCATCCCACAGGGCACAAGCTCCACCCCATGTGGACCGTTTACAAAAGCAGCTGATGCTAGTGCAAAATGGTGCGTTTGGAATTCCGAAGTCCCCTGAGAGGAAGGAGAGGGGTGAGGAGGGGCGGGGATCTGCATGTTGGAATACCCGAGAACCTCCTGGGTCTGGGTCTCGGTCTTGTCCTCCTGGCTCCGCTCGTTCTAGCTGGGTGACCTCAGGCAGAAAACTTAGACTCTCTGCACTTCACATCCTTAAAATGGGGGTGAGCCATAATAATTGACTTGTTGAGAGTGTCGTTAGGATTTTGAAACAGCCCCTAAACAGGCTGGACATGTGCCTGGCACGCATTAGCAGCCAGTCCCTGCTAAATGATGTTTTCAGGGTCTCCCTCCGTGAAACGCAAGAGGAAAGTCACCGCGTAATGCGCTTCGTTCACTAGGGGCTCTTTTCGGTTGGCATATTCTGGAATTTTCTCTCCTGATATCTGAGGCTTTTTGAGTTACGATCAAAATGCCCACTTGGTGACCCCTTTTCAACCTTTTCCAGTCCTTTGTTAAGAGAGTGGATGCAGCAGATTTCTTATTTATTTATATTTATTTTTGCAGAAACCTTGTGTATTAATGTTAATTAATTATGATTTTAATAGAAACCTGTTTTGCGCTCATTCTGTGCTAGGCACTTATTATTATTAGTGCTTTATAAATATTAACATACTAATTCTATGAGGTAGGCGATAACCTCATTTTAGCAATAAGAAAACCGAGAGGTTAAGTACACAGCCTAAGGTCTCACAGCTAAAAACGGGGAAGTGGATTCTCCCGTTCCTGAACTCTGCTCTGAACCCCTTGCACATGCTAATGGCAGGTCGAAGTGACAAGTGGGAGCCTGGCCCTCTGACTTCGTAATTCCCTGTGGCCTAATGTGACCATAGATTCCATTTTTTTGCAGAACATCTATAGGACTAGTTTTCTCCATAATTCACAAATTTATGGACCTCAGCGGAGGAAGGAAATTTACATGCATGGAACAGCTGCTCTGGCAGGTACCTGGCTGGGGTTTTGCTCCCAGCAGTGATAGGTCACCAGGACATGAGCAAAGCTTTAATCTGAAAATGATGTACTGTCTGTGGAGTTGATAAATAAAGCCTGCACAATGTGCCACAGCTAGGTAGCTCATCTTGGCTGCTGGATTTTTCCCTTCTACTAGACAGAGCTATTTATGCTATCAGCCAGAATGAAATAAACTAGGTGCTGGGATCATAAACACCAATCTCAAATTAGATCATAAATCATTTCCAAAAGAGCTAAACTCGCTGTTGAGCTGAAAGTGTTTGCATCGAGATAGAGCCCAGGGTTCCCATCTTCTCTGAGATCATCCATCTCCCTGCTCAGGCTCCACTCAATAACCTCAGGTCTCTTTCCTACAAAACCTTTGTATCATTTGATAAAGCGATACTAATTATTCTAGGAGCCACCTCTGTCAAGAAAGAGACCTTTCTACCTGGTAGCTGGTAATTTTAATCTGAAGCATAGCCAAAATAAAGTTAAAATTCAAAAGTAAACATCCTACAACTTATTAGAGTCTTCAGAAAGTTAAAGAAAAGAACATACAATTTAAATTTAACAAACTTTTTTAATAGTGCCCTGGCAGCTGTAAAATATATAGGCTTCTCTGAACTATAGTAGTTGATTTAAGATAATCTAGGCTGAACAGAGACGTGTAAAAATGTAAAAAACATCAGTGCCTTCCATTTTGCTCTTCTGTCAAAACTTAATGGGAACAAAGCCATCATCATCTTTCTCTTAGCAAATAAATTATTGGTATAACTAATTTGTGTTTTGTCTCCCATTTCATTTAAACATGATTGCTAGTGATGATGAGATAATACGTCTCCAAATATTCCTAAAGACTTGAGCTAAATATATATTTTACTATGCATCATGTATTTATCTCTTTAAAACAAAGTAATTCAGAAAGTTTCATTTTTTTTTTTTATGAAATGAAGTAGTGTTCTCTGAATGTGATTGGATTGAACTCACTTTTATCCAGCTACAGCTGATGCTACTGTATTAGCTTTTAAGGTACTACCTAAGAGAATGGTAAAAAACAAAAACAAACAAATGAAAACCAGAAAGCTTAATTGTCCTAGAATGTTCAGTTTTTTGGAAAGTTTTTCTTTTGAGAAATACTTTGCAATGCTAAAATGTCAAGAGTGAATAGAGGCAAATTTTCCATAAAGCTGTATAACTCCAGGAAAATGTTTCTGAAAGGAAAAATTTAGTTATACAGAATCACAAGGCTTTGATATTAGATACCAAACTTGGTGTTCACACCCTTATTTAGTTAAAATGGATTCATTCTTCCCTTTCTTTGGAAACTCAGGGCCATGCACGAAGTAATTTTCTTCTGGCTAAAGCTTATTTGGAGAATACATTTGACTAAGCTAGCGGTGTATGCATACTTTATTAATTCATCTCATTTTTTTTCCCCCTCTTGCTATCCTGCCTCTTGGCTTTCCCCTCATTCAACGAGGGATCTGCTCTATGGTCACTGCTTTACGTCACAGACGTGATAGAGCAGGAAAAGTTAAGAAGTAAAATACCTCCCTTTCTAATTTTGTCTTCCTCTAGAGCCTAAGCACTTAGGGGCACAGTGAGATAAAAAGAACAGAATTCCTGATAGCAGATAGCCAAAGAATCTGACCTGAAACACTAGGAAACTTCTCCCAATTTAGAAAGAGATTTACTTTGTCTGGGCAGTGGATAGGAGTTGAGATTCAGTGCTTGCTGGAATCAGACTGGGGTTAGTGGCTGCATGTTCCATCAGGGAAAAAGCCCACCATCCTCCAAACTCTTGAGTCTGGGGACTGTTAGTGGCCTGGAAAAATCTAACTGCTCCTCCCCTGACCCTACCCTTCCCTTGAGCAGCTCTGCCTGTGGCCTCTGCCTGGGGGACACGCCAAATGTCCTGTCTGTCAGAGCCGATGATGACATCTAAACAGAGGACAGCAGCTTGCCCACTGAAAACCAAGCAGTATGTTCATTCATTCATCCATCCATCCATTTTAATTAAGTCAACGGATATATACTGAACACCTCCTCTTGCTGAGCACCTTGTAGGCATGCGATAGAGAAAAAACTCAGTCACTCCCTCATGACCCTTCCATGCTCTTGGGGAGACACCAATAATAAGCAAATAAATAATATAAAACATGTCGGGTAGCCTTAAATGCTAAGGAAAAAAAGTTGGGGCTGGGGACTAAGGAGAGAAGGGAGAAGGTTCTAAATGACTGCAAATCTTCAGGACAAGAATGTCACAGACAGTGTTCACAACACGCTTAAGTGACCAGGTAAGAAGCCTGAAGTAGCTCTTGAGTCCCACTGAGCTCGGGTAGAGGCACTTAGTGTCTATGCACTGTGCCTTTGTGTGTTCAGGTGATCTTTTGAAGGTCAACTATATGGTACAAATTATTTGCAAGGTTCTGTGGTTAAGTGTCAAAAAAAAAATTCTGCTACCTATATTTTCAAAGTCTGAATTGAGGGACCCAAAAATCTGAACTTCCAGTCTGATCTTTCATCTTAGAATAAATACATCTTCCAGGCCTTTGGAAAAGATGAAAGACAAAGTTACTCCTTTCTTTATTCCCGTCCTTTCTTTATTCAAGAAATCACATAATGGAGTCAATAATCTCATTCTTTTTTCAGGGCCATCGAACACTAGGTAATTTCTGACACAGAAAATGCGGCATCAGTGTGTGCATACCTACTGTTTGAGAGGCATCGATAGATTCCTGAAGAATTAGGGGCTCGCTTCCTTCCTGACTTCCCATAGCTGGTTTAAAACCTTGGATTTTTCCTTCACAGCTCTTACCACTGTTTTGTTCATATATTTATGTATACGATGGCGTGTTTGATCATTTCTTTAATAGCTGCCCCCTGCGTTTAGATGATACGCTCCACCAGGGCAGAGGCAAGTTCTGTTTTGGTTATCATTTATCCCCATGCCATCATTCCCAAATGAGGCAATAAAATTGAATAAAATATGGTTAAGTCAATTAACTTTTTAGGCCTTCTTCCTCATGATGCCTGTTTTAAGGAATTAGAGACAATGTGTAGAAATTATTAGCATAGTGCCTTGCACACTCACAGTAAAGTTAATAATTGGAAGGACTTTACCTTGTTTTCCTCAATGAATGCGTTATCATGAAGGCTTTCACATGTCATTCAAATACATTTTCCTAGGCTACAATATCCACTTTATATGAGACTCTTAATTTTTTGAATAATTTTCCCCAGTTAGTCAATAATAAATAACCCTGTAGTGAACATTTGTCTATAAAACTATGTCCAAGTTTCTGCTTTTTTCTTTAGGGAGGATTCTTAAAGGGAGAAAGTTTCCTTTTCACTATATAAAATTTCTATAGAAAAATTTTTAATGTTGAATTGCTAATGTTAAATTTTTAGTGTGAAATTGCTTTCTAGAAAGTTCAATCCAGTTATTTCCCCAATTATAGTATAAATTGCTACAACTTGTTCACTGAGATTTGCTTGACACATCAAGTGTTCGTTTTACTTCTCAATTTGTTATTCTGAATAGTATTTTATTGTCATTTTAATATGTGTATTTGACTGCTGGTGATTTTGAACATTTTTACGTGCAAAACACTTTGCTCACCGGGCCCCTTAAATCCCTCTCCACTGCTTCTCTTTTCTGTTCCTCTCTTTACTTCTTCTCGGTCTCTTCAGCTGTTTGTTCCTCCCGGCAACCTAACTTCATGTCGAAAAGTCCCTAGAGTCAGTCATTAGGTCAAATTCACGTTTTGAAATCTACATTCACTTCTTGGATGATCTCATTGGTCCCATGGCCTTAAATGCCATATTTATGTCAAATACTCTCAAATTTATATCTCCAGTCCAGACATCTCTCTTGAACTTCAGACTGATAAATCCACTTTCTATTCAATCTTCACTTAGATGGCCCGTAAAAATAAAATAGAAAGACCTTTCAAACATAAGTATTCTACACTGAGCTTCTAATGTTTTCTTACAAACCTGTCCATTTTTCAGTCTTGCTCATCTCTGTTAATGGCAGACTCAGGTCCCAAATCCTGGACTTCCTGTGGACTCTTTCTGTTCTGTCACGTCCCACAACTAACCCATTAGCTAGCCACATTGACTCTTCCTTCAAACGTAGCCATAATCCGACCAATTCTCAATATCTTCATTGCTTTGCTATAATATAGATGCTTTTCTTTTTAATGCTAGCTTGACCCCTTTTTGTCTAGAGATGATCTGTTTCCCTTCTCAAGGATCTGATGAAGGATTAAGTCCACACCTCTACTTTCCTTACGGGGCTCTCAGTACACTGTACACCAGCCCTAATCATCCCTTGGCCAGGTACCAGACACGTAGGAACAGCCTGATGCTCTGGAGCCTGCGAGATTGTTCCCATCTGCCAATCCACAGAGTTCCCATGGAAACGCAGCTGACCTCGTCCTATGCTTCATACTCCAGCTCCCCCTACAGTTCCAGCTTCCTGTTCCCTGCGTGCAACCTCTTGCGTGACCAAGCCTAGCGGACTTCTCCCCTTCAGAGCTATAGGTAACAGTTCTGCTTTTCATCATAACATCACCGTGCTATGTCCCAACATCACAAAACCTTTAAACTTTACGGGACATCCGTCCTAGTCCAGGCCATGTGAACTCTCACGTGGATGGTTGCCTCTTCCTCTTGACTGCTCTCTCCGCTGCCCCTGTCCCTTCCGGAAGCCAGAGAAATCCTTTTCAGCAGAAAGTCAGACCTTGTCACTTAACCGCTCTTGTCTCTCCATTGGTTTTTCAGCTCACTCGGGATCTGTCAGACCTCCTTCTGTGTGACTCTCCCTCTAATCACTCTCCATCAAGCTATGCGGACATCCTTGCTGTTTCCTGCACATGCTGGAACGTTCCCTCTGTTTGGCCTTTGTACTTGCTGTTCTCTTTGAAATACTGTCAGGTCATTACCTCCTTAAAATTAGAAATCCACTTCTGAAATATTCCTGATCGTCCTTCTCTGTTTTATTTTTGTACATAGGATTTATTTTTTAATTGTTATGTATAAGCGTTATTTAGATAATTTCCTCTTCTGTAACATGGTATCTTCATCCCTTTGGGCTGCTATAACAGAATACCCTGGACTAGGGTATTCTAAACAAGAAAAATTTATTTCTCAGTTCTAGAGCCTGGGAAGTCCAAGATCAAGGCATTCGCAGACTCAGTGTCTGCTGAGGACCTGCTTCCTGTTCAAATGATGGAAGGGGCAAGGAGCTCTCTGGGATCCCTTTAATAAGGGCACTAATCTCATTCATGAGGGCTGCACCCTATGAACTTATCACCTCCCGATGGCCCCACCTCCTAACAACATCACACTGGGGATTAGGTTTCAACATAGGATTTGGGGAGGATACAAACCTCCAGTCTGTGGCACATGGGGATGGTAAGTGCACCTGCCGAAGCAGGATGAAAAGAATTCAATGATTTAATATCCGTAAAGTGCTTGGATAAGTGCCTGGCACAAGAAAAACAGTATGTAGTTATTTGTGAGATAAATAAGTTGTAAATTTCCAGCACACAGAACGGTACTTGGCTATTGGAAGGTGATCGTCAAACATTCAGTGAATGAGTCCTCAAAATAAAAATCACAGCAAGCGAAAATCCAGTTCTTGAGTTAGAAGCCTGCTGAGGAACGTGTTTTGTGTGCTGTACCCCTGTGATAGCAAATTACAGAGACCCGTGCTTTGAGTTGCTTCCTGAGCAGTGGGAGTCTTTGTGCTGACACCTTCTTATTGTTGCAGGTAGGAGACATATGTAATGAAAGTGAGGTGGGGAGGGGTGAGGGGAGGGGTGATTGGAAAGATCCCTTACTCACAAGGGTTGTTTGATACAGTAAGAAATATATAGTCGGTCTTCATCCCTGGTCCCTGACACAGAACTCCTAAATTCCTTGGAGTCTCATAAGTGATAAGAGTAATAGGAATGTTTTTTTTTGTTGTTGTTCTACTGAGGAGATTCTTGGTGGATTCCTAGATAGCTTCGGGATGGGGACTGGCCACCAGAGGGACCCAGGCATGATTAGAGGGTTGGAACTTCTGGCTCCATTCTTGGATCTCCAGAGGGAGGGAAGGGGAGGGGCTGGAGATTGAGTTAATTGCTGAAGGCCAGTGATTTGGTCAGTCATTTCTCTGTGATGGAATCTCCATTAAACCCCTTACAGATGGGGTTCAGGAACTTACAGATTGATGAACACACTGCGGTGCTGGGAAGGCGGCCCAAAGAGGGCAAGGAAGCCCTGCACCCCTCCCCCATACCTTGCCCTATGCATCTCTTCTGTGGGTGCTTCCTCAGTTGTAGGCTTCATAATAAATCGGCAATTGCAATTAAACTGTTTGCCTGAGTTCTGTGAGGATTCTAGCAAATCAGACTCCTGGTTGGTCAGAAGCTGGTCAGTCCAGGACTTGCTATTGGTGTCTGAAGTGGGGAGGTAGTCTTGTGGGACGGAACCCTTAAACTGCTGGTTCTGTGCTCAGTCCGGGTAGTTAGTGTCAGAACTGAACTGTAGGATACCCAGTATGTCCAGAGAGTTGGCGAGATGGTTGATGTGGGGAAAACATCAACCATTTGATGTCAGACGTGTTCCCCGGATGGAAACAGTTCAAAGGTTGGAATCGGTAACGTGGGCCATCAACGTAAACCGTGGTTGTGTACACTGAAATCACTTTTCATTTTAGAATTCTATTTTAAACCACGTTGAGATGTGTTGGAGATATTTTCTCATTTTTCAAACAGAGAAATTAAATACAGACATATAAGAATAGTTTTTAAATAACACTCAGAAGCCTTACTTGATTTTTCTATAAAACCATAAATAAGTGAATAAAGTACAGTAAACTCTTGAAGAACATAGGTTTGAGCTGCATGGGTCAGCTTATACATGAATTTTTTTTTTAGTAAATACGTACAATACTGCAAATGTATTTTCTCTTCCTTATGACTTTCTTAATAATATTTTCTTTTTCTAGCTTTGTGTAAGAAAAAAAGCATATATATACATAATATGCAGAATATGTGTTAATCGACTGTTTATGTTATTGGTGAGGCTTCTGGTCAACAGTAGGCTATTAGTTAAGTTTTGGGAAAATCAAAAGTTATACGTGGATTTTCAACAGACCCTGAGATGTTCAAGACTCCACTGTATGTGTGTATAATATGTATACATATATATACACACACACATATATAAAGACAAGTACCTCTTTAAATTCTATGACCAAATGTGCTCTAAATAGATTTCCTGTTGTGTTTTGGTATTTATCTTTTTATTTTTCATCACCGGGGTTTCAAGCTCCCTCCTTTTCCCTCTGATAAATCTTTCAGAATGGAAGATGGCAGTGGAGAGAAATAAGACTTGCAGGGAGAAGAAGAGTAAGTGGGTTCTGAGGAAAGTAGCTTTCCGTCCGTGCAACTTCTGCTTTGAACTGCTTATTTCCCAATCTGTTCTGTTAGTTCCTTGTTCCTCTCTACATTTTTTTTTTCCTCCCTTAAACTTATCTTTTTAAAGACGAAGACAGCATTTTTGCTACAAAGTCAATGTCTCTTTCATGGGCAACAATATAATGACGGCATAACTAACTTTTATTGTGTATTATGGCACAATGCAACTCTAAATATTTTAGGCCATTTATTTGTCACAATAATCCTAGGAAGTCAGTACTATTTTAATCCTCATTTTATTGATGAAGAATCCAGGGCTCTGAGAGGCCAGTTGCGGGATGTCACAGAGTTCGTCCCCTTAGCTGCCACACGGACAGGTATCAGATGGCCTGATATCTCATATTATTGGCACAGACAGAGAACTTATCTCAGGAAACCGACATGTGTCAACTCGAGAGCAGATGCCCCAGAGGAAGCTCTTGATGAGAAAGGGATCCTGGTTTGACATTTATCAGAAGGCCAGACAGCACTCACTGGACCTTCCTTCCTGTGTCAGCGGGAACTTCAGCAGGAACTGGTATTTCCGCGCCTCCGAACTGGACTGCCAGGTGGTCAGCTCCCGATTGCGGTTTTGTCCAGGAAATCAGATTGCAGCGATCTCTGTGAAGTAAACGAACTCCCATCCCAGCGCCTTGAAGCTTCATAATGGGGCACAATGTAAAACAATAGAAAATCGACATGCTGCCCCCCGCCCCGCACACCCCCCCACTGCCACTGCATTGTGTCCTGTGCTACTGGGACGTCTCCCGTGACTCTGAAGGCCTCCTTCTCACCTTCCTCTCTAACAGCAGTGCTACTTTCTTATCTGCCCAATTGCTGCTTAACCCACTGAGATCTGGTCTGGACTTGTTCAAATAACACACATTTCCTCAAAAGAATGACACCTTATTAAAATCCAAGCGACAGGGTTTAACAAAAGGGCGCTTCATTTTTTTTTTTTTTTTTTTTTTGCAAGTCACTAGATTTGGTTTCTTGCGATGTGCACTTGCGCGGTCAGTATCTCACTTCAAGGCACTACGACACAGGTTTATAACCTCCCGGAAAGAAATAAAAAACGTAAGGTTCTGTGGCATTTAGAATAGTTTATGCATCTCATTTTTTAGGCGAACAGCCAAACTGCAGCCAGAGAATTTGCTTCCCATTCTGTCAAGACTCGCATCACAATAAATCCTTTCGAAAGGAAATCTGGGAAAAGAAATAGCCCAGTGTTATTCTGCAACCCCAAAATGTTGGTAAAGTTCACTGCAAAAAAAAAAAAAAAAAAAAACCAAAAAATGTCAGGAGAATATCTGGTGGAAGTTCAATAGTTCTAAGTAAAGTGTGTTGCAGCCGTTAAGAGAAATGCACATTCAAAAGGGGTCAATTAACATTTATCAAGAGATGCTGGCATTTGTGAAGTGTATTTACCCTGGGAGGCGAGGAACATTTCTGTGTGTCTTCAAAGTGCTAGCAACGCACAGGAAATAATAAGCCCATCAGTAGGCGGAGAAAGGCTGGAGTTCCTACATGGCACAGAATTGCAAAATCAAAAGGACTCTCACTGGCTTTCCCTCTTTGACACATTTTTGAAATTTCCAAAACTATAATTGCCCTGCATTTAGCACTGGAAAAAGCACACGTGTCGATGACATTTCTCGGCGTGCCCGGCCCCTGCCTCCGGGGAATGAGCGTTCGCTAAGGCAGTTGTTTGTTTCCTGTCTTTCCGTCTGCGCTCCCATCTTCCTCCCAGGGTCATGGGCGCAGGTATGACATCTGGCTACCTGTCAATAGGAGGCATGCAGGAGTGTGACAGAACTGTTGGGCTCTGTCCCTCTCCAAGCTCTTACCCCTCCAGGGCGCACCCCACACGCCCTCATAGTGAGAATGCACTCGAACCGCACGGCCACGATTTTATAAGCAGAGTCGGGTTAGTGGGAACCAGCTGGCTTCATGACTGACTCTGAATAGCTTCTGTGGGGACTGAATCAGGTGTTTAGCTGCTTCCTTGGAGAGTTCTGAAATACTTCCGTATACTCCCAAATTATCCAGAGGCACTTTGCACTACAATCTCGCCGCAGACTGCTTCACATCTCTTCAGTCTTTTCTTTCATTTTTGTCAATCGCGGCGTTCCTTGTCTCCCGCCTGGGTCTGAGATCGGGTTCTGCCTTTTAGGGACATTTGACTGTAGTCCCTGTGCTACCTTCGTCACGCCTCTGGTCCCCCTCTGAAAGCAAACCCCTTTTTTACCTTTCTAAATCCTTTCTTTACCACAGACACTGTATTTACTAATTCATTAATTCTGAGGATGACCCGGCAGGTTCGGTATTAACATTAAATAAGAACGAATATTGGATCATTGACTTCAGGGCTGACGTGTTCATTCAGACCTGGAATACTTTAACTAATAAGTCTATATTGACCAGGAAGAAGTCGGTATGTGTCATTATCCTGTCTCACTCTCATCATGGAGGAAAGTTAGGCTCTACCTCGGGCAGTCTTGATTATCTAAGTTGTCCTGTGATTTTTAGAAGATGAAAAAAGAGAGTCCTTGCTGTACGTCTGGGCAGGTAGCTGATTTCACGTGAAAATCTGTCGAATTGTGCTGTGCTGTCACTTTTCGGGAAAGGGAATGCATAATTTGCTGGAAGAGAGGAGGATGTTTCACACATGCTGATGGGATTGGGTTTTATTAGCAGAGGCCTGAGATCTGGAGATGTGGAGGTGAAGATCTGAGGACTAAGAAGCAACCGTCACCATGGAGCGGTAGCCAGGCTTGGGCAGCTGTCTCCAGAACGGTCCCCCTGCTTTCTCCCCTGCAGTTCATCCATTGCTTTGCCTATTCGGTGATCTTTCTAAAGTAGTTGGAGTGAGATGCGCCCTCTGCTTAGAAACCACCCAGTGTTTCTACTGCCTTAAAGGTAGACCCTGACGTCCTATGGGTGTTATCAGGGTTTTAACTCTCCGGCCCAGGCCTTCTCTCCAGTCATCCTTTCTGTGTTCCCTCTGCCCCGGCCCGACCCTTTTCTCATAGCCACCCTGTCCCTGGGACGCCTGTGCTGCCCCTGATGAAATTCTTCTCGCCTTTCAAGACCAAGTTCAAATATTACTTGCTCTGTGGAAACTCTCTTAACTCCTTCCATACAGAATGAACGCTTCCCTCCTCCGTGGCTTCACTGTACGCGTAAATATTTCTCTCCTGGGCCCTATAATCAAGATTCGCCACATTTGTTTACATGTCCGTCCCCCTGCTATACTGCAGGCTAAGCGAAAGCAGGGACCTTGTCTCTTTCGTTCTTATAGATTTGGCGTCATGGACATGGCACAGCACAGGTTAGACACCTCATAAATGTTTGTTGAAATAAACTGAGAAGATGATGTTCCCAACTGCCTGTCAAAAGGTTCTGATTCTGGAAAGAGTGGTTTGGATTAGGGGACCGGTGAGGAGAAGACATGGTCTCGATTCACAAGATACGTCTACAGCTCATTTAAAAGTTGTATGACTGTCATCAGCATTTTTTTCTTTAACATTCGCGCTGCATTATGTAAAGAAATGGCACACATTCGATGATTTTTGAAAGCGCCGGCCTTAATGTTTTTCTGTTGTTAGGGAAAGTTGCAGGATTTGCGTTCACAATTTGGCATCCTAAAGACAATTCACACCATTTAAAATTGTAGTTCTGAATTTATTCCGTGATATCAAAGTTTAATCCATACAGTCCATAAGACCCATGCAGAGCTCAGAGTTGAAAAGTCAGTGTTGAGTTGCACAGAGTGCTTGCTTAACCACTGAGTGGAATTCCCGTAGCTGAGGCACCTGTCTCCTGGCTCTGGGTCCAGGCCTGTGTGTAGTCGATTTTATTAAAAGTCGATGATATTGGACCCAAGAGTGGTGGGCGAAGAGACAGAGAAAGAACGTTTGGAACTCAAAACATCTCGCTTCAGATATTCTACATAGATTAGCTGAGGCACACGCCCAAAAGCCCCTGAGAAATAGGTACGATCATCTCCAGTTCGAGAAAAGGGGATGGAATAACGGAGGAACTTCAGTAACTCGTTTGGAAAGTCACTGGGATTCACAAGCCAAGACCAGTGGCAGTGGCAAGAGCCGAACAGAAACAACCCGACGTATTCCAGTACTAGGATTCAAGCCGGCAGCTAAAAACCCACGTCTCTGATCTAGAACTCAATCTTTGGGCTCTGGGAGTTATGGGCCGGGACGGAGTCTCTCCCCAGTTGCATCTATGACATTCTAGGTGCTTCATTTTCTACTGTTGACTCTGGTTGGTATCAGTCCCCACACTAGGAAAGGTTTAGAAGCAAAAGGATTTTCTGTGGCATCATTAGACTGTGGCTCTGGACTCTTCACTCATTTTCTCCCACAGTAGGTAAAATATTTTGAAAACTAATCACGGAAAACTAAAAATGTTGAAAGATGAGGGTAAGCAGCATATTTAAGAAATTAAAGAAAATGATCATTTATTGTTTTTAATACGTAGTCAAATAGGACAGCAGGATCACACAAATTGCTCCCTTCTCCCCCTCCTGAAAGCCCAAATTTGTAGACTTCATCGAAAGTGGAAAAACCGCGATTATATTCTGAAAATAGCATTCGATAGAGAGAACACAGGTAACATTTGGTCACCGCCCACTTCCAGACCTTTAAAGATGAATTGTGTCACGGTGGCAGCTGATACACTGGCTTTCTTACAAAATTACTCCTGGGGGGGGGGGGAAGATTTCCCACAGACCGGAAGCAGAACCAGAAGAACTGCAGAAAAACTTGGTTTAAGAAGATGTGTGAGGAAAGCTTTAATGACTTATTGCAATCATAACGATCTCCAGGTAAAAGGCAGCAAACGAACGGGCTGTAAGGAAATACATTCAAACTTAGATAATTATTCTTACAGCAAAAGTAATCAAGAAGCTTGCAGAAGTATGTAGCATCTGAATTATTGAACTTAAACAGTGGATTTCAACATGGATCACACCTCTTCTGCTATCAGACACCATTAGTGCAAATTCAGATACAATCATTTTTACACTCGCAGGTTCGGGTACGGCAAGCGTGAGGTCATCGTGGAGAATGCCCACGTTATTTCGTCACGAAAGAGCGGGGCCTTGGACTGTCTCACCGACGTGGCAAAGGAGATAGAAACATGTCCCGAGGACTGCAGTCATTTATAAATGCCCAGTTTTCCAAGCCTGGTATTAAATGGACGTTTCGAAAAACCTCTGCAAAATTAACCTTCACCTGAAAGATGCATCCTCGATTTGATGGACAGGCCTCTGGGAAACAACGGGAGAAACAAACTCACAGGGTGCTGTGCTCCCCCACAGGGTCTTCCCTCTTGCTCCACGTCGACTGGGTTTAGAGGGTCAGCTTTACCCCCCAGCGTCCGCTCTCAGCAGCGCCACTGCTGAGCTTTGTGACTCTGACAATGGGTACGATCACACCCGCTTTGACAAGCATTTACAAATACTCTATGCGCTGATGCAACTGGCATAAAACACAGACAGCCCAACTCCTTTCACACGTCCGCATTTCAAATCACTGCAGGCAGCATGACCAGAAACAGGAGTAAATTCCTGGCGCTGGAAGTTCCCATGATCCCGGCTGGCATGCAAAAAAGGCCGTCTTTTTTTTCCCTCTGAAAATAATGTACTTCCCAGGCACTGTCTAAATGTCTCAAATGAGGCAAATGAGAGATTTGTTTTGACCAACCTATGAAAAGACTTCCCCGCTCCACCCTCCTCCTGGCTAGGCCCCGAGATCGAGTTGTACTATACGCAGAGTGTCTGTGTCTAAAGAAACTTAATTCGCTTCCCTAAGATGATTTTCTCATTTCTTAGCAAGGGAAGAGCTGACTTCACTTAACGCGATTTTCAGAGCAGCCTAGTGGAGGACACTTAATTTGAGTTTTTTATGCCCTCTGACAAATATGACAATCTGAGTCTGTTTTTGTTCAAACGCTTTTCAAACAGTCGCTTGGACTTAACTGACAGCAATGTCCAGACAATAGTCTTTGAGTCTGGGTCTCGAGATGGTCAAACTTCACAGAGATCTAGCTATGGGCCCGCAGTTGAAAGTGCCCTTTCTTATCCTGTCCTCGGGGGTGGGGGAATCACTCCTATTTGTATTGTTATTTGTTGCCTGTGTGCGGGTGGCTCTCTCATGGTCTCCAGGGGAAGGGAACCAAAGGATCGTGCCTTGCAAGTCACAGCGAGATAAATGCGAAGTCTCTTTTTGGGTCATTCTCTGACCATGAAGAACCTGATTCTCTGCAACGAAGGCCTCACTGGTTTTAGTTTGGTGCCATAGCAGAGGTACAGGCGGATGATGGTTGAATTTTAGGTTAATTAGGTTAATTTTAGGTTAATCTTTTACTTTTTGTTATGCCACCTGTTTTCAGCATAATTTGCAGGATCTGTCCCAGTGTCTGAATGACCTAAAACTGAGCTGAACCTCCCTAAATTTTTGCGCATTGTTCTGAAAAACTTGAAAACTCTGCTTGATAGCCTATTTTGATGTTTATTTTTTTCTGTGAATCATTCCCATCCACCCACTCCTATGTTTATATCGCTCCCCACATAGCAAATGTCTAAGATTAGTTTCATGCTATGTATCTATTTCATAGGCACAAAAGGTTTATAGCTGCATGATGAGTAAGTGATGTGAATATATATTTTTTGTAATGCTAGGGAGAAGGGGGACTGGTTTTAAAAATTGACACAGCACTATCTGCCATATCAAACTACTTTTTTTTTTTTTTACTGTATTCCATGAGAGGATTTTTTTTTTTAGTATTTCTCAAATGTTCATAACTCTTAGAAATTAGAAGATGAGTATCAGCATGTAATTTGCATTACTATTTTTCCAGCCTTTTATTCTGGATTTAAAGTAACAGGATCGTTCAATGTGGACAATGATCTGAAAATCAACAATAATTAACACTGAGAAGTGATGATGATATATTCCATGAACTTCTAAGGAGAACTGATTCAAGAAATCATGTAATTTTGCCCTCATAATTACCATCTTCCTTCTCTGCAGTAATCATTGTGAGAGCAGTTTAAAAGTTATGTGAGGCAATAATTAGGCAATTGTATTACAATTTAAGTGGAAATGAGAAGGCTAACTTAATCAAAACATTAAGTAACTCCAAAGTGTCTGATATGCCAGTCGAAGAGTAGAAAATTACATACAGACTTGAGGGTCTCCTAAATTATGATTTTCTGATTTTCATGATTGTCTTATTAGAGCTCACTCCGGGTATGCTTGTCAATAGTCTGTACCCTTAGACTTCATAATCAAGGCTTTCAATTGTGTATACGTACTAGCAACTTGTGGTCAATGAGTACAAATGCTTTCGACGTCTGGGTTGGCCTTTTAGCAAAGGAATAAAAAGAAACCTGATGTTCCAGTTGGGGTTTTGCTGTAATTTATGGGAATATTCTTAAGAGGCTGTCTTTGTATAACTTCGCCGAGGTTTTTTAAATTCGTGCAGGCCAGACACAAGTATAAATGGATGGGATTAAGCGTTATCCACAGGATACCCTACCCCACAGGAAAACTGACATAAGGCACATCGAACCAGTAGGAACTTTGGCTTGATAGATTTAAACATTTCGAGTCTGAGATCTCCAATTTTTTTTTTATTACTTGGAACAGTCAAATGTGCCCCACCCCCTGCCCATGGAAGGGCAATTAAAAAAATCAGTATCAGAAGCAGAAAGCTCATCCAGATACCTTAAAATGAGAAGCCCCAAACTTCAACTTCTCTGCACATTTTGAAGGCAAAGACAAAGGAGCAAGATCTGTAGATGTGTGAAGTGATTTAAAGAAAACTCAGTCTCTGAGATTCTCAAGTTGTGTGATGCCAGGTGCCACAAACCGAGGCAAAAATCCTGCAGCAGCAATTACAGCAGCAAAGATAATTCCCAGACAGCCTTATCTCTAGCTACGAAAACGTCGATTCCCAAGTTTCCAGAGATAACCAACCTTCTGATCTTCTCTTAATAACTTTGCAATACCGAGAGATGGAGAAAGAGATAAGGATGATGTTGGGTTGTGGTTGAATGAGTGACTTTTAAAGTGCCTTCTACTGCAGAGTTTGTGATTCCAAGTCTTATTGTAAACAAATCCTACCTATGATGAAGATTAAGTTTTCTCCTATATTCTGCTCATCAGATAATCGAGTAGATTTTCCCATCCCACCGCAGGGGCCTTTGGCAATGTCTGGAGTGTCACAACTGGGGTGTGTACATGTGTGAGTGTGAGCTCCTGGCATATATAGTCAACAGAAGCCTTGGAAGTGCCAAACACCTTGCAATACATGGGCCCTCCCCTCTGACCTCCAACGAGTAATGAGTCCCAAAATGTCAATAGTGCTGTGATTGAGGAAACCTGAGCAGTCTAATAAGTGACAAACAACCACACACACTTAAAGTGCAAATGCTTCTTTCATACATGGTGCTTATGGAGTACCTTAAAACTACGACGTTGATAACTCAGAAAGTTGCAACAGAAACATTCTGGTGCCAGAAAGTGAACTATTACATCTGGTCAGAAAGAATTCAAGTGGCCAGGAAAGTCCTTCTGGGTCTGGAACAACTTTGTAGTAACTTTCTTCTCATCAATGAAAAAAAAAAAAACAACCCAGATAATTTGAAATAGAGCAAATAGCACAGATGTGCTATGATGCGTCACGTTTCAGAAACATTATTTAGGCAAAGACCTGACAGTTCCCTGTGGAAGTAGAACAGACGATTGGAATTGGAAATTGGATAGAGTAGAATTAAGTCTATCTACTTGCCAAACTGCGTTTGAGGATTTTACCATATTCCAATTGTCAGTGCACATGGTTGATCTTTTGCTATTTGTGTTTATTACTATAGATCACAAAATCTAGCACAGGAATTTGGTTCCTGTAGGTGTTCAAAAAATATTTAAGTTGATCGAGTGGTTGAATAAATGAAAAATAAAGAGACGGATCAAAGTGCTTGGTGAAATTTAAAGTGCTTTACAAACACAATGTAACACGAGGGGATGTGTAATATTTGCTTAAAAAACTTTAGGGCAAAAAAAGTTCAGATAGTTTAATAAGCAAATAAAAACTGTGGTTATCTGTACGGTAAGAAATCTGCTATGAAGAGTACCTGTTTTCAGGTACATTTGAGAAGAAATGAGAGAAAGGCAGAAGAATGATAAATGGCAAGAGAGAAACAGTACCGTTAACTTAGATGGCCAGGCGAAGGGGGGCATGGGACATGAAAAACCAAATGAAGACCCTGTAACAACCAGGATTTCAAATCACTGGTTGTTATAGAAATGACGTCCTCCTCAGGACAGTATCATAGAGGAAGATTAGTCTACTGTTCCATATTATAGAACAGAGTAGATAGTCAATATAGCACATAAAGCTGGCTTTTAGATGGACCGTGCCTTCTGAGCTTCTTGGGTTGTTGGCTGACACAGGGGGGTCGACAAGGAGAATTGGAACAAAAATAACCCAACAGGAATTTCAAGTTCAAGACTCTGTTCTGACACTGAGAAAATTAACTTTCTCTCTCTGGGCCTCAATTTTCTGATCTGTGACACGAAGAGGTTGAATTAGATGACCTCCCAGGATTCTAGTATGTGGATGCTGAAGCCAAAAGGTGGGTGGGAAAGGAAAAGCAAGAGCAGTCTTTTGGAATTAGGAAAGCACGCCATAATAAAACATCTGAGAAATGCCTAAAGAAATACGAAAGTGAAAGAACATTTCACAGGAAGAAGAAACTATAAACATAGGACCTATTTTTCAGTTAGCCTTATTTAAATATTCATTTCTTATGATGGAATGAGAGTCTCTTGAACCAAAGTGTGGCTTCTACACAACTCATACTCTTTCAGAATGAGGAAATAACAAGAATTTTCTTTTTGCTCCAAACTTAATACATTTTACTAAGAATATATATACCAGCTGCATATTAGCATAATTTAATTGAAAAGAATTAATATTCCTTTTATATAGTCTGCATTTGCAAATTTTTACGTTCAAAATTAAGTTCCGCATATGTACATTTTAATTGTGATAGCCCCTTACATTTGCGTCACAGGATAAAGGAAATATTTGAAGTTATTTGTGGCTGGGGTATTTCTTTCTAAAGAGAAGCCTGCTGGTCAGCTCCTGGGCTTCCCTTTGCTGTGAAGAATAAACTGAGAAATCAGAAGGAACTGGAGTGGTTAAGTGACTCTACATAATAAAGAACTAAGCCAGTTGAAGGAGGCACAGGGGACTGGCGTGGGGGAGGAGAGAGAGTCACGCGGAAGAAACATTGAGAAAATATTACAATGGGAGAAAAGGAATTGAAGCAGTTTTGCTGGGTGCTTTGAATGTCTTCTCCTTTGGCATTTTCTCAAGAAGTGAATCGATCTGATTGTCTCTGAATGCTCTGTGGATGGACGGACTTTCCTTCCTCTAAATGCAAATGCTGGTACTAGACCAACAGCTGTGCATTGTTTGGATTCACTGACACTGACGTAAGGTTTTAAAAGTCTGTACATCTATACATTTAGTCAATCTGCATAATAACAACCTTGCGAGGAAGACAGGACAAAAATATTTTTATTTTTCCAAATTGAGACTTACTAAGGTAAGAGTGATTTTCCCAAAATAACATCATGGGGACTCAAAGCTGGGTCAGCTGGTATTTTTTCACTACCTCAGCATGCTTGCCCGCAATCAGAATGCTTAGATGTGGCCAAGAACTACGAAACCTTCTCTTTTTCCTCCTCTACCTTTTTCTCCAAGGAAGGGGCATTGAAAGGAAAGACCTCTACAGCACTGGGAAATAGAATTTTCTGCGATCTTAGGAATGTTCTGTGTTGTCTAATAGGGCAGCCACAGCCAATGTGGCTGCTGAGCACTGAGTGTGGCGAGTGCGACTGAATTTTTATTTAATGTTAATTAACTGAAGTAACCAGATCTGGCTAGTGGATATGATATTGGAAAGCACAGCTCTAGAAGCTACATGTGACAGATTAGCAAATGTCCTAGGTCTCAAACTGAAATGATAATTGGGGTAAATTGTATGTTTTCATTTATCTTTAGTTTTCTATTTGTTTAGTATAGCTTGAAGTCCAAACCCTTCATAAACAAACCAACATCGTGGTCACTGCTATCTGGTTGGCTTAAGATATTTTTCTTGTCTTTTAACACTTTTTATCTAATGATTCTTACTTTTATAAATAATTAAGATGCAGTAACTAACTTCCTCTGTAGCACCATTTACCTGATTTCCCCAGAAGTTTGTATGTGTTCCTTTGCTCTTTGTAATTTTTATAATTGTCATTGTTATTCTTTATTATGTCCATCGTATATTAAGTAACGTACAGGCGTGTCCTTCATATTAAAGGCGAGTCCTTTAATATATGTAAAGTTCAAGGCATCAGCAACTATTTTGAATTTCCAGAAACTTTGTGTGTCTGCTCTTCCTTTGTAGTAAATGGGCACCAAGAATGAAACAGATACATAAAATAGAATGAAAGTTTCATGAAAAAAAGATTGAGCCCGCCTTCCCCTTTACCACTGAAAGATTCATATACACAGTAATGTCTCACCACCTCTAAGTCCTACGTCTGTCAGGAAGGTTTCCCACACTCCAGCAGCCTTTTTACTTCCCCAAAGTTGTCCCTATTACTTGATGCTTTAGTTCATTGAACAATTCAGAGAGTTTTATGCTTTCCTACACATTGCCAATTCTTTTGAATCAGAAATGGAAGATGGGAGGGTATGAAGATAATATTCTACTTCAAAGAATTGTGTAAGGAGTTGGTTATATATGCAGGATTTATATAACTGTCAACCCACGGCTGTCAGAAGCCATACCTACCACAAAAGCTAGTGAAAGAAGAGTCATCTTATCCTGAAAGGAATCGTCTATGTGTCCCTTATGTCTTTGTAGAATACCAGTTGCACCAGTTACATTGGCAAGTCACTTGGTTATCGCTATCTGATCAAATCTACTCCACAAGAAACAAGTTGGGATATTTCATATAAACTGAACAAAGCTACAGCAGAGAGATTGTCATCACATCCTTCAATCACCTTGCTTGTCAATTATCAACTAAGTAGGTTAGGAAAAACATTACTACCCGCATCGGGTAATTAAAAATGTAAAGCATAATATATGTGATGGAAAATGGCACTAGTTTACATTGGACATTTGTGAAGATAAATACGATATTCTGTTAGTGGACTGACGTCATTCAATGTAGACAATGTGTGCAGATGCTACACTGTTCGTAACGTGCTGTTGAAGAGATCTCTGCTTCCTGCTACCCGAATCTGCAAATGGTAGACACTGTAGCCTGTGAGAACCAACAGCTTCTTGGCACAGGATGTGAGTTTCATGGGTCGAGATGTTGATGAAATTGTACACACAGTTCCTGAATTTTAAACTTTAGGAGCTCAGTATATATATTAACCACTTCCCTCTTCGAAGGGATGACTTTTCTTTCTTGGTTCATGGGGAAATTTTCAAAACCTGGATTGTGATTATAGGGCAAATGACAGCTCCCCCGAGGAGCTTCTGACATCGGCTTGCTTCAGCCGGGGAGGGGAGGGGGTTGTGAATGAAACGGTGGCTCAAATGGGCAGGAAAATGATTGGCGCCGCAGCTAACTGAACCACCTTTGCTAAGTGACATAAAAATATTCTAATATTAAGGATTATTTTACAACTCTATGGAAGTGTGCAGTAATGCACCTTGCATTTGCTGTCTTGATGACCAAATGCACTCTTAGAGTCACAAGAGCCTGCCTTGTGTTAGTTATAAACAAAAATATATTTATATATATATTTATGTAACTACTATGTGCTTTAAAGAAAATCACTGTATGGTTCAGCAGGGTCCTTTCGTTCTTTTTGTCGCCAGGGATGTGCTGACTTGACTGGCTTCTGAGCCGGGGATCGACAATGAAATGGGCCTTTAGTACTGAAATGGCAGAAAGTTAAAAAAATACCCCTATGCTTAGAATCCCTCAACGTTTTTGCTTCAAAAACGATGAAGGGACTGTCCGTCTTTCCGTTTCCTTCAGCCAAGAGCAACTGTGGCTTCATAGGACTTCACCGCTGGGAAATGGAGACAACGCTTCGCAAAACTGATCGGAAGTTTTATTCGGGGGGGCGGAACCCAGGGCCTCCTTTGCACTCCCTTTCTCTCCTCCTTAGCCAGAACCTTGGAAAGTCCGTTCACCGTTCATAGAAAGGGCATTAATCAGTGAACAGCAACTGTGGAAGAGGGAGGCATCGTTTAACCTCCGTGCGGGTAAAAGATTCATCCATTAAAGGAAATGAACTGTGGGGACAGGTGGATCTAGACCAGAAAAAAACAAAACCCTTTGGCCACACGTCCGTGATAGGATAGGAAACCCCACCTTTTGTGTTGGTTTTTGCTCCTGCATGAGCTACTTTTCACAGCTGTCTTGAAACATTCACTATCATTGCCCTTCTGGGTGAAAAGGGTTCAGGCTTTGGAACACAGTTGTCTTTGAGACATCAGAGAAGTATATTTGAACGAGAGGTATAGATCCCTTATGAACTAAAGCTTTGTTATGATTATTTTATTCTCCATCCCTTTGCGACCCTGCACCTAAGCTGACAGCATTGTAATCTTGTCATCATTGTGGTAAGTCCACCGGAGATGTTCTGAGTGAACTACCAACGCCATCCCACTGCGGAATTCTACGTTCAGTGGTAAATGGCATCTTGTATGAGTGTTAATTTTTCTTTTCCCCTTTCTGGGTTGGCCTTGTCCAGAAATCTTGTCTCCTTCAGGCTACAGCAGCGTAGGGCTCTTTTGCGTGCTTGTGCGCGCGTGTGTCTGTGTGTGTGTGTGTGTATGTGTTTGTCTTAAAGGTATAGGCAGATTTTAGTCTTAACACCTGTAAGCCAGCACTGGTGCTGTTCCATTCCAGAAAACTTAGCACTGCTCTGATACAATAAAACCTTCCTTCTCGCCCACTGGTTCAACTTCAGCATAGGCAGGATGGCCAGAACCTCTTCGAAACTTCATCGCAGGCCATCTGCTTGGGCGTCTCTAAAAGGGAAAATGCAGAAATAATGAACACCAGGGTGACGATCACATCACAGAAAAAACTGATTTGCCAAAATTGTCAAATAACGTCTGAATTAAATTTAGTAACATGTGAAATTATGTCTTATTCCCGCCACGGTCAGAATTATATACCCGCCAAAGCCTCATGCCTGCTTTTCATTATGGCACTGTCAGCACCTCTCAGGTGACAGTCCATTTGCCAGACCTGCCCCCACAGGACTGAGAGCTTCTCAAAGGCAACCTTTATGTCTCATGCATATGTATGTGTAAAAGATTCTGTAAATGCCCACATGTAACTAGGCAAAAATGAACTGTCATTAAAAAAAAAAAACCAACAAATCTTCTTAATATGTAGCCACTAATACTTTCTCTTCTCTAGAAATCAATAATGATATCATTTCTTTTTATTTGTTAATTCATTCAAAAACATAAGGCCATACAATTCTGCAGGGTACTCAGAAGTGTACTTTGCTGGTTGTAGACTTGCAATGAAGGGAAAGAAATATCCATTACTATCTTAAGAAATTATTTATTAAGCAGAGACTTTCACGTATTACTTTGTGTGCCTGAAAATGAACAGATGTCAAGCCCTGCAAACAGAATCCGACAGCAGAAGGCGTGGACCGTCTCGAACCGATGAGCTAAGTAATTGCACGTGTAGACGCGAGTCCTAAAATACAGATCTTTGTGCTGACGAAAGGAGCGCACGCCTCTCCAGTGCGCCGTCCATCAAACAAACCTCCCGTGATTTACACATGGAAATGAATTACTAAGTTACAGCAGCTGAGACACTGACAGCCTGTCACGGTCACAGCGGCGCCGGCAACTGTTCCATTTATCAGAATGCCTGCAACTCTGGCGTAAATAAGACGACAAACCCTGGAGGAAGTTTGTTTCTGCCTAAAGAATTGTAATATGAAAGTGTTAAATCTCAGTGTAGATCTGGCAGTCGGTAGCTTTCTGGATTCACCGATTACATTCCAACGTCGATGATTAATGGCTGTAGAAGAGTGTTTATGTCAGGTTGGAATGAGTATGAGCTCTACTTTCTGGAAAAAAATACCTATCGAGGTAATGGAGCTCTACTTTCTGGAAAAAAACCTATCGAGGTAATGCCATTCTGCCTGCTAATAACATTATGTGCCATCTATAACATGTCATAATGCTTTGTATGTATTAGCTGTTTAAGTCCCATGAGGCGAGTGGACCTGAATTATCCCTATTTTCCAAAAGAACGAGGTAAAACTTAGAGAGGGCTAGATAGCAAAATAGTGTGTCTCTGTTGGAACTAAATATCATCATCAATCAATACAAGAAGCATCTCTGGGGAGATGAGGTCTGTGACTCGTGGTCATTCCTGATTGTGGGAAAATACTGATTAGCTGCTCTGCTCACTATAACCTCCACACTGGTTCAGGGACCTCCCAACGGGGCCTGTGAAGCCACAACCACCCTACCTTCTCTGAGTCAAGGGCTCACTAAGTCTTTGCTCTGAATTCCCATCTGTCTGAGGCCCACCTGGCCTGCGGGTCCTCTTGGCAAGTATAGCCCAGTGATCTAGCAATAATTTACAACCCAGCACATAAATATATGGTGCCGCAGGTGGCTCATTAAACAGGGGCACAGATGACGAGAATGCTGACGATGATGCTTGTGGAAGTTATATTTCGTTAAGCTCCTAATTGTATCTCATGCTCCATACTAGGTGACTTATGTATATGATCTCATTTGATATGCACAAATCAATCACTTACATTTTGCACAAACCTGTAAAGCTAAACACTGGCAAAGCCAAGATCTAAAATGAGATCTATCTAATTCCACAGTTAATTCTCCCCACCGTAGAAATTCTTTCTTAAAATTCCGTGGTTTGTGTGTAACTCAACTGAAATTTGTGAACATGGTTCTATTTTTATTTCGGTCTTAAAAATATAATATTACCAACACTTCGGTATTCTTTTAAGAAGTCAAATAAAGTTGATAATTGTCTTAGGTGAAAAGATTCCAGGATTGTTGGTAATATTTATCGTGTACTTTATGAGCTCGTCACAGAGGTCTTAAAGTACAAAAACACTGGACAGTGAAGCTTCCTCTGTTAACACAAAACTAACTTTTTTTCTGAATTGATTACATAGTTTTAAAGAAAAAAATCTCTTGATTTTTTTACTACTCGTTGTGAGAAATAACATAGATGTACCCCCAAAGCATTTAAAATCCCCAGAGATTTCACCACTCACAGATAATTTGTTCCCACGATCAGTGTACATCACTTACATCCATTTCTAGAAACATTACATCATCGCATATACTGTTTAATTAGCTCCTTTTTCCACCAAGTATGCATTGAAAAAAATTCATGAAATAGCCCCTCTAAAAAATTATTTTAAACATCAATAGAGTATACTACTTACAACCGAAATCAGGGTTTATATGTCAACTTGATTTTGATGGTTTTTCTGAAAATTTTGACAATATAAATAATGTTGTAATAGGTATCTTTGCAGCTCACCTGATAGGCATATCTGTAGTTCCTTTTATAAACTCCCAGAAGCGGAATTATTGGGGCAGAAAGAATGCACAGAGTATTTAAAAACTGCAATGTCTAGTATGATGCTCAGTGCTGTGTTGCAGAACATATGACTAAAGAAAGGTATGGGACTCGGCTTCCAATTCATGGGGAGATAAAAACCATTTCAGGAGAAAGAAATCCTCAGCCTATAACCTAGTTTGGAACGGTGAGGAACATATAGGGAGGCAAGATTTAACATTCTAAAGAAACATTCTAAAGGTGAACAAAATAGAACAGGTATAATCCAGCTACAAAATTATTCAGGGCTACTATTTTAGTTGTGCAAAACTGAAAAGTTTCTAGCTGCTCTGTTGTTTTTTACTAGATTAAAAGGAAAAGATTACATTTTTCCGTAATAGTATCTTAAAATTTATAACCAAATTCAACAAATATGCAGCTGGGTTTTAAAAATTCGGTCTGATTTTATACATTCTTTCACAGTTCCTTGATGTCTCCATCTTATCCCTAAAAATGCCAAAGAGTAAAACTTTACTGAAATTCTGCTTTCTTCCTAGGACACTCACATATCACAAGTCAATTATATGGTCTTAAACAAATCACCCAATTTCTCTGGGCCTTTGTTTCCTCATTTGTAAAATGTTATCTAAGACTCTGTCGTCTAAAATCGTTGGATCCTCATACCTGCTTGCCTGAGATAACTGACTTTAACATTGTAGAAAAATAATGATTCAAAACGCCTCGATATGGTGCTGCTTGTGATTATGGTCCCTCCTGCCTCTCTCCACTAACCTTTAGGATTTCTAAGTTTAAGAGAAATCTATATACTTTAGTTCTAACTGAAATTTATTTTCTCTGTCAATATGCAAAGTTTTCTTTATAAATGAAAACAATGACTGTGAGGGAATGACTGGATATTTGGTTCTCACAGAAAAATCTTAAAGATGTTAGTGCTATAACATGAGGCATCTAGCCAGTGGATAAAGGGGTCCAAAAAACTTGGCCATCATGTCTGGCTCTGCCGCAGAGTGTGATGGGTGACGACCAGGCATTCATATGTCTTACTTGAGGCTTATGCATGTCCAAAATCTGTCTTCTTTCTAGAATAGCTAATTCAAATCGTTGCAGAAACTGACAGGGGCCATAGGATCACCTGCTAATGAACAGGATGTATGCTGAAAATGGAAAAATTCAAACTAGACTAGAGTGTAATTCATTACAGAGATTTCAGGAAGTAATGCCTTAAAACATAACTGTGTGTAATGTGTGGGTGATCTCTAATTTCGTTTTGGAGAATTATTTATGTGATTAATCACACTCGGAAGTCGATGTTCACGGTGATACGTCAGCACTGGGGCGGGTTGTGCGATCCGGTACTCTCCCTAATTACTCCTTCAGTACTATTAATTGAACAGTTATCCAGATCCGTTTCCATGGTCTGCGGCAAGGTGATTTGCTGAAATATCCATAAACAAACCTGCAGGGTACTCTCAGTTAGCAGTGTACACGCGGAACTGCAGCTGGAGACCCCTCTGCAAAGCTCAGACAGCAAAGCTCAGGCACAGTAAAGGACTGTGAAAGAAAAGGGGCCGATTTTGAAATTCAAAGCCCAGCTGGAAGACACCTGTGGTGCGTGATGGCCCTTGACAAACAGTTCAATGGAAATTTCTGGTGTTTAGTGCTACTGTCTGCGATGAACAGTGGGCAAGTGCAAAGAGGCTGGGATCAGGTGACTTAAACAGCATCACCGTCCCGTCAACCTCCGAGCATAGGACTTAGGCAAAGTCACGTTTTCTGTCACTCAGGTCCCCCACTGTGAAAACGAAATGACTTGGATTATTGTTTTTCAAACTTTAATTAAAAAAAAAAGGTTAAGTCACATATTCTTTGTTCCAATAAAACCTTGCCGAATAGCCCAGACGGATGGCACAGAGTTGGTCTCTCTTAATGGTGATGGAGAGACACTGGCTTACACACTCTCCCACAGCCCTGAGGGGCCTATGGATCCTATACCTGCTTAGAGCGTGTTTTTGGGAAGTGTAGGTCTAAATCTGTGTTTCTCAAGCTGGATGTGCGTACACGAGGCTCTTGTTAAAATGCAGATGCCGATTCTGTAGGCCCGGGGTGGGGGAGGGGTCTGGGACTCTGCATTTCAAACAAGGTCTCCCTGCTGATGCTGAAGCTGCTGGTTCACTCAATGCACTTTGAAGAGCAAGGGGGATGATTCTCTAAGGTCTCTTCAAACAGGAACATTTTTACAGGTGAGCGGAGAAAACATCCTGCACTCTGACTTGCGTCTCCCGCGGACCTGCATGGGAACTTAAAGCACCTCGTACGGCTGGGCGAACTTTCCGTGTTTAGCTTTGATAAAGTTTGTTCACGGGAAGGGAATTTCTTCTTTTTTTTATACTTCTGATATAAACTATTCTCTTTTCCTTATTTTATGTTGACTATCATTTCAGCCTTTGGTTATACGTCTGGGTTGCCAGATTTAGCAAATTACAGAAAACACCGGTTAAGTTTGAATTTCCAGTGAATAATGAGTAACTTTTAAACACTATAGTAGAAAATTACTCAGATTTTTATATTTGAAATTCAAATTTATCTGAGTGTCCTGTATTTTATTTGGCATCCCTATCAACAGAGAAACAATGTTTCTGGGTGCTGGCCGAACGGGCCATCTATTTAAAAACAAACCACTCCTGTTAGTGGCTCTGCCTTTTTGCTTCACGAATTACAGGTCACTTTTTTCTTAAAAAGAGTAACTCAACTGATTCGTCCATCTTCTGGTGTGGTCAAGAATTCCAGGAGTTAACTCGCATGTGAGGACAGCCTGGGCGTTCTTTCGTACGTTTTCCGCTCATCTGATTTGGTTGTTCTTCATGAGAAAATTGTCTTTTTCTCCTTCACCTGCCTCTTCTCTGTGATTACTGTGATTACTACCTGCCATTGCCCCATGTATGATCCTGAAGAATTAGTTAATATAACCGGAGGTTGGCGCATGTCCAAGATGAAAATTGTCCCAAAGCATGTAGAGAGGAGCTACAAACTGGGGTTAACAGAATTATCACGTTATTTGTGATTCTTCTGAAAGCTACACTAGTCTTAAAACAAAAATTAAATAGTTCTCCGCTGGCTGCTAAATTAAGTGCAAACTCTTTCATGTGGGGAGAAATAGCTTTTAGCCATACATTTCAAACACTTAGGTCCATTATTTTCTTCCACAGTCCTTTCTCTTTCATGGTGGTTTTTAGACCTGACTAAAAATAACATCTCCTGGGGAGATTTTTAAAAAGTGCTGATGCCGGGACCCACTTCCGCCCACTGACTCAGATTCTCTGGCTGTGGCCCACACAGGTGTGTTAGAAAAAAATTCTTCAGTTCAGTCAGATGCACAGCAAGGGTTGAGAATCACTGTCGAACCATAGTTCTCTCGGTTACATATCTGTACCCTAGAGTGTCCCGCTTGGAGCCTGTCTGTGCTGTTCCCATCATCTGGATTGTCACTCACTTCGTCATCTTTACTCATGCAAACACAACCCATTTCACATTATTTCCAAGAAGCTTTCCGGAATCCTGCCTATAGATGAGAAGTCGCTTTTCATTCTCCTGTGCTGTCTTGGACCTCTCCTGGTATTATTCCTGTATCTCCTGTCCCATTTCAGCGCATGTTATGGTTCTGTATGCGGATGCCGACATATAGTGTGTGGAGACGTCCTGCTCTGCTTATATGTCCTGGGGCCAAGGATGATATCCTGTTCAAGTCCAAAACGGTCACAGCAGTGGTGCGTTGATATCTGACATCTGGAGTAAATCCTTTTTGTACCCTCTGCCTCTTCTGTAAGATATTATTTTTGGTAATAATCGTGAAAGACAATGAATAATAATAATGGCCAGACAAGAAATGCAAACGGTGAAAATCTTTCTTTTGCACTTCATAGCTATAACCGTGGCTCTAAAAAACATTCCAAATAAATATTACTGTACAGAAATGGAAAACAATAAATTAATTTGGAAAAAATAAAAAGACGCATGAAGGAATACTGCCAAATGAGAGAATATCCACAAGGATCAGAGAATGCTTGGCAATTTGCAGTAACAGAAATGAAGCGACTTCTGATTGCTTTCAACTGAAGTAAGCTCTGTCTGTTCGTCTTTATAATCGCAATGCTACCGTCCTTCATCCTGAATCTACTGTTTAACACAGATGTACGTAGCACCATATGGGCTGGAGACCCTATTAAGCCCAAAACAAGTGCTCATGATTCCAGACTCTTATGAACTTATTCTCTAAATGGATGCGTACAAACTGAGTTTGCCGTCGGGGCAAAGAGTGTTAATTGGGAGCTCTTGGAATTAACCTCCATGCAGAAAACAATGCTTACTAAAGGCTAAGTAATAAAACTGTGCTAAGTTGAAGTTTACAACTATAGTATGTTAGTACAATCCAACTATAACTGAATTAACTTTTTTGAACTTAGATCAGCAAACGTTTCTAACTCAGAATTTCCAGCACACCATGCTTAATTTAGCCAGTTTTGTGATAGTTTTACCATTCTCTACAAACAATGCACTCCCTTATGACCCGCACCTGGGGCAGACTGCGTCCAGTGCCCGCCCTTGGATTCCCATTGTTCCATGTCTAGCAAAATGTCATGCTTGGGGAGACTTGCAGAAGTGTCTGTGTTGACTTGCATAGATCTTATTCTATAGTTTTTGCCCCACAAGGGGCATAGCATCCAGATTGTTGTGCCAAGCTATCTTCTTGACTTTTTACTTTCCTTTTTTGACTTCAGCCTGTTATGAGCCACTTCGTTGCTCAAAATGAGAATGACTGGTGATAGTGACTATTAGTGCATTCGTATGGGAATAACTCTTTTCTGTCAGCCAATAAAATTACTACTTATGCACCTCTATATAAAACATAGCACTGAACTTCAGGCATTTACTGGATGTTTAGGGGAAAATAGGATATTTGCACACAAATGCTTCAACAGGAGCTAACTCATTGTACAAGTTAAAAACGCATACAAGAGATTGGATTCCTCAATATAATAGCAAGTATCTGCTGAAGGCATTTGATGACAAATGCTGGGGACCTTCATGCGGATCTGAGATCAGGGATGGCTTTGTGGCAGACTGGCTACATAGACAAAGGGCAGAACGAGCCTTGATGCCACCTGCAGCATCACCCCAAGGCTTTAGAAAGCCCCAGTTTTTGGGTGTTTTGTTTTGTTCCCTGCTCTTCTTTAGCCTCATGCAGCAACTTTAATGGCTTTAACGTTCCTTCTTCAGGGTTCCTCCTGGATCATTCTGAAAACATCCACTCTCATCTCCTCTATATTACTCATTCTACGTCATCTCCAAACAGCCACCTCCCAGGCCTGGCTGCCTCATGGCATGGCACTGCACTGCCCCCAAGTCCTTTAGATTGTGGAGCGATGCCTCTCATTGTCTCCATGATGCACCCAGATGTCACTTAGCTTCCTGCCGGCCTGAACGCCACGGCGGGCCATCTACAACCCATCTATTCTCTGTTCCCTCAGCTATCTGACAATCCATCCTGGATAAGTTCCCCTACCCTCATCATAAATCCTCATCTCCTATATTTTCCTATTCTAGACCCTAACCACTCCTAAATACTGTAGGAAAAAGTCACATACTCAGGTTAAGCCAGCCCCAAAGATTCACACTCTTTCAATTAGAAAGGTGGTGATTTTTCTTATTAATCTCTTAGGATGCACCCAAACTCCATCCAAACCCATGCTGCTGGCCCTCAATCTTGTGTTTCATCACCCATTTTTATTACAGAGAAGATTAAGCCATTGAGAAGATGCTAATCCTTTTCCATCTCTCTTCATTAATGCCTTTATATCTATCTACTCATTTTATCTTATCTGAAATAAAAGCTATTCTTTCTCTGCTGCACAGTTAATTGCATTTCCTACTCAATCCTGTCTCTGCTTTGAAGTTACTGAATTTCTCCCTTCTTCCAAGCAACTTAAGACACCCCTTTCATTGTTTCTTTACCTGCACTCTAGATCAGAAAACAAAAACAAAAACCAAAACCCCTTTATTTGATGTTTCTTAGTGTCTGCAGGACTGTATTTCTGTTGGATCCACTGACTTCACATTACAAACCCATTTTTTTATCCCTTTAAATGTGGTGCCCGCTCCCTCCCTTGTAACTGCATTCTCATAGGTTATAAATGATTTCGTTGTCCCCAGCTCCTCCTTCCTCTTATTCTGTGACTTGTTTAGAGCATGAACATAGCTTCCTATCCTCCATTCCTGACTCGATATACCCTTTACTGGCTTTCTATGATGGTCTGTTCTCTTGCATCTTCTGTATTTATTTTTTTCGTTTAAACCTGTCTCCGGGGTGACGAACATTAAATGTTGACATGTACTAAGGTTTAGCCACGAATGCTCTAATCAATTTTCTCACATCATTCTTCTTTATTATCTTGGGTTTCAACTTCTACTATTGTAATTTCTATTGTTTTATCACCTTAATCCATTCCTTTTCCTCAGTTCCTTTCTTTGAAAGACCCACTTGTGATTTGACCAAAACTTTTTAAAATTCCCCTTTGTTTTCCTTCCTAAACTCTGTCTTCTGACATTTCTAATTCTGTGCCTGGAACCTTTAATTTGCCAGTTGCTCAGATTTTGGGTTTTGGGATTTTCTTTGCTTCTTTTCTCTTCACCTCACATATGCAATGCAAAGAATGAGGACACTATCACACCTTGACTGTTAATAGGAGTTTTCGGAAATTGCCTAAATTCTCAGAATCTTAGTGACCTTATCTGTAAAATGGGGATATAATAATGCCTACACTTATGGGCCTCATGGGGAAATAGTGAGAATCAAAGATAGTCAATTGGAAGCTCTTTCAGACACAATACTTTATGCAAATGAACTTGCTAAGTTCTCTCTTTTTCCTTCCCCTGGCTCTTGAATTAGCCCCGTTCTATTCCTGGTCCAGGCGTCCTACTTCGTCTCAGTTGTCACCTCACACGTGGATTACTGATACGGACTTCTCACTCTGCTCTGAGGGTGCTTTCAGTCTTCTAGCTTTCTCTAGCCCCCTTCCCCACATCATTTTCAACTTCTATTTCTTTATTACGTCCTCGATTCTCCCTGCCTGTTGAATCAAGCCCAGATTTCGTAGGTAGGTAGTTCATCAAAGCCCGTCACATCTAACCTCCGTCTACATTAAAGTCATTCCTAGTACTTGTCCCTAGATATTAATGTATAGTTGAATAAGCCGATTCATCTTGCCCTTTCTTGACTTAAGGCTTTTGTAAAATCATAATATACCTCTCTCCCATATGAAATGTCATCTCTTCTTCCTCTTTGCTTAGGCACAGCATAGCATTCTTTTAAGACCCCTTAAATGAGATTCCCCCTGACTAATATATCTGCCTTTCCTAAGAATTTTATAGTACTCGACTGCACCCTTTATTCAGCATTGATTACACCTTTGATGTTTGTTTTATCATTATTAAATTCATATGTGGCTATTTGGCCTTAAAAGCTTTTATGTTGTATATATCCATATATATAGTAAACTGGGAAATACGATTATACATGGGGTGACCATATGATTCATTTTTTATTTTTTCATTGTGAATGGGAGAACTACTGATAATTATATCAGACAACAGGTATAAACTAGGATAGTCTAGGCAAAATGGGATTATGTGTGCCCTAGTTATACCCCTCTGTGACATTAAACGCATTTACCAAATCACACTGTACAAACAAGAGCTTTGTTTTGATTGATTTCCCATAACACAAGCTGAGAAGAATCTAGTCTTCCTTAACATCAGCCTTACTTCCTAATACCCTGCCAATACTGCATTTGGTATTTTGAACCGCATTGCCATAAATGGTTATTTTCTACTAAAATAGAAAAATAATTTGTTATTATACAGGCAATTTACTCTGAGGAAAAGTGATATGCAATGAATGTGAAAACAGGCCAGTTCACTGTTGCACAGTGGCTTGGTTAAAAGACAAGATAATGCTGTTCCGGTCACAAATGTTCTAATAAAAGTCGAATGTGAGTTAGTGTTGCTCTGTGCAACAATGAGACTGGTTGTTTTCCTAAGAAGTTGTTCTCGTAAAGTTACTTGTGTCTGAGCATCAGTACTTTCCCGAGTGAGGTCAAATGAAAGCTGGCAAGTTAAGCTTTAATTAGCCACGACCTTAGCAATGGTGCAGTCAGTTATTTTCTGCCCTAAAGTGGTTGTGTGCTTTAACTCACCTTTAATCACAAGATGAGGACACAGCCCAATAAAATGATCTATACCATTAAACCCAGGAGTAGACACTATTCATTTGAAGATCTAGACTCATGCTTATCAAGTGAACCAAGGCCAACACAGACATATCATATTAAACTGGTATTTTGTGACGTGTTTAATTTCTCTATGTTTAAATGAAAAATATTAGAAAAAATTTAAAAGGCATATAGCACATATTTTACCTCTTTAAGATAGTACATTGAAAAATAAATACCCATCATGATATATCTTTTTAAAATCTGAGAAACTTGATGTATTTATTTTGGAATTTTGGATTCATATTACCTCTTGTCAAATCCATCTGGAGCATGAAATTAAAAACAAAAATTTTGATCCTGAGAAGGGGAACAATATAGCTTTAGTATGGCAGGAAAATAAGACAAGGAATACGTGCTGTAGAAGATCAATTGCAGAGGTATTACAGGTGCATTTATGGTTATGCTTTTATACAATGTTATAACTGACTAATACTGTTGTTTAAACATTCCTTAGGGCCTCCAGCCATATTCATTACTATCCTTTACAAAGATTCATGTAATTACCACAAAAACTTAGTTAAGAGCGTTAGACATTCATCCTATGATAAAGAAGCACTGACAGCCATTCTAGTGATTTTATGTGAGCCAGGTGACAGTCCTGGAAATAACTCCAACGTTTACACACTTTATAAGTTAAAAAAACAAAAAAGAAATAAGATGTCCGAGATATACCAATTAGAACCTATAAAAATGACTGTTTTATTGCACAGTTGATGGTTTTATATTCAGAGGTTTGTGAACTACTTAGGACACTTGTTCTTTTCCCCTTCCTCTGAGCATTTGGATAACTCAACGATATTTGCTTAAGAAAAGAATGCAGGGATGGGAAATAAATACAATTTTTGGCTGAAACCGATGACTATTTTTAAAAATAGTGCTTTTAACACTGTGTGGATAAAGGCTGCTTGGGAGTCAACAAATTTGGTTTTAATTCCTTGGGTTACACAGAGAGGCTGAGGAATTGACTAAAAGTCACACAATTAGTAAGTTAAAAGCTAGAATTCATACGAGGTCTGCCTTCTTTGCACGGCACCGTTTCTACTGCCTTTTACTGGTTTTTGGTTCTGTTACTGTCAAACGTTGAGGTGTTAGGCGAATCACTTCCATCTCTTGTCAATCATGTTCTCATGTATAAAAAGAGAAAGTGGACACCTGTTCTCTAAGCATGAGCCTATGACCTCCGGTCAGCCTCTATGAATGATAAATATGTGCCAATAAGTTTTCTAAAAGGCAATTTAAAAATCAAAGACATTACTTAATTTTATGCATTTAAAATATACTGTGATGACTCAATTATACTATTCTAATAAGATTTGCATCAAAAATGTCTGATGTATCAAATCCTACAGCATCAATATTGCAATTTAAAGATCTGTTTTTAGTTTTAAGCATACAAACTTTTTTTTTTCTTCAGGAAAATGGAGTTTTATTTCTCCTTAGGTGAGATATCCAATGCATTTGATTTTTCTTATGTTTCCTGCTAGCTTTAACTTTCTATCATTTCATGATTCTGTTTATTGAGGTTCCACTTGGATAATTTTAGATAAGACTATTCATTCAGCAAATATTTACTAGGCATTGTGCTTGTCCTTCGGGATAAAGACAATGAATGAGACAGATAATGCTGTGCCCTGAAGCTCCCATATTGTTATTAAAGTTCACCAATAAGTAAAATAAAAAATACAGTGAGGATGGTCTTCCTGATTTTGTTTTAAAGTCAGTTCCATGAAAGAACTGATCAGTTAGTTCCACCCTTAACCAGAGTTAACAGAAAAACATTTTAAATCTCATAATCTCTGGTAACCTATTTGCCCCCACTGAAATAGCACAAATCATTTCATTTTAAAAATGGACTTATACAAAAATTTCCAATCACCCTAAATATATTCTGCTAAATAGATTTTACAGTTGGTAAATAAAAACTTATATCCAAAAATATTATTGCTTAGTTTTTTAAAATATAACTTTTTATCTGTTTTTCTGTACTCTGAGTACAGAGGTACCCAGAGTACTGTTTATAAACAGTATCTTTCTTGCATAATTTACTGTCATTACAGTTTTTTTCCCCAACAATTTCACTGCTTTTACATTTGAATTTGCCACTATCAATATATTTTTAACCTCCGTTTTCCTTTGATTTGGCTTTGCACACCATCCTCAATGGTTTGCTCATCTGGTCCCTTTTTTAAATACCTCTCTTTCTAAACAAATTCTAGTGCAATTATATTGTTTGCCAAAAGACACCCAGACTAATGATTTTCCCTGAGTTTTCATTATTCTAATGAATTTCTTAACGTGGCTTTACATCCAATAGACGATAACTATTTTCTCTATTAATAATCCATCTTTTCTTATTTTGTTAACGGCTTAGTAAATTGAAATATTTTTCTTGCTCATGTAATAGTCCAAGGCAACTGTTCTTATAGGCAGGCACCTTCCTTTCATGCCTGGATAGGGCTTCTTCCATCTTGGCCTCTCCATTCCCTAGGGACTGTGTGTATCTAATGGCAGCTTAGAATGTGTGTATATAAATTATGCACATAATTATACAAAACATAATTTATATATTATATAATATATAATTATGGCAAAATTATATGCATATAAAAATTAGCAACTGCCTTTTTTATTGAGGTATAACTGACATACATTAGCTGTATGTTAGCAACTGCGTTTAAAAAATATGAATGCAGTAACATATGGAAAAAATATTATAAACATTTTCCAAACACTTATAAAATGTCTGTTGCCAGATGAAACAAGTTGAAACATGACATATGTGTTACAGCAATAGCCACCTTTAAATACACAAGGGCGATCCTAGAGAGAACGTGTACTGATGTATTCTGAGTGGCACTAGAAGGCTAAACTGAGTCCACCAGTCCTTGTTTGATATCTCCCTCATCATTTTGTTTACGGGAAGCTCTTCTCTGATAGATTTCTCAGAAGTGGCTCATGAGAACAACAGTGCCAGAATTCTTGCATGGTGACAGTATACTGTCACACTTACAGGCCAGCTGTGCTGGATATAAAACCTTGGCCTACATTTTCTTTCCTTTAATAGAGTTACCCCATTTTCCTCTGGCACAAAAAATTGCTATCAAAAAGCTTAATGATGATCGAATTCATATTCCCTTGTAAGTCAAATGTTCTAATTAAGTGAACATAGAATCGTGCAGTGATTTTACTAGAATATGCCTTAATGTTGATTGTTTTTACTCAACAGTCTCAGGTATACAGTATTTTCTTTCAATGTTTAGATTCTTCTTTTTAAGTTTCAGGAATTTAAAATTATAGTTTATGGTATTCATTTTTTTCTTTTGCTTTGTTTTCCTTCTTTAGGGGTTCTTATTGTTGGAGGAGATCCATATGTTAGATCCTTTTTGCAAATCTTAAATATTTGTCATTAGCTCTCAAATCTTTTATCTCCTTCAGTTCTTTTCAATTTTAAAATTTTCTTATTTTTGACTTACTATTTCTCTAAGGCATTAAGTATGATGTTCATTTGCTCTTCTGTTATTCCAGCTTTTTCCTCATTTGTAAATGACTTTTTTTCTTTTATTTCTAATTCTTAAGAATGTTCACCATCATTGTAAGTTTATCTAATGTTGATCTGTGTTGTTCTTTAATGTTTAAGATCATTTTCTTAGTGCTTTTTAGCTATTTTTGAAATGGTAGTTTAGTTTTTGTTAGGTATTTTAAAGCATGTTTTTCTGAGATGCTTTCATTGTCTGTAGGGATATTATTCTGCTCCTTATTCTCTTTATAGTTTTTGCAATGGATTTCACATCCAAAATTCTCTTTTGCTTATTTATATGTGACTTTAATTTCTCTGAACTTTTAGAAGGAGAGCTGGTTTAAGTAACACTGGTAATTTCAGAGTTTCCTCTTCTGCTGTTCTTCATTTGCATGAAAAATGACAGCTTGCTTTCAGATATTCCCTGACTCTATTTCCCTCCTCAACTTCTATATGAACCTCCCTGTAACTGGACCTGGCACATGCCCTTCCCATTTTCTGCTACTATTCTCACCTTAGTCTTTATATTTTCCAGTCAATGACTATTGGCTACTTTGTGGTTCTCCTGTTTTCAGGCCTGCTGGACACACCTCTTTACTTCCTTTTGCTTTCTCTCACACAGATGCTGATGAGATTCAAGATTTGTGGATACGAGTGGTTTGTTATTACCTGCTGTATTTGAGGATTCATATCTATGTTTGGACATAAGTTATCAACTAGTTTTGCTATAAATGTTGTCTCTAGGGTTCTGATTTTGATATCTAGTTTTTCTGTTTTTATATGGATATTTTGGAAAGTAAAAAAATGTATGCTGCTATGCTCACTATCAACTTCCTAGAATCTTCCATCAATACTAGCTTTTGATATTTAAAAGATTCTTTTTGCTTTTACTGTTAAATCATATCACTTATTATGATAAAATCTTTTACCAAACTGATTTAAATAAAAACATTATTGAGAATATTATTATATCCGCTTTTCACTGAAGAAAACATAAGTGCTTGTTAAATTATGTGTTGAGATGAATAAATGAATATATATATATATATATATATGGTAGGCTCAAGAAAGCAGGAAGGCAAGATAAATATTTATCTGTCTGTAGCTTGGAGGTCAATAAGAGATAATGATTTATTTCCTTAAGAAGAAATTCGTGGAGGAAACTAACTAGTTGTGACCACCCCGCCACCCTTAGCTCCTCCTCTTCATGAGTGGAGATCTTTCTGTGTCAGGAAAACAAATCTGCACCTGTCTGCAATGTGACTCAGCTGCATCATTTATCGGCACATAGGGTTTCAACTTGCATGAAGTCTGTGTTTGCTGTAGCTAAGAGAATGAGTGAGAAGAAAAGAGCACTTTGCGCATCAGCAGTGACTATAATAAGAAGACACTAATGATAACAGATTTAAGTAAAATAGAAATGGAGAAAATGCCAACGTAAATTTCAGAACAATTTTTTTTGAATGCAAATATTTAAAAATTCCTTAAGGCTGCTTGGCAAAGTATGAACAAAAGAAACAGAGTAGCAGATGTGATTTTGAGTGGCCAGGGCTTACCTGTTATATATACCAAAAGGTCTCAGAATAGATTAAGGAAGAAAAAGATGGAGCTCGAAAAATACAGAGGAGTTCATTTCTAAGTGGAAAATGCCAAGTATGTTTTGCCTCTATGTATTTAAAGAAAGCATACATATTTATCTTTCAACTTCTTTTAGTAAAATTTAACAGTCATTTGTGGAGAGGACTATGGGAGAAAGCAAAAAATAGCACTTCATATCTCTGGTTCTGTGTTACTTCTATTTCACTCACTGGGAAAGATGTGTTTCAGGCACTTTACATCAGTTGTTACTTTCCTGATAAATTCCTTTGTTTTTATGCAGACTTTCTACTAAAGACAAACTGGAGCATTGCTTGTCTTCTATGAAATCTAAGGCATTACCCAATACTACCAACTTCCTTACAAGGTGAAAGGTTGGTAGGTTCTCCTCTACCCCTGCCTCAGAGTATTGCCTCATAAATAATTATATTCTCAGGATAGGAAAACTGTAGTCCTCCTTATTGCATGGGGATGTGTTTTAATTTTTCGCTTTGTTACTCAAAAAATAAGGCGTCTTCCAAAACTGTAGGCATGCACAATCATGCCCTCTAATTTCCTTCGTTTTTTTTTTTCTGAAACATACAAATTTATGGGGGAGGTGGGGAGTGCAAGAATATTCTAGACTTACACAGACAGAATGAACCTTAAATTCAGTCTAGCTTATCCTCTCATATAATGCTTAACTGTGCTCTGAGAAGTCCTTGATAAGGGGCCTTCTTGAATGCTTGAGAACATCTGGTGATGTTGAGCTTGTCACTCTGGAGCCCATCTCTGAGGACCTCTGATTACTAGAAAGCCTTTTCGTTAAGCCCATATTCGTATCATCATCGCTTTTCCTCAGAGAGCCTCCTGTTCATCCCTTAAATCCATCCAGAACCTGTCAGATACCCCAATCATAGGATAGCCCACAGATACCGGTAGGGAGCCCTCACGTTCCTTTTATACTATGTCTGCTAGAACTTCTCCTTTCCTTCATCCACTTCCTGCACCAACGACAAGTCTTTAATATTCTTAATCACTCTCCTCTGACCACACTTAGGTTGACCGTGTTCCTTCACAAGTTTGAGTGCGGAATGCATCCTACTGCTTTGGGTGAGATGCCTTCCTGCGCTTCATGAAACATGTGATATTTATAACTTGACAGCCACATACTACAAATTATGAATTTTGAGACCTTTTCACTGAAATTCAATGTTGTTTAGCCTCACTCTATATCCTATTTTCTCCATATTAAACTTGTACATATTCGAGATTGAAGTATGAGTACATGTTACTGAATCACAGATATTTCAAGTTCAACAGCAAGGAAAATTTGAAAAACTAAGAAAAAAGTGATATGTGACAAAAATTTAGTTGTAAAACAAAACAAAAAATCTGATATACAATTAAGAGAAGATCACCCCTTACTAGCTCCAGAGATAGAATTTAGGTTGCTCTGACATTTTAAATAATTATCGCTAATTATTCTCATTATAGAAAAAAAAAAAACAGTTCTGTCCTTTGAACAAAACAAATATCATTTCTCAAAGTCTTTGCCAAGGATAACACTTGGCACAGAGTCAGTGTTCATAAAAAAAAAATTTTTTTGAACAGATGGAACCGATGAATGGGTTTTTCATTAAAACGTACATATTGTAATTAGCTGAAAGTAGAGAAGGTAGAAATACAACTAGTAATTCTGACTATTCCCTTACTATGTGATATAAGAAAAGTTGTTTAATTTTGAACTAAATTTTTTTGTTTATATCGAGACAGTTTTTATAGTCATCACCTCAAGAAAATGAAGTAAAATAATCTTAATCCATTTGCAAATGAAAAGTGCCTTTGGCTAATCATTTCTACAGAATTGCAAAGAGCATGACGTACTTCCATTATTTAAAATACATTTCTTTACATTTCTGTTCTGTAGATTCTGAGTTTTTTAAACTCAAATTCAAAATTTTAATTGTCTTACAGTTACAAACCATTCTAGTAGGATTTATAAACCAAAGTGTGTCATCACGATCAACTTACTTAGTTTAGATGTATTTCTGCCAGAAAAAAAAATTATACTGCGTGGAATTAGTTGGGGAAAAAAAAAATCTCAAAATTGAATAAATTCATTATTGTGAAGTAATAATTACTGCTAAAACTAAAGTTTTATTCTCTGTCTCCACAAATAAAGACTGAAGTATTAACAAAGAACAATTACAAAAGTCACTAGGAAGAAATTACTCTACAGCTGGTACTGTAAGTGGAATAACCTTTAAAAGAGGTAATAGAAGGAAAGGATCCAAATACCTAAAACATATATCATGTACTTAAAATGACATCATTCAGGTTTACAGATACTTAAGTGAATTATAGCTCTGCAGGTTTTTATATATTTATATATTTGAGTCTTTCATTTTTAAGAACTTCTTTGTGATATATATACATGTGTAAAAAATAAGTATATATAGATCATTTTTTCATGGCCTTATGTACCATTAAAAATAATAAAATTAGGGAATGGTAATTAAGAAGGAATTAGAGCAGAGAGGACTCAGTGAAGTATTAAATATTTTATTTAGTATTTTTAATGATTCTTCCTGATATAGGGAAGAAAATATTTCATTAAAATAGAAACACCATTTTAGTTTTATATATTTAAATTAAAATATATCATCCCCAAGAGTATATTGAAGATGACATATCTAAAAGAAATCTTATTTTGGTGATTACATATATAAGGGAATCACCATGAACTTGAACTGATGTCTCAAAAACATTCAGTGATGTACGTGAATAAGATTTCAGCATCTTAGAACAGAAAGTGAGGAAAGAAAACCAGACCTTCGGTGTCTTTTTTTTTTTTAAAGCATACCAGTTTCACCTATTTCCCCCTATATTTTGCTATGTTTCTGGAAAGCTGCCACCTCATAAAACAGCTTCTTCAATGAGGGTGTCAAACCATTTCAGTAAGGTTTAGTCTGATCTTTCCTTCCTTATAACAGTTCATCAGAAGTGAATGCCATCTTTTGCCTCCTCTAAGAAATAAAAATAAGAAATTTCTGTCTCAATGAATCAGCTTTTCCTTGAGTTTTCTTTAAAATTGAATCAGACTAAGGAATACCTTAAGGGCAAAACTCAGTTCTAAAAAATGCATGACTTCAAGCTAAAAAAAAAAAAAAATCTGTGGATCTATGAAACGATTTCTGTATTTACTATCCAGGTTAGGCAACGGATCATGTCTGCCTGACTCCCAAATGCTATTTATCCAGCAGCTGCAAAGTAAGATGCCAGACTTTTAGTAAACACTGTTTTCTCCCAGCAGCAGCCTTTGAATCCTTGCCTGGCTTTTTCCCTCTGGCTGCTTTCCTGGCACAGTCTTTCGACTGCCAGGAAAGGCTGAGGGCCACAACTGACAAGCTGCTGTCTTTATTTATCATCTCCATGGGTCCTTGTTCCCTACAGATATTTGTTAAGGTGGGGAATCCCTGGAGCAGCAAACAGCACACCTGCAGGGGCAGGATGAGGAGCTTTCAGAGCGCAAGTCTCCGCTCCGAAACGAGGTGTCACAGGACCCAAGAGAATTGTTTCGCCATCTCCAGTTTCTGTTTGTTCATTGAACGTAAGTCCAACAAAGGTGTAAAAAGGACACCTCCCGCTTAGGTTCCTGGAACAGAGAAGGCCCTGCTGGTTTGAATTTATCTAGATTTTATAGCATCTATAACTATGCAACTGGGATGCCGGAGATGTACTAAGTTACAGAAGAGATAAGAATCGTTTTTTGGAATGTTAACTTTAGTAGAAGGCTGGGAGGGATTCTTTTTATATCCAACAAACGTGTCTGTATTAGAGAGTTGAATGCAAAATTCCCACAAGTTTTTAAGATAAAACATAAAACCCCAAGGAAATGTATCTGTGATAGATATTTGGGGAATTCTTACACTTTATTCAAGGAAGTTACAGAATCCATGCTGAGGTTTCTTTTTGTTTTGCTATCCTATGATTCTGCTAATAGACTTACACTGAAGGCAGGTATTTTTGGTCCCCGGCAATAACAAGAATTTGAAAGCATGATATGGACAATGACTGGTATTTAGACAGTTTTGTTCAGGTTTTAACGTGAAAACCATCACAGAACTTCTGTGAAACTGTTTTGTCCTTCGTGAAATTAAATTGTTTTGAAGATTAGTTGTATTTATTTAACTTCATTTTATTTTATTGCAAATATATATCCAGAGCCCCATAAAAAGTCCTAAATGATAAAATAGTAATAGTAATAATAATCTCACTACCAAATTACAAGTTTGGGCACCAATATTATCACAAACTCATATTGCTGGTTATCTGACTAATAGTATCTTACTGCTCAAAATAGATAACATTTTCATCAAGCGTTTTATAAACACTGCCTCTCATAAAACTAAATGTTCAACTTGAAAGCCTTACCTAGGGGGATATGTTTATCACCTGTCTCTGCCCACTAGGATATAAGCTCCGTGAGGGCAAACATTGCTTCCCATCCACTTTGTTTATGTCTGTACCCTGGGTATCTGGCACATAATAGGAGCTTTGACAATTCTGAATGAATGAATAAGTGATTGGTCAACCTATCAGATAGCTTAGTCAGTCCTCTCCCTCCTCAAGCTTCTCATCTCCTGTTCTCCCCAGTGCTGAAAGTCATTTGGTTTTCTACTTTCAAAAAAATATGAAGCGAATCACACTTTCTTTCTAATCCCCTTTTCGCTGCAAGGTTTTCTTTGTAACCATGAGTGTCCAATAGAAATCCAGTGTGAGACACACACAAAATTTTGTCTCGTAGCCACATTTAAAATGTAAGTATAAGTGAAATTAATTTTAATAATATATTTTATTTAACCCAATATACTGAAGGTGTTTTTATATTAAATGCAATTAATATAAAAATTAATGACATATTACATTTTTTTTTATACAGACTTGGAAATCTGGCATGTGTTCTACCTGCGTCTCATCTGAGACGAGCCACATTTCATGAATGGCTACACAGCGCTGGTGGCCGCCACACAGTGACAGCACAGCTCTGTACCCTGCATGTCTCCAGTCCTCAGGGTAAGGATTACATCCATTTAAAGGCAACCTCCACAGTGCCTTCCAGAAACACGAGGGGCATTGTTCCTGTCATTTTTGCCTTCTTCTCTACCACCTTTAAATGAGTTCTTTGTATGGATCCCTTTCTTTCTGAGGATGCTTCCTGTACCACTTTGCAGCATCAACAACAAGATGAGATTCTTAGTTTTTACTTTCCTATTACTAAAAAAAAAAAAATTCCTATATTTTACTCATACTCTATTGATCACTTTTATCATTAGGGTCATATCCATTCCTCTCCATTTATATTAATGTAGACAATTAAATCTGCACATAAACGTCTAAATAACAGTTGTTTACAATGGTAAGAAAAATTAGGAGCAGTGTTCAAAATGAATTATTTTATTAAGTTTGCTAGTATAAATTATTTCTAGTTCACAAAGAATCTTTTTATGGAAATCTTTTTTTATATGATTACTACTTCATAATATTTTCTTGCCTTTCAATTAGGTTACATTTTATGTATTTTATTTAAAAAATTTAAATAGTGTTATGTGATAGTATTCAACAGTAGAAACGTTTATCTCTATAACCCATATAAATGCAACACTAAAATTTATTATAAACCATAGAATTTATGTCTGGAAATGCCCAGCAAACATTAAATTTAATGTAGAGCCTAAGGCATATTTAATTCTTCCAGAGAATTAAAGAGATATTAGCTCCATCAAAATCTATTAAAAATTAAGGAACATGTACTTATTTAAATGTGTTTTCTATTTTGTTTCAAGATAATGAACTTAATTTATAAAAAAGATTTTAAAGCATGTTAGTCATTCTTGTATAATATGATTTTGGTCAAAATCAGATATCTTTTTGAAAAGTACTGAGAAATGTTAGACAGGTAAATGTAACATGGAAGCCATCTTGTAAAAAGCCAAAGAAAATCAGATCAGTGAATAATATAAAGAGGAAGATGGAGAAATGTAGATGATAAATTCATGAAAAAGAGACTATTATGCCAGATTAAGTGAAGACTGAATGTCTTAGGAAATGGGAGTCTTGTACCTGGTCTTGTATATGAACTTATGGGCTATAAATAGTCAATTCAATTACTGTTTAATTTTATAATACATGCTTGATCATCAATGCCTCCTCATTGTCATCTATTTTTCTCGATTTTAGCCATTATGTTACATTTAGTCACATTCACTTAGAACTCCACATTAGAATGTATTTCTAGATTTTCATTCCCACTTTACCTCATTTCCTTCCTACAAACAAAAAGTTTAAAGGCCATGTAAACACTTCATATGAAGAAGAGTGCAAACCCATAAAATATATAATAATTAACGTATATTTTATGCAAGAACAAAACACAATAGGCAGTGTTATTATCATCACTATAAACAGACAATGATAGCTATGTAAGTAAATTGGTATACATCTTTGGGCCATGATTTTGGCAATATTTATTAAGTATCTTTAACCTCTTTCTTTGTTTCCCTTGATTCTACTTTTGAGAATCTAAGCACGTAAGATACGTCCATAGGTGTATTCATCTTCCTGTATTTCTTCCTACAGTGCATAAAGAAATATCCTTTCCACGCAGAGACGCATGGCCTACTGGGTAAGGATATATGGTCTCTGGAGAGCTTCGGCTCAAATCCCAACCCCACCTCTGACTAAATGCATGATGTTGAGAAAGTTACTTAAATTCTATACTCAGCTTCTTCCTTTATGACAGGGAGATAATCTTAGTGTCTCATAGTTCCTCATGAGGATTGAATGAGGTAATAAGCATAAATCACTTCTGCTAGTGAATTTAATAAATGTTTGCTGTTATAATTATCATGCTTTTAATGGGGTTAATTATAATTGCAAAAAAATGAGAAGAGCCCCAGTGCTCCACAATACAAGACTGGTTGCGTGAACTCTGTTGTATCCACTCCAGGGCAAAGTCATTCAGTTTCATCACAGTCTACACGGTGCCCGGCACAGGAACTAATTCGTACAGCATTCAATCCAGTCTGCATTTCATCGTGAAATACGCAAGATACACACTGGATCACGTTTTAATATCACGGAAACTGGGGTGTCTCTTATGGCCAATGGTGAGTGTTGAAATTTAATGAGTGGGATGTGATGCGCATTACATTTGATGCAGTCTGTGGAAGGCAGAACAGTGGCCTCCCAGAGATGTTCTTGCCCTAATAGTCAAAGCCAGTCAATGGCACCTTATATGGTAAAAAAGACTTTGTAGATGTAATTTAATTCAGCACCTTGGGACGGGGAGAGTATCTTGGATTATCCACGTGGGCCCAAGGTAATCACAAGGTGCCTTACGAGGAGGCAGTGGGGTCAGGGTGAGTAGTAGAAGTGATGACAGAAGCAGAGGTTGGAATGATGCAAAGGGGCCAGGAGCCAAGGAGCGCGTGTAGCCTCCAGGAACTAAGAATGGCGGCTAAAGCCAGAAACCTCCACAAGGCAGCAGCCTGCCCACACCAGCCCTGATGAAACCTTGACTTTGGCCCAGTGGACTACTTTTGGACTTCTGACCACCAGAGCTGTAAGGTAATAAGCATGTGCTGTTTTAAGCTACTAGGTTTGTGGTAACTTGTTACAACAGCAATAAAAAAACGAATACACAGTCTTAAATCAGTTGAAATAAGTTTCTTTGTGACTTCTAGGTATGTCAGGCTCTCGGTGCTTTCTGAGTGACTGTTTAGCCTAAGAAGTAATAGATATAAAGCTACCGAGTAAATGCTGAATGGAATAGTATAAAGCCTTTAAAATGACATTTACGAAGAGTTCATATGTGCATAATTTGATATTTTCCCATTTAACAGAATTATGATTTCACAGAAATGCAAATTAATTTTCTTTGTTTTTATATGATTATTATTATTATTTTCTTGCCTTTCAATTAGGTTACATTTTATGTTTTTTATTTAAAAATCTTAGTGTTATGTGATAGTATTCAACAGTGGAAACGTTTATCTCTAACCCATATAAATGCAACACTATTTGAAAAACAAAGAAAATTAATTTGCATTTCAGTGAAATCATAATTCTATTAAATGGGAAAATATCAAATTATGCACATATGAATTCCAGAAGAAAACAAAATAGTAAGAGTGATTCTTTCTGTCCGTTAGGACTATCGATGACTTCACTTTTTCTTCCTTTTACATTTCTACAATGAATAAATACTGCTTTCATAATGAAAAAAAAAATCACATTACTTTTAGTTAAAAATTAGACAGCAGTATAATATGGAACATAAGCAATTTATATTTGTAAACTTTATCTCTTTATGTGCTAGTAGCTCTAATTTAATTGATAATTCAAAACCTTTAAAATTACAGGTCTGCTGTGTCACTAACCACAGTCATTGTGTTTTGTCTTAGGTCAGCTTTCCTAGTAGGAAAGTTATATCACCTTCAAAAATCATCCGCCGACCAGCCATTGTAAGCGCATGGGACGGCAGCGTGTCACAGAGGTAGGGATTTAAGTAGAAACTGGTAGGTTATTTGACTCAGTTGGAAGGAAAAAAGCAAAGAGCAGAAAAGCTGGGGAACCTGCAGAATGATTCTGCTTCACCTGAGTGTGAAAGACATGGCAGTTCTTCCTAGAACTGAGGCTCTTTGACCTTGGAGAGTCATTCCACCACCCGGGGCCTCGGTCTCTTCCTTTGTGTTATTCGGGGAGAGGGCAAAAATTACTTCCGAGAGTCCTTCAGGCTCTAGACACTATATAAATACAAGTATGTGTAAATACACACACACACATATGAACACATAGGCGCTGGTTATAAAACAATAAGACTGGTTCAAAAAGGCACATGATAAAAAAAATACTTTCGCTATTCTACAGTCTCACTTTGTATTCACATTGGGATTGCTGTGAACTGTGATTGGTGTAAAGTGGGTCTTTTGCACTATGTAAATTTGCAGTAATAACATCACCATCAGATACTTCACAGTATCTTCTTTCTCACGATATTAGAAAATACACTGCACAGTGTATTAAAGGCTTAACCATGTGAGGGGTTACAGCGGCAGCCTGCTGTCTGGTTAGTCACTGAAGCTTTAGAGCCCGTCACTCGTCGGCTCTCCGAGGCATGCATCCACGACCTCGTGTAAGCTTTCTATTCTCTTCTGTGAAAATCCAGCATTAACAAAGATTAGCAACAGTTTTCCAACTAAATGCAATGCCTGATAATTTCTCCATTCTTATGATTTTAAACAAGGACAATCTTCTAGAATATGTCATATGTGAAATTTTTGTCCTAGTATATTTATTGTCTTCCCCCCCCACCCCCCTGAAAATAATAATGGGATACCTCTTGTTTGGAAGAAACTTAAGTTACTTATTCCAAATGGTAAGGAACTTAAAAGTGTGCAGGGTGGAATTAATCATGTAAATATTTAACTCTAACGCAGAACTGAAAGATAAATGACGAAGATACAACTGTGTTACAGTGAACAGAATGTCAGCGGATAAAGATTATGTCCAGCTGTCCAGACAGAGAAGTGGTCCAGGGAAGCTTACGGGTTGCACGTCATCGAAGGCTGTCTGCGTCTTGAACTCAAGAACTGAGGTGGAAGTGGAGGACATTCTTGGTGGAAGAAACAGAACGAGCAACGTCTTGGTGGCGTGGAGAGTGTGGGTGCGCGTGGAGAAGGACAAAGAGTGAAATCTGATGTGCAAGTCCAGGTCGGGGAGCTGTGGGACGGAGACTGAAAAGACAGACAAGACCCGCTTGCCAAGGCCTTGAATGCTGACCTAAAGGAGCTGTCCTTTACGCCACAGACAGGAGGGAGCCACTCGGGGCTTTTGAACAATTACTTGATTTGCATGCACCTCTCCTTCTTACAGAAGACAGAGGTAATTTCGACTTGTACTTTAAAAGGCATTATAATTTCTCATTCAACAAGTGAACGAAACTCTAAGCAATCTTCTGTTTATCCACCAATGAACTGGAAAAGATTTAAACTTGACATGTTTGAAACTCTGAGGAGAAACCTTCGCTGACTGCTCTAACAGTCATTTGGGGTTGGAAGAGCAGTGGCCCTGTTAGGATGCTGGAATGAAAGCTGCAAAGAGAAGGGGACCAGGAGGCCCAATTGTCTGGGGGCCGGAAGGTGACTCGGTCACACTGACTTTGTCCTGTGGCCTCCAGGGTTCCCAGTTTCAGGCCCCTGGTCATCAGGGTTTGGCTCTGGCCTTTTACACACAGTCCCTTGTCCCTCACCTGACAGCTCCTGGGCACTCGCTCTCAATCTAATCTGCTTTCTCTGTGTTTGTTTGAGTGTGTGTCTATGCACATTTATATACAAATAAATGCATACGTATGCACACATCACACCGAATGTTGACGGTACATCTCGTCTTATTGTTATACCTATTTTATAGCGGTATATATATAAAATATATAAAAAATATTGTATATTTTTTCCCTAGTTTGTGAGCATTTTGAGAGCAGGCCCACCACTACACCATGCATCCAGCCAGTACTCAATTAGCATTCATTAACTGATTTAAGCAAAGTCCCTCAGCCTCCAGCATATGCTGCATTTCCTTCTAGAATCAGAAGAACAGCTGGTTAACATACTTGGTCTAATAGGACAAAAAAAGTATGGTTTCTATTTTCCTTTAGATCTATAAAAGGCAAGAGAGGTTATTTCTTTAAAAGGTCCTGAGATGAGGTAACAACTCACCATCTGAAAGCAGTCTCTCAGTACGTGTGCATATGCATGTGTGAGTGTGTCGAATCAGCCAACTCACAACTGCAAAACGGATAATATTCTAAATATTAAATACGGGCAGGGTCGGCAAATGGAGAGAGTTCGGCGGCTAGCATGGTTTTTACGTGTGATGCTTCACACTTACCTCAATAAAGAAGATGCTGGCCGCTGACGTTGGATGGTGATACATGTAGACTGTCACGAGGATGGCCGCAGCTATAATGAGGACCAGGATGAGAATTCCAACGATGAGGCCAGCATGCAGGGCTCCCCCTTTCTTCTCGGCTGCACTGTCGTCTGTAGAAGCTGAATGGACAACACAGCTGTCAGGAAATTCATGTGTGCACTCTTTTAAGTTTGCATTTTCGTTTAGAAGGGATATTTATATTTTTAATAAAGTACCGTGGGATCTTTTTTACTTCTTGTGCAACTTTCCATAACACACAGTTTAGAAGTTGCATGCTCTTTATTTGGGCAATGAAAAAGCCATACTATTAATGATTAAAAAATATATTCATAATTGTGCTTCAATTTATAGGTCAATAAACAAGATTAATAGCCTTTATTCTAAAAGTACTGCAAAGAATATAAAAATCTAAATAACTACAAATAAATTTAACTTTGATTTTTCTCATTAAAACCACTGGTACTTTTACCTATGGAAAAATTGATTACGTTTTGAAAGTTCCTTTTTCATTTTCTTTTGGAATATTTAAATTGAAGAGTATTAGACATCTTTGGTGGGCTACACAGGCATTTTCAGAAAGTCTGTGCATTAGCTCAAAGGATAATTTTCAAAATCTGTTTTAAACTGAAATGCTCTTTAAAAGTATTACAGATGGATGCTAAATGACCCCCACGTAGTTTTATCATTATCTAAAGGGAGCACACAGCATATACAAATATTCCATGATGACACACACCAATATGCTATTTTCTCTAACTTACTGAGACGCTTTCCACTGTGATGCCTCTTTTCAAAGAAAATATTTCTGAATTTCTCAAGTATCCGACTTAAAGTCAATCAACCAAATAAAACTAATCTCTAAAGTCTTTTCTTGTTCTAAAATTCTGTAATCTTCAATGACTACCCAGGCATTTAGAGATCTTAAATTACGTGCAGCAGGTAACTGTATCTTAGTACAAAATGTGATTGGTATTTTTGAATCATTAGAAAATTCATTAAGACTAATAAAAGTTCTAGAACAGTAATTCCTAATCCTTTCATTACCAATATATGTCTGTTTTCACCCTTTGCCTCTACGTTTCCAACATTTTTGGTCTATTAAACCTCATTTAATAAGCACTGATTTACTTATTTTAAATTGTTTCAATAAAAAGCAAACACGACTGCCTAGCAGAGTGTGTGCCTAATACTAACAGAATCCCAGACAAAGCAAAGGAACATGACCCCCCGATGCTTCCCACTCACCCTTTAAATGCTGTTGCTATTGTCTGTTGACTCTGCTTGAGGTGGGTGTTCATCCATCTTCCTCCAAATCTAATAAACCTCAAAAATCCTAAAGCTTTTCCTTACCCAACAGATATTCATTAGTGAAAGAATAGAAACCTTAAAGAGTAATTCATTACACAGAGATTCACTGATAAAGATGGCTCTGAGAAGATGGCAGAGAAGTATCAGGGATCTGTCTCCCCACCCAGACAACAGTCGCACCGGCAGACTCCACCTAACATAACTGTCTTGGCGCTCTGGACTCTGCTGAAGGCTTGCAACCTCAGGGGGAAGGCTCGGGCTGGAAATTGTGGTTAATTTTAGCTCTTTGCACAGTAGTAGCTTCACCTCTCAGCCATGTGAAAGGCAGCTGTCCACATGTTCTGATCACAGAGGTGCAGACAGAGAGGCAGTCAGCCATCATTGCTGTACCTCTCCCCACTGTTGCAAGCCCCTCCTCCTCTGGAAGATGACTTCCAAGGGATTTAAAGGGCCAGCGCCCTTTGTATCCCTTCCCCCTTCACGTTTTTCTTTATCTTCCTTCTGGGAGCCAGATATTGACTAACAACTAGGACTTTCAAAACCAAATGCATATACAAGGGTAACTCGTGACGGTGGATGCTCAGGGCAAGGCCCAGAAATGACTTGAGAAAACCTTACATTTAAGCTGAGCCTCAACACAGAGACATACTGCAACAATTAAAAAAAAAAAACCCAACAAAAACAATAAATGAACCAGCAAACTCTGGAGTAGGTGGAGAATCTACCTACCCTAGAATTAGCACATTAGATTAAAATGTACGGTTTTGAGCAAAAATTCACAGAAAAGTATGGCCCATTCAAAGGGGAAAAAAAAGCCAACAGAAACTGTCCCTAAAAAGACTTATAGCAGATATACTAGACAAAGAATGTAGAAACATGTCTTGAAGACGCTTAAAGAACTAAAAGGAGATGTGGAGAAAAGAAAGCCAAGAAAATGTGTGAATGAAATGGAAATATAGATATAGAGACAGAAAACCTAAAAAGACACCAAAATGAAATTCTGGAGCAGAAAGGCACAATAATGAAATGAATAATGAAATCAAAAAATTCACTAGAGGGATTAAAAGGCAAATTTGAGCATTCGGAAGAAAGAATGAGCAACTTGAAGATAGAAAAACTGAAATTATCGTCTGAAGAACAGAAAGAAAAAAAAGAAAAATAAACAGAGTCTAAGGAACTTGTGAGGCACCGTTAAGTGTACCAGCATATGCATCAGCAGAGTCCCAGAAGAAAGTGAGAGAATATTTGAAAAAATAATGGTTAAAAACTTCCAAAATTTGATGAAATACATGAATATAAATACCCAAAAATCTCTAGGAATTTCAAATAGGATGAAATCAAGGAGGTCCACACCAAAACAAGTTATAATCAAACAACAAGGAGATGCTCTCAAATGTAGAAAGAGTAAAATGACTCATCAAATATAGAGGACCCCAAATAAAATTAGTAGCAGAAACTTTGGAGGACAGAAGGCAGTGGGTTAATATATACGAAATGCTAAAAACAAAAAACAAAAACAAAAACAACAGGCCAGCCTGTCAACCAAGAATCCCATATCTGGCAAACCATCCTTTAAAAGTGAGGGAGAAATTAAGATATTCCTCGATAAGCAAAAGCTGAGCGAGTTGATTACCACTTGGTCTACTTTATAGGAAATACTCATGAGAGCCCTGCAGGCAATGTGAAAGGCCACCAGACATAACTGAAAACCATATGAAGAAATAAAAATCTCAATAAAGGGAAATCCAGAGGAAAATTATAAAAATGAGCATTATTGTACAACAGTCTATAAGTCCTCTTTTTGTTTTAATATTATTCAAGACTAATACATTTTACAAAAAGAACAATTATTAGTCTAATGTCTAGTGCTATTGTCACTTTAGTTTTTATAACCCCGGATTTTTGTTTTCTATACAATTTGAGAAATGAGGGCATTTAAAAGAATAATTAATTTATATTTTTAAACACAGAATGCATGAAGATGTGATTCTGTGACATTAACAACTAAAAGAGGTGTAGATGTAAAGGAGCATTTTTTTTTATATTATTGAAGATAAGCTGGTATAAATTTGAATTAGAGGGTTATAACTTTAGGATGTTAAATGTAATCACTATGATAACCACACAGAAAATCTCTACAGAAGATAAACAAAAGGAAATGAGAAAGTAATTGAAACATTCCACAATAAAAAAATCAAATAAACACAAAAGAAGGCAGTAATATAGGAAATGAGGAACCAAAAAGCTAAAAGGCAAATAGCAAAATGACAGAAATAAGTCCTTACTAATTATGGAGATTTGCTTTAAATGTAATGGGATTAAACTCTTGTTAAAAGTCACGAGTTGGTGAATGGATGAAAACACATAATTTGACTATATGTTTTCTCTAAGACACTCACTTCAGATCCAAAGGCACAAATAGATTGAAAGTAAAAGTATAAAAAAAGATAGTCCATGTAAGTAATAACTAAAGGAGAGGATCTAATGACAACGATCAAAATATATGAAGCAAAACTGACAAAATTGAAAGGATAAATAGACAGTTGTATAACAATATCCCATTCTCAAAACTGGTAAACAACCAAACAGAAGATAAATAAGGAAACAGAGCACTTAACACAAAAAGCCAAATATATGGAATACTTTGCTCACAACAATTGCATACACATTCTTTTCAGGTGCACACAGGACATTTCTAGGATAGAGTATGTATTAGGCCACAAATCCATAGAATTAAAAAGGTAAATATCATTAAAAGTATCTTTTCCAACCACAATAAGATGGAGTTAGAAATCAGTAACAGAAGTAAAACTGGAAATTTGTAAATTCATGGAAATTAAAACAACACACTTAAACAACCAATGGATCAAAGAAGAAATCACAAGGGAAATAAGATTACTTATGAAATGCAGAATTATACTGTCAGATTCATGACATCATATAAACTATTTTTTTCCCTTAATGTTTGTTACTTTTTATAGTTTGATTTTATTCTTAAATATGCTTGTAATATTGTGTTTTGTGCATTAGGCTTCTTTCTTATTTTTAAGAGTGTGACACATTACTTTCATGAGAAAATAGTTTTAATTTATATGTTGTTTCAGAGAAAATATGGCAAAAATATTTACTTGAGCAGAGAAGCCTTGAATGTTTCTTCAAATCTTATGTGAAATTCTATCCCACCCACCCATCCATCTATTCATCCATCTATTCATCCATCTATTCATCCATCCATCCATCCATCCATCCATCCATCCATCCATCCATCCATCCATCCTTCAATGCTTCTATCCACCCACCTACCCATTCATCCATCTTTCCATCCATTCATCCAAACGGCATCCAGTTCTATTTCTGGGAAGAGCTGTCTTTTATAAGTAGCATGCCAAGGTTCAGCTTCACTTCTTTTGTGCATGCTGGAGACGGAAGGGAAGGACAAGGCACTTGTGAGTGGGCCTCGGGCTGCTGCTTCCCAAGTGGGCCAGGGAACCAGAACCTGTGACGGAGGCAGCAGGCAAGAGACAGCCCTTCCTGGGAAGGAAGAGGAGAGCAAGGGACTCGTTTTATTCAACAGGAGCCCTTGTCAGTGAAATTATCTTGGACTAGTATACAGTACACTGGTTAGACATTTATATAGTTTATAAAATGATCCCCCTAATTGCTCCTTCTCTCCTCTGGTTTTCTACCTAGTCAATATATTAATGCTAACTGCTTTCCCTCTGCTGTACCCTCCATCCCTGCGATCATCTATCAACTACTAATTTGTACTCCTTTAATCCTTCACCCCATTCTCCCAGCCTCCTAACTCTCCTCCCCTGTCACCAAATTGCCCTCTATATTTGTGAGTCTGTTTTTGATTAGTTCTTTTCGTTTCTTAGATTCCACATATAAGTGAAATTATATGGTATTTATCTTCCTCTATCTGACTTATTTCACTCAGCATAATAACCTCTAGGTCCATCCATGTCATTGCAAATGGTAGGATTTCATTTTTTTAATGGCTGAGCAATATTCCATTGTATATATGAACCATAATTTTTTTATCCAATGGTTTGTTAGAATTTTAACTGGATTTACCCCTTGAAACCTCATTCACTCCCTTTATTTAGACATAAATGTTTGCTTTGACAATTATCATTTATTTGTAGTTCCAATAATGGTTTAGTAATATATCTCCTTTTAAAACTCTCCTTTATAGCGATGTTGTAGATGCTTAGACACTATTTCATGTCTAATGAAATTTGTACAGAGTATAGTTTACTAGCCAAACACACTTTCTATAACATTTTTGGATGATGATGATTTTAAAAGAAACAATCTTCATGAATTCTCTACTATTAGTAACTTGTGGACAAAATAAAAATTTAGGGATCTATAGGTGTGAACATGCATTTATGATGTGTCACAATTACTGCAAACCATTTTAAGAGAAATGCAGCAAATTCGATTCCAAAATATTACAGAGGTATTCTTGTGTCCCAGATCAGTGCTTTTTCCAAATGCTTTGGAGTGATCATTCTAGTGGAGTGGCCAATTGCACACATTATCTGGAGGGCATAGTTTTTTACTTTCATATTATTTAAGTAAAATTTCCACATCTCTATATTAGCTGCTTTCTCTATTAACAGTTATTATGATGGCTTATTGAAGGTTGTTGGATGAGGAGAAGTGATCACTTTGTTGAAGTATGTTGACTTTAAATTCTTTCACTATTTGGTTTTTAGTTTACTATTACCATCCAATTAAATGGTACCGAATTTGCACACATTGATACCTGTTAATAGAATGCAAGAGATCTTATGTGTTAAAAATGAGCACCTCAAAGTCAAGACTGAAATTTTAAAAAGTGTAAGCAAGTGCTAGTAATTTCCAGAATTGATGTATAGTTCATTCATTTCAGGGGCAGATTGCTCAAGTAACTTGATTTCATTACTTCAGAAAAGACAATAAACATAGATGTCAACTTTAGAAATAATCATTCATTCCCTTGGCTCGACTGATTGTTCTTGAAGCTGGCAGATAGAAGTGGGTCAAAGAAAACTTTGAACCTGTTTCAGGTACAAACTTCTTAAGCTCATCAAAATCTATTAGGGGCTAGAGGAATATTTAAAAAGGTCAGAACGAATCTTGTCCGAAGATCCTAACTCTAATTCTACTCTTGGAAATATCTTACATTTTTCCACGTATGTCCAAAAGCAAATAAAAGCCAAATGACTATCTTTCTCTCACACACACACAAACACAATATCACACACAAAAATTTCAAATCTCTAGGCTTTTCAGCTTTACATTGTGTAATTCACATAAGAGGAATGAATGATGAAGGACAATAAGACCATAAAACAGAACCCCAAAGCCAAAAAAGGAAGTATATAGACATATTTGAAAAGCCTATCAAATCAAGTCCTGTTTTGTACTCTGTTGAAAATATTTAAAACATAAGTAAAGAGCATAAATTCAATAGTCTCAAAGACAATATGCTCTCATCTGATGAGATCTGTGAGTTTCTAGCTTTTTAGTGCTATGTGGAATGCAGTTCACTATTCGTCACAGAGAAGACTGAGAGAACTGTCAAATCTATCAAAACAATCTGTTATTTGGGGGTGTTTCAGCTACTGGGATAGCAAAGACCACAGATTTTTAAAAGATGTAAGTCCATGTTAGAAAATACTCAAGTCTTCACATAAATGACTTTAATTCACTGCACTCCCAAGAAAAGTTTATGACTTATTGATAAGAGGAAAGATGAAAGAAAGAAGAATGTAGAAGAACACAGGAGGAAAGAAGGGAAAAATTTGACATGTTTCTTCAAAGGGTAGCTTTTAATTATAAATCTCTATGTCTCCTTGTTTTTTCTAGGACTGATTCTTTTCTTTTCAGGATTGATAAGCATATAACATTGATATTCTCTATTTATTAGTGTAGCTCTTCAATATGTTAAAAATATTTAAACATTGCTAAAATGATCTGTACCCACTATTAAATCTTGCCAATAATTAAATTCTAGGAATAAAGTTAAACAGATACAAATATTCCTCGTTTGAACGTTTATTCACTTTAGAACTAACTCTTCTCTTGGCTTTAAAAAGAAATACTACAGCCCATAAATTCCACAATGTGTTAACGTCCTTTGGGGTCCAACTTGCACAAACTTGTTCAACATTCATAAATCTCATACAGATGATGTAAAAATGTTCTTTTTTTAAAAAAAGCTTCAGAATGAAGTTGAACTATGAATGCTTAAAATATCAGAACTCCATTTTTGGATTAAACACACACAGAGACACATGACTTTCCCTGTGGAATATTATCTAACCCATTTATAAGCTCAAGTATGTAATGGAAGAAAATCAAGTGATAAAATTTTTAACTAAATTGACTTTCCTTTTGAAGTTACCCCTGTAAATGATCTCATTTTGTAGCTCATATATTTTTCCTCGCAGCTCTTTTAACTTTGTACGGCCATGATGACCTTGACTTTATTTAGAGTTTCTCCTGCTGTTTTATATAGTTTCTTATTTTTCATCATTCTCCTAGTTCTTTCATTTTCTTACTCCATGGTATTACTATTTTTTGGATGCTTTCCAATTTGTCGATATTATGAAGGTAGTAGGGTACCTTGAAACTACTATACCAGCTATACCTAATCCGCGATGTATCACTGGGATGATACAGTCACAATTCACATTATGACATCTCCATACGAGGGATTTGGGTAAGTGCTGTGAAAAGATATTAAAATGGGTGCACAAAACACAGCTAAGTGCATTATGCATGGTGAGGACTATGGCAGGGATAGTAGGCCCAGCCTCTCCCCGGCAGCGTGTGCTGTAGGAGAGCAAACTGTGAAATTTCATTCAGGGAAACATATAAAAAATTCTGGGCTAAAAGAGCTTAGGGTATGACAGTCATTTTTGAATAATAATCTGCTACTTTTCATCTTAGAAAAAATAAAGCTAAATAAAATTCCTGTGAAATCATATTAAAAGAAATGCTTGCTTTCATCAAAATGAGGGATTTTGGAGAACAGTCACCACCCAGCCTGCCTCTAACCTCATTACGCGATTGGGGTTTTTCATGCATGTGTCCGTGTGAGCATCTAAGAGGGGGATTTACAGTATTTATACTTACTAAAGACCAAAAGAAAATCGCTGGAATAATCCATTATTATTTTTCACTTATGTGTATATATTACTTTTTTTGTATTACTTTTTAAAAATACTCTATCTATGCCTCTCATATTTTCAGCAACCAAGCTCTTTGTTTTAAACTTTCCTGAACGTCAGCTTTCTGTATCAAGCTGTTTGTCCTAAAAATTACTTTTGAAAAAAATAATATCTCTACTTTTATAAAATAACCCAGAGAAAAGAAGTCTTAGTAACTAATTCTCCAGCTAAATATTACAACTATAGGGTTTCATGGAAATGGTTTCTCTTTTAGTTTCATGCCAAGCCCTTGCAATGGTTAAGAAATTACAGTTTTAAATTACAGAAAAAATTTATAGAGTTTTCCTAACGAGTATATTCATGGTGATTCTGGAATACCAAAAATAAGGTCGACAAAGTACTTTCAAGATCTAGAGGTACAGAACAGAGTGACTCTTAAAACCATTTAATCCTATTCATTCCAGAATGAAGCCACTTGTGTTATAACAGTCCATTTATATACAAACCTGTGATTATCATGATGAATGTTTACTTCCTGATGAAATCCATCAGGTTTTCTGAACATGCAGGAAGAATCCTCTTTACCCTGCTAGACAGCTGTGTGTCTGAACCACTCAGCTAACATGGAACCTTAGTACTTCTCTTGACATGGCTGCATTACTAGGTCAATATGAGGCCTTCTTGATATTATTCACGGAAATGGGATCCCTTCTCTTGCTGACGCTTACGTGTGTATATTGGATGAAAGCAAAACCACCTCAGTGAATAGTTTTTCCAGTGGAAAGACCAAGATCCATGTCATGTGCACCTGCTCATAGGTACCCACCCCTAAGAAAACAGGCTGCTGAGGTCCTTATGGGGTTAACTCTCTATCTTTAGACCTCAGCAGTAACCAGGATGTGGGATTCGAACCTGCAGTCACTGTTTGAAAAACAAAAAGCCCAGCTGCTGAGTGTCAGTAGGCTATGTAAATAAAATCGACTTTTCAGTGATTATCCATGAGCAGCTTCTTTTGAAAACTGCTGAATATTCAACCAAGTCCAAGTTCTTTGGCACCCGAGTTTATGCTCAGTTAATGAAAATCTTTGGGCTCCCTCAGAAAGCATGGATTAATGTAGTTGCTGGAGATATCAATTTGGCCAGCTTATGTGCCACAGGATTGAAACTTTAGTCCTTGATGCTCTTAACAACCCTAAGATCCTTTTGTTATCTGCTGGGTTTGATGTACCTAATCCCCAGGAGGGTAAATGGGCAGGACCCTATGTATGTGCTCTCTATCTCAAGGAGACAATCTGAAATTGGAAAAAAAAAATAATGGGTAGAGCTCACAATTTCATTTTCGTTTGTGTTTTCGGAATAAAGCGTGCACTGATATCAAGGGTGAAAAGGAAAACTGAAACCAATGAGAACCAGTTTTGTGGGATATTTATATTCCACCGCTTAGCATCAGTACAGCAAAACAAGACAAATGGCTATTAGTCAACTGTGTAACATCCGGGGTAACCCTCCCTGCAGGACGGGATGGCAGTGGGGAGCATAGCTCATGCTCCGACGCCAGAGCCTTTGGTGGTACAGCCCAGTACGTGCCTGATGAACCATGTGAACCCAGACAAATGACTTAAATCCCTATGCTTCTGATATTTCATTTGTAAAATGGGATTATACTAGTACTTTCTTCATAGGGTGCTATAAAAATTAAATGAGATAAACAGGCAAAACCTTTAGGAGGGTGCCTGGTGTATAGTAACCGCCTAGTAATCGCTAAATAATTTTATTATTAGCAACCACACAGGAAGGTTTTAAGAATAATTTAAAGCAAAACATCAATCAAATAATCAGAAATTTGAAATTTATGCCTACTAATTAGAGAAAGCAGTCTGCTAAGGACATGCCTTTTTCCTTTCTTGAGTTGAGAATTTCAAGAGGCTTGAAAGAATTTACATATGAAAATTAAAAAAAAATTGTATCCAGTTTATGAGAAGCACATCAAAATTTATCTTTCTGTCACTCTCTCTTTTAACTTAAGTAAAATCTGCACCCTTGGAATGCACAGATCTTAAGTGTACAATTTAACAAATCTTTGTAACTGTATATACCAAAGTAACCATCAGCCAGATCAAGATATAGAAATCTCCCTTAGCAACCCACCATGGACAACCACTGTGCTACTTTCCAATATCAAAGATTAGTTTCACTTATACTGAATTTCACATAAGTTGAATATTACTATACGTACTCTACCATGCCTGACTTCTGCCTAACGTAGTGTTAAGATATATCTGTGTTGTTACTGGCAATTATGAATACAGTCACTGTGAATAGTCTCGCACAATATTCTCGAGGGTATATTTACATAAAAGTGGAATTTCCGGATCAAAAAGGAAGGTATGTTTAACTTTATAAGAAACTGTTAATTTTTTAAAAATGGCTGTGCTATACCACTCTGATCAACGATGCAGATGAGTTCCAGTGCACCATGTCCTATCCTCACCAGTACCAGTGTCCTGTCTTTTTACTTTTATTTATTTTTTGTTTTTTTTTTAGGCGAGGCAGCCCTTGGTTGACCTCACAGACTGCAAGGACCTTGTCAGCTTACAATCCCTTATTTTTAATTTTTTACGCCTATAGCACCTAGTCTTCCTAGGTGGTCTCCCATCCAAGTTCTAACAAGGCCCGACCCCACTTAGCTTCCAAGATCTGTCTTTTTATTTTTATCCACTATCTTTTTTATTATTAATTTGCAGAAGTCCTTAATATTTTCTGGATATTGCATATTGTAAGTATTATATTCATATTGTAAAGACTTAAAATATTTTTCTCCTGTATGTGACAGACCTTTTCATTTTCTTAACAAAACTTTTTGATGAACAAGTGTTTCCAATGACTTTGGTGAAGTAATTTATCAATTTTTTGAACTGTCTTCTTAGAGGCTATTAAATTTATTAAAGCTTTCAAAGAATCAAATTGGACTCAATATTCTCTATTGTGTGTCTATTTTCTATTTCAATTTTTTCTACTCATCTTATTTCCTTCTTTGTACTTTTTATGGGCTTAATTGCTCATTTTTTTAAACCTCTTAAATTTAAGGCTTGGATCATTAATTTTAAATATTTTTTCTCATATAAATGTTTAGAACTATAAAATTTCCTCAGTACTTTTTAGCAGCACCCCATAAATTTTGTTATGTTGCATCCATTATCATTCAGTGAAATATTTGCTAATTTTCCCTGTGATTTCTTCTTTGATCCCTTTACTATTTAAAAGTGGTTTTACTAGTCACAGATTTAGGGTTTTTCTAGAGATCGTATTGTTACTGATCCTTGCTTGATTCTTTTGTAGTCACAGTATGTATCCTATAAGACTTTGATCTTTTGAAATATAAATATACTGTTATGATTCAGCATATGGTCAATCTTGGTGACCATTTAATGTATATTTGAAAAAAAAGTCTTATACTCTAGTTGTTTGGAACAGTGTTCTATAAATATCAACCAGGCCAAGGTGGTTAATAGTGTATTAAATCTATATACTTCCTAATTTTAATCTTTTTGGTCTAATTTTTTAATATTGTGATGTTTTCCTGATGAACTGACCCCGTTATTTTAATACTGCCTTTTTTACCTCTGTTAAACTCCTTGTCTTTAAGTCTATTATTTTGACATGTATATAGCCACTCTATGATTACATTTGCAGGGTATATACTTTTTGATCATTTAATGATTAGTTTGATCATTAAAGCATTTATGTCATTATATCTTTATGCTTTATGTACATCTCTTATGCACAGTATATAATTGGATATTGCTTTTTAAAAGTCAGTCTGAAAATCTATCCTTTTAATTGTGTTTATTCTTTTCACAGTTAATTATTGATATGGCTGGACTGGGGTCTGCCATTTTACTATTTGTTTTCTTTGTGCACATTCATTATGTGACCCATTTTTCCTCCACCCTTGCTTTCTGTAGGTTAAACAAATATCTCTTAAAATTCCATTTAAATGTAGCTCTATATTTTTGTATTTTTTTTTTTTTTTAGTGTTTGCTGAGCATAATGTTAACATGTGTTAAAATCACTTATGGTTGAAATTTTATCCAACGAGTTGTTAATGCATTACTGCAACTGAAATAATATTTGGTCATAGTAGTTTACAGTCCTATTATGAATTAGTGTTAAATAATTAACTCCTATCCTTCCTACCCAAGATACATTTTAAAACTTATGTGGAATTATTTGAGAATCACAACATAAAACTGAAGTACAAATCAGTCTTACTGGAACAGTAAAGCCATTGAAAACGTAGCTGTTGAAAAAGATTAAACCAAATTTACCATCTAATGAATTGAACTACTCTCTTTAAAGATATACCTTTTTAAAAATAGCATATCTTTTCTCTCCATCAACATTTCCTCCTTCCCCCCCCCCCCTTAAACTGGATCAGATCAGCACATGAACAATAAGCAGTGGCAATGCAGGCCCACACGGGAAAAATTTAGTATTCAAGTTATAAAACCTGCATCATTTCGTTCTATGTTCTATTAGTTTCATAAACTCTACAGATCAACACGAAGGGGAAAAAGAATATTCCAATGTGATTTCTCTTTTTCTTTTCCTAAGCTAGATAACAATTTGTGAACTATTACATTGAACAATGAAATTGCAATTTTGCAGGTCAAAAATGGAAAAAAAATCATATGGTTCAACAAAATACAGAAAATATCACTGTCTTTACTAAAAAAAAAAATTGCAACAGCTAAAATGTACTAATTTTCACACATTACATTAAAATGAATCATGAGATACAACAGACATAACGCTTTTAGGTGACCTGCCTCTGCTGAGCAAGACACGTTCTTTCATGTCAACACAGGTAATTTGCTGTTGCCACCAATTCAAATTTTTTTTTTTTTTTTTTTTTTTTTTAGGGGAGTCCTGAAGTATAGACAAGGACTTATGGGTGGATTCAGAGTAAGATATGTCATTCTAATTTTCGGAACTCTGGCAGAAAGAAATCGAAGGTTGACTCAACTCTTGACACTCAGGATGAGGTCTGTGAACTGGTGGTGTCTGCAGGATCTAAGAGCTTGTTAGAAACGCAGTGTGAAGGTCTGGGCCCTGCCCGAGAACGACTATGGTAGTAAATGCGTTTTAACAAGGCTCCCTCTTCCCCCAGTGATCCTGATGCTCATGATATTTAAGGAGCATTGCATCAGACCACTGGTTCACAACTCACCTTTCCCTGGGAATCACCAGGGGGTTAAAAATTATCGATGCCTGGATGCCAGCTCCAGAGTTTCAGTTTAACTGGTCTGGAGGACAGTCTGAGGACTGGGGTTTTTCTAAGTTGGAATAATAAAATTAGATGAGCATAACCAGATGCTTTCAATGTACAGAAAAAAACTGAGAACCACTACTGTGGATAAAATTTTAGGAAAGAAATCCTTAATCCTACAGCATATTCAAAATACCATTCTGAAGTATAAGAAATGCTCACTACTATGAAACATATATACTTAGAATAGAGTTAGTGCTGTCGTGAAAAGTAGCCAAAACAAGGCAAAAGATAAAACCAAATGCCAAGATACTTTACGGTTGCAGAAATAGAAAGTGATAGATATTCAATAGCCTGTCAAAAGGAAATAACAATTTCCCTTTGCTTACAAGACTGCGATGTATGTGAAAGCAGTGGATGAAAAAAAAAAAGCAGTGGAAGGTAGGGGGAAAAAATGAAAGAAATGTTACTTTGATGATTTATGTATCAAAGTAAAAAATAATTCTACTGAATGATAAATGAAACACTAGACATCTGATCTGTCACTACAGACTAGGTAATAAAAATGTAACCTTAGAAGTGTTCCAGTCAAAGTCAGAATAATGTCCTAACGTTTTCTCTTCAGATAAAAAAAGTCTGATAATATATTCAGAAGTAAGAAACTAAACACGACGGAAACCAGATTCAGACCAGCCATTCCACAGTAGTTCATTCAAAGTGTAGCTGCATTAGCTCTTTGAAATCACGTTGCGGGTTTGTACCTTCGAATTAACTTAATCACATTCTGCAAACTGCGTAATGTAGCTATTTCGCCATCCCTTTGATGGAGACCCACCTTCCGACTAAAGAACGCAGCCTTTCAGAATGCGAGTTTAGTAAAGTCCCTAGACATAAGAGGAGTGACAACTACAGTGTCGCCTGCATAAAACAGTAGCCTGTTTTCTGCTATTGAAACGGTATTAGCAATGAACAATGTAGAGCCAAATATTTTCAGAAAAGAAACAATTTTATCAAAGGGAAGAACTTGTAGAAAAACCAAGAGAGAATGCAGTTTTTGGTATCTGGATACATCTCAGCCAACAAATTTTACATAATGAAATTAAATCGCCAGATTTCAGAGCTTGAAATAATTTTAATATCTGCAGCATAGCAGAATGGCACAGTTCAATTAGCTAAATTGAGCTGAATATGGTTGAAGGTTTTACTTTTCAATTAGAAGACCTTGCTGTTGATTCAGCTTACAACCCTCTTTTTAGCCTTGGATATAATTTTGTCCAGTTTGCATCTTGAAGACATCTACATTTCTATTTAGGTGATGAGTGCCATTTGAAAGCAACCTAATCGTATGCCAAAAAACACATTTGTTAGTTATACTTGCTAAAATATATAGCTAGGTCATTCCTTAAAAATGGAATTCTTTTAATATGGTTTTGCCAGGATCTGAAAATTCAAAGAAAGTATGGTTTTATTTTTTTAATTTTTATTTTTTTATTGTTTTCTAAAAAATTACAGTTGACCTTCAATATATTAGTTTAAGGTGCATAGCATAGTGGTTAGACATTAACATGAGACGAAGATGTGGCTTTAAATGTGTGTTAATCATTACCTATAGGTAAGTATATACTTATCTATGTATACAAGGAATACATGCTAGGTACCCCTTAATGGTGAATTAAACTTGAATTTCTAGAGCAACCAAGTAGACTGGAAGAACTATAAATTAGGTTTTGAGCATAAGCTACAGAGTATCCCCGTAGTATGGAGACCACTTGCCAGTGATTTGGTACTACCCGATTACACAGGAGAATCAATGCTTGTGATTTCCTCAGGAAGGATAAAATGGAAACTAATGCATAGTACCGTGGGAAAAGGAAGTTCATTTTTAAACACTTATTAGTATGATCGGTTGTCACGAAAAAGGGTAAAGAGTACCGTAAGTGTAAGTGAAACACCTTCTAGTGACATTTCCCATGTCAAATTGGACCATAAGGGACCTGCACCGTGAAGCAGCAGCAAAGCCATGAGCTCGTGAAGGACCAGGGATCCATACATCCCAGCCCTGCCACGTACCAGCCGGCTAACCCACCCTTCCCGTACCCTCATTTCTTCAGTTGTAAACTGAAAACGATAATAGGACCCACTCGCAGGGGCATTATGTGAATTAAGTGAGGTAATGTATGCATGGCATTTAGACTGGGACCGAGATCACAGTAAACGTAATATTTCATTTCCTCTTCCTTTACTTTTTCTTCCACTCCCCTCCCCCCTTCTTTCTCCTCCTCATCTTCTGTTTTTCACATAAATAAGGGACAGGCATGCTATTTAATTAGATGTACGTATTACTCTGAAGTTAGTATTATAAACGTGCAGCCAGTAACATTTCGGCTGGAGATACAGTGACACCGTTGGATGGGCTCTTCTGAGTTTTTGTATTTGGCCATTTGCCATGGTCAATCAATGCTACATCTTTTACGAAAGGGGCCTCTACTCATTAGCTGTCATTGTCTCTGTTTACATTTTTTCACATTCTCTTTACAGAGCTTAGAATTTCCACTCAACCCTGAAGGCTAATAAAACTTCTCCAAGCAAACAACTAGTCTGAATCTCGTGGAAGTTCCACGTAGACCGAATTGAAAGGAAGCAGGAAACTCAACACACAACTGAAGACAGGTCGGGAGGAGCGATGTAGTTAGTGGACTGCTATTCAGTCTGGGTCCTGAAAATGGAAGTCGTGTTGTGTGCTTTTGGTATCCAGTGGCTCAGAAGTGTTTTAAGCTTTGATATCAAAGATGAAGGCAAATCTAATGGAAAGTGAATGTATCATCATGTCAGCTGTGGATTCCGCTAAGACAATCAACTACTTTGACCCACAGAAATGTCCCAGAAAGACCCAGAGACAAGGCAATCCAATATGCTGTACGTGAAGGCAGAGTCATTGGTTTCTAGCCACATAGTGACTACTTGGCCAAATGTCACCTTTTCACAAGAGTACAGACCTCTAAATTAAAGTGCTTTTAAGAATAGCCAATTAATTCAGGAAATTAAATCAAGAAACAAAATGTGCTAAACTTCTTTGCAACAATAGATAGCAATTTACGAAAATTTATTAGCTTGCCTTTAAAAAAATCCCCAATAAATGTGAGGAATCATTTAAATTAGGCATCTTTTTAATTATTATTTCTATCCTGTAAAATAGTAAGCTGGAGGGGAGGGAGAGGGCAATCTGAACTCTTTTTTCAACATGTTTAATTAACTAATGAAGTTAGATCTCAGCTGGCAACCTTTCCTGCATCTCCATATCCATAAAATAAAAAGCAACGAGAGAATGCTACCCTGATGAAGGAACTGTAAAAGTAATGTGTGATTTCCCTGAAATACTCTCTTGAAGGAATATTGATCTTCATATCATTCAGGTTGGTATGCTCTAAGCATATTTTAGGAAAACTGCCTAAACAACCTAGACATGAAAAGAAAAGGTATACACATATTCAGATTCTTACTGCAATATTTTGAAATTCTAATGGGTACCCACTGCATATCTGAATATCATCTGAAAACCCAACAGTCAACTCTTCTAATAATAAAAAATGAATAAAAAGTCCTCCATTTAAATCTTGGAATTACTTATCATGATGTCTCAGCATCGTAATGTAGTTCTAATGCACTCAGTTAAGATCGTCAAAGTTTTACGATTTCTTGCTGCATGAAACAAAACTAAGGATTTTCCTTAGAATAACTGGCAATTTTCTAGAAAACTATTTCCCAATGCGTATTCCACGAAATATTAAGTTCATGAGATGCTAGTTAGAAAAAGGTTTTATGACCAAATGAGAAACGCTAATAGACACTCCATCTTTATTACCATCTTGAAGTTTCTTTAGAACACAGGCTGTCTGAAAGCAGGCAACCTGTCTCAGCTCTGTTCACTTAAAAACAGCCCAAGCCGGTAACAATGCCGGCATTCAGCAGGAATAGACGAATGAACAAACGAGCACTAAAAGCTCCGAATTGTTCTCCAGCATAGAAACTTCTTTTATTTTCTCTCACCCAGGGTATTTCATACCTATATAATCACAGGAATCTTTTTTTTTTTTTTTCTTTTCTGGTAGCACTATCGACTACTTCATTAAAAAAAAAGAAAAGAGAGCACGGAGGATAAAATAACAAACATGCATGTCACCACTACCCATGTTAAGAATTAGATGAACGAATACAACAGAAGTCCCTTGGGGACCCCTCCACCATTTCATTTACCGCAGACGTCTCCCTCAAACGAGGTAACCCCTAACTTTAGGACTTTAACACCCACATGAGACTTAACAACGCCTGGCTCTGACAAGTCCTGAATGGGGGGGGGATGCTGAAGTCCCTTTAACGCTGATTTTAATGTATTTCTAGTGAGTATATATTTTACAAATGGCCATCTTTAAAGCTATCCACCTATTGCATTAACACAATTAATAAGAAATGAATAACGTAACACTATGATGCAGAAGCAAGACAATGGACAACTGACGTAATAATAATAAATATGAAGATGCTAAGCAGCTTCTCTTTCAAAAAGACTGATATGAATTCTAAAGAGTATATCTATATCTATCTATATCATCTATATCCATATCTATATCTATATTTATATCTATCTATATCTATATCTGTATCTATATCTATATCTATATCTATATCATCTATGTATATATCTATCTTAGGTCACTATGTGTGTAAGAAAACTGAAATATCTGTTACTTGACCTAGACTGAGCAATTTAGAAATTATTCAGTATGGTTATAGAGAAAAATATCCTAAAACCTTTGACTTAGGCACAAATCACCTGAAGCTGCAAAAGTAAAACTGTGTCCGGAACAAGGTCACGGCATACGCGCATTTACATAACAGATCTGCTTAGAAGAGGAGACCCCCTTCCTGAGCTGAATAAAGTTACTAACAAAATAATCTCTTTTATGAAAATCTGGCATACTACGATAGAGGACAGAGGAGCAAAATGAGCTATCACTGCTTAATAGGAAAATAATTATTTAAAAAATTTTAGCTATTATTTTTCACAGTCTTGTTTTGGAAAAACCTTTCTTCCTCAAATTTTCAAGTACCATTAGAGATATTTCTCGACTGTCTTAGAAAAACTTTAAGTATGCTCTAACTAAATATTCTTCGGCGTACTTAAACTTTTGTCCCTTGCTTTAGATAAGAGATCAAAAGGCCCAGCACAATATATTTCCATGCATTTCACACTGCTCTGCTTCTCAATTTTATTTATAAAGGATATCGAATACTCAACTTAGTGAAAAAATGAACAAAAAGTAGTTGAACCCCATAGCTGTGCTGTGTAGATAATCACATACACAATTAAACCAAGAACTAGAACAGAGAATGGGAAGATGTGTGGGTTTATTAGTGTTAATCCTCTCAATCTTTATCTTAGCCATATCCCAATACCCCATACTTCAGTTGTGCCCACACACCATACATCAGAACAACGAGGCGTAGCATGTAACATTTTTACTTTATAACTGCTCATTGGTGTCATGTAGTTTTATAGGCAAATACGTGGATTAGAATTTTGTTCCACTCTTGAAATCTTCTCACTTTTCAAGCCAACCCACTAATCCTTCTTCTGTTAAACACCAACAGAAAGTGAAACATAACCTCGCTGTTCATTTGGAAGCCCCAAAGTCCTTTCTCACATTTACATTTAAATGATTGAAGTGAAGTAATATCTAAAAATATTGATAAAAGGAAAGTGTCAATTCTTACCTCCATTATCTTTTAGATGTAGTGCTATCTTGGTATCATCTGAAACAGAAATTCAGAGTTAATACAACAGAAAACATTTTAAAGGTGCATAAATCTCATGAGCAATAAACGTCTACTAATGTCTTAACTATACAAGAATAGATTTTGATATTTTACTGAGTTAATTTCTAGTTCGACTTACATGATGTGCTACTAAAATTTCTTACTGAGATAGTAAGATCAAGATCAAGATATGATTTTAAGATCCATGAGAAAATACATTGTTATAATTTTAACTTAAGATACATTTATTTTTAATTTTTTAAAATGAGTTATTGTAACAGACTCTATAATTATGACCTTCTCTATTTGGTTTAAAAAGCAAGACCAAGAAAGTTCAAAATTAATTGGAATGAGAAAGATTTGTCATTATTTACAAATTTAACTTCAGAGTTAAATACTTATTCCTTGTTAATAAATATGTCCAACATTTTTTAATGAAAAAAAAATCTTGTCCTTAATGAACAAAACATAGGACATATGTTTTCATTTCAGTGGTTATATTTCATTCTAAAGGGCAGGATTCAAATGGCAGGAATATTTTCACAGGATAGTATTCAAATTATAAAAATATTTTCACAGGCTGTATAACAACCCACAGAAATATGGGTTAAAATATAACACTGGTTTTTTAAAAGCAGTAAGATATATTTGCCAGCTCTCCTCCACCTCACTTTACCACTTTATTCCAGTGAACCTTTAATAGCCAATGAAAAGCAAAAGGTTCAAGTTTAATTTCATATTCAGATAAAAGCAATGTTTAAGACTGTAAACAAGTAAGACCATTTTCCCCCTCAAAGCTTATTCTTGGCCAAGTAGTCTCACGTTTCTCTTTAGCACTACCATTCAGACTAGATAGTTAACAAATTTTGGCTAATATACCTCTTCCCTGATAAGTTGTGCCCATGAACTAATGTTCTCTGGTATTTTCCCCTCCCTGATAGAAGAAATATTTTCCAAGGACAATTTCCATGACATAAACAGTGTCTTTCTATTTTTATTGAATTACATATGAGCAGAATCATCTATTGTTCAGAATCCAAAATCAATGAACATTTTACATGCCTTTTTTCCCCTTTCTATCCTGTGACTAAAATGTCAAATTCAGTTACTGCAAAGTTTAGCAATATGAACGGAAGTCTGTATTTCTTTTCTAGGGAGGACGGTCACCAGTAAAAGCCAAGAGTTAAAATAACAGGCGTAGCACATTAAAAGGATCCTGGCCCATATTTTCATTCCATAAAAATTTTGCCTTTTCTCCTTTAGAAATCTTGTAGAAATCCAGTTTGCTAAAGAGAAACTTCCCTTCTAGACAGCTACCCCGGTACGTGACTTTTTCCTCTTTTAGAAAAAAGAACAAAAATATCTCTAGAGCACCTTCTGTGGGCAGGCTGGTGGGCAGCTGGGAAGTGGCTGCTCTTCTGGTGGTCGTTAGGACCCTGAATTTTGTGGTTGTCGTTTGCGTGGTTGTGCTGGTCTGAGAAGGCCTATCCACTGGCTCTGTGTTCTCACATATCTTCTCTTTCGACTGGTAAGAAAAACAGGTGGGAAAAGAATTTAAGAGTGATCATACATGCTTTTAAAAATTACGTCAATGAAGTTGTCTGTAAAGCACAAAAGACTCTCCAATCAAGATAAAGAATAAATTATTATTATTTTTTGTATGGGACTACATTGATAGATTTTGCTAATTTGCAAAATACGTAAAGAGACAAGAGAAAAAAAATTGGATGTAACAAAGCATTTCCATCCTAAGATTTTTGAATTTTATCATTTTCCACTGTTAACTTTTCATGTTACTGTTTATCTTACCCTAAATTTTATATCACTATATTTGCACAAGCCGTGATGTCAAAAGGATAAAGTTCATACAGGAAGAAAAACAGGTACATAAAGACGAGGTTTACAGCATGCTTAAGTATGTGAAGGAAGATGCATTCCCTTCATAGGAAACTGATAATAATAAATTCCAAAATGTTTGCTGTTCCACACCACTTTATTGTTTTAAAAATAATCCACCACAGGTTGAAGATACTTAAAATTGTTTCCCTTTACGAAATATTCGAAACCACCCAAGCAAAGGATTGAACAGCACTCATGGAATCACTTAGCCTGCCTTTGCTAGTAGAGCTATGCCGAGGACACCACGAAAAGGTGCATATCGTATTTTTCATTTATAGCCCATAAAAATAAGTCCTATATTCTTCAGCAGCAACAACATTTACCTTCTACACTCTTTATCCCTCTGATAAGCCTTGAGTAGAAGATAATTATTCTGCATGTGGGTGGCACTCACCCCAAGTTTGAATGAATTAGTATATAAATATGTTTCTTAAACATCGCTCGTATTAGTGAAGGACGACGCACCTTCTTACTGGCTAGGAAGAGTTCCAGAGATGGCTTCCTCTTCACTAACGATTCAGTTCCCCCAACTCTAGTTCCTGCATCTTCTCAGGCCCAACCATCTCATGATCCTTTCCTGACTACACTCTAGTCACCATCTCCACATCCTGGACCTTACTGCAGTTGGAAATACTTCAGTTCTGAAATCATAAATTCTGTTATCCTATTTTCAGCCTATCCAGGTACTTGTTCACTCAAATTCTCCTTATTTTGTGACGATGGAGAAAGCCCAAGCACGATGATTTTCTTCCTTTTAAGTCTCCTTTTCTCCATCACTTCAACCTCTTCTCATAACATTGAGTATCTTGCCCTATATTTTTTTCCCACATCATCCTTTCAGAAAATCACCAATACTGAATATAGTAAAAAAAAAAAAAAAAAAAAAAAGAATTCCCTGCTTGCTCCAAAGCCAGGCACAGCAGGAGACAAACACACAGAACCCCTTCATGGGGGAGCTCTGCAAATTTATCTCCTGCATAGTCAGCAGGGACTCCATGCTTCTTGGCCATGCTGCCCTGCCTTGTGAGCCTCCTTCCCCATCACCCTCACTATCCATTTCAAACTCTCTCCACCCTACTTAAAACTACAATTCCAGAATATCTCTTCCAATTTTGCCCCACGGGTCCACCTTTCATTTCCTAAATTACAGAATTGTCAGTGAGAATTATTTAAATTTCTTTATAAATCAGTGTTCTTGTTCGGATCCGTCCTAGCCTATCGTTCCTCCTCTGTAATCATGGCTGGGGTCCATTATGTACAGTCGTTCTCTCAATCTCCACTCTGGCCCAACTCAGCATACCTTCTCAGGGACTGCGAACCTGCTCAGTGGATCCCATCCTTTCTCTTCCATATTTTAAAGCTCTAATTTTCCACTGCCTTATTACCATCAGCACTGAAACATCCTCACGTGTGTCTAATCTTACTTTAAAAGCCCAGTCCTTCCTCTTCTCCGAAGCGCATCCTGACATCATCCTGCCTTTCCTTCCATTCGGTCATACTTTCAGAAAGACTGGTGTGCCCTGGTTTTCTCAGAATCCCCTTTTCTCCACTCCTGAAAATCTTTTTTACCCAGTCCACCTAAACTGAAATTTCTCATGCCAACGTTTCTAAACATCTCCTTATTGACTAAACCTTCCATGGTGTATCCTTGACACCTCCTCGGCATTTGGCACAGTTGTCCGTCTTCTTGAGTTCTGTCCATCTGCTCGTCAACTTTGTGACACCTCTCTAGCAACTCCTCCTCGATTTCCTGTGTTTATGTCTATCCTGTATTTATGTTGGTGGTTCTTATGGATTGTTCTTGACCCACCTTTTTCACTGTCTGCATTCTCACTAGCAATCTCCTCCACACTCATGATGATTATGTTGATTATTCATAAATCTGTATCTCCAGATCCCATTTCTCTCTTGGATTTTTGACCTAAATAGTCACCTACTGACTTAATGTATGCATGTGGATGTCACAGACATCTCAAGTCTAAAATGGGACTTGCCACATATTAGTCTCCTCCTGTGTCTTTATTTCTGAAAACAAGTATTGTCCAACACCCTAAAGTATAAGATAAAATCTTGGCTTGCTTATGGCAGTAAATGTAGACTAAAGACTTTAAATATAAGTAGAATACAATACAAATAGATTCTGGATAAAACATGAATTTGAGGATTACTGAAGCATTACTAGGATTTGCAGGAAGTAAAGAAAATCTCCAACGGTGCCTTTCTATTATTTTCCCGACAAAATAAGACAAAGCATAAACTGTGTGCTTTAAAGATAATAGGAGCAGTACACATTAAGTAAAAAAACTAGGGTCTGCTTTGAGGGCAAAAAGGGAAAAACCAAGCTCTACGGAGATCAAGCCTTGTGCCAGCAGTTGATGGGGAAGATAAATCTAAACTTCTCCTCCTCGTATTAAGGCAGGGACATATGGTGTCCTCTAAAACCCTTGAGTTCCTATCATCGAACTCTCTCTGGTGGAAAGCATCCCTATTTAGGTCACAGGGATTCCTGCGGAATAAGATCAAACAAATACACACTTCTAATTAAAGGACACAAAAAGAAATACAAAAAGAAAACTGGTACTGTGACAACGCAGAACCATGAATGATGTAGATTACCAAAAACTTTAGACACAGATCATGCAACATAAAATATATAAAAATTATACATTCTTAAATACATGAAAGGCAAAATTTTAAAATGAACTAATAGTCTATAAAAATGAGTTGGCGGATTTAATAAGGTGCCAAATTTAAAGTTTAGAAATAAAAAAATACGTTAATTGAAATTACTACCTCGATGAATAGCAGATAAAAAAGATGAAGGGAGAATTAATAAACTGGCAGATAGATCTGAAGAAATTACCCAGGCTATAGCCCAGATAAATAAGATAGATGATGCACAAGAGACATAAAAGATAGAAGGAAGTGATGAGAAGGTCAAGTCTATCTTCAAAGAGCTCAGAAGGTAAAAAAGAAAATGAAGAAAGTCTGGATGAATACTACATTTATCAAACTTGACACCCACTTGATTAGAAAACACATTCTTTTTGACACATGCAGATCATTTGTTTAAATTGTCCATAAGCTGTCCCATAAAAGAGATTCCAACCAATTTTAAAGAATCAGGATCATGTATTCTCACTGACAACAATTTAATTAGGTTAGAAGTCAATAATAAAAAGATAAATTTAAAAACTGTCCATAATTTGGAAATGCCATACAATTCACAATCGGTATAATTCCAATAAATATGTTAATGAGATTGACTGATTGATTATAGATCTTGACAAGTTGAGTCTAAAATCTGTATGAAGAATAAAAGCCTCAAAATAGTCAAAACATGTCGGAAGAAGAAAAATTAGAGATGTCCTATGGATAGCAAAATTTCTTATAAAACTATAGTAATTAAGACAGTATGACAAGGTATTGACAAATTGAGCATTAGAACGGAAGGTCTCAGAAACCAAATGTATGAAAACTATACAAGAAAGAGCTGGCTTTGAAAGAAATTACCAAAAGGAAGGATTATTCAATAAATGCTGCTCGAAATTATCCATAAGGGGGACAAATCCCCACAGATTTGGATTTCTACCTTAATCATACATAGAAACCAATTCCAAACGTAATAAAGATTTTAATGTGAAAGACAAACCTTTAAAATATTTAGAAAAAAATTTTGAAAAAAACTATAAAGTTTGGTAAGAAATTTTTTTTCAACAAGATACATGTACATATGAAGCTAACCATAAAAGATTGATTAGACACATTAAATTGTGAGTGAATGGTAACTAAATAAAATCATAGAGAACTTGAGAAGAACGTAAAAAAAAGAACCTGGAAGAAAATATATACAGCTGGAGATATTAGCTAAAGCAATAATACAACAAAAATTAAAAAAAAATGATATGAGGAATTGAAAGAAGCAAAATGTTTGTTACTTACAGGTGATATGACTGTTTAAGTAGAGAACCATTAAGTATCTGGAGATATAGTTTTCAAATTAGCAAGAAAGTTTTGTAAGGTGGATATATATCAGATCTATTATGTTACACATAATCAATGAAGACTTAGTGTTCTGAATAAGAAGAGCAAGACAACTACTCAATAAAAAATAAGAAAAGGATATGAATAGGCATCTCACAGAAGAAGAAACACAGAAGCCAAAAAACATATGTAAGTACATTCATCCAGTCCTTCATCAGTGCCTGGATATACATCAAACCTCCAGATATAACCCTTTGGTTACCCACTGAAAAACTAAAGAAAGAATGTTTTATATCCAGACCACCTGACATCATTTATCCAGACTGACATCCACTATTCAGACCACCAGTCATTTAGAGAGTTCCACCTTGAGCCAAGCCAGAGGCTAAGAATGCAGAACTCTGAGTTTTTCCTTCTTCTTCAGAACACGTCTGGGTTTTTTTTTTTTTTTTTTTTTTTTTTTGCCTAGTTGTGTTTGGACTGTGGACCCTAAGACACTTGAATAAATCTTTATCATTTATTACTAAAAAAAAAAGAGTACATTCAGTTTTGTCAATGATTGGTAAATTGCAATAAGATACCATTTTACACCCATTACATTTGCAGAAATGAAGAAATATGACAAAACCAGGGTTGTGAGGATCATGAAATAATGAGAACTCAAAGCAGTTCCAGCTGTGCTTGTAACATTGAAAAACTGAAAAAGATTTGGCATTATCTTTCGAAGGTGAACATTTACCTAACTCATATTCAGTAATGTCACTTTAAGAAATATTAGGGAAACTTTCGTGTATGTGATTCAGGAGACAAACGTAAGATGTTTTTGTAATAGGACAAATCTGGAAATAATGTCCATAAACAAAAGACTAAATGAAGAAAGTATGATTTTAAGAATATAAGCTCCAGGAGGTTTGCTGGTTGTGTTTTGCTTGTCGTCAAATTGCATCCCAGTACCCAAAAAGGGCCTGGGACATCGAGGACACATAATAAATACATGATGAGTAAATAAGTGGCATATTCAGACCATGGGATATATGCTATGAAAAGGAGTAAACCACCGTCATGGATAAGTATGAACACAAATTCTGAGTGACAAACCCAAAATTCAGAATAGTTTTATTTATTTTTACAGGAAAGGCAAAGAGCCAGCTTCATAGTCATCAATAATTCTAGTTCTTGAATTGGGTAGTGTGATCACGGATATCTATTTTTTAATTGTGTTTCAGAACTACATTAATATTATAAAAATGTTTTAAAAAGGATGCTTCAAACAGTTCTCCTTTCTGTTTCACAACCTCACCTCTGGGTCACCACCACTTTTCCCATCGGTTTCGTCTAGATCATCAGCCTCTTTGGCCTGAGTGACAGCTACAGACAACTCACTGGCCTCTCGCATCATAATCCGTAAGTTACCCACAGCCAGTGATTCTTTAAAACAATCACTTGCATCAAGCCATCCCTTTCCTTAAATCCTTCGGGGAGCTTACTCCTGCTCAAGATAAAGCCTAAACTCCTTGAACTTGTTGCATTTTGGTCCCTGCGTATATCACCCATGCCATCCCTCTCCACTCCTCTTTTCAGAACTTCAGTTAGTTGCCTTTCAGGCATCATCTTAAATCACCTCCTCAGGCAAACCTTCTCTTACTCTGCTTAGCAAGACCATACACGTGTAGTTCCTGTATCTTTGTCCACATCCTTCTCTGAGTGCAGCCCTTTGTTCAGTGGTCTATTGACCAAGGGGGCACATTCCCCCCACTTTCACGTTATTGGTGCTTAGTAAGTGCTCGTATGAGAATCTGCACTTATTGAATAAACTCATCTCACAAGGTCAGAATGAGAATTTAATCTTGATTTTAGGCATGAAAAATGGATGGAGTTGGTGACCTTGTTACTCATCTGTAAAAGAAGGTGAGAACTGCTTACCATAAAGCTAGTAATGTTGATAATTTAACTATAGAATGAAACAGAAAGCACTGAATACTACAGAATGTATTAGGACTCTGAGCTCTTTGGGAGTAGGGGGCATTTTTTTTAATCTTTGTAATTTTAGTGCTTAGCACAGGTCACAACACAAACATGGTAAATTCCCCACAGATATATTTAGGAGGGCTTAAAATATGATGGATTCTTTCTATCTCCTATGGTTGTTCATGGTGAGCCCACACTGAAGGAAGAAAATTAAGATGTCTGAATTCTACGCTTGATCTTCATGGAAGCATAGATATTCAATTTAAACATTTAATTAAAAATTAAATAAAAATCAGAAAATGGATTAATTTTAACTTAATTTAAATTAAATTAAAAATTTTAATTTTTAAATTAAATCACAGAGGTAACTGTGATTACATGAAAGACACATCAACCTGAAAACACAACTATGCCTGTGTCAATATATTTTCTTTGTGAAATAAGCTGCTAAGTAAGTGAAATAAACGGGTTAGTTTACATCACTGTAATCACCCAACTAAATGTCAGTTGATTAAAATTTAAGAATATTCTCAAAGATGTATTTATCAAGATATTTGAGACATTATAAATAAAATTTTAATTTTCAAAAAGAATCTAGTAACTATTGATCATCTAATAATTTTTAAAATAGTATTTCGACATCATTTGCTTGACTGAATGAGAAAGATTGGTTTTTATTCAAACTTCATACCCTAAAACTTAACAAAGGGAGAAGGAACAAATACTTTCCTTTGTGAACTTTACAGAATATCTTTGTGACGCTGAAATGACATGTAAATCCAATGCACTAGAAAACGTTAAAACAGGTGAAAACTGCCCCTGTAGTTGTACACACTTGTTTGAATCATTTCGTTGCATCATTTTATCATGTTGGCCTGGGAGTTACTGTTTCATGCTATATCATTCTAACTTCTTATACCGCACCGATTTTCTGCAATTAATCTTCTCCTCCATATCAATGGTTTTGTAATTTGAGTGCATAAGATGAAAAATGGCTTCCTAGATCTTAGAAAAGTAGCAAGCGTTTAAGAGAACGACCCTTTGCTCATAGAGATTCGAATCCTGGTTCTGCTATTCCCTAGCCACATACCCAGTTTCGAATACCCTCAGTCCACCTCCCCATTACCCTCCCTCATCCCTCTTAACCCTCTCTCTTCTCCACTTGGGATTATGGGGCTAATAACAGTTCCTGCCTTGTAGGATGGGTACAGAATAAATAGAAAATACACACAAAGACTTAAACCCAAAGTTTGGCACACACGAGGGACTCAATAACTGCTAGCTACCTTTATCAAATTAGATAACCATTTTCATTATAGTGTGGCAGTTAGATATGAGAGCTTGGTCCCCTGAATCTTGTCATAATAAAGCACACATGTACCTCTTCAGGGCATCCACTGTCCACCCAGTCCTGCCGATGGCGATCGAATCCACTGGAACATCTTCAGGGAAGAGCACATTGCAGTTCAGAAAAGGGAGCACAGGATGCAGAGGGAGGGGCAAAAATGAAAAGAAAAAGACTGGTAAGTAGTTAATTCTCAAACTTTCGGTTTAGTACAACATAAGCTTTTTTTTTTTTTTTTTTCCTACAGAGCTCCTCATTGGAGCCGCAGCGAAGTGTTCACAGGGCTCTGTGTAACACCTCTCCCCTATGTCCGTCACGTGGGTACGATCAAACACAGCAACGGATGACTCCACTGAGATGCCCTTTGTCACGCCGGCCACCTGGCTCTCTACCCGAAGGTAAGGCCAACTGTCATGCTATGAAGCTGGTTTTCCCCATTTTTTCCCTCGTCACCCAAACAAATAGATAGACATATTTTGCAGGTATCGTTTTTCAGGATTTCAAATCTCTTTGTTTTTCTTCAATTTTTAAGTTTAGGACCCACGGTCACACGAACTCTGCAGTAAAGGGTTCACTCATCAGGTTTGGGGGTTTCAAACCCCCACATTGCAAAGAAATAACTGGCCCTGGTCTGGCTCCTGGGAAATAGCCTCTTGGAATATCCTGCTGGATAAGAGTGTCTCTGTACATCTCGGGTCTTGGGCTATGTGAGGTTTTTATGACAATATGATTAATGGTGAATGTCTGTTTTATTCACTTGGAGTCCTGGGCCATGCTGTATGAGTTTGACCTCTGCGGGTGCTGGAGACTAGAGATAAGGTTAGTCATACGGAATTTCATACTGATGAGACCGACCCTCAATAAAAACCCTGGATACAAAGGCTTGGGTGAACTTCCTTGGCTGGCAGTACATGCTGTGTGTTTTCACAGACTGTTGCTGGGGGAGTAAGTGCTATCTGCACAACTCCACTGGGAGAGGACAGCGGGAAACTTGTTGCTCCTGGACTCTGCTCTCCGTGCCTTTCACCTTTGCTAAGTTTATCTGTATCCTTTTGCTGCAGCAAATGGCAACTTTGGCTGCAACAGCTTTTCTGAGTTCTGTGAGTCCTTCTAGTGAATTGTCTGACCTGAGTATGTTCTTGACCTCACCATGATGAGGTCACATCTAATGGGTCTAATAGAAAGCACTGGGCTAATAAGCTTTTGCTGATTCTTTCTCTCTTCCTTGACTGAATAACTTTCTGCCCTCCTTATCTATCTGACTACAGTCCATTCATTTTTCAAGACTCAGAAATTACTCTCCAGAGCCCATTCTGATAAAGCTGCATAATTGCTGTTGATAACATTGTACTTACCTATTTAACTTTCTCCTTTATATAAAATTTCATGTGCTTATTTATATCTTATTTACCAAACTTGATTTGAACATTTTAATGTTAGGGCCAGTGGAATATATGATCATACCTAGTATGTCTGACATATGATTTCTTTTTCACATTAGAAATTAAAAATATTTTTGCCAGTCTATTAAAATTAAAGATTTACATTGCCCCTGAATTTTAATATCTATGTATTTATATATAATATATGTGCATTTAACATATAATATATATGACTCCATATTGTAAATGTTAATCTTAAGATATTTATATGTTCTTTAAAAGTAAGTGGAGGCTGTTCAACTTTTGTCTTATATTTTCTTATAGGACTTATATAGTGCTACTTTATTTTTTCCACTTGTTTTGCAGTGAATCCACATGATGACTTTTCCTAAGAATCTTTGCCAGAGATTATGTACTACAGCATGAATGAGCATAATTCAAGTGGAATGTGAAAACAACTTCACTGTCAACAAAAATGACCATATCTATCATTCGGCCCAGATATGATTCATTAGAGCTCAGCTATTTTATGCCTACCATCTGTGCTGAACAAGCTTAAGTGTGGAATAAACATCAGTGTGTGATCTGGCATGCTAACTTTGAAAATACTCAGTTGGTCAAGGCCATCTCTGGTTATCCAAAGAGAAACTGTCATTGAGAGTCTATTTGATTCCAGATGAGTGAGATGGTTATTCCCTCTCCTTTTTTTCAAGTTTTTTTTTTTAATATTTCCAAATGTACAAACTGACATCGTCTTTTTCAAGATGGGGATATATCAATTTTCTGCAATAAAAATATTTTTTGGAGACACCTGACCACAAAAATTAAACGAAACAGATAATTTATAAAATGCAATTTGTCTTTACTTACTCTATTGCAGATGTATTCAAAGCCACTGGGAAATAACAACTTTTACCTTATAACAAGACAATAGTAAATCTTAAATTTACGGGTCAACTGAAATTCATCTTTAGTATAATTTGTCTTTAAATGGATAAATCAATCCTTGATTTATTAAAGGATTCCCCAGTTACATTGTGTGAAATCAGGTTCTACTGCAAATATGTGATTCAAATTAAGTAATTCATTTATTCACAATTGATTCTCTATTAATTGATCTGCAGTCTACTGATTGCTAGGGTAGGAAGAATTGAGCATGGCAAATACAAAAAAGATTTGGTTTGAAAAGCTCATGCATTTCTGTGGCTTACAGTGCCTTTTAAAATTAATATAACTAGACCCTGCTCCTTTAGCATTTTTAAAATAATCTAGTAATCTAAATAGCATCTGAAAACAACTATAAACAAAAGTGTGTGTGTGTGTGTGTGTGTGTTAAAATCATTATGAAAAACTACCTTTATGTTATTTCCGAATTCAAAATAAACCACAAATCACTTTTGAGAACAACTCTTTCTCTGCCCTGAGCTGCTGTGTTGTTTTTCCTAAAATACAACATTAACCATGTCATGCTCCAGCATCGACATTTTAAACCAGTGTTAGCAAAGAGGATCTTCTACACTGTAACCATCTCATATTCCTGTTGAAATGTAAATTCCTGGGTCTAGCTGAATAAGATTCTCAGGCAGTTTGAGTCCAACAATTTTCATCATAAACAAGTACCCCAAGTGATTCTTACCACAGTGAAATCTGAAAACCACTGACTTTCTGTACAGTATGGTTGAATGGCAGGTTCATTTCTCATTCCTCTAGCCCATAGGCTACATATAACCTGTTGTCAGGCCCGCTTAGCGGCCCTGCCTGAATGTGCTGTGCTCTTTCACGTCTCTGCCATTGAACATGCTATTACTTATGCCTGGGATACCTTCCTTGTCTCAAATTACTGAGCCCAAGTAACCTAACTGAACTCAAGCTATCTCTTCCAACAAGCGTCTCCTTTCTTAGCAACCCTTTCTCAGTGTCCCCCCAGTATCAAGTGCTAGCATCGTTATTACACTACAACTAGTTGAGCTCCAGCTTATCTACTCATAAGACTTTGGGGAGAACATGGTTCAAAGGGAGGTTCTGGGGTCAAAACTGATCGAGCTGGAATTTTGGCTTAGGCAAAAAATAGGTATGTGGTCTTAGGCAAGTTATTTTGCCTGTCTAAGCTTCTTTCCTCATCTGTAAAATGAGGTAAGAGAGGTTATGTAAGGATTGAAATTACAGCTTGGTACATGGTTAATATTTAGTAAATATCAGCTGTTTTCAAAACCTAAGTAATGACTGCAATATGCATATAGTAAGGTCGACATTTGTTGAAAAATGAGCAAGTGAGATGTTCATTTTATAGACAGCACCTTGGAGAATGTTTAGGAATTAATTCTGTGTACCATATTAATGTAAAATGTCCTTTATCATCATATTTGGGAATTAGTGTTATAGAATCCTATGAGAGAAAACCTAAGTTGGCTCTCAAACATGGGCCAATTCTTTATTCAATATTTATAAATAAGACAGATTACGTGGTTTTGTAAATAATTTTCAAAAACTGATTCCAGTGCAGTCTGAGCTCCTAATTATACTAGGTTTCCAATGTGTGTATTTTCAAATTATTCTCTTCTTCTATCATCTAATTACAAAACAAATGGATAAACAGTTATACTTTAATTGAACTATTCCCCACTCAATTTCAATGGGTGCTGATTTCAAACCTCCCAGGAACCACGTTAAGTGAACCCCATTAAATAAGGACGCCTAGAAACAAAACAAAACAAAACAAAACAAAAAATACCAGTATTCTAGCCTGCAGCATCTATTCAGTTCAGAGACTAAAGTGTAAAGCTCATCAAATCTCTAACTTGCCTCAGTTTTGTAGAAAAGGTTTCAGAAACGTCTTATTTTACAAAGGTAATAATACATTCAGGTGAAGGAAATAGAAAATGTTAAACATGTGTGTGTGTGTGCACACGCGTGTGTACACACACACATATATAAAAGCAATACATAAAAATTAAAAATGAAGTCCATCTTACTCTACAATTGAACATGAGTCATTTCACCAATGAGAAGAAACATCTATAATAGAGAACTTATGAAAGCAACTTCTCAGAATCTTAAGACCTAGTTAGCAATTAGTTTCTAGATAAGGAGTAGGAAATATTTTCTGCAAAGGACCAAATGATACGGACTTTTGGCTTCGCAAGCTATAGCTTCTGTCCTAATTACTCAGCTCTGCTATTGTAGTTTATAAGCAAAGACAAACACATAAAGAAATGAGTGTGTATGTGTTCCAAGAAAACTGTATTTACAAAAACAGAAAGTGGGTCAAATTTGGCCCACTTGCTATAGTTTGTTGATCTCTGTTCTAGATTGTTGTCTAAAATTAGAGATCTGTAAAATTCTGAAATTTTACTACAAATACCTCATTAAGGTGCCTGTTGATTTAAATGATCCTTACAGCCTTAGGTGTATTTATCATAGTGTGTTAACTTAATGGAAAAATCAATTGTACATTTAGCAAATTTTCTTGCCAGTCTGTAAAAGTATGAAAAATGATCCTCCAGCATCAAAGAAATGGAAAAATGCTTTAAAAGAAAGTAGAAGTATTTTAGATGAGAAATGAGTATAATGAAAAACAGCTGTGATGATAATTAATAACATATTTTATCATAGGTAAAACAGACAATAGGAAGTATGAAGCTGAAGGTATGGAAAACCTGTGTGTTTTGAAATAGTGAAAATTTTTAATTGGAAGGGTAGGTCATAAAAATTTAAATTTTGATAATCATCATTAGTCTCAATAAAAATTAAATTAGTAAAAAAACATATCACTTCCCATATGAAACGTACTTATTGTTTCTAATAGCCTTAGGCATGAGGTAAGTGATTTCACTTCTAGAAACATTTCTCCTGAAATCGAGAGCTTAAAGGTTTTTGGAATCTTTATGCCTGAAGATCTTTATGTCACTCTGGGAGTGACAGATAGATCTAACTACAGAGTAATCTATTGCAGAGACAATGCTACAGAATAATTATGAAACTTTGCATCATTATAATATGCAAGAATATGCATATTATGTTTGCATACTATGTTTTCTTTTAATGAAAGCTCTTGATATTACTTGTAGCTCAGATTCATAATGTAATGCTAGTAAAAATAATTATGGGCAGAATGCAGAAATTTTGCTGTGGAAATAAGTTTCAGACAAAAAACTCGGGTCGAAACATCTGACATTTGATAGCCAGAACCTTGTCACTTACACATGTGGTATCTTGTAGAGATGCAGGTGTAATCTTTCTTATAGGTTTTTAGAATCTAGAATAACCTTAATGTGAGTTTTAAAGCATAATACTACCAATTCAATTACCTCATTAAAAAAATTCACATCTTGTTCCTCTTTCCTCCCAAGTTATTAGTAAAAAAGGATATTTTTGGCTTTTATTCCCCCTACCTTTCACTAAAAAATATTTTAATAAGGAACATGATTTATGTAATTGGCTTTTTATGCTGGATTTCTTTCTTCCCATGAGTATCACCTCCTGATTTCTAGCCTGTGTTTGGTTTTGGAGTATGTAAGGTAGGAAAGAACTGATGCTGGGAGTGAAGCCACAACATTTAGGCTTATGTGAAAAAAGCTAACCTTTTTAGAAATTATTCTGATTAAAAGCCACTGCCCATGTTGGCAAAATATCCTCATTTGTCACTGTCAATGCTTTAAGGGAATGAAGGACCTAAGACTACTTTAAATAGAAGCAGAATGAAATATGCATTGAAATGGTGATGCATAAAAACAGAATCAGTGATATACTGGAGAATCATTAACCACATATCAGGGCAAAGTAATTAGTAATAGCCTGAAGCAGTGAACTTTCAGCATGTTTTAATTAGGAAGATGCCAAATCTACCCAGATTATCAGATACTCGAGTACTTCCACTTACATAAAAAAAACTTCCTTAAAATGCTACTTAGAAGGGGCAAGAAAATGAAATATTTACCCACATGGAAAGAGTTAAGAGCTATTTGACTCAAAAGACTGATTTACTAATCCCACAGTAAAAATTCAGTTTTTATCTCTGCTCCCTATCTAACTCTTACGCACTGCTAGTGCATACAGAAATATGCTGGCTAAGAGAATTTTAAATGATGCAAGTATGCCTGTGTATTGACTTAAATAATCCTTCATTACAGAGCATTATAAATTCTATATTTTCATAAATTTAAGCCCTTTGGGCACTGCATTCATTAATTTGATTTTCAAACCAGCAGTGGCTGAAAGCATGCAATTTCAGAAATCTTCAATTCTATGAACAGATTACTCCAAAATAGTCTCTCGAACTTTTTGAAATAAATCATAGTAAGAAATATGGGTAATGTCAAGGATTTAGACATATACATACCTGAGTATGTATGTGTGGTCGTGTGTTCATGTGCATGTACTGAAGCTAAATTTTGTTGTGGTGCTTTTTCTTTTTCTTTTGAGAGCTTCACATAAAGCACAGAGATATTTTATTCCATTCTGTTTCATTAAAAAAAAAATACTGGTTGCAACCCACTGGGTAATTGATAGCCCTTCTGAATTGTAACCCTCTGCTTGAATAATACTATCTCAATAAACAGTATAACATTTTAATCAAAATGATGCTTTAGATAGCATTGCCTGGTTTTTTAAAATAATCATTTTAATAGGAAATTACAGAAAAGTATGAAAACAGAAATTAAAGTAAGCATTATCCTAATCCTAAGGTATTGTTAGTTTTTTTTTCCCTACCCAGTCTTTATTTAATGCATATTGACATATCTATGTATTAATCTAACTGGAATAATAATGTGACAACTTGTTTTTCCAAAGTTAATATTATAGTCTGGGCTATATTTTTCCATGTCCTTAAATATCTCTTGAGAGTTAATTTTAAGGACAGCATAATTTGCATTCATTATATAGCTTTATAAAAAGTTTATTCAACTTATATATAAGCACGTACATGTCATTTTAATCCTTATAAGAATATACACCATCATCCTTTTTGGAAATTAATGGATTAAAAATAATGCGCCATGTTTTAATGAACATTTTTTTCTATTACAAGTGAGGTTAAACTTTTAAAACATGTTTATTGACTATTTGTGTTTCTACAGTTTTAAATTGTATACTCACTTATTTTCCCCTTTATCTGATTGGACTATTCATTTTTAAAATAGGGTTTCTATGAACCAAGAATATTAAATCTCTATGAAATAGATCATGTCTGTAAGTTGTCATTCAAGTCTAAATATGATTTTTTTTTAGCTATATAGCTATTTGTATTTTTATATTCTGAAGTTTTTCAACCTTTTCTTTCAAGATTTCTTTACTTGCTTTTTTTTTTTTTGCTCAATAAGGCCTCTACTACTTTGGCATTAAGTAAATATTTGCCATAGTCTTTCCTAGTTTGCCCATTATTTCATTTTTTACTTTTACTCTCTAATCTATTCTAAACTTATTTTGGTATATGGTGTGAAGAAGCAAATCTAAATTAAAAAAAAACTTTATTCAAACAATGGCTAAGAGTCCTTGGATCATTTGTCAAATAATAGATCTTTACCCAGTTGGGGCAAATTGCATGTTATCACAAAAACTCATATGCCAAGGCCTAGCTCTGAAATTGTATACTCTCCCACAGACTGCTTTGTTCCTTCTTGTATAAGGCCTACAACGATTTCATTATTATAGTTTTATACCATAGTTTAATACCAAATAGTTTGTTTTCCATTATTGAGTAGTCTCATTCATTTATTCATTTCTGTTTTTTTTATAATCACATTCTTATGTTCCAAAAAATAATCCTTTTATGAGTTTGATAGAATTGATATAGAAATAACTGACATCTTAATATACTGTAATTTTCCATCCATTACGATATTTTTTTCAAGTGTTCTTTTAATTATCTCATCAAACTTTCACTGTTTTCCTTAAGTAGTGCATACACATTATTAAGTTTGTTAGTAATCACTCTTATTGTTAAAGAGTTTAATCATTTATTTTCTAAATGGTTATGTCTGACCATTGCATAGCTATTGATTTCTGTGTAGTTATTTTGTAAGTAGTACCTTTATTTACACATAATAATGCTGCTTCTCCTTTCCAATAATCATGTCTCTTATTTATGTTGCTCTTCTCTGTGCATTAACCAGAATTACAGAGTTCTGTTACTTAACAATGGTAATCACATCCTGGCCTTCTCCCTTATTTTAATAGGAAAGTCTCTGAGGCTTCAATATTCAGTATATTTCTTTCATTGTTTGAGCTAATATTTATTATTGTATTAATATGTATCCTTCCACCTCAGTCTGCTAACATTTTTTATGTAAGAAAAAACTTGCATTTTATCAAATTTTTTTCCATCTATTAAGATGAACAGATGAGCATCAATATTAATCCCATCAATTGCATTGGTCAATTTCTTTAAACTAAACCATGTTAGTATTCATAGAATAACTTTATTATTTAGCTGTGTTAAAGTTATTTTAATTTTGTTGAATTTTACTCTTGGGGTTTTAAAATTCTATACTCATAAATAATACAGGGTATTATGAATAATCTACAGCTAACCTCAGATATAGTGATGAGAGACCAAATGCTTTCGTCTTAAGAGCAGAAACAAGACAAAATTGGTACTCTCACCGCTTCCAATCAACATTTACTGTCTCGTCTGAAGAGGCAAAGAGAAGTTAGAACCCAAGACAGAGAAGTTTGGGGAGAATAGTCAAATTATTATTCCCTCTTGCCTTATGTCTTATATGAGTGTAAAGTAAAATGAGAAATCAACTCAGCTCAATTAAGTGTCAAAAACAAAGCAGCCATATCAGATTATAGAGTTACTGAATGGTTAAGACTCAAAACAATCCTCGATAGACCCTATTTGACGTATGCATATACATCCTGTATATACTGATAATACAACATAAATATTCCACAATCTGCTTTCTTCACTTGACATATTATTGACACCATTTATATCAATAAACAGATATCACTGCAGAATTTTCCATTATATGGATGAACTATAATCTGTTTGACCCTTAGCCTTTTCATGGACATTGATTTTCCTTCTAAAGTTTTGCTATTATAAGTATCTATTCAAAAATTCCAATGCACATACACTTAAAAAACCCCTCATTAGAGGTACACAATAATATGCGTTATGATTTTAGAAAGTTAAAAAGCTAATAATTTAACTACTACAATGACACAGTCAGCTATAATTGAAAGGCTATCTTAGGGTTCAATGTGCAGAGCAAATGGGCAAACATTTTTGAGTAAGGTGCCAATTGTAGGCTACTAAAAAGATTAAAGTTGTAGGTATTCCTCTTTATAAAACACTGAGATACGTATATGTCACCAAAGGAAAGTAGACTTCTATGGTCACAGAGCAATCTGTCAATACAGTCAGCTTAAGCAATGATGAGCTCTAGGATTTCCAGAGAAGGGTACTTCCAATGGAGGGTACCTCGCTTTCCACTGGGGGTGAGATGAGATGGACTCAAACAACAACAACACAGACTTGACATTTCTGCTGATGCCTTCCCTTTGCATTCTACAAACTCCTTTTTAAATCATTTCCCTTTCTACCACACTTAGTTTCCTGTCTTCTGTTTTTTTGAAGTCCCTTTTACCATTCCACCCTAGTCACATCTTTGATGACACGTAGCCCAAGCTGGGCCCCCAGAGTGGTGTCGTTGGATAATTACGACCCTTCTCCCTAGTGCAAGCTTCAGTCGAGGTTATGGCATTGTCCTCGAGGGCAGAACATTTACTGTTTAATAAAAGTTAAACAGTTAGAAATGAATACCAAGTCTTCAGTTTACCAGGGGCTAGTAACATTTAAAATCAAAGCTGCTATCCCAACGTTATGAAGAAGCTATTTCTTTACTGGTTGATCTTACATTTGGCTTTGACACCTAGCTGTAGCCTGGCTGAAAACGTTTTTAACAATTTGGCTCCTTGTTTATGAAAGATTTCCAAGTTCTTTAGAAACATCTTAACTCTTCAAAGAAGATAAATAATAATGTGAGCTGAAGTATGGTAATTGAGGAAGACTATGATTACAATTATATAAATATTTCTCTTTTGTTTCTTTAAATTATATACATATATAAATAAGATGTGCATTTTTATTTTAGAAGATTATATTTCTATGAGGAAAATTAGTCATTTTTCAGGCTTTTAGATATATGTTTATAAAGTGACTATTCCATTTAAAAACACAGTGCTTTTTTTCCCCCCACTAAATTTTATGTGCAACTTTCAACATGCTGCTGGGGTAAAACCTGAAAAAAATATTCTCATTAATATGAGTGTAATGGGAAAAAGAAAGAAAGGCAGGGGAAGTAATTAACAGCGTTCAAGCATGTAATAATTGACATGTGTTCAGTAACTATCGGTTGTGTAATCCTCACCCCAACGTGGCAATATTCCTCACATTTTCTCTATTTGACTACTGCAAAAACTCGAGGCTGTACTATTTAGTGGAAAGAGCACGAGTTTTCGAATTGCACACATAAAATTGGATTCAGTTCTGCCATTGATTGTGACCCGTGGCAAATTATTATTGATGATTAGTGGGTGGGATCCAGGGCAAATTATGATTGGCATTTCAGCTTCTGTAAAATGGAGATTTGCTGAGATTTGGTGAGGATTAAATGAGATAAAATAGATGAAGTCCTCTTTTGGTGACAGACATAGTTTGCTCAAGAAATGTTAAGTTATTTACCATCCATAGTATCTAGCACAGGTTGAAAAAATGGTTATTGAAAACCAAAGACATTGTAATATGATCTATAACTGAAAATCTATATAACATCCTCTAAGGCCTGATCTAGCTTCTTTAACCAAATAATTAGAATCATAATACAAACAGGAGAAATCTCTTCTCTTTTTAATGAATGAATTCTTTCAGAAGCTAAAAATTCCTTGCCAAGCATTCAACTTTGCTATCTTGGTAGAACAGAAGTGAGAGTTAAATCTTCTGGGGAATAAAAAAAGAAAAAGAAAGGGAAAAAATCTTTCTCCTTATGGCTGTGAGCCTTTGAAACAAACATTCAGTCACAAATAAAACCACTGGAACTTTCAAATTCCAATTTTTGACACTCTTTCTTAAAATTCCTTAACTTCATACTAAATGTTATGCTTAAATGGCACCTTCAAATGCATAAAAGTGAGAGAAAGAAGACAGTGACCTCTACTTTGGTGCTGGCTCAGAAAAAGCAACATACAAATTCTTGGGGGTTGAGGAGTGCTGTGCCTCTGTAAAGAGCTACCATGTCACCAATAAATTTTCATTCCACTGTGCTCAGATTAATGGCTCTGGGTTTCTGAGCTGTCTGTCTTCCTGTGGATCAACGATGCATAAATCGCCTCACCACTGTCTGCCAAGATGGTGAAGTTGGGCTCCGGCAAGGAATAAGACATCCCTTTGATGAGAAGACTGTCTTTTAAAAGAAAGGTTTTTATCCTGATTTATTTATTTTTTACTATAAAAAGTTTCAGAGTTTTACTTGGAATGTTGAGATTTACAGAGGAGCGGATAAAGGTGGTATATTTCTAGTTTCTCAGAGAACCTGTAGCATGAATTTTCACTCTTTTTGACTCATTAGCATTTAGCAAAAGACTCTAAGGAAATACAAGAGACCAGGACATTTGACTGCATCTCTTCAGGAAGAGTAACTGAAAAAAATGTTCCAGACAAATAAACGTCTCTGTTTTTCATTGCTTAAAAGACAAAGAGTTTCTAATCAGGGCAAATTGGGTCCTTGCAAACAATCTGCCCTAAGAATGGCTGGATTAAGAAGGTTAATATTTTTTTTCAACTAGGAAATTTGCTTTAATCACAGATTTTCAAGTTTTGTCTAGACTTGAGGGTTTGGTTTTTCAGAGGCCCTCAACGACCACTGTAGAGGAGGGAGAGGAAGTGGGAACACTTGGCTGTGAGCTCGCCCCGCCATTCACAGACTTTACGCAAGGAGCTCTAATTTTAACTGCTTTGGATTTGTAATTTCATTGTTCAAAAATATTTCTCCTGCTTAGGGAAAAAAAGTGTGAAAACCATTTTATTCAATCACTTGTACACCTCACCTGATTAATTAATCTAGGCTTGTTATCATTAAATTTTACAATGTAATTAATTCTTTCAGACAAGTACTATGAGCTCATTTAAAATTTGATAATATAACACTGATAGGGCACTCAAAAGAAGACAAGCAACTTTTCCCTTTCCATTTTCCCCTAGAAGATGCAATTTAAAGCATTATAAATGCCAGATAATAGTACGTGAGCAAATTTTAAAATGACCATTAGAACATGGTCTCCTAAAGATATTTGCTTAATGATTTTTTTGATAATGCACCTCTATATCTTTCAAGAGATATGTGTGAGCTAACTCTCCTAAGATCCAAGTTCAATTTGCATATCTTTTTATACATATGTGGTGGTCCATATTTGCTTAAATTAATCATTCAAACTTGAAAATCATCATTGTTCCACCTTATCAATTTATTTTGACCAAAAACTAATGTTTCTCTATTCATATCCTTGGCTTATAGTAAATCTAGCTTCACCTTCTAACGTCTCAAGAGTGATTAGTCCAGAAAGAAGCAAATTGATTTTGGTAGAAACACTTCCAAGACTTCTAGAATTTGCTGCAATGTTATGCAAGATGAATCCTTTATTATTTAAAAAGTACATGTATCAGAATTTTGCAATAAATATATACATATATTTGAGATGAATTTGCCTCTTGAAGTCTAAGTTGTAAAACCAATGCTTAAAAAATTGTATGTATAATTTTACTACTCATAAAGCCTTGTTTTCTTGTCAAGTGTTTATTATTCTCTCTACATTACAAACCTGTGAGCTTACCTGAAGGGTCTGTTTTAAGAGTGCACCAGGCCCAGGTCCCTATGGAGTCACCAACAATGTATCAGTAAATTCATTCCACTTTAAGGAATGATTCTGGATATAAAAATGTGTCCTATTTCCTTATTTCCTTGCTTTATTCTATATCAGATTTGTCAAGCATATAAAATATCAAATTATTAAATGCTAATTCTATTAGAGTTTTATGCAGCTCATGCGTACAAATGTTCTATGTCTTATTAAAGGCAGCAAAAAAGAAGGATTTGAAGAATTTGGGTGTGAAGCAATTTTCTGCTTCATAAAATACAGTTAGTGTCACCTTATGTTAACAGAGGCATTCTTGGATATGTAGTATTTTTCTTCAGATTTGCATTTAATGAAACTAACTTGGTATTTCAGAGCACATCCCTTTAAGCCAGGCACAAAAATATTCATAGCAAAAATGATATAAGTGCGTATAGAATAGATACACAGACCTGAATTTTCACCTTATTCTTTCTTTCAGCTCATAAGACCCCTCCATTCCTCACCCTCAGAAATTGTTTTATTATTCATTTTCAGACACGATTAGGTCAGCATGAACTGGCCCTTCATTTACTAATGTCTCCTGGTGGTTCTCATCAGAAATGTCTCATTTATCCCAGTGGTACTGTCTACCTCATGAAACCTCCCCAAACCTGACAATCAATATTCTCTTCCAAAAGAATTTATTGTGAATACATATTTTAGTTTTTTTCCCATTAATCAATGTATTGTTATAGGTCCTCCATTTATGTAGCAAACATTTCTTGTAAAAGACCAGATAGTCAATATTTCAGGTTGCGGGCCACTTGGTGTCTGCCAGCAGAATTCCATTACGGAGAATAACTGAACTAACCTAGAAATTCTAGCGCTGCCTCAGGTACTGAATTCACAAATGTGGCTAAAACTTATATACACAATGGCCGAAACTGCCAGAATGGTGTTAGGAAAGGTGACCATGTAATGTATGGGCCAAACCATTATAATCTTGAGAGAGGAAGGAGAGAGAGAAAGGAATGGGGCCCTGGGATAACAGGCCAAAGTGGGCCTGTCCTTAGAAAACTGGGCGTGTGGCACTCAGGAAATGAATCTGATTCTCGCACTTCACAGATATTTCTACAAATTCTGTGTTCACCTGCAACAGGCTTTTTTGGCCACGTGTTCCTATATATTTTTCTACTACCATGTATGTATTCTTTGTCTGTGTTATTATTTTAGGCAATCTAGGTTTATGCTTGCACACAAAAATTTAAGTATATTCTGAAGTATCTTATGCCCATTGCTCAAAATTATTCTCTCTCCTCAGACTGGGAGCATGGGTCTGAGGGCGATGCTCTCCGATGTCTGTTTATGACACCACACAGTGAACTGATTGATACAGGAGTAACTCTCATCTACTAAATAAAACATTCTTGTATACCATTTTAATCTTTATTCGCCTACAGAATTATATGTGCTGTTTTTATTACTTTTCTCCAATTCTGTTTTTTTTTTCATAAAGACTATCTTGCCAATCATACACTTTGTATTAACATAACCCCAATTATTGAAGGGAACTTCGTAGGTATCTTTACAACAAACCATCCAAATGCATTTTCAATGTATGTGAATGTAAATGAGCTAATAAAACCCTTTTAGTAGGTGAGGGAGGGGCTTCTTCCCCTTCCCTGACTGACATCCTGCTTCGGATTGCTCATCCAGCATGTAAACACGTGCTTAGTAAGCTGCATGTGCCAAGATCAGGCATAGTAGCCTAATGGAGAAATGTCAACGTTAGTATTTATTTTTTTCTTTCTCCAATCATCCATCCTTCAAACATTTTTATTTTTTTATTTTTTATTTTAAATCCTGCCTGGCTCCAGTAGTTACTAGTTTCATGACCTTGGCTAAGCTTCTCAACCTCCCTAATTCTCATATATTTAATCTGTAAAACAGGGATCCTAACACTTGCAGGGACTGAATGAGATAATAGAATTAAAAGAGGCGGTAAAGGCTTTGGTGCGATGCCTGGTTCATAGTAAATAAAGAGTAAAAGGTCGTTGTTACAATTATTTGAAGTATCTCCCTATGTACCTCCCTATGTAAAACAACTTCCCTGTCCTTTCTCTCAAAGATCATTCAACCAAGCAGCAGCAGTAAATCTGGGCAGCACAGAATAAACCTGTGTGCTAGCGGAAGGCAGAGGACGGACGGAGAGATGAATTCTGCTCAGGGCACAGGTCACCAGAGAGGTCTTCTCTGGTGGTCGAAAGATAGTATTTCAGAAATATAAAATCTGTGTATTATTAGGAGGGCCTATCATTAGAAATGGCTGCAGCCAAGGTCAGTTTCATGGAGGGAATAGGTCCCCCTTGACTGTGAATTGTCCCTGAAGGGAAAATTGAAGAGCTGAGGTGAAAGAAAAGTGGCTCTAGAAGAAGAAAAAATGTCTCACTAACCCAGAATCTGCCCATCTGCTTTATAACATCCCAGAAAACGAAAACTTGAATGCTAATCTTGGTTCAAACAACAAGTCTTATTTTTATACTGAAATACCTTCTTGTTTGTTTTCTCTAATAACATGTACCAGCTTGGTCAGATTGCCCTAAAGTTATATAAAAAAATACCTAGGCGTTCTCAGAAAGAAAGAAATAGCAGGATTCATTCCTACATGCAAGCTGAATTACTGGATTTCCTAAACTTTCCACAAATGACAGAATTCCTATCATAAAATTTCCCTCAAAACTCTGGGCAGGTCTTTTTAATGGGTAAGATTCTATCTCTGACTTGGAACCTGACAGAAAATATATTCTTTAACATTTATAAAATTTCATAAAAATCTTAAGTTGTGTATGTTCATAATAAGAAATGTGAAATAGTCATATTTGAACTTTTCTTGGAGATAGATTTTGGAAAAAAATCAGAAACTATCCCAATGACATTTTATCATTTTCTTGCATAATTTCTGAAAAAGCTGGATTGAGTATTAACATATTATATTTTGAATGTCTTTCTATATCTTCACATTAGATTCCCAGCAAAACAAATAGTAAATCATAAACTATTTTTATTAAATGTTCTTTTTACCATCTTTTCAATATAAGACAGTTAATCTAAGGTTCTCCCATTACTTGGGTCTTTTTTTTTTTTTTTAAACAGAATCCAGCTGTGGACTTTATTTTTTGCTTTTTAATTTTTATGTCCTTGTCCCTTATGGATCATTTTTCCCCCCATAATAATTTAGCACCTACTGTTTTTAAATTGAACAAATTCAATTTCATTCTTGGACAATTAACTTTTAATTATTTCCGGGGAACCCATTATTGTATTAATACAAGCAAGCTAAGGAAATGAAAAATGTATTATCGCACTAAAATGCTTCATTTTAGCTGCTCCATATATATGTTGCATTTGTTGAAATTTAGTTTTCTAAATTATAACCATATAAATGCAGCCATCACAGCTGGTTAACACTTAAGCAAAACTTTAGAATCACTTGGTTAATCTTGAAAAAGCTGTTATAAACAGATGTGATGCTAAATAATTCTACAGATTTTATCTCTACTTTGCCAAATGGTGCTCAGATGGAAGGCAAACACAGCATTCACTCACTGGAAAAATCAAAGACTACTTAAAAGAATGCCTTGGTATTTAGGCGGGACTTGGTTGTCAGGAGACTAGGTCAGCTGTTGCTTTAGAGTTTGGAAAAAAAGCTGGTTTCTATTCTGAACTCACAGCCATCCTTTGAGACTAACAAATGGTTAGTAGCCAAAAGGAAACAGAGACCAAAATGTAAAATAGATATGTAGGTAGGTAGATGATAGATAGAGAGATAGACAGACAGATAGGTAGGTAATGATAGATAAAGATACACAGTTCACCATTAAAAAAAAAATACAGGTACTTTATATCCAAAAGGCTAGTCAATCAAACATTATCTTGTGAAGGAGAGAAATGTAGCCTCTACTCTCAGCATCGAAGGTTTTGTACTCCTTGAACGGTTCTTTAACTCCAGAATTTTTCTGAAAGATTACCCATATTTTCCTAGTATACTTTAACATATATATTTCTTTCTTTCTTTTAAAAATATTTGTTTATTGACTGATTAAGTGTTGGTAATGTGGGTATGTGGTGAAAATTCAAACTGCATTAAAAGGGGATATAAGGAAATGGTAGTAGTCTCTCGATATGCCAATTTTTAATTCACTGCAGTTTCCCCAAAGGTGAGCCCTGTTTCTACTATATTATGCAACTTTTCAAAAGGAATCTCTGTTGAAATGTACTTCAAAATGCTTTCATGCAGTGGATAGAATCATATCATACCTCATTGTATCATTCACACAAAAAAGAATTAATATACTTTTGTTAAAGCTAGGCTTGGAATGCTCGAAAGGAAAAAAAATAGACTTTAATTTTGTATTCTTAAAAGATCATTTTGTTTATGGTACATTTTAGAACAAGCCAATTAACAGAAAGGTTAAGATTATTTAAATTTGAAAGAATTATAAAGAGTCTTGTACTAAAAAAATTCAAATTTCAATTCACCTCTTATAAGCATTGCATCTCGAAAACAATGATTATGGCTGCATGGTATTTCTACGAGCACTTCAGTCCCTTTAAAACAGTGAATTTCCACTTTGGTAGCAGTCATTTAATAAAAGCTCAGAAATCAAAAATGTTCCAATGATTTTAACTGGCTAACAATGCTCTAAAATCTCCTTCTGTATTTATTATATATATGAAAACTTCATGCTTTTATCAAGATCTCCTTCATTAAATCCGAGTAGATTTTAACAACATTTTTAACTTTAGAATATTTTTTTCTATAATATTTCTCTCTCTTGAATCAGGAAAAAGTGTTTCCACACAACTCTGTCATAAGCTCTCATGGTTATAGGACTCTTGGCCCGCACAAGCAAAATCAGCATTTCCAACCTGCTCCTCTCTGATTACAGGACCCCCAAAGAGCTCTGTTAAAAAGTTAAATTCCTGGGCTCAGCTCTGGATCTCCTGAATTTGATTCCTTGGTGAGCTAGAGAAATCTGAATTTTCACAAGTTCCTGTAGCAATTCTGAACTGTATTAATATTTGAGAACTACTGAATTGGGGGCCACGTAGATTTAAAGAATATCAAAATTGAAAACATTTATAAATATATATTTCATGTTTCAGGATATAGATTCAAAGAGCATTCATTGACTCGGCCAAGATTAATCTGGTTAATTGTTGGCTGTGCCACTAGGTCTTCAGAAGAAGTGCAGCCTAATCCACTCGAGACAATACATGGCCCTAGTTTCAATCTTGGGATTTTTGACTCCTTTTGAATAATGCAGAAATGCATCCTTAATTCAGGACTCCTCCTGCACCTTGGCTAGCTAGTACTCCCTGACTCAGAAAGCCCAATCCACTTAATAAGAATATATTAAAGAGGAAGAATGCCATTCAGTTTAACCTTGGGCTACTGTGGTCACCAGTTTCAGACTGATGGGCAATTTATCCATTGTTGCTGAGTGCATATAATTAAAAATTAATGTTTTTCTGATGCCTTCAATCAAAAATGAAAGCAATTCTCTTCTTCCTGTCTATCATGACTAGGCAGTAAAACATTCCGATACATTTTTCTTCTTACATAACTTTTTTGGATCTGATGTTTCAACAAGGACATACTTTCTATTAAAGACACAAAAATAGATTTTGTTAGAGTTATAAGTAGCTTCACATCTGGCACTTAAATCTGACATTTGATTTATATAGTGAAAACGGTAACAGTTTTGACTATCAAAAAATTAATAATCGGTAATTCTGAATAAGAAGATGGAGGTGATTTTAAGTTAAATAAAGGTCAGCATATTGAAACATAGATTGCTAAAAGTTTATTTGACATTCTTAAAGCTTGGTGAGTTCTAAATGTCCATCTGAAATTAGTGCAAGCCCAATCCATTGAAATGAGCCTAAAGTTATCATTAGTTTTGGATCAGAGCTCCTGGATTTCCTAAATGGCTTCTATGAGATTATTAGGCATGGACTTCATACCTTACTACCCAAGTCAGTGTGTTTCCTTATGTTACAGGACCATGTACACGTGTAGTGTGCGAGTAGCTTTAAATATGATATCAAGAGAGTTATAGGCTATGGCTTTGTCCAGCTATAAAAGGTACATTTAAACAAGTGCAATTATACTGATTCTACTACTGACCTACCTTAATTTTACGAATTTCAGACTTGGTCATATATTATGAGTATATGGCTTATCATTCAATGATTGTGGGTTTCTGATCCTCTCTTTTCAACCTTAAAATCTTGGACTACATTAATGAAGCTTTATAGCTAAACCGGACCAACAGAATGCTTTCTGTGGTCTTCTAAGGAATACAATGGAATTGGTGAGTAGGTAGGCAAAAATCATACTGACTCAAAATAGGCTTGGAATTCCCTTAGGACAGTCTACTCAGGAGCTGACACTCTTGTCTACCAATACAACCAGTTCTTCCTCCAACATCAGAACAGACTGTGAGATTTCTGGTTGACCCAAGATGACATGGTTCGCTTCCCTTTGGGATCATGTGATATGACAAATACCCACTGTGTCTTGAAACACTAGAGCAACACTCAGTGCTGCCAATGTACCCATGTTAGGGGCTAACACAGGAACAAGAGCAAAGGAGGAAGGTGTGTATTCAAATCTCACTGGTGCTTTTTTTCAGGAGCGTAAGATTACTGACTGGGAAAAGGTGAGATCAGTCGCACTATTTAAATTTGTTCTTTCCAGCTCTCTCTCCTCCCAAACTTAGGTAATTTAATTTCTGTAAGCTAAACGAGCATATGATAACCTGAATACATTCAGTTTTAAAAAATTAGCTGTGTCTATATAAAAATGGTTTCTCATTCTTAATTAATTTAGGTTTATAATACATTTCATATCGATAATGAATTAGCCAGTATTTCTGACTTACACATTTTCAAAATTTTAAAAATACATTATATGCAATACTCTCTGTTTCTCTTTTCATTACTGCAAAGAAATCCAATTCATTCAGTGGAAAATAATAGACAGTGCCGGAGAATGCTCAGGGAAATGCAACAGAAATAGCAGGTTGGAAAAAATATAGCTATAGAGTAGTTGCTTGGGAACATCTTTCCCTCATCTCATATTTCTTCTAAAGTAAGTATGTTATGCTACTGTTCTGTAAAAACAGGTCTTTATTATAAGTAGGCGTTTGCCTATCCTATTTATTCTTTTGATGGGTGGAATCATAGACTATTATTTATTCCCCAATTTTTAACCAGTCTCAGTCTATGACTCTGACTGAAGCTAAGTACATAAAACGTGGAAAATTCTTTAAAAGTAAGACACCAGGAGTCTAACTCCCCAGGGTTTCACATGCTCAATTACAAATGTTGACCCTTAATGCCAGGCATCAGCTTAGTTCTTTCTATGGCCATTCGGTTGACACTGACAAAGTCCATGGATAATAAGAGCCAAAGTGAACAATTAGAATTCTCAGGAAAGTGGACATTTCTGGCCTCAATTATTTGCATAATTCAGTCCAACTGTATATGCTGGATTCCAATATTAGGCCAGCACTATATTGGGTACTGGGGAGGATAGAAAAATAAGTAAGATTGTGTTTCTACTCTTTAAAGAATTTATGTTCTCTTATTTCTTCTTGTTAATTGCACCTTTTGTCTTCAACTCTGAGTGACAAAAATTCAAATCATACAAAAAGTTCTTAATGAAAAGTAATATTCTTAAAACTGTTCTGGATCACTACAGTTTCTCCAGAGACAAATATTGTTAGCAGTCTCTTAGGTATCTTTTCAGAGACATATACATGTACAAAAATACACTTTAAAATAATTTTATGTAATGGAAAATTAGCACCATCTTCATTATGCATTGCCAAGAGGCAGTTCCTGGAATTTCTTCTGTTTTCAATTTACACTCTCTCCATAGCTGATCTCATTCAGTCTTATGATTTAAACATTACCTATATGGTACTGGCTCTCCAATTTGAACCTCGAGCCATAACCTCTTCTGGACTTTCTGGCTTACCTATCTCACTTACTAAACATTTCCCTTGAAGTCTGATAGGTAACTTAAACTGAACTTGTCCCTAATCAAACTCTTTATTTCTCCCCACTTTAGTCTCTGTTCCTTGTACCATCTTATGTAGCTCAAAAAAATGAATGCCAGCATCCACCAAAGTGCTCAAACAAAATACTAGGAAGTATCCTTGATTCTTATCTTTCTTCTTCTTCACTTCTATTCCATTAGCAAGTAATTTCTTTCCTTCCACAATAAACCTTCTATTCATTTATCTCTCTTGATCCCCATAATTATCATCCTTGCCCAAGCTGGTATCATCCCTCCTGTAGACTATCGCACACTCTCCACTATTCTCTTCCTTCTCTTCAAACAAAAAAAAAGCAAACAAAACAAAAACAAGAAACAACCAACCAATCAGAAAACTCAAAAGCAGCCAAAAAACAACTATTTTCCTTGGAGCAACCAGAGTTGAATTTTTAAAAATATAGTGTAATCGTATCACTCTTCTGCTTGTTCTTCTACAATCTACAGGCTTGCTGGAACTGTGAAGCTCTCATGAATATCTGATGATTGCCCTAATTACCAGTCTATTGCTTGAACTAGCGCTTGCTGTTTACACTACTGTGGGAAGTAGTCAATAAATTTTAAGTAAAAAATTAGTGAATGAATATATATTTTCAATTTAAAAATAAACTGAAGAATGATGGCTGATGAAACCAAGGTCTCTTCAAGAAGATAAGATTGTTCAGCATTATAACAAACAAATAAACTCCTATTATTCCTATCAATTTTACTATACTTTCTTTTGTGTTGACCTGTTAACTTCTTATTTATTTTTTATCTTTATTTTTGCCATAGCACTCATCACTACTAACTCTATTTTCTGCATATCCCTTTACTTAAAAGCTATCCTCATATACTAAAAATGTAAAGTTCTATGAGGGAAGTAACTTTTCCTTGTTTGTTCACCTCTGAATCCAGGATTGTAACTTGAACACAAAGACACTCAAAATTTTGTCGAATGAGTGGAGATATGAGGTATGGTTGAAGGTGGTTGATTCACATCTTCTCAATTTGCAGTGAAGAAATAAAGGCACTGTCATCTAGAAGCCATGGGCCACCTATTCTAGGTAGACAATTTTGATCATGGCTCTCTATCCGTCCCTATGACTCAAATTCCTTTAGACCTTAGGTGAGCCATTACAAACATTCTGGCTTAGTTTTGCAGCCTAAAAAATGAGAATTAAAGGAAATAAACAAACCAATTAAACTTATCTTTTCAGAGCAAGCCCGCCTTGAGAGTTTCAGTAATCACCACCAACTGATTATTATTCAGGGATAAATGAGAACAAAGGAGAAAGTAAGCAGAACGAAAGAAAAATCTGAGAGGCACTTTTTGTGCTGCTTAGGATAAGGCTTCTCTCGTTTTATTGAATTTGATAATAAAAGATCTAAAGTCTGGGGAAATGCTTCCAGGCAGCAAAAGCAAAGTTTTGAAGCTCACAGGTCTAAGGAGAAATTAATAAAGTGCAGTGGGGCAATTCAGTTGAACAAAAGTGCAATGAGCCATAGTTAAATCAATTAATTAGGCAGGTTTTGATATGTATATAACTGGGTTGCTAAAGAATTAAAAGTAAATCCAAGATTTTAAACAAAGCTTTGGTATTCAACAAAATAGCAAATAGTAACATGCAGAAAACTCATTTTTTTAGGAGTTTGCTCTTTGATGAATTCCTTCCTATTCATATGTATTACCACCTTTCTTTTTTCTATTACTATTAAAAAAACCAAACAAACTATGCTTTCAATAATATACCAAAGTCTTATGCTCTGTTTGATTCTCTTACACGTTCTTTTTATGTCTATAAAAAACTGTATTGCTTTTTTGCAACATCAATTATAAAAACATTGATCTTTCAGCACTATGTCTACCATTTTCAGGCAATGAAAATTAACTTGCTTAGTTCACCTGGAGCCTGGAAGGTGTGAGGCAGAAGAACAGGTGAAGTGGCAAGACTGTAGGCTGGGGAGTCACAAGGATCAAGGTTCAATACTAACACTCAGCACTTAAGAGCAGTGAGACCTTGCACAGGTAACTTGGCTTCTGTAAGCCTCAATTTCCTCCACTGTAAAAATGTTGCACAAGTTAAATACATTTGAAAATTTCTTGGCACAATGTCTAGTGGAGAAATATCCCCACTGGATGCAAGTAATAACAGTATCCAATTTGTGGATGCTTTCGATTTCCAAAATTGCTTGCTTGAACTTTAAACATATATCCCATTCAATTGGATTTTTAAAAACCATAATGGAATGGTTACTAGACGGTAGGTTTCTAGACTAATGTTCCAAACCTTCAATTACCATAAACATTATTTCAGTCGAGAGTTATCCTAATAGTACTCTGGCTGGGTGGCAACCTTGACCTGGTTTTTCCTTGGCTTTCCTGGTTTCAGCATTGCAAGTCCCACATCCTGGAAAACTCTTTGGTCCCAGACAAATCTAATCATGATTCCTTCATTTGGAACCTAATCACCACTCATTCATTCATTCATTCCCCATTTTCTGCAGCACCAGATACTTTCTTAGGCACTGATGATATAAGGACAAATCACCCTTAACAGACCCAGAACCAGCAATGGAGACAGACAGATGAACAACTGTCCTATGCTAAATGCTAATGATGAAGGTTGCCAGGGAAACACGGGCTGGGCATCTCACACAAACTTGTGGTTTAGGGAGACTTCTCAGAGAAGCTCATTACTAAACCGCAACTGGAATTAGATACACGCCCCAACCCAGAGACTCCTATTTCATTCTTTTGGGCATTTTTCATGTCTGAGCTCAGTATTATTTAAATACACAGGTTAAAGTGTCATCTCTTTAGATTCACATTGGTCATTATTTAAATAGATTTTGAAATAACTTGTGGTATGCATGCATTTTTTGTGTGTGTTTGAAATATCACTAAAAATAAATATAAATAACCACAAACCCTTAATTTTATAGCAGTTCTTCTCACTCCCGAGAGACAGGTAGTTAAAACCTACTTTTAAGAGAGCTAATCACTCGCTTGCTTTTTCATTATTTGAAACTCATTGCCCAAAGGACATTATTGGAACAACAAGCTAAATTGAAAACAAAATGTAAGTTATAATAAATAATACTGTTCTACCCAGAATAACGTAGTGGTTGCCCCAAAGTCAGCAAGTTAAACATGTTTCTTAAAGCTTGTTATCAAGGAATGTGCATTCTATTCTTAATACTTCAATAACTTTAAAAATATTCCTGAACATGCCCCTATCACCACAGCAAATGCTGCAGCAAGATGATAAGACACAGAATGCTTACACAACAGAAAGCTCTGATGCAACCTGCACTGACTGATAGCTTGAAGGTTCAGTTCTCTACCTGGAGGAAAAAGCGGATTTTCAATAGACTCTGAAGGTGAGAAGGGGACTCCTTCCCACACAGACTGTAAGCTTCATGGGGGAGCGGGACCACATTTATATTATTCACTGCATCTTCCCCAGTGCTTTGGACATGACTGATGCAAAAAAATGGCAGCATAAATAACAAAACACATTTAAAAGTCTTCACTCTGTATTTCTAACAATGATCGTTCAGACACCTATAAACTCGAGGGACTGAGAAATCCTTGTTGTCATTCATGAAAATCAGTAACCTTCTCTGACACCAGCAAGTGAGGAGGCTTAAGTTTCAGTCGGTACAACACAGACTGACACCGTACATTCCATTTACGTCAGGACCAGTCAGTGTCACACTTTATTCCTTAGTCTCAGACTACACCTCTCATCTCGGTCAGTCACCTTTGAAAATATTTACAGGGATTTACTAATCCCTGTGATTAAGAATAAATTATCCTTGTTAGAATAACGACATCTCGTACTATGCTTTCTGCCCAATATGGACCAAAAGCATCAACTTAAAGACTCATTAATTGTAATCATCATCTATCTTAAGGCCCATAGAAATTATACATGTATGTCAGATACTGATCTTCTTGATTATGAAGTTTCTTGGGAATTTTGAGAAACCAGACAAAGGAAAAATATTAAAATTCCCATGTGTGAATATATATATATATATTTTGCATTTTGGTCATTTTTTTTTTTGATGTATACACTTGCTAATGTATGCATAATCAACACACCTGATACATTTAAAATTCAATGGAATAGTAGAAGCAACGAGTCTTTTTAAAATTAAAAATAATTTTCAGATCATTAATTTTTACCTTTGAAGTTTACTACACCAACTGCAGTTGAAGCCAATCTGAGCAGCAACACAGGGGCCGCAACCATTAAACTGGAGACAGGCTAGGGAAAGAGGAAAGAACAGGGTAGTCAAGAATAATTGGTAGCATGGAGGAAAAAAAAAAACAAACAGCGATTGCCCCACCAAAATAAAAGTCATCCACCCCAATTGCTCAATTAAAATAAAAGCCACAAGCCCATGCCATTACATGTAAAGGATGAAGATACGTATGCATGCTAAGCACCATGTTATAATTACTGGTAAACAGATCAGAACATCAAGCTTGTAGATCATTATTTCCACCAAGCTATGCTCACATGTTAACTTACTAGGTAATGGGGTCATCTCCACAGCCGAAATGTTGGTAATTTTTGACATTTGTAACTCTACACGGTGGTATTCATAAATTGTTTTCTTCGAACATCTGTGAAATAAAAATGGGGGGAAAAATAAAAGTTCAACATTTCTTTCCCTGTAAAACAGAAGTGTTTTAATAATGAATGTAGAGTATCTACTTGCACCTGGTGTGGTTTTAAAATGAAGATGTAAAACAGCAATCTCTTTGAAGAGATTGATTATAAAAAACCTGGCAATCATATACTCATGTACCCAGAAGTCTTTTTATCAATGAAGATGAAAATGCTGACATCCTATTTCACCAGTGAGGCTCCAGTCCACTGTCACCCAGACTATATTTAAGGTGTTTTTTGATAGGTTTATATATTTTGAAAGATTTTGACATACAAAATCAAAGAGGTAAGATGACATAATTTCTTCAAAACTCCAGTGAATCCTTTAGGAATGGGTAGCAATGAAATATTTTCACAGCCTATATGAAGTTAGTTTTGCCAAAATAAGAATATGATTGCTTTAAAGATTTATAATAGATTTCTTTAATATAAGTAAAAAAAATCAGTATTGCTATTTATTAAATATACAATATCACATCTAAGGAAGGTTAATACTTAGCACTTATACTACATGCAGGAAAATATAATAATTCTTTAGCAAACCCAGCAGCATCCCTGAGGAATAGGCTAGATAGAGACTTTGATGAGAACTTTAATAATTAAAATCAGATAAATATAAGCAAACATATTTCATAACAAACCAAGACTGTTGATAAAATAGGTTTAAAATCCCCTTTTAAAAAGGAACCTGAACATTAAACTAATGTGCCTGCCTGCATTTGGTAAATGTCAATGGAAAAGGAATGTTATCAGCATTTTATTTAGCTCTTTGATTTCTTATAGTGACAGGAATGTGTTTCCCAAAGGACTGCATTTCCTGAATACTAGCATATCTATCACGAATTATTTGGGAAGGTATGGTATTTTTAAAATATTATAGTATCCGATTTTGGAAAGTCAGTGTCATCGTGGTTAATAACACATGCTCTTGAACCATGTGTCTGGTTCAAATCTTGCTACTAGGTATCTGTGTGACCTCAAGCCCCTTTGTCAGCCTCTCTGTACCTCAGTTTCCTCATTTATAAAATAGAAACAATAGTATCTATAGCATCAAATTGTTTTGAGAATTAAAAGGAGATAACAAATGAAAATTACTTAGAACAATCTCTTTCACATTGCAAGTGTTCAATTAATGTCAGATATAATTTTTGTCTAACTTCATATCTCAACCATAGATCAGACAGGTCATAAGCTGCACATTATGATCTAATTTCTATGGATCTAAATTCACTGAAATCATATTAAGGCCCTGAAATCCGGCTTCTAGGAATTTGTCTCCCATCTTATCTTAGAGAAAATTAAATTTGGGTTAAAGTCAATAGACCCGACAATGATCCCTAGGGCATAAGGCAGGAATATTGTGGCCAGAAGATAGTAAGCCAGGTCCTAGTGAAAGTGATCAGGAATTGCAGATACCTACACATCCAGGAGAGAAGTCAAACATAGGCTTACAACCTACACGTATCTCTACTTTTCTCCACTCATTTCCGATTATTCACCATGAAATTCTGCTCCAGAAGAGAAAAGGGAAGGGAGTGGCCTCACACGAACTCTTTTGGGGTTAGGAATGGCTCTAGAGCCACTCAACGGATACCTCTTCAGGTTTATCAGATCGGAAAACACTGTTTAGAACTCTAATCCAATAAATTTCTTCTTGGTGTAAGTGTGAGATGCATATATACTTTGCAGACTGTAGAACTGATCGAACAGAGAAAATGCTGACTTTGTAGTATTTAGTAAGGCTTCATGAGGCACATGAATCATTTCTTTTTTTAAAAAACTTTTAAGGCATATAAAGAGATAACTCATCTTCTGCCTTTGTCTAAATAGGCTGCGTTCCTATATACTGCTTTGCCATGTACTTTGCTAAACAATTTAGCTCTCAGAAATGAATGATGACATGACTTTGCCATGAGATCACAGGGATGGGGGTTTTCGAATTTTCTTCATTCTGGAGTTTGCACAGTATCTACCGCATTAGCAGGTGCTTAAAATACTAGTTTCCCTTTTCATTTTGTATTATACTTTGAAAAGCTCCAACCACTAACACAATGACGGAGGAGCCTCTGGCAGTGAATTACAAATCGCGCATATGGGGTTAAGAGAGAGTGACTCTCTTTGCTGCCCTCGCTTTATCGCCTGCTCACACACCTCCAAGCATTTGGGAGGAGATTAACTGAACAAAACCAAAATTAATGAGAATAATTTTTATTTGATGACCTGCCAACTAACGACAGCTTCCAAATGGTCATTCCTGTTGTATTTCGGAGATGCTCCCGTCAGCGAGAAGTAGTTAGGAATCTATTTACTGGTAGTTCCTGCCCATTCTAGCAGCTTTCATTTGATCCCAGAAATGTATCTAGCTTGGGTGTCTTTTTTTAGAAAGTCAGAGGAAATAATGTGGCAAACATTCAGTCTTACTAGTGATACAGCTTCAACCGTTTTCTTAAAACTTTACAACACCAAGATCAACTCTAATGCCTACGAAAGATCTTTAAAACTTGAAAAAAAAAAAAAAGAAATTAAATCTTTGAGCAGACTAACACATAGAGAATAAAGTTCAGTAATCAAAGTCTGCAGGTGATGTGATTCAAAGTGCACAGAGTTGAATTTTGTGGAAATTCCGAGCAATAAATATTCACTCTAACTGAAATAAACAGTTTAATGAGCACCCTGTGGCATGGTTAACCATGATGTAGTTTATTTGCCTGTCCTAAAAGCTAACATTCGCATAGAGAATGTATGAGTAATTTACTAAATTGGCTGATTCTTATATTTATATAAATATTTTAACATTTTCTCAATATTGTCATATAAATGATTTGCTGACATTTCCTTACTTATGTATTGCCAATGCTTAGGGACTGGCCCAAATTTCTCACTTTCTTTTCCAGTTCCAACTGAATCCACCACACAGTACCTACCATTTATTGAATGCTCTTTAATGTAAATAGCATGAAGACTCAGGAAAAAAAGAGCCTCTTGAGGGGGAAAAAAGTGCACTATTACAGCAGTTATAAGCTTTCCACACAAAAATGCGACGCATTCACAGAGTTAGCTAGGTGTAGTTAAATAAAACATCTACAAAGAGAAGATGCTTTTGCCTCAAACTTTCTTTTATTCCCTCTATAGTTCTAATTTTATTAAATAATAATGCAATTCAGCATTGGATAAAGCAACATAATCTTTAGGTGACTATGAAGTGCGCATACGAACCACTTAAAACTCCCCTTTCACCGTTCCCTCTCTGCTTGCAGAGTTTCAGGACACTGCTAAAACCGAAATGGCCAGAGTTCATGAGTTACTTTATCTAAAATCGGAACCTTGATCTAAAAGCAAGGCTCACTTCTCTTCTCCTTCCGCATATATTTACTAATGGCTTAAAAGAGATGCATTTCCTAAATTCCTTCAGGAATCATGCTGCCCAAGAGTCAGGATAGTAGGATAGTAAATGGTCAATGAAGCATCGCAGTGGGCCGGTGTTCCAGGCAGACTGCAGGTCTACCATGGTTCCCATTGGCCAACGCACCTCTTTACTCCTGGGCCTTATGAGGATACTCAGTAATGCACATTTGCAATGTCATTAATTTTTTTTTTTCCTGAGAGGAAAGAAGATTGTGACTTTATTAAAGTTGGATGAAATATAGTAAGATTTTTTAATTTTAAAATCTAATTTTCGAAAAACTTTTAGTGCTAAATCACCCGTTTGGCACTTATTTGAAGAAAAAGCTATGTATCTGTAAGAAACTAAACTTTTTATAGCAAAATTCAACTGGAAAAATTAACAGGTGGGCATTTTAAATGTAGGCAACCAGTATCAATTAAAAATATAAATAATCTCTGTGAAGTGGGGAAGTGTAAGTTAAAACAGAAATAATCATTATGTAATAGAGAAAAAGTAAGAAATATTTAAGGCAAAGGAAAGTATAAATTTGAAGGCAAATATAGAAGAGAAAAGCAAAAAATCTAATCTCTGAGGTCACAATTTAAAACAGAAAAGGGAAATAAACTTGCTAGAAAAATTCAGTTTAGATTATTGTTAAGAACTGTTTGGGCTACTTTCCTATGCTTTTCATAGTTAGGGAACTACCGAGGCAAGTTTTACAAAGATGAGAATTTCATTCACAATTTTGAATTAAATAAAGGACACAAAAACATTAAGTTGCATTTTTCCTCTTTAGATCAATAAAGTCTAGCCTAATAAGGTACCCAGAAGATAACTCAAATAAATTAATATTTAAATGCCTTAAAATTTTAATGCTGTATTAAAGTCCTTTGTGTGACTTTTAGAATTTTACATTAGAAATAAAATAATTCAAATATTAGTAAATAAATTAAAAGAAATATCTCTAAATTGGTAAAAATGTACTTCATCTGAGATTGGTATAGGATAAAAAGTCCATGAATGAATGAACGAATGGAAATAAAAGAAAAATTTAACCACAACTCTCTGAAGGAATTCTCTTTTGTTCACATTAGTTCTAAAAAAGAAACTCAAATATGTTAAAATAAACTAATCAGTGATTTCTAATATCTGGAAAATTCTTAAATTTTTTGTTTCTTTTTAAAAAGCAAGTCAGGGTCAATTAAATAGGATATATTAAAAACGCATGTATTTTAACAATAACATCACTTTGCATAATAGTTCTATCTTGGAAGAGTTTTATAAGAGGATATTTGATGTGGAAAACGTCATGATATCTATTTTCCTTTTGTTGAGCCTTGTGTGAGCTAGTGCACACTTGAGAACCAGAGCGCCCAGTGCAGCTGCGCTGTAAAGAAAGGCAATCTTATCTTCTCTAAAATGAATCAATTTGCAGTGTTTTCCACTTTGAGAAGAGAGAAGGTAAGGTAACACTGAACTGAATGTTTTGTAGCTTGATCTTAAATGAGCGAAAAGACCATTAACTTTGAAAATAACAGGTGAGGCTCAGTTCGTTGAAAGAGCTTTAACTGGGTTATATAAAATATTATAAAAGAAAATTAGGTTTTTCAAGGATTATTTCTTTTAATAGTTTGTCAACTTTTTTTATTATGGTTGTTACATTAATTGTAATTGATGTGTCCTATCACCAAATCGAAACCACAAAATGTTTTTTCTATGGAGAAAATCAGTTATAATGGAATATTGATATTTAAAAATGTATTATTTAATCACATCTAAAATTCTAAGGCTTTTAAAAAGGCAACAAAGTAAAAACTATGTTTATGTAAATATTATACTTGAAATTTAATATTTTATTTAAATATATGTATATGGTTTATTGACACCCTGTCCAATATGGTAATCATTAGTTACATGTACCTCTTTTAATTAAAACTAATTAATGAAACCCATTAAAAACTCAATTCCCCGATCTCACTAGCCACATTTGCTAACAGTAGCCATAGTTAGTTATTGATACCACACTGGACATTTCAGATTTAGAACATTTCATCAGTATAGAAAGTTCTATTGAAGGGTACATAGGTCTATATCTATTATTCTTTTTTTGAGAATTAAAGCTAAAGACATTTTGCATAGTTAAAAGCAAATCTCTGTTTTGGTTTGAGGGTTTTTTTTTTTTTTTTTTTTTTTTCCCAGTATGTGAACATCATTTGGTCAAGTTCTTTGAAAAATACTGCCTGGTCTGTAACCTTATACAGAGACCATATATGGCAAGTCATATACAACGTTACTCAAAGCGTTCACTGAACCTCTTGGTATTTTAAAAATATATTTGCTCTCCAAGTTGTCTGTCAATTTTTTTTTTTTAAATTTTAAAATGCTAATGTTTTTAGTGAGCTGTGAATAGTAGTAACCAACAAAGCAAAGGCACATTGTAGCATGACCACCAAAAAAAATTCAAACAGCAGATGCTGATGGGAAAAGGACTGATGTTAAGACAGAACCGGATAACGCAGCGCTGGTGGGGAGGCTGAAGTGGCAGGGATTCAGAAACAGTCGTCGGCATAACGTGTGGCAGAACCACTGGCAAGTTAGGCCAGCTGCTTTGCCAGGTTGGTTTCCAGTATAAGGATTCTGCCCGTGCGTGCTAAGGTAACTTTCGCATTTCTAAAATGACATAGCCTTGAGGTGCCGAATAAAAGAACCGCGGGCGTGAGTGGATTTTCTGGGTTTCTTGCTGGAAATGTTCTGCTCCTTAAGCTCAGAGGGTGGAGTGGAGGTGGGGTCGGATGAGAACGGTCGGTACTGAGAGATTAAGACTGAAATGCAAAACGAACTGGAGGAGAGAGAAACAAACAAGACCTGCACATTGATCCACAAAGACCTCTGCATGCTGTGAGAAAGGATTTGGAGGGACATAAGCCGAGGCGGAGAAAGGACTTACTAGAGTATTTAACAAGAAATTACGGAAACGACACATGACAGTGTTAAAACCGCCGAGAAATCAAAAGAAAGTTCGAGGAACAATGAAGTATCGTGTTCTGCTCATCGAATCAGCCAAGTTTAAAACACGACATGGTGCCTGAGGACACTGGGGAACGAGTGGCCGTCTAATCTCGTGCTGGTGGGGAGCAAACTGCTTCGACCTTCACAGAGAACCGTTTGTCAGAGCACGTAAAGAACCACTGACACTCAACGGCTACATACTCATTTTTAAGAATCGGAGATGTGTAAAAATGGAAAAACATGGGCGCTCGGCATCATTTCACTGATAATATGAAGAGCAACCTACATGACAAACGACACAGGTTACGTAAATTACGAAACAAAGGAATTAGTTGCAGCTGTTAATGGCCACGTTTAGACAGGTACTTAGCAACGTGGAAAAGAAAGCATGTTGTATATATTACGAAAAACACAGGTGGTAAAGACATTTATAGCCTAAAGTGAATGTTCTTAATGTGTGTGTTTGTATGTATATATACTATAAATGAAAAGATTGCATGCAGATACAAGGAAACACTGTCATCTCTGTGCAGTAGATTTGGAGGGATTTAAATTCTCTTTGTGTTCTCAGGTATTTTCCAGATTCCTCTGAACTAACGTGCACTATGCTTATAATCACAAGTACGTCTTTACACTTGTATTTCCGTAACGTCTAACCAAATCATCACGTGCAAAGCTGTTTTTTCGTTATCTGTAGCTGTGGAGGTTGAGTCAGCTGATCTCCGTGTTTCTTTCTGTTTCTAAAGTTCCACAAAATGTTTTATGAAAAACAGAAGGTGATGCAGAGACGGAGGTACACACTGGCATCTAGATAGTCAGGATGGTACCAAACAAATGATATCTAAGGCAGAAGGAGTTTCAGAGAGAGGGTGCCCAGGTGTTTTCAGTGGGAATCCATGGCTTCACAATATGAGCACTTGGCCTGGATGTGGATGTCTTAGTAGCACCGTCTTTTTAAGTAGCACTGCATCTTAGGTACGAAGGTGATCATATGCATCTAAAGAAAGTTATAGAAATTAAGTAAAATGCTCAAAGTCTCAGGACCAGTATCCACACTATGATAGCCCTTATATTTTCTGAATTTTAAAACTAATTTTTATCTTTTATTTGTTAAATATAAGGGTTGATTTTGGCATAGACTATTTTCATTTTTTTTTTTTGAAGGAGCAAAGGAATTTCCCTTGTAACCTCAGAACTACTTACTAATTTCCTAACAATGTCTGAAATCCCTTTGATATTCTAAACTATCAGATCACCTGACCTTTTTAGGAAAGACAAGCCTACCTTAATAAACTATGCTTGAAAATGACACTGAAATCAATTACAATTTGGAAGCTTTTAAAAGCTGAAAAACAAGTTTTTTGTTGTTGATGTTATGATGAAGAGGTAGGGAGAAATCTGCATAATAAATAAATAAAACTTGCTCTACAGCTTTTCGAATGCTTTACCAAACCTTCATCAAATCCGATAAGAATGGTGTAGCAACTGTGGTCCCCCTGGGGAAAATTATTCTCTAGGCTGTAGCTTGGATTCCCATGTTGTCATGGCTAGATTAAGCCAAGGATCTAGGTTCAGTACCTCACGTAACTAAAACGATGAAAAGAACAGAAAATTGATCTTATGAGAACAGGGTCCTATGTAAAGCGCCATGGAATACTGAAGAAATGAAGCCACCTATTACTTAGGATAATGATCAATTTTTCCTTAAATTCACTCAGAAGAAGAAAAATGGGTAACAGAGATGAATGGTTTAAATTCCCTCTGAGGATGACTCCTAATAACGAGAGCTGTAAAATAAGAAGACAGAATTTTGGAAAGGACTTAAATATTTGTCTAAATTTTGATTGCACAAATGAGTAACAGAGATCTCAGGAAAAATAATACTTGGGTAACTTGTATTATGCTAATCTTGGGTTAGCCTAATCTCTCATGTAAATAAGTACGCCTTTTTTTTTTTTGGCTGAGACTACAATGCAATCATATCTCTTAAACAGAAGCTCATGTAACACTTTACAAATGTGGGAACAGATTTTAAGGAGATTAAATTTTTTTCTGTTCTGCAAAAGATTTGTAGGTAGAACATATCAATTCCAACATTCTTACTAAAATATGGTCCCATCTAACGGCAGAGATGAGTGTTTCAGAAACTCAGAACTTCTATTTTTCTTTGGTTAATTTTCTCAGGATGGAAAGCTGAAGGTCAACAGAGAATGTGAAGGTCACTCCAGTATTAGCTTGCCTGAGAGAAGCTTTGCCCTGAATTGGAAGCTTCAGCAACTTTTTTAGATAAATGCTAATTTCCAAACTTTAGACATAATCTGTTCTCAAAATTCCTATGAATTTTGTCAATTTATTCAATTACATTTACATTTGGGAAGGATATTTTCCCCCAAAACATGAGGGTTACCCTATGACAACATAGCAAGGGATGCGAACATTGCATTTTGTGACAATTTAATACTTTATTTAAGTACAATGTTATCATGTCTAAGTTCTGACACAACACTTGAATTTTAAAATACGTTTGTAAAAAAAATTTCTTTTGCATTATGAAGGGTCTTTCCCTCCAAATGATAGTATATGAGAACTTCAGTGTGGACCAAGATGCCTTCTGAGAAAGCTGCGAATAAAATTCTTTCTGGGAATGAAAATAACCCCCAAATAAACAAAAACTAGTTTTTCCTTTTACTTGTGCCATAATTGATTCAAGTCATGCTTGATTTAAGGAACGTGAGAATACTCTTCTGCTATCGGTGTCGGCTCTTCTAGGACTCAGCTTCTTACCCAAGGGTCCTGTCAGCTGTCTTTACGTTGCCTGCACGTACTAATACATCCCTGCTTTGTTCACAGTATGATTTCGTGTCTGGAAAACCTGCCTTGATTTAACAGTTCCCTTGACTATTACCTCCCACACGTTCTCAGCCAACATGGAGAAAACGCCAGGATTCATATTCTTCCCCACGCAGAACTGCCACATACGAACGTTATTCTAAACCACAGTTGTAAGAGAATCCTTATGTTTCCAGCCACTCCACTCTCTGCAAAGGCTAAATAATTTCCACTGCACTTACTTTCTATATTTTAGAGATGACATAATTGAACAGAATTAGCTCAAGTCAAGACCAAACAGCATATACATGTGATAAATTAGTCTACTACTATCACAAAAGGGAAAGAAACGACCTAATCTCGACATGTCTTTTATTATTGCTTTTGCTTTAAATAAGCACATCTAGGACACAAACAAACAGATGCTGGGTGTGGAGTACTTCCACACCCGAGCATCCCTCAGGACTATTCTTGAAATAGAGAGATTTAAATAATAGAAGCTTTCAAAGAATGGCACTATAAAATCAGACTACTACAAGTAGCAGTTACATTTTTCAATTTCTAATATGATAAACAGCTTCCCAAAGTAGTACATGTGTTTTTATTCTCCAATATGTAAACTAGACTAGATAGGCGAAAATTATTTCAAAGAATATACATATCTTCTCTGGTAGTTATTATGCCACCAAAATTTTTATTTACCTAAATTCATACTTTTTTCTTTTCTCTTCATTTAGGCTCTCAAGTAGTTTTATGCAAACACGTTAATCACAAAAGGGTACAATTTTAGCTAATAAAGGTATTAAAACTAAACAAAAAAAAGTCATATACCTATGAGTCCAATAATCTGTCTCTCTTTTCTGTTCTTCTTATTAGTAAAAGAAATATATCTGCACAACAAAGATAAGTAAACCAAAGAATCCAAAATATACATTCTTGCCTTGGCTACTTAATGGAACCTAAATTATTAGTTCAAAAGTAACAGAGAGAGAGAAAATGTAAGCAAAAGTTAAAACCAAACAATATAATGAACAAGTGGCAATTATGTAAGTGATTCTATTGTTCAAAGAGTTTACGACTTCCCAGATCAACCCCTTTTAAATCCGCCCCCATAGCAGCCTCAGACTTTGTGACTACCCTTCTTCTACATACTGGGAATTTGCTGGATCCTGTGGACCACGACGAATGCGTCAGACAGCCCAACTTTCACTGGATGATTCGTCGAACTGATTTGTGTGACCAAGACAGGAATCTAAAAAAGAAAAAGCAGATTGTCATTTGTCATGTGTTAGATTTCAATTTCATTCAGTGGTGGGGTGGGGAGTCTGATCACCTGGTTTAATGGATAAAATCAGGAGATGAAGATGGAGAACGAGAGAGAGAGAGAGAGAGAGAGAGAGAGAGAGAAGTGAATATTAGAGAAGAAGGCATAACTACCTAAAATAACATCCATTTTGTGCTATTTGATGGGTTTAAGTGACAAGAAAGTTCCTGGTCCTACAGACGGCTACTTGAAAGCAATAGATTCTCAGAGAATCTAGCTGATGCTGGATGCTGAAAACTTATCACGCACAGGGATACACCACGAATGCATTTAGTGCTGATATCGTTTCAGGAACAGAAATTCTTCTTGCACTATTTGTTTCCTTAAGTCTTTTATTTTCATAGTTTTGAAAAAAACTCTTTGTTTACATGTTGCCTTAAGATATAAATCCTAGAGAAGACAAATAGCTGCACTGCGAAATATATATTTTAACAATATCATTGTTGATTACTATATAGCGATATCTGGCAATTGTTAATGGATGTCAAACTTCACCATTCTGGTTGAAACTTGCAAGGAAAACTTACGAATTATTATGTCAGCTCAGGGTCACACTTCTAAATTTGAACCTCAATGGAACCAGAATCTAAATATGTAGACATTTCTAATATTTACAGTTTAGAACAACAGGACACATTAAGAATATATTAAACATCATATAATAGTTACAAATGAGACTAAATTTTGGAGTCCATTTTTTCCTAGTCTTAGTAGAATCATTGGAAGTACAATTACTATCTTTATCACCATATTTACAGAAATAAAAAATGGGAATGAAACCGTCTTCAATAAATAAAAGGACAAGAAACAAAAAGGGAAGGATAAATGCACCCACAAATCTCTAGGTAGAATAAATAGATTGTGGGCCATATGTGGGTAATTCCTTAAGGAATACAGTAGATCACATATTGTTGTATAACCTATAACAAACAGCATAGTAATAAGAAAAAGAAAAATAAGTGGAGAGAAGATAAAACTGCATGTTTTTGCTCACGACATCATGAAATTGTAAAAGAGCTAATTTGTTGAAACTGACCAATTAAGAGGATATTTTGATGTTTCTGAAATTTCTGACATATCAAGTAAATGGAAGATGACATTTTGCCTTCATGTACTAAATCAGTCCTCTCTTAAACAAGGGTAACGATGTCCAGTTCTTAATCAGCATGAAGAAGTATTCTGATATTTGGACAACAGAAGCAAACAAAACAAAAAAACCCAAAACAACAATTCTGTCCCTAAAAGTTCATTGACCAAATAAAACTCTGATATACTTTACTTAGGGATTTACTGAGTCACATAGTGTCAATATACGAATCCCTTTTCTTAATGGGTATTACTCTATTAGCCAGTTTTATGTGGAAGAGCACTAATATAAATGCAACCTACATTTAAGGGAGACTTACAGTTAAAGACAAAAGACAAAAAGATGGGAAAAAAATCCGAATTCAGCTTATATTTTGTATATCCTAATAAGACAAAGTCATAATATTAATAGACGCCTGCCTACGAGTAAGTAAACACAAAAGTTTTGCTACTGGCATTTGTCATTTGCTTTCGCGCTCCAACATCTACGACGGCAGTTTTCCTCAGCCAGTGTAAAGAATTTTACCAGATAATTTTGTGGTAATCGACTGTATTTCTTCTCTTCCCAAACTCAAAGCAGAACTTTTTTATTGCTATCAGCTGGAAAATCCCATTATGTTGTTGTATTATATTTTTCTACAGAGTTTGTTTCCCAGGTCCCATGGCTCGCTTCCTGCAGGCAACCCAATACAGTAGCTTTCCTTCTCTTCAGATTATTCACCCTACCTTTTCTGTCTTTCTTCCTTATCTCTGCCCCTACCTAGTCATCTTTTATTTGATTTTGTTTTCTCCACCTCTTTCCTTTCTTTCACGCCATTCCTTTACATTTTGTCTCTAAGTCAAACCCTCTCCTCTGGTGCTTCTTATCTGTGGTGGACTGACCGCGCTGATGGCCCTCATCGATAGCCTCCATATCCACACCTTTTGCCTTTTCACTTGGTGGTCCTCTCCCAGTCTGATTCTGGGCTCAGTGACATGGCAAAAGAAGACAACAGCAAATGTGAAGCAAAAAGGAGTCTTGAAAAGTGCTTGCACATTTCCACCTCCTTTCTTGCTCCCCTGCTACTGCCGTGAGGATGTACCCTGCTGCTTCGCTGAAGACCTATGAGTGACACGTGGAGAGAGAGTCTCCTTCCAGCACAGATCATCCTTGACCCACTAGCTTCTAGCCAGCCCACCGGCTAACAGCTGACACATGAGCGAGCCCAGCTGAGATCTGTAGAGTTCAACCCAGATCCGTGGAACCACCAAGGTGATCCACAGGTTATCTTGTGAGAGATAAGAAATGTAGTTGTGTTAAACCACTACATTTTGGGGTTATTTGTTCCACAGCAATACTAACTGATAAATTCTCTATTAAAGATTAACAGCCAATACAAACTTCTCTGGGTGTTTCTACATAAAATGAAGTAGTATTCTTCTTGTTAGGTTTATGGAAATCAGATAAATATCTCTTCACTTCCAGGTACAATTACCATTCCAGTTTCCTTCTCTGCATCTTTTTTCACTCGTCTCTTTATTGTCTAATTTACTCCTTCTCCTCTGGATTCCAGAAACTCAGACAATTCGGTATGTTGTCTTGATCCATATTCATTTAATCCAAGGAAAATCCATCAAAAAGTAAAATGGGTAGGCTAAGAATATAGAGAGTTTTCTGTCACTGAACATAATGCTATCATATATTGGCTAACCTCTAGGAAGACAGTTGTAGATGACTTTTAATGACTCTTTCAAGCCTCAGATTCAATTATTTCATTCTTTTGAATGATCGTGACTTAGCCTAGCTTCAACAAGTAAATTCTTAATAACTATACAAACAAAAATATAAGGGTGATGCTCTACCTATACATGAAAACAGCACAGATAGGTAGAAATCATCATCTGCTTCTAAGTTTTCATTTTAACTTCCTACCAGTTTTTAAAATTCACTTATTCATGAGATTGTGACTTCTGTGTACTTTGTGTGACAAATTACTATTCCCACAAATATCACTATTATAAGTCGTAATCTAATGCGGGAATGTAAAGTAGAAAATAAATTTCTGAGAATGTCTACTACATATAAATTATTTTTCCCAAAAGGCATATATACTCTCCATGTTATTTGATAAGACAGAAAGAATTCATTCATTCATCAGATATTAATTGAATATTTCTTTGTATTATTATAGGCACCAGAATTACAGAAGAGAAGAAAGACCTGCTCTCAGAGAGGTTACATTTTAGAGGTGACTCTTTAAGAGAAAGAGTCATAGAAGTTTTCTGTGATAAGGTGACTTTTCGGCAGTAAGAGAGCCTACCATGTAGATGCTTGGGAACAGCTCTGGGTAGGACCAGCATATACGAAGGCCTCAATTAAATGGCTTTTGGTCTTTTATGAATTACAAGGTTGTAACTAGAACAGAAAGAGAAAATGAAAGTCTGAGATGGAACTTGGTGGGGGCAGACTATAGGGAGCAAGTATTCCCTGTAAGCCGTGACGATGACTCTGGATTTGACTTGAAGTCATAGTGGGAAAGTTTAGAGTATTCGAACAGAGGAAGGGCATTCCCTTACATCTGGAAAAGATCACGCTGGCTGCTGCGTGATCAAGACTCTAGGGAGCAAGGGGAGATGGAGAAAACTAGTTAGTAGGTATCTCAGCTGCCCAGGTAAGAGATGGCTGGTTTGGACTACACTAGAGTACGTGTCAGAGGTGGAAGAAGAACAAGAGGATGAGTTCTGGATGAACGGTGAAGGTATGTCATCAAGACATGCCCCGGATTTAACAAGGAGAGTGAGAGAGGGGAAAGGCAACAATGCCGCCAGGTTTCGGTCTTAGGAGCAGGAAAGATGAAGCCGCGCTCTTCACCAGGGAGGCTGTGCTGCAGACTTGCAGTCCATTCGTGTCGCAGGCTATGAGAGCGGTGTCTCCTGTGTGCAGAGGGAATCTGCGCAGCTCTGGAGGGGAGTGCGACACGTTCTATGATGAAGGGGAGCCGGGGAGGGCTGTAAAAGAACGATGACCTTGTGGCGAGGCCACTGGCTGAATGCTTTTCTTTAACATCTTATAGAGTTCATGAATAAGAGCTTAGTCTTTCTAAGACTGGGTATTTTATCCTGATTAAATATTAAAATAAAAATGTATAAGAAGCTTCGATTCCCCACATCTTCCTTGAAGCCACCTAAGATGTTTACAAAACAATTACCTATCGGTTTTGGGAAAAATAAAATGTTTCCATCAGTTGAATTAAATGCTTAACGTTGTAAAAGATTAATGAGGAAGAGATGAACTCTGGGCTTCCTCAGTGGTTTCTTTCAGAAACATGTCTGCCTGTTTCCATCTGATATTATCATTATCTCTATTCTGCCTTCTTGGGCTGTACTTCTTTTTACTTCCAGAAATCAAAGGCATGGGGTTTCTGAGAAAGGATCGTTCATTCACTCACTGCAACCAAGGGGGGTGGGCCGTGTGAGCATCTGTGAGCAAGTCAGACCGGTCTCTTGTTTCCATGTCCGTGTATAATGAGGAAACCCGAAGTACTGCTAAAAGCACATTTAAAAGGAACTACTATTTGATTAATATCAACAAAACGATTGCACGTGTGTGTACAAATAACTAGCTAGACTTACAGCTGATATTGCACAAAATTAGCACCAGAAAAAGGCTGCCATATTGTCATAATCACCTCTTCTGTAGAGAACTCTGTATTTACAAGGAGATGAAGTACTCAAACCAGAGACACCATGGCTAAGGATGACGTCCAAGTTGAAAAACTCTAAAAACTTTGTTTATGAGAAGCTATTTTTTATCCTTTCTACGAATTTATACTTATCTGGATAATACCTCCTAAGCTAGTTCCTGGGGGTGTCAGGAAGCCAATTGTAATTATACAAGCTTTGAACTACCTAAACGGTTTTTAAACAAGAAATGTAGCTTTATTATTTTCACGTGCCTATAATAGTTACCTTTTATGATCAAAGCAAAGTTTACTTTTCACTTGGCCTATGATTTGCATTGAATCATGCGTTTCTGAGAACGAGTCGTATTACAATTACATTCATTCCATAGGCTAGGAATCGAAAAGAAGCCTTAATGCCAGTTAAAATATGCTTCCATTTGGCTCAACCAATGGTTATAATTTTTTTCGGTATTTTAATTTTTATCCCATTTTCTAAGACAAAGATACATTTATTACTTAAGTATAAAATTTTCTGTAAATGATATAGTGAAGCAAATTAGGTGTAGATGCATACAAGAGTTACGTTCACTAGACAAAACGAAGGCAGGAAAGAGGAGTAAGCAGAGCAGGGCAGAACACACTGGCCTCTGGAAGAAGATTCAGACTCAAAAGCTGCTCCCTCTTCCACGTATGCTATCATTCACCGGGATGCAAGGGTCGGATACAATACCTAAAATGTGAACTTGTACATCCGTCTCTGAAACAGGGAGATAACAGCGTGCTGCTCGAGTCAGAGGTAATGGGATTTTATTGTCCTGTCTGTTCTGCCCTGCAAACCTCGCCACAACATTCATTTGTTTCCATTATGGACCCAGCTATCTATCTAATAAGGAGCACAGCATCTCAGCAAGGGCTTGATTGTATAGTATGTGTGTCGACAACATATGAATCACGTGCCTATCAGAATGTTATCTGGAAAAGAATTACTCTAGACTTATTTTTGTTCACTTGCTAGTAGCCACATATATATAAATATATGTTTTGACCTAAAGCTTACTATTTTACCTATTCTTATTTGCATTCAACCTGTAACTTCGTACCTCATCTTCCTTAAATGTCCCATCTGGCTTCTGCATTAATCTGTAGGGTGTCTGATTCTAAAAAGTCCACTCTTATTTATTATATTATCAAAACAACACATAAAGTCCAGAGTATTAGTGCTTAGGTGTCTGAAAACTACATTCGAATAGAAAGACTTCGGGTTAAAATTGACAATTTAAAAACCCATTTGCTTTCCATGTCGTAAACATTTTGCACAACGATTTTAACCCATTTTGAGCTTATGGCTCCTGAACTCTTTCGTACGCAGGTGCCGAGCAAGGCCCCTGATGGCATGAAAGTGAAGGAGAGCCCTACACTGAAGACACATCCTAAACATCTCTCCTGCCCCATCTGCACATTCATACCCCACTGAGAATCTGGACAGAGACAAATCACAGCAAAAAGCTGAAAAGTAGAGACAGCTCCTACATTAGAAGAGGAGTTTCAAACTTTGCCCCTACAGAAGCTGGTGCTGGCCTCGGGTAAGAAGGAAGAAATTGGTGAGGGGGAAATTGGAGGGAGCACACCCTGAGTAACAAGTGACCTCAAGCTTCTGATTTCTCAAGAAAACGTGCAAATCTATATTTTCATTTGAAACCTCTGATACTGAAATAGTGGCAACAAGCCATTTATTAAACACGCACATGCACGCACGCACGCACCCAGCAGTGACCTCCAAGTGAAAGGCTGCCCACTACGAAGCTGGCAAATGGTGTGGAGCTTCCTAGAAATGACAACAGCGAGGCAGGTGGGTCGTGGGTGCCCGCCACCTTAAAAAGCATGCGCAGCTCAGCTCAAGAGGATCAAAAGTGTGATGGGGACTTTCTTTGGAGTGATAGCTGGATAAAGGAACGAGTCTAAACATGGCCCGGGAATAAAACACCAAGGGAAAAGAAACGGGATTCGGCCTCTCTGGGTGTGGGGAGTCACAGAATGCAGAGAGGTCTTTTCGGTCATGAAGCATCAGAGCAGGGAGACTGCACAGGCCTGATGCAGGCAGGAGCACCTTGTGGGACAAACCTCTCCAGTGACACCACAGGGATAAAAGGGAGTGTGGCCTGGGAGCAGAAAGTGCACCAGAAGGATCGAAGACATTGCTCAAGAACCATATAGTTCGCTATTGGCACAGCCAGCGTCAGAAGAAGTCTATTTCTAGAAAGATTTCTTCTAGGTTATTGATTCTTCTACCTTGCTACTTTCTTTTCTCTTCTTCTCTTCTCTTCTCTTCTCTTCTCTTCCTTCCTTCCTTCCTTCCTTCCTTCCTTCCTTCCTTCCTCCCTTCCCCCTCCTTCCCTTCCTCCTTCCTCTCCTTTTACTTTCTTTTTCTCTTTTCTTTTCTTTCTTTCATTTATTCATTTATTTTATTCTTACTCACAGCATTTGTTATTGGAACATTGTAAAGGGAGATCAATTTGTCATTTTCTTGCAATATAAAAATTAAAAAGAAATGAAAACTTCTGGAGCTTTTATGTGTTAGGTAACTAAAAATTAAAAGATATCCACAAATGCAAATGAATTAGATCCTAAGTAAAGCCATGTAGATAAAATTTTACATTTTATGTATTTAAAATACAGGGAAGTATGATAATATAAAATCGTCTGTCTATATCTTCTTTAGAATATTGCTTGAGAGTTTATAATCAACATTTTGTGTTATCTGGATTTTTTCAACCTTGTATTATAAATCTATTAAATAAATTTTCAAATAAATTTTGTTTAAGTTAAATATATAAATATTTATTACATATTTTCTCCTCTATAAAGTTTCTTGGATGTATCTATATGTGTGTTCATATATATACACATATATTATATTGACACAAACCACAACTACAAAGTTTCTTGGATATATATGTGTGTTTGTGTATATATACACATATATACATTAACACATGGCAAACATTTTTACAGATACAGCAATAGACATAGAAGGTAAATTACTTCATATCTAAATGGAAATTGTTTCTCTATTCAGTTCTTTTTGGTTTTCTCTTACTCTCTTGAATTATTTTTCCCCATAAATTTTACAAGCTCAGCAAATGTTTACCTTTTAATATTTTAAGGATGATTACCATTAATGAAAGGTCATTAAAGTTTAAATAAGAGAAATACTCTTTGAAGAAATTCAAAAAGTATATTAAGGGTATCATTTAAACCTTCAACTAACTGGCCTTGTTGATATTAACTATGCATTCTTCCATAGGAAACAATCAATGTTACACTAAGGAACATTAGGTTTAAATATTTAAATGATAGAACAGGTTAAAAAGTGATTTTACCTAATAAACAATAAGGTTCCACTATACCGACCTCCTCTAAAATTTGCTGCTGAAGGAGACAGTAAGATATTCAACCAAGAAAATGGATAGACTAGTCTGACTCTCAGGCAGGGCATGTATTCTCTGATTTCCCCATCACTCTGCAGAAAGAGATTACATGACATTTTCTTTCGATCACATTGTCTGACACTGATGACCACCCTTTTCCTCTCATGAGCTGGTGATAATAAAAAGTCCAAATTTTCAATAAACACAAAAAGAATCACATCCTTCCCTAGTTTGTATTTTAAGTAACAATAAAATCAAAATATAATAGGAGAAGAGAGATGAAGCAAGTCAGAGGAAAGGACATTTCTAAAATATGGTGCTGCAGTAGGACAAGCAGCATCAAGAACTGTAGAAATGTGATCTCAAATTTGGTTTTGGAATGAAATCTTGTTTTATGAATAGGTACTTGTTAAATTTCAACAGACACACAATATCAAGCCTATATCTATTGTCATGAAGCAAAATAATCATCACATTCAATAACAACTTATATTAATAAAGAATCTGGGATCTAGGGTCATAGCTAGTTATTAATGGAATAGGTAATGGGAATTTAATTTTCCCAATTCCATTTATCTAGGAATGCATATTTTTATTATTATTTTTACGTATGTACAACTTCTTTTCCTTTTTTGAAAAACTGAATAAAGTAAGAAAAATTCGATGAAAGGCAAACCATTCTCACCTCATGCTCTCCCAAGCGGCTAAGTTACTGTATAATATTGACTATTCAGGAAAGACTGTTGAGGATATCAAAGTTAGTGAAGATGTTCAGTCATTTCTTCAAAAGAAAGTCAGTAGGGAGGCAGCATGGTACACTGTTCAGGCCCATAGACTCTGGAGTCATATTCCCTCAGATGAATCTTTGTTTCACAATTTTGGGAAAGTTATTTAACCTCTCTGGGTGTTTCAGGTTCCTTCTCTGTAGAAGATAAAAGTAACTACCTCTTGGGTTTTGTGAAAATTATATGAGATAAATTTCAAGCACTTAGGTAATAGCCTGGTATATATAAAGAGCTCAATAAATGCTCGATTTATCAAACTTGGAGGCTATTACTAAAAAGTGAATAGGAATTCTGGTAATGGCAGACAACTCATACAAGATCATTTCTACTACCGAGCTCAAGCAAAAAAGGTGAAATGGATGGAAAGCATCTGCTGAAGGCATCAGGTGGCTACCAACTGGCAAGGACTTGAAAAGCCACAGATCCAGAGAAAAGGAACTCGTAGAAGTGAATCTAACATCACCTTCCCATCAAGGCATCGGACAATTCACAAGCCAGGTTTAAAGACTGAGAAGCTGAGCAGAGAGTACTTCAGGTGATCTCATGGAACCGAGGAAAATACAGGGCGACGAAGGCCAAAGGCCCACAGTAAACACCCAGGCCTTTCGTGGGGATCCCTAATGGACTGTATTCCAAGGGGAGAGGGCTAAGTGGCACTAGGCAAGCCTTTACGAACACTGATGCTCAGCTGAGAATGCGCTCAGCACTGCAGAGGATTAGCCTGTTCTATCCTAAATGCCAGACAAAAAATAGTTAAACCCTCTCTGGAGAAAGAAAACAGCACATGCAACCTCACAGGATCTCTTTAGTATTTTGTAAACCATGCCCAGCATTTGATTGAAAATTACCAAGCATGGAGAGAGACATGACCCATGAATGAAAAGAGACATGACCCATGAATGAAAACCTTGAGGGAAAAAATCCAGATGATAGAAACAGAAGCATGATCAGCCACAAACTTTAAAATAACTTTATTAATGTATTTTAAAGAAAACAGATGACAAAATGTTAATTTAATCAGAGAATTAAATTTATGCAAAAGAAACGAATACTTGAAACTAAAAAGTGCATTAAAGTGAATAGTTGATAATTTGAGAAAAAAATTTTTAAAAGATATGCTTTTTGTGCTTTAGCTTCATCCTAAGTAAACCATATCTTTGAAGTTAACAAAAATAAACGGCTCTGTAACAATAAGGGCCTGTAATTTAAAACAGAATTTGAAATCTGTGGTTGAATAAGACAGAACTATAACCTCACAAGACACAACTTAATTATGTCAAAGGATCTTTGCTTCCGCTACTTCTCTTCGTCAGAGCAACATAGGGCTAGGAGAACACTGGGACTTGGGGGAAGCGAAGCTGAACGCCGGAGCTAACCTGCACTCACTATATTTGAAACAGCACTGGTGCTTTCCCTAGCTCAATCCCATTACAAGCAAGATGGTTATGAAAAGCACAAATGCATTTTCTAATTTATTGGCCATTATTTACCTAGCCGGAGAAATGATCTACAGAACATGACAGAAATGAAATCATTTGAATGGTCAGTATGGGTATATTAAGATTTACAAAGAGAGACTACTGGAATAAGTTAGCTACTGGAATAAATTGTTTCAGGATAATAAAAATGAAATTTCTGTCAATAAATTCTTTTTAATGCATTACTAATTTTACTCTACAACTTAACAAAGTCCTTTATTGGTATTTTCTACATAAATCAGAATTTTTCTTCTTACTCACACATAACACAATAAAACAAAGTTGGCATTAGCCAGCTAGAAGCAAATTATTACAGAAAGAATTATATTACTGCCTTATCTATAATTTTGGTTCTGTAAGTTTAACTTGGACAGGAATACAAAATTATACTCTGTAAACTCTTACGTTCTTATGATTTTAGCTTGGCAAGTTAACTAGGAATACTTCTGATTTTGTGGGATTAAAATTGTGTAATATACTGAAATTAGATGAAAAGATTAAACACCAAACATTAACAAATATTTATTGGAAAAAAACAAATGAGTAATACATATGTGAATTGTTACACACAATCTCTTTGGGAAAAAAAAAAGGTTTAAGTATCTTGGGATCACTAAATTAAGGTTCTGAGTCCTAGATTTATCCTCGACCAGCTCTATGAATGACCACAGCATGCCACTCAGTCTGCTTAGTATAAAATAAAGCTAATTGTGCATGATCTAATTACAGAATTAAGCCACATGCATTTATTAAACATCTATTTGGCATACCTCTGTGAAGACTAAGAATATTTAGAATATAGGATATTGTAAAATAATTGAAAACTATAATGTATGTGAAAGCACTCTGTTGGATATAATACATTATGCAAACAACTATTTCATGCTATTTGTGATTATAAAGATTTTTCTACAAGTGCCAAGAGGATCTACTTCTCACCTCAAATGTAAGGGGACTTTTATTGTGGCAAATTTTACAAAGGGAACTTTGCCTCAGCAAAATAAAATGCATGATAATTATCAGAAGAAAAAACAAAACAGTAGAACAGGAAATAAGAAACTGCTTTCTAACCAGTTCAGAGAAAGGACAGTAAGGTAAATAATAAAGTAATGATTCTTTGGAGCTCTGAGTTCAGAAAGACAGATACTCAACAGGACAATAGTCTGAGAATATCGGAAAGTGTTAAAATTGCCTACAGCTTAATATTTCCCATACCCAAACAGAAAAACTGTAATGGAAAACTTTTCTTTGATTAAAATAAAGAAAAAAATATCTTAGAAATACGAAAACCTGTAAACATAGAAGGGGGGTGGGTGGAAAAACTGTTACTCTGAAATGCAAGACATACATTGAGAACAATGTAAATGGAGATGACAATTTAGATAATAAAGACTAGAGAGAGAGACCACAATAAGAACACAAACCTCTGTTCTGACAAAGACTACAGTTAGTGAGGTTTAAGACCTAGACTTACTGACCCTGTGTCTTTCCAGAAACTTTACCACTGTTGGTTAAAACTGTTGAAAACTAACATTCCATAACATCACTATGAAGTCCCAGTAGCACACTCGATTGAAATGAAAACTTGAAATGAATATTCCTTTGAGTGACATTCTCTGTTTCCAGGGTATGATTTAAGATTACTATAGGTTGTGATATCAAAACATAGCTCTAGATCAAGAAACACCAAGCACAACAGACCCTGTATAGAATATATTCTATTTACATTATTTCTCCAAGTAAATAATTAATTCCACATAGAAGAATTCTTCAAAAAAGTGGACACATTGAGCCTAGTTATAAGATCTCCAATAGTTGGCTTATTTAATAAAAATATAATTATCCCTCACTTTACAGAAAAGATAAATTTCAGAAGACCTGACCAAGGTGGATCCTTTTAAAATTGTCAACATCCTCTTAATAGTTAGGAATTCATTTCCTAAGGGAAAATAACCCTTCACTTGAAAGGTATCAGCCAGTATTATTATAAATACCTATCAATCCATCGGTTAATAGTCCCCTTTATCCATACACACTGTCAGAATTTCTCTCATGCCTAGTGACTGCCTAAAACATCACATCTGCTGTTCCTGGAACTTAATTCATATGTTCTTTGTTTTCTTCCCCGAAAGTTAAGGTTATCTAACAGACCTTAATTACATTATAAAAGAGTTTTAAATCAAACATGCTATTATTCTAATTTAGACATTCTGTAAATTTAAGGCTACGATTTAGTAAGTTTCCATTGTCTACTTTGTCAGTTTGGTAACATAACCATAAGTTTAAATTCCCTTGTTCTTCCTGTCACTTAGATTTCCAATTAATCTTTCCTGTCAGCTTGCAGTGACCACTGATGACAGGCTGCCTGCAATGCTTTCAGTACTGGGTCATTGAGCTGTACAAATTTTCACGCTTACTAATATTTTTGGAGCTAGAACCAAAAAAGTCACAGAAAGTGAAAAAGGAAAAACAAACAAACAAACACATATCTATAAATAATCACATTCCAAGCTGGAAATATTTTTTCTTAGTTATTTCATTATATTATCACTAGAATATAATTATTCAATAATTTTATAAAATTCATGGATCATAATGCCAATGACAGTAGAATACAAAACAAAATGAGCCTTTCAAGAATTACCAATCAATCTTACCCAGTAGATTAAAAACATTATTTTACGAAGCAAAAGAAACCAAGAAGTGAGAAAATTATTTGAGATTCATGACTATAAAGTACCCCTTTCCTACACTTGAAGGAAAGAACAGATAAGAGGTCAAGGTCAAGGGGGAAGGAAACATTACTTACTTCTTTGTATCCAAAAATAATGCGTCCATCCATGAGCAGGGTTGCCTGGAACGTGAAGCTTCCCAGGTTGTAATTATCCTGAAGATGTACATGGTCCCACTGAACAACAAGTGCTGTGCCTATAAACCCCATCAGAATGGAAGAAATGCAATGAGAAAAACATATCAATCAATTCCGATGGGAGCCTTCACAAAAACATGCAACTAGCCTTCAAATCTAGCAGTTGTACTGCTTTTATACGGTTAACTGGAATTCTGTTATTGAAACAGCATTTAGAATATTGTTAAAGAATTGAATATTCTCTAAATATTTGGTAAGATCTAACCTCATACTGAGGTTAATACTGAGCCCAGTATGGGGGGAATTTTGCCTTAGGAAGCGCATTAATGGTAATGGGTACTCTCTGCTTAAATTTCCATGAGCCGCTTTCAAAATGCAGCCCAAGAGAATTGACAAATTTCAAATACATTGACAAATACTGAGAAAGAAAGGAACACATTCAGAAAGCTAGAGTAACTTAAAAAAGGCCCCCAAATATCTCTTCCATACTTAGAATGATACTCTTCCACGCTGAAGAAGTTCTTTTAACATTATTGGAAATATTCTTCTTTGAGTCACAATGCTTGCATTTCTGTCTTTGTTGTATTACTTCGAGGAGACGCAAGGTACCTCAAAGAGCCCCAGGCTACAATTTCTGAAGCCTCCTTGAAGTACACGGGTATAAATTTTCAGTGCTATATATGCATATTCTGATGAGTCAATCTGCCAGTGTTTACTATAAAATTATTAACGTGCAATTATTAAACCAAAATACAGTTTAATAGCCACCAATGAGAATTCAGACATTTGTTTTAACTGACATTGTTTATTCTCTCTCTCTCTCTCTCTCTCTCTCTTATTAAGAAAACAAATGAGCAGCTAAGACTTGTGCTTGGCTTTAAGTGTTAGTTTTTCTGTTTGGTGAAAAAAAAAATCACATTTCCAAAAAACGTTGCCTAGAAAATGAGACTCACAGACTAAAAGAGCGCGACTTATCTCCCAGGTTGGTAAATGTCTTATTAAAAAAGAAAAAAAAAATCAAGAAGGTATGACAGGAAGAAAAAGGATGCACGACATGGAGCTTCTGGGTTAGTGAAGACGTGGAGGTGACGGAAGCTCCACACCCCTTGCCATACTCCTTTCTCCCACCTGACTGTTCCTGAGTTAATCCTTGTACAAACGATTGATGCAGAACAGAATACTGTATTTACTCTGTTTTTGACTATAACTTAAAGCTTTTGACCAAGGTGGCAACATAGGAGGCTCCTGAATTTCCTCCTCACATGGACACACTGAATGCATAGCTACACACAAACAACTTTCCTCTGAGAGAAATCCAGAACCTAGCTGAGTGACTGCAATGCAATGGGCAACTGAGAAAATACCCACGTGGAAATTGCACGCATTTAGGTGCTGACTGTGTCCTCTCTGGCCAAAAGAGCCTGTGGGCACTTACCCACTGTCCCTCTCTTCCTTTTGGCTCACTCCAACCATAGCACCAGGTCACCAGCATCTCTATCGAAGCGGCTTACACATATGTCTGGCACCCAGTTTTCATGGTACCAGCTGAGGGACAGGCCCCCAGATGGTCTTTGTGATAGACAGAGGAATTTGCATTCATGAGTCCCACAAGACTGAAAGAATCAATTGCTATTGGGCATAACCTTGAACACCCGCCATGGATATTCCCCAGGGATCATCAGAGATGGAGCAGGTAAAATGCCCATCTCCCATTCTTCCCCTGGAAGAGGTGTGACTGCATGTTTTACAAGCTGCTGCCTGATGGTCAGGCACCTAATTAGCAGTCATCTGGGTACTGACTGTCATCCTCCCCAGAGCCTGAAGGCACCAGTGGGCACTTCCCTCACCCTCTCCCTCTTGCTCCAACAAAACCAAGTTGCCAGTATCTATCTGGAAGGAGTTCGTCTCCACTTGTAGTACCCCAACTTTTATGGCTGCCCTTGAGCCATAAAAGGTAAACCACCTTGCTCTGATAATCAATAGGGCTTGCATTTGTAAGTCACAGATTATAGCAAATAAAGAAGTAGTTTTAACAATGGTACAGGAGCACCCCCCGCCCCATGGCTGTACTCCAAGATTCAGTGCAGAGAGAGCAGGCAAAAATGCCCTCTCCCAGTTTCTCCCTAGAACGGGTTTGACGGCATACTTTCCCAGCTGTGGCCTGAGGGTGTGGCCACAGATCAGCCTGCAAACAGGTGCTGACTGAAATCTTCCCCCTTAGGACACAGATGGGTCTTAGGACACTCTTAACTACTGGGAGCCACCAAGAACAAAGGTGGTGTCTTAGTCAATCAGAGAGGTTTGAGTGACAACTGGGAACTTTAGCTGGGGAACTGATGAGATTTGGGTTCCATACAAGACCACAATGACCAGAGTTGAAGATGTAGTTCTTTTACCTGATGCACAGAAACCAACATAGAGTCAAGAAAAATGAAGAAACAAGGGAATATGTTCAAAACAAAAGAACAAGACAAAGCTCCAGAAACTGATCTTAATGAAGCAGAGGGAAGTGATTTACCCAAATGAGTTTAAAATAAGTTATAAAGATGCTCACTAACATCAGAAGAGCAATGCATGAGCAAAGTGAGAATTTTAGCAAAGAAAGAAGATATGAAAAACTACTAAATAGAAATGACAGAGCTGAAGTATACAGCAACTGACCTAAATATTTTAATAGAGGGGTTTAACAGCAGGCTAGATGAAGTAGAAGATAGAATCACTGCTCTTGAAGACAGGGTGGTGGGATGCATCCAATCAGAGGGGCAAAGAGAATGAAAAGGAGTAAAAACAGCCTAAGGGACATATAGGGCACCATCAAGTGGACCAATATTCACACTATAAAAATCCCAGAAAGAGAAGAAAGAAAGAGGCAGGAAGCTTATTTAAAGAAATAGTGACTGAAAATTTCTCTAACCCAGAGGAAAAAAATATGAGACATTTAGATCTGGGAAATCCAAAAATACCAAACAAGACCAATCAAAAGAGATTCACATTAAGATGTATTATAATTAATTTATCAGAAGTTAAAGACAAAGAAATAATCCTACAGCAGGAAGAGAAGCCAATCTGTTACTTACAAGGGAATCCACGTAAGACTGTCAGCAGATTTTTCAGCAGAAATTTTGAAGGTTAGAGGGAGTGGGATGAGATTTAAAGTGCCAACCAAGAGTACCTGACCAGGCAAAGTCGTCCTTCAGAATTGAAGGAGAGATAGTTTTCCAGACAAACAAAAGCTGAAGGAGTCCATCACCACTAGAGCAGCCTTATAGGAAATGTTAAAAGGGAGTTCTTCAAATGGAAATAGTAGCATGTTAATTAGTAACAGGCATTATAAGAAACTATAAAACTCAATGGTAAAGGTAAATATGTAGTTAAATTCAGAATACTATAATATCATAATGGTGATGGGGAAATCATTATGACTTTAGTATAAAGGTTAAAAGACAAAAGCACAAAAAACTGTAACTACAATAATTTAATGGATACACTACAAAAAAGTTGTAACTATCACAACAAAATCATAAAATGTAGTGAAGGGTGTAAAAATGTAGAGTTTTTATAGGTATCAAACTTTTGATCATTAGTAAGACTTATACTTTAAAATTTGCTATTCAAATTATTTTTCTAGTAAAGGGTTTATTTTTATAACTTTTCTAACTTTTGTGCATTAATAATCTGTGACTCAGACTTCAGTAGTCCTATAAGCTACCTATAACATTTGGAAGAATCATGACATTTTAAAAGTCTATTGATTTAATACTTACAGAAATACTATCCTAGAAATTTTCTCAACTTCTACTGTCTCCTCTAGAGAAGTTTTGCTTTGTTAAAATGTTGAATTTCCCATCATTAATCATTCTTTCAATGATCCTAACCAATCAAAGTTGGAAATATTTCAGTAAGTTACTCTTGTATAAAAGGACTTTGTGAAGAGACTTGTAATATTCAAAAGTGCTTCATTCATTTACTAAAACATAGCAATTGCTCAGCTTTCATTGCTATATTGTAGAAAATCAATATTGCCATTGATCATTACACAGAAGATATTTCAATGAAGTAAAATACATCAATTCTTAAGTGTTATAACTTCTACAATTCTCAGAGTTAAAATCTCATCTTACATATTTAATTTTTTCATTTACTCATTCATTGAATAATTATGGGAGACTTACTTGTATGAGTTCCTGTGCCAGGTACTTAAGATAAAATGATTTTTAGAGTCATAGTCTTCATTTCAAAGAATTTAGTGTCCAGTTGGAGTGGCATGCATTAATTTTTACAAATCATTCAAATAAAGGTAAAATGCAAATATTAAGAGCTGCCACATAGTATATGAGACAGTATATGGAGAGAATTATTTAATATGTTTTATGATTTTGATCCTAATAATATAAAAATGTGGTCATCGGAATCCTGTGCCCATGAGTAAATATCCCCAACATCACCTGGCAAGTGACAGAACTTGGAAAATCATCAACTTTCATCAAATCACTTCCTGTTTACTGAGGTGATTCTGTCTGGTAGGTCACACAATAAGTTTTAGGTAAGTTTCTGGTTGTGGTTCTACCTCAAACATACTACAACTACTTGTGTGCCCTTGAGCTTTAGTACCCCATTAATTTTTTTTTTAAGAGGGAAGATGAAGTATACCAGCTTTTAAAGTAATAGGGGGAAGTTATTATAATGGCTAACATTCAGTTACTTAATTTTGGAACACACTTTGGTGTTATTCAAACTGCTTGAAATGTATTTCTCAGAATGTATGTCTAGCTATGTCTAGTTTCCTTTTTCCTTTGCAATTTTGACCTGTAAAATGCACATTGGTCAGAAGATTACTTTTAGCAAAATGATCACATTTCCCTAAAACTCCTGCACCATTAAGTCTATATCACCCATTAGTAAATTTCTTCTTTGATCATTAAGACAAGAGTAGAAATAGCTTTATTCACTTCAAATAATTCTATTATTTTGTAAGATAAAATTGTCACGTGGACAAATAAATACTATTTTTGTACTATAGAGCACAGAAATTTTTATCTTAAAAATAATTAATTAATTATAATTTATTTTTAATTATAGTTGACATAGAATATTATGTTAGCTTGAGGAGTACAACATGGTGATTCATTTAGATAGCTTATGAAGTGATCACCACAATAAGCTTAATAACCACTTGTCACTGTATGTAGTTATAATGATATTACTGGCTCTATTCCCTATGCTGTACTTTAAATCTCCATGGCTTATTTTATAACTGGAAGTTTGTACTTTTATCTTTAATTAAGTTTCTAAAACAAACTCTCCTTTTCTATTTTCTCTACTAAAGTTAGAGCCTTCGATAAGATGGAGACATGAAAATTCATTCATGTCTCTAAGACCTTAAATTTTTATTTAGATTAAATACATTTACTGATAAAATCTAGGTTTTGATGATTTTATATGACCCCAAAAAGAAATAGCAGGGAGAGATTATTGTCAGTATGCTTGATAAACCTTAATAGGTTCCACTTCATATTTTAAAGTCAGAGAAACCAAAATTTCTTAAATGTATTTTAACCATCCATGACCTTATATGTTTTAAAGGTGTGTTCATCTTATTGTATATATAGTTCATAAGACTTGAAATTTTAATATCTATGTATTATGCCTCTTCCCTATACCTGAAGATCAGAACTAACAAATTATCATTATTTAGTTCTTCTAATAGGAAGAACTTTCTGCAAATAGCATCAAATCCATATACTTTGTTTCAGGTATCATTTATAGCAAGTCACTTATTATAGTGCCCAATAGGTGTTAATAACATTTGTTGAACAAATAAATGAATGAATGAATAAATGAGTAGGATCTAACCATATACTTTACTCCACATACTAGCAGTTACAGTATTAATTTGTCATATTAGAGCATTTTCATCAGTTTATAAATCCAGTCCACCAAAACAAAACAAAAAACCCAAACCCCAAAACTCAGGTTACAAAAATATTAGCATAAATCTCATGATTGATGTTTAAAGGTACACATTCAGTAAGAAATAGGCTAACTGATACATACCATTATCAAAATATCTGACTGTTGAATTTCTGGATACACTGGGATCAAAATTTGCCATTAAAGGTGCTATGTATTGCGTGGCTGTTAGCATTCGATGTACAACTTCTCCAGTATATATGAAACCTATAATTAGAAAAGTGGAAACATGTTAAGAAAAAGCCCAGATAAAATTTTAATTAAAATACCTCCAACTCGATTGAGGCTATATTTTGAAAAAATGTATCATGGTAGCTAAAATAAAGGGAACAAAATTAATGTCTTGATATATGAGCACCTTGCAGACCAGAAAATCAGAAATCTATACTATGGACACTGTGGGAAAAGTAACTATTAATCTGGAAGAATTTATTAGGCTGAAAAGTGAATAATATAGCACTATTGGTAATTCAAACATTTGATCTGCCATTATTAATCCCTTGTTATTTTAACACTAGCAGAAGATACAGGTCCTTTTAACAAATAAACATATTTTTTGTGATGTTTTTTAACTGCAGTTTCTAAAACTATGACCTCAGTTTAGGACAATTTAGAAACTACACATGCCTATGTCTATATTTTTATATCTTTCTCCATCACCGAAATGGAGAAAATGCTTTCAACCTTATTTTCAAAGTTGAAGGAAGGATAAACAGCCATGGAAAAACCAGCACATTTCTCAGATGGCTCAAGTCTTTATAGAAAAGGAGCACTCTATCAAGAGGATAAAGGTTAGAGGTCAGAAGGTAAAACACTGATAATCCCAATGCCTCTCTAGAGTTATCAGTGCCAGCCTATTCTAGCAGTTGGATGACGAGAGGGAATTTACTATGGAGAACTTGCTCTTGATTTAACTTCAATAGCTCCTATGTTACAACCCTACCCACTTTCAATTATTTACACTGGGTTTATTCATTTGGTGGATTATCCATGAAAAATTATGAAATCCTATACTGGCTTCTTGCCTCTGATGTCTTTAGGTCTGAGAGTCAGTTCAGGGAATGCTAACTAGCTTTAATATTAATCTAAGAAACTCACAAATAAGAACATATAAGTAAATGGGCACACACATGTATGCACATGCAAATTACAAAATAAAACCTAAAGTAAATTATTTATGAGGATGCAATTGTGATGTTTAGGCAACCATAAGTTAACTAGATCATTTTTCTATTTTCAAAAGGATTAATTTTAAACAAGCAAGATTTAAAAAACCACAAAATTGTGTAGAATTTAAACTTGTAAAAGTGTTAAAACTTTTGTTATCTCAGTTTGTGTTCTGAATAAAGCTTTCATTGGCATACTATGGTCTTCGTTGTTTCAAATTCTCAACTGTAATTTCTAGGTAAGTTTTTGGAGGATTAACTCTGTAGTTATTTACCTTGCAATTATTTTGTCTTTTTAGCAGTGTCTTCTTTCCTTGACTTCCTTTTCATTTTTCATCAAAGGCAAATTGAATTCTATCTATTCACTTTCAAAAATATATTTTAACTAGTAAAATCTTTAGCATGTATTTCAATCATTGATTATGCCTTGTTTCTCTTTTGATGAGCAGTAACTTTCAAAATAAATTTCCTGTGCCTAGAGCAGAATTTTGTAGATTTGTAACTTCACAAAGCTCAGTACTAAAAGATACAATATAGGGTGATACAGTCATTGCTCTTACTTCCCTGTAGATTTTCAGAGGCACTCTTAATGCTCAAAGCTCTATATCATCTTTAAAATTATGAAAATTAAGAGTAACTATTTCTCAGGGTCTATGATTTATTTTTTCCTCATATCTTCACCAACATGCCTTTATAATTTCACCACTAAAATGGATACAAAAGTTCTATACATATGATCTTTTAAAAAAGGCATTAAATTATACTCTGAAAATGTTTTCAGGGGCACTAGCTTTCAACGGTTATTTCTCTATATATTCTTCATATGCTCATAGAAGACACTTTGCTTGATTTAAAAAATAAAGAGGGCAGTAATTCAAGGCTGTAAGATAATTTTAAATCAATACAAATCCATTCTCCAAAAAACTCTAAGAAAAGCAGCAACAATTCCAAGAAAAAGAGTTGCAAATGCATGACCATAGATGATTTCAGATAATGCTTACTGTTAGTATTTTAAACAAATATCTATACTTGTTGCTGAATGTTCCTATACAGATTTGGCAAAGAGATTCTCCACTCTCTACCACCAAGTTTTCAGATCCTGGGACTCATCAACTGCTGCTTCTTTTCACCAGAAAAATTTTCCAGTTACAATTTCCCAATTATCAAAAGTGAAGTCTCAAATTGTTCCCAGAGAACTGAGTGAAAACATGGAAGAATTTTTTAATAGGGAAAAGCTATAATTACAATTACGATTCTTCTATTATTGCAACATTAAAATAAATTATAATTAGTGTTACTATGAGTGCTAATTGGTGCAAGTACTATGAACACGAAACAGCTCTTGTAATCACCAGCGCATGTGCCAATCCTATTCATCTATCATCACTATTATTTCTACCACTGCCCAAGAATAATGAAAACAATCTGAGGATGCAAATACATGACTACTCCACAAAACGGGTTTAATTTTGCTAATCTAGAGAATACCTGTTTGTGTTCCTTAGCCATATTGAAATCCAATTCTTTAACATCTTAGGTTAGTTCTTAGTGACCAATAAGTAAAATGCTTGACTGCAGTGATGGGCTCTCCTGAATTCTCCTCACAATCCCAGTTTTAAAAATATCCCTTCAGCAGCAGTGGTTACTATCCAAGTGGAGAGAAACCTTACAGGCCACTGAGAGCAGGGAAGTATTAAAAAGTATTGAATAAGAACAGTTGTGCAGGTTAATGAGACCTTTAATGCAATAAATCTTTCCTAAATCTTCGATGGCACTCAAAGCGACCGATATCCCATTTAGACATTTATCTCTCTGACTCGGGTGTGTCATTGTACAGGGAAAAAATATAAATATATTCTTTGGTCTTTCATATTTTCAGGTAATTTGGTTGTACCCTTTGAAGGGCTAATCAGAAAATGTCACCTTTGGTCACTACATGCTTTTAGTTTAAATAGCATTCATTTATCTAGTCATAAGGTTTGTAGAAGAGTAGTTATTATCCAGATTACTTGGTACCCAGAAAGACACTTCCATTTGAAAGATTCAAATAAGAGAAGCAAATACGGTTTGCTTTTGGAATTTCAAATGACAGCAAACACACTGCACTTCTCTTTTGCCTTTACTAGTAAACCTAGGGTCAAGTTCTGAGCTCAGCTTTCATTGACGACTTTGCTCTTGAACTTGGAAGGCTCTCCTTGGGCTGCTTTCTGTAGATGGGTCTCTAGTGGCTGGAACAATCTAGTTTTAAATCTGTAAACCTCATCAAGTCTTTTGAGGATGCGATCGCTATAAGTTCTGACATGACTAGACCCTCCTCAGTCATTATATATTTATTAACCATGATTACATATTTATTAACCAAATACTATTATGATAATAGTGAAATTAACCAATACCTATGCAGGTCTTTACAATTACATTATTCTCATGTATTATCTTGACCATACCCTTACAATACTTTGAAAGAATAGTATTATCATGTCCATGTATTAAATGAAGCATGTAATAAGGCTGAGTAATTTGTTCAAAACCACATGGCTAGAATTGGTCTTCTGATTCCAAATGTTAGGAACTCCCCACAACATATTTCAGAATTCACTGTGAATTCTAAAATGCTCTCCTTCACTGGATTTCATACTTAAACAAGTAGTTTGAGGAACAAAAGACTATTCTTTGTATGAAAATTCTAATGTCTACACCTTTGACCAAAGTTGTAGTCATTTCGAATCTTGCTACTTTGATTGTATTATTTCAACCTCTTTATTTTAATCAGAAAATTATATAAATAGGTTTAAATTAGATTCCTTTATTGCAATCCATCAAATGACTCCTTTATTGGTAGGTGAATGACACATGATACACATGATTAGAGATTTTACTTAAGGGTAGAATCAAATTATTTCCTAGTTGTGTGACTCAGTTACTTGATCTCCCTGTGCCTCAGTTCCCTAATCTGTCAAATGGAGCATAAATGGAATCAATATCATTGGGTTGTTGTGATGATTGAATGAGCTAATACATGAAAAGCACTTGAAAACACTGTTTAAAATTAAAATGTGCAGAAAACAACCAACTCTCTCACTTTTAGCCCCTGAAGTCTTTTCTGTCTAATGCATACTAGTTGATTAGATTTGCATTAAGATGTCAATATGACTTCCAAATTGTGTTTCAGACCCAAAAGGTATACTCTGTGTTTCTCTGCATTATTCCAGTTTGGGTTAAGGCGTACCACTGACTCAACTATAAGACAACAGATAATAAAAAGCTTTAAAGTCCAAGCTCTACATTTGATATACCTTTCCTTACATTCCAATGACATAAACACCTTGTAACAATATTAACTTCCTATTGGTTACAAATGGTTGTTTTATTTAATTGAAAGTGTCATAGTAATAAAAGAAGCATGAAGGCTATAATTGCCTGTGAAACATTCTGTGAAAATTTAATGTGTAAAGGGCTATAAAATATTCTATCTTATCATCTTTCGGTTGATATTTTTGACCGCGGAGGAAAGGTTGGAGCCGACGGTTATGCCTGTAGGGCACTGAACATTTGCAGTTAAATGCTGCTTTCAGAGGACAAATGACAGTGGTGTAAGTGTTCCTGGTGCCACCATCATGACGTGTGAACTACGACCCCTACACATTAATCAAATAGATCTGAAATGGATGGCCTTTTATCCAGAACAAATTTAGAGAACAGATTTCTCATGTGGATCCCTCATTAACCTTACATATGATCTGTTCCATTCTATCCACGAAGAATGTGAGTTATTTCACTGAGTGCTGTTTTTGGTTACTATTTTTTATCAATGCTAGGTATTCGTAGCAGACAACGTGCTTGAAACAAACTATTGAAGTCAGAGCATAATTCAACTAACATTTTGCACAAATGTCATTTTATGAATCAGAATACATTCTCACATGCTATAGGCTACCCACTTCCAGACAAATACTTGTTTGTAATTTAGTTGGCCTTTTAAACAAAGCCATATGTGGCAGCAATCGCTAACTTGAAAATTAAAAGTTGTGGTAAGTTATCTGGTAACGTAACTGTCTGCCAGCTGCAAATATGCAATAACAGGTTTCACATAACGGGCTTCCTCTGGATAAAATCATTGCTAGTAGACCGACCACACAGTTCACTGTGAGGATATTGGTTTGTACAGACAACTTAGACGGTTAAAGAAAAAAAAGAATTTCTGAAGTCCATGTGCACTCACTAACCACTGGCTCCTAGGAAGCAACTATAATATTGTCAATCTCTGAATATTTTCCCTTTACAATTCCAACCAGCTATCGAGGTAAAACGTGTCAATATATTTTATATAATGAATAACTGTGAACATACATATTTACATCTTGTTTCTCAAACAAATCAATGCTACTTGTTCTTAGTGCATGTTAATTCCTGGTGGTCACTATTGACAGCTCCCTTCCTATCTAGGATTCCCAGAGATGGTTCTGGTCAGTAAATGGCGCCCTTGGAATTGTAATGCAAGAACTCTATGGCTTTTCATGGAGGCATTGGACTGCTCCTTTGTACTGGAAAATCAAGTTCATCTCCTTTATTCAGAGAGATCCTGGTAATATTTCAAAAGCCTTACTCCTACATGGAGGAACAGGGCAGGTCGCTTTAAATTACTTCCACTCCTACACTGAGGATTCAGGGATCCTGCTGTCAAACGCTGGACTCACACACGACAGTCAAATTACAGCTGTGAGCTAGTCCCAGACCTGCGGTCTTGGTTTTTGGGTATGGTGCCTATTTGCAAAATCTCTATTTTAAATTCCACCTCATAGCTTGGACCCTGCTGCTTGTGGGCAGTCTTTCTAGAAGGCAGCTACTTAGCTTCCTGACCTGTGGATGTCAGCCTGACCTGGAGTTTCTGCTCATTTACCTGGACCTAAATAATCCCTTTGGGAAACTACCTCGGACAGCGCTAAACTTTCAGCTCGTCTTCCACCCAGGCTCTCTAGAGTTGGGAACTCATGCATTGCTGTCTTTCACCCATCGCCTGGGACCCCTGTCTTCCATGTGGAGCAATGAAAACTGCCTCTTCCTTATCTAAGGACTTCAAAACTGCCACTGAAATCCCTTTGTTAAATGTTCAGAAACAACCCTGGAAAGAAGTTGGCCAAATGTAAAGAGAGGCCACCTTCAGGTGGCTTCTTCATCATCAGGCCTTCCTGTTCTTATTGACCAATCTGGAGGGCTACATATCTTACTTTCAAAACCAGGCAAATTAAAGTAAAAATATTATTTAGTAGGAGAATACCTCATTTGAATTTTTGCCCAGAAATGTAGTTTATCCAGTTTCTAGATAATAAATTTTACCCTACATTTTTGAAATTATAACTATACTTTCCCAACTCCATTCCTTATATTCCATCACTGTTTAGAAATTCCTAGAAGAGAGCGAAATCTCATCTCTAAGTTTTATCAGAATCTACCCAAGCCGGGTCATGAAATGTCCTGAATGTACTGGCAATCTCTTCATTGTCCTTCCCTTTTCAATGCAAGAGAAATACCATTCATCCAGACAGGAAAGAAGCTAAAAGGGAGTAGAAGAGATTAGCTTTCTCAAAGACAGCCGTCTGCATTGCACCACCAGCTGACAGTCAATGGCTGGTTCCTTCCTCTTTTCTCCAGAGTAACTAAAATAACCCAATTGTTGCCTCAAATGGTTTGCGTTTTAATGGCTTAGCATTTCACTTGTAGATCCAATCTAGCATCATATCACACTATTTAGATAGATAGATAATATGTAAACAGGGTGTAACTATAATGTATGCATATATAATGCATGTCATAAATATAAATATACATATACATACACAATATGCATATACTATACATATACTTATACACATGCATTTCTGTCACGCGGAGTTGCAGTGTCGTGGAAAGGCCTATGTTTGAGTTCTTCATCTTTTACAAGCTGTAGGATTTCATGTCATCACTTACTCCCACTGAGTTGCAATTTCTTCTGTAAAAAGTTGGGCTAAAATTAACCCCTGTTAAAACAAATTGTTGTGTGCATTAATCAGTGAAGAAGGACCACACACACATAGCTGCGATTCCACGCTCGGCATATAAATATTGAGCATCTGCACGTGGCTGTGGCATCCTTTGAAAATCAGAGCTCTGTAGCGGCTCCCTCGGCAGCTGCACTGATTGTCTCTGCCCTTGGTCTCCTGCATCCTACAGCAGGGCTCAAATTTCTCTGATATATTCCTATCTCCCTGACACACGTGCCTTTCACAATGTCAGAGTTGTGATCCTAACTACATTTTTCTCAGACGTTTTAGCAGTCTGGTCTCCTAAGGTGATGAGTGTTCAGTGAGAGGGACGAAATCGCCATCACAAAAAGGCATCGACCTGAATGTATATGCGCATTACACTCTGCACTTTATACTTTCGATATGCCCTACAATTTGAACACTCAAACCATTAGATGCTGAAAGAAAAATTCACTCTATTTAAGACAAGAAACATATTTAGCTTCGTTTTTACATACATATCTACGTGTATTGTGTATGTATGTGAGAGAGAACCACAAATCTTACAGTCCCCAGATTATGTAAATCAATACAAAATGCATATTGAGCATCTTCAAGTCTGAAACACAATAAAATCCAGTGGACGTCCTCTGAGAGTATTACAGGCATGGTTCTTACCCACTTTACTGACGCGCATGCACAGAGCCATCGATATTTTGGTTAATGCCACCTAGACTGAACTTTTAAAAAAATGCGTTTTCACAGATATGTTTTCTTACCTAACGCTCAACACTGCTTTAGAACACTGTAATTACTGAGACCAGTGAGAGACTGAAAGCCTGAAGACCTTCTCTCCACATCCATGCCTTATATCTCTCTCCTAACCTTCTCTCTCACACTAAAAACAAACAAACAAACAAACGATCAAGTTTATTTAGGGTCACCTCTTCTTAATGTTGACTCAGGGAGGATTTATTAGAACACATATTCTTCCAGCACTGTTACTACAGAGCATTACTTATATTCATTCCGGATATAGTAATCAGGACTGAAAAGAGTGGCATTTGGGTAGCATTACCAATTCAGCTCACAAATTAGATCTTAATTCCATTGTTAGAGAGTCTACTTCCTATAATCCTGCCATGATCATATTTGTGAAAAAATCTGAATGACTATATTTATTTTGATCAAAATACTGACAAAGCGTTTTTCCTTGACATTGGGAGTTTTGCAAGTACTATTTAGATTCTAAAATTCTTAAATCCACATTGAAACGTTCGCACACATTCAAATATGGATATTTTGTGATGTTTAACCACTTTCAACTTGTTCATATAGGTATTTTAATGGTTTTAAAAATAAGTCTTAAAAAAGATAAAATTAATAGTGTATGCATATATGAATAAGTAATGAGCACCCCAATGTATCAGTTTATCTACTATCCAGACATAAAACATATAATAAAGCACAAATGACCTTTAAAATGCACTGTGTCTCCCTCATGAGAGCTAACCACCATCATAAATTTTTAATCATTTTTTTCCTTTTTATCTTATAGTTTTTACATTCCATGTTTGCATCCCTAAAGATGATGAGCTTGCATATGTTTAAGACTTTAAAACAATTGCATTTTAAGTATTCTTCTAAAAGTTTTTATTTCTGTTTAAATCTACCTTCCTGAATAATCTGTTGTGCAAGTAGCTGTTCACTCATTTCTCACTTTTGTATCATATTCCACTATGAGTACATCACAATTAATTTATCTATTAGACTCTTGAGGACTTTCGTATTGTCTCAATTTTTCGCTAATACAAGTGGTGCTTATGTTAAACAGTCCTACATACGACCTGGCTCATATGTTCAACATTTTCTAATATCAACTTAATCAGAAGTCTAATTTTCATAAGTCTGTGTGACCCCTCCGTATAGTCTCTATTCTGATTAGTTTATTTATCCCTGGTGTGGATGCCACAATGTTTAATTACTATGTGTTTGTATCTGGTGAATCAAGAGTTCATAAACTATATGTCTTCTCCTTTATGAATCAGAGACTGCTCCTGGTCCTTTGCTCTTTCATATAAATTTTGGAAATGATTCATCCAGATATGTATACATGCACATGCAAAAATAAAATAGTCATGTTAGATTTTGACTGAAATTGCACTAAAATTATGTCAGTTTAAAAGAAATTGACTCCTTTAGATTTTGAGTCTCTCTACCAATGAACATGGTATAGAACTTTATTTACATATTCTTAGATATCTTTCACTATTTTAAAATTAATTTTCTCAAAAATGTTTTTCATTTTTAGATTTAGTCCAATTTACTTAGTCTTTTGAAGCTTTTAATGTTGAAAACTTTACTTTCAAAACTATATTTCCTGCAGTTTGTGGTGGCATTTAGAAATGCAATGGACTTTGTACATTGATTTTATATTCAGCAGTCCTGCTCAACTCCCAAACTAATTCTAATAATCTGTACATTGTGGAGGGCTTTTATATGTTAATAATCATATCATTTTAAATAATGTGAATTTTTAAAAAATCATTATATCTTTTATTTTTTCTGCTGGCTATATAATATATATTGTTTTAATGAAAAAAATAATAAACTCTTAGATATACATTTTAAATATATATCATTTAGACATATATTTTAAATGTTTTAGATATTTTAAAAATGTCTAAATGATACATTGAAGTTTGTAGACATGAAAGATACACAATTCGGAATGTAACTAAAATAACTAAATCAAAGATATTTTATAAGATTGAAAAAATATTTTGCAAGATATTTAGATGGACTATCACTGGTGAAGAATGATAATTCTGCTTATTTCTATTTTTTCTTCTAGGAAATTCATACACACCTTAGGGAGAAATAGATAAATTTTTCTCAAGCCATCAACCTGTAGATATCTGAACATTTTTCTCTTGCTACTTCATTAGAGATGTTATTTTTCCATATCCTTTGCACTATTTTTACTTCAATTAAACCTTAACATCTCATTATCCAACCAACGTAAAGCAGTAGGAAATGTTATTTGCAAAAGTGGCTCAATTTACTTCTCAATTTACTGTGCCTTTGACTAGAACAATACATACTGGGAGCAGGAGAAGGGTGCACAGCAAACAAAAGGCAAGCAACAGAACCCCAACTCTGGGACAACCCTAGAGAGAGAATGAAGAATGCTCCGCCGGTTAGATTAACTGCTCTCATCCATAGAAAAAGCCCTTGCAAAGGCAGCTGCAACATTTTATTGCCTCCTATGGAAATAAAAAGAGATTCTTAGATTTATTTTTTCAACACCTTTACATTTATCTCTGTCAAAAGGCTGGGAGCATGCTATCATCTTCTTAGGCGGAAAAGGGACCCTTCTCCAGGGGACGGTGGGGAAGCATGGAAGCCAGGCAGAGATTGATAACCTGCTTTTCCAATAGGTTAGCTTTTGTAGAAGAGCAGCAAGAGCCGTATCTTAAGTGCACTTTTGTGGAACTGGTTCAGACTAATCAGAATTAAAGGAACAATTAAAAAAAAATTTTTTTTTTTTAATTTCACTTTTTGTCTGTGAAGGCAGAGAACGAGAAGGGTCACCATGCGGGAGGATTTCCTTCCCTGGACGTCATCTGCAGCTCCTGTCCAATGTGACAGTGGAGCAGCCCCGGTGGCTGCAGGTAGAGGCTGGCCTCGGTGACATAACAGCGCATCTCATACAGGTGCCCAAACTCAGCGAAACCAGGGCCAGCTTATCGTCAATCAGACGCCAGTGCTAAATTAATACCCCTTTAAATACAAATTAATCATGCTTTAAGTTTCCCACAGATGTGGGATGCGGGAGGCACGGGGAGACGGAGACACAATTTATCGGAGTCCAACAGTTCCTTCTTCATACATTGCCATCGTCAGAAGCCCCACTCAGGTACTTAATGACCATTAGCTCTCTCCTTCCTGTTTAAATGAAAACACTGATGGGTACTATACACTGTGGTATGCATGGTACAGAATTTCACCATGTTTTTTACGTGTTACTGGGGAAGATGATCATCCTTAAGCTAAAGGAATGGTTCTCCGCAGTCATCGCCAATGAGGGGCTGCAATCACCCCAACGTTTACTCACTGGTGACCTAGGGCAGGGGGTCAGCACAGGTCCCCCACTAAGCCTGGAGCATCCTGCAAAAGGTAGAGGCAGGAATCGTGTGAGCATGTGTCACTATAGCCCCTCAGGTGGGCTGCGCCATGCTGGGGGTTTGGATATGTGACACTACAACATAATCACACGGCAAATGCGGTTATGGGTGCTGGGAGTGACGTGCTGGCTCCTCGGTTTACGGCTGCTGCCAATCACTTCGCAAAACATTGTACAAACTAATTTCATTAGAATTTCGTCAGTCCACAGACACCTGTATTAGAGGAGAAAATGGTAAAAAAAAAAAAATGCATTGTGCATTTGTTTTATCTCCTTATCAGATACACTTTTAAAGATAGGCAGGTCAGCTTATTCATCTTTCTATATGCTGCCCGGCTTGCCACAGTGTCCAGCATGCGAGTAATAAACTGGGTTTCAAGAACGAAAGTGGCTGATGTCCAAATGCTGCAAGTGAGCTACAAAGCCTTCTCTGCTTTGTCCCGCCACTGCCGGCTCTTTTAATGTCTCCTAAGCTCTCCCCTCCTCCCCTTGCTGTCTCTCAGCTCTCCGCCCGGTCCGCAGGCTTTGTGAACTTGTACACGCTGCTGCTTCTGCCTGAAACGTACTTGCCTCCTTCTGTGCCCTGAAAAATCCTAGTGTCTTTCAAGCTTCAATTTAAACATTTCCTCTTCTGTGAAGCCTTCCTTTATCCTCTCCAACCGCAGAAGACCTGATTACACCCTTCTGTGTTCCATCCCTATGTTCATCCAGGCTGCTATTATAGATCTTATCACACTGAGATGCAACTGTTTATTTTCACATCCACCCCTGGGCCTGTTCTCCCCTCTTAGCGCCAGTTACAGACTCCGGAGGACAACTGCTGTGACTTTTTCATGTTTGTGTCTCAACACAGTGTCTGACCACCGTTCATGTACTCATCCAATTTGCAAGCAATTTTTGAGTGCTTAGTACGTTGGAGAGATTGCACCAGGCATCAAGGTTAGAGGAGGGAGAAGGACATTCTCTGGTCTTCACAGAGAACAGCGTGTGATGATGCTGGAGAGCAACATTCAGCGGTCAGGCTGTGGGAAGCCATGGCAGCAATGGCAAAGGTTTGGGGATTTTTTTTTTTCCCCCAAAGGCAATGGGAACACATTGAAGAGCTGAAGCAGAGAATTAACGTGACCAGATCTGCTTTCCTGGAAGAACATTCTGCAAAACACCACACTCAGGAGAGTTTTTACCTCCAAAGTAAAAGAGTGGTGATTACCTGGAGAAAAACTCAACAAAATTCAGCTGGGTCCACCTCCGCCTACCCCCTCGATCTGTGCACAGCGTGGTTTCTATAGTACCTGATTTTTTTATACAGTTATGTTTGAAACTTTTTTTTTCAAGTTTATTCAGGCAGATTATAGACAGTGAGTAAGGAGGACTCAAACTTGAAATTGGGTGACGAGTCACTGTCTATTTCAATAATCTGTGGAAAGATGTAACGGGCTTAAAACGAGGAGTGAGGTGGCCAGAAGCAGATGCAGCAAAGGGTATTCAGAAGTGGACTCGATGTCCAGGTGGCTCATGAGCTACATGGTGGGACAGAGCTCAGGACAGATATGGAATGGAAGATGACGGTGCTATTTACTAAGAGGAGAAAGCTCGGGGAGAAGCAGCTATATCGAGGCTTTTAGGCTGGTTTCAGAATAGAAGTGTGCACGCAATCCGATGCAATTCCTGTCACTCATACGCAGCCTTAGGTGACACAACAAAGGGGTCACACGGTGGTTTTCCATCGCCGCAGTTTCCCTGTTGGGTCAGCTGTCTTTGCAGTCGACCCTTGGGAACGGACGGTTTCTGACACTATGACTCCTTTGACAGATAAGCACCATTTTAAGGCCTACAGACGGGAGGGACTACCTGCTAATTTATCCAGAAAACTGGATTTGTATCTCCATCCCAAAGAAGGTGAGGATGTATGGACACAAAGAAAAATTACTCTTCAAGGAACTAAAAAAATACGTCAAGGGTCACTTATTCCATTTTAAAATGACATCTTCTGTGGTCTAAAAAAAAAAAAAAAACCCAAAACCTTAAGTAGAGGCTTTATATGAAATACATTATTTCCTGGCTAACAACATCTGCAATATCAGCATTTTAGAAACCCTATATAAGGAGACATAGCAAATATATTTCATGATAAAGATTTTCTTTCCAACTTTGATGCAGACTTCTCTTTGGAATAAAGTAAGGGCGCATAAGTATTGACATAATGTTAAATAAATACAAAGCAATAAAAATATTATGCTTGAAAATCTATAAAACATAACTGTAGGAATGTTATAAATACACTCTGACAGGCAACCCAATTCAGATGAGCAAACACAGAAGCCTAAAAGAGTGAAAAAAAGGTCAGAAAAGATCCCCGGTGGATGGTCTCCCACCGCAGCACTGGGTAAGGAAGAGAAAAACATGACGTTGAAATGCAGGGGAAGATTTTTTGTTATTTTCAGGACAAGAGTAATAAAGACTATATAGTAAGGTGAAGGAGCAATTTAAAATCCAAAGTGAGACAAGGTGTCAAGTGAATACTAAAAGGGCGTTAGAGCCTTTTGATTTTCATATAAGTGAACTTGAAGTTCATTTCTCCATTCTGTTCAGTAACTGAGAGACTCAGTGAGACTGTCAAATAAAATTCGAGAGATGATAATCAAAACGTTGTGAAGGCGTGTGAGAAAATATGTGAAGGTGTACGTGGGAAAATGTGTTTGGTTGTGAGAAAGGGTAGCCCTCAGATTGGCACTCTGGGATTTCTGGCCAAGTGCACAAAAAGAATTGGTAATTCTTTCCTTTTTTCTTTTAATTGTGGTCAGAACACTTCCCTGACCTACTGGATGATGAGTGTGCTCTTGAACCTCTATACTTGCTAATTTTCCAGTTTTCTTTTGGCTATTAATTTCTAGTTTCATGTCACTGTGGTCAGAAGGGGTGCTTGATGTAATTTCAGTCTTCTAGAATTTGTTAGACTTGTTTTGTGGCATAACATATAACCTATCTTGGAGAATGTTCCATGTGCACTTGTGGAGAATGTGTGTTCTGGGGCTGTTGAATGGAATATTCTGGTATACGTCTATTAGGTTCATTTGGTCTAGATTGTTATTCAAGTTCACTTTTTCCTTATTGATTTTCTGTCTGGATGTTGTATCCATTATTGAAAGTGGAATTTTGAAGTCCCCTGCCATTTTGTATTCTTGCCTATTTCTCCCTTTAATTTGTCTTTGTTTGATTTACATATTTATGGGTTCTGATGTTGGGTGTGCACATGCGCACACGCACATACACACACACACACATAATTGTTCTACTTCCTGATGAATTTCTTTTATATTACGCAATATTCTTTGTCTCGTGTGACGGCCCTTACTTAGATTAAAAGTTTTTTTTTTTTGTCTGATATAAGTATAGTCACCCCTGCTCTCTTTTGGTTACCATTGGCATGCAATATCTTTTTCTACCCCTTCATTTTGAACCTATTTGTGTCTTTAAATCTAAAGTGAGTTTCTTGCAGACAGTGATAGATGAATTTTTTTTTTTTTTTTTTACCTATTTGGCACTAAGATTTTTGATTAGGAAGGTTAATCACTTACATTTAAAGTAATCATTGAGGGGGAAGGACCTACTATTGTGATTTTGTTAGTTTTCTGTCTGCCTTGTAGCCCCTTTATCCTTATTGTCCTCTCTTTTTGTCTTCCTTTGTATTTCATTAATTTTTTGTAATGATATGTTTTGATTTCTCTTTTTCTTTTATGTATCTTCTATAGGTGTTTTATTTGTGGTCACCATTGGCTTACATAAATATCTTATAGTTTTAACAATTTTTAGCTGACAACACCAATGTTTGGTCATTCTTAACTGGTTTCAAAATGAAGTAAATATATCTTTCCTGCAATGATTACAGAGTAATTCTTTACAATGTTTATTGAAAAACAAACATTTCACATTGATATTTGGTTTAGCTTTTGAACTAAACTAAACCAAATGTTAGTTTATTTTACTTGGAGAACATCTACGAGTCAAGTGAAATATTTTCTCTGGATTGCAACACAATTGTTTTCGAGACTTTAATGCTGAATAAAAGATGTGCTTGTCTTTCAAATTATAAAACATCACAACATTAGTTGCTAGTTTCAGTAAACAACAATTGCTTTTTAAGTAAACGAGTAATGGATTTATTTTTAAATGGTGTGAGCAATTGACCATCCAGGTTAAAATAAATAAGATTATGTGGAAATACTAGAAAATGATAGAAGGCATTCTAAGGCATTTCACTACTTATTCCATGGTGCACCACTTAGGTGTAGAAGTCTGTCACCCACTCTAAACTGGAGGTTCCTGTGGAATAGGGAATGCATCTGTCATTGTAACCCCCTCTGCCTGCTGCTCCATGCAGCACATAACGGGTTCTCTGTAAATGCTGGGTGATTTCTATTGTGTAACTAAGCAGCAGAGGAATGAAAACACATTTTAGTTGAGTTTGGTAGAATTATACTCCCTGGGGAGGGAGTGACAGTAGACAAGAAGCTCAGGGAGGAGCCAGATGTGACTGGAATAATCCAGGTGGGAGAGGACATGGAACCTAATTGTTGGCAGTGAGAATGGAAAGAAAGAGTTGGGTCAAAGAGAGTCAATAGGGGGAAAAAAAGGAGCTAGCTAATCAAAAAGTAACAAAACAAAACAAAAACATGACAACCTTAAAATGCAGATAGTGGAAAAACCGGAAGGACTGATGAAACAAGGAGCAAGGTTTGGGAGAGGAGTTGACGAGCCAGGGAGCATGACGTCACAGAAATCTAAGGAGGTGAGGATTTCCAGAGGAGGAGGGCGACACTGCAAATGCTACCACCGAGGTAAATGAACAGAAAGAACATTTCTGACCAGGCCATCCCTGTGACTGCTCATCACAAAGGCCACAGGAGAAAGAACTAGTATTCGGTAAAAGGTGATCAAAAAACAGCTTAACAGCGGCCTGCCCTCATTTACTGCCCTCGTGACTCAGCATTAGCTTATCTATCCAGTTTGCTCCCCGGGGTAGGTGAGGTCAGGTCTTCTTCCTCCTCAGCGTTTTTTGGTCCTTTCAGTATGCTCATTTCTATTTCCTTTTCCTGGAGAGCTCTTCTCCTGCATAAAATACACTTGTCAAAATCCTATCTTCTTCTCCATTTTAATCTTCAACGCTTCTTCCTGAGCAATCTCCACCCATGAAAGACAGATTTCTTGCGTTCCTTTCAACTTTATGTCATTTTTCAACTTTCCTATAGCATAGAGAATATATATATGCATGTATGTATGTATGTATGTATGTACATACATACATATATATAACATAAACAAGATATAAACAATATATATATATATATATATATCTTGTTTCTTTTGCTAGATATATTAATCTCTCTTCAAAGAGAGAAAGGACTAGACTCAGCATTTACTATATTACTGTGAATGCTTGGGGAAAAAAAAAATGTGCTGTACATATTTCATGTATCCCTCCCATTTCCCAATCCAAAGGCAGACTCGGGTCAGATATTGTTCTGGAGGCTGCATACAGAACTGAAAAGATGCAGAGCATCCTGCCTTCTGGGAGGTGACTTTCCATGTTTTGGAAAATGTAATGTAAATTGACTAGTTAAGGGTCTTTCCAATTCTAAAGATTTATTATTCTATGGATCACCTCATAATTATAATAGTATTTTTAAAAATACATTGAATATTCTCCATTGATATGATCTTATAATTATTTCCCATCTGAAAAGAAGATATCGAAAGACTATTTCAAATAGAAAATTACTGATTACAATCACCATTAAGAAGAGAAACCTATAGGCAAGTATTTTATCAAAATAATCAAACTGATCAAATTCTTTAGAGCTAAGCTTACAAACACCATGGCAAAGCTTCCTAGAAGAAGAAAGACTGCATAATGAGTTTTTAATGTTTTCAGTATATCACTGGAAGTAGAATTTATCAGCCTAAGAGACAAGTTGCTTTTGCACTCAAGGAATAAAAATATCTAATATGCTTAAGTTGCCAATTTGTATGGAAACACTTAAAACAACTGCCTGACAGTAATTCCCATTGGTGGTAGCAATGTGGTACCTTATAAAAATAATGCGTCATAAAGAATGACAATATATTATGTCACTGAGACAATGCCCAAAACTCAATGGCTATTGCTAAATACATCCAGGGAACAGGAAGATGAAAACACATTATAATATTAGCAGCTGTAAGCAGAAATTTAGGGAAATGTGATATTCTATTTTACAAAGTCAAAGAAACATAAATATTGTAACATCTCTGAGGTATGGGTTAGTATTTCAAATAGTAATGGATGGGATTCCTTCTCATTTTTTAAAACTATTTATAACAATTTATAGTCCCAGAATTAGGAAACGTTTAAATTTTTCTTTTTCTCCTTCAGATAAATAATCCTTTGTTGTTCTCAGTTCTGATCGAAATTTTTTATCCCTTATTTTATCCATAAATAAACACAAGCAATCCTCAGTCCATGTTACTTTCTCTTGATTGCATCACAAATCTTTTAAAAACCCTCGGTGTTTATTTTCTTTTATCCACCTACAATCTGAACTTTGCATCTACTGCAAACTTGAAATCCAGTGAATAGTTCTAAAAAAAACAGGGTTCTGGAGATCTAATGTACAACATAGGCCCTTTTAGTTTAAAATACTATACTGTACATTAAGATTTTGTTGGGAGGGTAGATCTTATGTTAATGGCTCTTATCACAAAAGAGAAACCAATCAATCAATCAATTAATCAAACAGGTGGAAGGAGACTTTGGGAGGTGATGGATTTATTTATAGCCTTGATTATGGTGATGGTTTTATGGGCGAATATTTATCTCCAAACTTATCAATTATCAAGTTGTGCACATTAAACAGCTACAGTTTTTTTTGTATGTCAATAATACCTTCATTAAAAATAATAAAAAATAAAAAAAATTAAGATGTCATATACTTGGAAGTTTCTAAAGGCAAAAGATGAGAAGATTGAGGATAAATGATTTAGAAAGATATTAAAGATGTAACCTCTATGATGGGAATAATGAGAGTTCCTCCAATTTCAATATTGAAAGTAGCCTATACCCATCTTTTTCAAATATAGATGAACCAGTATGAGTCCTTTTTACCATTATATGATTTCCCCTGACCTACCAGGAAGAAATTTTCTTCATAATTGCCACTAACATCTCCTCTCCCTCAAATAATATCTGTTCAACATCTATTGTGCACAGGGCACGGGAGAGAGGAAGGTAGAAACACTGGACTGCCATTATATCTGTTTTTCATGCCTTGATTTTCCTTCCCCTAATACTTGACTAGTTCAGTTTAGGGTATCTCCTAAAAACTGTAGTATGCCTTAGCGTTTTTAATCTAATGTAAATTTCCTAGAGGGAAATCTGGTATGTGGCAATCCTGAAACTTACTTGAGAAATGCCACAGGGCAGTGAAAGGGCAGGAAGGGCCCAGGAATGGTCACCGTTGATGGTGATCTGCTGTGCCGACCAAGTGTCCAGTCCATGTTTATTAGTGGCAAGACACGATCTGGACCAGAGCATTCTGTTTAACCATCAACTTTTATCCTAAAAAGATATTAGTCTATTTCCTGAATTGTGCTTTCCCATTGACTATGATACAAGATTGTGAATTAAATCCTTTGAGCAAATGATGAAGCAAATGGAAGGTGAAATTTTTCTTCAATGAATTTCTAAGGATGTATTAAAAATTGGTTTCAAATATTTCAAAGTCTGAGAAAGAAAGGGCAGAGAGTAGGAATCCAGTAAGTCTGGTAGGGAGAACTGCAAAGCATTTAAGGTGTATCTGATACCCCTTATAAAATCAAGGAAAGATTAATCTAAAACAAAATTCATTAAAGATAATCTTCTAGATTAATTTGTTGACTTTTCCTTCCTTTGATATTTGCTTGTGAAATTGTTTTCTTTTAAAATAAATATATATAACTTACTTCTAAGAAGTAAATATCTTGATTCTTTATTCTGAGGGCATGAACCCAAACTGCAAAAGCCAAAGTACTCTAGCAACTCGATAAACTCTACTACTACTACTCCAAACACTGTAAGCTGAACAAAACGTTCATCAAGAAGACTACTGAAAGTCGCCTTTGCATAAGTCTCCTGGAGCCACTTCGAAACCTTGCCTATGACAGTGAAGGAAGGCCACGGCAAATCACTATTCTTAGGGCAATGTCTCATAAAGGTTGATTTAATTTTAGAATTGATTAAAATGGAAAATAAAATAGTTTAGATATCACCTGTTAGATGCTTATTTTGGCCCAAGCTATTCCCTTTTTCAATTTGCCACCAATTCATACATCTTCCCTTGGGAAAACTCAAAATTAATCTCTTCCAGAAGATCACCGTTCCTTATTCAACCTCTGAGAAATATTTATGGAGCCACTATCTATATAACGGGAAACAAAACAGACATAATTTCTAATCTGGTAAATCTTTTAATTAGGGAAAAAAGATATTTAAACAATAACCAGAAACATTAATATATAGTAAGGAATAGTGATAAAGCTATGCTATGAAGGAAGAACACAGAATGCAGTATACAGTGTATAGTTTATAATATATAGTATATAACATTATGCATATATGGTATATAGTATATAGTGTATATATAGTATATAATATACAGTGTATAGTATATAGTTTGTAGAATACAGCAAATAGCATATAGCATTTAGCACACAGCACATATAGTATTCAGCATCATCAGCTAGGTGAGTGTCCCAAAAGGCCAAGAGTTGAAGGATGCTTAGGAATTATGGATGGGTTGATAGGTGGGGGAGTTCCAGACAGAGGAAACAGGTTAAGTAAGAATGGCCCTGACATGGCAAGAAGCATGGTTTCTTTGAGAAACTGAAAGGAGATCAACCTTGCTGGGGCTGAGCAAACGTGAAGGGATGTGTAACTCCACATAAAGTTTCCAAGGCGTCTCTCCACCTCTACCCTGCCACAGCCCACTCCGTCCCCATGCACAATCCACCCCCACATTGCCAGCAGCGGGCTCGGTGAAGAGGGTCAAGAGAGTAATTAGTTCAAGCAGTAAGGAGTATATTAAAGGACATAAGAGTGTAAATTTCAACACTGTGGCCATAGTAGGGAGGCCCTTGTGATCTGGTGTGTCAGCCAGGGTTACCTGTCAAACATCAATCCAGTTATGAGGGACTGCAGGGCACTGCTTGGGCCTCCTCCAAGGCCTCCCATGGCTCGTGCAATCGAGTCCGACCTCTACCACGGCCCGGGTCAACCTGTGTGGTCCAGCTGCTGACATGTGTCGTTCATGCTGTCATTTAATAAGGTGTCACTCTGACTTCTGCCTCACATTGGAAGAAAACCAACAAGCTTTCATGACAGCAATTACCCTGTCCACTTAGAGACCTCCCATTTTCTTCTGATTCAACCTGTGAGTCATGTGACCGACATGGCCAGATGTCAAGCTTGTGTTTAAGTGTGGTCTTCAATTGACAAATGAATTTTGTAAAAAGTAAAACTGAAGGATATTCTGTTAGCACGGAAGTGAATTGTCCAATTTCTGAACATAACTTTTGACTCTGTAAAGGTGGGGATTATGCCTTAATTATCTCTGTGTCTCTGGTGTCGAGGATAGTGTGAGATACAAAATAAGTAGTCATAAATGTTTGTGAGGTTGGTGAATATTTTAAACTACTCAAGGCTAACACTACATTTTAAACAATCATTATCTTTCCAGGGTTTGCTTTATCAATTGTGTAATGTAATAACCTAATTTTGAAATGAGCATGTCAATCAGTGGAGATTAAGTAAATGAGCAAGTAAGGGATTAGAACAGAACCCGCCTCCGAATGCCTTGATCGCACAGGGCTGCAGGCTCTTTCTTAGTGAAGTCCCGACCATGTGACAGCCACGCCAACTGGACAGATAAAGGATAGGCCTTCAGGAGATCTGCTCCTTAGACTCTACCGGACTATATACGCTTGTGTTCTTTATTTCCCCGACTCGTTCAGGGATGCCAGAAAGAGAAAGAAGGAAAAAAAAAAAAAAAGGCTGCAGTCCCGTCTTTATTCGTGGTAACCCACTCTGCAGGATCACAGGCTGGCTCTTGCCCTCTCAGCCTTCCTTGCCATTGCCTGGAGAATGCGTGCACCAAAGTGCACAGTGCGCTCTGAAGCCAAAGAAGAACAAATATTTGATTTTTAATATTTCATTGCTTCCTACTATTAATGTGGATAATCATGTTTATCTTAATATTCATTTGAGGTTGACAGTGTTGAGGCTGCTTGTGAATCATTTTACCCGAGATACAGACTAGATTTGTCTATGGCAGCGACATTACACACTGTGGTATGTCTACAGGCTGGTCCAAAGACAGGATATTGATTTATGGGGCCCAGATATTTATTGCATGTGTACATTTCGGGAACAGAATGAAATACCAGCATGGAAACCAACACTGTTTCACCATATACTGACAAAAGGCTGCTGGAGGCCGAAGTGGAGCATAAGGGCCACCTTATTCCTGAAAGTCACGCAGCTGGTGACTAGTGCTGCCACCAAGAGCCCGGAATCAGCAGGACCTGGGGTTCTTATGACAGCAGGAGTTTGGCAAGATTGCAGAACGTGAGAGAAGCGGCTTCTGAAAACGCATCCCCCTCTTCTTCCAATTTCATTATCCTCCCTTTCTCTAGGGTTTTATCGCCTGCCTGTGTGACCTAATTTATTTCCCTCCGCAAGCCTCGGTTTCCTCCGATGCTTGGTGGAGACCGAAAAAGTACATCGCTGGTTTGCACTGGGATTGGAGATGACACAGCTGAAGGCCCGATGTAATGACTGGCATCTGGTCGGCATTCTATGCCTAGTGTCTAGCACCACTGTTACCATGGCTACCACCAGTAGGATGACTGTGGTTCCTGTCACCATCACCACTGTTTTTCGTAGTCACTAACTGAATAAATGGCCCGACCCCAGAGGACACAGGTTTATGTTTCCCCACTACAGCCTCCAAACCCTGCACTGGGTCTGTTCCCTCATCCCTGATGACATCTTGGGATCATGCCGTATCACCTCAGGGATTACTGAGTATTACCATATTTTAGGGATAAGAGTACAGAATAAAGAAATGAAGACTGCCACCTCATCCGCTGTAAAGCCAGTGTAAAGATAATCCCTACGCCCCTGCGCTCACGGGCCTGGCGGGGTGGTGGCCTGTCCTTTTACTCCCACCCCTCTTTGGCTCCTGATTCCTTTATGGTCAGCAGAGGAAATGAAATGGAAAAAGAAAGACCTTTTAAAAATTAGCTGGTGTTCCTTGGCTCTCCCTCAGGTGTTAGATAAGCACGATGCCACGGCAGATATCAGAATCCATGAAGTGAATTATGGATCCTTCAGACACTGCCGCCCCCTCCCCTCTCTAACACTGCCCTTGGCTTGAATGATGTATTTCCGGGTCGATGTCCCCTGCCACTTACCCACCTCCCCACACCCAGCTCTCAGCGGTAAGCACACAGACATTTTCTGCTGGATACATCTTGTTCCAGCAGGTGAGGGTGTGGACGTGATAACTCAAGCCTGGCTATCTTTCCTGCCACTTATTAAATCACAGAAATGACATGCATCGTTGCCACATATCACTTCTGCCCTTTGTCCGTGCTCCTTTGCAAGCTACTTCCCAGCCTTTCCCCTCAGACTTCTCCAGGTGGTGTCTGCAGGGACGGAGGAAACCGTGGCTTTATATTCTCATCAATTGCCTCTGAGGACCTTTCTGGTGAATCATCGTCTGTCTTATACAAGCTCTCCCATACTCGGTCTCCCCTGGAGATGTGTCTGGGTTCCCTCTTTGAACTCCAGAACAACTTATCGCCCATCGTCCTCAGCACCGAGGATTGATTTTTGACGCAGAAGATTAAGTCCTCTGTCATTCTTATCACCCACGTATTACTAAGACATGTTAAGTGGAGGAGGAGGGAGAAGTGAAGGCGAGAACAGGAGACTCGTCCTAATGAATTTAGGAATTCACCATCTCCTTGTTCACCCTCCTTCAGTTCAGTTCTAAAAGAAGAACTCTCATGGCCTCGAGAAAAGTGAGATGAATTTGGAAGGAGGGGGATGTAGCGAGGCATCTGATTAGGGACAGGTCGGGGATTCCATGGCCCACAAGAAGAGGGCAGCCTCCGCCACGGTGAAAGAGAAGGCGAGAGAAAATCCACGTGTCAACGAAGGAGACTGACATCTAAGACATCTGTGTTCACTGGTGCATTAAAACCCAGAAGTCCTTATATGTGACCTAGTTGCTGGCAGTAAAGAGTTGGTAAATTCCTTAGGAAAACAATACATTCATACAGACAGCAATTAAAATAACATAATATATGTGGCAGGATACCATCATACACTGGAGATTAAGTCTTAGGAAAATTTTAACAAAAAGCTGGAATTGGTCCAGGAAAAAATTCCTATAGAAAATAGGATCCAAAGCAAGATATAAAGAGTAGGAAGGCTATTGGTTTTTTTTTTCTATTATTATTTTAATAGCTTTTTAAAGTGGCAAAAATATTTTAATGTGAAAACTCTGAAAACAAAAATTATAAAAAGCAAAATAAAAGAAATTGATTCTACCATCCAGAGATAACTACTGCTATTAACATTTTCAATTTTCTTACATTCTTTCTCCCTCAGTAATCCTATTACGTTTCCCTAGATAATCCAGTCTCTCAATATAAAAGTGACTATTGCATATTTTGTCCTCTCCTCAAATCTCCCACACACTCTCAGACTTCTTCACTGTCAGCTGATGTCTTGACCTTTTATTTCGCTTAGAAGCAGAAACAACTGGGAAGAGCTGGTTCCCATCGAAGGCCAAGTCCCCCCACTGGGACAATCCCACGCCCTTCTACCCTGAAGAGGTCTGGTCCTTCAATTATATCTTCTAAAAGATACATCTTCCTAGTTTTCCCAGACACACACACACACACGCACGCGCGCACACACACACACACACGCCCCTCCTTCCCTCCTTTGGCTCCACATCACACAAAATAAAAACAAAAACTTCCTTTGGCTCCACGTCTCCTCCTGCTATGATCCTATTTCTCTGCACCCCTGTGCAAAACTCTTTAAGAGGTTTGTTTAAAATGCTGTCTCCCGTCTGCACATTCCATTTTCTCTCCAACTCTCCCCTGAATCCACACCGATCAAGTTTCTGTTCCCAGGGCTCCTTCAAAACTGTTCTCATCAAGGTGTGCAGTGACACCCCCACTGCCTGTCTAATGCTCAGCAGGGCTACATTAAGACCCTCGAGGGCCCTTTCATTAAAAAAAAAAAAATTATAATGTATGACTCTATTGTCATAAAGACATATAATCCAGGTTGGATTCATTATTATATATTTCTTGTTATTGCATTCATTTTTTTCATTCTAATTTTAAAAGAAATGAAAATTCAGAAATGGTGTGGGGCCCTACAAGTCTCAGGGCCTAGGCACTGTGTCCCCTGGAGGCCATGAATAACCTGGTTCTGACGGTGACTTTCCAGTCGTCGCCTTACTCTGCCGCTCGGGAGCATGCCACACAGTAAACTATCCTCTTCTGGAAGCTGTTTTCAAATGTCTCATGACACTACACTCTTGGTTTTCTTCCCACCATTTGGCTGCTGTCTCTCAGCCTCTTCCAAAGCCTTCCATCTTGCCTTGCAGATACTCATGTGCTCCAGGGCTGAATCTAAGACGCTTCTCTGTCTTCCTACACTCAGTCCCCAGGTACCCTCGACCTGTCCTGTGGCTTTAAAAAGTGACCAGTCCAAAATTTAAGTCTCTAAGACCCACTTCCTTGAACTCTGGATGCAGAAATCTTAACTGCTTATTTAATATCTCCATTTTATAGAACCTCAAAAAACACCCTTAAAATGGACCCCCTGCCCCATCACGCTCCTCCCCAGTGTCCTGCATCACGCAGTTGCACAACCGAAATACCTAAAATCACTCTTGACTTTTCTCCTCATACCCCTTACACGATTCATCAACGAACATCAGCAATTCTTTCAAAATATCCAGAAAACTTCCCTTGATGGCAATAGAACAGGCCAGATGTATACCTCTTAACAAGAAAAAAAGTGATTAGATTTATGGGTTAAAGAATAGTAGGAAAAAAATATGTCCACACTTGGGGGAAGGGCTGTGCTACTAAGACAAATAGGAAATTTGGGGAAGAGTGTTCAATCACTCTCAGAGAGGTGATGATAAATATCTAAATAAGCTGCACTTCAGGAAACACTGAGTTATCCAAACCAAAACGATGAGTAGATGTTAGGTGACATTTAAGTATAATAACAACATAGAATGTAGATTGAGGATTTGGGTATGTGGGGACTGAAGATTTCTGAAAAATAAAAATAAAAGATGAGAAGCTCAGAGTCGCATCTTGGGGCATGCTTACGTACACAGCACGAACCAGGCAGCAGTCACTAAAACGTAGTAGAGAAGGATATCTTAGAAAGGTTGGTAAAAAAGCAAGATACTGTTATTTAACAGAACCCCAGGAGGAACACGTTTCGTGAGAAGGAAACGGTCAGCGGAAGCTGGTGCTGTCAGAAGGTCAAGGAGAACGAAGGTTGGTCGACTGCCTTAGACTTGTGAAGGTGTCGGGCACTGGTTTGGCACTTCGGTTTCAGTAAAGAGAAGCCTAGAGACCAGAGTGAGTACATTAATGAAGACATCAATCAGAGAGAGAAAGAGTTTTAGTAGAATAAAAGGAGAAATAGCGTAGTAACTAAAGAAGGGAATCGAGAGAAATGAAGTTTTTCACGATTTGAGAGAGACGAAATGCACGAAAGCTGAAGAGAAGGAAGGGCAACACAGTGGAATTACAAATTTATAAAAACGTCGTTACAAACCCCCACAGCAGACTAGGCCTTTGGCGTCTTGGTCTCAGTAAAAAAGAACAGTATCAGTATCAGATTTTCTCTGTGTGAATCATTGGTTTAAGCAGAAATCCTTCAACGATTCCCGCTCACACCACTTATGGTTTTCCACATTGGGGAATATTTCCACGGATCGTCAGCATTTGCTAGGATGAGACTCTATTACTCATTGTACCCTTATTGTATATCACTCTCCAATGACAAGAAAGAAGAAAATAAATGATCAGATGTGTTTTCAATTGTCATTTTCTAAATAAATGATATAAGAAATATTTTTTCTTTTGCATCAATTACATGTTGATTTTTACATTTTAAGGCTTATTGTATCACAACTATGCTGTGTTACCTGTTATACAAAAGCTATTTTGATTAAAAGAAATATAAGATAACAAACAAAATAGTAAGAAGAATGATATGACTCCTATTAAAACATCATTAAGAGAATTGCCGTAGCAACACAATCACTTCCTCAGTGAACCCTAACTAGATTTTAGCCTTCCAGAACTTTCCCATTAGATCTCTTCAAGTGAGAGAGAATAACGTGAAAATGTCAGTAAATTTTTTTGTAGCTTGGCAGTCCTCACTCAAACAATTCAGCATTTTTTATTCTTGTTTTGATATTCATGGCCTGTAATCTTACATTTTATTGCTAAACAATGAAACACTAAATAACAATGAGGATAATGAAAAGCAAACTCTAATGTGTTCTTTTGAGGGTCTGCAGGAAACAGACTGAAAATAAAGTATGTGAAAGATTCAGTTCTTAATTTTAAAATACATTTTCAGTGAAGGTTATTTAATTGTGGTTTATCAAAATGTTTGACCACAACGTAGATGTTAGTTTTGCAAATTAATACTGACATGAGAAAACACTCATAACATAATTAGACCGGAAAGAGCCGTTCCTAAAACAGTATGTATTGCAAGATCTTTTGTACGGGTGGAAGAACATACTACAAAGTGTTAGTGATGATTTCTGGGTGCTGGTATAAATAGTGTTTTTTCCCCCTCTTTTTTATGCTTTTCAGTACAGTTAACCTTTAACACGAGTCGGAACCGGGGGAGGGGGAGGGTCCGCTTATACATAGATTTTTTTGAATAAATACTGTAAATGTAAAATTTTTCTTCTTTATAATTTTAACATTTTCTCTAGCTTACTTTATTGTAAGAATATAGTATATAACACATAACACATATAAAATACATGTTAATCGATTGTTTATGTTATTGGTAATGCTACTGGTCAACCATAGGCTATTAGTAGTTAAGTTGTTGGGCAGTGGAAAAATTACAGGCAGATTTTCAACGGTATGGGGGGCTGGCACTCCTAACCCCTGCATCATGCAAGGGTCAATTGTATTTTACAAATATTTTGGATGTCACAGTTAGGAATGCTTTGGGTTGCCATAACTGAAAATCTGACTAACAGTAGCTTAAATAAATATTATCTTATTGTGCTTATTTTATTATTACATTTTATATATCAAGAAGTCTGGAATGAGCAATTGTTCGCATCATTTCATTGCTTAATAATAGACTTCTATCAATTTTCCCATCTTTAGTTTTTGCCACTCTTCTCTCTTTGTTGGCTTTTCTGCTTCATGATCACAATCGTTGCCTCAGTAACAAGGAATCATATCTGATTTCAAGGTGTAAAATGGGGCCAGAGATAGTGCCAGTCGAGCCTATTCCATTTTCTGTCTTTACGAAAGCCCCTTTCTGAAGAGTAACATTGCAAATTAATTTTTTCTTATGTCTCATTTGCCAGGCCTGGATTCCAGGGCCATCCGTAGCTGCACAGCATAGGCAGACAGATGGCCATAATTGATTTAGATTCATCATAAGTCGCTGCCTACATTTTATGGGAACAATATCATTCTGAAAAAAACCTGGACTCTTCCAGCAGCAAAGAAAACAGAAATGTGTATTGAGTAGTGTCATAGGCTGAAAAAGCCCCACCCCCAAAGATATCCAGATTCTAATCTCTGGAACATTTGAATGTTACCTTGTACTGCAAAAGGGCCTTCACAGATGCTTAGGGGTTAAGGATCTTGAGGTGAGGAAATCATCCTGACTCACCGGGATGTGCCCCAAATGAATCAAATGCATCCTTATAACAAAGAGTCACCAGGAACTAACTGCCCCCTCCTCACCACCCCCCACACATACCACAAGACAATGACACGGAAATAAAGCAGACTTAGAAGACAGTGGTCTTTTAAGATCAGAATAATGAGGTCATAAGCCAAGGAATTCAGACTGGAAGAGGCAAAGAAGCAAAGGCAAAGAAGCAAAGAACACTTCCTTCTCTAGTGCCTGCAGAGGAAGACAGCCCTGTCAACACTGATTTTGGAATTCTGGCCTCCAAAACTGTGAAAGAAAATAATTCTGTTCCTTTTAACCACCCAGATCGTGGTGATTTCATTGTGGCAGTCAAAAGAAACTAATACGGATAGGAAACTAACATTTTATATCTGCTATGTTGACTACATATAGAGAGAATGAGTAATGTAACATTACTTTTAAAGCAATATGTTCATTACTTTTAGGAGAATATTAGTTTCAAAGTGAAATAATTTGTAAAGCAAAGAATTAATTCTTCCCATATTTCCATTTCAAGGAAATAATCTATTTTCAGTGTGGTGCTGCCTCAAACTTGAACAAATCTTTACACGATTCATGGGCGTCATAACTGATCGCTGTTGACCGCTGTAGAAATTGCCTGGGCATTTTCCAAAGTAGTTTTGGATACACAGGCTAAATTACCGACACTCTGCTGGCTCTAGAGTCAGCATTTTTTCTACTACTCAATCATGGACTTAAGTTCGGAAGAATAAATGTATAAGTGAAAACAAATAGATCCATGCTAAATCTAAAAGACATAATTGGGACAGTTTTTTGTTTTTTTTTTAAGGAATAAATTAAAGAAATGAGAAAAGGGCACTGCTCTCAATTTTCCTACAAAAATGAGGTTGAAATAGTATCCTTAATCTGCCATGGAAAATAAGTGAGGGGCGACAGAGTATTGGTATTCACTTCAAAGGCAGTTATTAAGTTTTTCCTTTTTTCCCTCCAGAACTCAACATGACACGGGCTATTTTCAGACTATGATCTCTCATCAAAGTTGGCACTAGCTGCGAGGACCACCTGCTCTATGTGATTACCTTAAGAACACTCTCAGTGTCTCCTGATTCAAACGACCTATTTCCTGGTGAAATGAGACATCACTTAACTTGGGCTGTGTGAGATATGCTCTCAACTCTACATTACTTATTCATGGGAGACAAACGCTCCTGGATCAATTTGATGCACTGAGCTCACTCAGTGGACCCAATAGAACTCTATTCCCAAGGTCTAGATAAAGAGCAATCTGCAGATTACCAGATAGAAATGAAATGACTAGCTAGGTCTGAAAAAACAGCCAAATGAAAAGCCTGCAGAAATGTTCTTTATTTATAAGGTAATAGTTCCACAATTGATTTCTCCAGCTCTGATTAAAGAAAAAAAAAAAAGGGATGCATGCAAAAATCACTTAATCAAATGTGAATAGAAGAATTTGTCACTTATAGGTAATATCCTAATTAGGACAAGAAACAGAGTGGAAAGGCCTTTGAAATGTCACACAGTGCCCTCTTTTTATTCCAGCTAAGACTTTTCCTGCATCAGCATTTTCCAAGTATTCTAGAGAAGACTGTATCTGCAAGGCAGTACTGAAAAAAAAAGATCCACTTGATAAATTAATTTGGGAAAAACTGAATACAATCTATGCCTCGTGAATGCCTCGTGGAAGATACCCACTTCCACTTGAGTGGTGCCCTTTCTATCCCTGGTATACTCTTGCTCCTTTTTCTGGATAGCTTTCCTTTGAAAAAGGTTTTCTTGATTCTTTACCCCTTTATCCAAGTGAGTTAGCAGTTCCTAACTTTGTATGACTGTATTGCTTTGTAAATACCTCTAGAAACATATGAATCCCACTGAACCTACTGCATCTAGTAAATTTCAAAACTCTACACCTGCATTGTCCAATATGGCAGGATGAGCCACAATGTGACTTTTAAGCACATGAAATGTGGCTAGTCCAAATTGAGACATGTTTTATGCATAAAACATACACTGGACTTTGAAGACTGAGGTAAAAAAGGAAGCATTTATTATTGATAACTTAATTATATGTTGAAATGCATATATTAGACACATTTGCCTAAATAAATGTTCTTAAATTAATTTTGCTTGTATTTCACTTTTTATTTTCCTAGAAAATCTTTAATGAGACATGCTCACACTCGTGGAGGACACTGTGGCATGGCACAGCATTGTTCCAGAGGGATGGCGCCCTCTGTCATCACAGCACCTAGTGTTATTTGTACCTGACACTCAGCAAACGCTTCTTGAATAAACGTGATGAATTAACAAGGTCAAAACAAGGTTAGAGAAAGGTCAGGAAATTCTGAAATTGTAGATTTTCTTGTGCATAATATATGTGATGATATTCCATAAATACTGTACAGATGGTACATGTTGAGTACAATATGGCTTTGATGGAGACCATTACCTAACGATTTCATTGAAGATCCCAGAAAACAATTTCCCCACAAAATATATCCTAAAGGGTAAAGGTATACCACATGTTAATATTGGTTGAAAAACATACTTTAAAAAATTAGTAGTAGTAGTATGAGTATGGTATCTCATCTGTACAGATTTCTAATAGTAAGGATTTTTTTTTTCTCAGAATATCCAATCAAATGTCTAATGAATGAAATTTCATACATGGTATCCTTTTGTTACCATGGTGTCATGGTAGGAACAAAATTCCTTTCTTAGATGGAAAAGAGAGAGAAGGGAGGAGAAGAGAAGGAAAAACTTGAGATCATGGTGACCCCTATAAACAGCATGACGGCCCCCACAACTTCCTAGAAGTCATGCCACTGTGCTCTGATGAGGGCGCATAAGAAATCGTCGTTGTAAGGCTACCCAAATTCTCTCTCACTTCCAGTCACTGAATTTCTTCCCGGAATCACTTTGAGGGCACAGTCCTTGACAGAAATGAAGTAGAGATTCTGGCCTGAGACTAGACAGGAAATCAAACCCATGTGAGCTTTCATCCTAGCAGAACCTCTCTGAGGAACCTAGAGAGGATTCTCTTACTGTCCAGGTAATATATTCCAGAATGAAAGAAGTCATTTTGAAAACTTCTTTATACAGTAATTGGAACAAGCTGATGCTAAGGATGATTATCTCAGATATTTTAACCCCTATCAAAACTCTTTTCATTAATGCACACAATATGTTCCTTTTTTAAAAGCTAAAAATCCAAATGGCTACTTCATCAACAGATGAAGATGTCATTTACAGAAGATTTAATAGCTAGAAAAATAGTCTGTTCATAGGTTTTCTTCATGTATTCTCTACATATATCCATGTTTTCTCCATATAACAGAGTATCAATGTCTGTTAAAGCCATTTACGCTGTTTACATAATGTGGAAAGCAAGCAGAATAAGCTATTTACAAAATGGTTTCACCTGAACTTAAAAGCGAAGCTTTTCGCTTGTTTGCTTTTAGCTATTTTCCCTTAAAGATGTTGTTTCATAATAGCCAATTTATGTCCCTAACGGAACAAGGAACATTCCTGCATTTGGGCGATTGTGTGTGGGCAGCCAGAGAAAGCCACCACCACGACTGTGGTCACGGCGGTGGGGGGGACCAAAGCTTATGAGAAGCTTCGCAAAAATCAAAAATCAAATTTGCCCATAAAAATTTTACAGATGAGACATATACTCAAAAAATCAGTATAGACTCACATCCTCCAATTTATGGTATTCTCATACATTCGCCTAAATTTTAGTCTAATATAAAGAATGGGGAGGAGGAGAAAACCAGAATAAACCTTATGGCAATTTCCTTTTATGCATGAAGCTGTTCTATAAAGGGCAGCTGAATCCAATGAACTACCTGTTTTATCCCTAGATGCATTTATTTCAGTAATGCATTTATAATCTTAGGTGTTATACATTACAAGAGAAGAAGAAACTATCACATGGACATTGAATTAGTTAAATATTTGTCTAAGGTTGTTGTAAAGCCATAAATTCATTCATGTATTTATCCAGCAAATATTTATTAACTGCCTTTACCATGACAGGTGCTGGCTTGGGTGCTGGGCTGAGATCAGTACCCTCAAGAGGCTTGGAGGTGACTGGAGGAGACAGAAAGCAGTGGGGTGCAGTACAGAGGGACAGATACTTCACGGAAGGTGAGGACAGGTACTGGAGGGCACAACGGAGGGACACCTGACTCAGTTTTGGGGCCAGGGATGTTTTCAATGGAGAAGTGCATCAAGCTGAGACCCAAAGGACCAGTAGGGAAAATGCAGATAAGGAATCCGAGAAGGAGGACCAAGTACAGAGGCGTGGGACAACGGGATCAGGTTTTTGGAACCCAGAGGTATTTAAATGGCTAAAACTCAGTGCAGGAGGGCTGTTCAATAAGAGATAAAGTTGGGAAAATGAACATCTGTCATTTCATGGAATTTTGCAGAAGCAGAAAAGACATGCCCCACCTTGAAAAACATTGTTTTGTCATTTGCAGGGGCAAGATGAGATGAATAACAGTAACTTAGGATAACACGTATTACCCGGGATGCAGGGTTAAGGCGAAGACAAGAAGGCAGTATGCGGAAAAGTTGTTGCATTAGAGAAAAATTCATAAAGTGTAATTATTTCCTGGGCCTCTCAGCAAAATCGCTAAAAAGGGACGGTTCACCCTAAAGCCTTTTTGTTCTCAATGCGCAACATATTTACAATGTTTATGCAATATTCACATATATTATGCACAACGAAAAAAAAATCTACGATTTCAGACCTTCAGGACTTTCTCTATCTGCTTTTACTTGCCAACAGATAACTATTTAAGTCATTAACTGTAGCTCAGACATTATGTTTACATAGGTTAGGGAGGGTGAGTCAGCGAGAAGAACGTATACAGATGGCCAAGCAGGGCTAAATTTACACACTGTATTGTCTCCCGGTCAAGGAAGTGAAAGGCCTACACAGCCCATCCCCTTCCACGTTCTCCCTCCCTCTAACCCATTCATTCTGCTCATTCCCAGGGCTACCTCTCGCTTAGATTTTATGACCTCCCACCTCCCTGCTGTCATTTCAGCTTTTGTTAGTGAATCTAAGAATGATGCCAGTTTTGCCTTTTGCTTTTTTTCTGTGGCAAACAGTTCCTGTTACTTGATTTTGATGGGAATCATGCTTGAACTTTAAAAAAATTACCTGGTATCCCAGAATATACTTGTAGTCTTTTATTTTTTTTTTCCTGTTTACTATTTAATTCTCTTGCTGTCTTCCAAAAAAGCGGTACAGGATTGAGATATAAACCGCCATTTACATCTGTGGGCACCCGGCACTTAGGTCGGCTGGCTTGCCCAGGGGAGGGCTCGGCTTCATTTGTGGTGAGCCAACTTCCCTGACACTCAGCTGTGCCAACGGCTATGAGACTACTCAAGCCCCACGGGTGACCACGGTGTGCAAGCAACTGGGCTTTTCCCTTTTCTTTACCCAACTGCGAAAAGATCTTGAAAAACAACAACGATGGAGAGAGAAGGCCACAATGGATATAGAACCAAACGCCCATTTCACCTTTACTGAATTAAAATGGAGCCCATGAAAATAGGGTGAGGCTCTTGCTAAGTGCATCGGAGTGCTGTTTATCCTGTGATTTTTACATTCCCTCATGCGTCCTTGACCACTCTCAACTAACTACCGTGCGCAAGAGTTCTGTCAAGGAGCCATCACCTCCCTCAATCCCCTCCTTTCTAGTCTTGGCCCAATTTCGGTTCCATTGTGCTTTAACCAATGGGGCTGCCTTTTGTCCAGGACCCCCCTTTCCGTCCACCGTTCACAATGTAAACAAAGAAACAACCACGGTCATTTCCTCCAGAAAACCTTCAATAACTGCACCTTCCCGGTCACTAAGTTAAGTTCGGCCTCCTGCAAGGACTTAAACATCATGCCTCTGACCTGTTTCTGGACCCCATCTCCTAGTCAGTATCTCCACCTGTCTCATGCACAAGTCACTGGGCCACTCGCCACTCTCCACATCTGCTGTAAACCGTTTACCTGGACTTGGACCTTTCCTGCCTGCAATTCCCTTTCCCAGCTTCTCAGCCTACCCAAGTCCTACTTTTGCTTCAAGATTCAAAGCAAATGGTACTTCCTCCATAAATCCACTTATGACACATGTGGTGGAAATGAATTCTTCTTGTTTCTTTTTTGTTGTTGTTTTTTAAGCCTGAGCTTCCAAAGCCTTTAGTAATGTCTCTACAATGTATGATGTGTGTCTGTGAGTGTGTGTGTAAATTTAACAGCAGACGACCTTTGAATCGAACTAATTTAACATTTCCTATTTTGCCTAGTTGCGAGTGGTTCCGAAGGCCCATGACATTATTTATGGTTTTGCCTAAGTACTGACTGAATTACCCACTGTGGGGAGGACATGCTGGCGTGAGTCTCACAACCAGATGTGAGTTCAGCTTGTGCCCCAGCACCCCAGCAGCTATGTTCTTTAGATAAGGTCAAGTACAATGGTGGGGGTGGGAGGGAGATTATGTGTCGTAGTTACATCTCTAAATTGCGGAATATATTCCTTAGTAAATATGAAAAGGCTAACCTTTATTAAGTGTTCGGCATTTGCCAAGGACTAGTCTATGTACTCTATATGTATTATAATACTTAATTCTCAAAACAATTTGTATGGTAGGTACTATCGAAATACCCAATTTACATATAAGAAAACTAAGGAAAAGAAGGCACAAAACTATTAATTACAGATAGAGTCAGGGTTTGAATGAAAGCCATATCACTCTATACTGTGCACCTTTAACCAACACACTCTGCTATCTACCTGGCAGTAAATATAAAAGGTCTACTACAGCTATACCATGGTATGCATACCTATACAGGTAAAACATATGTCTCTACTTCTCTTAGGGAGAGACTGCGCCTTTTGGTATATTCCATCAATAGTGCCCAGCGTTGTTCCTTGTAAATAGCAAACTTTAGTATTAGCAAAAGGTTCCCTGAATTGTTGAAGCTCAATTCTCTTCGACCCAGAAAAATATCTCATTCCCTCATAATTCTGCTTTTTCCTTAAATGCAAGGCTATAAATTCTCATTTGCCTTTGGATTTTTTCCCAAAAATTAATTTAATACATGTTGGATTCGTTTGGCCCCTTCACTGCAGCTATGTACAGCAAGCACTGGCACAGAAAGTGCAGCATTAGGAGAAATCCTTAATCTACACTTAGGCACCGCTTGTCAGGAACAGAGTTAGAATAGGTTTGAAACGCCTCCAGGCTGCCTAGCTCCCTAGTCTTATCAAGTTTTCAAATTTTCACTTTTTGACCCAGTGCCGTTTAGATAATTTTGATTTTATGGGGGGAAAAAAAGGAATAATGATTTAGAAAGCCTATACTATAGGGATTTATATTTCTTTCTGGGCAGGCTGAAATGCATTTCATTAGCATTTGAGTTAAGGCGCAGAATGCGTGGTGTGACCAAATGACATAAGCAAAATATACGTGATTAAAACACCGGAAGGTTCTAGGACATGTCAGAAGCAGCGGGGAAATCATTAATAAAACACTCCTAATAAAATAAACACAGGATATGGAAACTGCTGATAGAAATGCTGCCCCTCAATGTAGCTTATTTGTTTCTCTTTCAAAACCAACTGCAAATATATTGCACCTTCTTTTAAATAAGCTATTTCATTAGATTAAGAAATTATTTTTCACTGTGACCAGTGGCTCTTCATCAGGAATAGTGTGCCAAATGTCAAGGTCAAAATAACTTAAATTTCATCTACTAGAGGAAGAAAAAAAATCACTTAAGGTTAGAAAGTCCCAGCAGCTGTAAGATCACCCAGGATTTCACATACGTAGCTCAATAAACAAATATCTTACTGGACGACACTGATATTTATTGGCCTGAAGTGACTCTGTGTCAGGCAAATGGAATGAACGTGATGAATTGTGCTTTACTATATGGAAATGGACAACCTGGAATTTTTAAAAAGTTATTCAGCAAGCCCAACGTTTTCATCCTAAGCGTTCAGTGTTAATAAATTATCTTAAATATTGAGTTACAGATAGAGTCTCAGTATCTGCACATTGAACAGCACACACGAAGACCTCTTTATGTCAAAACATGGGAGTTAAGGGTGAACTCTCCAGACATAATGTGTTGGTCCCAGATAAGATGCTGGGGTCCACACTGACCTGCATGGGCTAAGAGGAAGCAAATGTGACTCCCACAGGAAAGGACGTGCCTTGTGCATTTGGACTGACAACCCAAATCGACTGATATGTCATAAAATCAATAATGGTATTTCTGACATTTTTTGTTTTTCATTCTGCCTTTCCAAGACTGCGGACTTCTTAGTTATGAATTTATTTTTTATCCTTTAAAATGGTGAAGAAATGGGGTTTTATGCTTCCTTTTGCCTTACATTTAGGATACAAAGGGCTCTCATCAAGAAAAACTTTAACCTTAGAAAAGATGCTGCTTTTAATACAAGCTGAGTGTAAGTGGCACGGCCTTTACTCAGACTGGCGTTTATGTCACTGCTCTGAAGTTAGCTGCTCTGATGTGCTGCAGGCTTGATTTTTCAAGGAGGTACTCTAAATGCTGTTCATTTCTAGAACGAATTATTGGAATGAGGTGGTTGTGACAGGTACTGTCTTGTCAAATCCTACTCTTGCAGGGAAAAATGTTAAAAGTTTTCTATGCCCCTTATGAGATCTTATCCACGTAGCATATGACTATCATGTTAGTTTGAAGAGGGTACCCCAAAATTTTGCATTTCAAACAAGTTGAGAGGAGTCTGTCAATCTATGCTGACAAAAATATGTGTAACTCCCTTAGAAAGAAACAAACGTAAAAAGAACGGGATAGAAGAGATAAGCCATATTATAGCATAGAGCATAGATTTGGGGAAAAGTTAATGAAAGACATCCGTCACAAACTAGCTTTAAATAATGCCAAAAAAAAAAAAAAAAAGAAGAAAAAAAGAAAACAGCAAGTACACGTTCCCAAGTGAAAACCTCTGGAAGACAGACACAAACCAGAGGTGACATTGAGCCTTGTAAGAACAGTCCTGTGCATGAAATCTAAATCTTGACCTGTCAAGCGAAGTATTGCAAGAAAGTAATTAGATCAGCTATCTAGGGATGAGTAGTGTCTCACCACCCCCCCCCCTTTTACAGTTCATAGGCAGCTGTACTTGAATCTCTGCCCAAAACCTCTAATTGCTTTCTCTATGTGTAAGGAGAAAGGTTTTTATAAGTTCTTTTTTACCACAGAGTCTCCACTGACCAGATGCTACATAAAGGCACCGTGTTTCTTAAAATGTGTTTTGTCCCTTTAGCAAGCATAACACACATAAGATCACTTGGGGAAGTTTTGAAAATCGCCTTCCCAAGTCCTGTTGCCGGAAAGTCTAATTGAATAGGGAGACGTGGAGCCTAGAGATGGCTGGGGCTGTGGCCGGGGCTTTCAGTCTACACTATTCATGTCTGTTTTCCCATCTCCTCCAATACAACAATAATGACTAAAAGGAAAAATCTCACATGCTTTTGAAATGTGAAACGTTGGAACATTTTGCTGTTTTTCTTAAAATGAAACAGACCCTGGGAAAAAGTGTTAAAGGCAGCTTAAAGATCCTTTCCTAGGATGACCCCTCCCCTGTTCTCATCTGCTAACCAGGTCGTTGACCCCTCCCCACCCCCTCAGAAATTCTAGATCAACCAATGTAAGTAGGTGTGGTAAGGAGTCCATATCTCCACATTTTCCAAAGAAACACTCTAGGTGGTTCTGAGGCAGAGCCTGTTATTCAATCTAACATTTTATCAGTTCAGTGGCAGCCACCTGCTAGGCATGAAATTTTGGAGAATACAGCTGCAGTTTATGCTACAAAAATAAGATTTTTAAAGCTGAATTGAACAGCAGCTTCCTCCTCTCCCCCAACAGGCGAGAGTCTGGGACTAATAGTGCCGAGCCGAAGGTGGGACCGACCACTGTACAAGCACCGCATGTCTCTCTCTAGAGGACATGCTTTTGTCCTTGGCCAGAGAGGTGTGCCATCTACCTGCATATAGAATAAGCAAGTAATTTGTACATTCTATGTGTATATAGAACAGTTATTTATTGGACAAGGAATACGCCGAGATAAGGAAGCTACTTGGACGATATTAAAAAGCCACAGACTTCTCAGCAGAGATATTTCACAGACGCGGAGCTAATCGTAATCCCTTACCGCTGCTACTTCCTCCTGAGCAGCTCCAGAGGCTGGTCCTGAAATCCTTTATTCTACACATTCTTGCCCAAATCTCGATTTGGTCAAAATAATTGTGGGCTGTCACATCAGGCCAGTCTTTCTTTCTGTCCAACAGTGTATCTACCAAAGGTGGCCAACAGCTATCTATTGTCCTAGGAAACTGTCCTTTTTTGAGGAATTCTGTGCTCTGCGATGCATCATTTCTGACCTGTGTCAGTCCCCAACTGTATGCCCTCACTGAGAAGCAGCCATTCACCCAGCTTCCGTAGGATGTCTTGGTTATTCAGAGTGACTGATACATGACCTATAGAGATTAACGCTTATCAAAGACAAAAAATCTATTCAGAGCTGAACTCAATGACTAAAACTTCAGAAGCAGTAAATTCACAAGTGGTAGACTTTTATGCTATGTATATTTTACCACAATTTTAAAAACATTAAAAGTTTTCACTCACACATTTTTTTTTGCAAAATTTAATTGTTCTGAATTCCAATTTTCTATTTTTCTGGATTAACCTACGAGTGCTGTGGATTTTCTCTATAAGCTATTAACTAAAAAGATGCTTTGTTTTTTAAAGTAGTTGTGGAAATTGATAATAAACCAATTAAAGGCATTTTTTTTCCCCATCTTTTTTTGCCTTTAGGAGAAACTTCTCATTTGAACAATAATTCAGGCATTGAATGAAAATCTCTGTGTATTCTTCAGGTTCGTCAGATCACGGTAATCGAAGGTATTCCAAACCCACCAAAACCCCATTCAAAATAGCCGACAAAACATTTGGAATGACTATGTTTTAATACTGTGTCTCACCTCCAGAACTGTATTATTTGAAATGAGAACATCATTTTGAGCTGTCTTCACATTATACCTACTGGTTTTCTGTGACATATTAAAAAAAAAAAAAAAAGGTAAAGATCCTAAAAATAAAGGTAGCATTGAAATAGTAGGTATACTTAAAGATATTGCCTCCTAATTCAAAGGCAAACCATCATACACAAATTTAACTAAACAAATATTTAATTTGCATTTGGGGCAGGTCTTTAATACATTCTGAAATTGGAATTACTAGCAATTAAGTGAATCTTGAGTTTATGAAAGGTAGCCTGGATGCCATCCTGTATCCTCATCATTTAACCCATAACGAAATTTATGCTTTGATGACTTGTTCTTAAAGTTCCTGTTAGACAAAGGGTAGAATAACAGGCAAATATATTTGTAGCCCACCCACTGTAAAAATACCTGTTGTCCACTTGTGACCGTTGATGTCATAATTAGGAAACATTTCAAAATTCTTCTGCCATGTATTACAAAATTGCTAAATTCTGTAAGTCTTTCAGATAGAGATTCATGGCACGTCAGTCCTGGGTGCTTTTTAGAGGAGATTGTGCACTGCACTTAGAGATGACAGAGATACCCACGCTGATAAAGAGGACATTCCAAGTCCTCCACAGGCTATTATACCTCCCGGTCAGGAATGGATGAGCCAGCCTTTAACAGGAGCAGTTCGGGTGAAGTCAAGTTAAGTCTTAAACATCCCTTGAGCTATGGATAATGCCAACAAAAACAAAAACAAAACAGAACAAAACCCCCCATAGACAAACTACTTTAACAAGCAAGCTCAGCATCACAGAGGAAGTGTTTTGAGAGGAATAAAAGAGAACACTTACATATAAAAAGTATGGTATGGTCATAATAATATGTGCTATCTCTGTAGCATTTTCTATGAAATGGGTATTGATAACACATATTAACTAATTGAATCTTGACAAATCCTTAAGCTCTAGGTACTTTTATTGTGCTATTTTACAATTGGGAAACTGAGGCAAAAAAGATTAAGGAATTTGCTGAAGAACACAGCCTTGGATGACCGGATTTATGAACCCACATATTCTGATTCAAGAGTGTATTTATCTTAATCTAGATGCCAGGCTGCTTCTCCCAGAAAATGAACTTCAGTTGCTGGCTCAGGAAGAATTGAGGGAGCTCTTTTGAACTCCTTCCTGAAATGACCAGGATCTAAAGTTAGTCCTGCATTGCTTAGTGTTTTTCTTTTCCCCCTTCTTTTCCAGATTTGGACAGTATTAGAGCATCTGCTGTATGTTGCTTATTAATTAAACAGAGTCATCTGGACTTCCTCTGTATTCAGCTGGGTGGTGTATCTGAGCACTTGTGTAATACCGATATTAAGCTGAATCACTGTTGCAGTGACCAAGGAAGAATGCAAGCGAAATACTTGTTGTCGATACTTCAGGTAAATCTGGATCTATGAGAGTATAAACAGTGCTTTCCAGAGACAACTGTTCCTAAGTAAATCTCCAAACACTAGTGACAAGTAAATTCCTCTGTGGCTGTTATGACAGTGAAATAGGTTAAGCCTGGAAAACCTACTTTTTACCCAGACCTCATCTCACCTGGTCAACCTTCCCCTATTCCTGTCCCCAGTGACTTTTCACCACATACCAATGGCCCCCTCTCTTTCATTCTTCTATAATTGTCTTTAATAATATCCATTATTTCTGCCCCTGTTGATGCAATGCCAGCTCCTGGGTGGCTCTTCTCGGGGTCTCTTGATGCTCTAATCTCTAACCACACTTCACCTCCAACCACAAGGAGCCAGTTCTAATGAAATACGATACATAATCGATACAAAAGGGCTTGTGAACATGCAATTCATAAAGCCACCCGGAAAAGAAAGGTAGTGACATTGGCGACCTGCTAACTCTACTGCTGGACACTAGTCACTGGAGTAAATTATCAAGAAGGCCTGCTAAGACAGACTGTGGGGTTTTCAGAGGAAAATCACAGAGTCGTTTAGATATCACAAGGCAGACGTCACACAATTTATCTTTCTGTCCAGGAATCCTTGAGACCTCACTCAGTCTGTTACTTTAAATTAGTGAACCAAATTGGAATGCATTTACTTTTGTCCAGCATCTATTCCTTCAGTGCCTTCCCTTCATGCATTGGATCTCCGTATGTCCATAACCTCTGCTGTTCAGAATAATAAAAAAGACAAAATAACTCCATTCACATTTTCGCTGGATTCAGAAAGTTAATGGCTGCATCACGTTCTGTTATATGAGTTTATACACTCCAAAGACAATGGGGTTGGTATTTATAAATCAATCATCATGAGTAATAACTAATTCTCTACTGCTCCTAAAGAGCCTATTAAAACTGTCTCAAAAAGCATAAAATATTATTTGGAACGACAATTAAAATATAACTATTTGAAAGTGAGAACGAAAAGGAAGCTGAAATATTTGTCACATACTTCCCGAAAACTTAATCTTAACAGTATGCACTACTTTTTACTCTTTTTTATCGGGGGGACAAAACCCTGAATAATTTTGACCAGATATAAGAAATTAGTCGAATTTGGACTAAATATACCATAGCTCAAAGATTAATGGGTACTTTTCCTTGGGAGGGAAACCAGTAGTCTAGGAAGCAGGGGAAGTAGGGAATTTATATTTTACTTTTGCCTGTTTGGCTTTTTTTTTAATGTCATGTATTAATTTTTCAGATATAATAACTGATTACTTAATGAACATCGTGTATGTTATTAATTATCATGGGGCAAACACAGTAAAATAGATCTAAAATTATAAACAGTTTTCTTATGAAATCTCCAACTAGTAATCTGTGCAGAAAGGAAGGGAGGGAAATCCTTCAAATATAATCAAGATAAACAGTATGTGTTCATCATTATTGTTTTAATTCATGCCACCTAATTTCATGTACGACTGCCTGTAATTCCACACACTATTTTAACTATGAATCAGCATATGTCGACATGGCTAAATTCTGGGGCCATAATCATCTGGATGACTTCAACTCTCCCCCATTACATAAAGCAGCCTCACCCAGCCCACTCCACCCTTTTTTCTCATCGAAGTTATGTGTTCCCATGATGGGCTCATGAAAAATATCGTTACTGGTCATGCTCACAGGAATTAAAAATCAGATCCTCAAACTGAATTCTACTTCTTGATGCATTTAAAAGATCACCTTAGTAGTCTAATAATAGAAATTAAATTATTCATCTAGAAAGAAAATAAGAGGCAGTGTGATATGCAAACAATACAACTTATTGGTGTCGTTAACAGAAATACTTTTACGAAATGCACAAATGACTCGTTTTTTAATGCCTGAAATATCTGTATTCTGGCATATTTTTAAAATAGAAGGATAAAATAATGTGTTCTGATTCTGCTACCAGTGAACCAGAAAATAAGATAGTGTTTCTAATTCATCTTGTGCATTATTTTTGTGGATGACTGAAGCTTTGAAAATTCAAATGCGTAATAAGCAAAGATTCATTTTTGTGTTTTTTAAATGACCAGATATTTAGTTCTTATTTACATTTTTAACTAGAAATTTAAGTTTATTCATTTTACATATGTGTGTGTGTGTAGAGAAAAGAGAGAGAGATGGGTTGCAGTAAATCATTATTTGTATTTTTAAACTATTTCCTGTTTTGAAATGATGTTGATCTCAGCAATAAAACAAGACATTATCTTTAAGTTCATTTCAGTTTTAAATAAGTTTGTGTCTATGTGAAGAGAGAGGGGAGAGAGAGAGAGAGAAAGAAACTGATTTTAAGGAAGGCATGGGAAATGGGAAAACGGTGAAGTAGAATGAAGAGAACTGTAGTTTAAAATATTCACTTTAAGATTTCACTTTCTTTTCCCCAAATCTAATGTAGAAACAAGTTCAAGAAGACTGTAGATGCTGTTGAGAATATCTTCATTCATTTCAGTTTCACAGAAACCTCTATGTTCCTATTTAAAAATCCCAGACCCGACTATTTGGAATGGCCTGCTTTATTCAACTCTATTGTAGCTACTATTTATCTTCCAAGGCTTTCACGGTTAACATTGCTTTTAAGATTTGTAAGGAGATGAGCATTTTTTAGGTAGTTCTACCTGCTTACAGCACTCAGTCACAGAAGAGACCCACTCAGAGAGTCTGTGGTTCAGAAGTCCCCTTCTTAAGTGTTCTTAGCTTTATTCCCTGAGTCCCAATGGGTCCTTTTGGCTAGAAAACTTTGCGAACGCAGTGATTTAACAACTCAAATGATGCCTTACACTCCCTTCTCCACCGCGCCCATCCTAGCTCAGGCACGGTACGCCATGCGGAGCCCTGAAAGCCCACTGCTCATGGCTCTCTTTGCCTCCCGCCCATGCCTTCCCATGCTCTCCACTGCCAGGCCAGGCCAGATCTGTTCTTTTCTCAAAGAAACCCTATGCTTGTGGGACAGTACTCAAATTTCTATCATTCAAAGTATTTCACATCGCTCTTCTCACTCCTCTTCACTGGACTCTAACTCTTTTCTCCATTCAGAATAAACAGATTTACTTGATGGACATAAAATATGCTCATTATGGGCTTGGCACTGGCACTTAGCTCAGCATCCCCTTGTCTGGACTGTCCCTTCCTTACTCACTTCTTTTCAACCTCTTTGCCTGCTAAAATTCCATTAAAGCTAATGTCGAATGTCAGCTCATTCACACACCCATACTTGATTAGACCAACAAGGAAGAGCTCCCCTTTGAGCAATCTTCTGCTCCTTCAGCACTGAAAAGTTGACATTCTCTTAAACCTTTTCTTCTTCTTAGATTCTAAGCTCCTGAACAGAGATCGTAGTTTATTCTTCTCTGCATACATTGAAGTATTATGCCTTTCACACATTAGGGGCTCAATCAGTGCTGACAGAATGAATAATCCATGAAAAAACGCAAACAAGCTTATTTATCTAGCTGAAAATTTTTACAGGAGATTCTGGTTTCATTTAGAAGAAACCCAGTCCAATGACTAAAGTATCTTGCCTATGCTCTCTAAACATGTATGAATTTATATATGCAAGTTCCATGCTAGCATATTTTTAGATTTTTTAAATAACTTTATTGGGATGCTATCGGTTAACAAAATTATATAGGTTTTCATGTGCACAATTCATTAATACGTCATATGTATATTGCATTGTGTGGTCACCACCCAAAGTCAAATCTCCTTCCGTCACCATAGATTTGACCTCCTTTACCTTTATCTACCTCCCCTTTCCCTCCCTCCTCCTCTGGTCACCACTAAACTGTGTCTGTGTCTATGCGTTTTGTTTCTCTTGTCATATTTTAAGTACATAAAAAATGTATTTACAGTAGTGTTTTCCTCAGAGAAGATAGAGATCATTCAAGACACTAGATTTTTCACTTATTTTCAGGATCTTTTCAAAGGGAAATGGTACTCTGAGCAATAAAGATGACATAGCCATCTGTTTGTGTTTTTTCCTACCAACCAGGCTAACGGAAATCTTACTTCACGTTGGCTGAATCACTGACATGAATTTTAAAGATAAAATAATTTGAAAATTTGAGAATGCAAAGCTGTCCATATTTTTAACACTGCGTATATAATGTGATTAATCATTCACTTAAAATTCACCAGAACCCTGGTAACCTAAGGGTCAGAAAACATGACGAATGTCCATATTCTAAGATGGCAATGCTTATATCATACTTTAAAGATGTGAGAGAACATGACATAACTCATGGTTTATAGGGGTAATCTTTGAATTTTACCTTCCTCCTTTTCATTCACTCTTTCAACACATTAATTAAATGCCTATGAAATGCCTGGCACTGTACTAGCACAGAAATACATGGCAAGCTAAAAAAAGACAGTCTTTGTATGAATTTTACTTACGTAGTCCTTTTCACACAAAATTTAATAGTTTAAAAATTGAAGACTTTGGCTTTCTCTAAAACTAGCTCTTCTGCTTGAGTTTGTAATTTTTGTTCATAGCATCATTTTTCTCTCTTGGTTTGAAGCCACAGAATCACCAAGGCTCTCACTATTTGTCACATAAACTATTGCAACATTCTTCAATTATATGTAGTAAGTCGGGTCTTTTTTATACTTTAAGGCATTACACAAATGGTTAGATTCATCTTCATCAAGCTTATTACGTACCTAATTAAGGACTAATGACTCAAACTGGCCATTGAGGTATTATGTAAAATTGCCCCAAACTACTTTTTTCATCTTAACATGCCATATTTTTTCATAAACATACTCAATTTCACTCAAACTCGGTTATTTACGATCCTAAACATAACAACCATTTCCTCTTCTGTATATTTACTCAAGACATCCCTCCCTATGATTGACTGTTGTTTCTTACACAACACAGCAATTGTGATGGCCTTCAAGAAACATCTTACACGATTATTTCTCTAGAAATTCTTAAAGGATTGTCACAGATGCTTAATTATTAAGTTCCACCACCCCTGGAAACCCATATTTCATCATATGTATTTTCTAAGGAAGTCCCCACAGTCTGCTAGGCTCTATATTCTTAAGGCAGAGGGAGCTTTATTTACCTTGCTCACAGTAGATGCCCAACGAACTTTCATTTGATCATTGATATTTCTGACTACATATCTCTTTCTGAATTCCACACATCTCCTAAGTCCTATATTAAATTATGGCAAGAGTGATCGACATGGTTTCCATATCATCTGAAAGACCAGGTGAGTGAAAGGGACTCTGGCCTACGGTGCTTTAAGCGTGGGCGCTCTGCAGCCTTTTTAAAATCACATCTGTAGATTTCTTTTAACTGGCTTCTTTACTCACTTGTCCATCTTTATGTCTTCCTCATTCTCCTACTTCCTCTACATGTATTGCAGGCCCCAGGGTTACTCTCTGGTAGTTTGCTTGTCTTTGTCAATAGTATGCAGTATTAAAACATTTTTGAATTCTGATATACTATGAAGGCTGGTAATTGTCTTTCCAGGATAATGCTAATCACTAAACCAACCTCCAAAGTTGGCAGAGAAAAATAAAATGAAAAGGGATTCAAACTGAATGTCAGTCTTTCTTTTTAAAACTCTCAAATGACTGGTCACAGTCAACAGAGATGGCATTAAAGGAAAAAGCAAATATTGAAAGCTCATGTACATGCATGAGGTCATGTGTGTGTATATGTCTATCAACTATATGCTTGAAGAGGAAACAAAAATACCTCTTAAGCTTCCTTCTAGCTGTAGTTCCGTTCGTGCAGTCTTACCATGCTACTGAAAATGAATGAAAACTTAGCAGGAAAGCAGAGGTGTTGAAGCTAAGCCGAAAATTAGTGTAACTATACTTTTTCTTCTGCTGAAAAGTTTTTCCAATAGCTATAGCACTCTTATGTTTTATTTATGCCCACGACTTTGTGATGGAAGACAATGGTTTTCAATCGTTTTCCCAATAAATGTCCTTCTTGAAATGTGGGGTAAATTAAAATTAATAACTGTAGCGAAACTGTAGATTATTTAGGGTGAATGGGTAGAAAATGACTTACCCCCTGTTGCCACAGTGATTTCACGTAGAAAATGGCCGTAAAATGGAAAATCGAAGGACAGATTCACTCTCTGCAAGGAACAACAACCAGAAAAGAAAATCAATAATGTGCATAATAGTAAATGTAATATGAAAGGCTTTCCACTTAAAAAAAAAAAAAGACTTCTACTTTACACTATTATTGTAGTTGACTTTTAAAACCTGAATCTTGGATGATGATAAAAGATATTTTTTTTCTGGTAATTAAATGCTTGAAGTTTGTGAAAAGAATCAAGTTGGGGTGTTACAGTCTATTGTTCTGATCTTTGCACAAAGGGAATCTGGAAGTTTCCACGCTGAATCAACCTATTCTCTCTAAGTCACCATTGCCTTTTAGATGTTCGCTGAGATTCAGGTCAGTTGCCATGATGAGCACTTTATTGGAGGTTCTTTATGGTTTGATTAGTCTTCCCCAAAACAAAGGGCATGTTATCTGTTGAGTTTTATTACATAAAAATGAAAAGATTTTCTTTGACACGATTATGTATTCAATTTCTTTTCTGTACATCTTCTAATGAAGGCAGTTTCATTGGAGTGAGATACCTTGCACCTACAGATCTAGTCCAGCAAATATTTTTATTTTTTAGAAGCAAAGAGCTCTCTAGGTTCAGTACATTATGTTCACTTTCAAGCACAATCAACAAATAAAAAATGTTGGTCACTTATCCTTTCTATAGAGAAAACTTGAGGAGACTTAGGAAGAAAGTTCATAAACTTTGCCTCTTTTTTCTGAAAAGGGGCCTAAAGCTTGGATTATAGACATAATTTATTATTATATATTATATATAATATACTTAATGTAGTTATATATATATATATATATAGCTGAATAATAAAATAAAATATAACAAAGCAAAACAAACAAAAAATCCTGTATTTTTGGTATTGAAATAATTTAAACCAGATGTATTAGACAAGAAACAAGAAAAATAATGAGTTATAACAAAGGTGAGAATCCAGAGGGAAATTAATTAGTTGATTTAGAGCCCAACACCATTATAAACTATGTATAGTAAAATGCTATTGTGTTAAAATTCAACGATTTCTATATTATATTTCTCCCAATGCACAAATTAAAAAAAAATAGAAGTAGATCTAGATTGAATTATAGTTCCTTCCAATTTTGTAAATGATTACTTTTTATATCCATCAGAGATTTCTAATAACTTATTTGGCATGAAATTAATCATCCAAAATTTACAGTGACTTTCAATTAGATTTTTTTCCCTTTTAATGAAAGCTGCATCTCAGTACAGGGTTATCATCATTTTTATTTTTTGCTGACTAATGGGACAACAAAACCCATTTTCCTGGCACTAACTAAAACGAGTGGTTACTAATAACCCTACAATAAAAGCTTCAATGGCAACATCATATATCTCTAAGATGTCAGAAATAATTTTATAAAGGCGCTTGTATAATATGTTGTTCTCCATCATTATAATTTATTTCCATGCTCATGAGCAAATTGGTAAAATTTACAACCTTTTAGCATTCTCACCTCCATAACAGGAGTTCAGTTTAGACATGTATCAGTGACAAACTCTATAAACTACTACTGAGGATGAACCAGAGGAATATATTAGTTTTCCAACCACCACAAATATTTCAATATTTTTAGAATAAAATTGAGATACACAAATATAAGCTAAAGATTTTTTTTTAAGCCAGCAAGTTCTTAAAGAAAATCTGTTAATCTATCATCCTGCAGAGCAACATGAATGACTGAAATGCTCCTGTTTAAATGGCCAGTTTACCTTATCATCACCGTGACTGCTTCACACTGATGAGAAACAACAATGCCATTTTAGAAGGATGCTAGCTTCTCAATGGTGAAATCTACCCATTTCTCTCCAAGTACTACTGACACCGCCAAGCACAGGCCACTATCATCATGGAAACTTCCTCATAGGCGTGTTGGCTACAATTCTCCTAGAATTAATTCTCCATACAATCTAGCATATCACTCTCCTATTCAAATCATTCAGTCCAGAATCCCACCGTCCCTGGAATAACGCCAGAATAGTGAAAATACATTCTAAGTCCCACCACTAACAGGCCCCCGGCCTCACAGTTCTCTTTCCATAGTCTTGACTCCAGCCTGCCACTGAGAACACCTTTTAATTCCTTGCATTTACCACCCTTAACCTTGGCTCTGGTACTTTTACAAGATCTCTCTTCTGACTGTTAGTCTCTCAACCTTGGTTATTCATGGCTTCCGTATTCTTTAACCTCAGCTTAGTTTGGGTTACACCAAATACCAACCCTGACTTAAGGACTTAGGGGCAGATTTTTTTCCGGAAGGTGATCCTAGAAAGCATTTGCTAAAAATGTGGGAAAAGTGAGACCAGGAAAAGAGGAACACCAGTAATAGGTAGGTTCCTGGGTGTGTTACTGCTGTAGCCGGGTCTCTCCTTGGTAATCCTGAGAAACAGCAGGGAAAACACGCCTCAGAATCATCTCACCGGAGATGAGGAGACTGGGACATTATCTTTGCCTGTGCTCTTGGCTGAAGGTCGCTTTTGGGGACAGTTAACTCGCCTCCTCCCTCAGAGTGCTCTTGCCGTAACCTCAGCTAGAGGAAGAGATCTAGCATTTAAGGGAGGAAGTTGCTCGCGTGTTAGAAAGTGTCTCCCAGTTTCAGGTGCACTCAGGGAGGCAGAAGGGACATGGGGCAAAGCATCGACAGGCACAGCTAAGTGTCACGTCCTCGGGGAGTCATATCTTGACTTCTTGGTTGAAGTTATGCCTTCCTACTATGTCTCACCTAGCATTCTCACACACACCTGCATGCATAAAACAACTGCACAAGGTTTGTACTGTAACTGCTTTGAAGTGACACTAACTTGGCAAAGGGGTAGTTGATTAAGTATGGCCTCAGTGGGAAACTAGAATTTGAATCCAGGTTTGATTGACAACAAAGGCAATGCTCTTAATTACTGAGATATTCAAAACGAAATGAGAAGGAGGCAAATTTTTGAAAATTATTCTTATTCCTTTTTGAAACACACATACACACATGAGCACAAAACCAAAAAATACTAAAACAGAAACAAAAACAAACACTGGAATTTAATGAAGTGCTTTGAAGTTAAATGATTATATATTCAACATCATTATCTTTGGATAATTGGATCATTGTTCTGTCTCAGTAGGGTATATAAAACAGGTATTGGGAGAGCTGAAGGAAGTTTGATTTGTGCATTCATTCATTCAGTCAATCATTTATTCAACATCAGGGATTGAGGATAAAGCAGTAAATAAGTCCCACCCGGTTGTTCCTTCAAGGAATTCACAAAGCAATGCAGGACAGGATCATGCAAGGATAAACTACAGCAGGGCTCTCCAATCCCCAGGCTGCAGACTGGTACTAACAGGTCAGTGGCCCGTTAGCAGGTGAGAGAGTGAAGCTCCATCTGTGTCTGCAGCGCTTGCCAGCGCTAGCATCACTGCTTTAGCTCGCCTTGATCATCAGGCATTAGATTCTCACAGGAGTACCTGGTCCCTGGTGCTGAAAAAGTTGGGGACTGCTGAACTCAGGCCAGGCAAGGGCAGAATAAGGACCTGGAGAGGACACCAGACTCAGAGGATATGGCCCCGAGACTGACTCTTTAAAAGGAACTACAGATGTTAGCTAGGGAAGACGTGAGGGAGTGGGAGCGGATGGGAAAGGGTCGAAATATATGTAGAAAGTGAAATCGAAAGGACCCTGTGATTAACTGGACGTAAGGGTTGGGAGTGAGGGAGGGCAGTCTAGAACACAAGACGAGTTTCTAGCGGGGTGGCTGGTAGACCACGGCTCCACTCACTGAGATGATGAAGACAGGAAGAAGGGTTATTTTAGTTAGGTGTGAGAAGACTTGTGTCAATAATCAGGCTTCTTTTATCTACATAATAAGAATAAAAAAAATGACCTCAAACTGTTTATGCTGCAAAGGACTCTTCTACAACCAGAAAGGCTAAAACAATCCTTGACATGGTCACAAAAAGCCACTGTAAACAAAAGCAAACATAAATATTAAGGCTATGGTGTCATTACCATACCTTGAACATTATCCTATCTTGGATCTTATCCCTTAAGAAATATGTAATGTGAAAAAGAAAAGGGTTCAGGAAAATTGTCATATGAAGACATAATCAATTAATTAAGAGTCTAGGCAAAATACCAAATAAAGTTCAGAAGTGAAATTTTAAAGAGCATGAGTGACATAAGTAATATCAACTGAATTTACTACTTCCTTAGACTCTGTGGACAGGAACTAACTATTTAAAGGGAAAGGTGTAATAATTTTGAGACAAAGGGAGTATCACTTCTTCATGTGGAGAAGGATAAAATTATGAACCATTCTTTGAAGAGTTTGTAGAAGTATATTCATAGATTCCAGGTGGCCTGGTGTAAATGTATGGCAGGTAGAGCCAATATATGACTGTAACCTTTCAAACCACATTACACTCTCCCCATGAAATTATGAAATTATGCCCCATGAAGTTATAATCTGCAGACATGGAGACATTTGGTCCACATCAAAAGGTCCTTGATAATTGGTCCTGTCAAATACGTCCAAGCTTAGAAAATGTCCCTGGGTTCAAACAGACCACAACACTTATGCATACTTCGGGTTTAAGGAACTAATACATAAAAAAATGCCCTCATGTTTTATTGGTCCAACAATTGTGCTGTGGCTGTAATGGCAATACCAATTCTTCTTGCATTGGCAGCGTAACTGTAATGGAGCATGGGGTTAGGTAGATGCTGGTGTGGACCAGATACCACCACGGAGTTTTTGGACAGGACCTAATATCAAGGACCTTTTGACGTGGACCAAATGCCTGGAAGGGAATGACTATGGGGACAGACGATTGGACTCAACTGGGGTTGTACTCCTAGATTTCTATGTGCACCCACATCTCTTATGGCCTCTTTTACATATTTTTCTTATGCCTAATGCTATTTGTTTTCCGACTAATTATTGTGATCTCTTCTAATTCTTTTCTAATAACACAGGAATTATAATCCTGAATACACACTATTCCAGTTTAACTTGTTTGTCTATTTCTCAGTGGCGTTACAAAGATACATTAATTAGTCAATGCCTGTAAAACCTTGACAACAAAAACTGCTTAATAAGAGGTAAGAATCTGGAGTGGGCACTTTTACAATCCTCAAAACCATTTTTTTTAAAAACATGGTTAACGAAAACCGTTTTTGTTTAAAGACAGCTTCCTACTCGCAGTAATAAAGATACATGTTTCTGGTTTTCCCAAGTCTTTATTTCACCTTTACGCCTTCTGCACAATCCTGATGAAAGCAGAGGGCAGGAGGAAAGCTAGTAGTAACCAAACTTTTAATAATTTCTGTTATCATGAGTTCATGATGGCAAAGGGCCTAAAAAATATAGGAAATATAGGGAGTATCCATTTATTCAAGAGTGTATTCATGTATTAATCGTGAGTTTCTAAACACATATGTAACATTCTACTTTAATCATTCAGATAATTTCATGTTTCCTTTGAAGCGTTCTGAATCTATGGGATATTATTAGTAGCAGCAAAATGAGATGTGTGTTACTTTTTTAAAAAGTAGATCAAATAAATCTTAAATCAAATCATTTTCAGTTTATTTATTTATTTTTATTTGCCAGGAATTAACTTTGACAGTAATTGTAAACTTGAGAAAAATTACATTTTGTTTTACTTAGATGGACAGTTCTAGTGATACTGGCTTTCATCTGATTGTCAGCTTACAATCCCTTATGTTTTATTTTTTACACCTGCAGCACCTGGCTTGCTAGGTGGTCTCTAATCCAAGTACTAACCAGGCTCGGCCCTGCTTAGCTTCCAAGATCAGACAGGATCAGGCTTGTTAAGGGTGGCATGGCCATAGGCCCATCTTCTCTTAATGGAACTAGATGGAAAACTATTTTTTAAAAATTCTGTGCTTCTTTCATAATTTTTGAATAATACAGCACGGTTGCACGGTTTTGTAGTGAGAGAGACTTGAAATTATATCCCACCTTTGGTACTTAGAAGCTATGTGAGCGTATAAATAATCATTTAACCTCTTCAAGCCACAGTTTCCTTGTCTATAAAGTCCAGTTACTTCTTTAAAGGTTACTTTAAGAACAAATGATCAAATAACATGTGCACCTTCATAATACTGAGTCAATGATGGTTAGGTAACATTATAGCACTTACATGAAGATGTTTAACACAGCAATAGTTCCTTAAAACTAGATTCCTAAATAACTTCTATCTGATTCCTAATAAGTAGCCAGAAATGATTGGATATATGTTGTCTCGATACCAATGCAGGCAAATTACTTCTCTAATGGAATCAATATCACAATCAGATATTATGTTTCTGAAAATGCTATAATGCCTTCATTTTTGTAATATTTAAATAATTATAACTACTGTGTTTACTGGTGTTAGGAGAATAGAAATTAACATTTAATATACCAGGTATTATGCTAAGTATTTTCCCTATATTCAGCAAGTATGAATGCTAAAATTAGGTGGAAGTATGATGAGAAACAGGATATTTGCATAATCACAACATATCTTACAAAAAATACCTGATAATTACAAGAGGAAAAACAGTAACTTCACAGTGAAGAAACAACTGGCAGACATCACCTTAAGCAAGTGATCGAAGTTGGCATCGTCAGTGGCAAGACATACTGACATCATGTACCTCGTGATACACGATGAAGGACAAAAATACCATTGCTGTGGTATTTTTGCAAAAAAAAAAACAAAAAACAACAACAAAAAAATCACAGAGATCTGTGTTAATTCATGAAGAAACAAAGGTTTGAAGACAAACCAAAAATCAGGGACGTTGTACAAAATTACTGGCTAGTACGCTTCGTAAGTATCAAGTTCATCAAGACAAAGGAAGACTGAAAGACTGCTGTGGATTGGAGGAGACGAGGAGATGGGGTAAATAAATGCACTGTGGGTCGGAGAATGGATTGGGATGAGAAAAAAGGATATTTTTGGGACAATTCACAAAATATGAATAAGGCCTATAGATTATAGCACAATGGGTGTTAATTTCTTGGTATTGCTAATCGTACTATGAGCATGTAAGGGGATAACACTTAGGAAGCTGGGTGAAAGGCATATGGGAACCTTTTAAATAATTTTAAAGTTTATTTTATAAGCCTGAAATTATTTTTAAAAGGCTTTACAAAGAAAGGCATAGGTAACAATTTCAAATCACTAGAAGTAGTGGAGCCAGGATTTCAAGCCGCACGTTTGACTCCAAAACTTTGAGTCCTGACCGCTATGTCATTGTCCCTCCCTTCTTTTATGCTAAGTAATTCTTTCCCTACCTGTAATCAGACCTTCCCTACTGTGCTTTCTGCCTGGAACCCTTAATACTGTCAATCATTCATGTTTTTGGTCTTAGTACATGTAACGATTTGTTTTAAAAGGTAATAATAACGCATGAGGCCAAAGTCAGAACAAGACAAAATGTGAAAAAGGTACAGAGCAGCCTTCTCAGGTGAAACGCAGGAGATCACAGGGACTGAACTAACGGGCGTCAGGCTGGGTGGAGCCACAGCGAGCCATGCCCACTGAGGCCCGATGGTACATAGCAGGTCCCCTCTGGCTGGTTGATTGGCACAGCCTGAACCTTTTTTTTTTTTTTTTTTTTTTTTTTTTTTTTGCACATATGGAGTTCAGATGATTCCATTTCTTATCTTCCAAGGACAATCTGGGGACCTATTTTCTAAACTTCCAGAACTTTTTTTTTTTTTTTTTTTTTTTTTTTTTTACAATTCTCAATGGTAATTGCCTTTCGTGGGTTTATTCACCTATTTAACTGAAATCAATTCACTTATCAAAGCTAATAGAAACTGAAAGATAGCAGAGGGATATAAATGTGAGTATATACACAGTGTGTGTATATAGACAGAGACAGAAAAATTTTAATTGACAGGGTTCCACAACGAGCAACTATTAAAGAGAGAAAATGGCCCCTGGAGAGGCAGATACATGTGGACAACGGCAATGCAACCTTCTTTTGATAAACCCTGAAGTTCGATCCTGCTTCCAGACCCAAAATGAACTGAGTGTATTCCAGAAATAAAACAGCTGCAGTGGGCAGAATAATTCATAATGCTTTTACCATGTAGGGTTTTTTATAAAATGGAATTTTAGCCAATCCTCACACCCCCGGAAGAGTGAACAGGACATGGGTCATTAATCCAGTGACTGAAAACAATGGAAACCTAATTAAAAGATCAAAATGTTCATAGAAAGGGGTAATCAATATGCAAATATATGGACAAGGGGCTGGCTACTCCTTTAATATATAAAGCTTATCGACTGAATTGATTATCTGAGTTAGAAATTCAGCATTTTTTTTTTCCGTAATAGAACTGAGAACTTCATTAACCCTGCGTGTAGAATGGCACTCTGCATGGGACTATTCATAAATTAGAAAACAAATGGTAAATGTTTTGCAGTTACCTGATGTTCGCTCATGTGAATTTGAGATTAAGTGAATTATTTTTTGGCCTCGTGCATTGCATGGTTCCAGCAAACACCTGGCTTACAGTAGCTTGCCTATACTTGAGCATTTTGAGAATTAATCGAATTAGTTATGTGACTGTTCTATTTACCATTCAGGCAGGGTGCAAAACAAAAGTGATTCAAGGGCACAGAGAAAGTACGACAGGATCCTATAAAGAAACCCCTGGAAGGTAGGCAAGGGAGTGTGAGAACCAGAAGAAGCCACTTCCGTATTTTTCACACTGCTCTAGAAACAAGCCAGTGGCCTCTGCTGGGCTTCTCAAATCAGGGTGTGCGAGGAAGCATCGAGGCTTCTCTTTAAAACACAGATTCTGAAGTGGTAGGGAAAGGGCTGAAATTCAGTGTTTCTAGCAAGCTCTCGGGCTGGTGATAGGCCCCAGGGACCCGTTTGAGCGGCAGGACTTGACGTCATATAAACGGTCTTTGCAACTCTAAAACCACTGCTGTAAGGACTTTGACAAGCGTGAAATGGCTTAAAAGGATAAATAGACTTGACTCTGGATAACAACATCTCACTTCGCTCGGTAGCACTCACGTGGCCTGACAATTTCCATTCCAGGAACTGAAGCATGGCAGTACCTGCTGGCTGAGCACTTTTAAACGTCACAATTTGCAAAACCTCTTCGCAGCCCTAGTACACCTGAGGGCAACAACATTCTTGTCAATTCCTTGATTAGTGATCCTCAGACAAGGAGGACTGGAAAAATACTCCTATGAGTTTATCTTTTGTCCTTTGAAAAGATCCTCCCTTGCCTCAGTTGATTACAATCCATCCTCCCTTCTTTCCTGTCAGTGGAAAGTGACTGTTTTTAGGTTAAATATTTGCATGATGATGCAAATATGTAACAGACATCTGTAACACTGTGCCAGACACTGAGTTAAGCACTGTACAAATGTTAAATCATTTGATTCTAATGCCAACCTTAGGAGGCAGGTGCTGTTATTCCCATTTTACAGATGGGGAAAGTGATGAACCAAAAGTAAATAACATGCTCGGTGTCACCCCGCTGGTAGTTGGCAAAGCGGGGACTCAAATCAAGCTGCCCCTCTAAAGACCTGTTGAGATTTGGAATTCAATGCAGACAAAGTACATTGGAAGAGCGACTAAATAATTCAAAACTCGATAACAGGTCGAAATTGAAATTAGGCTAAGTTCAATTGTACCTCTTAATTCTCCTCTGTTAACTTATCTTTTCTTAATTTTGTATGCAGAAATAATTTCAAATTAAAATTACAAAAATAACACAAGAGTGCCCTATATATTTTATGCAGATTCACATATGTTAACATTTTGCCACATTTGCCAACTTCTGGACTTTTCGAAGAGAAAGAAATCGATGTCTGTTGACAGCTTCCAAGAGCTGCTCCCTTCTGACACCCTACGCATATCTGCAGGTGATCGCGTCTGGGGGCAGGACTCGGGCGCCTAGGCTCGGCTCATTTACCAGGAGCACTCTTGGAGCTTCTCCTCAGATAAGCTGCTGCACGGTAAGAAATTCCTGGCACCTCGTCACTAATTAAGAGTGGCTAAAGGGTTTTCACTCCTAGTCCCACAGTGCTCTGTGAACAGAACACCTTTAATAAAGAGAGAAAGAGACACTCACTTCTGGGGGCTGGACTCTCAGGCACAGCAGAAGTTCTAGGGGAAGTCAATTTATAAACAAACCGTGTGAAATCTTGACTATTTCCCTAGGGCGATCATCTACAATGTTAAGTGATAGGCTATAATTTGATAAGAAACAGACAAAAAATTAAAAATATCAAAAACAGATATAAAATATATTTTTTAAATACTAAAATAATAGTTTGTTGAGAACATCTCCATTCCAAAGGGTCTTGTCTTTTATCTTCTATAACTTAAGATGTTTCACAAGAATTAAACCAACTTGCTTTTAGCTATTGTCTCTCTTAAGGAATATTATATTCCATTTACATTTTACTAACTTTTCTGTTACAAAATATTGCCTTGCAAGAGTCATATGAAAGCTTAATCATTTAATAACTTCAGGAGGACAATCTTTTGCACTCATGTTATCTAAAATTAACCATTGTTATGGGTTCATGGAGAGATCTCAGCAAAGATGATCAAAAATAGGTTGGAGAAAGGAATCTAAGATGAAAGACAGAAATAAAAAAAACTTACTTATCCCACCTGAGACATGGCTGTGGGCTTCTATTTTAATAGATTTATGACAATGAAAGGTTAATGTGAAATCTTCTAAGAGGGTTTCATAGAAAGCTCAAAAGTTTGCCTCACTGATGACTTTAAAAAGCTGAATAGACATTTATCCATCTAGAATTATATTATAGCCAGCGCCGGCAACAAAGAATGTATAAAATTACCTCCAGACTCTAATTTTATATAAAGAATGGTGCCTATCCTCCACTAAAGACACAACATAGAGAATTAAGATTAAACTGAACTGAAGTATGATGAACTCAAGTATGATTTTTAAAAGAGAAGGTATGTTTTGCTTTGGAAAGCTAAAGCTTGTTACGTGCATAAAAACTGATCACTGTGGGCTTTGTGAGGCTGCCATCTTCAACGGCCTCCAAAGGCGCCCCCCACCCCATGTCTAAAATTTGGTTCCTAGATTCAGGAGGGATATCAGGTAGCTTAAATAATTAGTAATGCACATCTATTTACATAATTAGATCAGCAAAAGGAATGTATAAACTCAGCATCTTAGATGTGCCTAAGGAATGTTTAATCCGTGTTGCTGATGCCATCAGCAGCGAGGGAAGAGACCTTCTCCTGCACTGACTGCTCTGAGGCAGGTGGACCAGCTCATATCTTCAGCACCTAGAGCAATAGAAGTCACTTACTGTGATCTCACCTTGGCCTTGTGGAATGGAACAAAGCCAGGCCTTTCTTTACCATAAAAGGTCCTCAATTAATACCTTACTTATTCAACACAGAGAGAATTATTCTCAAAATTGCTAAGTTATTTAAGTATAATATTAATAGTAAAATAAATTCATTAAACCAGAATTCAGCTAGAAACTTTAGACATGTGCAGACACAACTCATCTCGGTCTTTTATTAAACGAGAAGAAAATCCCATGAACAAAGGCAAGTAAGGGCAGGTTGATGAACCGCGGCTGTCTCACTGGAAATGAAGCAACTCGGAGGACAGAATGCAGCAAGTTTATTAGACCAGAAAAATAAAAATAAATAAAAGCAGCTGATTGTTGGACACAGTGAAAAGAACTCAGGCTGGATTGTGTGGGCTAGATATTAGCTTATTAGCAATAGCGAATTAAATTGCCTTTTGAGTTAATCAGAAAAATTGGCACTTATCGGGAGAATTTCTGATACACAGAAGAAAAGGTAATTGTGTGATATGAGCAAACAACTGACTACAGCCACCATGGGCATCTAAATTTAGCTCTCCTGACACCGACATGATGCAAATGCAAGACTGATAAGAGATGCTAGTCAAAATATTATTTCCTAGGAACAAAAACCTCTAGAAAACTTAATTTTTTTAAATGAAAGTTTCTGTATGTATTCAAGTGGCCTGAAGATCCCCAGCAAGAACAGTCCAATTTTTAAATTTTAAAAAGATCACATCAAAAACTACAAGTTTCATCAAAAACTTTACTCACGTTATAAAAGAGGAGGACAGGGAGCACTTTATATTCATTATGCTGGGGTTTCTTGTGTGTGTGTGTATATATATATATATATAAATCAATTTCCTACCAACATATAGAAAAATAAACTTTTAAAGCTAAGTGTTTTTATGTCTGGCAAAGAGCAATTGGCAATTTCTTGGCAAAAAAGAAAAAGAAAAAGAAAGATATAGACGTAAACATACATCTATCTACCTATCTACGTATACAGGGAGACTCTTAAGGGTACAAGGAAAATAAATTATTTGGGGGCTATTTTTTGTTGTAAAGAATTAGGACTCTCAAATAACAATGCCTTACAGTCTCATTTTTATTCGATGTTTTTAGTGTCCTTTTATATTTTTTCCTTTTTACTCTTGAAATAGCACTGGAAGGACAGGCAAGGCAGGCATTTTTTCCCTTTCTTCAGATTATAAAACTGAGATGTGAGGAGGCCAAGAATCCAAGAAAATGAGTTTTGGAGCCATGGTTTTATAACGTCTACAACCCTGGACTCCTTCCGCCAGGACAGTGGCACCAAGTCGTGAATCAGACTTTCATAAACTGTACTTTCCGAAGGCAAAATCATTCTAATTTGACTGCTATGAATCAAACTTTGTACCCAGCAATGAATTAAATAATGATAAATAAGTGGAGAAGAAAGTCTCAAAATTGTGACATTTAAAGGTCCACACAGAGGAAAAGAAACAGATACAGACTGTTCCCTAGGTTTATAGTCTGAAACTTCTACATCTGCAATCTGACAACGGTGTGACTTTGAATAAAGGTCAAAAACCCCAAATGAGTACCAGAAGTTGACTCTGAAGTGCCTGGCTCATTGCTTGCAATATGGTAGGGACTTACGCATATCTTCCCACTTTATCTAGGAAGATATGCTTCTTCCTTTAATCTGTCAAAGGTAAACTAGGTTTTAATACGTGCTTCTTTTGCAATAATGACTTAAGAAATGTTATTCAAACCAAAAGGGACAGATTTAAACAGAAAAGGACAATGGGGACATTTGAAAGAACATGTAATCAAATTACTATATACGTATATACATATATAACATAAATACTAATATCTGTGGCTTACATTATAAAGGAAAGAGAAAGCAGTGTGTTTCGGCATGCGAAATCTGTGAATTAAATGATTTCTAAGTTTTACTCTGCCCTGAAATGATAAGATATTATTGTTCATGGAGAAAAGGGAAAAAAGTCTTGCTCTGTTTCCACCCTCCTCCTCTTTCTAGAATATTAATTTAAGATTCTAAAATGTTGTTTGGGCCACATTTATAAATCATGCTGGGGAAGGGAAAATATTTTTTAAAAAACATGCTTCCAAGTCAGACACTCCTTTATCTTCCTCTGATCCATGCTGAGGGAGACAATAATATATTTCTCCCAATAATATATATTTAGAAATCAACGCATGGAGCAACAGATAAGTTATAAGCACAAGCTCAAGTCTTTCCATTTGTGTCAAGGTCAATCTCTGGTGTTGAAAGCAACAATGTCACTCACACTAATGGTAAGAAAAAATCAGTCACTTGTGGCATCCCAATTTTTCTTGAAGCAACTAGGGAACAGAGGTCACAAGGCAACCAAGCAAAACTCTATTCGAAAGACAAAAAAAAGTCTTCAGGGAAAAAGAGAACACACAAATGTCTCACCTTTGGGAGAGCATAAGAAAAAGAGATGGCGATGATGTAAGTGTGTAAGAAGAAATCAGCTAGCATTTTAATGGATAACCTTTCTGTGCCTAATGATGTTACCTACGGGAGCCACCACCAGAACTGGGCCACTTCAAGGAATCTCCAGTTGGCTATACCGATATTCAAACTGTTACAAAGTATATTTTACACCATTAGGCACTGTAATATAGTGAGGAGATTTTCAAATGCAATAACTTTCAGATAGACATTGTCCTAATCTAATCTTTCTCATTTTCTCTTCTTTTAAAGATCTGTTTTAAATCCAGCATTGAATCCTTTCTAAATCTGTCATCTCAGCAGGGTGGCTCACATATGAAAAATTCAGCCAGGAGAGGTAAACTACTTTGCTTGCTTCTCAGCCTGAAAAACATGTGTCCTATACTGAAAATTCAAAAAGTCATCATGGTGGATTATAATTAATTTCCATTTCAACTGTTAGAAGTTGGCCTCCTAAAAATAGGAAAGTCTACATATGTACAATGAAGGCTGTGGCCCCACATTTTGATATTTTACATTTGTCAAATCAGTGCCTCTTTAAATCACTGCAGCCACTGACTCCACACATCAATAATGACACGGCACTCGAAAGGTGACATTTGTTTTGTTTGAGCTTTCAGTCATACTAGACTGAACCCAGACACTGCTTCATCGATGGTAAGATCACGACTGCTATCTAGGATAGCAAAACTAAATCACTTTATCAGAAAATGATTAGCACAAACTGCTCAGAACCATGTGTGATGAATTTTGTACACACACATTTTGAGTTAATGATCAATCGATTTATCACTTCCTAGCTGGGGATCCCTTCGGAAGGTTACCTGAAGCTGCCAAGATTCAGTTCTCTCGTCTGCAACACTTGGATGGTCGGATTTAAGTCTTAGGATTGTTATCAGTACTGCAAAGCTACTACGCGTTCACATCCAGCCTAACAAGTAGGATAGGATATTAGTGACCAAGTAAGGTAAGTGAGGCCTGCATTAATGTCCTTTGTTGTCCCCAAACACAGACACAAAAACTATGCCTCAGAATAGTTACATTACTTGTTTAAGGAATCACAGCTGGACAATGATGAAATCAGGATTAAAATATGTTTGGATTTAATTTTTTTTTTGTTTATGTCAAATGTCGCTTAGATCCATAATTTTGTCTATGTATATTATCTGAATCATAAATGTTTCTGGTTAAATCTTCCTCAGACCAAGAGTAATAAACCCAGGTAAAATAAAAGATACCAAATAAATATAACTAAAAAATGTTCTCTGAACTCATAGGTTATAAGAAAACTGAAAATCATCCAGGTTGATCTCAACTTTGAATATGCAACTCATCCTCTTATTAGGGAAATTAATGGTTAATTTATTTAATTAATTAATAATTAAATTAATGGTAGCTTCTCAAAATAAATCTTCATTTTCCATATATTACATGCAATTATTAATCTGAATTGCAATTGCAGAACCAAATATACTTGAAGATGTTGTTATGCCAACCAAAGCAAAAATTTTCTTACAGCAAAAAAAAACCCCAAAACCCCAAACCCCAAAAAAACCACCTCAAAATGTCAAAGCACTTACTGCAGCTTGCCGATGAGTGTTGGATAGGATCCCATGAATCTTCACTTTGTCCTTTTCCATTTGGTCTATGTTCACCCACAGATCCCGGCTGGCAGAATCAGATGGACCGTATATTCGAGATGTATAGTAATTGTGATCTGTGTCCTCCTGTAATAATAGAGAATAATGCACATCAAGAACTGAGGGCATAGATGAACCTTGTGTGAAGTAAGTCAGAGAAAGACAAGTACTCTATGTTCTCCTATGTAGGATCTAAAAATGCTGAACTCATGAAAACAGAGAATAGAATGGTGGTTACCAGGGGCTGGAGTTTTCAGGATATACGAAGACATTGGTTAAAGGGTACAAACTTCTAGTTCTCAAATAAATGAATTCTGGAGATCTCCTGTCCAGCATGGCACTATAGTTAATACTGTTTTATAAACTTGAAAGTTGCTGAGAGAGTAGATCTTAAATGTTCTCCTCACGAAGAAGAAATGAGTAATTACATGATACAATGGGGTGTTAGCTAATGCTATGGTGGTAATAATTTCGCAATATATAATTGTATCAAATTAACATGCTGTATACCTTAAACTTACACTATGCTACATGTCAATTATATCTCTATAAAGCTAGAAAGAAAAGAACCATTTAAGTCTCTCTATACCAACTTATGTAATTTACAGAGTTATAGACAGAGTTCCATTAAAAGGAAAAAACAAACACACAAAAAAACAGCCAATCCTCAAAAGAAAAGAACAGAGACATTGTCCCTAAAATTCTTAAACTACAAACAAAAAACGATGCTGTGAAATTAGAAATGTCAGTATTTCTCAAAGGAATTAAATAATCTCTAAGTAAATTAGATTTTTGAAAATATGAAATTAATAAGCCTCTTTAGAAAAAACTGTTAAATAAACAAAACTTAGAGGAAAAGGTACACTCTTTGTACAACAGTTTTTGTGCTGCAGAAATGTTAGCGATCTCTAATTGCTGCCCAAACAAAAAATGTCACTTTTGGAACCATTTACTGACAACCTGAACTATAATTACTATTGAGTGGCAACAAATTCAAATTTCTCTTCTTTAAAACTAGGGCTATATTAGGGCCCGTTTTCAGTTAATGGTCCTAGAACTAGAGATAATACTCTAAAATTTGGGTTATTAAATTCTACTTTTATTTGTTTTTTTTTGATATCACCATGGTGCCTGTCACAGAACCTTTAGTTTTCAAGTTCCTCACTCACTGAAGAGATTTAAATGTTTTAAAAGACATTTTTTTTTTTTTTTGGCTGGGTAACACCCAGAAAAATCATATGATTCTTGACTAATTCAAATTGCAATTATTTTTTTTTTTACCATGAAATGTAATTGTGCTTATCAATTTGAGGAGTCTGCTAGGTAGAATAAATTTAAAACATTCGGGTTCTGTAAAAACAAAGATTAGTGAATAGAGGGTCTATGATGTGAATAATAGAGTTTGGAATGTAAATTTTTTCTAATGAATCTATTATTTAGTAATTAAATAAAAACCAATTAGTCTGGAAATTCCATCAAAACAAGAATCCCATACACCTTTTCACAAGTCATCAGGTTATATATATAAAACTGACTACATTAAATATTCTAAATAGATTTTGCCACATGACTAAAAGAAAAAAATATGACCCTAAATGTAAATCTTGAGATGATGATTAAATGTTAATGAGATTAAAAAAAATACCCTAGGTAAAACTCCAATTAAACTCTGGGTATCACATACAAACTGTATGCACACCCATGATGAAAGATGAGAAAGTTCTGCAGAGAAAGGAGGAAAAAAGGAGATGAAAAGAAAGAAGCAGGAATAAGATTCCATGCAGCCCAAGAGACATTTGATTTCCTAGAGGTTTCTAGACTCCGTTCCAGAAGATGAAGACACTGATGTGTGGGCTCCAGAAGGGTAAGAAGCAATGTGGCTGTGTCTCCAACACATATTCGACTCCTCCCTGTTGTCTGGTGCTTCACGACTGAAGGCTTCTGAGGCGGGTACCTTCCTTGACATTGGCACAAGCCATTCTACACATCATTCCAATAGCCACAAGGGCAAATGGGCATCATGAGCACATGCCTGAGAAAGATTAGTGAGTGAGACATCTAGAGTTTAGGTTGCGAGGAGAAGATTTCCCGTATTTTTATTCCTGAGATGTGTAGGTGTGAGACTTGGAACTATTGTCACTACATAGATGCCATGAGGAAACTCTCCCTAAGATAAACAGGCAAGGACGTCACCGAAAAGCAAACACAGGTCCTTGATCAGGTACATCTCAAGTGTGACTCACTCCTGGAATAAATCATTCAGTCTCTTTCAATGTCACAACGCCTTTAGTTGGGTGATTGTCAATAAAAGAACTGTAACTGACAAATGAAAGAGACTTAATTTAAGTGACACTGAATAAGGTCACTGTATCCATAGATCTGTAAATTGGACAACATCTCTGTTCAGTCCTGGTGTTGGAGTTAACCACACAGCAGGAATGGAAACTTGGATCTAACCTGCTGAAAATCATCAAGTCTGAATAACAAATAGTAATGATTCATTTAATTTTTCAATGAATCATATAAAAGGGTGGTTTTGAAGGAAACTGTCAATGAGTTCAAATAAAAAAATTTAATTTTTCCCTATTCCTAGAATTATTATAAAGAGTTCAGCGACACTAAGGTCAGAGGTGTAATTTACAGGTGAATTATGTAAGAGATTCTATGATGCTGCCAAATTTCCATATAATTCCCTATAGAGACAGATATTCTCTTTAAAATTGCAGACTTTCACTACAGAGTTCAATATAATTATTACAATCGACATATCTAAAATGACTTTGGTGTTTACCTTCATCCCTAAGTCTCTAACTAATCAAGACATAATCTTGAAGATAACATAAAGAGTAAGAATGGCATTATGTTTAAATAATGGGTTTTCTACAAAAATATACATTTGCCTAATTACAATCGCTATGGCTATGAGAAAACACACCTTCATTTTGACTAAAATCAGAGTCGTCCCAAACAATATCATATCTTTGAAAACATTGAAAACCTAAAGACTAGAGCCTGGTGTTTGATTTCTACAACCCACGCTTGCCAATTGTCATGGCAACTTTTATTCAAAGAGGAAGACACTTTATTGTTTACTGAGGAATTCAGAGGCAGAAGTTGTTGAATTCCAGGGAGAGGTGTTTGGCTCAGTTATTCAGAAAGCCATAAAATAGCTGTCTCAAAAATGTGCTATTTTGGCACTATTAAATTATTGAAACCATATTTTGTACTTTTTAGGAGTAATGGTACTTAGAGTTAGTTGTCAAAAGTCACTTCAGGCACAAAGATTTTCCTTTTCTTCTCAAAAGCAAACTATTTCTAACACTGTACAAAATAAAAAAAACACTACTGTGATATGTCTAGTTGCCAGTTTTTTAGAAAACCAACTGTTACTGAAAGGAAATGGCACAGTAGGTAGCTATAAATCCAGAAATCCATCTTCTCAAACATGCCTAGAAATATGCAGCTGTGAACAAACAGAGGACATACACCAACAATACAGGGAAAAAGTCATTATAACTGTAGCCTAACCAGTTTGCAATATTCAGTTTACGCAATTCCTAACCCAAACGTTGTCTTCTCTTCTATCATGGTGTTGATTTTATGATGGATAATTTTTATGAATGCCTCACATTGCCCATATATAGGAATAGCATATGAATTCTAAATTCATTTCAATGTGAACTGAAGTCCTTAGGTAAAGTTATTTAGCATTGAATCAAATGATTACCTCTCAAAGACAGTTTCATAATAAATTAAAAAATATTATAATTTCAATGGTTCCTTCCAGCTGTTAATGTACACCCCAAATATTACATTCTTATACAAATCATTTCACAAGGACTATATAGTACATTTAAAGGTAATGCTATTTTAAAGTATTACCTGTGTATATTAAACTCCTTAGAAACAAAGAGTTAAAAAAGAGTTCTCATGATATAAAAAAATCATGTTAATTTAAGAAACCAAAGGACACAATAAAATAAAGAGAGAGAGAGACAGAGAGAAATGGTGGTACTCAGGAAAAAAATTACGGAGATTAATTCACAAACAGTAGCAAGAGAACAAATATGACAAAATTACTAGTCAGGTCACAGAAAAGTCTTGAGAAATGTACACAGAATGAAATATAAAAGAAAGATGAGATAAATGTCTAAGATGGATAATTCTATAAATTACGGAGAAAATAATATATATATGTAGTTGGCATAGAAAAGTATTTTTTAAATGTTAGAACAATTTTTCTGAGATCGAGACTTTAATCTGTATCCATGTCTGAAAAAATTTACAATAGAATTTTGAGTATTAAGAAATTTCCTGGTGAGATTTCTCACAGATTAAAAAAGAAGTCTTATAGTATCTAAAAAGACAGACCAAGTTATCTATAAGGAAGAGAAAACCTTGGACAGAACAGTATTTTTCCATAATATCCAATAGAAAGAAACAGTGTCTACAGCAAACTAAAAGAAAAAAGTTGGTCCAACAGAGTTGTAATTTAGGTATAAAGGCAAAAAAACAGATTTCTGATACACACAAATACAGAGGGAATATACCACAAAGAGACTTTCTTAAAAGAGGTAAATCCAACACGGTCCCAGGAATGGAGAAGTCGTAGTAAGCTTTAGATGGTAAGATCTGACTCCATGGAAATTATGTTCAGAGAAATGGAACATTTTAGTTATTACGGTGATAAATCAGAATGAAAATGATAATCAACCATTACAACTAATTAATAGTTTAAATTGAGAATCATACTTCATAGCAGGCAATTTATTAATAAATCCAAATATAGAAATGTAGTGTTAAACAATATGCAACCCAAATTTTTAATTTTAAGAGAACATTTTGAGGCAAAAGTTTGAAACTAGTGGCCTGCAGATGGTATACATGTCACTGAAGGCCAGTAGATCCAAAGCTGAATACATTATTTTCCTCAAATATAGTACTCAAAGTGTGTCCCGATTTTATAAATTACATCCATCTAAATATAAATCTATATATTTATCTACTCTACTATCCATCGCTCTATACTCTCTGACTTGATAGAGCAATTGATTGATCAAAGATATTTACTATATACTGATTGGTAATTTCTAGGTGATGGGATTTAGAGGGATTATTTTTATCCCTCATTTGTATTATTTTTTATAATACACATTATATAGAACACTTTGTGTTTCTTCACATAAAGCATTAAAAAACATGTGAAGATGCTTAAAAGTATCAGTTGTTGATTCTTGGAATCAAACCACTAACATATATCAGAAGACACAAGGCCACAAAATGTTATATACAGTTAGTATAGAAAATCGATAATAAACACTTTCAAAAGTCTTTAAAGACTCCTTGTCATATTGCAAATCAGATACTTGTACCCAACACAGAGTTTCAATGTCAATTACTTAAAATTGCTCTGTGAAAATAGTTGATATGTAAATTCCCATTAAATCTTTTTTTTTAAATACTAACTTTGATGACCTGATTCATGGAGAGTGCAATCTTCTCCACGACTTACTGCAAATGAAACTGCTTCAACAGAAACATATGAAAATGTCCACTTCTACTAAATTTTGAGCAAGAGATTAGAGTTTGAATCTTTATAAAATACGATTTTGTTGTAAACGTTTTATTGAAGCATCATCGTCATCTTTGTTTACTCATTTTTACAGAAATCGTTTGTCTCATGTGTATAAGCTACAACATATTTTTAGGGAGAAACACTTTAATAGAATGTATGGGATGTAAAGCTGAGGAATTCTTCCACAGCCCTGCTAGATCTCAGCAATGGCTATGAGCCTCATCCTAAGAGAGACTTTCATGGTCACTCAGGTTTTCCTTTTAGTTGTTATCCCAGTAGAATCTTCTGGCATAGTTTTAGGACTCAAAAAGAAGCAGTGTGCTAGAGGCATAGCTACATTCTGACAAAGTCGTGAGTAAAAGGCAGAGAAGGGCTGGTGGGAAGGGAAAATGGTGTGATCTCAGACATTAAGTTTGCCGACAGGTGACCTCATCTCCAGTTCTCACAGGCTTGGTCACTAATAAGTTCTGTCACTCTGAGAAGTCCGTTATGCATTGAATTCATGACGGTGACTGAAAGTGTGAACTTCCTCTTACTCGCAATTCTTCTGCCGGAGGTGCAATCACAGAGAAAGGCCTCCTGGACCCGCGGGAGCAGCCCAGCAGAGCGAATGTGGTTCACAGACATGGAGCAGACAAAGCGCAAAGAGACGTGGGAACCGCATCCCCCACCCCCTTCCCAACCAACCACCTTAGAAGAAGGTGGCCTGGAGGGAATGCGGTGCGGGCAGGTATTTAGGTTATGTAAGTGTCTCTATGAATAAAAAAATGACTGGGTTTCTTTCACCGGGTTTCCAATAAATCAATTAGACCAAGGTGTTTAAACACAATCGAAAAGTCTATAAGCAGAATATAAAGATTACTAAATTAGCTCCACACAATTCAGCACCACAGAAATGATTACATACTTCCTTCAAGTGGCCTTTAGTATGCGTCAGCAAGTACTACAGACATTCTCTCACACACTGAGAACAATTACGCGGAATATAACTGAGTTTATCAGAATATTTAAAATCGATTTCTCTAGCCCTTGTTGATTATATCAGACTGTTCTCATTATGCTCATCTTTGACTCAGACCTTCACTATTTCTCTAAGGATATTTATATACTTGATCTAACTGCAGATTGTCTATCCCCTTATATCTTGTCTAGGACTCTTTATAGGTATGATTTATTTTATTAATTCTTCACCAGTTTAATTAAGTGACCTCCAAGAATGTAAAATTAGTTGAAATTAGTTGTTTGTGTGTGTGTGTGTCTGTGTGTGTGTGTCGGTGAGTGTGTGTGTGTGTGAGAGAGAGAGAGAGAGAGAGAGAGAGAGAGAGAGAGAGAGAGGGAGAGAGGGAGGGAGGGAAGGAGAGAGAGAGGGAGAGAATTTATTGTGAGGTCATTATTATTGTGTAACACATAAAATTTGGGATTCTAGCAATATTTCCATTATAAAAGTTTCCATTTTTCCCGTAACGATCTCTCTCGCTGAAGTGATCCTCTTCATGCTATGCAGAGAGGTAAATTGTATGGCCAAAGAAACACAACATAACTTATTTGTGATCTTTCAAAATGACAAAATCAAGGCTCTGCAGTTCAGCTGCGTGACTGCCTGGATCTCCAGGCACTGTGCGATGCGTTTATGTTGATTCCTTTATTAAATGAAGTAGAACCTATTTTCTACCTGAGTGTAGTATATGTTTATCTGCTTCTGGTAGAAACTTTTAACCTATGCAAGAATGAACCAGGGAGATTATCCCCAGGCTTAGAGTGGTGACAAAGAAGAAGCCGGAGAGAAAGTCTGGGGTAGTCTTGAGTGAATCATTAACACCTCAGTTTATCTTCTATAAATACAGAAGAGTGAGCCCCGAACAGTGACCACTGAAGAAGCACATTGCCAACTTAGAAGGGATCTTCAGAGGCTCCAAAACCTGACAAAAATGTGTGATTGAAATGTGTTAAAATGTGTATGAGCTATTAAAATACAAAATTAGCATTAAAATAATGTAGCTTAAAGGAGATTTGCATTGAAGTACAGTTTCTGCCTCTAGATAAGGCCACTATAGGTTCCGTACTTTACTCTGTATTAGAAGGAGTTGAATTAGGTTGTCTCTTAAGTTGCCTTTCAACTACAGTTCTGACATTCCAAAGCCATAAGCCAAACAGAAAGCAATTACTAGGCTTAGGTCAGAGGCTCCTCTGTTTTGTTTAAGTGATGGTCACCAACAGAAATAAAAGTGTAGTTTGAAGAGCCAGTACAGGTAGCTAGTTAGAGCGCCTGTAGAGTACAGACAGTACTGCTTTAATAGGTACTTAATCACACTCATTGATAAATTGTAGATTGGCTGGCCCCAAGATCAGGAGCATATTCACAGACTTGTTTCAGGGGGTTTAAGAATCCTGAGACCCTTGTGCAAAGTACATAAATCACAGCTCTTGCATACGTGTGCACTACTTTTCAAATGCACAATATTTGTGCTGGGTAAATGTGTAATCATTTTAATGTCATTGAAATTCTTGGTATGGTGTGTTTTTCCAATCAACTGGAAAGAAACAACAACATTTGTGTGGAAGGCCTCAAAATGTCCTGAAAACCAAGAAAGACCACCATAATTTAAAAGGATGGATATTTCTGTTCTAGATTTAGCATCCATAATGGGGCCAAAGCTTGGGTACTATATACATATGTCTTAGCTCAGGCTGCCATAACAAAATACCATAGACCAGGGAGCTTAATCAACGAACATTTAGTTCGCACAGTTCTGGAGGCTGAGAAGTCCAAGGGCAAGGTTCTGGCTGGTTTAGTGTGAGAGCTCTCTTCCTGGCTTGTAGATGGCCATCTTCTTGCTGTGCTCTTACATGATGCAAACAGAAAGTTCCTGGTGTCTCCCCCTCCTCTCATAAGGACACCAATCCTATTGGATTAGGGTTCCACCCTGATGACCACAATTAACCTTAACTACTTCTTAAATGCCCTATCTTCATATAGTCTCATGGGTGTTAGGGCTTCAACATATGAGGTTTGGGAGGACACAATTCAGTCCATGGCTCATAGACAGTTGTTTTTTTTTTTTTTTTTTTTTTTTTTTTTAATTAAGTCTGGATTTGTAAAAGAGACCTAGATTTATTAGCTTTGAAAATTCATGTCATTTTCCAGTACTAATCAAAACTGCCATTCGAGCTTTCTAATATAGGAGGACTTTTGAAAAATCTACAAAGTTCTATGGCTTGGCCTATTCATTTCTTAGGGAAAAAAAAAAGAGAGAAGTAACTACTATTTATAAATTCAAAGGATTACGGAAAAACTCACTCAGTAGCAACTCTTAAAAATTATAACTCATCTGAGAATTTTCACATAACCAACGTTTGTGGAAAAGCTAGATGGTTTGTTTCCTTGTACAATTTTCCTGGTAACAACTTGGCCAATATTCTCATTTCTAAAGTAACTATTACAATCCCCAAACTATCCAGTCTGGTATTTCAAGTGACAGGTTAATATACTTTTAATTAGTCAGATTTTTGTTTCATATTTTTACTCCTTTAATGTCAAAGAATTTTTCTTCAGTCTTTTTTTCTTTTCTGACTTCTCATGCCTTAAAAATCGTAGCCCTCTGGAGTCAGGTAGTGATTAATGAGCCACAGACGAGCAGTGAACAAAATTTTGCCAAAGAAACTTTGACATCACTTAAAATCATAATCTAATATGAACTTACCTTTCTAGATGTCATTTTGCAAGTAAAGTTAACTTTCTGAGCCTCTATTTTCAAGACTATGAAGTGGAAGTTAGAATAAAAATAGTAATGTCACAACATCGGGGTTAAGTCCTTGAGATAAATATGCGAATATAGGCTGGAAACTATAAAGTGCTATTAGACATTACTTTTGTTTTGTTGACATAAATAGTGCAAATAAAAAAAAATCAGACATTCTACATTTCTATAGTACTAACATTTATTGAAGTACAAATTCTCCTCAAAATATCGTAGAATTCAAATTCAACATTCTCATCATATTGAATTCATTTGCTCTATCCTGCTGTCTAGCACTGAATTTTGGGTGGTTGGTCTTTGTTTTGGATTTTTTACTCTAAAAGTAAGTAAATAGTTAATCACACATTTATGAGAACTGGTTAAAGAGTGCAGTTACCACTTGTGAGTGTATTATGTGCTAAACGTCCAGTTTGGCACATAATATATATTATGTGTCTAATCCTTACAGAGATTCAACGAATTACAAAGACTCTAAAGCTCGCAAACACCATGTAGATTGCATGACATCACATAAATCCAAGGGATGTAAAAACAGTATAACTCCAGAGCCTATGTTCTTTCCACTTACATATTACTTTTTAAGTATTAAAATTTTTAGGACGTCAAACAAAAATTACATTTGGGCAAACTGTCTCCAGAAGGCTCCTCATGAGGCCTTCTGTGATAGCTCCCTCCCTCACTGGTCTCCCTCATTATCTTCTTGGTTCCCCTCGCTTCGTTTTCCACAGAGTGGAATAATCCTTTGAAAAGTAATCCTTTTAAAGCAGAAATCGCATCGCATTGCTCTCCTTCTCTAACGAGGCTTCCCAATCACACTCTGAATAAAATCCTCAGTCCCTCCAGACGCTGTGCTTGTCCTGCTATCGCTTCAGCTGGGCCCTCCCATCACACACGCCACACCAACCCTCCTGGTCTTCTCGTTCCATTCAAGTGCCAATGTGTCCCCCTCCCCCACCCCCCACACACTGTGCTCCTGCTGTCTTATGCATCTGGAAGGATCCTCTTCTACCCTGTCATGATTAAATCCTTAGTCTGATTTCATTTCCTCCATAAGGTTTTTTATCATCATGTTTTAACGAAAATGTATAACATTTTTTTTTTTTTAATCACCAGAGTTCTTAAAAAAATGTATCGCTCTCTGACCCCAGTTTAAAATAATGCTCCCTCTCTCTCTCTGTTGGGTACATGGCTGTATTCTAGGGATTAGACAGTGCCTGGTATGTGACAGACATTTAACATAAATTTGTTGATGTGAGAGCTTCTTTACATTTCTTTGGCTTTATTACCTCATTGAAAAGATGTCATGGAGGTGAGTTCTTCTTAATAGCGAGGAAGAAGTAGATCTTATACAAACCATTGCAATGTATTTAGAAATACATTCTATTCATTATTCAGTTTGTTATTCTTGAAATTTCCACATTCTATTAGAAAATCCCCCAAGCCACCTCTACCCTGTTGCTGAGAAACAAACAGCCGAAAGCTTGGCGGCTTATGACAGCCATCAGGATTCCGGATTTCCACCCTTCAGGGCGCTGCTGAGGCAGCCTGGGCTCAGTTGGGCACTGCTGCTGTTCTACACAGCGTCACCTGGGCCACTGCTGGTTTGTGGCCAGTTTGCATGGTGGCTGGGGGTTCCACGTGGCATTGGTCACATGTTTAGGGTCTCCATCTCCAGTGCCATCTCCTTCTCAAGAAGGCCAGACTGGGCTTCATCACAAGGCGACAGAATCTAAGGGAGTAAGAATGGAGGCCCCAAGGCCTCAGGAGGCATTGCTTGTAACTTGCACAAGTACTTTCTGTCCTGTTAATTTGATCAGAACAAGTCGCAAGGCATGGCCTGGATTCGAGGGGCGGGACAATAGATTCCACCTCTTTGTGGGAGGAACTGCAGGGATTTGGGCCATTTTTAACCTGCATGCCACCAAACGTTCTGTTCTCCAGTGGTTGAGCTGTTTTGCTAAGGGCAAATATAGAGCCACTTTGTCCCCCCCCCCCCCCGTCCCCAGGAGGTGCTGTACCATTTCCACTTAGTTAAGGCCATTTTGACGATATCCTCAGGGAGCGTGCATTAAAAAAAATTTTTTTTGTAAAGATGCTTTTCATTTGGCACAGAGGTACTTTTAACCATGCAAATCTTCTTACTGTTTCCGAAATCAGAATTTAAAAGCTCATTTCAGATGACAAATTCTACTAGGATCACATCTTAGAAGAAGGCAAACCTCGTTGCCAACTCACTTAATTTTAGTCGCCAATACAGAGGTCAAACAAGGGCAGGGTGAAGGGAGAGAGATTGCAATAGTTTCACGAGTCATTAAAAATAAAGCAGCAAAAAGAAAAGCACAATCTGTCAAGTAGGTTTTTTTTTTTAATTGCCAATGCTAGATTCCAACAAATGTTTTCATAGTATAGTTTTGCTGACTTTGCAGAACGGGTTCCTTTCTATAAAGATCTATAAAGCTGCATTTGTATCTTGCAATAAAATTATAAGATAGCTGGAAAAGATTTTATTTCAGTGCAGACCTAAACGCATGCTTTCTTTTTCTGCTTCTGTCTTACAAAAATCACGCAGGGGAAAATCAGTGTTATTAGTTTCTCAACTTCTGAAGAACTAGCTGGAGAGATCCCCAGAAAATATATATTTAGGTTAAATATTCAAGAGAATATAGTCTAATCATGTAGGAAGATGCTGTAAAATGGCCTGTTTATTTACAAGTATTTCTTGTGTCACTCATTCAAACTAACATGATGCACTGATTATGTACGTGGGAGGCTGTGAGCTTTGTGCTGTGAAGGGCAAAGGATGTTTACGATGTAGTCCTTCCTCTCCAGAAACGTGCCACAGAGTGAGATGATGCAGGTACTGAAATATCTCTACTCCAAACGGTGACCCGAATGGCCTGCTCAGTTCTATAACCCTTCAAAGAAGGAGAAAATCTCATTCAGTCTCAGTGATTAAAAAAAGGAGGGTGGTCATCGAGCCATGATATCTAATCTGGGCCTTGAGAAATGATTTGGAACTTGAGACAGACATTCAAGAGGGAGGGACTGGTCTGAGCACAGGGGAACGAGCATACAGAGGACTACAGAAACGAACTAGAACAACAGGCACAAAACGAGGAGTAGCGCCAGACGAGTACAGATCGATTATGTAGGATTTCGGTTGATGCGAAGGCCTTGAATATCAGTTCGAGCATCCGAAGTTGATTCTGTGTAAAGTGCGAGCTCCGGAAGTAAGGCATCAAGTGTGGACTTCGAAGGGCCATCTAGAAAATGTGAGGGACTGGAGAAGGGAGAGGGTAGAATTGGACACTGGTTTGGAAGTGACTGCAAAAGTCAAGAATAAAATCATAACGGCTCTAACCAGGTTACGAAGAGGGAGAACAAGAGGGAAAGAGGCTGTCGTGAGAAAGACTGAAGAGGCCCAAAGCCCTGCCAGTGTTTAAGAGGAAGAAGAGCATCCGAAAGTGACCCTCGGGCGTTTAGTCAGGACAAGCGGAGGACCTGGACAGTTTAGAGTGACTGGTGCCAGTCAGTTAACTTTAAAGCAGAACCTGGTGTATCTACATGTCTTTTTAAATGGTAGAAAACAAATATAGGAAATAAATAGTACGTCTGGTTTCCAATATGGTGCCTACCAAGGGTTCCAGAAACAAGGCATTGGGATCGCTGGATGGAATTGAAAGACTTCCCACAGTCAGATGATGCCTGTGATTCTGCTTTTCTCTTACTGAACTTGAATACATGCTCAAGGTTGGACAATGCCATGAGCTAACGAATGCATCTGAACGTTCGCGGTAGCTCACTCGCCTGCATGTTAGAATTACCTGGCCGTCTCTTAAAAAAATCCCACAGCCCAGATCATACTTCAGACCACTTAATTCAGATTCCAGGCTGGGGTGCAGGGTGTGACCCCAATGTGCAGATAAGTCTGGGAAACACTACACAAGGGCAGACATCATCTATTAGCTGAAATTTCCAATTTGCACCTCAAACATGCTCCTATCCTACATGATCATTCCCAAATCAAGACTTAATAAAAAATTCAACTTATCTTTAGAGAGATTATCAAAATTTAGGATTTCCTGCCTTTAAATGTTGAGCTGACTACTTTCAAACCACACACAGCAAGGTTCACATTGCAGAGAACTGTGGGGGTTTTGATGTCAATAAAAAAAGGCTGAGTCCAGATCTCTTCCTTAACAGATATCAGATCTGGAGAATTTCTGAAATGTTTTCTCAGTGTTTCATAGGTTGAATCTGTACATGTCTCCAATCGTATAAATTTGGAATCCTCATATCATGGTTTTGCTGCATTCACTGATGTAACATTTATGTATCTCCCCCCCACCACACACAAAGTATACTAGTTTTGAAACAATTTCAAGATGAAGCAACTTCAAAAGTGCAATGGATATGTTATTTTGAGATGTCAACGTGATTTTTAAGATCAGTCTGCATGGACAATCATTAGACTTTGCACAAACATGCAGTATAAAAAATTAAATAGTGGTAAGCTGAATGTGACTTTACCAACTATAATACTAATTATAAATAGCACTTAGTAGGTGGAGGTTAGTGTTAGCTTTGGGGAGTTTAATTTGATTTACTTCTATATTTCCAAGGAAACCAGAACAGAAACTCTTAACTGGATATTCTTACATTAGAATTCTTCATATAGTCAAATACTCATAAAAGCAGAGAATTTCCATCTGCTCATGGACTTCCTCTGCCTGGGCTGTATTATCTAAGTAGTTCTCTTCATTAATCTTAGACTAATCATTATTTAATAAAATGAATTCAGTTAATTTGTAAATACAATTAAGAATATTCTTATGGTGAATATATTAAGATAATCTTGGGGAAAAAATGAAGACAGCTTATGTCAAAGTTATCCTTGGGTTTTTCTCTGGAAGAAACATTACTACCCCAGAGAGTAAAGAGAGACAGTGGGAGGATGAGGAGGAAAAAATTCTGATGTTCACTCAGAGAACAAAGACTATAATAAATATTCCTTGGATTCAGAAGAGTGAGAACAGGCATGAATAAACAGAGCATCAGCATTCTGTCACAACTAGTATAAAGTCCAAAGTTCAATCCGGGTCTTTGTACTTAGGAGGTTTTGACTTGATAATTTATAAGTAATCAGTCCAATATGCAGGACATATTTTCCCAAATCCCACACATATTTGGTCCCCTGATGTAGCAGAATTTTTTTTATATAACTCATCATAGTCTAGAGGTTTTTACTGCAAAAATAATGCCAACAATGGTTTGCAAAACATGTAGAGGAATAACAGGCATAATTTTCAAAGCCAAGGAAGCAAAACAAACAGATTGCTTTCAACGCAAAAGTGATCATTTCCTCCAGAATAGCTTATTAAGCAATAAAAGTTCTCAGGTTAACCTTTGAAATAAAGGAGTTCAGGGGAGTGGCTACCTAAAAATAACTTGTTGTTTGCATACTTATCAAGGCATTAATGCTATAAAAGAAAAATTTAGATCCATGGTATTCATAATACAGTGATTCTCAAATAGTAAAATGTGGGAAAAAAATAAGGATAACTTGGTTTTTTAAAAAAGATACATTTATTCACTCATCATTTATTCTAATATCATGCTCTATTTTTTAATAATTTTTTTCTGAAACAATATGGATTATAGAATATATATGTGTGTGTGTGTGTGTATGTATATGTTTATTATGTGTATGTGTGTTTGTTACTTTTCAAAGGAAAACACTAAGTCTTTTTTTCTTTTTTCCATTTTGGTTTTAGGATGATACCCACACTCCAGAGGTCACTGTCACAGCGTTTTCTGCCTTCCCCTTTTGGGGCAGATCAGAACACCTTTAAAGAATCAAAAGTATTGGTCATAAGATTGCTGAGCGGGAGCCTAGAGAACTTCTCATGCTCTGACTCGAGGAGAGTTGCAAGACTTCCATTGTCAAAGTCAAAACGCTCCTCTCCCCGGAAAATGTTAACAGTGAATCTAGCACGTGCTTTGCGTTTCTTCCTCCCGGTTCAGGGCTCTAATGGATGCCTCAACTCATTCTGGTTGCCTGTGAGTGCAGGCGTGGAGGGGCACAGTGAGTCCTCAAAGCGGGGGTGTCGGGGAGTGGAGCTCATTCACACATTTCTGACTTTCCAATCCTGAATCCTGAAAGCAGCCCCTGAGGATCCTCTGGGGTCGAGCTGTCCAGAGGACAATGCCCACAGGGTACACGAGGCCCCAGAGAAACGCAGACTCCCTCAGGTGTTTTAGACTCCTGGGCTCTGCCCTCAGCCTCATCCTTCAGCCCTCGTTTCTTTCAGCTCTTGGAGGAGATCTCCTCCTCCCTGCTCACCGCCTCTCAAAATGCTCCTCTCCCTGCCTAGAATTCTGCATCTCCCTCGTTCCACCACTATGTTTTTTTTTTTTACCTGATACCTTTTACCTCTTTTCCCCAAGGACCTCATCTTAGCAGGCCCTTCCCCTCCAGCTAATAATCCTTACTTATCTTGGCATCCGCTTCGTTCCTCCATATTATGAGTCTAGATTGATTGATTTACTTTATTTTTATCTACCCACTAGATTGTAAACTCCAAGAAGGCATGATTCACGTCTGCCTTATTTACTAAAAAAATACTAGCATTGGGCACTTATTAAATATTTGTTGGATGGGTAAATGAATAAATGGATGAACAAAACCTAGGAACCTTATTGTCTTATCTTGTGGAAAAAAAAATGTATTCTGACTTCCTAAATGTCAGTTGATAAATAAATTCATACTATTTACCCAACAGTAAGTTGAGGGACAATTGTTAGTCAGCTACCAGATGCACAATAGTTCCATGATGAATTCTTGCCGAGTACAATTGTGAGATCAGCATTTTAATAATAAATGAAATAAATAAAATGCAGCTGGAGGAGAAAGATCCAAATGGTTGAGGTCTGTAGGTCAAGCCACGTGAGAAATAAATGGGGCAGAAAAAGTCCACGGGATAACAAAGTGGGACTGGCCTTACTTTGTCCAGAGGTCAGAACGAGGATTCATGGGTGAATGCTTCGGGGATAAAATATTTGGCTAAAGATGAGAAAACACTTTAATAAATGAAGGCATCAAAAACAAAATTTTCTCTTAAGACAGGGTGAAATTCCCATGAGAAGGCTTTGAGCAAAGGCTATTGGGGATGTTATGGATAAAATTCATATATTCAAATAAAAAATGCATCTTGTCATAGCTCATATTATTTTAACTATATTTAAACTATGTTTAGTTCAGCTGTATTTAAAAATACTCCCCAAAGTAACTAGTGGCTAAATGAACAAATCGCTAGTCAGACAGGAAATAACCTGAAATCAATCTGAATTTTCAAAAAAGCTCTAGACTTTTTTTTAATCTATCATCTTTCCTTTGTACATTCTATCTCTAGCTTGTACTCATTTATTTGGGTCAGAGCTCTTACGACACTATGTGCCTCATGCAATGTCTCATGCTAAACAGAGTTATCTGGGCACAAGGAGAGAAAACATCATTAATTGATGTTTAATTTTCTCACCAGGCATTATTGTCTATTGAAGGTTGTATGCAGTTGTGAGTGGTTCCGTTAAAACGTGAGGCATGTGAAGAAGGATTTCGCTAAATAGTTCCGTTTCCAAACTTCTACAGGCAAAACTGTCAAACCATTAAGAAAATATTGTTTTCGAGGAATCGACCATGAACAGTGAGATACATATTTAAAAAAAAAAAGGTTTAAGTGCCACAAACAGGGAGTCCATTTGAATAAGAAAGAGAACATTTACAGTCAGTCTGGTGAACTAAAGTGGCTGCCTTTCTTTAAGAGAGAAACTATCATGAGTTCGCTGGGAGACACACCGCCAAGAAATAAGTGGAGCGAAGATACAAGATGTGTGTGTGGAGGGCCCTGCGGCCAGTCACGTGACTGAAGAGGAGGAGGATTCTCCCTAGTCGATGAGTGGCTCAGACAGACTGGAAGGTCGGGTGTAAACCCGCTGGAAACTCCCTAAGGACCGTTCAGGACACGCACGTAATATGGTATCTCTTCACACACGCCACAGACTACTCAACAGAAGGTGACTTGCTCACAGTTCTGGAGGCAGGTGGTGGTGCGCACCCTCCTCCCGGCTTGCAAACAGCCCTCTGCTCAGTGAACTCACTGGGTCTTTCGTCAATGCTGTGCACACACAAGAGAGGTCTCTCTCTCTCCTCCTCTTCTTGTAAGCCCCCCCCCACTCCTATCAGAATAGGACCACCCTTAGAACTCATTTAACCTAAACGACCCCCTGAAAGCCCTATCGTCAGATACAGTCAGGTCGGGCGTTGGGGCTTTCAGCATGCAAGCCGGGAGGGACACAGCTCAGTGCGCAGCACCAGGCACCAGTCCCGGGACGAGAACGCGCCACAGCAGGGAGGTGCATGGGACACGGCTGGCTGGCATCAGGACCCAGCAGCGGGATGTGGGTCCTCATCCTGGCTCTGCCACTAATCTGGCTGAACCCAGTTCCTCTGCGGGAGGCCCACCTATTCCTGTAGAAGCTACTATAAAATTGAAAAAAAAAAAGAAGTGCAAAATCTCGGACTAAAAGTTTGCTCCCCAAGTCAGTAATTTAGTTGAGTTTCATCCTTTCTCTCCTTCCAAATCGATGTGCACATTAGAAAGGCTTATGGCTGTTTTATATACGCTAAATGCTATTGAAAACACAGAGATCATATGATCACACAGTCTAATTCGTTTCTCATTTATTTTTTTAGTAGGCTCGTTATAGGCATGGACCAGACCGCACTTGTCTTATTAAAAGTTGATCCTTTTGCCAATGTTTCAGATCACTTTGAGTTTCTAAATCTGTCTTGCTGGGAAGTCAACAATGTTTGTCTTCCAAGGAAAACAACGACAACAAAGTCAGCTACTTGAAGAAAGGCCATTGTTTACATTCCAGTATTTCTATATAATTAATAGAACATGTAACAGTTTTTCTCATTATGTCTGAATACTTTCAAAAACTCGGAATACTGAATCGATCATCATCAAGCGGGAGATTTCTCATGATTGCAATTTCACGCACTGTAACATTTCAGAGGGACATGAAAAAGAACCTTGGAAACGTCTTCAAAATAAACAGTGAAGGGGAGAGCTCCATAGCCATCTTCTCCTTCTTGTTTTCAATACGTGCTTCCAAGGGAGGCATCAGGGAGTAGTCCACCTGGACCGTACATACACATGACAGACAGGAGAGGAAAGCGGAAGTCTGGAATTCATATCCAAGAATCATATTGTATGTGACTGATTTCAACTTAACATATAGAATTGCTGCATTTCGGGTGTACATGAAGAAGACAAGCCTCCCAGAACCTGGAACTAAGACAGCTCTTTGGGAGGTGACCCAGTGAGTTTATATCAACTGAGAATGTGAACCGTCATCTGAGTGGGACATTCTAGCAACAGCATCTGTCGGCCCACTGGATACATGGGCCTGTGGACATATTTTGTTTTGCCATCGCTGTGCTGGTGCACATGTGATTAAGACAAACAAACGAGTGAAGAGCCAACACTTAAGTTTGGATATCTCTTGAGACACTAGAGGGTCTGGCATTCCCACACAGCCCCAATATGTTACCACCGGGCTGCAGCTGCCTTGTCGGGCTGGGCGTTCTTGTCTGGTCTGTGACAATCCCCATGACTCCTTGCTTTTCCTACATCCAGGAAGAAATTCTCTTGCAATAAATCATGCCACATGTGCTGCTGTCTTTTTTTAAACACCTAGACTATTACCAGCATCACCCCAGAGATTCAAATTTGCCAACTGACGCAAACCCAGTGATTGTCTTTAAATATGGGCCTGAAGAGTTTCAGAACACTCAGAATGCAATAAAGGTAATTTTAGTGAAATCTCAGGAAAACAAATTTGGAATGTTCTAGCAATTTAAGAAGCAGAAATCTAATCTACAGCATGGAATTCTCTTTGGAGGAAGTGTATGTGAAATGAAAGAGAGTCATCAGTCTAAAACAGTGGTTCACATAGCCATTTTTAAACATGGAATTTGATTACTTCGTGTTAGAACTAAGTAGGTATATAATCCATCAAAAAAAGGGAAAGAAAAATCCCAGATTGATCACATCACAGGGGGACCTGGAACTAGGTCTCCCCTGATTGCCTCTGGGAGATTACAGCACAGATTTCTCTATTTATTAAAGGAAGCCCGGGGCCGTGGGTAATTCACCAAGGAGTAAGTGGGTACAGGACCCCGGATGGCCCTGGTGTTTTCATGGGCCTTCTCCCCTTCTTTACTACCTCGGTGCACAAAGGCCCCCACCTTTCAAGAAGCACTGTGATGCCTGCTGTCTACCAAGAAAGCCCAGTCAGCGCTCAGAGCGCACAGTCTAAGACCCACAGCGGGGGCCTTGGGCGGTCTGTCACCGGCATGGGGGAAATTAAGGCACTTCCCTGTTCTCTGTTTCTGTCTCCAGGTGTGTGTGCTTTTGCAGCATCTCAATTGTGGCAGCCTGAGAGGGACACAGAGAGAAAGGCAGTGACATGGATAAAAAGGACTGAAGTCAGAGCAGAAGCCAGAAGCTCGCAACGCCAAAGGACACTTTTCCTGCAAGCGCGCCCTGGCCTTCACTAACTGCTGGTGCTTCGCTTTGCTCCAGAAATGCTACAAGGAGTGACGGTGTAACAGTGCTAACATTTTACTATTATTTTGTACATGGACAGACATGAATCCATAATTCTTTCAAAAATCCAGTTTAGGGGGCTGTGGGGGAGAAACATCTGTGCAAGGAGCATGAGCTTGAATCGACACACGCAGATGCGGGCTGCGGTGCACACAAGCGTGGGTTCTAGACAGCTTGGAGGATGGATCACTGCTCCTGCGGAGAGAAAGGCTTCTGTACCACGGCCACGGCGGAATCACTTCCTCTGCTCCTCTGTCACCACCTCCCTTTCTCTCATCTCTTCTTTTGAAGAAGAAAAAGGTACTCAGATCGTTTGAGTGTGACAACAAACCTACCGCTGTATAAGCACAATTCTAGAACTGCATACCCCTTTCTCTACTCATTTTAATGTGGAGATGGCCAACAGAAATATCACGCTTGGGTTGGTAAGCTTGTTCTATTTTACAGAGAGTCCAGGCCACACGTGAGTCTTGGCTTTCTTGGTTAAAAAAAAAAAAAAAAAGTGATATCTCTGTATCCTTTCCGGGTTTTCTGTCAAATCCTCGGTTAAACACTACTCTCCCTGCATCCAATGATCTTGGTTTCAAATCAATGAATGCTTTATACACATCAACAAAGTATCGGCCTCGTTTTATCCGACACGGAGGTTGTAATCTGAGTTAGAGTTCCCTAGATCAGGTCTTCTGAAATAGTCCAGTCGTTTCATGGCTATATGATTTGGAGCCATATCAATAGACTTTTATGGCCAGACTATGCTTTAAATAGAGAGGCCCTCTCACTTACTCTAGGAGAGAATCTGCTTCCTACCTCTCCCATGGGGTCACGCTAACGGAGACGTGGCAGGATGGTTTCGGACAACACAGTTAGCAGGCCACTGACGAGGAAGGGGGACCACAGTGACTGAAACAGACGGCGGGGAGCAAGTCTCATGGGGTGTCATAGGGGTTATGTGCATGCGCGGAGTGGGGTTCATGACAGAAGAGAGAACTAGAGAACCATGTTTAAGCTGCTCCCCGCCCCCGTCATGAGGCCGCCATCGCGTCTCCTCCCCAGGGTCCATAATTTCTGATCCCATTATTCAGAAACAAACATCCATTATGCTTGATTCCTTTCATTGCATCCCCACCTAAGCAACCACAGCCATAATCTAAAGAGCGAACTAAGAGTTTAAGGCACTCGCTGAAGCCAAGTCGTCTACGTAGCTGCTGAATTTTTATTTTTATTGTTGTCCTCATGGGGGAAAAAACATGCTTATTGCTAAGGGAAATAAGACACCCAGTTCAAGGGTAAACTAGATGTCCGGTAGAAGGGATTATCTAACCCACCATTTATTCCTCCCCCGCCATACACATAGTTTTTATTTACTACCATTAGGAATGATGTACGCACACGTGTGTGCACATAAATACACAAAAACACACACACACACATACACATAAATGCACATAGGTACACACACACATACATTTACAAATACCAAAACTTCTATTTTCAGGCTTAGCAACCCTGCCTATATGGAAATACTTCGAAAATCACTACCTAAAATGTCAAGTTCTTTGGTTTTAATTTTACAGCTGCGGCCCAGAGGAAGATGGCCTTGGTGGCTACTGAGCTGACGGAAGGTAACTCACTGGTAGGAAGCACGGCTAGTGCTAGAATAAAAAGGAAGCAAGTAGAAAGTTAATGTTGGTCCCAGATTTTGCTTCCAAGTTGACTTGCTCGTTGCTTTGTTTCAAGTACTGTCTCAAAGCTGAAAATCATTTCCTCTTCCTAGGTTCTTAATGACCATCATTTGAAAGGTCAACAGACAAATCAGGAAGAACAGCCCCCCCCCCCCCGCAGTCATTTACCGTTTATTGTAATTCACATTCACTAGCGATCAACAACTAAAAAAAGAAAGTTCCCTTTGAAGATGGTTTAAACATTTTTCTTAGGGAGATAAAAACTGCAGAGTTTTTTTTTTTCTTTTGTCCTTTAATGCAAATGACTTTGATTCTATGCAGCATATATCACATTCTTTTTAATGATGAGGAAAGAAATACACCTTGACAAAGGAAAAAAGAAAATATTTTTGAAGTGGTAGTTATGATCGTTCAGCACCAACAGTGCCCACGCGATGCATGTCAAATACAATCTAAACCTACTCAGTCCATAGAAAATTATTCAGTGAGGCAAAATGATGCTTCCACCTCGAGCATTCCAGCTCCGCAGAAGCGATTTTGATTTATACCTAAGATCTTTGTGGACCAAGAAGTAACGGTGCTGTGGCTTCTGCAGAAGTTGTCTGCAGTGAGCACATTCACGTTGGATGGGCTGCTGGCAGGAGTGAAGAAGGGGAGCTTTTGAATGTCCTGATTATTTTATTTCCTTAGGTTTATGATGGATGGAAAATATTACTTTCTGCAGAGTTTTTGAGGAACAGAGAATATACAATAATTTGTCTAAAAAAATTGTTTACCTTTAGAAGATCCTTTTACTATTGTTAGGCCCAATTAGTGATGTGAGAAAAGTTTCTAATGGATACTTACTATTTTGGCCTGGTACATTTTTATATTTATTCATCAAGTTATTTTCTTACTCTTTGGCTTACACTATTGCCATTTGAATATACATTCTTCTAGTCTGGTAAACATTAACCCGTTCGCTTATAAAACAACAAAGCAATATCGGATTACGTAATGGACAGAAAAAGATGAAAAGTCATTATTTGTTCAATTAGTATTTAAGAAAGAGAAAATGACTGTTAATGCCTGCTTTATAAGAAATATAACCTAAATTTTCATAGAGAGAAAAGTCTGAGAATCATAAATCATAGAATTCATCTTTGAAAATTATAAAATTTTCCAGAGTGGAACTCATAAAAACCTGAAAATTTAGGCAGCATTTTTTAAATTAAAAATCCTCTCATAAGATGCAATGATTTTAGTTTTGGAAGTACCTAAAAGATTTTCTTGATAAAAGGTGCAGTGGCTAAGTCAAAATTTTAATTTAAACAGACAGAAATCCACTTCGCAAGTTTTTTTTCAAATTCCTTTGGCCACAAGTGGCGTTGGCACTGTGACTCCAAAATAACACGGATCGATAGATGGTTGACTAGTGGACACTGAAGACGGATGTCAGCATTTTCTGGAGCTATGCTTTTAGGCTAGAGATTGTATAAACGTATGATGCTTATGATGGAGCTGGAAGTTATTTGTAAAGGAGAAATAATTTCAGCTGTGTTTAATCCATCCACTCAATTCAGTGCCACGGATTCCATACTATTATCTCAACTTAATAGCTCAGGCTTGAAATGCCACATAGAAAAGAGCTCGAAACTACTGTTCTCAAGGGCTGCAAAGTCCAGTTCGTCTCTTGATTCTAGACAGATTCAGGCATCTATCTGTGCATTGCTGGGCATGAAGAAGAAAGTTTCCTTTTAGGGATACACAAAAAGACAACTAAGGAAGTCTCTCTTCATTCTTAATGGTACCACCCATTCTTAAAAGGATCTTCGGATATTTGATGCCTTTCTTAATAAAGTAACATATCAACAAATTTCTTTAGGACAAATGCAAAAGCAATGAATATGAATACACATGTAAATGCTATGTTTTAAAGAGACCTATATCCACCCTAAAATTGCTTAATACAAATTAGTAGTTGGTAGAGGTTCACGGGATGGGGAGCATGGCATAGGAATGCAGTTAGCATTATTCTACGGGCTAGTTGGAAAACCAGAGGAGAGAAGAAGCAATCAGGGGGATTTTTTATAAATTATATAAATGTCTAACCAATGTACTGTATGCTTAACACTAATAAAAAGAAAATTGTTTCAGAAATACAAGGTATAGCAGAAGTCCCCTGAACACTCAGCAAAGTATCTTATACATCATTGCTTAAAACAGAAATAAAATTTTTCATACTTTAAATTTAAACCATCACAAATTTTAAATGTCTTCTACATTTGTAACGGCCCATTTATGTGCAGACCTAATAGTGTTTACATCTAAGTCACAGTTAGCAAAGACACATGAGACACCTTTGACAAAGGTTCACAGAAACTGCTGGTACCACATAAAATTACAGAACATCACTGTTTACCAGAGGCCTATGTTCCTTATTTTTTCAATGACATGGTGCTACATTGTAGAGGCTCATTCATAGATATGATTCCACTTCGGATTTTGTAAATAATCACAGGAAAAAAAAAAAAAAACTAATCCTTCAAACAGAATCCATGAATATAGAATAGGACTGTCCAATGAATGACCCCACAAACTCTCTTTGCTGCCCAGAAACCGGAGAGCTGAGGAAACAGTGAAAGGAAGCAGAGTTTTCCAGCCCAAAATAAGCCTTTTAGGATGTTGATTACTTTAAGCTGGTTATTTTTCAAGAAACCAAAGACTGAGGAAAAAATCTTTGTCCTTCCTCCTAACTGCCAAAAGGAATTTAGATAGAGGACTTGCTTCAGGAAAGGGGACTTCATCATGGATAATTATAGATTAATACAAACTAAGTGTGATAGGGAGGAAACTCGCAAGGTCCCTTTGATCAGTCCTCTCTGTGTCCCATTGTTAAATACGGCCCAGCAAACATTTATTTATCAGACATTTGCTTTTCCATCTCCATGTGAATTGCCTTCTTGCCCTTTAAAATCCCAAACCACAACCCCCTTCTCCTTAGCTCGAGGCGGCATATATACCCTGACTGTCTGACCTGTTATGTGGTCTCATTCTTTCAAAACCCCTGTAGGTACATGTGTAATACATTTGGTACTTTTCTCTTGTTACTCCGTCTCATGTTAATTTGATTATTAGTCCAGCCAGAAGAACATCTAAGGATAGGAGGAAGATTATTTTTCTGACTCCACAATAAGTTATGTTCTCGCAAGGAGATGGCCGGATCCTGACTGAACTCAACATTCTGTGGGACCCGGTCACCTCGTCCCAGGTGCTGGCATATGATGTTTCCCGGCGCTTCCGAAACTGCCAGCAGGTGAGCCTGGACTGCGAGGGGCCTGACCCAGAGTGCGCGTTTGCCCTGCACAGTGCCCTTGTCAGGCCTGTCCAATGAAGAAGAGAAGCGAATGGGACACATCCGTCCGTGGAGCAAGATCCCCCTGTGGGGCGCCTCTGCATGCACTGCCGGAGAACAGGGGACTTGAGCATCGGGTGGCTTTTCTGCCCCTGAGTTCCAGTTCATACTCAGTGGCCACTTCATCCCACACTCTTTGCTCAGCATAGAAAGACTGGACACAGTCTGGATTACTGAAATGATTCATCTGTTTCTTCAGCATGAGTTAGATAAAGATCTAGACCCTATGCCACTGGGGCTGTACTACAATCTTACTTTAATTGAAAATGATAACTTCCTTAAAAGTGTATCTTAAATGTCCTATGGAAATTTAGTCTGGGTAAAGAAGAAAATCAAAACAGGAAGATGACAGAACAGAAATCCCACTGATCACCAGTTACCCAGGGCTGCCATACTGGAAGCTCCCAACCGCCGTCACCAGTTAATGCCCAGAGAGGCGGCGGATGTGACAGGGCCCTCGTGAGTGGTGATGAAACCAAGGTAGGAAAAACAGTGCAAATCTCGTGCAGTTCGCCTGAGCGTCCTGGTAGGGGTAGCTCAGACATTTCTCTTTGTACATGGACAATACAAGTGCATTATTCACTGCAAAACTGAATTCTTGTTCTGCAAATAAGTTATCTGACGAACACACTTAATAATTTTACGACCTGGATGTATCGCTCTGAAGACTATTTCTATGCCGTAACTATAAGGAAACTTAATTAGCTAACGGTGAAGCATCCAGAGATAATGCAGTTATTCTTTACGGAACTCTCTGAAGGACAGTTATGAATCTTTTTCCATTTTTGTTTCAATAAAGAGCTGACATGTCAAGCTAAGAATAATCTATAACTGAGTAAGATATATGATACTCTATTTTAATCCTCATTATCTTTTTAGAAGATGAGTAATAATTGCAGATAAGTTCTGCCTGATTTACTATTTTCAGTGCATCTACTTCTTTGAAAACTAAAAGTCCTCATCAATATTCTACAAGAAAATGAATGGGATTAAGTCAGAAGTTTGAAACTACCTGTTTTTGCCAATTACCCAAACAGAAGAAACTGAAACAGATTTTGTTGTCAGCTAATGTACAGTCTTCGCTTTGGTGAGGCAGAGTCGAAGACATGAGGGCAGTCCCCAGCCTGCACGTGATGGGTGCTGTAGGGCTGTGGCAGGCCACCCTGCAGGGAAGATGACAATGGGGACCTGCGATTAACCCTCAGAGTCAGGCGGTCACCGAAAGGTCAGGTGAGATTGGTCACAGCGGCTGGAGGAAGTCAGTGGTTAGAAATCTAATGGACCTTTCTCAAACTCACACGCCTTCCCCCTAGCCACTGTCCTGTGTCATCCACGACAATTCCCTTCCGATGTAAACTTGTCTTTCCACTCCCAGATTTGAGCTGTCTGACCCAACCCCGACTCCACCCTACATGGCAGTATTTTGGGAGCATCAATGTGATCTTGCCTTTTCCTATTTAAAACCTTTCAGGGGCTTCCAAGCATCTTCCTAGTGAATCCCAAACAACTTAATAGAGTGTAATGAACTGAATGCTTGTGTTCCCCCACTCCAAATTCATACATTGAAATCCTAACCCCAAAGGTGACCATATTAGAAATTAGGGCCTTCAGAGGTGATGCGGTCACCATGGCGGAGGCCCATGAATGGGGTTAGCGCCCTGAAAAAAGAGGCCCTGGTGAGCAACCTCGCCCCTTCGGCCAGGCGAGGGCACTGCAGGGGATGGCCTTCTATGAATCAGGGCGCAGGCTCTCATCAGATCCTGGACCTGCTGGCACCTTGATCTTGGACTTCCTAGCCTGCAGAACTGTGAGAAATAAACATTTGTTTTTTAAGGTACTCAGTCTATGGCATTTTTTGTTATGGCAGCCCAAAGAGACTAAGACACAGAGTACAAAAGAAGTGTAAAGTCATGCCCCTGCTTATCTGTGCAAAACTCTGTCTAGAAAGACCTAACACTTGGTTACCTTCTAACGCTTCATGACTTGGCTCGGTGACACCGTGTCCCTACACTAATTCTGGCTCTCTACAGAATGAGGGTCCCCCCTCCGGATGCTGATTCACCCCTGAAGCGCTTCTCCTGCTCTGCAATCTCATTCCCTCATATGCTTTTTGCCTCCTCATCTTTAGCAGAAGCCACTCTGACACCTACATGCATTTGGGAAATTTCAATTCGCTCTTGAATCAAATAAGCGTGCTTCTTCAGAATTAATCGTAGTATTCCCTCTGCACGGCTTTCTGAGTCTGCAATCCCTACCAAAGTCTATACGGGTTTAAGATCCCCTAAAATGGAAATGCTTTATTTAAAACACCTGCACCAGCTCTTCACATTCATAACAAACATAGTAACAGAGTTGTTCCCATCAGGAGCAGCATTTTTTTCTTCTGAAAAATGTCGCAAATCTGCATTATCACACTCTTCTCATATGTAAGTATTCTCTCCTATGAGTCTATAAGCAGAATAGCGACCTGAGGGGAGACTCAGGGCAGCAATATTCTACGAGTTTTTATGACTTTATCTCAGGCAAATGGGATGATGTGTCTTATTGCTCCCCTGTATTTATATTCACTATCGTTATTGTCGGATCTCTGAAGTGGAAAAAAGCTTACTTAGCCTTGAGACACATGAGCAGTAGGATTTTCATTAGCTGAGAATATTCTGATGATACTCTATACTGCAAATATATCACGCGCATTCGGCCCACATGCGACGTTATGGAATTTGCCATTTTCTTTGTAAAATCATCATCAAAGCAAGCACGCTGTTTTTTAGATTAAGTACTTGCCAGTGACTTCTTTCCTTTCAAGTGGGTTACCTAGTTAGGGACTGAAACAAAATATCAAAACACACATAATAGCTATGTGTGTGCAGCAACTGCTAACTTTTTAAAGAAACACACACAGTGTATACAGTTTGTAAAAATATGTGTACACAATGCCATGTATGTAGCAAAAACGATCAAAGAGGGTTTCTCATACATTTAGCAGAAAATGGTGGATCCCTATCTAGTGTTTAGCCTCATTTGTCACACATACTTGGTGACCATTTTCAACCGCACCCTCCTCGGCTGAGAGCCTCAAGGAGAACAAAGATGAAACGATTGCTGGGCACGCCTGGGATTTTGAATTTGGTACCGGAATAAGAAATGCATGAGACGCATTGTTGGAAAGCCATCAATTTAATATACAGATTTTTCAGAACACGCATATCCTCAAAACCACTCGCTAAATCTGCTTTGTGCTCTCTTTGCAACTCCGAGTGTGGCCTGTGGCCTAGTCACAGCTGCATCGCTTGAGAGGCAGTGGTCAGGCTCACGATTCCTAAGTCGTTTGCATCATAATGCTAAACTTATATGTAAGCCAGAAAACCTAGTTTTAAATCTTCCCTTCTTCAAGTTATCCAGGTGCTTTTCAATCAAGGCAAAAAAAAAAAAAAAAATCGCACTGGATAATCCTTTTCAAAAACGCTTTCTTTGTCCTAGGAGAAGGGATATGAAGCTTTAAATACTGCATGCGAATAAGTGGCATATATTTGGTTTGGTGTGTTAGGAATTTGGGATTGGTTTCTATTAAGCGAAGAACTGCACGTTACCAACACCCTTACATGGGAATAAGATGATGAAACTGAGCTTGATGCAGATCTGTGATTCTCACCACACACTGCTCAGGCCCGCTCCCCTCTGCCAGGCCCCACGGACGGGATGAGATCGCTGTGCCAGGAAACAGCAGGGCAGCCGGCGGACACTGCCCTGCTCGTCCATGCGTGTGTCCCCAGGATCATGGCGCCCACCGAAAGCTGCTCACACAAGGCTGCATCATGAATGGAATTCAGCCCTACCTCCAAGTCCTAAAAGCTCCTATACTCCCAAAATAATCACAAAAAGTAGCACACGTGTGGCTGCTTCAAGACACCTCACTCTTCACACCTACTAATCCGAGGCCACTGTTCTTTATCTAAGTGGTTACCTGTCCACGTGGATGGAGAAAATGCGAGTCTCACATAAAGCAACATTCAGATCAACACTGGCATTTGCTAACTGTTGAGTCCCTGCTTACTCAATAGGAAAGGCACGAGGTTTCAAAACATCTTTATACCTTTATGGGAAGAATATTTAAGAAAAAAAAAAAAAAGAAAATCAGCGATAGCAACAACAAAGAAAAACTTCAACTGGAAGAACTCTTTAGCTGGCATACTAAATTCTACAACCCGCCCCCCACTACCCCCATTATCTGTTCTCGTGCAGAGACCAGAAGAATACTGTCACCAGTTTCAGAGAAGAGCAGTCTTTGTTTCATAACGAATTTATGCCAAAGTAGTAAACATGCTATTGCCTTTTGTTTCTGTTTAGTGACAGGGGGATACGAAGTCTAGACGGAGGCAGAAGTGAGGAGAATGTGCCCGGGGATGCCATTCAGGGTGGTCTCAGTCTCACAGGGACACAAATTATTTTAACAGCTACTACTACAGCCAGGGTCTCAGGCAAAACGATTGATTCTCCACATCGACCTTGGAAGCATCTAAATGAAAAGCACACGTGGTCTTCTGCTCACTATGTTGCTTTAATTAGCAATATAAATCAAAACCCTGATTCCTAAAAGAAAGATCTTGTCCCAGCGTCCAGCACAGAGCAGTTACTCTGTAACCATTCTGTTTCTTTCGTTCTGTTACAATCCAGCAAAAGTATTTTCCCCAAAAGAGGTACAAAAAGTGTTTTTAAAATGCTAGTTCAAGGGGTGGGACAAATAAACGTCGCAGAGAAGTGTCAGGTGTGCGCTTTTATTTCCAGGATGACTTATGGGACTTTAGAGCCCCCAAATCTCCATCGACCACCCCATCAAAATCCATAAACTCTCAAAATAAAAGCAGTCCTCTTGCGCACATTTAGTTTCAAGACAAGGCCTGCCCGCCCCTCCCCAGCTTGACTGAAACCCCAGTGTGACTTTCATATTGATATTTGCATGCTGCCATCAGCCTAAATCACTCCATAATCAAATTGCCACTTATTTTTCCTTCTATATTAGAGAAAGCAAAGTCAAGTAGAAAGGCTAAAACCTAAGAGCTGGGCAGGCCTGAGTTGGAATACCAGCCATTTTACTCATTAACGGGAATCTTTAGAAAAAATACTAAACCTAAATCTGAAATGTCCCCCATGTAAAAATCACCAAAATTATCCAGAGAACCTGAGGATGCAAATCTCTCCAGGCTGATCTAAGGACCACGTAAAATGGCAACCAGGCAACACCTGGCAGATCTCAGCACTGAGTGAGTGCCCAGCAAACAGCATCCCGTACCAGCCTTCCCCCTTCTTTTTACTGCTTCAAAATTACTGACACGATGTGGTCTCCCTCTGCTAAGGCAGAATAGGAAGAAAATGGACTGAATGACGAAATCAGCTATGACAATGACTGGAGCGGTATGCTGAAGAGTGTTAATACACCCCCGAGCAAAGGGAGTTTTCGTTTTGATTAGAGTAATTCGGCGTCCTGCACAGAGATGACAGACTTCTCGGCGTCTCTGCTCCCCCTTTCAGTCTCGGTGGGCACAGGTCGGGGCAGAGCGTCAAACACCTCTGCTTCCGTTTAGCTCTCCTTTCTGTACGTCGCACCCGCAAGAGCTTCTCAGGGAAGGATGATGCTGCCTGCCCTGAGTTGCTATAACAACTTAGGCTGCCAAAACAGTGGGCACCCTGCGGGGGCCAGCGTGGCCTCTTACAGATACTGTATGACGCTGCTCCTGGCGCACGCTGCGCTGCCTGCTGAGGGGCCTGGCTGAGGCAGCCGGGAGCACCAGAGCCACATACTCGTGAAAAAGATGGAGAGGGCTTGTGAAAATTGCTGGGCTTCCAACTTATCGCGGAATCCCCATGGCCTGCACTTCGGATCTTCTGAAGAGTCCTCTCACTAACGAGGAAACAAATGATGCCTTTTCCTATTTGCGGAAGCGTGCAGGATCTGTTTCATGAAGCTGAGTTCTTTTCCCAAATAATAACTATTTTGGGGCAGGCGAAAGAATGCTGCCTAGTTCTTAGTAAGTATTAAGCCCATTCCTAGAAGAAAGTAAGAACTAAAACTTCAGGTTGCAAGAAAATATACAAACGGACAATGGCCCCATCGTGGATAACAATGGGACTCTGACCCCAACCTCTACAGCAACCAGTCCAGGGAGCCAGGACACAATTTTGGCAGCAATTGGCCCAGGACGAGTAGCCCTTGATTAATAAGTGACAGCTTTCCTATTTTTTGTCCTTACATCCAACTTAGAACCAACCACAGAAAACCAAACATGCTCCCCCAACCAATCATATGAGATGCTCTGCCTCCAGTCAGCCCACCTCCAGACTCTCCAGGCGATCAACCACCAATCAGAGCATCCTTGAAACCGCTTTTTTAATTGAAAAACTTTCCCATGCCCCTCACTCTTTCTGAGTGCCCACCAAAGGCAAGTTACTGATGGAGGCTGAGTCCCTGGCTAGAACAGAACTGAACAAACAGCCTCCGTTCTCACTTGGGTGGGTTTGCTTATTTCCGTATTTGCCTGTTTGTTTTTGTGACACCTAGTGTCCTAACAAGATCGTATTTTATGATTTGCAATGCTATGGACAATGGAAACTTAAGCAATGATTACGTCAGCCCAAAAGGTGCCCTCAGCAAAACTCCAGACTCGCCAAACTCAACTGCGATCATCCTTCTCCTTCCATTTCATGGCTCCGACCATAACGAAGAATTAGTCACAGAGTGACCAACCATTTGGTTTGCCCAGAACTGCTCCATTTTTTAGCTGAAAGTCCTACATCCCAGGAAACCTCTCAGTCCTGGGCAAACAAGGGCAGTTGGCGACCCTACGAGACTTCACGTCCACTGCAGACGTGACTCGCTGTGCCAGGAATCTTCCCTTTCACCACAGACAGGTTATCTGCCCGGTGAGCTCCACTCCACCTGCCGAGCCCCTGCCCCAATGCCCACTCCTAGAATTAGCCTCTTGGTCAGCAGCCCGCCCCCCTCATACCACATAAAGGTGACCACTCCCTCCTCTGCGCTTGCCACGCCATGGCCTGTGTATTATTTTGTAGCTATCACGTGGCATAGGCATGGTCTGATTGTGGTGCTTAGACCCTCTTACACGATAAATTCCTGGCGGGCAGGTGCTGTGTCATATTCATCTTCATGTCCCTTACTGTCATCAGCACACCAAGCCCATGTTTGTCCGTTTCGAGAGTAAATGGATCTGTGGGTGATTAAATGGCTTAGAGACTTATTTAACACAGTTATTATTATTTATGCTTGAATTACTGAATATTAACAAATTATTTATTAATGAACTAAACTGATCCTTACCAAAACAAACAAATAAACAAAAAACAGTCTAAAGCTGAAGAGACAGCGTGTGTGTGTGTCTGTGTGTGTGTGCGTGTGTGTGTGCACGCGCACACATGTGCATGCGTGCAAGTCGGGCGCCTCATAAGAAACATTTTCCTTAGTCCACTTCGGTTCCCCAGACCGTTTACCTACCTCGATCTGGGTGGCGTTGTCCTGCCCGTCGTCCAGCAGCAGGTGTGTGAAGCCTCGGGCCTCTGGGGAGTCTTGGCCCGTGCTTGCCCGGTTCGTGTCCACCGCCTTGAGCGACTCCGAGCTCCTTTTCCAGCGGTGGCGGAAGGTGTGCGTGTCCACTTCCACCTCCGCTTCCGTTCGCGGGAAGGCCCGGGGACCTTGGTGTTGCCAGTCTGTTTGGAGAGAAATAAGGGCACGAGTGACTACTTGTCACGAATCGTACACACGCTATGGGCTTCGGCAGAGAAAAGACTCTGCTAGTCACGAAAACAGAAAACTAACGAATAACAGTGAAATCTGGTTAACTGTAGTACTTCGAGTTGGCGCGCGCGTCTCTGAGGAGAATGCAATTTTAGCACACAGCGTAAGTCATGACAATGGCGAATGTGCAGAAGTGGTCCCTAAAACAGATGTGCTGCCCTGAAGCAAAGGGTTTTTATTCCCTTCCTTCCCTGCTCTCCATACACATACTTCGTAAACATTTCCCAGTTGTTCGGAGAAAACAGGCTGCGATCCAAATAAAGGACTGAAAACCAAGCAACTCTCAGGACATTTGAAAGCGAAAGTCAGACATTATTAACTTGTGAGCTTATACTCATTTCACGAGTTACACGGAGCAGCAAAGAGTCAACAATCTGTTTGAACGAGTTAAACAGGACACGGAACATCTCCGTGTACATGCGCTAACCCTGCCTCACACTCTCAAGTCAAACTCGGTTCGCTGCCTAACTCATTTAATAAGTAACATCCTTAGGAGGCATCGCAAATGCTCTTGTTCATTTGTGCTGTTCTCACCTTGGAATCTTGTCAGGATGGTAAAGAATGACAGTGACAGGCACTTAGAGAAATGGCTGGGAAGGCAGGGAGGTCAAATCGCAAAGGTATTTGAAAGCCATCTGCAGGGACTGGCCTTGCTGACCCAGCTCGTCCTGCTACTACAGGAGGGAAAATTAGATTTAATCATTACTCCCTCTCTTTCATCTCCGTAGGTCAGCAGGGGAAGATGTAGCATGAGCATGGGGAACTCAGCTTCTGATTAAGAAGAAGAGTCCTCTGCTAAGCAACTATTACCAAAAGATATGAATTGTCAGGCTTTGTAACTGGCAGGGCTGACGGATGATTGAATTATGTCTGTGATGTTCCCCTTAATATAAGAACATTCTAAGACACCCAAATGTATTTCGTGTGACTTATAGTCCCATTGGGTCGGCTACTTAGGACTCTAATAATAAGAGAAGGCTACCAGTACTCGTCATAGGTAAATGGCCGAAAATATCTTCCTTTCAACTCAAAAAAGAGCCAATAATTTATCTAGACAGAGAGGACATTTTTTTTTTATTTCACTGTGAACTTAAGAGATCTCCCACTGTCTGATGCCTTAGTGGATACAGCCCAGCGAGAAACCATGGCATTGTGTCAGCTATCTAGACCTTTCCAAGACACTGTAGAATGGCAGAGTTTAAAAGATCTGCTTAAAAGAGGGAGATGGAAATGGCCAAGAACTCCACAGAGAAGAACCTGAAAACCAGAAAAATGCAACACTGTGTTCAATTTGTAGACCCACTGTGGGACTGAAAAAACTCACGTACATAAAGGGTTGATCGTGGTCCCCTCCCACCCTCCACTATAGAAAATGTTTCTCTTTTAATACTGTTTTTCCCACTGGCCATTGAACAGGACTCAATAAATGTGTGTGGAATGAATGAATGAGTGAATGGGCGAATTAACTGTTGAGTCTCCCTGGAGCAAGAACGACAGGACCAGGCAGGATTAAGTAATGGAAGAAACACTTTACAAGGATCCAGGAGACCTGGGGTGGAGTTCTTTCCGGTCTGTGTGCTGGATATGAAGCCCTGCATAATTTACAAAACTCTCTGTGCTTTAGTTACCCTATATTTTAAATGGGAATGAAAATATCCTACCTGCAAAAGCTGATAGCTCTTCCTGAGGATGTGTCAGGCTCTAAGACCTATGATTCTAGGCAAAGCTATAAAAAGTAACTTTATATCTTTTATTTATATATCCTGCCTCATTACCAAAAATGTATGAGGCAGCTTACAACAAAAGTAAGCAATAAAAGTTTTACGACCACCAGAGTAAGACCTCCTTAAGCACAACGCCCAGGTTAACTTTAGAGTTGTGCATATGCCTTGCTCAGGGTGGTGGCTACTTGAATATCAATAATCATGGAAGAACAACTGAAAATCTATACAGGGTCCTTGTTAGAACGTCCACCTAGATAAGGAATGTAGCAAATGTAATGCACTTAAACAGTCTTGGATATAAAAATACATATTTTTTAAATAACACAAAGGGAATGTCTTGAACCAGAGGTTTGTCAGTTCTCTATAATGTAAATCAGGAAAAATTCACTGAAAACTTCAGAGAATTAGTGTTTCCTAAAATCCCAGAAACGGAATTTCAAAGCAACTCTGGTTTCTTTTAAATGGGTCTTATTGTTGGGTATTAACAGCCTGATATTAATTTAACATTATCCTTTTAGATACTGACAGCACAAGACAACATATAGTACTTTCCAAGATGCTTGTTAGGCCAGTGGCATCGCACTGGCCCCGTGGTCCTGGCCCAGGGAAGGCAGAAGACCAAACAATGACACTGGCGGAGCCGTCTGCATAGAAAGTCTCTATCTCGACTTCCTTGTGTCCCCTTTCTCATTGTGTCCATGCTTTTTCACCCCAGAGGACAAATAAACAACAGCTCCAAAACTTGGGATCATACAAACCATATTCCCCACTGTTAATTAATTAAGCAAGGAGGCCATTAGACTGAGGCAGTTTAATATCTTAGCAGCCCAAGTAAGCCCAAAACCTAAGTGTGTCAATGTCTTGAGGTGAAGAAGTCAAACATCTAAGGATCGCCAGTCACAAACGGCCGACGCATCTTTTCCGAATCAGGCAAATGCTTAAGCTGTAGCCGGTCAAAGAGTTTCCTTGCTCTGCTCCCGCCTTTCTCCACAAAGTTCTCCCCTAGTCCCTGCCCTGGGGATGCTCATAAGTGCTTCCAGTTTGGCGCTGCCTCACTGGAACCAATTTTTGATCAATAAACTCTTGACATTTTTAACATGCTGCACTTTTATCTTTTAAGAACACTTAAGTTGAAGATTGGGAAGTATGATTAATGGGCTAAACTCTTGTTATTGCAGTGACCATTCAAACTTGTCCCAGTTTAGCCGGATATTGCAGAAGGTAAGTTTAAGAAACAGGTAAGCCTCCTGTATGAAACAAGAATTAAGGCTTACTGAACGAAACAAGAATAAAGGCTTACCGTAGCACTTATAAGGGTAAGACCCCAGACAGCCTTGGTGTTTGGGTGTTTTGTTTGTTTGTTTTTTAATTTTCTTATCAGTGTTTTATGATTTTTTTCTCTCTGGCTTTATGGTCACATTATCAGCTACTATAGCTATTGACTCTTTTGCCTCCATCACATATGGGCTTGTTCCTCCTAGAATTTGCCACCTTAAATTTTGAAAACTGATCAATAGATCACTTGCTGGCTCTAATTGTATTTACAGAGTAAACAGGATTTAAGGAAGGACCTGAGGGTTTTCTAATTAGAAAATTTGTGAGCTTTAGGGCCTGGCTTCCATGAAATTTCTTTCCCTTGCTATTTGAAACCAAATGCTTTCTCTCTGATTTTGTAATGAATAAGCAAGACTATCTGATCATGCATAGAGGAAACATTCCTTTATGTTCATAATTCGGTAGTACAGGTTCATCAAGACTGAAGTATGAAATTGGCTTAGATTTTGACCTCATTTCAGAACAATTTTTAAAGAAGATAAAACAAATCAAAAATGGATGTTACAGAAATACAGACTGAGAAAAACTGGCAAAACCACAGCCTGGTTATCTACATTGTAAATTATCCCTATACAGTTCAAACTCATAAAATATAATCACCACCAAAACAAATAATTAATACACAAGATGAAGGGTTATATGTAATATCATTTTTCCCTTCCTAGCTGTAGTGAAAACAAAAGCAACAGGAGGGATCTCTGAATCGTCTGGTTGAACAGATTGTTTGTTTTCTGTCCACTGTATGTTAATTAAACCACTGATGGAAAACCTTCAAAGATAATTTTCTCTAACACATTTTGCTATAGTTGTTAATCACACAGCTCACAGAAACACCAAATATCTAGTGACTCCTATTTGGATATAAAGAAAGCTGGAAGACATATTTTTGTATATATAACATATATATTGATCTTAACACATTCTTAAGATATTTTATTCAATTAAATTAGCACCAATAAACTATTACTGAAGAAGGGATTTCATCGCATTTAAATAGAACATCATTCTGAAACCCAATAATGTCTAGTCAATCAGAGTAAAACAAGAAACTCAAGTATATCTTCATGTTATTCCTTGCAAACCTTGCAAGTCTCTTTTGTGCCATCATGTACTGTAGAATGAAATAATTTAAAAACAAAAGGGAGGAAAGCCATGCCGGGTTGGATATATTTATATTTGTGTGTTATCCTAATGATTTTATTTAAATATCTTAAATAGCATAAGAGCTGTATGTTGAAAACATCTTTAACCCCATTTCTTGAGTCTTGCATACAAATCACCCACACGACACGCATCAAATCACTGAGAACTACATAAATTGATGTGCATCTTATGTAATTAGGATCCATCAAGACTGCACCTTTTGACAAGCACTTTGGTCTGCAAACGAAATCACCACCTTTGATTTCTCTTCATAAACATTAAGATTGTCCACTGCAAACAAATTCATTGGCAAGATTCATCTGAGAACAGATGAAATTATTCAGTTAAGGTAGACTGCCATATGGCTCTGCATCTCAATTTACTGAGGAAGTGAAGAGGAAATTCTGTGCAAACGGTTATGCCCTTATTTATGTCCAACAATGAACTGACCACGCAGTGGACTCTGGGGTTCTGACAGGTAGCGTTACAGAGTAACAGAAGTAACAGAGTAACAGAGTAACAGAAGACAAAGTGTACGGAACACTTTGTTGAGAGATATGGAAGGGTTTGAGTAGGACCTAGACATCAAATTCTTTTAAGGTTCCTATGTGACTCTCTGTGCCCCTTGGCTGAGGACCACTGAGCCACATTCTGGTCCCGCCTCAGGTCCCTGAGGTCACATCTTCATCGTCTCTTCCCTCCTCACTGATCCTCCTGTCTTCATTCTCTTCTCCAATCCTTCTTCCCATCTGATACTAGAGATACCTTTCAGATCTGTTCACTCTCTCTTCTGATAAAAACCTCTAAAGGTTACGTACCACCCACAAAACTATAAAGCACATCATGCTCTTCTCGTTCCAACCACTCTCCCGTCTCTGACTCCCCATCATGCCCTCTGCTTCTGCCACACAGAATTTCTCAATAATCTCTTTACCTGCCATTAATACAGTTACCTTTCGCATGGAGAAAAGCCCCACCTCACCTCAGATGTTGGGAAATCTCACAACGTCTTCAAGATCCAGCTCAAATATTGTCTTGTGAAATGAAGCCTCCCTTGACTCCCCCAGGCAAAGACAATTGAATTTTCTTCTATAATCCAGTAACTCGTTTTTACCTGACTCCTTAAAAACCCTTCTGCCTACTCCACTTGAATGTAAAATTGTGCAGAAGAGAGTCAACAGGGCATGCCTGAGACTACATGCCTTAGAAAATCTTGTTTACAAAGTTGGCCCTTGGCTGGTGTCTGGGAACTTAGATTTAGGGAGGGGCTCTCACTATTCCCTAACAGATAAGTGTGGCTCACTGTGGCTAAACTGTTTGAGCAAACAATATGGATTATGCTGAACACCTGCCTTCCTTTTGGGAGTCTGGAATTTTAGTGTGAGCTAGACAGGAGGTGGTCATGTGAAAACTCCTTGGGTACTGAGTGCCTAACGCTCTTCTGTGACTGACAATATTTCACATGTGTTGTCACAGCTCACTGCTGGAAGAATTAAATGTCCAGTGTATCCCTGCTGAAAAGGGCCCTTGGAAACTTGCCCTGGTTTCCCCAGACACTGCCCCAAATTTTTTCCTTTACACATTTTGCTTTCTATCCTATATTGAGAATTGTGAGTCCTCATAGCATGTCACCAAACCTAAGGGTGGCCATGGGGATGCTTGAGACAGAGGTGTTTCAGAAGAGGGATTCTATTTTACTTATAAGCACAGACACTGACATACAATTATCCAAAGATTTTTGAATAACGAATGAGTAAATGAATGATTGGCCAGGTTGAGACAGCGTCTTACATGTATGCAATTTCTTGCCCAACTTCTTAAGATTTTAACCATGTTTTTGAATAGTCAGATAACAGGGTGGAGGCAGGAGAAAACTATGGAAAAAACGAATCTATAACAGTTCCTATTTATCTTATAAATAGTTTGACTCCCAAAAGAGCTCCCTGGCCGGCTGGGTGACGTTCGGCAACACCTCTGGCCTCAGTGCATCCCATCAGTTCTTTCTGGTTAACGGATTCGGGAGGAAACGCAACGCATGCCTTAGAAGAATGTGGGCACGGCCCGGTGGGGCTGAAAAGCTAGGAAGTAGATGAAACCAGGACAATTTTAAGTTAAAGTAGAAGATACGTGGATAATGACTCCAGAAGGTCAAAGCCAAAGAGCTCAGTCTGAGGCAAAAAAGCATTTGAAACATAAAGGCCCAGATGTAGGTGCCTACACACCCCTTCTTCTCTGCCCTCCCCCTCTCTGACTTCTGGGTCACCGCAGGGTTCTGGGTCACTGCAGGGCATTTTTTAGATGAAGAGCATGGCGCAGTTTAAGAAAAATATTCCCAAAATTAAACGGAATGGGAAAGTAAGAAGATCCAAATACTCTAAAATACGTATAGAATGAATTTATACTTTTAAAATTTAACAGTTTTCTAATTTTATTATTAAAAATAATATGCAGACATTTTAATTTTACACATTAGAATTGTACATTATCCTACAGAAAACATACTCGGCCTATAAGCAGTCATTGAAAAAAATTTAGGCAATTTTAAACTACTGTCACTTATTTTCTAAAGCATTAAAAATAAATAGAAAGAATAAAACTGTTAACAGAAAATAGAGGTGTTTTATGCAGTTTCTAGTAATATGGGTTGTTAATAATAATAGCTAATCTTTATTTAGGTTTAAATCTCAGGCCCTGGTCTGACATTTGCATACATTAATAAATACGGCATGTATTGTCATTCACCCATTTTACACATGGGAATACTGATGCACACAGGGGGTATGTGACAGACAGGAAAGTACCAGGGCTGGATCCAGATGCTTACTCTTAATTAACTATTATGTAAACTGTCTCTGATTAGTCTTTCAGAGGGTCAATTTAGCAATCTGTGACAAAGCCTAATGCTATGACACACACGCAAAAACAATTTAAAAGGAAAAATAAACCAGACAAAATGGGCTATTTAAAACAGCAAACATATGTAAACAATCCAGCATTCGAAAGCAAGTAAGGAATGCAACATCCCACCAAGCTGACTCTGCCAATGATAGATAGCAAATGAAGTAACGTTGATGTAAAAACATGGCAGACGGTAACGGCACGTTAATACTTTTTAATATATTTTTTATTATATCTTGAAAGGTTAGGGACTACTTTAAAATAAATAATTAATCTTCTGGTTAATTGAGGATTTTCAATTCACTGCCTAGTAGAAATTTAAAAGAAAAAATGAATTCCTTTAAGTAGATTTCAGCACTGTTTTACCGTGACGATAACCTCTAATGAAAAGGATGACTGTCAAAGAACTCAGACCATTCACTGATTGATTCTTCAGATAAATCTGTCAGATTTGGAGAATGAACTAATTTCCACGTAATCATATTTACCGATAATCTATAAACAGAGGAGTCCATATCATTTAACTTAAAATCTATCTTTAATAAGATTCTTGGAATTTTCTGGAGAAACACTGTATCATGAACCTAGAAACTACATGGAATTTCTAGGTATGTGACTTCCTATAAAATGAGAGGGCAGCTTTATAGCCTTTATGGTCTCTCCTAGCTATAAAAGTCTATCATCAGCTGGCTAGCTAAACATCTTAACATATTCAAGGCCATTCTGGATCATATATTAAATATTCTACATTTGTTTTCAGCTTTTCTATTTACCTCATGAAAATTCATATACTATGAGAGTTTAGAGTCTCCACAGCACAATAAAAATCTAAAACTTATTTGGTAAAAATACTGTAATACTTCTATATATCATTAGACATGCTAAACTACCCTTGTTTCCTGTATTGGGAATGGCTGATTTTAGAATAAGGGCTTTGCACTAAAAGCTAAGTCTCAATGCATGAAAAATGTGACTCTGCCAGCCTGGGGGGAGATGAAAAATTCTGTAAACAAGGACCAGTCATGACCAATAGCCTCTCTATGGAAATTTTAGTCCTCTGAGCCAGAACAGACCAGATGGAATCGATTGTTATAATAATGCCCAGTGTCCAAGATGATGTCCAAATACCTAGGGCCCAAATCAGTGAGGACATTCGATTAAATTACGGCTGCCAGATGTCTGATATACTCAATGTCACTGCATACTGTCATCAGACCATATTCAGTTCATGGACTCAGAATCTGTAATTGCCCAATGTTGGGCCCAGGCTGACTAGCCAATGACCACAGATGGCAACCAACACATGAGTTCCTATCAGATTATGTTTGTATATTTTATCTAATTTAAATCATGCAAATCATATCATTATCACAATAGCCCCAAATTTCTATAGGTTAAAGGCCCTCTAGAGATTTGTGTGGACTTGGACAAGAGGCCAATAACACCTGCACTCTCCTCATCCCAAAATTATCTCTGTTGTTTATTTATTAAATAATTATGATCCTAAGGTAATAACTGTGTAACCTAAGGTAACTCACTCAACCTTCTGGGCTGATGCCTCTTTATTAAAAGATGACTTTAGCAAGTAGAAGACGGGCTATATTCTGAGAATCAAAACCAGTTGTATTTTTCTGAACGCTAAGTGATTCTAAAGTTCAACCAGAACAAATTAACAGGTTAACTACACCCCAACTCCTCACTTCTCTGCAAAAAGATGAGCAATGCCCTCCACATAATCCAAGAACTAAGAAATAAACACCTGGTTTGACCAGGCCTGTAGATCTGGGCTCAGTCCTGTGGCCTGGTCTGTACCCATTATGACTAACAAAATATTATTAGTCATTAAAGACTGAATATCATTCTTGGATAAAGGTGGAAAGTATAACTACAAAATCTATATTTATGAGCTTCCTTCTATGAGCTAGGGTTGGAAATATGAGATAAAACATAGTCTTAAGATGGTCAAGTTGGAGACTCAGTCATTATACAAAGCACATGAATACAAAAGAAAATCATTAAAGAATGTTAGGTAAAAAAATAAAAAGGTCTTATTTTTAGTTTTATAGAAACTTAAAAGACCAGTAGGAAAAATATCAATAACACATATTATGATTAATATTATGTATATTTATTCAATTTTTGACCTACATAATGGCAATCACATATGGTTTATCCTAATATATACAAATATATATTTACATAACATATAAATATATGTATCTCATCTTAATATATACAAATATATACCAAAAAATATACCTATGTATCTTAAAAGAGATTAGTTCCTCATTTTAAAAGAATGGGAAAATGTCTAAATAATTCAAAGTAAAGAAATATGAATACTAGTAAATATGTAAAAGTGTTTAATATTATAAGAAGTTGAAGAAATGCAATAAAATTATTTTCTCTATTCATAGAAATTTATTGTAAAATTGTACTTGTCATTCCTTGATAAGGTTTTTTTTTTTTTTTTAAAGCAACTACTGTAATATTATCTAATATTAGTGGATTCTAGCAATAAAATTTTTAATAAAAGTTTTAATAAAAATTTTCTGTGGGAAATTTTTCAATCTGTAGTGAAGTCTATGAGAATAAGATACTGTGGAAATATTCTTAGATGTGCAAAAGATTTATAAATAAGTTTTATATAGTCTTCGAATTGGATAAAAGAATAATATATACATATATGCATATACGCAAAAGGAAAAAAAAAAAGAAATACACTATAGTGTTACCAGTACTTTTTTCTGTGTTTTGCAAGATGGCAGCAGCTAGTTTTTGGCATCTTTATTTTATACATTTTCTACAATGTGCTGCTTCTACAGTGCGAGAAAAATAGCCTGAGTCTCTCCTTTTTGAAGGTCAAGTCAAATGTTCCTACTTGGTAAAGACTTTCATCGCCGTCGACATATGATACTCCCCAGCAGTGTTATTTTAATGTGATCTCATAGAACTTTACTCAAACCTATTGCTGTGTTCTTCTCGTTATATTGTAATTATTGATTAAACGCCACTCTTTCACAAACTACCACGAGCTGAGCCAGGAGTGGTGTCCTTTTTCCATCTTTGTGCTCCTTTTTGTTATTATAATAAATGTTCACTGAACATGCCCGGGCTGTCCAGCCTGTATGTTTCTCTAAGGGAAGTCATGATATAGTCTGGGTGGTGACCTGGCATTTTCCATCATGGTGGCTATTCCTTAAGATCATCTTATTTCTCTGCTTAAAATTCTTAGCTTTGAATACTTAGATATATTGGGTTATTTCTTTAGAAGATTTAGAAGCAGCCCTGCCAATTTCATGCAATTTCCTATACTTTTCTCACCTCTTTTTCTATGTATGAGTTTCATCGGATAAAAGATCAGTGTTAAAATATTATTACTTTAAAGTCCTTTAAAATGTTCTGAGAAATTACCACAGCAAGAGAAAGTAATTTTCCCCATTATTCTACTTCTCATATTTGATTTATATATAATGAAATGTATCTTCACACAACCTTAGAACCACAAAGCAATCAGCAAAACTACTTAGCTTTGATATTTCCAAAAAACTTCAGAATAAATTCTGCAAAAAAAAAAAAAAAAAAAAAAAACGAAAAAAAACAAAAAAAAAAACCAAAAAACTACAGGAAAGGTTTATGCTTCTTAATATCAAAGGCAATGTGAGGCAAGGATTCATAAATAATATGTTAGTTACAGCAGAAAGCATACTTCTTTAAACCAAAATGATATTGTTATTTATACCGAAATACGGAATACTTTATATACAAAAATCTATTTGCTTTATTAAGTATTTTTGAATACTTACTCGCTGGTTACTTGCATAACTTATCAATTTACCTAGTTCCCCATGTGATTAACTCAAGATAGTAGTAGAAGTGAAATATCTTGATGTAAAAAAAAAAATATATATATATATATATATATTATATATTATTTATTTATTTATCTGTGTAAACCTATGATTTAGAGTTTTAAAAAAATCATATGCTAAATTGCCTCTTTCATAAGACTGGGAAACTTTGGGCCTAAATTGGAAAAACAATGAGGAATAGAAAGTTGAACATCATATATAGTTAATAAATTTTCATCTTCTACAGACTATATCACACTTTTAATACTATATCTTAATCCACTGAATTAACAAGATTTTTTTTCACTTATATGGAAAAGAGAAATACTTAAGCTTGAATATTAGCTTCCTTTTATTCAAATAACAGTTTTAAAATAAAGTTCCCAAGAAATTTAATAAAGTCATAAATGTCTGAATTTTGTCATTACTTTCCTAAATGACATTCCTAATTAAATTGCATGATTGCATATATTTATGCTGATTACGCATTTAACTAACATTGTAAATAAACCACAATCAACAAAATTACATTAAAGAAAGAAATTAAGGCAGAAAAAGCTGTCCTAAAATTAGATTTCAATTTCTGTGTTATATTCCTAAAATATACAAACTACCAGTTAAGGATTAAGTCATCAAAGTGAGATAAAACTCCAAAGTAACCTTTCAACCAATCACAGATGAGTAGAACTCTGAAACTTTTAGAATCCAAATGCTTCACTCTCCCTTCACTCTTGAATTATCTTTCTGTAAATGTTTTTTTAATTATACAAATAAATTCCAGATAAACAGGAAAAGTCTTGCTTTAAGAATTTAGTACAATAACCATCAACCAAAAACTGCCCTTCTATGGTTGTGCTTACTTTTTTACATGCCCAATATTTAAATTTTATAAAATAATTAAAAACCTATGACTAATTATTGGGCAACGACTGGCTGTCAGAGTATTGCCAACATTTTCATTTTATGTATTTACTAATGTTCAGGACAATACTAAGACTTTATATTATAAATGAGCCTATCTGAGGAACATGGATTTAAAAATTCTTGCTCCAGTTCAAAAAATCCATTAGTGATGGACTTACACAATTTCCTTATAGTAAGCATCTCCTAATTATATATATATATACATAATATATACGTATATATATATATATATAAATCATTATTCACAGTATAGAGTGAATAACCTAAAGGGCTTTAAAAATATTATTAAATTAAAATATTATCATTCTTCTAATACCAAAAACTTGAAAATAAATCATTTCTTTTAAATAGGAGAAAATGTAAAATACTTATTATTCTGTCCCAGATGCAGGGAGCAGACTTTTTGCCTTAGTGAAACCTTCCCGGATATTTCTCTGCATGTCAGGATGTTGTTTATGTATAGAAAAAAGTGTATGTGTGGTGTGTGTACCTATATGTGTATAATATCTATATTATTGACTATATACTATATTTATGATAGTGTCAACCAAAGCAATCTAACTAATCCTCAACTATTGAACTTTTAACTTGATATCAGAGGCTAAATTTGTGTGACTGTCTCGATTCTTTTTGAGGAACAAATTAAAGGAGGAATTGGTACTCTTTTGCACCCCGATTGTATTGGTTCACACACTCACTAGCAGGACAGGAAAATGGGTACTTATATTTTCATCAATCACTTAATGATGTCTTTCAAAGAAAATTTTTTCTTGCCTATTTGTTAGGGGGAAAATGGAACCTCACTCTTTTAATTTACATTTTTGATTGTTAATGAGTCAACATTTTGTATGCTATTTCCATTTCATGCTTCTGGTTTTATCTTATTCAAACCCTTTCTGTGGGATTGGAAATTTTTTTTTAATTTAAAAAAAAGTTTAGTAAAAACCCAATTTATAAACAGTTTTCAGAACATTTATCATGTAAATTTGTCAGAAACAACTTTATTGAAATCAAAACAATTTTCTCTAATATATGATAATATTTTGTTGTTTAGTCACTTTTGTACAGTTCTGACATTTAGGGAAAGATGGGAGGATTATATTTGCAGATAAAACTTTAAAAATGTGGTTTTCTACATCTTTATTTTCAGCATATACCTCCGGAAAAAATATTCCACAGAGGGCAAAAGCTTCTGCCCCTTCACAAGATCCCTGTGAAAACATCTTACTGATGGTCTCTCCCACTGCTGTGAAAACATTCCCTCTGACTGTGTCACTTATAATAGCTTATTGGATCTTCTGGAAAAACTGTTCTACGTACAGAAAAAAGCGTACCCATTTATTTGTCCCTCATCAGGGATTTCTATTTTATAGGCGAAGTCCTTATTAAAGTAGAAATCAAATATTTTCTCTGATCCATATCATCATCTATATTAGCCTATGAGACAAAATCATAGCTTACCATAACTTTTGCATAGTAAGTTGGCAAAACATACTTTACAAACATTTGCTTATTTTTTTTTTTTAATTCTACATTGTGTTAAGCATCTCCTAGGCTATTTTTGTTTGTTTAGTTATTCTTCAAAGTAAACCATAGTAAACTGGTTTTATGTTGCCAGATATCTAAATATGGCATTAATAAGCTAAAACTAATTTTAAATTTGGCCATTATAAATATTTCAGTAGTTATCAAAATGCCTAAAAATATCGGTTCAAAAAATAATACTGAAAGCGATACAACATTTGACTTTGGAACTGAACAGTGAGAATAGTAACATTTTATTCGGCAAATTATACAATTTGGAGTTGATGTCATATACTAAATATTTCTTTTTAAATATCTATGTGGTACGAGTTAAAACATGCTAGTCCTAAAATCCAACATGAAGTAAATATTCATTTTTCCTACTTCAGACATAACTCTAAATATTACCTTCAGTCGATTTTCAAGTATTGTAGGTAACAGTAGTATGAAAATTATTTTATTTTGAGAGGAAAGTTTAGATATGATTTTTATAACTTACAAATTGTTAAGAAAAAAAGTATAGATGATGGTACAGACGATAAAGCAAATTGGACAAAATATTACTATTTCAAGTCTGGTTAAAAGATACGCAAGAGTTATTTGTATCATCTTTGAGATTTTCTTAAATTCAAATTTCTTTTCACATAAAAAGCAATCCCCCATTCAAACAGATACTTGTACACTAACGTTTATGGTAATATTATTCACATTAGCCAAAAGGCAGGAAAAATCCAAGCACCTAGAAACAGATGAATAAACAAGTGAATATTTGTCGAAGAAACAAACAGATGGATAAACAAAATGCACTGTATATATAATAGAATATTATTCAGCCATAAAAAGGAATGAAAATCTGATACATACTACAATATAGATGAACCTGAATACTTTACACTGAGTGAAATAAACCTGACACAGGAAGACACATATTGTATAATTCCACTTGGATGACGTCCCTAGAGTGGTCAAATTCATAGAGACAAAAAGTAGAGTAGAGGTTACCAGAAATTGGAAGGAGAGAACAATGAAAAATTATTGTTTAATGAGCACAGTGTCAGTTTGGGGTGATGAAAATGTTCTGTTGGTAGACAGAGGTGACTGTTGCAAAACATGAACGTACTTATACCATTGAATTACATAATTAAAAATGGTCAAAATGGTCAATTTGAAATGATATATATTTTACCACATAAAAAGGTGAGCCCCCCATTGAAAAGACAGGCCAATGAATTAGACTTGTTTCTTTTCCTCTATTCTTATTCTTCATACAATTACGTTTGAACCTCAAAAGACCATATTTTATAGATCTCAACACTTTAACTCCATAGACTAGGATCTGGTACATGGTAAGCATTCATTTAATATTTGATGAATGGAAGAATATGAAAAAAAATAGTAGGAAGTTGTTGGTTCATCAAACCTGGGTACTGGCTTTACTCTATCTAGAGTTCCATTACTATAAACTTAAAAATGGTAGTCCTGGAAAAGAGAAAATTGAAGAAGTGATATATTTTTTATCCCTAACCACTTCCCACTTCAAAAATTGGTGAAAACTGGCCGTGAGCCCCTCTGATGTTCATGCACAGAAATCACAATTGGACTTGAACTCCAGTCCCGCTCAAACATAACACCCCTGCATCTCTTCTAGAGTAAATTGACACACATTAACCTGCTTTTCATACTGCACAGAAAATTTTCTTTCACATTTCCCCACAGGGAAAGCAAAATGCTCTGAGACAAACTTCCAAATGCGCTGCTTGTAAAGAATGACATGCGAATGAAGAGAAGGAAACACATCAGCTTGTTCTCCCTTTAACTTTACATAATGTCTCCCATCTCACAACACACTGCTCTCGAGTGAAGTGTTTTAACCTGCATTTTGTTATGAATCACTTGGCTGGGTAACAGACAGGTAGTCTGGCATCATTTTTTAAAAGCCATCAACATCCTTCAGTGCTATTTAGGATGCCTGAAGAATGCTTTCTTCCTTTATCAAATACTTCATGAAGTTTAATTAAAATTAAGTCAAAAATATTCTCTGTGTTAGTATAAACCTTAACTTTGTTAACCTGTTATTTGATTTTCAAAAACAGCTGTTTAGAAAACTGATTGAATTTTCTATTTATATGTAAATTTCCAGTTCTAAACTTAGATTCAGGTCTGCTCTGAGAATGCTAATCCTAACTCTTCCTTATTTAAACTCACTGTGGGTACAATGAGAAAGACTCTCATACCAGTCCATAAAACATTTCCTAGTATCAGACACTTAAAACAACATTTCAAAGCACTCAACTGTAAATTCATTCATTCAACTTAAAACATTTCAAAGCACTCAACTAACTGTAAATTCATTCATTCGTCCTTTTATTCACAAACCAGATCATGTTACTTGCCAGCTTCAAAGTTCCAAATGGCTTTCCAGTAGGTAGAAGAGGTATGTCGAAGAAGCAACCAGAACAGAGAGAGGCACAGGCGAGAATGAGCATTCTACTGGAGAACTGGAAGGCAGACCAGTACCTCTCCAGCGACGGGAGTCTAGGTAGGTGGCCAGAGAGGAGGCTGGGGAAATGAGTAGCAAGTGCATCACACAGGGCCTTGCAGAGCATTAGAAAGTTCGATTTTACCCGAGAGTGTTGGAAAGCCAGTGGAAGAGATTAAGGAGAAATGGGCCTGATGCGACATGTTTTCGAAAGAGCACCTCCACTATCCTCTTTAGAATGATTTGTAGGACTATAACATGTTTTCATCACTTTAGGCTCAACAGATAGAAGTGAAAAAGTGAACGCTTTTATTCTGAAAATATCATATATAAAGACTGACACACTCACTTGATAAGGGGTTGGCCGATTCCCGTGAGTTGTTAGCATAGAGTGGACTGTGAGAAGAAAAATAAGTTATCAGGCTGACAGATGACTAACAATTTAAATGTCTAGGATCATTAAATTTATATTTCATGTGTTTAATAAGATATATGGAATATCTGACTGATGTTTACACATGTAACATCATTACCAAATTCTCAAGAAAACAGGCAAAAAAAAAGAAATCTCCATTATAATCCACTGCAATGATCTCCACCATGTTAGAAGAGAAATTTAAATTCCACGCATCAGGTGTGGCATAGAGGAGTAAAACAACCTGATTTGTTCTGTCTCTATCATTCTTTAATATTCCAATAGGTAGAAAAAAAAAACAATTAAAATTTTAAAAGACATGAAAAGGGGAGGAAACACTTCAAAATTTAGGGTGGGTTCTTGTCCATAGAAGTTCACATTTTTACCACAACTCCAACCAGAGTGCCCTAATTAACTTAGAAATGCAAATGGCAATGAAACCTTCATGGTTCTTGTAGACGCTCAATAAATTTTTGTGGAACGAATGAGTAAACAACATCATCTCAGAAAAAAGTTTTTTTTAGAAAGGTAGATGTACAATTTCCTTTTCCAAGAATAAATATGAAAGGAGAATGTAAGGATAGCTGTAATTAAACCAAAAGGCCTACAAGTCGAAGTTCTTTAAAATTCTACATTGTTTTTTTCTCAAATTAACTGGCAAACCCCACTCAGATTAGTTTTTCAAACCTCAGAATGTATCAGAACCACACAGAGTTCCTGACGACTCCTCACACACACTCCCTGATGGAGACCCCGGGGAATCTGAGGCAGACACTCAGAGAATTGTACTTGGAGAATCACTGCTGTCTGAATAACACTGAAGCATGATATTTCTCCTGTGTCTCTGGAGTTAAAAGTCCTATGTTTGTACTTTTGGGGTGCCTTTCAAGGTTATACGAGAAACATGCAGGAAAACATAAAATAGTCTGGATATTAGTTTTGATTTTATCCTGAAATGGAAAAGTCTTGTTCAAATATTTGGAACCTATCTTTGCTCCTTATCTGCATACGTTATTTTGAAAAGGGCTTTCTAATGTATTACTTTATTTTTCACAGTAGCCCTTGACTCGTGGAAGGCACTATCATTGCTCCAATTCTCTAAGTGAAGAAATTCAATTGCAAGTAGGTCCAGTGCCTTGTCTGAAGTTCCACCACCAGTCTGTGGCTGGCTAACACTTGACCTTGGGTCTTCAGAAGTCAGTTTCAGTTTCTGCTCCCATACTGAGGCTACCTGGGACCTGAATTATACCTATTTGGAGATGTGTATACGAATCTCAAAGTGGTATCTTCTGTTCTTTCCTACCTGTCACTTTGACAGTCATAGGAATATGCAGTGTTACAGTAATTTGCTGGACCTCCCCTCCCCGCCACCTGCAGTGACACATTTGTACTGATTTATCACCGTATACTTGCGGACTGCCTTTTATATTGTGAATGTTGGGATTAATTGTCAGAGAGACAAGATGCTCAGGAAATAGGATCTGACTCTGTTGCTCAAAGAGTCACCCAGGTGATGGGAGACTTGTTAAAATACAGATCGAGACTCAGTATGTCCAGGATGGGGCCTGGGATTCTGCTGCTGGTCCACGACCATATTTAAGGGGCAAGGCTCTAGGAAAACTTGGTTAAACGTGGGGATCCAGAAAATAACAGGAATCGAGGAGAATCTCTAAAGCAGTGGGTGGCAGAACAAAACAAAGCTGCAAAAATATTCTAATCTCACTGGGTGTTAGCTGTCCTGGTGGCGGGCTACAATGAAGAAGGGTAGCTATGACACCAGAAGCACTAATGCCTTTGTCCCTTCCACAGCACAACTTACAAGTCCAAGGACAATTCTTAACTCAACTTTCACCATGAACAACAACAATTAAAAAAAAAAAAAAAACAGTAAAGAACATTCGAAAGCCACACATATCAATGCAGGTGCACTTATGGAATTGAAGAAAACTATTTCTTCCTTCTCTTTTTATTTTTCACAAGATAAACAGCATGTTTTCTTTCCAGGCTTGGCTGAGACTAATTTAGAAAAAGGAAGAGAATTCAGCAGTTACCTACTGCAGGCCTGATTACTATCAAATCTACTTCAGATACTCATATCGAGTGATTCTCTCAGTGAAGAGCAAAGATTGAGAATTTTCTCATTATTAAGTGGGGGTTCCCTGAAGAGAGGTGCTGCTTAGAAGAGGATTTGTATCACTAAATGTGATATAAATAATTGTATTTTAAATTAGTTCTATTGAAGTAAAGTTGACATACAATATCCTTTTAGTTTCAGGTATACATCATATTGATTTGATATTTACATACATTACAAAATGATCCCCATGAAAAAAGTATACTAAATCATATATAAATGGAATGAAAAAGCACGTGCTGATATGAACTTTTAAAAATAATACATTAAAATTTCAGCACACTCCCTGTTTATAGAGATAAATCAACTATGCAGCTTTTCAGTTCTTTGTTCAATAATATTGATAATATTACTGATAACGTATTATATAATGAATCAATGTCTCCTTGGCAATATGAATGATTTTGGTGTCTAAAAAGGGTTACATAGTTAATTTTCTTATAATCCTGTTTTGCATCCACCAACACTAATAAAGAAGCTGATTTTTATCATAGGCTTTCTTATTTTCTTTTAGTGTAAAAACTTGCCTACTAGATGCTGAATAAGCATCTCACGCAACAACAAAAAACAAGGTGTCCTTCAGTGGATAAATGAATACATAAATTGTGGTGGATCCAGACAAGGTGATATTATTCACTGCTAAAAGAAACGAGCTATCAAGCCCGAATAGACATGGAGAAACTTTAAATTCATATTCCTATATGAAGGAAGTTGATCTGAAAGAGCTACTCAGTGTATGATTCCAATTATTTGACATTCCAAAAAAGGCAAAACTTCAGAGATGGTAAAAAGATCAGTAATTGACAGTGGTCGGGACAGGGAAGGATGAATAGGTGGAGCACAGGGCATTTTTAGGGCAGTGAAAGTATTGTTTAAACGATACTATAAGGATGGATGCATTCATCATACATCCTGTCCGAGGCCACAGAATGTACACCCAGAGTGAATCCTAATGCAAACTATGAACTTTGGATGACCATTATGTATTGACGTAGGTTCACCGACTGCAACAAATCTGTCACTCCGGGGGATGCTGAGGGTGGGGTAGGCTGTGCATGTGTGAGGGTGGGGTACACAGGAATCTCTGTAACTTCTGCTCTAAAAAACGAATCCTACAAATGCTCTAAAAAATGAAGTCTATTAAAAAAAGTCTTGCTGTTGTCCATAAAAATAATTTAGCTAGTGACCGTAATTTCTGTCTTTAAGGATATATAAGAAGGATGTTGCAAGTCTATATAAAAACATACAGATTAAGTTTGCTCTCCTGACATAGGATTGAAGAATTAAAATCAGACTGGTATTGCTGTTGTTTGTATTAATGGATTGCGTCGCAAAGAGCTGCCTGTCCCAAAGCTGAAATTAATCCAGGCACTACGATAAGAAGAAAAATGACAGTAAGGTGGTGATAGAACCAGGATACTTCGGTATAGTCTTTCAATCGGCTAAAAGAATGGAAAGATGGTTCTGAATGTATGATATCACAAATCAGCCACAAATGACCATTCAGAGACTCCAGGGTTAAAATTAGTCAGGTGAAGTATGGTTATTTCTTCCTCAAGGAAAAAGATTCTGAAATACTGCCTCAAGCGACTGCTCTTACTGCTCCCTGATTTTAAGATTTTATGAAAACCCACTTTTAGAAAAATGAACGTGTTTACTCTGTTGGGGGATATGTCCTTGTCACTTGCACCTGAAAGTCAAGCTGCGGCACGTGGAGCGCGTGTGTTCAAGACCAGCGGAGACGGAGTCTGCGATTTCTGTTTTGCTCGTTCTGCAGTGTATCCTTAAGACAATGCCATGCTAATACGAAACAATCCAGTACTTCACTAATTACATAATTTCAAGTTTTTGTATTGAGGTGGGGAGATACCATGTACAATGAGTTGGCTGTACATGGCAAAAGACCCACGCTGACTTAGCCACCACTGAGAAATAAAACTGACACCCGCCAGCTTGACTTTCGGTTATTTTGTGAAGCCCCATCTCAGCCTGTTAGGTTGGGTGAAGACGCTTTAAGCTCCTGGCAGAGTTACTGGGAGAAAAGAGTCCCAAACCGCTCCTGCTAGAACTCTCTGTAGCAAATAAAGTTCAGGAAGGTTTGGTTCAACCTAGTTAAATGTATTTTAAGGCTGGAAAACCACTCATATGCATGGCTGTATTAAAGTGTACCACCAGACTCCAGCCTGGACGACTGACGACCTGGGGAACGTTTGTCAGGAAGCATTTCCTGTGGTTCCCGTTGGACCTGCACACAGGCATTCATACTCACACACCTGAGATAACACTGGTAAGCAGTGACAGTCAACACTGCCATGTTCTTGTTTAGTCATTCCCATAGATACAAAAAGAATGATAACCATGAAAACTTATCATAGATACTTGGAAGAATGGCAATAATCTGCCATTGTGATCATTCTCTTGCCCCTCAAGACTCCAATTTACATTACTGCTCACCAAATAGCAGGTCCAATTGTCATCACAATTTTTTGAAGTGCTAATTTTATGTGAAATTATGATTGACTGATGGCATTTTATATTAAATCTCGTTCAAATGCCAAGTAATTACTGAAGGGTAAAACCAGACATGAAACACACAGGCTGTTGCTGTGGTTATGAAATTCTCCCACTCTTAAGTAACACTGAATTCTGCTGGTGCTAATTTGCTTTGACCTCCGAACCAGACTGCGATTAAACTTGAGCGCTAAAACTTCCTTCTGTAGACATGAAGATTTCGACACAAATAAATCCTTTTAAACATAGCACTTCTGTTGTTCATAGGAAAGACCATTTTTTTAAACGTGGGGTAAAGGTAAATTATAAAGAAGCAGGTAAATGAGCAAATAAATAAGACATATTTAGTCTATACAGATAACAGAGAAATTGAGACATAAAATTTGAGAGTCAGAAAAATTTAAAAAAAAATTAATTAGTCTATGTCCATGAGTCTCTGCTTGTCCTGTTTATTTGTTGCTTTTAGGTTTATATCCCACATATAAGTGATATCATGTGGCTTTCAAGTTTTTCTGTCTGGGAGGTAAAAGAGGTCAAATATGTGGTGACAGAAAGAAATCTAACTATGGGAGGTGACACACAATGCAATATATATATGCCTTACTGTTAAATTGCACAGCTGAAACTTACTGGATTTTGTTAACCAATGTCATAATAAAAGATAAATAAAATTAAGAAGAAAAAAAATAATTTGTATACTTCTGGCTGAAAATGATGAAGCATATCTACACACTGCTCCTGCTCTTATTTCTTATTGTAAAACCCCTGGAAACCAGGTATGGGGATCTTTAAATGTCATAAAACCCCCCAAACACAAATAAAATGGAGGAGAAAGGAAGAACTACAAAATTTAGCTGTCAGGAAAATAAAAGCCGACTTGCCTAGAAATTGGATCAACCAGCTACATCAGGAAGCGAGGTGGAGGTAGCACAGAAAATTGAGGATTAAACAGTAGCCTGATCACCAGATAATCTGCTCACGTTAGCAAAGAGCTGCAGGCTATTACCTGGTAAGGTAAAACAGAGGAGACACCAGGTGCTATGGACTGAATATTTGTAATTCCCCTTCCAAGATTCTTATGCTGAACCCCAATCCCAAATGTGCTGGCATTTGGGGTGGGGCCTTCAGGAGATGAGGTGGGATTAGGTCATGAGGGAAGGGCCCTTATACATGGGACTGATGCCCTTATAAAAAGAGGAAGAAACATGAGATCTCTCTTTCCACCATGGGAGGGTACAGCAAGAACATGGCCATCTGCAAACCAGCAAGAAAGATCTCACCCATACTATTGGCACCTTGACCTTCGACTTAACCAGACTCAAGAACTGTGAAAAGTAAGTTTCTTGTTGAAGTCACCCAGTCCATGACATCCTGTTATGGCTACCCAAATCGACTAGGACATCCGGCATTGAAAGCAGCGGCACTGCCCTGGGATCCGGAGATTACTTAAAAGGTTATCATCTCACTGTGGAAATACCTGCCCTCTGCCCCGCCCTGCACGGACCTCCTGGAATGCGATGTCCAGACCCAGACACTCCAGGCATATCATGAAGTCAGAGGGATGGTGTATAATAAATAGGGCTGGAGCTAATCTAAAGGGCTAAAATCTCCTTTTCCATTGTATTTAAGAGATAATTATTAAAAGTGGTAAGCCAGAGCTAGCACCCTAAGCATATTATTTAGATCTGCGTAGATAATATCGAGAGAAACAATTAAAAAGGAGTGAAACAGCTGCCTTTAGAAAGTGGGAAAAGAGGGGGCTATGGATGGGGACTGAGGATAGCTTTTCAACTCTCTAAACGATCTGTCCACGTGACTTCTCATGAAAATACAAATAACAATAAATTAGCTGAACATATTCCATTTCATCATGAAAAACCTGAGCGACTCGAAATTACAAACATTTCCAGGCCCCTCAACAAGTTGCCTTTAAGAATCAGGACCAGAATATTTCATTGCTTTATTATTTAATCTGGCATAATGATGTTATTAAACACAATTGCAGCCTTAAAAATTTAGATAATCTAAACCTAATATTGATTAGGTTTTCAAGGGTACGACGATGAGCAAAACCGGACCTGGTGTCTGTCCCCATGGAGTCTGCAAGTTGCCAAGACACGTGAATATGACATTTACAGGCTAACTAGAAGCCCGTACGATTCGGAAATTAAGTCCTAACTTATCTGTTCTTTCCTATATTCCTTGTGGAAGTTTTTCCCCACGTACAGTCTACTTCACTTACTGACACAGTAAGCACCAGGAATGTTTCTTTTTCCTTTCTTCCTTAGCGCCACGGGTCCCACGGCTATCAGCATGTGAAGCTGGCCTTTAAGTGACTTCATGCTTCCATGTTCATGTGGCCTCGTCGCCAACTTTTCAGCCCACAGACTGGCTGACAGCCCTCCCAGAGCCACAGAAACCACTTGCTGGTTGGGTAACTAACAATTTACATCTCGTGGTGCAGCAAGAGTTGATTTTGTTGAGGGCAGTGGAACTGCAAGAGAAACTGGCCACTCGCCTACTTCCCGATGGAAATGTGACATACGCTCTACTTAAAGGAACAGTGTCGTAATCTGGACATGGTGAACTATTCTGTGAACTTTCAAAAATAATTTCAAAAGGCAACTGTTGATGCCTTCTACTAATCTTGCTTTCCTCTTTTCGGGCTCTCAAATATGAAAATATTTTAAAATATTATAAAGTTGTATACTTAATATTTAATTTTTTAAATATTATGCCCCAAATTAATATATCTTACTTTCTACAAGTTAATCAAACTGAGTATGATAACGATTCCTTAGTTTCACCTATACAACTCCCTTAAAATACGAAATGTTCTCATTTTAGTTATTTATTTATTCTTTACTCCAAACGAAGACTTCCTTCAGTGTGTTTTGGCAGTTCTCTTACACTCTCTCATTCATTCTCTTACTGGCTGCTCTGCATGTCGGATGGAGGCAGAGTGACGCTCTCCCAGGGCACTTGGCCTCGTAATGATAGGGGTTCAACCAGACACTGCTTACTAATGGTTGTCCTCGGGGTTTTCTGGACGATGGCTGCCATTCCCTAACCACTTCCTCACAGACTGGTAATTCATCATCGGAGAGGAAATTCCATTATTATAACTTTACTCTGGATCGGCAAAAGTAGAGTGTCTCGGAAGGTAAACCTGAAACCTATGCCCTTTGACGCCACAGAATCCGCCAAAGCAATTTTGTCGCATAGCTCTGCTTGCTAATTTTAGGTTCCAAGCAGAAATTAGAAATTCCTGATTAGAACTTGAGAGGTTGGAGTATCCTTGAGCAATATCCTTCTTTGCCTATTAAATCCCTTTACAGTATGGTAGTTACTGTACATATAATAATAATGGCCGAGTTCCCTCTAGAGAGAAAGGATCATATGTATTCTAAAACCCTGAAGGATGTTAAACGATGAAAATATCTATCTCGATTTCAAATGGTGAAATCTGCAGTTGATACGGCAAATCTGATGCAATCGATTTGCAACATGTATGTAGAAATTATCCACAGCATATTAAGAAAAAAAAGTTTAAATTCAAATTTAAGGACTACAAGTTTGATTTAAATTCTTACCATCAAGTAGAGAGAGTTCCTGCATTTCCCCTTTATAAAAGTTAATAAAATCTTATTTACTGGTTTCTCCTTTATCAAAATTACTAATGTCTCTACCATTTTCAATATGTTCCCTCATTTAATCCATTTCAGGGAGGGAGGAATGGATCTGTTCACCAGTGTGGGAAAAGCACCTAGAGCACATTAATTAACTCAAGTTTCTCCAACCGGTCAATTAAGTGTGCCGCCGCCTTTTTATTTCAACGTTCACGCCACAGTTACATGTTTTTTGTATCCTAAGAGCTTACCTGGGCGTCTGTATCCATCTCCCCTGAAGCTGGTCTCCCCTGCATGCTTCTGACAGTCAGAGGACCTGAACAAAGACTTCTACTGACTCTAAATTATTCACAGGATAATCCAGGCTGGACCTACTAGTCTGACACTCAAGACCATTCCAAATGAGGTCTCAATATCCCTTTCAGACCTTATAGCTAAGATAAACTGCTTTCCCACTCCCCAAGTTTTAATAAATGTTTGCTGAGAGATGAATAAATGAGAAAAACACGTGCCAAGCACAAGTCTAGGGCAACACATAGTCACCCAATAAACTGCTGAATGCAGGAAATCTCCAATGTCTTTCTGCTGCCCAGGCATTGTTCATTTTTTTGTGTCCTCAAGTTCTGAGCACAGCAATCTCCACCTTCATATTCAGGCTGCTGATTCACTAAGATATGCAACTTGCCTCTCTTGCCTCGAAGAATCATAGATCCCTCATCTCGGCCCCTTTATTTATTTTTTACAGAATTTTCCCACTATGTTTACAGGGAACTGAGACTGCGCGACGGATCCAAATATATAGGTAGCTGTAAAACTTGGTTGCAGTCAATGATTTTCACCTCTTAACACAAGTCATTCATAATGTGATCATTAGCATAGTAAAACCATGATTTATTCACCCCTCTCATTCTCTAATAGCTTCTTGAAAAATAGAAACAAAAAGCAGGATTCAAAAAGGAACAATTAATCTTCATGGTTTAACACCTTTAAAATCTATAAAATAATTATAAATTGGCTACACTATAAATTAGTCTTATTTTTTAAATCACGTAAGCTCAACAATCTCACAAAGGCTGAGAGAAAGGAGCTGTCAGAACGTGAAGATACAGGAACAGCTGCCTGGTTTAATCCCGACACGTCCAAGGAAGGGGGCGGTTATATTTTTAAGTCTAAGCCAACTTCTGATGAATCCTCCATGATGCTGGAATGAAGCTCAGAGCGAGACTCCCGTGATAGAACATGTTTAGTCTAGTTGCCTTGGGTCTCACAGACTACTTGGGGGCAGCAATGGAAAGCAGGCTCATTCACGTGAAGGTGCCTCCATGTCGCATCTTATTCCCCAGAAATCCCTTCCTGCACCCCAACGGTGACCCTGGGGGCTACAGAGCCATGCAAGAGGATATGAGAATCTCACAGTCAAGAAGGTCTGAAATATGCCTTTGTGTTGTGCAATGAAACCAATGGAAAAAAGCCACGACTGTCTTCCAAATAAAAAAGAATAAGCCAAGGTAATGTCTTCATTAGATAACTACATGTGCTTCACAGTTAGCGACTGCTATGAAATCTGAAGGATTATGTGAGGTAATCCAGACCTTTTCTTAAACAGAAGGCTTAAGTTCACATTACAGTTACCCACAACACAAAGGCATCACTGTCTATTTCTGTTTCTTCATTTTATTTTTCTCATGTGAATTGTCTTGGAAATGTCACTGTAATCTGCCAATTGGCTTATTGTTCCTACGTTTCAACAAGAACCAGGCTTCTGATTAGGTAGACAGTCGATGCATAAAAGGTATGAGGACTGTCATGAGACGAAAGTTGGTCCCTGACAATAGATTAGCCATTCGTTACCTAAATAAACTAATAAAATACAAATGAAGGTCTTGACCAAAGTAAATAATGCAAACTGCTTTCTTCATTTTAGATAATTGATCAATGCTTAGTAAGAAACAATGCAACACGTGAAGACAACATTTCTCCTGGGGAAGGGAGGGGAAGAGAGGGCAGAGGCAGGCTGATGCACAACTATAGGAATAAGATCTGAATTCTACCCACTCCATCTGCAACTTCTTGATTTCAATTAAAATTTTAGCTACTATATGCAGCAGACTTCTGCTGTATAGCTCTCCATACTACTATGGGGAAACAGAAAAAAGTATATATAAATAGACCTCTGGATCATATGTAGTACATTGTCCTTTGACTTCACATATTATTCATTTTTCCAAAACAGGGAATTTTAAATCATTCTGCTGTTTTTCCTTATATTTATCTGCATCCTGTTTTATGGCCAGTCTCCATTGTTCTAAGTACAGTAACTTACTGTTTCAACAAAGCAAATGCTTTTCTGACAAATTACCCAGAGTATAATCAGAGGAAAAATTATCTTACCATATTAACTGAAATGTTGGCCAGTGGCATACAGGAATCTACAGAAATGTTCCCATGACATGCTTAAAGGGATCCAAGCTATTCATTTCTTTCCAAACTGAATAGTCTGGCTTTTACACAAAATTCTCATTCTCACCACATTTTCCAAAGAAGCTTTGAAGTACAAGACCAGGCTTGGAAAACAACAATTTTGGACAATGTTGGCAATTTAAGTCTTTATCCATCCTTTATCTATCAATTCCCCGATGAATAAACTTTAATTCACTTCCATATCCATTGGGAAGAGGCAAGAAGGCAGTGGACTATAATGTCAGAAAGGCTAGTAACACACTTTAAAAATGAGCCTTTTCAGTTCAAACCACAGTTTGGTTTCTGTGGGATTTAATTTCCACTGAAAAGAAACCAAGTACAGATGTATTTGATTTCTCCTTAAGGGTTGGTTATGGATGAATGGAAGAAGCAGAGAAAATGCAACAGAGAAACTGGAGCAGTGCAGACAGTGCATCTTGTCTCCCATCGTGTGTTTACGATCCTTGCGCATTACGGAAATGAAATGTCTGGTATATTGTAACTCAGGCTAACGAAATAGAAGAGAAGCAAACACTCAGCAAAAGTGATCAGCTCCATGTATATAGTATGTTACGATTCTAATTAAATAAAGCTGTGAGGTCCTTCAGCTATTAAAAATGTCATCAGCAATGACGCTAACTTGTGTCTGACCAGGGCTTTTACAGTAACTGATTACTTACAGATGCCAAGTGCCCCCTGGGGAACTTTTGCCACCTGTTTGCAATTTTTGGACTGGCAGCCTCGCCCTGACAATGCTTACTGGTCTAACACTGGGTTGTGCCATCTGTTGCAATGATGTTGGGTAATCAATAGTTTTTTACAGGGTACCATCTACGAAACTGAAAGACATTTTAGCTTTTCTCCTAAATGCTGCCTCTATTTATAATATGTGAAAAAATTCCCTGAACGAACTGCGCTCTTCAAATGCAACAACCCTACTACATGCTGTAGTGGTTGAACAAGTCCTAAGTAACACTCTCCCCCAAACCAAACATCAGATTTCAGAAGCAAAGAGATGTGATGTCATCATATTTAATCTCTCATGTAATACCGGAATTCCACCATGCAATCGCAATGATTGACTTCGCCTTGCATTCGAACATGTTTACTATCTCACAAAGCAGTCCATTTCTACTTTAAATAGCTGGTAATCTTACAGAACCCTTCTGAGCCAACACTGAGTTGAGATCTGTTTACTTGGAACTTCGACTTGCAATTTCTTCTAATGACCAGTGGAATGAGAACATAAATGAAGTCTAAACCATCACCCATATGACAGCCTTTCACATATTTGAAGTAGCCATTTTTCTCATCTTTTCTGGGCTAAATATTGCAATTTTTTTTGTCTAATTCACATAATACTTATTCATTCTCATCATTTTAGTTGTATAAAACCTGTCCATCAATGTCAGTGTAAAATCTTCCTCTGAAAATGAACACGATACTGATAGCAAATAACAGTCTAACTATGATGTACCCTTGATCTTTTCTGGATAATATATATAAAGCCTTGTACATCACTTTATATGCATCATGTCATTTTTGACTCTTATAGTTTTGTTTTCCCTTTTAAAGAAAGCAAGGTCTCCTACCCGTTTAAGTGTGTACCTAACTGCAATGTACCATCTCTATACTTAAAATTAGTTCCTATTCTAGAACACACACGAGTGGTGTTATCTGCATATTATTTCAGTGCACTGGACTGTTCACTGGTGTCTGCCTGGAATCTTGAACTCATTTAAGCAGTTAGGTGGTATAATTTTAATATATATTTTTCAACACATATTATTCTTTTAATATGTGGTATTTCATATTATGGTTGATTCCTCTATAATACATTTTTTCTACCTTTTTTTAGTTGGACTATGGTATTTCTAACAATAAGTGAATGAAGCAGGAAATAAATTAAGCTAACAAATAATTATATAATCAACTGTTCTGAGCCCATTTTGTTCATTTACCTATTTTGTCTTTTCAAACGCCCAATATTTCTGAGTTAGTTCCAGACACAATTCAGTTAAGTACCCTTGCTTTTCATGTGTGTCTGATACTGTCGCCAGCGTCCCATCTTCTAGACACATCTTTTGAAAATCTAGCTCATTATGGCGTCTTGATGAACTCGTATCGGTTCCCTAAATTGCGACTAATTTGCTCAACAAACCATTTGTGATATCGTTCACCACAATCAAAAATTTAGAAAAAAGGGTGAAGACAAAGAAGTGTTGTGAGACACTGCACTAAACGCATATGTACAAAACTCATTTTTGCTTTTTAGGGGTAAGGAACGCGATGTGTCTCATTGCGGTCACTTTACACAACTTGGCTGCTTCCGATTGCATATAAAATCTGTACATAAAAACAAGTTCTGCCATTGAGGCTGCCATCTGTAGCACTGATGAGGACAGGCTGGATTTATGTCGAGACAGGCATTCCGTGTCGCTGTAGATATAGCTACCAGCACCAGCTGCTATTGTCGCACTGCTACGGTCCCTCGAGCCATTTCCCCAATATTTACAGTTGCCTCCACATACCAGGCAGCTACATCAGGGGAAAAATGATGAATAATACAATTCTCTTCTCCTGCTCTCACTAATTACGGCCCTCAGTGCAGTTGAAAAAGTCAGGCCCAATGTGAATGGACTTGAGCCTGAAGCCTTGCTTTTTTTTTTTTCCAGCAATGACACAGATAAGAATAAAATAAAAAAAAGGTTGAGAGGGAAAGGAAAGTTAAGTAGTAACAAACACACAAAACTGTGTGCTAAATTCTCATGAGATGAAAGATAAAATAAGAATAGCTCATATTTCTCCTATATGAATGTAAACAAATGATATTATACACAAAACATAAAATTGAATATTATTCTTTTCTTCTTCTACCCAAAAAGGTAAAAATGTGTGTGTGGTAAATAATTAGTGACGTTTACTTCATTTCCTGATTTACAGTGACACCATTTAAAAATTGTAACCCAAATATATAATATTTTCTATTTCAAAATCAATATCATATATATAGACAGAGAGAGAGAGAGGAGAGAGACCGTGCTATGAGAACTTAATTCTGGTTTAATATTTGTGTTATTTTTTAGTACTCGCAGTTCTAGAGTTATATATTTCTCTGTCTTGTAATCACGATGATCACAAATGTAATTATAATAGCCCATGAAATAGCCTTTCCCGATTCAGAATAACTACTGAAGGTTTACTTGTCCAATTTAAGCGATATCTAAAAAGAAGCACCTTCTAGAATTCAGAATGGAATCTTACCAGTGGGAAGGGCACTGTAAACCCATTTGAAGCCCACTAAGCTATAAGAAAACAGGAGCTTCATTCTAAAACTGGGGCACAGAGCCCACTGTTAATAATAGCTGTTCCGGGGCATGCTGAAGAATCTGAGGTTAATCATCTTGATTTCTGTGATTTGTACATTTAGATGCTCTCATTTAATCATGTGTAACAAGAACAAAAAAAAATGTTGTGCAGAAAAATGTAAGCTCTCGAGGCCCCGTGGAGATGGAGCACATGCAACGACGGTCTTCCTCACTGCCTCTGCTTCTCCCAGGCCAGGGGCTTCGCTGGGACCACAGACCAGGCGTTATTATTCCAGGCTCAAGTGCCATGTTCTTTTGGCCACGCGATGACGCAGAATGTGTGGAATTGCTCGTACTAAGGAATCCCAGGTGAGGTACCAAGGAAGTTCGGTGATAAAAAAAAGTCAGTTCAACACACCTGATGACATGAGACCGAAGGCACAGATCTCCATTTTCGGTGAAAGCACAAAAAACAAAGTTGGCCAAGGGCCACACCAACTTTACAGAGCTGTCTGGGAGAACTCCTCAAAAGAGCTTGTTACTCTATCTCAAAACTCTGCGACACGGGTCACAGCTACAGTTGAGGTCATTTTAACACAGAGTGGCAGAGAAATTTCTAGGAAGTTAGAGTCTAATGAATCATCTAGTTTAATAGCACCCTCAGGCACAATAAGACTGAAGTTTTTTGAATAAATGTCAGTTACTTCATGTTGCTTTAAAGGGCACTATTGTAGAATAGTGGCTAAATTTCCAAATTCTGCAAAATGCAATATTTAAGATCCCCATACATTAAATATTGTCTCTCAACTAGAGATCTGTACTCAGGAGGTTGGTTGCAGCATGCTCTCAGGAACAAGATTAGTTAAGGAGGGAGGAAAGCAAGAGTAAGCGGAGGGACAGTTCCAACAGAGGCCTGGGCTCATCCAGGGGGGTCCTGGAGCTGGATGGCCCTTCCTGAACAGCCGTCCTCTGTGAAGGCACAGAAACCACTAGTGCTTGTTACTAACCAAGCACTATGCTAAGATGTGCAGAGTTAAAAAAAAAGAAAAGATGCCTGCTTCTAAGGAGCTCAGGAACTGCTTTTGGCATGTTGCTTCTTTTGAGTTTCTGAGTTATTTGCTGCAGTGATGAAAGACAGAGATTTAATACATTATGAGAGTGGGAAGGTAGTAGTTTGGAAAAGGCCTAACCCTGAAATTTCTTTTTGCTGACATGAAGGACCAATATTGAAAGCCTGAGGCCGCTCTTCCTTCTTAGTGCTGGCTCACTCACCTGAAAGCAAACGAACAAACAAACAAAGCTGGAAGTCTCTTGTGGTGTGCTAAGCCAGCGCTCAGGAATCGACTGTATGCATCTCTTACGTGTCTTTTAGAAATATTGTATGGAGAAGGTGAAAAACTACTGCTACCTTACAAAAGGACCAGAGATTATTCCTGCTTTCTGACTTTTAGATATGACCTAAAACCCAGAGAAACAGAAGCTTGGCTCCGATCAGTGATAATCAAAAGGGCTTTTCAGACATTTCCCATCATGCCCCCTGAGACTTGTGTCCTTGAGTCAAGTACATCAATGATCAGACCCTTGTAGGGTGTATTTGAGCGTGTTACTTCTGGTTTCAGGAGGAAAGAGTGTGCTGCAGAATACTATGAAGTTTATTTCTGAAATATATAAGTCTGCTGTATAGGGTGAGTTATCAACACAGAAGAATCGGGACGAAGGAGTCTGCCAGAGAAAGGGAGCGGAGGGCTCTGAGCCACGATCTATTATATACGAGAGAGAAAAATTAATAAACAATTCGCAAGCAAAGATGACTGCAGATACTTTGGTAAAGGCAGAAAAAAAAATCAAAATAGAACCCCTGAAATATGAATAAATCAAATCATATAATCAAATGAATCATTTATAGTCAATAGGGATCAAGTATAAAGTCGATGCTATACTTCTCAATATTTAAATCTATAGCTTGTACTCCTTTCATTTTCCAAAAAATAATTTTGACTGTCTCAACAAAAACTGCCCAATTTGGTAGTTCTTTGAAAGTTAGATATATTATAAAAATAGATTTAAAAATTTAGAAGTGTTTTAACTTCACAGTGACTTGGGCACACACACAAAAAGTCAAATACTTTTTGAAGTTTACTGCAACAGTGACTCTTCTGCTGTAGCATTTGTTCCATGAACTACATGATCTACTGTTTAATATTGACACCTGTCATCATCACCGTCAGGCAGTTTCTGATCTTCATTTGCAGTCGTGGTTCCTGACCAGCAGCATCACCTGGACAACTATCAGAAATATAAGTTCAGAGGCCTCACCTCAGAACTGCTGAAACCACTGTAGACCTGTATAATTGAAATTTGCTAAGATAGAAGAACTTAAATATTCTCACCAAAAAAAAAAAAAAAAAGATAAATGTGTGAGATGATAGTGTGTTAATGAACTCAACTGAGGGATCCTTTTATAATGTATACATGTATCCAATCATCATGTTCTACAATATCTTACAATCTTATGTTGTCCATTATAGCTCAATAGAGCTGGAAAAATTAATTAAATAATTTTAAAAAAAGAAGAAGAAACTGAGGGTAGAATTCAGTGCCTACAGTTTAAAAAGCCCTGCAGATTCTGGTCTAAAGTTTGAGAGCCGCTAGTTTAAGATGTAAAAGACGAATTGGGGTAAATGCTAATTCACGCGAAGATGGACTGACCCATGAAACGAGTGGGGGCACGGATGACGTCTGGCCTGGTTATGTCTGTGTCAGTATTTTCTACAGTGTCTGACGCATAGTCAGAGTCAGTAAATATTTCCTGACTGAACAGCCTTCCTTTGCTGTCTGTAGCAGTTAAAGAAACGACGCTAACTGAGCACATCAAAAATCCTCTGGCTTTGTTGCCTTGAAAAAAAATTCAGTTTGGAGTCCTGCCTCAAAACTCACTGTGATCACATTTCATCATATTACTATTACAAGTAGAATCCTATTTCAATCAAATGATCCAGAATATATTCCTTTTCTCTGTAATCTCTCCAGGGAAAAATGGTCAGGCATGAAAATGCCATGTGCTCCAAAATTCAATATGATTTCACTTGCAATGTGCATCCCCTTATTTCTTGAAACAAATATTTCCAATACAAAAATGTGTTCTAAATTTCAGCTCTATGGCAGGAAAAAAAAAAAAACTGATTTATTTCTTTCTACCTTTGAACATATAAATAAATATCCAGTCACAAAAAGGCCACCCATGGACACAAAAAGAGGTGATGTGTTCAATATCGATTGCTTTGAAGAAGGGTACAGAAGTGATTATTAGAGCAAGTCTGTTCAATTGCAGCAATTGCCACACTAGAAAATGGAACCTTTAAGTTTATGGGCAACTGCTTCTCAGGAAGTGCATGATACATCATTCTGAGGGGCTTTCTAGAAAGCATAGGAAGACATCGCCCGGGCAAAGCAATCCAGCTCTGATTCAGAAATCAAGGATGAGCCTGATGGGGCCAAGCAAGTCCTTTCATAGGTCACTGAAATGCTTTCCAGAGCAAACATTCCTCAAGGCCTCTCTGTTCACTGTGCCACCCAAATACCTCTGTGCAGTGACTCTGCGCATCAGAGCCACTGGACTCATTTGGACGACACCCACGTTAACGGAGCTGGCTTTGGTATCTTCTGTAATCTGGCTCATCTCATGAATTCCAGAACTGATCACGTCACGACAAGGACTCCTGCTGAAGCTTCTTTGTGCTTCTGGTCTTGGTGCAATTTTTCTCATTTGATGCATATGACATTCTGCAAACATCTGTTCTCACAAGGTTTCTTTAATATTGTATATGCATCAGAAACTTAACAGAATTCTAAGAACAAGAGGAGTTCAAGTTAGACAATTCAAATGTGTTTAGCATTCCATTAACAACATGCCCTAACCTTGAACATCACTGTTTCGGTGTCCCATTTGGTTGAATTGCTACGATCCTTTTTAATAAAGTCAATGAATCAATGGTTTATATTGAGATCTTGAGAATAATGATTTGCACAATATACATTGCTGCCATTGTGTTATATCCACCTCCATCACTCCAACAAAGTAATCATTTGAGTTGACATTTTTGATTGGTATGCAAGAAAATGGCAAAAGTACTATCCATAAACATGGCAGAATTTTGTTGTGAAAATAAACAGGAAGCATCCTGCTAACAACAGCTAAGTAAATTCAAACACGATGCCATGCCGTATAGTCATAACCGGCAGCTTCTAGAACTGCCTGGCAATACAGATGCACAATTTAAGATGAGACATCACAGTTAAGTAACTCATTGCTGCTCTGCTTCCTAAGGCGCTGCAGTAACTGGTACACTTAAGCCTTCGCCAATTTTATGTACTTTTGTCTCGAGGGTCAGCAAAGTACATACACTGATGCTTTGTATTCCAAACGATTATGCAAAATTGCAGATGAGGAGGAACAACTTAGTCAAGGCCTGTGCAAATACACTGTGTGATTGTCATAGTTTAATATGAAATTTTTATTGTAATGTGGTGGGGGAAAAATGTGTTTACTCTGGCACCACGATTCCTTAGTCGTAGAAGGGAACTGTCTTTGCTTGTAGAATATCTTAAAAGTTTGATGGTATGAGTGCAAGTTCATAAAAGTTGAATACCATTCAACTTTGGAGTATTAGGAGAGAAGCATTCTGCCCCCTTGGAGAAGAGAAGAATATAAGAGACTAGAGGGGGAAAAGGAGAGAGAGCTAGCAAAAGATTCTACCCTCATAAACACTAAGGAGTTAGACAGCCCAACAGATATTGCAATATGAGAGGTTATATAACCTCTGTTCCATTTTGCCAGTTTTTGTTCCTGCTTTATAAATTCCTTTCCCAAAATGCACCTTTCATAACAAGTACCAGTAAATCATGATTTGTGTAAGTGGCCTTTGAGGGGACTCAAAGATAGTACTGATTTTCACATCCATGCCACATAGAAAATATGCAGGAAATAGAACTCCAAAAGGAAGAGGCACAGAAAATATCCTAGAAATTTTCAGAAATCCTGAGAATAGCTCTGCATTTCTATAGGTCACAGCATTGGGGGTGAAAGCACTGAATGAAAACTTCCTAGATCTTCAAGATATATAGGTCCCTAAGGTTCTGGGTTTAACAGATGTTTCACACTGGAAAGAAATCTGGCTCCCCACCCCCGCCCCCAACCCCAGAAGAGAATTTTATAAGAGATACCTAGGTTCCAGGCTTAGAGTGAGTAGTTTAAATAAAGACCTTTGGGATTCACTCTAAATTATGTATTTCAGATATGAATATTGCTAAATTTAACATAAGTATCAAGGGTACGAGTTATTTCAAGATTCTTCCATGAAGATGTGAACTCTCAACTCACAGTGACCATAAATTTCATGAAAACCTGGACAAGATCCTTGCTATAGAAGAAACCAAATAAACTCACAGCTGTAAAGGTATCACTAATGCTAGTTGCTTTTTTTTTTTTTAGCATTTTATTTTATTATTAGTTTCAAGTTTACAGTACGTCGGTTAAACATTTATATAGTTTATGAAATGATCCTCTTGATTACGCTATCACCTCTCTGGCTCTACACAGTCATTACATAACTGCTGATTGCGTTCCCCATGCCATGCTCCTCACCCCGTGACCATCTATCGACTACTAATTTGTACTTCTTTAACCCTTAACCCTTTTCTCCTAGACTCCTATACCCCTCCCCTCTGGCCATCACCCAACTGTCCTCTATATCTGTGAGTCTGCTTTCGATTAGTTCTTTTTGTTCCTTAGATTCCACATACAAGTGAAATCATACGGTATTTATCTTTCTACGACTTTAGTCTGCTCATCATAGTAACCTCTAGGCCCATCCATGTGGTTGCAAATGGTGGGATTTCATTTTTTTTTATGGCTGAGTAGTATTCCATTGTATATATGAACCATAACTTCTTTATCCAATTGTCTGTTGGTGGGCATTTAAGTTGCTTCCATATCTTGGCTATTGTAAATAGTACTGCCATGAACTAGGGATGCACAGATCTTTACAGATTATTGTTTTGGTTTTCTTTAGATAAATCCCCAGAAAAGTAATTGCTGGGTCACAAGTACATCTATTTCTAATTTTTTGAGGAACCTCCAGACTGCTCTCTATAGTGGCTGTACCAATTTGTAATCCCACCAATAGTGTGTATAGGATTCCCTTTTCTCCAAATCTTCACCAACAACACTTGTTGTTGTTTTGATTTATTGATGATAGCCATTCTGACAGATGTGAGGTAATACTTCATTGTAGTTTTAATTTGCATTTCTCTAATGATTATTGACTTTGAGAATCTTTTCATATGCCCATTGCCTATCTGTATTTCCTCTTTGGAGAAATATCTATTTAGGTCTTCTGCTCATTTTTTAATTGGATTGTTCATTTTTTTGTTGAGCTGTACAAGTTCTTTATATTTTTTTGGATATTAACTCCTTATCTGATGTATCATAAGCAAGTATCTTTTCCCATTCAGTAGGTTCTTTTTTCATTTTGTTAGCTTCCTTTGCTGTACAAAAACTTTTTAGTTGATGTCATTCCATTATTTTTTCTTTTGTTTTTCTTGCTCGAGGAAATATATCTGAAAAGAAATTACTAGTAACTATATCAGAGAGTTTATTGCCTATGTTTTCTTCTAGAAATTTTATGGTTTCAGTTCTTACATTTTAGTTGCTTTTCTTTGAGTGAGAAATCATTTTAGTAGCTTTTTGTCAAAAGGAACAGTTTCGTTCAATTATTTCTAATAACAAATTCTTGATTTCCCTTGATTTCACGTTTTTTTAATTACAAATGTATTTCTCAGAAACACGAACATTTTCATTCCAGGTTACCTTTATTACCCCTTCCTTAAAATCATTCGACAATTTTGTAAGATTTGAAGGGTCGATCAGATAGATAGTTGAGTGGTTTTTTTTATGGTAATTCTGGGTAAATAGCTTGACTTTTCAGGATTAATTTCTTCATTGGTAAAATAAGCAAGCTCTCAGTGACAGCAAAAGTCTAAATTTAGGTTCATTTCCTCCCTCTGTTCAGTTATAAGAAAGAAGAGTAACTATTTTCGCTTTCTATTTCTGCTAATCAGAAGCCAGTACAACAGGCCACCAACACTGTTTCCGGGTCCACACAGTAGCTGCTCAGGACTCAAAATTTCCTCTGTTCACCAGAAGATGATGGGCCCGGACAACCTGGCAAATGTTTCACTTAATTCTCTGGGAACAAGGTCTAGGTCAATGTGGGAGCTTAATATAAAAACAACAACAAAAACTTATATGATGCTTATCTGGTCGGTTAAACAATTTTTTAAGATAATCTATTCTCATGTTATACCTAATTAAAACAAACAAACAAAAATGCTACCTTCCCCAAACTAATTCTGAACAACAACAGAAAGCAGTTGTGAAAGAACTTCAAGCATTGTGCTATATCACAGCCTTGAAGATGTACTAAATTTAAAAGGAGAGGAGATCTGGTTACAGAGATACCTGCCTTTATCAGACACCTTACTAAACAGCCAAAGCATATATGTCAGTTTCCCAGTTCTGATTTATACGTTTAGATGTCAAAGGATAGTTTAGCTAATAGGTTATAATGATTTATTTTAGATCTGTACGTTTTATTACTTATTGAATCAAGCACATGGTGAGTGACCAAGAACTTTATCTTAGTTCAGGGAAGTCAAACATTCATATGACAGCATGGGATAAGTATGAACAAAGCCGTGAAATTAGTCATTCTTGTCTGTCTTTGATAGAAATTGTATAACAGGAGCCTTATTGTTGTAAAACTGATTTTACCCTGAGATGATAAAGTGCATGATTAACCTCATCTGCTCTTCCCTTTATGAAATATCAGCAATGTGCACAGAAACAACAATTTTCATTTAAGAATGTATTAATCCAAGAAGATATTAGATCTAATGAAAAACAAGTTATACTTTTAGTTAAGAGCTGAGTTTACAAGAATATGCTGATGTAAGTCAGCCAATCTCAAAGGAATAGTCTAAAAATCAGAAAAGAGCATGTGCATTGGCTGGCCTTTCCGATATCACTTAATGCACAGAATGGGTACAAAGACTACATAGAATTCAAATTCTAAAAAGTAAATCTTACTGTCCCAATAACTTTTGTTGCAAAAACCATATTTGTATTGCTAAGGAGCATAAACACAGAATTTAAATTGGTACAACTTTTCTGAAGACAGTTTGGCAACATGCATTAATATGTGCATACCACTGATCCAGAAAGGCCATGTGCATGTCCACGTTGGGGGCCTGATTACATATCATGATGCGATAATTTAACAAAACACTTTGTTTCCATACAAATGATAATTCCATGTGTTGGCATGAAAAGAAGACACTTCCAGCATATTTTGAGTGAAAAACTTATATGTCGCATGCAATTCTTTATGAAACGATGTACATATAATCTAAATGTATGTAAGAATGAAAAGATGTCTGGAAATTTGAGTATGAACACATTCAAAGTGACTGCCTCTGAACACAGAAATGTAAGTCTTTTTATTTGTTTGCATTAAACCTTCTGTGTTTCACATGTTCTTGCTATGAACATTCAGCACGTCTACAGCCGACAAAAAAACGAGGAGATCAATTCCCCCTTTTCACTGTGACACACATCAGTAGAGTACTCTCCCAGCTGCAAAATTAATCTCCGCACGGTTCTTGTTGGAAGACTGGATTCAGAGATGGAACTAGACTGGTGCCAGTTTGCTTGTGAACGCAAGTCCTGATTTTCAAATAAAGCTCATATATCTTTTACGTGATTTGTAAAATTTCCAAATTGTTAAATTTCATAAATTGAGTTTCCTTATAAGAAATAAGAGATGTTCTTTCGGAAAGTTACAAATTATACAAGGGTCCACAGAATAGATTTCTAAAATTGTTCTTTAGTTAGAGACTTGTTCCCTGTAGCACCTATAACTAATATTTCTTAAGTTTTTACTCTCTGCACTATAAGGGTAATTATGTAAGCTTATGACAAAAATATGAACAATGATGAAATCATGTCACTCTAGATAGCCTGAAAATATGCTACATGACACATAATTTTGCCATTCCTATAAAATGTCATCACTTATACCACGAACATGCTTTAAGAGCTTCTATCATTAGACATCGAATTATAATTCTTTTCACCATATTTGTGACTGTACAGTCCCTGGACTTTGAGCATTTTCAAATGTACATGTTCCCTCTGTGTTCACAGAACACACTCTTAAAGTATGTTCAGAATAAAATTCTGGGTTTGAAAGGCAACCCACCAGGCCTACATACTCTATTTATTGTTTGGACAAGTACAATGGAGCGAACAGAGAATTTAATCTTTCACCCTTCGCAGCGATGTGACTTGGCCTAATTAGAGAGGGGACATTTCCACAGCAGAAGAGACTTCATTACTGATGAGAGAAGATAGAAAAGTCAAGAGGAAAACTGTGAAGCATGTTTAAAATTAAAGAATATATTCAAACTAGGAAACCTTAATGACATATAACACAGGGACGATGCTAGAATAATTTAACTTAATCACTGGAAAATACAGTTTAACAAACTGTCAATCAATTTTAAGCACAAATGAATGCAGTGAAGCCTGTCAGGAACAGCCAGAAAGTCATCTTTGTACCTTTGGAACAACACCCGACCCCATAAGTCTTCCCATCCCCTGCATCGGAATCCAGATTCCACATCGCATTCAGACCTCAATCACACACCTGCGTTTTACTGCACCTCGCTTTCAATGTGCCCGTCTCGTGAAGGGGTCACAAACTGGCGGCCAGTTGGAAGCATTAGAATTGCAAATATATATATATTTTTTGTCTAGGGCAGTGTTTTAATGATATGAATTCGAATGCCTCTGTGGAAGGCGCACGGTTTGTTCTAACTCTTCACTGCCTTATTCTAGGCCACCACACGCACCCCGCTACCTCTTTGGGACCTGAAGGGCCTTGAACTAGCCATAAACTTGAAAGCAGGAACTCTGTCTTCCTCATGTTTGTATTTCCATCACTGACTCACATAGAAATTTAATACATTTTGTAAATGAAGACACAAATAAGAAATGGTAAATAGAGTGCAGAAACATAGTAGGTGTTGTTAAGTTCAAAAAATAATGATATTCCTCTGCCTGGAATGCTCATTCTCTGAAGAGCCACTGGCCAAGCTTCTGCACTTCCCTTCAGATTAAGCTTAAATGCCAACCTTTCAATAAGGCCAGGCTCGGGCACTTTATATAATACTGCATGCAAAGAGGACTCACCCGTACCGTGGCCCACCCCAGACCCCATTCCCTTCCATCCCGTGCCTGTGTTTCAAAAGTACCTATTTCCTTATTTACTTACAATTTATAGATACACTCATTTGTTGTGTTTGCTATTTGTTGCCTGTCTCCGCAAACCTCCAACTTCTGCACTAAGAATGTAATCTCTAAGAAGGCCCCAATTTTTGTCGTATTCCAGGCACCGAGAACAAGGTCTGGCAGACGGATAGTGGGTGCTCAGTAAAGATTTGCTTTCATTAATGGAGGAGTAACTATAACGTGTGTTTGTGGCAGAGTCTCCTCCTACGTCTTCAATCTTTTCCTGGGGTTGCTCATTCTAAGGCTAAAGAAGGAAAGGTGAGAAAAGTGTGTCATTGCCTTTCCCCAAATTCAAAGAAAACCACATCTAGAGATGATAGTTAAATTTTTGGATACCAAATATTAAAAGCAAAGCTTCAAAGCAGCCAGAGGAAACAAAAGGCAACTTACTTACATGTGAATGATGCCTAATATAATGAGAAAGAATGGGAATTGGAAGATAATAAAGCAATGTTTGATGAAAAGGGGTGGAATCTCAACCAAAATGCTCAATCAGAATAATATATATAAAGAAAAGTGTGCTTTTAAAAGCTGAAGGCCAAATAAAGACATTTTCAGACAAATGAAAGCTGAGAGAAACTGATACAAGTAGATCCGCCATGTGGCAGAAACTCAGATCTACAGGAAGAAGAATGTGTAAAATGATAAAAATGTGGGTAAATATATATATATATAAAAAACTATATTTCCTCCTTAATTTCTTTAAAAGATGATCCATTCTTAAAGGAAAACAAGAATATATCATTGGTTTTATAACATATTAAGAAATAATGAAAAGAATAGAAGCACAGGGAAGTAAATGTATGAGACTCTAAGTTATTTATATATAGGGTGATCTAATATTCATTCAAAGAATCCTATACAGACTTTGATAAGCTTTGAGTACACATTGCAATCCACAGAACAAGAATAAATAAAGAGAAATAGCTAAAATCCAACAGAGCATGTAAAAGAAAATATTTTTTTAGTTAATACAAAAGAAGGCAGAAAGGAGACATATGGGAACATAGAACAGATGGGTCAAGCAGAAAACTAGCAAGAAAGTAGACCTAAGCCAACCATATCAATGATCACATTAAACTTAAATGTGCTAAACTTCCAAATTAAAAGGCAGATTGTCAGATTAGAATTTTTAAAATAGCAAGAGTCCATTATATGATGTCCATAGGAGACATACTTTATTTATAATGACATATAGTTGCAAAGTAAAACGATTAATAAATACACACTACACAAACACTAATTTGGTGTACCTATTTCACTGTCAAACAAATTGATTTCAGGACTTGGGGTATAATCAAGAATAAATAGGGATACTGCTTAATGATAAAATGGCCACCAGTTTATCAAGAAGACATAATAATCCTACATGTATATGCTCCCAAATAAATAAGCTTTAAAATAAGAAAATAAGATAGAATTAGACAGAGAAAAAAAAATCTATAATCATATGTGCATATTTTAACATTCTTTCAGTATTTTCTAGAAATAGACACAAGCAATGCTATTAAAGATGCTAAACTCATTTATAACCAACTTAATTTAATTGACACTTTAAAGAAACCTACAATTAGCAACTACAGAATATCTATCCTTTGCAGAGACACATGGGCTATTCAACACAATATACTATATGCTGGCTATATAACACATCTTAAGATTATCAGAAATTAAATCATACAGTATATATTCTTTGACCACTGGGAATTAATTTGAAAATCAAATATCTTATGTGTCTAAGAAGAAATCAAGTAGAATATGAAATGGTTTTAATTGTATGATAATGATAACAGAATGCCAAAATGGATGGGATGCAGTTAATAGTCTTTTGAGGGGAAAATTTATAGGTTTAAATACTTATTTAGGAAAAAGTAATGTGGAAAAATCAATGATGTGAACTTCCATATCAGAAAACCAAAAAAAAGAGAAACAAAAGGAAAGGAAGGAGAACAAAAACCCTACCCAGGAAAACCTTTTTAAGAGTCATATTTGAAACTTGCCAATTTGCAGGTATAATCTTTATAAAATAGTTAAATGGATCTTTCCAGAATTCAAATAATAATTTAGTTATTTAAACATGAATAGAAATAGTATAACAAATAAACATATCCACTTAGGAAATCACTGCTGTCTTTTTTTATCTTCTAAATATATTTTTAAAAAAGAAAAATGCTGGGATTCTACACGTATTTGAATGACAAAAATTTAGCCTGCTTGATAAATACTAAGCTATTAAAGGGAAAACTTCCATGACAGAGTGAACAGCAGTGTGGTGATTAAATGGGCTGCTCTAGTCACCAAATAGATCCATTAAAATGAAAAAGGAGAATTTATTCTATGCTTTTGCCACCAGTTTGCATATCAAACTCATAAGAATATATCCTTTGAAAGAACAAAAAATAAAGACTTGTCAGAATAAGACCATTAAAAAGGGACTTTTAAATATAAATAAATATTCCATTAGCAAAATCTTTCAATCACATGCTTTATGCACCCCAATAAAAAGTATGAACATCTCTGACATTCCCTAATGTGGTCACTTAAAAAAAAAAATCTGCACTAGGAAAAACAAAAACAAGATGCAGATGTGTAAGGCAAGCTTTTCGTCACAGACATTACAGTATTGAGGTTGTTCCATATACTAGGACTAAACCAATTAAAATCTTTAGGTAGGTCTAGTATGTAGGACATGCATATAAAGACTCTTAATTAACAGACATTGTACTAGGGGATGCGTAAGTGTATGAGAAAGAGACAATCGTGCCCTCATTGATCCTTTTCTCCAACTCCCTTTTTATCCTCCATCTGGTTGTTCGTCTACACCATTTACCTATTAATCTAGGAAATAAACTAGCTACCCTCTGTTACCAATCAGCAGTTAGTAAATTCTCAATCAAGAGGTTTGACAGCTGTTGTTTTCCTGAGTGATAGTAACACACAGACTCCAGGTACTGTACCTACAGAAATAAAGTGTGAGCCTTATATGCAACTGCCAATTTTCTAAAAGGTACACTTAAAGATTAAAAAAAAAATTGGGTAAATTAATTTCAATAATCTATTAGACCCTGTATATCCAGGTCTAATTTTAACGTGTAATCATTTTAACATGTAATCGATATAAAAATGATTAATGAGTTATTTTGTATTCTAAAAAACATTTAAGTACTTAGAGCCCATCCCTGTCCCCCTCAGCCCATCCCCCAGGGCAGCAGTTGTCATGAAGTCACTTATCCTCCCAGTCAATAAACACTCATTTTCATGTAAAAAAGAATTTTTTTGGGGGGGGGGGGAATTGGGAGCTGTAAAGATTATAGAAACAAATAAGATATTTATACTTTCAAGGGATTTACAGCCAGTAGAGATGACATGTTTAATAATTATACCAATAGTTAAAAAATATAAGAATATGACAAAAGTTTAAGTGAATGCTATGACAGCTCAGAGGAGGAGACACTATTTTTGATGATACAAGAGAAAAGAGATGGGAACAATTTTTAAAAAAGAGCAATGGGTTTGGTTTTCATTAAACCATACCCACTGTATTCCCAAGCATTATCTATGTGTTTTAAGTATTTTATCTCAACTCATTTAGTCACTAAGACAATCATTTAAGTGCTGCATTGCCTGGTACAGATGAAGAAAATGAAGCTAAAAAAGTTAATGTTTCACTCAAGCTGAAGCTAGTCCTCAGACCAGAGTCTGTCAGACTTAAAATCTCATGTTTTCTCTCTCCCTAACCCTTGATACCAGGGGTGAGATGAAGCAAGTTGTGTACTGTGAGATGGGTAGATCCATGAATTTCCTGGGGGTGGGGTGGGGACATTATTTTGGGGGGAAAGGAGTCCTGTAACATGAGTCACGGAAGGGCAGAATGAGAAGCAATTACAGAAGATGAGTGACAGAGCAGGCCCACCTATAGCCCCATTTGGGCTTCATTTAGTCGGCAACGAGAGCTCAAGATTTTTGAACGATAACATCATTACTTTTTTAGGAAAAGTGTCCTGAAGGAAGTGGACAGGACGGAGATGGTTTTGTGGGGGGAAAACAGAAGAGCCACTTATGGCTTCCTTAAGACCAACAGGTATCCTGAGAATTTTCTGCAGCTTAAGTTGTCAGAGAAACATGTTTTTCAAACTTATATCCGATTTAGTATAAAGAGTTTGAAACGACTTCATAATATCCATTTATTCTCCATGAAGGAAATCTGTATTAAATAACATGTTAAGTTCCAGACATCGACATTTCTAACAGAATCCCCAGGTAATAGTTTTCCAGTAATTCTAAAGTAACTTATTTAAATCGAATTTAAAATAAATCAAGTAAACGAAATTATATCGTGAAAACTGAATTAATGCTCATCCTGTTTTTGTTCTCTCTAACGGGGTCCTATACAGACAATATAGAATATGAATGGATCATCAAATAGCAGATGTCAGGTGTAAATAATAAATCATTCCACTCTCCAAGATGCAAATCTTATGAGACATGCGAATGGGTGGTATGCTAGAAGTTCACTTTTGGGATTCCCTACAAACAGCATTTACAGTCATTTTAGCTGACTACTGTTAAAGATTGGTTTAGAGGAAATTTTCATCCCAAATGTTAGTAATAATGAAGGATAACCATGTACCAAATTTTGTCCTCAGGAAATAACATTAAATGGGCCAAGAGAGAAAATCGGTCAATATCCCAGGCTTGGTATACTTTTTATTAACTACTTTCAAAGAAAGTTCTTTAAAAGATAAACCCATAAATTTTGCTTAACGAAGGCAATTGTGCCTTTTTTTTTACATTATTATTCTCATAATCTCTGCCTGTTCCAATGTCTACCTATCTATCCTGTACATTTTTCATTGGATTCAGCTATATTTATATCATTTGCTATAAATTACGAAGCTTCTAAAGACTCAAGTCGAGCTTTTAACATGATTTAAATGCATGCTTCCATCACCCCTCCCATGTTCCCCAAAGTTACCAGCTGTCACTTTCTTTTCTGGGTCTTTGAAATCAAAAGGCAATAACCAAAGCTTGGAAGAACATTATTTTACCAACAAGTCAGTACATTAACTGGAATTTTTTTTTTTTAAAGGCTGCTTTCCTTTCATTCTATATTAAGGATAGTTTATAAAAAAAAAAAAAAAGAATCACTCTTGGAGATCACTTAGAACATGATGACTATAAACTCCTTCAAGAAAAATAATTTTAGTGCCCAAGAAAGAGACGAGATTGGCAGCTATGCAACTGAAATTTGAAATATCTTTCACCTCTCAATCTTCCCATTTTAAAACCAAATCCAGACGAATCCACTTTAACGCTCACGCTTTTTAGACCTGCTATAAATTTAACAATTGTTTGAATTGTAAACAAGGTTGGTATTTTTGATCTTGTTCTTCTGTTTTATTGTTCAAACACAAAACAGAATTTATTCTTGATTTTTCCTGCTGCCTCATCCTCTGTTTCTCTAACATCTTTCCCCTTAACGACTCAGCTCAGCACACATCAAATGTTTCAGCAAGTTCTGATGGTTCTATCCCCCCGGCCCGCAGTATAACCTTAAAAGCCTCCACTTCTCCCTCTCTACCCACAGCCCCTGTCCCTGGGCTTCCTCGACAACCTCAATGGTCACTCAGTACTCACTGCTATTCCCTAAACTTCATTTTCTACACAGCAGTCTAAATTTTAAAAATATATAAATCTGAGCATGTTATTATCTCACTCACCCACGACATTTTTTCCGTGGCTTCCCGTTGGCCTCAAGGTTCTGAATCAGCCGGTCGCTGACCCCCCAGCATCAGCTGAAACCACTCACGTCCTCCTCCAATAAGCTCCAGATTGGTTTCAGCTCAGGTGCAGGAGCCTTTCCTGCCTTACACCTGGGCAGCTGCTGCTGGCCAGGGAGCCTCTTATCCCGGTTCTAGCTGAGTCTTTCACATCATCAGGTGTGGGATCTGGGATTCTTTCCTGGAAAAAGTGTCCCTGACCACCGACCCCCACCGCCAAAACAGCTGACTTGAGTCCTGTGTTGATTTCCTTTAGAGCGTTTTAACCATCTGATAATAGCGGGTTTACTTCCCTATGTGTTCTCTTGTATCTCCCACTAGAGATACAATTTCCATAAAAGAGGAACCTTGAGTGTCTTCTTCACTGCTGGATCTCAAATGCCTCGTACGGTGTGCCTGACCTATGGTGGATGTTCAATAAGCACGTGCTGGAGTGGTTTTATGAATAATACATATATATAATGCATCTGACACATCGCTTTCTTATGAATAATTCCTATTAAAACCATACGCTCTCACCCAAATATTGTAGGAAATCAATACTGCAAAATTAACTAGTATAAGGTCTAATAACAATAACTCTATCTGGAATTCTTGATTCTAATAAAATATATAGAAACTACAGAACTCTGAGTTACATATATAAAATCAAGTATTACGTTTTTTTTTTAATTAAATTATATTTCCCTTGGCCTATTTCTTATTAGGGAAGACAAGAATGAGTTCACCTGTGAAATCTGCACTTATATCTCAGTCGTATTCCCTTCCTGGGAAATCTGAAGCAAGGGACAACCAGCCAATTCTTCTATAGAGTTTACTTACAACTCAATATATTTCCAAGATTGCTGCTTTTCTAATAGGTACACACGCAAGCAACTTCTTACAACCCAAGCGATCCCAACAGAAAGGCCTATTTTCAACCTTTTTTCTATGTTCTCTGAATCAAACATGGAGGCGATCTCTGATGAAGTGATGAAGTCTGGATCCTCTGGAGGTTTTGATTGCTAAATGGAATTTCCTGCATTTCAACTCCTATTAGTTTCCTACAGCTGAAGATCATTCCATTTTAGTGGAAGAACTTTTAGGTTGGTTTAAGATCCCGTGGGAGTACCCATACTACATTTACTCAATTAAAGTTGAGTGAATTTAGGCAGTTGATTATTCATTACTTATGAGAGGGTCATAAGAAATCAGTGTCATGTCCTGGAAAATCAGCAGTCAGTCAGCTGGTGGAAAGGCTGACTTCATAAATAACTCGCTTTATGGTCCAAACAACAGCTGCTGTAAGTACCCGAGTGGGCCAAAAGAGATTTTCTGGAAACCCAAGTTTTTAGATACTTCCCCATGGGACTCAGAAATTCTTCCATTCGAATCAGAATCTGATATTAAAGAGAATATCGAACAAACTGGGCTACGATCCTGGAAGAGCTATGACTGTGAGACAGACAGACGTTAGTAAAAGCCATGAGAGAAACCTAGAGTATAAATTTTGAGTCAAAGATGAAAAAGAAAGACATTTTTTATTAAAAATATTAAAATATATATGGACTCGAATTTAAAATCATGTGTATTTTTAAATAAGATATGACTCTTCAAAGAAAACTCTAGTTTATTAGGCAGGCGTTGAATATACTTGGATTTTTAATGTGTATCAGCTCCATTTTCTCAGTTGTGTTCAATCTTCTCTTTCATTGGTGGTATTTTAGTGCAGACAAAATCCAACCAAGTAAAAGTTTAGGATACTTTTAGCACTAACTCCAAGTTCTCTGAATTGGACAAACCACAAAGAATTTTTTTTTTTATTGTAGTTTAACAACAGTAGAGAATATAAGGAACATAAACGACCTTTGGTCTCTCATACTAAAATTAGCCAAAACTGGTAATTTCTACATTTGTAGAAAATGAACATTAAATAATATTAAATTGAAGTCTCTGAAGAGCTTATATGCAGGGTGAAGTTGAATTTTACCTCAATACCATGTAACAGCAAATTCCGCAGACTGCCTCCTAACATCCACACTATAAGAGGTGATCATTTAAAGTTTGTAAGTTTATGAGAAATCATGAGAGCTTGTTTAGAAAGGACATTGATATGCAGGTAAAGAGTCTTATTTTGCTATGAAGGTTGGAGGTCTTGTTAAAAAAAACTTTCATTCAACAAATATTTATGGAGCATTTCATCTAAGCCAAGCGCTAATCCTATTGCTCCAAAAAATATTTTTCAAAGGAACCAGTTTTGGAGTTTTGTGTTTTGTTAGCATTCATCTGAGTCACTGAATAAGGTTAGCATTCATCTGAGTCACTGAATAAGGCTGATGCAGGCTGTCGAGCTCAAACTACCCGAGTGAGGTTCATGCTCATTCAGCGTTCATATATATCCAGTACACATTCATCTATATTCAGTAGCGAAGCAATCGTTTTACAGTTCAAAATCTTTTAAAACTTGTTGGCACGTGGTATTCTAACAGAGCTCATCCTGTGCATATGCCACAGCAACAATGTCTGATGTTTACGTGGCATTTTCAGTTATTTTTGAAAGTATTTATTTGTCAGCTTTAGGGGAGACACCATTTGGTTTTCGGGATTTGTAATGAAGATGTCAGAACAGCGCCAAACCTACTTTCCAGTGTGGGGTCATCCGAATGAATGAAGAACCGAACACACAGAACTGAATCCCATCCGTTCTGATCAGGGTTGTTCACAGGGAAGCATGGGATGGCTGAGTTGTCTCTTATGGTCAAGATATTGCTATCTCAAGACAAAAAGCTTTAGAAATCTGACTTTTGCCTTCTAACAATGTTTTAGTTCAACTCACTGTTTTTATTTATTTTTTATTATTTCAAGCTTAAATTGTAAATTATGGTGGGAAGCTTCCTAACTAGTTTCCTTGCTTTAACCTTTGTCTTTCATTAATACATTCCCAATACAACACCAAAGTGATCCGAGGTGGGGAGAGGCGCAGTAATTTCTGTCACTCCACAGCTCAAACTCCTCCAACGACTCCCGGCTCACTTAGTCAGAGCCTTGCCGAGCAAGCCCTTACTCTAGGACCTGTAAGAGCTGACAACAGCCTCTCTTTGCTCTTCTCTCACTCGCTCTGCTCCGGCCACTCCAGCCTCCAGCAGTTTGTTGAAGAGGCCGGTTGCACTTCACTTGCTGGAGAGCTTATGCTTGCCATTCCCTCCTCCTAAAATGCATTTCTCCAATGTAACCTGAGCTTCCTTCAAGGCTTTCAGACAAGAGTGAGCGCGTTCAGGGTGGTACCGCCATAGACCCTTCAAGGCTTTCAAAGTCACTTTCCCTAGCCATCTAATCGTAAATTTCTACCCTTTACCCAAGGGCCTCTTTCTCTTCCCTGCCTCACTCTTAGGGAAGACCACTCTCTAACATGCCATTTATTTTCTTACTTGTCTTGTTTATTATCTCTTATTTATCTACTTTATTATCTTACAAGGTAACCTGCATAAGGGCAAGGATTTCTGCTTGTTTTGACCACTGTATTTCCCCAGTGCTCAGCATTTGTTAGGAGAAAAGGAAAGAAAGAAGGGAGGGAGGGAGAGAGGAAGGGAGAGAGGGTAGGAGAAAATACAACTTTAAAGAGTTTCTCCTTCGATTACTCACTTTGGTCTCCAAAAGTAAGGTTATAAATAATGTTTCCGCCTATCGTACATGGTTAAAATGATCAATATGTCTCCTATGACTCACTGTTCTTTCAATAATATCATTAGAATATGGCCAACAAGACACACACACACACACACACACACACACACACACACACACGCACAGAGTTTTCTCATTTAACTCTCATTTTGCAACTGCAGAAAGTAAAATGTATCATCAGGTTTCTATTTAGCAATCCAATGTGTAAACAGACCCACTTACAGAAACGTCTTTAATAACACATTGAATTGTCATTTTCTATTAGTCACACAGCAAACTGGTATAAAGAAATGAAGATTCTTTTCACACCCCAATGTAAGCACCATTCCCATGATTTTATTCCAATAGTACTCTGAAACGTTAATCTCATTTGCCACATTACAATTGAGGTGAAAGGCCTGTTTCTGATTTACCCCTTACTGTTCCTATTCATTGTTTTAGTTTTTCTCTGCTTCTAACCTCATGTTCTCCCAGAAGATATTCAGATACCTCTGCTCTGACAAGTACTGGAAAAATGATCATGTTAGAAGAGCTGTTAATTCTTTCATTTCTGCGTATCAGAATTTTTTTCCCACTCGACTATTAAAGGTCAAGTTTTCAACTAGCCTTCAAACACCCAAAGAATTAGTATTTTGACATGTAGAATACGCTTGCACAAATTCAGGCTCCTCAAAAATGAATATAAGAGCATATATTCTATTCATTACAAACAGCTTTATAACACTAATACATATGTATAATTCATTAATTAATAATGCAATGCTTTATATTGTTTTAAAAATTCCAAAATATATAGGCAGCAGAATTTCTGAAATAATAACCATCATTTTTCTAAGGTAAGTTATTTTATTATTACTGTCTTTACATAAAAGAGAGAAGCTTGGAGAGGTTAAGCATGTCTCAAAGCCACAAAAGTCCTAAGTGACAAAGCTGGAATCCACATTCATGTCTGTCTTTCTCTAGGGCTCAGAGCATTAATTTAACTACCGCACAATGCCAAAACTTTTCAGTTCCCAACCACAGTTTTCACTGAAACTATCAAACATAATTTATACAGAAAACTACCAGCCATAAATGGGGACATGAAACTAACAAAGGTTAGTCACAGAGTCTGAAGTAGAATGAAATATCAAAATCATTTTTCTTTTCTTAAAATCATTCTTAATTGAGGGCATCATATTCTATTACGCCCGAGGCAGACAAAATGATCCTACAAAGTCATCCTCTACTTGTTTTCTTTTAAGACCCTGTTTACTTTTTCCATTTTCCCTTGAATGGAATTTGAGAAATGGTGTCAGTACAGGGCTGGGGACACAGGAAGGAGAACACATCTCTGCTCATTTTTACCCTCGCTGTAGGCCCTGATAATAACGTACTGATTATTTAAACCCTTCACTACGTAATGTGCAAAGGATATTGTGAGTACTAATTTTATGAAGAAACGTCAGCTGTGAACTTAAAAATTTATCTCACAGGAAGTCTTTAAATATTGGTTTAAGTATTATTTAACCATTTCATCCTTTAACATTTTTAAGTGCCAACTGGAGACATGATCTCATTTAGTTATCAAAATGGGTCATAGAATGTCTGACATAAACACTTTATTGGATGCTTAAATTCACAAGATTCATGTCAATAGTTAAGTTCAATGATTCTGCAAAGTTTAGGGACATCTATAATAAGCAAAACACTTTCTTAGACCCTGAGGACATGGAATATGCAAATATGAACAAAAGGTACCCATTTTTCCATATTTTTAATATTAATAGTGATAGTAAAGCAAAATACAACTAACCATAGCAAAAGTTATAATTTGATTAAAAGCAAAACACTAGAGTTGTACCAAAAAAAAAAAAAAAAAAAAGATAGAGAAAGAAAAAAAATTGCCCAGGCAGCATCAGAGATATTTTTTGAGGAAGTGGAAACATTAGTGCAGAATTCAATAGGACAGGTAAATTTTTTTCCAAGACTAGGGGCGTAACATAGCAAAGTGTGGCGATAAAACACAAGATGTTTGTGGAGAAAGAGCTATCTAATTATCTGAAGCATCGGTGCGTAGGGGAAGAAAGCCAAGTCATAGAAACTTCAAGACATCTACCCAGGGATACACAGCTAATGTCAAGGTCAGGATTCACCCCTGGTAGTCTGAGTTCAGGGTCTGTTTTCATAACTAGTGGACTATACAACACTGTATTAGTCTCCTCATGCTGCTATCAAAGTACCACAAACTTAGCAACTGGAACAACACAAATTTATTACCATACGTTTTGGAGGTCAGAAGTTCAAAAGGGGTCTCACTAGATTAACATGGACGGAGGCTCTAAGGGATAATTCCTTGCTTTGCCCTTTCCGGCTTCTAGAGGTCACTTGTATCCCTTGGCTCGTCGCCCCCTTCTCATCTTCAAAGCCAGCAGTCTGGCTAGCATCTTCAAATCTCTCTTGACTCTCACTCTCCTGCTCCCCTCTTTCACTTACAAAGACCCTTGAGATGACAGCCAATTAATCCAGGATAATCTTTCCATCTAGAGGCTGATTAGCAAACTTAATTCGTTCTGCAAACTGGCTCCTCCCTAGCCATGTGACATAACACAGTCACAGGTTCCTGGAAGAGGATGCAGACATCTTGGGAGGAGGGTTATTCTGCCTTCCACAAATGGGATATCCAATTCGGCCGGAGCAAAGGGACAGAATGGTCGCCGAAGCTGGAAAGCAGGGCGATGGAGCACGAAATACTAAGGAATTTAGATTTTCTTTTTTTTAAGTAAGCAGTGAGCTTTCCTTCCCTGCCCCCCGACCCCCACATTATTAGAGCTACATTTTAGAAGTTACCTTGCTCAAGCTGTGGTGTGCAGAACTGAAGGACGTGATGGCCAGAGGCAGGGGACTCAGTTAGGGATCAGCAGATCCAGTCATGCTGCCTTGAGAAAGTTCTCTGGCATGCCACGACCAATTCATGATGATGACGACAGTCTTTTCAAAATTAAAAGCCTTCTGCCTGAGCTATTCTTATCCTTAATCAATGGGTGGAGTGAATTTGAGCAGCGCCACAGTATTGGGTCCAATCTGAATGATTGTTCTCTTACATGGTTTGTCCGAAAGCATAACAAGGGATTTGGAAGCTGGCGTGAAAACACATTTCCAGGGCTCTGGGAACCTTTTTCAACTCGACAGGGCACAGCATAATGTGAATCTTTCATATCTGATTGGAGTGAATTGGAGGCTTTGTCACATTGACTGAAAGTAGTTTGTTGGGGTTAGAAACAGGCTTTTCTCACTCCGCAAGACACAGTCAATTCACTGATATCAAGAGGCAATTGAATTTACTCTCAGCACATGAGTGTTCTTCTGTAGCACAGGCAAGATGACAGGGAAACACTGTGAAATCTTTCGCAGGTCAGATAAACCTGAAGACAATTCAGGTCACATGCAAACTGCTCGTAGCCAAGGATTTCATTAGTATCACAAGGCTGAAAGCCGCCTCCCCTACTCCATCGGCACTGCATAGGGAAGAATTAAAAGACCAAGTCCAAGAGCGCTGAATCCAGGCCAGCATGGCCTTGGCGAGGTTGATGGTCAGTGAGCGCTGCCAGCATGGCATCCACTTCTAAACAAATTGAAGGTTTACAGAACGGGGATAAGGCCTAATCACCAGTATGACCGCATGACTTCGGTCTGCTACGAGCACAGCGGCATTTTATAAATAGTCTCATCAGATTCTCTTGTTTGCCACACGGGACACTGACAGAATGACTGGCTCTCAATACAGTGAACCTCACAGTACAGTGAGAGAGTCGGCAGAGGAGGCCTTAAAAGGGTGAACAAGATCATAAGAATTCATGTGTCTGAATAGCACTATTAATGTGAAGTTCACTACAACATGGCCTGAATATAATCATTTTTTTAATGACGAGTTACTAACCATAGAAGTTCACAAGTAAAGCAATACCTATTTCAAACATATAATAGCTGACATATTCACGTGAATTAATATATATTTGGGAGGTTTTCATATCAAAAATTGGAGAAAAACAGATTCTTAACCTGGACCTTATTCCACCTCTTTAAAACACACAAACCAATGGGAAATGACGGCTTCTCAGTGGAATTATGGCAACATTTCTCTCTTTCTCTAGAGAATATTTATTAGTGGCAGGCTACAGGAAAATCCCTCTATAGAAATTCTAATGAAAAAAGTAAAAGATATTCTATACTTAGGGGAAAGCATATCAAACTGATTTCAGGTTTATGAGAATGTTAAATAATAAATATCTAATCCTCTAACCCCAAATCCTTCAAATTACTATCAAACTGATCTGGTAGCTACTTCAGCATAACAGCTACCCAGAAAGCTGAAATTAGCCCACATGTTTTTAGAGAAAAGGGGTAAGAGTTAATATCCATGCATTTTAATGGTATGAAGGCTGCATTCTATTAAATGTGACACATGATCCTTGCAATAAACAACGCAAAGCAAAACGCTATCTTCTCCAGAAACAAACACAGAGCACCTCTATAACTACCTGCTTTTCCAAGTAAACAAGTCACTGAAATAACTCATTTCCTGAGGACGGGCTGATGAGATTTAACAGGTCTAAAAGGACATGATGACACTTTTCCTACTTGACAAATGTCTTCAGATGGCTGGTACTTTACCAAGAAGAGGGAAGACAAATTCGGCAAACAGCAGGAAGAAAGTCCAGTGACACAGGGAGCTTCGTTTGGTCTAATATTTTACCAAGCGCAGCAATTCTATACTTTAATTGATCTTGACTAGTAAACTGAAGCTACGCCAACAGCGTACGGCAATGTGTATACACCTGGCCATTCTATGGGACAGATCTCGTATAATGACTGTTCCACTAAAAAACTTTTCACCCTGGCAGAGAGGATAAGTCAGCTCTCTCTCTGTCATATTGTTGCTGAGAGGAAGATGGCAAAGTCAGAGAACTCCTTAGCATTAGAAGCTCCGAATACTCATCTATGACCTACAGTAGATTATACAGAACATCAGACATGCTTAAACCCAGCAGCCATTAGCGAGAGAGATGCATGCATATACTGAAAAAGACCCTATAGCTATGAAACACCTGTACATGAGAAAAAATGCTCGATGAAATAAGTAAGCAGCAGAGCAGAGCTAAGTCTGGATTATTCAGGGGCTAACTATATAATTGTGGAGGGACCGCATACTTTGGCTGCAGCTGCCACCTCTTTCTCAAAAGTTTTTGAGCTATACCCTGATTTTTAGCAAACCTGCTGTAATTATATAAGGACAAAAAAGAAGCCAAACTCAAAACCATTATATCATCTGTAAGTAATAACCCGATAAAGAGGACTTTGTAAGGCAGAGAGACTGTAATTAATGTCTAAAAGACTAATTTGGAATTAACTGGAGATGTAGTTATTCAAAATATGCATCTCCTTGATATTACAAATAAGCACTAGCTGCCTTGCCTTTTCCTCTATAAATATTTAAATTAATATTTAGTCACCTGAGAATGAAGCTGCACACACTGAAACAGAGATTAGACTTTTCCTAATAGTATTTCGGAAGAACCCAATTAGGTTTAATGAGAAATGTTTTGAGTCGTGTAAAACAGTACATAAAAAACCAACAGAGTTTGCCTATCATGAGGGAAATTTATGGAAACATTTAACGCAGCATCCATTAGACAGTACTCAGAAGTATTGGGGCAAACAACTACGAAATATCAGACAGGCGAATCTCCTGCTTTCTAGGGCACAGTGGAAGGTGTTGTGTAATGCTCCTCGGCCCATCACATGGTGTTCAACAGCTTTTACCATCTGGGTGAGCTTTTCTTCTCAACGGCATCTCTTTTCAACAGCATTTCTAATATTTCAGTTTAAGTCCATTTATTCTTTCTCCGGCCTTGGAGAAGATGGAGAATGGTTGCAAAATTACTGCCATCGTCACAGAACAGCAACTGGGGAGAGTTATTAAATCTTCCCTTTAGTTCAAGATAAAGAACACCGGGGACTGCTCCTGTTTGTGGCCAACTCTTCGATCACTTGGAAAATTCTACTCTAAAACCAAAGTTATTTTCTAGATTTCAAAGACTGAAAACAAACACAATACAAAAAAAAAAAAAAAGCCTTGATTAAAGAATAGGTGAACCTCACCTTAAGAAAGGTGAAAATATTCATTTGGTTGAAATGAAATAAGAACTATGCAGAACACGACACATAGCACATGGGAACCCGATAAATGGTAGTGGAATCTAAACGTATGGAGTCAGGGGGGAAAACGAGAAAGGATAAAAGAGAGGCTAAGAAAGATGAACCCTGGGTTGCCATGTGCATTTCCGTGAGCGAAAGATAAAGCTCTGTAATTTTCACGGTAACAAAAGGCATTCTACTTTCTTCTGTAAAGGTGTTTAAAAGGACAAACAGGGGTTAGGTTACATTTAGTTTCAAGTAAGAATCCTTCTGAGCTGGGTAAAGGGAAGATTAAGAAAAAAATAAATTTCTAATGAGGATTCAGCAGTGCACTCCGTAACCCAGTACAGCTGGTTCTCTACAGTAACTAGAACCCAGAACTGGGGAGCCAGTAGGTCTCCAGCAAAACTCTCTCTCTCTGCCCACGATTATCTTGCTGTACACAGAGCAGCTTCCTCTGCTCCAAGAGGGACATAATGCCACCATGGTACCTGCATTTCACTGGACAGTGACTTCCTGTCACAATGCTCAATTCCAGGGGGGAGGGGGTGGCTCTGATTGGCTCACGTCCGTCGTTAGGGGCCCACACGTGGTCTGTACAGTAGTGAGGGTAGGCCCAGCCTGCACAAAATGTCCAATCGGTGCCCACGGCTGCAGGTCAAGGGCAGACACTCGGGTTGACATCTCACAGAGGTAATACCCTAATAAGAACACATTATCTCTGCAACATGAAAATACGGACCAGACACGTGCAGTGCTGCTTTTACAAATCCAGCTACTTTGAAACTTACAGTCTCTGGGAAGCGTTTTTGAAGTTCACATATTTAGGAATCAGGAGAATTGATTCTTGAAATAAAATAAAGCAGGGGCTTGGGGATTGCAGTATGGATCAAAAGCCTTGTTCTACCACCGCACAGCTTTATACATTTGGCCAAATGAATCCTGTTTGTTTTTTGCTTTTATTGGTTTATCTGCCTATGAAATTAGAGAACTGACCTTTTCTTGCTCTGGAATTCTTTAGGTCTATAAGGAAACGATATTAGCACTCTAGTTTATTGTGTGATGCCAGCTCCTGAACCACAAGAGGATAATTGTTTAAGTGCTGGATATTTTCTGCATCCTAGACATATCTCAGGTTAGAAATATTCAACATCTGAAGAATTGTTAATGACCAGTCTGTGACAGAATTCTTTCCTTTGAAGTATTTAATTCTACTACCTGTCTCATAAATTTTTTATAATCTTAAAAGTATCAAAATGTCTCAAATTCTTTTATTAAGCTTTAAGAGTAATAGGTGGTTGGCATGCATTTTTTATATCTTATTATTCAAGGAGGCAATAATGATTTATTTTTTCCACATTTCAAAGAACTCAAGGTACTTCATAAATCTTAGTTATAGATGCTATTATCCTATCTCTACAGATGATGAACATGGTGAAGTCAATCACAGAATCAAAAAACTGCTAAGTAACCTTGAGAACCATCTTAATTTCTCAACTCCTAATAATGGGAGAGAAACAAGAGGATGAAGGAGGAGACCCAACCAATACAGGTGCTCTTCCTTCTCCTTTCCTCCATGCATGTTTAAATACGAGGGACCTAAAAGAAAATTCAACTGTATAGCCTGGAGAAAATTAAACACATATGAAAATGTGATTACATTCAGAAAGCTACTTTAGAAATGTTGAACATTTAAAAAATACTGTCGGGCTTTTCTGTACAATTAAATAAGCTTTTATAAGTAAAACAGTGTATTTGCACCTACCCAAGTAAGGTATACAATGAGGAAATTACCTGTCTTAGAAAATTCAAGTAGAAAAAAACACTTCTTCCATTAGCATTCAATTATTTAAGGCCTAAACTCAGATTTATTTTAAAGGGATAAATCATGAAAATGATTCCTTTAATTCTCTATGCCATTTTGAAGATTAGTGGGCACTTAAAACTCATGACTTCTTAGCATTAAAAAAATTTTATTAGAATATATATTCCTGAACTCTAGGCATTTTAATACAAATTATTTTATAATGTTCAAAGTTCCTCACTTTATTTTAAATGAAGTAAATCCTCCCAGAATGTAGTAGTATTAGAACGACATTAAATCGTTATTTTTTAACTTTCGATTTCCAGGATATGAATTAATTTAATGATAAAACCCTTTTCTGTGAGATTCTTTTACATGACTATATTAAATCACCTGAATTTTTTTCAATTATTGAAAATTATTAAAATTTGAATTTATGAAAGTAACCAGCTTGAATATATATGTATAAATATACATACTCTATAAAATGGCAACTATGGCAATATAATTCTCTCATTGCCTTGGCACGCCAAGTTCAAATAAGCATCTTTCAGAGTTTAGTAGTAGAAAAAGATAATTCCCTTTTCATAACTAAAAAATATCCACATTTTCTGCCATTTATGCAATATGTGTCACATTTTGACTCAAAGGATGTTTTTGTAGAACCCTATAAATAATTAGTTTTTTCTCAGCTACTGAGTTGCTTTCTCTTCCCACATATCATCATGTGACATTTTTCCAACAGGTAAAAAAAAAAAAAAATGAAGGGGAGAAAAATTTCATCCCCTTTCCATCTAACTTTTCACAAGCTTTCATGGTTATAAAATCTCACGTGTAAGTAAAAATAGAAGTTTTAAAGTACCATTAGATCTAAATCTGGGAGTGATATACATGTTTTTTTCATCTTGGGGCAATCATGTCCTCCAATTCTAATGTGATGAAATTTAACTGTCATTGAGCTGACTCTGACCTAGGGTTGCCCTTTCCTGACAAATCAAACTCCCTGGGATGTCTTCTTTTAAAGTATTTTCTTTAGGTGGTCCTTCATTTCTGGAGAAAGGTATCCTATCCCCCCAACGCTAACCTGTATCCCAGGTCACCGCCAATGTCGCTTAACACTGTTAAACTCCTATTGCATCTCGGCTGAAAAATAGCTGTTTCATCTCATTAGTTTATAAAGTTCCCAACACAGATATCCCAGATAGGATACTCGAATGTGCTAATTGGTGAATTTGTATTATTTCATGAATTTTCACCTTATAATCATGTATTTATCTTTAGCTCACCTAAAACTTCTCAGCCTCTAGAGCATGAAATCTTGGAATCTTTTTTGATGCCATGTTGATTCTGGGGGTATTTCTCTTTTGCCTCTAGTACACAACTGGCTCTGAAGTTCAGGAAAGTCTGCCTCAGTTATAGTTTTCATATCCATTCTCTCCTTATTTCCCATTTATGATGGTTAATTATGTGTCAACTTGACTGGGCTAAGGGTTTCCCATAAAGCTGGTAAAACATTATTTTTTGGTGTCTTTGTACAGTGTTTCTGGAGATTAGCAACTGAATCACTAGACCAACAGTTCCCAACCTCTTTGGTACCAGGGACAGATGCTCCTATGAGAGTCTAATGCCTGATGATCTGAGGCGGAGCTGAGGGTGATGCTAGTGCTGGGGAGTGGCTGCCAACAGATGAAGCTTCACTTGCTACCCCGCCGTTCACCTCCTGCAGTAAGGTTTGGTTCCTAACAGGCCATGGACCAGTACCGGTCTGTGGTCCGGGGTTGGGGTCCCCTGCACTAGACTGAGTAAAGAAGATCTGCCCTCACCAATGTGCGCTGGCATCAACTGATCCACTGAGGGTCCAAATAAAACAAAAAGGTGGAGGAAGGGAGAACTCTCTCTCACTTCTTGAGCTGGATGTCCATCTTCCACTGTCCTTAGACATCGGAGCTCCTGGTTCTCAGGACTTTGGATTTGGACTGAATTATATCACTAACTTTCTTGGTTCTCCAGCTTATAGAGAGTGGGTCATGGGGCATCTGGGCCTCCACAGCACGTGAGCCAATTCCTCAGTAAACCTCACGTGCTCTCTCTCTCTCTCTCTCATTCTATACACACACACACAGAGACACACACACATATATACACACATATTTACATACATGTATACATTAATATATACACATCTATTTATATATTTGTATATATAAATAATATCCTATATATAAATATCTTTTTATATTTACATATAAATAACATCTTATTGGTTCTGTTTCTTTGCAGATCCCTAATACACCATTCTCACTGCCACTGCTCTAATTAGGAACATCTTACTTCCTGTCAGGACTATTGCAACACACTTCTCACAGGATGTCTGGATTGTTTCTTCCTCCTCAGATTTATTCTGCAGACAACTGCCAGTTTAATCTTCTCATGACCCAACTCTGTTACGACACTCCCCTGACGACTACCCTTTGGTTACTGCTGGTTGGCTATCCAGCAGAGCCACCCACCTCTGAAGTTTTACTTCAAGGCCATCCACAACTTGGTCTCACTAGCTTCTCAACTTCATCTTCCTGTGGTGCCAAGAAACTGAAATTCTTGCTTGTGAGAGATCAGACTCCTGACCTAGGAACCATTTAATGCTTTTTGTCTGAGGTAGAGCCTCAAGCTTCCCCACGGTGATACTGCCATATGACAGCATAAGATAAGTAACACGTGCTATACAGAATGTGTGTTGACGTTACAGGTATGGGTTTGCGATGTGCGAATCAGGAAGGTTAGCATGATACCAAGCGAACAGGGACTTTGAGTTTTTACAACCAGTGAGAAGTCAAATGCAAAGGCATCCGGGGTTAAAGGAAAATGTGTTAGCCGCTGCGTATGCTGTGCCCAAAGCCACAATTATAAGTGGTGTCCCACAAAGCCCTCACCATGCCACATAATTGGGTTGAAAGCTCTCCCAAAGGTGTTTTGGAGATGGATCAGCTACCAAGGACCAGCCACTGCCTCTTCGCTGTCAATCTGACCAGGAACCTTCCTCATCCAGACGCAAATCTATTTAGATGAGCCTATCCAGAAATGGCAGGTCCTTTCTAGGGACTGTGACAATAAATCTACATTATTACCTTCTTTGTGTTTCCATTTTTCTGGCCTGCATTCCAGAATCTGTCGGTATCTCAGCAGAGTTATGGCAGCTTATTAGGATGAAAAATACAGCCTCTACCCTCATGAAACTCCTGACTTAAGAAGGAGATAGATATATAAACAACTGATTTTAATGTGATATATGTTATAAAAATTGCTAAACTCAAATCACTGTAGGGGATGCTGCAGGCAGGGAGTAGAGATGGGTGGGGGGCGAGGGCGTGTCATGTAAACCAGCCCTTACGGATTAGGCGGAGCTGACATGGGGGGTGCTGTGCAGAAGCGTCAGCGTGACCGAAGGCCCCGGCACATTCTAAGGGTAGGACAGAGCAGGCAGCAGGACTGGAGCCGACAACGAAGACGTGGGATGAGGACTACGCGTGACTTGCTGATGGGAGGGCATTTAATTTCTGGGCATCGGGGACCATGAACTTGATCCGCAAGGAGATAAATGTCACACTTGCAAAAAGATAACACTGATGACAGTTGTGGAGGTCGGACTGAAGTTGCGAAGGACCAGAGGATATCGGGCTAATTCTAGGTATGAAAAGTTGAGAGTTACATAAGTCTCAGTGTAACAGGACAGCAAGGAGCAAATGCTGGAGGCACTTCTCAAGTCAGTAAGAGCATCAAAGATCCAAAACGAAGAGCTGAGAGTGCTCGGGTGAACTCTCAATATCTGCTCACGTCTGCAAGATTCGAGAACATGATCATTGTGTTGGCATAAAATATTGATGTAACGGCCACCTTGCTGAGTTCACTACATACATTATCTCTGGATGTTTCCATGTCCCCGTTACAGGTGAAGAAGCAGAGGCTAGGAGACATCAAGTGAATTGCCACTGAGACCCAATTCTGTCACATTCCAAAGCAAGTGAGGGAAGGAGGGAGCACGGTTCGTAGCATCTGCCAGTCTCCGAGGTGTAAATGCTCCACTATGGACGACTGCAAGCTACTGACAAGAAGTCACTGAGCGCAGAGTTGGGAAGGGACGTGCACAGTTGGTCCTCGTGATCGCCGTGAGCCGGCCCAGTGCACTACTGAAAGGATCTCACAGAGTCGGGCATCGTATAAAGCAGAGGTCAGTAAACTGTGGCCATGGACCAAATCCAGCCAGCATTTGTTGTTGTGAATAAAACTTGATTGGAACACAGCCACAACCACACGTTAATAGATTGCCCGTGGCTACTTCTGCACGGCAATGGTGGAGCTGCGACAGAAACTCTATGGCCCCCAAGGCCTAAAATACTTACGGCCTGGCCCTTAAGAGAAAATACTCGCCAAGTTATGATATAAAGTGTAAAACAGGCAGAACCAGGCTATGCTATTAGAAGTCAGGGTAGTGGACACCCGAGAGAGGGGCTGTGGGGGAGAGTGACCGGAGGAAAGCACACTTTGGGGGCACTGGGACTGCTTTGTGTCTTTGTCAGGATGCTGGTTACCCAGTGAAAGTATGTCATACTCACAATTAGGATTTGGGCATTTTTCTATATGCAAATTATACTTCAATACCTAAAAACTTTGTTAACAAAAGATCAAGATGTTCCAAGAGCAAATTTAAAAAATTCTGTTCATAGGCAGCTTAAACTTTTTCTTTGTTTACATCGGAATAGAACTAAGACATATCTATCAGTTTGATTTACAACAAATGCTGATGAATTCTATAATATATACCAGTAACAGCAGTAACAGGATCTATCTCTTGGGTGTGATTTTTTTTTAATTTTTCAATTACAGTTGGTTTTCAATATTATATTAGTTTTAGGTGTATAGTGTTTAGACATTTATATAACGGATGAGGTGATCTCTCCAATAAATGGGTGTGATTATTTTAAAATTTAAAAATATTTTTCAATTACAGTTGGCATTCGATATTACATTGGTTTCAGGTGTGTAGCATAGTGGTTTGGGACCACAACGTGGTCCCTGGTAAGTCTAGTCCATCAGGTGTGACTCTTGCCAAGCACTTCCTTCTGTGGACTGCACTAGTCTCTTCCCATCTTCCCCACCCTGGCAGGGTTTCTGTGGTTTATAACTCCATTGCTCTAAAACGTGCCTCCAGCACACTAACTCCTTTGAATGCCATTTATGATCAGGCTGGGTATGGGCTCACTGCGCTTCCTTGGGGGAGGCGATTCTTCATTGCGATGATCACGAACAGAACTCAAAACAACGGGAGGCAGGTCGATCATACCAATTTTAACATTCCGGGAGGTGACTAGGTTACGGCAAAGGGATGCCTGGTGGTTGCTAACCATCTATGGCAACGGCCCAGATATGTGTCTTGGAGCCCAAGATGGGGCAGTCGCCGCCACATCTGAGCTCCAGGTGTGATCCCTGAACACACACCCCTCATCCAACCAGCTCCCAGAGTCTCCACTTACAAGATGAAATGCGGGGCCCTGGGGCTCCCACTGCCTTGGGCCCTGGCCGGGCAACTTTCCAGATGGGAGAGGGTCTTCCCCTAGCTCCAGGCCCATGCCGCCCATCAGCCATCAGGACAGCAAACGCTCTGGCTCTAGCAGTTGGCCAGCCCACGCCCCACGGTCGCACGCAGGAGCACCGGGGTGCTGGTGAAGCCCCTGAGGAAGCCGTCGGTTGTCAGGGCATTCGGTTCCCACTGTCAGCATCTACCAACCGTGAACTTCGAGGCAGGTCCAGACCACATAATGTGCGTAAAAACGAGAAGAGACTGCCAAGTCCTTGCATACAAACAGCCAATGATTTATTTGTTGGGCATAACCATGAACTTTTTATTTTTATTTTTCTACTAAATCTTCAATGCAAATGTAATTTCCTCACTGATGTTGAAATACTATCGGCTCTAAGAGTCAACAAACCTCTCTACATACGTGAGAGATATTTTCCTTGGGTATTTTAAAGTGAAGAAGCCACCGAGAGAGCATGCTTCACTTTAGTAAGTAAATCCCCAAAGCAGGAGAATATCTTTTAGGTCTGGGTGAAGACCCCAGAATTGCAGACGGTTGGGTCCTTCGCATAAAAGTTAATATAAGAAACCTCACTGAAAATGGAGTCAGGAGATTGGAAGAGGAAACTCTCATGCGCCTGTCACTCTCACACACCACTGACCCCGATAGGATGATGCGTCCCTTGCACCCCTGACAGGACGTGGTAAGACTTTACTACATTAGCAGGGGGAAGGAAAGGGTCCTCTGTACCCGATTTCAGCTCAGCCAATGGGAGACTGACACAACTCAGCCAACGAAAAGTCACCAAACTTAAAATTTTCAGTTTCCTCCAATGAAACCCATTTTGCTGGAGAAATACCTGGCTATTTGTTTAAGATAAACAGTCATACACACTCTGGGAGCCCCTGAAAAAAACAGCAAACTAGTTATACAGTGTTCTGGATTTAAAGAAAAAAAAAAAAACAACAAAAACACTAAACTAGTACACTGCATTTTTCTTTTGTACCAATTGTACCCCAACATGGAAAGAAAAGTAGAAGTCATGATGTCAACACCACTATCCTAATAGGAAAGCTCACACTGTGAGCACTTACTTTGGGCCAGAGACTTTACTATCAACCATAGGTACATCCATCACATGCAGAAGGTACCAAGTCCCGTTTGCTGAAGAACTTGGCCTGGACACGGGTTAAGTCCTTTGCCTAAGAATCCACAAATACCAGTGGCTTAGCCAGAAGGTCAGTCCAGACCTAAGTGACTACAGTGTATAGCTGTTGCCACTCTTGTGTTGTTTACACTGATGCCAAAACACTATCTAGACTCTTTTTAACGTATACGGAACAAGTGTGTCCTAAATGAAGGACAAATGCCGAAGGTTAACTAAACGCACCAAAACCCCGCTTACGCTTCTCCGCATTACTTTCCATTTGACCCAAAGTCATGGTCTTGGCTCTGCACATCTCACATGTGAGGGATTCGCTATACCGAGCACAAGAGTGGAGAGGAATATCTGGGTTGACAAGGTTGGTATGCGAATATGCTTGGAAAGAATGTGTTTTTTCTTTCCATGACATTTCGACTTTAGGCTTTGCTACAAAAATCTCCAATATGAAGTACAAGGGTAATCTGTCAAAAGATTACAATTTACTTAAAAGTCATTTCATGCAGAAAGCTGTGTTTTGCTCTCCTTCAACTGATAACACATGTGGCAGGTGTCTCACCGTGCAGAACAAAACAATCCCCAAAGCAGAAAATCAAAAATAAAAGGAAATCACAGAATACCAGTTAGTGTGCGAAGATGAAAATTAAAAATAAATGAAGGAAGATGAAAACAAATCTTTGAAAGGATATGTTCACTTTAATATTTGTTGAGAGGGATGTGGAACTTGTCAGAAGAGCCACCCTGGTAATTCCAGTTGGCTGACTGGGATACAGACAGGAAGGCAGGAAAGCAAGAGAAGTTTAAGATCTGGAAGGATGCATATAGGCCAAGAAAAAAAAAATGGAGGGAGTGGAAGACAGACAAGAGGAGAGAAGTTGAATTAAAAGAGAGACTCTTTGGAAGAACCCTGAAAAGAAATAAATCAGAGGTAAGAATAACACTAGCAACTGAGCTGGTGTCTGTTACTTGGTCAATTTTTTTCCTTTTTATCGAAATGGCAAAAACTATGTCGCCATGACACAATGAAGCAGAAAGGGATGTTGACCTAGACCACTGGGACTGGCCATTATCTGAACGGTATGTGATACACAGTATCAAAAATCTATTTGCAAAGCCATGCGAGTTCTTCAGGCAGGAAGTTTTTTATTAGATTCCATTATTTAACTTAAATGCATACACATGCACCCCAAATTTCCCAAACTAGAAGGTATTTCCTGTTTTGAAATTTCACCAAATTCAGTCCCGAGTCTGTCATCCCTGATTTACTTATGTGGGTGTGTGTGGGTCTTCATCGAGGTTCATTCACAGAAACAGCAAGTTTGCAGAAAAGCCTGAAAGGACCCCTCATGGCAGGAAAAGAGAGTGTTATGGACCATCTGCCTTGTCCTCCTGCCAAACTGTGTGACCCTCCTGTGGGGTGGGCAGTGACATAGTTTGATAAGCAGGCTGGCAAAACTCAATCTGGACCTCTGCAGAGGGTAAAGGCCTGAAAATACAGCTTCCCCCTCCCCACTCAAAATCCATCAAATATATACAAGGCCAAACCTAGAGGATACTGATGGTCACTGACACCATAAAGGGTTCTTCTCCTTTCAAAAAAAAAAAAAATGTGTATATATATACACACACACACATTAGGTTCCTCACTGAGTGAGCCCACCTGGGGCATTTAGGATACATTTTTAATATGATGTACAGCCACCTATTAAATTATATATTGACTGTGAATTGTTGAACATTGTATGCCTGGAAAATAGCTGTTTGGCTGAAGCTTAAGGACAGCCATTAAAACCAGCTTGGCTCACGGCCAGGGCCTAAGGCCAGTCAGGGGCTGTCTGCAGCATTCAGAGATGCAGGTGGGCGGGAGGGCGGATGCTGAAAAGGGCAGAACGTGCCAGGCCGGCTCGACCTCACGGCCTCAGGTGAGCCCCGGGTTCAGCTCACAGGGGACCTGCATAACCGAAACCTCTGCTCCTACACGGTCAACACGAACCAGGGCACCAGGCCAAACGAGCTTCCTCCCACGGTTCCCCCCACCCCCGCAACAAGGAGAAGGCCGCGCTTGCCCACTTTCCCCACCTCTCTGCAAACACAAGGAACCCTTCTTTTTCTTTGTAACACACCTCTGTTTTCTCTTGTTTAGATGTCTTCCCAAATGTAGCTGAGACATTTTATAAAATCAGGGTACGCTTCTGCTCATTACAGAGTATTTTTTTTCTTACTGTGTATTTGGAACAGGTCCAGTACACGTGAAATAAAAAAAAAAAATTCTGAGTCCAAATATCAGCTTCATTGCATTTCATTGGTAAGAGTCAATATATCCTCTAAGTTGGCAAATATTTCCTTGACAACCATGAATTATGCTAAGATCACGGAGCTAAAAACCTTATTAGCGGCTTGCAGAGAACCCAAGTGGAAAAAACCTCCAGCTGTGTGTGTGTGTGTGTGTGTGTGTGTGTGTGTGTGTGTGTTTTAAAGGAAGGTTCTATCCGTCTATAAGTCAGTAAATGTTAGCTCCAGAAGTTCTATTTCCAACTGAGATATCCATCTCATCCCCATTTAGAAAAACTGATTTCCATCAGCTTCTTAATGAAATCATCTCCCAAATGAAATTTTAGAATTTGGGCCCCAAAAGAAGATAGTTAGTATCTCATATATTTAAATGGTATTAAGGGAATTTGGAGAAGTTAAAATTTATCAAAAAAAAAAAGAAAAGAAAAGAAAGAAACAAAAAAGAAAAAAAGAAAAAGATATGTTGGGAAAGAAGTCCTGAGGGGGAGGGGAAAGAATAAATGAGGCCGTGCTCTTTTATGAGTGTGACCAGACACAGAAGACCCACCCTCCACGGTAAAGGAGAATGCTTCCTCTTGGATTCTCCAAGCAGACAGCCACCCAGCTGCTAAAAACGTTATATCTATAAACCGATTTTCAGCAACGAAGTCTGAAGAAGCCCAGGGTAGGAATGAGTCTGGGGGACACTAGCAAAACATTGCAAAGGAAACGAGTCTCTTTCCCCTTTTTGCGGGACCCGTAACCAACAGGCAGTTTTTGGTACCAGAGGTTACACTGCAGAGTGCTGGCTGGATGAGCAAATTTGTCTTATTTTTAAATTCCTAACCTGTAGCTTTGTGCAAGCCATTGCTTATACTCTGATTCTGCCCAGAGAGGAAAACTATTCTCAATTCTCCGTGTGTATACAAACAGCCTCCACGTTAGAGGAAAATAAATTTAGGGGAACTTAAGAACAGGTCTTTTTTAAACATTACTGATAAATCGTCAATCAATTGTTAAAAGGTAAGAACACATTTCCACAAGGAAATATAGATTCCTTTGACTGTCTACTTAACCTTTCATGTGGCTGAAACAACACCAAGTTCATCTGTGTACAGAAGGCAATTCTAGAACCAGTGAAAACTTCGGCTGCATCTCCAAGACAGAAACCTGAGAGCTGGGTATAAAGCAAGGACATGAGTCCCCTGATCGGTTTTCTGGCAGAAAACAATCACTCTTTACAGAATGGGTACTTGATTAAAGGATAAAAAGCCTTTATCTCCCCCTTTGGCCACCAAAGACGGCTCACTCGAGGATGGGAGGGAGGCCAAGGGTCGTCCGTAAAATAAAACCCACCCAACCCAGACTGCTGTCCTCTCTCCTTGTCGAAGCAAGGTCAGCTGGACCAAGCCACCCAAGGGTGGCCTGGAGCTCCGCACATTTCATCGTAAGATAGTCTCCCAAGAGTCCCCAGACTGTTAATGGGATATGAATGCTCTTTGTTTTCTTCTGATTTCGTATCTTTTTATAAATTTTATAATAAACATAGATTGCACTATAATAAGCTATTTCTTTAAAAGACTCAATTATATTAAGGTACATTAAGCAGATTCCTTACTATTATAAATTTTCTCTTTACCGAAATTTCCCTTTATTCTTACTTCATAAGAAAAATGCCATCTCATCCTTCAAAAGCCAAGTGAAATACCAGCTTCTTCGGGGAAGCCTGCCCTGCCCACCCACCCCCTCCACTGTGCTCCCAACGCACCTGTCACGTTCTACTGCAGTTTGGCGTTAGTTTCTCAAGATGAGGTTTATCTTTTCTTTCATCTTTTTTATTCTTAGAATTCTAGCAAAGCTCCTGGAACGTGTTAAGCTCTCAAAACAAAACGCATGACTACTGAGTGAATAAATGAATAAATGAGCGAGTGAGCAGATGAATGAGTGAATGAATGATGGATGAATGAACAAGAGTTGTGAATTTTGTCAGGAACATCAGCCTCGTGGGAAATTGGAGAAAAGTTGGATAAGGGCAGAGGAGGAAAGGCTGATGAAGCTAGGGCTCGAGCAGCGGAGGTGAAGACGAATGGAGGATGGAAAGAGGTGAGGTGACAGTCAAGCAACCTGCAGGGAGCTCCATCCAGGTCAGGAGCTACCTGTGAACTCTCCAGTCCATCTTACTAGATGACAGTGATCAAAATGTCAAGGGCTCATTAGCGGTGAAACAGCTTCGAATAATCACCCTGTCTCACCGATGTGCCTCATTTCTGTAAGCGTGGACAACCCCACACTCCACAAGCTCCCCTGTCAGACGGTGCAGGGAACAGGGAAGGACGTCACTGCCGATGCCTCCCTCGCTACGACGACAACAGGGAACATGAGAAGAAAACTCTGCGTTTGTTCATTTTGCCCCCACCAGCTCAGATTCTTGAGAGCGCGGTTCGATCATGCCTTCTGGTAACTGCCTGTTACATCTCCCAGCCCAGGTGAGCACGGTGCAGCCCTCAGGTAGTTTCCACCTGCTGGGGCCGCTCTCAAGCACACAGTCCTTCTCCTCCACAACTTTAGGCAGCTTTCCCGCAATATAAAACCTGCTCCTGGGCTGTTTACTCTTTTCAAGGTAAATACACAGTTAAGAAGGCAATTATATCCATCAATTATTGGTTTCTTATGCTGCCACCTACTCACTGCAGAACTGTAACTCCCATAAAACCAAGCTGAAATGGGGACACTGTCCATTCAAAGAAGGACCTAACCTCCCCTGGACCCCCGGCTGAGCATGAATAAAAATCATTCCTTTTCCTGCTTTTATTTTTGCTACCTTGGGATTGGCACAAAGTCACAGATAAATAATCCGTGGAGACTGTCGTGTGAGTAACTGGCAATTTTGCTTCCCTAAATTCACTTCTGGTATAAATCTGCCTGGCAAACTTGTATTATGTCACCTTTACTCCCCAAAATGTCTATTTTTACTCACATTTGCCCTGTATTGAAAAATAATGGAAAATACCAACTTTACTCCCCAATGTCATGGAAAGCCCCTGCGTGAATGCGTTAAGTGTCTGTACACAGAGACTCTACGCCCGGCAGACAGGTAGCATGAGCGGACTGTCTGGCTGATAAACTCCAGCACTAACCAGGTCAGTGACAATGCGCGGGCCGTGTGCGCGCCCGTCCCACTGTGTGGAGAACAGCAGGCAACTCCGCTCAGCGGACGTCAGTCCTCACCGAAGGGCAGTCCTCCGCGGCCGACACGAAGGCCGGTGTCGGAGTGGGCGGACATGCTGAGCAAAAAGTCGGACTTCCACCACTGCCCCCACCGCAGACTCTCACTCCAAGTGCAGAGACGTCTGTGCAGAGTGCAGGCGATTTTGGTAAAACAGAATTCTGCATACATCTCCACGATTAAGTACTCAGATATTGTCTTTCCTTTCAAGTATGATGATGCGCATGCCATGTGCTTAAAAACATCAACAACAACAACAACAAAAGAGACCAGAGCCTCTGCAGGCCCTTCTCTCATCGAATGCATGAGAACGAATAATCACGTACAGCAACTTCCTCACTATTTTGCAAGTCTAATGCTGTGGCCATCAAGTGGCCCACGCGAGGCCCACTCAGGACAGAACCGTCTGAGAGCTGCGTGCGCCAACAGGTCACGGATCCACTGGTGTGCAAGGCGACTTCGGTCTCCACGCCTTCAGCTTTCTCATGGTTCCAGCTGAGCTGCGCTAAGTCTGACAGACGTCCCCGGGGGCCTGGGGGACCTGCTCTGGTGCTCTGATGTTAAACGCAGCTCGCTGGGGGCACGACTGGAAGATCGGCGAGCCGACCGCGCTGTCTGCTGCAGGCCCGCGCATCTGTATTCCACGCAGTCGCAGTGTGTGGACCTTTAAGTCTGCCCTGATTTTGAATCCATTTTCTGTCAACGTCCCAAAAAGCACAGAGAGGTAACAGATAAGATATACAACTTCACTGTCATATGAAAAAGCCATTGTGGTATCTCGATAGACGGTAATACAACGGGTGGTAAGAAACTACGTCCGCCACCTGGAAAGCGCAGTACATTTTACCAGCACTAATTCTTCACACCTGTACAGCGAGTGAACTCACAGGCCACCAGTATCTGTGCTATAAAGGTAGAAATCGAACAGTCAAAAGTTAAATGTCTTTACTGAAATCTCTTCCTCGGTAGGGAAGAAGAAACATGGGTGTGAATTTCTGTCACCTCCCCTGAATGATTTCCATACACTGCTTAAAGGTTAAACACAGGTCCTGCGATTAAAAGCTATTTTTGAAAAAAAGTTCTTTTTTTGCAACCATGCGAATCACTCTGCTACCCTGAGAGATCATTTTCCATTTTTGTTTCAATGTTTTCTCCTATACATTGATAAGGACATTATTCGCCAATATTTTATAACCCTGCTAAGGCACCAGGACCTTCCACTTCTCTGTAATGTCAACATAATTGCTAGCCTGTATATGAAATTTGAGGAAAATAGAAAAATTGTCATTGATCATTGACAATAGTGGGGATCAGTCGAAGATGATCAACTTTATACACAAACGGCACAGCACTCATATCTCAGTTTTTGCAAGAGAAAAATGCAACCAACCTTTTCAAGTGGATGCGAAGGAAAGGCTTGTTCAGTCATTTGTTACCCTCACGTTCTATTGACTATTACGAATTATTTTTAAGTTATCTTTATGCGCCTCACTGTAACACTTTAGTAAAATTTTTTTCGACCATATCAATAGATTATTCAGTTTAATAAATACGTATGACAATGCTGAGCCCTTAATATCATTATATCAACAGAGAGATTATACAAATCCTTTAATTTGACTTTTCTGGAACTCTTCTATTGTGTTGAATATAAATGTATTTATATTTTGTTAGTTGATTTGGACAGACAGGTTCTAATTAGCCAAGACTTTTCTGACCTTATATCTAAGAGAAATTTCAATTGTTATGTGATATTTGGGGGCGGATTGTCAGTGAAATAAATCTGTTCACATAATCCATGAAACCTCATTCTTTATAAATAAAGCTAGTACATACTTTCTGCTCAATGCTGGCAATTTGCAACTTCCTGCTCCAAAGAAATAAAGTACTGAACTGATTACAAAATTACTCAAAAGATTTCTCAAATATAAGCAACCTTGGCCAAATCGCATTTGGATAAGTTGAAAAAAATATGAATATATAGTGATCGGATTTCCTTGGAATATCCAACAGTCTCAAAACTAAGCAGTAAAGAGAGTTTTGTATTTGAGAGGCTTAAAGGGTTTGAACAATAGTTGAGTTATTTTTTCAACCCTCAAAAATGTTTGGTACCACGTCTGTTAATAAGGAAATAGTTCGATGAGTCAGTGTCTGAACTTTCATTGCCTTGAAGCCGGTCCAAAATGGGAATTTCTGGCACTTCAGACCAACTTTACGAGCCTTAAAAACATGTTTTAGTTTTCAGAATTGCCAAGCTCTATTTTGCCATTCAAATCACTAAGCTAAATTCCATATATGGTCTCTGAAATGTCAATTGTTCCTTCCCTCTTATTAAGAAAGGAGCAGCCCACATAATTAATCCATAAGGTAAGTGTGTAAGACCTATTCAAAGTGAGGACAAACTCCTCAGTCCGAATAATGACTTGTAGAGAGGGCTTCCTCACTAGCAGCAGCAGCTCTCTCCTTCCCAACCCCAGCACCAAAGCTTGAAAAAACATCGGGTGAACAGTTACTCCTGATGGGTATCTAACGATCTCCATTCCAACGCACACATATGACAGCCCCGTAAAGGGTAAGTTATGATAAGTTTCAACCACACTGGTAAACTATCCCTCAATTCGCAGTGGGTGGGCAGAGGTGCAGGTCCAGCCCAGGGCCTCTGCTAGCCTGGAAGTGCCTTCCCGTAAATTAGAATCAGGTGTCCTCTGGGTGGGGCGCTGTCCTGGCCCCCGGGCACTGCACTTGGCCTGGGCTCGGCCTGGGCTTGGCAGGACTGCGGAATGCAGGCTGGGATTCGGCCCCTCGCCTCCCTTGGCCAGGGCCTCTGTGCAGAGCGCAGACCACACAGCCGCTGTGCGGTGGCCCTATCTAGCCCTGTCGACCCCATTAAGCTAAAGCCACGGCCTTAAAAAAGGGAGGAAAATAATAAGCATAATGGAGACGTCGGCGGGGAAAAAATGAAGCTAAAATCAACACGTTATGCTTTTTGTCGGGTTACATATGATGCATGGCCTGAGTCAGTTAACCATTTCAGTAACATGTCTTCCTGGAAGACTCTCCAAATGTCCAAATCGGTGTCATAGCGATCCAGAAGATTCAGGATTGAGTTATGAGGATGGTCAGAGATGAAATTGGCCCTCTGAAACATCTACAAAAAGGTAATACTCTATTCTTGATTCACTGTCTCTTCCTAATGTAGTTTTACTCTATTGTTTAATTTTAACTCATAAGGTTAAGATGATTTTGTAAAAGGCTGCACCACAAATTATATTTTTTTAAATTATGAAACCAAAATGTTCTGTTTTTTAAAAATCATACGAATTGAAATTAACTGAGTAGAGTGCTCACTTAAACAGAATAAAAATGAATAGAATATAGCCAGTCGTCTTGAACCATTAAACCTCATAACGCCGGGAACCAGAAGAAATCTCAGGGGTCGGGAGACAGAACTCAAATGCCCACAGGGGCTTACCAAATAGCATCGACAAGTGGAGATGCCACGTGCAATGAAACGAAGAGAAGGCACGATGACGAACTGCCACAGGGACTCAGTTCTGGGGATCAGCGAGGAGTGAAAGGAACAGGAGGTACCTGTCCCATCTGTTCCAGACTGAATGCGTCCTGCCCCGACCCCCAAATTCATATGCTGAAACCCTAATCCCAGTGGATGGTGTCTGGCAGTGGCACCTCTGGGAGGTAATTAAGTCGTGAGGGTGGAGCCCTCATGATGGGATGAGTGCCCTTATGAGACCAGAGAGCTGCTTAGTTCTCTTTGCATTAATTGGGGGCACATGGAGACAGCGTCTATGAACCAGAGAGTGGGCCCTCACTAGCACCTTGATCTTGGGTTTCCTGGCTTCCAGAACTGTGAGAAATAAATGTTCAATTAGGCAACCAGTTTATGGTGTTTTCTTCACAGCAGCCTGAACAGACTAAGGCGACATCTAAAATTGGTTTAATGGTAGCAACAATCAGCTCTGGCCACTTACTGCTAAGTGGGAAAGTCATTGCTGTTAAAATCATTTAGGCGTTTGGGGGCGGGCAAATGTGGCCATTTGTTTTCTCCATTCGTTCCATTGTTGTTCCTAAATCAACTTCCTGGAACTGTGCAATAAAATGCATCTCTGGCTTTTCAAACAGAGCCTCTCAAATACTAGAAGGGAGTTAGCACGTCTTTGCGTTCTCTTTTCTTTTTCAGACTAAACTGCTACTTTTAACACCCACCCATCACGGTCCTCACCACCCTAGTCACCCATCTCAATCTGTTCACATCGATATTAAAATGTGGCGTCTAGAACGGAAGGCCGATCCGGTGGGAACACACAATCATCAAAGTGCAAGTTTTAGTGACAAAAGGCAGAAGAGAAAGGCAAAATAAATCAGGTCTTATGGGCCCAAATCATCACTGATTCCAGGTATGTTTAAAAAAAGCACTCATGTAAAAAACCAACCATCTCCATAAGAAACTGCACGGAATACAATACACTGGCTTCTTTTTCTGAATTCTTTTGTTTCTTGTTTTTTTTTTTTTTTAATTGGGTAGATTAAGTATCAGCTCAAATTGTTAATTGCTTTTCTTAAAACAATTAACTATTAATTATAGTCCCTGTTATTAGCTATCTCTGGTTCTTCCAAGGCCTGCAGATGTTTTCACAGCTTAGAATATTCTCCGCCAGCAAGCTGTGTTCATGTAGCAAGCTCCTACATGCAAGATAATGTCCTTTTTTATAAGAAGGTTTTTGGTGCAAATGAAAATGAGAAGGACTGTAAAGGCACATGTAATAGCAGTTAAAGCTGAAGTATCTATAAGATGGATTTTTTTTTTGATACTCATTCAAGAGAATCATATTTTGCATTTGCTTTATAATAATGACTTATTGATCTGCCCAAACTAAGCAACATTTGATTCTGTATTAGTATTGATAACACCAAAAAAAAAATCACAAAAATGGAATGAGTTTTAAGTTTAGCTATCCTACTGACTACCTTAATTTTATGACCAAATTTTTTTTAAATAGAGAATTTCAATACCAGAATTTTTGAGTCACCCATGACGGTGTGACAGACAGAAACCGTAACACAGTCCTTCCGCTCCCAGCCCTAGTGACTTCCTACTAAACACTACTGCTTTGTAGCAGCTGCAACAGTTAATAGTGAATTAAAAAAATATATAAGCTCTCTGAGGAGGAACTGTAATTAGTAAAGGTCCTATAAGAAGCATACCAGCACCAATAAAAACATCTTCCAATTAACCCTAAACCAAGGACAAAGCTTCCGATACCTATCAACAGAGTATTTAAGGGGAAGCAACATTCTCCAGCTATAAAGAGGTATAAATTTCACTGCTTTTTACCTTTTTTAAGTTTTACTTTTTTGGATAAGAATCTTGTATATTTAGTTGATTAAAAAGTAGTGTTCAAACAACGCTCTATCAGGAATAATTAGAAACCATTTACAGTGAGAACCTCTATGGACCTTTCTCCATAATTATAGCCACAAAGCAATAAATACTCTATATGTACACAGGTATTAAGTTTATATGATTGCCACTGCCCTTCACACAGTCTGTGCTAAATACATTAAATGTGTTCAGTAACTGTCCAGATTGTTTCCTGTGAGAAACACCCGAAGGACTCAGATACAGTAATGCGCATTTACACCTGAGTTAATGCTCCTATGTCCTGCAACTCCACTTGCACACCTTACACGACACGATAACTACTTAACCATTTAGAAATTGTTGGTCATCTCTTATATGCCGCAGCAAGGGAAGTCATCCTTACAGGTGCCTTTAAAAAAGCTGTATTTGCTGTCTGAGTAAGAAAAGTGTATTATACTCAATTTATTCCATTTTTTATAATATCCTCCAGGAGTGTTGATATTATAGTACAAAAAAAAAAAAATACCTATGTTAATTTACTACTTTTCTTTAGTATGCTCTTTCCCATAATTTTCAACTCTCCCAACCCCTACTCGGGCCAAGGCAAACTTCTATTTTTGTTGTTTTTTTAAACATGTATTAACTCAAAGTTTCCTTTAATTAAAAAATAGTTGCACCGACTTGCTCGGCTTGTGTTTAATATACCCGACGTTGGAAAACGCCAGTATGCACAAGGTTCTCCAGACCCAGCTGTGTTTCTCATCGTTCTCACGGCCTTCCTTTCGCAGACTTTCTGACTACGGAGACTGTAGGGGCCCTGCTTGGCCTCTCCCCACTTCCGTGCTTCTCATCACTTAGGTTTAGCAGATCGCCACCTCCTTTGTAAAGCTTTTTCAACTCCTGCAGCCCAGGTCAATAATCACGATCCATTAGAAGAGGCCAGGGTGGGACTTCCTGGCTCTGCCAAGAACAGCTGTATGTTTCAAACCACAGCTCTCCAGATCTCTGCTAGCCTAACCTCCCCAGTAAAACGAAGGGCTGACGAAAGCAGCCGTGCCTTGTGCAGCACACCTAAACTCAGGGTTCAACCTGCTTGACATTTCTGGCGAGAAGATAGTATCTACGTAGCTCCCATACACAAATTGACCAGTGGCTGAGAGGGAGTGTGAGAACATAGATGGAAATGCAAAAGGGCTGTCTGGCGAAGGGGCACAGGCGAAGAAAAAAGGGAAGTATTTCACGAGTTCATTCAAGGCCAATGAGAAGTACAGTGAGCCCAACTCTGCGCCATCCACCCGCAGAGTGCGTGCTGTGAACTTCGCATGCCAGGCTCGCTGCTTTAATCTGAGGGAAAAACTGATGGGGATTGTATACGTTTTCTTTGTTATCCAGTTTTCTAGCTTATGAGCTATTCAGAGGAAGTGGAAGCAGAATACGGGCATTTAACTTATTTTATTGTAATGCATTCAGATGAGCAGGTTTTAAATACCCATTAAAATGTTTGCTCAGCTGTTGACACAGATCAGGGCCTTTGGAGAATTAAAGGTCTCTAAGAGACTCAAATTGTCTGAATCCCTTTCTCCCTGATGTGACAGAACACAAACAGCCTCGACTTAAAAGGACAGTTATTGAAATTCAGACAGAACGTGCATTTAACAACTAGAAACGGCATTTGCGTTCCATTGCTAAAGGCGTCAGGACTTAACCAATCAGACATTTCACAGAACTGCAGAACATTTGGGAGGATTCATGTCCAAAATTCAAAGGGGATTCATAGAATTTGATGAGTACGAAGCGTGATTTAAGCGTCTATAATATTTCTCAGGATCGACCTCAGGATGGATCTGAAGTATCATGTAAACACAATTTCGTTTATAAGGTCAGGCAGAGCTACAGCCCACCTCTAATTCTGCGACAGTGGCACGTGAACCCCAGCTCCACGCTGCTGCGGTGGCCAGCTCAGGTCAGCTGGCCTGGGAAAATGCTCTTCCTCCCACAAGGCACTGCTGGAACCGAAGCCCTGTGCTACTCTAGATAACACACAGCAGGAATCAGAATCAAGGCAAGCCCCGACCGAACAAACTCGGCAATTTTTTGAGAACAGCTGAGACATTTTAAATACCAACCTTCTGACTTAACTGATGAGAATCAGTCAACAGCCACTCTAGCAAGTGAACCTTTCATAAAAAAAAAAAAAAAAAATCTTCAGGCTCATTTGGCAATATTTTTATTATTGCTAAATATCTCTGTTTTTGAATGCTGGAAAGGCTATGTTTAACCGCTGTTGCTGGAAAAATTTTTTCTGTTCTGCACACATGTAAAATTTTGCTCTTGAGCTCAGCTGCTGGAAAATCAGGAATGCACTTAGATCAAGTGATTGGTAAACTATAAAGCATCATGACTATAACTCCCCTTTGGAGCACCAAACAAACGTATGCCAGGTACTTCACGTACCATTTCTAATGCACTGATCTTTGAGGGTAAGTTTGAGTTCAGTGCAGCTCTACTTCTACCATGTAGCTCTGAGATTTGTCTCTGAGCCTCATTTTCCAAGTCTATTAAATGGAGGTAATGAGAGTCACTTCATAGAATATGGTAAGATTTAAAATAGAAATAGTTTAGCACAGTACCTATAAATCATTGTTAGCTACTGTTACTGTTGTAACAGGTACTTGAGTATTTTCCCAACTTCGATTTCTCATCCATCCATGTGGATTTTGAAAAGAAAACAAAGGAAAAAGGTTCCCCACATCATTCCCCCCTCCGCATTTTATCCGCTCGGATACACACATGTTCTTGCCTACAGAGCATTCACGAACTTGATGCACTTTGTACTTTTGGGTGTCAGAGAGGTGGCCGCTTAAGGACCTGCTGGCTCTTGGACCCTGGACTCTACCTGAGAGAGAGGAAGGGGGAAATGAGTTCTCCATGGAGTGAGCACATCTCTCCCTTAACACACCTACAGTCCTGGGTAAGATAAATGAGACTAACGGCAGACGACTATGAAAGGTGGAGAAGAGAAGGCAGGCCTTCCAGTGACCGTGCAATGCAAAGAATGACTCATTGACCTGCCTTGAACACTGTTGGAAGAAGTTCTTCTAACAGAGAGGAACTAACAGCAGCAGGAAGCTTGGACATCGGAACAAAGAGAGCACAGCAGAACAGGTAAATAGATGGGTAAAAAAATTAATACTGCTCATCTTCTTGAGTAGGTAAAATTATGTTAGATTTAAATTTTAAAAACTTCTTGAGTTTTTAAAATTATGTTAAATAGTTGAAAGGAAAGTTAATTTTTTCTCAATATATGTAAAGAGGACATGTAAATGATTAAATTATAAAATGAGAAGGATGAAGGGACAAGGTATGTAAGGTTCCTACATTTCACTTGAAGTGGCAAAATACTGATATTAGACTGTGATTAAGTTAAAGATGTATTGCAGAATTCCTAGACTGCCCACTGAAAAAAATACTAAAAGATATTCTCAGAAACACTACAGATAAAGCAAAATGGAACTAGAAAATTTTCCAGTAACCCAAAGGAAGGCAAGAAAAAGGGAGGGAAACAAAAATCAAAGAAAAAAAAAATAACAGAATGTCAGACTTACGTCCTAACAAGGTATCAGCAGTTTCATGAAGTGCCAGTGTTCTAAATATACCAATTAAAGGGCTGAGACTGACAGAGTGGATTTTAAAAATGACCCAAACATATAGTGTCTACAACAAACTCATTTCTAATATAAGGATATAAATAAAGATAGATCATAAAAATACCAATCAAAGGGTGATTAAACAGAATGTAATAACACACAGAGTAGATTTCAGACTAAAGAAAACGACCAGAGGCAGAAGGGAACATTAAATAATTATAAAAGCGCCAATGCGCCAAGAAGAAATAAAAGGATATGTAGTTTTAAGTCACTTTGTGATAGGCTCTGACTATTGCACTTAATACTGGTGACTTTGGGCTTCGGTTTTCTGTAAATTTCCCTAAAATGTCAATGTTCCCTTCAATGATACAAAGTTGTTCAAAGGCAAAAATGACTTTTCACTCTTTAAGTATCATTTCTTTCTTATGAATGGACATGAGTATTATTTGCAGAGCAGAGTGATTCTTCTCAAGGGAAAAAATACATATACATATGTATATGTGTGTATGTATATGTGTGTGTATATACTAGTAAATTAATAGAGCTTTGAAACAGAGATTCCACTTAATTTTAGAGCCCACTATGTAATGACGAGTGAATCGATGGAACATCTCTTGACACAAAAAGCAGTGACTGTATATGGTAACAGAGTGGAATCCAGGTCCTTTTATATTTTTACCTGCTTCTTCTTTCAGACTTAAAATAGGAAGGAAAGAAAGGAATTAGAGATAAATTACACCAGCAATTATTATTTAATATCACACAAAACAAGAATTACAAAAAACCAAAAAATTATTAGTCAAATAATCTCATTTGGTATTTCCTTCCTTCATTCTTTCTCCTCTCGTCCCCTTCCCTTCTTTTCCCTTACATTTTTCTTTCTAGTTTCTGTGTGCTTTGTATCTTTTTGATGGAGAATGAAAGATCTTTTCTTTTTGAGGATAATCCTTATCACTGTATGTGTGTGTGTGTTAACTACTCTAACCCTTATGATTTAGGTAGAATTAAAACAAAAATTTTTTAGTTGAAATTAACTAAATGGTCTAGGCCAAAATCTAGTATTCCACAGACACTAGAAATATTTGTTAAAAAAAAGAACAAAAAGAAAAAAAATGAATGCTACCCCACCAAAGGTATACATACTACCACTTGCTACTGGCAGATGAAAACACAGAATCCCAAATAGTAGGCGCGATGATTTTCATCCAGCATAACTGAGCAAAAGGATAGAGTGAAACAGGGGTTTACGAACTTACACTAATTACATTTTAACTTAATTTTAGGAAATGACTTAATTGAATATATTAGTCAATGATAATAAATAAATCGAAACACAATTTCAAACAATCTAACATTAAGTTTAAAGTTATAAATTTATTAATAGAATACACTGATATGCCTACGTTTTTTAAGAGAGTGCCATTCATTGTGTGGTACTGTATTCGAAAACATTCAGATACTTTGAAAATCTGTGAGACTTTGGATATGAGAGCTTAATAAAGGTCAGGCTCTCTCAGGCCACGCTTAAGAAAAGTCTTTAAAGCAGTATTTTAGATAATTATTTAACTGCTATAGAAAACAGTTCCAGATAAATGAAGCTCCAAATCTTTGTTTTCTGTACTATATAGTTAAAGAGCTAGTAATTTAAAAAGTGTAATTAGAGCATCGGATGATTATCAGAAGGAAAATCCACTGTCCAGCTAGAGGAAGAGCTAAGTAGTTCATAAACTCATTTGTTCATACTTAACTGCTGTCCTGTCTCTATTTTTATGTCCTAAGACTTTATATACTAACTTATAAAATGATTTGTAGCAGTTTTAAAAATTATTACATTCTTAAGTATGGTTGTCTAAGAATGAGCAGAATATAGACCTTGAAGAGGAGCAAGAAACAGACGTTACCAGTATCTGTTATCAATAGTCATTACTGACACTCTTAGTCTCGTTGGCCATGGCCACTGAATTTGACTCTGAAAAACATGTCATATCAAAGTCACATGGATCAAAAGGTGATTAAGGTAATAATCAGCTCTTTGCTCATCTATGTGAGAGATGTTTGATAAGTAATAGTTACCTCCCAAAGATCCATTCTCTTCATGTTATAGCAAGCTCCAGCTGTGATAAGTTTAGACAATTTACTAGAATTTTCAAAGGGGGAAAATTCAGATTGATTCCTTCCCATGTGATGAACTCGATTTCAAGATGAGCTTGTAAAAGTCTGCATTTATAGACAAAAGAATAAAACAAGTTTTTGTCTGTTTATTTTTCAATCTCAGCTGGTTTAGGGGAGAACGGGCCAAGCTAAGACAATGCATTCCCCGTCTCAGCTCTACTGGCTCAGCACACTCAGAATGAAACCCTTGCAGAATGCCAAACACGGGAACCGCTCCAGGCCCGTCCGTCCACAGTCCCGAGATGCTGTGATTGAAAGTAACATGTGGAGTCAGTTGGAGGAAAATAAACTAAGTCAGGGGAAAATGACACGAGTAACAAACTAAGATAGAGAGGAGACTATTTAAAAAAAGAAAATAGCTTTGAGGAAGTATTTTGAGATACGGCAGACAAATTTCAAAGCCAGAGACATAGAATTTGCTCACATAGAACATACACTCAGTAATAGTACGTATCCTCACAAAGGTGGGATTAGAATTCTGGTGTCTTGGTCACAAATGGCATCCCACTGTGCCACTAGCAATATACTGAACATGGACCACTTTATACACTTAGAGCATTTGAGGTTTAGGGGCTCTTCGAACAGTACCTAGCTTACAGTAAATCTTATAAAAAAGTGATATCATCATCACCATCATCATCATCAATTTTTGTAAGGACTTCCACCTGTCCAGTCCCTCTTAGCCCAGTCACAGTAAGAGTTCCATGGTTTATTCCTCTTGATCTCTAGTATGTTGAATGCTGCTTGACCTCAGAAGTTACTTATGAATGAATAACTGAATATATAATCCTGAAAGAAAAAATAAATGAGTAATCAAATAATTAAGAGCACGTAAATCACTAAACAGATTTTTAATAATGTTCTATTCTACTTGGCCATCTGGTCATTCCTCTAATCTCTTGCCAAGCTATTGTCAAGTTTGATTTGTGACTTTGGTAAAATATATGCCAGCTTCTACAAGCTTTATTAATCTCTTTCTTCTTGCCAACTTGCGTGTGGATAATATATTGCTGAGGTGGTAGGACTCTAGGATAAAGTAGTTTTCCTATGAACCAGAAGAGAAGACTAGTTTGAGCTAGAAGAACGTGAATTTAAACAAAGGAAGATTGCCTTCAAAAAAATGTGTGTGTGTGTAAAACTCTGTCACACCATAGTTACTGACATTCCTGAGATTTTGATTCAGGGATTCTCAGCTTTCTTGAGTCTGGTCACCTTATTCACACGTCCAGAACTTCATTTCTTAGCCATAGAAACTGGGGAACCGAGCAGTGATCCACACTATGCAAATTCATGAGAAGTTGACGTATGAACCAGAATGCCAATATTTTCATTGCATGCCAGAGGAAGTGGTTATAAAGATCACTTTGCTAAAGTATTCTTTCCTTGAAGGGGAACTTTACATGATGGTGAATTATAATTGAAAAGTTGCTTAGTGATCAAAACTAAGAAAAATGAGATGATCTTAATATAACTATGATCAGCAAAGGAGGGTGTGGTCTGTCCTCCCTACTGTAAGGCTACAGCTTGCAGTGTTCTCTTTAGAACATTCCCTTCCCTGGCAGTGTGAGAAGGCCGAGGTCAACATCCTGATGCAGTCTTAAAGACTGCTGGGAGGAAGAAATGAGATGATGAGACAGGTATGATATATTGCCAGATAATAAGAACTCTATGTTGATAATCTTCAATTGGGTTATGTGTAGTCCTGAGGGAACAGCAGTGCCTGCCATGTGGAGTCTAACCTTCCATGTTCACTATGTTTTATAACTGACCTCCTTGAGGATACCTTTTACTCACCAAAATCTTACTCTGATGTATTTCTTATGAGTTGGAAAACCTCCAAAGCACCAACAAAGGACAATTCAAAATACCTGTGGTTAGAAGAGCTTCTATATACCCTTCAGGGAGGCATTTTCAATACTGCTTTGTTTTCCATGTTTAATAATATTGATCATAATATAGAATATACTTATGACATTTTGATCATTAGGCAATTCTAATGATTGCCATGATAATTCATTCATTGAGGATGACAGTCACAGAAAAGTTTTAAAATGTGATATTTCAATTTATATACCTATTTTTTTTTTAGGCGAGGCAACCGTCGGTTGACCTCCCAGATTGCAAGGACCGTGTCAGCTCACAATCCCTTATTTTTTAATTTTTCACGCTTACAGCACCTGGTCTTCTAGGTGGTCTCCCATCCAAGTATGAACCAGGCCCGACCCTGCTTAGCTTCTAAAATCAGATGGGATTGGGAACGTTCAGAATGGCATGGCCGTGGACTATATACCTATTTTTTATTGCAAAAAATATAGTAAAATTTTTCAGTCATAAAACACATTATGTTGGGATAAATACTGTGGGTGAATTACAATGAAAATATGGTCTTAAGAGGTTAAAATACATACAAATTCTGACTTTTAAGAGCTTATTCCTTTTTAAATGAATAATAGTGGAATATAGATTGTAATGAGGGTCCCCCCCACACTGCACTCATTTTAAAGACTAATGTCACACTTTTACACCATAAATCAGTCCTTTTGCAACGGCAGCAACTGAAACTTATGATAAAAGATTTCAGACATTAACTTTAAAATGACAAAGGAAATAGACAGGTTTCCAAATTCTTTTGAGAGATATACAAGAAAAAATAATTGACGAGCATTGGAGTAATTTGGCCACTTGTTTTCCATGAAAATATTTTCTATTAAATATGCCTAAGTCACAGCCGTGGGGAAGCTAATAGGTAGGTGGGCTATCTGAATGCTCCTGGTTATTTTCACACCTTGTGGCCTCTGCATTCACACTGACATGTTTTTGCTTAGATGAGGTTTTACGGTCATTGCTTTGTTTTGTGGATCGCTGACCTCACCCACTTTCAGGTTGCCTTTTCATAATTCTATTCCCAGACCACTGGCTCTCTCCATGTCCCTGTGTTACCCTGCTGACTGTCCAGTGTCCCATGGAGACAAGTGATGGAGAAGACATCATAAACATGGATGGAAATGTTGTGGAGGAACTAACAAGAGGGTCAAAGATGGCTCCTGGGTAACAGGACCCGGAGGGATAAAAACTTCAAGGTTTTTTTTTGTTTGTTTTTTAATACTTATGGGAACTAGAATCGGCTATAACGTCCTTAAAGAAAATAATGCAGAGTTACCACTACCATTTAGGATCAGAATTTCAGCTTCCAAGCTCCCATGAAAAGAAAATTCTAGTTCCTGAAAAGCAAAGGAAAATTTAATAAACACGTTTCCATGGGAAAATGGTTAACATGTTATAGTAAACCTTTTCCAGTGGTTATGCTGTCATCGCTTTGAAGATCAACTTTAATTACTGATGAACTGGATGCATGCTTCCTTAGTGGGAAAGATACAGAAATATACATGAATCCTCTAACAGACGAGAGACAGACTTCCACGTGTGCCTGTGTAGTGTGCGCCCTGACAAATATATTTGGCCAAGAAGTGCAAGTGAGAGGTTGACATCTAACTCCTGTGTGTCCCATTGCCTATGATCTCCAGTAACATCCCAGAGGTATTATATCTTCCTTATTCGTATAAAGGTGCACGACAGGCTAATAGTGGCCTGCCATCTGCTATGACATGACAGAACTTGAGTGCATTATGCTAAGTGAAGTAAGTCAGATAGAGAAAGACAAACACTGATGATATCACTTACATGTGGAATCTAGAGAGGCTGAACTCACAGAAACAGAGTAGAATGGTGGTTACCAGGGGCCGGGAGCAGGTGAAATGGGAGAATGTTGGTCAGAGAGTATAAACTTCCAGTTTAGAAGACAAATAAGTTCTATGGATCCAACAGCACCGCATGGTGATTAGTTAGTAATGCTGCATCGTGCAGTTGAAAGCAGCGAAGAGAGCAGACTCTTAAACGTCCTCACCACCGAAAAGAAATGGCAATTATGTGACTTGATGGAGGTACTAGTTATGCTGTATTGGCAATCATTTTGGAATCTATAAGTATATCAAGTCAACACTTCATACACCTTACACTTACACAGTGTTATATATCAAGTATATCTCAATAAAGCTGAAGAAGAAAAACAGAAAGATGACAAGACTGGCCAATGCTCCTGGCAGCAGGATGGCCCAGTTCTACACGAGGCCAGCTAGACTGAACATTTGAGGTGGTCTAATATCCCAAGAGCTGGTGTATATATTTCAGAGATGTTACCTTGAATTGTTAGCCTCCTTAATTTTTAGCCTTTTTTCCTAACATGTCCTTGGCTTACACTGAGACCCTAAAGCAGAAGGCCGTAAGGCACCCATTATTCCTAAACTCTATGGATTTTCTCCACCACGCCTCTACCTAAGGCTGCAGCACCTCACATTTTTTCTTACTTAAGGCTGAGAAAAAGTTTTGTTTCTCTTCAAACACATCGCGTGCATTTCCTAATGGACACTGTGACTCATAGAACTGCTACTTTCTCTTTTTCCTTTAGTCATCAGGAAGGTCGAAAGCAAAACCCCAACCGCACTGAATGTTGGGAAATACACAGCTCAGACTCTGCCGTTCCAGAACACCACCTCCTACCACGTACCTGCTGACCCTGACCTCACCTTTTGTTCTTCACATTTTCTCGAATTCCATTGGCATCTACTTGTACTTCAATCTCATTATATGCTTTTAAAGCCTTCTGTGAAATGATATAGGTATTTAAGTAAAGAAGCTGGCAAATGAAATTTCATTTCTATATGCTTTTGGAAAGAATTGCTAAAATTCCTTTTAATGGGACACGAAAAAAAAAAAAAAACAGTTTTACTGTGCCCAAATTGGGAAATCTAAAAAGTGTGACATATTTCATATTTTATGTCTATATCTTTTTTCTCATCATAATATCCAGAAGACTTTGAAAAAAATCATGCTAACTTAAGAGAATATGACAAAAAGCTGAATAATCAGAAGTTCTTGGCCCAGAAAGATAAACACCTGAAATTAAAATAAAATCAGGTCAGCCATATTTTATATCAGAAATGCATGTTTTAAAGAAATCTAAACTACTCAACAAACACTGCATTCCCACAGAACACTAACTCATCCTCCTACCACCTTTTCACTTTTAATTTTATTTTTTGGCATATTTTTAAAATTTGACTTTTCCCAAAAATAAGAGTTTTGTGATATTTTTAGACCAGATATATTTTAATTATCTACAGCTACTAGCAAAGTATTGCTCTTTTATATACTTAGACTGTGGTGACCTGGTTTTACAGTCCTTTTTGAGGCTACTTGACATGGCTCCTGCATATTGATTTTCGTAAGGTATGTGCAAACAAAAACACCTACATTAATTTTGTAAAATGATGTTTTAATTAGGCAGCAGTTGGTCATTTACAGGCCAGAATGTTTAACTACCAAGACATCACCAGCCTTAGCAGCAGCAGATGGAGGGCAGGCAGGTTTTTTGCTCTATAAAAGTTATCTGGTTGGAAAGGAAATTGGACATAACACTAACTTATTCTTATCCCTTAAGTACTTAATGTATCAACGAAGTGTGCCAACTTTCCACAAGTGAAACGCAAAAATTATGACAAACATTTTAAGAGCAAACTTCAGGGCAACAACTGGTCTGAGAAGTCTCAGAGGATGACAAGGAAAAGCAAACGAGTAAGGGAAGGAAAGTAGAAGACAGCGAGAGGAAAAATCCCACTTCCTTCCTCTTCAAAGCCTGAGCAAATTCTGCATGTGGTGAATGAGCATCATTTGAGGGTCTTTCCCTTCCTTTCTGTTTTGTAGCATAGACAAGGTGCTAAGAAAAGAGGATAAAACTCCCAAGGGCAGGAACTTTGCACACAGAACCTAGCAGAGTGGCTATACCACGGTAGGTGAGAGTCCAAGTTTGTTTCTCTCAATCATTCCTGCTTTCACACCTATCGTGTGCAAGCAACTGTTCTAGGTCAAATGTGGCTGAGGGCAAAGAGCAAATACTGTGAGGTTGGGCAGTGGCCGTGATCTGACTGTGAGACAGTCCTCAGGAGACTTTCTCATCCACTGCTGTCCTAGGCAAGAGTTAAGAAACACACAGGCAGAGAGAGAGGACGGGACACAGGTTTACGAGCTAGGTGTACTGCTCCCTAAAGTCAGTTTCCATTGCTGCTGTTAAACTGTGTGGTTGCCGTTAATCTTCTACTGGTTCTACTCGCCAGACTAAAGTTAGTTTGGATGTTGTTGTTAACTAAAGTTAATGGTTTTTTTGTTAGTTTTCTACCAGTTATACTTTGTAAAACATGTAAATTAAGATTAAGGCCTGTTTTAATATTTTCAGACATAACAGCAAAATTTGTAAGTGAGCAAGAAAAGTTATCTATGCGTATCCGGTACCATAGCTGATCATTTATTTTACATCTCAGCTTCTTATGTCTGAACTCTCCTCCCTATTCTTTGTACTTATTGAGTGGATATTCAAGGCTAAATTTGAAACATCTGTCTATATGGAAATAACATTATTTTTACTTCTGAAAAAATATAATGAATAGAACTTCACAGTATACAGTCATCAAGATAAAATAATTTCTTTAATGTGTCGATGTTATGGAAGAGGAGGATGTTCTTCAGTTTCATTGATTAGAGAAGAAATACATGGTATATGGTAACAGAATTTTTGATTTTGCAAAAATGTAGCTCTCAGCTAGTCCTTCTACTTAAAAGTCATACTATATATTATTTAATAATGTATTACCCACTGAATATGTATGAATGATTACATATGATAATTTTCATATATAATCATACCTACTCCAAGCAGAAAGACCCAACATCTATTTTCAGCTCCGCTACTAATTAGCTAGGTGACCTTGACCAAATCATCATTTAATTTCTCAGGGTGTCAGTGTTTTTACCAGTGAAATTGATGATGGTCTGGGTGACCTCTGAAAAAGTCTCCTGCTATACATATTTTAAAAATAAACATGTAAAAAATTTTAAATATAATAAGCAGCCTATATTTATATTTCCTCTTGATAATACTAAAGAAGAAAGTCATAGAAAAGATATAACAAAAAGAAATCGTATTCTCATGTCATCCTGGAATACAGAGGGTCTCTAAACAAGACAAGGCTTGCACTCCTCTAAAGATCCATAGTTGTCCTAGAAGCAACCCTGGTCCTCCGGGCTCATGACCTCCCCTCGTTGTTAAGAAAAGTAACCCAATTAGGAGGATCTACAAGGAGATTTGAATAAATGAATGCCTCACCAGCTCACTCACTCAGTCCTGTAAGGAACATATGACTTGTAGAAACTGGAAAGGGGTTAAGTTAATTCAAACGAATCTCTGATTCATGGGACTACTGTACCCAGGAGATTTCCGCACGAGATTACAGAAAAGTTTGGGGCACAAAGTAACTTCTTAAGACTGTGCCATGAAATGGAAAGTACCAGTCCTTCAGTTTCCCAGGGGCACCTCAAAAATGTCTTTTCACATTAAGACATACCCTTGTCTTCCCCCCAGATCTCCCACGGTTCTGTCTCCTGCTGCACCTCCAGCTGTGTGTGCCCTAGCTTGTTTTTCCTTCTGCGGAAAGGAGAAATGGGTGATTCCGACCGGACCATTCAAGTCACTTGCTAAATCCAATTCATAAATACTCGGGTTTCTTCTTCAACATTTCTGGGAAGTGCTGTGTAATTAGTTCATCAGAACTGAGCTGTCATCTGCCCTTGTGCCATGCTGATGAGAAAGTAAAAAAGACCTTGGGGGATTTTTTTAATAACTATAAAATTTTGCTTATGGTGTAAGATTATTTTCAACAGTTTATTATATATACTTCTAAAACACGGCCCTTAATTATAGAACGATTGTTTCTTTGCAAAAGACGCCTTGACCGTGGTGGACACAGACACCTCTTTTTTGTGTAGAACTGTCACCAGATTTAAAACAAGCCTCAGAGTTATCAGCTGGAGTTTGTGGCCATTCTTAAACAAAGAAATGCCTCCCTCAATTGAATGATATTTGATGGCTTACTAAAAGCATTCAGGACTTTGAGGATGAGTATTATAAAAAAAGCACGTATAGGTATTCATTATGTAAAAATTATATAAAGCACCCAGGTTACTTAAAGCTTCTTATAATGATGTTGTAAATACTAGACATTTCTGATATATATATATATATATATATATATATACTACAGCCTTGAAAGTATACAGTGAGACTTAAGGTTCAGCATAACAATATTTTTATATGGATTCACATGCCATTTTCAATCACAGACACACTAGACACTAGCAAAGTGTGTGCCTGTCATAGCTGAAGCCATTGTAGGCCCTGCACCAATTCAATTCCCCACACCTAGGAGTCCCTGGAAAGCTGCCATAGCTGCCAAATAATCCATGATCTCTTAAAACAGGATTACTGCCCTCATTGATGAAGGCTGGGGCCCGACCCTGAGGATGTAAGATAAAATAGACCTAGATGGCTACCTGTATATAGAATTGACAAGCCTTGAATGAACCTACTCGTGATGGCAATGATGAATCATAACAACGGCAGAGGGCATTTTACCAGGTAAAGGTAAGAAAGGAAGTCCCCTCCTGCTGTGTGCCTTGGGTCTCAGTTTGTTCTGTACACAGGTTTTTATTTAGTGATGAACAAATCCATATTGAGACTTACTGCTGTGTAGACACATCAAAACTTACTGCTGTGCAAAGAGGCCATCGAATGTGGAGGCAGTATGGGGGAGAGAGGGAAGGGAATTTCAAGGTATAAGAAGGTTTTTTATTGATAGAAGCTATCTTTCTTTTACATCAAACTTTTTACCAAAGGATTGAGCTTTTATGGCCAAAGATGAAGTAATGGGAGTACCCTAATTTATGAAATCGTAGTAAACAATATTCGTGTATATGAAAAAAAGTATGTGTGTGTGTGTGTGTGTGTGTGTGTGTCTGTGGGCGGCATTCAGCAACCGGACTGAAGTCACAGGTGCAAGTTTCTGTCTGAAATTTTCACGAGTAGACTTATTTCAACAAGCACTTCTGGCATGTGATGGCATGAGCAGGCTGCTTCTTTATCCGCACTGCGATGGCAGTGTGCACAGTGGAGGTGAGAGCAAGACTTGAGAGCCCGACGGGTTCGAATCTCGACGCATCTTCTTCCTGTCTGACGCTGGACAAGTGAAGCATTTAACCTCACCACACTCCAGGTCCTCCTTCATAACTCAGAAATAGAAACAGCACATACATCTTTGTGTAGTTGTGAGGATTAACTAAGAGTCCTTAGACAGGGGCTGACACATAGTAAAATATATTTAATAGCTAATATAATTATCTAGTACTTATTAAGTACCTACTAAGTATCAGGTGCTTATGACTCCTGTGTAGTGAATATTAATGTAACCTGAAATTTCTTTATACTATTAAGTATTAACCTTCTATATTTCTAAAATTCCTTATTTTTCTTTAACAAAATGAAGTCTCTCTTTGCATGATTCCTTATTTTCTCCCATAAACAAGCAAATTCATTTAGAGAGAAAAATCTAACAAGAGAATGAAGCTATGCTTCTTTTTGTTTCCATAAGGATCTCTTAAATTATTCTGTGAGAATGAAAATCCAATTTTTTAAATCAAAGAAGCAATTTCACATGTTAATATCATTTGGCATTTACTTTGTTTAGGCCTTGAAGGTAAAACCAATTCTTTGCATTATTAGACTTGAGTTTTACTTCAAAAATAAGTTAGAGCAGCTAAATGGAATTAGTCTAGAAGCAAAATAGAGGTTTCTTTAATCATGCCTCCCTGGCCTCACGATTGCCCCAGAGGTGACTAACCCCCAAAGGCAGCAGGTCTAAAAGTAGGCCTAATCTCTATGTAGGGAGGAAAGGAAGATTTTTAGCAGAAGGCAGAGGTGGGGACTCAGTGGCTTTCAAATTACAATGCCTGCAGTGAGTTCTTGAGGAGCACAGAAGCGCGGCTCAGAAAATAATAATTCCCTTGGCAGACTCTGTGGCTAAGCCATTCAGAAGCCTGTACGGCAATTTAACAGATGTGAATGGTAATTACGAGAGATTCTGATAGGAAACAGGAGAAAAGAAAAAGAGGCAAGAAGTGCAGGGGGAAGGACGTAAAAACCCAGGTTTCAGAACACTTTAAGTCAGGACGAGAAAAACTGAAAGCCGAGACATCATGTGCCCTTGTCCACACAGAGCGACACACAAACCACTACATTACATTTTTGTATTACTACAAAGAGAACAGAGATACTAACGACCCAATATTCTTTAAAAGGAGAACTGGGAATGCTGCACTTTATTCTAAGTCCTTTAGCTAAGTAAGTAGTTCTATTTTCTGGTGGCTGCGAGACAGAGAAAGATTTAAGAGAGAAATAACTGAAGACGTGTAGAGAATGGCGCAGAAAGGAGAACGCATGGCAGAATGGTGAGAAAGAAATAAGGCCAGAGGCTGAACCCTACAGCTGCAAAAAAAAAAAAAAAAAAAAAAAAAGTAGAAAAGTCAGAAAAAAGGAAGTCCCAAAGAAAAGCAGAAAAGAGGGAGCAAAAATAAATTTCCTGCAGCCACATGTTTCTGGCTACCTGTATTTTAGATTTCCATAAGCAGGGCATATATATGTTTGAAATTATCAGCATAAAAGAAATATGATATTATTTATACACACATACACATACATCTAACTTTATTTTACAAGCATAAGAACACTAAACTGTATTAAATAAATGTGTATTATATGCATATATATAGCTGAGTTTAAAAAGTGGGATTTAGCAATTCCGATTGAAAAAAACAGTTCTTCTCCCCTGATTATGAAGTTTAAAGAAATCAGAGAAAGCCCAGAACTGCTCCCAAATTTATTTTTATGCATACATATAATATATATATACATATACATATATGCACACATACATATGCATATAAATATATATGAATATATACGCACATAAAATAATAGATGCCCCGCCCTTCACTTTCACAGAGTGGGCATTAATAATTGAAGAAGGAATGAATGAAGGAAGGAAGGAAGGAATGACGCAGGTCCCTGAAATGTGGAGATGGAATGGCGACAGGCTCTGTTAGGGTCCCAGCTTTTTACCACTTGCCCTTCCTGGGACTATTCTAAGCCTCAATTCCTCCGTCTGTAAAATCCAGGCTAGTATGAAAACCTATAACCCGCAGAATTTCCGGGAGAACTCGATGATAAAATCGAGGTGGAGGCTGAGGCCGCTGCCTGCACAGAGTCAGCACTCCTTTTAACAACATGGGCTACCTGCTGACATTATTATGGAGCCCATCTCGGAACACAAGGCGCAAGATCTGTCTTGGTCTATGATTTTCCTGCCTGTAGATTTTCAGACTCAAGGCTGAAAAAAACATATTAGTCTTGAAATTGCAAAATTACAAGCTTTTAGCGACAAGGTACACTTGTAGTTGGTGCCTCAGCAAGACATATCGGGAAGGCTGTGGAAAAAGGGGGGAGAAAGCAACCAAGAGAAACGACTCAGTTCACTTTATAACCCTGGCAGAGTTGTGGTTACTTAATACATTCTCTTCTCGAGAGTGCCTAAGTCATTAAATGAGGCTCCATTTTGAGGGCACTAGGACACTATTTAATTGCAGGCTCCAGCAAGTTATTAAATGGGACCCTTGTGGTTTGAAAACAATTAATGAATCATCTAATGAATCACACACCAGTATATTTGTGAGCCCAAGAGGCTGGAATGAGTTAATGCACAACTCTGTGAGCATGATTGATAGTGGAAGTGTCAGTAAGAGAGATAAAGATAGCTGGCAGTGAAAAGAATCAACAGAGCTTGTCCCCACATAAATTTAAGAATATACCAAAAAAGGGAGGAGGGTGTACCACTCCAAACCATTTCAAAGGGTCCTTAAGCATTTTATAAAGAGCTTTAAGCCATAAACCAGGAGCAAGATGAACACTAGCAGAGAACCATCTTTCAAAAGAAGCAACGAGTCAAAAATCGGGCACTACTATATTGTCATAAAAACGCTTCCCAGAGGTGGACGGTATTTTTTCTACTAACTTCTGCCACATGTACGATCAAGCCATGAGCTAAACTTGAAAAAAAAAAAAAAAGATTTCTATCAGCTTCCTCCAAAGTATTTAATTAACATTCATAAGAGCTGACATTCCTCCAGAGAACGCTGGTTAGCGTCCCCCAACCCGACATGTTCTTGTCCTGCGTACTTAGGTGGTACAGAATCTTGCTTGATTTGTAGCTGGTCTCCATCTTGATGGCGATTTTAGTAACTGAGCTTTACACTGATTTTACTATCCCTCCCCATCTCCCCCACATATGGCCAGCCCGACCCAAACCCTGTTGTCTGACACACTTCTCGATGCCTGTCTCAGATGGCCACTTGGATCTGTACGAGTTTTTGTCTGTTCCAACATTGTCTGTGTCTCCATTCCCTCTGCCTGATATAATATGTCTCCCGGTCTATCTTGAACTTCCCTGATGGGGACTGTCTGTGGGCGTCCTAATGCCATGCCTTAGTTACAATATTGTCTCCTGTCTCCCCAGGCTACCTCCCTCTTCAACTGTCCATTAGATATCAATCATACGTAGGTGTGACTCCCCCCAGCCCACTGCTCCCTGCTGTTGGTAATCCATCCCTGGTCATTGCTTTAATCATTATTTTGAATGCTGCCCAACTGTATGCTGGAGATTAACAGCCAGAAGAAAATGGACTTGGCTTGCAAAATAAAATCTGTAATTTGTGCCAAATCCCAGACACAGGTGAATAGTTTCCCCCAAATTTTAATACTCCCCGAATTCTCAGGGAGTAAAATTCACATCAACTTTGGTCCATTCAGTTCAATAAATACTGAGTAAACAAGACTGTCTTATCATTCTCTTGGCAAAGCTGATAACTCAGTCTGGTATAGTTTATTTTTAAAAATTAAAGTGAAATAAAGATATGAAAGGCAAGTTCCTCCGAAGGTGAATGCTTTAACTATAGCAAATCCGTTAATACGTTCTCACAGGTGGACAGCAAAGCACCTGGCACTGTCAGAAGCCGAAGAGATGCAGATGGTCCTTCACAAGACCGAATGCACACTACAATTAAGCGGGTACATGAGCTAGAATGTGAGCCGTGGAGAAGTCATTCACAGTCTTGCTTTCTTCCGCCCTTGGCGCTAATGTCATCTTTAAATGACTTCCATCCTACGGATGCTGTCTGTGTAATTATAAAATGCTTTCCATCCTGTTTCAAGCAATAACCTATTTTACTTTTACTTTTCTGTCAAATGAACTGAATAAATTTTAACACTTTTACATCCAACACACAGGCAAATACCACTGATATTTTTGAGTGGTTGCTATTACTTCATTCTCAATTGATTAACAGGGGACATATTTATATTTATTTTACATGTATAGAACATACCTGTGAGCACACATGTGTACACACACATACACATTTTATTTAGTCTCCTCACTCTTAAGCCCATCTTTCATTCACATAAATTATTTTCTAAGTTTCAATCACTAGCTTCTCTGATGAGAATTTCACTGAATATCAATGATCCGCACTATACAGAACATACTAACTACCAAAGAGACATCATTTAAAAGATTAAAAATACTTATATAATAGCTAAACTAGTGCTTTCAAAGTAGTGCATTCTGGACATGTCTAGGTGTCCCTGAGACCCTTTCAGAGAGCCAGCCCTAAGGTCAAAACTATTCTCATGATAATACTGACACATTACTTGTCTTTTTCACTCTCCTTCTCTCATGAGTCTACAGTGGAATTTTCAAGAGGTTATATAATGTGTGATGGCATAAGAGATTGAATATAGATGCAGATATGTTAATTAGATATCTTCCATTAAACTGAATATTATATTTACAAAAATGGAAAACATATTGCTACCCTTCTCACTGTTTTTAAGAAATATAGTATTTTTTTCCATAAAATGTCATTTATGTAAACATCTGGTGGGTTTGTTATTTTAAAAGAAATTATTAGGTAGGTATTTTAATTCACTTTTAATTTATGATATAGGAAATACTGAGAGAGATAACTCACACACAAAAAAAATTACTAAGGTCCTCAATAATGTTTTTAAAGTTTAAGAGATCCTGAGAAAGAAATATTTGAGCAACACGGAGCGAGAGACAAGCTTCTGAATCACTGACATGTTGAGGTGGGGAAGTTGAATGACTGAGAGGCACAGAGAATGTGAGGCCAAATGGCTGAACTGAATTTTAATTTCCCTTTGATTATTTTCAAGTCTGAAAATCTATTTTTTTAAATTGTTGAAAAAGAGGAGTCAACTATTGATCATAGAGAGCAGTATTCAAACTATGCAATATTCCAGAAAAAAAAAAAATAGTTGCCTTGAGTTCTTCGCATTCTTTCCTTCCTACCCCCAACTGTGACTGACCAGCCCTTTGAAGTAAAGCATTCTACAGTCTTGTAGAATGTAGAATAAATTACACAGAAGTAAAATAAGGAGAATACAATGATTTTCAGTTTTGAGTTTCATGCTTTGGATTTTAAATCTGAAAAAAAAATATGTCAATATATTAAAAAGAAGAAGGTCGGAAGAAGGTCAAGTTTCGATGGCATCTATCACGTCCAATCGGGCTTTCTCACAGTCTGCTAGATGTCTCCCATTCTTTTCATGAGTCTTTATAAGCCATGCATTCTTAACTTTCAATTGCTTTTTTCTTAATAAATATTATTCCCTTGAAGTGTAAGATGAACAAAGAAGCCAAGACTCAAGCACAGGCAACCAATATAAAACAAGCCTCTCATCTTATTTGTTCTTAATTTTGAGCTTCTTTTAACACTGGTTAAGGTGTAACCTAGGCTGACCTTGTCAAGGTGTTGACTAACACTGAATGTACAATAAACAGACCTTTTTGATCTGTTTTGGATCTGATTTTGTCACTGCTTATCCACAGCTCACCCATTTATCTCCAGTTGTTTCTCTGAATACAAGTGCAGAGTTTCATATCTGTCTTTACAAACCTTTAACACTATGACACTTGATTCCCTCCCTGAGTTAAGTCTGCCACGCTGCTTCCTGACTTCTGTTTACAGAAGCAGGACAGCCGCACTGGAAAAGGAACTGCCTGACTTCAGTCAGACGGAAGGAAGCGGGTAGAAGTTTCGGATCTGCTGGTTGATTGTCTGATTTCTCTCAAAGCTTGACTAGACTCTTCCTCTGGTTTTCCACTGCTTGCCTAAACATTTTGTTGACCTCCTGATATATATGGCTGGGCTTCTTCTTTTTTTTTAATTAGAGGACACAAACCCTGACCCCTTAGTCTTTATTGCTATATTCAGGTTAACATTCCTATTCTAGGATAATGAATTGATATCTACTGTGTAAAGCTGTAGCAGAAATCAGTGTAAGTGAGACTTTTAAGATCTTGGGAGGAAAAACAAGCAACTCAGAATTTCCTTTACCCTAACCTTATTGTGACTGTTCAAATTGCTTCACTCTGAGCCACAGTTTTATAATTAGGAATCCATCAAAAGAAAAGCTCACTAGTCACCTAACCAAGCACTCAGTAGGCACTCAGTATCAACTTAATTGAAAGAATGTCAAATTTTAACACATGAACTTGAGTTGGAATCAGCAGTCAAAACCTTGCCCAAACAGATGTCTAACAGCATGAAGAAGCAACAGGCACACTAAGCTAAGCTACGTGTCCTTTTAGTATGCTGAGAACACAGAACCTGTAGCATGTAAATACTTAAATATGGGCTGTATGTAATAATATGATATGTAAAATATATAAAATGTGATAACAATAAATTAAAATTGCTAATAAATTACAACACCTTCTACAACATGAAACTGGAGAAGGTATCTGACGTTTTTGGTAGTTTCAGTAATTGAGAATTGTATAAACAATTTTATTTAGCACTATAATCAAATACTGAACTTCTTTCACCTTTTTCATTACATCAATAATGTAATGGATCTTTATGATTTTTGCTGTCACATCTGTCTTTTCAAGTAATTCAAAGCAGCACTGTAGGACTTTCATGTATTCGACAGGCTAAAACAAGTTACCAAAAAGTAGGGAAAAAAAAGTTAAAAATTCCCGTATCTGGCACCATATACTTAATGTCAATCAATAAATCCAGTAGGTATTTTCTCTAAATTGTAAAGTTGCCTCACAGTTACTAATTCGGTCAAACTATTTTTGTAATCAGCCTCAGCCTTAATAGTTAAAATACTCACAGTACACAGGAGACCTTAGGGGAGAAAGTGAAAAATTCCATTCTTAAAAAATTAACATTTTACACATAAATTCAGAGGCAGAAAAAATGGGAGGTGTATCTAGGATACTGAAAAAAACCACCCAGCTCATCCAAAGACTCAGGCAGGTTCAAGGCTCATTTAAGCACAACTTCATTTTAAATTACTGTTGTGTAAATATAATGTTCTGTATCTCATAAGAGTGCTGAGAATAAAATGAGATAATTGATAAGAAAATGATCTGCAAACTCCCCAAAACTATAACTATATGGTTACTTTAAAAAATCATTCTTTCTGATCTCTATAGTACTTTAAACAGTTCTTGAAGAACAGAAATTGGGGGTGGGGGGAGGTGCATTCCATGGATAACAACAGCATGAAATAAGGTAGAAACATCGAAGTACAAATTTGGTCTGAGGTAAATGTGGCATAAGTCCTAGGAAGATAATGAGAGTCAAGGAGGAAAAAGCTGAAAGAAGATAAACAATTGATGAAAAGTCCCGGATGCTTTATTTCACAGAGAATTCCAAAATACCCCCTCTGCCTAACACATTGTATGTGACATTACTAACATTACTAATATGTTTTTAAAAATAAATATAATGGAAATACTTTTCTCACTGATTCTAAATAGAAAAATTTACAAGTTACTATTCAGGTTGGCCATGCAATAGATAGCAGAGAATAACAAAAAGTTATTCATTAACATACTTCGAAAAGTGGTCACCCAAAAAGCTTTAAAGTGCTGATTACCACACTGTGTTTCTCATGTTTTGAAACCATGCCTGCACGTTTTATCCTTAAGTTACGGTCTGAAGCGTTATCTCATATCGTGGTTTCTGATGCAGAATGGTTTTGCTATTCTAGAATGGCAGTCCACATGAGTCAAAGCAAGCAAAACTTTGTTTCAAAACTCCCTATAAGATTTTTACTTTTCTATAGCACACCAGAAGGAAGGTTAGATAGGTTGTAATTCAAAAAACCCATAATTTGGTTATATTCTCTAAAGGGTAAAGCACGCTTTTCTCACAATTGAATGAGCATCCCTAAATCCCTCCTTGTAAATAACGTGGTACCTAAGCTATTTTCACTGCAGCAGTGTTTTTGAATACCCGAGAGACTTACACTACGCAATACTAAAACATCTGAATAGAAAAAGAAAGTGTCAAACAATATTATGCTTCATATATAAATCCCTAAACATCCATGTTTGTTGAAATGCAAGCACCTGGCAAAGTGTCTAGTACATGAAGGGCATTTGAACATTAATGAATAAATAACAGAATAAATACACACATACAGATATGAAACTCACTGATTGGCGGAATTTGTAAAAACGGCATGTAAATATTCTAGATGGTTATGATTTTAACAATCAATCAGCGAACCCTGAATGAGTGCATCCTGTGAGCCCAGCACTATAACCCACACGTATTGATAGGCCGTCGATGTTAACGTGAGTCTAAATGTTTCAAGCACAAGCACGCTTACACTTTGCATTTTGTTCTTAATGGCAGTCTGCAAATTGCAATTCTCAGAGTTCTAATTAGCTGTCCTCTCATTGCTTTAATCTCAAAATGAACTTCTTTTCCCCTCCAGTACAGGTGCCTAAGAAATTTGAGTCCCAGGACTGAGCAATGATTCACTGGCTAATATTAGTGGCAGAGATAATAATAGCTCCCTTTCTTTAAAGACCAGACAGCATGCCTGAGGCAGTGGCATTGATAAAAACTAAGGAAGTTTAGGATTAGGCACTATAATAAAAAGGAGCCATCCTCTACATTTGCCACAGAGAAGCCCTCTGTTTCATCTTCCTCATGCTGTCAATGCGTTTGTTGTCAATCCTGAGAGAAAAATCAAAATGCCTAACGAGAGCCATTTCAAAATAGCATGACATCCAGAAAAGGCCAGAGTTCATTTTATATATTCTCTCTAATGTGTAAGAAATGACAGAGTAATCTGAAGGCTGAAAAATATTAGCAGAGAAAAAGAGACAAAATAACTTGCTTTGGCAATAAAAACAAATTGAGCTATAAAAACTATGCATCACAATTAAAAAATTAGAAAGACCTTAAGCCATTTTAGCTTCAATTAACTACTTGGTTTAAGGCTAGCTCGTTGACAGATCAAATTATCCAAATGCCAATGAGCACATTATATATTAAATAGGTTTGCCTAGAATTGAGCACTATCGTTATCCAAACAATTTATCTGGCAATTCTATCATTCCCAGAAAACGTACTTTACTTGAATTTGATTCAAGACCACATTTATTGAAGCAATGTACAATTCTCCAAGTTTTAAAAAAATGTTTATGCCCTTTTTAAAGAAAATATACTTAAAAAAAATCTAAGAGGTGTGAAAGCATTTGTAAAGTTAAATACTCTAAGAGTATTTTTTTCAATTCTTTAACTTGAGATGTAGATAAAAATTCAAGAACATTTTTAAAGTAGGAAAATAATATAATTCCAGTCTCCTGTTTGCTTTTAGATATGGCTATAAATAATAAAATTTCAAGAGTCTGATGAAAAGTATATGTGATGCTCAGGTGATATTTTCCAAATACTTATATGTACATGTGATAGTCACTATTTTATAAAAAGTACAAAATTTGTAACTCATAAAGCAGCAATTCTAACTTATTTTTAACCACCTGACAAATTCTTTCTTGCTAAATTCCACTTTAAATGTCTTTGCTCTCCAATGTCTCTCCAATGTATCTTCCCAGAAAGGTAAGGCTGACTTGGGCAGTACCTGTTGCAACAATGCTACCTGAAATTGCTTTAAGCTTCCCCAGCCCCAAGGTATTTGCTGGCATTGTGTTAAGTGGTTTTCCACTGGTGCTACCCATGTTGAAGACAAGGGAGGGAGGAAAACATCAAAGCTTTACAGAAACAGTTTAACCACTGCTATAATTAGGGAATAGGCTAAGCTCTTATAATACAGCCCCAAAGTACAGTGACTTGATCGAATTATATGGGTTTATATATCTCCCCAGAGATAGGCAGCAGTGAGAGAGTGGCTTTGCGCTATGAGGTCATCCAGGGACCCAGCTTCCATCCACTGGGTTGCTGCACTGGGTGCGAACACAGAATTCAGAGTGGAAGCCGGGCTACCAGATCTCCATTCCAGCCCACTCAGAGGAGAAGCAGTATTCTCTTAGCAATCGTCAGTGCAGATATTGTGAACATTATTTCTACCCATTGATTGGCAAACACCTAGTCACACAGCCATACCCAGATGCTTGGGTGGGTGAGAAAAAAACTCATCACTAGCTTAGTAGCCAAATACTCAACTAAAAATTATATAACTGAAGAACAGATTTTATGGGCAAAGAGCAACCCTTTCCCCTCCCCTGACTCCATCTATAAAGTAGTTTTAGTCAGAATATCACTAATGTCATTTTCCCTTCACAGTATTCAAAGATCATTGAGCAGGCGCCAAACAACTTGTTGAGGTCACCTTCACAACTGTGACTGAACTGGCATTTTAAATAGGATCACCTGTTTTCTAGGTTTCTTTCAATGTGGGCAACAAGGGCTAATGTTGATTTAATTATCAAAAGATCAGATGTGTTTCTGAATGACATATTTTAACAAGTACCCACAATGCAATATCCCTGATGAAATATCTGAGTTTAACATGACAACAGTCAACAGTTGTTAGAGGCAGAAATGCTTCTATCTGCCAAAGATACTGTCATAATTAACAATCGAGAAACAGCGTGAAATTAAATGGAAAATAAACTCATAAATGTATGTGCTATAACTAGACACATTTATTCTGCCATAACTATTTAGGTTTTACGATGCTTTGCTTCCTCTTAAAAACTGTTTTTTAAAATCTTCCCCTGTGATAGAGGAAAATATACCTACAGCAAATGTTGGTGGAAAAACCAGAAATCACAGTTTTGTATACATTTCACTACATTCAAACTGGTAAACAGATCCGGTTTCAACAGAGATTTTCAAATCTTGACACATGAATTTTTCTTACTTGATGCACAAGTTTCAAAACAATCTTCCAAAGTTAGCAAAACTCTCATTTTGCCACAAATGGAAAAGCCCTCCTACTCCTAAACACCTCCTTCCTAATTTATGTTTTCTTCCTTCTCGTTCCTTTGTTGCTCTCCCAGAACTATGGTGCAAATGGGCCTTAAAAATAAAAAAAATGGGAAAGGATAAATGGGGGACCGGTGTTTGGACTCGTAATTGCCATCATTAATTATCTTCTAATTTGGGGGAGTTCACTTAAAGAAAATGCTCCAGGCAAATGCAGCCAAGATTTTCCCCTCCCCCAAAGCAAAAAGCTTACGAAAAATTTCATGAGTAAATCTGCACTGAGTGCTTTTGCATATATCTTGTAACATCGATATCCTGAGCTTTTCTCTCTTAACATGTCCCATACTTTATGTGACCTTGAACTAGAGAGAGATGACAAAATCTCTCACTTCTGCAATTCTCAAATTAAAATTTATTTTTTATCTTGAAATGAAATCATACAGTTGAAGAAAAAGAGAAACTTTGCTGTCCATTTCTTGGAGAAGTTGAACTAATTACATTAACTTGTATTTCTGTCTCCCCAATAAAACACAAATTCAAGAACTTTTATTCGAATCCTATCTGTACTCAGCTCAGCACTCTGGGAAGAAACTGAAAACTAGATTAGCTTGTGCACACATGCACATACACAAACCATATAGTACCTTTTTTTCTCTTGCATTCTTCATTTTCTTGACAAAGTTTGAAAATTTTACTACTATGACTATTAATTACCAATGTTGTTGGCTGGCTTAAAGTTGGTTATTTAAGTTCACCACAAAAATGTTTCTAAAAACTAACATGATCCTTTTTTATTTTTTTCGTCTCTATGAATAATAAAAAATATATATATCACTCTTCTACCACCATGTTGCTAATATAACTTGCAGTTATTTATTTTTATGATATGATTAATGAGTAAAACAGTGAAAGAATCATTGTGTACTACATTCAGTATTTCTTTTCTATTCATTTCTTATCGCTGCCACCAGTTTCTAGAGTTGAAAAACTAAAATGGCGTACAATCCTGCCTTTTACACCACTCCCCATGTTGAATCCCCCAAAAGCACAAGACAGCATAGTAAGAAACACTGAGGAACCGCTTTGGTTTTATGATTTAATTCTTTGGACCTTCAGTTTGAAATGTCCCATTAGAATAATACGATTGGCTCCTGTTAGAAAGTGTCAGATAAGTCATTCAGACTAGTCATCTACCCCGAGATTCCCTCCGCATTTCTGACAGCTGCTCTCCAGATCCCACGAAGTTGACATTCCTTATTCTGGCTCAAGAAGCTACAAGAGCAGGTGCCAAAGAACATCTCAGCCTCCCCCTAACTTCATCCCGGCCTCCCCCAACCTCATCCCAGGCTCCCCTAACTTCAATCGCACGACAGGCAACCTTCCCCCAGGTCCCCACAAGCACTCTGCGTTTCCAGCCTTGTCTGTCATCCCTTCTGCCTCCAGCTCTGCCTGCTCACATCACATCCCTCCCTCCATGGCCCATTCGAATGGAGCCTTGTCTAATGTTTCCCCAGCAACCAAAGAGAAAACTTCCTTTTCTGTACCAGGCTCTCTGAGCATTTTAGCCACGTGTGACTGTTCTCTTGCGCTTAGCACACTGCACCCAGTACTCTAAGTGTTGTGCGTTTTAAGTATCCCTCTCTTAGATGTTCAGTTCTCTGAGGGCAGGAAATCTGCATCTGCAATTTCTATATGTTACCACGTCTTTTATTTTAAAGATGTTCAGGAGTCAATGACATATGTGGTGTGAGACGCAGACTAGACTTCCCGGGGGAGCGCTTCGTAAAGCACATGTCTAACCACCATGTTGTACCTCTTAAACTGATATAATATTGCATGTCAACTGTAATTGAAAAATAAATTAAAAAAAAAGAAAGAGTCAATGACGCTCTAAGGTTGAGGAAACAAGATGGGTAGGAGAGAGACAGTGATGACGTGACCCTTCCAAACACAGTGACTCCTTATGTTTCTGAGAAAGCGAGTGCTTGCCTCTCTAACCAGTAAGAGGAGATCCGATGGTCTAAAAGGAACTCCTTCCATGTTTGCGTAACATAATTGTTTTAAACAGAAGAGAAGGTTTGATCTTAAACGGCCCCACACTTTTCACTGCACGTCATCTCCCAGGACTCCTTCCTCAAACCCTTTCACAGTCCTATTCTTTTACTGATTTCACCGGCAGGCATCGGCCATCGATCACTGCAATCGTTGTGTGATGACCTCTGCTAGGCAGCTGGTTATCGGGAGCTCTCTTCTGTAAGGGGGTTTTACACATTTGTCCTCCACTTGCTGGAGTGGCGTTCTCCTCTATCTTTTCCTTGACCACTCACAGGCAGGTCTGGAATTTTAATATGGAAACCTGGTTTTATGATTAAGAAAACCCTTGGCAGACCTTTTATGATGCGTCCTCATAAGACCTGAATATTGGTTCTGAGAATTGACTCTGAAAACTTTTCTGACTCCAGACCATTTTAGGTGGTACCCCAGTGCTACACGGCCCCACACGCTCGCCTGTGGTACCCCAAACTTCACGGCCTACAAACACTCACCTACTCCTACTTTGCAGTGGAAACAGATGTTTTGTTACACCGAAGAAACAACACAAAATTTCTTACAATGTTTAATGAAAGAATACATTTTACACATTGTTTATGAGATTTTTTTTTATAAATGTTTTTGTTCTGTTTTATGGCCACTGTATGTCTATTGCTGGTCCGTTGTACCAAAGATCATGCTTTGGGCACATTAAAGAAGTGATTCTCCACTAGAGGAAGGAGGGTTCAAGCCACACACCTCCACGTCTGCAATGCTCCCCTACAAATGAAAACACACGCACACTCTGCTCGGTGTGCGGGGCGACAAGCACAGAACCAGCCACGTTCCACAGCGCAGGGCTCGACTGTCTCCAACGCTCTGCTAGGCTCACCCGCCCTAAATCTCTACAGCCAACAGCTCTGGGAACTCCGTGGACAAACATTAGCTCTTGAAATATGGTGACTTTGGCACACAAGAGAAAAACACTGCATGAACCCCCTTGTTTTGAAACAGTACCGACCCTTTTTCTGTATTAGGAGCTTTTCTGTCAAAACAATTCTTTGGTGTCATATAAACAGCCAAAATGTTCTATGAGGAGTTTGTGCAATCACTTGAATCAGCATAAAGATTAGACTCCTGGAAAAGGGGAATTAACAAAACAGCCTCAGACTCTTTCCCGAATACTGCTGACCTTCAAGTAGACCCTGAGAAACTTTAAAAGCATTTCTCAGGGAGGAACAAAATGAAATTCTTCACTTTCGGGTGGCCTTAGCCCAGAGAAAATCCCATGACCACGGACGCTCACTGCTGGAGAGCACTGAGCAGGGTCGCAAGCCTTCACCCAGCCCCTCTCCCCACACCTTGTCTCTACCCCTGCCCAGCACCCCCTCACCCCGCCCTGTTTTCTAACTCAGCGCTGCCACCCCTCCCTCTGGAGCCTCTGTGCGGTCCAGACCACATTTGTCTAGGTGTGGCTGAGACATTTCCCTCCTTAGCTGAGCTGAGCCAATGCTGAACTGTTTCAGGGAACTTTACGAGGCATTTAAGGCAAACTGCAAACACACAGAAATAAGTACAGGATATTCTTATGACAAAAGAGCTGAAGAGGGACAGGAGCTCTGCCGGGCTGATTCTCCACGTGGGGCAGGGATGCCAGGTCCTGCTTTCATTCCTCCCAGGTTGAGAGGTTCCTCTGGCCTGGTCTGTCTGCGAATGGGGCTGCCACCACTGTCGGGGTTAGTGACATGTTTGTGGCCTCTGCAAACGTGTTTTCAGTGTTTTCTTTACACTGGGCGCTGGCCATGATGGCCTTGAACTTCACCTCAGGGATGGAGCCGCCCTGGCCTCAGTCTGCAGTTGTTCCTCTCCTTGATCTGAGTGGCCTTGGAGATGTCTTCATTTCCTTTCCAGACTATTTCATGGCGGATGGTCCCAGGAATTCCTTCTCAAACCCACTGAATTTTCTGAAGAAAAATCACTTTCCGGTTCCTCCTGAAGGAAAATCACTCACCTATTAGATGAGCGTTCCGGTTTAGTTATCCCTGAAAAGGTGCCTTGCACTCATTCACCAAATACTCAGCAAATTCCTAATACGGGGCAGGCATGCATGCAGGCAATAGAGAACAGGAATGAATAAAACAGACAAAGCCCTGCCCTCACAGGGCTCACACTAAAGGGAGCTGACACATAATGAACGATACTTAAGTCAGTGATATGGCATGCCCAGAGCAGGAAATGCATGCTGGGAGCACAGCCTGCACAGGTAAATGGGGTATGACAAGACAGTCCTCTGATTATATTTGAAAAATGACTTTTAGTTCAAAAAAATCCAAGGATGGATAAACTGTAGTCAAGAAAATCTGTCACTCTGGTACAATTTTTGACACTGCCAAGTGCTATTATGTGTCTTAGGCTTTTTAATTACCTTTTACTTGTCCAGTACTGGAGGGTTTCAAGCTAGGATATGTCCCTTTGTCAATATAGATGGTCAAAAGAATGATAATGTCTTATGAATCTATTTGCCATATAAGTAATTTATTTTCTTCATAAGGTTCTAATTCTTAAAAAAAAAAAAAAGGGCTGTCACGACCCCTCACTGTGCTACGCTTCCTTTCCCTAGAAAACCAAATACCAGGAGGTTCCAGCTTCCAAGAGGGTCTCCATCTGCCTTCTAGCTAATTTCCAACCCCTCACTGCGAGAAAGCATTATATCCTAATGGTGGCCGGCGGCCAGCTGCCTGGGTTCACATCCCAGCTCTCATCCTGGGCAATTTAAACTAAGTCTCAGTTTGTTCATCTGAACTAAAGAGACAATAACAGAACCTACCACACAGGGTTGCTCTATATTACGTGAGATGATGCACAAAAAGCACCTCACACAGAATCTACTGCACAGTAAGCCGTAAATAAATTATATGGGACAGTTTCTCTCCTCTTCATCTGAGCCTAACACCAAACCAGTTTGGCGAGCTAACATCAATCACAGTGATAATAGAAAGTAGAAGTTGAATGGTGATAGCGATAATTGTGGCTAATCATTCAGCCCTTACTAATGCCAGGAAATAACCTAATCATTTTATGTGCGGTATTTCAGTCATTACGTCACCTTCCACCATATTTAGACATAAGGAAGACGCCATGTTTTCCACTTTCAATTTTGCTGAAAACTTTAGAAGTTTCAACTTTTCCTTATGAAGGAGATCTTCACTCCTTCCTGTCCATTGTTTCTGCATTTTAGTCATATTCCATAGTATATCCTTAATTTATAAAACAATGCCAAATGACATGTTCACGATGGCTTATTAAATGTTTTGAGGACCACTGCATTATATTTTCACTTGTTTTCTGAATAATAATATAGATATGTTTCTAGCACAGTCAGGATGTTCAGAAATGTAACACAGCACATTGGCTACTACATTAAATAAAATTAAATATGATAGATAATTAAATAATGAGACACTACTCAATATAATAAAACATTAATTACACATTTAAACTTAACATTAAACATGAATAAGTAATACAATACTAACCGTGTTGTGTTTACTTTCCTTTAATTTCTCAAGAATTCTATGATATATATTTATACAATAAAAAGAATGTAAGTTTAGAGAAATTAAACTAAAGGTAGAAAGGGGCATAGTCAAATCTTGAACCCTGAGTTCTCTCACTCAAACTCCTAAGTGAAACTAATCTAATCTATTGGTAAAAATCTGTACGATTGGGCAGAGGGTGCTAACATATATTTAATTAAAAAGTAACGGTATAATCAAATGTTGACTGGAAAAAAATTAGGATGGAAATAGCTTATATATTTTTAGATTTGCAGTTTCTCGTTAAAGTTTTTGAATTAACCACAAACATGCTTTACATTGGTGGTTCCTATCCAATGATGTTTTGAAATAATATTTGAAGAACAATAAAGTGTCACGGTAATAAAGTGTAGGCTGATTAATAAAGATGCTACAAAAATTATTTCAAGAATAACAAAGGTGTTCCATTAAGCAAAAAAAAAAAAAAATTGCTTTTCCATAAATCAAAAGAATTTGTATTAGCAGTAGCTTTCCCTTAACTAACTGGGCAATTACTCAACTAAATATGAATAGAACAATAATGGTTGTATATTTTCTTTTAATAATGCGGCTGTGGTTGCAAGATGCTAATGTTTCTTTTGAGAATGTGTCGATAGTTTGCGAAAAGTTGTGAGGAAGTTGTGAGTACCATGAGCCCCCTTTATTTTCATGCTCATGAAGACAGTCTGAGTAAGATTTAAGCCTACAAATAAACCACCAATTGTGCTTGAACAGGTTCTCAAACCCTAAGTAACAGCTTTGATTCTGAAATGTAGCACTTCTGCAGATAAATTACAATCTAGTTGAGGCCTTCTATTAGTTTTTAACAGCGAAGTTTACCAATTTTATTAGAATTCTATTTACTAGTACTGGCAAGAATCACCTAAATTTTATATGGTCACTCTTTTCGGTTTTTTAAAGATAGATTTATAGATGCTAACTATATTTTTTTCCAGGAATTTTCCTAGATGGAATTTATTTCCATCCCATTCATTCTTCCCACATTTTAGAATACCCCAAGACTATACAGATGACGATCTCTTGACCCAGTTTCAGCCAGGAAATTTCAGCTCATTTATTCTCATTTTAATCACCGAAAGAGCCAAGAAAATGATAAAGCTCAGGAAGATGATTTTTATGATATGTTCGTAGCAGTGATTCCTTTCTTCACTGGCAATGAAGGAGAAACAAGGATAAAGGTGGCAATTCATGGGGCTGGCAGGAGAGTGGAAGCATCTTTGCTTTTGGCTGGAGTAACAGCAACCAGTCGGGTAGGTACCGGAGGCTGTATCTCTGTGAGGAAACGGAGGGGCAGCGGAAGGCGTCAATGGGTAGTGTTCATCATGCCTCCCACAGCCGGAAGTTAAAACTGTATTTATTACTGAGAGATAGCTTGAAGAAGTGTGCTCAACAACTGTGAAAGCTGGCTTGACCACTGCCATGATTCGTTCCTTCTAAGTGTTTCATTTTTTAGAGTTTCAATTCTTTCTAGAGCTTCCTGAGATGACCTAGGCTGAAAGAGTAACAACCTTCAGTTGAACTCCCACAGGAATATTCAGGTACTTGAAGGTGTTTTAGAGGTCTTTTTCCTCCCCACTGCATTTGGGGATGATGAATGGTGAAGTCATAGCAAAGCAAATGGTAATGATGAAAGACAGGCTTAAAAAGACAAACCCAAAGAGGATATCTTTTGGTAAATTCATTCCAATAATGAGAAGGCAGGGCCTTAAGAGCACATAAAAGCTTTTTCTAAATTTGCAAAGTGAAGCACGACTCAATTCTACCTCTGGGAAGTAGAAAAACACATTTCACAAGAATAAAGAAGAGCTCAGTTTTTCCTTTGGTCTGCTGAATTCTTACACTCAAAGAGAAAACAGCAGATGTTCATTCAAAGCGTAGTCCAGTTCCCTAGAGCACAGAACGCCCAGGAGAGGCTCTGGATTGTGCAGGTTCCACTTGAACCACAAAGCGACGAGCCCTGAGACCGCCAGGGGAGTCCGGCTTTCTGAGCATCCACGGCCCTACACGACTAGATCAGCAACTTTCCTCCCTATTTCATTCTCATTACGCCTATGCAGACTACAATACTGACAGACAATCTAAAAACTACTACTCTGCTGGTAAAACTCTGTGAAAGGCTAGCCTGCCCACCTCTCCGCTCCATCTCCTGCGATCTCTGGTGACCACACTCAACTGTGGCTTTTTCCCTAAGGCATTGTCCTCTCTGGGTCCTCTGGCCATTAATTATGCTGACCTCCCTGCCAGGAATGCCTCTTTTCCTGGCTTACCCAACTCTCACACTTGCCCTTTGAACTCAGGATTGGTGTCACCTCTTCCAGGAAGCCCCTCTTGACTCACCCTTCAATGCTTCATTAGGCGTCTCTCATATGACTACAGCCTGATATGAATTTCTTTCTGAGCTCTTTTCCTACTCCACTGAGCTCTGTTTACTTGTTCGTCCAACTCACTTATCTATGTTTTCTCTGAAGTACCTGCATCTTATCACTGCATTTCCAATGCACAACACATGTAGTAATTGCTCAATGAATTATCATTACATGTATAATTAAATGAATTAGCTAATGCTCATCATGGGTCCATTTTCTCCATTTTTCCTAAAACCGTCATCTCATCAGCACTTTCACTTCAGTATTTAGCATCAGCAGAAAGGCAATAGCATTTTGATTGAAAAAAAAAAAAACACTCATTAAAATTATTCTATTTTTTGATTTTCAAATTATTTATGGTATAAATATTTTCACAAAGAATACAAGGCTTAAGATAAAAAGGCACTTGGCAAATATGGATGTTAAAGTAAAAACATAACTTTGCCTTTTGGGGAAAATGCTATTGGTCTGGGCTACTGAATCTAGTCATAATTTTCTGCTCTATATAAATTCCGCCAAAATCTATGAGGGACATCTAATCCTTATCACCAGCCACATTGCTAGTCAAGATGATGTTCAACACAAGGCTATTTTCACAGAGTTTACAATTATAAATTCAATTTAAAACAATATCATATCAAATAAATCAATCAAATAAGTAATATATCCATAAAACTTTATAGTAAATTATAGCAACTAAAATATATGTGGTGATATTTATTTCAAATGTTCTTAAAGAAGACACATTTAAATCAGCAGATGACATCAAATCAAAATCAGGTTACTAAGAAGGCTTTACAAGTGCTCTTTTCAGATTTTCCCTAAGATCATGTACCAGACAGGTGTTTATTTTAGCCCAAGAAACCAAAATATGACTAATCGGTATGAAATCATTCTTTTTCATATTCAAATTAAAAAATCTGTCCAAATTTAGCACAAATGGCATTCATGTTGATCCCTCTCCTAAGAGAATGGATTGTATAATTTGTGGGTAATTAGTTTGAATTGTCAAAGATACAATACATATTTCATGAATTATCATATTTAAGTCACATATTTAGTAAGCCCAATACCCCTTCCTTTTGATATTAAAAAAATATTTTGAAAAGCATGCTTGTTTTATATATATTCCATAAAAACAAGTTTTTGATTTCTCTCATCTAACTTATGACCTGTTACCTTGAACTAAAATTTTTTAAATGCTTACTATTTATTAATATAAAAAGCTTAGAAATCCTCGGACCCTACTCTCTTAAAAAATTGAAACAGCAATCCTTTGCAGAGAGAGATAATGTAACACATAAAAAACGATACTGAATTAAATGTAGGGGTATATTTCTTGCTTCCTTTGGGTACTGAATCATTAACTCATTCATACTTTGAAGAAAAAAGGAAAAACTAAATTCCAGTCTTAGAGTTATCTGTAAAAAAACAGCTTACAAACAGGGAATTGCTACAGGACACACAAGCCTTCCCCCAGGGCTGTTACAGGTGGGGCAATGATGCTCATCCGATCCTAGGATATCCTGTTTGATATGCTGCTCCTCAGAACATGAAATATAATTTTTGTAAGCAGCTCAGCTGTCAGTTTATAAGTGTCAAATGCTACATGCAGTGTACCAGCCTTGCAAATACTTTTATAATGCAGTGTCAGCTGGCAGCTGTTTCTCGACAATTCCCAGAACAAAATATTGTTTTGAACTGGGATCTACATAGATGTCTCTGTCAATACAAGTTCTGCACAAACATCTACCCGAGATTCATCTAAACAAAACCTGGATGGAAAAGAGGGTCTAAAACATAATAGCAAAACATTCATATCCTTAGCATCTCAGATGCCTTTAAAAGTTGAAATATGACATGGAGACTCAAATATAAGCAAGGTGGGTTCATTTTTAGATCTTAAAGATCAAAATCACCTCCTGTTATCCTCCAAAAACACAAATGGAAAAGAAAGGCTCCCATTTGTTCCTTTGTTCATGTGGCTGGAAAAGAAATCCAGAGAGAGTTAATATGAAACAGGCTTCACTTCAGTGGATTAGAGGAAGCTCCTCACGACCTACTTCTGCTATTCCTCCAAGCAGATTTAAATAGAGTTGGGGCTCCACGGAGCTCACATCGCTCACTTCTAGACTCTAAAGGAATAAGAGATCAGGGCCCCAGGGACTAATGGCAATGAGAAGTTAATGGATGCAAACCATTATAATGTAAGTCTAAGAAGCTTGGCTAACTCTTGGCAGGGTATAAATAGAGCCTACACTATTTACTTCCATTTCTCCTGACTGGGAAGTTCAATTTAAAAAGAAAAGAAAAATGAGTTGCTGTTGGATAGGTGTTGTGTAGTATAGATATTATAAATGCCTTCGAGCAATCCATAAAGTGAACTTTCTCATTCATGACTAATCAGCCAATTCAAATGTTTAAAGTGGAAGAAGACACAAATAGAGAAAACATTCTATTACGATATTTACTGCAACTCTAGTTAATTTCCAGTGCCTGGAAAACAGTAAACATTTAATAAATAATATGACTCAAATATTAGCTGCAAAAAATCTTTCCTTCTGGATTGAACGAGATTACTTATGCAATAAGTATGTAAAATGTAATAAAAATAGTCATATTTTACATGAAAATGCTACATCTGAGTTTGACACTATGTAAAACTATATAGCACTATATTGAATAATTATATCTAAATATCAATGTCTATTTATACATATTATATATTTATATGTAATTACTATATATTAAATACTAGATAAATACCACACTAATCAAAAGACCATCCCATAAGGTTTGTAGAGGAAATAAATAAAGCTATTTAATTAAAACTAGCTGCACTGTAATGCTTTAAATTTTCTTAAGTCAAGCAATGCTATGTATTAATCACTAGAACTATTATTAACATCTTGCCACTATAATAAGTTCTAAAAAAGAAGCAGATGTTTGGAATATCTTTAATATCATCTCTCATATTTAGAGGTAAGTATCTTTAAATATCATGATTGAATATAGCTCCTCGATTTGGAGTCCGAAGAAAATAGGCTCGCATGTTTAAATAAATACCACTTACTAATCGATGTGAGTAATCCCCAGACGAAACGTCTGCGAGAAAGACCAGACTCTTGCTATGGCTTGTGGGTAGGTAAGGATAAGTCTCAGCTCTCAGCTTCATAGTCCAATGGAGACATGGGGATGAAGCCAATTATCTCGGAGTTCAGAAGGATTCTAAAATACGCGTTCTGACTCTCACTGGGGTGGGGCTGGGGGTGAGGGAGAGCTGCAGGAAAGGTCGTGCAACTGAAGATTTCAGCTGAGGCTTAAACAATGAGTAAGAAATCGCAAAGCAGGGAAGAGACACAAGGGCACCACAGACCAAAGAACGGGGAGTGCGTGTGGGTAAGGAGTGGCATTAAGCGAACGCAGGTGATTAAGCGGAAGCTAAGAACGAAGTGGAAGTGGCGTGAAATGAGGCTCAAAAGGTTACGTGAACATGCGCTACCTGAGGGGTTCAGACGATCTCGTAGTGGCTAGGGAGACAGTCGAGTTTCAAGCAAGGAGGTGGCAAAGTGAGATTTCACTTTGAGAAAGACCCATCAGGCAACAAGAACGAGGAAAAAAGACAACTCTGTAAGGGAAGCAGGGCTGTTCTGTGACTCCAGCAGAAAATAATCAGTCTGAGAAGGAACTGCAAAGGTCCCGCTTAGGGAGTGTTCTGGTGGCCAAAACCTGGGACAAACTTAAGAGAGACTGAGAACGCAAACTTATCAAACTTTGACGATCACTTATTTGCTTTTAGGAGTAGAGTAAAGGAAATTAGACAGAACTGGCTCTCGGATTTATTCTGGCACTGACGAGTGTGTACACATGGGTGCCTTTATCCCATACTAGAGACACTGGAGAAAATGAATTTAGTTTCGAGGACATTAATGCTCGATGAAGTCATACAGGTGGAGGGATCTAGGAAACAGTGCATTCAACAAACAGGTACTGAGCATCTGGTTTGTCCCGCACTGTGTCAGGCGTTTGATACAGTAGGTATTAATGGTGAACAAAACAAAACATCGATAAAGAGATTTTGACTACAGAGAAAGAAGTCCTCAAAAAACACCAAAGCATCACTCAAGATCAGCTCTGCACTGGCTTATTCCCCAAGCACAGGCGATTCTAAACTGCTTTCAAAAAGCACCAGAATGCCACATACTTAGATGCCCTTTTAGTCTCTAATCAGTGCTCATTCATTTTTTTTTTTCACTCATTCCACATTTATTTATTAAGCGTCTGTTCTGTGTCAGGCACTGTTTTGGACACAGGGCCGGGTGTTCTTGCTGCTAAACAGTCTTGCTGCCCCGACAGGCTGGTGGCCAGACTCACTCTGCTCTTAACTTGTTTTGCCAAGTTTCTAAATGTCACTGGATTTCCTTCATGGGGAAACAAGCATGAGTGTTAGACCAGACCCTGCAAACTGCACTGCAAAGCCCAAGCTCTCAGCAGAAGCCAGTCTGGCTCCGAGGAAACAGAGAGAAGGGAGAAGCGCTAAGTGGGAGAGCGGCCATCCCTAACTTTTATCTCTGTGACACATTTCACCTCAGGGTAAGATTTACCTTTAAAAAAAAAAAAGTTTCTGAATCTAAAATAAGTTAAAAAGCTATTGAATTGGAAGATTTCCAGGATTCCTCACACTTCTGAAATGCATTACCCTGCATTTTCCCCATAGAAAGACTTGAACGAATTGCTGATAGGCCCCTGTGTCACCCTACTATGACTTATTTGACCCCTAATATCCCTGAAATGTAATGCTAATGGTATGGTCTGAAATATGAATCTTGAGAGTAAAACAAAAAATAGCAATGAAAGAAAAAGATGTAAAGCATTTTATGCCACCTCCTGGGTACACTTGCAGGGTCTCTCTGGCCTCCTTCAGAATTCTCTTTACCATTCCCTCTTCCCTTCTAATGGCTTGCATTGCCATTGTGATGCCTTTTTTCTTTCTTTTTTCTTTTTTTTTTTGTCCCCTCCTCTAATGGACCACTCTACAATCCAAAGTATATTCTATCCCAAACTACTCTCTTTCCTTCTTTCCAAATTCTCTCCTGTACCATCCACTCTCATTTAAACTCACATTTCTTCAGTGCAGCTAATTCCAATTAGATGGTGAGAGAGAAATCTAAATATTCATTCCCATTAATCAGAGGCTACCTCACTGCACCAAAGATATTTATAGTTTTACAAAGTAATGGTTGCTCATTTAAACAAATGTCTAATCTGATGTAATGTAACTACAATATTAAAGTGACAGTGAGAGTGACTTGAGAACTCATTTATTCAACAAGCATTTATTTAGAATTTATTTTGTGGTTGACACTGCATCAAGCACTGTAGATTTCACTTTGAATAAGGAGTTCATTCTCAGAAGCCTACAGTAAGTGGGAGACAGCAGATGAGCTGCACGGTACAGGTTCCTGTCTCGTGAAGTCCCTTGGGAAGAACGAGTGGCAAAAGAAGATAATTTGGGACACTGGAGCCACCACTAGGTATCGTTGTGCTTGAAAATTTGCCCCCAGAAGTCAGCAACTCTAAGCTGTTCTTGCTATTCATGCCTTCTACCCTTACTTCTATCCTTACTCTACCTCTGCATCTAATCTTTCAAAAGGCCAGCTGGTTGGATGACTGGCTTGTGTGGATGTTGCTCCCAAGGCAACAGTAATGAAGGCAAACAGAAAGAAGGGCAGTGATTTACAATTTCAAGGCCACGTTTAAGTAAGTCAAAGAACAGACAAGTCCGATGAGAAATGTTCCCGACAGCTGACCCCTTCCAACAAATACACTGAAAATATCCCAACTCTGAATTCTGAAGAAAAAAAGAAAGGTCACTTTAAATAATGATCTCATTGGCCATAGACTCATTAGTTCATTACAAATTAGGTGGACACTACTTCTGTCCATCTATTCCTGTGGGTATTGTTTGGCCCACATAACAATGAGAACTTCCGCTTGCTGGACCATAGAAGGGAGAGGAAAACAGGCACATATTTAAAGTACAGCATCTCAAGTGTCTTTGTTGTTTTCCTATTTGAAGCCTGAGCCATGACGTGACATGTTTCTTCAAAGTCTCTAGCCAGGGATAAAATCTTTCCAAATGAGAAAAATAACGGTCTGGAAATGGACCCTTCAGACAACTGCCTTTAGAGAAGATCATTCTCTATTAAACACTAAAGAAAACTCTTTCTCTGTAGCATTTCCAGATACATTTCTCAAGTGTCGAGAAGGATGTTTAAGTAAATGAATTATTCTCCGTCAAACAAAGTACACGACACAGTGTTCATTATCAGGCGCATGAGTTATCCGATCCCTTAAATGGACTGTGTGCAGTCTGAAATTTTTAGCAAGTGGTTTACAGACCTAAAGGTGGGGCAGGGAGAGAGAACCATCTCATTCTAGTCAATTCTTTGTTTTCTGTCACTGAAATACAAAAACTGTATGATTTTAGTAACACCGTGTAAAACTGAAGGGACAAATAAAATGAGTCCTTATCCCAGTGAGCATCGTCCTGGTTCTATAACTTGTTAGTTGCAGGATTTGGGATGTCATTTTTAGATGCTTTAGTTTCCTCAATTGTAAATGAGGTAATTTACAGCTTGTAGTGAGAGTTTATGAAATATTCCTTGGAAAGTACATGCCCTGATGTCTCCCATAGTAAAATTATTAATAAATTATGACTATTATTGGTTGTCCCTTATTAAAATAAATGTTAGTCACGGCAGAAATTCAGTTTACAGTCCCACTTATTTTGTATATATGTCCGTTTTTCTTGATGATCTTCAGGAAAGTGACTGTAGCAGTTATCGTTTTCTTTATCCTCATCACCATGGTGTGACATATCTTTAAAAATGCAATTAAACAAGGCAGTTAAGAATAACAGTAAGATAAGATGCCATGGAAAATAAATAATAAAATTTCAAAACTGTCAAAATTTCAGTACGAGTCATTTTGATATTCTCTTCTCATTCATGCCTGGAAACCATTTATTTTTTGATATGAGGAAAGCAAACAAAGTGAGTGAGTGACAAGCCGGAGTTAAGCTATCGGGGCCAAGAGAGATGAGGATGGAAAGATGAAATGACCGTTACAGCCCTGCACTAAGATCTAGCTCTCACTGAGCTTCCTGGCGACTAACAGTTCCCTAACACCACGTGAACTTGACGGACAAAGTCGTCAGTGATCGGCTCTGGCTCCAAGTTCATCGCAGTTCATCACACCGGCAGATAACGATGTCTGTCAGACTGCATTCAACTGTATAGAAGGAGATGTTGACGCATCGCATAAGTGTGAGTGTGTGTGTGTGCGTATGTGTGTGCAAAGCTTCAATGACTAGCTATCTTTAACGAAAACCAGACTTTTTTTGGAGTATAGTATTCTCATGCTAAAGTCTAAAGAGCCAAAAAAAAAGTAAGTCGTGGTTTCAAAGAACTGAAAGAAGCATTATTTCTAATAAAGAAAATAAATCAAAAAAAGCATGTGAAATACTTGTGAAAAATAGTTCACAGAAAAGACTGTGCTACAGTAAAGACAGTAAATTCAAAAATACCTTCGAATGATAAAAATCTGACATCCCGTTTTTAACAGAATTCAATATTAACATTTTTGAGCACTTGACTAATGAAGTCCAGTATATTAACTCATTTAATACTGTGAGTTTTACAAAATGGAAACCAAGGCATAGAAAGTCCAGGTAGATTTCCTAAAGTTACACATCTATAAGAGGCTGAACCAGGACTCAGATTCAGGTCTGTTTGCAGAGAAATGTAAATCTCTAAGGAGAAAAAAGCAGAGAACATGCATTTCAAACGCTTCCAAGGCTTAGTTAATAATCTGATATGACACCAGACTCTCCTGAGCCTGATGAGTCTGTTATATTAATGAACTTGACAAAAAAGGAAAAAAAAATTGTTTTAATTCTTTACATTCTTGTATATTCCTCAAATATGGTATTTCTACTACAGCAGATGGAAATTATATTTGGCAAATATTTCCTGATTGTCCCTGAACCAGGCATGCTCCAGGCTTGTTGGGCACAGCCATAAATAAAACAAAGATCCTGGTCCTTATGCAGTTTCTGCTGTAGCTCCATTACAGCTGAATCTATTTGGAGTAATAACAAAAGTGGTTTTAAAAACTGTGGGCAATTTCTGCACATTGTGATCTATAAAAACATTTTAAATGAACGCTAGGCCCATCCTAACTAATACCACACGGCCTCAATGTATGCATCATGGGTAATATTCCAACAGTACATGTGTTTTTAACACACACACATTTTTTCCCCCAGTGGAAAACTGTTATAAATGATGGTTAGGCTCACAGATGTATGTTTACACCAAAAACTACCAGAACTACAGAGACTTAAAGATTCGAGTCCAAATTCTTCATTTCACACACAGCGGTCACAAAAGTGCAGAGCAGAAGAGGGTGAAGGAGAGATCAAAGTTTAACTTCACTGTGCAGAGTTGGCTGCAGACACAGTTTTAAACAGCTGGAAGCTGTCCACGGCACTCACCAGCAGCACCCTCGGGAGCTCCTGGGGCCCCTTTCACCGGGGGCATGGACTGTACCCGAAGGCACCAGAGTTTCTGGAAGCCGGCCTGCACTAGAATTCCCAACCCGTGTTCAAAGGATAGAAATTGAGAGTTTTACTTCAATCGCTTAATCAAATTTTAAATATGAAATGAACCCTATAATCAAAAGCTTTGCCTCTATCAACATTTCTAGGATGTTCAGCAGCATCCCTGGCTTTTACTAACCAGATGGTAGCAGCACCCTTCAAGGTATGACAACTCGAAATGTCCTTAGGCATTGCCATATGACCCCCAGGAGGCGCTAACACCTGGGCTGATAGCTACTGATTTGTATTAAAAACAACATAGCTAAGCCTTTTGGCCACTGCATTTTAGGCCAATTTGATTGTCATGGAAAGACAAACAGGTATTTTCTTTTAAGATGCTATCATTGTAGTCAATTATGTACTGGACTCAGTTTATGTGACGTCCCAGATCTGCTTAGGCCACTCGCCTCCTAGACCTTGGCCACTTGCCGGGATTCAGGCCCGAGCAGTCCCCAGTGACTCCTGCCAGTCTGCCGCTGATGCAGTGGCCTTGTCTCCTGTGGTCACAGATAGACTCTGCCTCCCCAGGGGCCGGGAACCAGGCTTCCACGTGGACTCCACTGCGCTCAGCAAGGCAGGAGTCACGGCACCTCCAGCACACGGAGCTGGCCCAAACAGACCCAAGGAGGCGCCGGCCTCTGCAGAGGCTGCCCAGAGAGGCCAAGTGCAGAGGAGTCAAAGCTCTTTGGGGGTCAGTTTTGACCAGAGGCACAAGATGGAAGAAGCCAGGAAATAAAGTGTTCCCCAATAAAAATCTGTTCCAAGATGTAGTAGTTTCATACGAGAGACACAATTACAAGCATCCAGCTACGTTTTCTTGCGAAACTGTGCCCAGTTCAGTATCACCTTTTATTTGCCTGCCTCCCTTCACTGCTCATTTACCCTTTGCCCTCACTCCTGCTTTTCAGGGCACCCGCATACCTCCCAGGAAAGCAGTAACCAAAAACCGTCACAAGCTCAGTGTTCCAGAGGCCATGAGCTAAGGCAGAAATTAGAAAAAGGGGAAAGAAAAGAGGAAGAAGGAAAACTGAAGTGTGACGTTGTGATGGTAAAACAGTAAAATCTAATTACACAATGTCCACACTGTCTGCAGCTCTTATTAAAGACTACAGGCAGAACAAGCAGTATTGCTTTTAATGGACTGTGACCAATAACCTAGGAGCTGAAGAAAGGCATCACTTCCTTTAAGTTCTACGGGTTTAACGGCGGCTCCACCTTTGATACCTTCATCCATTCTATTTTATGTACTTTCTGTATCTGTAGCCTTTACCCAGCACTTGAGAGAGGACACCTCAGAGCAGCTAAATATACGGCTTTCCAGAACTGTGTCCAAGATTCAGGCTATTCCGACTAGTGTAGGTCTGTAAAATTTTATAATAAAAGTACTTTCACCCGCACCCTGGTGATGATTACATTTCTTATTTTATTATTGTGCCAGCCTAAGAATATGATTGAGTTAGAAACCATCGCAACAATATAGAGATCAAAAATATTTTTAACAATCAGATTCTTTTCCTTAATAATTGATTCATGTTAAGTTTCTGAACTCAGAAGGGCCTTGCGATATGTACTACTATTCTATAGACTAGATAAAATAAACTCCCTCAGAATTTCATTACCTGGAGGGTACAAAGTCCAAATATTGTCCATTTCACTGAAGATACGTTTTGATGTCTCGATCATCCATCACTTGCATATTATGTTTTCTATACAGTCAACAAACTTTAGATGGACTATGAGATGTAACAGTATCACCACTGCCGAAAAATTTTTGTTTCTAGAAGCCATTGGATTTCTCCTTTCTCAATGATTTACCTTCTTTAGAGTGGATCTAAACAAGCACTTCTCAGGAACCATGTGAAAACCTTTTTATAACGTAGATTCTGGTTTAGTAGGTCTGGGAAGATTGCAAATTTCTAAAACTCTCCCAAGTAAAGCTGATGCTGCTGGTTCATGGACCACACTCGGAGGAACAAGACTCAGGATTACCATCACATAGTCCAAGCCAGCCCTTCCCCTTTCACCCGAATTTAAATATCAGTCTAATTCTTCACTAAAATCAACCCCGGCTCATCACTCCCATAATCACCCCTGTGATTTCTCCCAGGTCTGACTAACTGGGCTTCTGCAGGAATAAGGGGAAAGAGCTGAATGAAAGTGCAGAATGTTCCAGCTCCTTTTCTTGGTCGTAAACTCCAACCAAGATTGTGGTAACTGAAGAAAGAGAGAAGAACTAGGGTGTCAAAACATGTTAGGAGGGGTAAGTGTGACCACTCCTTAAAAAAAAAAAAATCAAATCCAAGGACTAGAAATGCCTTAATCCAGGTCAACTGAGCAACTATGTGTTGACCTATTATTATGGGAAAGGCCTTAGGCTCTGCCCTTACATTATTCTTAAGAATGGTGACAAGGAAGCAAGAGAAAAACCAACCCTTTATTTGGGATATAATCACCCCTGGCAAGAATAATTGCTCCCCATCCTGTCCCAAAACACAGCGCTGTGAAAATACCGTTATTTATAGCTCTTACTGGTGTCATAAAATATTTTGTTTATACGTCTATCTTTGTCCATTTATTGTGAAATCCTTTATTTTCAAATACTTTCAAAAGCAAGAGATAGGCCTTATTATTCTCTGAATCTTCTGGGGTTACTTATCTGAATGTTTGGTATGTTGGAAGAACTCAACGAACGTGTGCGAAACCAAACTCAACAATACGGATGCCCCTCCTCCGGACCCCGCGGCAAAACTCCCCGAGCTCCGGGAACAAATCCACCCTCACGTGGCTCCAGATTCAAGCTGGTCATCTGAGACCTCTGAGTAAGCCAAGATGTGCTTTCTTATCAGCTAATAGAAAACGCATCAAAATTCATGTCTTTCCTAAACTGTGGTGTACAGGATATTTTATTTAAAAATGCATATTTCGGTGGCTCTTATAAAGAATTTAACAGATAGCAATTCAAATGCAGATTGTGTTTGCTTTAGAATCTCTCAGTATGAGGTATGTAAGTGGCCGGCCTGTAGGAAATGATTAGATGAGTCTTTCATGATTAAACATTCATGAGATTATTAATCTTTTAAGCAAATTTGCTTTGTATTTCACTATTTAATTATAACACCCCCATAAAAGAGTAAAGATTTAAAAAGTTTCAGAACACAGCATCTATAAACAACTCAGCTGGCTTCGCACTCAAATTTTAAAGGAGACTTTCACGAAAGAAGAATTAGTATTATGTATTCAAAATTGCTGTGCGGAAAAATACATATTCAATTTTTCCTTATTTAAAGAATGTATGTGTCTAAAAATTCTGTCAGCTAGGCAGGTGCAGTTTTCTTCTAGGCAAGATAAGAAATGTTTCTAATTTAACTATAGAGAGCAAGAAAACTGACCAGGAAAAAAACTGAGGTCAGCACCAAGCATAACCCACCTCCTTGTGTGTTTAGAGGCTGCAAAATATATTGATGGAGGTTGCTGAAGTGGGGTGGCAATTACTGACAGCAACCTCAGATCCGTCAAATAAACTACTCTAGAATAATTTAGGGAGTAAGCAAATGCAACTTAGAGCACTAGGTTTGATAGCCCCAAAGACTGTCCTACCCAAACTGTCCCCACTCCGTATCACAGGTGAAATAAGAAGAAATCTGGAAAAGTTCTATTGTAACTTATTTCCTCCAGTGGTTTTCTCCTAATATTGAGTACATATTTTGGTTTGTATTTTTTTAGCTTTACAATAACATATAACATTATATCAGACTTCATTTTATAGAATTAGGCTTTCATTTAAAAACTTGACAACTCTGTGTGTGTGTGTGTGTGTGTGTGTGAGAGAGAGAGAGAGAGAGAGAGAGAGAGAGAGAGAGAGAGAGAGAGAGAGAGAAAGGGAGAATATTTGTTTATATACGTGGAAATTAATTTATAATAAATTGCATAAGTTCATCGTATAGGAAAGAAAAATGCATTTGGATTATTACTGTGTTTCCCTTATCTGTGATAAACATGTTCCTTTTGCAACAAAAATTGTATTTTTCATTTAAAATACTGTACATATGTGTGCAGGGGTTGAAAAGCTATTTGTTATAAATTCCACAAATCACTGTATTTACATAAATGCTTGGGCAGCCTCATAAAGGAATGAAAAATGTCATACATACGTGTGACAAGAGATTATTAATAGGGTCTAGTAGGGATTCCTTCTTCATATGATAAAAGCTTAATTCCCACTTAAAGTTTAAACTTTTGTACCATTGCTTCAGACTACAGCAATGAAGTGAAATTGTCTTTGCTGAAAGCGTCTTTTCATGGGATGAAGAGTGAGTTCATTAAAAAATCTGCCATCCTCTCATTTGAAGCCCTCTGAGGCAAACAGAATCACTTCGATAAACTCAAGTACAGTCAAAAAGAACAGCCCGTGGGGTCAACAGAGAGAAGAAGGACAGCAGTCCTGCTGGGTACTTCGTGGAAACCTTTGAAATTCCTCTTAATTCTGCACCGGAGGTCTTTGGAAATTCAAGTTAAAAAAAAAAAAAAACAGTTGTCTCTACTTTCAATGCTTTCATTAAGCACTTTTAATTTATTTTAGTCATTTTCCTCCAATGTTCCAGGTGGGCTCCTCTGTCTAAAATTTTATTCAAGGACTATGAAGAGATTTTACAAATGCTCTTCTTCTTCGACAAGCCTCGCTTGGTTAGATGCCTACCATGCTCAACCCTGCTGGGAAACAGAGAGAAGTCACTCACAAAATGCAGAGTTCCTCTCTTGGAAGAATTTGCAATTCATTCGGTAGGGTCTATAGGAGGCACAGAAAGCGTGCAAAGCCACCAGTCCTCAGGAGCAGAAGGCGACAATAAATACTGTGGGCAAAAGCTAAAGAAATGATCCATCCCTCCCACAAGGAAAATCAGGGAACGCGTCCAGGTACATCTTGAATTTGATCTTAAAAGCCACCACGGAACTGGATTGAGGAAGAAAAGCAATATTTTCCAAGTGAAACTGCATGCAGGGAGGAAGGTAGCAGAGACAGATCGATTTCCAACATAAAAGGATATCCCGCTACATCTGGGCTGCTTTATTCTGCCCAGTGCATCCACGCCTTGCATGAGGTAAATACAGCGGAGGCGTTGTTCTGTGGTTAGATGCACAGACTTGGGAGTTAAACAGTCTGGATCCCAGCCCTGCTATGTACCAATTGTGTAACCTTGGGAAAGTTTATCACTATAAGCATCATTCCTCATCTTTAAAATGAAGCCATTTTTAGGATACGTGTAAGAACACGGTAATACATGTACAGCACTTGGCACAGGCTACCATACATTTTAGAGAACAATATACATTAGCTATGTTTCGGGTTGGGCTGACATAAATTGAGTTTGAGACGATTAGGAAATGAGATTAAGGAGTCTGAAAGGCAAGATCTGCTTAGGCTGCGACTCTTAAATCTCAGTGCACCTCAGAAAACACTGGAGGGCTTGTCAAATCAGATTCCTGGACCTCCCACCGCAGAGCTCAGACTCGGTGCGTCTGGGCTGGAACTGGGACCCCCACACCTTCTCCTAAGTTCCCAGCGGATGCGACGCTCCTCACCTCGGGCACCACGGAGCTCAGGCCTGCCTGCCACGCAGGTGCTTTCTGCCAAGAAAACACCTGACACCGGGGACCCTCCTGCCTGCACAGAGACCGAGGCGGGTACCCGTGAACTGCACTCCGGGATTTGCATTCCGTGTATTTATAATGGTTACTCGGGATTTCATTTTATTTTATTTTTTTGCCACAGACAAAAATCTATTTTTTGAAACCACCTGGACTTCTCTACTCTCGGGCCAGATATAGAAAGAGTGCACGCTCAAAGGTGTACATTCAAATATTTGGTGTACAAAGCTATAAAACACTTATTATTTTCAGTAAGGACTTGAACTAGAATGAAACAAAAGGCCCAATAAATTTTTTTGTGGGGAAGCTTGCCACACTTCTTAGGTGCCCACCTGTCACCAAGTCAATTGTGTGTCTCTGAGACTTTTCCCTCCACTTCCCTCTTCCCCTCATTGTGACCTTGACATTGGAGGAGGAACTGATTCCAGACCCTCCGAAAAAGTTGGGGAGAGAAAGTTAGTCTGAGACTCAGGGCTTATTATGGACCCAACCAAAAACCTTGATTACATTTTCATGGACACAAATCTCTAATAGTTAAGGTTTATTCCTATAAAGAGAAAAGAACTGTTATATATGAAGAGAAGATGAACAGAACGTATCGTATCATTAATACTGTCACTTTAAATGCTAGAAGACTCAAGGAGAAACTGATTTGTAACCCATCAGTGAAACCCAACTTCCTTTTTGGCCTTTCTCTAGATTCAAACATGTCATAAAGCCTGCATTTCCCCTTTCCTCTCCCTTCGTCTACGGTAAAAAAATCAATTCACGAGGAAATAAAGAAGAAATATCATTAATGCCTTTTTCCCTTCCTTTTTCTCCTCCTCCTTCCCTAAAAACAGCTTTCCTGCCACCACCCAGATCCAAATTACTCACCTTTGGCACAAGCATCAGGCTTATATTTACTCGTAGTGTGGTTGCCATGACTACATCTGGAGGTATCAAGCAAGAAGTGAGAGGTCTGACTCATAAAGTCTAATGTAGCTTGGTAAATTTTTGGAGTAGTCGGGATATTTTGGTAATAAGATAATTGACGTGAAAGATTTAAACAAATAGCCTCCACAATGAAGCCTATTGATTTGCTCAACCTCGACACGGTGTTATTAAGGAGAACAGTTTCATTCAGGGCTTTGCTCTATGATTGACATGCAGAAGAGTTCCCACAGGCTCCAATAAACACCTGTTCTCCTCTTGGCAGCGGCTTAAAATTACACTCTACCTACTGCTTACAATAAATTGCCGCTACTCTACGGAGCTCGGTTTAACATTTCTTCTGACAAGAAGTCACCAGAATGGCCTCTCTGAAGGTGTAGCAGAGAGTAAATCCTACAGATTTATTACAATCGGTCAACGCACTTGTGAAAGCTTTGTGATATGGTGCACCTGGTGAGAAACTCAGAGTAGCTCAAGGGCCTTCTGGTACAGTCAGGGGACACGAAGTACAGAGAAGTTAAGTGACTTGCCCCCAACATGGCAAGAGCGGAAGTCTCACCATGAGAACCATATCGAGCACCAGTCATCTTGGTAAGAAAGAACCTGCATCATACTTTGGCAAGAGACGAATTACCAGAATAAACCAAAGCGAGACATTTTCTAAAACAATTTGATTCTGACTATATCAAAAGAAAAAAATAACTGGGCTTATATATTCCTAGTCCCCATGTCTGAAACTCTGCTAACTTTGGATGTAATAATTAACCTTGCATACAACCCCGAAAACATTAAAAATCCCCTAATCCTACAGTTTTAGGGGAGCGAGTACCCCTCTAGTTGTTAGTGATGGAACTTAGTAGCTAGGCATCTGACTGAATTAGTCAAAGCTATGATTCTAACCAGGTCTGCATAGATTTCAACCAGCACCCATGAAAATGCAGTTTAATCCAGCTTTTCTGTTAGTAATTTTGACTGGTATTTTCTATCCACAAGGATAGAAAACATGGCCCAAGAACAAATTTATAAAATAAGCTATGATGTCAATCCAGTTACACCTCTGAGAATCAGATTTATTCTTAAATGGATCATGCTTTTGCTCTTCACAGCCATGTCATAAAAGACTTTAGACAGAAACTCAGGCAATGATGTGGGACCACTGTCTTCTAGATATACAAGTGTATTGTCTTTCTGCTTTATCCGTTCTTGATTTTTTTGCCCACGTTTCCCACCTCTTTGCTTTCTAACTTTTATCTTTCTCTCCTTGATCATCTTCTCACCAGAAAACATCTTAATAAAAACTTCCCACTCGTACCCACGGATGAAGTTCTTATGGCAATGCTGGACATAACATGTAGTTGATTCTTTGAAAATCCGGGGGCGGGGGAAACTTGCAAATACAGAATATAAAAATAAAGTATTGAATAATCATCAAATTAATAGGTTAGCTTTAACTTGAAAAATAAAAAAAAACAAAACATAAATCATTATTCAAATGAATTTTTATCCTTTAAAACACACACAAAAGTTATGTTTGCCCAGAACATTTTATTTTCAAATATATGCATAAATGAGTTAATTGTGCTAATAAATATGATCTAAAACAACATTGATGGGAAATGAAACCCTCAAATACGGCAGAAATAACACGCAATAGCATAGTTATTAGGAGTTTTGTAAGTTTTATAGAAAAAAAAGTGGCATAAGTAAAAAGCATTAGTAAGAGGAAGCATATGTAATACAGAACAAAAATTTTTTAAAGTCAAACTATTTGGGGCAATTGGGGAAATTCTCTCCACAATATAAACACTCAATATACTTATATCTCAGCTGACCTTGCTTTTAATGAATTACTTCTATCAAATTTATTTATATTATGTCGGATAATAAAAACATGATTATCGGAGGATGGAAAGACTTTATGCAGAAAATACACTATTTATGATATATATCATGATGAACGCACAGCTGTGAGGAAGATATTCGTTAACCCATACATTAGGAAAAGCATATCCGCGAGTTTCTATCTATGGCCGTTTTCAAACGTTTGTAACATGTTTAGCTGCCTTCACATGCAACTTGCCTAACCTGAAGAGCTTCTTACAAGCTGGGCTTTGCGGATTACCTCTAGGCTTTGGTTTCAGTTCACTGGAGCTGAAGCCAGCATGCGTGTTGTTAAAGATGGTCATTACGCCGTGACACAGGCGCGTGCACAAAAAAGGTGGGGCAGCTCAACGGTCAGAGCTCAAGTGAGCAGAACAGGGGGAAATCAAGAGAGAAGCAAGGGTGCTGTGCATTCGTGGCTGCGGTTGTCAGGAAACTTTTCTATGAAGTGGTAGGAGTGAGAAGTGGGTGTTTAGCTGGACCCTAAAAATTTTAAATCTCAGCATTTAAAGCTGTTACTATACAACTGTAATTATTTTAGAGGCTTCAAACTAAAAATAAGATGCCCTTAAATATATCTCCAGTCAGTAAAAAGACAGAGATAACACTTAGTACCAAGTTTTCAAAATAACTTCAGAGTTCTACCCCAAACCCTCAATATAAATAGAGTTGTGTGAATATATCTGTAAATACTATAATTTAGACTCTTTGGAAATTTTTCAACTCTCTCTTCCCAGTGGTCTCCACTGTGGGGCATGGCAGACCAGACACTGTGTGCCTTGTTCCTTTTAATTGTTTTGCTTCTCTTCTATAATGTATACACTACTATAGTAATACAGACAGATGAGATATAAATGTGCTATACGGCATATACAAATCATTAGCATTTATTGAGTTTACTCTGTGTCAGACACTCTACTAATCACTTTACATGAATTAACTCATTTAATCCTCATAGCCACTCTATGAGGTAGGGGTTGTTATTATTCTCATTTTATAAATAAGGAAAGTCAGGAGCAGAGGTAAGACTGACCGAGGCCACAGTATGTGGTAGAATCAGAATAGATGGAAGAAATATATATGACTTGTAAATAAGTAGGTAGGTAGACAGACAGACAGACAGACAGGTAGATGATAGAGAGAAGAGAGAGAGAGAGAGAGAGAGAGAGAGAGAATAGACAGGGATTAAAAAAAAAAAGAAACACATCAAATTCTAATAATTTCTGACCAATGGGCAGTAGGCAAGATTCTTCTTCTATACATTGCTTTGTATTTTCTAAATTATCTATAATGGGGATTGTTTTTATAACTTGGAAAAAATAAGGGAAAACACAAAACATTAAGATTAAACACTGTAATTTAGTGAGAAAAGGTAGAAAACCAAAAGAGACACTATGTAACAAGGCAGAAACTTAGGTTAGCTTAAAAATAAAAAGAATGAGCATGGACTTATTTTCTATCATAATACACACATTTCAAGTATGATCATGGACAAATAAACACCAACATCTAAGAAAAAAGCCTCCATCTGTGAAAGTAAGCGTTGAAAAGTGATTAAATTACTTTGAAAAAGATCTAAAATTTGGAGAAGGATTCAAAGCTGATGTTGTTATACGGTGCATCTAATCAAAAATGTCTGAATGCACTTTTTCTTTTGAATTGTGATGGGTAAGGGAGACAGATCAGTGCCTATTCTACACGGCTGAGGAAAATTACTTGCTTCATGAGAATTCTAGGCAGGTTTCTAGAATTAAATTGGTGGCAGTAATCGTGTTGTTATTAGTGTAATTGCTTTCTGACATCTGTTTCCCTGTCACAATCAGTTCTTTGATAATACCAATGACACAAATAGTATATATCTAATCAGTAATGTCTAATGTTTCACCAAAATAAAAATAAAAGTATATATCCGTTCTCACCAAATTCTCTTCTACCATGCAATATTATATATATAAATATATATAAATAAATATATGTAAATTTATATATGGTATATCATACAGCAATGAGTATAGGCCAGCTCTTACCCTCCACTCATAGTAATTTATTTTCAATAATTTTTTTGATGCTATATAAATGAGAAGGTCCTTTAGGAACCAGCAAGGAATAAAATGAATATATTGTTGATCAAGACATAATGAAGTGCAATTTGTTAATAAATTGTGTTTCCACTTACATTTTTATTATCAAATATAACTACTGTGTTAGGGCACTGTGTCTTGCAACTGCGAACTTGGTTAAGTTATAATGCCACATTTAATTTAATAATCGTGTAATGGAAAGGACACTCTAGGTCTAATTCTGCCACTACAACCAATATTGTGACCTCTGAAAGTCATACAAACTTCCTGCCTTTGTTTTGAATTATTCCTCTATATTAGGAATAATATTAGCTTGAATCTGTGACAGGAAAGTAAATGGATGTTGTGTCCAAGACATACGTTTGGAAGAGCAAACTAATACGCATGAATATTTGTTGAATATCTATAATTCCTAACATTAGCGATCCCTCTCTATGCCCCAGATAGGATTCTCAGGATTCTGCACATTTTACATTCTAATCCTCACACATATCTTGTGAAGTGAGCACGATCATTGCGATTTTACAGATGAGAATACCAAAAAACTGAGGGTGAAACACCTTTTCCCAAATCACAGAGTTAGTAAGTCACGGGGCTGGGAATCAAACCCAGGCCGGATTTCAAGGTCAATGTGAGCTGAGTCAAAACCTTGATATCTTGTTTCTACGCTAAAGGTAGCAGAGCAGTGAGCCTTAATTATGAGACGCTGGAGTTTAAATCTGCAACATCAAGTCATCGAAATTCACTAGTGACCTCCACCATCCAGTCTGCACTCGCCACCACTTTTCTAATCAACCAAGAGATCGTAAACATCAACAACTACATCATGTTGACGTACCCTGGGATCTCAATTATAAAATGACCATGAAAATAAATTCCAGTTAAGTATAATTCAAATGGAGCTGTCTGAACAGGCTACAATTACACTCGAATTTCAAAACAGAACTGCGACAATGATAACGAAAGTGTCACCAGTGTTAAACACAACATATATAAAGCTGAATCATGTAATTAACACTTAAAATACATCCTAGATTAATGGAAGGTTTTTATATTTTCTACAGCCATCTGCCTTTTGCTATCTATCCTAGATATGAAGAGTCACTGAAGCAAAGTACTAAATTTACCAAGTAAAAACTGCCTATGAAAAATACTTTATACCAATTGATTTTTAATGAATACTAACCCAGAGACAATCAGTATCCTTAAAAAATAATAATAATAATTTCAGTGGTGTCATAAGTAAACTATTAGAAAAAGCTCCTTGGAGACAAAAAAACATCCATGTTCCCAAATAGAAAATTTTAAGCCAAATGGTACAGCTATTAGTTTTATAATACTTACATAGTATAAATTAGATTAAGTTAACCTAACTATGTATGAAATCAAGAAAATTCGAATTTCTTGACTATAATCAAGAACATACGTATATATACAAATAATTGGAAACGGTTAGAGAGAAAGTTCACTACAAAATTTTCTGTGGTGTAACAGAAAGAAGATCACATTTGAATTCTGTAGTCACGGTGAAGTTCATTACCTATTCTCACTATTTGTGTCATCTCTGACATCTCTCTTCAGCTCCTAGAGTTTCCTTTCCTTATTGGTAAAAGTCAAAGTTCATAGCAGCGTCATTCAATAGCCAAAATGTGAAAGCAACTCGTGTCCATTGATGAATGAATGATAAGCAAAGTGTGGCATATGCATGCAATAGAACATGACTCAGCCTTTAAAAGGAAATTCTGATATATGCCACGACATGAATGAACCTTGAGGACATTATGCTACGTGAAATAAGCCAGTCACAAAAAGACAAAAACAAATGCTGGATGATTCCACTTATATGAGGTACTTAGAGGAGTCACAAATCATAGAGACAGAAAGTAGAATGGTGGTTGCCAGGGGCTGAGGGAGGTGGGAAATGAGAAGTTATTGTTTAATGAGTAAAGGATTTCCATTTAACAAAATGAAAAAAAAGTTATGCAGCTGGATTGTGGTCACGGTTGCACATTGTGAAGGCATTTAATGACAATGAACTACACACTTAAAAGTGGTTGAGACAGTATATCTTATTCTATGCATATTTCACCACAATTAAAAAATGGGGAAATCAATAGATTGCTATGCAGTTTAAATAAGATACTGCATGGTAAAATGCTTTGTGGAGTTTAAAGTGTCATGTAAGTGTGGAGTGGCCCCTTCGTTTTGCCTACCCACCTCCTCTTCTCTCTCTCTGTAAATGGAGCTGACCCGTAATCCCAACCCGGCTCCATCCGCACATTTGCGAATAAGAGACATCAATTCTGTAACAAATGGTGGTGGAGAACCAACCTGCAGTGTGCCAAGCCCTGGGCCAAGCCACTGGCTAGGGATCCAGTGATGAGGAGTAGACCAGACCCTGCCACCTAATGGCAATGGAGGGAATAACGTGTGGAAAAGATAGTGAAGAAAGGTAACTGCAGAGAGCGGCTCCTGTCTACTGGGTATCAGCAAGACCATTACGAAAAGATGATGTTTCCACGGAGACCTGAGTAACAAGAAGGAAACAGGAGTTGGAAGCACATCTAGTGTGAGAGGAAGTGAGCAATAAATACTTGTGGTTTGCGATGAGATCAAACAGGTAGGCGGGGGCCTCCAGGCCACGGAAAAGGGGCTGGACTGTACACTTACTTTCCTGGAAAGTGACTAGAAGCCTTTAAACAAGGGAGTGCCGTGATTTAATTTCTACGATACAAAGATAACGTTTAACGGAACACGGTGCCATCGTCTTGAGGTGGACAAAGAAGTTCTTGGAGAGGGTTCTTGAACTCCAGACTAGCAGCGTATCAGGCTGAGCCCCTCTGGAGGCTGAGGCCTGAAGATGACACCCATTGTCTGCCCTGCCATGTGGACCAGCCAGACGGAAGCACAGACAGCTGCAGAAACGACCGATGGGGAGAGAGCGGAAGGCCTGTCCCCGAGGCCCAGCCACACAGCTCTAGGGCTCCGTGAGGTTTCTCCCTAAGCTCCCGGCTTTGTTTGAGCTAATTAAAGTTGGATTCCTCTCATGTGCTGACAAAAGCATCCTAATTTTATTAAATTAGGTGCCATTGTTATTATAGTTGTAGGTTATATCAAACACTAGTGGTCTGCAGACCCTATTCCTTTAAATCTTCCAACAACCCTTTGGTGCACCATTGAAAGCAACTAAGAAGAACAATGAAGCAAATGCTCAACAGACAACACAAAGAAGTTGGGGGCTGGGTTCAAACCCACGGCTGTCTGACCCTCCAAGTGTCTCCCAACCAGTACCACTCACTGCTGCCAGCTGTGACAGACCCGGCACTTGTGGGGTGGGACCCGGGCAGAATAGGACCTAGCAGCAGCCAAAGCAAAACTCAGCTCTATAGTTAACTCTCATCCCCCCAATGCCCCTGTTAAAAAAAGAAAGAACACGAAGTCTTCTGTCCTCCAGATCAAAAAAGAAAAAGAAAAAAGTAAATCAGTGCACAAGTATCGACTCAATGCTCCTGTCCCTCCCTGCAAACGGTGTGCAATCACCCAAGAGAGAGACTTACTCATGGCAGCAATTAGAAAATAAAACGTACCCCTGATCATCAGATTAACAAAACAAAGGTGCACGCAGAACATGCTGAAACTCAGAAAGGGTCAAAGAAATGTGAGAAGACCTCAGAGAAGGTTTTCTGGTAATAAGGAAGCTACGAAGTGAATTTTTTTTTTTATATCAGTCCAATATTTTGCTCTTTGCTCTATAGGATTAAATAATTCACTTGAGTTTGCCTGAGCTTACACTGTTTAAAATTGTCTCAAAATCTCCATTAAGCTAGGGAGACTAACCGATCTGTCATTTTTATTGGGATGTAAACGTACTTGATTACAAATTTCAAATGTATTTATCATTACATGCTGGAAAACACAGAGTTGGAGATGATAAATACATAAAATATCAAATCTTGTGCTGTTTTCATTTTATACATAGGTAAAGCATTTATTTATATATTAGACATCTGACTATTTAGAGCCTGGAAGTTTTACTAAGAGAAGCTACACAAATTCACTAAATTATAACTATTATCTTTCTTCTGGTTTCACCAAAATTCAAGCAATTGAAAGACTGGTCTTATGATAGTGACTCATCAGGTTAAATATTAAGTGTTTTAAGTGAATAAGAAATAAACTAAATTAAAAAAAAAGGAGAGGCCCGTATTTCTGATTTACGAGAAGGCAGATGACAAAGCAATTTACACAGACAACAGTGATAAATGACCTAACGAATGCAGTTACGAGCTGAACAATCACTGTGGATGGATGCTCATTTATAGCCTATTTTAGCATTTCTGCATGCCTTATGGAACAAAATTCATTAATTTTGCATTTTGCTATTTTTGGTCTTTGCAGTACATTACAAAGTTAAAATAGGAGAGATTTTGCGGAAACACAAACTAAGTAACTTACCTTATTGTACATCCATAAATATGTACATCGATCATCAGAACCTGACCTAAGCCATGTCATTTTTTATCTTTTACTTCTTCTCCACTCAGTCTTCATCGCCTGGTCCTCTACTTGCACACGCACCCGCAGACACACACACACACACACACACACACACACACACACACACACACAGAGGGCATGGGGCAATGTTCAAATTACTAAGAGAAACAAATTTATAATCTATCCTGAGAGATGACTTACAGATTTATTGGCTGTAACTTTTGTTCTCATTTTTAATTTTGAACTTGCATAAAGCTGATATCTTAATTCTTTAAAAAACTTCTAGCTGGTCAGGAATGTCATTCTGGGTAGCATGTTATAGATAACAATCAGTCCTTTTAAAGTCTTTTAACAATTTTATAAGACATCTGTTGATAACTTCAACTCACCTTAAAAGCAATATTGGGAGAAAATAAAGACCTCTTTTATAAAAATTTACTATTTCTTAGCGAGAACAGAATTCTAAAGTTTTTATGAAAAAGTATTTGCTCCTTACTTCCTTGATTAAATACAAATAAAGGTTAGAAAACTCACAGTTCGCAAATATTTACTGAGCACCTACTCTGTGCCAGGCCCTGTTTTAATCATTATAAAACTTCATCTTGAAAACAGCCATAAACGTTAATTGCAGTGAGGAGACACAACCCTCCCTCCTCCCTCATTTTAATTTCTTATCTCCCTATTGATAAAAATACAATGTCATTTCTCCCTTTTCCTTCAGGGTGTGACGTTGACTTAAAATTAAAAAGTGCCTGAAACTAAGCAAATTGTTTTAAATACTCTCTTCTCTAATGTGGCTATTCTTTATTGTGTTACAATCATTGTGTAGCCCAAACTTAACTGATAAAATAAATTAAATATTCACTTTTCCTGCTGCTACTTCTTAAGAAGAAATTCTCTTTCCAACAAACTTTATTTTATTTGAGAGCTTTCATGGATTTAGCAACTCAGGTTACATAAATGTGATTTTGTCTAAGCCTTAATTAAATTTTTATTAGATGTCACAGCAATTTTTTAGATGTGATATAATAAAGGGTTTCTTGAGTCAAGCTGCATTTTGGGAGAGCTGTGATCAGCTTCCCAGAGACAAGTCTAACATAGTTTATTGTATTTATATTATAGTTACAGTCTCAATCTGCCTATCTACCTACTGGCTGCTTCCCTCAGACCTGTTCGCAGGCTCACATCCCCGCTCTTGCAAAACCCTCTCTTGGCCCTCTACTCCCTTCTGGTTATTCCTCCCCATTAGCTCTTTCCCAGCCATGTTTTATAAGACTGTTCTTTCATTCATACTTCCTCCTCTCACCTTCCTCACTTATCCTACTGAAATGTGTAGCAAGTAAGTTCTGTCTTAAACACTTAATCCCCGATGGCTCTTCCTTGTCAAATCTCATGATCTGCTCCTCTTCCTACAGAAGTGCCTCATTTCCACGTTGTTCCTCCTTGTTCTTCCTCCCGTGTCCTTCTCCCTTCACCCTTCCCAGACCACTTCTCTAGCGCTCTGACCTTGACCCTCTCTGCTCTTCTCTTTTTCGTGTTTCTTGGCTGATGTCCACCATTTATACAATGATTGCGCACGTCAGTCCCATCCACGACCACCTGGTGGCGCTGCAATCTCAACTGGGACGTTTCATAAGCGTCTCGATACGCAACATGTGTCAAGTTTTCTATTCCCTAAGGTGCCTGAGAACTTGGGAACTTAGACTTTCTCCCCTTATGGGAAGCTTTTGTCACTTTTCATCCTTATTAACCTAGTTGTTCCTAAATCTCCTCTATATCCAGGTCTGCCCCTTCCTATCTGCTCTCCATACTAATACTAGAGGGACCTTTCTAAGCGACCTATCTAGGTGTCATTCGGCTGACAAATATCTGTCATTGGCCAGTGACCACCTTCAGAGAGTTCAAAACCTGTCTATGGTAGGTGAGACCTTTCTCAATCTTGGGAACAAAGAGTTGTTCCATGACTCTCAAATAACACCATGAATGCACGCACGTCCACTACCCGTATATGAGGCCGGCCTCCATCCCGTTTTGGAAAAAAATGCTAAATATGAAATGCTCAAAACTCTGGATTTTTAAAGACTTATTTATTTCTTATTCTGACATTTCTTATCTTCCATTCACTGATAAAATCTTAAAACTGCTAGCTGTGTTGCTCTTACATATACTCTACTTACCTTTTCAGTAAGTTCATTAAGATACAGGTAGAGTTTTGATCACTTTATAAATAGAGCATCATCATTCTAGAATGTTAACTCAAGGGAATTGTGTAATCTCTTAAGTCAGTTTATTTATCCCTAGAAGCAAGTATATTAATGAGGTCAAAGTATTATTTTCTTGCTTTAAAATAGATAACACAGCAGAATTTTGTTTCGTGTCTGCAGCTCAGGCAGAGAAAAGAAAATTCTTTCTGGGAGCTTCATCTGACTTTACACAATATGGGTTTGTTAAAAATAAATTCTTTCCATGTTCTTTTAATGTGTGTTTTATTAGAATAATGTTTCCTCAAATCCAAATCTTGCCCCAGGCTGTCGCTGAGTGAGGGGGAGGATTCTGGAAAAGAGCAACGCTCGGCATTCCACGGCCCAGTCATGCAAGTCGAAGCCCGCTGGAGGTTCCGCCTACGTGCCATTTAGTGTTCATGTGACCGTCGAAAAGCGTCGGCTGGCCTTAACGCTTCCTAAACCTACAACGGTACCACTGCTCGTGATGACTAAACCGAAGAGGAGGTGGTTTTATCTCTGGCAGTTTAAAACATGGATACCTCAATAATTAACATTTAAAATCATTCATGAAAGTTTCTTCGGACTGCTCACCATCCTGCAGAAAGCTCCTCGCCTTGCTCGGCCCTGCTTTGCTCTTGTTTACATTCTTCCCCCACTTACTGCTTCCTTACTTCCTAATATTTCTGCGGCAACCCGACCGAACCTTCCCAGAACAGAAAATTTTCACAGCGGTTATTATTATTGGGCAAATATGTCATTTTATTCCCATATGGAGGTTTTGAGGGGTTAATATTTCCATGCGAGGGCATCCCAGTCATAAATGGCAGAGCCAAGGTTTGGCCCCAAGCCTACCTGGCACCGGAATCATTCTGTAAAACCATAAGACGATCGAATGCTGTCCCAAGAGCCTGGCCTCCCGGCCCCAGCTCGCCCTGCTGCTCCCGTAAGCACTGGTGTGTCTCTGCATTGTGTCCACGCTTGTCCTCTTTCTCCCTCCAGACTCATGCTAAGTCCCTGCCCATGTTCCCCTGCAGATCACATTCCTTAAGCACAGAAACCATGCTTTGTTTTTATCTAAAACGTTGAATTCTGAAGTTAAATTGACAATAAAAACATCTTCCAACTAAACTCATTTCTGTTGGAGGAACAGCTGAACTAATATGAAAATCAGGCGAACTGAACTTTATAAAGGGATTTCAAATCATATCATGAAAATGTCATATATTTTAAGCACACATCACAAATAAATGTGTCACATATGCTAATCCCCAACTCACGAAGGATATGCAGTAGAATGGCTAGGTTTCTAGTTAGCCTACAAGAGTTCATTTTACTTCTAATAAAGGCAATGATTCAGGCCAGCATTTTAAAAAAATTCTTGATTACTTATTGAATAGGTGGATGGATGGAGGAATGAGTCTGAGTCTTTATTAGTAGTAAAATAGACCTTCTTGGGCCTTTATTCCATAAGGAATTCAACAATGTTCAAACTGAAAACCTACTATGTGCTGAGTGCTGTCTAAAGTGTAGTTTTACTATTTTTGGTTTATTAATGATCTGGAAGATCCCAATAAAAAGTATTAAGTAAATAAAATGCTTAAGCACTGAAGATGGATCAACTTTTGTCTGCTTAACAGTTGTTTTTTTTGTTTTTTGTTTTTTTTGCCTCTTAATTCTGGGTGCAGATTAATGGACTAATGAAAGCTATGATGCACCATCTGTTAAAAAGTTAGGGCTTTCTCCTTTCTATTGTCTGGAAAGTTCATCTATACACATAAGAAAAATAAAATTATAGAAAATTTGGGGTAAATGAAAGGAAGACACCAAATTAAACAAAAAGAAAGATTAGAAAAACAAGACCCAGGAAAGAAAATTTAATGAGAAGGGGACAAAAATTACTTGAGAAAGCCAACAGGGTAAGAACCTGTTACGGTCACAACTTTTGGCTCATCTGATGAATATCACCTGCTGTTGGAAATTTAAATTATGTCAATGGTCACTCTACCAATGAACTTATGCAGGAAATTTTATTTAACATTTACTGAGCGCCTTCTATATACCAAGCACTATTAAAAGTGCCAAGAAACAAACCAAAAAAAAAAAAAAAAAAAAAAAAAAGGAAAACGAATATGGATCCAACTCTCACAGAACTTAAAATGTAGTGGGGAAAATAGTCGACAACCAAATAATTATTCAAATAGCAATATCACCAAAAACGTCTATGTGTTTTCCAAGACTCTTGCAGTAGCAAGTAACAAATCTCAGCTTAAAACCGGAATTTTCTGGTTTATATTATTGAGAAGTCTAAGACTGCCCATAGATGGCTTCAGACTCGTGTCTCCCAAATGCAGCAACTCCTAGAAGAACTATAAATATACATAAAGATGCTTCTTCTTCCCCGATATGCATGTGACATTGAGGGAAGGACTCACTGGCCTGAGGTCCAAGACGAAGGGTTATTGTGAGAGGTCACCTTTCGGACACTTGCTGAACTGTCTGGAGGAGCAGGAGGCTGTGATAAAAGGCCCCGGGAGAACAGCACAGAGTGGGTGAGAGGACATTCCATAACGATGACGAAAGTGCTAAGACCAGAGGGAGGCCCGTCAGAGTTACTGGTCGGATAAAAACATCAGAGCTTCGCACCATAAAATTAGTATGGAATTAGGAAGAACTTCGGAGAATGATTCAAGGAAAACAACAGCCAGAAAGACAAGGGTGAGAAAAATTTGCCTGGAGAATGAGTACATGGGGATGCTGACCAAAACTTCAGCAACTGGACCACATTTAAGACCTTGAAGAGAGTTAACCCACGTCACTGAGGGCAGTACCGAGAGATCTTTCTGACCCTTGTTGAAAAAAAAAAAGTTTAAAAGGCTGACCGACGATTTGTATCTGGGAATTTTAAAATATTTAACCTTAGGGAATATTTCCCAGTTTGCATCTTTAGCTTCATGATACCTAGAAAGCGGTTCACACAAATTTCATGGTTCTAGCTCTGATTTCTAATTCATTGTTTATCCATATGTCTTTTTAACGTATGGAATTCTTTCTAGAGAAGTAAGCAATTTTAATTGGTTAATTAAACCAATGGTTAATTAACTATGGAATTCCCCCCAGATATTAGCCAATTTTAATATTTTATCAGACAGTTCAAGTTGTTGCATTATAAATCATTAAAGTATCCCTTTTTCTGTTCTTTCTAGCTTTGCAAATGATTATTCCTAAACCATAGTTTGTAAACAAATTCTTCATAAATGTATGTGACAGATTCTCTAACTCTGAAGTCACCCAACTGTTTATATATTTTTGTCATTGATATTTAAATCTGAGCCATCATGTCAAAGACATTATGATTTTGAAATTTTGCCCTAGGGAAGTATGTACAAACAAAGTTCAAACAAAACTCTCCCTGCGTGACAAATCTGTAAAAATAAAGTACCATCATACCAGTAGAACGCTAATGAGACTGCTTCACTCAACAAATTTTCAAAGAGGGTTTCCTATACTTGGAGCTAGTGATGTAATGACAATCAGTCACACAGGGCCCTAAACTTGGACAGCTGATGACTAATTACAAGTGCAGGCGTGACTAATGGCACTACCGATGATAAGTGATATGATAAGGATATGTAGAGGCGCTTTGGTGAGGAACTCTTCTCAGACTTGGCACTGGCAGAAAACGCTAAGAAATTATTTCATATGCCAAAAATGGAGTTGAAGCTGAGCCCTGAAGATCAAGTAGCCAAAAGGAGGAGGACAGGGTGATCCAAGAAGTGTGAATGACCAGTGCAGTTTCAGGGAGGAGACAGGGTGGACATGGGGGAGAGCAGGAGGGAGGGAGGGGTGAATCTGAACACGGAGAGGTAAGCCAGGAGCAGCAGGAAGACAGGAGGGCATTTTCAAGAGTAATCACACAGCCAGATTTGCCTTTTAAAAAGAACTTTCGGACTGGGGAATGAAGAATGGATTCCAGCAGGACAGTTTTGGAGGCCAGGTGAGAAGTTACCGGAGTGAACTAGCCTGGAAAGGGTGGTGGCCCACCTGAGCCAGGGTAAGGGAAGTGGCAAAGGTGGAGAAAAGCTGTCTGAAGGCAGACATCGGTTTGTGGTTTTAGGGAAACCAGCTTCTTATTGGCTGTGCCTAGCTGACAAATGTCTCTAAAAACAGCTTGACCAAACAGAGATTGCACAAATCTGGCTTCCTGCAAAAAAAACTGTTTTTGCAATGTCCAGACGAGACGATCATCTGCAAAACTGACTTTGAATCATGCTTGTTTTTTAAAAATATCTGAAATGAACAACAGATGTTAAAAAGATAATGAAGGCTAAATAACAAAGAAATAAAACAAGCTGTCCGGCTTGTCCTTTTACTCCTGATTTAAAAATATCCAGTGCAGTCTGTAGAAGTTCAGAGCAACAGCCAGCCATAATCTGTGCTGAGATGGAGGTGAAGTTAGGATTTTCAAACCAAGCAAATTATAAACCGCTAATTTATAAATGCCTGGAGTCGAAATCAAGTCATAAACCTATTTAAATGGTAGCAATTTGCAGTGTACTCTCTTTAATGCACAACTCCCATGGAATTGATATTATTAACTAACCAAACATTAAGGAGAACCCGAAATCCAGGGGATTTTGCCATTCTCACCAGGCTATTTCCCACGAAGCAGCAAGCTCAACGTCTTGCTTCGAACCGCTATGCTGGTGAAGGGACACTGTATAAACGCTGTCGTTTCCATGTGGGATTCGCCTGGGATGCACGCCTCATTCACGGCAACCCCTAAGGGGTTAGAAATGGCCATTCTTTCCCTTAGTCAAGTTGTTCATTTTAACTAACCGATGACTCCCCTTGTATTTCCTAAGAAACAATTAGGCGTGTGGTTAATTATGATGCGGTCAGTAAAAGAGCAATAGCCCTTGGTCTAAGGACATCGTTTAAACGAAGAAAGGTAACTGCCAAACAGCCACAGCCAACAATTTGTTGGTAAGCATCGTGGCACCTGTTCTGGCTATTAGACACTGTCGGAAAGAAATATCACCATTACCAAGTGGTTTGGAAACAGAAATCTTTACCAGATGACCTTGAGACTCAATGTGATTTCAATCAAAAGTCCCTCAAAAATGTTAGTGAAATCTGAAGAGTTTATTCTAAAGTAGATGTGGAAAAAGCAAAGAGCTTTCTAGAACAGCCAGGACACTTCTGAAGATCAAGAGCAAGGAGGATGGGTTGATATAAAGAATTATTATAAAGCTAAAGTAATTTAAGACCGTGCGATTTTCATACTGGGATGATTATCAGATGCCCCCTTTTATACCTGAAGCACTTAATCTTGGAAGACCTAGCGGGGCTTATCCCAGGAGTTATCTTTTATAGTAGAACGTTCATAAGCCCCATAACTCATGAATTCTACCTCTAAAAAGAAGTTGAAAACTTCCTGGATATGACCACGAAGAGACATATGCAAGGGTCCCGGTGTTCAAAACAGCACCGAGTTTTCATTGGTAGAAGGCTGGATGAATCAATCGTGGGGAAAGCAGGACTAACACAAGTACATGTGATACATGTGTACAAAGAGCAAGTGATCTGAATTTTTACATAATTCAGTGTCAACCAAAATTGTTTCATAACACATTCTTCGGTATTTTGCAAGTCTTGCCATATTACCAAGTGCTACCATCATATCTTGATACAGGAAATATTTTTATACATATTTCATGTCAAACAAAAGGCTTTAATATATTCATGTGACCTGAATAAAATAAACATTTTAAAAATATGTAAAATTTTCAAATCTAAATTATAAATCACAACAGATATATACTTACAGGATATATAATAGCCAATGATCTTATATAGACATATGAAAATAAAACGTCAAGCAATATCTTTGTAACATAGCAAGAATGCTTTCAAACTAAGATGTGAAAAGGCATTTTTAATCTTACAAATCAATTTTATTTTTATAGGGTGTCCAGAATTTTCAGATAGGTGTTAAAAGACTCTAAATTTTTGTTGTGCAACAAAAAGACTCAAATGACCCTTTCTATTCCCACTGCAAACAAACAAGAACAAATTGAGAACAAAAATACAAATACACAGCCAGTGATGTGTCTTTGGGTTCAATTTTTGTTTCCTAGAATACAGCAAATTGAAAATAACTGCAATTAAAATTCCAAAAACTGGCCCAAAATATCAAGCAAATTAGCGATTTAATGACATGAGAGTGATAACAAGTTGATTCTCTAAAAAAATGGCTAAATTACAAAAAAAAAAAAAATACTCAAAGGTGTATCTTCCCTATACACCTTTGTAAATACTGAATAGTCAGAATTAAAGTAGCTAATATCAGATGATATAATTCTTGACAGCCAAAAGAAATCAGATATAACATGGGACTTGCTACCAGTTATGCCTGCAGTAAGGTCGGTAGGCTCATTTGACCAAACAAAAGAAAAAAAATATACCAGTTAAATAATCAATGTCACTGAGTCAGTGGTAATTACCGTCTGTTTGTTTCTTGGAGAGAATTAAGCCTATACACACACACTCACATATATGTATATATATACATATATACACACATATATGTATATATGTGTGTATACATATATGTGTATATGTATTTATTTCTTGGAAAGAATTAAGCCTATATATATATATATATATATATATATATATATATTTATGTATATATGTGTATATATATTTATATATTTATATATATTTATACACACACACACACATACATGAGCTATATCTAAAATGCACTAAGATTATTCCACATCTGGAAAGTCACTATTTGTGAATTTCATGTTCTAAAATGATAAATTCTGCCTATCTTACTTCCCCTTTAGGGTTTAAGAAAATAAATATTTTATTGGATGTTGAGATCATGGTTTCAGAGAGAAAAAGTTGAGAGCTACTACCTCCAACAGATACACACACACAGAGAAAATTCTACTACCCCCCCTCCCAAATCATTGCATGTTAAATATTCCATATTCCAATATCCACAATTAGGGAATATTCAATAATAGTCCTTATTATCCTGGTCTAAATAAACCAAGGTGTACTTACCAAGCATCACGCTTCAAGAAAACACAGCGGCTTTATTTAGACTTCTCCTATTACGGAACACGCCAAGGAATATGTAGAAAATTCACTTCTAAATTTTCTAATTCTTATGAACTTTATCTACAGGGAAAATTCTTCCTATTATCTCTATATTTTCAAAGCCTCAATGAGCTAAACACCTTAGCCACAGGATAAGACCTTGAGCGATATGGATTCTGGGGAAACTTTCCAATTAATGAGTAAAAAATAACAGGTGAGGAAGAGGGAGGAACTATTTAATAAGATTCCAGAAAAGTCAAATGGAAGTCATTCTGCATTCTTGCCTTTATGACCCTCTCTTGACAAAATCCCCGGCCACTCTCTACTATAACGCCTGAAGCAAAAACAGTGAGGTCAGCCGACTTTAATTTGCAAGGGAAAAAATAAAAAGAACTGCTCGTGCTTAGATCTGTTTGGATGGCCTCTGGAGGAAGGGATTAAAAGTCTGGATTTCAAGGGAGGTCAAACAGTTTCTGACCCCATGTTCAGATCTCCCATCTTTAATAGGCTATACTAATTCCAGACAGGCCCCCGGCGAGACCTCGAATTCTATTTAAATACCCCAATCTGCAGCATCATTCCATATCTCACCATCTTTTTAATTAAAGAGGGCAAAATAAAAACAAAGCAAAGAACAAACATGAAATGGGTTCCAAGTCTGGTTGCAACATAATGTAGAATATTTTATACTCTGTTCTTTCCTCGTATATTATTGTGTTAATATGGCCCGGCAATATACGACTCAATGAATAGTGGGAGAAACAAACTATCTTAATAAAAGCATCACTGCTTAGTCTGTCATTCTGCAGCAACTTGCTCAATTGAACAGAATCATTGTCTGGGGGACAGTGAGGGAAGACATCCTGTGTAAACCTTAGTAAGCGAAAAAAAAAAACCCTCTCAGAGTGGAGTACTGGAAAGAGATAATTAAAGCTTTGAGAAAATGTGCTCAGAATAAAGGCAAAGGACTAAAATTAGTCAGATTAAAAGAAAACTGAAAGGCAACTTAGTAACAACATATGACTTTATGTACTATGGCCACTGTTTTCTATTTACTTATTTCCCATCCCTAAATAATCTTACTTTACTTTCCATCTCTTCTCTTACAGAAACTTAAGATTTTAAGCGAGAAACACTGGGCAAACATAAACGATGGCAGGAAAGACAAAATGAAGACCCAGGGAAGCTAGTGTACAAAATGCAGGCCCAAAGGTTTACACACTCTTTGGAGGAAGGCCAGCATGGTAATTGTGCTCTGAGCTTTCCAGAAACCAAATTTTAAAAGGTAATGCATGTGTTCACTATTCAGAATGTCCAGAGGCACAGAAGAATACAAACAAATCAGTTCAGAAGGCAGACGACTGATTGTTATTTCTGTTATTAAGACACAAAATCGGTCTCTCTTTCTCACCCTTCTCCCCCCTCCCCCGCCCCACTCAGAGAAAAGACACTGTGCTAGTTTTATGAGATTGTTTTTAAAGCCTCCTTCGGTGTTCGTTAACGTCATGAGGCTAAACACAGCTCAGTTCAAAAGTAATTTCACAAAGAACTAAAACTATTTGATAGCATTGTCGCCACAAAAAAAACACCACTTTAATATGTGTGCATATATTCATATATATTTTCATACGCACACATACACTGCACTTTAAGGTATTTGATTAAGAACATGAGTGAAAATTTGGTCAGAAACCAGAAGTACAGTAGAACGGTGGAATGAACTTTTTGAAAGTTCTCTCTATTAATGGGAGGTTTAAGGTAACTAACATCCACCAGACACATTATGACAGTTACGCAGACCTCCGGGTCCTATTCTCTCATTTAAACTATCAAACTGTGAAGCCTGTCTGTGTGTTCATTTCCGTCGTATAGATGGAAAAAGTCATAAATAGAGTAAGAAGTAGAAAAAAGTCTCCCAAGGTGACATTCAAGTCAACAGTCCAGCTTGAACTATAATTCCACTCAGTCAGCCAGTTCAATAACCATTTATTGCACCGCTATGTGGTAGATGCTGCAGGGGGTTCAGAAATGAATGACACAGACTCTGACCACAAGAACGTGTGTGGTCTCAGGGAACATACAAAAGAGATGCAGAAATGGAAAGGGAAAAATACTCCTTCAACACCAAGCAGAGTTCCAACAAGAACCTTAAACAAGGCACAGAGTTCTCTGCGGGGTCTAAGACATCACCGCCTTTGGTGAAGGGTGTTGCCTGGGGTGTCGCCTGGGATGCCCCTGTAAGAAAAAGTAGAAGATGGATGGAGGGAGATGGATTAGGGAAGGGAGAGCAGGAAGAATTTCAAAGAGTCACACATGGTACATACTCAAGGAGCATCAAAGAGCCACATTTGGTTAGTGTTTAAAAACACACAGAGGAGAGAGAGGAGGGGAAGTAGGTTGAGACCACGGGGTCTTGAAGGTCATGGTGAAGAGACTGTATTTAATGTGGTAGGGAAAGGGCTCAAGACTTTAGATCTCATGATGACAGCTGTTGATCAATTCATTCATCTTTATAAATACACTGTGTCTACCATAGGAGATATCTTTTAGAAAGCAAAAACCTGAGGCAAAACTAACAAAAAGTATCCACATTATTTATATCTCTGCAATGAAAGTACAATTCCTACAGAGGAGACATCTGTTTAGAGCAACAGATTTCTATTAGCTTCTATTATGTTTACTCAAGCACATTCTCCTTGATAAGAACCTGTTTTTAAAGATTGGACTTCACAAAGGCACAAACTGTCCTAATTATAATAAGTCCAACTCTCCATGTACACATCCACGAACTCTAAACCGTATCTCTGACATAAATGTCCTAGATCACATTGACGTCTCAGTCCAAACTTAACCTCAGGTTTCAACTTCTACCTATTCTCTAAAAGAAAAAGATTCGCTTTTCACATTTTTAAAATTTCCATATGCAGTAACAAGTAATAACTGTCATTTGTCCAATTATCTGACCCAAGTCTTTGACTCCGGGTATACACGCAAACAGTTAGAAAATTAATACTAGTGACAGTATGTCTCAACAACGACACTCTCCTAACAAACTCCAGAAATCAGTAATAATTCAGACTAAAAGCAGAAAATAATAGACAAATATCCAACAGGAAAAACAACAAAAACAGACATTCTGTTAAAATGAAACTACTTGTCTCTAGAACACAGTTAATATTAGAAAGTTTAAAAAGTGAAAATTCCCTCGGGTCTTAAACCAGTTTTGTTCTCTATATAGTGGTAATGAATTTCCTTGTTGCATTAAGTCAAATTTAAGATGAATAAACAGGCCAAAATCTAACTACATGTTTTAGGTCTTTTTTCCTCATTTATATTTTAGAATTTTTTTCAAGACATTAATACATCTTTCACCTTTGACACTGTTTTTCCATCAGTTTAGGATATAAAAATGAATGTATAATACAGAGGTGATTTGAGATTTACAAAATTTAGAATCATTCTAAGCTTATTTTTTTTCTCTAAATATTGGTGTTGAGGAGATATACTATATTAACAAATACTTTTCAGATATGCATAGAGTACATTCAATCCTAAAATAAAATTTATTGTATGATAATGAAATTTTAATAAGAGGTATTTTAAAGCTATATTCTTGGAAATTCCACAGTAATTTTTAATAATCTCCAACAATGATGCAAAAGAAGGCATATGATCTTTTCCACTGTACTTATTATACCAAGAGAATGTATTCAAACTGTAGGTCTTTTTACATGTAGGAGGCTGAATATTTAGTTAATTTCAGTGAAAACCAAAAAAAAAATCTCATTATAGTAAATTGTCACTCATTTAGAAAAGCTTAGATACCAAAAAACAGTGCAGATAGGAAAAACAATAACGAGGCTCATTAATCTGAGAGATTTGGGCAAGAACGGGAATAGAAGAAATTAGCAGTTTCTCTGCCCTCTGGTGGCAATAAAATCAACTGCAGCATGGCTAAAGTAATGCATAATAAAATGTCCCTGTTATGAAATCAGATTTTCCCCCGTGCCAAAATGTCTGTAATAAAAACCCTGATTGCTACATGCCAAATTTCAAGACTTTTGGACTTTTTAAAATTTACGGTGCTGAACTTTTAGCTAGACTATTTTGCGAAGGTAGTTACTTTTTTTCTCCCATTGCAGTGCTGCGTTTTCTGTAGCCAATAGGCTAGCCATTTAATTCCACGGTTATTTCATAAAACTCTAGGTAGAAAGATATCTAGAAAAGAAGTTACTTCAGTTTGTAATAAATCTCCAAAAAAAAAACTGTCAAGAAATTTAAAACTATTCCTTTTCCACTCAATCCCACAAATGTACAGGTATCTAGAGTAATTTTCCACCAGAAATGTTGGTTTTTTATATAATACCTGCACATTTATGCTGAACAATTTAGGTATTTTATATTTCCCAAAGGAAAGCCTTTTAATCATCCAGTCAATTTTAGAATGCAGTGAAAGTGACCCTCAGTTTGAGAACTTAGAATAGTAAATTATTGTATATATTTTCTCAATATATTATCAATAAAAAATGCACATTCAGAAAAAGTAAACACTTGCTGACTTTTTTCACTTTTTACTGTAAATGCATTATTTACTTCCAGTGACAAAGAAGTTTTCAAATAAACAACTTGGGGTGCATTTTTGGCACACACCTCTCTTACCTCCGTTGGGAGGAACTAAATTGCTTACATGCTTAAAGGAATTTATCCCATGAACACGCCCATGAAAATTACTGTTATGCCTTTTAAAATAAATGCGTTGCTTCCTGAAGGAGTAAAAGTCTTTTTTTTTTTCTTTAACCAATGAAACATATCAGAAATAAACAAAAGGTATGATCTTATTGATATAAATAATACTTGGTCAAGAAAGACTGAAGTCCATGTATGCAGGACAATCACATGTGACAAAGACAAATCAGCATCTATGAAATCTGCGTTTTTATTCACGGCTTTCAAAGTGTTGTCATCATGCCCCCACGTCCCCCACCCCCTTCCCCAATCACGAACTGGAGCGGAGTCAGAATCTGTGCTTTCTCTAAGAATTTACACCAGGGACAGACAGTGTTTTGGCTGTCTTCCAGGTCTCAGCTTGGTGAAATTTCATTCAGGGACCTCCTTCAAGATCCACCTCACCCGGAATCCCCAGGTGCCCTCCCTAGCCTTCCATCTGTCGCTCTCACGTTTGACATTTGGGCGCACACGCATACTTTCAGAGTAATCACTTTTTCCCACCCCCTCAGAATGAAAAGAAAACCTTATTCGCCTAACCAGAAAGTTTGTTTCTTTTTCTTCCAAGCGTTTTATTGTTTTGTTTTGTTTGTCGTTTGTTTTGCTCATTTCACTTCCTCTCGAAATCCGAGCTCACAAATTTCTGACATGGTCTCTCTCAATCTCTCTCTGCCTGTTTCTTCACTTTCTTCCTGAGGGGCAGAAATGGGGAGCAGGCACGGCTGTCAGTGGGCAGGGTCCCGGGGAGGCGGCTGGACCTCCGGCTCAGCAGCGCCTCGCCAGGAGGAGCCAGCCAGCGGCGAGCAGAGGGCGGCTAGGCGGGCTCCGCGCTCACCCGGGGGCGCGGCTCCCAACTGGACGGCACCTGGCTGGAGCGGCCGCCGCAGCAGGAGGCGCAGCCGCTGGGAAGATGCGCAGGCCGGGGCTCCGCGCGGGGCCAAAGGCAGGGCACTCGGAGGAACCCCGGCGTGTTCAGGCCTGTTTGCGAACCGACCAGGGGAGGACAATGCGGCCAGGTGTTGTCTCCAGAGGCGCGCCGCCCCACCTCCGCCGCCACCTACGCTCCGGTGCTCCCTGCCCCACATCCAGCACCCACTCAGCCCCAGCCAGTGAAAGGGAGCTACCGTGGGGATCGCCTGGGGGAGGAAGGCGTGGACACTGGGAATATTCCCCAGCCGAGGAAACCTCTGTAATCCCCGGCTGACATCACGCTCCCCATCCACAGCCCCCATCCCGCACTCGCTTAGTTCACCCCCGCAGCAAGGAAGGAGGAGGAGCCAGAGATGAGACAGCCCAGGAATGCCAGCTCCTTCGTGAGTTCTCCACCGGAGGAGGCTCGCTCTGACACCAGAGCCCCTCTGGGTGACTCGGAGGGGCCAGTACCACCCCCTGGCGCTCAGGTGAAGCAAGCCCAAGTCCTCAAGACAAGCCCTAGTCCCATCTTCGCTAGCCGACCCTCTTCTCCCTATTTGGGAAGCCGAAGTTTACCCGAAAAACAATTACGATAACTTTCCCAAGGGCAGATAGATGCGGTGGGGGTGGACAGAGACTGGGGCTGCCAGAGAGAGGGCTTCAGCCACGCACAAAATCAGCAAGCGAAAGTGCTTCTTACCATTGATTTGCTTTCCAGGCTCCCCTCCGGCGAACTGAAACCGGTCCATTAAAAAGTGGCAAAGTAACACAACTCCTGCAGCGGCCAGGTCGGCCCTCGGGAACCTCGCCATGCCGCCGCCGCGTCCACCCTCCTCCTCCTCCCGCCAGTCCTGCCCTGGCGCCCGGCGCTCTCAGTGGGGACGGGGACGGCGGCCGCGAACGCTGCGGACAGGTCTCGGCTGGACCAGGAGGCCTTCGTAAATGTCGCTGAGATTTCACACCAGGAGCCAGAAAGAGGAAGAAGGGAGCGCGAGGGGGAGCGCGGTCCTCTCCCGACCTCTGGGTCCCTTCGCAACTTGCCACACCAGACCGAAAACCCGCCGCGGGGAAGAGAGACCACTTGCAGCCGGGGCTCGAAAACTCTCGCTTCGGCGCCGGCAGCGCCACCCGGGCGCCCGCGGACGGTGCCTTCCGAGCCCCCGCGATGCGCTCCGCTGGGTTCAAAACAGATGTAATTCCACAGCCAGCGCGGGCGCCTCCTCCAAATCCAAAAGGGCTGTCGGCTCCGGAGCAACTTTCCCGTCTTGCGATGTCCCTCGCGGGAGGGTTGGGATTGCGGGAAGGGGCTTTCTGTGGACTGGCGAAACCCCTCCGACAAGTTTTTCTTCTTTTCTTCGCAGGACGCCGGGCGCGCGTCCTTTTCGCAACCGGAGGGCTGGGCAGCCCCAAAGAGCTGAGCCCTCAGAAGGCTCAGGCTGCAGCACTGAGATCCAAAGCCAGGAGGAAAAACAACAGTTTAAAAAAAAAAAAAAAAGGAAGAGGAAGAGAAATGGATAAGAAAAAAAGTCAGGCTGAAACCTATTGGGAGAGGCTCCTGCCGGCTACGGAGGAGGTGGCCCCAAACCCAGCCGAGCCCCGGAGTTTGGTGGCGGAGGAGGCGCCGCTGCCGCCGCCGCGCTCCCCCCCCGCGCTCCTGCTCCACACTTTGGGGAGGGAAGGCAGCTGCAATTTGCCAGATCGGCTGCTGCGCCCTCCTCCCTCCTCCCTCCTCCCTCCCCCTCGCTCCTCCAGCCTTTTACCACCTTCCTCCCCGAAACCCGCAGCTAGCACCGACCTGTCCAATGGCTGGCAGAGGAGTCGCCGAGAGATGAAACCCGGGGAGCAATGCAAGGGGAGTGAGAGGGCAAGTCCAGCCCGGCGCGGCGCGCCCCAGCAGCCTGCGGCCCGGAGCGCGGGGAGAGGCAGCGAGAAAGGCGAGCCGGGAGGGGAGCGTCGGGCGGCACCTCCGCGCCCCGGGGACGCCATCCCGGCACCTGGCTCGCGCTCTTGGCAGCCCCGCGGGCGGCGCCCGCACCCACCTGGCCCTCGAGCCACCTTCGCGCCAAACCGCGGGGGTCGTGGCCAGCCAGCGGGCTCTTCCTGGGCGCTTAAGGGTTAATTACAGTTGGCCATTCCCGGGAGAGCGTGTGTGGCAGTGGCTGGGGTGTGAAGAAAGCAACCCGGAGCTGGTTTGGTTACTGACCCCGTGATACCCCTTTCGGACCCCAGTGGGTGGTGGAAGACGGCGCGCGGCAGCGTGGTCCGGTCGCCACTGCTGCTTTGGAAAGTGTCAGCCCCAGCGAAAGCCAGAGCTTAAAGAAACAGGAGGCCCGCTGCATTTCCTACAACCGGCATTCATTCACTCCTACTCTGTTTTGTTTCTCAGCTCGCGGAGGTGCTTTCAGCATTAACCCTTTCCACCCCTCTCAGTTTACATCTTATGCAGCTAACCTCATTTTAAACGGATAAATACAAAGAAAGCAAAGCATATCGGGTAAAAGTACAGATTCTAGAACCAGACAGGGCTGAAATTCCACCCTCCCTGCCCCTCCCCCCGCCACTAAATAGCTTTATGACTTTCAGTAATTTCCTTTATCTCCTCAGTGCCTCAGTTTCCCAGCCATTAAATGGGGAGAAGTATAGGAATTCCCTTATAGGTTGTTGTATTGGATTAAGTGAGTTAATGCTGCATACTTAAAGAACTGAGATCAGGGCCTGGCACAAAGTACAGGATTTTATGTTTCTAAAATTAAGGGGGGGGGGGAGTGGGAGAGTCCTAAATCAAATAGACACTTTGCTTCAGTATTTAAGTGTAAAAGGTCCCGTTAGCCCATTCCTGCCCACACTGTTCCATGCTCTGAGGAGTTGATGGATGCCATCAACAAGCGCCTTAATTCTATCACAGGACCCACTGCAAGTGGATCCGGATAATCAAACTACTCCTAATTTGATGTCGAAAGAATGGGTCTCTCGTGGTTACTTAGCTGGTGAGAAGAAAAACAGGAAGTGTAACATGTTTTCCCCAATTCAATACTCAATTTGCTATTTATTTCAGAATAAATAAATAATAAATAAATAAACACACATATATATATATACACACACACACATACACACATACATACATACATATAATTCTAAGGAAAAATATACAGCGACATGTCATACATATGCACTTTATTACACCAAGATCTTTGATCTCTGAACCTATCCCTTCCTTCCTCAATACACTTGGGAAAGCTGGTTCTGCTCGACCAAGAATTTTTAACTTCTAGCTAACATTACTTTCAAATCTGAGTACCTAGGACACTATTTGTGGAACATTAAGTCTTCTGTGATTGTCACTTAATGTTGATTTTTTTGTCTGCATGGGCACTTCATGAATCTGTGTGGAAAGCTTCTAAAACGTTCCATGCAACTCCAATTCCCATTATATGCAAAATTATGGGGACCAGAGAAGAGCCATCTCAAGAAAGCATCTCCCTTCTAGTCTAGAGAATGTCCCTCTACTTTCACAGAAGAAAAACAGGTATTTCCTGTTTCTCTGAGAAAAAAAGCAAGTCCCTAACCCTCCCTGATATCATTTTTTTTCCTGTATTACATGTGCAAATTAGTACTGTTTATTTTTCTTGCTGTTTGTTGTTAGCACTGTTTTGCCCTCCTGATTGAGCTATATGCCTTAAGTGGAAATTTGATGCCAAAAATTGAAAGAACAAGTGGTAATTCAGAATGAGTCTGCAGAGGCTTTATGTGTTTTGTTATCTCACTGGTGCTGTTTGTTTCATTTGACTCATATCTTAATCTTATTCTGAAAAGCTGCCGAAGCAGAAAATATTTAAGTATGAGAGAAGATGAAGGTAAGCAAAAATCAATCATACATGATGACGTAGTGCCCAGAACAAGAAAGAACATCATTATAACAAACTTTGGCTTTGATATGCCTTAAATGTCAACCAATAATTATTTGTTACATACATATATATATTCTCTCTTAACATTACAGCAAGCAACCGATAATTAAAATGTGAGTATGCTCAGAGTGAAATGGAGTTGATTACTCTAATAATCCTGGCTAATTAAAAGAAGCATACGCTGACACCTAAATGATTTGGGTGTGCCATATACATTTCATCAGAGTAGAATTGTCTATTTCAATTTCTTGGAAAGAAATGAAGATCACTTTATGGAAAAGTTTCATCTTCCATCTCACTTGCGAAAAGAGTGATAGTTATAAGGAGTGAGGTCTGTTTCTATTTACTATAGTTATATAAGAACTGAATTGCTGGGTTTTTTCAGCTATTGGTTTAATTGTAGCATCTCTCTCAAGGAACAAACAAACCAGGAATCACAAAGGAGTACCACTTGAGTTCTTTGTCCATGACAAAGATCTAGAATTCACAGAACACCACTCTGTCCTTTAAGATCTTAAGATCATATCTCAATCATTCTCAAGAGCTTAGAATTCCAGGCAGCCATTAGCATCTGAGATAATGTCTACAGATTTCAAATCTGTTTGCAACCTTTATCTATATCAACCTTCAGAGATTCTTAGAAATCCCAAATGCAGTATTGAGGTAATTACAAATACCTATCTCATCCCACCTCCATCTCCCACACATTGCTGCATTCCCAAGGACCTATCTTTACTTGGAACTTGGCCAACAGGACACTCAAGAAAACATGCTCACTTGGAAAAAACAGATATAATACAGGCTGTGGAGTACTTCATATTTATTGTAATTTATTATTATTTCAGGGAAGTTTTTATACATTTTAATGGATTTGATAGAACTTTCTAAGGCTGCTGTCAGATAAAGGGAAATTGCTATTAGTGGATTGCTTTAATTCAGTCCTAAACTAATATTATGACCTTTTCCTCCAGGTTTGTGATTTCCTCTCCCTCCTCATTTGATAGGACTAACTTTTTAACCTGTGGTACGCAATTACAAGACTCATTTATTCCTCTTGGCTGACTTCTGCTCTCAAAACCAACTGGGATTTCATTATATTATTGATGGTTATTTCAGCTTTTGCTCTTTTATAGTTTTAAGTAAAAATTTAATGACTAGAGTGTTTTGAATCAAATAAACATTTTTTTTTAAAATTCACCTAAGAGCTAACATCACTTTTTTTTTACAGGAACATTTAACATGCAAGAATACTTAATGACTTATATTCTCATGTCAATGCTACATTTACTATGTATATGAAATTATAAATATAATAGGCTCATTCATAATGAAATAATATTTTATTAAAATGGCATATTATTACACTGTCTTTCTGAATCTTAATAAAGTTTTTGACCAGTAAACAGCAAAGTGCAAAAACGTGCAACTCAAAATAGCAGAAAATGAATTCTTAAAATGAATCGTTCACTCTTTAAAAGGGTAGAGACATTATCTTATATTTCTTTTCAAGTAGCAACAAGGTCTAGTAGGAACACAGACTGTATTCTTCAATTAAATTCAACGATAAGTTCAACTGCATTTTTCAAGGAAGGAAAAAGGCAAGTGCTCAGTAAGCATTTAGTGAAAAAAACAAATGAAATAAACATGTAAAAGTATGTCGCACAATGCCTCACGATGGAGCACGTGGGAAGTTCTGAAAATGGTGACTGTCGTGGACATCACTGTCAGCCTTATATCCCATCCAGACTTTTCTGAACTGATAAACAAGTCTGAATCACAGGAATTGTGTCTTCTAAGCGTCAGCCCTGCAAAAATCGTGCTTCTGCAGAGCCCCTGATGGAGGCTACTCCTCCTGGCACAGATCAAGGGGTTTGTACTGACTGCAGGAGCGCTCTGCCCGCACCACATGGCACGCGGTCAGCCCTGATGGCTTCTCATGCATTTCCTTTCCTGTCCTTGCTGTCATCCTGTTTTCCTTTCCTCTCTTTTAAAAATTTAAAATTTAAATTTCCTCTTTCATCTTTACCATAAATTTTTATATAGAATTCACATAGCTTAAGATTTGCCCTTTGAAAGCTTACAATTCAGTGGTTTTTAGTATACTCACAAGGTTTTGAAACCAAACTACCATCTACCAGGCCATTTTTATCACCCCAAAAGAAACCCCATACCGTTAGCCGTCGCTGTCACTCCACAGTGCCCTCTCCCTCAGTCCCTGGCAACCGCTGACCTGCTTTCTATCTCTATGGATTTGCCTCCTCTGGACATGGCATATAAATGAAATCATAAAATATGTGGCTTTTTGAATCTAAATTCTTTAGCTTAGCATCATGTTTTCAAGGTTCGTCTATGTTGTAGCTTTTCATTACCAAACATATTCTATTGAATGGCTATACTACATGTTTTATATCCATCAGTTGATGGACATTTGCATAGTTCCCACTTTTTGGCTATTATAAATAATGATGTTGTGAACATCCGTGTACAATTTGTGTGGACATATGGATGACGTAGTGACTCTACCGTTTTTCCACAGTAGCTGTACCTTTTTACATTCTCAGCAATGTATGAGACTCCCCGTTTTTGCTCATCCTCATGGACATTTGTAATTTTACATTTTAAAAATAATTATAGCCATTCTCACTGGTGTGGAGTAGTATCTCACTGTGCTTTTGATTTATATTTGTCTGCTGACCATTGATATTGAACTTTTTTTCACTGCTTACTGGGCATTTGTATATTTTCTTTGGAGAACTGTCTATTCAAACCCTTTACTCCCTTTAATTTTTTTTTTTTTTTTCACTTGAGTTGTGAGAGTTCTTTATATATTCTGCACGCTAGGCTCCTATCAGATATATAAATTGCAAACATTTTCTCCCTTTCTGTGGATTGTTTTTTCACTTAAAAATTCTTTTTCTGAAGAGCTAAATGGCTTTATAAAGCAATTCATGGATTGGGCAGCATCCCATCCAGCAACTAGAAGAGCACTCCCTCTTTTCTCTTTCCAATAGTACCACTTTATTTTTATGCACCACTTTAATTTTGATTAAGTCCAATTTATATATTTTTCATTAGTTGTTTCTGCTATAGGAGTCATATGTATATAAAATATATATATTTATAAAATATGTGTAATATATATTACATATAAACCATGCTTGATCCAAGGTCATAAAGATTTACAGCTGTGTTTTTTTTCTAAAAGGGTTATAGTTTTAGCTCTTACATTTAGGTCTTTGTTTCATTTTGTTTAAATATTTATAGACAGTGTGAGGAAAGAGATTAAAATTATTCTTTTGCATGTGGATATGCAACTGCCTCAGCCATTCATTGACAAGATTATTGTTGTCCCTTTGAATGAACTTGGCATCACTGTTGAAACCAATTGGCCAAAGATGTATGGTTTATATCTGTGCTCACCCCATTGATCTGTAAGTCTACCCTCGTGCCAGTACCAAACTGTGCAAATATGGCAGTTGGAATTTTGATAGGGATTACTTTTAATCTGTAGATTAATTTGGAGACTTCTGCCATCTTGACAATATAACCTTGCAGTCCATTTATATGGAATGCCTTTCCACTTATCTAGGTCTTTTAATTTCTTCCAAAATTGTTTTGTGGTTTTCCATGTACCAGCCTTGTGCTTCTTTTGTTATATTTAATCCTAAGTATTTTAGCCCCTCAGACGTGATTATAAATAAAACTGTTTTCTAAATGTCATTTCTAGATTGTTCCTGGCTAGTCTATTAGTTTGCTAGGGCTGCCAAAACAAAATGCCACAGGCTGGGTGGCTTAAACAACATAAATTTATTTTCTCACACTTCTAGAGGCTAAGTCCAAGTTCAAGATGTTGGCAGGTCTGATTTCTTCTTGGCTTGCAGATGACTACCTTCTCTCTCTGTCCTCACATGGTCTTTGCTCTATGCAAGTACATCCCTGAAGTCTCTCTGTGTCCAAATTTCCTCTTCATATAAGGACACGGGCCAGACTGGATTAGGGCACACCCTAAAGGCCTCATTTTAACATAATATCCTCTTTAAAGGACCTATCTCCAAACAGAGTTGCATTCTGAGGTACTGAGGGTCAGGACTTCAAAATATGATTTTAGGGTGATACAATTTGGCCAGTAACCGCTAGTATATAAAAATACAACTAAGTTTTGCTTATTGGTTTTGTATTCTGCAACATTGCTGAGCTAATTTATTAGTTCTAATAGTTTTTTTTTTTTTTAATATGTGTGTGGGTTCTTCAGTTTTTACATGGAAGGTCACGTTATATGCAAATATAGTTTAACACCTTCCTTTCCAATATGGTTGCCTTTTATTTTAATCTTGCCTAATTACCCTGGCTAGACCCTCCAATACAATGTTGGACAGAAATACTGAAAATGAATGTGTTGTCTTGTTCCTGATCTTAGAGAAAAAGCTTTAACTCTTTCATTATTAAGTATAATGTTAGCTGTGGGTTTTTCATTGTTGTCCTTTATCAAACTGAGCAAGAAACCTTCTATTCCTAGTTTGTTGAGTGTTTTTATCATGAATAGATGTTGGATTTTATCAAATTCCTTTTTCTATGCCTACTGATATGACTATGCATTTATTTCCTTTATTCTATCGGTATGGTATATTACCTTGATTTTGGTATGTTGAACAAACCTTGCCTTCATGAGATAAATTCCACCTGGTAATGGGATACACTCCTTTTACTAAGATTCTGAACTCAATTTTCTAGTATATTTGAAGATTATTGTAACCATATTTCTAAGAGATATTGATCTGTATTTTTCTTTTCTTGTGATGACTTAGTCCAATTGTGGTATCAGGATAAAACTAGCCTGATAGAATAGAGATAGGAAGTATCCCCTCTTCTTCTATTATTTGAAAGAGTATAAGAACTGGTATTAATTCTTTAAACATTTGGTGGAATTCACCAATGAAGATACCTGGGTCTTTCAGTGTTTTTACTTGTTATTAGTCTATCAGATTTTCTATTTATTTTATAGCCTGTTTTGGTATTTTGCATCTTTCTCAAAAATGGCCTATTTGTTACCTAATTTGTTGGCATATGGCTGTTCATAATATTCCTTTATAATCAATTTTTATTTCTGTAAGCGGTTGGTAGTAATGTACTTTTTCATTCCTGATATTAGTAACTTAAGTCTTCTCTTTTATTCTTGATCAATTAGGCTAATGGTTTGTCAATTATGATCATTCAAAGACCCAACTTTTGACTTTCTTCATTGTTTTTCAATTCTCTTTTTCATTTATTTCCCACTAATCTCTATTATTTGTTTCATTCTGCTTGCTTTTGATTTAGCTCATTTCCTTTTTCTAATTTCTTAAGGTGGAATGTTAGGTTATTGATTTTAGACATTTTTCCCAGCTTTATTGGGATATGATAAATAACATTAGGCAAGTTTAAGGTATACAATGTGATGATCTGATACAAGTATATATTTAGAAATATTTACCATGATAAGGTTAGTTAACACACCCTTCACTTCACATCATTATCATTTGGTTGGTTTTGTTATGGTGAGAATATTTAAGATCTACCCAATTAGCAACTTTCAATATACTATACAGTATTAGCTTTAGTCACTATGTTATACAAAGATCTCCAGAATTTATTCCTCTTAAAACTGGAGGTTTGTACCCATTAAACAATAACTCTTTATAGTCCCCATCTCTTAGCCCCTGCAATGCAAATCTACTCTGTTCCTATCAATTTTTTTTTTTTTATATTCCATATATAAGTGGGATCGTACATTATTGGTCATTCTCTGATTTATTTCACTTAGCATAATACTCTCAAGGTTCATCCGTATTATTGCAAATAGCAGGATTTACTTCTGTTAATGGATGAATAATACTCATTCATGCAATCATTCATTTATTTCATGTTTATCCATTCATCCATCGATGGATATTTAGGTTGTTGTTATGTCTTGGCGATAGTGAACATAGCTGCAATGCCCAACGAGAGGGCAGGTACCTCTTTGAGACAGTGATTTCACTTCCTTTGGATGTACACCTGGAAGCGAGACTGCTGGATCATTTTTAATTTTTTGAAGAACTTCCCTACTGTTTTCCATAGTGGCTGAACCAGTTCACATTCCCACCAACACTGCACAAGGGTTCCCTTTATTTCAAATCTTCACCACCATTTGTTACCACTTTTGAAAATGGCCATTCTAACAAGTAAGAGATGATATCTTGTGGCATTGATTGTCATTTCCCTGAAGATTAGTAATGTTGAGCACTTTTCATGTACCTGTTGACCATTTTTATGTCTTTTTTGGCAAAATATCTATTCAGGTCCTTTGGCCATTTTTTCAATCAGATTTTCATTTTTGGTGTTTTTTTGTTTGTTTTTTTGTTTCTTTGTTTTGCTAATAAGTTGTATGAATCCTTACATATTTTGGATATTAACCACTTATCAGATATATGGTTTGCAAATACTTTCTCCCACCTTTTTGTTGTTTCTTTTGCTGTGCAGAAGCTTTTTAGTTTGACGTAGTCCCACTTGTTTATTTTTGTTGTTATTGCTTGTGCTTTTGATGCCAAATCCAAAAAAATCACTGCCAAGACCAAAGTCAAGGAGTTTTTTCCCTGTACTTTCATCTAGCAGTTTCATAGTTTCAGGTTTTATACTTAAATCCTTAATACATTTTGAGTTAACTTAAGTGAATGGTATAAGACAGGTATCCAGTTTCATCCTTTTGAATATCCCATTTTCCAAGCATTGTTTTCTCCAGAGCCTATCTTTTCTTCATTTAGCATTCTTGGCTCCCTTTTCAAATATTAGTTGATTGTGTGTGAGTGGGTTTATTTCTGGGCTCTTGATTCTGTTAATTGGTCTATGTGTCTATGTTTATGCTAGTACCATACTGTTTTCATTATTATAGCCTTGTAATATAGCTTAAAATCAGGAAATGTGATGCCTCCAGCTTTGTTCTTTCCAAGCTTTGCTTTGGCATATTTGGAGTCTTTTCTGGTTCCATATGAATTTTAGGATTTTAAAATAAAAGATTATTTCAGGGTCATTTAGATGATAATATGATTTTATCTTTCATTCTACTAGTTTGGTGTGTTCTGTTTATTGATTTGCATGTGATAAGCATCCTTGCGGCCCTGAGATAAATCCCACTGGATTATGGTGTATGCATCTTTAAATATGTTGAATTGTTTGCTAATATTTTGTTGAGAATTTTTTGCAACTATGTTGATCTGAGATAATGGTCTATAGTTTTCTTGCAGTATCCTTATCTGGCTTTGGTATCAGAAAAAAAAATGCTACTCTTAAAATGATTTTGGAAGTATTCTCTCCTCTTCAACTTTTTTGGAAGAATTTGAAAACTTGTTAATTCTTTAAATGTTTGCTGAAGCCATATGGTTCTGGGCTCTTTTCATTGGGAGGTTTTTGATTAATGAGTCAATCTCTTTGTTATTGTTCTGCTCAGTTTCCATTTCTTCATGATTCAGATTTGATAGGTCATATGATTCTTGAGATTTATTGATTTCTTCTAGATTTTCTAGTTTGTTGGCATACAATTGTCCATAAGTCTCTTATGATCCTTTGTATTTCTGTGCTATCACTTATAATGTCTCCTCTTACATTTATAATTTTATGTTTCTGAACCCTCTTCTCTTCTTGTAAGTCTGCCTTCAGGTTGTCAATTTTGTTTATCTTTTCAAAAAAACTTATTTTCGTTATCATTCCATTGTTTTTCTATTTTCTATTTCATTTATTTTTGCTCTGATCTTTGCTATTTCCTTCCTTCCATTAACTTTAGAGTTAGTTCTTACTTTTCTAGTTCCTGAAGGTGTAAAGTTGGGTTGTTTATTTGAGATCTTTGTAGCTTAATATAGGCATTTATCATTCCAAACTTCCCTCTTGGAACTGCCTTCCCTTCATGCCATTAATTCTGGCATTGTGTTCCTATTTTCATTGGTTTCAAGATATATTTCTGTTTACTTTCTGATTTTTCCTTTGACCCATTGGTTGTTCAAAGTGTGTTTTTTAATTTCCACATACGTATTAATTTTCCAGTTGATCTTCAATTATTGATTTGTTTCATCCCATTGTGGTTAGAAACATTTCTTGGTGTGATTTCAGTATTTTTAAATTTTCTGAGACTTGTTTTGTGATCTAACATGTGTTTTATACTGAAGAACATTCTGCTGCGTGTGCTTGAGAAGAATGTGTATACTGCTGCTGTTGGATGGAATGTTCTGAATATATCTATTAGGTCTGTTTGTTCTAAAGTATAGTTCAAATCTGATGCTTCCTTATTGATTTGCTGTCTGGGTGATCCATTCATTGTTGAAAGCGGGGTATGAGGTCCCATAGTCTTATTGTATTGTTCTCTATTACTCTCTTATGATCTCTTAGTGTTTGCTTTATATATGCAGGTACTTTGAAGTTATGTGGATATGTATTTACTGTTATATCCACTGGATATACTGACCCCTTTATCATTATACTGTCTCTTGTTACAGTTTTTGACTCATCTATATTGTCTGATATAAGTATACTTATCCTTCCTCTCTTTTGATGGAATATTTTCTTTCCGTTTTTTCATTTTTAAGCCTACACATGTCCTTGAAGCTGAAGTGAGTATCTTATAGGCAGCATATAGTTGGGTCTTCTTTATTTTGTTATTTATTTATTTATTTATTTATTTATCCATCCATTCAGGCATTCTATGCCTTTTGATCGGAGAATTCAGTCCATTTTCATTTAGAGTAATTATTGATATGTAACGACTTACCACTCCCATCTTGTTAAATGTTTTCTGGGTAAAATGTAGTTCCTTTCTTCTTCTCTTGCTGTCTTCCTTTGTCATTTGTTGATATTCCATAGTGATACACTTTACTTACTTTGTCTTTATCTTAAGTGTTATCTACCACAGGTGTTTGTTTTGCAGTTACCTTGAAGCTTACATAAAACACCTTATAGAAATAATGATGTATTTTAAGCTAATGACATCATTTTTATACAAAAAATATATCCTTTTACTCCTCTCCTAGCATTTTTTTTTTTTTTTTTTTTTTTTTAGGCAAGGCAACCCTTGGTTGACCTCACAGATTGCAAGGACCTTGTCAGTTTACAATCCCTTATTTTTTTATTTTTTATGCCTGCAACACCTGGTCTTCCTAGGTGGTCTCCCATCCAAGTACTAACCAGGCCCAAGCCTGCTTAGCTCCCAAGATCAGACAGGATCGGGCTTGTTCACGGTAGCATAGCCGTTTTTGGTATCACAATTTACTTCTTTTTATATTGTGTATCCATTAACAAATTATTGTAGCTATTGCTATTTTTAATACTTTCCTCCTTTAATCTTTATACTAAAGTGATTAACACACCATCTAATTACAGTATTGGGGTATGTGAATTTAACTATATGCCGACCTTTACCAGCGTATTTTATATTTTCACAAGTTTTCCTGTTACTAATTAGTGTCCTTTTGTTTCAGCTTGAACAATTCCTTTCAGAATTTCTTGCAAGGCAGGTCTGGTGGTGATGAATTCCCTTAACTTTTATCTGGGGGAAGTCTTTAATCTCTCCTTCCTTTCTGAAGGACACTTTTGCTAGATAAAGCTTCTCCTTCGCAGTTTTTCCCTTAAGGTCTTTGACTATATTGTCCCACTTATTCTTGGCCTGTAAGATTCTGCTGAGAAATCTACTTATAGCTTTACTGGGGACCGGGCAGGCGGGAGGTGTCCAATGAAAGTGACAAGTTACTTTTCTATTATGACTTTTAATATTCTTTGATTTTTGTAGTTTTATTATAATGTGCCTTAGAGAAGATCTTCTTCCTTGTTCCTAGCTATCTTAGGTAACTTTGAGTCTCAGCTTAGTTGTATGATTATATGACATTTTTTAAATCCATTCATCCATTGACAGCCATTTGAGGCTGTTCAACTTTGACAATGATATGTAAGTAGGACATATGTGCAAACAAGAACTGAGTTGGAAAAAAATTATGTCAGCGTGAAAAATAAATTTGTTAAATATAAATCCCTTTGGACACATATTATGATGCCATATTTACATGACTAATATGTCAGTAAAATTGAATTTCTCATCTACTTACCTGGAAATGGACACAATGTCAATTGCTGTCTTAAATTTAACTTTTATCTAATTTTTTATTTCTTGTTGACATATTCTGTGAAAAAATCTCTAATTATTCTCAACATTAAGATGCATAAAACATAATACACTCCAAAAGTCTTAACGATTGCTTGAAAATATATTCTTTTATGACACTAATTTTGCAAGCATGTTTTGTTTTTGTATCCAGTTAGTTTGGTTTTATCCTTTCATCTAGGCTTTACTGTCACTTGTTTCAGAACTTCCCTGGCAACCTGGTCTCCTTTGTTTCCTTAACTGTTACTTAATTTTTTTTCCGTATTAGAGATTGTATTTCTATTTATTTTCTCTTTTTCTTTTTCTCCAATAACTTTTTTTTTACTATATTACTGCTAGGAAAATTAATATCAACACAATTACAAATATGTACTTTTTTTGAGAAATGTTAATAGGTTATAACAACTACAGTCACCTTTAAGGAATGAGGGCCAAACTTCACATGGGTGATTAAAATCAACATATGCAAGAGGCAGGGTTGCACATGCAATGTGATGGCAAAAGCTTGAGAAGTCAAGAACGGGTGTGGGTGAAACTTTCAAGCTGTACACTGTCAAGTGAAACTTGATGGCTCCAGCAAGTTTCTACACATATATAAACAAGCTAATGTCAACCACATTCATCCGAGAATTCTTAATGGTACCCCCTTTTTTGGCCAGAATGAAAAGACAAACGCAAAATTTTGTAAGAGATCATGTTCTCCTCCATGTGATCTTCAGAAGATCTGAACTAATATGTCTAACATTAAAGACTATTTCTGGTTCTGTTAAATAAGTATTAGATAAATTCTATTATGCTAGAAGATTAATGAACAAATTCGTAGGAAAGTAGTTCAGAGTAATCTAATGGGAAATCCCCATTTTAAATGAAAAGACATTTAAAATAGCTTTCAGAGAGAGTTGATGGAGATGATATGATCAAGTTTGATAAAAAGACTGTGATGTTTGAAAACCAGGTAGACCTAGCCAGTGTCTTGTGAAAGAGAAAGATGCAAAATCCTGATCAGGAGTAGAGTGCGCCACAGGTCTAAGTCTGTCATTCACAAATTTTAACCTAGAACAAATATTTCTATAGAAAATACATTGTGATATATGTTATGGGGTATATTAATGCCCTAATAAGTCGCCAAGACAGTCTAAAATACCTTTTTAGTTTATAACACTACTGAAATTATATTTACATCAGAAAAGACTATCAAAAGAAAATTATAATCAATGGTATTATACATTGGGTGCACACCTAAAACTATCCTATTAGTTAACCAGAGATAGAAAAGCATGACAGATATTTCATGGAAGTACATGGGATATTATTATACAAATTTAATAAATAGGACTAGTACTATAAACTGCAAGAGGCACAAAAATGAGCTTCAGGTAATATATTATTATCCACTTTGAGCTTTCTTACAGATTCCTGTTGAGTTTCTCAGGGTAAGGTATTTTCAAATATATAGAAATATATTGTCATTCTATTTTGGTGGTGGAACATCGGTATTATTTAATTATGGCCGATTCATTAAAATACGCAGTATTTGTTAAAATTCTGCAGAAAATGAAGGAACATTCAAACTCAGGTATTCCATGACCTATTTAAAAGGACAGAGAAACCACAGTATAATGTGTGTAATAAAAGGCAAAAAGAGCCTTTAGAATCTCTTACTGCATCAAAAAATTTAATAAATGCTACTGATGGATCATGGTCTATTGTTAATGAATGTCTTTTACACATAACTGGAAAAGTAGACTAGTTTCTTTTAATACTTAGAGGATTCCATTTATTATTAAAGAATCCAATAACCCATTTTTTTTCTAGCTCTACAGAATTTGATCTGTCTTGTTTTAGTACCTGTGAGTGTTCTCTTCTGATTTAATTCTAGTTGTCCTGATTAAATCATCCATCTTTTTTTATTTTTTTAAGGAAGATTTTCCTCCTTATTAGTTTTTTGGTACTGCCTCACTAGTTTTAGCTATTTGCTACTGTCTCTTCCTGATATATCATATTGAAAATATTTCAGTGACTTTCTTATATTAAAGTTTCTAATACGATTTTCATTTTCATTTTAGTTTCAGTTCACTTTTCTATTTCTCCTTCATGCTTTGTCTTTTATTCAGTAAATATGACTAAGGTTTTGAAAATCTGGATTTCCATATCTATTTTAGGCCCTCAATAAAAAAAGCAGCTCTCCCAAATGAGAAATCTTACCCCGATGTTGTCATTATGTAGGTAGCAAATATTCCACAACACATAAATCCTGTGACACCCAGGGGTAAGAGTTTTCTAATGTATTAGATTTAGATGATCACTACCTACTTACTTTTCCTCATTTATGGACTATAAAGTATTATGTATTAATGCTGAAAAGATCATCTTTTCTTTTGTGCACCATGGAAACTAAAGAGAGATATACTCTATAGGGATTGAGGATTAACTTTTGGATTTACCTGATACAGGTCAACCTGGATCAAAGTCCAGACAAGAAATGTTTTCATTATAGGGCAGAAGACACACACAATGTTTAGATACTAATTTTCCATGGCAGTTTCTAAAGATGGAGGTAGAGAACCGGCAGAGACAGGAGAACACAGGAACTCCTGCTGGAGTGGAAGAAAGTGCGCTGCAAGATAAAAATCCGGAGGCTGCATTTTACAGACTCAGGAGATCTCCGAAAAACTGAGAAAGGGGCATGGTCTCGACAGAGAGGTATATTAGCAAATGACGGCCACGTATAACTGACATGGGAAATAGTTTCTGGAGACGGCACCGCGGAACAATTCCAGAGAGAGGACAGAGAGATACACAGAGAAAACATCATCGAAGGACAGTCATGGAGTTATACCTACAGGGTGACCTCTTTCTCCATTCCAAGTGATGCCCCAGAGTCTTATCATCATCAGCTAAGCACAGGGCTTGTGGAGACAACCCTGTAAACCGTGGAACTGGTCCCATGATTAATAATGACAACTTAAGTCTAAGCATGTGGTAGTATTTTATGTACATGTGATTCTCAACAGATAAGCACGTTGGTACTTCCTGTAGGGCTAGGGGATATATGGAGTAAAGAAGCCTGTGTAAACAGGAAAAAAAATTGATATTATCATTCAGTATTTAGAAAGGAAGGAAAATCTACTTTTTAAAATGCAAACTTCAAAAAATAACATCTGAACTAATGGGAATATGAAAAAGGTCATGATCCTTGACGGGCCACGGCACAACTGACACATGTTGGCAGGGTCATCTCAGAATCTTCCTGAGAAAGGGGTGCATTTTTTATGTTTATTAAAGGAGGATGTGAAACAACGCAGAAAATAATATCAGCGATGCATAACACCTAAGCCAAGGTTGTCACTCGAGTATGTATACCAGTCACCATTTAAGTAGCTTTGACTGCCCTGCTATCAAAGTAGGAATTGAACTAATTTAGTGATACTTAAAAATCCATAATCATTGCCATCAGTGTGGGCAGTTCCGCAAATTATCAAACACCAGTTGAAAAATAAGCCTTGTAAACTATACGATAGATACACATCTGGCATTATATTACAGCGACTTTAAAGCTCTATAGAACCAACCTTAGAAAATGGGACATGAGCCCGTAAAGCACCACTTTGCATCCTCCCTGGCCTATCTCCACCGGCGTCACCAAGTATGAATGCTCTGAATGCATACTGCTGATTCATATCCCTGCCTGGGGGTTTGATTCAATGAGTCTGGGTTGAGGTGGAACGTGGGAAACTCATTTTTAAAGAGCTCTTTAGGTGATAAAATGATGCAAGTCACCCTAATGCCACACTTGAAAAACAGTCTTAGAGTAAAGGCATACATATGTGTATAAATGTGTTTTTATTTTTTTACTATCTCTCATTTTTTCATGGTAAATGACAGTAAGCTTAAAAGAAAAATACATATATAAAATAATACGTGATGTTTTTCTTAAAAAAAAAAAACCTCTAGCATCTAAGTTTCTACATCCTTATTACTCAGATTAGACAGTAAGAAACATAAATTATACATTACATAAGAAGCACATCCCTTTAAGATTAAATCCATTTATGTAGCGAGGTGTGTTGTAATTCAGAATTAGAAAGTAATAGCCAAGTAAAGGACAAGCCCATCTCATTAAATAGCTCCTCCTTGGTTATGAGTTATTATCAGTCACAGCTTAAATCCTTTCGATTCTAAAACAAGTTTCACTTGTAGGGTTTTTTTGAGACATTTGTGAGAACTTTTCTCTCTCTTGTTGCATTAATCAGAATAAGTGAAAAATATCTATATGGGGAAGGTGATTAGTCAGTTTTTATATTTTAAAGAGATATAATTTCTATCTCAGGAAAAAGACTAGCTCTTTAAATACAGATACAATCTCCCATTATGTGTGAAATAGAATATACAGACATCTATTATTTAATTATTCATTACCACTCTTTAAAAAATTTCTATCAAATTAATAAACAAACTACATTGTTCATAGCTCCATCTGAGAAGACAGTATATATTAGTTTTTATGAAATGTAAAAAATTAATATATTTTGTTTCAAGTATTACACAAATATTATTTTAGGCTTTTGCTTATTTAAGATATTTTATAAGAATTTAGGATATTTTATAGGAAAATTACTACCTTTTATTGGTAGTAATTTGCATCTTGTGGTTCTTGCATAAATTATCTAAAATATTGTGCAAATAGAGTGACCAGAATAAAAGAATTGTTCTCCTAAGTGAATCGGAATGATTGTTTCAATATAAACTGATAATGTCATACATGCAATTTGGAATGCTATTTAAAAATTACAGATCTTGAGAAAAATCTTATATTTGAGACATTTTTATTTGGTAAGTTCATTAAGTCAAAATTCTAGTTTTGTGATATCCTAAGTAGGAATGAATTTTCATCCTCATAACTGAGTTGTGTTCTGCTTAAGTAGAGGCTTGCTCAAATTACAGCCAAGCTAGACAAAGGGACCTATTATCAAATTAGATTGTAAAGTAGCCACTGTGACACCCTAATAAAACAGTAAAATTACAGTAAAGGACACAATATCCTTTTCTTCCCAGTTCAGAATGCAGGCCAATCTGACTAATTTGGGAACTGTGACAAAATTAGAAATGGCTCCTATAAGTGCATAACTTGAAGATTTCATACATTTAACTTATATTTTCATACTCTGAATATGAGATAAAATAAAGAGACCATCAGACGCATATCTAGAAAAAAATAGCGATGATCAGTTCATTATTTATTTTAGCCTTTTTCTTATTCTTCTTTCTTTTAATGCTTCTATTTACCTTTTACTTTCATGAAGATTCATATTTTTGAATCTAAACATGTTATTGTCATAAACAAGCTATAATTTATGACTTTGGCTTTGTTTCAAGTTTTTGGTTTTGTTTTAATGGAAAGAAAACCCTGGTGCTCGCTTCGTCAATATGTATAACACTAAAATTGGAACAGCACAGAGAAGATAAACACAGCCGAAGTGCAAGGATGGCTCACACATCTGTGAATCATTCTGTATTTGTCAGTCTTTGTCTTAGAAGAGAAGAAGGTGGGTAAGTAGAATGGCGAAGGAGACTAAGGGACACTTAACCTCTACCACTTACATTTTATTTAATATTTATTTACTTGTTTGTTTATTATATGAAAAACTAGTGTTAATAAATTAATCTTGGTGTGTGAATAGTTTGGTGTATGATTCTCTCTACTCTCTATTTGAAAACATAAAAATCAATCATTTTTAGCAGTTATCCCATTTCCAAACCTAAGAAAATTATCAGAAGTGCGGGTTGAGATTTATTCATAAGGACAGTCTCTTCAGCATTTATTACAAGAAAAAAAAGGAAGGAAGCAATCTAAAATTTTAACTGTACGGGCGTGGTTAAGTACATAATAGAGTCATATGATTGCTATGCATTTATTTGGCAATCTTATTTTCTGTATTAGTTTTCTATTGCTGCTCTAAGCAATCACCACAACCCTTAAAACAACAGTGGCTTAAAACAACACAACTTCCTTACATTACAGGTCTGGAGGTCAAAGGTCTACAATGGGACTCACTGGGGAAAAACCAAGATGATGGTAGGACCGCGTTTCCTCTGGGGAGAAGCCTTTCCCTTGCCTTTCCCAGCTCTCAGAGGCTACTGGCTCGCTGGCCCTTGGCCCTTTCTTCTTCATCACTCAGGCCTTCCCCCCAAGTCCCTTCTATCATGTAAAGTAACATATTCACAGGTTCTGGGGATTAGGACAGACATCTTGGTGGGGGACAGCATTCAGCCTACCACATTATGCAAGTGAATAAGGACGGTGGATTATTTAAAGTGTTTTTAGAACAGTGGAGTGCCCCCCCTGACCCAAAACCCCTCAGCTGTAATTTGTAAAATGAATAGGTGGATAAGCAAACTTCTCACTGCTTTCACAGCTCTGTCTAAACCCCTGTCATGTCCCGCCTGGATAATTCCACAGTCTCCCCGCAGGCCTTCCTGCTCCTCTCCTTGCCCCCATCTATTCCCACACAGCAGCCAGAGCGATCTGTTAAAACGCAAAGCAAATTGTGTTTCTCCTGCTTAAAACCTGATACCATCTGTGTCTCTCCATTTCACTCCAAGTAATGCTGAAATTTTGGGTGGCCTCCACAGCCCTACACCATGTGCTCCGCCTAATGCGACCTATTTAAACAAACTTTCATACTCCCATTCTGTGCCAGCTTTACTGGCTCCTTCTGGTTCCCCCGAAACACTCGTCCTGTTTCCACCTCAGGACATTTTCACTCGTGGTTCCCTCTGCCTGGGATAGTCTCCAGATAGTCACATGGCTCCCATCCCCATTTCTTCAAGTCTTCGCTCACATAGCACCTCGCTGTTGCCTACCCTGGTCACTTCATTTAAAATCTCAGCTGTCCCATCATATCTATGCTCCCCATCCTTCTTACCCAGCTATGCCATTTTTCCATAGCACATCACCTTTCAGTATTCCAAACGCTTTATTTATTATGCTTATTTTTCCTCCTACTGAAATACAAATTCCAAAAGACAATGACTATTATACGCTTTGCTCAATGATAGGTTTGCTTTTCCTAGATAAGGTCTGGTACATAGTAAGCCCTCAATAAATAGCTGCTGAACGAATGAATGAGATCCTATTACATGCCAGATTCTGTTGTTAGGCACCGAGGTCACATCGGTCATCTTGACAGCTTCTCCACAGTTGGAGATTCAAGTTCTCCAGCTTGCCCAATCCACTCCACCCAAGTCCCCCGGTTGACTAGGAAGGTAGAACACACTTAGATGAGACAAGCAATAAGACTGGAAATTATTTAAATGAAACCTTGCTTTGCATCCCCGCCCTGCACCACTCCTATGCTTTTTGTCCCAATTACAGGGAATTGTTTTACTGATGTTGTAGAGATTAATTCAAATACATGTTGCTAAAGTGCTAAAAACAACAAAAACAACGTGGCAATCTAAGAGTCACAGAATAAACCAGTGGGAAATTATGATGTCTCTAGAAACATTATATCATTTTACACATACATATCTAAGATATACGCATGTTGGGGTAGAACTGACTACAAAGCAAATTAGTGTCTTTTCAAGATTTTTTTATTGACTATCATTTTAAAACTACGTAGTATAAACCTCTGTCAGAAATATGGCCTTCAGAATGTTACATGAAGTATTGATGGAGTTATCAGGCGACCTCAGGCTAGGATTTCCCATTTGTTTTACTGACAGTGCACAGAGAGCTGTCCTTAGAAATTAAGCAAAGCAGGAAAATCAACTAGGTATTCATAAGCAAAACTTTTCATCTTGTTGATTTATACTTGGCCATTTCCTTTCTATATATTGGGTACTCTTAAGCTTTAGAAGAAACACACTGAGGCTGCACAATTCTGAACTTAAAAAAAAAAAAAAAAATCAGAGCACGCAGGGCCAGAATGTCCTGAACAGCTGACGAGCAATTTCAACTCTCTGATCTTAACCATCAGGCTTCCCACTGACAAGATTAACAACGACCCACGAATTTAATGTACTATTCCACCTGATTTCACTTTTATTACAATGAACATTTTATTGAAATTACCAAGTATAAGTATTGAAGAAGATTATATTAAAGATTCACTGAAAAGCAAAATTTGAAGAAATTCAGCTACATGGGGACCAGAGCCGATCACTTCCTCTTGGAGGTTTAAAACCCTCCCAGGACCTTCCCTTCAAGTTTTCTGAGAAAACATATGCAAGCCCCCGTTTCTACTCAAATACTCATCATACACTTAAAAGCAACGAAGTCTTTCAAAAAGTATCATTATTTTATTTTGTTTTGCTCTGTGACAATCTATTCATCATTTTTTTTTTTATTTTGGAGGACTTTTTAAAAATAATATTTGGGAAGACATCTATATTTTTGAAATGTTGGTAAATTCTGGCTTATTCCATCAACTACAGTTTTAGTATCTTCAAATATAGATAATTTCTGATTATACTCCCAAGTCAAATACATGAGTGTTATTAAGGAACTATTTAATGAGTTAACTACTCATTAGAAAATTCATTTATTTTTTTCCTTAGCAATATTTTATAGTTTCATATGGAAATTGTATCTTGCTTGAAGACAGAAATGTTAAAGCTCACATGTTTTTTTTTAGCCCAACCAATGATTTCTGTAAATAATTATTAGTGATTATTATTTTTGTTTGTTTCTTAGGTTTCTAATTTCAATCAAGAGACCTGAGTCTCTTGATTGAAATTAAGTGCAACATATTTGTTACGTCTTCAAGAGCAAGCCACCAGTACTTCTGAGCATTACTTTATGTGATACACAGGTAATAATTCTTGCCCTACTTCACAAGGAGGCTGTAAAAATGAAATAACATGGAGGCATGTTGTAAACTCAAAAGCAACTAGAGTTATACCATTATTTTCTATTGGAGATAAGTACATCGATAAGCATCCTCAGCTTAAGTATAACTAAAAGTTCTCCGCCCTCCTTTTCTACTTACCTTTCCTTAGAAAACAGGGCTGTGAGACACCCAAAAAGAAGTATTACATGGTTCTACTTCTATGAGGTAAGTAAAACAGTCAAATTCAGAAAATCGAAGATCAGAACAGAAGGGAGAAATGAATGGGGCATTATTACTCAACAGGAATCAAGTTTGAGTTAAATAAGATAAATCTTATTTTACCACATTGTAACTATAGCCAACGACAATCTACTACACACTTAAGTCTCACTAGGAGGGCGGATGGAGCTCATGTTAAGTGTTCTTAAAGAGAGAGAGAAAAAACTATCATGTGACTGTAATTCCATTCAGACAAACTACCCATCAGTAGACCATCAGTAGACACAGAAGGTTACCCAGATTAGACGTTACCCAGGGCGAGGGGAGAGGGACAGGCAGTAAGTTAGGGTGATGCAAACATCTGCACAACACTGTGAATGTCATTAATGCCACTGAATTGTACATTTTAAAATGGTGAAAATGATTAACTTTTATATTATGTATATTTTTACCAAAAAATAATGAAATTAGGGGGCCATGAAATTCTTTTCTCCCCCTAGATCAATAATTAGACCTTAAACAAATTCATGGACATGAATTCACTCAACAAATATTTATTGAGTGCCAATTTTGGGCTGGCCTTATTTTAAGGACACCCCAAATGGCTATCGTTTTATGTGGGGAATATAGACGTTTTAAGTTACACCATATTCACAAATCCTTCTCGCTCTAGTGTTAATCAAGAACTTCTTAGTTCGATGCTGACTATGTACTTAGTGACTTTTGAAGAGGGAGCTCTACGACCTGACCTATTTTTTGCCTCACTCTGACCTACACTGTGATTTTCATCCTGACGCTATAGAGCTCATGTTTGCCACACGGGAAAATATCTTTATCCCCTCTTTGTACTGCAACTCTCCCAAGAGCCACCATCCCGCCTGGTTATCCTGTTCACATCTCATCATCAGAACAATTCGCACTGCACTCATCACGTTCCTGTCCCGCTCCTGAGCTTCTCCTCTTCTGACTTCACTGTTCCTGTCAATGCCAGCACGTTCTATAAGGCCTGCTCGCTTGAGAAATTTTTGTTTCTGATCTCATGCTTTTTATTTCCTCTTTTTTTTTTTTCATCCTGTAACTAACAGTTTTCCTCACTTCACAAATTTCATAGTTCAGGCACCTAAAATCATGGGCCTGGATTATTTACAGTTACTTTTGCCAGAATAATTTCTTGGAGATGATTTGCTGCTCTTTTCAGAAACCTTCACTGGAGTTCAGCCCCCTTACGCTGTCTGTCATTCAAAGCTATCCTCAGTGTTGCCCTGAAACGTCATTACTTGTTCTTTGCGCTAAAACCTGTATTTTTTCTGCCTGTGTTTATTTGCTCAGGACATTAAATTTACCTAAAATGTAGAGCTAACTCCTTATTGCATCTTTACCTCTTATCCTATCCACTATTGAAGGTTTAATCCATTCCCTTTATGAGAAAACAAAACAAAACAAAACAAAACTCTAGTACACATGTAATCTTTCTTTTCTATGCCCACTGTTTTTTAAAAGACCAACAGTTTTCATGCCCACGATTTGCTTTTCAGAGCTCGTATTTTATCTTTTTAATAATGTTGGTACTGAGCTCAGCACATTCTCAAATTGTCCTTATATTACAGTGTAGAATCAATAGACTGACTACAAATGAAAAGAATCGTGAGAGAGGATATAAAGAAAAAAGTGGAGAAAAGCGCTCTGAGATGTTGAGAGAATAAGTCACTATCCAGGACAGAGGGAAAACAATTTGGGGAGGAGAAAAGGAAATACATTAAAGAAAGCAATAAGTACATTAAAGAAACAAAATTATTCACATCCTTCCCTGGATGGTTGGCGTTTCTTAGTTTTAATGGCTCCCTGTGTGCTCCCTGTAGTATTTGAAGGCCTTTACAGTGTGAGATAAGTGGAAGAAGCAGACCCTCAACACTGATTTTTGCTTCATTTTCAGATATAATTTCTTTGAATTCTACTCCTTCTGGGAAGTTTTCTTGTTTCACTCAGTAAAGATAATGAGGGCAGCCATGATTTAATGCCATTTTGGCATCTCTGTGTTACAGGAAAATCAATAAACATCTTGTTCATTGTCTTATTTTAAAGAAAGAGATCTGCTTTAACAATTAACTTATTCTCTTTCTTAATTATTTTTGTATTTGTCACTGATTCTCAAGAACTGTTATTAAACATTTAGGAATTAACACTTTCTTAAGGATCAAATAAAAATATGTAAAGGCAGTGAATTTTGCACTTAATATTTCAGGTTTTTTGAAGGGACAACTCTTAATTTCATTAAGTTGTATCCATATTTTAAGCATAATAGCAATTCACTCCAGTTTAATAGAAAAAATAATCGGTATAATAAGCATTATGCGATAATACCATTTATTGAATGTGCGTAATACACCAGTTGCTTTATATACATATATCTCTAATCTTCAAAATATTGAGTTATCATTGTTTTAAGACACATTTATAAATGAGGACATTGACTCTCTAAGTGGATAAGTAACGAGTTCAAGGTTATGCAGCTGATCAATTTGAGTCAAAATCTGAATCAAGTACGAGCAACCTACACATTTTCTGTTCTGCCACGCTGTGCTGGTCAAGCATTTCTAAGATTACCATTCTCCTAAAGTTCTCTGCAGTATTCTAAAATATGAAAGAAAAAGCATACAGTTTCCAAAACTTGCAAAAATTTAAAGTTCACAATAGAGGTCAACCCACTCTAGCTTCTCTAGCCTATCCTAAGACGTGCAATGCCTGTGGGTACCTTCAGGTGTCACTAGCGGGCCTAATGTATAAGCAGAGAAAACTGCCCAGAAGAACAATAAAGGTGAGAAAAGAGGAAAAGCAGAAGAGAGAAATAAAGGAAAGGGACCCTTTTGGTGAGGAGTGAGAACACCACTGCCATCTATCTGGCTGTCAGACACCCCCCATTTGTGGGTCTACTTTCACACTGAATGCATTTCTGGAAATGCGTGTGAAAGTCTCATGTACAGTTGTCAAATAAGAAACAAATACAAGAAGAGTTTCTCTTTCCGGAGATTTTTAAAAGGGAAAAAAAAATGCTATCTCTTTTCTGTTAGACCTAATCTTCAGTGATAAAATTCCAACATTCTATATGTTCTTAAATTAGATTTTTAGTTTTAATTTTACAATCAAATATGTAGTTGACTTCCTTAAATCTAATGAGAATCTGGTTATGACATGATTTTTTTAAACTTTAAAGATTTTCTACTGTTACCTAAAATGTATTAGGTTTAGAAGGGTCATATTTCTTCTTAGCTGAGTTAGCATGTTTTGTTTTTATTTCCATATTTTTCATAAAGGGACAAGGCCAAAATGCAATAAGATATTCAAATACAGATGCTGCTACACTTACCATGGGGTTACATCCCGATAAGCCAATCATCACAATTTGGAAATATCATAAGCCGGAAATGCATTTAATATACTTAACCCACTGAACATCCTAGCTTAGCCGGGGCCATTTCTATGGAATATTGCCCATTTTCACACCATTGTAAAATTGAAAAACCCTAAGTTGAACCATTGTAAGCTGGGGACCACCTCTAATTACAAAATCTGCTGCACATACATGGTGATGTAATGGAAACTGAACTACAGCCTGAGAAGACTTCTTTTTGTGACAGCTTGAAATGTCAGCTGATTACGAAGGTCTGAATTCAGATACTAAAGGTGGTTTAGGGACATTGATGTATAATTTGTGAAAATGAAACTCACGTGGAAGATGAAATAAACAAACAAACAAACAAACAAACAGAAACTGCGTGTAATCACCTACCTCTGTCTTCTTGTTTCAGTCTCTCTGATGCTGTCCAGTGTTCACAGAGCACAGGGCTGCTTTTTCAAACCTAAAAGGGGTCAGAAGTTTACGTCATTCATTCTTTCTTTCTGTTCTACATTCATTAATTTTTTCCCTTATAGTAACAAAAGACTAAACACCCTGTTTTAGGCACCACGGAAGAATATTTGAACCGGGCAGTCTTCCCTTAAGGGACTACAAATTTTAAACGTCAGGAGAATGCGAAGACCTGGTTGTTCACTGCTTGTTCTCATCGTGTTCACTGCGGAATCCCAGAAGTGAAACAATGGCTAATATCTTATCAGGAGGGACTCAACAAATGCTTGTTGAATAAATTAGTATGTTTAAAAAGGTGAAAGTGTGCTCATAAACACAGAAAGGGAGGGGGGGGAAAAAAGAGGAGAGAAGGGAGGAGGGAGGGAGGGAGGAGGGAGGGAGGGAGGGAGGGAGGGAGGAAGGAAGGAAGGAAGGAAGAAGGAAGGAAGGAAAAAAGGAAGTCAGTCAGTCTATAAAAAAACAGCCAGGTTTATTCCAATTAATAAGTGATAGAAGTGAGAACAATATTTTCATTTATAATTCCCAAGTACATTATTTCTTCAACATTTCAGTAAAATAAACAAATACGTACTTAAGTACTTAAGATGCACCCAGGCAGAATTAGGCTTTATAAAGCATATAGGAAAAAGAAGATATTAAATATCTTTTATTTTTTTGCACAGTATTGTGTTTGCATGACAAATGGAATGTTATTATTAAGTACTTTATATCTAGAATTCTGAGGTATCTCATTTTAATAAAACTATAGTTATGTATACCTCTCAAGAACTAGGAAAATAAAAGATAAAGGAATCATCAAAGTGAATTTAAGATAGAACCCTAACATTACTAAATGTTCACTGCTTATATGACATTAGTCTTGGTTCTTATAAACGAACAGCTCACTGAACATCTTTCACTGTCATGAGGCATTTACTTGTCAACATAAACTAAGGCCATTAATTGTTTTCCCTTTTTAATTCACCCATGCCTTATCTCAGAGCTCTTGGTGGCCTTAAAGTTTTTCAGCTTTGATTTTGTAATGAAGCCTTTCCCTGAGGCTGTTACTGTTACCCACTACAAAGGCAGATTAATCAGCATGTGTCAAGAATGCTGCTCACTTTCTCTGAGGTCAGCGAAGCAGCCTCTCTAGGTTAGGCCAATGCTGGACAGGTACTTTCCCAACACCTGGACAGTGATGGCAAGTGACTGCAAACTAGCTTGGGGGAATGCTGGTTTTCTTAATCGTCTGTTTTGTTTGTTTGTTTTAGTTTGCTTTTAGGGTAAATAATGACCAAAATGTGAATCAGGATGGAAGAGACGTTTTGCTGTCAGAAGCAACGACTGGAGTTTGTGCAACGGCTGCACAGGAGGCAACGTTCGCGCAGTGCGGTAGGTACACTGGCGGCACGAGGTGGGGGCAGGGGCTTACACAGCAGCGACCTACCTGTAAGTTGTGTGTCTTTTCTAGTACATACCATGGTCTGCGTTAGAATACAGACTGCGACTCTTATTCCTTAGTTCCCATTTCTGACTTGTAAGCTCCTTACGGTTATATGCGTCTGATGTGTTCATTACCTGACGTTCCTACCCCACATCTTACATAATATAAGAGCTGCTGTAAAATATTAGCTTTTACGTAACTAGCAAACTTCAGACTTAATCATTATATTCTGTGAATTATTTAATGCCACTTTTCATTTAACTAAAACAACTAAATTTAACTAAAATAAATCTATTTAACATTCAAAAACAATCCCTGTTTGCTATAGAATATTCAGAATCTTTAGAATATGGTAGAAGCCACAATTATAGATAAGTTTTCTCATAGCTTCACACATAAGAGACGCACCTGTCCATTCAACACCACTGAGCACCGGGCTCAGGCAGGTCCTGCTCCAGGACCGAGTGAAGTGGGTGAAGAGCTCTGACAAGCCATCTTCATGGAGTCTGTATCCAGGGGTGGGAGACAGACTACAAAGAGAACGGACAAACAAACCCTAAAACGAAAGGAGCATGATCTCACACAAAGGTCTTGAAGTAGAGAGAGCATGATGTGTATGAAGCTTTTACGGCTGGAAAAGGTGAGCAGAGGGTGAGAGTGGTAGATGCTCACTCAGGCCACTGTAAGAAACTTGAGTTTTTACTTTATATACAATAGGAAGCCACTGAAAGCTTTTAGGTAGGGAGCTGATGTGGTTTTATTTAAAAAACAAAAACAAAAACAAAACCAAAAACAAAACAAAACAAAAAAAAACAGCAAGGCAAAACTAAACCAAACCACACTGCCTGTTGCTATATGGAAGATGGAGGATCAAAACTAGAAGAAAAGAGACCCCATAGGAGACCACTGCAACAATACATCTACCTGAGAGGTGACAATGGCTTTTACGTAGTAAGGGGACAGCAGAGGAGAAGGAGAAAAGATGAGAGCGTCAAGATGTATTCTGGAAGTAGAGCTAAGAGAACTAGCTGACAGGTTAGCTATGGGGAGGAATCGAGAATGACTCTGGGATTTTATTCTGAATCACCAGGTGGACATTAATTCTGTTTACTGAGATGCCAAGGATTAAAGGAGAAATAGTGTGGACCTGCCACACAGTACCAATCCTCTCCTTCTTTCACGGTAATAGAATTCAAATTTTATTAAAGATAGAAACGAGTCCACTTAAAATCCATTTCTGTGTTCCCTTCTTTGAAGCTAGGTGTGTGCCCATTGGCTGGGTTCTGGCCAATCAGATATAACTGGAAACACTGTGTGAGATTTCTGGTTATTTCAAGTTCATTGATAGGCCCTTTTCACTCTCTTTCCTCCTGAAACCGGATCTGATGGCTGCTATGCCAGTACCACATGCACTGAAGTGATCGGAAAGACAGAAGCACCAGCTACAATGGTGAATCCGAAACCTGATGACCAAGGAGCCTACATGGCATCTCTGAACGCTGACCTGCTGGCTTCTTTCATATAACAGAAAAATAAAATTCATATTTTCAAGGCACTATTTTTGATATTTTCTTTTGTTTGCAGTTGAAGTCAATCTCCAGTGATATTAACTGGCTTGAGGCAAGGAATGGAATATCAGGAACTATGTTTTAAAACGGTAATTTGACGCCTCTTAGACATCCAGATGAAAATGTCAAGTAGGCAGTTGAACATAGAATTCTGGTCTGAAGATGAAAATCTGGGAGACACTGAGGGAGTTAAACCATGGGATTGATAAGATCAGGTAGGAAGAGGGAAGAGTAGAGAAGAGAAAAGGGCCTGGTACTGAGTCCTCAGGCTCCCAATATTTAGGTATCAGCACAGAGAGCCAGAGAATAAGGCTGGGAAAAGGAGCCAGTGGAGTAGTAAGAGAATTCAAAGGTTGTGGTTCACAGTAGCAAAGGAAGGAAAATATAGCAAGATATAGGGAGTTGTAAATTTTATTGAAAAACTGAGTAGAGAATTGAATTGAATGAATTGGGCAGAAAAAGAAAGTGTCTGAAAGACTGGCTAGCATGGAAAACGTTTCGTCTTTGACAAGAACAGTTTCCATGGGATGGGGGAGGGGGCTGGGAGCCCGGATTGGAGAGACGTAGAAGAGAATGTGAAGGCTTCAGTGTCCTGCAATGTGGAAAAATACACGTCTCGTCGGAAAGCCTCCCACAGAAAACTCTGAAATGCTGGACAAAGTATAACAGACACCTTCTTAAATGGGTGGCTAAGGAACAAGAAACTAAAGAGAATCCTAAAAAGTAGACAATGAAGAGGAGTAAAGAGAGACTTAGCAACCAGAGGGATAAACTGAAAATAAACGTAGATAGGTGCCCTTGGTAATTTTCCCGTAACTGTTTAATTTTTTCTTAACCATTGAATAGATATAAAAATATTTATTAAGTACTGGTAACATATGAACATAATCATGACAACATAAACCAAGAGCCTTCATAAAATCTCCTCTATGTCTGTTATAACACTTACCTTTCCTCTCCCCACTCAGAGATAACTTCATCCTGAATATTTTATTACTATCTTTGCTTCTTTAGTTTCTTCTAAGCTCTGACCCCATACAAGGTACTGTTTAGCATACCAAGTCTTCTATATTTAAATTAATCCATAGTCTTTATGTTCTTCTGCAACTTGCTTTTTTTGGCTTAAGAGTATTTTTCTGATGTTTATCAATGTTGTTACCTGAAGCCATAATTCAGAGGTGACGACAAAAGAAACACAAGTGGGGAAAGATAGTTTTGTTAACAGATGTGCAGGCCAATTGGGAAATAAAAACGAAACTTAACCCCTATCTCACCAAACTCAAAAAGTAGAATGGTGATTTTGAGAGGTAAATGGTAAAGGTAAAGCAATCAAGAATCTAAATGACAATATAGGAGAAAATCTTCATGGCATTGGGATACAGATGTATTCCTTAAATCAGATGCAAAAACAAACAGGACCACATTGAAATGAGAAACTTTCGTTCATTGAAAGATTATGAAGAAAGAGCGGAGAAAGTATCTGCAAACACACACACACAACAACGAGTCTATAATAAAGAATATCGAAAAAAAACGTTATAAATCAGTAAGAATCTAAAATCCCAAAAGAAAAATTAGCAAGAAATCTGATTAAGAACTCCACAAGAGAGTGTCACTAAAAGGCCAAAAATTATAAGAAAAAGTCCTGATCTTATTAGTCATCAGGAAAATGCAAACAAAACAAAACAAAACAAAACAAATGACATGAGGTGCATAAGAGAATGCCTACACTTTAAGACGACAATTCCAAATGTTGGAGAAGATGTGGAACAACAGAATCTGTCATGCTGATGAGATAATAAACTGAAAAGAAACACTGGAAAGCTCACTGGCCATTCGTATTAAGTCTAAGCCCACATTCATTCTCATACATAGTGTTAATTCTGAGATATGTTCACAAAAAATGCATATGTATTTATCAAAAGGCATGCCAAAGATTGTTTGTAGTGCCATTATTCACATAACTCCAAACTATCCAAACTATAAACAGAACAAAAATCCACGGGCAGTAGAATGGATAATTTGGGGTATATCCATACAGCCAATATTTTACAGCAATGAAACTAGCAAAATGCAACGAAATGAATGAATCTCACAAACATAATGCTGAGCAAAAAGCAAGACGCAAAAGAATGTATACTTAGGATTCTATTTATTTAAAAAAGTATAACTAGCACTTAGGGTGAGAAGCCAGAAGAGCATGACTTTGGGAAGCAGGCGGGGTAATGATGGGGGAAGCCACGGTGGGGTTTCCGGGGTGCTGGCGCGGCCCATTTTTTGATCTGAGTGCTGTTTACATGGTTGTCTTAATCACGTCTATTTTTCCAGCTACTTAGGATAGGTTGAATATTATAGGTGTTGATTAAATATGTTTGCTGAATACATTTTTTTTCTGAATTTAAAGTGAGAGGGAGAAACCTCTTCTATGAGATCATAACTGTTGCACCATTTCCACACTCCATAATATTTACCTCTACTGAAATCAAAAAGCTAAAAGTGGTTAGATTGTGCTTCACATACTCTTTTTAAAACCAGGAATTGTTGTCAAATATCTATATAGTTTTCAAATTGTAAATATTTAAATTAGTAAATTCATAATTTCTGAAAAATTTCTTATTCAGATTATTCTTTTCCCTGATGATTCCAGATAAATGAGGTAGTAGGAGTGAAAACGTATATACTTGGTTACTAAATTGGTTTCTAGTGAAGATAACCAAGACCTAAATGGTTTTCATTGAATTTCAGGAATGCAATGTTAAAATTAACCCTGGAAGTTTTAAAAAGTTCCAGAGAGAAAATAAAAAGCTTAAAAATGTCCCTAAAATTAACAAGCTTCCAACTTCACACTAATAGGTTCTAAAGAAAAATGTAATACTTTGGAACTGTTAAAACATAACAAATGAGAGGTAAAGTATTTGCTTCTTCAAAATGCTCTCAGAAAAAAAAAAAAAAACAGAAAAGATGAACACTTCTTTAAGAACTACTATGCCTTAGAAATTCAGAACATTTCAAATTTATGAAATAATAAAACCAGGAAGTATTGGCCATAGGGGAAAAAAGGTTTCTAATAATCTTTTGTTTCCATAAAGAGATAGATTTCAAAGGGAAAGGAAAAATAGAAATTTTCACTTTTATGCTCTCTTTTCCTCTAAATAAATGTCAGTTTTCTCCTTGCAATTAAAGAGTGAATTCTCTTCTGTATGATAAGGTTGAGGAAGACGGAAATCATTTGAACCTTCATTTATACTTTGAAGTAGACTTGGATTGTAACAGTACTCTAAAACATTCAAAATCTAAAAAGGCTATTAATTACTTTAGATTTAACAAAAACCCCTCAAATGCACCATAGCTGCAGCCTACTCTTTCAGCTCCTAGTAGCACCTCATGAGGATGCCCTATTCAGAGGAACCAGGGAGAGAGTGTAAATGATTTAGTTCAGTGCAACCACTAAACTCACTGAAAAATTACTCAAAGCAGATGTCTATCAATGAGTCATTTACTATTATTAGTATCACTATGGAATGCACACTGTGAGAGGCAGCTAAGACTCAACTCAGAACACAATTTCTAAAGCCAGACTGAGTTTGAATCTTGTCTTCACCACTTATAAGCTTTGACTTTGGGCAAGCTGTTCAACTACTCAGGACTTTAAAACCATTAAAGGTTGAAATGGGAATAATTACGTATCTATATGACAGATCTATGAAGATTACCATCGTTAACTTTATGTGCCAATTTGACAAGCCACAGGGTGCCAAGGTTAAACATTGTCTCCAAGTTATATTGTATCCAAGTGAGGATACTTCTGATGAGATTAACATTTGAACTGGTGGATCTGGCAGACTGTCCTCTCCATGTGGGCGGATGTCACCCACTCCACTGAGGGCCTGCAGAGAATGAAAGGCAGGCAGAGGAAGGAGGAGTTCACGAATCCCTTTCTCCTACCTCACTGTCTGAGCTGGGACTTCTCATCTCACCTTCCCCTTCCCCTGGGCTGGGATGTATGACATTGGAGCCCCTGGTTCTCAGGCCTTTAGACTCACACTGAATTATATGCCAGTTTTTCTGGATCTCCAGCTTGCAGACAGCGACTCATGGGACTCAGCTTCCTTAACTGCATGAGCCAATTCCTCATTACATATATACATTATGAAACAGAACCAGTAGGAAGGGTGTGTGTGTGTGTGTGTGTGTGTGTGTGTTCTACTGTTTCTCTGGTGAATGCTAATAATACTGGGCCCAATGAGTTAATGCTTGTAACAAAAAAGAGCTCAGTATCTAGCACCTAGAACATCCTCAATAATTGTTAACTACCATCATTGTTATTTTTATTACTATTACTATGTAACCCAGAAAGTAGGAACAGTTCAAAGACTTATGAACTTTGTCCTCAAAAAGAACAAATGTGTCAAAATTAAACAGATTCAAGAAATCGAACCATACCCTGGGAACTAGGGCTGCTGTGAGAGCCGAGTGTGAGGGAATCAGTTCCCAGAAAGGCTGTCTCCATCATTTCAGGCTTCACGAGAGATATTCTACTAATGTGGAGGTGACCCCAAGCTTTCTTGTGCATAGCGGGAAAGGAACAGGAACCCTCAGCGAACCCGCACCCACCAGCCACGGTGAAAGGAGATGACTACGTACATGATGAGAAGTAAAGCCTTGAGGTCAGGCGGTGTCACATGAATGAATGGTGTGAGAACAATGGGGCCGAGGACCCAGCTGAGTCTCGCTTCCCTCTAAGAATCTGAAGAAGCTTTAATAACATTTTGTCAAACTTACACCACCTCCTTTGAGCTCCCCTCCCTGCTGCCTCCACGTGATGACAGATGCCTCAGACCTTCCACTGGGAGCTTTGGGGACTAAGGTCAATCTTGGCATCTCTTTGAGTTCCTGACTCTACTATGCAACTTTTGCCGAAGACCGTAGATTAAGGATGTGTGGTAGGAAAAAACACCTCACCAGGAAGGAAATGGCAAAGTATTGACACTTAATGAAACTTGACTTTCATGAACATAGTGGCAAACAGCAGAAATTTGGACCATTTGGTTTCAAGGACTTGGGACACCACACTCACTTCGGTTACATGTGACTGAGAGGACTTATACCCAGGAGGGTGAAGGGCAGCTGAGAGGGTAGAGGACCCGGCTCCAGCCCAGCATCTGTTAAAGATATCCCTTTTTGGCTCAAAATATCGGAACATCTTGCAAATATTTAAAGGAAACCACCTTTTTGGACACAAAAGCAAATAAACAATTCAAACAAATTATCTTCCTGTAGAACAGTGAACACTTCTTTGCCAGTATCTCCTTCTCCTTCTCCTCACACATTGCCAGGTCCCTTTGTGGGCACTGATCTGTGTCATAGTTATTTATTTAAATATATATCTATACCCAGGTTTTTTGCTGGGCTGGAAAGAGAGAGGAGGCATGGGTAAGAACAATATGCCTTTATCTTTTTAAAAAAATTGTAAATTAACTTGATTTTCTGAGATTCCTCCCCTCTTTTCTATTTGTATCAACACAGAACTTGCTTTACCAAATCAGTCAGTTTGTGGTGAGACTGTCAAAATATCTGAATAGATTGCTGCCAAACAGTTTGAAAAAGAAGTATGTGCTCACCATGTGAAAGCACATTAGTAAAAACACCTCCGGCGAATCGCTGAGCAAGTATTCTTACAATCTAACGTGGGATGTATGTTTTACATCAAGTTTACAACAAACTGACAACAAAGAAACCCGTAATGTATTATGCACAAGGCACCAGGCTTGGAGCTGATGAGGTCTTTGGGTCCTCATCAAGACCCATGCCCTCGAGGTATGCAGGAATGGAGGGAGTGGAAACTTGGGGGAAAGGGATGTTTTCATTCCTGCCCCAGAAAGCCGGGAACTTGGGCCACGGCCATGTGCTCAATCCTTCTGGGTGGGCTTCGGTTTCCCCTTTCATACAGGAAGGTCGACACACTTCTGTGGCTGTTTTTACCCTTACAATCAGTCTAACCAGAATGGTCAAATATACGCACAGGAAAGTCAGCCAATAACATCAAAACACAAAGAACGTAAAGCATGTGATGGGTATTATAGCTTCTGCGAGAGTTAAGAGGAAAGAGTTGAGTGCTGGCTGAGTGTTGGAGGGAAGGCTTCCTGAGGAGGAAGACTTCACCTGGATGCAGAAGGCAGAGGAGCAACTGGGTGGCAGGTAAACATAAGGTAGAAAGTTTTAGTCTGCAAACGTGGTGGTGCGACTGTGAGCAATAAAGACTGTATGTAGTCACATGAAAAACTTTTACAAGAGTTAGCACAAGATAAGTTTGGGGAAGTATGTTGCAGTTTGGTTACGATTCATCAATCCCTCACTACTCTGTGGAATATCAAACAAAGAAACAGGCAGTGCTCTATGGAACTGATCATTTTGGCAATGGTATTAATTGCTTATTTTTGTAATTTTCTAATTGCACTATGTGTTTAGTACAATAGGAAACTGAAAAAATGAGCTTTTGTAACATTATAGAACATTTTTCATTTTAGATTTGCTTGCAGTAAACAAATGCTAACTCTGTATTAATAATTCCCTTAAAGTACTGGATAATATAAATACCAAGTGAAAAATAACTAAAAATAATTTTGTAATATATTACTCTTCTGTCAATCAACAAATATTCATTTGGCACCTAATAAGGGCCAGGCTCTGTGCCAGGTGCTGGGGCAAATACAAATAGTAAATGCTCTCTAACTGAAACAGGAAACACTGGTTTGGGAACCAAGAATAACTCAATCATTAAAAATTATATAAATAGGTCTTTCTGATAACTGAAGAATGCTGCAATTTATATGTACTTTATCCCCCCAAAAATCCTAAAAAATATTTTTGCCTTGATTTATTAACACTGAATGACTTGATATATAACTGTAATTTCATTCAACAAATACATTTTTTTTGTAATTGTCGATGAAAAATATTTAAATATATTGATTATTCCTCATAGAGGTGAGAAAATTTCTTATATAATTATTTCAAAATATCCATTTATTAGAAGGAAAGGAATAAGACTTCTGTGAGCCTCATAATTGTCTATGAGCTCCTTTTACTCCATCTACAAAATAAAAGGTGATAGAATCCTGACATTACTTCCCTTAAGAAAATTTTATATCATGAATTTGACAGAATATAAACCCAACTCCAACAATTTTTAAGTATTCTGAATTTTCCTTGTAAAAATAAAGACTACAGCAGCAGGCACATCCAACACTAACTGCAATGGCTCCTTCTCAGGACAGAATCTGTTAAAGGCAATATACTAATGAAGGTATGGTCCTTCCACTTGTTCCCTACATCCTGCTCCTACTCAACTTCTCAAGGGCTTTGCTTCTGTAAATAATTTCTCTCAATCAACAAAAATGTCCATCAATTTTCTCTTACAAGTGACTAAACGTTTAAATTCTAATTATTTAACCAAAGTAATTAATGTCAAAATTAACAGTGGTTACTTGTGTGGTTGCGGGTGGGGGCGGATGGGACGGGAAAGGTGGAGAGAGACTTGGCAGTATATAACATTTAATACTTTTTAATGTCTTAAGCACATAATTATAGCTCCTTAACAAAACAAAACAAACAACAACAACAAAGTTGACCCTTGAATATGCTGGGGTTAGGAGTACCGACAACCTCCACACAGCTGAAAATCCAAGTATAACTTTTACCTCCTCAGAAACTTAACTACTAATACCTTTTTGTTGAGTGGAACCCTTACCGATAACATAACACAGTCAATAGTCAATGAACATGTATCTTGCATGTTATTTGTATTACATACTGTGTGATTACAATGAACAGAAAATGTTATAAAGAAAATCATAAGAGAAAATACAAGTGTGTGCTGTATTATATTTATCATACCCTAAGTTATGTCGTCTGTTCACAGATGATCATGTCGTAGCAAACATCAATAGTGCTCTTATATGACACAAACCACTGTAGGATGTTATATGTTTTACTAACAACACTGGACATCAAAAATGGAGGAGGAGTTGGTCCTGCTGTCTTACGGGTGGCAGAGGAGGAAGAGGTGGAGGAGACGGAAGGGGAGGCAGAAGAGTCAAAGGTAATTTAATGTGAAAGTAACAATGGAAAATATTTCACTTATGTGTGTATACATATTTATGTGTGTGCATACACACCCCCCATTCTCTATCTACAATTTTTGTGCTTTATAGGTACTCTTAAAAGACCAATGATGCTTAAGATGAACTTTAAGTAATGACAAAGATTTGTACAGTACAGAGAAATGACATTTCAATTAGAAGGAACAGCATGAAAGAAGGTGATGTCATCATGTATTAATGCACCCTCTGTGTAACTTTATAGAAATAATGAGAATTTCTGTCTGTGTGTGTTAAGTTTTGATAAATCTTAACTTTATAAGAGATTTATATATATTTTATGATAGTAGATGATAAATAGATTAGTATACATATATTTTATGCATTCAGAAGACATTTTTGATATTTCTAGGTGACATGGTTTATCTGCAAGTTTTTTCAGATTGTTGAAAATCTCCAAAAACCTTTCCAACATATTTATTGAAAAAAACTCCGCACAGTTCAACCCAGTGTTGTTCAAGGATCGACTGTAATACCTAACAGCAGCCACAATAACAATAATGTAACTGGAAAGGACAAAATTCTTCAACCTACAGGATTATCTGAGTGGAGCTACATAAGAAGCTGTAACGTGCAGCAGAGTTGCTGGTTACGTATATGTAAAGTAGACAAGATATTTCAATTATGGGTTATTTTTTCCCCATACACTAGCTTATGCATTTTGAAATTTCTGCTTATTTGCCACCTTATTTGCCAAGTTCAGACCATGAGCCATCTTTCCCCATGCCAAATGCCTCATGCCACACTGCTGACACTTTAATGAGGGCACCAACCCAATTTCTCAGGCTGAACTACGGTTATATATTACAATGGATACTTAACTGGAGTCTGGACGCAGGTGCGGGCCGGAATGGAGAGGGAGGTGCCGACCTGGCTGGCTGGGAAGGAACTTGGGCTGCGGTGAGTGGACAGGCTGGGTCCGCCGTGGATCGCACTCCTGGAATCATGGACCGTGGACCCTGAGGACATGGGGTTCTCCGTGGCCATGACGATAGGTGAGACTGCTGTCCCCTCCCGGGCTGCAAGTACGATTTTGATGGCAGCCTCGTGTTCTCCAGCGTCATACAGCCCACCCAGGTATGTGGCATGGGTGACTTCAAGTGATGGCCTGGGCCATGGACGTGCCAAGCAGCAGTCCCTTCTGTAGGATCCGCCCTGAGGCAGGGGATGGAGGAAGGCTGCCTTCTCTGAGCGACTGCACGGGCGCACTGGGCGCCATGCACAAGAGCCATCTGGAGAGGTGGCTTTCCTCGGCCGACACCAGCTCCTGAGGGTTGTGCCACAAGGAGTGCACCGATGAAGTGGCCCGGGCCCTCGCAGACTGGCTAAAGCACCCGGGGCCTGGAACCAAGAAGCGGACACGGAGCCGAGCGCGACGAGGCGGGTTGGCGGGGCCTCACGCCCCGGCCGCCATCTTGGCCGACTGCGCCTGCGCGGAGCGCAGGCCGCGTCCTGCTCCGCCGCCAGCTGCAGCCTGTAGGGCCCCAGCTGCAGCCTGTAGAGCTCCGCCGCTCAGCCTCCACCTGCGCTGCACGCTGGTCTCCTTCCACTGCCATTGCCCCTGTGCTCTCAAGTGGACAAGGACCAACCAGAAAGTGCACCTGAGGAGCCAGGAGGCACCTGGCGATGCCCTAGCATTTGGAAGGATGGAAACTGCCTGACCCCTCTAGCACTGCCCGAACGCTTTTTTAGGCCAAACGGAGCTTATTCTGTGTCCCGTGCGAAGGTGTTTTCAGATATTTTTGCTCACTGTTGTACAGGAGGAAGACAGATGGATGTGGTCCTGCGCTTAGGAAGGGGCAGGCACCTGATCTCATTCTGAGGTCCACCCAGCGCCTTGGCGGGCCAGCAGCCGGTGCGTGCCATGTGTGAGTCCAGGGATGCCCATCAGCCAGGATGTTTCTCAAGCTTGGACTTCTGTGCACCTGGCAGGGGCATTTTCACCGTGTTTCAAAAACTCACCCCGAAAGAGTAAAAGGAGTCTTTATTAGACTCAAAAAATGGTGTTCAAAGTCAAGAACGTCCATACATCATCCAATAGGATTTTACATATAATTCACAAAGAAAACCAACATTTTTAAATGTTCCCAGTTTTAAAAAGCTGTCTTTCAGTTCTTAAAGGGAAGAATCCTTCTCATCTTTGTATTACATGTTGTTTTTCTAGTAAAGAAAACATTTTAAGAACTTGTGCCATTCCTGGGTTCAAAGAAAAGTGCCAGATAAAAAGCATTGGGTTATTGTTGCTGCTATCAAGCTTTACCTCTCTAGAAAGCCTCCCATGTGAAACTTCAAATACATCATAGTCCTTTACTACTATCCTTATTTTATGAATAGGAAAACAAAGGCTGAAGCAGCTTAGGGGCTCATCTGTGATCAGAGAGGCAGACAGCAGGGAAACACTCAAGCACTTTGCTGATGACATCTGACCAGGGTAGAGAGGACGTTATGCAAATGTCGAAATGAGTTCATCTGCGAAGGGTTAACCAGCGATTTTATTATTTGAGAAGTTTTCCTATTGAAACACACATCTTCCCGGAGCATCCATTCAAGCTGAATCCTGTGGCTGGTATGCCTTCTCCTCAGCCATTATTTTCCATTAGGAACCACAGAAACAGTGCTTGGAAACTTGGTTTTCTAAGAGTCTTAGAAAATGTCCAAAAATGGGAATATATATTGTACTAATTATATTTCAAAAATCATAAAATTGAATTGGTTAACATTTATCATCGGCAAAATGTAGCATTACAGCTTCTTGTCACTCATGATCCAACTCATGATTGTATGTAAATTATATAGTATAATTTAGTATCTGATATGGGCATATTTTAAACATGTTTGATGTGATATCAAACACTTCAAAGAGTGTATAATTTCTGAAGGACCTCTTCCCCAGGCCTACCTGGAGACAACCATTCATCTGTCAAATAACAGCTCAAGTGCCACTCCTTTGAGAGGATATTTACTCTTCTGCATTTTTGCTTCCACTAAGTTAAAGAATTCTTATCTCTCTGTGTCCTGATGATAATTTGTTCATATTACTATTGCAATAGTTTATTATAGTTTTTGAGGCTGGGCGGGTGGGTTGGTTTGTGCACTTTAACATATTGCCTGGATTCTTAATTTATCAAGGGTAGCAACCATGTATTCACCTCTGTATTTCTCGTACTGAGAACAGTGCAGGTAATAAGGTAGGTGCTCTCCAGTTGTTTACTGAATTGCATTCCTTTTTTTGTGCAGATACCATAGCATTAGAACTTCTACTTGTTTTGGGATCAATAAGAGCATATCATAAAATGTACATAATCTTGGGATTTGTGTCGTTTTCCTTGGTGTTTTGCAATTTTAGTTTTTCCTAGAAATGAATCATATTTGATCTTTTCCTTTTCCTCAAAGGATGATGGCTAGCCTGAAATTTCACCTTTCTCCTCCATTCTCTTTTTCTGTTTCTTCCCTTGATCATCATGTTTTTCTCTTTACTCCTTCAATATTGGATCTACCAATAAAGATTTTACCTAAAACCAATTGTCTTGAGCGTTATTTATATTAAAACTCTGAAGTTGAAGATTTCCTTTCATATAAATCTGTTCACTATGTATTCATACTTCCAGGGTGTTTGTTTTTTCTTTCAGTGAAAGGGGGAAAAATTAGAGACAGAGCATGTTTCTTCTCATACTTAATATTTTTACACTTATCTATCCTTGATTAATTACAACGATATGCTGCAGATGTCCAGCATAAACTGGATCATTTAATGTGTAGTTATACCTTTTAGATGAATCTCTGATCTATTGCTGTTATTTTCCATGGATGGGAGCAGTTATGTGTCTGAACAGAATTAAGTTCCAATCATCCTGTGGCATGGGATATCATCTCATGGAAGATGAGAGTGAAAGAGAAACTAGTTGAGAAGAGATTGCTCTTATAATAGCAAAGTGCCACTTTGGGAGTGCTTTAGGGTTCCTGAAAGGCAGGAAATTGCCAGATGCCACTGTTAACTCATATAAAAAATAAACTCCATTTTACAGATGGTGAAAGTGTTCACAGGAGAGTGAGTAATATTGCCACTAGAAACATTTTAAGAAATGTTATATCTTGGACTTAGTAACAAAGTATTGTCCATATGCTTCAACTGTCTTCATGTAACAAGAATCTTCAAAATAATCCATCTTTTTAATCCAAGAGAAAAACTTTTAGTGCTGAAGGGATAAAAAGGTAAAAAAAAAAAGTCTGTAGCAAACACAACACACACACACACACAACACACACACAACATTTGCTTCATTTCAAATGTTATTATATTGACATAGAGCTAACAAGATGTGTGTTTCTGTTGTTCAAGATAGCATGGAGTACGTGTGACTGAATTTTTAGAGATAATAGTAACCTTTTAAAAATTTTATTGGATTAATATAAAAGCATCAGAATTTCAAAACCAACTCTGAAAAAAATTAGTAACACCTATATATCCAAATTATTGAACTGAATTATGCACTTAACACATTCATTTGTTTGTAGGTTTTGAACCTTTGTCTCTCTTTTGGAGATTTTGTTGAAATTGAAGTGATAAACTATTGAAGTGCTTCAAGGTCAAAAAGATTGTGCACCAGTGCTGCCTTCCAAATGCAGCATTTCATAGAGCTATTTTATTGAGGTCTAGGGTAAGTTCCAGAGCAAGAGGGTGAATGTTGAGCTCGCTGAGTGGCAGATTTGATAATGGCAGAGCTGTACACTACACTGGTCAGAAGCCGGACTTGCAAGATTAGTTGCATAACTGCTTTGTGAATGACCATTGGCAGGCAAGTCATAAGCCTTATAAAAATGAGATGATAATAGCTGCTTCAAAGGGTGACATTACAAATTTGATAAAATAATACCTGGGAGGGAACTCTGAAAAGTGCAAAACTGCACAAATCCCAAATTCTGTTTAGGTTTTCTCCTGCTCTGCTACTCGAAGTATCAAACTTGATCTAAAGTTAAGGTGTTTTGTTCATTCACAAAAATGTAACTTGAAGCGCTTTTTTTTTGGACTTAATTTCAAATACGTTACATGGTTCTCTGGTTGATTTAATTATTTTATGTTAATCCAAATAACTTCAAAGATAAATAGCAACAGAGCTGTCATTTATCGAGGCACGTGTACATCCCATTTATTTGCCCACAAAACCCCTGATGTAGCTAGTATTATCTGCCTTTTTAAAGTGAAATTAAAATAACTTGCTCAAGAAAACCAGCATGTAAATTTTTAATTTTTACTTTTGCATCGGTTTGGAGTTGCAGACCTATATTACTTTCTGTTTATTAGAAATTTCACTGGAATATCTAGGTTATTTAAATTTAAAATCTAAACTCATTTTCCTTCTCAGATCAGTCTCTCTTGCACCCCTAATTTAGTGAATTATAGCAATATCTACTTAGTTTCTTAGGCCAGGAACCTAGTGTCATTTTTAGATTCTTCTTTTTTCCTAAACTACCATAGCATCATAGTCAAGAAATTGCCAATTGTACCATAAAGTGGGTCTCAGAATCTTCCTATTTGCACAGCTTTGTTTTTAGTACAAAACAAATAACTTTGGGTTCATACAACAATCTTTACATTGGTCTCACTGCCATCCATCATTCATTCCCTATCCAAAATCATCTGTCACATTGACACCAGTGCTATTTTCTGAAAATAATAATAATAAAAAAATGTGTGGTCATGCTACTCCCTTGCTAAAATAACACCAAAGGTTTTCTGACCTATATTAGCTGGGACTCAAACTTCTTATCAAGACAAATGTCCTTTAGTAATTTGCTTTGACTTATGTTTCTGGTCTCATTTCCTGTCTCCATATCTTGCATCTCACGCTTCATGCTCATTAATTAGACTCATCTAAAAATTACCCAGTGTTTCTCTACTTCTGTACTTTTGTTCAGTATAGGGCGTAGTATATAGAAGTGTGTAATAAATTTTGCTAAAATCATCACTGCATTAATAGTCTATTTCTGAATACACTGGAAATTCAAAGGGTGATCAAAAGCTAAAAAGTTCATGTCTATAAAGTCTGGGTATATTTGTACTAATATTGTTTAGATATAGAAAGCTTAGGATACTTGTTATTTTCTTTTCTTCCATTCTGCTTCCTAAACTGTACATTGTAATTTTACCATCTACAGTGTAGATGGAGACTTAGACAGTTGCTACTTAATTTGAAAAGTAAAACCAAATTACAATCTCAGATGTAGAAAATCAAGAAAATGTCACTTTCAACTTCACAATAGAAAAAAGCCAGACAGCTTACAAAATAACGATTTTTTGGGAACCGGTTAGAGAGCTGAGGCTGCAAGGTAAAGCAAGTTGATTGAATTCCTGAGTTGTCTCTCTAAGGACAAAGAGAACACAACTATCCCAACTTGACAGAATGCCGGAGAAAAAGGTAGCCACCACGCAATCAGATAAGAGGAAATCAGGTGACATTCTTCCAAAGGACAGTGTGAGTAGCTGTGCTGCCCTGTTCCCAGTGAAACTGGTAATAAGTATATTAAAAACAAAACTAAACATTTAAAACCTCTGAGAATGGACCCAAGGGCAAGCAGCAAATGAAAAAAAAAAATCTATACAAGAACATCTAAGAAAATTCAGTAACAAAGGTGAGAGTCTGCAGTATTTGAACCATGACTGCTCCCTTCCTGTCCTCCCCAAGCACAGTGAGTCAGAGACTGTTCCACACCACTGTCCCCAAGAACACAGGAGCCCCTCTCCTCTCAGGTCCCAGAGCTCCGAAGGGCTTTCTTCCCAGGAGAGCCGAGCATCAGCATGCCCCACTCCTGCCCCCACATACCTATTACTGATGATAAGCCCTAGGTGAGTGCAGTACACAGGCTGAGGCTCCCTTCGTCTGTCCAGCCTCCACTTATGGAACAGAAATGGTACCTCAGGTGCAGCATGCTAAAATAATGGCACATCATCACTCTGGTCCCGGTTGGGAAGGTGGTGGTTTCATGCTCACGAAGGCAAGCCAAAAGGACCCCAGGCTCCTGCCCCCACCCACCAAGTACTGGGTTACGGGACCAGGGTTCCACTCGCAGAGCATTGCTACTGTCCCCACCTCTAACTCAAAAACACTGTCTCAAATATTTTGCCTGGGAAAGAAACAGGCGCAAAACAAAAACATAACTACAGATTTTGTCCCTAGGAACTGACCTCATTTGCTTAAAGAAATCCCAGTTTAAAGGCACTCTCAAATGGAGGTGGTGGTGAAGGGAACTGGGAGAAATTGTAGGTCAGCTGGTTTGAAGGAGGGAAATAGGGGATAATAGAGCTGGGGAGAGTCCACTGACACAGAACAAAAATCATAACTTACCTGAGAAATTGTTCCTTCAAAGGAACCACGTTTGACTAGGTTAGCTTATAGAACAATGTATGCCCCAGGGCATTATTTGAAAACAATACAACAATCAGCAGGTAGTCTGTAGAATTTAAAAACTGAGGGTGGTCAGAGAAAAAGGTCTTAGGGCACCACTGTCATCTCAGGGTGGCTATGGACCTACCTGAAGTCCCATGTCCTGAGGAGGAACTCAGAGGCTGGCACGGAGGGTGGGGGAAGCAGACCTCACTAAAACAATCCAGTTTGTCACTAGAGAAATAAGCAAATAATAATAAGCCTCAGGGTTGGGGACAGGACTCAAGAGTTGCTGCAATACATTGTATAAACAGTCCTGCTTCCAACAAAAATTTTACAAGGTATGCAAAGAAACAGGAAAGTACCATCCATACACTTCGAAAAAAAATCAGACCATGAAAATATTGCCTACAAAGTAATGGTTAAATTAAAGAAGATGTAACAATTGGAGAAATTCTATGTTCATAGAACAAAATGCTTAGTATTTTTAGGATGACAAGATTTTACACACTGATATACAGAGGCAACACGATGCTCATCAATTTCCCAGCTGACTTCTTTAAAGAAATTAACTAGCTGATTCTAAAATTCATATGGAATTTCAGAACAGCCAAAACCATTTTTAAGAAAAAAAAATAACAATATTAGAAGACTCACACGCCCTACTTGAACAGTTACTACAAAGTTTGAGTAACCAAGAAAGTATGATACTGGCACACGGACAGACATACAGATCAATGGAATAGAATTCACAGTCCAGATATAGATCTGCACATCTGTCACCAGTTGCTTTTCAAGGACCTTGCCAAAACCCTTCAGTGAAAAAACAATAATCTTTTCAACAAAAGTGACTGAGACAACTAGATACCCACACACAAAAGAATGAATTTGGTCCCTTTTCTTACACCATATACAATAATTTTACACAATGGAACAAAGCCTGACTGTAAGAGCTAAACCTATAAACTTTTAGAGAAAAATGTAGAAGTAAGTCTTCATGATGTTGGATTTGGCAAGGGAATCTTAGATATGATACCAAAACCAGGAGCAACAAAACAAAAAAATACATTGAAATCCTCAAAATTAAAAATGTGCTTTTAAGGACACCATCTAGAAATGAAAAGACACCCCCCCAGAATGGCAGGAAATATCTGAAAATCATTCAGATATTGCTGAACATGAAGATGGAGGAGGAATACTGAGAAAAAAGCCTGTGGTACCTCAGGTCCCATTCTAAGCACAAGGTAACAATAACCAGCTGCTATCAGTAGTCCGGGGTGAATATCAGATTATAAGAACAGCCTCGAAACCCAAAGCAAACCAAAGACCTGCTTAGAATAACAACCCTCCACACGAGAAGCATGACAAAAGAAGAGTTTTCTCATTTTCATGTATAACTACTATTTACCTCAGTCTGCTATTTGACATATGATATCTAGCATCCAATAAAAATTATCAGACAAAACAAGAAAAAGCTATCCATGATCAAGAGATAAATTAATCGAAATATCCAGTTTCAAAATGACCTCGATATTGAAATGATCTGACAGAGAATTTAAAAATAGCTATAATTAATAAAGATCTTATGATAAATGTGGCAACACATACAAGCAGATGCAGGATTTCAGCAGACAGAAGAAAACTATTTTTTAAGTGAGAGCATTAAAAGTAAAGTATACAATGTCAGAGATGAAGATTTCCTCCAGTGGGCTCTTCAGCAGACCAAGTGCAGCTGAGGAAAATAACTGATTTGCAGGTAAGTCAATGGATATTGTCCAAATAGAAACTCAAAAATAAAATGGGTGGTGGGGGGTAAGGGAGATAACCCAAAACAGGACACCTAAGACTTTTGGGACTATATCAAAATGGTCTAACATACCTGAAATTTGAGTCTCAGAAGAAGGGGAAAAAAATAGACAGAGTAAGAATATGAAGAGATAATAGCCAGAGAATTTTTCAAAATGTATGAAGAAAAAAGTCACAGATCCATGAATCCCAAAGAACCTCAAGTGGAATAAATTCCCTCAAACGCATTTAAACACTTCATAGTCAAACAGCTAAAACTCACTGATGAAAAATCTGGAAAGCAGCCAAGAAAATAGAAAAAAAAAAATCACATAGGAAGAGATAATACTTTCACCAAACTTCTCATTAGAAACTATATAACCTAGAAGAAAATGGAGTGACATCTTTAAAGTAAAAATAGAAACATATTCCGATGCAGACTTTGTTCGTGTTGAAATATCTTTTGAAAAATAAGTGCAAAATGAAGACTTTTTTCAGGCAAACTAAAGCTGAGAGAATTTATTGCCATCAGGCCTGTGCTAAAAGAAATGCTAAAGAAAGTCATTTAGACAGAGTTTTATAATGTCAGATAGAAACTGGGACCAACCTATAGAAACAGTGTAAAGGGTAAAAATCATGTTAAATTATATATGTTTTTCCCTATTTTAATTGCTTTAAAAGATAATGCAGGAGTAGTAACAATGCATTGTGTAGTTGAGATATATGGATGTTAAAAAGTATGGCAAAAATAACACATAGGATTAAGAGAGAACTATTATAAAGTTCTTAAACTATATATAAAATGATATTTGAAGGTTGATTATGATGTGTTGATGTTATTCTAAATTCTACAATAATCACTTAAAAAATACAACAATTTACCTATGTAATATAGGAACTCTCTAGAAAAATCCTTTACTTTTAAACAATCCTGTTAATTAATGAAGACCTTATGCTCTTATAAAACATTTGTTCTAAACTGAAAATACAAATACATTTTTTAATGTAAATCTTTAATCCTAAAATCAGGAATCTTTATCTTTTTCATGTTGTCTCTTCAAATTCAAATATGAAAAAGTAACTAGGATTAAAATAATAAAGAATCTAGTGGACAATAAGTTCTACTATAGATTCATCACTATTAAACATAGTAGTGGAAGTTTAAAAGCATTTTTTTTAAAACAGCAAATAGTAAGATTAGGTCTGCTTTCCATTCCTTATTAAGAAAAAATAATAGAAAAATAATATTTTTCCATTCCTTACTAGGAAAAATAATAAACTTGTATTATAGCATCAACTTCCAGGTCATCGTGTTTCAAATACACCATCGAAAATCTAGACAGTATGAAGTGCCCCAGGCAATGAAAGAAATTTTAAATACATAGCCTTTAATGGGAAGAAAGAACACTGTATTTGTTTCTCAAATGTTTTACTTCATTTTTACTTACACTGATATTTTGGATCCAAAAGACATGAGGAAAATTGAATATTTGTCTTTTCAATTTCCACAAAACACATTCCGTTTTAATACAATGTAAAAAAAGTTGAGCATAAATTGTAATATAAGCTTTTCTGTTTTTTTCAGCTTCCAAATTATAGTTATTGCTGTAGTATGATTGATAGAAACACATCAACGACTGGCCATTTTTCTTGCACTAATCGAACTACATTCTTCCTGATCTTGAGCTTGCTGATGGTTTTATGCTTTGCCTGGGAATGAACAGGACCCTGCTGGTTTTCTGAAATCTCTTTCCAACCCCCTCTCTTTCTTTTCAGTTCTGCCTCTAGATGCTGCAGTAGATCAAAGCCTTTCAGAATTAGCAACGTGCTCATTGTCTTTCGAGTCATGGTTTGATACAGAGTGACGAAGACGAACAAGAATGTTTGGAACAGCTACAATAGTATTATGCATCCATCACAGAAGGACGAGCTGAATTGTGCAGAATTGCTATGTGCCTATTGTCGAAGCTTTTTCTGTAACATCAGATAGACATAATCGTTCTGAGGCAGGCTTCCCTGGGAAAGATACCCTCTCTCTTTTGGATGTGCATTTTCAGTGTGGTAGGTGGTTCTGCAGTTAATGTACAGTTAAGTCACACCAAATGAGTAATTCAATTCCAAAGAATTGGTTTTAATTACTGTGGCAATACTAAACGATCAAGCATTGCAATGTATAATACCAAGCACGGAACTGGCAGTTCTCTGAATTAGAAATTGTTTATTTTCATATTTATATCTGGCAAGCCTCTTAAGTGTAGAGAATGCAAATGATTCAGGGAGCTGGAAATGGGCATCTGCCTAATAAGCACCCATTAAGAGCAAAATGTCTAGTGCTCTTGAGAATCTTAGAATTCATTTTCAGAAATATCTAGATCCTGAAAATCCTACTTGGCACATACATAATTTGTCATGTCTCCATACTTAGGACACTAGTATTTTGTATCCTTATCTTTTGCTAACATTTATAATTTTAAATGAAAATGTTAAATATTTTATTCTTTTTAACTTCACAATCCAGTCTCCCTGATTATGTTGTACTTCATCAAATGTCCTTTGAAAAGTGAACTTCCAAGGTCTTTTTCTAATAAAACATTTCCAGGGGATTCATTTTTAAAATGAATTATTAAAAACTAGGGGGGATTTTTATAGTTTCATAGATGTTACAAAAAGCATACATTTTCTAATAGACACATTATTAAGCATGTAAATGACCAATTTTAGATTACAAAGAGAAATACTCCTGTGAGATGTTGCTTTTAAGCTTCTCTATAAATTCCTTACTATTTTTCACTAGTAGGGGAAGAGCCATCTACAGACTGTCACATGGGCCCTTCTTGGCAGCAGAGTTCCTGAAGAACTGTGCAGACATAGGGGAGGTGACCTAAGAATTTTACCCCTGGGAGCACTTCCCATCTTGGCTCAGTGGGGCAGGTGTGGAGAGGTGAGTTCTCTCTGTGGTGGCCGTGATAAAGCTGTCTTAACTTGATTTGTATAAACTGCAGAGAGGGTATGAAAAGACAGGACTTAGGCCTCAATCTCAAGATTAAACATAAACCAGAATGATTTCTTTCCCTAGATCTATCATCCATCTATCAACTATCTATCAACTATCTATCTATCTATCTATCTATCTATCTATCTATCTATCATCCATCCATCCATCCATCCATCATCATCATCCATCCATCTATCTATCTATCTATCTATCTATCTATCTATCTATCTATCTATCTATCTATCTATCTATCATCTATCTCTATCAATCTACCCAGCAACCTACATATCTATCTATATATAATATACACACACATCTACATCTCTATTTCTGTCCATTTCCATCTCATTATTTCTATCATCTCTATCTCTAATACACCTATATTTACATTTACATCTATATTGTTCTCGGGAGCTCTAGACTTATATTAATAGTTTGTTTGCACCATCGCTACAAAGCTCTCTATTGAGCTGCCAATTGCATGGACATAAGGACTTCTCCTGTCTCTCCATATAATGACACCTGTGTATAGACGTAGAATAGAATTATACATGGGCTTGTGTGCGCTACTGACCTATCTGGCAGGATTAATGCCATTTAAATGAATACATTTCCTGCTCACTACACCTTAAAAATCATTACTAATTCGCAGGCATACATTATCATGGGACAGAAATTATTATCATTCTTGATATTAATGTGATTTATAATGCCAAGTTCTATCAAAAGTTTGTTTTAATTTGACATCAAATACCATCCATTTCTTGAAAAATATTGCCATGTGCAGATTAATAATGAATATTTTTGAGACTTTTACGTTATATATTTTCCCCAAGTTTAATACAATCCAATACTTTACGCATTTGCATTTGAAATGAAAGCAAAGCTCTGTAAACTGATTTTTGAGGAATAACATATCTCTAAATCTTTACCACAGAATGTTTATTAGGAAAGTCAAAATTAAGTGGAATTGTGGAAGTTTAAGGGAACAAACACAATTTGGCAAAATTAAGTGGAATTGTGCTGTACTAAATCAAATTTATGAAAATTTCACAAATAAATATTTATTGTGATTCTTTATGTTTTATTTTGAAACTGTTTTAGTAACTTCATGAACTCAGTGTTGGTTAACCTTCAATGAGTTTTTATTTCTAAATTACTAAAGAATATTGCTTTTATCCATCTGGCTCTTATAGTCTGCTCTCATATCAGGGAATACTTTCTGAAAATCTATAAAAATAAAAATTTAATATTACTTTAATTAAAAAAACTTATTTGACTCTATTAATCCATAATAATGGAAAATATGCAAAATATATCTATAAAGAAGAGTAAAAGAATTATTAGAAACCCGAATGGATAAATTTTCTAAGCCATTTTGGCCTATCAGTCAGAATTTGAACTTTACACTCTTTGTCTATTATATTCTTAGCCAATTCCGAATACATTTCCCATATCTATTACCTATGAACTAATAATGGCACACACACACACATGCAAAAAACACATTGCAGGTCCCTATAACAGTAGTGTTATGGAATGAATGTTTGTATTCTTCAAAATTCACATGTTGAAGCCTTACCTGTAGTATGATGATATTGGAGATGGGCATGTGTAGAAATTAAGGTTTAGATGAGGTCATGAGGGCGCCCACATTATGGAATCAGTGCCCTTCTCAGAAGAGAGCCCAGAGGGCTTGTTTCCATCACTTAAGCAACAGGTTATGTGAGCGCATGGTGAGATGGCAACTGCCCGTGAGCCAAGAGAGGAGGTCTCAGAATGAAACGTACATTCCCAGCATCTTGATCTTGGGCTTCCCAGCCTCGGAACTGGAAGAAATAAATTTCTGCTGTTTAAGCCCCCTCTCTAAGGTACTTTTGCGATGGCAGCTTCAGCTGATTAAGGCAAGCCCAATGTATGCTTCACTTGGTTTTATTTGGTTGTTAGAAACTGACTGACCAACTGTCTTAAGAAGGGATAGACTGGAAAGACACCAGATCGAAAAAAAAGCAGAAAAACTTGTGAAGGGTTTGATGCAGAGTTGCTTTGCGTATTAACAGTAGGAGTAAGGTCACCATCGTTCCAGGTATTTCCATCAATTGTCTCAGCTTCTATAGCCTTAGGCAAACCACCTTCCATTCTCACGTGTCTTTGCTCAAGAGGAAAATTCCCATCAGAACTTGGTCTGCCTGAGAGATGGTAAAATTTAATCTGGGATTTTTGTATCAGTTTTTATAAGTAGCATGAGTTAAAGTTATAGTTTTCTTCACCACCTTTGTGTTTCTAGTTTTGTTAACAATATGATGAGGGTATTATAATTAACAAAGAGAAAAGATGGTTTAGAATAGTTTAAAGAGCATAGAAATCTATTCCTAAAAGATTTGAGGTAATTTCCTTTGAAGCCATCTGCGCTTTTTGATTTCTCAATTCCTCCATGTTTTCTGTTACATCTTGAATCAATTTTTGTTGGAATTTCCCGAGTAAATCATTAATTTTATCCAGATTTTCAAATTTTTAAACATTCAATATACAAATTTTTTTCATAGTGAAGAATTATATTTTTCTGGTTGTATGAGATATAACTGATGAACATTGGAGTAGTTCAAAGTATACAGCATAATGATTTGCTATATATTAAGATGTGTTAAATGATTATTCAAATGAGGGCAAGTTAAAGATGATAATTTATCACATTTTTTCCAAAATTCGGATATAAATTTCACTCACAGTTGTTGCTTGGAATTATTATGATTTGCCCCTTCCTGCTAGTTTATATAGTAAGACGGTTTGTTTCTAAGTTCTATGGCATATAAATATACATTTTAAAATTTCTTCTTATTCAAGATCTGAAACAATTTGACTCATCATTTTAAGAAATGACTAGGGAAAAAATCAAAGGAAAACAATAAACACAAGTTGAACATTTATTAAAATATGCAGATATACAATGAAGATAAGATTCTGATTCAGATTCCATGAAAGCATTCAATATATTCAGTAAGAAAATTTAAATTTATTCTTAAATGTAATAATTACAGTAGTATTCTAAATCCTTTGTTTTCACTAATGCACAAGATGAGTTTCTATCAGATTTCACAGACTAATTTCCTATAAACTACATATACAAGTGGTACTTGATCTTGATGGTACTATTTGAGATTATTAGATAGTCTGCAGGCTTCTTAGTGTTGTGGCATATAAAGATTCAAGAAGCAATATATAGAACTCTAAAGAAAAACACATTGTGGAGGTTAAGATTTTAGGCATTAAAATGAGACTTTTTCAGATCATGCAGAATGTAGTGACTTAATGCATTTCTAATGGAGTAATAACCAGAGTTACCCCGAGTCTCCCTCCAGCACTTCCAGTCTACACTGCCTAAAACTCTGACACAGGCCCAGCCTTGCGTGTGTCTAGCACCCACTGCCTCATTCTGCCTCTGATGTGATGGGGGAATGCAGGTGTCAGTCTTGACTGCTTTCTATAGTGCGCATTTCTCTAAGCCTGCTGTCTTGATCATAGTTAGGTGAAACAAAAGAAAACAACACACCAAACAAAATAAAACGATCACTTTCAGTTGAGAGAATTATATTTTACACAGTATATTAGAAAATCTAAAATTTGGGACATTCTATAAGACAACAACTTGTTCTCTTCAACAAATAAATTGCAAGGAAAAAATAAGCAAGAAAATGGAACCTAGAAATTAAAAGAGACTTAAGAGACATGTCTACCAGTTTGGATGCATATACCTTAATTGATCCTGATTTTAAAAAGAATAACAACAACAAGGACACATATGAAACCCTCTACTAGTTTATGAGACAATTAGGTAGATTGAATACTGATTGAATACTTGATGGTATCAAACAACTATTGTTAAGTCTGTAAGGTGTAATGCTGTGGTTGTATTTTTTAAAAGTCCTTATCTCTTAACAGTACAACTGAAATCTTTACAAGCAAAATTAAATGATATCTGAGATTTGCTTAAAAACACTCTGGTCGACATCAAAAGTGGACCTAAATGTAAACTATGGACTCTGGGTGATAATGACTTGTCAATGTACTTCATATCTTGTAATAAAGGTACCCCTCTGGTGGAGGATGTTGATAATGAGAGTCTATGCATGTGTGAGAGACATACAGGAACTTTCTGCTTATACTCAATTTTGCTGTGAACCTAAAACTCCTCTTAAAGAAAATAAAAGTCTGTTTAAAAAAACACGACTACCACTAGGGTGAGTGGAAAGAATGTGTGGCGGCAGAGGTGAAACAAAAATGACCATGGGTTGATAATTGTTGAATTTGGCTGATGGGTACATAGTGGTTCATTATGCAATTATCTCAATTTCTATATCACACTGAGAATTTCCTGAGTGCCTAGAAGAGTATTTTGGAGAAGATTATTTCTCTGTTATAATGCCAGGGAAGCTACACTTAGCTTAATTAACACAAAGGCATCTGTTTCTGAACCAAAAGAAATCGACATAGCAACAAAAGTCGAGCTATGACTTGATTTCTTCTCTAGTCACTCTTAATGGAAGGAAAGAGAACTGTGAAAGAATAACTTTTTTTTTATTAGCATAGAAAATCAAAATAAATTGCTTCTCAGGTTTTCTAGTCATCAATTCTGCTGCCAATGCACACACAGTAGAAAGCATCTTGAAATAACCTTAAAAGATGAGACAGATATGGACCTCTTCCTGTGCCCAGAGAAGCCATCTTCTCAGTAGAAAGTAAAGAACACGCACCTTCTTAGCATATTTTTAAAATCCAAAAGTTTACGAGACTTTAATGTAAAAATGCTAAATGTAAAATACTGCGTTATGATTCCTACATCATTTGTAGCTTTCAGATACTAAAAGTTAAACTAAGCTAAAGATTAAAAAAGATACAATTTCTTTTCTTCAGGAAAAAATGAAAATAGGTTTATATTATACTTTGTCAGAAAGATACATTTGTTTTCTTGAATGTGCATTTATTTATGTATTGCCTGTTAAGTAGGGTCACATTACATTTTTCCTCTGTGCCTTGACTGACCTGACAGAGTATCTTAATTAATTCTCTCCGTACTCTGGGAATTATCTTACTTCTTGTTTTTATTCTGATGGAAACAATACTAAAAGTATGTAGGACATCATTATGGAGAGAACACAGAAGTAAGAAAGTCAAGGGTCACCTTAGACTGAACCACACCACCCAAGACTCCAAACTACAAGAAACCATCTGACCTGACACCTTTTTCTACTCATTTTTAATAACAGAAACAACTGCTTATGGCCTGTTTTTACTAAAGAAATAATAGGGGAAACTTTAGCTTTTTATATGTGTTAAGGGTAGATAATTTTCAAATGGCCAACTTCTGCTTCTATAATCTGCTTGTTTAATGTTAACCAGGGTGTGGTTCTAGGAGATGTCTTGTGCAAAGATATGCTAATAGCCAACTTCTGCTTCTGTAAACCTGCTTGCTTGTTTGATGTGGTTTTAGGCTTTATAAACTGCCTCCTCTGGAAGCTTGGGGCTGATTCTCTGACCCTGCATGGTGGACAGTCAGTTGCCGGCCAGCTAATAAAGGCTCATAATTCATCTCAATTGGCTCCATGGGTCTTAGATTTCATCACACCACAACAATATGCTCACTTTGACAAGAGAGTGAATTTCATATAATCTTTCTAAAATCATAAGGAAGATTTTTTCATAGATGGGAAGTGATAGGTTAAGGCGAATCCTGTTTTATATCCAAATGAATGCTTATATTACCTAAGAAAGGAATGAGAGATTTTCCTCGCCATTTTTCTCTAGCCTACTTCTTATTACATTAATAAGGAGTATCCCTAAAAAGGGCCAAGAAAGATCTAATGCACTGTAATTTCTCCTTTTACCTTCTAAGTTATTGGGTAATGGTCCTCACGGCTCCCATCTACGTTTAGAGAGAAAACGAAACATGCTGTCCTGCCTTTTGTCTTTGACAATAAAATATAAAGAACAGTGAGTAGTTAGTGAGAGTAGCTGACTAACACTCTGTGGGTTTAAAGAGTATTTTCCAGATTTGTCAGCTCTCTTTGAGTAAGAACAGTAACCACAAAGCTACTTAACAGTGAACTGATTTTACAAGCAGATTGAAATTGTCCTGGAATATTCTGGAAAAACAACACATTTAGAGAGACTGAAAGTTCTTTCTCCTCTCAGATGGACTGACTCCACTAAAACATTCCTGTTAGTGGAAATATGTCCTAATGATACTGTGGTTGTGCGGTTGTGTGTGTGTGTGTGTGTGTGTGTGTGTGTTTCTGCTTCTGAAACAATACAGTTCACTATCACCTCATCTCTGTTTTCTCTGAGTTGCTCCAATGTCCATAAACTGGATTAACAAATGTACCGTTAACACTTCCTTTAGCTTTCCTTAAAGCACACAGGACCACAGAACAAAAAAAAGAGTAAGTATTAAAATGTACCACACTCCATTTTCCAGTTATTATCTGGTAGAAATCTCTGAGAGGCTCATTGTTTAATCAGCATACTTATTTTTATGGATATATCACCATAAGCAAAGACTTTTTTCCAGGACACCAAAGCAATCACATTCTTGAAAGCAAATGTAATTTGACCTCTAAATATTTAGGTCTGATAAACCCAAGACAATTTTTAAATGGCATAAGTTGGTCTAAAATTGATTTCTGAAAATAGTATTCAAATAATATGAGGGTAAACATTAGAAAGAACAATATAATATAAAGCTGCACTGGTTATAAAGATAGGCCACCCTGAAGTTCCTCAGACTTCCTAAGTGCCAAACCCCTACGTCTTGAGAAACTATTTTCCATGACGACATCTGTCAGAAAGATCAATGGCATCTTAGTCTTTAATATTTTAAACAGAAAATTTAAATATGAGTGTTTTGAAGAGGTCTTTATGTTCATATTTCCTTTCATGAATCACAAAGAGACATGTCTTTGGTTATCTCACATATAGGTCTAAATCTGCATAATTTATTCTTTAACTAACTGGGCTCCTAAATGATCATTTTCGTTTTATATTTTAATTACTAAAGAGCCCATAGGCTTATCAGAAGACACCTAGCCCTGGAACAGCTGCTTACAACTAATGAAGAAAAAATTCTCATTACAGGAATAAAACATATATAACCAGATAACTAACACACCCATGCATGAAGAAGGAAGGACCCTATGCATGCACACTCACACACACACCTACATACACACGTACTCATAATGGAGAATGGAAGACCAATTCCTTGATGACTGCCAGTGTCTTCAGGGCAACTAGGAGGAAAAATATAATGCATGAATACTTTTGCCTAATCAGAGTCTGATGACAAGAAATTTGTCAATGTGCCTTTAAATCCTAAAAGAAAAGGTAGTAAAAAGGAAGCTCTGACTGATATACGTCTTAAAAATAAAATGTCAGATATATGACCTCTTATTTCATATACCAAACTAACCGCATGGCCCTCTTCTAAAAAGTAATAGTCTTAGCAAGCTGAATAGCATAATCTGGGTAATTATGTTTGGCTAGCAACATATCCTTCTGCGGATTCAGTGTCTTCTAAGTTTCCTGACCTCGATTGTTTCCAAGCAATTGGCTTAACTATTTAATCACTTAACCGGTTCACCCTCATTGAGTTTTCATTTTGGTTATCAATGAAGAAGGTCTTTGCAGCCATTTTTTATTGGTTATATTTTGAGAAAAAAAAATCATAGACATATGCTTAAATGATGAGACAAGTATCTGTTAATCCCCTAACCACGAATTGAATAGTTATTAGTTGCTTCAATTAAACAGACTAAGTGGTGTTGATTCTTTGTCTTTTCTTCTTCCAAGACTAGTCAATGTTAAGTTCTCAGAGTAGTCAGCTCAGTAAATGGTATAGTTAGGGCATGAGCTGGGCAGGGTGGCTCTCAAAGTTGAGACAGGGCCAGGAGTATCTAAATATCAAAGCAAAGGCAGGGACAGGAGAGGCCGAACATGGGGGTAGGGGACATCAAAAACAAAATGGAAATTAGGATCTAGGTAAAGAAGAGACAGTCACAGAGACTGACAGTTCAGAAAAATTAATCTTGGCTAACATCAGGGATGGAATCAGGAAGCAGGAGGAAACTCAAACCACAGGACTAGACAGGACAGATGGCCCAAAGGCCGGGCAGGCGACCAGGAATAGAAGGGACAGGCTTGGCAGCCAACTGGACAGAAGTGAAGCACAAGCAACACAGAAAATCTTGATATGAGGCAGTTACTTCTGGCTTTGGACCTACACCAAGACTGGCAGGCCGAAGCCAGGTGAAATGATCAATTTTCCAGTCCTGTTAATTCAGCTATTGAAGCTACTTTTCTTTTGAAAGGATTTGAAGGCTTCAGCAATTTTCTATTAAAATGGGAAAAAAAAAAAAAAAAAGTAGGTGGCCAGCCTTTGGGGATTGAGAGATTACAAAGAAGAAGTGAGACACTTAAGGATAAGGATGTTGAGTTGTACCACAGAATAAAGCACCATAGTAGTGGGAGGTGAGCAATGGTACATCCTTCCTACTTCAAATTATCTTTATCAGTAATCTCGAATTTATTTTTTCTAGATAAAAGATGTGTCTCCCAATATTGGAAATCTTTAAATTGTTAGGCTTAATTCTTAATGTCTTTCCTATTATGAGGTAAACTATTACCTACCACCCATAGATACTTCCATTTAGTGAATTTCTAGTGTCAAATTCTTACATTTACTATTTTGAGTTCTATGATATAATTTTCCATCTTCATCAATTTTATGTTTGTTACTCAGACAAGCAATTTTACTTAAAATGGTGGATTCTATAAAAGGAAAACTAAATGGTTGTTTGCTTATGAAGCTTTCTGCCCATTCTAACACTGTATGAGGCAATGATAAGTCTGCATTAGGCTAAAAAATGATACATTTAACTCATTTTATTTGTCAATAGGCAGATGACTCTGGAAGAGCTGAGGTCTCAAAAAATCTAACTTTAAGAATCAGCAAGGAACTGACTTAGAAGTTTGAAGTAGAGGGGGAAAAATTGTATAGATCACATGAGTTTTCTACCCATAACTTATCATGCAGTCACTTAAATTATTATTAGTTCCTGCTACATCCAGTACATTCAGGCTCTGTATAAGGTGGCATTTTGAGTGGGTTATAGAGAGATATGTCAGTGCAGAGCTAGGGTAATTCTGATGGAAATTTCCAACTTAAATTCAGTGAGCACATGTCTATCTCTAAAGGAATTCACTTAATGGCTTATTAACCAACCAGAATTTTTAGTATTAATTAAAAACATGAAAGGAATTATAAAGATATCTGAAATCATTGTAAATGGGCAATGAGAAATAAAAAGAATAAAGCAAAAACTCATCTACGTTGAATACAGTGAACATGAATTCGAGGTAAATATGTTATTTTATATATATTTTAACAGCTTTATCAAGTTGTAATTCACACACCATACCATTTACCCCTTTAAAGTATTAATTCGATTTTTTAAAAAATATTAATTTCATTTATTTCTTAATTTTGAGAACTGTTAAATATATGTAACATAAACTTTGCATGTTAACCATTTTTAAATGTATGAGTCAGTGGTATTCATTACATTCATAGCATTGTGCACCTGTTACCTCTATGTATTTCCAAAATATTTTTATCACCACATATAAAAACTCTGTAGCCATTAAACAATAACTCCCCATTTTCCTTCCTCCAGCCCCTGGTAACCTTCAATTTACTTTCTATCTCTATGTATCTGCCTATTCTAGGTATTTCATATGAATGGAATTATACAATATTTATTTTTGTGCCTGGCATCTTTCACTTAGCACAATGTTTTCAAGGTCTATCCATACTGTACCACATATAAAAACTTCATTTTTATGGCAGAATAAAATTCCATTATATTCATATGCTACATTTTGTTTATTCATTCACCTGATAATGGACACTGAGTTATTTCCACCATTTGGCTATTATGAATAATCTGCTATGAACATTGTCATGTAAGTGTCTGAGTCCTCCATTTCAATTCCTTTGGTTACATATCTAGGAGTGGAATTGCTGAGTCATGTGGTAAATTCTATTTTAGTCTTTGGAGGAAGTCCCAAACTGTTTTCCATAGCAGCTGCAATATGTTACATTCCCATCAATAATGTACGCGGGCTTCTATTTCTCTATATCCTCACAAACACTTGTTATTTTTATGTTTTGTTATTATTACTATTATTATTATTGCTATTCTAATAGGTGTGAAGTGGTATTGAATTGTAGTTTTGATTTGCATTTTCCTAATCACTAATGATGTTGAACATCTTTTCTTGTGCTTCTTGGCCATTTGTACATCTTCTTTGAAGAAATGTCTGTTCAGGTTGCTTATTTTTTAAATTGGGTTGTCTGCTGAGTTATAGGAGTTTCTATATATTCTGGATATTAAGTGCTTATTAGATTTATAATTTCAAATATTTTCTGCCATTTTGTAGGTTATCTTTTAACTTTCTTGATAATGTCCTTTTATGTACAAAAGGTTTTGATGAAGTTCAGCTTATCTATTTTTTTCTTATGTTTCTTATGCTTTTGATGTCATAGCTAAAAATGCATTGCCAAATCCCAAGTTGAGAAGATTAACTCCTCTGTTTTCTTCTAAATGCTTTATGGTTTTCGCTCTTATCCTTAGGTCTTCGATCCATTTCAAGTTGATTTTTGTGCCCGTTATTTAGTAGAGATCCAACTTTATTCTTTTGCATGTGAAAATCCAGTTATCCCAGCACCATCTGCTCAAGAGACAGTTCTTTCCTTGTCAAATGTACTTGGTACCCTTGTCAAAAATCAACTGGTCACAGAAGTGTGGGTTTCTATTTTGATTCTTAATTCTAGTCCATTGATTTATATGTATACTCATATGCTCATACCTCACTGTTTAGTTTGCCGTAGCTTTGTGATAAGTTTTGAAATTAGGAAGTGTGAATTCTCCAACTTTATCCTTTACCAAGATTGTTTTGGCTCTTTGGTGCCCTTGCAATTCCATAGGAATGTGAGGATCAGTTTTCCATTTCTGCAAAAAAAGGCTGCTAGAATTTTCATAGGGATTGCATGGTATCTATAGATCGCTTTGGGTAGACTTACACATCTTGACAATATTAAGTCTCCCTATATGTAAACTTGAAATGTCTTTCCATTTATTTAGGTATTCTTTAATTTGTTTCAGTAACACTTTGTAATTTTAAGTGTAGATATCTTTCACCAACCTGGTAAATTTATTCCCAGGTATTTTATTTTTTTAGATACTATTGTCAACGTGATTGCTTTCTTAATTTCTTTTTCTGATTGTTCATTGCTGGTGTTTAGAAGCACAACTGATTTTTGAGTGTTGATTTTGTATCTTTTGACTTTGCTGAATTCATTTAATAGCTCTAGTAGTTTTTTAATAGATTCTTTGTGATTTTATATATTTACATGATCATGTCATTTGTAAATAAAGATAGCTTTATTTCTTCCTTTCCAATTTGGATGTCTTTAATTTCTTTTTCTTGTCTAATTGTTCTATGTAAGGTTTCTTACTACACTTTTTGAAATTGGGGTCATTATAATACAGCTATCAAGGTAATTGGAAGAATAAACATGATAATTTATTTATGAAAAAATATTTGCTGTGCATTTACATGTGGAGGAAATTGCTCTTACGCGTCCACTAATAAAATGACTTCTATGTAGTCTTTCTAAAGAATATTCTAAGATCCAAGCGATTATTGTCCTGAGTTAAGGAAACTGATGCTCTACAATGTGGTGACTCACACCTTAAGATGGTAGAATGACAGAAAGTCGATTATGTTATTTATTATCTTTCATATTCATTCATTTAAATGTATCCAATAAATCTAGAACAAATACTATGTAGTAAACATTGTGTTAGGTCTCAGACTTACAGACCCTTCTATCCCTTTCTATTACACAGAAACTGAAAAAGTCTTATCACTGGAGAAAAAAATAATTTGGTACAAAGAACTCATTTTACAATATTTGAAAAATAAAAGTCTGCGCTCTTCATTTCTTACATGTATCTCTGAAAATGAGAGGCCTGAAATATTCATGTATAAAAATCAGGGTCTTGAAATGAATTTCAGGCTATCAAGCATTTGATTTGTTACTACTGGGGAAAATGTTGTTTAACCATAAAAGTACATGTGACTTTTTTTTTTTTAAGGATCCAGCTAAATTATGAAATACAACCATTTCTCTGGTGGAAATGGAATTCATTCTGAGATCATGCCTATTACATTAAATTTTGCTGACGCTATTAATGGTTAAACCAGATGTCCCAGGGAAGTAAATCTAAATTCTACTGTCCCCATTCCCACATTTCCATCTCCGTCACTTTAAATTCTTCAATTAGGTTTTCCAAAATGTTTCCGGTCCTAAGACTTTGTTTGAAGAAGCCCTCCTGACTGTGCGAATCTTTCAGACAAAAGAAAAAGGTACTATAAAATCTTAATAAAAATATTTCTGGGTTTCCACTTTTACTTGTATCTATTTTTAATGTTCATTAAACATATTTCTCTCTGTGAAGAAGAACTCTTTTTAGAAATGTTTGTTTCTTAAGCAGGGCACTCATATTTTTTTTTCTTTGTCTCATCATAAAAATTAATAAGTAATGCTTTTCCCACCCTGATCTTAGAGCGAAGGAAAATGAGCTTTTTTGGTTTGTTCATTTTTTATTTATTTGTAGTACTGGAAAGAGATTGGTGTGCTTTGCAATTGTCAGTGCCACACAATTCATGTATGTCACCTTTCCTTTCTCAAAACCTTATACAAGTTTCATTTTACACTGCTTTCTGATCATTTCCAGTCCAAATTTGAGCCTTCTTAATAGACTGTTTTTAGGGAGAGTTATTACAAATTATATACACTATTCTGTCCTTTCTACAATAAGGACAGATTTATGGCAATTTGCAAAGGTAAGCACGATAGAAGAAAATAAAACAAATAAGTAGATAGGAAGTTGGAAGAAAGGAATTCTGAGAACTGGAAAACAGGATTGAGCCAGAGGTAACAAAATGGACAGTACATGAAATGGATATTTTGTGAGGCTATGTATTTATTAAATGTAGGATACAAATTGGCCTTTAAGATTCTAGATTTCAAATTTAAGCAGGGCAATCAGTTACACAAGTCATACTTTCAAAAAGAAACAGACCCGGCATTTAGAAGCATATCTTGACCAACTCAGGAGAGAAGACATATATTGGGTTAATCCTATTACTGTAATATAAGCTAACAAAGTAACAGTCTCCCACAATATTATTTTAGGAAAAGCCCCAAATGGGTTTCACTAGGTTGTTGTTCACTCATATCTTTCCAAAATATCAGACTGAAACTCTGCAATATGTGTTTCAGTGAAAACTATGTAAGAGAAAGTGGTAGTGAGAAGGGGGATGGGTTTTATGGAGACCTTGAAGCATACAGTGCTTTAGGGAATCTTATTTGTGAGGAATTTTCACATTTGTGTTTATCATAAAAAAGTCAGTCACCAAGACGACAATTTATAGTGCGTAATTAGAGTTGGCACATTAAATGTTATAAGAATCTGTAGGTAGAATAAATTGCATGACATCACAAGGCAATATAAGAAAAAATAAATTGAGTCTCTTAAATCAACCTTCTCTTATTGGCTGTATACACCTGTGAAATACTACATTATTATACTACTGCTAAAGAAAAAAAAAAAAAACAAAAGAAATCATGAGGAGTAGTAAATGAAAGCATTCATCCATATAATGGTCTCTCCTTCTGATGAGATGATGACCACACACACACACACACACACACACACACACACACACACGAAACAAACAATATGGGGGGAAACGAAAGGAAAGAAAGAAAAGAAGCAAGAGGCAAACCCATTTGCAAAAGAAGGGATAAATTAGGGGAGAGTGCCCATGAGCTCGAGTTTTCATTTCCAAGCCCTTAAGGAACAAGCTGAACCAAAGGCTTGGGTGAAAGCGTTCAGAAAGAATTGGGTTTGCAAACATAACCAGAAATGCCACGAAAGGGAGAGGAAAGGATTAATCATCTGGGGTCACAAAACCAAACAACGGGGACACCACATTTTGCTAAACTCATTCACAGGATACAGCAGCTGCTGTATTTTTCTCCTACTCGTTTCAGGCAGGAAATAAATATCCCTGACCACAAAACCTGTCACTGTTTAATGCGATCTTGCTGTGGCAGAGCGCTTAAATGGGAACACATCCAGAAATATGGACGCAATTAGTATAATAAAGCTGACCCGGGTTCCTGCAGCTTAACCTGAAGGAGACCCCATGCTGCCAATGGGAACAGGGTCCTCCCTCGGCTTCTCCTTTTCTGACTGCAGTGTTAGCACATTCACCACCGCCTAACATGAACCAGATGCAGGGTGGGAGAGTCCCTTGGAAGTACAGTTGATAGCACACATGGAAATTTTTTCTAGACCTAGTAAAATTACTGAGAGTTGGTCTTAAGGAAATAATTAGAGAGGAAGACAAAGATTTATACAGAAAGAGCCTCATCACAAATTATTGGTAATAATGAAAAAAAAATTAGATAAAGCTCGATGTCCAGTAATAGGAGAATGGTCAAATGGTTAAACATGAACTTGAGAGAGCCCTTTTGAGGAACGCTTTTGTGGTATCAGGGCAGCATTTCTCGAAGTGTGGTCTGTCTACCCCTGGATGTCCTCAGACAGTGCCAGGGACTGTACAAATCAAGACTGTTTTCATAATGATAAGACCCGGGGGTAAACGAGTCATTCAAAGTTCAAACTAGATCAATTCATGTTATTGTACCACACTTTTTCTCTGTGTTGATATTTGCATCAATGGGGCAAACGCAATGAGGAGTAAAATTGCTGGTCCCTTAGCAGGAATCAAGATAGTGTTCCTGAATTGTACATTGTATTTTTCACCACCATGTTCTTGCAGTCATTTTTTTAAAAAAGCCACTTAACTCAAGTATCAATAAAGTTATTAGTCATATTAAATCTCAACTTTTCCAGGCCAGTCTTTTGAATATTCTGGGAAGTATGGAGAAAACACTTTTGTGCCGTACTGAAGCACATGGTGTCTTATAGAAAAGCACTGAGAGACTGAAAAGCACTGAGAGATTGAGTTGCATGCTAAACTAACTTTATTGATACAGTTTCAGACTCCATATTACAATTATATTTTAGGAAAACTACCACGATGTCAACTTTTAGCGTCATATAAAAATATCCATGATTGCATGAAAAAACTTAATTTTCAAAGTGTATATCTATGTGAAGTTAAATTTTCTTTATTATACTTTAGTCAGAACAATATAGCAAAGGTGTTAATGAAAAAGTAGATTTGCTTATCTACTGTTAGCTCTCACTAAAATTTCATTTTAACTTGAGTATCTCTGTTTTACTAAGCACTGGGGCTTCAAATATCAGTTTCATTTACTCATTTTCCTGGTTAACATATACTTTTCTTTAATGATTTTTTGCTAGCTTCCTCTTCTGAAAATACTTGTTTTTCTTTTCTTTTTCCCTATGAATGTGATACTAAATTCTATAGTGGGTAAAGGTCATTGTTATAAAATATTATATATATATTTATATAGTGTATTTACATATACATATTCATAACTATTATGTTTGTTAACATGTAGTATATTTTTTAAAATAAATCAATAAATATCATTTTAAATATTTCTTAGTTTTAATTTTTAATATGATAAATTTTGATAGTTATAACTACATTTAAAAAAAGCTCTTTGGGGTTCTCAATAATTTTTAAAGGTATAAAGATATCTTGGGCAAAAAATGTAAGAATGATCAGTGTAGGAAAATAAGGAGTAAAAAGTTCGTAGGCAGCAATTCAGATTTAAGGATGAAAACAACGTACATGTGTGTATGTCTGTGCACAATGACAAAAGTTCAGAAAAATATACATCAACATAGTAACAGTATGCACGTCTGGGTGGCGACATTAAATATAATTTTAAATTCTCTTCTGGCTCTTTGTCGTATATTCCCAAATCTAGTCATTGGGTTGTTGTGGGTCATTTGCCTAAAAGAGAAGATCCACGTCCTTTGGGATCTTTACTTTTTCCATCTTTCCTGACTCCTCACTTTTAACATTTCTCCTCAAAGTCTACTTGCCCGTCCTGTTGCATTACTTACAGTTTTGGGATGGGTCGTGGTTTTCTGAAACTCCGGCTTTTGCTCTCAAATGCCCTCAACAGCCAGAACCTTTGCCAGATCTGGAGCCAGATAAGCCACTTATCTCATCCGTATTCCACTGTGCATTGTGCATTTTTACTATCAGGATGTATAGTGCTTGCGTTAATTCGAATGAAACATTTTTCCATGTAAATTGCTCTGTATGAAAACTCACTCTAATTTCCTTATTGAATTCTCGTAGACACATAATCTCTTTGGTTGAAAACTGATTGCAGTATTGAAGTTAATTATCAGTCTTTGTGATTTCCCGTAGCAATCACCTAGCAACCTGCTCCTTTGTCTTTTTGACAATTTGAAGTTGACAGTCTTATGTGAGAATCTGTCTAGAAAAATGGCCTTAGTCGCTTTTTATTTATTTACGTTCATGTTTCTCCCGCTTGTATGTTAACTTCCTATGGACAGAGCTAAAGTCTTTATTTTATAATTTCTTCAGGAAACATTACTTGAGTCCCAAGTATGTGCTACGTACACTGTTACAGAGTCACTCAGAGTATGACTTATTTACGGTTTGGTCTGATGCTGTTTATTGTTCCACGATGAGATAAATACAAAAATTGAGAACCAGTGTTTAGAAACTTTTGTGGCATTTCGAAAGAGTACATTTATGTCTGTTGATGCTAAGAGTAAGAAATTTGGACTAATATTTTCTGTCTTTTAGTTTCATTTTCTCAATAATTCTTACAAAAGCATTGGCATGTGACAGATTGAAAATGACAAACCAAAAGAGAGCCAGTCCTTCACCACAAATAGCTGAATGGCTTTCTTCTACCAAAATTGGGTGCCCACATATGAGTACATACTCATTTGCTTGGCTGAGTTTTTCCTTTGCTTCAATCAATTTTTGCTAGCTACCTCTTATGAAAATATTCCTTTCTCTTTCTTTCTCCTTATGATTGTCATACTTCAAAGCCCCACTGTTGGGGCCAAGTACTGCATACTTCCTCTGATCAAATCGAATGTGTTCCATGTAAATTGCTCTATATGAAAACTCGCTCTAATTTCCTTATTGAATTCTCTTAGATACATAATCTGTTTGATTGAAACTGATTGCAATGTTGAAGTTAATTATCAGTCTTCGTGATTTCCCTTAGCAATCACCTAGCAACTTGTGTCTCTAGATGATTTAAAGTTGCCGACGCTATGTGAGAATCTGTCTAGAAAAATGGATTTCTTTTATTACAACTCACATATATTCACAAATTCCTTTAAATAGACCCCAGTTTGGATTTAATACATTTAGTTAAAGCTCCTTTGGCTACGTGAATAAGTTCAGTTTAAAATATTTACAAAATTAAAAGAGCAATAAAGTTGTCTTGTAGTTATTTTAAAAGAACCTATTTTTAAAATGTGAAGAGAAAATATAAGCACAGAAGCACGCAATTAGCTTTCCATGCAGATTTATTAAAAATAATCTTTCCCTGTCGATTCCCAGGACATTTCTCTGTTTTCTTACCTGACCTAGGAGTTATTCACACTAACCACGTCGTTCTCTGTCACAGTCTGTGCCTTTACACAAGCTCTTCTGTCTTTGGGATGTTCTTCCTCTTTCTCTTCTGGTGGGTTTCATCCCGTGACTTCAGACTTGAGTGATGCAGTCCACATGCACCGAACCCTTCTTCAACGTGGCCACTGTATTAGTCTCACCTCCAAAGTAAATCCGGTCTCTCCTTGATCTGTTTCTCTGGTGTTTTGAAGGGAGCAACTGAATGTGCTTATTATATGCTTATTGAAGAACCGATGTCATTTGCTTTTCTACGTATCTTTTCCACCAGGGTGTAAAGCATCATTTATTTTTATATTCCCAGCCTCTAGCACATTGGCTAGCACATAATAGGTGCTCAATAAATGTTTGTCGAAAAATACATGACTGGATCACAAAGAATGTCTGATTCATGTGTTTCTTTTTACAAAGATAAAAACAAGCTGTTCATTTAAGCTCTGTTGTTAATCTGCCCTTTGATTCTTTAGTGAGCTAGAAATTCCAACATAGTAAACATATTGTTGGAGTTGTAGGACTGTCCCTAAGGATGCTTTTAAAGAGAAATTGGGTAGAATATGATTCAAAAGCAGAAAGGAGTCTCTCAAGAGGACAGCAAAGCAGTTAATGAAGAAAATTACGAGGCTGGTCCCATCCCTTACCCTTCTAAATTCTCTACGAGTTAGTAACACTGATAAGCAACAACAATTAGAATTTCGATTCTCCATTCAAAGTTGCTGAATGTATTTGCTGCATGCCATGCTAGAGCTGTATGATTTACTAATAATACACATCTCACTTATCTTTACTGCCTTCTGGTCCTTCCTCATATAAACAGGTTACCTCTTTCAAACAGCAACTCTCATTTTCTGCAACACTTTCATCTACTCTGATGGCTTGGATACAAGGAAACAAATGTAACATAGAAATACATCATGGACTGAACTGCTGTCTTTTTTGCAATGTAAGCTAATGGCACCTGAGAAAATGCTGAAATTGCCTTGAATCCTGCCCTGGGGACTATCTCTGCCAAACAGTCACCTGTATCAAGATGGAGACATGACTATCATCAGATAAAATAATTAGAACATAGGCTGTTATACAGTAAAGTACTTCTAAAAATTTTTACACAGATTTCATTTCTTAGATTATTTAGAATCTGTGTCCAATGACAATAGATTAGAAACAACACACATACACACCAAATGAAGCTGGCATTATTTAAGGCTTGTATTATTGACACAATGCATGTAAACTGATTTTGTTTAGCCAAATAATATCTTACTTAAATAATCAGGGAGTTAGTTATTTAAAAAAACTGCCAGATATTTAGTAAAAATAGCAAATCATTTTGAAGTTCATATAAAATTCTACTTTTGTTCCATTGATAAATGGAAAAATATGAATATTCCTTTCTTGAAAAGAGTTCACCTGAACACTAATTTGGAAATGACTTATCTAAGAAAATAGGATGAGAGTAATAATATCCTTATAAGCAAAACTGGCAATTAGATTAGGTTGAAAGATGCCAGGCAAATGTTTTTAGAAACTTCAGGGCAAAATCTGCCATCTATATGGGCATCTAAATTAAATGGTCAAGTATGAGGACAATACTGGGGAAAGTGGACAGAGTTACTTTTTTCACTAAATTCAACTTCCTGTCTCCCTGAAATGCCCAGGTTTTCTGATGCTTGGTTTCTTCCACAGATTTTGAATGCTTCTGCTGGTAGATTTTGGTACTCAATTGTCCTTCATTAATATTCTGGGATTTAAGCTTCCAATTATGGACTGAATTTACAGCTCATCGTGGACCCCAATAATGAGTCTGCCAAGGGTCACACATGCAGCATCATATGGTGTTCCTCGATATGCTTTCAGTTTCCATGGGATAAAGTTCAGCCAGGCTAATGGAAATTCTGCAAGAATACCTAACAATAATATCCTCACTTTTAGAATCACCTGCGAGGATTCTAGTATGAACAAGTTTGGAGGATTAAGGCCACTTAAAAGACTATTTTGGGATATAAATTGTTCATTTGAGCTCCAACATCCTATTTTAGATAAGCGAAGTTTAATTTAACGCATATTTACTGAGATGAATTCCTAACTGCTATTTGTTGAACTTGGGAATATAAATACAAATAAGACAAGGATCCTGCCATTGAGAGGCTCAAAATATGTTGTGGGAGGCTTCCAGCCAAAAGTCAGTGTACTGAGTGAAAAGCAAGCTGAGAAGGAAGTGCTGTGGGAGATCAGAGGCAGGCATGGTTACTATGGTTACTTTTGCCCAAGGTGACCTGGGAAGATTCGCAGAGGCCACTACTTTGGTGGTTAACCTTGATAAAAGTCTTCTCTTTTTATGTTTAACTTTTATGGTGAAGGAAGAAGTAAATACAACATTTCTGGAAATCTGTTCTACCTTCCTTTGATTAATAAGTTCTTCTGGGCCACTCTATTCTGGAAAGATGGCAGTGGGCATCACTCGTTCTGTGTCTCAGCATAATCAGCCCACAGATCTTGAACTCCAAGATCTTGATGTATTACTGCAGATCTACAGGTCGCAGCCATCTGATTTTTCATCTGCCCTACATGTTATTTATGAAATGCACATCATGGGTTGGGCAAGATGCAAGATAAAGAGACAATGCTGTCTTTGGTGTCTAGAGATTTATCCACGAGTAGAATGATGACTGAGTCCCAGACATTGCTGTTTTTTGACCATCAGTTAGTTGTGTGTTCAAGGCCACCATGCAGATAGATTTGCCAAGTGTCCGGCCTACTACTGAGTTATAGGTTAGGGATTTTTTCATTTTTTAAAAATAAGTGTTAACTGTCTCAGGGAATTGTAATGCAAAGATAAGGGTAGGATACTACTCAGGTTAAAGGTACCAGTATCCTAATAGCTGAAAGGCTTAATACAGTTACATTAAACCAGGGAATACTCAGGCCCAACGAGCCAAGCTCAATATTCTACCTGAGTCATGTAATTTTGGAGCTGGGAGAAAAAGGTAAATAATTTAATTATCGTTTTTCATTACATAGTAATCGAAACATTTATTGGTTATAAGAAAGAGTAATTCATTGGTTATAACAAACATTTTAATTTTATAGTTATATTTTATATTAAAGATATAATAAGAATATATAAAGGGCACATTAAACTCATGCTTTCATGAATTTTTTTTTTTCCTCTGAGAGGGCGAAGTAAAAAAAAAAAGTCTATTTAAAGATAAACAAATAAAAATATAGTAAATACATAGTGAAGCCCTAAATTGTGGGGGTGGCCTATAAATGATAGAAATTTGGGAAAATCGATTGAATTAAAATTCCTCATTTTATACATGAGAAAATGTATAATATGTAAATAGTTTTCTTCCCTATTGTCCAAACCCTGGGTTTTTGGGTCTCTGTTAGTGGCATTATCAATCATGCAGTCACCTAGGAATAATGCCCTCGAATCAACTCTGTCACTTTCTCTCTCACCTCTTATCAGGTTCAAGTTCAATCACCACCGCTCAGGTTCAAGTTCTCACCGTCTCTCATCGAAACTTCTTGAAAAGACTTATGTCTTCTAGACTGCCCAATCTCTTTCTTAATCTTTTCTAATCTATTCTTATGCTCTGCATTCTGTTTTTGTTTTTTTTTTTTTTTTTTTTTTAAATGATCTTGTCATTCTTCTGCATAAAATACTTTCCTGGCTTGTATCAGTTTAGGTACTAGGAAACAGTTGATATACTCAAGTTGGGAAAAATCTGAGGAGTGTTTGATCAAGTGACAATTTGTAAAACTATGGCCATATGTAGAAAAACAAGATGAGATGTCACAGTAGCGGGGCCCATGACATCAGGCCTGTTATTACCCTGGACAGGGAGGTGGAAAAGGAGGGGTGTAGGAGAACATAGTTGTCCATGCACAGGGACTCCTGACGGACCTATCGTTTCTGGCAGCCAGCTGGACCTCCATTGCAGGAGAAAGCCAGGGTTATGAATACCCAGCATTCCCTTCTTCCTCCCTCAAGGTGCCCCACTTTGGCTAAATCTAACAGATGACCAGGGAGCTCATGAACGCAATCCATAAAGGTCAAGTGTCCAGATCTACCTTTGCCACTTTTCCATCCTGTTCAGTGGAAAAGTGTGGAGAGCCGATCTGGTGGAAGACAGAAGAAAGCCAGCACTCAGCCCTATTCCTCTTCTAATGAACGGACATCGCTTTAGTAGTCATCAAAATCCTTTAACCACCTCTCTGCAACATACTTTAATAAGGGTGATTTATTGCTTCTCCTCCCATATTCTACAGCGATGTGAGCCATTTTTGAAAGCATGAGTTCCCACATTTTCTTTTATTTTCTTAATCCTCTTTCCTCATCTCTGCCTGGTTTCTTCATCCTTCAAGTCTGAGTACAAATGCCACCTTCCCTTTGCTGCCCACTTAATTAATCCACCCGGATTGCTGGCTCCCTGGAATATGTCACCTCCATGTGACAGAACAAGACTTGTTCTGTGCACTACTCACTCTACTCAGAATAGAAGGAGCTGCAACTTCATGACATCCCTGGTCACAGGGCAGGGAGCGAGGCCCTTCTGAGAGGAGCAGAAGTACCTATCATCTAGGAACAAACGCTATTTCTCCCTTGAGTCCTCCCTTATGGGCCTTGTCAGGACAAAGAAACAAAGGCGGTGATTAAGGGGAAAGTATCAGGGAACAGGCTGCATAGGCTTCTCTTTAAAATAGTGAGGAAGGAGGAGGAGAAGGTAGAGGAATCACCACATGTGGTCCAATCCCATTTCTAAGGGGGAGATTTTGAATTCCTCTTTTCCAATTTCCCTTTTCTTGCTCAAAGGAAACATTTAGCAGAGTGGGCAGAGCATGGCCACAACATGCACAAGGAGCTGAGATTGGGGAGTTAGGTCGCGGACCTGAGCAGCTGTACTGTGCGTGGGCAGACACTCATGGGCAGAGAAGAAAGGTTGGCCGGCCTCATGGCCGTTGCCACTGGTGGAGATCCAGTTTGCTAAGACTAAGTATTCATTTCTGGGACCAGGGCAGGCTCCCGGGTGACACTCTAGCTGCAAAAGCAGCTGAATGCCTTGAGGCATAGTGAAAGCAAGATTTTGAGTTTTGCTAACAATAAATATTCATTGCCGGGCCCAGATTAGGCCTAGCTAGGGATCTCAAACTGAAAGAGCAGCTAACCTTCTGCCCCCAAAGCTCCCCATTATCATGCGAGGTGTTGGTGGTGGGAAAGGGTCTGGTAAAGAGATTCTCATAGGTATTTTATTTGGAGGTCAGGGCCACTCATTCATAAATCTCAAACAAGAACCATCTGTATCTGCAGTGGGGTCCAGCTTTTGGTATCCTAATAGCCTCTTTTTCTTATCAGAAATATGAACAACAATTATTCTCTTGACCATTCTTTCCTGCCATTTCAACCCCAAAGTATTTTGGTTTATATTTCTTCCATCACACACATCATGGTCAAACATACATTATAACTGAGCGTGCGTCAGAAAGCAAAGATATCGTCTTATATACCCTTGAGACCTCTCATGGTTAGTACATAGGAAATCCTCATAAATGCTTGTGGAGTTGAATCATGAGGCATTCCCAAGACTGCATTCAGGTCTTATAATTTCCTATTTAGCAGTCTATTTACTGTTACACACACTTACTTACAATTCTATGAAATTACTTAGAAAACTTCCAGATCTAAACTCCCCCCACCCATATCCTTACATAGACATATCTTATTTCTCAGCATAACTAAATGAAGTGTTTATTTCAAACTTGTGTTAGTTAATTTATTAAATGAATACAATCTTTCAAAAGTGAGTGCCATAATACAGGGTAATAAATACATCTTTTCCTTTTTTGAATGCCTATAGCGCCTGGTCTTCCTAGATGATCTCCCATCCAAGTACGAACCGGGCCCGACCCTGCTTAGCTTCCAAGATCATATGAGATAGGGCTCATTCAGGGTGGCAGATCATAGAGCGAACATGTCTTTATTTGACAATTTTTCCCCAGGAAAGTTGATATTATCTAAAATAGGAAAGCAGCAGGTATAATGGAGCTGCAGGTAAGGGAAGAATAAATAGTCCACTACTACTTTTATCATTTAATCTTGATTCCTAAGTACATAAAACGTGTCGTCTATCACTACAAATGCCTGTAGAAGGCTGCCATTTTTGCTGCTTCCTCTAAAGTACATGGCGGAATAAATATCTGGCGGCGTTTGGACCGTGGAGACAGGTAGAGTGCACACGTGTCAGGGACTTTTCACAGTCAGCCCTTTCTTGGCCCGTCCCCACCACCACGGTGCCTTGATGTGGGGCACCTGCAGCCATGTTTATGCTATTGACCCTGCCTCATATCTCATCCATACTCGATTTGACTAGAAATAGGATCTTGTCCCAAGTGGGCTAATCGGGTCTTCTTTTGGAAGAGGGGACGAAAGGACAAATATTAGTCTCTCCATATGCCTGGAGACCTATAGTAACTAGCACCCATATTCTAAGTGACACCATTTTTTAACTGGAGGCAGTGGAGAGAGGAAGCGTGTTTTCAGAGAAGATCTCTAAGTGGAGAAGCCAAAAGAAGCAGAGGTGAGAGGCAGATGAAGAATTCTTCTGAGTCCAGGCCTTTCTGAGGTCCTACCTTACTCATTCCTACCCTTGATCTCTGGGAGACATGCGTATTTTATATGGAATTCTTTATTTTGATTAAGCCAGCTGAGTTGCCTTCTTTGTCTGCAATCAAAACGTCCTCACTAATATAGTAGGTGGCAAGTAGCGAACAGAAGGTCATGGAACGCACAATAAAATCCAGGAAACCAGATCTCTAAAAACAGCATTAAGTGGCTCACTGCTGTGCTTAGCATTGTCTGAGCATATAGTGCTCCATCCTATGTTTTTAAAAAATTTAATAAAAAAAATGTTTCTTTCAAGTACTGAAGGGCCTCTTATGCTACAGATTTTCTTTACAAAATCTAATGAAAATCTTCAGGTTAAGGTTTATTTAGAGAGTGTGATGAATTTCTGCTTAGATTAATCCCTGTGCATCTCAAAGTTTAGTATTATTTTCAAGGTGACTCACTGTTGTCTCACTTATACATCTCGAGGCCAAACATTCTAGCTTGCTTTATGGCTTAAATCATTTCATGCAAAAAGACTTTTTAAAAATTTCGATGTGCAATTTTATTAAATGTGATCAGGAGATATAAGCAATGTTTTTGGTGCTGCTCTGAAGTATTGATAACATTCAATAAAGCACAGTCTTCGACAGTCATATATTAGGTACCAATTATGCATACAATGCTAGACACAAAGATGAGGACTGATTAATATGGAAATAGTTAAATAATAACACCACATAATAGTCCTGTAACTGTCTTCTTGAGAACAACATTCTGACAGCTCAGTCACTATCCTGAAGGGATGCCAGGAAATTTTTGCCTGGCATCAAAAATATATGGGGTTGGATACCTCTGCCAGTCAGACGGTGCAGAAGGTCATGAGCTTTGGGGGCATTGTGAGACTTTCTCTAAGGGTCAGTATGGGAAGGTGAGAATGGTGTAAAAATAAACTTGGCACAGTGGTCTTTGAACATTGCCGCTTGAGTTCTCTCTAACGTGATTTTGAAAAACTATGGATCTCCTTTCATATTTTAAAGTTAATATACATGTTGCAAAAGATCTGACTTCTAAAATATTTTGCACTGAGCTTCTTCAATGGTGGACTTTATCTGCCACGTAACCTACGTGACAAAGCCAATGCTGCCCTCTGTGCAATCAGCCAAATCAAACTAGATTTTCAGGAAAAGTCTGACTTCATGATTCAACTCAAATATATATGTTAAAAGGTGACGCAGGGCAATCATCTCAATACATGGTCATTTGAAAATCTAACTGGGAAAAGAGAGGGAGGAAGGGAAGAAGGTAGTGTGGGAAGAAGGTGGGGGTGTGGGGAGAAAGAGAGAGAGAGAGGAGAAACTCAGCGAAGATTTACCTCCTGCTTCCCTTTCAATATTGCTTATCTCAAATTTATTTATTTATTTTTTAACTATGTGAGCCTCTTTTTGGGGTGCCGCATTCTCAGATTCTCTCTCTATTTGTCTCCCCGGGGGATACTCCTCTGCCCCCTCCCACAGATCATTTATTTTGGTAAGAATCAGGATGGGTACGAGGTCAAGAGAAGGATACTCATGAAAGCATCAATGAGAAAGGTGAAGCAGGAGGCCAAATGAGCCTTTCTCAATCTAGAAGAGAAGATACGAAATTTGAGCATCTGCAAAATGCCTCCTGGACACCATTTGTGCCGGGAGACCCCCGGCAGAGAGAACGGTGTTAGTCCTGGTTTGCATCTGCCTTGTACCGGGCCGAGGCCAGTCTGAGGCAGTTCCTGTCTCTTCGACCCCACTAGTGGCCTCCTGGACAGGGAGGGGATGCAACGAGTGACTGACTTGGGAGATCACCGACAAGACTAGGGATACAGTCTCGAGTGGCAGTGTTTGGGTACTCATGGGGAATAAAACCTTTTCTTTTGATATTTTGAAAATCAGAGGAGAAGGTACAAGGGAGAGGGAAGAGGACAAAGAGGGGAACCTCAGGGGGTCAGGGACAGAGGTGCTGGCTCCGACTTCCAGCCTTGGACCTCATGCACCTCTAATGGGGGCGGGTACTAAGATTTGGGCAATTGACTGATGGAGATATTTCAAGAAGGTAGTTTAAAAACATGAAAGTGTGTGTGTGTGTGTGTGTGTGTGTGTGTGTGCGCGCGCAATCATTTATGTCTACCATATTCTATCAACAACCCTTCCTTCAAAATCCAGTTCACATATCTTGGGCAAATTTCCTAACTAAACTATCATTTCTTTTTTCATGATTAAAATTTAGTTTTAATGATTAAAATGTAGTCCAATCTCCTGCAAAGCTGCCACATAACATCAGGGTCTAATCTCTATTCGTTTCCCGCCCTTTCCCCATTTCAGACTGGAGGTCTGACCATGGCTGCAGCTTGGAGTAAAGAAGAGAGTGAAAGTCACGATCTGGCTTTGAAACACCCCTGCCCTGCCATTTCTCAAGGCTCCGTGCTTTGTTGGGAACAGAGAGAAGAGGGCGTCATGGGAGGCTGGGATTTTCTTAGTAACTGGTCAGCTGTCATCGGTAGGGAGGCACGTCCCATTGCACAATGAGTCCGTGCAGTTCTCACTTTTCTCTTGTCATGGCTCCATAGTGCTAGTGTGTGGATTGCGTGTGTGTGTGCCTGGGGAGGCCTCTTCTGTTGTCACTGAATGCCGTTTAAAAGAAGAGCAGCTGCGTCAACCTTTAGCTCAGCCCCTCCCCCATGCCCTTTTCGGGAGGGGCGTCACCTCACCTACACTGGCAGCTGCCCGCACAGCCCTCCGACTCCAACTCATCTCTGCTCTGTGCGCTCCTTTGAGTTGACTCAAGAAGGAAACCAGGGGTTGGTCCCCTCCACACCTTCGGAGGGTTGTGCGTAGCTGGGATGCAGCATGATTCCCACCCGCCTCCTGTTCTCTGATTGTGGTCAGGTATAACATGACACAGCTCTTTTAAACCCAGCTGGTAGAGAATGCTCCCAGAGCCACCTGCTTTCAACACACTGAACCAAAAACTGTCTTTATGTCTGTTTGCAAACGGTACGTGTGTCAAACACTCAAGATTTTTTTTTTTTTCCTCTCTCTCTACATTCTACTCTGATGCAGCACGGAAATCAAATTTTGCACCTTTTCCTCCCAGGCATCACCAGTCTTCACTATCTGTTTTCTTTGGTCCCGACTGGCACTTGGCGGGGGGCCGTGCTGCTGGTGGCCGTAGCTTCCTCTCTCCTTCCCTGGGGAGGAGGTAAAACTTCTCACTATAAACGCCACAGTGCTGCAAAGACAATGACTTCCAAGGCCCCTTCTCTTTTCTCTCCAGCCCTTTCCTTACGTAGCCTGGAGAAATGAAAGGCTGGGTGATGGCGGCGTAGACGGTTCTGCTCCCATTAATAAGCCTCGGTGGGTTGTGTCTGACCCCCATCGCTGGTCATCTTTGGCAGTTGTTTAAAATATGTGGTACTGGAAGCCTCTTACTTGTGACATACAGTCAATTTCACTCAATTTCTTATTCATCTTGTGCATCGGGGTTTTTCTAGTCTGTTAAGAGTTTTGGTTTGTTCGGGCAAGATAATAAAAATGGATACATCTAAGCTTTCCATCTCAGATAATGACGTTACCCTTTATTCCTGGGACCTCACAGGATATGGAAAGGCTGGGCACCAATAGCTTATACGGTAAAGTTGATGCATCCAGAAAAAAAAAATTCTATAGAGAAGCCTAGCAAATAATTGAAAGCATGGTGTGGATCTGGAGCACGGAACAGAATTTCAGGAAGGGAGAGGGATGGTTTGAAGCCGTTAACATATAGATGGCATTTGAAACCTTGGAGATGAATGACGTCTCTCGTGGAGAGTGCACAGAATGGGACGGGAAGCAGATATAAAGGCAGACTCTGGGGACCATCGATAAGTGATAACAAGAAGGAGAGAAGACTAAAAAAATTTTTAAAAAGGTAGAGAGACAGAGAAAATATTAAGAGGAGGTGAACAAAGAAATAGAGAAAGAGAAAATAGAAATATATGGAGTTTGGCAAAGAAAGAAGGTGAGGAGTGAAGAAAAATGAGAAGTATGATATTGAAGAATAACAGAAATGAAGGAAAGGGGAGGTGGCTTTGTCAGGCTGTGGCGTAGTGCCACTGACATTTTCCTGAGGGGTCTCTCCAAAGCCCCAATGGGCTGTCCAACATGAATCTGAAGGAATTGTGAAATTTACGGTTCCTTCTGATATTATGGCTGGGTATGTTAAAATGACAATTTATTCACATATCGTGATGATTCGTTTTATGTGTCGACTTGCCTAGGTCATGATGCTCCGTCCTTTGCTTAAACACAAGTCTAAACGTTGCTGTGAAGGTGTTTTTAGGTGTGCTTAATATTTACAACCAGCCAACTATAAGTAAAACAGATCATCTTAGTAATGTTGGTGAACCTCAGTCAGTCCTTTGAAGGCTTTCACAGCGAAGACTGAGGTTTCCCAAAGAGGAAGAAACTCTGCCTCAAACTGGAACACAGGAACCCTGCGTGTGTTTCCAGCCAGGCCGCATGCTGGGCGGACCACAAACTCACACTTGCGCCTTCAGCTTTACTTGAATTTGCAACTTGCTGGCCTGCCCAACGGTTTCAAGCTTCCAAGCCCTGACTGCACGAGCCAGTTCCTTAAAACAAAGTGCTTTCTAGCACAATATATGATATTAATATTATTAATTGTATTATCAACATAATTAGAATTATTTTATCAATATAATTAAAATAATGATTAATTCATATTGAGGATCATTTATGTAATTAAGATTATATCTTAATATACTATATCAAAATATCTTGTTCTTTATATATAGAGATATGTTAATCTTAAGATATCTTAATACACTGCATTAACGTAATACATTGCTATATTTATATAATAAATAATAATATAATGTCATATATTGATTATTTTATATAATGTATTAAGATATTTAAAGATATGTATATATACACACATATACACACAAAAAATCAGATATCTATATATCTATGTATCTATGTATCTATCTATCATCTATCTATCTATCTATCTATCTATCTATCTATCATCTCTCTATTTACCTACCCATTATTTTCATTTCTCTGGAGAACCCTCATGCATGTGTGCTGTCTAGAACAGAACCAGTGTTTCACTAGTACCTTTGTGTTTTTCCCACTAGATTACAAACTCCCTTAAGTCCAGACTGCTTCTCATTCATGTTGACACCCACGTTGTCTGGCATCTCTTACGCATATGCAAGAAATAAGTAAAGCATGAAAAGATCAGTAAGATCATCCGGATAGTAACGGATTACACATTTCATGTCTCTTTTTTTTTCCTAATGAACACCATCGTTTTAGAATAACGTTGCCTTAATTGATATGTTTTGGTGAAGCTTGTTGTCCGCTAATTAATAAGGCGGCAGGCTTGAGCTCTGAGAAGAATTCATCAAGCGGAGGCACACAGGAATCGACAGCAAAGAAGACGCAATTATCCTGTGCTCTGTGACCCTTCAGTATTGTCGCAGATTTAAATCTCTGACCACACCCCCAGCATGCAAAACATGAGGCATTTCTTCAATTTCTTAAAATGTTATTAAATTCTGGGCCTTTATCTTGTTCAGTTCATGGAAAAGTCAATCACTTTCATTACCGGGGTGACCTGTATCCCATACAGCTGATGGGAAGATGGGTACCAGGTAGGAAGTGCACAGCCTCCGGACTGGTACTGTACATTGTGAGGTCTTCTAGGTCAGCGGTCCCCAACCTACCGGTGCTCCTATGAGAATCTAACGCCTGATGATCTGAGGTGGAGCTGAGGCGGTGATGCTCGTGCTGGGGAGCGGCTGCAGATACAGATGAAGCTTCTCTCGCTTTCCCTACCACTCACCTCCTGCCGTGCAGCCTGGTTCCTAACAAGCCTCGGACCGTACTGGTCCATGGCCAGCGGGTTGGGGAAACCTGTTCTAGGTTATGCACAAGCCCAGCCTACAGAGACAGCCTGTCTTTGGCCTCTGTTCTGTGCATTGCTTATGACATGGGGGTGTTGGCCTGGAATGCTGGTGCCTAGACGTTAGCCTCCGTGGGCAGGTAAAGAAAGTATCTCATTTGCAGCTCTGCTACATTCCCTGGGAACCGCCTGTCATGTTCGCGTCATCAAAAAGGCTTCTAACATAATCTAAAATGTCAATTTAAGGCTTTTTACTAAAGAAATCCATACAGTATGGAAACACTAAAATTACCTGCATGTAAAAACAAGGTAGAAGGAAAATACAGCAAATGAAACGTTTCAGAAAATTGTTTTGCCACAATGTACTTTAGTCAGCAATCAAAGACTTCACTTATTAAAAAATAAAAAATAAAAAGGCTTCATTTACCTTACTGGCATCTTTCTGTTCACAAGAAACACAGGACCGCGGGGTAATATGAGTCAGCAGGAAAGCTAATCCAGTACCCAGGAGAGTCCAACGTCTAGAATTTCAAACCAATGAAAAAGATAAATATGAAGTCCCAAATATGAGAGACCCCAAAACCAAGTGTTTTGTTTAGTCACAATGTCACCTACTATTCTGAGTGTATGTGAAATCTGCAGGAAGAGAATTAACTTTGATGTGACATCAATTTCCTTTCCATCCTTGTTCACATCTGGAAATACGATAAAATATGGCAGGAAAAAAAAAGAAGCAAAAACATATTTTAGCAGTATTGTCATGCAATGAAATGATGAATGTCAATAAGCAATGAGATGCCAGGAATGTGGGTAATGTTGATAAGAAACCAAAAATGTTCAACCGAAGAAAAACAAAATTAAATTTTATTTTTGTATTATTATGTAAGATTTTTTTTTCAATATTTATTCCCTTCTTGACTTTATAAGGTGGGAACTTGGTTTTCACAGTCTCCTTTCATGTTTCCCAAAACTGGCTTGTTTTTCGCTAGTGTCTGTTTTACTTTACTTATCATTTATCTCAAACCCAAGAGCTAGCACATTTTTCAACAGTGAACAGATTGAAGTTCTTTCCGATATTGATAGAGAACATTCAAATTATAGATTAACAGAAATATAAATCAGAGGGCACATTTCTCATTACAAAATGGATGATGTTTCAGATTCGTAGATTTGGGATCAGGTTAATGATCGAATTAGACGTATTACGAATACCCCTAGAGTTTCATTACCTTTGTTTTCTTAGGGATGCACATGATTCCTGTAACAATGAGATCATTGCCTTTGCTGTGGATGGTCTTCGGATAGCTCAGAAATGGAGACTTGCCTGTGTATCAAAGGGAGATGAGGTTTATTTCTAAGTGGTAAGTGTATCAGATACTTCTGATAGAATGTGTTTGCATAGGGGTGTGAAAGCCTGTGTATATCTTCTTGTTTACCAGAAATAATAGGATACAAATTAAGAAAGGGTTAGTTGGATTTCTTGCCAAGTTCATGGTACATTCTACAAAATAGGATTAAAAACTAGCTTTTGAATGTGCACGCTTAAAAGCTGTGTGTTAGAAGCAATGCTTCTTCAGCACCCATTTGTTACACTTTCTCTCAATTGCTTTTGAACTTGAAAATCGGAATGCTCAATAGCAATTCCTTCACAAAAGCCACTGCTTTTATTAAATATAAAAAAGCTGAGAGGTTCAAGGAGGTTTATGAGAATGCCTTCATTCCTTAGTAGTATTATTTAAAAGGTAGAAATTTAAGACAACTTGATTGTTTTGATGTCCCTGAAATTAATATTTAATTTGAATTGCTGTAGATTGCAGTATTTGTTTGTTTGTTTGTTTTTGTTGTTGTTTTTGTTTGTTTGTTTGTTTTTTATTCTCACAACCTTTAGGATATGTTCCTTGCCAGTTCTCATTTGACAGCATGTTTCTGCATGTCAGTCTTTCTCACGTGCACATTCTGGTGTGGCCTAGACATAGGGGACACTTTTTCGTCCTGAGTTAATTGGGATATTTTAGAATTCTGGCATCAGAAATATAGTAACCTTCACTTTGGACAAATTGTAAGTATTCGAATATGCCTATGAAGATAAATTTCAGTGGACGGTATCTTGGAATACTAGTTAAAAAATAATGGGAAAAGCCAAACCACATGGAGAAACAGTACCAATGCCATCTATTACCCATTTTCAGTTTAGCTTCTATTTATCTGCGTATTTGTATTTATATGTTTTGTATAGATATACACATATGTATATACATGTGTATAAATCTATCTCTATATATGTACCTTGGTGATGAAAATAGAGTATTAAGTGACCTTTTCTTTGGACAGTTCTTTACTAAAAAAGATTTTTCAACTATACTGAAAAAATTTTGATGTTAATTTTACAGAAATAGGTATAGATACTATGGATAAAAGGAAAAATTATGACAGGCAATTTGTTTTTAGACTGATAAAAGTTTACTTGCAAAAATAACAAGATACAACCTTCTTCCCAATAGGTACATAAATACATATCACTGAATTTTTATGTATTTATTTATTTTACCAAAGAACAATTATATATTAAAAATAATGGTGATAAATTTTATCAACTAACATGAGAAAAGTAATAGAAAGGAACGTATCTTATTTAAGGGACAAAATTAATTTCAAAATATGCTAAAATTCTGGCCAAGGAAATTTTGAATTTAAGAAGTACGAATAAAATTTTGAGTTAGATATTTATACTACAAAATCCTTTGAAGAAGTTGATTCCTTTAGAGGTAAATGAGTATACTATCCCCAAAAGTTTCCACTAAATATATTTTGTGCATTAGTCTGCCACCTTGAAACCAAATGTTTTCTATACATATTTTCGAGATGACTTATTGTTTGTGAATTTTAATAGATATCAATTTTGAAATAGGAATAGAAATTACTGAAATTTAAAAATTACACAGTAAAATCTATGATTCAAAAAATTGTAGTCAAGGAACAAATTGTTCCTTGAATTGAAAATTGCAATCTCTACACCAAACTGAATCCTGAACTATCACTTCCTTCTCATTTGATGTTTATCATATTGAAATAACACACACTTAAAGGGATAAGTGAAATTGTGCACAAATACACGTTAAAACACAACCCTTCACTTGCACATGCAATTTCACCCTCCTGATGTAACTAATATAAACAGTCAAGTATGTCTCCTTCCACTCCTTTCACCTTCTCATAGCACACACACACACACACACACACACACACACGCACGTAAATATGGATTGCATGTGTGTTTTCTGTAATAGAAGCATCTACATCTCTCTGTAACTAACTGGCTTTTACTTTCAATAATGAATCATGGACTTCCTTAAACTCAGCTGTCTATCTAAACAACCCATACAGATATTTAATTTTCAGAAATTAACATGCATACTTTTTTTTAGTTTAATTTTTTTGTTGTTGTTGCTTTCTTCCTTCTCCTTCATCCCTATACATCAAGGAGAAACATTTGCTCAATTACAGAAAGAGCAAGTAAGAATATTTAATATACATTGTCATCTTTGTCATACTAAATCTCCTCTACAGATAATTCAGTGTTCAAAGTTATTGTGGCCATCTGAGCTCTACACTCCATTAAAATCGGGAGAACAGATGAGATGTTGAGAAGAATTCAGTGTGCTTTTGGGTAGGCAGATAGCAACCAGAGAGAACCAGTCCTTGTGGGCACCCTAGGCAGAGCGATGAGGAGCTGGGTGGTTGGGTGTTGGAGCCGGGTGGGTATGGGTGGGGGGACTGCATAATTGTCTGATGCTAAAAATAAGATGCCTAAAAGAATAGGACAATGAGATTCAGCATATCTGCTTGACAATTAATTAAGGAGTAGAATAGCCCTTTCTAAATAGTCTCTTAGCTATTTTATGGCTGAACAAAGCTGAATACAACTGCAATTTTACTTCTTGTATAACCCAAAAGGATATAGACCATAAACATTATATAATTCTTATGCTAAGTCTAGGATACCTTAATACAAATTGGAACACTTATTTGTTTTATTTTATTGTCAAGAAGGGAGAAAAATAAATGCTATATGTGATATAATTATTTTGGAGGTTTTATATTTTTATAGTGAGTCACTAGAATCAGTTTAACCAATAAAATTAACTGTTACGGTTGGCAGAAGGGATGAAAATCACCTTCCCCCCCAGAAAGTACCCATAACCAAAATGCATATGAGAAAAATCTGATTTATTTTGAACTAAGAGGGGCTATGTCTTTTGTCACTTGTTTCATATACCTAGTGAGTATAAACATTTTTGTAACTATGGAAGTTCAAACGACTACCCAATCATAGAGAATGCCTCCCCTGAATTCATCTAACAACCCATAATCCTTTCCTTCCCTACTCCAAACTGTAAGCGTTTCTATGGGTTGGTTGGGATTAAGCCCCAACCTGACCTTTGGGGTTATCTCATTCTCCCTGGTGGAGCGTTTTTGTCTCAAGACACTACCTATCACCGTATGGGGTGATTATTCCTAATCACTAGGGGTTGGTTCACAGGTCACCGGCTTGTCCAGTAAGAATGTTGTCATCACGAGGTACATTATGATGGCGACTTGGTGGTAAGAAACTATTCTTTCCAATTGGATATGAAAAAGGGAACGTGGAGCCCTGTGAGCTCAGGCAGCCCTTTTGCTACCACTTTGTTACAAAAGCCAGGCTGAGGATAAAATAAACCAAGAGGAAGACAGCCTATGAAATTGAGAAAAGGAGGAACAACCGTAATAGCATTGCGGACTTCTCCATCAGCTGATGTTCCAAGCCTGCTCTGCATTCAGACTCTTTAGTTACCCGAGTTAATAAATTCTGCCATTCTCTGAGCCATTTGAGTTGGGCTTCCCATTACCAGAACACGAGCATATCTTTAGCTTTTCTACTCTTCTGTTTTGATCCCTGAATTCTCCTCATTAAATCAATGATCCCTTATTCATAAAACGTTTATTGAATGTCTGCTGTGCATAAGATAACTCTACTAGATATATAAAAGATGGACAAGACATCTTTGAAAATTTGTAGGACCATAAACTTAGAGGAAATAAAAACAGAGTATAAAAATAACTGAGATACAAAGTAGAAAATAAAATATATGAAATATAAGAAAAGTGCTAAAGGAGAAGATAAAAGAATTGCTTCAGGAATCTTTATTTTTTCAGATCCAGAAAGTGAAAAAAATGTAATCTCAACTATACATTTATAGAATGTGTGATATATTAAATTATATTTATTCCAAAGAATAAAGTGTTTACATATGTGTGTATTATATAATAATGTTTCAGGAAAATTGGTCATCCAAGAATATAGGAATCATCTAGAACTGATGGGGTCTTGAGAAATATGTTCAAATATAAGTTGCTATTGGGATCCTAAGTTAACCTCTAGATTTCCCAATTCTTTGTTACACTATATTTTTTCAGCCATACTTACCCTAAGATTGCAGTTTTTAAGGATGTAGAAAAAAATCCCCTTAGAAGCAGAATGCATTCTGAATATATTTCAGATTAATTTATAATTTTGCATTTAGCAGTAGACTTGTTATTCTTTTTATTAGGCATTTTTATAGCAACATGTTATGACTGTTAAATTTTTGTTTACAGGAGCCAGCATCATTCTACACTTACATTCCATGCTTCAGAAAACTGCAACATATAAAGTCCAAAAGGATTACAATTAAATATCTGCTATGTGTTCAACAGTATTCTAAATGCTGTAATCTAATATTTTTAGTACAATAATGTTACAGAATAGGAATTATTTCCCCATTTTATAGTTAAAGGCAGGAGGGAATGAGCAGCAAGTCACCCAGGGGTCCATCCTGAATGAAATTTTTAACTATCTCTCTCTGTCCCTTCAGGCGATGCTCTGTTCAGTGCAGGGTTTTGCTTCCCACCATTTTCCCAAAGGTGGAACGTAGCTGTTTATCATGGTAGTTAACTTAACAATTTTTAGCTGTTAGGAGAGCACACTAGAAGACATTTCTGGCCTTAATGATCTGAAAATGTCCATTTGTCACATTCAGCTTTATCTTGGAACTGTCTCTGAGTGCGGACGGGGCAGCTAAGTCACAGAGTGAGGTGCCCGGGTTTGAGGCTAAACTTTGCCACTTTCTAGTGATGTGGTTTTGGGAGAATCAAATGACTTCAGTTTGCTATCTAAACAGTAACAATTACAACTCGCCTCACCGAAGGGGTAGGAGAATTAAGTAATGCACAGGAAAGTACGCTGCAGGCTGTCAGGCGTCATCCGTGCCGAGCTCACGCCCAGCCTTTTGCTTTCTGCTGTAAAATCATGGTGTGCCTATTTCCTGCTGATCTTGGCCAGCCCTCAGGGAGCTGGCATCTGAGCATCGGTTAAGACTTATGAAGCAGCAAAACGCCATTGCCACAGCTTCTGTTTCTGTGGCTTATTCATTATGCCATTTGAAAAAAAAAACGCTTTTGCCTATGAGTATGTCTGGAAGTTCCTGATCCGGTTACACAGGTCAGGAAGAAAAAGCAGGCGCTGAAGATGCTTTGTCTTCAATGACCATTCCTCTCCCCTACACTGCCCAAGGTTTCTACCCGTCAGAAGTATGTACCCCAAGGCGGGAGAGAGTGGTGCTGCCCCAACTTAGCATGACAGCATCAGCTCAGACCAAGTGTTTGCAGGGCCACGTGCTGAGCCGGTGCCACAGAAGGGGTGTGGGACAATGGAGGTAAGCCTTACCAAGCCGTCCTTATTGTCATGGGTGAATTCATTTAATGGAAAATGAGAAAACGGGAGAAGCCACTAAGTAATCTCTGAGCCACAAAGCCCCCAAATTCCACACTGAGCACCAGTGATTAATTCGTTTGGACTAATTTCTTCCTTGACTAATTAGCTCCAACAAAGTTTATAAAATTGGGAAGTATTAGGGAGAGTCCATCTGAAAGAGAGAGATAAATGCCCCACTTTATCCATGCATAAGGGCCTGTTTTCTTAACACAAACAGAAGAAAGGGAGGAATAAAATATGACTAGACACTCTCAGCCCGAGCCCACATTCTAACAGGTCTGCTGCTATTAGTATATTATAACCCAGGGGTTCTGAAAGAACTTATTTCTGGGTGGGCTTGGCAACACCTATTCATTACTCACACCTGGAACAAAAGCTCCTCCCATCCTTATTGTCATTTGCATGTTGGCACGTGTCTCGCTGCCAGGAAACACGCATGAAGAGCCACACATTTTCCAAGCGTGTGTTCATGGACTGCTTTGGTGGGAACTGGCAGAGGGTTCACTCTGTTTTTTTTTAACTACCTGAATTTCAACCAGAGCAAAAGTAATAGAAGAACAGATTAAGTGTTAATGCAGAGGAATGGTTATTTCATAAAAATGTTGCTATTTGCATATTCAGACTTAGAAGAGATTATAAATGTAAATTTGATGACCTGATCCACTACCTTTTCCTGACTCAGGATAACGGGGAGAACAGATTTGATTGCATTTGTCCTCACAATTATGACACTAAAAGAAATCTTAATTCTATTTTGAAATCTGAATTTTAAGCACCAGAAAGAGATTCTATTAAAAAAAAAAAAAAAGACGTCTAGGTTAAAAACAATTTCTACATTCCCGCATCCATTCCTCCACTTCATCATCTCACCCACCAACATTCCATGATTTACCTCCAAATCACACATGTGGCCTCCTGCCCCGTCCTGCTCGCCACATGGCCAAAGACCCTAGTCTCTCTAATGCTGTTGCCGGTTCCTAACTGGATTTTCTGCCTCCTGACTGAAGTCACATAGTCAACTTCCCTGGTCCAAACCCTTCACTACGTTCTCGCAGCTTTCCGGACCCTGTCCAGATGACGGTTTTACACAATGGCTGTTTTCTGATGACTTCTCGGTGGCACAGCTGGTTGACCTCAACTTTCCCTTTGCTCCCTGTACCTCTTATTGGAAGAAGCCCTTCACCGAGAGATATACTCTCTCATCCTTCTTGGACTCTCCCGCATATTTCTTCACATTGGCTGGAAGACGGCTTCCCTCCTTATCAATATGGCTGACTCATATTGACCCGTAAAGACACGGACGAAATAACATCTACCCTGGGAGGCCTTCCTCTGAGCCCCTGCCAATCTTAAATATTCCATCTTTGGTCCCTTGACCACTCTGTAGACTCCTATCACAGCACTTGGCACAGAGTTCTGCAATTGTCTCTTTCCTTATAAATCTTTCTCGACTATAATTTTTTTCAAGGTGAGTATACCTGTTATACTCCCCTATGCACTAATTGGCACAATCCTGCTCATAGGTATTTACTGAAAATATTCACTATCATCACCATAATGTAGTTAACACATAGATTTGTGTTACAGTTATCAAAGCACTTTTATTTTGTATGTATATTATCCTGTTTAATCATTATAGCAGTGATTAACAATTTAGTATGCATCAGAATCACCTAGACATTTTGTGAAAACAGATTGCTGGGCACATCCCCGGAGTTCTGATTTAGTAAGTGTGTAGTGACCCCTGAACTTCGTTTCTAACAATTTCTCAAGTGACACTGACTGCTGGTCTGGGGCCACACTTTGAGAACTATTGCTTTAGAATGTTCTTTTGAGGTTGTCATTATATCACATGGATATCTGTGATATATTTGTGAAATTTCTCTTCCTCACAAAAGTAGGGCATATATTATCAGATCCTGTCTTTAGGGGATGAGCATTTGAAAACATAAATCACACGCTCCTGTGTGGCTTTTATTGTAATTTCCACTTGAATTGATAGTCAATTTGCACAGAATTGCAAATGTAGGAAGGAAGCATATTCATAGATTATTTCAAATTATTACAACACGGTAGAAACAACTTTAATTACTTCAGAGTAAAAATAGAGCAGATAAAAATGCCTTTCTGTTTCCCTTTTGTTCAAACAGGTTGCTGTGGTGTTATAGCTGATGTGATATGAAAACAAACCAACAAAAATTCCTAAAATTGATGTTTTAAATTTTCCACTTTCTGATTTTTTTTCAATTGTTATGAAGAAAATTTCCCTGGAGTCAGAGTGAGGGGAAAAAAAAAGAAGAAAGAGCGAGGAAGCTAAATAATTCACAAACTGAGCAATTAAAAATGGGCTGGGAGTCAATAGAAACTAGTGTTATTCTAACATGAAGAAGGCAAAGGCATTGCATTTCTGTTGTGGAGTGTAGTATCTGTAAGAAATAGATATTTGAAAGCTTTCTTCTGTCATCATATGACATATGAAAGAATTTTCTTTGAAAACATAGGTTCTGACCTCCAATTCCAGCACGACCTTATCCATGTTCTCTTTCCTTCCCATTAAAATACACACGAAAACACACGTAAGCACCAAATGGTAAGGCTGACAATGAGAAAGGACAGGCAGTGAATGGGGACTTCCAGCAGCCAGGGTGGTGACAGGGCCAGGGTGAGAAGCCATGGGTGCCCACGGCCCACTTTGACCTCTGGTAAAGTAAGCGAGGCCCTTGACTTCCTTAGTGGAAAACAAGGAACCTTCTAGTGACTTTCCATCAGACTGGGGAAAAAGTCTAAACATTGCACTCTGTGCAGAGAGCAATTATTGAGTGCCTTCTGTCCTCTAGTCCTTATTCTTGGTGCATCTGTTAGACTCCAAACTCACTCCCTTGAGATATGGTAGTGTTCGTCCCTAAAACACTAAGGCTTGTTTTTGCCTCAGGGACTTCATGTTTTCTACTTTTTCTGACAGATAAGCAGTTTGCCAAATCTTGGAATAGTTTGCACTATCATGGAATTGTGATCTTGGCTCAAATCACACCTTCTCAGATGGATCTTCATCAACAAGTCTATTTAAAATATTCCACAGCCAGAACCACTTCTTCATCCTCTTTCTAGCGATCTGCCCACCCTAGTTATTTTTCTTCATTGGGTCTGTTACTACTGAAATTTTATGCACATATGAACACACATGCATACATATTCTATATGTACGTATATTTAAAATATATTTGTTAAGTATAAATGTTAATTTGTAAATACATATAGTTACATATAATGTGTAGAAAAGAAATTTACTTATATATTATTTGCATACACATATGTATCTATATTAAACTATATGAACAAATCTTGAAAACCTCAAAGAAATGAATTTTTGTAATACTATAAATTATAAAATTAATATAAACAGTAGAAATCTAGAGTAGTTCAATAACACACATAATATTGAAAAAGCCTTAAAAAATGTTCCGGACGAGGTTCTTTTGCTGTTTTGGTCTTTCAAAGTTTCAAAAAAGGTAAATCCTAAGCTATACATGGTGTTTCAGAAAATAAAAAGCTACCCAATTTACTTTAGGGAGATAATGTTTGCTTGATAACAGAATCTCAAAAAATACTATGCACAGAAGAAAATCAGGGAACTCTGTCGCTTACAGATACCAAAATCCTAAATAAACTACCAGAACACTGAATACATGTTCTACGATTCCTTCCAAGAATGTTTCTAAATCACTGTACGATGAATTTTCTCCTTCTTAATGAATAAGTTACCCTCAAGTTACATACACTCTTCTAAACATATAAAATGGGCAATAACACTGAAAAAATACATTGTTATTAATAGGTAATCCCTTAATATATTTACTGGCCTAGATTTGTTTACTGGTGATTTCCCTCACCTATTTAATAAACATATTTACCAGATTATATCTACCCTAAATATACGAAATGATTAAGGTAAATTAACTTGTTTCATAAAGCTATATCTCTTTGCTATATAATCAAGGGGACCACATCCATATGATCATAGATTAATCTCACTCAAAAAATGTGCAAAAAATCCCAAAATAGAACACAGGAAAAAATTTCTATTACGGACTCTAAATAGCAGACAGTAGTATTTATTTTTAAAAAATATATGAATAGAAGTACATATTTGCATTGTTTATATATATCTGTGTTGTTAGGTTACGTAATGATCTCACCTTGGACAAAACGAAGAATGATGGACTTAATGTGTAACACCTGGTGGCGTGGCTGGCATTGGCACGGTGGAGAAATCTCTGAATAAGAATAGGGTGGCGTGGCCAGCAGCAACGGAAGAAAAATGACTCTGTTAGGGGCTATTTCATGTTGTGAAAGTATCATAAGGAAAACGGATTTTTAACCACCTGGACTGGAATACTGGGTGTAGGAGGGAGAGAGACTGGAGGGAGCAGGGCTGGGGATAGGGTGGGGGGAAGGGCGAGGTAAGAGCCAGCCGATGATGCTGCTGATGAATTTTTATCAGAGAGAATTTGCCTTGTCTTCTCCTTACATTTCAGCAGTTTCTGTTATAATAAATTTGGATATTAGATGATTTTTTAGCACAGTCCATCTACAGAGCGACATTTTCTGTTAAAAAATGTATATAGTTTTAACTAGTTGCCATATTTGCAAGAAAATAAGTATGCACTAAAATGCAGAATTTCAGGCAATGAGAACTGACATGTAGCATGTATTGGCTGTGTTTATGTTATTAAATATTTAGCTATTTGTGTAGCATGTTATACAGACTATAAAAACAGATGGGTGCAAAATCATAAAATACAGATTTTCATTTGCTTCACATTGCATAGTTGTAGTAAATCAAATGTTTTTAAAAACATTTAAAAAAATTTATTCAAATAATTGTCACACTGTATGTTCCATATTGTGTAACATACACTATATACTAAAACATATTTTAAAAAAATATCATTGTGTTCTTTTGAAATAAGATTTTAAACTTGATTTATTTGTTTAAAAGTATCTTGAGGGCCAGGTGCTAAGTCTTAAGCGTTTGGATAGCACATGGAAGACAAAGTCCTGACCTCATGAAGTGCATATTTTATGGAGGGAGGGAGGTGTGGAGAAAGACAGTGAATGGATAACTATGTATACAGTTACTTTACTACGTAAGCAACTATGTATATAGTGGAATCGGAGAGGGTACATTGCCAACGGAAGGACCAATTTGGAGACTGTGAGTATGGACAATTTTTTTGAGAAGTTTTATCATGAAACTGAGAAGATGAATTTCCTGGGAGCAGGAAAGACAGTGGGGACAGGTGAGAGTGAGGTTTGTTTAAGGGTGCAGCTATGAGCACATGCTTGTTGACAGTTCAGTAGGCAAGGAGCGGCTGACGTCTGATAAAAAGAGGAGTGACAGAGGAGCTTGGGACGAGGAGAAGGAAAGGATTCTACAGCCCAAGGACAGACAGGGTCTTTTCTGAGAGACGACGTGGAACGTGAGGGCGGTTACTTGCTGTTGGGAGTTCTCTGATCATGAGGCTTATAAAGAAATCTGAGGGGAAGTAATCGGCAGAGGTGACACTGTGGGGTGGGAGACTTGAGGCGGAGATGAGAAAGCATAAAATTGGAGTAATTTCGGACTCAGAGATCACTGAAACTAGGCACATGTAACAGCATTTTCGCGCAGTGCTGAGTGCCCATTTGAGGTCATACGTGTGCGTGTGTGAACAAGGGGGCATTTGCTATGTTCACTAAAGTATTGCATGCATATTGTTCAAAAACTCAAGCTGCACTCAAGCTCCCAAATACTTCCCGTTTCCTTAACGGTTTCTTCTAGTGTGAACTTCCGTTTTTATTAATAATATAAAATGTGGTGTTATCTTGATTTGTCTATTTTATTGTTATAGCCAGAAATTTCACTTCATTAAACAAACAGCAGCTCCTTACTGCCTCTACTACTCTATAATTAAATCAATATTCAGAGTTAATAATTTTATTACTATGTAAATATTTCTGTTCACTGCTGGGCCAACAAACAGTATACAAAGATTAACTATGCATTTACTTTTTTTTTCCCCCCTGGAGTTAATTATCCAATTTATTTAATATACTAAGTTTTATAGGCTTTGTGGCTAATTCTTAAAGTGTCCCATATTTTCCTTCTCAATACAATTTTCCACTAGACAGATTCTCATTTGGAGATATTCCAAGGCTCCTTCCTGGTTCTTTGGGCCAACCTGGACTGCTCACTCTCTAGGCCTATTTTCTGAGAATTTTTAGGGCTTTGCTTCAATGTCAGGTCTGTTTCCTGGATCCTACGTCATCCTCTTCCTCTATTTCCTCCCTCAGTTTGCTTGGGCAAGATGTGTGAGAGATGTTAAAGTTTTGAGATCTTTTGTTTGAAATACTACACTCAAAATCAATTTTTAGCATGGTTAGCTTTGGAACTCAGGTTTGAAAATCATATAATCTAGTAAGTCAGAAGATTTGCTATCATCTAGATATCTCCATTACCTTCTAGTTCCCAGTGTTTTTCTGGTTGTAGTTCTCATTTTCTGTATGTGAACTGTTACATTCACAGATGGTGTCATCATTCCAGGTTTTCTGAAATTTCCCCATGGAGGGCCTTTGTATGGCTCTTTTCTCATTCACTGTACCTGACACTTCATCAATCTGGGTGAGTTTTTTTGCGTTATTTCTTCTGACAGTTGCCCTCCCTGCTCTATTTACTCTGTTTTTTTTTTCCTGGAACTCTTATTATTTGGATATTGAACATCCTGAATTGATCCTTACGTTTATCTTTGATTGCCTACTCTCTTCATCTTTATATTCTATTTCTGGGAGATGCTCTGATTTTATGTTTTAACATTTTTATTATGTTTAAAATTTTTGAGTGTTATATTTTAAATTTCCTAACATTCTTCTTTCTCTAATCACCTTTCATAAGCATTTCCTAACTCTCTGAACACATCAAATATAATTAAGCATTTTCTTCAGCTCTCCACACTGTTTCTGTTTTATCTGAGTTCTATTTTTCCACTTGAATCTGTTGACTTATTGGTTTTATCTGTCTTTCATATTAGCGGCTTCCTTCCACATTTGTTTATTCTTATCTTTCTAAGTGTATTTCAGGGAAAAGTCCTAATAAGATGATCACTGGGTTTCTGGCATGGGCTGGACTGGTTGACTAATAGCCTACATTTCAAGGCAACGAGGCTCCTTTTCTTGGTGCTGCCTATTATAGAATTTCTAGGACTTGATTCTGGTGTCATTCAGCTTTTCCACTGAGAGAGACTTTGTGTTGGGGGTGGGAGTTTGGCACGGGGAAGAGATAAGATTAACTGCTGTTTCGGGCGCGTGAAGGAAAAGGAAAACAGGATTTTTACCATTAAATATGCAAACAGGCGATTCTTGGAGTAGCACCAGATGGCTGCCCTCTGCTGAACCTGCTCTTCCTTTATCCAGAGTCGTTGGCACAATTTCTCCGGAGAACAGACCTCCTGAATGGGCCGGGGTGGGGGGGGGGAGTGGGTGCTGAGATGCAGTTGGAGATTGGATGTCTAAGAGCTCCTTACAGGCTTTCAGCAAATTATTTTTCTACCCTAGTGCTCCATTCTGCCAGTGGGGTACTCAGGGCCTCTAACCACCGGGCCTTCTGGGAGATGCAGGGCGAAGGCACATGCCTCCAGGGAGCCCTCCCTCAGGTGCTCAGATTTCAGCTGGCTCCACTCAGATCAGCCATCCTCCACCTATCTCCCATCTTCTAAAATGTTATCGCCTCTCTTGTTCTTTGTTGTCTATTCTTCCTCGCCTTGACCTTGTAGGTTTATATGGCTTTTATTCTTTGTTGTCCTGGCTATTTTTGGTGGGTCTGTTAAAAAGAGAGGGGAAATGCATATGCCCAGCCTGCCAGCTTTTATAATTTTCTTCATCTACACTTAGTTGCTCTGGTGTGATTCATAGAAAGAACAGGTAGCTGTATTCACTTAGGAGTGGAGATTTTCCCAATAGATATGATACAGGGAGAAATGTGAAATGGAGTAGATGATACTACCAAAAAATTCTTTTAATAATAGAACATGAAGTTTAATATCAGTAAGTATTAAATGGAAGTAAAGACACGAGGAAGATGGTGATGTATGTAAAAACTAGTTTGGGTCAATAGTTTGGGAATCTAAGTAAGAACAGAGAATGTCACAGTGGATACACTAGCTGGATTCCACAGGTTGGCCGTGTTTTACAAAACAGGATTGAAAATCCTTGGCCATAATGGATGGCCAAGAAAGAAAAGCAGAGAAAAGTTCAAGTGTAAGCTAAGGCACTGAGTGCCTAAAGTGTGGTAGGATCTGGGCCGCTGCTCCGTTTGGTCGTGTGAGATGATGGGATGTGTTGGGGGAGGAAGGGAATTAATATAATCGATCCGATGTAGGTGCCTGTTTATCTACCAAGACTCTCAGTAATGGCCTTTGGATTATATCTACATGCTTGATGATATGTGAATAATTAACATTCTTTAAAAATAATTTTCAATAAAATGCAAAAATATTTATAATGAAATGGAAAGTACAAAAAGAAGCTTGCAGTACACGGACAGTATATTAATTTTAAAAGTAAAGATACATCAATATATTACTTTCGATTGTTCTGAGGTTTTCTCTTTAATGCACTTCTGAACTTTAAAATTTTCTATAATACATTAAAATACTATCTTTTTTTAATAAGAAAGAAACAACAAAAGTCAATAAACATATCATCATATCATGGGTAGACTCTTTACTTTTGCTTAGATCTGAGCTTACTTTTTTTTTTAAAGAAGTCACTCTATGAAACCTTCAGATTAATAGACCAGTTTGTTCTGGAATACGAAAAGGACATGACACTTCATCCTCAAAATGAGCGAACATTTTATGCCAATGATCTCCAAAATGGAATCATCAGCATCACTAAGAAAGCTATTTAAAAAAAAGAGAGAGAGAGTGAGAGAGATCTCATGGCTTCACCTGAGAATTACTGAGGTGGGGGATTTTTCTGATGATTAGACAGCATTTTGGAACCATTGCCATAAAACAATATGAAACAAAACTTATATTAGACCTAATTAATCATTAAATTAATAATCTAATAAGCAGGTAAATTGAACCAGTCCCCATGTTTTTTTTTAGGCAGACTGGCCAGGGACAATGGAGAACCCCTAAGGATGACTTCCCTGTTGCTTTAGTGTGTTTATTTCCTGGCCTCTTGTATATTCCTGCCTGGGCAATAGAAAAGGCTGCAACCCACGAACACCCAGAGGTGCAGTCAATTAAAGCTCGCCCAATGCCTGCCGTCTTCATCCATACGAAGGGCCAAAGGGGACCCAGCAGAACAGAAACCTTTTAACCACACCGACCTGTCATCCACATCAATCCCAGGAATGAAATTGCCATTCCCCATCCTAAAGGTGAATTTCTCTGAAACAGTCTCCAAGCAGTTCATTTCCTCTCAGATTGAGGGGTTGAGAGCTGCATCTCTCTGAGAGTTGGGGGTGCCCTTTGGAGGCTGAGTAAAATCCTTACAGTGGAACCTGGGTTTTGCTCTCTCTTCTGAGATTCCATTAAAAATCCTGCCTCAGAGCCATAATCAAAATCCTCTTCCGTGGGCTAATGTCTCAAGGTAGATGAACAAAAACCTCTTTTCTTGACAGTTTTCACCTTGACTTTTTCTAGAGCAACCGAGTCATGTCCTCAACCCACTTACCTGCAAATTAAGGGCTTCCACACTGAGTTTTCGGAATAATTTTGACTTACTTTCTTTACTATTACTGCTTTTGTGATGGAGGTGACTAGCGTGACAGGAAAGCCTCACTCTGAGGAACCACAGTTAGAGATCACATTTTACTAAGTTATAGACAGGACGGGACAAAATAGTGCTACATCATGAGCAGTTGGAAATTTTTAAATCTGACTTTTCTTTTTCCTTGGATAATTGGATGACCTTGAGTATGTGATTTAAACTCTCAATACACTTGTCGCAAATATCTCCAGTATATGCTTTACGTCTCAGAAATGCTATGAATATATAATTGTTTCAAGAGTGGGAAAGTATTTTGAATTCTCCAAAAAGAATGATACTACATAAACTCAATAGTAATGTTTGATTTTGTTGAATAACAAGTGATGATTAAAAAATATATATATATATATATATATTTTTTGCATCTGCAACCTGCTACTCTGAAATGTACTTGGGGTGCCTTTTCACTCTCCTTCAAAGAACAGTTTAGGTGGAGACTCGATGAATAGTTTCATCTTAAAGGTCCTTTAAATTCCATTCATGCCTCCATTTTGCTGTATGCACGTTGCTTCAAATAATTAACAAGTTAATCCACATGGATTTAATTATAAATACAGTACAGTGCTGGTATTGAATAGTGCCTAATCAATAGCAAAAATCTATACATAATAAAGCCTTGTCCAATTAATTTTTTCCCCTAGGATTTAGAATAATATGCATTAATTACAGTCTTTTATATTAGTCTATGGTTGTATTAGTAGATGCTATATTTTTCATATGTTAAATAATAGAGAAAGGAATGGTGGAACAGGTGTGCATTGAACCCATTTGTGTGTTGGGAAGTGAGTTCAAAACCTCAAATTTTCCATCTGAAGAACATATTTTGTCCGTCTTGGTACAAGCCGCAGTGTTTAATATAAGCGTCAAAGGTGAGTAAGGCTGTTTTCTTTGGTTTGCCCTCTGTGATTACATTACTGTTAATAGTAATCTGTTGTTCGTTTTCCTTTTAAGTGGAGAAAAATTCTTAAGTGTGTTAGGAGTGATGACATGGAATACCTGATGTGTCACCTGACTGGAAACAAAAGAACCTTCTACTGCCTCCTACCTTGTGGGAATGAAAAAGTTTTAACATGAAAGTCTGATTGTAAAACAGTTCTTTAAAGAAGTATGATCACTGTGGCCAGTTAAGTTTCTCTTTTATAAAAAATTAAGGAGGTAGAAAACCCTTCTAGAATTAATGCCACTATTTTAAGAGCATGCTATTTTGTTTGATTGGATGCTTATGGGAGAAAAATATTTGATGTTTTCAAGTAATTACAATTGCCGTGGGCTCTCAAAAGCAAAGCATACCAAAGAAAAACAAAACTGATTTTTTTTTTTTTAACATGGAGAAAGGTAAAAAGATAGCTTATAAAATAATTTGGGCATTTCGAGATGATACCTGACTACATAAATATGCCTAGTATCCTGTTCTTCCATTTCCACACATTCATAATGCATAGATTATCACTTGTTAAGTGTGTTTTCCCGCCTGACCTTGAAGGCCCGTGGAAGCAGCAGTGGGATGTCTTGCTCACTGCTTTATCTGCAACCTGGGACAAGAGGCACTTCGTAGCCATTCAGTATACATGTTTTGAATTAAACTATGCTGAATGCTTATAACTGCTTGTATGAATATCTCTGATGACCCAGAAAAAGAAGAAAAGCCAGCGACCCCAAACTAAGATTTATTCCACCTATTGCCAGAACTGGAGAAATTTCTTCAAAACAAATCAGGCAGGTTAAGACAAACATGAACACGCTTCAATATCTTGTTAAGTTCTGAGTTTGTGCCTAGCAGACAAAATGGGTCATTTTGTTACTGCTCAGTGCTTTTGTCTTTTTCGGTCTTTTCAGTGGGAGAATTCCCCCAGAAAGTAACATGACTCAAAGGTATTGATTGGGGTACATGATGTTATGTGAGTTTAAGTCCCCAAAGCTCAGATCACTGAAGGTTGGGGATGGAATAAGGGAAGAAATCCTCATAATATCTCAGGCTGTGCATTGCAGCTTATATGATTTGGTATCCATTATCCATCGATTGAGTGGATCAAGGCCAGTCAGCAGGAAATATTCTACCCTAGCACCACAGTGTGGAGCCAAAAATGGAGCAGTGCATGTCTACCATCATAGTCACTGTTGGATGTGAGACAGACTTCAAATCAGCCAGGGAGACGTGGAGTGGGGACATGGGTACCTTATATTGTTTATTGACCCCAGTCCACAAGAGAAAAAAAAACAACATGCCACCTTAAAAATTATGTTAGGAAAACTTGAGAGGAACATTATCCTAAAGATCCAGAGAATGATCTACTATAAGAGGAACTGCTTCTGTGAAGCAGACAAATGGAGAAGAGAGAAGAAAACTAACAAATATGAATGTAAATGAGGTAAGGACGAGTATGTGGAAATTTAAAACAAGAGTGAAACAATTACAATATATGTTGCAGGTAAAGAATATAGAAATCGGTATTTTGAAAACTAGTTTACTGATGAACGGAATAAATTTGAGAATCTCATCCAGTATGTAGAAGATAAAGATAATTACTTAATCTATTTGTACTTCATATTCCTCATCTGTGAAATATATAAACATAATAACTACCTTTTTAACTCACTTAATATAGGTCAACATGTCTCTAATTATATTTAGTACATATTAAGCATTCCATGAATAATGGCTATTGTTATCATAAACAAATATTTTATTAAACCTCTAATATATGCAGGGTACAGTGCTAATTATTGGAAATATAAAAGCTAAGGCACCTGATATATTGATCAAAAGTTAATCAAATGACTAGCAGAGTAAATACCAAATGGCTGAAAGGGATAGGCGAGAGCTCCCCATTCCAAAATCACACTGATGACTAAAGAGAACAAAGTAGAAAAATATACAGATGAGTGATTTTCATGGTTGGTTTGGCAAACTGGCAGTTTTCTACTGAGCCAATTAAAACACTTAAGATATCAAGCCATTTGTCTTCCAAAGTAAACATTTAGCTCAATTGATTGTTCATTTTTTCTTTAAAAAAATCATGATTGTTTTTAATGGCAGCCTCTAACAAAATCAGTGTAGCAATATGATGATTCAGAGGCGAACAGCCAAGAGATACCTCGAGTGTTTCTCAAATGTGGCCAACATTATGGTGAAAAACAAAAGGTATGAAATCAGAGGCTGAACCAAGTTCCAGGGTAGGTAAACAGGAGAAAGGGATAAAAATTCACTGTGAAAGGGCTCTTGTTGCTCTGATGGTCCAAGTAGCCCTCACCCCCACCCCAATTACATACCAGGAAGCTGGAGATCGGAATTAACTGGATAGAAATGACCCAGCTCATGACTGCGCAGCCATCAGAGCTTATGGCTCTTGACCCTCAGTATTAAAAACTCTCCAATCTTTGAAACTGTTGTACTATTTAACTACTGTTTGTTTGGAAATGGAATACAATGAGAAGAAAATTTCAGTGACCTCTTCTAACTTTCATTGTGGCTATGACACTCCCACCTCTCAGGATTAAGTGTCTCTGGGATGTTTGCACTCTTGGGTTTTGCTGTGAACGCAGAAGGATATCAGTGGTGTATGTAAAAGATCCTTGAAAACTTACCACATACAATATAAGGTAGCACTATTTTTTTGATTGTGCATATAAATCTCAGGTCTATTTTGAGCTTTGGTAAAAAATCTAACATCCTACACTTCACTTGAGTATCAAAATATAGCACCCAAAAACTATTATTGCTTAATCAATGAATATTAGCTGAGTACACGAGAAAGGTAGAACAGACAGCCGAAGGTACAATGCCTCTTCTGTTTCAAAACCTACCATCTATCTGATGCCTAGATCTACATAATAGGATTTTCAGAGAATGTTTATGCACATTATTTTATTCAGTTCTCAGAATTGCCCTATGAATCAGCCAAAGCAAACACTGTCAGCCCATTTTAAAGATGGAAAATCAATGTTTATGGAAGTCCCACAAGCAATAACAGCAGAAGACAAGAGGTATTATTTACCTAAGGTCTTAGTGAGGGGATCATAAAGGTTTTTTAAGGATTCCTGAATTGTACATTTTAAAAATTAGTCGTATATTCAACCAATTTTTGAATGTGTATATGTATAATCTGTAATATTTGATTCCTCTTAATTCATTTTTTTCTACAATTAAAAAAAAAAAAGAACAACTATACTTTCCTGTCTTTGTAGTCATTTCTTGGTGCCTAGGCAAGGCTCTCCTTCACCAGCTTTGCCGGGACACCGATACGGAGGCCGCTGATGTGAACACTAGAATATACTTTACTGGCTTCTTTTGGGGAAGCGAACTCTGCATCCTCAATAAAAGAAGAGCCAAGGCCTGAGGACTGTGTGGGAGAATGCGCATCGTTAGGATGTGGGAGAAGGGAGTTAATTCAATGAAAAATAAAAATCCATTTACTGTGAAGGCCAAATCACTCAACAAAGCCAAAGCTGGAGGCAGGTGAAAGTGAAAAAAGATTAGATTTGATGATTAAGGGTGGCTGAACAGCTGTGACAGTACACCAAAATATAAAGGGTAAAAAAATGAAGAGATTGTGATAGAATGAGGATGGCAGGTTTAATCTCCAAATGGAGAAATTGATGATTGAAGGTAGTAGGTATACCACAACACCACGAAACATCTTGGCCAACATCATTTGATCTGTATCTATATTGGTATAACATATTGATTCAGCAGCAACGATCCCCCTAGATTATAAATTAAAAAAATAATAATCTGGAGAGATAAATTACAATAGATAGTGTGTTTGTTTGCAGAGTGAGGGAAGTCAATGGAGCAAAAAAGATTGAGGATGTCATAAAGAGAACAGTCCCAAAGGAAAATGTTTCGTGAAGACAAGGTCAAGAGCAGCAATGGGCAATCTGATGGATAACCCAAATGAATAAATGGTTGCTGCTGCAAAATCATCATGTTACTCATAAAGTGAGTATGTAGGTTAGAAACATTTCCTAGAATGCCAATTATCTCTCTATTTGGGAAGTTTTTATAAGATTGGATGGAGGCTACCAATAAACAAATGCATAGGGCTGAGGGTTAGTTTGGGTTGGACGGGAAAAAAAAAAAACAAAAGTTCACTGTGAGAAATATTGCCAGAGTTTCTTAGATCACAATAGTCAAGGGAATACCGAGAATGAATGATGGCAATCCAGCAAGAAGTAATGGGCCCTTAATGTTATTTCAAATTCTATTTAATAAAGAAAACTATTTGTTTATAGAATTAGTAAACTGGAAAGGTTAGGTGAATATGTCTGGTTATTGCTCTCACAAAGCATTAGTAATGAGAAGAGCAATATATTGGCTTTGTGAACAATATCAAACAAAGCATTCTAAGATAATTGATCTTTTAGATATTTTTCAAATATGAGATTATAAATGGGTAGCATAATTAAACATAAAAAAGATCTGGAACCTGAGATACCCCAAGATGTATTAGGTTTAACATATTTGGGTCAATACATCAGCTATTCTGTTTTTGAATAAACTCTGTAAAATAGAGAACTTTTTCTTATGCCAATGCACCAACATAACTAAAATACCTGTAATTGAGCTTACTTGGCATCATTTGAGGTGCTTAGCCAATGTTAGTGTATTTAATCTTCACAGCTACACTATAAGGTAGGTTCTCTTGCAATCTACAGTTCGCACATGAGAATAATGAAAAGGGTGTAATTAGCTAGGTAGCATCAGAGCCAGGAAATCAACTCAGACACCCTGAATCCCAAATTCTATACCCTTAATCGTGACACTCCATTGTCTCAAACCAAGATCATACACAATTAAGGCAAGTGCATGGCCCTCTACTGGAGCAGAGATACATGGAAACTGTGAGAAGGAAAATCAGAAATGCAGTAGGTCTTCCTACTAGAATCACTAACTACCTTAAAAAAAATTAATCCTTTATCTGACTGATATATATTTTTTTCAGCAATAGGTATGTCACATGTCTAGATATATCTCACGTAGCAATCATTCTATTTCAGTTAGACATAACGAGAATAATTGTAGATAATGCTACTGTCTTATCTCTACAAATATACATGACTTCCCGGATTTCTAGGGTTTTTGATATCAAGCATATCTTCAAAAGCTACACTGAAGAAAGACAGATGTAGGGATCTAACTGATATGGAGAAATCGGGGCCTGACATGGTCTATGAAATCCCTTCTCTCTTCCTGCACACAAAGGGCAAATTCGTAGAAACAGACCCTTCTCCCAAGATTTACTGCAGAATTTAAAAACTCATCCATTTGCATTTCACTTTTAAAATTAAAATTTAGTCCGAAGACTGTAGAAGAACAACAAAAAATGAACTGATGCATATGTTTCTTTTTTTATCTCAAATTCAGTTTTTTTCCAACTTTTACAGCTTTATTCTGTCTAAAAACAAACAAACAAACAAACAAACAAAACACCATCATTTATAATGTGTATCCTACAGAAGAGGGAAAAGTATTGACCAACTACATCACTTTTTTTTTTTTTGCGCTCTAAAATGTATCTTAACTTCACATAAACTCTGTGATTCATTTAAAGTTATCAGAAGAGAAGGACTGATTCCTTTCTGTTAAACAGGAAAAAGTTGCATTCTTTACTCTCTAATGAATGCAAACACCTCCATTCTTCATAAAACTTTTAAGTTCAGGTGAGGCAGGAAGCTGAAATGGCCTTAAATATTCAAGAACTCAGCTCCAGCACACACTGCTGTGTCTTTTTTATTTCTTTCCTGTATCTAATTCTCCTGGTAGTCACTTTCTGATTTCTCCTCTGTGTGTGGATATTTTCAGCTTCAATTGCCATGCTCCCTCATTTTTTATTTTACTGTATTCAACAACGAAGGTAGTTTCTTTCGGAAACTTTGTTCTTTAACTTCTTTTTTACTTTTAAGAACATTGAATTTCAGGTTCAACTGAAAGTTATTTGTTTGCAATTGGGGATGAGTGAAAGGAAAGAAATGCAGCCATTCATTACAGCAAAGGCTTCCTTTCCAAAATACAGTGAGAACAAGAAACTGCACTATTTAATATGATTTGTCTTTTGGGTTCATCCCTGCAGAAATACAAAATAGTGGTCGTTTGTCTCAGCCAAGAACAGCCTTTACATCTGTTTTCACTGGTGCTTAATTTATAAATCAGCAAAGCATTGATCAAGTTAAATAGACCTTCACGTCAAGGCCTGAATGATGACTGCATTTAGTGAAACAGGTTACGCTGCACATCCTGTCAATAAGATGCATAAAAACCCCACGTTTTTTTGATAAAATTTTTTTCTTTCCCTTTTCTTAATCGTGGCATAGTCTTTTATCCATCAAAATTGTCCGTTCCCACTAGAGAACCTACCAGGGGAAGCATTACTCCTGCCTGGTGGATGGCAGTGCATATGGAAGGTGATAAGTCATTTTGTCAGTTCAAGAAAATCACGGATTCACCAGTCCCCGCAGGAGATAATACTGTGTTCTAAAGGCTATGGCTGCCTAGTCTGAATGCTGTACTTGTCAGGAAGCCACTGAGTATCTCAATGATAATCCTGCTCATTGTTAACAAAGAGCTTAATTAAACTGTTAACATGTGACTATAGCTCCACCTGGATTTATCCACCTATGTGACTGTTGGGATCCGGGACAGTTTCTCAGCAGCAAAGGAGTATTAAAATTATCCCTCCATCAAAGTTTGGAAAACAGAGGAGAGAGAAAAAACCTGAATGGATCTATTGAAGTCTTTTTCTATATTTCCATTACCTTGTTCCACTATTATAAAGTTAATCAATTAGTAACTCAAGTAATTCAACCATGAGTCTATGTTTGAGAGCTGAAATGGTGGAAAAGAAGTAACATTTATTCTTGTGGTTAGTTGATGCTTTAGTGAATTGAGAGGCACAGAGGTTTCAGGGAGTGATGTCCATAATTCGTAGAATATTCAGAGTGTTACAGCAAAATGGACTGGCTAAAGTCTTCAGATAACTGACACGTCATCTTGCATAAATTTACATGTACATTTATAATGACAATTAGGAGCCATAGGCAATGCTGCAAAACTTGAAAGTTTTTATTAATAATGGAAAACTATAAAAAATGGATTGCCATGGACCACCAACGAATAACTTAGATATTATCCTGAAGTTTAGACAGACTACTCAGAAGTTGCCTTTGAATTACCTGCATAGAGATAAGGAGGAACAAAGTTTCCTAAAAGCGCAAAGAAAAATCTAGACATGAACAAAAGAAACTTGAATAAAAGAGGGCAAAGTAACTTCGAACTCTCTCCCAAGGATGTCTTCCTGCTATCCTCTTAAAACAAAAAATGTGACTTCGAATGTGAGGAAAAAACATATTTGATAATTATTAAAGTGTATTCTTGCTAGGATCCAGAGGATTCTGTGCATTTTCAAACTGGAAGGAATTTTCAGAACTTCCATGTTTAAGAAACACCACTAGCTTCTAATATTTAGCCCATCAGTTTTGTTTTTGAAATGCTTGTCATATCGATATCTCAGTTCACGGAGACTGCTCTAATTAAGGTCGCTGACAGTATTCTAGTTGTTCACGAGCGGACATTTTCCATGCCTTATCTACCGGGCTTGTCACCATTTGACAGTTCGGGTGACTCTGGCTGAACTTCTCTGATTCTCTGTTGAATCCTCTCTGAGAATTCATGACACCAATGCTCCCAGTCATCTTCCTTCCCCACATTCCTCCTTCTATTTTTTCCTACGCTCTGCCTGTCTCTTGCATTTACATGCTGACGACTCCCCAAACGAATGAAAACCTAGTTCTAAATGTTAAGAGCTACCCGATTAGCGGATATACATTGTATTGATATGTTATCTGTTTCTTCGAATATATGAACCCTAGAGGGAGAAGTTATTCCCACCGTAGAGCTGAAGACAGATTCTCAGAGTTTAAATAACTTGCCTATGTCATACAGCTTCTAAGTAGTGGCGTGGTGACTCCAAGTGAGGACAGTCTGACCAAAAGCTTCAACTCCTCCCCACACTATCAACAATCTTGTCCAAGCGGGAGATACATGTGTTGAGCGCTCTAAAGGATGTACCCACGTGTGTCTTCTACAGGTGTTTCAGGCTCAGTATACACAGGGCTGAATCCAACATCATCCTGCCTAACCTTCTAACGTGTCTGCCCCTCTTGTTTCAGAGACTGTTATGTCCAGCAACGATTTCCTTTTTACTTCAATGCAATACTGACCTACAGCCATGACTAAGCATACCACATCATGCACAGTGATTTTGACATTTTAATCCAAGAATGTTCCTCTCCATTTCTCGAGGGATAGGCTTACCCTCTTCATGGTGGAACACATGAACTTCCATGATGTGGACACTGTCTCCTTTTAGGATTGTACCTTCCATGCCTCTCTCCCATGGGCCATATACTTGAGCAGCGTTCGAAAAATGTGTCCTTAAACATGTGTTTCCTTCTTAGAACACGGAACTCCTTGCCTGATTGCAAAATCTATTCATTTTTCAAGAATCTGCCTTAAAAGCGCTTCATATCAGAAGTGAGAGGCGGATCCCCCATCTCATTCTAGAACGGAACGCTCCAGACACTTGCTCCAGGGTGCATGATAGCTGAGATGTCGGCACGTGACATAGGTTCTGCAAAGGAGAGGCTCTTACACGAGACTTTGAATTTGGAGCTAACGATGTACCACGGACATAAGTTGTCCTGATAGTCACATGATATGTCGCAATATTCCGGGACAATGTTGTGTTACGGTGCTATAAGTTTAGCACAGGTGTTTTGTGGCAGCCTCGGTGATGCCCCTTCACCATGAGTTCTGGGGCATGAATGTGGCCATTGTTCCTGGCTTCCTAGCCCCTGGCATTGTTCTAGCCCTCCAAGTGTTTCTGTAGATTATGCAATATTTTAAAAATAAATTCCTTTCTACTGAAATCTACCAGACTTATTTCTGTTGTTTGCAACTAAAAACATTGATTGTCCTGCCCAGGCAAGACTAAGCAAGCCTTATTCTCTGACTTTTTGCAAGGCTGTCATGCACATCTCGTGTTATATGGTGGCTCCATTGCTCATCTGTCTTCTTCACTATATTAATCATTTTTAAGTTAGAATAAAGCCTTTTCTATGTCGCTACCCACATCCTGTCACAGGCCGTGGTACAGAAAAGTGCTTGCTTGTTTGTTTTGTATGATGAAACTGAAACTATTTAATCAATACCTGTGATTCTGAAGTAGTCCGCTTTTCATATTATGCTTTTCCTCCTTCAAATAATTACCCTCTCTTAAAAATTAACAATGATGCCCAAGCAGGCTACTGTGCCTACATCGAATCTAATGATTTAAAGTGTTTTCTGAAGAGATACAGTTGAGAGATCAAAGAAAACTCTTGTGTTTATCTGGTAAGAAATGTTTCTGAAGTTAAGAAGGTATAGGTCACCACAGGACATCCCAGAGTGGCCCAGTCTCAATTTTAATAACTAACCTTCACTTAACTAGAAACATCAATTTTTCCTAAACCATGGCTGTTAATTAAAAAATTATGGTAGCTAAAACAACACTTAAATTCTTTGGACTTGGGAATCATTTAATTCACTTTTTTTTTTTTTAAATAGAGGAAAAGAAGAAGAAATAGTATTGTGAAAAATCTTCCTTTATTTACTTAAAGTATTGCCATTTGGGTCAAGAACAGAGATTACCTTTTGATGTGGACAACAGGTGTGAGAGGATGGGGAGACTGGTTTTCTACCAATCACTCAGGGTGCTTAGGAACAACACCCAGTGCTCTCTCTCACCCTCCTTGGAGCCCGAAGAGGGGGTGGGGCACAGGCAAACTGCTGCTCCTTAGATTGGAGAGAAAGCTGAATGCAGGAAGTCACAGCTTCCCAGAGCAGAGGCTCATGAGCAGCCACCGCTATAACCCAGTGCCACGATAGGAAAATCTGAACTTTAATTGACAAGTTGCTGGAAGAAAGGAAAACCCATCTTTTATATTTACTACTTATTTGCCATTCCTGATTTCTTATTTTCCCCCCATAAATGGAAGTTTCCATTTCGTATCATTTCCTTCAGACTAAATGATACTTTTTGCATTTCTTTGGTTCTTGGCTGCTAGTGAGATATTTTCTGTTTTGGGAGTATCAGTTATACTAAAAGAATTTTGAAATTATTACACAGAGAGAAATGCGAATATAGCATGGTGTACATTGCAGATTTTGCTGACTTCTTAAAGATCAAGCAGGAAACTATCAGGAAGTGTCACACTTGCAGTGAGTTGCAAAAAGCTGCACCCCTCAACTTCTCCAGGGGTGTGCATTTGTGTCTTTCTGTTACTAGTGCTCTTTTACTGAAAAAAAAAAAAAAAAAGGCTGAGAAACTCTTCCGGGTCACCTGAGGAAATTTTCAAATCTCATTCAGCTTTTAAAAATTATCCCTGTGCCTTTCCTAGCTCTGCCCAATCACCTCTCACCTGGCTTTTATCACTTAGAGCTCAGCACAGTTGTTATAACTCTCCTATTAAGGACTGAATATATATCCAGCACATTTTATTCCTTAAACAACAAAACGACACACATTTCTGTCCCTTTTACGCTTGAGCCAGGAAGAGCAAATGGCTGTGCATAGATTATCTCATTCAACATACAAAACAACTCTATGCAAAAATGTATTATTATTATTTGTGTTATCATTTTTTTAAAGCACCAACGTACCAGACAGTGTCCTGAGTGCCTAGGATACAGACATAAACAGTACTCAGCTCCATAATTGAGAAACTAATAGAGGATGCTTTAAAGCCTACTTCGAACCTAAACTCTTTGATATTCTATAAATTTTTTGGGCCATTGGTTGACCAAAAGTTGGAAATAATGTAGTAGATGAGACAGTGGATGAGTTTTCCTATTAATAATCCCAGGCAGCGGCCACAGACCGGTACCCTCCCTAATGAACGGCTGGAAAAGGAAACGCTAACCTTTGGATGTGTCTCGGAGAAAATACACAGAAGGAGAAGCAGTGTCATGTTTCAAGAAGAAAAGAAATGAAAATTGGGGGAAAACTGGCTTTACAAGTAACAGAGAAAACTTTGCTTTTCCTTATTGACAGGAGCAACAAAACTTGCCTTTAAGAGTCAACGAAGAAAATGCAGATGCAGGAAAACCAGTATTCCTTTTTACAGGGAAAAGATACTCTGCTGTTGAATGTACTATTTAGGAGTCAGAAAATGAATTTGATTCCTACCCATTTCTTACATACTGAATTCAGGTTATTGTCTAAGATTTGTAAGACATGATACCATTAAACAGAAAAAAAATTAGGAAAATTATCTGATAATGTCCTTCAAGTAGAATTGATACATAGTTTATCCCAAGTTCTAATCAGTACTGGATAATCGTTTTATACTGCTATAAAAATATAACTATTTTTTTTACAGGATTTATTATGAGGAATACCTTGATGAACTACTGCTTTTTTTTTTTTTTTTTTTTTTTTTTTTTTTTTACATATGCACGGAGAGGCTAATTATGAGGGTTAACAGTTGAGAATATCATTTATAGGATAACAGATTTGGCTTTTATTCCAGTTTTGCTGCTTATTAGCTACATGGCTTCAGGAAAGATACTAAATATGTTTGATCCTCAGGTTTATCCTCTGCAAACAACACCCTCACCGATTTTTTTTTTTTACTTTAAAATTAAATGAGACTGTGGTACCTGATCCATAGTATTAAAAAATAATGGCCATTTATATTATTAGATGATGTACTATCTACTAACATAACTGTTTTGACCTAATCATGGGATCTTGTCATGAGGCCAGATCCTGGAAAACGCTAATCTTAAAGATGATCCTCACTGAGTATGACATTTTATTGCTTAGAATCAGATGCTGTCTTGCATGTAAACATAAACTCGTATATTTATATAAACATAAATGTCCCCTGCCCCATACTACACATGATCCAACAGGATGAACTGCTTTTTCTTGTCCATCTCCAATGCTCACAAGCAAAGCATTTGGAGGCATAAGTGCCTTTCGAAAAAGCAGACTGATAGAACAGTGTGAGCATCTGCTGAGTCCTGATATAAACGTCATTGTCTCTCTCAGATAAATACCGATGGGGTTTCTTTATCAGATCAGGTATTTACTAAAATGAGTTCAGGATGATAGCACCCACAGGATCTATAAGCCTAAAGAGCATTACCTCTGAGTCTCGTTCCTTAAAATCGAGAGTTTGGAGGGGAAATGTTCAGTCAGGGTTCTGGTGAAAAAAATTATATAGTCAGTTCAGTGCGTTGAGGAGGGTTTGGGTTATTGAAGGGGAGTTTTAGAAAGCGGCAAGGCTTAGGCAAAACACCAGAGTGGCCAGCAGTTGGGGCGAGAGGAGAGAGCCCTTTGCTGAGCTCAGAAGTAGAATGGTAACAGAGGAGGTCTCCCTGTCAAAGCTGTGTCTTAGGAGGGTACAGTCGTCCAGGAGGGAGGGGGCCAGGGAAAATAATCTTTTTCTCCTTCTGCCCTCTGATCTCCACCAGTACATCCCACTGGCTGAATTCCGTTAGAAGCCAAAGGGCAAGGGAGCCTGCTGACACAGTCCAGGGAGGTCAGCGTGCTGGGACAGGGCGTGGGAAAGAGGGTGGAGAATGGGTATGGGGTGGGGGAGGGTGGCGAACAACATATATGCTATGAGGAGGGAACAGAATGTGTAGCATTTCTGGTGTTGACAATGCACACTAGTAAATAAGCCTCTTTAAAAAAAAAGAAATCCTAATGTCAAACATTTAATTTGATCTGCTAGTGAAGTCAGGGGCTAAAATTAGAAAAATGGGCGCTGATCTTTCCCCCTCTAATGCCAGAATTAATATGAGCTCACATTATGAAAATATGTTAAAATTATTGGGCAGTTTAATCAAGTACAATTCTGGCTAACTGAATAATATTATCCAGTCTTAATCATGTAAATTTTAACAATTCTTATTTTACCCAGATTGCCAATAATTCCCAAACTAGTTGGCATGCAAATTTTTTTTCTATGACAAAGAGAATACACATAGGCAATGGAAGCACAAACTGGACCTGACCATGATCCACCAGAAGGTGATAAGACCACTATGTGCACGCTAACTACAAAATGACTACAGCTGCTAAGTCATAACATGAATCAAGGTCAACAAGAGCCTGAAGGAGAGACAGCTTTCCGGAGCCAGTGGCCATGACCTTGTTTGCACAGAGACCACGCCCTGAAGCCTACCAGGAACGTTTTCTCTCCTAACCTCACAAACTCCTACTCCGTCATCTTTGGTCCTCTTATTCTAGACTCTCGAACTAGAGCTAGCTAATCTAGGACATCACATTTTAGAAGGCCCATATTTTCTCGTAGGATTGTTACCTAAATTGAACTTGAGGATTTCTATAATATTGTGGGTGGTTGTTGTTGTTGTTGTTGTTGTTTTTATTGTTATTGTGTTGTTCCTGGAGCTTTCTAAATTATTCAGTGTCTTGCACCTAGATTTAGAAATAGGTTTACCCAGTTGGATTACATGTGAATTTCAGTCTCAATTATTTTTAATCCCCACCCCCGCCACCATTCTCTTCAGTACGTTTCTAGCCTGCTTTTATATTATTTATTTTACCTTTCTTTTATCCGTCACTTTTACTGAGGAGTTGGAAGTAACAATGGAAGAGGGTCAGTGATGAAGGCAGGCTAAGTTTTAAATAAAGAGACACAATATTTTTGGTTGGTGTGGTTAGCATGGCATGAGTACTTTCTATACCTCTAAATGGATTTCAAAAGCAGGGACACAAAGCCTTGGTCAAAAATTTACCCATTTTTCTAACACCGGAGACCACAGAGTCCAAAATACCTTCACCGAAGAGTGATAAGATTAACCACTAAGTTCAACAGATTTGCTAGAGGAACTTGTTGTTTCCACAGCGAGTCAAGCCAATATACAGAGATGCATAAACATGCAAACAAAAAAATTGTTTTGGTGACATCCCCTAAAAACAAATTATGTTGTAAAGTTTTGATAGATTTAGTTTGGGGCTGAGTTTGAATTACATCATTAGAAAATATCTTTTAAAAATATGCCTCAAATCATCAAGATTAGTTTTCATTTTGAAGGAACAGTATGTGTTAATCTTTATTTCACTTAAAGGGAAGTTTACTTTTTATTATCATTGATGAAAAGTCAGGTTTTAGATGTACAGATTGTAACACAGCTTGCATCATTTAACATATGTGAGTGTTGAATTTACAACTTAACTCCGGGGAAGTCATGTCTAAGTAGTGGGGAAATATTGAGTAAAATACGCTTGTAATTAAATTTTCGCTGCTTGTTTCGGAGGCTTAAAATCAGCTAATGAGATTGCGGAAGAGACAGGCAAACTCACATTCGATTACAAATACAAAAAGATAGTTACAATGCTCCTTCTCTCCTTAAAAAAAGGCTTTTCATTCCAAGAATGTAACAAATGGTTTCTATCATTCCTTGAAGGTCTTACTTTTTTCATAATTTGTTTGTTGAATCCTATAATTTGGAATGGAGAACTAGAGCACCGCTAAAACAGTTCTAAACAAAGTCTCAGATTGTATTGGAAAAAAATTGTTCAGTTAGGAAAACAAAATTTTTAATCTGCCTCAGGATAATGTCATTTGCTTGTAAGAATCACATTCTTTTATAAAATATTCTTTTTACATTTCAGAACACACATTTTCATTTGGCATGTAAAGCCTTTGTCTAATGATTATTGCTTAGTACTGTGATATGTGTAGTTTATAATATTTTTCGTGTTTTTACTATTCACTTTAACCATTTTATCTAATAATAGATTTTAAATGTTAATTCTATAATATCATTATGTATTACTTATTATTTATCAGATTCATATTATATATATGCTATCATATAAAAATATCACATAGAGCCTGTACTACATTAAAAATACCCTTGGGATGTTTAAACCTGATAAATTTATGACAAACATACCTTTGGGATGTTTATATCTGGTCATTTTAGCCTTTTTCTCTTATATAAGCCTACTATTTTCCTTCCATGGGATCATCAGTCAAAATGAATGTCTAAGATAAATAAATACAGATGACATTAAGATGATAATAACACGAGTAGAAAGCAATTTTAGATGATTTCTAGTTGGATGTGAAAACAAAATGAAAAACATGTAGCACTAAATGTTTTTCAAAGACAAAACTCCATTATCCTGACAAATTTCTTCTCTGTCCTTTTTTTCTTTTCATTTAAAACAGAAAGTTATTATATTATTTCCACATCTCACCTCTTTTGCTGTGTAATACCATGCATACAGTTATTTCTGGGTTGTGCGGAAAGGAGAAAGGAGGAAACTAGATTAGTTCAAGAAATGAAATGAAAGGAACATTTTAACCACAGGGTAACAGTGACCCGCAGAGATAGTAATTAGAAGTAGATACTATTGGATACTACATTTTCCAAAATAGTCTAGGGCTATGAGACTCCATAAAATATTTGACACAGAATACAGTAGGGTAGAAAGGAATATTAATAAAATGTTCAGTGTTCGATTTCGATTGAATTTTTTGGAAGACCTTGTAGACAGTTATTTATTTAAAAATAGAACATACTTTCTTTTCTTCCTTGTTCTTTCTTTGTAGGATGGGAGACACTCTTAGAAATTGTGATGAGCCTTTGGAGAATAGCTTAAAACACAAGGAAGCAGTAACCCCCAGTGGACCCCAACAGGGAGTCACAAAGGATGTGTTGGGGGAAGGGAGGTGACTTGAACTAATTTCAGTTTAATTTGTCCAGCTTTCCTGTGGAAATAATCTCCATCTCTCCTATCACCACTCCTGAAAAAAAATCCCATATATTCTGATATATGTGACACAGAGACATAAAGCCATACATTGACTCTTGAGAACAATGGCAACTCTGAGGCTTAGTCACTGGTGACTCGAACTACTTCCTGTCTTGTTGAGTTAAAAATATTCGAATGATCTGTATTCTGAAAATAATACTGTGGTTAGCTTCTGGTCAGAGGCACATACATTATAAATATAATCAGAAAAACTACTAATGTTCAATTGTTATCCATTGACACTCTTATTTAATTCCCTCTGCCAATAAAATAATTTGTATGTTATTTCTCTCAGAAGACTGGAGATGTACACTGAATTTCCCATGCACTAAGGGACGGAACACAAAGATTTAAGTGACTCTGTAAGGGATACTGTGGAGGGTCAAACTGATTTTGAAGTGTTATTTTCTGTGTGTTGTGTGTGTGTGGTGTGTGTGTGTGTGTGTGTGTGAGTGAGTGTGTTTCTCAATATGTATTGTGAGAGCTGGGAAAAAGTTTCTAAAAGGGTATGGGAGCCAAAAGTATAAAAAGTAAAAAAGGGTATGGGAACCTCCATGTGTGATGGGCAGAGTTATTTTACAGGACGCTTGTGGGATCAAAGAAGTATGCCTGTTGAACTTCAGCTCCTTCATTTCGGCCATTTTCCTAATCAAGACCTCCTAGAGATGACTATATACTGAGTGTTCCAGAGACGAGCACATGAGTTTCGTTCCTTTGTGTACACAGTTTAACCCTACGTGGTGGTGCAATGGATGCTTTTTCTGAAATACAAGCACAGCGTCAAGACTAAAATCTTCTCTTTGCTACAGTATAATTTTTTTTTGAAGGAGAAAATGTTGCACGTTTTATATAATCTACAGCTGTCTCTATATTTGAACTTCTGGACTATTCCTCACTTCCATTTCCTAACTTGTACTTTCTGTTTAGTTGTATTTCTTATGGAGCTCTGAGCTTGCCCTTCTCTTCCTTCCTTCCTTCCTTCCTTCCTTCCTTCCTTCCTTCCTTCCTTCCTCCCTCCCTCCTCTCCTCCCTCCTTCCCTCCTTCTTCTCAAATAAAGCAAAATTTAAAATTTAGTTTTCATGAGGCTTCAATTAAAAAGTAAAAAACAAACAAACAAACAAAAAACACCCCCAAAACCTAGCCTTCCTCTACTTTGGTTACTCATATGACCAAAAGGAAGTTAAACTGTTTGCTGACATGCCTCTTATGGTTTGAGTCCGGGCTTCCTTCACTAGGAGTATTGCCAAACACCCAGCTTCCACAGACAATTTTTTGTGGGAGGTGACCTCATTGGAATCTGAGAGCAAAGGCTAAAAAAAAATGCCATAATAATGCAAACAAACCCTAGTTCTGGTGAAGGATTGCTTGGTTCACATTCCTGGAGTCGCTGGAAATATGCTTTCTGGATAGTTAAATAGAATAGTAGGTCTCTTCTTTTGAAAACAACACTCAAGTTCCTCCTTACGATACCACCATTGTCCAAGTAGTTAAAAAGGCTTAACCGTTTTCATTCTTCCTTCTTTATCATTCTTCTCTCATATTTAATGATTAAATTCTAAAATCTCTTTTCTGAAATTACTTTTCTGCCACTCCCTTGATTCAGTGTTACTTTCTTTTAGGCTAACGATGTGCCCATAACTTTTACGATTCACATCGGTCTCCCTGAGCAATTTCTCCGCTTCCGTCTCCACTCCTATTTGTTTTGTCCTGTGCCTTTCACAACTTGACATGTTTTCATAATCCATGGAGAGAAACCAGGAAGGAAGAAAAAAGTATCTTTTGGCATGTGATCTTCTCCTCTGCCTTTGTTTAAACACTTAACCTTATTATATTCTTGGAACTCCTTTTGTTGATCTATGAGGACTAAACTTTTGCCTTCTCTCCAGAATTCTTTGATCTGTTAAGTGATGAAAAGTGTTCTGAAGATGGATGATGGTGATGGTTGCACAACGATGTGAATGTACTTAATACTGCTTAACTCTACATTTAAATACTGTTAAAATGGTAATTTCTTTGTTATGTATACTATGTCTATCTTCTTCTGAAATGAAAAAGAAATTTAGCACACATAACTACCCTCTGAACTCTCTTTATTCTTTTCAGTGTCTTTCCTTTCCAGGTTTTAGTCTGACTTTAAAAACAAATTTAAACATGAGTATTATTTTTTGGGTAATAGTAAATTTGTAGAAGCTTATCGATTTCTTCAATCACCATTGTTTAGTGCATCCTTACTTTTCCTTTGGATAAACTTTTTTTTCTGCTCCTATAATTACAAAGGAACTATTTCTTTATTGAAAAGTCTATGGGGAGTAAATATTCTTAATCTCTGCATGGCTGATGATGTCTTTATTTCACCTTCATGCCTTATTTTGAATAGCTTACCATTATGTTCTCTCGACATTTTCCCTCTGTTGTCATCTAACATCTATAGTCCTGAGAGAATTCCATGGTCAGTTTAATTGTTAAAACTTCGTAAGTACTTTGTATTTTTCTAAATGTTTTTAAAATTTCTCTTTCCCCTGATATCCTGCAATTTTTCTATGTTACATTAAGGTGTGGGTTTTAGTTTTTTGTTTTCTTTTGTGCACATTTGTGTAGTACTTTATGTGCTGAATTTGAAGCATGATTTTATTCAAATCAAAAATATTCTCAGCCATGTTATTCTTTCAATACTGCTTCTTAAATATTTTATTTTTCTATGTTTCTAGGAGTCATCGTGACATAGATTGAAGCTCATCAATCTAACTTTCATGTATTATAAGTATTCTTTCATATTTTAAAATCTTTTTGACATTTTGTGTTATATTCTGGGTCAGTTTATTTAAAAATCTTCCAATTTATTAATTCATGCTTCAACTATGTTCAACTTAGAACTGGATTTTATTTTAAATTTCCATGACTAGTTTTCAGTTCAATTTTTCTTGAATCAAAGTCATGGAAATTTAAAATAAAATCCAATTCTTTAACATGCCTATTTTGAACTTGTATTGCTTTTTTTCCCTTTTTATTTCACCAGGAATTTATTTTCCAATTGTTGATTTTCCTTACTGCCTCTCTTATCATTACATTTTCTTGTTGCCTTAGAACTTTATTTTGTGAGCTCATATAGAATTGGAGTTCTCTCATAATTCTTCCCCGTTTAGTGGTTTTAGGTTACTTTTCTTAGGTTGTTCTTCATTCTCCAGTCAAGTTCCTTATTGTTTCAAGGCTCCTGTAGTTACGTAATGATAGAGCTGTCAAATATATATATGTTTTATCCCATAGGTGGCTTGGTCCAGGTAACAGTTGCAAGGCATCTGTGGTCCTTCCTTAACAGGCATTCATTCAGCTTTATAAAAGGTGCATATAAAAGCCACAATTGCTGGGGTTTTTTTCATCCTAATTTCATAGGAGTGCTGAATCTTACTTTCATACTTCATTTCATGCATTCTTCCATCAAACTGGAAAGATTTCTGGTACTGAACCCTCTATAGGCATCAAATGTCCAGCCAATTTTGCCCTTTTATAGTTTTTTATTTGGCTCTAACCAAATACGTCTCTGGAATCCAACTCTTCTTACTAAATTTGTATAGCTTACTTACTTTCCATAGCATATTATACTTTTTAACTGTGCTGTCATATTTGAGAACCCTGGTCGAGTTCATCCCGCTCAATCTGCAGAAGAGTTCTACGGGAGAGATTTCTGGGCACCTTGGCTATATCCATTCTCTCCTTCTTCCTTACTAAAAAAAAAAAAAAAAAAAAAAAAAAACCTCCTGAAAAATGCCCAGCTGAAAAACTATTAAGCCTGAACATCGCACAAGCATGGCTTTTGGAATGTACTAAAAATTAAATCCATTTGTCTCCCTTGGTCTTTTAATCTGCTCATGACTTTCCTGATTACTTTAGGTAGACCAGTAAGGTAATAGTCACTTTAAGTGACAAAAGTCAGTCTCATTTTGGTGATCTGAATGCTCAATCTTATGTAATAACCAAAACCCCAAACTCAAAGTTGTGTGTCTTTCCTTTCCAACTTTAGGGAGGCTGACAATCATTTGAGAACAGGCGAGTTGGGACTTTTCCACTCAGCTCCTCCTCTCCCAATTGCTTCTGGTCCAGCTGGTATTGGAGTCTGGGGAAGGCACGGGGAAAGCCGATAAAGAATATTCTTCTTTGAGTTGCGTTTCCTGTTCTCTGGGCCTAGCAAGTGTTTAAAGAATCTGTGGACTTTTCAAAAGGCTGTTATGCACTCCTTTTACTCAACTTCTAGCAAAACCATCTTGGTGAACCCTCTTACAAACCACCAGAATGCCGTTACTAATATGAGTAGAACAGGATTTATATCGTCCTGATGTCCCTCTAAGGGCTGGCATGCACTCGTTTTCCAATGCTCCAGCTACCGTTTCACTCTGCCCTGCCATGCGGGCCAACAGCTGCCGTCAACCACCTCTAGATATCTTGTGTACCTGATGACCACCAGGTCTATCAGCTTTGTGACTATGGGAAGCATCTGTGCTTTCTGAGAGGCCACTTTGAAGCCATTCCCACTGTACTTCTCCTTGAGGGATGGGGTGGGACTCAGCATGGCCAGGAAATCTTCATAAATTCACTCCCTCAAAATTCTCCTCTCGACACTTTTCAATAGCCTCGGCGTTACACAAGGTATCTAAAATCATAGTCTCTTATAACTTGATAATCTTATTGATCTGTACCCTTAATCTAAACTTCCACCAATATCTTGTCATAGTACATTTCCGAGGAAAAAGAGATAGATGCGAAAATCATTAGGTGGCGCTTCTGGTGAAGTTCCTGTTCCCTTTTTGTCCTTCCTTTGAGTTGTCTGGAAAGGGGTTGTGATGGGCCATCAGGTCCAGAATGTGTCAGAGAATCAGAGATTTGGTTTTGGCGTCTTGAACAAGCGAAATGATGCCAGTAATCCTTTATCTCTAGAATTTTTATTATGAGGTAAATAATTTTCCTTGGGTTTTTAAGTCACTGTAGCAAGATCTCTATTGCTCGAAGATGGTCTCTATTGCTTGAAGTCGGATGGGCTTTCTAAATGAACACACACACACACACACACACACACTGTGATAGATGTCAGGAGATTTACCAAGTTTACCCTGCTGCCATAGACCACATCCTACACCATATTCTGTTATTCTGTGCTGTGGGAGAAAGACCTCTATGGAGAGCATCCTCCTCTGTGTTCCCTCTTTGGCTTTCTGTTGGGGTTAGCCAGGGGATCTGGATTTGGAGGCTGGGAGGAGAGACAACTTGGACATGCCGTGTCTGTTTCTTCCAGCTTCTCTACCCGCAGTTGCTGCCTCCTTCCCCAGCTATCACTCTGGCTACGAGCCCCTCCCCATGGTCCGGCTCTCACTGGAACCTGGTTGTCCACAACACACTCCTTGTCTCTTGTCAGTTTAGGCTTTCTACTGTTCCTAGGATCTTGGAGCCCCAGTGTCCCTTATTGCTCCTTTAATCTTGGTTATACTGTCATGAAAGTAATCCTGAAAGTTTTGTTATTTTAACCATCTAGGATGAATTCATTATCTTTTCTGTGGGGTCCCTGACGGATGTTGCTATTTGATTAAGTGTAGTGAAGGCAGATCTTCTAAGTTTCATATACTATGATGTTTTACCACAAAAACAAAGAAATATAAGTAAAATATTTGTTGATATGGATATATATCTGTTCACTAGGGTGTTTATTATAGTGGACAATATATTGGCCACTATATATTGACAAAGAAAGACTATATTATATGCCGTTTATCAACATATACTATTTGATGTATATAACTTGTATTCTGTGTTTTTCAGTTTTCACCTACAAAGTGAAAAATGTAATTATTAGAAGATATTGTTATTCCAAAATTAGAATTCTTTCTACATATTCAGAAAGCATGCTGCTTTAGTCTTTAACATTGTTAGACGGTGGCGACAATAAAATGCAGATTTGCTGGAAAGTGATTTTATGTGTTTCTATTCTGGAGCCCCAAGCAATAAATTGAAAAGGGACGCATGTTTCTTTATTCGAATACCAAAATGCATGTTCTTTCCTTTTATCTCTTTCCTTCTGCTGCTCCTTTGTCATTCGTCGCAATGCATCCGTGGGGTCACTCATTGTCCACACATAGGGGATGAACATGCAAGCAGAAGCCCTATCAACACTATCGCCCTAATTTACAGAAAATTGTTTTCCCAGTTTTCACATGTGACTATCACAATTCTTTATTTTTCAATTCATAGGAAACAGAAAGATAATACGGAGCCATAGCTTACAGCTTTATAAAATCTAGCCACTGATCATGAATAGTCATAGTTTAACCTTAAACTTGGAGATATAAACAATTTCCATTACCTCTTTCCTTCTCCTTCTGAAAACAGGGAAAAACAAACTAAGTCTCCTCAGGAAGAACACAAAGGGATGGCCTACATCACAGAGTTACAGAAGGACGGCAGATTAAGGCAATGGCAAACATAAACGAGGGCTTTCAGAGGATAAGAAAAATCTCACAGGGGTTTCAAAATTGAAATGCATTGAACTACTTAGATCTGTCAACAAACAGTTCAGTTAGTAAGAGGGATAAGTTCAAAAAGTTCTACCTCATTTGCTAGATTTTGCTTCTGTAAGGCAGAGATCAGCCACCTAGCAACAGCACAAAAGATTCTACTGTGACATAGTTAAACTCATGCTGGCTGAGCAGGAAGAAAAGCTATGTAGGATCAAGGCAGAGCTGGATGGCCAGCAGCTCCATCGCCACTAGGGAGCCTGGTTTGGGAAATTGTGAGATTCTGTCTGAGGAATGACTTTTCATCAGCATTCTTCGAAGCTCAGGTCTCTGAGCGCTTCCACTGGGCTGTCTCTCTCTCTCTCTCTCTCTCTCTCTCTCTCTCTCTCTCTCTCTCTCTCTCTCTCTCTCACACACACACACACACACACACATTCAGTAGAGTGCACGGGACACAAAAACACACATCACACACAGCAAAGGAAGACAAGATGCTATTCCCAACCGATTGCTACTCTGTTAACGCTTGGCTGTGCACATGCTAGAAACATTGATACAGTAGAAACTGTGCCGACGAAGAGGGAACATTTTCCCGTGTAGCTATTTTAGGGTAGGTGAAGTAGTGGGCTTTTTCAAGTTCCTGATCCTTATAAGATAGCCAACTACCTCTTGTTCTCTCTTTTAAAGCAAGTCCTTTGGCATTAGATACGGCCCCAGAAGTGACCCGCCACTTTTCTTCCAGGAAGAGAGAACTATCTACTTAACAGTCAGGTCATACCGGAGACTTTGGAAAATATCTGGATCACAAATCCCTGTCAGCAATGACCAGTGAACGGAATCTGGGCCATGTCCTTTCTCGGAGAATGCCCTCCCTGGATGAGTCAACAGGTCATTCAAGAGGCACTTACATCGAATTGTCAAAGCGATGCCGTTTTCAGCTCTGAAAGCTACGGCTGGCGTGCAAAGTTGAAAAACAGTTTAACAGTTAAGTGGACAAATGTATCGTGCGGCTTTCTTTCTGGGAAAGGGACAGAGAAGGCAAATTAGGTATGACTGTGCTTTTTAATTTTCATAACTCTTTTGGCACATGCGATGGGAGGAGAACTCAGTTTTGGGGGGTGAGGCGGGGAGGGAGGCTCGGTGAGAGAGGCTATTTGCTCCCTGTTCAGTTGCATTCCTGGTCTGTCTGCTTTGTCTGGCTCCGCACGAGGCAGAAAGTGTGTGATGCTTTGTGATACCAGAGGAAGGACAGGCACATTCATCTCGGAGACACTGTTAAAAGCAGCCAGTTGGCTCTGTCTTTTACTGTAAGAGATGTTACTGGTTTTAAAATATTGTAACTGTTTTTAAGATCTCTCTTTAAAAAATGCACTTCTAAGTTATAGAAGCAGCGCATGATGAGAGAAACATGCAGAAACTAAAAGATGAAATCGCCTCTTCCCCCGAAGCCAGTATCCTCCCGGATGGGCCACTTAACAGCCCCTACCTAACACTCTGAGGTGCGTCCTGCTGGAATGTTCTTCATTTTCACGTGCACGCATTCACACACTTTCTCGCCCGCACATGTGCATGTCACTGTGGAATTTATACATTTCACCTACCAATATAGACATCTGTCTTTGTCAGGATTTATTTTCCATTTAAAACTTGTTGCATAATATTTCATCACACTAGTTTTAACTTTTGTTTTCAAAACTGTACTATATAATACTACAAAATCAACACGTTTATCCATATATTTCTTGATAATATGTTAGTAGGCTAGATTCCTAGGATTGAGGTTGCTGAGTTACGGAGTGTGAATCTTAAAATCTTGAATGAATATTGTTACTTTGTCTTTCCTAGAAATTTCTTTTCCTAATATATTTAGCTTCCTAAATATAGATTATTCTCATAACTTATGTATAAAAGAGCCAGTGTTTCTACATTTTTATAAATAGTGTTTATTACTAAAGTTTTCTTGGTCGCTTTGATAGATAAAACTGGAATTTTGAAGGTTTACTTTGCACTTAATTATTAATAAGGGTTGAATTCTTTTCTGACATGTTGACCATTTATTTTCCTTCTTTTGTGAATAATTTTTATTATCTATTGCATAATTCTTATTGCTTTGAGGGAAACACTATATATATTATAGCTAGTCCTTGTCTGTATGATATCCTATATATCTTTCTTATGGCCTGTTATTAAAATTTTTTGTTTATGGTGTCTTTCACCACACTGCAGTTTTAATTCGGTTTATGAACAATCCATGTGGGTAAAATTTTCACATCTGTTTATCTTTTCTTTTGTGGCTGCTAGTAAACTTATAAATGGCTTCCATACTTCAAGATTTTAAAATATTTCCTTATTCTATATTTTTTTCTAAGAATTTTTATATTTTTTCTTTCTGTTTATACCTTTAATAAATCTAGAATTCCTTTGGTACATTTATGATAACTTATATTTTAAATAAATGGCTAACCAATTGTCTTAATAGCAATTATTACATAGTCCAACCCATCCATTCTTATCAACTTAAAATGCTACCCATTTCATACTAATTTCACATAAGTGCATTAACCTATTTGTAGACTATTCAGTTCCAATACTCTATTTGTCTCTTTCTGTCCCAACTCCACAATATTTATGATCATGACATTACAGTAAGCTTTAATACCAAGTACGATAAATACCAATCCTTAATTCTGACTATAAATATTATATTTATTTTCCCACGTGAACATTAAAATCTATGGGTCTATTTCAAAAACAAAAATCTAAAATGCTAAAAACGTTCTTTGGTTGTCATTTGTGCACTATTGAATTTTGCTACTTCTAGAAAGTAAGTTCATCCATTATTTTCCTACCCATTTAATCAGGTCTTTAGGTATCTTCACCTTCATTTGAACTTTTTAGTTTTCTTTCTGTGGGCCTTAACCATTTACTGTAAAGTGTAGGTCTACGTATATGTGTTTACATATATGTGTGCATATATGTACATATGTATATGCGTATATACACACTAATTGCTGCTGTTTCAGAATATACCTCTTTCCCAATTATCTTCTTCAATTATTGTTCCTACTGGTGAAAAGGAAATTAATCTAGTTTTGCATATTTATCTTGTAACCATCTATCTCGCAGAATCCTTTTTTATCATTCTAAGAGTGTCATAGTTAATTTGCTTGCATTTCCTAGATGGCAAACATCTGCAATAATATGTGTTTCTTCTTTTTCAGTATATTTTGACTTTTATTTTCTAGCTTGTTCCTTTGGCTAAAATCTCTTGAGCAAATAGAATAATCTCAGTGCTAGCAGAACTTTCTTTTTCTTATCCCTGGCTTTCAGGGAAAATGCTTTCAGTTTTTAAAATAAATATACACATTTAAATTTTTTGGAAGGGAGGGACTACATCTTCGACTTTTAAAATTTCTACTATGTCATCCAATTTGTTCAACTTTAATATTTCTATCTTGGGGCATTTTTGGTAATCTATATTTTCTCATAAAATTGTCCTCTGTGTGTGTGTACTTCGAAAAAAAATACACCTGCATGGTGTCTCAAGCTTACTACATAAAAGATATCTAAATGCCCTACATTTTGATTTGACTTTTTGAAACTTTGACATGATTTTCACATATGAAACATTCAAGTGTTATTATGAATATATGTTAGTCTTAGCAGTTGAATGCTGTGTTTGAAAAAATAACAGAGGCCATGATCTTAAATTTTGATGATTTGTTCTGTATTCCACCTAGTAAAGAACTATTGTTGGTTGCTATGGAGATGATTTCCATAATGTTAAAAAAGAAACTGGCAAACAGATTACTACTGCTTCCCACTTAGATGTAACATTTAAAAAAGTGTTCTTACATAAATGAAACAATTATGAATTATACATTTCAGCAATACAGAAGCCCTTTTTAATTCATGGCTCCATTACGGCAGAGAATGTTATTTCTTAGTGAATGCTCATTTCTCTCCTCTCCCTCAGAAAAAGGTTAGGTAATTTATTCAAAACCATGGAGTCAATAAGTGGTGGATGAAGTTCATGCCCTAAGCCAAGTTTACCTTTTTTTGGAGTCATATCCCTGTCTTCTTTTATATACTATATGCAGATATGACTCATTTGCAGATGGGTTCAGGGAAAGTTCTAGAGAGGAGGTTCTACACAAGTTGGGACATAAAAGATGAATCTGGAGTGTTTCAGATAGTCAAGGAGGGGAAGTGTAAAATGGGCAAAAGGAACACCGTGAACACTCATAGGAATAAAAGTGCATAGTTGTGTTAAAGAGTAGTAAATAGCTGAGTGCAAATAAAGTTTACCTCCTGAGTTCCTTCAGGCATTTTATTCAAATCCATACTCACAGAAATCTTGCAATCAGGGAAGCATGAGCTACCTAATCAAACCTCCCAAGAAGCAACAGACCATAAAGATGTATACCCTGGCCAAAAGACTAGGGTTTGACTCTTTCTTGCTCTTTGTCTCTGGGAAAATCATTTAATTTCACCAAGTCTCATCTCAACACCTGTCAAATTAGATACACTATCATCTGCCCTATAGGTTTTTGTAAGGGTCAAAGGCATGTCAAGCACTTAAAAGGTGCCTGACATGTAATTATTGGTAATAGCACACTCTTCAGATTTTTAAGATTGGAGTCAAATAAAAAAGAAAAAGGTATAGAAGAATTCCAGTGACTATAACTACTTTTCTTCATTTTTCCTCAGCCTGGCCCAGGCAACGCCTTTCCTACATCTGGCCCAAGGGACATTCCTTAGCTGTTGCACTTTACAGCTGTGCTCCACGTGGACATTCCAGTGTATTCAACCACTGTCCTGCACATGGGCATTTAGGTCATTTCCAAAATTTTGAAATTATAAAAATGCTACAGTGAATAATCTTGGGACATGAATTCTTACAGTGCTGGAGTTGTACCAACGGAATATATTCTAGAAGTAGAATCGCTGGGTCAAAAAGTAAATAAATATGTAGTTTCATTAAATACTGCCACATTCACCTTGATAGGAATGACAGCGATTTGCATTTCCATTAGCAAGAAGCTGCCTACAGAATTTGAAGCTTGTTGGAGAAGTGGGAGATGGCATCTTAGTATGCTTTTTATTTGCCTTTCTCTTATGACTAAAGTTGAATTTTTTCATATGTTTAAGCATCATTTTATATATTTTCAAATTGATTATTTCCCATTATTTAATATAATGCTTGGGCTTTTCCAATATTTTAAAATAGTTCTTTAACTCTTAGGGTTATTGGTCATTTTCTGAGATACATTATATAAGCATTTTCTCTCAGATTACCATTTGTCTTTTGATGCTGCTTATGGTATTTGTGTGTGTGTGTGTGTGTGTGTGTGTGTGTGTGTGTGTGTGTGTGTGTGTGTGTGCCAGGCAGAAGATCTTTTAACCAAAATTTTATGTATCGAATTTATCAGTATTGTCTTTGATTGCATTTGGACTTGAGTCATTGAAAGCAGCTCGCTCGCTCCTTCCTTCCTTCCTTCCTTCCTTCCTTCCTTCCTTCCTTCCTTCCTTCCTTCCTTCCTTCCTTCCTTCCTTCCTTCCTTCCTCCCTTCCTCCCTTCCTCCCTTCCTTCTTCTTTCTTTTTACTTCCAGATTTTAGAGAAATTCACCATGTATTTCTCTAGTATGTGTATGGTTTTACTTTGAATTTGGATCCAGCTAAGTTTATCTATATGTGTACATGGTGTGAAGTATGGTTCTAATTTTCTTTTTTTTCCCAAGAGCTAAGTAGTTGTCCCAATACTTTTTTTAAAAAGCCCATTCTTGCTCAGTGATGTGAAATGCTATCTTTATCATTTACTCAATTTTCATATGCACTTGGATATATTTCTAGAATTTCTATTCTATTCCACTAGTCTGAACTATCCATATTGTCTACGGAAGTGCCTGTGTTAAATTATTTTATTAATAAGGGCTTTATTTTATTTATATTAGGAGGGCTGCCCAACCTCTCATAGTTTCTCTTATCCAGTGTCTAGCTAGGTCCATGATTGTTTTTCCATGTGAACATTAATATCAAATTGTTTGCCCCCCACGAAAAGTCTGTGGGTATTTTCATCAGGATTGTGTTGTATTTACAGATTAACTTACAGAGAACTGAGATCCTTATAATGCTGAGTTGGCTATCCAGAAAAGGAAATGCCTTTCTACTTCAAATCTTTTGGGATTATTTTTTTTATTATCACAGGGGTTTGCTTTTATTTCATTAAATTTATCTCTAAATATTTAATCTTGCTTTTATTGTAAATAAGATTTCCTTTTCTATTTTTTCTCTAGTTGTGTGTGTGTATACAGACTATTAATTTCTGAAAGCTAATTTATAACCTCCAATCTTACTTAATTGTTCTTAATTTTTGAATTTTTATAATTAATTCTCTAGGGGTTTCCAGCTATATATCATAATAATTTAACTTCTTTTCTAATTTTTATGCATTTTTTTTGGTCAAATTGCATTCTATACTATCTCCCATGCGATACAATATTACATGCCAGAGAAGACAATGGTCATATGTTCTGTGTTCCTAATCTTAATGGAACTACCTTTATAATTCCCTATTAAGATGCTGAATTTAAAAATAAAGAATTTATATTTTATCATATTAAGGAAATACCAATTGGATACCAATTCATACTTTCTTTATGCATTAAGTTTTTTGAAAAATCAGAAATGGATATTGATTTTTGTGAAAAAATTTATTACAACTCTGAAACAATCACAGTGCGTTTATATTTTTTGCTTTGAGAAGTCTAAACTTAGACTAACCTCTTGTCCTTGTTATTTGGTCTTTGTCCCTAGAGGCCATGAGGGTATTTTAAAGTCTAATATTTCTACTAGGATACATCTTAGAATTGCTGTTTTTTGTGTCCAGTTTCCCAAGAAACTGTGGACCCTTTCAATTGTGTAAATTCAGGCCTTCTTTCATTTCTCAAAATTTTTTCTTAGTTTGTAGTTTCAAATATTAAATCTCTTCCATCATTCTGTTTTCTTCTTTAAGGACTCCAATTATATGTTTGTTCTACTTTCTCTTTAATGTTTTTTACTTCTTTTCATTTTCATTCCCTTGGTTATTTTCTCAACTTTGTTTAAAATTCCTAAATAAATTTAATTGGACTCTATTTTCCCTTGGGGGAATTATAATTTAGTCTTTCTTTTTTGCTCCACTTCTTTCCTGGGTTCAAACAATTCTTATTTGATTCTGACTGTTCTGTTGTCCACTGTATTTAACCTTCGGATTTCACAATTAAGTTCTGCTAAATTCTTTTTCTGATAATAGTTAATTGAGTTTGGAGTTAGGGTTTTGGAGTAATTTTTTGCTTCCTTTTTGGAGGGGGGGAGAGTAGAGTGTTTACAAGCTAAACTTTATTTTAAACAGTGGCTTCGTATAAATGTAAATTGCATTTATTTCTTCATTTCAAATCTAGCACTGGGGTTTGAGGAAGTTTACAAGATTCCTAGTTTAAGAGCACCCTCTTCTGTCATTGTAGCAAAGTAAAGTTTCTTTAATGATGGTATATACTTTTTAATTTTTGGTAGCTATTCTGTCCTAATTTCTTTTTAATATAATGAGAACATCTTATACTCACTCAATATACTTCTTGCTGCCTACATAGAAAGTATCCAACAGTTCCTTTGTAATGGATAGTTTGGGTTATGGTGGGTCATTTGCTCATATCTCAGTACATTAAGAATATATTTAAAAGTACTGATCTTTTCCTTGAAATTTCAGGACTTTCCATTTGTACTCATTCATTAATTCATGAATTCTTCATTCAGTGTATTATTCAAATAGCTTTTACAATGTCATGTGTGTATTAGGTACTAGTCCTAAAGGGTTTGGAAAACATGACCTTTATTTTTAGAACAATAGTCTTCGAAATTTTTGTCCACATACTCCCAAAAGAGTTTTTGAAAAACTTTATAGTCTCTTTAATATTACTTAAGTTAAAATTAAAAAACTGTTTCATCTTAACATCAACCAGTTGCAAAGGATATGTTCTCTGGGCTACTGCAAATAAAACTCATACTATGCTATTAAATGTGGACATTAAAACGTATATACTATGATGAGTGGATATATAACATCTTGCAACAAAGAATATATGAAGCAGTTTGTCTTTATTCATTAGAAATATTAATTGTTCCTTTTCCTTCATAAACTGATATTTTTATTTCCCTTTCCAATAAATAATTTTTCATTCCCTTGGTTATTTTCCCAACTCTGTTCAAAATTCCTAAATAAATTTAATTGGACTCTATTTTTCCTTGGAAAAATTATAATTTAGTCTTTCTTTTTTGCTCCATTTCTTTCCTGGGTTTAAACAATTTTATTTGATTCTGTCTTATTTTCTTCAATACTTTAAAGTCTTGGATTATGTTTTTAGACTTTTCTGCAACAAAACAAGAACAATAATTTATTTAAAAATTTTTAATGGTTATAATTGTCCAAGAGTTATCTTTACAAACAAAACTAGTAAAAATTGGGCAAAAAAAATTTTGATAGTCACAAAGAATAAAATTTTATTCGAAAATGTATTTCTTAATAGGATACATTCATAAACTTTTTCATAAAATTATGTATGTTTTAAAAAATAAAACTAATACTTGTAAAATAACAAGATGAATGAATCAACAGAGAAACCCAGAAAAGAGAATGAAGCATTCTCTCTGTTTGGTTTGGGAAGGGCCTCCAGAGAAAATGTCATTTATATTGAATCTAAAGGATTAAAAGACATCCATTGGGCAAACAAGGTAGAAACAAACAACCAAACAAACAAACAAATAAACAAACTTTAGGCAGAGGAACAGTGTGTACAAAACTTGGGGAAGGAGAACAAGGCCTATCTAGCTGACAAGTCTTTTGGGACATATTAAATTTGTGATGTCTGTTAGATATTGAAATGAAATCAGGATGAAATCTGGGGTCTTGTTGGGAATTGAATTTAATCTGTAGGTGTGGGCTACAGATAAGTTGTATACAAAGTCTACAAACCAACCCAGACTTAGATGAGATTCTATGGTAAGTAAGAGTAGGCAGACAAGAGAATTTTGAGCATGGAGGACTGAGCACTTCAATATTTGGGCATCAGGAGAAAAAGGAGGAAACAGTAAAGAGTGAAAAGGGTGGCTAGTGATACCCCAGAAACCAGATAAAAAGAAAAAATGATCCCTCCTCAAATACTGCCACCTCAAGAAATGAGAAATGACCTTTTATTGCCTTTTAATTGCAGGTTAAAGTGCCTTTCTAACTATAGAAATGGTATTTAAAATTTCCAAGAGATGTTCCATTTTTTCTTTTGTTATCACTCTGTTTTTGATTTCTTATTTTATTAGATTGCAATTAGATAAATTGACTGAGAAAATATGCCTTTAATGTTATTAGGTGTTGCTTTTTAGTCTAATACTTGATTACATTATTAATGTGCTCCATTTATATAAGGAGATAACATATTCTTTGTTTTAAACAACTTGATGTAAGGTACAAAGTGATGTGATATATATATATACATGTATACATGTAAATATGTATATATGCATATGCACATATAATTTTTATCTTTGTTTTGTTTTGTGTCTTTTTTAAATTAAATACTCTTCAAATACTTAGGAAATTTTGCTTTCTGTTTTGTCACTGTGTTGTCTGATAATTGAGATGTTTGCTCGTAACTTTTAAAGAAATATCATTTTAACAATGTAGCTTTTAAAAATGTGTTTATAACTATAATTTTGTGGGGTTTTAATATTAATAATATTAATAAGGTCACTACTCTTTATTTTTATTTTCATTTGCCAAATCTTTTGGTTCTTATTTTTTGTTTCAGCTCTTCTAAATATATGTCTTGTTTAAAATTAAACAAACATGAAATGCATATATATTTATATATATAAATGTATATAATAAAATTAAAATTATCTATATAATTATGTGTATATAATTATATATGTATATATAATTATGTGTATTTAATTATATATGTATTTTAATTTGATGCTACTTCCTGTTTCTCTCTTTTAATCCTGATAACTTGATTTTCTTTTCTTTCTCGTCACCTCTTTCCTGCCTTTCATTTTGATTTGGAATTATATTAAATAACTCAGTCTATTAATACGTCAAAATAATATAATAATTAAGCCTCCTAGGTGAGGGGTGATTTTCTTCTTTTGGCACAAGCCCTGCTTCTTTGGCCCTCAAAAATGACAAGGTCTTGGTGTTTCTCAAGTTATGGAAAACCACGGTTCGCCTAGTGGATGCTCTTCTGGATAACTGTAAACTTCCAGGAAACCAAATGACCGACTTGTAAACCCCTCTTCTCCGGGATTATAGCTAAAACCTGAAAGTCCTTTCTCAAGGCACCTTAGATCCAAAGAGGAAATCCAAGGGTATTGGTGACAGGCGTCCTTGGGATTCCAGGACAATCTTGTATTTATAATAGTCTGGATGAGACATGGGCACTGCTCTGCAATCCTCCCTTCTTTTGGTGACAAAGACAGTGAGAATGAGACAGTAGGGCCTGACATAAAGCCAACACCTTTCCGCTGTGCCTTATAATTACTCTAAAACTCTGTATTCTAAAGCTGTCTTCATTGATTTTAACCTGAAATCCAAAAATGAATACCTGCATATGACAACCGAACTGGACACTGAATTTACTTGGAAATGAATTTGGCACTAAGCGCAATTAGAAATAATTTACATAATTACTTGGCATTTCAGTAAGACATACTATGCTTTAAATAAGGAATTGTACAAGCACAAGTCAAGGGTGGATACACAAGATTATTGTGAAAGCAAATATTGAAGAACTAAACAACTATAGTAGAATTAATGGGGTTAATTAAATGATGACAAACCATTTATTAAATGGTGTATTCAACACAGCATGAAAAATGATAAAAAATACTGATGGCTAGTATCCCTCTAATGTCTTGTACATGTCAGACGTTATGCAGAGTGTTTTACGTATGCTAACCCCTTAAAATCTCACAATTACCCTATGAGGTAGGTAGTGTTATTGTCTTCATTTTACCAAAGCAGCAGCTAAAACACAGGCAGATCAAAAACTTCTCCCAAACTACGCAGCCAGTAAGTGGTGGATCTGGAATCATACATACTGATGTAGGAGAATAGCACGATATTGCATAAAGAGAGAAAGAAGAAAACCAAGGTGCAAAGTGTACGCGTAAAGCATAATTCACACTTCCGTAAGAAACAGAGTACATACGCGTGTGTACACGTGTCTGTAAAAGGAGAAACCACCTCTAAGCAAATACAGACCACACTGCTAAAGAGTGAGATTTGAATGTTGGGATTTCTGCTTTTCGTCTGTTACACCACTGTATGTTTTTTAAAGAATTACTTCAATTAACATGTATTAACTGCAGTTCACAAATTTAAATGCCATGTTATCATGTAACATTTGTTTTCAAAAGTTATTTTTTCACATCTATGTTGTAGATAGGCCTAATTCCAAACATTTGTTTATATTGATGATAATATAGTTATTAAGCTATCCAAAACATACTTACTATCAGAATTAATACACTAAAATATTTGACGGACTTTCCAGTTAATGAATTCCTTTCTACAATTTCCTTGCTTTAGACCATTCCCCTCTCCCTCCTTCCTCCACATCTTCTCCTCATATTAGCGTTTTCTTATTTGAGTGAAACAAGTTTCAGACGTCACCATCTGGATATTGACTTTTTGAGTTTATTTAAGTACGTAAGGATGTTGCCAAGAATGCAAACGTCTTTGCTTGCTCAGCTGAGACTAGCTGCAGTCTGGGAGCTTCCTTGTCTTTTAGGGTTAGAGAGGACAAAAATTCAAACCTCCTTACTGTAAACACTTGGCACTACATAATATGATTCATTCAGCTGATGCTCAATATACATTATTTATGACGTCATTCTCAGTTTCTTTCAGGAGGTTTTAGAAAATAATATTAGGCATCCTATCTTTCCATCAAGTATTACTTCATGACAAATTACTTTCCATGGAAACAGACACAGGGAAATGTATAATTTTATTGAGATGTTTGAAATAAATGTTATAAATTTGAGAGATGAAACACTTTGAGAAACCTGCTAATAATTCAGTTTCAAAAATGTTGAAACAATGTCTAAATATATCTCATCACAATTTTTTTTTCCTGTTTTAATTCATAGGGATTTTTGCTTTTGGGGGAGGATAAACATTTCCTAAAATACAAGTGTTGATCAGAGGGCTACAGGATTTAGGCAACCATTAATCCATATTTTCTGTATACTTCTGTATTTTGTTATGTCTTGAGTATCAATCTGTGATCAGTTCTCTAATGAGCAAATAACATGTCCATTGGTCTGCTAGATTAAAAAGTCAGACACAAATATAATAGAATATGCATCGTTTCCTTTGAAATTAATGAAACTGTTTTGTACAACTCCCTAAAAGGTGAGGGAAAAAAAAATTAAGCGGTCTTTGCTATGCAATGTAATCACATTTGATATGCAAAGAAATCACAAGCCTGTTTTTATTTTTGCTTTAAAAATATTTCAAATATGCGAAGGTATTCATTATCCGAACCTTTATCTTAACTTTAGCTAGTCATAAACATCCACTACAGAAACCAGATATCAGTCTCATTTATGAATTAATTTTATCCTTTATTGTTAGAAAAGAGAAATATGGAATTTGAAATAAAAATAGAGAAAGGAAACAGACACTAAGTTCATCTGAAATAGGATGATATCCCTATAAGAACCTTTTATAACCTGATGTAAATATTGAAAACAAGGATTGAAGATTATTATTAAAACTATATATTCTACTGAAAATAAAATAATATTGAATGTCAACTCTAATTGAAAATAAAAAAAAAAAAATATATCCATATAATATAAAATATTGAAAGAAAAAGTCATGATACATAATTGATATTTTTCTAAGATGCACTCACATCTTCCTTTCTGTTATTTAGACAGATAAATGTAAATAGTTCCATTATCCACTATTTTTACCTTAATAACCACATATTCATTGGTGTTCTATTATATCAGCCTCAAATTTAGCCAACTGCAATAAATGTTGGAAAAAAAAAACAATATTCCTTACCGACACGCAGGACTGTTTTCTCCACTGCACAAATTCCACCATTTCCGTAGTAAGCTACTGGCCACTCTAAAAAGAAGATTCACAGAAAACCGCAGTTAATTATATTACTAGGAAGAAGCAGGACATAGTACCAATAGTCACTGCATGAAATCTAATCGCTGAGAGTAAATTGCTTCCTAGTTGCTAAAAACATAAGAATTCTCCTAGGTTACTTTCCTGTACCCCCAAATTTGTTTACTGGCCCTGCTGCCCTGGTAGGTTCATTCTCTTCATGTGCCTGAGTGGTGACCACAAGTGAAGACTCCCCCCCTTAAGAAAAATGATTTGCATTTCCAGGAGTACATTTCCTGACCTACCCTTTACTCTTCCATTTAACTAATTACGGCAAGGACCAGGGGCTGAAGATAAAAACAAGCTACACTCAGGTGGCTCAGATGAATGCAACAGATGTGAAATTTCCTTTATAAACAAGTAATTTGCTGGTCTGATTAAAAATAGCCTGCCAAGACGATAAAGCATAAACAGATACAAACCTTGTTAGAGAAACTGTTTTATGGTTATTTTTGGTCTGAAGTACGATTTCTAGTGTAAATAAGAGTTTTGTTTTAGTAAAACAAACAAATAAACAAACAAACAGTAGAGTGATGCTACATACTCTTTTCTGGTGTCCATAATAATTCCTTTGACTGTAGCAAGTAAAACATAGACTAGCTTTTCATTGGAATGATTCCGTGGGAATCTACACATGGACTTTCTTGCACTGGATAATGGAACACAGTGAAAAGAACACCAGCCCTGGCCAGACAAGGAGTGAGTCCTGGTGTGTCAGAGGACAGAAGATTTGCAGATACCTCTATGAGTTCTCACACGTTTCTGCCTCAGAGCCAGGTTCTTTTTCCTTTAGATGGAGAGAGACCGTGCACAGTATTTTCATCTTTAATTTACTCAAAACAATTTAGAGCAGAGAGCAGGTGAAGTGCAGAAGGGATGGACGTGGGTCTACTCAGTAATGAAGAGACCAAACGAACTTCTCGTGGGTAAATAGACGGTTCCCTAGATGGGACCTAGGAATCTCTAGAGTTGATACTCCAATTAACGCACATACCCAGGCTCTTTAGTCACACTGATGTCTCACTGCATTGTCGTCCTCTCGCGTTGTTTTTTTATGATCACGTGTCTGGAGGCCAATACGCTCACAACTGATGGTGTAGAAATATCATTCTGGAAAGAATTCCGGTTTGATCCCACTCCGGTATATCACTTTAGAAAAGCAGAAACATGTATAAGCTGGACAAGCGGTGAATGTCAAAACAAAAATAACTTTTAAGCTTAACTGTCAATAATTTGCAGTTAGGTACCTATCTTCATTGTTGTTGTTGTTGTCATTTCTCTCAATGTATATAGAGACCAGGGAAGTGACAGCTCTTACGTGGTAGATTGTTGAGAAGATTTACAATGATGTGAGTCTTGTTTCCCTTCGTGATAACAGCTCAGCTAAGGAGTGTGTGACTTTGGGCTAGGTACATTAAATATAAGGTTCTTCATGTTTAAAGTGTGGATTATATCACCTTCCTTATAGGGCTGCTGGGAAGTTAAAATAAATTTAGTTGCCTAACATGTCTGTATTAGTGAACTGTATGCATAGATTATTAAATAATTGTCCTCGCCCATCTCCCTACATTCAGGGCTCTATGAGTTTCCCATGAAGCCTAATTTCTATCACCATTGCACTCTCCAACTTCTCTTCCTTTTCTTTTCTCCCTTCTTTCATCATGATCACCATTACTGCAACCACTCACTACAGCCCTGCTCTGCGTCAGAGACCTCCTAAGACTTTTACAGCATTACTTCATTTAATCCTCATACTATTATGTGGTATATCCCATATTATCCTTTTTTTTTCTTTTTTTTAATGGAGGAAGAAACTGGTTAATAACATAATGCTCAAATTAATATCAAGGAAGCGGCAGATATGAAACCAAATTCTGATCCTCTAACTCCAGAGTCTGTTAATCTAAAAATGTCAAATTCTGAACTATTCAGTGCGGAATTTTTAGAACCCCTTGCAGTTCTTGATATGATGAAATCATGAACACCTTTGCGGGTGTGATATTCATGCACTGTCATAGGTGAAATATACACATAGACAATACATATAGAGTAGTATCAGGAGCTGCATGGATTCTAAGAGGCCACCAGGAAGACGCGACAAGCCAAGTTCCCGTGGGCAGAGCGTGCTCTCTTTCTCTTGAAATCCCAGCACGGGGACCTCAGGAAACATTAACTGTGGAAGAGAAACCTGAAATACGCTTGCATGAGAAGTTCTGCGTTTTGTTTTAGTTTTCACAAATTTCAGAAATGTTATTAAGCTACATTATTCTTATATACATATATTCAATTATATTCATAATATATCATCCTATAATTTTACATTTAGTAACTTTTCCTAACTCTTCTTTAAATTGTTGATTGTTATAATAGCACCTTGACCTAAACTTACTGATCTCTAAGGCAAATGACTGGAAAAAGACTTTCGACTTAAACTAAGCCAGACAAATTCTGTTCAACAATTTTCTGTTGCATAAGCAGCCCAACAAGTCTTTCTAATGAAACTTGGTAGAGACAGGACTCGTTGAAATATACTTAACCTGCAACACCCACACTGTGTCTGGGCTTGATGTTCTTGTTAATGACGTCAGCCTTGAGGTGAGGGGAGACCAGATGCTCACCATCTGTTGTGACCACTGGGAGAATTATTGGATGCTCATAAAGGATTGGGCTCATAAAAGTCTATGAAATGCTGACCTGAAAGGAATATGATGTTTGGAAATAAAGAGGAAGGTGTAATGTGTATTGAGACATTTTAGCACGGATTAGCTTTAAAAGAATTCTTAAAAACAGAAGCATTGACTTTATTATATTTGATTGACAAACTAAAAAGCATATAAAATGTAAATAAAGAACAATTAATATGGATTTTATTTCTAAAAACAGTTTTGCTAGTTCTTTATTTTACTCTACCTCAAAAGATATAGCAATATGACCTATACTTTGCAAATGAACTATAAATGAATTGGAGAGTAACTAAAATAAATGGGGCAACAAAAATGTGTCCTATATTATTATCTACAGGTTGTCTATCACTCAGTATGAATGACAGGTCTTTTGTTCTTCTGACCATATTTTAAAAAATAGAGCAAGTCAAAGCAGGAAGTAAACGATACCATGTTGTGATATATGTTCTTATTTAGGAATATCTTGAAAAAATCTCGCCTTTATGTTAATAAACTTGGGAAGTGGACCTAAGTGCTGTGTCTTAATATATTCAAAGAATGGAACTATCTCATTAATATCTTTCTTACTCTTAGAAAAGAGATTAAGAATACCTCCTTCTGGGTACCTAATCTGAGGTGTATGCATGCCTAGTAGAGAGATAATGTCAAAGAGAATTCATCTTTGCATATTTTTGGGACCAGATTTGCTCATTTCTTGATTTCTTTTTTGTATTTATAAAATTCAGTGCTATGTGAGTATTCATTTTCAGCAACATAAAAAAATAAGATTTCTTATACTATGATTTGATTATAATTATCATGCTTTTGACTTTACCTCACAATGTGGTTCACTCTCAAAAGACACAAAGAATATAGTTTTACCTCGTTTTGATAACAAATATCTGCAATTGATTTAGAATATATGTTTGAATATACCTTTATCACCAATTTATATTATCTTTTAGTTATGACATTTATATTGTCCCTATCTATTATTTTTATATATCTCCTACATGAAATAAAAATTCAATTACTCAGGAGAGATGTTAACAATGGACTACAATAAATTAGAGAATTTAAAGCCGTTTTAATAAAAGTACAATCACAAATATACATCAGGAGCTTTTATAAATGTTTCAGGGTCAGAAAAAATAAAAATGTTTAAAAGTCAGTCTAAAGTTTAAAAAATCGACTTTTCAACACGACTAGACTGAAATAAGGAGCCCTTCTGAAAAAGCTGAAGAAAATTACAAATTTTAAAGCAATAATATGTTAGATTGTGCAGGGTTTCCTTATTATAGAAACCAAGCAAATTACTTCAGAGAGATTATTAAATACTAATCATCTCAAATTTTGTTATAATAAATTAAAATTAAGTGTTTGATTTTTCTTTATTTTGCAAACACTGTTTACCTACAATAAACATAAGTTTATTATATATTTTGTAAAATTTAAATGTTAATATTCTCCCTGCCCCCACACCAATGACAGAAATCAATAGTTCCATGCTTGTTACTATTTAGTATTTCAAATTTTTCTTCTGTTTTATTTTTTAAATTTTGTATTAAAAAATTAATTGGCATTGACAGTCAATATTATTTTAAATTAGTTTCAGGTGTACGCATAGTGGTCAGACATTTATATAATTTACAAAATGATCCCCCCAATTAATCTAGTGCCCACCTGGCACTGTACATAGTTATTACAATATTATTGACAATATTCACCTCCCGTGACTATTTTGTAGCTACCAATTTGTATGTTTTAACCCCTTCAACTTTCCACCCAGAATTTCAAGTTTTATTATTATTACTGTCTGCAGGTTAAGTTACTGCCTTATAATGTAAAGAATTTTTAATGGATGTGGAGTACCTGAGCAGATGGACTCGTCCAGCTGAAGTCCATGCAGGCAGGAAATCATCACAGAGCCTGCGAACAGGGATACAGCCTTAGAGTGGATGCACATCAAAGCCCTGTTAGAACAGCTGTCATGAGCTGAAAAAAAGAACAATAACCATCTTCTTTAAAATGAATTTCATCTAATGAAAAAATAAGATGGTTGACTGTATTACCCCTCATTTATCTAGTCCCATATTTAAATTATACATTAGACTTGGTGTTGAAGAAAATTTACATTTAATAAACTGAAGATTTCTTCAAAAAGGTTTGTTATTAGATTCATTTCCTAGGAACAAAGTCTATAGATGGGGAATGAATGAGCTTGGTATTGGAACAGCGAGTCAAGCGGTTTGCCTTTGGCTGGGGACTTTGTGTAAGGAGAGTGTACAGACAAACCTAGGACACTAGGCTGAAATCAGATGCAGAAATGGCTCACGCCCCAGGAGAAAAGATAATCTTTAAGTTTTTCCAAAATAAATCATTTTATCATATTGCAAACCCAGAAAACTAGGAAATAGCATAATTTTACAACTCTTATAAAGATATCATTGTAAAAAAGAATATATATGTATATGCATGCATTTACATATCCATATGTGTGTGTGCATATATATACATATTTTTATTGTCATTATTTTGTCTTGGGAAGGGATGAGAGATCATATATCATATGATGATACTTTCAAGGTTTTAAATAATATAATGTTAAAATTTGTATACAGAGATAATAGATACTGCTCATCTACTTGTAAAGCATTATTTTGAACTTATAAAGCATTATTTTCTCAGAAATACTAATCTACCCATATTCCTTCACCCAATTTCCAGTGTAGCTTATTTTCAAGGTGACTGTATAATGAATAGCTGTAACTTATAAGCAGTACAAATCCTCAATTATGGTCCAAATAGCATTGAAGGACATAAAATATAAGTCTCTATAAGAGAATTAATTGTCTCAGTTTATAAAAAAATTTACTTTTTCCTTTTGATAGAATGTTTACTGTTTAAACAGTTAAAAATTAGCCATTTACTTTATGAAATTGAAAACTAAAACATAATTTCTGTGACATTTTAAATAGTATAATAAAGTTAATGGATATTTATCAATTTCTTTTTAAAAGCAGGTGGCAAATAAATTATGAATGAAGTTAGTATTTATTGACACCCATACAGCAAAGGAAATGAATATAGAAAAACAAATTTAAACATGACTTTCTTTTTCTCTGCTATTATCAATCCATATACAAAAAAAGAAAGTCTCCAAACTCAGTGCTGCAAATAAACTTTATATAAAATTTATAGGAAACTCAGATTTCAAAAGATTTCTCTGGACAGTATCTACTTTTGCGACATGCTCTTTCAATCATCATGGTTTAATGTCTGTAAAAATACCTATTTCAGTCTGTCATCATCCTAGAGATCGATGATACTCTTTCTTACCTATATGAGCTAAGTAACACAGAACATTTTGTGGCTTGTAGCTTATTTACTCAGGTAGATGATACATTAAAGATAAACAATTCATGAATGTTTCATTGGCGTTACTTCCCTAAAGCAAATTCCTGTAATAGATTATAATTTTTGCATAAAATACATGCCAGAAAGTAAAGCATGCATGGCTATGGTTGTGCATCTATTCAGTATTAAAATAAAAACTCATGTAAGCAACATTTCTAACAACAGAGCAAACATTGTCTTTGGGCCATGAGAATTAAGGCTACAATCCTTCAAGGTACAAAAACACCTAGCACAGAGCGGGGCGGATGTTGATTTTAACCTTGAATTAAATTCAACTACTACTCTTATTAAAATAGCTTAGCAATGTAAATAATTTTAATAAAACTACAAAAATACCTTAATGGGGAAAGAATAATAATTCATCATGCGTGTATTATGTACTTTAGCATATTAATTCATTTTAGCCTCTAATACCTCTGTAAAATAGACTTATTACCATGATTTTAATGTTGAATCAACTAACAAACACTTGTAAGAAGGGAAGATGTTAAATGCAGAAGATGATCTTTACACTATCACTGAGAAGTAGTACAGGACTCTGAGATCATAGGTAACATGAAGGTCATTAATAACAATACTAATGATAAATGCTGATCCAAAACCTTAGGAGTATGACCATTCCAAGTCTTTGGAAATGGCACTCAACTTCACAGGGCACATCAACTACTACTAAATAAATTATATTAGAAAGTAGGTAAATGACCCACTTCACTGTTTTTCACAGCTGTCTTTATCATTGATGGATAGCTTCCAAGTCTCTCTTGAGCCATTCTCTACCTTCTTTCCTCGCTCTAAACCTTGGGAGGCTGAACGATAAGGACACATCAACAAGCTTTTTTGCCTTTGAATGTTATTAGGTTTGGCTTATAGTAATGTTCATTCAACGGGCAGCCCCAGCAGAAGATTAATACAAAGGGAAGAGACTGTGAGATGACCCCTTAACCAAATACCACACCTTTTCTCAAATGGGCCTCCTTGACTCTAGGTTCAGATGACTGTCTCCTCTTCTCATACCCTTTGGTCTATGGGCGATAAAAGCCCCTCACTCTTGCTATCCTATTTGATTACTCTATGCATATTATTTCCCTAATAAATAACTCTGTATTAAAAATTCTCAAATTATACAGTATTGCTGTGCCATCAATTTCTTGAAAGAATATTGACTGATACATCTGATGAAATCATGATATCTTTTTAGTGAATAGATTGTTATCAATAAGAAGGGTATTCTTAGTTTTGTGCTATTTTTCTGTATAGCTAAACCATATTTTTTTTTTCATTTTTTAAGGGAAAGGAGACATTTTTGGTAAAAAGAAGTATCACTTCAGTTCATTAAAATGTTTCTAATGGAAGACTATATTAAATACAAATTATTTTAAATGTTGAACTCATCACAAATTTGTTTAAATATTATGATCTCTAGAACATTAGTTTTTGCAAGAATAAGAGGCCTTCAAGTAGCTTTTGAGCCATGCTTCTCTTGCTCAGGCCTGCTCCCACGTCTGGAAGTGTACTTTTTCTTCTAATTAAGCTTTTTCTTTACTGCTGTTAAAAAAAAAAAAAAAAAGGCCTTCAAATAGCAATTGATATTGATTTCCCTGCTTAAAATTATGAACATCTCAGAATCATATTCCTCCAACATTTAAACACGTGCAAGCCTCTCAAAACAACCAAACCAAACAAACCTCATATTTTGTCCTACATTCTACTATAAATGTCAACTTCTAGAAAGAGCTGTCTACAATCGATTCTCTTTGCCATTTTCTGTTTTCTCTACAAAAGATCGACTTCAGAATTCTCCACTTCCATTCCACAGCAAGTTCTCTAAGATAACCAAGAACCACTTTTGTTTTGTTTTGTTTTTCCCAACCTATATTTTTCAGGCCTAATCTCTCAGAAACATTTCAACCTGTGAAAACTCTCCAATACTTAAGGTTTTCTACCTTTGATTTAAGATCATCGATCTCTTTTTGCTGTCCTGAGATATCTATGACTACATCTCGGTATCTTCTGTTTGCTTTTTCTTAACTTTTAGATGTTCCTTAGGATTCTGTCTGCTACCTTATTTTTTTCCCTTTCTCTATTATCTACACCCATAGCTTCAACCATCATATGCGATGGCCATTTATCTTTATATACCTTGCTTAATCTTTCCTGAGCTTCAGACATCCATTTCTAAACACATTCTGAACACCTCCATGCGGATGTGCCCAGATATCACAAATGCAACGTGTAAAAATGAGCCACAATCTAATCGTAAGAGGTCTGCTCTATTCCTTTCTCCAGCTCAGAAATGGCAGATTAGCTGTCCTCTTGCTCAAATCAGAAACTTGGAAATTACTGTCGATTATTTTCTCTTCCTCTTCACTGAATGTCTCTTAAATCTATTCCTATCTTTACTTCGCACCATTATCCTATCAGTCCCTTTATATTTCAGCTACAGTATCTCCTAACTGGTCCCCCTCCCTCACTCCAAACCATCCCATGAACTGCCTGGACAATTGTGCGGTGTTGGCAGAATGGGTGAGGACTCTTCAAGATCCTGTCCCTGCTCATCGCTCCAGGCATATTTCTACATTTCTCACCGCAACTACTCTAGTGATACGGAATCTGATTCAAACCACTTTTTCTCTATTCCTGAAACATTCTTTACTGGAATTTCACATCTCTCTTTTACTTGTCTTTCCAAATTTGGTTCTTATTAAAATTAACAGACCTCCTAGCACCATAGTTAGGGGTACTATGTGTCCAATAACCCTGTGTTTGTCTCTGTTGCAGAACTTATCACATGGCATCCCCAATCACTTACTAATCTCCTTCAGTAATATGGATCTCTGAACTGAGCTGGTACAATGCCACATCCACTGTGTCATCCATGCCCAATACGATATGTGGCATAAGTTGTGTTTTAATGAAAGTGTGGGAATGAATGAATAAATGAATGTGAGTTTACAAAATATCACTCTAAATCAGTATATGAGACCATAAAAACTATTATACCTTCAACCGTTTGGTAAATTGCCATCAATGGATGCTTTTATTCTGTAATTTGGCTCTAGAATTTTGTTCATAATTCATTTGCACATAATTTTCCCTACAGGGTCATAACTCAAATTAAATATTTTAGAGATGGATAGAAGCAATTCTCTCATGATAGCAGTCTATTCCTAATATGGACTTATTTTCCTTTAGAAGTATATTTGCTATCCAGTAAAACACCAATTTTCAACAAATCTCCAAAGTATAAGGATACAGTACTTTCCTAAGCTTCCCTTTAAACAACATTGTTATGTGAAGCTAAATATCATGTCTGTATTGATATTAATATGGTTTCTATCAATCAAATTACATTAAAGCCCTGATAGCAACAGGGATAAGTAATTTGGCAGGCTTCTTCTTTGGTCACTTCCATTTGTTTACCTCGCCGCTAAGAAAATATTATAAGAACTGACGTGTTGGCCTTGCCACAGGAAGAACAGATCTGTACTTAATAATCAGGAGATAGAAAACCAATCTCTAAGCCTCAACCAGGAAAAGAAGTCCATCAATTTAAGGCTAAAACCTTTCAACTTCCAAAGGCTGTCTCCCTTTCCCTTCACTCATCCTCATTTCTTTTCCAATAGTTATCATAATTCCAAGCGTCCACACAAAACAGAGTGCTGAACTAACCTTACGTTTCTTTAAATGTTTCCCTCTTACAATTACATTTCAAACTGCTCTTTATTATCCCTCCTTCCTCTCAAAATGTGGTGATTAACCTATGGTTTATGGGGCTCTGTCACTGTAGCCCTTGTCAAAAAAACAGGATAGTGTAATATAGTATCCAGCCAAGCAAACGAACAAATAATTACATAAAATGTGAGCGCTGCTTTGACGCCGCCATGATTGCGTGCTTGCCTGAGGATTTGTGCAATTACTTAACCAAAACTCTTCCCTCCCCATCTGACAGGTTAGTTATAATCAAACTGGAAGGTGCTAAACGGAGGGCTAGGGATTTTAGATGTACTCTCTCCAATCCTCACAAGCCTGTAGGGTAGCTATCACATGGGTGATGTGACCGACTCAAAAAACTTTACCGAGATTGTGCAGGAAGTTAGTGACAAGGATGAGATTCCAACCCGTGTCCTTAGGATTTACTATTCCATGGACTCTGAATGACATATTCATCCAGGTAGCTGTCAAAGTTCAACCTCTAACTCCATATATTGGTTAAAATGGATATTTGCCCATAACCCTTTTCCTGACATCTTCATGAACATTATGGTGGAAAGAAATTATAATTAGATGTCTTCAATCCATTTCTACAAACATTTGTTAAAAAGATAACCAATACATAAGAGCATCCCCCGTATGAATGACCCAGATGTAAGGAAGGAAGGAATCACATAAGTTTAAGAGAGATTATATTGTGACTATAATTTTAGCAACACGACACTAACAACTGATGATACGATCATGCTAAGACTCCAAAGAACCTGATCTGTCAAGCTCTTTCATCATTCCCAAACAGCATTCCTTCCCCGGCACACCGAGTTGGTGAAATAACTCACAGCAGCTGGATTCATCTTCATTAAAGGGACAGTCGGGCTCTCCATCACAGAGCAGGAGCGGTGGGATACACTCGTGGGTTGAGCACTCGAACTGCGCTTCGCAGCAGAGCTGAGGAGGTGGGCCGAGAGAACAATCCATTTCATCTGACCCGTCTACGCTATCTTCCTGTCCACTGCATTTCCCTGAGAGAGGGATGCACTGGCGTGTGTAGACACAGGAAAATCAATCGGCTTCATAAGGTAGTGGTTGTGCTGTGACAGGATCTAAAAAGAGAGCAAGTCGAATCATTTTTGGCGTCAGGAGAGTTAGTTATCTCTCTGTCCAGTGCTGAAACATTGTGAGATACATTTATTCTTCGATAAATATGAAATATTGTGCAATTTAAATAAATTAATTTTTAATTAGGAATAATATAAACTTTATAAAACAAACAAACATGATTAAAGAATATGCCTTATCTTAACCTCAGAAACAACATTCTTAAAAGAGGCATCATTGTCATGCAAAACGACTTACAAATTAAAAAAAAAAATTGTGTCCAAAATTTGATCTCTCAATCAGATTTTCCTTAGGAGTAAAGATACTTTCAGAGAGTAAGTTAAGTGCTTTGCAAAGCCTCGCTCACAATTTTAGGATTTAAAGGAACTGTTCTATCAGTACACAGTTTATTGACTGTCTCCTAGTGGCTTCCGCCTGGGAAATCTGGCTCCTAAGCCAGGTGAGGGTTGTGTCACAGACACCGAGGTCCGCTCTGGTTTTGCTGCACTGCACTTTGGCCTTGGGTCTTGATTCCAGTTCAAAGGCCATGTGGTCATGTGCTCATGTGGTCATCCATAGTTGAAGTATGGATGAAATCATAGTTTAAGCCAGGAGACTGCAGGAATCTTGATGATAATGTGGTTCAAAACCAACCAATTCTCTCTATAGATGAGGATACTGAGGTCCATAAATTTTGAGTGTCCAAAGATATAATGGCAGTTTAATAAAATTTTATCACATGACACCATCCTGCAGTAAAGGTGTAAGTCAATTCTAAGTCAGAATTTATGATGTGAGCAGAGCCCCCCACGGAGTCCGCTGAAGCTCCTCAGTGCACCTCTGCCAGCTCCACCCCGCCTCTGCCTGGTGTCGCTGCCTTCACTTCACAGGGGTTGTTCCTGGAAGAATTTCCAGTGCGCCGTCGGCATGGAAATCTCTGCCTCCGCGTCTAGTTCCCTGGGACCCCAACACAAGATACTGCCCGATCATCAAAATATATCTTGTTTTAAATGAAATCTACCCTGAATCGCTTCGCCAGTTTTGCACTGAAATATTTCTGATGCAACGGGATCGTGAACTTGCACCCCTAAGGGGGTGAAAGAAGGCTCGTAGTCAGAAGCACTTCTCCATAAGCTCAACATTTTAAGTCTCTGGTTTTATCTAATGAAAGTTCAGTATATACATACTTTTTCATATAAAAGGCTTTCCCCGGTACTCATTTCAACTAAAATGAGTACTCCTGGAAGATGTACTATGTTTATCTTTGAATTGAAAGCATTCTGCTGGATGCTTTCTTTGAAGAGTTAAGAAATCTGCTTAAAATTTTAATATCAATGTATTTATTCTTGAGTGTCACCCATGGAATTGCCTAATTATTACGGGCAATATCTTTTCATATAATTCTGCAAAAAAAAAAAAAAAAAAAAAGGAAAAAGAACAATACGAAGTGTTCTCTTTTATAAACTGAAAAATCTAAGCGCCGTCTTAAATGCATATTATTAAGTAAAAAAAAAAAGTGAATCTGAAAAGGCCACGTATTCTGATTCTAACTGTAGGGGTGACACGTGCCACACCATAGACTGAATGTGTTATGTTGAGACCTAATCTCCAATGTCATGCTATTTAGAGGCGGGCCTTTGGGAGGTGATTAGGTCATGAGGGTGGCGTCCACTCTCATGAATGGGATTCGTGACTTTATAAAAGTGGCCGGAGACACCCTTGGACTTCCACATGGTGCAGACACAGCAAGAAGTCACCATCCATGAAGAAGCAGTTGCTCACTGGACACCAGACCTGCTGGCTCTTCAATCTTGGACTGCCTAGCCTCAAGAACCGTGAGAAAGAAATGCTTGCTGTTTGTAAACAGCCTAGTCTGTGACGGTCTGTTAAGCAGTCTAAACAGATTGACACGCCATTATGCACTTGTCAAACTCATAGAACTTACTACGCCAAGCCTGGTCCCGAATGCAGACTATGAGCTTTGGATGATAGTGATGTGTCAGTGTTGGTCTGTCTATTGTAACAAATGTAGCACTCTCTCTCTGGGGGGGATATTGATCATGCAGAGGCTGTGAGTATGGAGAGAGATGAGGATACAGAAACGTTCTGTAATTTCCACTTAATATTGCTGTAAACCTAAAACTTCTCTAAAAATAAAGTATATATATATATATGATATATTTTATGCATATATATATACACGATACATAATTTATACATATATATGACACATACTTACATATATATATGTAAATCTCAGCACCAATAGCCCTCAGAACCTACATTCTAGCCTGTAAGTCATGTTTGAAGCCTTTCTTTTGAAATTTCTATATTCTAGTTTCTCCAAATCCCTTTTACAATCCAACATTTCAAATACACAGTCCTTCGCTGACATGCCGCGTGGATTGGTGAAGCGCGTTGGTCCATTTCTGACCACGCCCACTGAGCCGCTCAGTCTGGTCATTGAAACCCAGGGGGGCTGAGACGCGAGGCCAGTGGCTTTACAGAGGAAATAGGGTGCCAGACGAGTCCTAACCCAGTTAGTTTCCTTGGAAAGGCATGTTCTCGTTCTTTCCGTGAGAGAGTTGCTGTGTGGGAGAGCACAGCACGGTTGGCACACAACTAAAAGCCACGCTGGGAAAGCAGACTGAGACGGGCATTCAGTATTGACAGCATCATTTTCATATGCCCCGAAGAGTACTGTAGAATAGAAAAGGTGAAAAAAGGAAGAGAAAGAGGGACACTGGAAAGGTTGATGACTGTGACAGAAAGAGAGGGGAGAAAAGAAAGACACTCCAAGAAAATGCAGATTCATTTGACAACATAATTCATTATTTAACTTAGAGGTGTTTTTCTTTTTTAGTATTGTTGTTAAGTCGACATTTCTCAGGCTATATCTGATAAGGGGCATTGTGTAGGCCCGATGCTGGGGTCAGGAAGAAGAAAGAGACTGCTATGAGAGCTTAGTACAGGTACACACACACACACACACACACACACACACACACACACACAACTTAATGTACCGTATTAGCTTTAGGGGAATGTTTCTCAAATGGATCACAAGTCTCAAGTGTGTCAGGATCAATGATAAAGTGTATCTCATGCAGTGTGCAGCTGATTTACTCTTTGTATATTGGAGCTGACTCAAGGCTGTGCCAACGATAACGTTACGCTGACTCACTTGGATCTCACCAAATATGCTTCTCCAGTGCAGAGGAAAGTGTGGATTTATAGCCATCATCTGAAAACTGTACATGAGCCATCGCTCTCTTGCCTATGTCGCACAAGTCATATGATAAGAGGTTAAGAAGTGCTGCTTGAGAGTCCTGGAGGTTTGTGCTGTAAGTTCATTTTGAGAAAAGTTGGTCTGAAGCCAGTAAGAAATCTCCACATCAAAGCTATACCAGCACCACCAAGAATCGCAGCTGTGTCAAGGCAACAGTATCTTACCAGATCTTTACCTATGTTTTGCTCAGAGGTGTGATTTCCCATCGCATTTGGACACTCCAAGTCAGCGTTAAAAACGTTTTAACCTCCCTTCGAGAATACAATGACATCTTAACGCCCAACAGAGTTAATGGCATGAGGTATATGTTCAACTACTGCTTCTTAAATCGACGGATCATAAATCGATGGTTAAAATTGCAACTTTACTTGCCATGATAATATAGAGTTAAGCAAGCAAAATAAATAAAATAAAGACCACATGGACTAATTGACTTTTTCCATGGATTTAATAAACCTCGAAAGGATTAGAGTAGATTAGAAAAATAGAAACTGGAAAGCTCTTTAAAAAATAACTTCTAATGCATTTGAATATAAATCTATAATTTAGAAACTAAAGTTATCATTCATTCAAATGGATGCTGTGGGTCTTTAGAAGCTTTATAGGATTTTACATAAAGTACATTTGCAAACAAAGCTATATATAAATGTGTAAGAATAAATCTGCTGTTTTTGTTTTTAATAAATCTTAGGCAAGGGAAGAAGAGAGTATTTCGGGGGGGGGGGAACCCACCTTGGATAAAAGGCATTAGAAACTATCATTGTTAACTAACTTTCACATTCCCAGTAACCAAGAAATTCCTCTGATTACCATATTTTGTGTTTGTAGCCAGCTACAATTCCTGACACTATGGTTATTTCTTTGTCCTCTTACAGAACACTGAGTTTCATCATTCACTTAGTTTGGGCACTTAAAATATCTTTCTTATAGCAATAAAATTATTTCATACTAATAATTTATAATTTACAGTGAAATACAATGAAACATTCTCATGAATTTCATATAAATCCAATGCAAACCTAAACTGCTAAAGGATAATCTGATGAATTTTTATCTTTATGATTACTATGTTTAGTGAAAACAAATGGATTGCTTGTTTCGAAAGGAAAAATATATGCACAAGGATCTTCAGTTTTTAAGAGCAAGAATTAAGCTCTTGCCAAATACTGTCATACTCAACGACATAAATAGTAAAAAACTCATTGTAAAATCTATACATAAGTTATAAATTGGTAATTCTCTGTCTCTGGCAGGTATTTCATTAACAACATTGAAAACAACACAAAAAACTATGAGGAGGGGAGATAATCAATTTTTAAGTGCAATTACTATGAATTCCTGATTCAAGGTTATTTTGAGTTATAATTTTATGGTTTATCTTAAGTCCCTATACGAAGTACAAAAATACTCATTTCTTTTTTTAATTTAAAAATAGTCATCTCTAATGTGGAGTCATAGAGAATCATTTTGATCTCCTTATCTAATTTCAATATCTAATGATTTAAACATTCCTGGACAGACGAGATGTGACCTCTGTTCAGAGTAAAGACAATAGAAGAATCTGGCACATTAGAGAAGGATGGGGAGTGTATGATGAGTCAGGAGGGCTTGCTGGGCTTGTCAGAAGGCTCTGCGAAAGTGGAGTCAAAAGTCTGACAGGAGACAAAAGTAAAGGAAATCTCGAAGTTTCCAGAAGTTAGATCTAATACAGAAGCTGTGAGGTATTTGAGAACAAATATCATATAGAAAGTGATAATTATTTTCAAAGGGAATACCTACAGCTAGTCAAGGCTAACAAGCTATGATAATGTAGGAGAGAACTGAGTTTCATTGTTTATGGAGATAATCATTCATATAGGCACTTACACCTGTATATGTGTGCATTTGTGCAAATGTGTGCAAACATGTATAAACACACAGAGCTTATTGGAAGCCATGAAGCTATTCAGTAGTGACAGAAAGGTTAGAAGACAGGATGGGCAGTGGACGTCCGTAACATAAGCGAGAGAAAACGAGCGTGTGGTGGAGGAGGGAGTCCCTGTAATGGGAGCTCTTTCTCTCCCCTCAGCATGTACAGAGATTGCAGACTTGGAAGAAAATCGACAATATATTTACCGTACTAGGGAAAATAAGAGCTGAAGAAACAGAACGTATTAAGAGGCCCCCAAAGAGGTATCACTTTTACTCAACATCAATATTTGCCGCGATTACAGAGAATTCCTTCCTAACTAAAAATAGTGATATCACTGAAAGTGACTAAAATTGCATATATGAAGAATTTTCTGCCTTCATGCAACTCAAAATAATCTAAAACTGATGTGGATGTAGAATACATATATAAAAATACGAAATGCTAGGCTGTTGGTCATTTCTTTCTTGTCATGAGCCCTGATGGAGAGAGACCCTAGTGGATTACAGATTCATTCCTATTTTATCATTTCCAGATGGTGCTATAGTTCTTCATCTGACATATGTGTGCTCTATCATACGCAGTGTTGGACCAGGTTATGTACTTGGCCTAATTTAATGCTATTGTTCACTGATAGCTCTATTACATATGAACTGCAACTTTATTTAACAGTTAAAGAATTCCCTAAATGCTGAACTCTTGATTTCTAACTTTAGGGACAATATTATTAAATACATTCCCCTTCCATTCACACTTCACGTTGCTGTCAGTATACATTTCCCAAAGGAAGGATTCTCAGAAATGGTTCTCTAATGCCTTACAAGTTTTAAGTCCACTGTCCTTACAGGATTAAGTGTCATTATCCTGTTGGTATTCAATGACCTGACACCTGCTTCAGCCTCTTCTCACCTACGTTCTCCCCATAAAACTTAAAATTGCAGAATAGTCCAGATATGGCAGTATTATGCTCTGCTGGCAGGGAGGGGGCCAGGAAAGAGACTATCATTGCCAACCCTGCGAGTGGGAAGGCTTTTCCTTACAGAAACTACAAGCGTTTGGCACAATCACTTCTCAGGTCCTTGTCTTTGTGTATGAGGATTGAGAATGGAGAGTGAGAAGCCACCTTTCTATCCCACATCGTAAAATGTACACAATTGAAGGAAACCCAAAGAGTCTTAGGCAATCTGTCTGCAAGATTCGATTTCACGCACACTTTGGGAAGACCCATTTTACGTGTCTCCGGAAGGTCAAAGGAGAGACAGGTGACTTACTGAGGTGGGCAGTAGAGAAGACCACTCAGGAGTCAACTACAGTTCAGTGGACTTCCAGTAAACAAGGCATTGGCCCTGAAGACAAGGACATATGTAGTTATGTTTAACTAATCAATATTGTTTTTGAGGACTATGGATAAGAAGCTTTACCTAAAGTTTGGACTGTAGTATATGAATGTCTTCTTATTTTCAAAATCACCTACATTAAAACTAATTTAATTAAATTAAAACTAATTTCTGATTTTCTAATAAAATAATTAAAGTGATTATTTTACAGTGTGTTTGGTTACCTTGCCCCTATGGAATCTACAGGAGGCATGCCTAAATAACGTTACTTTGCAATCAGAAAGAGGAGAAGGGCCAAAAAGCAAGGATTCTGGACTGACCTAACTGATCAATCATCTGTTTCACCCAGCAGAGAAGACCCGGCCATGGGCCTGTCATTTTTTTGGACTCCTTTTTATCCAAGTCTAGTTATTCCTCTAGCCTCATGCTTTCTATTTTGTACAATTTTACATAGTGAAGATGATAAGGCATACATGTGAAACCATTTACCTTTTGTTAAGCCAAGAAAGTTGTCTGTTTTTCTTATTGTTGTCATTGTTTTCCAGTTTCCCATTTCCACAAAGAGTATCTAGTCTTTTCTGGTTAAAATCTTCTCATATACGATGCTATCAGAATAAGATGCTATCAGAAAACTGAACATTCTGTTGAAGTCACTTGTTTTTCAATTTTAAAAAATCTTTTTTTAAAACAGATTTTTTAGTGAAGAAATGTCATTGTCTTGTTCTATTTCTTGGGCCACAAATAAACAAATTTACTTTCATAAAGTCTGGATGCTTTCCAGATAACATGTGTTCCAGGGAAGCAGAAAACCCGTAATAAAAGTAGACACTAATAGCCCAAAAGAACAAAACAGGGCCAGATTGACTTTGGCTATGGAAAAGAACCCAGAATCTCTCAGATGCATTTGGCTTGGTAAAACATTTTGCCTGATGAGTATTTCTGAGTGAAAAGAAGAGTCAGCAAAGGTTATAATAACTTCCAAAAATGACTAGGAATTTGGGAATTGATTATTGTTTCCATATGGTCGAGAAATTACTAAATTATCATACCATGCTTTATTTTACATATATATATTACATGTATTAAAATATATGTGACATGTATATTTATATATTGTATATACATAAATACACATGTCGATGTGGTAAATATCATTGTTCACATAAAAACATTCACCTTTAAGACAGAGTATTGGGACAGTGATTGTGGTTTGTCTTCGGGTTTGGTTCAGTATAAGGCACTTGTCAAACCTGGGCTAATTTTACTGGGGCTGATTTTTTCATGGCTGTCATTTGGATTTCTTCCCCCTGATTCATCAGAATTCTTTCCAGCCTGATGATCAGCAGGAAACCGAGAATGAAGTGCCTCACAGTGGAACAGGTAAGCTTTTCCAAATGTAGTTACAAGAGAATCCAGGTCTTGCTCCCATAAGCCTGCATGGTACTAGCTTTTAATGCCATTTTCTAGTCCCTGTGTTTTATTTTTTCCTTCGACTCAAATATCCCTTCCAGGAGTTAAGAGGAATTATCCCATCCTTTGACAAACTGCAAGGACTTCATGACCCGCGATAATAAATTTAAGACCTAATAATATTCTTTAAGCCAATAAATGAATTAGGATTGACTGACAATCATTTTCCTTCAGCTTTCTGTACATTCATCATTATTCATTTTAAAATTAGGTCTATGAATCACTAACTGAATGACGATTATAAAAATGACCCATTCATTAAAACCACTTTTTAAATAACTTATCTACAATTGCTATAATATCAGTTCTGATAGAAAATAGATATCTACTTTGTTATCATATACTGACTTGAAATTTATATTGTTGTCAATCAACCCAAAAGCTAAAGATCTCACTAAAATTTAAAAAGCAAACAGGATAATAACAATGGGGAATTAACTAAAAATAACAGCAAACAAGCCACATGGATCACCAAATACCATGCAAGATACAGGAGAGGTGCAAATTGAAGCTAAGAGATCTGGAACAGTTTGGCTTCCTGTGGGAAAGATAAAGGATAAATTCCTGAAGAAGGTGGCTTTTGCTCTGCCCTTAAAAGTAGTAAAAGATTTACGTAATAGGAGGTCAAGGGCGGGGCGTTCCCAGCAAGACTGAAGTCACAGAGATGTGAGAATAGGGGGCGTGACCTCTGAAAGGCAAGGGGTCCTATTTTGAAGCATCATTTTACAGACAGAAACAGACTGATATGACAGGAGTCATACTAAAGGATAAGAAACTTATTTAGTGGGCAAGCGAGAGCTTCTAAGCATTTTTCTTCTTTTTTTTTTTGTTTTTTTAAATAACTTGTATGAATTTGTGTATTTTGGTTAGAGTCTCTTTTATTTCCTCTCACACCTTGAGAGTGTAGATAGAGAATTTATTGTTTCTGGTCAGCTATAATTGGGTCCGCATGTTGCAGAATATTTAGGCTTGACGACGATTAAGAAATCAAAGAGGAATGGCCTCACGCAGACATGGATGATGTGGAAAGCATATATGAAAGTGTGACCAAGGCGAGTTTGAGCATGGACGCACGGTTTGGGCGTGCCCTGTGGTATGCTGCCGACAAGCTCTTGTCATTTTGCGGGAGTGACACAGGGACAAATAGAGATTATTCATAGTGACAGCAGTGGAGTTAGCCAGATTTACCCTCCGATTTAGTCCATTTTACTCGTTCCCATTCACTTTCCTCTATTAGAGTCTCAGGTTCGCATTTGGTATTTGGAGCTGTCCAGTATCCTTCCAAATAAACTTATTTTCTGCTTAAGTTAGCCCTTGCCAGACTGTGTGGCTTGCAATAAAAATCATTTTTCTGGTGAATAAGAAAGACACAGGTCTACTCTTCCGGAATGTACCCTAGAACAGGTGCTAGAAGATTAATTTGGTAGTAATATATGACAAATGTCAGTAAATTAGAAAAATAAGTTATGCAGCCATTACAGAGATTCTGATGAGTAATCAGAGCACCTTGAACTAGAGCTGAGCAGTAACATGCAACTGAAGGGAAGGAAAAGGCAAATACTACAGAATTTGAAGTCTGAGTTATGTTTAGAGTAAGGAAATGGAGGAGTAGAAAAACCGGTTTTAAAGTAGGCATTCAGAAGAAGACAGAAAGGCGATGACAATTCAATGGCATCTCCTTACAGTTATGCGTAACCAAGAGCTTTTTCAAGATTCTTTACCAGCTCATACAAAAGGTACAAATAGCCTTCTTATGAAATAAGTTTCATTCGCAAGACTCTTGATTCATACTGCTGAGGAAATGTACTCATTCGTTGTTTCAACCACAGCCTCAGTTTTCATTCGGGTGGGGGCAGGGAGCAGCCGGACTCCTGAGGCTCATTTCTGGCCATGTGAGTGGCAGCCTGTTGGAAGACTGTGTGCATCTCTTCCCAACTTCACCTCTAGTGATGTCACAGCGGCCACCTGGGAGTATTTACAGCAAGGAAATGGGCAAATGCTAGAAATCATGGCTTTCTTTTCTCTTCTCTTTTCTTTTCTTTTTGAGAGCTAGATTATCAGCACACCACTATATATTTCTCACGAATAGTCCTTGATGCCTCAAGAAATTAATTCTGGATACTTGATGCTGCCTCCAAGTCCAACGGAGTTGTCTTGGAACCAAAAATCTTCGAGTTGAGAGAGTCTCAAATGTGATTTATTCTACTTTAAACTTCCAGGTATGAATCATCCCAGTATTTTCTTAGATTGTGAACTCCTGGAGAACTAGTGGTACTAGTATATTCCTATCTGTCCTTCCAATTCAAATCCAGGAGAGCACACAGTAGAGTTTCAGCACTGACTGAGTGAAGGGCTGACTTACTCGTGTTCACAAACACTCCAAGTAGTGAGAAGTCCCCTGCATCTAAATGGCAGTGACATTTCTGCTTTTACCTGTCTGCCCTAACCCCTAAGCCCCTTTGAACTCCCTTCCACTTTCTCTGGACTCTCTCCTCTTCTGTGCCATTTTCTGTACCTCTCTTCTTCTTTCCTGAACCTCGTCACAAATCCAGTCTCCCATATGATCATAAAATGACAGGCTTGGAAGGGATTTAAGAGATCATCTATTTCATTTCCCCAAAGGCAAATCCTGTTGATTGTTCACTAATATCTCTCCCCTCTTCGCCTCTTCCCCCCCCCTCCCCTCCCCTCCTCCCTCCCCTCCCCTCCCCTCCTCTCCTCTCTTCTCTTCTCTTCCCTTCCCCTTTCTCTTTCCCCTGAAAACAAGGATTTGAGAACAGGACTGCTAGGAGAATTCACTGGTGGTAGTGAAGGGAGGTACTACATAAAATCAGTAGGTGGCAACTTTTACTTATTCGTCTCTTCATTTAATGTATGTCTTTCTCTACTTACGGAGCATATTCACTGAGTATCTACTCTATAACAGAAAGTCTTCTAGGCATGTAGAATACATCATGGAAGATGATGAATACAGACCCACATCTCCACTTTTAAATCGTTTGCATTCAAGGGAAGACACCTGTTCTGGAAATGTTCCAGAGTAATCCTTGCTGTTCCAGCCCAGAGATGTGAAACAAGAATGAGCATACTCAAAAAGCGAAAGAGAGCGCTATTGTTATTTAGCAATGATAATATAAACAATGAGAACTTCTGGCTGCTTATTCCCTTTGAATTCCTTATGAATTTCATTCTTTATTTGGTTTGGCGCCTCAGTAGTTGCTGTCATTTTATATTTACCAAGTCAGGTTAAAAAAAAAGATGCCCTGGGATAGTATTTCTTTTTGTTGGAATCTGAAATCACTCCCTGAAGATCTATTTTCTTTCAATTTAACGAAAACAATCGAGTTGGAAAAATTGTTCATGAAGTTCATAAACTCCCAAACTGGAGTTTTCTCTTAGCACAAAGTGAGTTTTGTTATTTACTGCATAATTATATAATGGAGGATCAGACTCAGAATTTTTCAGTAGGAATGTTATTCAGTGCATAAAAGATGTCTTAGGTCACTTCAGAATTACTGTTAGGTTTTTCTAAATGATTCTTTGATTGCCTGAAATAGTGAATGAAACTATTTCAGATAAAGCACATTTCATAAATCTTGACTGTAATCATTTCATGGGCGAGAAAAATCAGGTCAAATGGGCAGTAAGTGGTTTATTGAAGACTTGAACTCAGTTCTTGATTATGTGGCTACTTGTATTCGTCCCCTAAGGCTGCTATAACTAAGCACAAACTGGGTGGCTTAAAACAACGGAAGTTTATTCTCGCAGTTCTGCAGGACAGAAGTTTGAATTCAAGGTTCTCGCCAGAGCCATCCTTTCTCCGAAGGCTCTAAGGCAGAACTCAGTCCATTATTTATTTAGCTTCTGGTTTTGCTGGCAATCCTCATTCTTTAATTCACAGAGGCATCACTTCTGTTTCTGCCTCCTTCATCACGTGGTATTTTTCTCTGTAAGCTTATTTCTTTGTCTCTTCTCTTCTTCTTATGAGGACACCAGTTATACTGTAGTTAGATCAGCCCCACTCTGGAATGATTTCATTTGAATTTACATCGTAATTATGTCTGCAAAGACCTTATTTTCAAATAAGGTCACATTCTAAGGAAGGATATGCATTTGGGGGTGATATTATTTATCCTAGGACACCAGTAAACTCCTGTGCTGAGATAACCCGCTTCTTGCCTGTCATTCCCCCTCCAATTGTGTCTACTGGTATTTGTCCCCTTATTGGGCTCCTGACAATACTATGTGTATATGTGCCATATCTTCAAATGTCTTATAATTTCTCATACTCTGTTGTTTCACACCTTTGCAATCTCTGATATAATTTTAAAAGCAGAGATGTCCTGCCAGCTCTGTAAAATGTTTCTTCATCATGGAGAAAAATGTGATCCTCTCTGTTTCAAATTATAGGCGAAAAATAGCAAATACCTTCTACCCTCGGAAACTCAAATGGCTAAAAACAAAAACAAAAACAAAAAACAGACTCTATGAAAACAAATACATTTCTCTGATGACTCGGAATTGCTGGAGATGCTTTATTGCATGGAGGATGTCTCCATTTAGAAAATGTTGTCCTGGGAAACCTAAATTAATTAAAAGGAGAATGAAGAAGTAATAAGGTGGGGGAGGGGCTGCTGTTATAGAACAGTCTTCTACATGGAAAAAAAAAAAAAACTACTCCTGTGGTGACAAATATTATAGTTCTGCATTTCTTTGTATTATGGAAGAGGACAGTTTTGGGGAGCAGGGTAGAAGTTAGTAAAAACAAAAAACAAAAATCCTAATATAAGGTTGAAATGAAGTTGAGAGTCACCTGTTTTTAATGTTAGAATGTTAATCTGTACATGAGAAAAAAGATGGTGTGATAAATGTAAAGATCTGAATGTCTTACTATAAGAGCTGGAGAATATTACCTAAATTAATTGAGCTGCCTTAGTTCATCTGAATCTAGACTAAGGAAAGATGAAAAAGCAAGCAGTTTTGATTGTATAGATGATTTCACATTCTCTGAGGGCTAACTGAAGAAGAACACACATAAATGAATACTGGAAAAAATCTACTTAAACTTCTTTCTCTTGCTTTGTTCAATAAATATTCATTGTATGTAGCAGGTCTTATACTATCAGAATTTCTGCATTTTTTACAATTATATTTCACTGGAAAACTATGTCCTATTCTGGGCATTGTCCTTCAATAAAAATAGTAAGTTTTGAAGAGAAATTTATCAAAATTTAATCAATTTTGAATTTTATGCAAAAATAATGCTTTCTTTATCCAGTGTTACTGGGAAATGAAGCTTTCCTGGCTAAGTGCTAACTAACACTTAAAAATCATTTTTTACTGTAGGTTTCTGAGGTATAAATATGTATTTTCATTCTTCCCGAAAGCCTTTGAAAATTCTGTATGCAGAAAGTGACATCAGAAAGATGGCAGAATAGGAGGTCCCTAGCTTACATCCTCAATTTCCTCCCTACAAACGATGCTCTCTCCCTGGACAAAGTGCCTTTGGGACGACTCTGGACCCGGCAGGAGGTTGTGAAGCCCACGACCAGGAGAACCACTTTGAGAAGGCAGGTCCTGTCCTGGTGGCAGGCTTGCTGAATGTGGTCCTGGACAAATCAAAAGTAGTCCAGTCCCCTGTGGACCCAGTACAGCCCTGCTGAGCTGAAGTTCCATCGGCCAGGGGGCCTGTAAGGAGCCGGGCCTCAGCACAGGCCTGATGACCTTGGACTATACTGTGAATCCTGAAGCAATCCCGTGTCCTGGCTCTAGCCCTCTTCTCTGGCGGTTTATAGAGTCAGTCCTGCCCGCACAGGGACTCAGCAGCACCCATCTGTGCCCCTGGAAGCAGGACTGTAGACTGGAGTCCTGGCTGCGGACCCCGAAGCTGTCCTGTGACTCAGTTCCAGCCCTGCTCTTCCATGGTCCAGGGACAACCCTGCTCACCCAGAAACTGGCAGTGACATGTTTGTCCGTGCCCCCAATAAAAGGCCAGCTGTCCTCAACTGTGGTCCTTGAGGCAGGCTTGTGACCTGGCTTGAGTCCTCCTCTACCATGGGCAGGGGGCAGATCTGCCCACCCAAGGACCTGGCAAGAGCCACACCCACCAGCACGCTCAGTGACAGACCTACTGATCTTGGACATGACTGTGGATCCAGAAGCAGTTCTATGATCCCGCTACAGCCCTACTCTGTGGCAGTGATGGGGGAGGTCCTGCATGCCCTGGAAGTCACCCAGGGCTACAGTGGGAGTCACACATGTCTATACAACTGGTAACAGGTCTGTCATCTGCAGACTCAATAACAGACCCAGAAGTGACCCCATGACCTGAGGTAGCCCTGCTGTGTGATCCTGGAGGCAGCATCACCCACCTGGGGACCCAGCAGGAACGGCCCCAGTTACATCCCTGGTAACAGGCCAGCCAACCGTGGACCCGTTGGTGGACCTGGCAGCAGCCATGTGACCCACCTCAAGCCCACTCAGTTGTGTTCCCAATTTCCCGGTTCTCGTGTTAGGCTCTGGAGATGGAATAGGTAAGCTCCTCTTGCTTTTCAGGAGCTCAAAATTAGTAGGAAATTGATATGTGTATATATTTATATATGCATGTGTGTGTGCATGCGTGTGCATGTGTGTGTGTGTGAGAGAGGAGAGAGACAGAGACAGAGACAGACAGACAGACAAGAAGTAAGAATGAGTAGCAGAAGAAAGAAAACTAAATCCAAAGGACAGAGAAAACTTTGATCGAACAGTACTGAGAGGATTTGCTATGGAAATGACCAAGAACAGATATTTACTCTTGAAAAAATAGAGGCTTTTTTCCTGAGACAAATGGTGACAAAAAGAGTTTAGCTGTACATACAGAACACTCGGAGATGGAAAAGGCATTTTGTTACAAAAGGGCTCTATTTGCTATGCAAAGGACAGAAGAATATTGACAGAGTGAAGAAAGTTCAAAGGAGAGGTCGGAGGATTTGAAGGTTGTTGTAGAGGGACAGTACCAGAGAACAGGGCACATGTGTCTAGAACACCTGAAGGCTCAGCCAAGGGAGTACACCAAAACTTCTGGTGTCTCAGTGAACATGACCAGGAGCAGTTTGGAAAATATGAATGGTTACAGTAACTCATTTTTAAAGATTGATAAAGCCATCATGACCGGACATAAACTGGATGCTTACATCATTCTGGAGGGATGGTCTGATAAATAAACGTGTTAATACATGCAAAGTATTTAGCAGAGTACCTGGCACATAATTAGGACTCAAATTTATGTTAAAATGAAAAAAAAAAATAGGACATAATATAATTCAAAGTGCTGATTGAGAATAAAATTGAGGTATTAGACCATTAAATCTGGAATTCTTAGTAACAAATTATAAAGGAGCTGTTTTATGGGGAAAAAAGCAGAAAGCATTGAGAACCTAGAATTACATATTTTCTTATTATGTTGGAAAACAGGTTTAGGAGACATAATTAAGAAGGAGAGGATATAATGATTAGATGAAATTTTCAACCCTAAGTTTTCAGAGGGGATGTTAAGGTCCAGAATGTAACAATGGAAGTTGGTTAATGAGGAAAAATATTTATGAAGGTGATTGGAAGTGAAGAGATCAGTGTTTTGCACAGGCTGAATCAGGAAATTGGAAATTGAGATTGCCCAGGATTTAAGAGTTAGAGGAAAACCATAAGAAGAATAAGAACTCAGATGTGTGGCCTTAAAAAGGAGAAACTTTTGAGTAAGGCTTTAAGAACAAATTTTTGGAAGAGGCATCAAGCAGATTAAAAGGCAATGACCCTATTATCTAGCGTTAGAATTCTGAAGACTTTCTGAGAGAACAAATAACCACTTAAATGGAAACATCTCAAGCAACTGAAATTCAGATTTTAGTGAAGGAGATGATTTCTTAGAAAAGAAATCAATGACAGGACTTTATTTTTAATGCAGTAGAATAAAAATTCTAGGTTGTAGAGTAGAAACAGGAGAAGGGAAATAGCCCAGGGACAGGGAAAAACTAACATGGGTGGAAAAGACAGTGTGGAATATGTTAGGTGACCAGAGGGATCTTTACCTTGAGCAGTTATTGCAAACCCTTAGATATAAAGAACGTAGGCAATAAAGCTATATTAATGAAACTATATTCCCACCATGTTTCTTAAAGAACTTAAGTCAAAGTGATTTTGTTTCCTAGATGACAGGAATATTTCATGGTAAAGTGTCATTGGCAGAAAAACTTTCCCTCCTACAACATATACTACTTCGTATTCCATATGTGAGCAGGATTAAACCTGGAAAGAAGTGCAAATCCTCAGAAATCCCCAGTTCTTCTACATTTAGATATTAAAAGCGATTCGTGTACACCCATTTTCTGAAGCAATCACTTCCCTCCAGATACACATTCTGGGGGAAAGGAATACTTACTGTCAAGGGCAATAGAGATGTCTTCACTTCCACTCAAATCAGCTCCAAAGGCCACCTTAAACAGGCTGTTCCTGGAGAGATGTTCTTGTCCATACATCCACCTGGTTCTTGTATTGTCAATCACCGACCACATCAGGATGTTTAGTCCAGATTCTTCGATGGTGCACACCTAACAATGGGGAAGGAAAGAGAGAAAAAACAACTCTTTATGGTTTGGATGTTAGAAGCATTTTCTACCCAAGGAATCTTCTCAATGTAAATGGAAACCGCCATTGAATTGTTTTGGCTGGTTTCCATGGTGTTTAAGAAAGGAGAAGGCCTGGAGGATACTCTAAATTGACTTAAAGGTTTTCGGTTTTTGATGCGTGGGGACTAATCTTATATCAATACAAGCTGTCAGCTGCTGCAAATTAAAATGTGATTAGCCCTTTCCTTTGATTGGCCATGTAATAAACCCATCATCTCAAAATCCTGGCTTGGAGGTTCAGAGGACAAACTTGGAGCTAGACGGTCAGTATTTGAAACCTGATTCTGCTCTTACAGGGATCCAGGTTGTTCGTGAAAGAATGGATCTGGCGATGTGACAGCTCAATATCTCAAGCATAATATTTTCTGTATGTACACAGTGTGGCTATAAAGCAAGTATGTGACTGTTGCTTTTTTTTTTTTTGGTTAATTAAACCTTTGGTTTTGTCATATCGATTTCTGTACACTGAATTGGTCATGGTGAAAACTGTAACTATTTTAAGCATCTGAGAAGCTGGAGTGGTATACAACTAGAATTTCTCATTGCTAAAGAACATCTATGTTGATTAAGGTCATGTCACTGGAGAAAAATTAAATCCTCATATTAAATGAATATGAAAGTATATAAGTCATTTCGCAAATCAAAGTAACGTACAGGAAATGTTTTAACATTTTGACAGAAAATCTTTCTGAATTAACTAACATCAATATTCAGGACATTTAAAAATGAAAGTACTAATATATTTAACAAACAAGAAATAGAAATAGAGTTAACTTTGAACGCAGCCATCATGCCAAGTTTTAATTATTTTTTAAACAGTAAAAACATTTCAAAATAAAAACTGCCATTTCATTGACTTTTCAAAAAAAGAAATCTATATTTAAGCAACAATGAAAAAGGTAAAGTTGAAAAGATATTTTTCCTACATTTTTGGACTGAACTTTTACAGTTATCATTTAGCTAGATGCCATATATACATATGGCTTGCATTGTACTTCAGTAGTTACTCACATGACTCTACTTTTACATAAGAAAAATAAGACCCAGAGAAAACACATAGATAGTAATTTTCTTCTATTGCAATAATCCTTTTGTCTAATAATATTCCCCTTTATTGAAAAATCTTACTTTTTCACTTTTTATTAGTGTCAAAATTCATCTACAGATAATTTATCTAATAAAAATGTATTTAAAATATACACTATCAGGAGAGGATAATACCACTTATCCTGTTACATTTGATATTATATTGATATTATATTGACATTCCGGACATTCCAGAAACAGTACCAAGAACCACTAAGTAAGTCCAACCCAGAAATGAAGCTTATTATCAGTATTCTCCACTACAGAAAGTCTGAGGTGATGTCAGAAATTAACCTGTTAATGGAAGTTAAATGAGACACCAAAATAAATCAAGATGATAGACTAAAGAAAAACAAAAATTAGCCAAAGTTTGCAAACCTGAAAATGAGATTTTGATCAACACTTTTGAAAAGTATATATTTCCTAAGCAAAAGTCACTTTTTTATACTGATTTCTCAATAAATAAAATACTGTAAGACACAACATAAAATAAATTTTGGTCAGTTGAATGTTTCTGCTCTCCCACATAAGCAAAGCTCATCCTAAAAAGTCTTCAGCTACGGGATTTGGTGAATACTTAGTTTTCAAATTCATGCAAAATTTCCCCATTTTTTAAGAGTAAAAATAAAAAATATGAAGCTTCCAGTTCAACTTCATAACAAAAGGACTCCACAAAATTGAATTAAATTGAGCTCTTCGGTTTGCAAAAATTCTGGCTTACATAGCAAAGATTTAAAAGGGAATGGCTTTATTTATTTTGCAATTCCTTTTTCTAGGAAAATCAGTTCAGAAATCCAATTACATACAATGCTTTCTGTATTTTTCCAAGACCGTAGCATAGATGTATTTTATTTATTAATGCATCTATTGTATTGTCTTTACACTTCATTTTCCTCTCTGCTTCCAGTCCTTCTAATCTTCAATTAATCCTACATTCTCTGACCAGATTCCCTTTCCTTCCATTCTCTTTTCACTCTGCTTCTCAAAACCTCATCACGACATCCCCTGACTGTCCCTCCAATCTGCCATCCACCGCACAGCATTAACTCTCCATTATATGTCAACCTCTCTTATACCACTAATTCATTCTAGTCCAGTCCAGATTAATTCTGGTTAACTTCACTAACTCACTGCTTAACTCCGACGAAACTCCTTGACAAGTTCATGTGGTGTTTCAATAGTAACATATATTCATAATACCTCCAATGCATTCAACTGAACAACTGCATGTTACGTCGTGTTTCTCCCACCAAAATAGTCAATGGAAAAATGAGAAAGATCATCAAAGGACTCTTTATAGTGCTGGATTTTATTTACAGTAAGGCTAAAATTATAATATGTATTTCTTGTCTTTCAATAGAAATAAAATTCATTGCTTCTTGAGAGTTCATATGCGTTTCAGTGTGTGTGTGTGATAACTCTCAGCAAAAGATTTATCTTAAAAACCTTTTAAACATCTATTATTCTAAAAAAGAAAAAATGGCTAATATGTTTAAAAATAATTATCATTTCATTTCATTTATAATTGTATATTTAACTACACATGTTTTACTGAAAAGCCCATTGATCTTATAATAATTCATCAATAATCACTTATTAGTTAAAATAGGTTTCTAAAAATCAATGCTGGATGAATAATTTGTCATCTGTTTTGAAATTCCAAATTTTGGTTGAACACATACAGTTAATAAAATAATAGTCAAAATTATATATTATAAAATAATTTTATTTTGATTTTTATCATAAAACAATACAGATTCAAATAAAGATATTATAATAAAGTTCATGTATTATAATAAACGTTGTATTATACTCAAAGATAATATTGTAATCCAAGTACCTAATATAGGGCAGAAGCAACTTAAAGATAATTTGCTAAATAAAACATAGATAGAATGATATGCCATCCAAATAGAAACATTAGAGCATTACCTAATTAAATTTATGGCAGGTTTCCAAGAAAGACACTCCTTAGGACTTAGAAGGAACCTACCATTGAAGGAAAAGATTCGACGACAGATAAAGAAGTAATGAAAAATATGAGTGCTAATGACTGACGTCTAGCGAAGTATGGATGTGCTTCAACAACAGCCATGTCTCTAGGTTGTCCAGCTAAAGAACTGAAAAAAAACGTGATTAGCAGCTTTTCCTGTAGCGAGTCAGGATCTCCAGGTGCCTGCAGCATTGAAAACCGGTCACTGGTGCTACTCGAGAGTCCCTGACTGGACATTTCTGGGTGTCAGAAACACGTCAGCCGTTTCCTTATGCATTTACCTCATTAAAATTAGTACATGAAATGCATCTGCAAGATGAACCTTGGCTTCAGTTGGCGCTCAGTTGCTCTCTGTTGTTCTGCTAGGTATTTGCTCTTTAGCCGCCACTGATAGGAAAAATCAATGAACTGAGTTATGCTTAATTCTCAGCAGTGTACAATTTCTCATGGTTTCACCGGAAAACACGCAAACTTCATAAAAGAAAAAAAGAAAAAATCTAAAGTAATGGAAAGGGAAATTTCCCTCATAAAGAAGAGATTATAGTCTTTAAACTCATTTAATAAAGAATAAACATAACGATAGTATTAACCCATATTAATGAAAATTTAGCACATTCACGTATATTGTATGAACCTTACTATATGTGTGGATGTAGGGCAAGACTATTAACTGCCATCTACAGATCTAGAATTAGAAATGTAGAGAGAGATGAAACAATTCATTACATCATAGAACAGAGACCACCAGTGTCTGGTCCAGCATGGAAGGAACTTGGAAATCATTGTTTTGGTCCTCACAGCAAGCAAAGAACTGAAAGAACTGCAAATCATCAACTCCTCTTAAACCCATCAGACAAGTGAGGTCACAGAGCAATCGTAACCACTGTCCTCCAAACTGGAGAGAGAGATAAGAGGACACTGAGAATCCCAACTCTCCTGAGCAAAAGCCGAGGGACATAAACGCCTGTGACAACCAACAGTCAGGTAGCAAAACCTGAATGAACTATGACTGATGAACTAACTGCTGGAGGCCCACTGTGGACAAGTTTGAAAGTTAAACATTCGTGGGAGAATCCCATACTTGTTGTGAGTTTGATCTCCAGGAGTACTACCAGGTTCTCACCTTGAAAAACTGAGAAAGCTTCCCTCGAATTTTTGGCAAGAGGAAGGCGAAGGCAGACATTTTGAAATATATCTAGAACATTCTGGTCTTATCAACTTGTCCTCAAGGCAAACTATTTAGAGTCGAATTTACTGGGGTTTACCAGAGCCTAACGAATTGGTGGAAAGAAAATACTCTACTCTAGCCCTTAGTAATTTTCCATTGGGGAAAGGAAATACGCAAATAAGAACTACATTAGACGTCTTTTCATAAACCATGCAAACAGGAAGGCAGTGACATTAAACATTTAAAGTGCTGAAAGAAAAAAAGAAAAAAAAAACCTCCTACCTAGAATTCTGTATCTGATAAACTTATCAAAATAAGGAGAAATAAAGATCTTCTCAGACAAACAAAAAGTTGGGAAAGTTTTTTGCTAGTAGATCTACCTTGCAAGTAAAGTTAAAAGAAGTTCTTCAGAGAGAAGGAAAATGATAATGATTAGAAAAATCAGACCTACTTAAAGAAAAGGCAAATGTTAGAGAAGAAATCGAGGTAAAAAAAAAAACTCTTTTATTTTTATTATAATTAATTAATCTGATAAATAACAGTTTGTTAAAAATCATAGCAAGAATGTATTCAGTGATTTTAATTTTGGGGTAAGTAAAATGAATGGCGGCATAAGAGATGGGAGGGGCGAATTGAGAATACTGTGTTATAGGAACTTGAACTACCCTTGAAGTGGTATTATTTGAAAATAGATTTGGATTATTTATAAATGCATATTGCAAATTCATGAGCCAACAATAAAGATTTAAAAAATATGCTAAGATATGCTAAGAGATATACTAAGAGAGGAGAAAAAAGAAATCATATGAAATGCTCAATAAAAACAAAAAAGGCAAAATAGAGTGGGAACAAAAAAGAGAAAGAACAAAGTCAATAATTATAAAATAATAACAAATATGCTATATATTAATCCAACTATCAATAATCACTTTAAATGTCAATTTTCTAAACATGATACCTAAAAGATATTTTTAGAGTGGATTAAAAATCAGACACAACTATATATTGTCTGTAAGAAACTTAATAATATAAAGATATAGATTAAAAGTAAAGAGATGGAGAAAGATATGCCTTGTTAATATTAATGAAAAGCAAGTTGGAAAAATTATCTTAATTTTAAGTAAAGCAGACTTCAGAGAAAGCAAAATTATCAGGGACAAGATTATTTGAGAAAATGGTCAATTCTCTAAGACAACAGAACTATCCTGAATGTGTATGCATCTAACAACATCAAATGAGGCAAAAACTGGTAGAATTGTAAGGAAAAAAATAGAAAAATCTGCTCTTATAGTTGGAGCTGTCAACATTTCTCTATCAGTAATTTACAGATCAGGAGGCAACAAATTAGTAAGGGCATAGTTGAACTTCACAGTATCAATCACCTGGATCTAATTTACATTTATAGAATATTTCATCCAGCAATATATCTATTATTCTCAAACACATAGGGAACACTCAACAGGATGGATGACATTCTGGGCTATAAAATACACTATAACAAGTAAAAAAAAATAGAAATAGAAATATACAATATATACTTTGAGATAACAATGTAATTTAACTAGAAAGCAATAGGAAGGTAGCTAGAAAACCTAAAATTACTTGGAGATTATACAACACATTTCTCAATAACACACAGGTTAGGGAAGTCACAAGAAAAACTAAAACTACTGAAAATTAAATCAAAATGAGAATATGGCTAATCGAAATTTGTAGGATGCAGGGAATCAGTGCTTACAAGATTTTGAAGAATTAAACACATGCAGTAAAAAGTAAGAAAGTCTAAAATCAATCATCTAAGTGGTTCTTCGAAAAGAGTAATAATATTGCTCAACTTCCAGTTAGGTCACGTAAGGAGAAAAGAGAGAAGACACGAACATAACATTGGAAATGAAAGATGAAAGATCAGTACTGGTCTTCCGAAAGGAAAATAAGGGTCATGTTAAGGACTCTAGGTTCACAAATTTGATAATGTACATGAAATTGACCAATTTCTTGGAAGTCACATCCACCGAAGCTCAGACAAAGAGAAATAGATAATCTGGGTAGGCCTATAACTATTGATGAAATGAATCAATTATTAATAACCTTCCAAAATAGAAAGCACCAGACCCAGATGAATTCACTAGTGAATTCTAGCAAACATTTAAGGAAGAAATGTTACTAATTCTCTATAATCGTATCCATAAAATAGAAGCAGAGAGAATCTTTAAAATTCATTCTGTGAGGTCAGCTTTCCCCTGATGTCATAACCAAAGATATTGTATTACTACAACCACCAGGTGGGATTTACTCCAGGTACACTAGGTTGGTAAACATTGGAAAATTGACTAATCTTATCAGCAGGATATAGAAGAAAGATAATATAATTAAACAGATACAGTAAAAAAAAACGCGTGACAACACCAGAACCCATTCAGAGCAACTACTCTTCAGAAACTAGAAGTAGGAGAGAGCTTCCTCAACTTCATCAAGAACATCTACAAAAGACCTACGGTAACCTCATTGTTGTGGCGAGAAACGAGATATTTTCCTGCTGAGACGAGGAACTAGCAAGTATGTCTGATCTCACTGCTTCTATTCAACATTGCCCTGGAAATCCTGTCTAATGCAATTTTTTTTTTAAAAAAAAAGGAAATAAAAGATACACTGATTGTGAAGAAATAAAAATGCCTTTGTTTGCAAGTCACATGTTTATCTATATAGAAATCCAAAGAATCAATAAAAAAAACCTTCTAAAACTAATAAGCAATTTATAACAAAGTCCTAGGACACAAGGTTAATACACAAATGTCAATTATTTTCCCATGTTCTAATAATGAACAATTGGATTTGAAATTTAAAATGCAGTACAATTTGTATTACTAAAGGAAAAAAATATGTATAAATATAAACTACATGATCTATATAGATCTGATAGGTCTGTTATTAGGTTTAAATGAATACATACAAAGTAAGTACCAAATTAAATACATGCCCTTTTAATTATTCACGAGTTTTCTATTACAGATCAAACATCATCTATTCTAAAAACAGAGTTATTTTAGTAGGATGAGTCATGTCAATGAGTATGTTAATTGTTTTAATTGGGTGATTTCACCATGAGGAGTTGATAGTCTTTTGTTGGATTTAAAAGTTAATTTCAGGGTACCATTTCCAGGGGTTTACAGGTTTTTTGTTTTTGTTTTTTTGTGTGTGTGTTTTTTGTTGTTGTTGCTATTTCTAAATAAAAGCATTGTTAGCATCCTTGTAAATGAGGGGAATGAGGACTAGGGGGCTTCAGAAATTTTCTAAGTTTCTGGTCATTGGTAACTTAGAAAGCTGGGCCTAGAACAAAGGTTTCCTGTATTTCAGTTGATTGCCTTGCCTGAACATCACTCAGTTTGCAGTAAACACCACTATCTGTATCAGAGGAGGAAGAGCTGAGAACAATTTCAGCTTCTATGCACGTGGAAATTGAAAATGGCTGATTTGTATTTAGCTCTACAACATTAACCTCACATTCTTTGAAAGAGGCAGACTATTTAGAGGTAATCAGAAATAAAGCACTAACCAAGTGTCTCTTAATAGCTGAATGACCTGTGCAGCATTCAGTGTTAGCCTAATACATGTTTTTTCTCCCAACTAATAATATCACTGTACAGATTATCTTCAAAATGCCTTCAAAACACCTTCCCTCAAGATGGAAAAAAAAAAAAATTAGACTGCAAACAGCAACTAGAAAAATAATGGAATAGTGAGTTGATTTACTTTTCTTTTACTGTGCTCTGCAAAATTGTAATTATTTGAAAAAGATGATTTCTGATTCTGATGACTGACTAAAAACAAACGTTCTATTGCAAAGACAAGAAAAATACTGCACTAGATCCACAGAAGCCCTGGAAAATCAGCAACATAGCTACCAAAGTACAAAAGTAGTAAGAACTTTCTGGACATTTTAAACCAAATGGAACCTGTTTCATGAAAAGACATAAACAAAACTGAGGAACTTCAAACACTACAGGTAAAAAAAAAAAGAAAAAAAAGACCAGCCAAAAAAAAGTGGCTTTTCTTGGCAGAATTCTGAAAAAAAACTTACAGATGGAGAGTATAAAGGACTATGCATGTGTCACTAGCTGGTAATTCATCAAAGGACTCCATTAAGAGTCAGGCTAATTCCTCATGGTAGGAGTTGCTGACCTGAGCATTCACACCTAGACACACAGGGTGGGTAAACATTGCTGACATGGGAGATCTGGACATGAGTTTCCATAACTGGGCACTGAGATCAGAGGGGTGAGGTAGTATCTCTTGTGACTGTCACAAACGACTTGTACCTCCCTCAACAAATACACAAGGACCATTGCATCACAAATGCAAGCCCCCTGGAAAACACAATTCTTCCTTTACCCCAGAGCAACATAAACCAGAGATCTTGATTCAGAATGCATATGCACAGTTAGAAGAATGAAAGTCCTTACTTGGTCGGAAGCAATAAAATATATATAGTAAATATATTCCATTTAGACTCATCCATATATAGCAATAGACACGGTTGAGGAAAATTCTGAGAGGTGTTAAATTGAACAGAATACTAGTAAGAATACCTTGAGGAAGACTGCTGATAGAAGAAATGAGAAAATAAATAAATAAAGATATAATTAATTGAGAGATGTGGGTGTCAATCACATAGATAAAACAGAACAAGATACCATGAAAAAGAAGCATTCAGAGTTCTTGGAAATTAACAACACAATTGCTAAAATAAACCCCCAGAGGTGAACTGAATAGCAGAATCCATGCAGATCAAATTCCAAAAAGTGAACTAGAAAACTGAATGAAGCTATCAGATTACTGTGCCAGAGGACCAAGAGATGAAAACTTTGAGAATATATGTTAGGGAGTAGCAAGCATAGATCCAGAACTTTCCACATCTAATAGATTTTATAGAAGGAGATAAATAAATTACAGATGGAAATCTCCTGGTGGTGAAAAATGATGAGAACCATCAAATTTCCAGGGGAATTTATGACTCCAGGAATCAATAAATATTTCTCCACTTCCTGAGAGAAAAATAGGATATGTAAAAGTCCTGGAGGAGAAGTCATCAGACAGACAACTGTCTTCTACAGGGCAGGCAGCAATGAATATTAGAATGCAATGCAACGATGCCTTTAATAACTTAAGAAAAAATAATTTGCAACCTTGAAGTTTATACCCAACCAAGTATCTTTCCAATGTGGGTACATGATATGTTTTCTTCCAACAATCAGGCACTCGGAAGGCTTACCAACTACGTATCCAGTATTTCTGAAATGTGTGTAAACAAAAGATGTTATTATGGGCTGCATGCGCTTGTCCCAGAGTTCACATGTTGAACTCTAAACTCCAGTACTTTAAAATGTGACCATATTCAGAGACAGGGCCTATACAGACGTGATTAAAAGAAGATGAGGCCATTAAGGTGGGCCCTAATCCACTCTTGCTGGTGTATGTACTCATAAGAAGAAGAAATTTGGACGCAGGAAGAGACATACCAGAGATGAGCACACGGGGGAAAACAACCCTCGTGAGGACATGGTGAGACGGCTAGCATCCACAAGCCAAGGAGAGAGAACTCAGAAGAAATCAAACCTGTTGACACCTCGATCTTGGACCAGGAGTATCCAGAACCATGAGCTACCCGGTTGTTTAAGCTACCCAGTGTTTCGTGATAGCAGCCATAGCAAATTAATATACATACCAATCACAAAGATTCAACACAGAGAATTGCATAGGAATCAATAAAGTGTAGTGAGCAAAGATAACTGTTAAAGTTTTACTTGGGAATCACATACTGGCAAGGCATTGTAAAGAATGTGATTGCCAAGAGAATAAATGAATTATTAATACCTTGAATCTTATGTTCTGGCCAATTTTAATCAGTCATAGAGCTGTTTGGGAGGATCAGCCGGGTAAATAAAATCTTGCCAGAGGCCTTCATTTATTTGAGGAGTGGGTAAGTTAGAGGTATGCAATTCATTTTCAATGATAATGAATAAATATTTTAAGTGGATTTAGTAAAAATTAAGTGTCCACTTCAGAAAAAAAGACAAAGCCATTAAAATTTATAAATACTGGAAATAAACACAAATAAAGGATATATAATCAACCCTAAAGACAAAGGTAAAGAAAAAAGTAATGAAATAATAAAAAAAAAAAGACAAATAGAAAACACACCTAAAAATAGGTCTCCATCATGATGAAACAGCAATTACAACCCTGAATTGATTTATAAAAAATGGAAGGTCAGATTACAGGAAAAAAAAAAAAATAAAGCCAGCCATATGCTGTTTGTAATTGACATAATTAAAGTCATGTACTGTGGAATGTTAAAAATAAAGGGGTGGGTGAGATACTAAGGAAATTATTTCAAAAATGGTAAGAATATCTATGTTATGAGCAGACAAAATAAGATTTCAGGAAAAGTTAGCTCTCTAACATCTCAAAGTAAATTCAACGAGCTCATTCACATGATACAGGGAAGGTATAAAGAGGGACGCTTAATATTAATAAAAGCTGTAATTCTTCAAGAGGTGTCATTGTCTTGACTCTTTAGGCATTCGATAATATGGCTTTGAACTCTAAAGGGCCAAGACTGATAAAAACAAGAAGGCAAACAGATTTTTATAATTATACTGGAGGAAATTAAAATGCCTTTTACCTAAAGTGACAAAATTAAGTAGATAGCGGTGATAAGGACGTAGGAGATTATGATTTATTTCTGTTTCTATCTTTGCATCTCTCTATGCATCTATCTTTTTATCCAACTGAGAAGCAATCATTCTTTCATCCATCTGTAGAAAATTTACGAATGCATATATGAATTTAATGTATGATAATGACAGCGTGTCAAATCAACAGGGGGAGGACATAGTACTGAATTAATGGTGCTGGAATGACTGGCTTGCTATTTGGAAAAAAAAATCATGAACTTGTAGCTTCTTATCATACATATACAAAATAAAATACAAGTGGATTACTTAATCTAGAAATCAAAATTGTGTAAAACTAAAATCAGTAAGAATATTTTGTTATTTTATGGCAGAAAAGTACTTTTTAAACAAAGCTTTAAAGCCAGGATCTACAAGAAAAGTAGATGAACAGATTTCATGAAATAAAAATGTAAAAGAAAAGGTGCTTTAACGGAATATGATAAATTTTTTTGTGAGAATTCATATTAGCTTGTGACGCAGACTTCTAAGCAAAATGATTTTTGGTTCTTTTTCAAGGTGACTTTGCATCTAGTCCATTAGTATTCAGGTATAAAAAATAACTTCTTTTGCAAATTCCCATGTCTGTGTCTTAAAACTGGGCCATGATTTCTAATTTTTAGCAGCATAACTCTTCAACTCGAGGTCACTTCTTTTTCTGCTTTTATTATATTGTAAAGAGAAAACCTAGTTTGAAGGTCAAATTAGATGAGCTCCTTCTCTTGAGTGTCGGTCTTTGCATTTTGTGCGATTCCTTCCCATCCTTCCTAACTTATAATTTCATGGCAAGTTACAGCAGTAGTTTTAACATCCTAAGGTGTGTTCTTCTAATCTACTCTCAAAAAAGGAAGAAATCACTAAAAAAATACTTTGGCTCGGTTTAACCATTGTTGTGGTACATCACTTGGGTCGCAACTTACAAACAATTGCAATGCTCCAGCACGTGGCTTTCCATATTTCTGCTTAAAATATATGAAATGCTTCATTTAGATTATGAAAGTCTGTGTGGAGGGCAGAAATCTGCTAAGTATGTTCAACGACCTTACACGTCTCTCTACCCTGTATGCCCGGGGTATCGCATATCCTGTTGTTCTCTCTTTAAATGTGGGCTACTGTTATCCTCAAAAGCTGCCCTCGATAAGCAATGTGCTACCACTTGTGAAAAAAAAAAATGATCACGAAGTTCAGTACAAACAGGAATGAAAGAACTGGTTAGCTTGAAACGTCAGTTAAAATGTACTTTTAAAAAGAATAAAATTATAGATGGAACACTGATAGTGCCTCTCAACCATTTTCATCACCTAACATCATAAAAATGCATTTTAAAATTAGGCATTCATAATACAAAGAAGGAATAAAACAATATAATCTGATGTGTAAATTGTCTTAAGGATATGCCATGTAAACTAGTACCTATTTAATTTTTAATACATATTTTTATAAATGTAAAATAAATATTTTGAATATTTTTTTCCTTTTGAAAGTTAATATTTTTTCTCATTTTTCTTTTTACTTCAAAAATGCCTGGAAGAATTTACACACACAAGAGATAATCACAAAATGGGCTGGGCCCTTGTCTGTGTGGGGACATCTCATGGTAATAACCAGAGTTTGTCAAGCAATGTGTTAACACAAGTTATCGTTTTGTAGTTATTTCTTCGCTGCACCAAGTGGTAACATACTGGCCTGATGAGGTGAATAGAAATCGAAAATTCATTTCCTCTATTACTAGGAACTGTTTATATACCATATTTCATCAATTCATTATTCCATTATTCACCACTATCATATGATTATGTCTGAACAGTGAGGGTAGGTGTATCAAATGTCCTTTCTAGGATATCTCCAAGTCCCTGGCCATTGCTGCTGCTGCAGTATACGCCTGTACCATGCCCCAGAGGGCACATGGCCATTTTGCATTTAAGAAACAAGGCTGAAATGGGATGAGACTCTTTTCCTTCTCTCTCAAGCTTTTTATTCTGAAGTTCAGGGGTTTGAGAGCATCACCAGAAATAAATAGAATGTCCTCCTCCATTAGCTTACAGGCGGCGACCCTTGAAAGGTCTGACTATTCTCTCTGTAGCTAGTAATGAACTTGAGATGATTCTAAAACTGACAAAGAGCATGTAGTCTTGGTGGCTCTTACCCTTGAACTGCTCTTTCAACTGTCGATCGTTAAAAGATTGGATAAAAAAGATGTGGTGCATATATACACTGAAATATTACTCAGCCATAAGGAAAGCTAAAATACTGCTTATTTGTGACAACATGGCTGGATCTTGAGATTACCATGCTAAATGAAGTAAATCAGACAGAAAAAGTTGAAAACAATATTTCACTCATATGTAGGATATAAAATTGAAAGCAACAACAAACATGACAGACAAAAAGAGACTCATGGACACGGACAGATTAGTGGTTACCAGAGGGAGGTGGGGAGGGGAGAGGTAGATTGAGGTAAGGGGGTCAAATATTTGGTGACAGAAAAAAAAACTTAACTTTGGGTGGTAAACACACAATGCAATATACATATACTGTGTTGTTGAATTGTATACTTGAAACTTATTTAATTTTATTAACCAATGTCACCCCAATAATCTTAATAAAATAAAAGCAACAGAATGAGAGGATTAAATGGCATGTCACATGTACAGGTAGAACAAATACCTATAGCATTATCTCCTACAACCACCTCACACACAGCACATTGGAGACATATTTCATTATTTAAATTACCATTATGCCTTTTTTTGTAAAATTTGCAACTCAAATCAAATTTATACTGATAACTACCATATGTAGAACATAAAATACCCAAAGTGCCTTTTAAAGAACTTGATTTCAATAACTATTGGTAGAAAATAACAGACAAGTTCGAATAATAATAATGAAGAAAATAAAATATGCCATAAAAATATTCACCTAGTTTTGAGAGGCGGTAAAGCATAGACTGGATTTCAGCAGCTCTGGGGACACCAGGCCTGCCACCCATAGCTCCATGACTTTGGACAAGTTCCTGAAGCTTTCTCTATTTCATTTTTCTAATCTGTTAAAATGTAGATAACGATAGTACTGGCCTCATTGGACAGTGTGAAGATTAGACCAATCAATATATGTAAAAAACTTCTAACAGGGCATGGCACATTGTGACCATCTGATACCATTATCAGCTGTTTCCTTCTCTGTTCTTACTATCTTCCTAAATATCACACTAAAACAAAACAAAACAAAATTCACAAGCAGTGGGCCACAACAGTAATGCCTTCTTGAATGTAATAATACATGCTAAATTTCATAGGTTTTAGCAGAAATTATTTAGGTCTAAAAATCCCTAACTCTAAGAAAGAGATCATTTCAATATGGCAGGCTAGCTGTTGTAAAATATGAATAATAAGCTTCTAGAAACCCATTCAAGTATATGAATTTATCTGTTATCACTGAAGAAAGTTTTAGGAAGTCAGTCATTTCTTTTTCCCTGAGCAATTAGCTATTTCTATAAATTACAAAAAAATGTTACAAAAGTGTTAGTTATTTGTTAAAGTTACCTATCTTCCTTTTTGTAGCTTTAGAAAAAATGAGTCTGGAGTAATAAAAGGATATTAGTCATTTTTAGCGAAATGCTCTTATGTCAAATTTGATCTCTCTTCGTAATCATTAAAAAATGCACATTAGTTAGCGTTAAATATTAAAACAAGCCAAACTCCTAGAACTAATCTCACGGAAAATTAACTTGGTTTATTTAGGGCTTTTCTGACACTGTGGATAGAAAAGTAACTAGTACCATTTTAGGGAATGCTTTAAATTTTATATGTTGGTAGATAATTGAAAGACAGAAGCTAACCTAGAAAATAAAGTCTGTATTAGCATTGTTCCATAATTTCCTGAGCCTTTGAATCAAAGGATACTGATGTCTGTGTGAACATTTTATTATTCTGAATATTATTCATTTGCCATCATGCTTCCCAGTTCCTATAAAACATTTGCCTTCTTTATGCAACGCTTTACTTTGCAGGTTGGGATAAATATGAGTCGTTGGGCTTTTTATCCTAAAGAGTAATAAAAAGATCATAATCGAATTTCTCTTTGATCTCGCCAACTGTATCAATCTTGACAGTGTTAGCTTACATGATGCCCTTCATTAATATACTAATGAAATTAAAGCATGCTTGATTTAGATGCCAGTGAAGATCTAGGTCTTGCTCATTATTTATAGAAATCGCTTTCCAGTTGATCCTTATTCTCCCCTTTAACCCGAGCCATGTCTTCTCCGCTCCAGATTCCTGGAGCTCATCTTCCAACCTGTCTTCCTGTTTCAGTTCCACTTCTGGCCTCCTCCTACCCATCAGTTTTCAATTTGCATCACAGCAGCCAGAAAAAAAAAAAAAAACTTTTAAATTTTCAAATGAGGTTATACGATTCCACAATTTAATAGTTTCTGCTAAGGATTGAATGTATTTGTGTCCTCTCACACTTCAATGTTGAAAATGATAATACCCAAGGTTTTGGTTGTCTGAGGTGGGGCTTCAGAAGGTCACGAGGGCGAAGGCCCTATGAATAGGATTAGTGTCCTTATGAGACACGAGGAAGATGATCTCTTTCTGCCAGGTGAGCACACAATGAGAAGGCAGCCACCTGCAAACCAGGAAGAGGGTCAATGCCAGAAACTAATCAGGTACCCTGATCATGGACTTGTCAGTCTCCAGAGCTGTGGGCAATAAATTTCGGCTATTTAAGCTACATAGTCCATAGCAATTTGTTATAGCAGCCCAAATTGACTAAGACACTCTCCAATGACTTCCTGTGGTCTTGAACAAAACTAATTCCTTATCATCCCTAGAAACCATACATGAAGTAACCTCTGCCTATCTGTTTGATCGTCTCTCTTTTTCTCTCTCTTGCTTATTTTGTTCCGGCTACACTGGCCCTCAAATTCCTTCCACCTTTGAGCTTTTTCGTTTGCTATAATGTCCTTACTCCATACACACACACACACATATGTATTGCTATATGTGTATTGATATATCTATAGATATCAATATCTATATATATAGATATTGATATATATTTACATAGATTAATATATAGATATATACACACTAATACACTCAAAATTAGATATATATTATAAATGGCATTCTAGAATACACATTTCTTAATATCTGCTTTAGTTATTAATGAATCACAAGTATCTTCGTCACTAATCATCAATTTACAGAATTAATTTTTCCACAGTGTTTCATAGTAAGAATGAATATACTATATTTCACCAATATTAGGATATTTGACATTCAGATGGTTTCAAACATTTACTATGATAAACAATAGTGAGATTAAAAACCTTATAATATTCATATCTATCTGTATAATGTTCTTATCTATCTTTATTTCTTTATATTTCTAGTTGTAAAATGTTTTGGTCAATAATACAAAAATTATAAAGAATTTAATTGCCAAAATGCTCTTCCTAACTGATAGCAATGTATAAGAATATCTCTTATTCCATACTCATAGTGACTATTGGATATCATCGTTCTTTTTATCCTTTTAAAATCTCTTTTTCATATTAGAAATGAGGTTCTTCATCACAATTCTAGATATTATTTAAACTTTGGATCTCAAGTTCTTTAGAAAATACATGCACAAATGTAAGTCATAAGATCTCTTATAAGGAATAACCTGTCAACCAAACTTCCCCATGTCATAACTACAGACAATTTTTTCAAATGCAACACATCAGTTGAAAGCCCTTGCCCTAGAAATTGTAGTAAAATACGGCACTGTCATTCACAAAGTAGAAATCATAAGAAAAGACTAGCGTGTGAAAGAAGAGTATGTTGCTGGAAGCCTTAAAAGAGGGAAGAAAGAATGTGTTCCTGCTCCATTAGTTCATTCACATGTAAACATATTGTACATTCAGGAAGTTTTTTGGTTTGAGAATAACCTAAGCTTTTCCAGAGCAAGAGATGAGGAAGTACCGGCGATCCATCAGTGACAGGAAACATTATGAAGAGAGTTTATTGTGGGCTTCTGCAAACCCAAAGTTAGGACTTTTTCAGTAGCAAGGCACACAAAGAGAATTTTAGTGGCTCAGGCAAAGTAGGATCCAAGATTTAAACAGAGGAGGTACCATTCTGTCTCTTCCTCTTCCTTTAGTTCTGAATCCCTCTGTGAGTTAGCTTCTTTCTCAGACAATCTCTCTCCCCATGCTGGGAAAGACAGCCCCCAATCATAGCAAATTAATCTACATCTTTATGACGTGTAATACAGAAGAAAGAGAAATCCTCCCATAATCTGCATCAAACGCTGGAGAATACTATGAATGGCCGGGTCACCTGTGGAGGTGGGACGAGAAAGCCACAGTGGCAGTCAGACCTCCCCAGACAATTTGGAGTTAGAGAGGGCAATTCCTCTAGGAAAAATTGATATCAGGCTGATGACTAATTCCCCTCCACTATTCTTTCCAGTAGACCACTCTTAAGACTGCCAGGTGTGTAAAAGCATCACTACACTTAACCGCTGCTCTCTAATTAGAAAAACCAGTAATCACCGAAAAAAGCAAGATATCAGAAATCAAGACTTGAGGCCAACATTTCCACTGCAAAGGTTCACAGAAATGGCAAAAGCAGCAGTGGGCTGTTTCTCTTGGGGAACTAACGTAGCTGGCTCCCGTGGTTAGGATTTAATATTCAAGTTTTGGGGAACAAAAACTTTGGGCTATAGCACTGACTGATGGTTGATGAACAGCTTAACTGAAGAAGCGACTTTTTGTTCGAAAGGGACTAAGATCTGCTTGTGTTCTGTTTTGAAGTGTCTGTCGGCCTTTCCCTATGTGTTTGCTTTCATGAGTAACAAATAACCATTGACCAGTGTTTTCTTAACTCATAGCAATCTCTGTTTAAAAACTTCAGCAAAAATAACGTGTGGTGGTTATAAATTACCCTGGATAATATTTAGCATTAGCAACAGGCTAATCTACTGAACAGTCACATATTGTATGTGAAAACGATGAAAAAATCCACATGACTTACACATGATCTGCATTTACTTACATGTATCTAAACTATTAAAGTGAATCTCTTTCTTTGTTGGCTTTACTGAATTCTCTTTGGGAAAACAGACATTCATGTAGAATCAGTGCAAATTCTTCACTTTCCTAGCAAGTTTATGTTTTTACTTGATAAGAGCTCTCTTTTTCTAACAATGGCTAGACTGATAAGGCCTTTTTCCTTTTTCTCCTTAGACTTTGGGGAACTGCATAAAACCAGAGAAACCAATGCTGGGAAAGAGACTAGGGTTTTAAATTGGATTTTTTGCTAGTCTCAGTTTCTGTATTGTAAATTTGGGGAAAAAATATGCTACCCTATCAGGTCAATGTGAGAATAAAAACGAATAACACATGTAAAGTTTATAATACACAGCCTGAAAGACAGGAATCACTTAATAATAGCTGTTATTAACAGGGGGCAATGTTTGCGTTAAAGACAAAAATTCCAATTGGATTTATTCCAATAAAAAGAGATTGTATAATTTTAAGGCAATAACACTGGTTGTTGTGTGCTGATATATTGTCTTTTAATTAGAAATCAAGACTGCAAAATTGTTTCATAAAAACTGAAAAGCTCATTGATCTTTCACACATGAGAAGTATAAGCAACAATTTGTTATCTAAACGACATTTGTGTTTGATGCAGAGTCTTGCTTTAAATTAGATAAAAATGGAGCAGGCATGTTGTTTTTGTGTGAGCTGATACATATTTAAAATTTAAATTTGCTTTGCCTTTACTCTGGGGAAGAAAATTCTCTTCATCATTATCCCTCTTATCACTTTTCTTCATTGTCCCCAATCTACATTGTTATTAAAAGATACATGTAGAATTCTTACATCTCTAGGTAATCTTTTAAATGCCATGTGCCATAACTGAGTTCAGGAGACAGCCATGAATGAATACATCTTGAATGAAATTAAGATGAATGACAGCACTGATTGTCAAATTCCCATTGCCCCAGAAAGAAATGAGAAATTAATGAAATCAGCATTAATCAGGTGTTATGTTACCCAAAATAATGTTTAAGCACATGCTATGAATATTTTAGTGAAACGCAGATCTCTGTCTTCCTTTTGTACTTTTAATATTGCCATAAGACTGGGATCAATCATGCAGAACCAGAATCTGACAGGACACATTCTGAGGCTTGCCCGGAAGTACTGGGAAATAGTGATTCTCGCACTGTAGTCTTCTTTGGGGCTAGATGGAAGTGCTGGCAAATACCTTGAAATATATTAATAGATTAGTATAATTTTTTTGAGTAAAATGATGTTTTGTAGTATAATGCAGCATATATTTAAACGATGCACAAATTTCATTCTTTCTTCAAACACACACACACAATTAAACACAATCCATTTACATTTTGTGAGTTATATATCAATAACATTTAATTCTTTGAGCAACAACAAAAAAGCATCTCCATGATCATGGGATTCAAAATATTCACCTGGAGATGTGACTTCTGCAAAAAGTGCTAAAAAATTTTTTTTGCATTGATTCTGAAGGTGGATTCCTTTTCTCCCAATTTGCTCAAACTTGTCTGTCAGTTTCAGGTAAATAAAATATTTTGTATGCAGCATTAGAGCAGGTATTGTGGGCTAATTGATATTGTATCTCATTTTCAGTTGCTCTGATTCTCACACTGACCACAGTAGTAGTGAATGGCTATAACTACAATGTAATTCTCAAAGTCACCATATTATTTTTTTTTTCTGAGTAATAAACAACTTCCATTCTTCTCTATGGTATTAATATGTGAAAGATCTCTCCATTTAAACATAACTGGATTTTTTTTTTTTTCAGACATGGTCAAAATTCATCACAGGTTCTATTTCTCCATAGCTTTTACTTAAGGAGTATATATACATAGACACACATATATACACATATGTATACACTTTCTTAGATTAAATATTTATTTGTAGTTCTAAATTGAGGCTATTAAAATATTTTCTATTAAAAGTATTTTTTAGTATTGTTACCGAGATATATGCTTTTAACGCTTAATGGGGAATTAATAGTACAAGAGGCTTCTTTTATGCAGTTTGCCCTTTTTGATAGTAATTTTTAAGTTAAATTTATTTGGGTGACATTGGTTAATAACATTATGTTAATTTCAGTTGCACAATTCTGTAATACATCCTCTGCATATTCCATGTGTGCTCACCACCCAAAGTCTAGTCTCTTTCCATCACCATGTATCTGACCCCCTTGACCCTCTTCATCCTCCCTACACCCCTCCCCGCCCCCACTCTGGTAACCACCATACTGTTGTCTGTGTCCATGAGTCTGTTGATTTGTTTGTTCATTTGTTGCTTTTTCTTAGGCAGACCTTGTATTTACTTAGATTTATACGATTCTCTCTCTTTATTTGGTGCTAATGTAAATGTTACAATGTTTGTAACTTCAAATTCCAACTGTTCATCGCTGGTATATAACAAAGCGACTGACTTTTGTGTCTCAACCTTGCATCCCGCTCCATTGCTATAATTGCTTAGTAGTTCCAAGAGTTTTTTGTTGCATCACTGAGAATTTCTATATAGACGATTATGTCATTTGTAAAATATACAATTTTATTTCCTCTTTTCCAATTGTAAGTCCTTAATTTTCCTCACTCGTCTTACTGCATTGGCTAAAACTTCCAGGATGATGTTGAATAGGAGTAAGGAGAGAAGCATCCTTGTCTTGTTCCCGGCAGGATAGCATCTAGTTTCTCCCCATTAAGTTTGATTTAGCTGTACGTTTCCTATAGATATTTTTCCCCAGATTTTTTGAGTTATAATTTACAGATAAAATAATAATACATTTATGGCATATGATGTGATGATTTGACATACATATACATTGTGAAAGGATTCCTACAATTGAGTTAAATATAAAGAATGGGCAAAATTGCTTTTTAAATGTTTGGAACAATTTGTCAGTGAACCCATTTAGGCTTAGTGTTATTTATTTATTTGTTTGTTTGTTTGTTTATTTGTTTATTTATTTTTACTTTATTTTTATTTTTATTTATTTTTTTGCTTTGGAAGGTTTTTAATATTTTATTCATTTTCTTTAACAGATAAAGGCCTATTCAGATTATCTATTTCTTGTGTGAGTTTTGTTAGGTAGTGTCTTCGAAGGAACTGGTACATTTTGGTTATCGAATTTATGGTCATACAGTTGTTCATAATATTCCTCTATTGTCATTTCAATAATAATGAATCAATAATGATGGTGTTCCTTTATTTTTGATAGTATTAATTTGTGTTTTCTTTTCTTTCTTTCTTTTTAGTTAACCTGGCCAGAAGGATTCCAATTTTATTAATCTTTTCAAAGAATCAGTTTTTGGTTTTGTTGATTTTTCTCTATCCATTCCCTGATTTCAATTTCATTAATTTCTTCTTTAATTTTTATTATTTATTTTCTTCTGCTTATTTGGATTTAAATTACTTAATTTTCTGATATCCGAAACTGGATTATTGATTTTAGATTTTTCTTCTCTTCTAAGTTATGCATTCTAATATATGCTAAAATCTCCCCACTAAGCTCTGCTTTCACTGAGTCTCACAGTTTTTACTGTAGCTAAATGGGTTATACCACTGTTTTCATTTGTTTCAAAACATTTCAAAATTTCTCCCGACGTTTCATCTTTGACCTATATGTTATTTAGAAGTCTGCTGCTTAATCTCCAAGTATTTTCAGGTTTTACAGTTATAGTTCTGTAATTGATTTCTGCCTTAATTCCATTGTGGCTTGAGAGCTGACATTCTATGATTTCTGTTCTTTTAAATCATTGAAGGTGTGTTTTACAGTCCCAAATTGGTCTATCTTGCTGAATATTTCATGTGAACTTCAGAAGAATGTGCTGTTGTTAGATGAAGTGCTCTATAGATGTCAATTGTATAAAGTTGGTTGATGGTGCTCTTCAGTCTAACAGTGTCCTTACTGATTTTCTGCCTCCAGATCTATTACTGATAGAAGGGTGTTGAAGTTTCTAGCCATAATAGTGGATTCCTCTATTCCTCTGCAATTTTGTTAGGATTGCCTCATATATTTTGAAATTCTGATGCTAGATGCTTACACATCATGAACTGTTTGTTTCATATCTGGAAAATAAGAAAATACGTGGTATGCATGACCTAGATATACCTAGACTTCGTGTGTCAAACTACTCAAAACTGTGGCTTATTCATGAAGAATATAAGTTTTTTTTTTAAATCCAAGCTATCTTTAATTAAATAAGAACATCTAGGTTTTCCTTTATCTTATTGCCTTCTATATCCTTGTGGATTTCTAATGCATTTAGACTACATTGTATGGGGCAAACTTTAAGACAATATCCTGAGGAAGGAAAATACGGTGTAACCCAATTAGCTACAATAATAACTTTCCTTATATAGCTAAGAATTAACTAACTAAAAGTGTGGAATCTATTCATCCTATATTGGGTATGAAGAAATAACCCAAATATTTCTCAGTTCAGATCTTAAGTTGTATGGCATGGAAAATGAGAACTAATGTACTTTTACCTCAAAAACAGATCATGTTTACATCAGACTTTAAATGTACCTTTTTTTCATGTTTTAGTGCTAATCTAAGGTTGAAAGAAATATTTAGAGCAGTGGGAAAAGAACTAATTGTGTTCACTGATACAAATTTAATACATTTAAGTTAGGAATTCTGATTTAAAAGGTTAGTCTTAAGCTTGCACAGCAAACTGAACTCATTCTAACCAAGTTCTTCACTCTCAGTCACTGTCAATAGGCTAGAATGTAACTCAGGTCACAGCATGCTTAGTGTCACAGTAATTTTTCTCATGGCACCCCAGGTGGGAAGCAATGTTTTAGTTTATTATGTACTTAAGTCCAAAAATTGTATTATGTATTAATATTCTAACCATTGCAGGTATTTAAAAAAACTAATATGCACAACTAAAAAAAATATTTCATTCTTAAATAGCCACAATTACTTTCTTTTGGAGGGTGAGGCTATTAAACATTGCTCAGATTCTCCACCCTTGGAATCAGACCCCACACCACCACCTTCATTTCCCATCCCACGCTCACTTTCCTAGTACTTATTTTCATCACAGCAACTACTGAAAACCAGTGTAGTGAAGATATGACATCATTGCAAGGATGTAGGACAATCTGATGTTTGCATTTTATGGCTATATTATGAAAATCAATTAAAAATATATAATTCACTGGGGATGATAATATTCTATTATTTCACAGCAGCATATTTATCTCAGTATAAGACAATGTTATGCAAAGCTCAGCATCAAAGCTGGCAATTCCAACTATTATTTAGGGGACTCTGGGTAAGTTTTCTTTCTTTTTTTAAAGACACATTTTATTAATTTTTATTTTTCAATAAACATTTATGTAATTTACAAAGGGATCATCTCGATTAATCTAGTATCCGCCTGGCACTATACATAGTTATATCAATATTACCAACTATATTCCCTGCTGTGCTTTACATCCCCATGACTGTTTTGTAACTACCAATTTGTACTCATTGATCCCTTCACCTTTTTAAATCTCCCTCCCACTTGGCAATTATCAGTTTGTTTTTTGGATCTATGAGTCTGTTTCCTTTTTGTTTGTTCATTTACTTTGTTCTTTAGATTCCACATATAAGTGAAATTGTATGTATTTGTCATCGTTTATTTCACTTAGCATAATACCTTCTAGGTTCATCCACATCATTGCAAATGAGAAGATTTTGTCTTTTTCCCTCATATATATTCCCTCGTATATATGTGACATATCTTTATCCAATCATTCCAATCATTTATTGATGGGCATTTTCATATATTGAGTAAGTTTTCAAAGTATACCCCATTAGCTTCTTCTAATTTGCATATTCAATTTTGGTCTTACAAAATCCTACAGTGAAACAGAGAAATCAGAAACTCAATTCCTGGGTGATGTATTAATGCATGAAAATGTGAAATTTTATCCATTTTAAAATTTAAGACTGCAGAACTATGACTGGGGATTTAGAAGCCATCATTGCAAAGTTGGTCTTGGGGATTTCTATTTCTGGAACTCTAGCATATCTAAGTTTGACTTTTTAAGGAGAAAATAAAATTTCTACTTGAGAGTCATAAAGGTGAAAAGTTGTTTAGCCTCTTGAAATTATTAAAAGTGATATATTAATTATCCAGGAACTATGTACTATATCACAAATTTACAAAATCTTATGTTGAATTATATTTTCAGAAATAGGCTAATTCTTTATCTAGCAGCTCAGAGTAGACCCACTTTCAAACATTTATAAACTTTCATTTGCTTCATTGCAAATTACCTACTTATACCTAGCAAAATCCTTGGTAAAGGTCACTTGAGCCTCCCATACAAAGTTCCAAAATTTTTAAAATGAATAATAAAACTTAAAGTCTCGACTGCCACAGCATATTTAGAATTTAATGGTGAATCATTAAACCAGTTCACTTTATTCATATGTGACTCTGGAATGATCAACAACATTCATGGGACGGTTTATAGAAGCAGAATATTTTGTTGCTTTGATTTTGGACTGTTTTACAGCTTTCTGTTGGCCATTTTAAAAGTGACTTAACTTTCATATATTAGATCTGATGCATTCAATTAAGTTTGTAAAATCTATTATACATTAATTAAACATTACCAGATGCAGCACTCTGGAACGTGGACATTCATTAAATATGTCAAAGTTTTCTCTCTCCCATGCCCTCTGCCTCCTGGTATTGTGCACATTTCTATTTAATACTCCAGTTTTGTTTGTACGGGCTTTATGATTACAAGTTTTTAATATGATTAGGGTACAGGTTTCATATTTCACCTATTAATTAGTTAAAATCAGGCACTGAGTAGAAATCTCTCATTAATATTTATTCTACCCTTAAAAAATCTTCAAAAAAAACTTGCTGTTTTTGAAAACTGGGGGCCACTTAGTGTCCAACAGTGTAAATTCAGTATCAAAATGTACTTTGTTCAAGTCGCCATTGTTACTTGACATTGAAATGCCGAAATGTGTCAGCCACCTTCAGTGCTCAGCACCACGCTTCACAGACACTCTTCTACTTTGATGTCAGCGGAGAGTAAAGATTCTAATTTGTCTTTTAGGTCTTATTAACGAAAATCTTGAGTTTTTGAAAATATTTCCTTGAGTTATTATGCTATAAGGTAATACATTTGACATTTCTTTTTAGAAAAGACACTTCATCCTTTTAGAAGACAGCTATATTTTTACAGCTCCGGTGCCCTCAGCAGAATCTCACACTCACTTGCACTAGGGTCAAATGATAAAAGACGATTTCCCACTTCAAGTGATCTGAATTCGCTCCTTGCTTTAAATTGTAGGCAATTTTAGTCTTTTTTTTTTTCTTGCTCATAAAATGAAACTGCCTAATGGCTTTACAAAAATGCGATGCAATATGCCTCTCTTTCAAAATAGCAAAATGCTCCCTTCTTCAGAGTAGACTTACTTAAGCTTGGCTCCACATCCTCTATAATTTCTGCCTGTCCCTCTCTCTAAAATAGAAGGGTGCATAATGACTATCAGTTGAAATGCCCTCAATCTCTTTTTGTATTCTCATTTTTCCCCACAGATTTTCAAGGTGCTGGCTATTTGTGTGGGCGGGTTTTAAAGGCCATGGAATGTAAGCATGCTCAGGGAGAGAACAAAAGTTTCCGCAAAGTTGTCAGATGACAACCACAGACAGAGTGCCTCTGAAGTCGAATTAGATTCCCTCATGGTACTTGATAGACGTGTCAGTCAGTATATCATTTTTATTTGCTTTTTGAAGGGTTGTGCATAGAATAGATTTGGCATTTCTTTACTGCTATCTTCCAACAGTTTATTCTTTAGGCTTATTCTCTTTTGAGAGTAATTATTACCTACTAAGAAAACCACTTTTCAGCAGAATGTCTCATTTTAACACTATAAACGATCACCAAATTTGGCGCCATTATTTTTTTTCTCCTCAGTATGCACTTGTCTGATATAAAAATGAAGCTTCTAGTTGTGACATGCCTACATGGGGTATCTTCACTTTATTTTGAAAGCTTCTAATTTGTTCAATAGCAAGTATATCTCAATCACATGATGATGATATTTGGATGGATTTGGTTGGCACTTACTGTAAGTCTAGGTAAAGACAAAGGATTCTGAATTTCTTAATTGTCATATTGGAACAGCCTCTTTATGTGTCATTTTCTTGCCAAGATGCCTTTAGAAACGTGCATTGGCTTAATAGCATTTCTGTAACTTGATTTCTTTTGCCAAATGGAAATTAATTAGGAAACTTGTTTTCTAGTCAAGTAAGAAGGAAGAACTAATTATAAACCTTTTTCTTTATGAAAGTGATAAAGGGTTAAGAGCTTTGACTTTGTTTAGATTTAAGATCTATTTTACCTGAAAGAGCATAGAAAGCAAATAACAGAAGAATATTTTTTAATTGAAACAGGAAATGATATTATCAAATTCTTTTAATGAATATGTAATGAGCAGAAACTGTGGGCAGGAATGCCCACTAGTTAAGCCTGTAGGCACTGGAGCTGTGGGTTTCAATTCAAATCTTGACTCTCCCACTTATTAGGTATATGACCTTGGGCAACCTATTTAAATTCTCTAGGACTCAGAAGCAATAAGATATAATTGTAGTAGGTACTTTAGCCGCAAGGGGTTATGGTAAAAATGAAATGATACACTATATGTAAAATGCTTAGAACACAGTTGCAAATTAGTGCCATTCTCCTGGGAAATTTAGAGAAGAGATAGAAAGATGATTTTAGCAGTTGAAAAAAAGACTATTAATCACAAGTTATTGAAGGAATAACTACTATACAGAAGGCACCATGTGTTGAAATTGGATGTTGGGATATGAGTAAGTTATGGCTAGGAGAATATGAAACTTACTCAGAGAACTTACAATAAAAGCTAATGATGTGTACTACTTAGAAGATAAGCTCGACATCAGACTACCTGGGTTCAAATCCAAACTCTGATACTTGCCTTTGATTTGGGGCAAATCACTAAATCCCCACTGTGTCTCATATTCATCTACTCATCTTCTATCAAATGGGGACAACAATAATAGGATACGGCTCACTGGGGTTACTGTGAGGATACTGTAAGTATATAATACTAAATATTCATGTATGTCCTAAATGCTACGTAGTTCCACAGATTAACGGTGGCTTAAAGTTGGTGAATGAGGGGACTTTATGAAATACATGTCATTGTATCAAGATATTCAAGGAAATAGTGGAGATGGTAGTAGACAAAGAAATCAGTTTAGAGTGGTATAGAGCATTCTAATATATACGTGTGTGCACGCACGCGCGCGCACACACACACACACACCTTCTGGTTTCTAGTTCATTATGTGAGGAGCTTGGAAGACATCAGTCTCATCTTCTCAACAACAGAACGGCTGAACTAAAAAGCAAAAACTCTTCTTGGATCAGAGAGGTCACAGGGCAAACCACCACCCCCAAAACTGGAGAGAGAGAGAGAGAGAGAGAGAGAGAGAGGCAGATGCAGATCACCACAGCTTAGTGGAGCACAACGCTACAGCCAGAACCACCAATGGAGCCGTTCCTGGGTTAGGGACGTGTCAACTGTAATTAACAAACTGCTGGAGGCTCAGTGTGGAAAAGGCAGAGAACGAGGAAGTCTGGGGGCAAGACTCAGAGGTAGCCTGAAGTTCCACCTCCAGGAACCCTAACGAGCTCTCGCAGTGAAGAATGGGAAAAAATCCCCTCTGCTTCTTTTGGGGAAGGGGAAAGTGACCATTTTGAGGTGTGCCTGTTTTCTCAGCCAGGTCTAGATGTCCTCTCTCGTGGAAGGGGAAAGAAGGACTTTATTGGATGAAGGTCGCGGCATCAGCGTGCAGGCTCACTGCAAGATTGCGATCAAATCACAGGACTGTAGAGTGTTTCCCTTCCTCTGACCTCGCTACCTAGCACCTTTAACCTTACCACCCATCTGTGGGACTCCTGTATATCAGCAGGGGACTGTGACTGAAAGAAAGAACGCCACCTCTCAGAAGTCATTTAAGAAATCTCTATGGAAATCAAAGTATGAGGGAGACAAAAACAAAGCTGGCTACAACAAACAGTACACTCGAACTGACTCCAAGCAAGATAAACAAAAACTTCACACAAAAAGCCTGTGTACCCCAGTGTCTGTACTCAGTACACTATGCCCACTATTAACAGAAAATTACAAGTCATGCTAAAACTATCACATGACCGAAAGTTGACATTTATGACACCCTAAGGATATTTGAGGACCGAGAACACAGAGTTTTGTAAGAGAATAACATAAGAATTAAAATTAAAAATGCAATTTAGGGAAGAACACCGGAAGCCTATATGCCAAACTAAAAGGCAAGAAAGAGCGTTCGATGATCTGGAGGACCAGGATTCGCCACTGAGAAATATTAATTTGGCATCAGTGTGAAGAGTGGCCTGTTTAGGAGAATATTTGCATTGGAGATGAGTTTCTCTGATATCTGCAATAGCCCAAAAGTCAATTAAAATGACAGAAGTGGAAATGAAATACAAAACAAAACATATACGGTGAGAATGAAGAGCTCACAGAATGTGAAATTGAGAGAGAATTAAGTGTCAACAATGGCAATGCCAATAACAGAAATATTAGGATCAGGAGGAGGAGACTTTCTGAAAGGAAGGTGAGGGACTAAGAGATACTAGAAATTACTCAGCTGGCAATTGAAAATGTGAGGCTAGAACATGGAAACACGAGCTCTAGCTTCTCTATAAGCAGGGATTAGCACATTTTGATCAATGAAAGCATAAAACTCTGAGCGAGCAAAAAGTATAGGAAGAGATGTAAAAACGTGAAGTCAGAATCGTGGGTAAGACTCATATTTAGGTTTCAGAAGAAGGAAGAGAAAGCACTGAAGACAGATACATCGTTAGGGGAAAAAACACCCACTACAGTGAAAACACAGATGAAACTCCAAGAAGGTGTGGATTTAGCAACAGCATCAAATGCATCATAGGAAGAATCAGGCTATTATGACTATGATTATGTCCTCGAAGACAGCTGGGGTATAAGCTCCGTGAGGGTCAGGACTGTATTTGCTAAACAAGTATTGTTAGTGTCTAGATCAGTGACCAAGAATGGGTAACCAATAATTGTTTGCTGAAGAAATAATATTTTTGCAGAAGACAGATTGGAGGGAACCAAAGAAGGTGTATTTAGTGAGATAAAGGATACAATGTATGAGGAATGGTCATTTGAAATGTAAGAATGAAAAATAATACTTAGAAAAACAATACTTAGAGGGGAAGTGAAGTTAAGGTCAGATATTTCATTTTCATTTTTGTATCAAGGAAAGAGAAAATCGTGATGCTTAAAGTTGAAGAGTCTGCTATTGAGGGAGAAGCCGTTTAAAGATACTTAAAAGAGGGGAATATATACAGGCAGGCAAAGTTTTGAGAAAATAGAAAGAGCTGTGTTTAATGGTTCATTATTTTACTGAGAAGTAAGTCTGCATACCACTATGTGTTTAGAAAATTCCTTTCAGAGAAATTATGTTGCCTCATTACTTGCAAAATGATGAAATAACTAACCTTAAAGATTTTCAGATTGATACTTATTCAGTTTAATTTTGTCCTTCAGGATTCTAAAAGAACAGGTTCATTCACATGCTTTCCACTGAATACCATGTCTCACAAGTGATAGATACATTTTGGCATTTCACAAAAAGAAAGCATCAACTGGGTCCTGCTTGAGACAATTATTAAGTATTCTTGGAAGTATTTTAAACAAACTTAGTACAACAAATCAAGACAAAGGAAAGAAAAACAGCAATTAAGATTATGTTTCTCCCCAGAGGCAGACGAATTTGAAATGAACTAGTTGGGGTACTGATTCAAATTGGCACATGTGGATGATTGGAAGGGGTTCATGGTTTAAGACTAGAATTGCTTTTTGGCAACAAAATGCAAATCACTGTCTGATCATGAAATTTTTTGAAGAAACAGAAGAGTTATACATGATCTGGGTTTGTTCTTGTTGTCTAATCATCACTAAAATAAAATTAACCCTCTGTCTCAGAGAAAAATAAGGAAAACAAAATGACCCTATTCTAAACACTCTCTATGATTTCATGAAGAAAATTGCTTTTATTCTAATTCTGGTAAATAAACAAATGATGGGCATCATTTATTGCCTTTTTGCAGCGAGAACGCTAAATTCATAAGATGCATTCTGAGATTTATCAGCCAAAATTTTCCTGATTTTCTTCCTCGGCGGTGTGGTTGGAATAAATTATTTGTATTTCTAAAAAGTGACATAAGAAAAAGAGAAAACAGAAATAATATTGAACTCAGGTAATAAAATGGCATCTAGATTAAAAAATATATAGAGAAAAACATACTTCTTCGTTTTGAGTCATTTGATATTAATAAAATGCCACCTTTTAATATAGCAAAAATATCACATGACATTTTTGTGTTTCAGAAGAGAAACTATCAATTATTCATTTTTATATAATCATTAAATTGATATATTTCAGGAAATTTTGAGAATGTCATGTTGAGCTGTAGCAACTGAAAGTTACAAATGCAGACTTTTGCTTCAGAGAGACATGGGTCGCAATGCTAGATTTAAGTGTCATCTGTGTGACTTAGAGGCAAGTCATTTACTCTCTCTGTGCATCAATTTCCTTTTCTGAAAAAGATAAGTGTGAGGATTAAATGAGAAAGCTTGAACAAAGCCAGGTACATGGTAACTGGCAAGCGATAAAGGGTAGCTATGTAGTCACATAAAATTTGATGTCAAGACCTGTTATGTACAGTTATACATAACAATTATCTATTTTTAGTAGAATATTAAGTCCTTAAAAAAGAAACAAACTAAGAATTTAGAAAAATCCTCTTTATCAGTACTGTATGAAAGGAGGCCATTTTGGTGATCTTTCATTCTAGAATATTTACTTAATGATTGAATAAATATATTATTTAGAAAATAGAGCAAATAACTTTTAAAAGATAATGTTAAGGGTTATCAAAATATATTATAAAGTTAGAAAAAATATTAGTTACACAATTTATTTGCTCATTTTATACTGATATTGTATGTCATTCTCCTTGATAAAATCTCCTTGTAGCTAATTCATGCTTATATGTTTTGATGGCATAATAGAAGTAAAGCAGAACAAAAAAGGAAGTACAAATAGAAGAGAATGAGAAAAAAACATGAATATCCCTAATTCACACACATGCTGTCATACATAACTTCAGTATTATAAAGAGAAATATTGGCAAGAAAAGAAAATTAGAATAAAACATTTTGTAGTTATGCGAAACATCAAGGAATCTGTCTAGGGCAAGTCAAGGAAATAAAGAACTTTAAAAATAAAGTAGAACAGAGAAAGTCTTTAAAATAATCTGAGATAAATTCATACATGGTTACAAAATGAGATCCCACATCATACCAGATTGAACTATGGGGAAATGTGGTCTAATTCACTGTTTGAGCAAGGCATCCAAAGCAAATCAGTTAATATGACCAGCAATGGCCCGAGTGGCAGGGCCGCCATGCTGATGGTCATAATTGCTTTTGATGGTGGTGGTGATGTTGGTGTGTGAAAAGCGTGATGTAGTGATGGCCATTGAAATTTAACCCAATTATGTAGTAAGGCAAGGCTCTTTCTATTTAAGAAGCTTGAGGACATGGCTGTCTACCAGCGAAACAACTGAACATTTCATTATGAAAAGCATTGCACTGACAACAAGAATTATTACATTATAATACTTAGTAAAAAAATTTAAGGCTGTTATCTGAAAATTCAGATCCTATTAAAATTAATATAAGATTAATATATATAGATCTGGAATGTTTTGTATATTTAATTATAGAGACAATACCTGCCTTCATCGGGATGTAATCACACAGTCATAAACATTTTCCAACAGGTCAGAGACTGATTTCATAAAAGCAAAAAAAAAAAAAAAAATCAATTCTGATATTTGACTATATATTAGAAAAAGAAAAACATATAAAGATAAATTTAAATATATGGAACGATTTGTTGTCTGAAAATTATGGAGCAAGGAACTATCATATTTGGACAATAATTCAGAAAATATTATTTTTGGACATAAGAGGAGTGCATGTTAATATTTAATTATTAGGATGTAAGATCCATAGTATAGTATGAAGAAAATATATCAGATTTTAATTATAGCACTTTGCTTTATATATGTCTTTTGTTTTAAAAATACTTTTCACTTACAGTACGTTAGAAGTTAAATAGATCATCTTTACAGTTCTTAGCAACAAGTGTGTGAATTCCTAAGAAAGAGACTGCACATCTTTGAAGATATCCAGAGACAGAACCTCTCCACTACATCTTTAGTCAATTCCATTATTTTATTCACTTGATAGACAAGAAAACCTACGTCTGCCGTGTAACACAGAATAGGGTGTCTAGTAGAAAAATACTGGGAGCCACATATGTAGCTTCAAAAAGTAAAAAGAAATAGGTTAACTTCAGTGATATATTTTTCTAACCTACTATACCCATAATGTTATAATTTCAACATATAATCAATGCGTGAATTATTAATGAGATATGTTTTGTACCCTGGGTTTCTTCTTTTTTTGTGTACTACACATTCAAAATGCAGTGTGTATTCTCCACTACAGCACATCTGAGTTTGGACCAGCCACATTTCAAGGGCCCGGTAACCCACGTGGCAGGTGGCTATGTACTGGAGAGTGCAGGCCACAGAAGAAAGTGTTTTGTGTCAGCGTTTGCTTTTCCAATGCCCCTGTGCATTCCTCCAGTGTTTTAACTTTCTAAGAATTGGGTATCTTCTGCAGCACAATGTTTCCAACGGATTCGATGAGACAACATGTGTAAATCTTCTTTTATAGTTTCTGAGTCTTAGAAAACATTAAACAGATGGTAGTGCTCTTCCTCTAAATCTCTTGAGAGTTCTCTTTGAAGAAAAGTACTTTCGCTTAGATTTTGTGAATGGAAAAGAAGAGCGACTAGTCAAGAACCCTTTATAAAACTGGAAATAGTAATGCAGGTGCCCTCATTGCAATGGATACACACAAAAACTTCTTTACCTGAACCCCCACGTCCCCTACCACTTCATAACCCCTAAGCCACCCCAACTAGTTCTTGATTGATCTTTCCTTTCCTGCTTCCCTTTCCCCCCCATAGCACTTAATAACTTCCAACAAACTATACAAAATTTTTATTTATAATGCTTGATCTTGATTTTCTGATCCTCTCTATTACAGCGCCATCCAGATGATGTTCAACGTGCATATGTACCTAAAACAGTGGCTAGAAGTCAATGGGCTCAACAAATATTTGTTGAATGAATTGACAATTAAAAAAATATATACATATCTTTTTTTTCCATGCCAATGTATATCATTTTCTGTGACACTCGCCTATAGAAACTCCTAGTCACATGTTTTTTTTTTTTTTAAAGTGGTGGCTGAAGTGTCACACAAATCAGATGTTTCCCTTTAGTATTTTTTTCACACTTTAATTTTATTATAATAGAATAAAAATAATAATAATAATTAGTAGTTGCGGTAGCTGCAGCAAGAGTATAATATATTAGTCATTAAGTCCCCTTGAAGTATCAAAAAATATACTATTTTAATTAGAAATCTCTTCTGAACTGATATAATAAATTCCAATGTATCATTTAACAATCGATTACAGTACAAGACAGATTTACAAATCATATTCTTTGATATGTCTTAGTATCATTTGACTTTTATATATCTAGCTCCATATGGCTGACCAAGCCCCAACACGTGCAATCAAATAAAAGTGGGAATCTTCCTCTAATAAATATCAGAGACCAGGGTGAGATAGTGAAATAAACCTGGAATGAATAGAGGTTCAGTGGCACCGACTATGGAGATTCAGGCTGAGCTGCACACAAGGACAGACAGAACATGCTACAGTGATGTCCTGGAGAAGGGCTTGATTTGGGCTCCACACACCAGAGGTTCAGGCTCAGAGAAGTCATTTAGCTTCTCTTGTTCCTCATCTCTAATGTGGGAATAAAATCTGCCCTGTCTGCCCCAGTAAAACATCATTGTAAGCCTGCAGGGCTCTGTCAAGCAACTGTCAAGGTAAGTTACATTTGTTGATGAACACTTTCTGATATACTTTAAACTGGTATTACACACATGAGAGCATTAGCATCATTAAGATTGGGGGTATTTTTTTTTTTTTTTTGGCCTTGGGTTGTGAATGTAGAATTTGCACAATTGCAAGCATGTGAGTTATATCAGACAGCATATTTCATTCCAGTTACTTTACAAACATCTAGTTAATTGATACCTTCAGCTGCCAACACATTGTGTGTGGTATTTAATAGGCATTCATTCATGTTCCATTAATCAGTTCAAAAAATAAGTACAGAAGGAGAGAGAGCCAAGTAACATGCGACCCACACAAGTATTTATCTAGTGTCATTCGATTTTAAATGCTGGAATGAATATAAAAGTAACCAAAGATGTGACTCATACCCTCCTGGAGTTTATAGTCTAATCATGGAGATGGTCAAATATCCCATTAAAAAGAAAAAAAAGTTATGAAGGAATGGAAGAAAAGGTACAGCAGCCTTGTACATTATACCCTTGTTAATTCATGTCACACAAATGCCACTCTTGCCATTGAATCTCTCATATACTGAGTCTAAATCCTATTCATGTGCAGACTAGAGAGTGGATTAATGTTTGTAATTTCTCTCTACAATTTCGGCAATGGCTCCGACAAGACTCATAAATAGGCCTGTGATGGGCATTGAAAATGTCCTCCTTATGTACCTAATTTTTCATCTTGGTAACAATAAATGAAAAGATCCATAAACACAACTTTAATTAACAGTGAAGCTGTGATGCTTAGAAATAGACTGTTGGCTCTTTGAATCTATTGACCTTCTCAGAAAGAATTTTGTTCTTCCCAGAGGGTCAAAATTAATTAATGTCCTTACAATTTATTTGGCAGCCCATTTTCTCAGAGATGCCTCAACAGGTTCAGTGAGTCGTATTAGTGTATCGAGGATGATACAATCAGGCTGCTTTAAAGAGAACACTCTGTACAAGTATAGTGTCTCAACTAGTGATTAACAGGGAGGGTAATAAAATACTCTGTCAGAATGATTACTTTTCTTTGTCTGTGGACAACATTTTTTTGTGTACTCTATTGCATCAATAACCAGATTCACAACATTCCATGTGGTCTTTAATGAACTCACGCAAGCTATAAAAGTCCAAAAAAGAAATCAAACATTGCCATTAATGGTCCTTCCCTTAACTGTTACATTAAAAGTTACCAATCACCTATGTCTGCATTTTTGAACCATGCATGGAAACTTCTCATGCCCATTGATTATACTATTATCTTTTCCTAAACTGAGCATACAATACTCTTTGTACCATTAGTAATATATACTACCAGACCTGCTCAGCAGGTTTTCCAAATACTGTCTTATAAGAAAAAAAAAAAAAGTGCTACAAATGTTATCTAAAGAACTCACAAATAAACGAACGAACAAAACAAAAACTCGTAGATACAGAGAACAAACTGATGATCGCCAGATGGAAAGGGGGTTCAGGTCTGGTGAAAAAGGTGAAGGGATTAAGAGGTACAAATTGGCAATTACAAAACTGTCACAGGATGAAAAGTATAAGAAAGGGAATACAGTTGATAATATTGTAATTATGTGGTATCAGGGGGCTTCTAGACTTACCTGGGTGATCAACTCCTAAGGTATATAAATGTCTAATAACTATGCCGTATACACCTGAAACTAATATCATATTTAATGTCAACTGCAATTGAAAAATAAAATAAATAAAAACAAAGAACTCATAGGTATTTGTATCTAGATGTTACTGTCTGGTTCTTAGTAGCAGAAGTAAAAAATCAACTTACTTCTCATAACTTCTCAAGAAACATATATTTGTCCTTACGAATAATCATAAAAGTAAAAATATATGTTCTTGATATTTATTATAGTGAAAGTATTAGAAAATAATTTGAGTTAAATATTAGATTTTATAAATTATGATATATCCAAAATGTAGAAGACTATGCTGTAATTGAAACTATGCTGTTAAAAATATTCCATAACATAGAAAGTCATTCACACTATATGTCACCAAATACAAAGCTTATAGATAGTTGTAATGATTCTAGTGGGATTACTAGAGAAATTTTTCTTTTTTGTCCTTACTCTCATATTTTTAAAATTTTAGAAAAAGATGTAATTCTTAATAATGTAAAATTGATGAAAAGCAATACTGAAGAAAAAATAAATATTAAAAAAGTGAAAAGTGATAGTTCAGGCTTTTTAAGCTGTGAAATTAAAAATAACCACCACGATTTTACAAACATGTAAATGTTCTACTATCATATATATTAGAATTTCTTTTGAGGTGCAATTCCTGTTTTTACTTATTTTTTTTTTCCTTTTTGGGATTAATTCTCCTTTCCTATTACTCCAACCTTATTATCTATCCAGGTAGCAATCCGTGTTAATAATTATATATCCGTTATCATCCTTTTCTTCATGCTTACATAGTTATCCATAGAAATATCTATATGTATGTGTCTTTATTCAAATGCACAAATAAGAGGGTGTTAGTCATTCTTCAATTTAGAAAAACTGGATCACACTATATAATCATTTTGCATATTGCTTTACCTCTTAAAGAATATGTTTTGGAAATCCCAACACATCAACCGTAAAGCACTAAACCTCATTTTAGTAGCTTCCTGATATTGCATGCTGTGGGTTTAACACGTTACACTGGCCTCCGAGCTGTACCTCCAGGGGACAGGAGGGTGGAAGGATGGTGATTTTGGCCCCCAGGGAATAGCTGGCGATTTATAAAGATCTTTGAGATGTCAAGACTAGGAAAAGGAGTGCTACTGGGTGGTGGGTACCTATCTAGTGGGTCGAGATCAGGGATGCTGCCAAACATCTTGCAGTGCACAGGCAATCCCACAACAATTAATTCAGTTACCCAAAACATCACTAGTGCCAGGCTGAGACACCCACCAGGCATGCTGTGATCGCAGGGCATGTGGCACTGGCCGTCACTCTGGCTGGAACAGTCTTTCCTTAGGTATCCACAGAGCTCATTCCCTCATTTCTTTCAAGTCTTTCTCCAAATGGCATTTTCTCAGCGCAGCCCATTGTGATCAACCAATTTAAGCTGCAATCCTCCCTCGACTCAGGCACACACCATCCATCGGCCTTCCCTGTTCTGTTTACTCCATTCTTTCTTTATCTCAACTTTTAACTGTCCTCATTACTTATTTACTTATTGTGTTTGTTCATTATCTTTTTCCTCCTTGTAGAATACGAACACTGTGGCAGTGATTTTTGTCTGTTTTATTTGCTAATATATTCCAAGGACCTTGAAGAGTGTCTGGCATTCAATAAACCAATAAAGTGACAAAGGAATAAATAAATGACTGTATGAATAATGGGCAGTCATTTTATTTCCCATTTTTTTCAACTACAGACAACGCTGAACTTAAACACATGTACTTATGTGTTGGTCTTTTTATTTCTGTATGGCCAGAATGCTTTCCAAAATGGAAACTTTCCCCTAACCATGTATGAGCATCCTTTCCCACTCTCTCTCCATCTCTCTGCCATCAACAGGTTGGCTTTTGAAAATCTTTCCCCACATTTTTATTATTTAAATTTGATTTTTTTCTGATGACTTGTGAACTTGAGTGTCACTAAATATATTCATTGATGATTTGAATTAGATTATCTGTTAACTGCAAATCTTTTCTAGTTTTTAAAATCGGTCATTTCTATTAAGTTTGTAAGAGTTATCTATCTACACATAATCTGTAAGAAAAAAAAATTCTAACTTATTATTTGCATGTTGATTTTATTTATAGAATTTTAGATCACAGTTATGATTTTACATAATCAAATTTGTACATCATTTCTTTTTAGCTTCTGGGCTTTTGGAAGTTAGATCCTGCCTCTAAATTGCACATACTTTACCTCCTTTTCTGGCCAGAATTTTGTTGTTATTATTTGTTACATGTAAGTCCTTTATCTGGAATATATTTCTGTATGTGAAATATGCAGAAAAAAATGAGCTTAACTTCATTTCCTTCCAGGTGAATGACCAGATAGGCCAGCACCATATGAAATAACATATCTTTTTCCCACTGAGTTAACTTTTGTTATATGTTAAGTCCTAATCACTGACCTCAGTGTCTTGATTCTCTATCCTATTCTGTTAACCTATAATCTGGTGTATACTAACGTCATGTTTTTTTTAAAACAACAACAACAAACTTGGTCAAAGGGAGAGGAGATTCAACTGTCAGGTCAAAAGGAATAAGAATATTCAATTTGAAGATGAATTAGAGAAAAATTTTAAAATAAGAACAGACTCCCAAGCTGTAGTTGCACATTATAACATTTTCAATCCGCCTGGAATATATAAATAATCAAACTATTATCCCCTTTTCATTAGTCTTAAGATGGCTGAGCCAATTTCTTACACTTTTCCTATAAAAAGTTATTTTAATTATATATAATCTTGTTTTCATCGTGCCTATTCTTCCATTGTTTTGAGTGATATTTTTTTAGTTAGGTTTCTCCAGACAAGCAGGACTAACACAATGTAGATAAATACAGAAAACTATTGATTACCAGCGATTGGCTATGTGATTACAGAGGCCGGCAAGCCCGGGATCTGCGGTGGGAGCCAGGAAGCTGAAGATCCAGGAGAGCCAGTGGTGTGGACAAAGTTTGGACGCAGTCTGTCAGGGAATTACCTCTTTCTTAGGCAGCTGAGATAGTTTGTTCTATTCAGGCCGATAACTGATTGGATGGGGCCCACCCACATTGTGGAGGACAATCTGCTCAAAGCTCACCAACTGAACTGTCAATGTCATCAAAAAACACCCTCCAAGTTGACACGTAAAATCAACCATCATAGATATCTTAAGGTATTGTTTATTAATAAAAAAGGTAGAAAAATCTCATCACTAAGAAAAGTTATCTCTAAGACAAGTTACTTTTTAGCCCTAGGAAAAGTTGATTCCTAAGAAAAGTGCTGAGTAGGCAAGACTTCAGGGTCAAAGGAAATAAGATTATGAGTCTACTTATACTCTGACTCTAGTAACTATAAAACCATTAAAGATTCCATCGATCTCAAAACGCAGGCAGAAAGCAAAACTCATCAAGATTTGGTAGAGAGATGCTCTTTTTTTCCTTTACCATCTACCTTTTACATCTCCGGCCCTGTACTTCAGAGGGACTGGAACAAAATTGGTGCCAGCTACTGGCTGTTGTGGCATTGTGAGAACAGTCTATCATTGGTAATAGTACACTTTTGCCAATCGCATGCATTAATCTGAATGACTCTTACCTGTCCCTGCCCCAATTGGGGACTTTAAAGATACATTTAGATTAGAGGAAATAAAATCTGCACGTCTCTTAAATCATGAGTTATGGACTTTTCCTGTTGTTGCAATGTCAGTTTTGGGTCAACTCAATAATTCAGGGGTTAAATAGGAGGGACTAAGTGTCTTTTCATAAAGCCTAGTGAGCTCTGCCCCCACACAGTCAAGGATGCACTCCAAAGTTCACTCAAATAGAGCAGGTTTTCAAGAGTAGAGCTCTTGCCTGTGTATCTCTACTAGATTTACCTGGTGTGTGATCGAAGAATGCACTCAATGCTTCAGCAGGAATTTCATTGCCAGTCGCCCAGTCCCAGTCATCTTCAAAGTCTGGAGTAAGAATGCAGACTGTGGTCCAGTTTCCCAAAGTTGTTTCAAAATTCCAGCTTCCGTTCATGCTTGTATACTGGCCTAAGGAAACAAAAATAATAATGGGATGCTCTGTAAATGCATATTGCACTTAATATTACACTACATTTTTGATGATTTTAAATTAATATTTGTATATTCTAATTATTCATAAATAAATTTATAGAAGTGGAACATCTGTACTCATTGATAATATCAATAGTACACTGTAATTTTTTTTTTTTTAATCACAGAGTCTAGAAACAGTGCATGAATATTGTCATTTATCCATTAAGGAGTTTGACTGACTAATAATATAAATGATAGAGAAAACTGTTTAGACATAAACAATGGACATCATATTATGATAATACAGATAATTCCCATCAAATAAATCAATAGCTTCAGTTGTCTGGATATTCAGTTTAGTCCCTGTGCTTACTGTATGGTGTTTGAACAACACAGACCATTAGAGGCAAAATCATCTGCTACAGAAAAGGTGCCTTTGGGAGAAATAGTAAACTGTATAGGAAACAAACTCTTGCAGCATACCATACCAATAAGCTACAAACTAAATTGCAGAGTTAGTCACTAAATCGTGAAAGAAGTTCTCTTCTAAAAGTGTTGGTTGATAACTCATTAAAAATTAAGTTATTCACGATAAGAAAAATTGCTAGATAATAACAGAATCTACTACCTACCTACTCAGCAGTAAAAAGTACCAACATAACACCCTGGTGTCTGCTTGCTTGCTTGCTTGCTTTCTTTCTTTTTGGCACAGCAGTGATTATTTTGAGCATTCACTGTAAAACCTGACTGTGTTGTACAGACGGAATGAATTATTGGGTGACTGAATCAGTATGAATCAATTGAGATTGTCATTGACGTTTCTTTTCTTTTTAGAAAGATAAAGTTTATGTGTGTGTGTGTGTGTGTGTGTGTGTGTGTGTGTGTAACATTTCTACTCAAGGTGGATTCTCATTCATAACTTTTTCTTAACATAACACTAGTATTAACATATAGAAACTTTATCAGAAAAAAATTAACTGTGAAAATGGATGCCAAATACATAGCTAAGAAAGATTTAATATTTTTATTAAAAATTTTCTGGATCCCTGAGAGTATTTTCATGAATTATCAGCATTTCACTTTTCACGTATCTTATCCTGAAAACTAAAATCATTTTTCATTACGTAAATTTCTTTCATTCATTCCACGTGTCTTATAATCCATTGATTTTTTTGGTGTGTCCATGTGATAATGTTTGTCACATCAGTATTACAGGATATAGACAGGTTTACATTACACAGAAATGTGGATAATAGTGAGAAATTCAGTTCTCTGGTGTGTAGTTAACCTAACTGCAAACAGCAGAATCTTCCCATGTACATAGCAGGACAGCATTATCTGCTCTTTAGAATGATGTCACATACAGGTTCTGCACTGTATATTTCTATGGAACTGACTCCCCGATGCATAGGCCTTACAATACCTATTTTACATCCCTTTCAATTCTCTGTGACCACTCTATCCCTTCTGCTTCAACTTATTTACCGTGTGACTTTGTCTTTGACTCTAAGAATACCTATACAATCAGGATAAACTCTATTTTATCCTCTACCTCAAATTATGCCACTTTTCCTCTTTTTTTTACCGCTGCACCCCCCCCCCCCCCGCCAGGGCTAATCTCAGTTATGATCTCAACTCCTTATCAACACTGCTGTTAACACGGCACAGCCTCATTTATTTCAAAGTCAGACAACTTCTCTATGTGCTTCGATCTCACATTCTCTACTAATTCCTTCTTATAACTTGCAGGCACGTCGGTGACCCTTTCAATTTACAAAAATATAGAGTTATTTGCTTACATTTCTCACTCTCTACCTCTTATCCTGTCCCATGGCCTTTCACACTTTTATGCAGATGGCCTACAAATCTACGGCCAAGATGAAATACAGGTGCTTATCTTCACATGCCTGTTAAACATCCCAATTGCAATGCAAGCACAATCTCAAAACAAAGTAATAATTCACTCCCCGAATGGGTTCTCCTCTTTGAGACTGATTAACTTCACAGCATGAATCTTCTCTCTCTCTTTTCAAGAGTCAAACTTTGGAGCTATCTTTGATTCTATATTCTTCATTTCCTTATCTACTCAATCACCCATAACTGTAGTTTCTCCCTTTGAGAACTTATTTACATCTTTCTTTGCAGGTCCATAGTCCCTGTACCAGTTCCACTGGTTCAAGCTCCTGGTTCGTTTTGAGTCTTTTAATGCAGACTTCAACTTATCGACCTCACAAACCCTAATCACACTAATCACTTTTAAGGCTACTCTTGCATCAGATCTCTTGCTCAAAATATTCGCTTTCACATCGTTTGAAAATACTCTCCCAAATCTCTAGCCTTGAACACAGTAAACTTTTTTTAATGTTAAGTATTTTTTTAGGCTGAAATCTGTCACATCTTCAAAACTGCCTCTAACAGAATTTTTCAGAAAATTATCTCTTGAATAAAAACTGAGTTTTTTTTTCAAATTTTATGTTTAAGCTTACTCACTTTTTAAAATGTTTTCTCTAGCAATTGGATGCTCATTTGTCGTCATTTTTCCCTCTCTTGTTCAGGACAGAATTGCAGTTTTCCAGGAATTTACCTTCTTTCACTCATATGTGTTTCAAGGGTGAAAGAGTCCCATGCTCAGTGCCAGAGGTCACCTGTGGTCAATCTAAGCAACTGTGATGCAATGTTCACTCTCCCCTGTCTTAATTAGTTTAGCCATAGACTTGGGATGCAATTATAGACAATGAGACTTACTGGGTGGGGCAAAAAAAAACCTAGGAAAAATCTTCCTTTTTTCTTAAAAATAAATCAAAAGGAAATAGTCTATTTGTCCTTTTTCAGGATATCATTGCAAAGATGTGATGCTCAGGGCTGAAAGATTATATGGGAGGAGCTGACTTTAGAAGAAAGTCTGTTATCTGAAGATGGCAGGGCATAGAGAAGGAAGGAGTCCATACAGTCACATACTTTTGATGATAAAAGTTACTAAGTTAACCAACTCTACATCTCCTTTGCTTTTGGACTTGCAGTATTTGAGATAATACATTTTTTCTTATTATCCATGTCAGTTAAAATGCATTTGATTCCAAGAAACGGAAAATCCTATTAATAGTAGCTGAAACAGACAGGCATTAATTTATCTCAATTAACAATGTCAAGAAGGTGTCAGTTTAGGGTTGGCATTGTGGTTCAACTGTGCAGATGCGAAGCGCACCTTTTCATCCCTCCTTCCTGTCATCTTGTCATCCTCATGCTCATCTATTCATGGTTGCAGGATGACCGCTACACTTCCCAGTATCACACATATTCGAGGCATTGAAAGAAATGGGAAAAGAGCTTTTTATCTATTCTGGTGCTTTTTCTTTCTAAAAGAAATGCTTTCCCCAAAATTTCCATGGACAGCTCATTGGCCTCTGGTGGCTACAAGCAAGTTGGGAGAGGATGGTATTTGTAGGTGGTCACAATGCTGCCCCAAACAAAATTGGAATGGAAAGGCGACTAGCAGGAACTACTCTGCTTCTAGGTTGGTCGAGGTTGGACCTTCCGCTACAAGCATCTTAATGTGTCTTCTCTTCTTTATTCCCTCTAGCAAATCATACTCGCCCTAGACTGTCCAACTTATGCGCTGCCTCTTACCTTCCAGACCATGTCAGTCCTCGGGGCATGTGTGTGTTTTATGGCTTTCTCGCAGTGGCATGATATTCAGCCATATGATTGTACGGTCAGTGTAAATACTGACCAACTAACATATATATTTTAAGAAATGGCTCCATCATTAATTATTTTTAATTCTTCACATTCACTTATCTACCTTATTTTACCATACCATAATACATAATACAGGAATTACATAGTTTCCCCTTACTGTGAAATGGCTTCTTGGAGTGCAGCATAGAGAAGGATTTTGAAGAACTTCAGTACAGTTAAAAACAGTGACATGAGTGAACAGGATTTTTTTTTTTTCTGTAAAGAGGCAGGCGAGAAAGCACTCCCACACACTGTATATTAACAGCTTAGGACACAAGGTACACTTAATACATAGTTCAGGTAATAATTTCCTTCCATGAAAAAAGAGAGCATATTTTCTAAATTAAATGTTTCTTTTAAAAAGGTTTGATTTCATTTACTATAAATTATACATTTTGAAACAAGAAAATTTTATCCTTGCTCATAACCAACAGTAAAACTTTAATCATAAGGAATAACTGCATTTATTTTCTGGTAAGTATAAAGGGAGTGTAAATAAGATATCCTCTATGACTGATGAATTTTGAAAGAATATAAAAATAATATGGAAGAAGCTAACATTATTAATTATAGCAGACTGAACAAATACATTCTTTACATGATTGCTCTTAATTCTGAAGGTACGCAATAGGACAAATGGTATTGTGTCTACTAGACAGATGAGGGAAGTGAGTCTCTGAGAATTTAAATACTAGCCCAACAAGTGAGGGTCAAAGTCAAAATGAAGACTTCAGTTTAATTAACTGGAAAGGTCAATTCTTTCCTTATATTTCTCCAAAGGTCATGTTGAAAACGTAATTTATTCCATTATCCACAATAGATTATCTGACTTCGGGAATCCAGCTGTGATGACTTACACTGGAGAATATGTCTAAAACACTATCAATATGAAATATTAATGAAGCCAATTTGCAGAAATAATAGATGAGCCATATATCTCTATGTGCTGTGTGGCATTCCTTTTGGATGTGAACAAAGCCCATCAAGTAGTTTTTTAAAAAGTGACTATTTGTCAACATATTACTTTTATTTTAATAAATTCAATTCCTTTTAGCAGTTGTCTATCAAAGTTGTAGGTAATGCTAACAGATAGAAGGATGTGATTGACTTCGGTTTCTGAAAATCAAAACTGGCTGTGTGTGCTTTCACATCAACACCTCAAGTAGTTGTGACAAAAAAAATCGCAGTCTGGGAGAAAAATTGAGAGAAGTGAAAAGAACATCAGGAGCATTCACATGCAAAAATCCAAAATACCCGTAAGTCTTCCTAATGTGTTATGTCTATTTCTGTATTGCATATCCATACACACACACACATACACATTCTTCGTACATACTCCCAAATAAGCTGCGATACCCTTATTCTTGATGGGACTTGTTACACTTTAAAATGAAAAGGAAGCTTTTCATTTACTAACTACTTTTTTGAAAAGCAGAATCATATCTTAATACATTTTAATCTTTTTTTCCACAATAGGAAGTGACTTTTTGAAGCCTAAGACAATGTCTCATCCATTATTAAATACCTAATGTTTAGGAAGTTGTGCCCAGCCCATACTAGGAATAGGAATATAAGTTTGTCTTTACACAAGAGGAAGACGATTTTACTATCTATACAACTTTTCTAGTGCTTGTGACAGACGTCCTTTCCCTGGTGGATTATGTATGGTGATGTGATCATATTCAAATTATTTTTCCTTTAGAATCTATCTGAATTTGGCCAAATTTTTAATGTTCTGCTGGTGATTATTAAATGTTCTACTTGTTAGTCTTGAGAGGAAAATGGTGATTTCACAAATGTTGTAGAGCACTGTCATAGAACATTGAAATAAATTCCTTATTGTCAGTATCAAAAAAAAAATACATTTTTTGGTGCACTTAAAAGAAGTAAGAAATAACACTAGAAACTATTATTCAATGTATTATAAATTTCATTTGAGAATACATACATCATAAAGGAAATATATAATTTTTATAAAATTAAGACTATAATACTGTAGAATTCGTAGTATAAAAAGTGTCAATTATTTTTCATTTCCTTTTATGTTTTGATTTAAAATATATGGGATGAATACTGAGAATGTTATGCTACGTGCAATAAGTCAGCCATAACAAGACATATTCTGTGTGATTCCACTTATATGAGGTACCTAGAGGAGTCAAATGCATAGAAACAGAAAGTTGAATGGTAGTTGTCAGGGGCCGGCTATGGGGAAAATGAACAGGTATGGTTTAATGGGTACCCGGTTTCAATACTTCAAGACAAAAAAAAACCATTCTGGAGATGGATGGTGGTATTGGCTACATGACAATGAGATGCCACTGAACTGTTTAATTAAAAGTAGGTAAAATGATAAATTTTGTGTTATCTATATTTTACTGCAATTAAAAAAATAATAAATGCTAAAAAGAGAAAATGAACACTTCAGAAGCATTTCATCACTATAAGATCTCATGAAAGAAAAATGGCATTGAGCTAAAAATAAAAATTTCAACATGGCTCGTGTGGACTTCTTCCCTGTGTGTGTGGAATGTTTTCCCACTGAGGGCTGTAATCTGTTCCCTCTCTTTGAATCCAGCCTAGACTCTATTATTTGTGTGACCCTTAGGAAGAGACGGAGTGACGTTCTGAAACTACTGAGGCTAAGTTATGACAATCTTGCTCTTTTTCCCGATGCTCCTGGAATGCTTGCTTTTGGAGCATCCACTTGGTAAAAGGCAGTCTCATGCAGGATGTCTAATTATCCTGCGACAGCCATGGTATGGAATGCCCAAGTCATGTGGATCGCCCTGGAAGATGAGAGTCCACGTTGAGCCTGATAGGGAAACGGAGGGTGCCAATGTGCCAGACATAGAAATGAAGCCATCTGGGAAGTAATCCTTCAGTTCCAGCCATATCAGTTTGAACCATGTGCATCAGAGACGAACTGCCTAGCTAACTTCTTCCTGAATTAGTGACCCACAGAACTGTGAGCAAAATGACACTTGTTTAGGCCACTAACTTTTGAGAGTAGTTTGTTATGAGGCAAACACTAACTGCAGCGGGTAGCTTGTATGGTATCAAGATTCCATATGAATGGTCACCGGTAAGATATATACTATATATATATAATTTGAATTAGATTCATGCTCATATTTTCAAGTCACATACGCGGTTTTACAGAAGACTTAAAAAAGTCACTTGAATTAAAGCTTGAGTGAAAAATGAATGTGGCTCATCTAGTCCTCTTTTTTCCAGTGCACGGTAATTGATAAAATGATTCATGAAACTAGTATTTTTTCAAAGTGCTAATTTTTAGCCTCATCTATAAAATCAACCTTTTTTTGAAGAAGGAATAGACACAGTAATGAAAACCAGTAAAGAAGTGCAGATTGCTAGTTCAGTGTCTGGCCGTTTTAATTCTGACGCCACATAGTTTCGTACAATGGCATGATGGGAAATTTCTGTAACGTGCTTTGCCATAGACAGGCTGCAGTTTCTAGTACGGGGGCAAAAGAGAATGAGAGGCTGCCATCTGGATATTTGCATAGAGAAGCTGGAAAAATGTGTTGGCTATTCCAAATCTACTCTAACGCATGAAAAGAACATTTCTTCTCAGTAGTCAATGCCAATGTCTTTCTACTAATAACGTGAGGACCTGTGCTGAATCGGGGGCATTAGAACAGACCGATACACTTACCACACTGGGCTTCATCAGACCTATCGGAGCAGACAAGGTTTATGGTCACAGACAAGGTGGGATGCAATACACTTCTCATTGTGGCACAAAAAGTCACTGGTTTCTGGGCAAATCTCTGAAGTCTCCCACTGGGGAAGAAACAAAATGTCAAATAAAAGCATTATTTTGTAGTATTTTTCAGTAATTGGAATACTCTTTTAAGTCATTTTATAGATTCCACACTATCAATTGAGTTAGTGATTTTACTAGTTGTCCAAGGTAGATGTCCAGGCACCACCCCCATGTTCAGCAATTATTCAGATTATACTTTCAAAATATCTTTCAACCGGTCAAGGGCTGACCAGTGTCTATTACATAAACCCAAACTTCAAATCAAGGCATTAAATATCGTTTGATTTTGGTACCAGCGTAGCATCCATTCTCATTTTCTGCAACTTTTCCATTAGCACCTGCAGTTAAATAAACTATGCCCTGTGACTGGGGGTTTCACACACATACGCCACTTGCTCTTCGTTTTCCCATGTGTTCACACACGCTGCTCCCTTCACCTGCACTGACAATTCCCTCCTGTGCTCCTGGTGGTCTGCTCAACCTCAAGACCCCACAAAACAATTTCTCTATCTACCCTAGTCTGGCCTCTCTGTCATCCAAGCCCCAGGTTGGACACTCCCTGTGTCACGTGACGAAGACCCTTTTTATTCCTTTATTAAATGTTTATCCCCTTGTATAAGAGCTGTTTACATTTGTCTGTTCCTCCAGCCTCCAAGGTCATTAGCCATGAGAGTTTTTGCTGTATTCTCTTGGGCTTCCATGACACCTGCTATGTAGTGCGTGCTTAAAATGAAGACATAATGGTTTTATCTAAAGGGAGCTTAGAAAAGTGAACCCAGATAGAATGTTCAAAGCAGTACACATATTTGAATATCACTTGAACTGATATAAAGTCTAATGATAATATTTTGTAGCTTCAAATGATATACCTTAAAGGTCTAAAACTATTTTTAGCCAGTTCCACAAACTAAATAAAGCTCAGCAATCCCTTTGATACACAGACTGTAAGTTCAGGCTGGTGTGCCTGAGGTGGGAGTGAGGCAAGGTTAGGCAGTATTTCCATAAAGAAAGAATGTAACACTCCAAAGATTTGATAAAAGTGCCTTTCCATAGCCTTCAAATCATCACCACAACACAACAGCTAAAACCTGAATAACTTCCAGAAATAATTTACCAGTATGATGGAGTCAGAATACGGAGATGGAAGAAAGAGCACCGAAGACGACAACAGGATTTTCAACTACGAGCATCAGTGAGACGAAGAATTAAAGGCCGTGTGCATCGAGCGGTTCAGAATCTTTGCCACGTTATTTTAATTAACACTAGTGAGAATTCACAGTTACCCAGAGCAATATGTAGACGCTATTTACTATGCAAGTCAAAGCCCAATATTATTTTATTTTTCTATGCTATAGGCTATGGAGCCATGTAATTACTCCACAGAGGAAATGTCTTAGCGCATATTTAAATAATTGGTTCTTAGTTTTTTTAAAAAATATGACTAAAATAGACTACATCACTAAATGAGCCTTAAAAGTATATAAAGAGCAAAGACAGGGAGAGGAATCACGTTAGTGCTTTGAATTTCAGTAAACCAAGCGATTACTAGAAGTTCTATGGTATGTGAGCCGTACCAAGAGAAAATTTTATAAAACTAACATTCTATGAAAAGTAGATTTTTAAGACAAGAAATAGTCAGTCAGACTGTTGTTGGCAGAAACATCATGGTAAATAGAAAAATTAGATTATTTTATTGAGAATGCCTTGTACATGTTTAGCCTGTTTCAATTTCTTCATTCAATCAAAATGATTAACTCTACAGATTTGATAGTTGGAAAATATAAGAAATGAAAGATAATCTCACATATGCTATAGCTGACTATGCTAAGAATGGAAAAAAAACATTGGTGCTCATAATAGAGAGCTGAAGGTAATCTGGCTGGCAGAATCGGCATATGAAACAGATTAAATATTTATTTAGGTCCCACAAAAAGTTTGAGACCTAAAGACATAAAATTAAGCATAGCAAATTGAAAAATTCTAGAAATAAAAAAAAGGTCTGAAAAATAATGTAGCCATATGAAATGAATACTTAAGCTAACAAAAGCATATACACATATGTGTGTGTATATATATACATATGTATGTTTATATATGGCTAATTCACTATGCATTTAAATAAACTGTCACCAACTTGAAAGTGACACCAACTGAAAACAGGCTTTATTCTGCTTTGAAACAGAATTTACAGTAAAGATGCCCTTGACCCTTTAAATTTCTATTTGGATTTAAATAGTTGTCTATGCAGGGTTTATTACCAGATACGATCATTCTAGTGCTATATCGGTGAACACACACTTGTTTTATCATGTTCTTCAGGTGATAATATACGACAGGCTCTGAGATTTCCCAGGGCACACATTTCTTAAGCCCCTTCATATCTCACGTAGACTATACGGACCACATGAAAGACAGAAAAGGCAAAATGGGCGTTCTCCCAGCCTTTGGAGACCATGTTATTTAGATGGTAAAGTCATGTCTTGGGCTCTTCTTCACTGTGAGTATCTCAGATTTTCCTTTTTTTAAAAAAATTTAAAAATTTTTTTTTATGACTTTTATAATTTGGAGAGTACTTTTCAAGTATTTTGTAGGATGACTTTCTATTGGAATTTGTCTGATTTCCCTGCTCCTGATTAGCCAGATTTATGGGGTTTTGGGGGGGAAGACTTCAGAAGTAAAGTGAATATTTTCATCACCTCGTGACAAGGGTACATATTATTAACATGACTTGTCACTGTTCATGTTGACTTTGTTTACCTGGCTGATGTAGTGCTTGTCATGTTTCTCCACTGTAAAGTCACTTTTTGCCCACCGCTTCCCATACCATATGCTTTGGAAGGAAGTCACTATGTGTGGACCACGGCTGTTGGGTAGTGATCTATGCTCCCCTCCTTGAGGGCAGAGAATCTGCATAAATTGTTTAAAATCCTTATGCATGGGAGATTAGTCTCTTCTCTCCCATTTACTTATTTATTTAGTAATTTATTTCCATCAATATGGACTATAGGATACTTATCATTTGAGTCCTAATGCAATGGTACTTTATTGTTTTGCTCAATTGTTCCAGTGTTTGCCACGGGGAGCTCTTTCAGTTGGTTCCTGTGTCCCTTTGACGTACCCCCATCAATGTAGGCTGTTTTAGGGAGAACACTACCATATTTTCTAGCACTGTAAGTTGCTCAGGCTCATTTCACATCTCTTTTATTTCCTGATCCAGTCCTAGAATCAGCCATCAGCCATTTCTCAGAGGAGCCCTGGTTCCTTTTATTGGAAAATGCTATCAGAAACCAAGATCAGGGGACTAGGTTGTTCCTTGCTACTGGGGTGTCATTGTTTCTGTACTATGGCAACTTTAAGAGTCATGCCATTTTTCAATTATGGAAAATGATCAATATTCTCTCTTCAAATAGAATCTTTCCTTAAAGCCTCTGTTCTCTACTTCTGGAACTTCTATTAGAAAAGTATTGAATTTAATCATTCTATCCTCAATGTCTGTTAATCTTTACTCCACATTTTTTTCTCTTTACCACACTGTGTTGCATTCTGAACAAGCTCACATTTATTTGGTGACGTGTTCTTCAACTGTGTTTCTAATCTGTTTGTTTAACTTTCCCATTGATATTTAGTCTCATTTCTAGAAGTTAATTTTCATTATTTTTATTTAATATCTTGCCTATTCTTCTTTCACGCTTTCCATTATCTATATTATGATCTTTTGGTCCTAGTAGCATAGGGTACCAACAGCATAAATTTATACTGTTCTACATTGTCCTAGTTTCACTAGTTCTTGAAATTTTAAAATTAATTTGTTGTTTTGGAGTTCTTCTCACATTACATACTAGCCTATATGTGGTGTGGTACAAGGAATAGGTTTAATTCAAAGGATTCATGTCTAGGTCTCCTTTTCTCATATAAGATTAAAAAATCAGTCTCCGAATCCTTTAGACTACTGGGAAGTTAGATTCCACCTGTCATCTAAATTTTGATTCTCTCTTTTTGGTTCTGGGAGTGGTAGAAAGCATATCCTGTGATATGATTTTGTTAATTCTTCTGTAGTCTAATTTTCAATATAAATTTAATATCTAAAAACTCATTACCTTATGAAGTCTAAAAGTAACCCCAAGAAAGCCCCATGAAAATAATTTTCTCCAAATACTACTACTTATTTAATATAAACTTGAGGCTACTTGCATTTTGTCCAATAGTAAACCCATGCTTAAAAATAAACTCTATTTTATGTTCACATAAAAGTAAACATATATAAGCATCTGAATGCATTTGTTGAAACAGAAACATTAAGATGTATTTGTAGTGGCTATAAGAGAGAAGTTTTCTGTAACTGGTTTCTTTTCACTTGTTAATATATGAGTTTCCCTTGTCATTTGTCTGTTTTAACTTGTTGATAAATTATCTTTAGATAGTTTTTATTGTAAGTATGTCTCAAAAGTTTTATCATTCCAAGTAAAAGTTTTCCTCTAGTTAAACCTGGTAATATTGGACAGTAAATGCTGAATACTAATAGGTGGTCCAAAAATGTGGACCAAGGAATTTCAACTCCATTCTAAAAAAAATCTGTAACCTGAGGAAAGCCATTTACTATTGATGGCTAAACGAAAACAATGATAATCACTCTCATACAAAATACTGTATGTTTGTTCATATCTAGTGATGTCATCTATTTTGAATATTCATTTATTCATCCTGAAAATATACTGAGTACATACTCAGTAATATAGTGAGGATCTGTCAGACACCACGATGGATGCTGTGATAGTTCTTATCTCAAAGGGTTTATAATCTGGTGAGAAAAACGTATTATTAAGACAGGAAGTTTAGTGCTATAATTGAAGATGTTTATGGCTTGCTGTCAGAGGACACAAAAAAGTAGTCCTAGCTTGTACTAGCATGTTAAAAAATATTTAATACATTTATTCAGTTTATGGCCTTTCAAGCGCCAGTCATCTCAGTTAGTTAGTTATTCGGCCAATTAGTAAGAGAAGCCAGACTATTCAACTGATAGGACACAGTTTCTATATGAATCTCCTTTATAAAACTCCATTCTTCTCAGTTCTTTATCAGGTAAGTTTAGCAACATATTGCACAAATGGAAGATTCAGATTTATTTAAAGGAAGAGCAACATTTTGGATAATAAAAGGGAAATCGGCTTAAGAATAAATATTTTGGAAATAGTATGCACCCCAAATCTTCCCTTGGGTGAAATGTTTACTTCACTTGAGCATTCTCGTTCTAGAAAGGTCAGGGGCAAGTTTGCAAATAAAAGGAAATCTCAACGTTGTTGATGACTTAATACCACATGGGTGACGTTTTCAAATGTTCCAAAAAATAACAATAATACCTTTCATATTTCCTATTGAGTGCAATTATTTAATTCCATCTTATGTTAGAAAAATTGCCAGGCTTCACGAAGGTCAGTGCACATATCAGACAACTGATAACAACACAGCTGAAACTGTAACCTCAGTGACCTCAGTGACAGCAAAGTTCAGTTTGTGTCAAATTACCAGAAGTGTTATTGGAGTTACTGGACCATGCACAGAGAGAGTTTCGGGAAAAGTAAAAAAAAAAAAAAAAGCAATTTTACTTGTGCCTGCTAAATGGAAAATATTCTAAAGATCAGGTTTTCATGGTTTTAAACAAAAAGGTGACTTTGTTTTTGTTTGAAAAAAAAAACTGTATATGCCAACCTCTCTTTTCATACATGAAACAGATTTTTAATTAATTTTTTAGATCTGGGTATATTTTAAACATCTACTTTTCTTTACGGATTCGCCATATAACTTAAGGACAATAGATTGTTGAATCCTAGGTTGTATATATATCAAATAATTGGTTTAAAGGTTTAGACAAAGATATTTTTGGAAGGCCTAGAAAGGAGGAAGAGGAAATAATCAGAAAAAAACCAATGGCAACGATAAAACTCAGAAACGATACACCTGACAAAGAGCACTAGGCTTTTATGAATGAAGAAATACTTTTAGCGGTGCATTGTTTCAGAAGTCCTCATCGCTCTTCACCTCGTTTTGATTTTTAAAATTCCTCTAAAAGAACCCTTGCTCAGTTATGTGATAATTTCCTAACCATCAATTTAAAAGAAATAAATCTTTCCATTCCGGACTTTACTGCTGCATCCGACGTGCCAAAATGTCTTTCTTTTTACAGCCCTCAATTCCTTTAGCTCCTTGTCATCACAGTCCTGTTATCCTGCCATCTCTTAACCTTCCTTCTTTCTTGGCTCTTGCTCCAGTCCTGGCCTTTAAGTGCTAGCACAGTAATTGTGACCTTGATTCATTTTCCTTTGCTCTTCCATGGGCATCATATTTCCCGTTATGATTTTATCGACCACCTGGCGGCTAAAGACCCAATAGTTACATCCCAATCTGTAAATGTTCCTGAGTTTAGACACTTACATTTTCTATTGGATTTCTCTATAGCATATCAGACCCACTAAATGTGACCAAAAATACACACACTTTTTTTTTCTTTTTGCCTTCTACTTTATCTTTCCTTACTTCTTGCTTCACAAGTAACCTCACAGTACCCATTTACGTGTGGTTCACAGATGAACATCATTTTTTCTTTTTTTTTTCTTTTCTTTCTTTCTTTTTTTTTTTTTTTTTTTTACCATTTTTGTCTTTACTCATGTTTGTTTTTATGCCCTCGTCCTCCCTCCGCCGTGTGGTGGAGATGGCTGGCTATTTATAACATAATGCTCAAGTGTCTATAATGTAGAGCTGCTGCTGAGTCAGCCAGACACTATTTCTTAGACACATTTGCAACCGAGTGGAGCCATCAGGGTGTGTTCTAACACACGGTCTGTGAGTGGAAGTGATACAGACCACTCTCTTTACCTCACGCTCTCCACCTCTCCTGGTGGGATAGAAAAGCGATGATCACGAGGTGGGCCTTGAAGGCCACGATTAAAGACCTGTCAACACCCTGAATAAAAAAGCATGAGGAAAAGCTTCCCCACCACTTTGTTCTCCTGCCAACTCCTATATAGTAGTAGGTAAGGAATGAACAGCCTGAATTGTGATGCATTTTGGATGTACTAGCTGTAACAGTAGCCTAGCCTGACACGGCCAGAATATGATGTGATGGTGTGTGGTGGTGGTGGTGACTCTAACTCTCACAGAGCATTTATTACACATCTCATTATGTTTAAGCACATCACATATATATAACTCATTCAATTCTCAAGAGAGCTCCAAGAAGCAGGTAGTATAATTCTTCTTACATCAATTACCGAAGTTCACACAGACACCTAACAGCAAAGCCAGAATTCACTGAGGTTTTGAACCTCAAACCTCTTCTCCTGCTCAAATATCCAATCCTGTAAGCCACAAGTTATTTAGTGTTGTTTCTTCCAAGACCCATTTATCCATCCAGTTCTCTTGGTACCTTGGATAATCTCAAGTATGGCGCATGGTATTGAAATACAGATCATGATACAGTTTCTGTTGGATTTATCTACTATACAACTGACAAACTAAACATCTTCCTCTTGGAAATATATGGAAGAATCCTTCAAGGAAGAAACTATATTATATTCATTGCTATATCCCTAAAACATAGTGCCGAACCCAGACACCTTTCAGGTAAATTAAGTAATTTTTGCTAAACCGTGTTTAAATTTCATAAAGCTGACTGGACTTTACCAGAATACTTGGCTATTTAAACTTAAAATAAATTTAAAAAATGCTATGAGTACTAAGCACTTAGAATTACATTTTAAAAAAAATTGAAACACATTAGGCAAAATGATTCCTATGAAACTTTTCAATGAGAAATAGTTCTAAGAAAAACTGTCAACTACTGAAAATTGTTCAGAGGACAAATGGGCTGTGTGGCAATTATTGTCACTGCCTAAGATAATTTCTGAGATGTAATATATTTTGTGAGTTTGCTAGTTTATAGAAACACAGCTAATGATGTAATTTATTGTTTGCTACAAAGACAAGGAGGCTCACGGTGTGTGGTGACATGAGGCAGAAAGCAAAGGCAATCTAAAGAGAGGTGGGCCAAGGCAACAGAGAGTACTGAGATAATAAATGTTCTTTTTGAGAAGAAGACAGATTTGGTATGAGACATAAACTTGTAAGGAAAGAAAAAAATCACTCAAGAAAATTGTAACCATCATTAAAAATTGGTCCTTCATTAAAAATATTTGTCTACATGTTAGATAGATTCTAGCTCTAACTTGAAGAATACACGTGATGGATGGAAGATGTCATGTGTTTAGATGTAGCTAAAATTTTCTAATTGCTATATTAAGATGTGAAAACACGCTTTGCTCAAGGTTTGTCTCCACTCCACTGGATGAGATGTAAGACGGAACTTGCATACTAAAGCACCAGTGTCGTATATATCTGAAAGTGAATGGCAAAGGAGGCAGATTTCATTGTTAATTTAGCTTTTGTCTCAGAATACTATTTCCTGTTCCCTTGCTCAGGTAACTTTTGCATAGAATTTATACTGAAGAATTTGCCGACAGGTTCAAGATATTAATACATAGTAGGGATATATGTTTATATATATCTCATATCTATAGATATATATCTTTATGTATATAGATATCTATATTTATCTATCTCTCTCTCTCTATATATATATTATATATAGTTGATTCATTTTGACCAAATTGAAAAAAAAACTACTTTTATATCTTATCGAATAAGACTGCAATTATGTTTATTTCTTTTTCTCTTATGAGCACTACGAAATGACTGAATAATCACTAAGTTGAGAGTCAATAAACCTTATTCCTATGCTTACATTTGTAAAACCCACAAGAAACTTGAAATGAAATCATCCAAAATACTTTGTATTGCTAAGGTTTTTCCACTCTAAAATTCTATGGAATGCTGAATATTACCTGAAGACATTTTCTTAGTTAATTCATTGAAAATTTTCTCATTTTTTCAAAAATATAAATGCAAAGATAAAAACGGTGTAGCAAGTAATCTCAGATTATTATTTTTAGCTATCTAAAACCTCCAAAGCTACATTTCCCCTATGAAGTAAAATGTAAAATAAAAATTCTATTAAATTGTTGGGCATTAAAGAATTAAAAACTTACTCTTGTGGACTGTCTCAAGCTATAGGCATCCCACACCAGCATGGATACTTCCACTCAAGTGGCGAAGTCAAGAGTTACATCAAACCTAAGAGTTGACTAGCACTGATCCCACATAAATAAGATCTAGCAATAACTAAAAAAAAAAAAAAAAAAAAAAAAAAAAAAAAAAAAATTAGTGTTTTTTGGTACAAAATACATGAAAATAATTAGGCAAAGAACTTAGGCTAATGAGACAGAGATTGGAAGTGCAAATTGAAATAGACACAAATTTCTGAAAACTGTACAAGAGTGAGTCATGAATCTTCCATGTTTAATATATCGCATGGATAAAAAAGTGAACAGTTAGATTGTTATAAAATAAATGCTGTTATGTGCTGCCAGGACTCGTGTTCCAAATAAACACGAGATGAATGTGTTTCCTGGTTTAGGGCAATTGCTCAGGCTATGGTTTAGGTTCACCTCTAACATGCACAAGGTCTGGAGTGGGCTCCCCAGTCTGCAGGTACAATCCCATCTTCATCTCCACAGTTGTCTCTTAGCTACCCCTGCAGCTGAGCAGTCCAGTTCTTCCATGAGAGGACTTTACTGAGGAAGAGGCCTGGAAAGGTCTCTAAAGCCAGCTTGGAGCCGCTTAATCAGAGAACTCCAAGATCCCAGATTTAGAACAGGGAGCAGGGCCTCTGAGTGGGCAATGTCTTATTAGCTCTCGGAAGACTCCTGCTAACTGGAGAGGGTGTAGCCTGAGGAGGGACAGAAGAGAACCCTCTAATGCTCATTGCCCAGAATCTCAAGGTGGCATTGCATGGGTGATCTCAGGACAGACAGCTGGTTAACAAGATTACTACTCCATTTGAGATTGAATGTTGTACAAAGCACAGAACTGACAGGTTTGGGGGCACAGGTGTCTAATGGGCACTTCATTAGAGCAAATTTCCACGAGACCCTGTTGCTAGGTCCTTGGAACTTATCCTTCTCAAGGATGGTGTGCACAATTGTTTCTTCAATTCTCTGATCCATCCTTGAATTTTGGTTTATTTAAGGTTGGTAAAATTTTTTTTAGAATGTACACAAAAAAAAGATATAGGAGGCTACAACGACAATTCAACAATGTGCAATAAAAAATCCCATCTATGTTAAGGAAATACATAACCTTCCTAAAAATACACTAAATTCTAGAACCTCTCTGAATTGATATCGTTGGTAGGCTTTAATGAAGAATAAGAGATTTTGAAATGCTGAACAATCTGATTCAGAATTTTTAATTAGCCTGACTTGTCTATTATTTATTTAGTAAGGCTGTCAAGGGACACTATTACATCATTTTTAATTATGTGCAAATTTGAGGGCCAAACAATGATTGAATTATGTCTTTCTGCATAAACATAAATAATATAATCACAAAATAATTATCTTTGACTATTTCTACTGAATCCTCTCATACTCGTGAGATGTATAAAAATTTAATCTGTGCTGTTTTCAATGTAGTATTTCATTAAAATCTTCAGAATTTAATAGGTTTAATGTGGTCTGCAGATGATTATTAAAACTGGGACTCAAATATTTAGATGTACTTAATTATTAACAAATAGCTGAGCTACAACAAAGTAAATTTAAAATATTTTTAAACAAAATCTTTAAATCTCCTTGAATAAAGTCTGTAACATTTTGTATAATTTAGTTAAATTAATTAACCTTTTTGAAGGTTTAGTTTCCTCATCTGGCAAATGGAGATTGTAAAGTTCCTGAGTGAATAATAGAGTTGTGTGAACATTAAATGAGATAATGTATGCACAATTTTTAGTACAAACTTGACATTTAGTTAATATTCTATTAGTGTTAGTTTTTCCACTTTTTGCTTGAATCTTGACTATTTGCCCTCTCAGAACTTAGTTTTTTAATCTATAAAATGGGTTCATAGGAGATTTAGCTTAGATAAAATATATAAAGCTGGTAAAACTCCTTGATTTATAGATGTTGAAAGTCCTAATTCTTCTTGCATTCATCTTAGGCCAGCATTCTTACTACAACAAAAAGCTACTTTGAGAAAACATTAAGAATATTTTATGTTATCATTTATTTTCTAGAGTTATAATGATATCAATATTAATAGATAATATTAACAATTTATAATGGGCTGGGTTCTGTTTTAATCACTTTATAAGGATTAAATCAATAGATTTTCACAACCATTTGCTTGTACAGAAGAGGTACAGAGCGGTTATGTAATTTGTCCCAGATCACACAGCTGAGACATAGTGGAGTTAAATTCAAACTGAGGTAGAGATTGCAAAGCTGATGATGTTATGTAACCTCTAAGATATTGCTTTCCAATCAAAATGGTGATGAAAGAATATCATTAAAGTGTGTGTTCTACACTTTTAAAGACATTTAAAGAATAGTTAAAAGATTTAAAAGTAGAGGTCTCGGAACATGAGATAATATTTTTAGATTAGAAACATCTGGAAGCTCACTGGATTCACTGTCAAACTCAACATATATTTAAGTTGCTTAATAGGTTGCATAAATTATTTTCAAAGTAATCTCACCAAATAGTATAGAATGTCTTAAAGACTAATGCAGGATTGACATTTTGGGAGATGTACATTTTGACGGGCTAAACATACAAAAAATGATGGTATAATTTTTCAAAATATATTTTATAGAACATTCCAAAACACCTGTATGTCAATAATGCATTTTTGCATTTTTAAATATTATGGATGCAAAACCATTTATTATTTCCACTTTTGGCAGTGCGAGATTTACACCACCTCATTTGAGAAGAAATATCTACAATGCATAATAAAATATTGAAATACATTTAAAATTCAGGACTCTTCAAAGCCAGAAGTGAAGTGAATTCAGCCAACAGGAAATTTCTGTTGAAATCTTCAGATAACGTCACTGGCTTAGGGTCTACCAGAGGCAGGGAATTTATTGAAGGCTTCCACACAAAACGGGAGCAGTAAACTTATGCCGACTATATTAGAGTAAATCAGAAATAAACCTGCTTCTCAGAAGTGGTAGAAAAGACACATACATCCTCTGAATCTAAAATTGACTTGAAATAACAAAAGGCTAACAAGAGCTAAGACACACCTGAGCAAGAAGATCAAAATCAAGAGCCTATGTACTTTAGATAACAAAACTTAATTAAATATTATGATAAACTATAATAAGATGATGCAGAATGGCAAAGAGATAAACTAATACACCATAGAAACATAACAGACGATTTAGAACTGAATCTCACGTGTTCAGAAATTTGATTTTTTGGCAGGCGTGACATGCACATTGGAAGGGGAATACTAAACTAATCATATAGCAGCGATCTTCGGGCTGAGTTATGGGTACAGCAGAGAGGATGTAAAGATTTTGCAAGGGGGATAAAGACATACAGTTTTAAGGAAATCAATTTCCAGCTCTCCATTTCCAAATATGAAGCTTCCTAAAATTGATGTGCCTGAGAATGCATCTGTGATTGTTCTGGTTCTCCTTTGCACATTTTCTTTCACAACCATACTACATGCTTTATAGAAGACAGAGCTTTGCATCCCTCTGTTTGACATGCAAAAATATATATGGGCAAGTTGTGACAGTAGAAATATGATATTTTGCTCATTTAAAATCTTGCTCCTTTTATTACCTGACTATCTTCCAAGAATGATTCATCCAGATAGTTTCATGAGATTGAAGTAAAAAATAAGCATAAAACCATTTATTATACAATGTTCTTTACTACCAATGCATTCATAACTAAAAATAAAGCTATGTTTTTACATTAAGAAAGCTGAAGATATAAATGGAAATAAATTTGATATTTTCAAACTCGCATCAAAATTGTCTTTGGAAGTTTGATAAAAATTAACATTACTCATGTGATCCTAGGGGACTATATATATATATCTACAGAAAAATTACAGCAACTGATGTATTGTTTGTTAGAAGCTACAAGTTAAATATTCGACACCTCAGAAAATTGATTCCCTGTAATGACATCACTGTGCTTGAGGAATGAATCTGATGGCAGAAGACACTGTTCAACAGATTGTGTCAAAAATTATGGTAGATTATAAAAAAAGTCATTTGCGACAACATGGATGGACCTCGAGATAATCATGCTAAGCGAGGTAAGCCAGACTGAAAAAGTTGAAAATCACATGATATCACTTATATGTGGTATATAAACCTAAAAGCAACAAATGAAGAGGACGAACAGAGATTCATAGACATGGACAATAGACTAGTGGTTACCAGAGGGTAGGGGGCGGATGAGGAGGGGGGAGGTAGACGGGGTAAAGGGGGTCAAATATAGGGGGCTAGGGGAAAGGTAAAGTTGGTAAAAGAGATGAAATATATGGTAGCTAAAGGAAACTGGACTTTGAGTGGTAAACACAATAGAATATACAGATGTCAAATTATAATGTACACCTGAAAATTATAATTGTATTATAATTGTATTATATTAATGTTACTCCAATAAACTTTAAAAAAATAGCTGTGCATATAGTAGAAAAAATTATGTCACTACTGAGATTATAGCAAGCAAAGAAGAGATTGTTGAGTTTGGACACTTTTACACAAGTATATTTGGACTTACAATAGAAATATATAAAATTATATAATATATTTACAGACATATATTTATATTTTCTGATGCAGCTGCTCCATGAGAAAGCAAAGGGTGGCCTTATTGCTCACCAAATCCACAGCAGCATTATCTACCATAGCCAAGAGGTGGAAGCAACCCAAGTGTCCATTGACAGATGGATGGATAAACAAATGTGGTCCATACATACAATGGAATATTATTTAGCCTTAAAAAAAAAAAAAGAAAGAAAAGAAATTCTCATATATGCTATGCCATGCATGAACTTTGAGGATATTGTCAGTAGCCTTTGGTAAGCCAATCACTAAAGTACAAATACTGTATATCTCACTTAATGGAGTATCTACAGTAGGCAAATTCATAGAGACAGAAAGCAGCATGCTGACAGCCAGGAGCTGGGGGTAGAAAAAATTGGAAGTCAGAGTTTAATGGGTAAAGAGTTCAGTTTTGCACGATGAAAAGAGTTCTTGGATGGATGTTGGTGGCGGCTGCATGACAATGTAAATGTACTTAAAACTACTGAACCGTATACTCAAAAATGATTGAAATGCTAAATGTATTTTACTACAATTAAAATAAATATATTTGCTGATGACTGAGTGCTAGGCACTGTTCTAACAGCAGGTGTTACAGTATAGAATGACTTTATTCTCAAATTTAATTTGGAAACATTTTTGCTGATAAATAAGCTTTGAATGCAGAAATACTTAGCCTTGATTTGTACAGAGTGTGGGATACTGCCATTAAAATGGCAAATATTATTTTCTAGGAGATTAAATTTGCACGTTTTTTCAGAAGACGTAAGGAATATGGGATATTTATATCTGGCAATTACTGCATTTAGAAGTGGGATGGCTGTCATGGGGATGCGTATTTACACATTTATTTGCATTTAAAAAATAAAGATAGGCTTGTAGTGATGAAAGCTAAGTCTGATTGAACCGGCTGGTTTGATAATAACTGTATTTGCCAAATGTACACATGGCAGACATTTTCAAAACAATGAGTAAACTAAAACTGCATCCTCAAGTTTTGATAGAAATATATCTGAATCATGTGGCAAAATATTTATTTTATCAAAAAATAATTGACAGTTACATTAAAATTATTTATGATTCAAATTTTCACATCTCTATGACTTAATTTGTATATATTAATTTGGAGATCATTTAATTTTAATATTAAGCTGAACATTTGAAATATATACTTTTTTATATGTATAATAAAGGCTCAAATAATAAAGGGCACATTAGAATTATTTGAAGCCTTAAAAATTATGAATACCTGGACTCCATACCCAGAGAGAATGAATTAATTGTTCTGGAATGGAGCCTGAGCAGAGATATTATTTCAGGCTCCCCAAGAGATTTAATGTGAGGCCAGGGTTGAGAACTATAATCACTGATGCATTTCACAACAGAAAGTCAACATAGTTGTTCTGGTTTTTTAAATACAGGAAAAAAAGAAAAAGAAAAAGAGAAAAAGAGACAGAGAAAGAGAGTGAGAGATGGAGAGACTAGGGGAGGGGCAGAAGTAAGAAAAACAATTTTTGCCTCTTCAGAGAAATACATTTATGATAATAGGCTGTAACATTAGTGTCAGAACCAATGAGAAACGGGTACAAAATCAGGCAGGGAGTGGACTGATATCTGGAAATGGGCTCTCTTGCATGTGGAACACTAAAGGTTCTGAATTTTTCAGATCATTTAAACACTGGGGCTATGGTTTACTCCCGGTCACAGGCTCCCCTCCATATGCCTTCATGAGCTTATGTTCTCATGGTCTCTTGCAGGCATGCCATAGCTTATTAGGCAATTGCCCAATAGAGCAAAAGCTCAAAGAAGGCTGCTATATTCCACTCAACTTCATTTCAATGTGTTTACAATAGAAAATATACACTGAGATAAATTTTAATCAATGTCTCAACACATAAAAATATATCTAGGTATAAAATAACTCACATTAAAGATGATCTAGAAATACATGAACAAGTAAAATATCAATGAATAAAATTAATTTCCTAATATTTTCATTTTTTTTATTAGTTCAACCAATATATTTAGCTTTAGCATAAATTAAAAGAACCTTTTAATACTTTGGAATGTGCTTATATTTAAAGCAATTAAGATAATGAAAGCATCACCCTGCCAAATGAATTCCTATGAGTCCTTGATAATCAGAATAGTCACTTAACTTCACAATTTAGTTTCCACTAAAGTGAGACAATTAAGAGAATTCTAATTAACCATTAATAAATAAACAATTAAAATGAATACACGGTGTTCTCTTAGTATAAAGGACAACTGAATAAAAAAATAGGAGATTATGATACTAGGAAAATAAAATATGACAGCATGTTGTAAAGGATAAAACAAAACAAATCAAAACAACCTTATGGTGATTTTTTTGGTAAAGGACTTGGGAAGAAGGAACAACAAAAATATAAAGCATAATGAAAGTCAGACAAGATCTGATAATGAGAAAGTATGTTTTAGAGATACTTAAATGTTAGCACTAAAATGTAAAGATAGAAAAAAGTGTGAAAAATATTTAATCTCAGGATGTTTCTTGATCTTAGTGATAACACCAAACATAAAGTAAAGCCTTGATTAAATTAAATAAAGTAGATGAAAAATGTTTTCATTGAAAGTACTACAAACAAAAAGAAAAGGAAAAGCAAGAAAAACATATTTACAACATAGCTTATAAAAGAGGATTTATATAATTAGTGAAGAAAAAGCACGTCTAAATCCATATGAGAAAGCAAAAAACTTGATAGAAATTTTTGGCAAAGAAATAAATGCATGATTTTCAAAAGAAGAAATGTAAATGACGCTAACAAGCATACTGTTAAAAAAATTCAACCTCATTGTTAATCATAAATGTAAATTAAACACTACCTACATCATGTCGCCTACTAAATTAGCAACATTTCCTTGAAAAAATTTAACGAAAATCAGAATCGGTGAGGATTTAAAGAAATAAATTAATTCACCTAAACTAAAAAAGGAAAGCAATCATGATGGAAGTGTGAGGATTTAAGGAAGTATAAGGTGCTGAATTGGAGAGAGGGAAAGATGCTCACAGACTGAGGAGAACAAAGCAATAAGCTACCTCAACAGAGAGCACGTGGAGAAACAGAACGAAAGACACTGGGTGAACGGTTGCCGGTGGAAATTTACATATTCATACACGTTCTTAATTCACAGTATCTATTAAAATCATAATTCTGTATACTCTTAGGCTGAAAAATTGCCTAGTAGGACCTTGTAGTAGGCTATTTGTTTAGAGAACAAATAGCCATTCCCTTCCTCTCCCTTAGTTTTGAGTAAACACATTTCATAGATGTCCTTATGGTTTGACCATGCAACACAATTTTGGCTAATTAATTATAAGTTGAATTGATGTGCAACAGCTTCAAGGAAACCTTTTGAAAGGACAGCTGGTATGTATGTGTTTTTGACTCGTTCCCTTGTCAGCTGAGAGAACAAGTGACTGGAGTTAAATTGCTCATTCTGAACTCTCTCCCACAATATCTCAAATACCCATCCCCTCTGCTCTATTCCTATTGTATACCACATCAATTCATTACTTTTTACCTACATCATTAGACGAGGCATCTATTGGGACTATTAATGCATCTGTATAATACCCTTCAGTATTATTTTTGTGTATTATATTCGTATTTGTTGAATAAATACTAATCTAAGAATTTATTTTCAAGGAGCCAATAGTAAACTCCCTTCATCTGATAGCTCCTCCCTATCCCCATGGTCATAGAGTTGGGGCCCAGTAGGCATGTTTGCACAGCATGTCCCTGACACCTGATTACAATTACTTGTTTGAGGGTGGCCGTTTGACCCGAGATGGGTCAATCTGAATCCCTTGCTAGAGAATTTAGAAATATGACTAATGAGTTTCTGCAACAATATGCTAAAGGCTCTGCAGTCATGTGTTCTGCCTATGTGTGCTGAAGTGGAGAAAGCTGCTTCCCCAGAGAGAGGCGACTGGAATAGATGTGCACAGAGAAGCAATTAAAAAAGATTAGAGGCACAGAAAGATCCCAGCTCAAGTGCCCTCTTTTTGATCCTTGGTTTTAGAACCTTCCAGAAGCTGGACTGCTTTCCTGATCTTGGATTTCCTGAGATTCCTCGTATCCTTAAATAAACTCCCTTAAGGTTTGACGTTATTGGCAGTTAAATTAGACCTAATTAACCTAGAGACTTCCCAGAAGTTATCGTAAGAATGTACAAAGACTGAAAAACCAAAATTCAACCTAGTGGAAAGAAATCCAAACCATGCTTGGTTTCTTTCGCTGAGCTCTTTCCTGACCTTTTAAGCAATGATTTAAAACTCTATATTTCCCAACTCCTCTGAGGCAAATTTCCAATTTATGTAACTCATTTTGCTCAGATCCTCCAAGAACCCATTCCGTATTAAACATCATTCCTTCCTTAAAGGCGATCCTCCCCGCCCCCCCCCACCCCACCCCGCATGTGCTGGGTCTAGTCTGACCTCGGGACCCACCAGGTGCTCAGTAGGTATTAGTCTCCTTCTACTGTCTTGGTTATCACATATCTAACGCACGTTTCCACGAAACATGAAGTTTGCATGCAACGGATCGATGGAGGAATTAGGTCGATACAAACAGAAGCTGCGTTGATTCCTACATGATTTTCCCCACTATAGTAATGTCTTGAGCCACCAAGGCACAGCAGACGAAGGCACTACAACAGCTGAGCACAGAGAGCTGTGGAGGATGTGGGGCTGCCCACGTGTTTCGCCAGCGGTCCTCGCTCGGTTTCTCCATGCTTCCTTTGGGAAGTGCTTACTTGTTGTGAGGTTGTTCCAAGCTTCGGTCGCCTTCCCCTTGTTGCCATAATTCAACAGCCCTTAATTTTTTTTAGACCGCTTTTGCCTCAGGATTCCTTGCTTCACACCCTACCTTCCTTTTTTGGTTAACATACTATATTTACGGAAAAGTTCCTCCATTTATTAGAGTCTTAAAATGCTCTAAACGGCGACAGCATTTTTATTATGGTTGCTGTTGTTTATATTAGCGCTGTATAACTTAGAGACCTATGTTCATTGTGGCTTGCCCCAACCCTATTTTCCCATAAGCCCTTTTCTTGTGTGATTATTCAAAATATGAGGTTTTTCAGAAACTCATATATGCCTCTGTACGTTTGCATGTATATTCCAACAACTGTAGTAGATAAGAAAATTGGTTTCTGGCCCTAGCTTAATATTTGTACATGTATAAATACCTGCAGATTTTATTGAAAGCTAGTTCTTTTTGTTTGATTCAACTGGATATAAATTTCTTGAGTTCCACATCTACTCATTTTAAGTATGCCTGTAGCTTAAATGTTTTAGATATTTGTTTCAGGACTGAAGAGCTTACCTTTTAACTATGTAATGAAAAATAAAAATAAAAAAATACATGTTCTAAGTGTAAAATGGAAGATATTGATACACATTAATATTTTTTTGAATACAAAAGAATTAGTAAAATATAGTTTAGTAAAAATTGAAATGTATTATTCACAAATTCTCTATGCAATGGTCTTGCTGACCCAGGTATTAAGTGTGAAAATGCTCATTGTAATTAAAATGAATTCTAATTGGAAATTACGTAAACCAAGGATAATGTTAGCATTCAGATTTACAGTAGCTTTCATTAGGGTTTGTTATTTAAGGCTCACTAAAATGTATGCTGAATTAATCATTCTTATTTAATATTATGAATGAACAAAATTACATCATTGTACTTAGATTATAATCAAGTATAATCACATTAATTATAATAGTCAGTTAATCATTATGATAGAATTATAATTACATCTTTAAATGTAGACCATTTTGACAATGAAATGCAAATTTTATCAATTTTATTGAAAGATAAAGTAATATCTGATATTTTCTAGATGTGTAATAAATGGATGACTTAAATATAATGTGAAAGTAATTAGATCCATCCATGGCTTTGATTTTTTAATTTAAAATAGCTGATTAAAGATATAAGAAACTCAATTACATAGTCCTATTGTTTAAAATATGGGCATGGGACCAGGAATAAGAATATATTCCCTGATTTTACCTGAAGCAAATAACTTGGCTCTAAGTCTTAATGAAGAACAATGTTGTTGGTTGAGCATGACAATGACGCTTTTATCCTGAGCCCTGTCTCAAATCAATTCAATCAATGAAGCCAAGTGGGGGCTACAGCTGGCAATGCCCCATGGATTCTCCCCACCTCTTGGTTTCGAATTTTGTTTAGTGTCAGCTTTATTCTTCTGACGTCTTTCTCTACAAGGCTGGAGCCATGGATGCAAGAAGCTCTTAATGTATCTAGACTATTAGGATCTGAAAGGTAAATATACTTCCCTCAGTTAGAAAAAAACTGCAAAGTTTGTGATTTCTTTTTGTTCATTAATTAAGCAAACACAATCCTCACAATGTGACCTTAAAGACAATACATGTTTGCTTCCAAGTTTACAATGCTGGACAACCCAAGGTCAAATGCAACTCTCTATGTATACAGCATGATTCTATACTGGCCCAACTGTAAATAACATTCCTCTATGTAGTATAGGAAATTACAGGATATGTTAGGACCAACTCGATTATATTACAATTAAAAAAATAACCCCCAAATCTCAAAAACATCATTCTCTTGTTACTCGTTATACATCTCTAAAACAAGATGGCAGAGGGATTTTTCTCTACAAGTTCAAGGGACGAGGCAGACGTAGATGTGCCATGCAGATGTACCATCAGCCGTAGAAGTGAGACCTGGAGGGGTGTACCCCAGTTTAAAATGCTTCAACCTGGAAGTGACACATGTTACTTCCTCACAGCACACTGGCTGGATCCTTTTTACGTGGGTCCACCTACCCAAAAGGGTCTGGGCCATGTGGGGAAAAAAAAAATGGATATTTTGTAAATAGTAAATGTCTCCATCACATACAATGATAGGTTTCAAAAAGTGTGTAGGTTCTGTTTATAAATCAATGAATTGATACCATCATTCTTTCCTTTGATGAAAAATCAAAATTTTTGAATCAATAATAATCAATTACCTTTCTTTGACTGAAAAGTCAAAATGACCCTTTTGCACCAATATACGTTATATATTTAGTAAAAGATGCATTTATATGTGACATGTTACTGATATGCAAATTGGAAGAGGAAATGCAAGCAACATATATAATAATAAATAATAAACATGACAACACTTTTTGTTAATCAACAAAAGGTATTTGCAAAAACGTAAGGTAGTCATTTCAATTAAGTCTACTCTTTCACTTGAGAACCACTGGGCATTTGCCCAGCCAATAAATAAAGTTTAATTTGAAGTACAGGTTTGATTTAAAAATATGAATTGGCCCTAAATAACGAATACATTTACAAATTTGGTAACTCTTGGCAGAAGATTTTAACTTTCGATATAAAAGGTGCACTATGGTTTATAAGGAAATCTAGAATAAAAATAATCATATATAATCAAATGAAGAAACTGCTGTGACCTGGATTGGGTTCAAGTTCCATAACGTTTATATGTAAGGTTCATTTTCTTTTCTCTCCCTCCCCTAACTGAAAAACTTTGAGTCCAAAATAAAGTAGGTCCGTAAAAACGAGGCTTGGTTGAACATTAAATTTTTTAAAACCAGGATTTATAATGTTTTAAAATATTTCAAGCAGTATTACTAAAACGTTCCACTGTTAAGAATGTTTTCTTTCAAGAGCATTTGAAACTATTGACAAACTAGATATGGCGGGGTGTTGTGTGACTGCTTTTACACCCAACCTTCTCATGATTTTAGTAGTATTCTTTGCTGTTATGACTAAATACAGTTAAGCTGCTACGCCATTATGCAGTAAGAAAATCAACCTGGCTGGCATTATTTAGTGCAACCTTAGGGTATTTCAATTTTCCAGAATTGTACTAAAGATTAAATTAAATATTATTGTGATGTAATAACGATCATTGTATCTAACATTTATTGAGCGATTACCATGAAGAGTTACTGTTCAAAGCCCTTGGCATATATTAACTTGCTGAATCATCACAATTACTCTATAAGGGAGGTTCTATTTTTATTGCTATAAAGAAATTGAGGCACCAAGTTGGTAAGTACTTATACTTAAGTACTAGAAAGTCTGACTCCAGGGTCTGCGAGCCTAACCACTGTGCTCTAAGATCCCCTGTATGGAGCAGGCATTTCTGATGACAATGCTGTGTATGATGAAGCCTCAAATCTTTGTTTCCTTCTGCCCCAGAAGGTGTTCCCCTCCCAGTAAGTCTGCCTTATTGGTCCTGAGGCCCGGAGTGCTCTGCTCTGAGATGTTTCCCTTTTATTTCATTTAAGCCTTTGTCCAACTGTCATCTTCAAAGAGACTGATTCTGACTATTGTATTCAGATTAATAATTCTCCATCACTTTCACCCTCATGCATTCACAGTGCCTATTACTACAGGACACAATATTACTGATTGCTTAGTTTATTGTCTGCATTTGCCACCAGAATGTAACCCAATGAATGTAGGAACTTATTTTGGTCTGAATTTTCACTCATATAGTTCATCTATCTGTCTATCTGTCCCTCTATCCATTCATTCATCTATCCATTCATCTATCCACCTGTATTCCCATTCTTCCATCATTAATGCACATTATATAGGGCTACGTATTATCTAGCCATTAGTTGTTAAAAATGAAAGTCCCTTTTAATTATTTCATTAGGGTGAGATATTTTTTTTTTCTACTGACTACTATTTTTTTTTCTTTTCTGATAATATTTACTTTAAAATTGTGAAAGATCTTAATGCAACAGTTGGAAACTCATGTTTAGATGAAATACAGCTTGTCCTCTAAACCAAGTGAAGTTTTGAAATCAAACTCCACGAGGTTTATAGATTTATGTATTTGTGAGATTTATACGCAGCAATCACTGTTTTGTGATCTAAATTTAATTCGAATCCAGAGCGCTGCTGCTGCACTGAAATCATTATCATCAAACCACTATTTTTCACTCAGATCAACTGTTGTTTAAAGGATGCTTAGGAGTCATACAAATAGTTTTTAAGGGGAAAAAATGAAATGTGTGAAAGTGGTTATAATAAAAAAGAAGTCTTTTCAGGTATATGTGAAGACAATATACTAGACATCTAAAATCATAATGACACTGGTTTCTCTTACTTTATTCCCAAGATATTATCTTCCTTTCACATTTAGGATTATTTGGGGCATGGTGTGTTTTAATCTGTATGAATTTAGAGAGAGACAGTAGCTACCGTGCTACTGTCTCTTTAGAAGATTTTATTGACTTTGTAAGTATTTTCTACCTAAATTATTTTTTCCCCTGAACTGAAACAGATCACAATTCAATTGGATCTAGATTTTTCGATGGAAAAGGCGACAACATCTTATATCATTATTGGCTCCCTCTTGAGGTACTAGGTTTACCAGTGCCATGGAGACAGTTCACAGAGCAATCCTAGAAATATAAGTACAGGGGGGACACGTGGGGAAGGAGGAAAAATGCCAGGAGTCAAGAAAGGGGAATTAAAGGAGAAAATGAAAAATAAATAAAGCCGATCACTGTGTGACACACGCATTTCAGCCCTGCTCTGAGGAGATGTGCACAGCACAATGCAGCCCAAGCAACTGATAAATCTTTGCTGAACATGTGAATGGAACAGAACCAGATCTTAAACGCTAGTGTAGAAGTGTTGTGCCTAAAACAATGCCAAGTTTTTTGCTGTTGTTGTTCATTTACCATTTTAGCCAGCAAATTCTCAGTGCTTATTATAGCTCATGCAATTTTCAAAGCACTTTACATAAATTATTTAATCTTTATAAGAGCTCTACAAGGTGGAAGCAGTGTTAGTAGCATTTTATAGCGGAGAAAAATGAGACAAAGGAAGGTTATGCCTAAAGCCACAGAGCAGATAGCAAGCAGATAAGCGAGTGGTCTTGTTGCAGAGCTGACATAAATGCTGTTTAGTATTTATGATTCAGACTCACTCTCAGCCAGGTGAATGATTATACTTAATAAATGACTGTACTTCATAAATAATATTCTGATTGATAATTGAATAACCATTTACATTTAGAATTGACATATTTATAATTACAATGATGGAATATTTCTTTCCTCTCTATATAAACTCTCTTCCTATGTCTCTGCTCTATAGAATAGTAGTTGCATTTTGTATAATTTCTAAATCAACCGGAATTAAAAAAGAGGAGATATCAATTTCATAATGTATCACTTATTTTTCTATAAATAAGCTATTTGCTTCCTTGTTAACTTGCCCATAAGGAGACAGGCTTCTAAATGTGTCCCTGGGTACACCTAAGAATATGTCTATTCTTTGGAATCATATTACTTTTGAAAAAATACAATAAATTTGATAGTAAATTGAAGATTGCATACGAGCAAAGAGAAATAAAAAGCGTATCTAGCTTTGTTGGTCATGTACTTATTATTATCTAATAAATTGAGTTGTAAGTTTTTGAATGGATCGGTAAAAATAGGTATGAAGCTCAAACAGCTTTCTTATTTGCAGGTAAAATAGTTAATCACCAAATATATATCTCATGTATATATCTTTTACCTGCTTCCACTTTTACTCTTAATAATTTTAAACTTTGCTCTCGATGATTCTGTAATTTAAAAAATATGTTTGGATTCCAGAGTTGTCAGATATTCCTACAAAATCTCAGAGATAGTCTGTTATGATTCTCTCATTTTGCAAACAAGGAAACTGAGGCTACACAATGGTATAGCCAATGTTAGGAGATTAGTGTCAAAACACCTGAATCTAAATAAATCTATAAAAACACGGCGACTTGCTTGGAGAGATCTTCTGGAGCATTTCCCCTCCACCAATTTTAATGTGGTCTTCTCTCTCCTTCTTCTGTTCCTGGTTCACTTGAGTTTAATTCTGTTCCCAGTGGTGCGCCGATTTGTTCACTTTTTGTGTTGGTTTTGAACACGGTCTGCTGTCCTGGAAAGGAATCCTGCTGTATCCATTTTGGGAGTTCATGGCATCCAGACCTCTCCAGTCCTACAGATCTTCCACAGACCCCTTGGGCCCGCTCATTCTCGAAGCCCGGGAAATCCCTCCCAGTTTTAGCTGCCATTCTCAAACTGCCTGACTGATTTCCCGACAGGTATCTGTTGGTTCTGTTGGGATTCTCCTGCCTTCTCTCTTATAGGCAGAAACACCACGCAGGCCTTGCGGTTGTTGGCAGTTTGCCCCCATTTGCTTGTATATGGGGTGTGGAGAGATGATTTTTCACTTAATTTTACTGTGTATGTTTTCCATGGCTACTGACTTTACTACCTAGGTGCTCGGACTGTTTTGATGTGAGGACTTTAGAAAATCGAAAGCTAATCTGCCATCACCACCATCTCTCTAGAATCCCCCCCATTTCTTTATTTTAAAAGCTTTATTGATTTATAATTCAGAATTTACGTTCCATTAAGTTAATCCATATGAAGGCTACAATTTAATGGTTTTAGTGTATTTATGAAGTTGTGCAATGATCACCATGAAAAATTTAGACTATTTTCATCACTTCGTTCAGAAGCCCCGTGTTCATTAACAGTCATTCCACATCTCATTCCTTCAGCCCTAAGTAACCACTAATCTGCTTTCTGTCTCTACACATCTGCTGTTCTGGACATTTTATATAAATGGTACCTTACAATCGGTGGTCTTTCGTGATGGACAGGAGGTGACAGAAATGAACATTGAGTCATTTTTTAATTTCCTCATCTCAAATGGGAAACAGCAACAATTCCCTGATAGATTCTAGGGTGACCGATTTGTATAGGATTTGAAGTTGGTTTTTAATACGGAGTGATAAAGCACCATTGGAGAGTATGGTAGAGTTAACAATAAAAAAAGATAATTATAACAATAAAGTATGAAACTTAAATTTACTACGTACCAAAACTATTATTCTAAGCACTTTACACATATTAACACATTTAATATCCACAGAAATCTATGATGAAAGTATCATCATCCCCATTTTATTGTGAGGAAACTGAGGCAAAGTGAATAAAGAAATTCACCCAAGCTGGTCAGTGGCAGGGCCAGAGTCCATGCCCAGGTAGTCTGATTCAGGACTCCTTGTTCTTAACCACCATTCTATAGTATCTCTCTTATTTTTAGGTGTTTTATCAACTATGATTATCTTCTAAACTACGATCATAATTTAGAATACGAGTCTTATATTCTAAACTGTTTTCTCATTACCCATATTTCATAGTACTGATTGATATTTTATTAAGTATATAACTTAAACTAAGGACTCATTTTTTTTTGTTCTGTACATAGTCTTTCACACTTTTTCATAATGCTTTTTTTTTTTTTTTTTTTTTGCTTTTTATCTTGACCAGAACATAATTTGAAAATCATTATTTGTAGCAGGTCGGGCTATTAAAATCAATGGTTACTTTTTTCTTAAAATATATTTAATACACAATTGGCTATATTTACCTACAACTGACTGCATTTCCCTCTTTATTATTTATGGGATAGAGAGAACTACAGTCTTAAAACAGTTTATCACTAAATATAATATATTACAGTATTAGTAAGTTGAATACTGAATTGAACTAAATAAAATTAATAATAATCCTGTAAATGTTCACAGGACTTTAAAAGCAGGAGGGGAAGAAACACTGTAAACTTCTATACGAAACCTGGCAAAGTTGAAAAACATAACTTTCCATTTTTCTTCTTTCTTGAATCAACCCATCTAGAAATCATTCTGCTTCCCTTGAGAGGAAAAGAATTTCTCTTGTTTGATAAAAGCACTTTCTTCCTAAAATCTTAGAAAAAGTTTTGAAGACTTTTTCTCCAAGTTGCCAGAATCATTTGGAGACTAACTGACTATAATAGAAATGTCACATTTTAACAGGAAAGTTACTAGAAAAGAGCTAATGAAGCACATTCTCCCTTCTAAGACACCTTTTCATGATGATATGCTCAGGAACCTCCTTTCCGTTGCCCAGGCGCCCTCCCTCACGCACCCCCAAACCCAAATCCTGTCTCCACGTGACATAGATACCTGGAACTCTGGGCTCCCCAGATCATCTGGGGTGCATATATTCTGACTTTATGGAACGCGTTCCTGGAAATGTAGTGTGAAAACCAAACTCTAAAGGACTGACTTCTAAGCAGAAGCCTTTGAAGCAGCCCTGGTCGTAAAAAAAGAGCAGATGCTATAAAATCACCAAACACCAAAGTCGCATTTTTGAACGGCCTCAGTGAAGTCATGCTTTAATATGAGAGCAACGATAAAATCAAATGATATTTAAGTTTAGCTCTCAGCCCCAGGGGCCTGCCTCTGAGTGAACCAGTGTAGAAAACCACGGAAAGGACATCATTCACTGGCTTATCTATCACACTGTATGACTTTGGAAATCAGAAGGAATAATTCCTCAAAAAGAACTCTGCCAACTGTAAAAATGTACAAATGTATTTATAATTATTTTTGACGTTTCTGGGTACTTTTCTAAGAAAACCTCAGTATAATCATGTTTCCCATTTAGAAGCATACTAAATAGCTTATTTTTTCAAGTTACTGTTCACTTGCTAGGATAGCATTTTAAATCTCCTAAGCATATCTCTCAACTCAAGTTCTACTTCAATTATACCATGGAATTTATTTTTATTTCTCTTATGTTCACTAACTGCTAGCTTTCTAACCTTCTTTTACCAGTTCATTTTAAATTAATTTAAATTTGATAAATGTATGTAAATATTAGGATTACATTTTATTTGCAGTTGAAAATAAATATTTATTGGAAATAAATTCGAAGGAGATAACGTCCACATGTGAGAAAGGGGATAGTACGGAAGAAAGAGAGAAATTACTTGTGCGACTGTCTGGAAGATGGAGAAAATGTTATCTCAACAGGTAGCTGTAGGTTCGACAATTATAACATTATTTCTTTCAGCTGATTTTTATCTGCATGCAAAATATATAACAATGAAACATTTTATAAACATGAGACAAAGATAACATGGCTAGATTATAAGTGGGCAACCAAATGGAGGTGATTTCCAGAAACTTACCAGTCATGCAGTTTTTAAATTCAATGTCATCAATTGCAGCTCCTCCTCCTAGTTCCTTGTTCTGATACCTTGAAATATAATTTCGAAATTCCTTAACTTTCCCAGCAGGATGACAGCCTTTTGCCAATAATCGCCAGAGTTCTGCTGACTTTCTTGCCATAAGTTTGATAATCTTTTCTCTCTTTGAAAGTAAAGAAGTGTGTGTTAGAGAAATAACTAAATGAAGAAGAAGGAGAAGAAGTGAAAGGAGAAGGGGAAGGAGGAGGAGGAGAAAGACGAGAGGGAGGGGGAGGAGAAGAAATACAATCATTCAGAAGAGAAACATTTGATCAGTGATAACTGATTTAAAAATATTGGAACTCGGATTAGCTACGATATACTTTAACGCATCGAAACAGAGGCATATCAATCTACTGAAGTGTGTTCCAAAAGCCACGCTAGCATGTCACAATAATCTTGCTTTCATATTTTCTGAGACAGCATTTAAGTCCACCTCTCCCTGCGTGTACACAAAGGCCATTGTATCTAATGGCATCTGAACAGTCTACAGAAGCCTTGGGTTTATAGCTCTGGAAACTCCCTGAACCTTCTACTCATGTTCCTTGAATGAGATTTTACCTTTGAATGTATTGTTCGTTGCTATTCTCGGTCTAGCTCTTCCTAGGAATTACACATTTATTAAATCATGATGATGAATACATGGCAATGAAAGATAAAAATAATATACGTATATAAATATATATATTATATATATAATATATATGTATATATAATATATACGTATATATATAATATATACGTATATAATATAAATATACGTATATATATATAATATAATATATATATAAATATATATGTGTGTATATATATATTATATATATAAAATATATATATATATATATATAATAGCACTATGTATACAGTTAGCCCAAAATAATTAATATCTTTTGGTCCAATATTATGTTTTCATGATGAATTCACAAGAAAAACTGTCTCTGAAATCTGTTATCAAAATGGTAGATATATTTATAGCATGCAACTGTGAAACACATAATTTATAGATTCTTCAAAAATATAGGCTAAAGAAAAAAATGCATGAAGAAGGGATTCAAAGGAATTATGCATTCACAGTTTTATGCTTTTAGGGAATTAATGTTAATAAATATGGTTGACTCTTCTGCTGAGGGAGACACAGATCAATCAAGTGGTTCTTCCTCTGCTGAATTATAGAGAGAAAGTGGAACTACATATCAGTTAATCTAAAATTATCTTTACAAAACAACTAACAGTGTATTGATAGATCTCTCAACATCCTTTCCAAAACAACAACAACATCAAATCTTTACAGCTAGAGTCTCATATAACTTCTCTATAAAGAGGATGAAAAATTCACACCTAATTAATGGAATTTCACATTTTCTGATGACTAAAAAAGAGAAGCTCTTTTTTCAAGGTTAGTCTTTGACTCTCAGTGATGTCTTAGTGATTCAGAATCAAAGAAATGATTAGTTAAATTAAAGATTAAAGTAGAAAGGGTCTTTCTGACACATAGCTATATAACAGGCACAGATATTGATAAAGTCTGTTTTAATTTAGAAACTTAATTCACTTTGCTAATTTTTCCTTCTAATCTGCTTCTGTAGTTTATAGAGCCACTTATCAACTCTGCGAAGCCCCAAAGAGTTTTCAACAAATATCAGCAAAGAAAGCTGTGTGATCACTTCAATCAATAAAATGAGAAATATTTCTTAAATCTTACATCTGGCCTTTTAATAAAAAAAGTATTTGAATAATAATATTCATTGTCATTTTATGTTGTAGGAAAAGAAAACAAGAGAGAATTCTTTTGAAAATTAACCATAGTCAACCTAGTGATGGGTTATTGTAAAATATCATTCTAATATATTTGCTATCATTTCACTTTTGAATATAATATATCAAATCTTCCCACATAATTATCAAAAGCATTCATCCAAATGTGCAATGCAGATTTGTTTATTTATTGACTTATCCATCTAGTCATTCATTTATTAAGCAAACATTTAATGCTCACACAGTACCACATACTATGTTAGATACCAAGAATAAAAAGTTAAAAAAAAAAGGGGGTGCCTACCATGTGACAGTAATAATCTAATATAGGAGTCATAAAAGTAAATCACTATAAAATTACAACAGAAATAGAAATCAGAGTAACGTTTTAAAAAGTGGTTACATATCAATCCCTAAAGTTTTGTTCCACATACATTAGTGCTTTATTTCCTTAATATTCTGATTCAATTCTTTCAAAACTGAGAAAGAGAAAAATCTCTCAATTCAAACTCATATCTTTTCCACTGCCTAAGAGTTTAATCTCTTACATTCACATGGATGTTAAAATCAAGAATCCAAGACAATAAATATCTGAAAAGTGATTGTCACACTAATAATTTAAAATATAAAGCATGATTAAATTATAAAAATGGAAAAGAATGCTCTCTTTTCATAATTTAACTTGTACCCAACTTTGAATTGATTTCTCATGTATTACACATACGGACCCTTTATCTTGTATGATGCATTTTTATTTTTGTAGGGTGTTTGTCTTCCTACTTCACGCCAGTCTTTCTCTTTTGGGTCATGGAAAGAAAGGTAATAAGAAATACTAAGAAGATAGTGCGACTTGTAGTTGTAGATATAGATTAATAAGGTGCTATATACTTGTGGCCACTTGAAATTTCAGTTTTGTATGTTTGAGTTGAATATATTACTTTTCTCCAAATTATCAGCCAACTTTTTCAAAACCAACTGATGAATTCTTTTCTCCAACACTTTTCTCTTTCTCATATTTTGAGTTTCAAGAGTTTCTGTATCGGTCTCCGAGCTCTATTCATCAATGTCATACTCACTGAGTCACTATATTTTTTTTCTTCTGGGAAGACCTGAGTGAACTTATTTTCCATATTCTTTCTGCTAATAAAAAACTAAAACCCCAGGACACTACATATAGATTTATATAGACACAGAAGATGCTGAATGGTAGAGAGAAGGCAGACCAGCTAGGGACCTTGGGACTCAATAAACTACATGTGGTGAGTTTCCTAAATGTTCTTCTTGTATCACATATCCCAAAATGGACATGAGAATCTGGCAGCATGGAAATTCAACAAGCACAGAGTACTCTAAAGACCAGGAAAGGAGAAGTCTAGAAAGAAAGAAAACTTTTAGTTAATAGTTGTTCCACAGAACACCACAGAAAAATTACAGTCTGACCCCCAGCCCCAGCGGCAAAGGCTGAGTAGGGAGTCTAGACTTCTACCCACATTGGACTCCAGGAGCCCAAGACCTTTTCTCCCAAGACATTTTCAGATGAAGGAAAAATAAAATTTGTCTCCAGTAGACATACCCTACACAAACAGTTAAAGGAACCTTTGTGAACAGAAGGGAAATGATGAAAGAAGGAATCCTGGAACATCAGGATGGAGGAAAAAACATAACCAAATATGAGTAAATATGATAAATTTTCCTTATACTCTAGAATTTTCTAAATTATGTGCAATGATTGAGGAAAATTTAAAACACAGTTTCACCTGGTTTTAAATGTATGTAAAGGAAATAATTAAGGCATGAATATTACTAACAAAGCAAGTAAAGACATGTTAAATAGTGGTAAAGTTTCTACATTTGAACATATTGAGTCTTAATTTTGCATTCTAATGGGTCACATTTCACCCTTAATATTTGTTATTCTTTTGATTTTCTCATACATTCACTCTCCCAAATGAATATTAGAATAATTTAATGAACAGCTGAAATATTTAAATATTGAATTAATTTACTCTGAGATATCATTTATCTTTTGACCTGTTTGGTTTTCTATGCCACTAAAATGTCATAGTTTTTAAAATAAATAACATACTTATTATAAAATCTATTTCTAGATATAGCACAAGGTGTGTTACAGGGTGAATGGGATACGTCTCCATTATTCTTTTTTGACTACTGATAACAGCCAAAAGATAAAGATGAAGAAACAATGATATTGTCATATGGCAAACTAGCAATGGCTGGTGGTTTACTCACCCACCATCAATCCTGAAAAACTACAGCAACTATCGGGAAGGCTGGATTTGTGGGACGACAAACAGAAAACAAAGAAAAGAAGAAATACACAGAAGCTGAGAAGCACCGTGGAAGTCTATCGGTTGTTGTGAGCGCCAGTGTCCAGAGGTGGGGGAGCGGGGCGGGTTGCACCAGTCTCGGGGAGGGGGCCTCTGGTGAGAGCGAAGAGAGCACAGGTTGTAGGAGAGATCCTGTACAGTCATGTCCTTCCTCCCCATTGCTTGTAACAAGGACGGCCTGACTTTACAGAAATCAGTAATTCGATTTCCGGCTATAATATCTGTGAGATATCAAGGCAGTTAAAAACCTTAACATATGCAATTTAAAAAAAAAAATAGGAGATTGAAATATCCCAGGAAAGAATGCAAACTGTGACAAAACCATCTAAATGTTATTAGGAATGAATGAAAGGATCTCACTGGGAGGATGGAGAAGGATGGTGTGGACCTAAGGAAATATGGAAACGAGTGGCGTTTGTAAGACTAAAGGCAAAGGAACTGCATATAAGCACTGCATTCTAGTTGGAAAAGTTTTATTTTCCTATGAGAGCATGGGTTACCACCCTAAGCCACTACACATGCATACTACAACTGAAAAATTAATTAAATGCAGAGAGGACAGTGGGAGCCAGTTTTCTCACCTTTGGAGTGACAGGTTACAGATAAGTGAGGGAGGAAATCAAAAATAATCTATTTGGTAAAATTATAGTAGAAGATAGTATGGACTTGCATTAAGATTAACCTAGATACAGATCTAGATGGTGACATATAAAAATACACATAGATACGTGTATATAGAGAGGTTTGTATACACACACATATATCTCAGCTCCATCAGCTGAGAGATACTACAAGCAATAAGAACTCACTAGTTAGGAGCATACCTAGAGCCCAGATTTGTTTTATAAAACCATTTCTCAATAAAAGGAACCAGGAATACTTGGGGAAAATGGCTGATTCTAGGATTGGCTCAGAAAATATACAACATGAGCCTGGGGAGTCTTACAGCATCAGAAAATGAGAAAGTGTTTAAATAAATAAATACCCACATGATGGGGGTGTGTCAGAGGGACAGAGGAACCAACTGAAAGAGTTCCCAATGCCCAAAGCTGGAAAAACTTGAGCAATAAAATAAGTAAGATAGTACAGGATTATAATCCCAGTATGAAATATCAGTGAGTCCACATTGATATAAATGGTCAAACATACAATGCAATACACATTTGATATATTATTGAATTGTACACTTGAAACCAATATAATTTTATTAACCCATGTCACCTCGATAAATTTAAATAAGTAAACCAACGAACATGTAGTGAGGAGAACGGACCATTTTATCCTTCTGAAGAACTTCAAATGATTAACGCAGAAACTCCACCCTTCAGGACGGGGAGCGTAGCTTCTCACTCCCTCAGCAACTGCCCATAGGGACTTTTTCCCAGGGAGTATCATGTGAAAAGGGGGCTGAAAGGGTGACTTTGCAGTGAAGAGCCCTGACGAACACTACCTCAAGCCGTGTGATCAAGGCTACTATCACAGTGGTACCGCATGTCGATAGTGTGTGCCCTTGAGGTGATATGAGAACAGCCTTTTACTTCTGTGCTCCAACGCCACAAACACGTCACTCCCAGTCTAAGCACAAGGAAAACACCAGGTTAAATACCAACTTTTTACAAAATGCCTGACCGATACTTCTCAAAACTGTCAGGGTCATCAAAAACAAGGAAAGTCTGAGAAACTGTCACAACCAAGAGGAGGCTAAAAGGCAGGACTACTGCAACAGAAAAATGATATTAGGGAAAAACTGAGAAAATCTGAATGAAGTATGAACCTTAGTTACTAATTCGGTATAATATTAGTTTATTAATTAATTATGACAAATGGCGCCATACAAGTGTAGGATATTAATAATAGGGGAAACTGGGGTGTGGGGTGTACGGGGAACTCTCTGCAGTACCTCTGCAATAATTACATAAATCTAAAACTATTCTGAAATAAAACATTTTAATATACAATTAAAAATATGCTCTCTCTATATTTTATATTTTATCTATATATTAATATATATTATTTCATGTAATTCTCTCTCTATATATCTCATATATATATAAACATGAATAACTAGAATTTATCAAATCAAATCTGAGAAAGCCAGGGAAAACAAGAACTATAAGAACCATTTGCCTTTACTAATTTTTGAGATAATAGAGAATAGCCTCCAAATATTCCAGTTAAATAAAACCTTTCTTTTTGTGTCTGTAGGTCCATACCATTTTTTTCTAATTTTCATTGATTAAAAATAATTAAAGGCTGCTTAAAGGAACATAGTGTTCATAAGAAATTGAACACACAAATGATACATAAAAAAAATGTAGAGACATACAGAAATCATTTTGGACCTAACAAAAATCAAAATCATTGAATACATGTTTGGCCGTAATCACTGTCATGGCAGCCTAGTTTGTCTTCTGCCTCTGAACAAGATTAAACATTGAGAATTTGAAACTACAGCGATGATTTAACTATTAAAACCTTCTACAGTTATAACGAAGTTTTGAAAATTATCTTTTAGTAAGTAGTGGCTAGAATTTAGAACGATATCTGTGTCTAGTAGTTAAATTTATCTTTATCTTTAAATTATCTAAAATATAAAGTATTTTAAAAATTAAACACTAGAAATTTCTTTAAAACATATTAAAATATTTATAGTTTATATGTTAATGCTACTTTGAATTTTTAAAGTAGAATGAAATCAAGTGTAGTTTATTTTAAATTTGCATAAAATCTCTTCCGTAGAAATATCTGCAAACAGCTATTATCCTTGGAGTAAAATCTTTAGTCAATGGCTCTTGTATTTATAGAAAGCTTTCTGCCCTGTGAGAAAATTTTGAGGTTTAGATCAATATTCTCACTGGGTAAATACGTGTGGTTTTAGACGTATATTCTGTAAAATCATTTTAAACAGAATATTCTCGCAATTTTTTGCTAGAATAATGTTTCTTTAATTCCAAAATATTTCCTTCTCAATAATTCTCTTTGAAAATTAGGCAATCAATCAGGCCTCTTATGTAAATAGACAGCTTAATGAAAAGATCAGAGATCAAACAAGTTGAAGTTGTGTAATTAACTTCTTATAATTATGTTCATTTTTACTATATCAATCTTTCTGTTCAGAGTTTCCAACAACAGAATCATAAATTCATACATTCATGTATATTCTATTAGAAAGTTTAGTTTCTCTTTCATTCATGTAAACACATAAATCTGATGTAAATATCTATAGCTATATAATTATCCATATAATCTATCATCTATCGATCTGTCATCTATCTGTGGGTTTTTGCCATATTACAGCTGGATCTTCTTTTGGGATTAGAAGCCACATCTTAACCATGGTCTAGACAAGTTCATGCATAGTTTGTCCCCTGTCTGTTTATATAATGGTCACAAAGTCCCCATATGTGACTCTCATTTGAGCCTTTCCATTTTCCATACAGATACTAATTTTTTGTCTCCGTGTTCACTTGGTCATTTTATTCTATGTTCAATGATGCAATATCTGTCAGTTGTCTTTAGGTCTTCAAATATAGGTAGCAGAGTTAAGGCATTTCCCTACTGCAATGGCCTAAAGTGAACTGTTATAAGTTGTTGGGCCTGGACACAGGTGTGTCACAGCATATGTGATCGTGACCATTCTATCATCTACTGAGTATGTCATTAAGATATTCTTTAATGAAGTAAGCATGAGTTTCTGGTGTACCATCTTTTAGGACAGCTGTTGCATGGACACATGTGTTGTAGTGGTGGAGTAACTCATGTCTGAACAAGCAGTGTGTATGATCGATAAGCAGCATGACTGATGTGCGATAAACAAAATTTGGCCCTGTCAAGTGATATTATGAAATCAACATCCATATTATGACATCAGGAGGTGGCTACGTCTCAATTAGAAGACAACACAATCTCACGCTAAAGGGATTCAGAGGCCATCTGCCCAAACAACCTCATTTCCTACCAGGCATCTCTTCATTCCCCGTTTCAGCTACACCCACTGTTTTTCAACCCTCCACTGGTCCAAGCTTCCTCTCATCTCAGCACATTTATATAAAATGCTCCTTTACTTTCCACTATTCGACTGAGTTAATTCCCACTTATGTTTCAGTGGAATTATCACTGCCTCCTGCAGCCTTCATTGATCTCAGCCAGGTCATGCCTCCCTACCATAGACGCCGAGAGCCCCAGGCACTTCCCCTTCATAGCAGTTATCACACTTGTAATTATACAGAGTCTTCACCAGTGTGATGATGTGATAAATAGTTCTCTCCCATGAGATAAAAACACTATAATGCTGGCTAAAATCCTATAATTAGTACCAAGCACAGTGTCTTGCACACAGTAAGGTTAAATAAATAACTGCGGATGGGATGTATGTCTATATATACAAATTTGTGTAAAGAGGAAATAAAGTGCATTACATAAGTGACACCAAATGTCTATATAAAAGAAAGACTGTAATCTGAAATATATATTTATTATAAAGTATCCACAATATTTCAACTTCCTTTTAGAACTACTAGCAGGGGACTGGAATCTTAGAAGTTTGAGGGAGAAAGAGAAGACCATATCAGGAATACAACTACAGGAGTTTCAGGATTACAATATTTAGTGATTTCCGTTTTCTCTCCAAATGTCACCTTGGAGAAGCCTTCCCAGGACCTTCAGGGTGGGTTCCATCCTCACTCACAGCGTATCAACCTACTTTAATGTTTATAGTGATGTTTCCTTCTCATTTTCTAATATCATTTTGGGTTTTGATTATTTTAACAATTGTCTTTCCGATCACAATTTAAAGTCCGTGAGGATGAGAGCTTCCTCCATCTTATTCCCCTCTGATAACCCATGCCTAAATTAGAGCTTGGCAGAGTATAGGCACTAAGAAGACATTTGTTTATTCAATGATTGTGTATTTCATTTCAACCTGGTGAACTAAGATGTTGCGTGGAATCATTAGTTCAAAGCTTCCCTATAAAACTTCCACCAGATTTCAGATTCTTTCTCTAACATAGGAAAAAACTAATTTTAATGGTTTAAATTGCATAACTTATTGTAATAAACATTTAAAAACTCACTAAAAGTACTAAGAGGTATATACTCTAAATAGTGAGTTAATACAATCCTATATATTATTTCCTGAGACATACTCTGATTGCGCTAAATCTTAGGTGATACATACGAGGGATAATTATCTATAATAAGAAATCGGCTGTGGAGCTAATTGTTCCGACAAAGTTACATTCAAAATGATTCTTGCAAGGTCTTTACTATATTCTCTTTATAGAAGAGGCTCACTAACCCAATTAAAATTCCCAATCTATGACACTCAAGGTGATTTCTGACTTAGTGGTTGATGGCTGGTTTCTACTGTCTTTCACACTACATTTGGTTCCTGAAGGAGAAAGGTATTCATATGGTTGAACATAGAAGAACAATGTCGAAAAAATAAAAAATGAGAAGTCCTTAGGAAGCATCTGACAGGAAGAATAATAAGAGGAGCCAAGAAGGTCTGGCGCAAAATGTCAGTCATGAGTGATTGTATCAGTCCTTGGCACACTGCTGTCCATGAGGGCTGATAACCAACCATTCGATGCAAACAGAAGAACAGAAGTTTATGAGAAAATTATTGGACATCACTCAGCTTACTGTCTTCCTCCAGGGGTGGGGAATAATGAGAAAGAAAATAAAACAAATTTATGTTAACCAAACAACAAATGTGTACACATGAACAGCAAACCTCAGCTAAGATCCTTGTACAATTTTTTCTTTTGAAAGGGACACTGTTAAATGTGGTTTATAAAACATGAATAAAAATCTTTCAGTAGGGCATTAAAAGTAATATTTTCAATTCAAAATGCTCTGAAAACCAATACTGCCTAATGGTAGACACAAAATAAAATGTATAAGGATGTTACTATTCGGAGAAGTACATTGTACGTCTACATAAAAAATGGGAGAATTTTCTTGCTTGAATAAATCACTGGATTCACCAAAATAAGAAGTCGTTTGGTATGTAATAGGCAAGTCAAAAATATCCAAATGTTCTCTCTCGAATATATTAATGAAATAAAAATATACAATAAAGGATTGCAAACCTAATATATGAGCATAAAGATAAAAATATTATATTATTTGGAGAATTAAGTTGATAACAAAAGAGAAGTCTAGCCATCAGTTCACACAGTTTAGGAATTAAGTAGGATAAAGAATTGTCTATTAATTGAAGATCAGAACCCCAATGTGATGAAACAAATTTATTCATTTTTTTTTACTTTCTTAAGACCATATATTGATATCACGTCTAAGTCGGGCATCTTTGCTGATAAAATGTTATGATAGAAACAAAACTTAAAATGATGCTTATTTTACATAAACTCAAAGGAGGCATGTTTAACTTGCTCACTACATTTTAATATTCCCTAACGAAGGTGAAGACTAGTAAGAAATCTGAATAGATATGATTCACATGAATGCTGCATCTTAATTTAAATCAGTTATTATTAGGTGTCTTTTACATGCCATTAATTGAGCTGGGTGCCAAAAAGAAAACTAAGGGGCTCACATATAAAGGGGCTCACATATAAAGGGGAACAAAAACACCACCTAACTATTATACTTGAGTGTGAGTAAATTCGATTATATTTTAGAAAAAAAGGTATAGTACTTTGGAGTTGCAGTGAAATTATGAGGCTTCAATAAAGGGTGTAGCATTTGAACTGGGCTTTGAGAACTGAACAAGCTATCACCAGGTACACAGAGTACATGACGACAGTCCAAGCAAGGACCTCATGATGAAAGGCACTGGGGTGTGGAAGTGTCTGAATATTTTGGGAGCCCTGAATATTCCTATGTGGTTAGAATATCAAAAGTGAGTTGAGGACTAAGGAGTCAAGACACGACACACAGACCAAGGCCATATTATGGAAAGTGTCTTTTATTTCATCATGAACATTGAAGTCTCATTCCTACAGCCAATGGGAAATCACTGACAGTTAAGTTAGGGAGGGACTTGACCCCATCTGCTGTGATAAAAAATCAGATCTTTAGTAGAAAAAGCTGAAGACACTGGGCAGAATGGATTTGTGAGAATCGGTTCTGGAATTATGGAGGGAAACATGGACACAATGTGCGAGTTGTGATAGGGTAGGGATCACTGAGAAGGTGTAAAATTTGGGGAGGGGAGACTGAAATACCTGGCTGTAAAAACGGCTTTACAATGAATGGGAAACTCGAGGAACTGCATTAACGACCTCGTTGAGATTGGATATTGCGAATTCATGATGGAACTGATCACCAGTACAAGCACGTGGCTTTCTCAGTAGCCCAAAATCAAGAAATAGAAATCATGGAAAAATTGTTAAAAATAGGGAAGTAAAATGTGTAGGGCAGAGTTGAGAAAGCTTAGGGTTATAGCATTTATCAGAAGAAGCCACATGCTTGGAGCCCAGACTCTGGATGCGCAGTGATTATGTTCTAATCTTAGTCATGTCACTAACTAGTGTGACTGTGGGTAAGTCATAATTTATTTTGGCCTCTTTTTCCTTAGCTGTAAAATGGATATGACAGCAATACTAATTCATAGTACTTTATTTCCAACCTTTGTGATCACGTGTGTTTTTCAATTCAGAATTTGTCAAGTTTTAGAAATATAGTATAGTATATATACCATATTTCAGGTTTATGTTCAACAAGTTTGTACTATCAATTATACAATAAAATATATGGATACTTCTGAAGTAAAACACATAACTATTTGTGTTAATGTAATAAAGACTATAAACAGGCACGTGTCACTTTGAGTCAGGTTTTGATGAGTAAATTAAAAAAATATTTTTTAATCTTCAGAGCTTTTTAGGTTCTGAATTTATAGATAATGCCATGAAAAGTTGTGGCACCTAATAAAGAAGGTTGTGATTAGAAGAGATGATACATGCACAGGATTTTGACCATTCCGGGCATTTGACAAGTACTCAGTAGTTCTTTAGAATGGATATGATGCTGGTGATGGTGATGGAGAACAGAGGAGGAGATTAGGAGAATAAAGAGAACTTGGGGTAACCATGAAATAGAAAAATAAATGTTTAGTAATTTGAGAAATAAAATGACAAAAGGAGTAATTCAGAGATTAGAATTTCAGAGTTAAAGAATTCAGAATCAGAGCAGTTTCAGGTAAAGAAATGTTTTTTGAGCAGTTGCCTCGATGGGAGTTCGAAGAGAAGGGAGAAGAAGTAAGTAAACACATAGGTTTGTGCTTCACAAAGACGGAATGCCTTTGACGACATTAACTGAACATGGAGCACACGGTAAAAGCTGGGTGAAACTTTTAGAGACCATCCACTCACCTCCTAATCGCTAGCGGTTCATCTCCCACCCCAAGAAGACAAGAGGTATTGGGTCAAACTGTTCTTTATTCTGTCCACAAGGTGGGGACGTTGACCTAGAACAGTTGACGCTGGTCAGAGATTCTGGACAGGTGATGAAAAAGTGGTTAAGTATTAAGAGACTCTGATGTTACCAGCTCAGGAAATTATTGCATGTGATTTCATATTTGGTTTGCTTGCATATGTGTACAAAAAGTTATGTGTAATATACATATGTGTTTCATTCCTTTATGGGAAATTCTAGGTCTAATTTCGCTATGTTCCTCTACCAAAGATGCCTAGAGTACAGTATGTTCTATATAGAAGATGCTCAATAAATTAAAAAAAATATATTGAACCTTTTTAGGCTTTCATGTGTGTATATACTATGTATAAATTATAATAATATTAACATAATAGTAGCTGTAATTATCGTGGGGTCTTAGATACAGTCTATATAATGCTAATAACAAGCCCCCCCCCCCCAAAGCACCTATTATTAACCCATTTTATAAATAAGAAAACTCAAGCTCGGCAGTGAGGAAATTTGAAGCTGAGAGCACACAGTAAGAAATGTAGTAGAGCAGAGGTTGAGCCCCGTTTTGTCTGGATTTAAAGCCCAAGTTGCTGCCACTGTCTGGATTCAGAGAACTACACTAACAGACGTGACAAAGAACAAGTCTCTGCTGAGCCAAATGCAGTATTTCTCTTTAAAAAGGTAATAACAACACTCACTCTATAATTTATTATCTGGACATTTTAACTGCTGAAACACCAGGATAAGAACTAAAATATGAAAGTTTGATTTGGTTTAGTTTTTCAATTTATTATGTGTATAAAAATATGGGATTCAGGCTCATTAAGGTTTAATATCGTAAAAGGGCCATGCATGTCCCTTAAAGCCTCAGGCAACAGCACTGAGACCCAAATACCCAAGAGTAGTGAATTAATTACTCAGCAATAAATGGTAAGAAGTTTACTAAGGGCAAAAAAAAAAATTATGTGGAAGGAATAATTATTTCATTTATTTATTCATGTCCTTGTTCCAAGGATTTAGAATGGAGATACTAAAGTCTAATACAATAAAACGAAGTAATAAAACTATAGTTAAGAGAAAATTTATACGGTGAAAGTTAGGTGAATTGAATACACTGAGCTAGATGTCAGCAGGAGATACTCCTCATAGCCATGCTCATTAGTGAAAAGAAGCTGCAAATCATACACACACATGTATGTGTGAGGATAGCCGAAAAGAGGAAGGTGATTCGAAAAATGTTAGAACGAATTCAAAAGAATAAAAAAGGTATCAGATTAAAGCGTTAGCGTTGACATGCCAGAGTTTCTTCTCATGTATTCAAGGCTGAGAATGGCACGTGGCCTTGGCAGGACAAAATGTCGTGACCTGTCAGCGATGTCTTCCACAAGGCCAGGACGGGAGGACAATGCCCTCTTTTAAATTTCCCATTCCTTCGCCTATGTGGCAAGTGACAAATGCACTAAAATCACACACTGTTTTCAAACTTGACTCATCTATAATTACTTTAATTTGAGCTCGATGGATTCTAATGGAAATAACCCACGTCTCTACTAATTAAGCACGTTTTTTAACCACTATGAGTCATTTTCCACATCTGGCAACCGAAAACTGTCATATTTACCTTGCAGCCTTTTGTGAAGACTGGAGATCAACTGTTTAAAGCTTCTACCATGATGCCTGACATAAAAAAAAAAAAAAAAACCATTAATAATTTACCAACATATGTTCATATATGAACACTGATTATTAAAATCTCTAGCAAATAAAAAACATATTTCTATAATATAAATGATAATTGTTTGAACAGTAATAGCCCACATCCCATTTTCTTTCCAGGAGATGTTTTGGGAGAGAGATAAAGAAAAAGAAAAATTAGAAAAAATATGTAAATTTTCATTCTCAAGGATTAGAATGGTGCCCTGGGATTCAGTGGGGAGGGGAGACGTATGATCGTGTTGGTAGCCTGTGGTTCCGAAGAGACTCTAAAGACAAACTAGTTACCCTGCCGTCATCCACCCCACAATGCCCTCAACCATAGAGGCCTCCATGTTGAATCCATTTGTCCTGTCCAATTCCACACTTGTCCAGTAAAATATATATACATACACATACACACACACACGTAGATATATACGTATACATACACGTGCATATATATGTACTACACTATGTATATATATACACATGTCTGTATATTTACTATTGTGCCGTATATGTATCACACATGCGTATCTACCATAACCTAGCCAATGCTACTATTTCTTGGGAGTCACCAGAAGCCATTGTCTTTTTCCACAAGGATGAGTCACTAAAGGAGAAGGAAGGGAACAGGGAGAAACTATGACTAATGGGTGAAGACCAAACTGAAATAAAATCCAAATAAACAGCCCAAACTCTATTGTTAAAGTTAAGAAGAAGGAAATGACATTTTTCGAAGACTAATGAAAAAGGGCCGGGGTTTCCTTCACATTGTCATTCACTAGCTGTTTAAGGGCGGATCACCACTGTCTTGGAAAGTCACACGGGCAGATGAAAAGATAGGGAAGACATGGCCCCCAATCATTTTTTAACGATGTGATTAAATATACAACTGTAATATTTTAAAAGACGTCTCCCAAAATAATTCACATCAAACATAATGTGCCGTTTGGAAAGTGTCCCAACCCTCTGTCCTGTCTGTTGCAATTTTCTTTTTATCGGATGTCTTTGAATCTGTTGACATTTCAGTGTTAAAGAGATGCTCTTTCGTTAGAGAGATACTAAGTCTTCTCTGGTACCTGGTGTGAGTTTGGTGGCTAGAACCTGCCACCAAGCACACTCAGCTCAGAATTTTAGCACTTTTGGAGAGAGGCCATTTCAAGACTTAGAGAACAAGAAGCAATGTGATTTTTAAAGTGAATGTTAATACTTAGCACTGAACACAAGTGGAGGAATTTCTGAATACAAAAGCAAATGACAGTGAATTGTCTATTTCACAAAGCAATGAATGCATTTCTAAAATATTCTAATTGTAGCACTGAAAATGACTTTAGCTCTAATTTTTGAAATGTCCAATGTAAAGAGGCGAATCTCATGATTATGTATGTTTCCATGTAAGGCAGACGGTAACATCTCTTTTTGTTTTTCAGTTTTGTTTGAGTTGAAATTACTCAAGATTACATTAAGGAACAATTGGCATAATTCCAGAAATAGGAGCAGTATTTCCCACCTCTTGGTTCAATTCATTTAACCAAATATATATCTTAAACATATAGGTTTTTTTTTTCTTTTTCTTTTGTCTATTTTATTTTAGCTGTACATGTTATATAAGTCTTTGGAAATTGGTTTCATTCACATTTTTATGTTTTCCTATTACATTAGTGCCCAATGTAAATTACCCATATGATATCGTTTTCCCATTTCATTCTTATTATAATTATCAGTCTGTTCCTATGTCAAACTGTGGTCATTGTGAGAATGGTCATCCTTATGCTGAATAAAATCAGACACCCTGCTGCATCCTGGCCTTCAAGAAGAGCAGGAGGAAGTGCTTCAGGGAGATACAAAGCTGCCAATCATACAGGCTCTTTCCTGCTTTGTTAATATTTTACACCCTGGGCATCACGGAATGAATGCACAACCTTCCAAAGGCCTCGATCCCTCGATTTCTGCTCTGTTCATTGCTGGCAGCCGGGGCAGTTGTCTCATCTCTTTATACACAAGGCGAGCTGCCATTTGGGTCCCTCGATATTCTGATTCTTCCTTTGACACGCAAGTGACACCTGTACTATACTTCTTGCGGACAGAGTGGCTCATGTATTAATGCATTTAGTTTAAATCTCAGCATCATTATTTGCACAGAGTACTTTATTGTCGGGTGTTTGTTTTGGTCATTCTTATATCATATTAACTTTAAAGCCTATTTTTCCTAAATTATGGTCATTTGAGTTCAAATAAAGTACCTTAAAGACAACAGGAACAATTATTATGGCATTTATTAACAGAGTAGTAGTAAATTTCTATCCCCAAAGAAACTGATTCACAATAAAACTTATTAAATAGAACTGTATTTTGCTGTGAAACAGTGAGTGGACAACATCTAGACCTGTGCTCTGTTGGAACAATAGAAACAATCACGACTTTATAAAATCTTCTAAGCCAAATTTGGTTGACCTCACATAGCACTTACTAGGCTTCACAAAACTTCTTCGATTAAAATGCACATTTTTTTTTTAGTTGAATCCCAGTCGTTTCATTTTAAGGGGCAACTTCCAACCTGACAGTGTACCCTAAGCAGCCGTGAGTACAGAGTGAGCACTGCTAGGGTATGCGAAGCTTACTGGGGGGCTTCGTGCCTTAGCAGTAGGTTAGTTCTAATCACTACAAACGAGAGCAGAGCCTGGGTAACGTGATGAGATCGCCCTAAAGGGGGACACAGAGAGAAAAAGCACACCTAAACTACTTTGCTTGGGGGCATACTTGAATCACAAGAGTGAAGCATGAAAACACTATCGTTATTCTACGCTTTGCATTTCTCATAGAAATTTCCAGCCCAATTAGTGAAGCTTCATAAACTTTCCATGTTGAAGGGGAAATGAAAATGCAGATGAATAAACTTCAGGAGAGGATTCTAGACAGAAAGTGAAATGTGGTTTAGGAGATTATATAGTGTAGTAATTGTTTTACATTGTTCCAATAACCCATAGTTCCAGAGTATTCTACGTCTCATCATTAGGTATAAAACGCAATTCTCATTTGTAAATTTCACTCTAAATCTCTATCTTTGAAGCCAGAAAGCAATTACCATTATATGAACACATATTATGGAGTAATAATATCTTTGTCATTCTTAAATTCTCTCCAGCATGTTGTTTCATAATCCTTCACGTTTTTATGACTGACTTCTCCAAAAATTGCAGGTCTTCTAGTTTTAGTCCATGTGTTGCTACGTTCATTCCTGTATGTGGCGTTTTTAATATCTAAAAGAGAATTATCCTACTAATTCTCTTATTATTATTTTGTTTGAAATTCATTCTCATACAATGATTACTATGTTCTAGCATAATGATATTTATTGATCGTAAAATTGCAAAGATATTGCATAGCGGCATTCCATCTCAGGCCCATGGTCAATTGTATTACATATTCGTGCCAAGATGAGGTTAGGAAAGAATATAAAGGGACAGAGCCTGCAGAGAAGCAGTCAGACTTCTTTAAAGAAACATTTTCCTTTTCACAGTTTCTTCCTAGAAGTAATGCTATCTTTCTGCTTCGGTATCATCATCATTCTTCTGGAGGATTTTATTCATTACTGGGATCATTCACTGTTCTTTGTTGGGTTTTCATTATTTTTGTTGCATCATCAAAGGCAATTCGCACAGATGGGTCCAGTCATGTGCTCCTTCCTTCCTCCTTCTTGGCACAAACATTCTAACTTTGGCTCTGGTCTCTGAAATCCCTGGACCTATGCCAAACTCTCGATATGTCTTTCAAGTTGAGGGTTTTAACCCTGTCCTGGTTAGGAAAAAAAAAAATTTTTTAAAGATGCAATAACAGTCTGTCTTTGGAGAGGGAAACAATAAGTTACCAAAATCTCATGGGTTACTGACAAGCCGACACTCCGAGAATGGGAAAAAAATACATAATATTTTTAATCATAATGATTTGAGTAGAGCATACAGGATATGTTAACTAGCTGCATTTGGTCAAATGTGCAACAATGAAATGTGTTTCTTACACTCTTGAGTGTGTAAAGCTTTTAAACATTCTCTAACCCTAAGTAATTAACCAGGGACACAGGAATCACAAGGCTTTGGTGTCTATGATGCTTTGTACTTATTTCATTGTAGGCTCTAACCAAGAATTAAAAATGCCCTCTTTAAGACTGTCTGTCTTGTCTCCAATGACTTCAGGTGAATTAGGTATTCTTGTTATTCCCTATTTAAGTTAGCGAGTTTATTTATACATCTCTGAAGCCAGCATTATAATGTCAGTGCTTAGAAACAGAATGCATCAGAGAATCAGGGTTAAAATCCTGATTCTCATGAGCAGAGTTTGTGAAACACAGTTCTAGGTTTAAAACACACACACACACACACACATCAGAAATAACTATGGTGACAGGAAAAGGTAACAGCAAGTATAACTTTTATCTTTCCATTTAATTGAGGGCAGTGAAAGTGACATACAGTTTTGATTACTGAAATTACTGAGAAGTGAAAACATCATATTCAATAGAGTAAACATAATCAAAGCTTCTTTTCAGGGTCACGTAGAGGAGATATCTCCTGTCCACCAATGAAGGGGGAAAAAAATGTATATTTCAATTTGCAAAGCCATACCTAAAAAATAGAATTAGGTTGAAACATATAATCTTTATTATTATTATTTTTTTTAGTTTAGAATCTTCTAAACCATGGCATGTATGTTTGAAAGCGATGTGTGAGAGTGCGTGTGTGTGTGTGTGTGTGTGTGTGTGAGGAGGGAAGGTGTTGGTGTGTATTTTACCCATCTATCAGCATTATCTAGCTAGCTCGGTATCTATTTAACCCATGCACAGAAATAATGCCAGTTTATCAGCACAGTTACTTATGGAGATCTACATCTGCCCTTAAACTTTGCACTGTTTGTAATAAGAATACTGATATGAGCTCATGAACATAAAGAAAGCTGTCAGTACCTTTCTTAGGTGAATCTGTTTGCCCTAAAAGAAATTAACTTAGAGGGCAAGGGTGTGTGTGTGTGTGTGTGTGTGTGTGTGTGTGTGTGTGTGTGTGTGTGTGTGTGTGTGTGTTTGCCATTGTAACCCGAGTGGCAGGCAGGTGGTAAGTACTCAGCAAACATTTGTTGAAAGATAAACAAATGATTTTTTCACTATGTTACATATTTATATAATGTGATATACATCACTTTAGTTACACACACACACATACACACACACACACACAGATACACTTAATTAGGATCACTACTCTCAACATTGTGGTGAAGTCAACTATCACTTAATAAATGCATAAGGCATATACAATAATGAATGAAAGCATATTTTATTCATTTAAGCGTATTCATAAAGCATGTCTTATTCCTTTAAAAATGTTACATATGTTTACTTAAGATAATGTTTTAGCCATTTCAGCTTGTGCAAATTATTATACTAAGGTTAATTAACAACTTAGAAGTAAGTGTATTCCACTGATTAGAGTTGAGACTGTACTGATTTTACAGTGTATATTTGTCCTGCCATATTAATATATAAATTGAATTCAATAAGAATTCAGCACCAAATAGTTCCCTCTCATTGTGTTATGTGTCATAACAAATATAAAAGTATACAATTCAGTTTAAAAACTCTAAGTATGTACAACTACTCTGGGAAGATAAGTCATAAACACATGAGCTATTATAAAAATGACAGAATGTAAAAGCATGCACAAAAATACAAAGTTTAATTTGCACATGTTAAATGTATTAGAAATCTAATTCATTAGGCAGTTTGCTGTGAGACAAGGAACAGTTGAACATTTAAAGCTATATGAAAGGACAAAATACATGGAGATATAAAAGAAAAAATAAGGAGACAAGGATCTGTCCTGAGGTAATCTAATATTTCCAAGTTGAGCAGAGACAGAAGAGTTGGGAAAAAATATGAGGAGGAAAGATGGAGAAGTTAGAGGAAAATCATGAAGGTGTGATCCCAAATGCTAAGAATAGAATAAAAAAGCATTTCCACATGGGGATGGCCACGTGTCAAATGGTGCTGAGGAGCTGAGGAGTTTGGGCACAGAAGATAGTTCATTGGCTTTGGTGAGAAGAAATGGGTTACTTTTCCCAGAGAAGAGTCAGAGGAGTTTTGAGGGTTGACTACAAGCTGGTTGAGGATTGAATACAAGGTGGAGAAGTGAGAGCAAGAATAGTAACTTTTAAAAAAGAATTTTACATGAAGAGAAACCTAGTAAAGAGATGATAACTGAAGCAAGAAATGAGATAGATCCAGGATTCTGAAAAGGTGATTCCATGCCAATTTGATGCCTGAGTGAGAAGATGAGACTAAAATCATAGAAAAAAGGGGATCATCAAGGAAACAAGCATGGGAGAGAGGAACACAAAGGAACACGTGGGAATCCAGAACGCTTACGGATGGTAACTGGAAGAGAATCGTATGATAAGGATTAAAACTTGACTGATGCCAAACCGGGTTGAGAATAATATGCAAGAATTACAGGTTTGAGTTATTTTTATCAGCTGGACATGAGAAACTGCTGAATATATATGAGCAAATGAGAACTATTAGAATGTACATCAATGAAAATTACACTGGTAGGGATTATCAGGATACCCCTGTGGCAGCGAACCCCCATATTGGCCCCTAATCTCCACCTGCTGGTATTTGCTGAGCTCCAGCCTGAGCATCTCCGTGTGGTCCCTTCCCACAGTGAATAGTGCCGGCCTATCTAACTGATAGGTAATTGTGGAAGAGACAGTATGCGACTTCTGAGATGAAGCTGTACAAGGCATTGTGACTTCTGCCTTGCTCCCTTGGGCAACTCGGCTGGCCTGCAATCACACTTTCTTACAAACATATAAACAGTTTGTTTATACCCAGAGGCAACCCATGAGACCGCCCTTACGTAGATTATATTATTTCCTTAAAAGCTCGTTTCATTCAGTAAATAAATATTGAAGTGCCTCTGCCAAGCCTAATTCCTAATGCTTGGAATTTGTGAAGAAAATAGACAAAAATCTCTGACCAATTCAAAAATAGGTGTATTGTCCAGAGATCATGAAGGCTATGAGTACATCCTTTTCTATCGGTCGTATTACACAGCCAGAGTTTCTCACTTCTTATCTTGTAAGTTTCTCATCTTATCCTCATTAAATATGAAAAATATCCTTAGATCTTTTTAAAGAATAATTATTATGTTCAATCTATTGAAATTATCTATTCTCTAGGATCTACTTCTTAAAATAGCACATGTATGAATTAAAAACAAAACAAAAAAACCCCTAACCATTAAAATTGTCTAGTAATTTGTGTATGACCTATTTTTTTTTAAATCCTACTTTCCTGTCTGGTCTACATGTAGAAATGACATGTTGATTGCCATTTATCATGTTTAAATATGCTAATTAACTTAATTAGCCTGAAGACAGTGTAATAATACATTATTTATGAAAATATAAATCATCTTAATATTCTCAAAAATTAGAGAGATTATCTCTTTAAGTTATTGATTTTGTCTAATAACTCAGAAGGGAGAACCATAATATCATTAGCTATTTTTTGAAAACTTTATATGAATAACCTTCATTTAAATGATATGTATCTTATACTGATCTGAAGGTATGATCAAGGTCTAAACAGAGGAATCCTATTATGGCTCTGTTTTATTATTATGTATGCTTCACTGGCCAGCAACCCATCAGGATGCCCATGGAGACTCTTATCATCCCCACCAATCCTGTGTACCCTGCCCATCTCCTGTTGGGCGCCCCTTAAGTTTGGCTGTTTGACTCAGCAGACTTGGCGAACCACCCTTGTTGCCCACAGGACCTGATTTGGAGGCCTTCTTCCCATTCCAATCCTATGTCTTGAGTTTTGATGATGTAATTTTTGGTTAGAGTCCACAGTGCTCCATGACTGATACCTTAGAGTCACTAGAACCTCCATAATGCCATAGGTCCTTTGGATTAGTTTTTGTCTCTGGGCTAAAAGAACTTAAACATGGGACTAGAAAGTACCAGGAATCTGAGTTTCTTAGGGAGGGACACCTGGCAATTAAGGGGGCAGTGACATCAGTGTGAAGACCTCAGACTCTGAGCTCAAATACTTTCCGGTTAGATGAAGTCTAGCCTGAGACGCAAAGTACAACAAACATATATATATAAAAGAAGAAAAGGAGAAGACTGTGAGTAGAAAGGATCTTCAAATGATGGGGGGAAAAAATAAGAAAACTGTAGCAAAGTACGATGGAGGAAAAGAATCCAAGGGAGAATACAAAAACTATTCAACTGACACCATACTAAATCATGTATTAACAATACTTTTCTGAAAATGAAATTATAACCCATTTAACAAAAAAAAAAAAAAAAGGCCCAATTAAAAGGGCATTAATGAAACAAACCTGGAAAATAAAATCCTTATGGTCAGATAATTTATCAAGAGAGACTATGTTGCTAGGGAACATTTACACCAAGAAGATTAATTTTTTAATGTTCTTTTACACAAATTCAGTTTTTGACAGAGTGAGTGTCCAAGTCTGTAACCTCTGAACTATTCCACAAGCGAAATAGAATTCTTAGAATAGTATATCAATCACCTATCTGTTGCTACTGTGAAATATTGGCCCCCAACTGTGCCTGGCTTAAAGTAGTTCCTTACTAAATATGGAAGGAAGGAAGGAAGGAAGGAAGGCAGGAAGGAAGGAAGGCAGGAAGGAAGGCAGGCAGGCAGGCAGGCAGGAAGGAAGGCAGTTAGTTAGTTCACTAGCTTCTGTTTGCTTCCACTCTCCTGCATCTATACCAAGGTTATTTCCTGAAGTGTGTGCATGTTCACACTCAGCTGGGAGATTTAATATAGATTTTTAAAGGTTGTGAGCTAGGCCTGTACTATGCAATTCTTTTGATCTGAAATACCTGACTACAGCTTGGTCCCACATTACCTAGAATTTTAAAGTAGTGAGAAAAGTGTCTGTTTTCTAAACTTGACATAAATAAATACTGCTTTGAGGTTCATTTACAATGATTTGTAATGAGGTAAAAAAAAAATCTAAACTGAGTTTGGGTACAAAATATCAAAAACTATCATATAGCTAAAATCTAAAACTTGACATGGGCTAATATAAATACGAAAAGCAGAGTATGTGGAAATAACACATTTGGAAATAAGAATTACTGAAATAAGGGTAAAACTGACAAGAAAGAGTAAGTAGCCAGGGATATGATCTGTATATTAATGACAGGACATGGCTTGGTACAGACCAAAACAAGCTACCAATTCACCAAAATATGGAATAGTGTAACCTAAGATCATTATGGTATCCATTTGTGATAAAATCATGAACTATAGATTCTACAGAGCTAACTATGTCACAATGAAGAAGATATAAAACTTTCAGGTTGTATAAACTGCAGAGAAAGTTTATCTGTATAAATAAAACCACCATTAGGATTTGTACTTAACACTTAACGATTATTTTTAAACTTCTTGAGATAATTGTAGATTCACATGCAGTTTTAAGAAATAACACAGGGGTTCCCTTTACTCAGTTCCCCCAGTGGAAACATCTTATATAAACATAGTAAACACCATCCCCAGTGACAGTGACACAAAACAGTCCTACACCACAAAGCCACTCACATACCTCACTGTCCTCTCAGAGCAACATCCACTTCTCTCCCACCTCCAACCCCTCCTGAACTCTAAGCACTCACTAATCTTTTATTCATTTTTTATAATTTTGTCAATTCAAGAATATTATGTAAATGGAATCACACAGCTCATAAAATTTGGGGATCGTCTTTTTTCACTCGGCATAATTCTCTGGAGATACATCCAGATTGTTGTCTGTATCATTAATTCATTCCTTTTTTTTTTTTTTGGTACATGGTACAAATGTACCAGAGTTCATTTAACCATTCAGCCTCTACTGGGATACGGGTTATTTCTAGTTGTTGGCTATTACAAATCATACTGGTGAAACATTTTTGTACAAGATTTTGTGCGAACATGTCTTCCTTTCTCTCAGATAAAGCCCCGGCAGTTCAATGACTAGACTGTATGGTAGCTGCATGTTTAGTGTTTTTGGTTTTTGTTTTTAAAGAAACTGCCAAACCTTTCCAGAGTGGCTGTGCCATTTTATATTCTCCTCGGCGATGTACGAGTGACCTAGTTATCTCTACAGCCTTCTCAGCATCTGGTGCTGACATTATTTTTATTTTTATTTTTTTTATTTTAGCCATTCTGCTAGCTGTGTAGTGATATTTCATTTTGGATTTAACTTGTATTTCCATAATAGCTAATAATGTGAAAAAATAAGTTCTTGATTTTTTTTGCAATTTATTTTCTTCAGTGAAATCTCTCTTTGTGTCTTTTTCCCATTATCTAATTGAATAGCATGTTTAATTGTTTAACATTTTGTTAATGCATTTCATTAATGTATGAATTTGATTGTTTGAACCTACCACACATTATTTAATGGCATCTGTCTACACAGTAGAAGAGGAGAACATGTGATTCCTTGAAAAGATTCAAAAGAGGGTCAAAATGGAAGTGAAGGAGCAGGGCTGGGAATGGGAACATGCTTACAGAGGGAATCCATGTGTGACAATTTGGTATTTGTTTTTCCTTTTGTGCTATAGCAATAGTCATATTCAGTCATTCTCTTGTTGACTGACGGGTTGTTCCTAGCTTAGAGCTTTATAAACTCTTGGCACCGAATTTTTTTCATGACTCACGAACACACAAAAAATAATTTCTCTAGAAAATCTACAAAGGAGAGCATAGCTGAGTAATAGGATATGTGCAGCTTCAATTTTACTTACTACCGCCAAGTTATTTTTCAACACTGTTATACCAATTTACACTTTTTCCAAGAGTGTATAAAATCTTTCACTGCTTGTTCTATTCTAGGCAATACTTGGCATTGTCTTTTAAATTTTTTTCTCAACAACTGGGTATGAAATCATATCTGCTTGTGTTTTGATTGGCATTGTCCTGATTACTAACTACAGTGGTGGAACAATGATCCATGTGTTCCGTGGCCATTTGTATTTTCTCTTAGGTGGAATACTTATGTCCTTTGCTCATTTGCCTATGCTTTAGCAAATCGTAGGAGTTCCTTATTTATGTATAGAGAATAGGGGTTAGTGGTTAAAAGTACAGGTTCTGGAGCTTAAATCTGTAGATTTAATCCAGGCTCATGTCAAGTCAGATTCTAGGATGGAGACACAATCAAGACCAGAGGAGGAGGAGTTAGCTTCATCAGGAAGAGACACCCTTCCTCGTTTATGATAGGAAGCAAAGATGTGTTTGTGGATGGAAAGGCAGACATAGGATTATACATGGTGATCTGACAAAATCATCTAAAATCATATCGGTCATTAGATTGGCCTCCTCATAGTCCATGCTTTTACAGAGAGCTGACTCTCTAATAACACAGTGTGGGCACTGTTTTTTTTTTTCTCAGTACAGAGCTACTAAATGAGTTGTCTGCATACTATGTATATCAATGCTCCTCTATCTGTGAGATATGGTGACTATTTGAACATCTGTCATGTGACCAAAAGGAATGATGTTTTTTCTCTTTTTTTTTAAATGAATTATGTTGACATATTTCATTGCCCTTCCTTTACTTTAAAAACAAACATCTTTGTATTATCTAGGTATTTATCTGTCATGAATAACCCACCTCACGACAGAGTTCTGCTTTTCTAACATTATCTCCTAAATGGCAGGCATCCTTAGCCAGGTTACAGAAAACAAACAGTAACAGCTGGAGCTTTAAGCTTAATGCCTGACAGAATCTCATCCTAGCTCAGCTATCAGTGAACACAGGCGTGGAGTTCTATGCTCACCATCCAAATAGACAACGTGCGAGAAGAAACAGATAATGAGTTCTGGCATCAAAAAGAAGGACGCTTTAATGGAAACAATATGAAAACTCCCATTTAGAAACGTGATACATTATACATTTTTAGATGACGAATAATTTAACACAGCTTAATTTATTTTTAAAAACAAAAATAAATATTCTAAATATTACTTTTTCTGTTTGCTTTTCTTTAGCATTTAACAGAAAAAAGTGATCTAAAACTTTTTGAATGCTTTATAGTGTCTGAAGTATACTCTCAACCACTATTATAGCATTTGAAAATCCTAAAACTATTTTAACTCAAATTATGACCATTTTATAGATAGAGAGATGGTGGGTCATAGATGATAAGTGATTTGCCCAAGGTTGTGAGTAATAAGTAAAGAGCTGGGATTCAAATCTAAGTCTCTCCTCTGGCTACGTGTCCACTGAACTTCTGTCTAACCCAGAAGCCCACTGATATTCTGTTAGCTAAACAACTCACACTTTGGGAAATTAGCTGATATCAGTCACAGTGTCTTTTGATTGCTCTGACAGGAAGAAGGAAGAAGGAAGAAGGAGGAGGAGGAAGAAGGAGGAGGAAGGAAGAGGAGGAGGAAGAGGAGGAGGAGGAGGGGAGGGGAGGGGAGGGGAGGAGGAGGAGGAGGAGGAGGAGAGAAGAGAGGAGGAGAAGGAGGAGAGGGAGGGGGAGGGGGAGGGGGAGGAGGAGGAGGAGGGGGTGGAGAATTGCTATGTGTAGGGGTTGGTGTCACTTGATAACGAGAGTCTCCATCCATGCATTGGAAGGATAGATCACGAGATTCCTTGAAAGGTTCAAAGGAAGGTCAAAAGCGAA